>JAZKLR010000320.1:0-2692647 GCA_037103525.1 Ganaspis brasiliensis | reverse complement strand
ATTCAATTATGAATGTGAAAAAATGAAAAATCTTTACTGATTTTTTTAATTTCTGAAACATCTTCAGAAGTTTTTACATTTGTACCCTTTTCTAAAAAAAAAAAAAATAATAATAATTCTTTTACCGAAAAAAGGTTCAAAAATTGTAAAATTTAAAATTTTGAGTTTCAAATTTTTTTCTATTGAAGAAACATATGTTTATCTAAAAAAATTAAGCATAGATTTTAAAATCTTTTAATTTTGACAAAACACAAAAGTTTTAAATTATTTTAAAAATTGTAGCGACAATTAGTTAAGTTAATTCTGTCACAATCTTCCTGTTAAGCGATAAAATATAATAAAAATGTTTATTGTATAACGTATTTTCTAATTACTGTATATTTTAATGGTAAAGTGCTTTCTAATGTAATCGGTAGAACTCTATTGAAACCAATGATTTAATAAATAGTAAAATAAAAAATAATAAACCTAATTCACAATTAAATATTACAGCAATTATTTTTAAGCAAAAAGTTATATATTTTGGATTTTTGTCATTATAAGACATTTAAAAAAAAGCCACGTTCCCTTATAAGGGGGGGAGGGGGTCTGTTAAATGCTACGTTAAGCTACATGGGGGGAGGAAGGGGTCGAAAAGTTCAAAAATTGGAGCCACGTAATTTATGGATGGCCCCTTACACCTAAAAACTTATACGCCGTCTCTCGATCACTCTTGTTATCACTTGAAAATGTTTAAGATCATAAGTGTTTAAAAAGTTTGTTTACGGAAATTGAGCAATTTGTCAAATGATATTTTGTTTTTTTTTTTAGTTGTAAAAGGTGGTTTAAGTGGTTAATAAGCCTTCGTTCAGGGTTTTTAAATAATCTGGAAAACATGGATGAGGCGCACAAATATTCCCTAATACACATTTAACCTAGTTCACATTCAACCTAAAACCGTATAACCTAAAATGCATTCAGCCTAAATACCATTTAACCTAAAATTCTTTAAGCCAAAAACCCATTTAACATAAAATGCATTCAACTTCAATCACATTTAAGCTAAAATGCATTCAGCCTAAATCCAATTTTACTCAAATTCCAGTTAACCTAAATTCTATTAAGGGGTCATCCATATATTATGTCACACTTTAAGGGGTAGGGGGGGGGGGGTGTCCAACAATTTGTGACAACAAGCAGAAAAAATGGCGCTAATATATGGAACAGTGTGTGACATGGGGGAGGGGGGGGGTCTAAAATGGTGAAAAATAGTGTGACGTAATATATGGACGGCCCCTAAACCCAAAATGCATACAGCCTAAATTCCATTAAGCCTAAAATGCATTCAGCCTAGAACACAGTTAACCTAAACCCATTTAATCTAAATTACATTTAACCTAAACTTCATTCATACTAAATCCCATTTAACCAAAAATGCATTAATTGGAAATCCGCGAGGAAATCCTCGTTTATACTTTGGACAGATCCTCGAGAATTTCCTCGCGGATTTTGTCACAGATTCCCTCACGGATTACAAGGCGGAATTCTAAGATGGTTTTAGATTTACATTAGACATTTTTGTTAACAGAAAAGTTTCTTAAGAATTCCAAGGTGGATTAATACGAGGATTTTAACTCGGAGTTTAAAGAGGATTTTGAACTTTGAATTTTTTTATTCATGGAAAGTTCATGGACTTCGATGAAGATTTTACATTTGGAATTTCATGGTTAACAAAAATGTTTCTGAATTATCTAAATCTGACAAAACAAAAATTGCAACGAAATAATTGAAATATGATAAAAATAATTTAAGAATCACAAAAGTAATAAAAATTTAAAAAAGAAATTTGAGACTGGTGTAAAAAATCAAAATTTTGAATATAATAATTGAGATATTGACGAAATAATTCAATGTGAAGAAATTAATTGAACAATGACATAAGTTATTGAAAGCTGGTGTATAATTGAAATGCTGAGAAACGAATTAAACAATGATATAAATAATTTAAACCTAGTATAAAAACTAAAAAATTTAGACAATAATTGAAAACTTAAAAAAATATTAGAAGTTTGATGAAAATAATTGAAAGTTGAAGAAATTAATAAATTAACGACAATAATAGAAAGAATAAAGAAAACCATCAAAATATGAGTAAAATTATTGAAAACTGGTGTAAAAAATTTAAAAATTAATGACAATAAGAAATCAATTGATTTGTTTTGATATAATATGGTAATAATAATAAAATTAAATATAATAAATTATATTTTAAATTAATTTAATTAATTTAATTTAAATTTTTTCTCACATATTATATATTTATAATAATATTTCGATTCTTGTATTCCTTGTTATATTTTTATCAAGGAAAAAAATTTGGTAAAAATCAATTTTTTTTGATTAATAATAATAATAATATACAATTAATGTTTAATTTGTTTTAAAAAATAAAAAAAACTGATTTAGATGCTACAGTTTTTTTTAACTTGAATTTATTTATTTTTTTAAGGCTTTTATATTTAATAGGATATTTTACACTTTAATTAACTAGTCTTTAATACAAAAGTTTCTTTTGTCAATTTTCAGGTATATTTGCGATTTTTAATTTAAATTTTTCAAACATCAATTATTTTCTTTAGTCTATAATATATATATCTGTGTTCTTATTTGATTATATTTGTGTAATTATATTTATAACTTGTGAATTATATAATTATATGTGTCTTCATTAATAGAATAATTTGGTACAAGTAGTCTCAAGTTGGCTCAACCTTGGTCCAACCGTGAGGTTGCACTTGATAGAAGGTTGGCCCAACTTTGGTAGCCAGAGTTGGGCCAACCTTGGTAGCCGACGGTCGGTAGCCAACGTCGGCCATGGTTATCATCTAACAGGTTGGCCCAACCATGGGCCGACCGAAAATTCGCACCTGGGTTTAAATACAACTTTTAAAGTAATTAAAAACATTTTTTTTTAATGGAGTCTTAGAAAATGGCTGCTGAAAGTCGTCCTTTCTAAAAGTTGTTTACACTTTTGCTCTGCAACGGTTAATGTGAAATATAAAAAAATTAAATAGTTTCTTAATCTGTACCATTTTGGCTATCGTATAAACTTGGATAAAAAATATTTATTGAAAAATAACCGAATGACAGACTTTTGAATTTTTTAACCATAATTTTGTAACTTAAATTGTTAATCACTTTCTTAAATATTAATGGATCTTAAAAATCCTAGTTTACACGAATACTACACGTTCAAGGAACATGCTGTCCAAATTTCAAATTATTTCGATGAATAGTGTCAAAATAAGAGTGTAAACAAGATGAAGATATGCAGTTTCGAGAAAAATGCGTTTAAAGTTTGAAGGACCAAATGTTCAAAAATTTAACTTAAAGTTCGGCAATATTTTTAAATAGTAAAGCACAATAAGAAAAAATTATATAAATATTTATATACATATAATCCCTCAAATGTAACAATATACATTTCTTATAGTTTAAAATCTACTCTTTCAAGCGGTGCACCAGAAAAACTGTTAATTTAAAAATTAACATACTACAGTTAAGTTAATTAATAAAAAATACAAATTTTCGAGGTTTTTTTTACTTCAGATTATTTTTCCCTTTTTTTTAGATAATTATACTGACCAAAAATAGACAAAAAATAATTTCGATTTTTTGAAAAAAAATCACTGGAACCTCCCCTTAAATTGTTGTCAGGAATTTTTAAATTTTCTAAACGAGTTTTAATTTATTTTTGTTATTTTTCAATTATTTTCTTCAAATTTCAAATACTTTTGTCATTGTTCAGTTATATTTGCTATTTTCAAATTATATTCTTTATATTTTTGACAGTTTATAATTATTTTTCACAAATTTCAATTATTCTATCCAATAATTGCTTCCTCGTAAAGGGAGCTTTGTGATCGTTAAAATTTTCGATTTTACAAAAATAATCTAAACCCATTCATTTTCATCTACAAAGCGTTCTAATATATCAAATATACGTTTTCATCTAATATAGCGTTCTTTGTCGCCAGGATATCTAGCGAACATTTCATCGGATTTCAATAAAATTTGGACAACTTATTAAGCCAATGAATTATAATTATATATTATAAAGATATAATTTTAAAAATTTTTAATTAAATTAATTAAATTAATTTTAAATATAATTTATTATATTTAATTTTATTATTATTACCATATTATCCCAAAACGAATCGATTGATTTCTTATTGTCTAAATGTTTTAGTTTTTACATCAGCTTTCAATTATTTATATCATTGTTCAATTTGTTTCTCAACATTTAAATTATTTCGTGAATTTTTCAAGTATTGGCTTCAAATTTTTAATTTTTTACACCGTTTATGTTATTTTTTTCCTTTCCCAATTTCTTTTTACATTACAATTATTTTTGTCATTATTTAATTAATTTTTTCATATTTCAATTATATCGTTATTTTTCAATTATTCTCTTCAAATTTTATTTACTTTTGTTATTATTCAATTACTTTTGTCATTTTCCAATTATTTTCTTCCAATCGTTTTTTTTTTTTTTTAATATTGTCACGAAATTAATAATTTTTTACACCTTTTCCAATTATTTTCCACAAATTTCAATTAGTTTCTTAAGGGGGTCTTCTACTCTCCAGGCCCGAAATTCAGTGGTTTTTTTGGGAATTAATTGTGAAGAAACTACTAAATATTTTTTGATAAATGTTTTTTTATTTTCAAGATACATCCTTTAACTTTGAAATTTTCTTATTCATGATGAAAAATAAAAATGGTGGTGATCTTGAAACGCCCTTGCGTAAACGCGTTTCAGAAATGCAGAGGTCCCGCTTGAGTCACGGTTTTGGCACCGGGACAATCCAAAATCAAAAAACGAATTTTTTTCATGTTTATAGTTGCGTTGACTATTTTTTTTATTTTTTGATTTGTCAAAATTATGCGAAAATTCGCAAAAATTTTCATTTTTTTCTTTTCTTTTACTTTAAGGGGCTATAAAAAAACGAAAAAAAATTTCAAAAATCGTACACGGAGAAAAATAGCTGCATCATTTCTGAGTAATATAAAAAAAAATTAAAATTGGACCATTTTTACTATAAAAAGCGTGACTCACAGGCTTAAAAAACACCACTTTCGGGGAAACGAGTTTAAAGTTAACACATGGTGTATAACTTGATTGTAGTAACTTATGAGTTAATCTGCTAATATCGGGTCCGAACAAGGTTTTTTGTTTTTATAGGGGTCTTTGGACATCAGCAAAGATACAAAAATTATAAATTGGTAATTTGTTGATAATGGAATCATTATAAATAAACAAATGTTACAAATGAACGAAAATTCGTGGGTTTTTTCGGTTCCCAGAAACATGCAAATGAACGTGATTCTCACGAAATCCTTTCTGTGGCGTATTCTCAGATACATATAGATTGAAATAAAAAAGAAAAAAATTTTTTTTTTAAACGCCGAGAGTAGAAGACCCCCTTAAAATTTTAATTACTTTATTCATATCAATGGCTCCGGACGACACTATCTCAACTCTAGCGAGCTTCTGTATTCTGTAGTAACTCATTTGAGCGCTACACGGAAACTCCATACAGCGCTCAAATGAGTTAATACAAAATACAGAAACTCGTTCGAGTTGAGATAGTGTCGTTTGGAGCCAGCAATATTGATTTTTTTTGTCATTTTTGACAAAAATTTAAATTTAAATTATTTTTTTTAAAAGTGAATTAATTTTTTTAACTTTTAATTATTTTTCTCAAACTTTTAATATTTTTTTTTAATTTTTTAATTACTGTTTTGTAATTTTTAATTCTTTACACCAGTTATCAATTATTGTTGTCATTATTGAATTATTTTTTTCAAATTAACTTATTTTTGTCAATATTAAAATATTACTGACATTTTGGAATTATTTACTTTAAATGCCATTTTCTTTAATATGCAAACTATTGTCATGCATTACTTAATCAACTATAATTTTCCTGACAATTCGGCGTTTTAAGGATTCTATCAAATATGAATTCGTATAAATCAAGATTCTGACAAATGAAAATCCGGCTAAACCGACATTCTGTCACTTAAAAATTTAAATAAGTTAACATTCTGTTAAATTACAGTTCTTTCAAATACTGAGTCTGTTAAACAGAAGTTCTGTAGAATGAGTTTTATATCAAATATAAGTTCGGTGACTGATAGATTCTGCTTAGTAAAAATTATAATAATTACACATTAGACTTCATGAATGTTCTGTTTAATGAAATTCTATCAATTAGAAATTCAAAATAATGAGTTATAAAACATATTCATGAGTATCATAATTTTCAAATGGTTAAATTTAAAATATCTGATGAAGGATCAAGTGGTAACGTCATGTGCGAATCGATAAATTTTGTTTTTGGGGGCTTTGACTTTTTTGGGTCTCTCTAAATTAATGGAGGCTTTGACCTTTTTGATGCTCTGGGTCTGAGATCTCTTTAAGGCTCTTTAGAATTGCTTCCCTCCTCATCAAGTTCGTATAAATCACCACCATTTTCCGATTATACAACACCTCTTTGCTGTTTAAGATTTATGTTTTGAGGGAGATCATCTGAATAAATAAATAATTACTGGGCCTTTTCACGTTAGAAATATCAGAGTTGTCAAAGGGTTCATCGATTTTCTTGAAACTTCGTGGTATTATACTGCTATATGAGAAACTTTTTCCCTCCAAATGATTTTTAAAAAAATTCAAAATTTTAGAAGATACGCCATTTTGAATATCAACATTAATTTAACAAAATTGTTAATATCTCAAAATATTATAAAGATATTTTGATGAAACTTACACATGTTTTAGTTAAAAATAAGTACTTTTAAATAAAAATAAAGTCAATGAAAAAAAAAATTTTTCATGTAAAAAAATTAAAAAACAATTTATAACTCAATTTTTTATTTACTTACTCCTCTCCGACAGAAATTTTATTAATATTTTTAAATTCTTTATGAATTTACCTTTAATTTAAAAAAAAAAATTGATGGAGACTTTATTAGGTCCCGAGATATTAGACTTTTTGTACTACCGCGCGTGGTTGCGATAGCAAAACGCGGCGTGGCGCGCTGCATTGCTAAGCTTCTACGTTGTCGCGTCGCATGGCCTGGCATTGCCACGGCCGCTGCAATTACGCGCGGTTGTACAAAAAGTCTAATATCTCGGGACCTAATAAAGTCTCCATCATTTTTTTTTTTAAATTAAAGGTAAATTCATAAGGAATTTAAAAATATTAATAAAATTTCTGTCGGAGAGGAGTAAGTAAATAAAAAATTGAGTTATAAATTGTTTTTTAATTTTTTTACATGAAAAAATTGTACAAAAAGTCTAATATCTCGGGACCTAATAAAGTCTTCATCAATTTTTTTTTAAATTAAAGGTAAATTCATAAGGAATTTAAAAATATTAATAATATTTCTGTCAGAGAGGAATAAGTAAATAAAAAATTGAATTAAAAATGTTTTTTTAATTTTTTTACATGAAAAATTTTTTTTTTTCATTGACTTTATTTTTATTTAAAAGTACATATTTTTAACTAAAACATGTGTAAGTTTCATCAAAATATCTTTATAATATTTTGAAATATTAACAATTTTGTTAAATTAATGTTGATATTCAAAATGGCGTATCTTCTAAAATTTTGAATTTTTTTAAAAATCATTTGGAGGGAAAAAGTTTCTCATATAGCAGTATAATACCACGAAGTTTCAAGAAAATCGATGAACCCTTTGACAACTCTGACATTTCTGACGTGAAAAGGCCCTATTTTATTAAATTTACTTTAATAATTCTCAAATGGGACTCATCGTGAATGCATGTTAGGTAAACTGTGTTTCACTCTGAATGCTATATGGTTTTTGTCAGAATGGGATTTTGGCTAAATGGGTTTTAGGGAATGTTGATGCGCCTCACCTGGAAATGTCAGAGACAACACAATTTTTTTTTTTAACAAAAGTAATTAAAATAATTTGCTCTAACCTTCGCACTCTCCCTCCCCCGACAATTCACCTTGCCAAAAATAAGAAATTTGCATTTTCAAAGTTTAAATATTCTAAGACGTCAAATTCATATGTGATACTATTGCAAAGAATAGTACATTAAGCAACAAGGGGTTAATGGCAGCCATATGTTTGCGCTGATGTTTGTGTACACAAAATGTCGAAGTCCAAAATCCACTGAAAACTCTGCATAGAAATCCGCGAGGAAATCTACGTAGAAATTATCGATAGACTTCAGAGTTAACAAAAAAAGTAATAGTCCAAAATAATCGTTAAAATCAGCGTAAAAATCATGGTGATACTTCTGTAGGTACAAAAAATTTCAAAGTCCAAAATCCGCTGAAAGCTCCGCGTAGAAGTATGTGAGGAAATTGGCGTATAAATCCTCAATAAACTTCAGAGTTAACAAAAAAGGTCAAAGTCTAAAATCGTTGTAAAAATCCGGGAAAAATCATGGTAATAATTTTGTAGGTACAAAAAATGTCAAAGTCCAAAATCCGGGAAAAATCATGGTAATAATTTTGTAGGTACAAAAAATGTCAAAGACCAAAATCCGCTAAAAGCTCCGCGTAGAAATCCGCGAGTAAATCTGCGTAGAAATCCTTGATTGATTTCAGAGTTGACAAAAAGATCAAAGTCTAAATTCATCGTAAAAATCCGCGTAAAAATCATAGTGATAATTCTGTAGGTACAAAAAATGTCCAAGTCCAAAATCCGCTGAAAGCTCAGCGTAGAAATCTGCGAGGAAATCTGCGTAGAAATCCTCGATAAACATCAGAGTTCACAAAAAAGATCAAAGTCGAAAATCATCGTAAAAAACCGCGTTAAAATCATGGTAATAGTTCTGTAGGTACAAAAAATGTCCAAGTCGAAAATCCATGAAAACTCTGCGTAGAAATCCGCAAGGAAATCTTCGTAAAAATCATGGTGATAATTCTGCTATGACAAATAATGTTTAAGTCTAATATTTTTCGAAAATTCTACATAGAAATCCTCGCGGAAATCCTCGCGGAAATCCGCGCGGATTTGTCCAAAGAAATATCGAGGATTTCCTCGAGGATTTCCTCGCGGATTTTCGCGCGGATTTCTATGCGGATATTTTTGATAGGGTTTGATATTGTTTAATACCTTCGAAATAAGTGTCTATTAACTTATTCAAGGAACAACCCAATGCTCCTTTTAACAAAGTTATTAATTTTCTTCTCTAGATTGATTACTATACTCACTCTTGTTAAATAATAACAAAGGACAAAGAAAGAAATAATGAAGCTACAATTTAAATTTAATTAATTTTAAGTTAACTATTTAATTGTATTGTTATTTATTTTCATTTAAGACTATTATTTCAAGTTAATTTATTCCGTCAATTTGTTCGTTTTAAAAAATATATAACATTTTTGCAAATTTAGTTATTTCAGGTGTGAAAATCGAAACAATACTATCAAATTGAAATGGAATGTGAAATTAACATTAATTTTGGAAAATATACAATTATACATTTTAAACTTTGAATATCAGATGTCACATTCATATTCATAACGTTAAAAAAGAGAAGAATCAGATTATGAGTTTCCGGAAAAAAAGCAAATCCTCCATTGGATAGAGTTTCTGCCAAACTAGATAGCCTATGTATGGACAGAAGAAAATAAACATGTGACACAATTAGTCAAAGAATTTCCAAAGAGTTTTCACCTTCCTGGCGAACTTCTCAATTCCACACCTCTTGTGAAACACAAAATTGCAACAACAAATGAAGTTCCTATTCATACTAACCAATACAGGTTTTTACCTACCCTATAACTAACCCCCGTTGAGCATTTTAGTAATGAAGCAAGGGGGGTAAGAGCTCAGCTACAGACCGTCGGTAATGTATATTTCTACTTTACCGACCGTGAAAATAGTGGTTTCTGTGGGGTAATTTAAATTTCCCTCGTGTTTTAGCAGTTCGTAGTGGGGATTTTGTACTTTTAAACCGTGTTTTGGCTGCTTTAAGTGAGGATTTTTGAATTGTATGCGTTACCGACAGTATTTTGAAAGGGAATTGCCCAATTGTGTGAGCTGAATGATTAAATTTCCTACATTACCGACTTGTCAAGTGAGTTTCTACCGCTAGATGACGCCACTTTGGTTAAAGAAAAGTTTATTTCTATGGGATATTTTGATTTGTAGCGCCATTATCATCGGTCGGTAATGCAGATCCCTTCTGACATTTTAAATCTTCTCGCTCTTACATCGGTCGGTAATTATCATCAGTCTGCAATGCAGATCTCTGACATGAGCTTAAACCTAGTCGGTATGTCAAAGTTCTACATTGCCGACCAATTTGTGGTTCCTAAACACTGATGCAATTGTATTTGAATTTTCGCACCGGTGTCGGTAAGTTTCCCCCTTGCCTTGAAAACTTTTCCTTCTCCTTTGAATTTTACAGTAGCAGAACACATTTGGCGCTCAGCAGCCAGGTGATTGGCCAGTAGGTGTGTATAGTGCGTACGCAGCTCTATGATGGCGGGGAACTGGGTATAAGTTTACGAGCGCGAGCCAGGAGCATCATTCTTTTTTTTGCATGTCTCGTTGAATTTACTAAGATAACCATCTTAAGTTTATTTAGATTTTGATTTTTTCCATTCTTTTTCTAGATTTAAGTGTGTACTTCTTACTTATAATTATATTTCTAGTTTCTTAGTTTTGAGTTTTTGCGTTTTACTTATTAGTCTTTTTTTGTATTTAGATTTTTTATTTTCAGGTTTTTAGTTTTAATTTTTTTTTTGCATTTCAGACTCATTAGTCTTAGATTTTGTATTTCCTTGGTCTTTAATTCTTTCTTTCAAGTTTTCTTTTTTTTTTTGTATCTTTCCTATTAACTGTAGGAATGAGTGGTAATGAGCGACTGATCAAGGCATTCGAATGGCAAAACAAGTGTCAGCGATATATTAATATAATTAAAGATGTTTTGCATAGATCAGAGTTGTCCTCTTCTCAAAATTCTAGATTTTTAATCTTATGCCAAAAAGTTGAATATTTGCATGTCATTTCTAAGCCTTTATGAAACGCGGTGAAGGTATGCAAATGTCAAATGATAGATTAAAATGGGTTGATTTTGATAAAGCGTTTGAGAGTCGGTTGCAAACTAGCGCTATTTTAAATTTAAGTATTCCTATATAAGAAACGAGAATTATGCAAATGAGTTTACGATTTTCCTTAGAAAAGGAAACTCTTATACCTGCTTTTTTGGTAAGAGAGAGAAGGCAATGCGTGGACAGTTAACGCCGAAGAAAACTCTTTTCCTTGGTAAAATTATACCTGTTTTATTTTAAAGAGAGAGAGAAAATTTTAAGAGAGAAAAAGGTAAGAACTTATACCTGGTTTACGAAAGAGATTTTATTTAAGAGAGAAAATTTTAAAAGAGAAAAAGGTAAGACCTTATACCTGTTTTAAGAAAGAGAAGGTAAAGCCTTACTCTCCCTTAAAACAGGTATAAGATTTTTCTTTGTTCAATTTTCACGCTTGACCTTCTCTCTCTTACCAAGGAAAGAGTTACCTGTGTAAGAAAGAGAAGGTAAGGCGAAAAACATTTTTCGCAGAAGAAAACTCTTTTGGCACTTTAGTCGGCAAGAGAGATCCGGGTCATTTCCCTCTGCTAATCCACGGGTGTTTCAGTGTTTACATCTGTATTAAAGAAGTGTTAGTGGTGTGGTGCTTATTGTGTTTATATTTTTATAAAAGTGTCTTTCTAAAGTTAATAGTTATATGTGTTGTGCTTTAATAATTTAATATTTAATAGTGTTGTGATTTAAATAGTGTTAAAAATTTATGTGATAGTGTTGTGTTTGTAGTGTGGTGCTTATTGTGTTTATATTTTTATAAAAGTGTCTTTCTAAAGTTAATAGTTATATGTGTTGTGCTTTAATAATTTAATATTTAATAGTGTTGTGATTTAAATAGTGTTAAACATTTATGTGATAGTGTTGTGTTTGTAGTTAGTGATATTTAATGTGGTGCTTTCCGAAGTTAATAATTGTATTTAATAGTGTTGTGCTTTAAATAGTGTTAAATATTTCTCTAAAAGTGTAATTAATAATTTATGATAAATAGAAAAAAGAGATTAAGAGATAAACAGAATAAAAGAGATACAGAAATTAAGACAAAGAGTACATAGAACTAAAGAGACCGATTAGATATACAGAGATAAAAGAGATACAGGAATTAAGTAAATAGATAAACAGATAAACAGATCAAAGATAACAGATAAAGAGTAGATAGAACTAAAGAGAACGATTAGATATACAGAGATATAAGAGATATAGAAATTAATTAACAGTTAAAGGTTTAAAGAGTTATAAAGAGAAAAAGAGATGTGAGATAAAGAAATAAGAGATTATATTTACAAGAAATAAAGGGATTAAGAGACATAAAGATTAATAGATTAATAGATAAAAACGTAGATGAAGATCGTAAGAGATAAGATAAACATTGAAGTAAGAATTGAGAGATAAAAAAACATTGAGGTAACAAATGGGACATGACATAAAGACATAAAATTAGTAGAGAGAAGATTTTGACGTTAGATTGTGAAAAAGGGACAGAGAAAAAGAGACGTTTTTTTTTATTTTGTCAACATTGTGTTTCATCATCAGTTTATAATAGTTTTAAAAAAATGAATTCTCAGTTAGAAAGAATATATTTTAATTTAAGTAGTACAGATTGGAATATTATTCGTAATGGGGAGATGCTGAATGACAATATCATGTACAAGTTTCAGGAATTATTGGAAGTTGAATCAGGTGGTAGTATGCAAATGCAAATTCCAGCATATTTACAAATTTTAGATCAAATAAAGGCAATCAATGAAAATGAGTCACATATTCAAATACTGTTCAGTGGGAATTTTAATCGAGGTCATTGGATATGCACTTATTATGATGGAAATGAACTGTTTGTTTACGATAGTCTTAATCTAAAACGCTTAAATGAAGACCAACGAAAATATTTAATTATGTTATATCCATTTAAACCTAATATACGTTTCTTAAGAGTACAGCAACAACCAAATGATGTCGATTGCGGTGTATATGCGATTGCATTTGCAGTTTCTTTGTACTTTAATATTAAACCTGAAAATGTTGTATATAACCATGCATTAATGAGGACTCATTTGTGTACGATGTTTGAAAATAATGTTTTATCCCTTTTTCCGAGCATTCCACAGAGCTGTTACAAACTTGTAAATGTCAATACTGAAGTAGTAGTGAAGAACAATTTATATGCACAAAATGCCAAAGGGGAGTTACAAAAGAGAATATTAGATTTTCATTCTAACGAAAAGTTTAAAAAAATGAAAGAAGATGGTTATAGACTTTCATATATTTCCAACCAAAATAAAACAAAAAGTAGTACCCAAAATGAAAAAGAATATTGTGAAAATATGAAATTAAATCAAGTAATTGACAAGGAACAGACAAACTTAACAAATCAAGGTTTCATTGCTGACAAATTACAGAAAATTAAAAACAGAAGAGCAGAATATCAAAAACAATATCGTCAAAGGCTTAAATTAAAACAAAGCTTAATGCATGATAAAAAAACAGAAGATCTAAGTAGTGGAACAGAATTTAATGCTTGTAACAAGGTACATTCACACAGTATGTTAAATTTTCGTGAAGAAGTAAAAAGCGTTGAAAATGGGGTTTCTGCAAAAGTACAAATAATAGGGAGTCAGAATAATATTGTTCACACCTCCAATCAGAAAAAAAAAGCAGAGCAGAATATCAAAAAGAATATCGTCAAAGGCTTAAATTAAAACGAAAAATAAGGGATGAAAAGGATTCACAAGAACCTTCCTTACTTGTAGGTAATTCTCCTTCAACTGCTTCTACGCAACTTATAGGTATTACAAAGCAAGCTTATGGGAATGAAAATAATATTGATATTTCTAATTTTGCAGATAGAGAAAAAATTATAAATAAAATACAAACAATAGGGAGTCAGAATAACATTGTTAACACCTCCAAGCAGAAAATAAAAAAAAGTAGAACAGAATATAAAAAAGAAGGCCGTGAAAGGCTTAAATTAAAACGAAAAATAATCGTTGAGAAAAAAACAGACGATGTAAGTAGTGGAACAGAATTTAATGCCTATAAGAAGGTGCATTCACAAAGTACGCTAACTTTTCGTGAAGAAGTAAAGAGTCAGAATAACACTGTTAACACCTGCAATCAGAAAAAAAAAGCAGAGCAGAATATCAAAAAGAATATCGTCAAAGGCTAAAATTAAAAAGAAAACTGCAATCAAAGCAGGCTTATGGGAATGAAAATAATATTGATATTTCTGATTTTGTTGATAGAGAAAAGATTATAAATAAAATACATATTCCGTGTTATAGTGAACATAATCTTGGTAAAATGTCCTTTTCTTGCTAAACATTTTGAAAAAGAGAAAGTTCTACAGAAATCTACTTTTAATGTTTGTTGTAGTCATGGTGGTGTAAAATTGCCTTCTGAGAAATACCCTCATGAATTGAGAAGCTTGTTGGATGGATCTCACAAGAAATCTGGTCATTTTAGGGCTAATATACGGCTTTACAATAATTCATTTGCTTTTGCATCCTTAAATGCCAACGTTGTTAATTTCAATAATAGTAGGCGAGGACCATTTTGTTATAAAATTCAAGGTCGAATTTATTATCAAATGAATAATTCTTTATTTCCTGGAATAGATGATGAACCAACTTTTGGTCAATTATTCCTTTACGATCCAGAAGATGCAATTCGCTACACATTAAATAAACATGATAATTTAGATGAGGATATATTATTTAATATTGATAAATTGATGAGAGATTATAACGCACATACAAAGTCTTTTTTGATGATGTCTGAAATAGTTGAAATGGAAACTGCGTTAGCAAAAGATAATAATAAAGAAATTCCAGAATTACAATTATTATTCACTTTGAAGAAAGGATTCGATAAAGGAAGGTACAATTTTCAAAGGTGTAATGAGGTAGCTGCTATTTTTAATACAGATTCTGAAGGTTTAATACCACAGTCGTATGTAACGATTTATAATAAATCAAATAAACAATTGCAATTGGTCAGTCATTTAGATCCAAATGTTGAACCCTGGATATATCCTATATTTTATCCTTTAGGGAGTGAAGGTTTTAGAATTGGTAAGCTTCGTGCTGATAGCTGCAAACGAACTAGAAATCATACTGTGTCAAGATCTGCATATATAAGATATAAGATAGCAGTAAGAGATGATGAGTTTAATCCATTTTTACATGGAGGAAGATTGTTTCAGCAATGGTTAGTTGATAATTATGTTAAAGTTGAAAAAGATAGATAAGAGTTTTGTTACAATAATCAAACTACATTAAGAAGTGAAACATATAAAGGGCTAATTGATCATATACATAATCAAGAGATTGAAAATGATGTACACGTTGGTAAGATGCTGGTACTGCCCTCTACGTTTATAGGATCACCTCGTAATATGTTGCAACAATATCAAGATGCTATGACTATTGTAGCTTCGCATGGTAAACCAGATTTATTTATTACAATGACGTGTAATCCACAATGGAAGGAAATTAAAGAAAATTTATTACCTAATCAATCACCTTCTGATAGGCCTGATATAGTAGCAAGAGTTTTCCACTTGAAAGTAAAAAAATTAATTGAGATTATTGTAGCTGATAAACTATTTGGAAAAGTAAAGTCCTATGTTTATGTCATAGAATTTCAAAAACGCGGATTACCACACGTTCATTTATTAGTTATATTGAAAGACAATTCAAAAATATTAACAGCAGAAAGTGTTGATCGGTACATTTCAGCTGAAATTCCACATGAACATGTTAACCCTACATTACATAAAATTATATTGCAAAATAATATTTACGGCCCTTGTGGAGACTGGTGTTTAATTGATGGAAAATGTTCTAAAAACTTCCCTAAAGCTTTCCAAGAAGAAACTACAATTGAAGACAATTGCTATGTCAAGTATCGTAGAAGATACACAGGTCAAACTTATGAAAAAAAACATGGATTTATTGTTGATAATAGTTACATTGTTCCTTATAACCCTAATCTTTCACAATTATTCAATTGTCACATTAATGTAGAAATTGTTTCCAGTATAAAGTCCGTTAAATACTTATACAAGTACATTTATAAAGGCCATGGTGCTGCTACAATTTCTATTACAAATATGAATGGCGAATCTACGATTAATCATGATGAAATTAATCATTATGAAGAAAATAGGTATGTTGGTCCGGTTGAGGCAGCATGGAGAATTTTAAGTAAACCATTAGGGAAAAAAAGACACAGCATTAATCGATTACCTATTCATTTACCAAATGAGCAAAATGTTATTATTCGTGAAGGTCATGATGTTTCCTTTAATTTAGAGAAAAAATCAAAATTAATAGATTATTTTCAGTTAAATAAGCGTGATGCTAATGCGCGTCAGTATTATTATACACAAATCCCTGAACATTACAGATGGATTGAGGAATCTCGTCAATGGCAAAAAAGAAAACAAATTCAAAAAGCATTGGGAAGAATTTATTTCATTAATCCTTTGCATGTCGAATTATTTCATCTTCGATTATTATTACTTACAAGAAGAGGAGCAACTTCCTTTGATTCATTAAAAACAGTTAATGGGACAGTATACAACACATTTACATCTGCTTGTTTAGCTCTGGGACTTATTGATGATGATAATGAATGGAGAAACTCTTTACAAGAAGCAGTTGTATGGATGATGCCACAAATGCTTCGACAGTTATTTGTGAGATTTCTAATTCATTGTTGTCCAGTGCATCCCTATGAACTTTGGAATGAATTCAAGGAACAAATGTCTGAAGATTATAAGAGAACATGCGTGGAGAATGAAGCTTATATTAAAGCTTATCAAAATATCAAATCTATACTTTTAAAAGAAGGGTATCAGTTAACTGATTTTGAAGGTTTAGTAGACGTACAAGAAGATGTTAGTTTCTCTGATATAAATAATGTTGTTAATTTTATGGAAGAGAGTGCAATAGGCGAAGAAAGATATGAACAGTTAAATGTTCAACAAAAAATTGTTGTCGATTATGTATTAAAAATAATAGATGATTCTAACAAAGAAACATCTAAATGTGTTTACATCGATGGACCTGGCGGATCTGGAAAAACTTTCACATACATTACTTTATGGCGTTTATTAAGAAGCAAAGGAAAAAATGTCTGTAATATGGCTTTTACAGGAATAGCTGCTACTTTATTACCAGAAGGTCGGACAGTTCACAAAGTCTTTGGTTTGGCCGTTCCACTATATAATGATTCATCATCTAATATAAAAGTGCAGTCTAAAGATGGTTTATATCTAAGAGATGTTGATGTCTTCTTTTGGGATGAAGCACCAATGTCACCTAAATATGCTCTGGAAATTATGGACAGAACTTTAAGAGATATAATGAAATCAGATGTCATCTTTGGGGGTAAAGTTGTTATTTTAGGAGGGGATTTTAGACAAGTTTTACCAATAAAAGAACGAAGCACAAGAAATGAAGTTATTAACTTATCTATTAAAAATAGCTTGCTGTGAAGATTTTTTACTCAATTTTCTTTATCAAAAAATATGAGAGCATTACCTGAAGAATTAGAGTTTTCAAATTTTTTGTTACAAATAGGAAATGGTGAAATTAATGATAATAATGATAATGTTCAATTACCAGAATCAAGTATTGCACAAGGTAATGTCGATATCGCTCATGATGTATACGCAGCTCTGATTAAAGAGGGTAAATTTAAAGAATTGTCGAATCGTGCAATTTTAGCTCCTAGGAATGCAGATGTTGATGACATAAATAAAAGAGTTGTAGCATTATTACCAAACGACAGAGAAAGGATATATAAAAGCATAGATTCCACCGAAAATTGTGACAACGGAAATTTCATTGAACTTATTGTACCAGAATATTTAAATACTCTTTCACCTTCTGCTTTGCCAGCACATGAACTAAATTTAAGAATATATTCTGTTGTAATGCTCATTCGTAATCTTAGTATTATTGAAGGTTTGTGTAATGGCACAAGATTGTTAATTTTGGATTTATTAAACAATGTTATAAAATGTAAAATATTAACGGGTGATAAAAGTGGAAATATTGTTTTTTTACATCGTGTGACATTATATTGTGAAATTGTGTATCCCTTTACATTCAAAAGAAAACAATTTCCAATTAAATTAGCCTTTGCTATGACCATTAATAAATCGCAGGGACAAACTTTTCAAAAAATTGCTTTAGATTTAAGAAAAGATGTTTTTAATCATGGTCAGTTATATGTAGCATTATCAAGAGTACGTTCCTTTTCATCATTAAAAGTATATTTAGGAAATCAAAGAAGTAATAAATATATAAAAAATTATGTTTATCGGGAAATTTTAAATTAACTTTGTTTTACAAGTCCTGTCATTTTGAAGTGATTACTAATATTCTTTATTCTGGATCAAACCATTATATTTCGCATGGTCATTTTTTACTAATTCTTAAAATTATTCAAATTTAGCAAAAGTGATTTTGAAAGTATCTAGATTACAAATTGAAGATTATTTTGTCAAAATTTTATTCCTTTTCGTAAAATATGAATTTAAAATTAAGAAAGTATGTAAAGAAGTCACTTTTTAAGACATTACTCTTGAAATCTGAATCAGTGAAAATTTCACAGATTTTTATGATTGGTATTTATTGAAATTGAGTCAATTTATTGCTTTTAATTGATTAAAGTACGTTAACATATAAAATAATGAACAAAATATGTTTTTAAACCTGATCAATGAAAGATGTAAATTTCGTGATTTTTAGTAATTAATTATGGACTTCTTTAATTATTAAAATAAATTAAAACTTACTGGAAAGATAGTATTTGATATGAATTTTTATATTTTCTTACCACTTTTCTTCTTTTTCATTGGTAAATATTGACATATTTAAATCAAATGTTTGCACTTTATGAATTATTCCTATTCTCAAACCTATGTATTATTCAGGTTTGTGCATTTACAATGTCAGTGGAACATAAATATGGAATATTCTATGTGATATTTTCATTTGTACATTCTTTTCCTTGGAATAATTGTTTAAAATATTGTTTGATATTTTCAGTATTTTATAAGATAACAGAAAAAAACTGTGAATTACCATGGCACTTCTTTCTCTGATTTTTACCACTGTAACAAAATTTGCTAAATTTTTTTTATCATTTTCGTAATCATCGTATGAAAAGATATAAGTATCATAACTTTCATTTTTTCATTGATTGCAAATTACCATAGTTATGACTTTTTAAAATTAATGTTTTTAGAAACAGAGCAATTTTGTATACACAAGACAAGTAGTCTGTAGTTTTGTCACAGTATCGATTTGACAGAGTACGAATTGACCGGAGAGCAGCTAACTACAGAGACGCACAATTAACAAAGGATGATTTGGAGGATAATGTATCTTAAATTACAAGCTTTACTTGTCATATATAGTCTATTGCAAATTGATAACTGCTACGACAGAAGTTATTATAAATTCTACAACTCATAAATACGATAATTCGACAGCCAAGGCTTTAAAACAAAAATTCCACTTTCGGAATTTATTATTCTTTTGATGTTAGAAACTTTTGGAATGTGAGAAAAAATTTATTTCACATTTCTCTTTCTTATAAAACAACTTTTCTTTTATTTTCACATACGCATTATTAGATTACTGAAAGAATAATTAGTAAATCATTTTGTTTCTCTTTATTGATATATAAATATTTATATATATATATATATTTCTCCTTTCAGAAATTTATATTTTACGTTCACAAATTTCGTAACATCTTTCCTGAACACGTACGTTAAGATTACCCATTCCCATAACATGGAATGTTCTTTCTTTTCATGACATAATACATTTCATGTTTCTTTGCTTTTATTTAATGTACAATTATTTCTTATGATTCCCATGACATGTATACTTTGTTCAATAAAATAAATCTAATTATGTTCTTCAATTCATTATTCTTTATATACTTATAATCCTTAGAATTAAATATTATTCAAACAAAAGAGACCTACACTGAGAAAAAATTTTGGTAAAAATTCTTGTGCTTTCACTATAAAAGCGTCATAATTGACAGTCCCCGAAATTTTACCGTGCTGTCTTACAATTTTTATCGAATTTTCTGGTAAAAATTGTGGGAAATCCAGTAAAAATTGTAAGACAGCACGGTAAAATTTCGGGGACTTTCAATTATGATGCTTTTATAGTGAACAGCACAGGAATTTTTACCAAAAATTTTTTTCAGTGTACAATAAGAAAAATGTTTCATGATATTCAAGCTAATTGCTTCATTCCATTTTCATCATGTAAATAATTGCTTTCATACTATTAACATTACACTATTCAATGAAATAACTCATATATTCTTCATAAAACAGTACAAATTAATTTCCATAACCAAATGAATCTTTGTACCAGGCGCGCGTAGCGCGCAATTTTTTGCCCTAGTATTTAGACATTAATGAGTTTTTTGATGCTGCATTTTCTCTATTTAAATATCACATAGAAATAGCTTTCAACAAGTATGGTCCGCTAAAAGTGTATACAGTATTGAGTGCGAAATTTAAAAAAGATTTGGGTGATAGGAAAGAAGAGTTTAATTTAATTACTTTTATTGCTGAAAATGATTAGATTTTTCTTACAACCTTGTTAGATGATTGGTATAATAATAATGTTAAGCAAATTATTTTACAAAAAATTGAAGAATTTCAGGAAAAAGATTCTAATTGGAAACTTGATTCCATTCAAAGATTAGAAGGTAATATCAACAAGTACAATCCCATGCGCGTAAGTTCTTATATTGATTTGACAATTGCTATTAAAAATAAACAAGCATTTATTAATGTTCAGAATAGGGGGGAAAATGAATGTTTTAAGTGGGCCATTTTATCTGCTTTATACCCCGTTGACAAGAATGCAGATCAAGTCACAAAGTAGTTACCTTATAAAGATGAACTTAATTTTACGGGAATTGAGTTCCCTGTTGCGCTCAAAGATGTTTGTTGGATCCGTTATTTTGAATTTTAAGAAACTAACACCGGATTCGTAATCAGCGACCCCAAAAACTCCCGAGTAGACAGTTTTATGCAAATCCAAAAAGTTTTTAATTTTTGTCCACCATGTTAGATCCGCCATTTTGAATTTTAAGAAACTGACACCGGATTCGTAATCAGCGACCCCAAAAACCCCCGAGCAAGGAGTTTTCGTCCAAAAGACGTCCCCATGTCGGCTTTCATGTCCAAAAGACGTCTTAAGGACGCACAGTGGTCTGAATGCCAAATCTAGGTGGACAAAAGTCGGAAAATCTATCACTTTCAAAATTTTTTTTTTTAGTTTTTTTATGTTCTATTATATTAAGAGGGTCCACTTTTGTATGATTCAATCACTAAAAAAAATGTATATGACTGTATTAAGGCATGAATTGGCGAAGACTCACGCGTAGTTTATTTTGCTCAGAAAATCATAGCTTTAATTTAACAAAGCTAGTGACCTATTAAATCATCAAATTTTAAACGTTCCTATAATATGAATTCTAAAGTTTGATTTACACTCTGTAAGATACTGTAACATAAATTATTCTACATTTAATGTTTATATAAGAAAGCCAACGACAAAGGTAAGTTTGTCTGCTAATTTTATATTACAAAATTCAAAATGAAAAAAGTAAAAATGTGCAAATTTGTCTAAAAAGTTATTCATGGGAAAATGTTTATTAAGCCTTAAAGTTTCCACAACCATTAACACTTTTTGCCACTTTTTGCCACTTTTCGATATTTTCATGTTTAAAACGAATCGTGAAACCCGGTTTCAGATGGACAAATCTATTTCCTCACAGACGTTTTGATGCTATTTTACACCACTTTATTATTAGCAGTTTTTGAGGCTACTGATTACGAATTTGAAGTCAGATTTAAAAAATTCAAAATGGCGGATCCAATATGGCGGATCAAAAAATGAAGAAATTATTGTATATCAATTAAACATGGTATTTAGAGGTATTTTAAATTTTAGATCGGCAATATTGGATCCGCCATTTTGAATTTTTAAAATCGAATAACAAATTCGTAATCAGCAACCCCAGAAACCTTTAAATACCATATTTATTGATATACATTTATTTCTTCATTTTTTGATTCGCCATATTGGATCCGCCATTTTGAATTTTTGAAATCTGACTTCAGATTCGTAATCCGCTACCTTAAAAACTCTTAAACGCCGTGTTATATTAAACTAAACTAATTTTTTTAATTTTAGTTTGGCCATATTGGATCCGCCATTTTCAATTTTTCAAATCTGACTTCAGATTCGTAATCAGCAACCCCAGAAACCTTTAAATACCATACTTTATTGATATACAATAATTTATTCAGTTTTTGATCCACCATATTGGATCCGCCATTTTGAATTTTTAAAATCTGACTTCAGATTTGTAATCAGCGACCTCAAAAACTGCTAGAAACAAAGTTGAGTAAATTTGCATCAAGGCGTTTTTGAGTAAATAGTTTTGTCCAGCTAGAATCGGGTTTCAGACCACTGTGGGACGTCTTTTGGTTTTTTTTGCCCACTGGGAACTTATAAGGAAAAGGTGATTAATGGTGAAAACTGATAATTATGATTATGGTAGAGATTGAAAGAGGTTTGAGGTCAATAGAAAGGCTTAAGAATGTATAGAGTCGGGATTGAAAATTATACGTTTTCTGTATCTCTTTCTATAACAGAGATAAGAAAAAATAAAAAGTGATAAGATTTCTATCTCTTTATTTCCAGTATGGATCTCCAAAAATATAAATACTATATGGGATAGAAAAAGATAGAAGAGGAAGATTAAAAGAAATGAGAGTAAGAGTGATAAAAGGCAGTCAAGTAAAGGAGTGATCTGTAGTGTATCGTTCGTTAGCTCAGTTGGTAGTGTGCTTAGGTTAATGCGCACGAGGTTAGGGGATCGCTCCATCGTAGCTGACGATTTTTCTGTATTATACGCGTTAAATATCAGATTAATTTCAGTATCTATAGATATATATACTACCATATAAAATAACTAAAGCAATTGGATATTTAAAATGATAGATAAGCGAAAAGATAGATGGAGATTAAATTTTTAAAGAAGAGGATAAAAAGGGGATAGAAAGAGATTCACTTTTTATAGAAAAGGAAAAAAAGGGGATAGAAAAGGGATAGAAAGAGATAAAAATAGTTGATGGACGAAGAGATAGAAAAAGATTTATTTATTTTAGAAGATGATAGAAAGGGAATAGAAACGGATACAAATTCAAAGCGAATAGAGAAAAGATATAAAGAGGTAGAAGTTTAGAGATAGAAAGATATTGTGTTTTGGGAATGCAAAGTAGATATATGGAAGGGATAGAAAAAGTGTAATCTCTTTCTATCCTCATATTTCTTTCCCTTTTTATCTTTTTACTCTTAGCAGGGTAATGAAAAAAAGCCTTTATAGTTTATTTTTTATTTTTGAATCCTAGCGAAAATTAAAAAAATTCCCTCTGCACACATACAGAAATTAGAGGGATAAATATTTGTACAAACTTAAATGAGAGTGTTGGATTAAGGGCTGACTCAACCCCTTGGATTATACTATCCTTCTTTTTGTGGTTATTTAATGAACAGTGTCTGATTAGGTTGACGAATCTAGTCAACAAAACATCGTGCTAATGAAAAGAATAACTTCATAGTTTATTTTTTATTTTTGGATTTATCCGAAAATTGAAAAAATTTTCACTGCACGAATATAGAAATTAAAGGGAAAATATTTGTTCAAATTTAAATGAGATTCATGGATTAAAGACTGACTCAACACTTTGGATTATACTACCTTTCTTTTTGGGGTTTTTCAATAAACAGTGCCTGATGAGGTTAACGAATCTAGTCAACAAAACGTCGTGCAAATGACAAAATTTATTTCTTAGTTCATTTTTTATTTTTGAATCCTTCCGAAAATCAAAAATATGTTCTCTGCACAAATACAAAAATGGAACGGATAGATATTTGTACAAATTTAAATGAGAGTCATGGATTAAGGACTGATTCAACACCCTTGATTATACCATCTCTCTTTTTCTTGTCTTTTATCGAACAGTGCCTGATGAGGTTGATAAATCTAGTCAACGAAACTAAAATAACTGTATACTTTATTTTTTTTAATCCTTCCGAAAATCAAAAAAATTTTTTCTGCACAAATACAAAAATGAAAGGGATAAATATTTGTAGAAACTTAAATGAGAGTCATGTATTAGGGACTGACTTAACACCTTGGATTATACCATCCTTCTTTCTTGTGGGTTTTTTAATAGACAGGGCCTGATTAGGTTGACGAATCTAGTCAACGAAACTTCGTGCCAATGAAACGAATTACTTTAAAGTTTATTTTTTATTTTTGAATTTTTTTTAAAATCGCAAAATTTTTCTCTGCACAAATACAAAAATGAAAGTGAGAAATATTTGTACAAACTTAAATGACAGTAATGGATAAAGGACTGACTCAACACCTTGGATTATGCCATCTTTATTTTTGTGGTTTTTCAATAAACAGTGCCTGATGAGGTTGACAAATCTAGGCCCGTGCGGTAATTTTTAGTAAATACCGGTTTTTTTTTAAACGGTTTTTTGGTAAACACTGGTTTTCTTTTTAAACTGGTTTTTTGGTAAATACCGGTTATTTGATCGCAATACCGAATCTAACCTACTTACCATGATGCAGGTATGCAGGAAAAACCATTGATTTGAAGTAGTCTTACCGCGTAAATTTTACCAAGATGTCGGCGGTTCTTCACTGTAAAAACAGGTATCTTACAAGTATGTTATTTTAACCCATTATCGCCCAAATGCACAGATTTTTTACTGCAAATTCGAGGCCAGTTCTTTTCTAAATGAAAAAGGATATTTTTATCAAAAGTACCATTTTTTATGTATTTGAATGCGCTCTTTCGAAATATGCCATCGAAAATTTGTTTAAAAAATTATTTTTATTTTTTTTTGCACTTTTTTTTGCAAAAAATCACGATTTTTTAACGCTTTTATTTTGATAAAACATGAGTTTCATGTCGAAAAATTTTTTTTTGACATCCAGGAAGTACAAAAAACGTGCACTTGATAGTTTTACTTTAAAAATATGTAAACGCATTTTCACCCTCCACCCCTGTTTTTTAAAAAAGGCGTCTTGAATTTTCAGAAACTGGCATTATTCACTCTACTTCACTCCAAACTTTATTTTTCCATCAAATCATAAGGAAAAAGACTTTTCTTGTCTTTTTTTACTTGAGTGAACTCAATTATTCCATAAATAATAAAAAATTCAAAATGGCGGATTCAAGATGGCGGACAAAATTTTTTAAAATTCTCTAAATTGTCTGAAAATGGTTACTTGGGGGTTTTTGGTGTTTCTGAGTTTGAATATGTTTGTTAAATTTTAAAATTCAAACTGCCGGATTTAAGATGGCGAACAAAGTTTTTTAAATCTTCAAATAAATTTATGTTAAAAAGTCATCAATAAGCCATTTGGAATGGTCTCATCTAAATCATATATGTTAGGAATTGTTGTTGCCTTAACACATTCATTAGCTTACATAAGTTAAAGATTGTTTTGAACTTCTTTAGTTTTGAGACATCATCGAAAAAGAATCTTTTAAAGATGCAGCTTTCTTTTTCAGTAGCAGCATTAGGTAAATGCTATGATTTGGCAATAGTTGAAAATGCTTGTATGTACTTTATATCACTAAATTCTGAGATATGAAATTTAGAACCCACTAAAAATGCAGTTTTAGAATGAGAGGATCCTCTTAGTTTGAGAAGATTCCGCTTATTTATTGAGAGGAATTAGCATTAAAGTGAGAGGATCCTCTCATTCTAAAATTTTTTTTTTTTTTGTGAAATAATAGATCTTGACGATGAATTGACATACAAATTCTTTGCTTTTATAGGCTATTAACATAACATAACAAACATATTCGTTCTCAGAGACCCCAAAAACCCCCGAGTAACCATTATTAGCCAATTTAGAGAATTTTAAAAAATTCTGTCTGCCATCTTGAATCCGCCATATTAAATTTTTAAATTTAACAAACATATTCGATCTCAGAGATTCCAAAAACCCCCAAGTAACAATTTTCAGCTAATTTAGAGAATTTTAAAAAATTTTGTTTGCCATCATGAATCCGCCATTTTGAATTTTTAAATTTAACATACATATTCGTACTCAGAGACCCCAAAAACCCCCGAGTAACCATTATTAGCCAATTTAAAGAATTTTAAAAAATTTTGTCCGCCATCTTGAATCCGCTATTTTGAATTTTTAAATTTAACAAACATATTCATTCTCAGAGACCCCAAAAACCCCCGAGTAACCATTATTAGCCAATTTAGAGAATTTTTAAAAATTCTGTCTGCCATCTTGAATCCGCCATTTTAAATTTTTAAATTTAACAAACATATTCGATCTCAGAGACTCCAAAAACCCCCGAGTAACATCTTTCAGCTAAATTAGAAAATTTTAAAAAATTTTGTTTGCCATCATGAATCCGCCATTTTGAATTTTTAAATTTAACATACATTTTCGTCCTCGGAGACCTTAAAAACCCCCCGAGTAACCATTATTAGCCAATTTAAAGAATTTTATGAAATTTTGTCCGCCATCTTGAATCCGCTATTTTGAATTTTTAAATTTAACAAACATATTCGTACTCAGAGACCCCAAAAACCCCCGAGTAAACATTTTCAGCCAGTTTAGAGAATTTTAAAAAATTTTGTCCGCCATCTTGAATCCGACATTTTGAATTTTTTATTATTTATGGAATAATTGAGTTCACTCAAGTAAAAAAAGACAAGAAAAGTCTTTTTCCTTATGATTTGATGGAAAAATAAAGTTTGCAGTAAAGTAGAGTGAATAATGCCAGTTTTTGAAAATTCAAGATGCCATTTTGAAAAAACAGGGGTGGGGGGTGAAAATGTGTTTACATATTTTTAAAGTAAAACTATCGAGTGCACGTTTTTTGTACTTCCTGGATGTCAAAAAAAAAATTTTCGACATGAAACTCATGTTTTATCGAAAAAATGTTCTCTGCACAAAATTATATAAACGTGTTTCTTACAATTGTAACTTATCTTGAAGTATATTGTTCAAAAAAGAAGAAACGAAATAAAAGTAAAATAATAATAGAACAGAAAATAAAAATAGTTAAATATATTATGTTTCAAATTGTCAATCTCTACTTTAATTAGATGTATATTTTCTTCTTTTTTACGATGGACTCTTTAATTTGTCAAATAAAATTTGAAGCATTTATTAAAAAAATAATAATAAATAATTTACAATACAAAATAATAAATACAAATGTGAGAAATAATTTTTAAAAATTATTGAAGTAGATAGAAGTAGATACAAGTTCTTGATTAAAAAATGCTTTTAATCTTAATAATTTCAGTTAAAATTAAAAAATATTTAATATGTTTCACTAAAATTTCGCTGGAGTGTTTATTGATTTTACTCGGACATTTTTTTCTGCATTAAAAGTTATATTATTCTACCTATTGATATATTTTTTTGAAAAAATATAGCAATTTGAAAAGAAAGAAGAGAAATTTTTAAGGGCGGGATGGGGGGGTGCTAATGTTTGTTACGTTTTAAAATTACCTTTTTCATGAATTTTTTAGATTAAATTATTACTGTGGATTTATTTGACATATTATTATATAAAAGTATGACATTGGAAGAATATTCAAAGAAAAATTTTGTTTAAAAATTGAGAGAAATAACGAAGTTGATGTACATCTCCGCAGATGATTAGAAAAAAGTGTTTGTGTGGTGACTAACCTACAGCATCACTGGATCATCAGAAACCAAAAAATCAAAATGCCTTCTTCAGTTTATTACTTTATCTCTCCAGTGAAGTCGAGTTTTTTTTAAATTTTTTTCAAATTTTCAATTTTTGGCACCATTTTGAAGCCAAAATGACGATTTTTGCCGAAAAAGATCTACCTATTTGTTATTTTAAAATTGTTAATGATTTAAAAATTTTAGAAAAATCGATGTAGCTAGAGAGCTATTTATATGTAGAATAAGTGTACAAAATTTCAAAACGATCGGTTCAGTAGTTTTTTCAGTAGGCTAGACACCGACATTCAAAATAACAAGTTTGGGAAAATCGATTAGTTTTGTACACTGGAAAAATTAAAATATCTTGAAGAAACTGGATTTTCTTATAAAATACGTACATGTTATCATCGATGCCGGGTCCATACAGTACATCACTATCATCTATGTTAAATAACATAAGGCAGCTTTTTGCTCCTTACTAAATAAAACTTTGCCTTCTTTCGTCTGGCGAGCTAAAAAAGCGCGCAAAACTAAGTTAGAGGTACGGTCATTCAACCGACTGTAACTTCGTTAGTTTTGCTTCGAATTAAAAAAAAATTTAATACAATATTCCTCAGATGTTGTTCTTTCAGAAACAAAAATAAAAAAAAAATGGAAAAAAAGTTGTCAAACCTTACCTCCTCCCTTTCCACTACATTCTTAACGTTATGAAACGTAACATTTATAACACGTAAATTAAACATTTCTGAAATACCTATTTCTACTTGCATTTAATGCTGGTTAATTGTACTTGCATGTATGGGACTTCTAACAATCCTGATGGGTTAACATTATAGTTTAACATGTTTAATTTTAAATAAAATATTAATTTAAGGAATATTGTTTGAAAATAAAATCATATTTGGAAAATTATCAACCTTATCCTATCACTCTATTATTTTAATAATTGAAAACAAATCATCTTGTTCTTTTTCATTATAAGTTTGTTCCAATGTATTCTCATCCTTCTCAATAATGGATCTGTGCATTGTTAAGGTGACCATATTTTCATAGACGTAATGCGGGACACAAGTAGTGGGAAGTAATTAAGAAAAGTGGGAGAAGGGCGTAAAATTTAAATTATATTAGTCCAGATTTCTCAAAATATTACTGTTTTCTAAAAATGTTTATTTCTATAATTAAAAGTTACAAATTTTAAACAATAAAATTTTAACACAAATGCATGACATTTTGCGGGACACAAGTCTCCGCGGGACAAAGGGCTTAAATCCGGGACTGTCATGCGAAATCCGTGACGGATGGTCACCTTATGCATTGTACTGGATTTACGGTGAGGAAAGTTGATTTCCTTTGTTTAACGAGACGCAGTCGAACTTCCTTTTTTGTAATGGTACTAATTCTGTTGCACTTTTATTTACATGATTAATTGTTTTGCAACAATTAAGTACCTCTAGATCAGTGTCATATTGCACTTTTTTGTTTCTGGACACTTTGTTCCTAGCATATTTGTTCAAAGATGGTATTACGGTTTTTTTAAAAGTTTTCCTTTCTCAAGACAGCGTCAGAAAAAGTTCCTTTTCTTTTATTCTTTTTAAGTAATTTACTATTTGACACTGTTACTTCCTGAAGTGAACCACAGGAAATATTTTCTTCACAACTTGTACCAAGCATCTTTTCAAGAAAACGTGGAATTTTTTGTTATTGGTGGATCGTCTTGCCAGAATCGTTTACTTTTAATTTTTTTATAGTTACCTTTATTTACATTCGTCATAAAAGGAACTTTTTTTGTAAATTTTGTGTAGCAGATATTTTTATTAAAGGTTGGAATTCTATCCTGCAATCATCAGGAATGTCATGTACAGAATCAATATTTTCTGAATTGTTGACTTTATCAGAACTGTCTTGTAAAGAAGAATTACGATCAATATTTCCTACTACTACCTTTTTCTGCAAGTTGTGACTAGCAGATTTTTCAATTAAACATTGAAACTCGAGCATGCAGTCATTGGTAGTATCCTTAAAGACTTTACAATTTATTTCCCTGCTGACTAAATCAAGGGAGGTTTCAAAATTCGTTGTTGAACCGTCAGAAAAGGCTTCTTCTGTTTTAGATTTATTTGACTAAGCTCTGTTCCCATCATTTAAAAGAATGATGTTCTCTTCAAAACTGTGTTCAGCACCAGTTTCAATAATATATTTAAACTAGCTTTCGAGCCCGGCTTCGGCGGGCACGAAATCTAGTGGCGTGCCATCAACAATATTTTTTTACAAAAAGTATTTTTTGACAGAAAAAATCTTTTGTTAAAAGGTATTTCCTTACAGATAGTATTTTTTGACAAAAATGATTTTCTGACAGAAAGTATTTTTTGCCAATAAGTATTTTCTGACAGAAATTATTTAAAAAAGAATTTTCTAAAAGCAACATAATTCTCTTCCAAAAATTATTCAATTGTAATATATTTTATTAGATATACTTCCCATTAGCACATACCCAAATAGCACCAGATGTTCCAGCAATATTGGCAAGGTTGAGGCAAGGCATTTTTACTTTGCCTCAACCTTGCCAAGTTCTTGATCTGATAAAAATACGCATGTCATGTTGTAAAATTTTTTTTCATCAAAATAAGTATTTTTCGAGAAAAACCTAGAACCAAATTAGCCTGAATCCCATTCAGCCTAAAACCATCTTGCCGAAAATGCATTCAGCCAAATCCTATTTACCCTAAATTGTATTAAGCCTAAATCCCCTTTAATCTAAAATACATTTAGAAAGAAACCCATTTAACCTAAAATGCATTCAGCCTAAATCCCACTTAAACTAAAATGCATTCAGCCTAAAACCCATTTGACTTTAATCCCATTAAACCTAAAATGCATACATCCTAAATCCCATTTAACCTAAAATGCATTCACAGATTAACACCCATGTATCCTAAAATGCTAAATAGCCTAAATCCCATTTATCCCCAGAAGCATTTATCCTACATCTCATTTAACCTAAAATGAATTCAGTATAAATCCCATTTAACCTAAATCATATTTAACCTGAATACCATTTAACCTAACTCTTTTTTAAACTAATTCCTATTTAACTTCAATTGTATTTAACCTAAATCCCTTTTAACCTCATATGCATTCATCCTCAATCTCATTTAACCTAACATGGAACCATTAAAAACCCCATTTAACCTAAAATGCATCAGCCTAAATCCCATCTAAACGAAATTGCTTTTATTCTAAAACCCTTTAAACCTAAAATGCATTTAGCCCAAATTCTATTTAATCTTAAATGCATTCATCCTAAATCCTATTTAACCTTAATCCCATTAAACTTAAATCCCATTTAACCTTAAATGCATTCAACCTACATCCCATTTAATCTAAAATGCATTCAGCCTAAATCCTATTTCACCAAAAATGCATTCCGCCTAAATCCAATTTAACCCAAAATGCAATCAGCCTAAATTCTTTTTTACCTAAAATGCATTAGGCTTAAAAAAATTTGGCCTAAATCCCATTGAACTAAATTTATAATGTAAAATTTAGGATAAACCGGATTTAGGACAAATAGTTTTAGGCTGAATGCCTTTTTGGATTTATTGGGTTATAGTTTAAATGCGTTTTAGGTTAAATGAGATATATGTTAAATGGGATTTAGGCTTAATGCATTTTAGGTTTAATGGGATTTAGGCTAAATGAAAATTAGGTTAAATAATATTTATTATGTTTAATGGGTTTTATGCAGAATGCTTTTTCGGTTAAATGGGATTTAGGTTAAATAGGATTTAAATTTAATCTATTAGATTTTCTGGATTTTATTTTTTTATCCCAAAAAATTCAGATTCAACATTTTTTTTGCATTGTGTCATCTAAAATTATTTTTATTAATGTATTTCTCTAAATTTATTGCAAAATGTGTTGTAGGGAACATAACAAAATTAATTCAAAAAGATTAAAAGCCATCTAACATAAAGTCAGTAATATAAAAAAAAATGTAGGTTTTTCAATTTTTTTGATCCAGAAACCAATTTTATACTTATATATCTCAGTTATACGATATTTTTTGTCAAACTATTCTAAAATATGACGAAATAACAGGTAATACTCAATTATAGAAAGTTTATCAGCAGTTAATAAAAAAATGCATAATTTAAAAATTTTCGATTTTTTGAATTTTTTGAAAAAAAATGTATATCTTCCTTTCTTATCAATATTTTTTAAGTATGTAAGTTTATAAACCTAACTTGGGTCAAGACCTAACGCTCTGACAAATTTGGTTTCAAACGGTTCAGCTGTTTCTAAGTGATGCGCGAACAAAGGTTCTGTGACATACATACATACATACATACATACATACATACATACATATATACATACATACATACATACATACATACATACAGACATGAAATTTTGTATGGGTATATTTGAATTCCTTGATGCTTAAAACGAAAAATTATGCATGAAATTTAAAGTTCTAAGCAATGTACAGACAAAATTCTGATTTTATTAATATAGATATCACTGAATTAAGATCCCAGATAACCAGCGTACAATTACTGTACACACCATGTACCTTCCCAGTGGGCACACATGTCCGAAAGACGTCCCTATGTCTGCCTTTATGTCTAAAAGACGTCCTTAAGACGTCTTTTGGAAATTTTTGCCCACTGGGTTTTCACTATACTAGTACCATACGTGTATAAAGGTACTAATTTTCGAAGTACTGATACTAAATTAGTACAGTGCCAGTATGTATGTACATTTTTATTACATTTGTACGACGTACTAGTATCGTACTAGTATTACACTTGTATGTAATAAATAGAAACTTTAATATTTTCACTTAGTACGGCGTACTAAATAAATATGGAGTCGTACCAGAGTCGTACTACTCCGCCATCTTGAAAAATAATTTGTCAGTTTAAGTACGTAGTAAGAGTATAATACAAGTAGAGTGCCAGTACATCATACTGTTGAATAAAAAAGAGTATGCACATACTGGTACTGTACCATTTTAATGCAAGTATCTCAAGATAATTACGCTATACTCGTATAATACTTGTACAATGCGAAGGTACATGGCAAGTACAGAGCCGGTATACCGGGTATTTTGGATTATTACGCTTGGCTATCTGGGATTATAAATTTTTCGATTTTTTTTTTTTTATATAAAACAATTTTATACATACTTATATATCTCGGTAATAAGACAATATTTTCCACAAACTTATGCTGAAATGTAATGAAATAACATGTAATGCTTAATTATAGAAAATTTAAAAGTAGTCCATCAAAAAATGTAAAATTTGAAAATATTAAATTTGCTAATTTTTCGAAAAACTCGTAAATCTCCCGTTCTTATTAATATTTTTAAAATCTGTAAATTTATAAACCTAACTTGGGTAAAGATCTAATACTCTGCCAAATTTGGTCCCAAAATAATTGAATGTTTGAAAGCAGTCCATCAAAAAATATGTAAAATTTGAAAATTTTCGATTTTTTCATTTTTCAAAAAAATGGTATATCTCCCGTTCTTATTAATATTTCTAAAGTCTATAAATTTATAAACCTAACTTGGGTCAAGATCTAATACTCTGCAAATTTGGTCCCAAAATAATTGAATGTTTGAAAGCAGTCCATCAAAAAATATGTAAAATTTGAAAATTTTAGATATTTTCAGTTTTTGAAAAAAATGGTATATCTCCCGTTTTTATCAATATTTTTCAAATCTGTAAATTTATAAACCTTACTTAGGTCAAGACCTAAGACTCTGACAAATTTAGTTTCAAGCGGTTAAGCCGTTTTTATGTGATGCGCGAACAAACGTTTTGTGACATACAGACAAACATACATACATACATACATACAGACACGAAATTTTTTTTGGTATATTTGAAATCCTTGATGCTCAAAACAAAAAATTATGCGTGAAATTTAAAGTTCTAAGCAATGTACAGACAAAAGTCTGATTTTATTAAAATAGATAGATTGTTGACTGCAATCGCTAGAAATTTTATTTAAATTATTTAAATTAATAAACAGGCTAAAAGCTTTTACAAAAATAATATCCTATATAATAATTTGCCAGTGTCCTTTTAGCTGAAAATTTTCGTTTTAAAAATGGGCGGAGATATGGCATTGTTCTCCTATTGTTCTCCTTTTGTCTGCATTACAATGAGTCTATTGTTCTCCTTTTGTCCAAATAACAATGAGATCATTACACAGCCCCACAAAAAAAAAAAAGTGTCATGTACTTTTGACCGGAATACCTTAGCCCTATGTATTTTGACGCGCTTAACACGAATCCGAAGTCCATTTTGCTCCATCACGTCAGGATTTTTTTCTAACCTCAAAAAACATGTCGGATTTTGAGAGGTAGGCGATTTTTTAAAAAAATTTATGGATTTACTTCAAACTTGGTATCTGGGGGTTTTTTGGGTCGCTGATTATGAATCTGAAGTTAGGTTTTCAAAATTCAAACTGGCGGATCCAATATGGCGGACGAATTTTTAAAAAATTTGAAGATTTACTTCAAACTTGGTATCTGGGGGTTTTTTGGGTCGCTGATTACAAATCTGAAGTTAGATTTTCAAAATTCAAAATGGCGGATCCAATATGGCGGACGAATTTTGAAAAAAATCGAAGATTTACTTCAAACTTGGTATCTGGGGGTTTTTTGGGTCGCTGATTACGAATCCGAAGTTAAATTTTCTAAATTTAAAATGGCGGATCCAATATGGCGGCCGAATTAAAAAACATATTAAGATTTACTTGGCGGCAAGAATATGGCTGATGAATTTTTTTAAAATATTAAAATTTACATAAAATTTGGTATCTAGTGGTTTGTGGGGTGACTGATTGCAAATCTGAAAACAGATTGTCAAAATTCAATATGTCAGTTCTGAAGTATATAATTTTCCTTTATTCCTTTTTATGGTAGCGCACTCTTTTGTTTTCGAAAGATCTGTGTAGCGGTTTTCTCTTTAAGTTCACACTACCTGGTACAACATCCCTTTTCAGCATCTAGCAAAAGTCGGCCATCATATTTACGCCCCACCTTCCTTGATAACGACGTTCCATTTCTTTAAGGTCTTGATGAAATCGCTCTCCCTGTTCCTCACTGTAGTCTCCTAAATTTTCGGGGAAGTACTTTAGATGTGATTCTAAGAAATGTAGCTTCAAGCTCATCAAGCATCCTTGCTTTCCGAAGTTTGTTATCATATTATTTGCCATTTCTTCCCAATTCTCGCTTTTGTTATTCCCCAGAAAATTTTCAACAATTAGTTTAAAACTAATCCATGCATTTTTCTCAGTTTTACTCATGTTTTGTTCTAGGTATTTAAAACATTTTCCATTTTTATCTAAACTCTTAACAAACTGTTTTGCTGCTCCTGGTTTAATGTGCAATGGTGGAAGCAATACCTTTGAGGGATGAATCAATGGCTTCTTAATGATATTTTTCGATCCTGGTTTAAAAGATTTTGTTTTTGGCCATTCCTTTTTTTTGTAATGATTCTTTCTATCTCTACTATCCCACAGACACAAAAAACAGGGCGTTTTTGTGAAACCTGTTTGTTGTCCAAGCATAATACTTAAGATCTTAAAATCCCCACAAATTTGCCAGTTATGTTCTTGATATTTTATTTTATCTAAAACTAGTTTTACAGATTCATAGCTTTCTTTAAGTTCTGTAGAATGAGCCATAGGAATCGAACCATAAATATTAGTATTATGAAGTAATACTGCTTTTAAACTTCTTTTAGAAGAGTCTATGAATAACCTCCAATCTTTATCTTTGTATACGCCAGGTTTTAATTGATCCATTAACCCATTAATGTCAGCACAATATACCAATGACTGCTTTTTGTCTTCTGTAAAATATATTCTGAATTCCTTTTCCCTATCGCGATAAAAGGAAGATGTAGTTCCTTTCGATAGCATTTTTTTCTTCCTAAGAACTGATGCAAGATATTCTGCAACATCTTTTGGTAGTTTTAAATCTCTGATGAGATTGCTGAGTTCTTCTTGTGTGAACTTTTCAGGTATTTCTTCTTCCTGTTCACCAGTTGGAATGTAATAGTCATCTTTGTCATCAATACTCATGTCGTCATCTATATCACTAAATACATCTTCTATTTTTGAACAGTCGATTTCAAAATTTTTTGAAGAAGAAGGTGTATCACAAAAAATTTCTGGTTTTGTTACAGTTGTCACATCAGCGTACAATATTTTTCCTTTATTCTTGTTATTATAACCTTCTACATTGGTAATGCAAAAGTAACAATTTTCTTGTTTCAATGGTTTTTTCCACAGCATTGGTTTTTTAAATTTAAAGTACTTATCCTCCTTAGTATTATTCCAACGAGTTAACATTATGTGACAGGATAAGCAAATTTTGTGTGGAACCCAATTTTCATTTTGATCGGCTATCTCTAAATCAAAGCAATCTTTGTAAATTTGTCTAATATTGTCATTGATTGGTTTACAATTCTTTGGAACATCGAACTGTCCACATATATAACAAAATGCATCTGCATTGCTATTGCATATGTGTTTTGATCTTAATGCTTTAAAATTAATTTTTGAAGCATTTGAAGTTTTTGTGTTGTTTTGATTTTGAAAAGCCATGATTTATTGAATAACCCACACGTTAGGGATCCTGGTCCGATCGCAGGCGAGTCCACCGTCCTAGGGGTGATAACTCTCATACCTTCCCAGGCCTAAGTATGAGAGCTTTCCGACTTTGACGAGGACAATGTCAACTCGTCGTCGGACACACTACGGTATCATCCTCACACCCTAACGCCCACCTGCAAGGCAGCGCGCCTACGCTGGCTTCGTTACTTCGATAAACAGGAAGCGAATCATTCTACACATCCCCTTTCGGGGCAGTTGTCATCGCCTACTACATTTATCGAAGCAGCAGGATTTAAATTGTGCCAAAGCTCAATAAGAACGTTAGACATAGAATGACAATGATATGTCCATCAGGAATAAGATGCAGAATGGAACAATGTACTTTCTTATTTGGCTTCTGCACCAAACATATCCAATCTGTTACCAAGGAATATTTTATGATAAAATTGTAATAGAAGTCATATTTGAAAATGTGAGAAACTCGCTTCGAAATCACACTCAGCAACTTAAAAACCTGAAGATACCAAATTTCATAAAAATTTCGAAAATATGACGTCAGATTCGCAATCAGCGACCCAAAAAACCCCCAGATACCAAGTTTGAAGTAAATCTTCAAATTTTTTCAAAATTCGTCCGCCATATTGGATCCGCCATTTTGAATTTTGAAAATCTAACTTCAGATCCATAAATTTTTTTAAAAAATCGCCTACCTCTCAAAATCCGACATGTTTTTTGAGGTTAGAAAAAAATCCTGACGTGATGGAGCAAAATGGACTTCGGATTCGTGTTTAGCGCGTCAAAATACATAGGGCTAGGGTATTCCGGTCAAAAGTACATGACACTTTTTTTTTTTTTGTGGGGCTGTGTTATTAGCCTTTTGTCGAAATTGACAGTGTCCCTTTTCCCTTTAGCTGAAAAGTGTCGTTTCAAAATGGGTGGAGATTTGTCATTGTTCTCCTCTTGTTCTCCTTTTTTCTGCATTACAATGAGTCTATTGTTCTCCTTTTTGTCCAAATAACAATGAGATCATTATTAGCCTTTTGTCGAAATTACAATAACCTTATTATTAGCCTTTTGTCAAAATTACAATAAGTGATTATTAACCTTTTCTTTGCCTTTAAGGAGTAAGGGCATTCTGGGCGTTTACTTGAAAATACCAAATGATTCGATTGGTAATTTCTGTGGGTAAGGTTCGCCTCTTTTTGAAAAATGATGTTGATGAGAGGGGATAGTTTTGTTTTGTAAGGCCGAGTGAAAAGATCGTCTTGAGTCTAAAAACGCGAACAGGATCTGAGATAAATTTTTGACAGGTAAGTAATTTTACTTGTTTATTAGGGTGGTCCAAAAATGTATACTGATCGCCAGATATGCTTTAACATATTTCCATAGGACCTACGTCTTAAAATGTTAAAGCATATCTGGCGATAGCTGTACAGTAAAACAATATTCCATAATTTATTTAATAATTTATTAATATTAACTATTTTTTAAAGGGTTATAAACAACCCCCATAAATGCAAAAAAAATGACAAATTTGTTTAAATTACAAATTAATAGTTTCTTAAGGATTTTTTAACAAAATTGTTACATATTGTCAATTTACGAATATTTATAGATATTTTTAAGTATTTTTCATTTTAATGTTTAAAAAATTTATTATTGTTGATTTACAGCTTTTATTCAAATAAACCTAGCGAGTTGTAGTTTTTTTTGACTTTACTATTTTTTACATTTACATTTAATTTACATTTTATTTCATGTTTAAACAATTTATTATTGTTAATTTACAGCTTTTATTCAAATAAACCTAGCGAGTTGTAGTTTTTTTTGACTTTACTATTTTTTACATTTACATTTAAAAAAAGTATTTAGTAAAGTTAACCAGAACAACAATTTGCAATTGTTTAAACTAATTATTGTTAATTATAATTAACTTTTTAACAAATGCACCTAGAAAGACACAACTTTTTCCTAATTTTACAAATTAATAGGCTCTGGTTAGAAAAAGAAAAATTATTTACTATAAATTATTATTTTTAATTTGTTTAAACATGATAGTTATAAATTAACAATAATAAATTGTTTAAACAATGTAAAAATATTAACTTCTAGTGAATAATTTTTCTTACTCTAACTAGAGCCCATTTATTTGTAAAATTAGGAAAAAATTGTATTTTTTTAAGTTTATTTGTAAAAAATTAATTATTAATAACAATAATTTGTTTAAACAATTGCAAATTATTGTTGTGGTAAATTTTACTAAATCCTTTTTTCACTTTGAATATAAAAAAATATATAAGTTCGAAAAAACTACAATTTGCTAGGTTTATTTGAATAATAGCTGTAAATTAATAATAATAAATTGTTTAAACAAATTAAAAATAATAATTTATAGTCAATAATTTTTCTTTTTCTAACCAGAGCCCATTAATTTGTAAAATTAGGAAAAAGTTGTGTCTTTCTAGGTGCATTTGTTAAAAAGTTAATTATAATTAACAATAATTTGTTTAAACAATTGCAAATTGTTGTTGTGGTTAACTTTACTAAATACTTTTTTTAATTGTAAATGTAAAAAATAGTTAAGTAAAAAAAAAACTACAACTCGCTAGGTTTATTTGAATAAAAGCTGTAAATTAAGAATAATAAATTTTTTAAACAAATGAAGAATGCTTAAAAATATCTATAAACATTCGTAAATTGACAATATGTAACAATTTTGTTAAAAAATCCTAAAAAAACTATTAATTTGTAATTTAAAAAAAAATTATCATTTTTTTGCATTTATGGGAGTTGTTTATAACCCTCTAAAAAATAGTTAATATTAATAAATTATTAAATAAGTTATGGAATATTGTTGTTTGAGAACTTTTCAAGATGTGATTCACTGTATTGCTATTTTGAGTAATTTTTGAGGATTTGGTAGCGAATTTACGAAAAAGTACGTTTTTCCCATGTTAAATCAATGGGATATTTCAAGGGGTTTAAGGTTATTTAAGATTTTTTTAAAATTATTTTTGATTATATTATTGTAAGGTGTCATTAAGATGTAGTTGACATTTATTTTTATGTATGAGAGAGGACCCCAAGGTGGACAGGGTCCTAAGATGGACATTTCGTATATAATTTTAAGGTGACAGCTTCTTATGCTTTCTGTCATTTTTGTTGTTTGTATAGACGAAGAAGAAAAAGTTTTCTTATATGTTTTTCTTAATTTGGTAAATTTATTAGATTTATGATTTTGAATGAGTACTTAACGTTATAATATTCTTTATTTATCGTATAATAATATTTTAAAATGATTTTACTAATTTTGTGTTTGTATAGAAAATTTTACTTGGATTAAAAAAATTGAGTCATGTACCCTAAGATGGACAGGCCCAAAAGCTCAATGTATTTATTTTCATTTCTTCGATTTTAAACTTTTCTCAATAATTTTTTGAACCAATTAAAATTTTTTAGTTTCCAACACAAAATGTAATGTTATCGTTAAAGAATTTGATATATCGATAGTTTTTGATATCTTATTACTTTTTACTGTGAATCTATTAAATTGAAGTATTTAGGAATGCTATTTCTTAATAAATAAGAAAATTAAATTAAATTAATTTTTAATATATAATATTTTATTCGGTTTTGATTCTAGTGCAATAAATCAAAAGGGTGTTTATCTTGGGTCCCTTTATTTTATATGTATGAAACGTTTGTATCCTGAAATTACTGAAATTACAATAAAGCATGTTTATAAAAAACGTATTTACTTATCCAGCAGGGTTTTTTAAATAGCATAAAGGTGAAATCAATTTTTATGGAAATAACTTTCTTTTTTTCCAGGTCCCACTGGAGAAGAGAAATTTATACTATGCTTGTTGCATATGTTTCAAAATTCTGAAATCTTATGAATTGCATGAAATGTTTCAAAAGTTTCATAATTTATAATATAATATGTTTTGGTAAAAAAGAATACAATGGATTCTACAAATGAAAAAATATACTTTATAGTAGATGAAGAAGATCAAAACATTCTTATTCGGGGAGAAATGCTTACTGATAATCAAATTTACAAATTTCAAGAACTATTAGAAGTCGGTCCTGGTGGTCATTTTCAAATGCAAAATGTCGGTTATTTACAAATGTTGGATGAAGTTAAACCCATTAGAAAAAATAAGAAACACATTCAAATCCTATTCAGTGGTTCAAAAAAAAAAGGTCACTGGATTTGTACTTACTATGATTTAAATACTCTCTTTGTTTATGACAGGATGAATAATAAATTTTTAAATAATGATCAATGTCAATATCTAGCTAGATTGTATCCGTTTAGACCTAATGTAGTTTTTCCCACTGTTCAAAAAGAACCCAATTATGTGGATTGTGGTGTTTATGTAATTGCTTTTGCAACTTCTGTATATTGTAATGTTAAACCTGAAAGTGTAGTATATAATCATGCAGTAATGAGAGAACATTTACAGACAATGTTTTTATGAAATTGCCTATGTCATTTTCCTATTAATTCGGATAATAGTAGAATTTTAAATAGCAATATACAAAATATAAAACTAGGTGTGAATTCTGTCCATTTCATGGACACTTCGCTTCCAAGGAAGCAAGATAATTTGCTTCCTCATAGAGGAAACAATAAATTTATTTATAATATAAAAAATAATAATTTAATTTTAAATTAATTATTATTGAAAAAAATTAAAAATCATGAATTATTACGAGGGTTTTTTGACAATTATATACTTTATACAGGTCAATCGATTCGTTTTAAGACAAGGAATATGATTTTGTAATTCGTTTGGTTGAGTTTTTAGCATGAAAAAAATTTCCAAAAACGATATTTTTTGATGAAAAAAACTGAAAAATCATTAATTATTACGTGAGTTTTTGGTCAATTATATACTTTATATAGTTCAATCGATTCGTTTTGAAACAAGGAATATGATTTTTTCATTTATTTTTCTGAATTTTTAGCATGAAAAAATTTTATGCCAAAAAACGATATTTTCGATGAAAAACGGTGCTAAAAAAAATTTGATTGGGTATTTTCAAAAATCCCTGTGTCCAAATTTAGATATTTGTGAGCTTCATATGTCATCCAAATTTTATTAAAATCCGTTGAAGCGTTCTCGAGATATCCTGGCGACAAAAAATTTTCCACATACACACACACACACACACACACATCCGGACATTTTCTCAGGAATGAAAATTTGCACTTTTCAGATGAAACTGAGTCGATTTACACTTCCTCTCGGGCAATTTTTTATATAATCCAAAAATATTTGGCTGATAAATTACTTACCTATAAGACAACTCATAACAAAAATTGGGAAAGGATTAAACAAAATTTTTTTTTGGCTGGACAGTTGACGTGAAATCCACCATATATTCATTTGCGGTAACAGCTACACGTTGACGAATGTGTTCAGTTAGTAACGAATTAAAAAAATTCAAGAAGAAACGTATTATTTTTGGCACACCACACAAATTTCGGAGTATTTTTTGAGCGAAATTAAAAAAGAATTGTTTTATTGCTTCCAAAATAAAGTTAATAATTATAAGACTTTTTGAACTTTTAGTCTATGTATCATAAAATAATAACTGATAAACAACCAGAACAGTTTGTTAAAAAGATACGCATCTTCTTGCCATGTCAAAAAGTGATCTATCTCTCCTCGTGATCCATTTCTCCTTTATTTAACATATAAAAAAATACGATGGGTATTGCAAAAGAAAGAATATTTTTTAGTTTGAATAAAAAAGATTTAGAAATTCTCATTGAGGGAGAAATCCTAAATTATAATCATATATACAATTTTCAGAAACTATTAGAAGTCGAATATGGATGCTATTTTCAAATAAATATTATAAAAATAATATAAAAGAAGGTTTTGTTTCCATTGTATAAAATAAATATAATAGAATACTTTTATTCATTAAAGAAAATTCAAAGATTTTAAAACATTCTTTTATTCACATTTTTATCTATTACGTTTTAAATATAATAGCCTAAAATACGCCTAGGATACACCAATCATGCGTTTATGTTCAAGGTTATGTCAAAAAAAAAAATTTTATTGCTTCAAGCTTATCTTTTGACTAAGATGTGCTTTTACTGTTTACATGGAATTTGAAGGACAAATAAAGATTTTATGTTAGATTTATGAAATTAATAAATTTAAAAAATTATTTTACTTTTAGTAATAAATATGATTATAACTTTTTAAACTTGGCTACTTCTTAAAATAAAGAATGGAATACATTCTAATATTAGCCTTACATTTTATTGCTATAAATTAGACGCGCGCATGCAAGCGCGCAATATCTTGCTAGTTTCTTTATAAGCAACTTTTAAAATCAATTTACTTAAAATCTTTTTGAACTATTAACATTTTTATAACGTAGGCACTTAAGCCCAAAGCACAACGAATACGGTTACGGGAGCTGGGCATAAGATTATAAAGGACAGAGACTGTTTCTGTCCTTTTCTGTCTCATGCTCTGGTCCCGTAACCGTATTTCTATCTGCTTAGGCCTTTATACAATTAAGTGTACTAGTGTGCCATGGTAGTGACGCATGCGCAGTTGATCAAAATGGTCCATTTCTATGCGCAGTAAGTCAATATCATTAATTCTTATGCGCACTTGATCATTATGTTCATGACACATGCGCTCTATATGTTTATGGCAGTTACACATCCGCAGTAATGCTCTGTGGCAATTACACATGCGCAGTAATGCAGTGTGGGATCTAACTAAGCTTAGTAGTTGTTACCTTCTTTTTTAATTATGTCAGATAATTATCTCAACGCCCACCCACCCCCAATTATTTTGTAAAATTTGTAAACTTTGCTGAAATTTTATATTTTTTTAATTAAATTTAAAAACATTTTAAAATTTGTAAAACATAATTTTTTTTTCGTCTAACACGTATAAAATCTAATAAAATTGAACACAAGTGTTTTGGAATGCTGATTCTTTACGTTCTTCTTAAAATTAAAGGGGGAGGTGTAAAAATTTATCAACATACAATCAGAATATTATCATGTCTATTAAAAAATACAAAATTTTTACATTTCAAGGCATATTTTCTTTTTATACTTGACATAAAATCTATGATAACCCACCGGTCTTTTCATACTTTTAAAAACTTTTTTCTTGGGGTACACGGGAGGGGGTGGGTTAAAAATTAAGCAACGTACTATTAGAAAATTTCATGTTAATTGTAGTGTAAACAATTTTTTTTAAAACATTCACTTATTCAATTATGAAAAAGGGTTTTAAAATTTTTGAGAATTTCTATGCAGTAATCTCTTATTATATTAAGACGAAACCTTTGTCGTCAACAGAAATTCGTCGTTCAGTCGTTCTTCCCCTTCCACTTGGTTCACTACTTTTCTTTATAAGCAACTTTTAAAATCAATTTACTTAAAATCTTTTTGAACTATTAACATTTTTATAACGTAGGCACTTATACAATTAAGTGTAGTAGTGTGCCATGATAGTGGCGCATGCGCAGTTGATCAAAATGGTCCATTTGTATGCGCAGTAAGTCAATATCATTAACTACCCAGTGGGCAAAAAAAACCAAAAGATGTCCTTAAGACGTCTTTTGGACATAAAAGCCGACATAGGGACGTCTTTTGGAAATGTGTGCCCACTAGATAGTTCCTGAGAAATTCTTAAAGATTAAATGAAAAATAAAATTTATATTTCAACTTCTTTAGGTCTTTTTTGAAACATGTCAAATACCTGTACTTTGGTGATTTAAATTAATTATTTTAAAATAAAAGCCGCCTACTGTATCCACTATGCCATTTACGCAGTTGGAAGTCTTTACAAATAGGTTATATACAAAATCTTTTAATTCTTAAAAAATCCCCCAATACTTCGTTATAATTATATTATTTGTAAAGACACTTTAAAGTATAATAGAATTTTTTTACTTCTTGGAAGAATTGAAGAATACACTCATATTATTATTCAATATAATAGAAATTTTAATATTAATAATATAAGTTTAATAACATTATTTATTAGTTATTTAAAATTAATAATGCAAAATACTCATTATCATTTGAGAATGCATTATGAAATTAAGGTTTTCGTTAAAATGCAAAACAACATATACATGAAAAATAAAACTTAAACTAATATTTTATAACTTTTTTTTTAATGATTTCACAAAACAAAACAATAACTTCCTTTCAATGTTTCAAAACAAAAAATTATGCCTTAATTAAAAAAAAGATTGGTTTCATTTTCTTTAATAATATAAAATATATAATTTTTTTTAGAGTAAGAAAAATATAACATATTGATAGTTTTTAAATGTACTAACCATATCACAGTAAATAATCAACCTTTAAAAATTAAATGGGATAATCATTGAAAGTATTTATTAATGAAAACATTAAAAAAATTATAATTAAAATATCGAAGTAAAAACTGACGAATTCGTCAAAGGTGCGGGTAAGTTCTATTACGTAGAACGTAATCTGCACGTAATGATAATTTTTACAAATATTTATTTAATTTATAACCGTGCTTTTGATATTTGGAGCATAGTTTTACGATGCACATTGTTTCACAATTTCAGTACCAAAAGATTTATCCATATCTTTAAATGATAAGTATATGTTTTCGGAATTTATAAAATTATACTTTGGAAGCATGAATTTGACACTGATCTAATATTGATATTAATATAAAACTAATTTATTTAAAATTTCGTATAAATCATCGTAATATTATAACACTCCCTTATGGCTTCCGTTTCCGGTACCGATAAGTAGTTGACGTGTTTGTGAGTGGGAAATAGTTTTGTGGAAAATTTATAAATAATAACTGAAGGGTGGGTTGTGGAGTGATTGGTAAGTGTAGAGTGAAGTGTGAGGGTGTAAATGAAAAGAGTGTATGAAGAGGTAATTGAATGAATAAAGTGTAAAAAGCGGTAAAAAAGAAGAAAAATTGTGAGGTTATGGTGACGGCATGCGAAGTAAGTGAGAGGTAGTATAGAGAGAGAGAGAGAGAGAGTGATAGAGTGTCGATAAGGTAGAACTTGACAATGTCGAATAAAGAGGAAAGCAATGATGCAAGCAGGGTTGTGCAGTGACGCGTCACTCGAGGTTTTCGACGTATAATACATTTTCGACGTAACATACGTAGAAAATGTAGAAAACTATGTAATTTATATCCCAAATCTATAAGGTATATCTATATATATATAAATTTTAAATTTTCGCGCGCTATCACGTGATTAAATCTGTGTTTACTGATGTATATTACATTATGTAGAAAACTAAACATGTAAATTACATATGTAATATACGTAGAAAACCCATGTAATTTACCTGATGTATTTTACGTGCACAACCCTGGATGCAAGTGGTAAAAGTGGGAATGAGTCTAAGACGCAAAAACTTGAAAAGGAATTTGACGGGAAAAGTGTTGAATGTAAGGATAGTCAAGTTTTACTTAGGCTAATCAAAAGAACAGTAAAGGAGAACGATGAGGACTTAGATGAAGTTTGGGATGAAATGGACGAAATTAGGAAACTAGACAAAAAAAGGTTTAAACAGATTGAGGGATTACGAAAGGCAGTGAAAGCAATGTTAGAGATGATTGAAAAGTGGGAGGTAAAGTGGAAATAGGAGATAGAAGATATGTGGAAAAGTATGGAGGAGTTAGAAAAAGGAATAAAAGAGAGTGAGGAGAGAAGGACGAGAGAATATGTAGAAAGGGAGAGGGTAACATTAAAGGAAGGAGTAAAAGAAAAAGAGGGGAGTACAGAAAAAGTAGATGACGATTTAAAAATAAAAATGTGGGAATTAGCGATGAGAGTAGAAGTGATGGAGAAGGAGAGGAGAAAAAGAAATATTGTGATTAAAGGTATGAAGGTAGGAAGGAGAGAAGGCAGAGAGGAAGTAGAAAAACTGTTGTCAAGAATTGAGGCGAAAGTTACGATCAAGAACGTTAAGGGTGTGAGAGGAGAGGATATGGAAAAACCGAAATTGTGGATTGAGGAATTAAAAGATGAGAATGCTAGGATGGAAGTAATGAGATTATAAAGTAGGTTGAAAGGAAGTGTGGAGAGAATAGATGATGATAGAACATGGAGAGAGAGAAGAATAAAATGGCTGCTGGAGCAAAAAGCGTGGGTGGAAAGAAGAAACGGAAGAGTAGTGAAAGTGAATAGAGAAAGTGTTTGGGTGAATGGATTGGAATGGCTGGTAAAAGAGGTTACACAAGGGGTTATTAAAGTAAGACCGGAAATAGGTTTAGAAGAGGAAGGGAGAAGGTAAAAAGGGCAATTGAAAAGAAGTAAATGAGTTAGTGGATGAATGGAAATGTTGGGAGGATTGGAAGAGGAATATATGAAAAAGATGAGTGAATTGGTATGTTTAGAATGTGAGATAAGAATGATAAAGGAAAGAGTGAGAAATAGGGTTTTAATAAAAGTTTGGGAGAAGAGGTAGATTAACCCTGAAAAGAAAAAAAAAAAAAAAGAGGAACAGGAATCGGAAGCCCAGGCACTTGTCAGTTAGTTAAGTAAAATATTAGAAGAGCGGCGATTAGGTTAAGTTGATTATGTCATTAGTGTAAAGCTTAAGTAAGGATAATTGTAAGCGTTGTTGTACTTAACTTGTATTTGAATACAAAGGGAGCGGAGGCCTTCTAACCCGTAAGGGATGAGTAAATAAATTATATATAACACTCCCTTATTAAAAACAATTTTAGTATGTTATTTGTTTTAAACAAAATTATTAAACAATTTATTTTAATATTAATAATATTAATATTAGGTACTAATTAATAAAAAATTCTTAAAACAAAATTATAATCTTCATATATGGGCGATTCTTACGTAACTGCCTTACTTGGCGGCGTTAAAAAAATACACCTAAATTAAAAATATATTCTGAAGTGTATTAGTGAATTTTAAAGGCATATATGAGAGTAACTCAAAACCAAGTATACATAAATATATATATTATAACTTCTATTATATTCCACTATAACTGCTGAAATTTCAGCTCCGTGGCATGTCCCGTTTGCAAAATGTTAACTTTAATTTAATAATTTTCGGTGAAAATACTATTATTATAACTCAGCTTATTTCAAGCATAAAGTGTCTATATTTATAAGCAATTTAGGTTTATATTGAACTTCATAATACCTTTTTCATACTTAGAATCTGTAAAAATATTTTGTCCCTCAATTTTTCCAATTTTTGAACGCAATCTGCAGACTTATAATTAAGTTGTCATGTGTTTAGTTATTACCCCTTCTAATAAGTTAAATCTCAATTTTGATCCATCAGCACTAAATCACATGTGAAAAAAGTTTTAAAAAAGAAAAATTTTTACTCAAAAAAAAAAGTATTTTTGTGAAAATGGAATTTGTACAAAAAAAGCGTTTAATTCCATGTCATTACCATTATATTACTGTAACAACTATTTGATAGTATTGTTACCATTTTCTTGAAGTTTTCATGTGAAACAAGCGATCTGCAAAAGGAATAGATTTATTTTGCAATATTGTAGAAGTAAGGTTAGAATAAATGTCAAATTTCAGCTCCATGGTATCACGTAAAATTTCAGCTCCATGGCCTATATGAAGTGTTCAGTGTGCTTCATGCAGAGAAACTTTTTTATCTGTGGTGGTTATTTTAAAATATTCTATAAAGTAGTTTAGCAATGCCGGATTACACTGCTCGATCTCGATTTCAAATTATCCAAAAAACAAAACGAAATATTCATTATTAAATATTGTATTTGTTGTTCTTTTATAAACTTTTATATATGTTAACTAATATCTAAAATACTGTTAGAATATTAAATAATTTATGAGTTTATTATTTATTTTCGTTTTAGCAAAATATCAAGAAGACATTTTTATTTTGTACAACATATTTGCAATAAAAGGATGCGGCTTAGCTCCACATGGCAGCTAATTTTCAAAAATTGCTATTATTTTCGTATAAATATAGTTGTAGTAAAATCGTTTAATAAGAAAAATAAATGCAGAGAAACATTGAATAAAAAAAATTTTTTTTTACCAAAACTTATCTTGAAATCGGGCAGTTACGCTAGAATCGACCATATAATTTTCAAAGGATTGAAAAATAACAACAATAAAATAAATGATAAGTTCATGATAGTTTTTAATATTTAAACTTATATAAGCAATTTCTTTGTCAATAAATATAATTGAGTGAGCGTTAGCGAGCGAATTAACATCGCTAGTCTTTAGAAAAAGAAGTATCTAACAAACAATTTTAGAAAAAAAATATCATTTTTTATTAGCTTAACATATTTATAAAAATTTAATTCATTAGTCTTCATCATCACTTGAGATCTCACACTCTAAATTCTCTCCTCTTTCCAATCTTCTATTCATTCTAAAAGTGCGAAGACATACAACTGCGAACAATGTCTATTGACGTCTGCAATTTGAAGGCAAGTTGATGATTAACCGCTGGCTACGTGGCACACATTATCCCAAATGTGTCCTTAATACAATTGCGGTCTCTTGACAGTCTGATAAACATTCAACATACAACATTTTTTTTCATTAATCACATTCCACAATTATAAAAACAAAAAATTAATAAAAGTATAACAGAAAATGTCGCAATTACCGTTCGTTATAATTTGTTTGCTTGTCATCTTGCCCTCGATATCTTGCGTACGGTATTATCATATATTCCTGTTGCATAAAAATCTCATCATTGATTAAAAAGTAATGCATAGGAATATTTGAGTGTGGGAGATTGGAAGGTGGTGGTAAGTTAGCTTCACCTCTCTGTAACGCTTCATAAAATCCGGTGTTTTTGAATGCTGACACATCACTTACAGATCCTGTAACATATAAATATTTTTAATAATAACGACATGACATTTCAAACAACATAAAATTATATATCGTAAGCTAGTCACTTACCATAGTCTCCCACGCTTAACCACAAGAATCGATAGTACGCGTCGCAGACAGACATTAATTTAAAGCTATAAAATTTTTTATAATTATAGAAAAGACTGCTAGAGTTCTTTGGTGCCTTGATAGGAATCTCTTTGCCGTCCATTGCACCTTCACAATTAGATAATTGCCACCTTGCCCTGAATCCACCAGCGATTATTTTATTTTCCATAACATTTGGTGTTTTTAGCAATACGGGCGTAAGCGTGTTCCAAATTATTGGACAAACTTCTTAAATAATTAAATATAACATAGAACGTCCAATTCTAAAGTAGTTTTCCGTAGTGTACGCACTATCGCCGTGTGCTAAGTAACTGAAACAAAATGAAGAATAAAAAAATTTAATAAAAAAATTTAAAAGAATCATTAGAAAGTTTAAATTAATATTTAAATAAAACAAGTAAGACATGTTAAAAAAATTGGTAAAGAAAAATCCATTTTGAAATCAATCGTAAAACAAAAATTACACAATGTGGCAGACAAAAATAAAAACAATTTAAATAAATATTTTAAATTTACATTAAGAAATAAAAATTAAAAAATAAAATGTATAAAATAAGTGAGAAAATTTACAAAATATGTTGCTAAAAACAAGAGAAAATTAATAAAAATCGAAAAACATTATTAAAAAAAATAATAATAAAATTGGCAGTTCAAGATAATGGAAAAAATATTAAATACAATAATATAAAATAAAACAACGAAAAGAATACAATTTAAAAATTGACGAATGTCAAACAACAAAAAAATACAGTAATTAAAAAAATTCCAAATACACTAATAATTTGAAATGAAAAAAGTTAGGTACCAAATAGAAATCGAAAAATGACAAAAAATAATTTATATTTAAATTAAGTAAATAGCGGTAAATTAAATGTAAAAAAATATAATTGCAAATGGTAAAATGAATTTGAAAATGAGAAATGCAATTAAGCATTTCTTATATTCATTTCAAATGAGAAGAAACAATTGGAAAAAAATTAATTTGTTACAAATTGTTGAAAATAATTAAAATTTGAAAATAATATTAAACAATTTCAATAATTTAAGTAAAAATTAAAGAAAATAATAATTAAAAAGTTGGAGAAAAATTAAAATTTTACAAAACTAATCAAACATATTGAATAGCGTAATTAATAATTGCATGAAATAAAAATTTATAGAAAATAATCGACATTTAATATGTTTGAAATAAATATAAATTATAATAAAAAAATGAAATAGATAATTAAATGTTACATTAATAATTTAATGTTAAAAAAATTAATTTGAAAAAAAAATTATTGATTAAAAGTGAGTACCGTAAAACAGGGTAATTTCGCTCAAATTTTTATGTTTTTTTTAAAAAAGTATAGGAAAAAGTTAATAATAAATTTTGGTACTGAAAATATATAATCTCTGACTGTTCCTCTTAAATTTTAGAAAATAAAAAAACTACTATATATTGCGTAAACCTATTTAATATAGGGGAGAGTGGCCATCAATGTACCAGTTTTTTGAATGAACCATTTCAATTTTCTCAGAAACAATTAAATAAAAATTCTCCTAATTTTAAATATAAATGAAGTTTGCATAAACACACTACGTCCATAAATTTGAGACATGTGGATTTATTCTTTATAGAGAAAAATGAAAAAACTGTTTTTGATGCTCTAAAGAAAAAATTTACCTAAAATACAAACACGTTTTTTAATTGAAATAAGGCAATTTAAAAATAAATGAACTTACGATTTATTTTGTATCGGGCCTGAACTACAATATTCTAATGAGAAAAAGATTTTGAAATATTGCATTAAAGTAGGGGAGAGTGGCCATCAATGTACCAGTTTTTTCAATGATCCATTTCAATTTTCTCAGAAACAATTAAATAAAAATTCTCCTAATTTTAAATATAAATTAAGTTTGCGTAAACACACTACGTCCATAAATTTGAGACGTGTGGATTTATTCATTACAGAGAAAACTGGAAAAAACTGTTTTTGATGTACTGAAGAAAAAATTTACCTAAAATAAAAACACGTTTTTTAATTGAAATAAGGCCATTTAAAAATAAATGTACTTACGATTTATTTTGTTTTGGACCTTAACTACAATATTCTAATGAGATAAAGATTTTGAAATATTGGATTAAGTTATAAAAAACCATTTTTGTTGCAAATGTCATGTTGATTCAATGTACCGGGGAACAATGAACCACCTGGAATTTTAGTGTATTTTCGATTTCTAGAGTGGTATGCCTGATTATAAAACTAAGCATGCGTACAGCATGTTACAGCAATTGTTATCAGTACTTTTCTCAACATAGCAGAACTAAAATGCCATTTTAGATAGTTAACTTAAATTTGAGGTATATTTATGTTATACATTATCAATTAAAGGTGTTAAGTAATAATTTTTTATAGTATTTGATAGAAAATAAGTTTTTTTACAAAGTGAAAATTGCAATATTACTATTGTTAAACATTTTTAGTATTTTTATAGAGGTGGTTCATTGTGTACCCAGGTTGTTGAAAATGAAAATAGCTTGTTACTTTAGAAAAACCCTAAATTCTATTATTTAATCAAAATAAATCGTGTAAAATATGTGTGCATTACCTAGATAAGTGTTGTAGTTTTATATTGATGCAAAGAAGTGCTTGAAATTGGTGAAATTCAATAAGTACTATGACCTTGAAAAAAACCCGGTACATTGATAGCCACTCTCCCCTATAAAAACCATTTTTGTTGCAAATGTCATGTTGATTCAATGTACCAGGGAACAATGAACCACCTGGAATTTCAGTGTATTTTCGATTTCCAGAGTGGTATGCCTGATTATAAAACTAGGCATGCGTACAGCATGTGACAGCGATTGTTATCAGTACTCTTCTCAACATAGCAAAACTAAAATGCCATTTTAGCTAGTTAACTTAAATTTCAGGTATATTTATGTTATACATTATAAATTAAAAAGTGTTAAGTAATAATTTTTTATAGTATTTGATAGAAAATAAGTTTTTTTACAAAATGAAAATGCAATATTATTATTGTTGAATATTTTTAGTGTTTTTATAGAGGTGGTTCATTGTGTACCCAGGTTGTTGAAAATAAAAATAGCTTGTTAGTTTAGAAAAATCCTAAATTTTATTATTTAATCAAAATAAATCGGGTATAATATGTGTGCATTACCTAGAGAAGTGTTGTAGTTTTATATTGATGCAAAGAAGTGATTGAAATTAGTGAAATAGAATAAATAATATGACCTTGAAAAAACCCCGGTACGTTGATGGCCACTCTCCCCTACCTTTTTATTGTGAGCGAAATTACACCTCAATGTGGGGTAATTTCGCTCAACTTTAATGACTTTAATTTTTAACAACAAAAATATGTTAGTTTACAAGCTATAATCACTTTATAAAATCATTATAAATAAAATAATGTTATTTAATTGATATTTACATTCATCAGAATAAATATTTAACCACGTTTTGTGTTTTATAATTTCGTAAAATTTTTGAATTTTGTCATGAGAAATAACCTTAGATACTTGATAAACAATTGAATGATACATTGTATTCATGAACGAAATTACCCAACAAATATGAAATATTTTTTTTAAATTGACTTTTTTCAAAATCTATTCAACTTTTCAGTAATTTTATTTTTTCTAAATCATGTCAGGGATATAGGAAATAAGATTATTAGATGATTTTAACATAAAATATTTTAAATATAGGTTTCACAAGCGACTTTTACACACTACTTGTTCAATGAGCAAAATAGACATCTTTAAATAAATATTATTTTTATTAAAACTTGACTATAATTCTACTTTAAAATACCCTTGAGACACAGTTTGATACTTTTCTTAACATTGGCAATTGCAAATTTTATATTTTTCTTCCTAGAAATAACAATAAATAATTTTTGAAAAAAAAAAGTTTCCACTGAGCGAAGTTACACTACATGAGCGAAGTTAGCCTGTTTTACGGTATATCATATATATTTTTTTAATTTACTGAAATAAATGAAAAAACCATAATTTTAATGGTTTTTACCATGAAGATGACCTAGTCGCCAATTTTCACTATGATTTTTATAATCAGCGCATTAAATTACATAAGAAATGAGGATGTTGGTCTAAATATCCCTAATCTTGGTATTAAGTGTGTATAGGTTGCTTTAATGGTGAATTCTAGTTCTTTGCATTTTTCTCGAAAACTATGCACATTTGTAAACAAATGTAAGAAACCACTTTTTTTAACGTTTCGACAGTTTTTTTCGTTTTTCAATAAAAAAAGTGGTTTTTTATTGACTTGGAGTGATTGATCAATTCATCCTACTTATGAAAAAATTTTCACCAAGTGATAAATTCAAATTATCAATAAAATGTAAGAAACATAAAATATGTTTTTCAATAAGACCAACAACTTTTGTCTAAACCATTTTTTTATATTTTTTTTATTTACTGAAATAAATGAAAAAACCATTATTTTTATGGTTTTTACCATAAAGATAACTTTAAAGTCGCTAATTTTCACTTCGAACTTCGTAATCAGCGCATCAAATTACGTAAGTATACGAAGTATCAAAAAGATTTGAGATTCGAGCTTTTCGGAAGTTTATCCAAAAACATTTCCCCAGAGGGAGTTTGAGACGGCCCTGACCGTTAGTAGTTCGATGCATTGTCGGCTCTCAGTATTTTATTGTAAATTGTGATAATTAGTCAATTTTTTGAACTTGTTTGTGATTGGAACATATCCCAAGTGAATTGTGATCTGTTGCATATAATTTTTATGTGTTTTTCTCTGCGGATTAACTGTCTACAAAATGTGTAATGTGCTGACCACAGATTCTGAAATCTTTTCTTTAATTTTTGAGAGGTTTTAAGACTTTTGTTGAATGTTTTTATGACTTTATTGTCATTTTATAAATTTTTGGTCTGTGATCTGTGAACTTTGATTAATTTAAACATTAATCTTGTAGTGGTTTTTCTGTGCGTGAGACATATGTGAATGTGTGTGTTTACACATACATAAAAGTTGCCGGCAGTTTCGAATTGAATCACAATACAGTCATCTCTTATCTCAACGATGACGGACAATACAGGTGCCCAAGGGCCCCCAAGTTTATCTCTACAAGTTGATAATTTATGCCGCTACTGTAAAAAGAAAGTTGATGACGCCGTTTTTTGCCCGGGTTTTTGGGCTCAGTACCATCCGAGATGTGCCAAAAAAACAACTGTAGTTCCTGGTATTGGTTACAAACATTGCTGTGGATCGTCAACCCCTTCCCCTACTTTCTCGGAAAGTGAACCGAATGTTTCTCAGCTTAAGACTCTCACTGATGAGATAAAGACCCTAGCTAAGGCAATTAATAATATTAACACTAATTTTACTAAACTTGATTCCTCTGTGACCTTACTTCAAATTGATTTTCAAAAGTATAATGAACGTCTTTCAGAATCTGAGGGTAAAATAAAATTAGTGGAAGAAAATCTCGAAAAGGTGGATCACAGGTTAAAGGCGCTGGAAGATGCACCCTCCGACTCAAATCAATCGGCGGAAAATTCTTTACGTGAATTTGAAGATCGATTCCGTAGAAAATATAACTTTATAATTTTTGGCATGGATAAACAATCTACTGATTCTGATAGTAACTCTACGTCTTCTATAGACAAGACTTTTGTGACTTTCTTTTTAAATTCTATCATGCCGTCAGAATCATTAAACTGCTTCGATAATATTGTGATTTCTCGTTTGGGTGTTCACTCACAGGCCAGACTGAGACCAAGACCTGTAAAAGTCAATTGCCCATCTATGGATATGGTCAACAAAATGTTATTGATGGTAAGAAACTCCAGGTCAGCGGGAACTTTTGCACAGACGAACATAATAGTTGCTCCAGACAAAACTCCCACCCAACAGCTCATTTACAAAAATGTGAAAAGATAATTGGATCTAAGAGTTGCGAATGGAGAAAGCAATCTGCGAATAATTTACAAAAATGGATCTCCAATAATAGCTCCTGTTCGTCAGTCACCAGCCCAGTAATTCTGAAAAGTTCTTATCGCTTAAATGTATATTATCAAAATGTGATAATATACACGAAATTGTCTAATTTTATGATTTTTTTTCCGATATTTATAATTGCGATATTTTTGCTTTAACATAAACATCACTCTTAATGAAACATGGCATTTAATTTTCCTGATGAATGGGACTCTAGTGTTAGCCTCTAGTGTTTTATTCTTGTTATCACATCATACTTTTGATTTGATAGAATTGTGTGTACCGCCATCTCAAACCAATTTTTTTTTACTCTATATTGGATTGTATAAAATCCCAAACTCATTATCTTATTTCCAATTTAGTAATTTTAGGGCGATTTTAATACATCTAATTTTTTGTTATCTAGCATTTGAATTAATAATTAATAACGGAATCTATCTTTTTATTAGATATTACTAGGGTACCTAGTAATTAAACCATTAAATATTATGTAATATTTTAGTATTATTTAGAGTTAAGTATCTTTTGTATTATTTTGTAGTGCTCTTTAATGGAATCTTTTCCAGGGCTTGATAAAAGTGCAAATAAATAAAAAAAAAAAATCACCCGAATTTTGGATAAGTTTTCGAAAAGTTTCCCGTAGTGAGTTCGGAAGATTCCGACAGAAGTTGCCAGGAAACTTCCTAAAATAGCAAAATGTCGACCTCCCAGGAAGCTACCCTTGGATACTTCCTGGAAACTTCCATGGGAAATTTCCCGGAAACTTCAAGATATCTATTTTCTAAGTAGGTTTTAAATAATTTAAATTCATTTTAATTTAAATATTTAAAATTTTAAACATCTTTAAGAATCTCCTGCCAAAACTTGGTTCAGAAGATATCAAAATGTGTAGAGACATTTAAATTGAATTTTCGACGGTTCGGGGTCCGGTCTTATATATGGGGGATGCCGCAAATCGCTAGTGGGAAAGATTGATCGACGCGCGCCATCCTGCCACTTGTCGAAACCACAATAGCGTGAGAATCATCGCCGCGCAGACTCGGCATAGATGCGGCGGAAGTCTTCGTATATTTCAGTTTGAATTTTTGAAGCATTTAATCAAATACAAGACAAGGAATGTAATAGTATCCAATTTATACACATTCTTCAATTAATATCGTTTTCTGAATATTAATAAAAAATAATAAACTTAATTTTCAACAAATACTTATAATAAATATCTTCCATAAGTAAGTTCTTATTTAATTCTTGAAGATTCTGTAATACTCTTAAACTTGAATCTTAAAGTTATAAATTATTTTTTTAATTTTATTAAATAAATTAGTGCTAAAGAAATCAGAAAGAATTTAAAATGATAAAAAGTTAATCTTTAGTACTTATTAAAAATAATATTACATTTGGATCTTATTTTTCAATAATTAGTCACTTAAATTGAACGCTTTAAAAAAGATACATTTTTAAAATAAATATTTCCAATAATAAAAATATTCGCAGACAAAAATAAATTTTTTTTTTAAAACAAAAAAATTCTTACTCAGAATTGAAGAAGAATTAAAAACTTTTTCAGTTTACATAAATTGAAAAAAAATTTTGTTACATTCAAGATAATATTAAATTTAAATTATAACTTTAAACAATTTTGTATTTAAATTAAGCTTTTATGAAACAGTTAATGTTTTTAAAACGAATCATTAAAACGAATAAAAACATGAACAGTGATAACTCTAAGTTTAACTTTAAAATTAAAAATGTAAAAGTTAAAGCAATCAACACTTTTTATTTAAAAACTGTTAAAAAATCAAAAAAGAATGTTAATTGAAAAAACTAATGACTGCTTTTTTAAAAGACAATTTTTTTAGAATCAGTTTTTCAGAACAATACAAATTTACGCAAAAACAGAAAATAAATACAGTCGAACCTTGTGTTTCGTTTTGATGTACAAAAACCATTACAATATACCCTAGTTCCTCCTTTTAAATCAATTTCAATTAAGAATTTGATTTGGGATGAGGATTAAGTCAATAAGAGCACTAAAATATGTTGTATAATATTTATTTATTAGATAATTATGAGTTGAAATGTTACAAATGTAATTTTAGAAATTGAGTCTTACTTTTGAAAGATGTAGGGGAGAGTCGCCAGTTGTGAGACGGCTCCAGTTGTGAGACAGTCCATTTTTTTTAACACGAAATATAAAAAGGCTGATTGGTATACATAAAAACATTTATTTTTATACGAGCCAACTTTTGCGGATATATGCGGATATATGTATTGTTTGTGTTAGATGCCAACACTGTGTGTGAAAATCGACTAAAAAACTTTTTTTCAATATGTGCAAAGTACTTTTTTTTCAAGTTAATTATTTGGAAAAGCTAAATGTTATGCATTTTTATTTAGTATTTTCCTTATATTTTGTAATGCAATATTGCATTGTTTCAATCTACAGTTGGAAATTTTTTCTTTTTCCTCTTTCAAAATAGCGCCAATTTCCGGTTGTGAGACACAGCAAGTCACCAGTTGTGAGACGGTGGCGCCGCCCATCTGGAATAGCCTATACTTTTCATTATGCAGCATAAAGCGCTCTGTTCAGTTTAGTTCGTTACGTACATTTGATAACACAACAATTATTTAAAGTGTGGGAACATGCGCACAATTTATTTCATTTGCCTAAATTGCGACAGCGATTTTGATGAAGAAAACTGATAGTCATATTTTAAAGAATAAATATTTTTATTAAGTATATAATAATATGTATTATCAATATATTTAGTTATTTATATTAAACATAATGTTTCATGCCAAATTTGTTAAATTTTAGCATTTTTTTATAAGTGTCTCACAACTGGACACCTTTTTTTTTTTTGACTAAAAAGATGTGCTCGGAAAGTAGTTTGTAGTTGATTAGGCGTTGAGTAAACAGTCGGTAATCCTAATCGCTGGACCCCGATGCAGGTGAATTCTTGTAATGAATAGGATCTTTTTACAAGAGACTTAAAAACTTGTTTTCTTGTGATAACGATGAGAATCTTCGAAAGCACGTGGAGTGACAAATTGAACCGAATCAATAGAATTAGATTAATATTTAGATTTTCACTTATTAGCGTGTTGCAATACAGTAAGACTGTACACGAGATGATAACCGTATAATAGATTTGAAGTATTAAATAACGTAAGACTCTCGTATATGTCGTTCTGTTGAACCAATTTATATTGAAAAATTGGAAGTGATAATGGCTGCTTTTGTTTGTCCCTTCACTCCCCTTCCTCTTGCATAGATACCCATACCTATTTTTCTTCCGTTCCCTCTGCATAAGTTCAAGTTTGTAATTCTCTACGCCAAAGAGAAAGTATAGTTAAAAAATGTCTGTCTTTGCTTGTCCCTTCTCCCCGTTCCTTTACAGGTATCTAGACTTGTAGTACCCTCCACCAAGAGGTAGCTGTCCTAGACTTGCATTTGTCTTATGTTAACATAATCTTTTCCTTCCTCAAACGTGCTCAATTACAAAATAAAATCTACTCTTGTCTAATATTCGAATACAATATTAACTAAAATAATATACAATGATAAGAATTCTTATATTGATAAGAATTGAATATAAACATAATTAACAATGTATATAACAATATATATCTTCTTCTTCCTATATTACAAAAAGATATCGCCGCCGTCACCGTCGCCGTCACCGTCGCCGCCGCCGCTGTTTCAAGAATTTAGCCCTATGACATATATATATATATATATAGTTATATATATAGCATATATATATTATATATAGCTATATATAGCATATATAAATATATATATATAGCTATATATATACATATATATATGTACCTAGCTATATACATATATATATATATGTCATAGGGTTCAAATCTTGAAACAGACTTCAGCGATGGCCCCTCTCCTCCCATCTCCTCCCCATTCCTGCCACACCTCCACCTCTACCCCTCTATATGTCATATATATATAGTATATATACCAAGCTATATATATATATCTCCCTATATTATAAAAAGATATCGCCGCCGCCGCTGCCGCCGCTGTTTCAAGATTTGACCGCCTACAGGGTTGCTACGTTTAATTTACAGGCCTGGACCAGTCTTGAGCCAGTCTTGAGCCATTCTTAAGCCAGTCTTCAGCCAGTCTTCAGCCAGTCTTGAGCAAGTCTTTAGCCAGGCTTGGGACAGTCTAGAGCCAGGCCTAGGCCAGTCTTGAGCCAGGCTTGGGCCAGTCTAGAGCCAGCTCAAGACTGGACTAGGCATGGCTCAGTCAATTTTTAGCTAGGCTTGGGAGCAAGGCCTAGGCCAGCCTTAAGCCAGTCGTGGAAGCAGGATTGGGTCTAGGCCAAAATTTTCTTTAAAATAAATTTTAGTAATATTATGTATAATAAATAAAAAAGCATTTAAAATAATTAATGTTTTTCAATGAACTAACATATTGAGTTAATTTTTTTTATTTTTTGATGATGAATTTTTATTATCATAATCATTTCTCTTATTTTCTTAAGTCATTTTAACAGCGACAGACACGAAATCTTTTTGTTGTTTAGGGAAATATTAGTGGAATTTGAAATTTAAAGCAAAATAAATTTAGAAATTTTAGAAATGTTATTGACAAATTAGTAATTTAATATAATTATTGTTTTAAAAGAAGATTTTTTTAAAAATAATTATGAAATTATAAGATAGAAAGAGCGCAGGTATCTTTTTGGATAATTATTATTTTTAAATAACCTAAATTTTATGAATATAAAAATGAATTAAGAAAATAAATTTTAGAAATATTATATAAAATAAAAAAGAAATTTAAAATAATTAATGTTTTTCAATGAAGAAACAAATTTTAATCAGCAATTAAATTAAATTAAAAATTAAATGAAAAGTAGAAAATTTTACATATACTTTGAAGATTATGTATTCTTTCTTTTTATAATTTTTCAATTTTTACACTATAAATTTCACATTGATTTAATCTCCTTTTTATAACTTTAAAATTTTGAACAATTCAAAAAAGAATTTTGATTCCATGTGGAGTTTTAAATTTTCATGAAAAAGTATAAAATGGCAAATATTAAACATTATTGTAAATCTTAAATTATTTGTTTACATTTACAAATAGATATTTTCATGTTTTATGTTTGACAGTTCCACATTTGTCGCAAAAGAGAAAGTCTAAATTATATTTAAATTAAATATTTAATTATATATTTAAATCTAAATTATATAAATTATATTTATGTGAAATTTATAGTGTTGAGTATAATAATAATAATAATAATTTTCTTTTTTTTGTATTCAATATTATTTGAGAAGTTAAAATTTGTATTAACTTAATTTGTAATAACTTAACTTATTTTTAATTAATTATAATAAACTACTGTTAAAAATGGAAGGACGGATCGACAGAAGAAAATTTCGAAAAAATACAACTAAATTTAAATTGTTACATCGTGATTCAATTTAAGATAGAAACTTCAAGTTGGAAAATTTAGAAAGCTTATTTTCAAGCGTCAAGCTTCTATCTAACTTTTGGATCAAGATGTAATAATTGTAATTGAGTTTCGTTTATCTATTTTTTCTTGCCTATAAGAAAGACAATTTCAAAAGATTGTTTCAGTGTATTTAAAATATTTTAATAAATTTTTAGGTTAGGTGAGATATAAGATTGGTTTGTGATAAACTTTAAAGCTTATTACACCTCCTCGCGGTGCATCTTGGAAAGAAATTTTATGAAAATTAAGTAACCTAAAAATTTGTTTAAAGTTTATATGAATTTTTTTCAAAGATTTTGGCTAAAAACCAATCTATAAAGAGTAGGTATTATTAAATTAAAATAAAGGTAAATCTATTTACAATTTTAACTTTTTGATATAAGTCCAAAATATTTGCATTTATTTTTATATAAAAACATACCTTAGATAAAAATTAATTGAAATAATTAACTATATAGGCTACTTTAATTAGAGAATCTAAATTTTAATGAATATAGTTATTTATGTATTTTAATACATTAATATATATGAATATTTATTTTAAAACTTAAAAGTAAAACTTAAATTGGAACTCAAGTTAAAGAAGTTTAAAGTTAAAAGCAGGGGGGCGAAGCCCCTCTAGTATAGTGTATATATAGGTTACGAACGTAACACTTAATAAGTGAGAATCCAAGGGACCAAGAAATTTTTCTCACTTATAGAGGTTTCTTACTAAGACAGGTTTTTACTAACAAGTGCTGCTTTTTACTAATAGAGATTTATAAAGGTTTTTTTAATTAAAATTTCAGTTTTACTTAATTATTAATTATTTATTTAACGAATATAACAACAATAGTCCATCTAAAGGAATATTTTTATTTAAAGATTGTTTAATCCACTCCTCAAGGCAATTTTCAAGATCATGAAATTCTACTAACCGTGTTCTTTTTAAATTTTCACGACCTTTAAAACCCTGCGATTTTGTAGAATCCGTTACTTTTAATATTTGATAAAAATATTTGATAAAAAGTCTATCAGTTGATAGACCGAATCCACTTTCTATTACATATCGTTTCTTTCCACTTTCGAATTCACTTATAATTTTTAGTTTCTCATTTAACGAAAGTGCGTTAAGTTTTCGCTTAGACAATGTATTCGCTTGAATATGTATTCGAAATAAAGTTATCGATTCGCAAATGCTTCTTATGACAATCGTTTTGAAACTAAATTTTATTTTGTGTGATTGGTGTAATTGTAGTTTGAACAAAGAGCCTTTATTCTCACACGTCTATTCAAATTTAAATTACTGCTTACAAATTTCTATTGATGACTTTTAGAAAATTATAATTTAGTAAAGATTCTTACTTATAGAGATCCGCAAAGCGCTTTTCTCACTTATAAAGGTCTCATTAAGAAAATAATTCTCAGCTATAGAGGTCCAAGAGGCGCTTCTTTCACTTATAGAGGTTTAATCGAGAAAAATGATTCTCACTTACAGATTCTCACTTATGGTCGAGTCCATACCAAGTGATCACACCAATTTCAGTCATATTGAGTAATATTTACGAAATTGATATTTTGGGTTCCTTTAGGAGTAAAAAAAATAAATTTTAATTATTCTTAAAAAATTCAAAATATTTTCGAAAATATTCAAATTCAAAATTTTGAGTACTATTTTTTTTGTTTTATCATAACTTCTGTAATTTTGAAGCAATTGAGATCATTTTTTTTTAAATTACTCGTATTTAAATACTCTTTCAAGAAAAATTATAATAATTAAGAAATTGTTTATAATTAAATTTTTATTAAAAAATTAAATTATTTATTTAAACAAAATCTAAAGTATATCATCGATCTTTTTCAAAAAATTCATAAACATAGCCTATAATGTGCTTAAAAATTTAAACCAAAGAAAAAGATGGTATGTATTATAGTTTTTGAGAAAAAAATTATTAAGTTATGCTAGCGCGGCGCAGACCGGTGTCACCGCTACTCAACGCGTAGTTCCGTAGTAACCGAAATGTATGTATATTATTACATAATATAAATACAGTTAATCGTCATGTTTATTTTTTTATTTTACAAATTGTGCTGTGCACTGAATTTGAAAAAATTTTTGTTTCAATTTTATTCTCAAGGGGTACGAAGGAATGAAATTTTTGTGTACCTTTAATGGTCAAAAAATTAGAAAAAAGTGAGACTAGTACTAATAATGACCCAAATTCAATCACTTCAACTACAAACGCAAAACGATAAAAAATCAAAGGATACAAACCTGTATATAAGTGATTTTTTAATTAAAGCTTGCTTGCTTATATAGAAAATACTCAACGATCTCTCTTTCGAGAAATACACGCACCTAGCGGCAAGTAAAGAACTACAAATGTTAGCGGCAAATTCGAAATCTTTAAAATATTAAATATTGAATTTAATTATAGATATCAACACAAATTCATATAATTTTTTCTATTATGTGAACTTATAAGATTGATTTGAAATTTTTTTTTACAAACATTGATTAAAAATAGTTATTTATAATAATCTTTAAATTTCATTCATTAATTCAATCTGTCAACACCTGCGAAGTTTGTCAGTACTTCGCAGTACTGACAAATTTTATGTTTCATACTTTATGTTTCAAATTTTTAATCATTTTTCTCCTTATAAAATTTTGTCATCTTTTAAATTTATTATAGTTTTCATTTCTTTCAACTATTTTCAAACTATTTTTATCATTCTTTAAGGGGAGAGATAGGTGAAATTTTAACTCAACAAAATTTTTGATGCTCAGAGGTGTCATTTTTTTTCTTACATCAATTAAGATGTAGAATTATGGTATTACATAAAAATTAAAAAACAATATTTTTTTGGTCATTTTTGAAATTTTATTTTTCAAAATCCATACGATGGATTGTAGAAAATCATTTAAAAATCCCACAAAAAAATTGTCGATGGAAAAAATGAAAATTGTGAAAGAGGTTTAATTTTTAAAATTTAAGTTTTTCTTAGAATAAATTTCTCAAACTCCGCAAATTATTTGTTTCTCTATTTTTGACATTACCCCATAATTTTAGGTCTAAAATTGCATAAGAAAAAAAATTAACACCCCTGAACATCGCGAATTTTGATAATTTTACCAGTCCATTATTTTTCTTTCTTCAGTTTTAAATTATTTTAATTATTCACTTATTTTCACTTATTTTTACCAGTTTTTAATTATATTAATTATTTTTCAATTGATTTAACAAATTTTCAATTATTATTCTTAAATTTTAATAATTTTCCCAATTTTTAGTTATTTTTATTATTTTTCTATAAATTACCAATTTTTTAATTACTTTTTTTTACTTTAATTATTTTCTCCGATTTTTTTAATTCTAAAGTTTGATGTCCATGTACTATGAAAAGATCAGTTTCTGAAGCTTATAATTTAAATATAATACACTAACTATATTTACATTATGTAAAAATATACATACATTTCGGTTACTACGGAACTACGCGTTGAGTAGCGGTGACACCGGTCCGCGCCGCGCTAGCATAACTTAATAATTTTTTTCTCAAAAACTATAATACATACCATCTTTTTCTTTGGCTTAAATTTTTAAGCACATTATAGGCTATGTTTATGAATTTTTTGAAAAAGATCGATGATATACTTTAGATTTTGTTTAAATAAATAATTTAATTTTTTTAATAAAAATTTAATTATAAACAATTTCTTAATTATTATAATTTTTCTTGAAAGAGTATTTAAATACGAGTAATTTAAAAAAAAATGATCTCAATTGCTTCAAAATTACAGAAGTTATGATAAAACAAAAAAAATAGTACTCAAAATTTTGAATTTGAATATTTTCGAAAATATTTTGAATTTTTTAAAAATAATTAAAATTTATTTTTTTTACTCCTAAAGGAACCCAAAATATCAATTTCGTAAATATTACTCAATATGACTGAAATTGGTGTGATCACTTGGTATGGACTCGACCTTATACAGGTTTTACATGTGAAAATGACGGGACCTGAAAATTACTCTCACTTATAAAGGTTTCTCTGTTAGACAGCTCTCACTTATCAAGGTTCAACTGTAAATACTTTTTTCAAATTAAAAAAATATGATAAAAAAATCAAAATTTTATAAATTAAATTAATATTAATATGATCAGAAAAGAAAAGGTAAATGATTGCTTTAAACCTATTAAATTTTTAAACAAAAAATGATTATAGGTAAGATATAAAAAAATTAAAAGCTTAATTAAAAAATTAAAAATTATAATTATGTGAAAGAAATTTTAATATTAAAAATAATATTGAATTTGTGTTTACAATTTACATATACATTCTTTTTAGACATGCTTTTGATTTTAAAAAAATGTATTAAAAATATAAACATAAACTTCTCAAACTTTTGTTTTTTCAGTTTTTTTAAATTTTACTTCAAATTTAAACATAATAAGAAATCAGTTAGTTATAGATATAGGTAAACTGCTATGCTTTTTAGAAAGTAAGAGAGAATAAGTTATAGAGTTTACCTGGGATAGATAAAAACAAGAATATGTGAGAAACGCAACGTAAGTTCACAGTTGTGGTTCTAACAGCAAGAGAGAATAAGGTAACCTGGGGTAGATAAAGACAACAATAGCGTGAGCAACGCAAGGAGAAGTTACAGTAAGGTGTGGGGAGTCCGCCCTTAGATTTATCGCAATCATTGTAAATGCGTTGTTAAATGTGAAAAAGCCTTTAGGATTTTCCCGCCTACCGGAAGGAGTGACGCTAGTGTTAGTGCCGGAAGGCATGGTCAGAGATCTTTCCCGACTGGTCGTGAGTAGACGTGTGTTGCTACACTCGGGGTTTTCCGAGTGTTAATTTAACTGTGATAATTGTTATTTAATTCTATTAAGTGACTAAGATATATTTATTATTTGTTCCCGTGATTGTGTGTATCATTTATTCACCAGCATTATAATACATAAGTAATTCCTTCTGAAGGGTGAATGTTGGACACCCGTGTGTGTGTAGAGATATTATCATTTAGACTAACTAAGATAATCACTCAAGATTACCACACCACATAATTTTCACATTGGTGACCGCCGAAAGTTAAGTGCTGAGTGAAATACCTGGGAGAAAGAGAATCACAGTGAAAAAACGAAGAGCAAAAGTTCGGCGAAATTCTGATTTTTGCAACCACATAGCGACGCCATTTTGAACAAGTTCCACGTCATCTGAAAAATTCTACGCCACAGCTCAACGTGGGTAGAATAAACTGAAAACGAAGTCGGAAGATAGTTTGTAGTGTTCCACAATTGCACTGCAAATTATTAATCTACAAATCTGTAAAAAATTCTGCATATCAATCCATTGCTCCGGCCCTAAGAAGCATCAGGCTCATGATTTTCACCAAACCTGCCCAGCTGAGTGCTTTCATCATTGAACGTGGTTCTTTGCGTTTGCGGGAATTTTCAAATGCTTTCTTTTATTTTTGTTTTGAATCACTCGTTTTCTTTAGTTGATCACTTAAAGAAGATATATATTGAAGTTGTAAAGTAATAATAGTTGTTTGTTTTTTTATCTTAGGTAAGTTTTGTAATTTTATTCGTAGGAATGAAGGATACGTATTTTGAATAACATTCCAAATATAAAAGTAAAGTTTTTTTAAACAGTGAATTTAATTTGGTTTTCAGTAAAAATAGTTTAACCAAACATGCTATTTTTTCTCATATAGTTTTTTTTTCTAATATTTAAGTTTTTAGAAATATAACCTACAAAAATTGTCTTTTTTTTAATGTCAAAGTTTTTATATAAACAATAAAATCTGTTGATGGATTGGACTATAAGACATTTTAATTAAGTATTCAATAATTTTAAATACTGTGGTTTATTAATTAAATAATAATAATCTCCGTAAACTCCTGAAATTAGTTAGTATTTATATTTATTCATCTTTTTCTGTTCACGTTTTGAAAACTAAAGTGAAGTTAGTTAGTATTAATATGTATTCATCTTTTTCTTTCTACGTTTTAAAAACTGAAGTGAAGTTAGTCCCTGTTATTTTATTGATTTTGACTCTCTTTAAAAATTTCGATGGTTTTTGAAGAATTTTAAAATATATAGGTACACATCTAATTAATTTCCTAAATTTTCAGTTATTATCTCAAATTTAGATTATTGTCATGAATTTTCCATTATATAACGATTTTTTAATTATTTTCTTTTGCTTAAAAATAAATTCTGCAATTTTTCTTGATTTGCATCAATTTATAGTTATATTTACTATTTTGGCATTACTTTTAAAGATTTTAATTATTTATTCGATATTGCAATTACAGGTATCACAGTGGTTACTTCGTTCAATTTTAGGTGAAAGAGGGGATTTCGATTTTCAAAAAAAGGGATTTTCTTTAATAAAAAGGGGATTTTTAAAATTAAGAAAAAAGGGTTATATTAATAATTCAAGTTTTCTTTTACAAAATTTTATTGTTTCTTTTTTTCAAAACAGTTTTATTAATTAATTTAGTCCTTTTTGTTCAATTTGTTTATGAAAATTTTAAAAGAAAGAGCACTTTCGGAAATACAAAAATTTATCTTTTACTAGGTTGTCTGTTCAATGACGAGAAGATGGTTGTTGCAATTAAATATTTTTAAAAATAATTTTTAACTTCAAATGGTTTTTTAAATTATCTATTTAATAATTAAATTTTAAACAGGAGACATAAAAATCTGTGATGTAAAATGTTCTGATATAATATTAAAGAAATTAAATTAAAAATCTTTCAGCGAAATATAACAAAATCAATTTAAATTATTTTTATTAATCTCTTTTATTGTGTTTTTATATTTTCTTATTCAAAACAATTAATTTTTGTTTAAAATAATTAAATATATTTCATAAACAATTTTTTTTCATCCAATAAAATAAATTTGATGCATTTCAGCAAGAATACATGGTTTTATTTTATGATGCAAAAGTAGTAATATTTGTTGAAAACAAGTAAAAACTATTAAATTAAAAAATTTTTGTATCCAATAAATTAATTTGCTTCAATTAATTAAGAATACATGGTAATAAGAAAATTATATAACTTTTTAAAATAATTTTATTTTAATTATGTTTTTTTCATGTTTCCTGTTTAAAATCTAAATAAATTCAATAAATAATAATAAAAAACCATTTTAAGTTAAAAATTATTTTTAAACATTTAAATTCAATAACTAATTTCTCATCATTGTACAGACACACTAAAAAAGGATTAATTTTTGCATTTCCGAAAGTAAAAAATAGAAACTTTTTGAAAAAAAGAAGGTCAAAGAAGAGAAAAATTTTGATTTTAGGTGTTTTAGGTGATAAAATGTTGATTTTAGTTGTTTTAGGTGATAAAATCTGGATTTTTGGTGTTTTAGGTGATTTTTCTAAAAATATGGGTAAAATAAGGGGAAAAGGGAGAAAACAGGGGATTAGGAGAAAAAGGGGAGAAACTGTGATCTCTGCAATTATTTTCATGAATTTTCGTTATTTCTGCGATTTTTTAATTATTCTCTTTAATTACATTTTTTTAAGTGATTTCGTAATTATTATTATTTTTAAACATATATGCTATGATTTTTTCAGTTATTTCTTTTAAAATTTTATCGAATGTTTTCAAATTTTCACATTTAAATTATTTTCATCATAATTCAATTTTCTTTCTCAATCTTCAATTATATGTAAATTTTTTTTTCAATTTTGAATTTTATCATTTTTTAATTATTTTCCTCGATTGATAATTATTATTCTCATTTTCTAAAATTATTTTCTAAGATTTTTAAGTATTTTTCAGAAAATTCAAATATTTTCTTTAATTTCTAATTATTTTCATTTGTTATCAGAATTTCAAATTTTTTTTATTAATTATCGTAAATTTCACTTATTTTTTATAGGGAGAAGGATAATTAACTTGTAAATCGATTATTAGAGAATGAGTTTAATGTAATACTAAAAGTAGAATAACCAGTTCTAATGGCCGAACAAAGGCAACTAACTAAAACAGAAGGAACATAGGTCACGTGATAGAAAAATAACCAAACCAGATGTCGCTACTTAATGTCCAATGCTTGCCTCAAGGCGCCAAATTAAAAAATACAAATTAACACTTCCCCTCAAGCAGACAGACATTAATTCACAATTCACTTAAACCAAGTTTATGAATCCACTTTTGATGACTCGATCCAGATAATCCCTTGGTAAAAATATCGGCCAGCATCTCTTCAGTCGATAGATATTCCAGAACGATGACCTTGCTTTTGACAGCCTCACGAACAAAGTGGTGTCTTATGTCAATATGCTTTGTTCTACTATGGTGTACTTGATTCAAAGCAAGTTTTTGTGCTCCCTGATTATCGTTATAAATCTTGACAGGTTCTGTCACATTGAGGCCTAATTCTATCAGAAATCTCTTCAAGTACATAGCCTCCTTAGCAGCCTGAGCAAGACCCATGTATTCGGCTTCTGTGCTCGAAAGAGCCACAGTTCTTTGCTTCTTCGCCTCCCACGACACAGCAGCATTTCCCAAAACAAAAACACACCCCGTATAAGATCTTCTGTCCTCTGCACAGTTGGCCCAGTCAGCATCTACAAAACCTTTTAAAGGACTTCCTGTTTTTTGATAAGATAATCCCAACTTTGAGGTTCCACGGAGGTATCGAAGTATCCTCTTTGCAGCTAACCAATGCTCCCTTTTATAACAATTGTTAAATTGGCTAAGCCAATTAACAGCAAAAGTTATGTCCGGTCTCGTTGCGACAGAAAGATACATTAAGGCTCCAATTAATTCTCTAAATGGATACTCGGCTTCTTCGTCAATTGACTTTTCTTCACTTTTCTCCAATTTAGTACCCAAACTTACTGGTGTCAAAACAGGCTTTGATTCTTCCATTTTGAATCTTCGTAATAATTCCAAAATATAAACTTCTTGAGAAATTTCAACACTGTTTTCCTTTTGATTAAATTGCATTCCCAGACAACGATTCACTTTTCCTAAATCTTTAACATCAAAACACAATTTAAATTTCATCTTAAATTCTTCTAGAACTTTTTCATTGTTTCCTAAAATCAACATATCGTCCACGTAAGTTGCAACAATTAAATACTTTGTTTGTTCTTTACTCACGTACACACAAGAATCAGAGTTCGTAGCTTTTAAGCCTAGTTTTGTCAATTCTTCATCTAATCTTCTGTACCACTGTCTTCCACTTTGTTTGAGTCCATATAAAGCCTTTTTTAACAAACAAACTTTATTTCCAGATCGAATTTCACTTAACATTTCCAAAGCGATCTCTTTAATTTCTGATTTCTTATTTGTTCTTCTTTCTTCTTCAATAATTTTCTCCAGACTATCTTCTAAGAATTCCGGTAATTCCATATACAACTCTTCTTCGATGTTTCCGTTGAGAAAGGCCGTTGTGATATCAAGCTGATGTATAACTAAATTCTTTTCGACAGCTAACGCCATTAGCAAACGAATCGATTCCAATCGGGCTACCGGAGCAAAAGTCTCATTAAAATTGACTCCAGGCTTTTGCGTGTAGCCTTTAGCAACTAAACGTGCTTTTCTTCGCTCGATTGTTCCATCACTAGCGTGTTTGTTGACAAGGACAATTCTACAACCAATCACATTCTTATCAGCTGGATGATTCTTCAACTCCCAGGTTTTATTTTTGACTAAAGCTCCAAACTCTTCCTTGATAGCACATTTCCACTCATCTGCGTCACTTCCACATAATGCACTTTTGACCGAAATTTCAGCAACACTAGAGAATTCTTCAAATTCCTGAATAACTCCCCCTTGCTGAACATTGTATATTTTTCGAGGTCTTCCTGGTAAACCTGACCTTTGAACTCTCGGTCTTCCTGCAGCTCGACGATTAGGTGGAAATCCATGGAACGGTTCTTCATCAGATGAATCGGAAATGTCGATCATTTCTTCCTGAGCATTTTCTATTTCATTATCCTGGTGATTTTCTCTTCTTTCCAAGGCTGTATTAGTTGGAATTTCTACCCATCCTTTGTTATTCGATTTTTCTTTTATTTTATCGAAAATTTCTTTTGGAAAGGCATCTTCTTGCGTTGTTGGTAAAAATTCATTTAGAAAAACAATATCTCTTGAAGTTTCAATTTTTCTGGTACCAGGAATCCAGACACGGTATCCTTTAGAAACACTGGAGTATCCAACGAAAACTCCTTGTTAACCTCGGGGATCCATTTTTCCTTTTTCTGGTTGTTTATCTAAAATAAACACTTTGCATCCGAGGACTCGCAGACAAGATAAATCTGGTACTCTTCCTTTTAACACTTCATTTGGTGATTTTCCATCCAAACTTCTAGACGGACATCTGTTTCGAATGAAATTTGCTGCAGATATAGATTCAGCCCACAGAGATGGAGGAAGATTTGCTTCACACATCATACACCTTGCCATCTCAACAAGGGTACGATTTTTCCTCTCGGCCAAGCCGTTTTGTTGAGGAGTATAAGTCACTGACAGTCGGCGCTGAATTCCACACTCGTTAAGATAATCACTGAAATCTTTTGCACAATATTCTGTACCATTGTCCGATTGCACTGACTTGACTTTTCTCTCGGTTTGATTTTCAATAAAAGTTTTGAAAGATTTAAAAGCTTCTAACACCTCACTTTTATGTTTCAAGAACTTCACTTCACACCATCTTGAAGCATTGTCTATAAAAGTCACGAAGTATTTTGCTCCACCCAGAGATTCCGTACGCATCGGGCCACAAACATCACTATGGATAATTTCCAAGATTTTTGTACTATTTAGCGATTCTTTAGGAAACGGAGTTCTTACGAATTTTCCTTTCAGGCACGACTTACAAACGGACAACTTATCCTTCGTATTGAAATCAATTCCTACTCCTCTCTGATCAATAACAATGTTCTTTAAATCCTTTTCATTTAAATGACCCAACCGTTTATGCCACAATTCAATTTTCGGAACTATTTTGTCTTCACTTAACACATTCGCAATTTCAGGATCCTCTCGAACAAAATATAATCCACCGACACGATCAGCAATCATTTTTACTTCCTTGTTCACATCGCGACAATCTTGAACTACAGCATAATCCTTCCGAAAAACAACCTCGTAACCCTTGTCCGTAATTTTTGACACTGACATTAAGTCCATTCGGAGATCGGGAACGTATAGAGTATTTTCCAAGTTGAGAATCTTTTTCGAACTTCCATTAGTCACAGAGAGTTTTACATTTCCTTTAGCCAATACTTTTGCTGAATCATGATTAGCTAAATTTAATCTATCATTTTTACACTGACTTTTTGTTTCAAATTTTGTTTCGTCAAACACCATATGAGAGGTGCAGCCACTATCAAGACACCAACGATTTTGTTTGTTGCTTATTTCTACACTTAACGCATTTTCAATCTGGAGAGTTGCAAGGAATCCTATTTTTTCGGTCACATTAACACTTTGTGATAATTTCTCAGGAATTTCAACACAATCAATAGCTTTATGTCCTTTCTTATTACACCGATGACACTTAAAAGGAAAATAATCACTTTTATTATTTTCACTTTCCCTTTTAAAGTTTTGCGGTTTCTTGAATGGCTTCCCCTTTTTCTTGACCACCCCTCCTGTCTTGACAAACATGGCGTCCGATGCTTCGTTTCGGATTTTCGATCGACGTGCGTCACTCTCCTCTATAATTTTAACCTTCAAATTTTCAGGAGTTGGGAGTTCATCCCTGGACTCAATTGCACATCGAAAATTTTCGTATGAAGATGGGAGACTGTACAATAGCATAATTGTCAATAAATCATCATTCACTTGTACGTCCATCTCCTGTAATTTATCGACTGCATCGAAAAATCTTTTTATGTGCTCGCGCACATCCTCGCCTTCGGCCATTTTGTTCAGCGTCAACTGCTTGAGTAATGTAGCTTTCCTCGCGGGTCCCTTCGATTGATAAATCGAATGCAGCTTTGTCCATATTTCATTTGAAGTAGTGCAGTTCTTTATCTGCTTTAACTCTGACGGACTGATAGCTAATATCAAGTCAGAACGCGCTTTCCTGTCCGCAACGTCCCAAGCTTTTCCCGCGTTTACACTTGCCTCGTTTTCTTCAACAACTGCTGGTTTCGGTTTTTCCCCACTAACGTACTCCCAAGTATCGTTTTTGACTAAAAGTGCTTCTACTTGCATCTTCCAGGTGTCAAAGTTATCTTTCGATAAAGTTTCTATTCTGGTCGATTGCATTGCACTCATTTTTCCACGCGGTTAGAAAGACGGTTAAGAACTACACGCACATTTCTCTAAGTCATAAAAAAGGTTAATTTTCAACACAACAATTTGTGACCACGTATCCTGGGCCCATAACCTATAGGGAGAAGGATAATTAACTTGTAAATCGATTATTAGAGAATGAGTTTAATGTAATACTAAAAGTAGAATAACCAGTTCTAATGGCCGAACAAAGGCAACTAACTAAAACAGAAGGAACATAGGTCACGTGATAGAAAAATAACCAAACCAGATGTCGCTACTTAATGTCCAATGCTTGCCTCAAGGCGCCAAATTCAAAAATACAAATTAACATTTTTTCTTTATTTAAAAAAAATTCTGTAGTTTTTTCAATTATCAACATAAATGTCATTTATTTTTTACAACTTATCATTGTTTGTATCATATTTTAATTATTTTCGTCAAGTTTTAGAAATTAAAAACATTTTTCAATTATTTTCCAAAATTTATTTCCTTCAATTTTCAATTCTTTACATTTGTTTCATAATTTCAAAAATTTTAACTATTTATCTGACTTTTCAATTATTTAATTATTTTTTATATTATTTTCTTCAATTTTCAGTTACTTTCGTTCTTTTTGTCGTTCTTTTTCATAATTGCCAAAAAGTTTTTACTTTCTCTTTATTTCTCTAAAACTTGTTCTGTTCCATTTTAAATTATGTTTATCTTTTTTCATTTATCTTCTCTAATTTCTAATTATTTTCTTTATTTCAATGAACTTCTGAAAGTTTTAAGTAGGTATTTTTCTCAAATTTTGTTTAACTTTCCTTTATTTAAAATATTTTATGTAATTTGTTTAATTGTTTTCTTAAATTTTAATTATCTTTTTTAATTTCAACTTTTTTTTTAAATTTTAATTTATTTATCTCAATTTTTAACCATGTTTTTTCAATTTTCAATAATTTCTCTAATTTTTAATTATTTTCTTTTATTTCAATGAACTTATGAAAGTTTTAAGTATTTTTCTCAAATATTGTTTAACTTTCCTTTATTTAAAATAATTCATGTAATTTGTTTAATTATTTTCTCAAATTTTAATTATTTTTTTTTAATTTTAATTTTTTTTTAATGTTAATTTATGTATCTCCATTTTTGGGTGCACTTCCGAAAGCAACACAATTCCGATTTTTTTGAAACTTGGTATACTTGCGTAATTTGATGCCCTGATTACGAAAATCATAGTGAAAAGTGGCGACTAGGCCATCTTCATGGTAAAAAACATGTATAAAAAATCACAAAAATGTAGGTTTTTTGAGTTTATCTCTTTAAATATTACAAATATCAAAAATTTCTTTTCACAAAAGCTGTAGATCTCACAAGAATACACATTTTATGTTTTATGCATTTTTTGCTAAAACTAATTAGTTTACGAGAAAATTGCAAAGAACATAAATCACCATAAATACGACCAAATATCCACATAACGTCAACATTAAATTACACTCAGTCGTAATTACGTAATTACATTACGTAAGAATTGTTGGCCATATTTCACTGTCAGTGGGCACCCCAACCCCCCCTTAGTAAATCCCGGCGGGGGATTTACTAAACGAGAAGACCGACTCTAAAGATTTAATATATTGATCTCCCATATTTTTTAAATTTTTCTCGAAAAATATTAATTTTTGTTAAAAAACGTATACTTTTTTAAAATATGTACTTTAAGGTCCTCTACGACTTATGTCAAAAACATTTTTTTACATTTTGCGGTTATTACGAGTGTAATGCAAAAAACAATGAATTTAAGGATTTATGGTTTTTTATGGGTTTTTTCCATGAAAATGATCAACTCTCCAATTTTCACTATGCTTTTCGTAATCAGCGCAACAAATAACTTGAGAAATAAGTGCGATGATTTGAATTTCCCTAATGTTGATGTAATGTGTGTATAGTTTGATTCTATGGTAATTTCTAGTTTTTTTCATTTTTCTCATAAACTAATCGGATTTAGGAAAAAATGTTTCACACATAAAATGTGTATTTTAATGATACGTACCATTTTTGTATGAAGGAATTTTTGATATTTTAAATATTTAGAGAGATAAATGCAAAAAACTTCAATTTTTATGGTTTTTTATGGTTTTTACCATGAAGATGATCTAGTCGCCAATTTTTACTATGATTTTCGTAATCAGCGCATCAAATTACGTAAGTATACCAAGTTTCAAAAAAATCGGAGTTGTGTTGCTTTCGGAAGTTTATCCGTAATTTTATATAATAATACAATCTTACCTTTCGTCATGTCGATCTAGAAAAATTTGTTTAGAAAATTATTATTAAACCACAGTATTTAAAATTATTGAATACTTAATTAAAATGTTTTATAGTCTAATCCATCAACAGATTTTATTGTTTATAAAAAAACTTTGACATTAAAAAAAAGACAATTTCTGTAGGTTACATTTCTAAAATCTTAAATATTAGAGAAATAAAAACTATATGACACAAAATAGCATATTTGGTTAAACTATTTTTACTGAAAACCAAATTAAATTCACTGTTTAAAAAAACTTTACTTTTATATTTCGAATGTTATTCAAAATACGTATCCTTCATTCCTACTAATAAAATTACAAAACTAGACCTAAGATAAAAAAACAAACAACTATTATTACTTTAAAACTTCAATAGATATCTTCTTTAAGTGATCTTCTAAAGAAAACGAATGATTCAAAACAAAAATAAAAGAAAGCATTTGAAAATTCCCGCAAACGCAAAGATGTCTGAAACGCCATCTAATCTGCATTATCGATAGGTAAGAACTACTCTCTATTAATACAGGGTTGGGAAAATCATGTCAAAAGTACATAAAAAATATTTTAGGTTCAATGGGATTTCGGTGAAGTGAGATTTAGGCTAAATGCGTTTTAGGTTAAATGGGATTTAGGTTAAATGGGAATTAGGTTAAATGGAATTTAGGTTAAATGAGATTTAGGTTAAATGGAATTTATGTTAAGTGAGATTTAAGCTGAATGCATTTAAGGTTAAATGGGATTTAGGTAAAATAGGATTTCGGTTAAACGGGATTTAGGTTAAATGAAATCTAGACTGAATGAATTTTAGGTTAAATGGGATTTAGGCTGAATGCATTTTAGGTTAAATAGAATTAAGGTTCAATGGAATTTAGGTGAAATGTGACTTAGGTTAAATGGAATTTAGGTTAAATGATATTTAGGCTGAGTGCTTTTTAGGTTAAATGGCATTTAGTCCAAATGCATTTTAGTTAAAATGGGATTTAGGCTCAATACATTTTAGGTTAATTGGGATTTAGGTTAAATGGGTTTTATGCTTAATGCAATTTAGGTGAATTGGTTTTAGGCCTAATGGGATTTAGGCTAAATGAGTTTTAGGGAATATTCATGTGCGTCTTTTTTAAAAGACTACCGTAAAACGGGCTAACTTTGCTCATGTAGGGTAATTTCGCTCAGTGGAAACTTTTTTTTTCAAAGTGTAATTATCATTATTTCCAGGAAGAAAAATATTAGATTTTCAATTGTTAATGTTATTAAAAGTATCAAACTGAGTTTCAAAGGTATTTAAAAGCAAATTATAGTCAAGTTTTAGTAAAAATAATATTTATTTAAAGATGTCTATTTTGCTCATTGAACAAGTAGCGTGTAAAAGTCGCTTGTAAAACCTATAATTAAAATATTTTATGTTAAAAGCTTCTAATAATCTTATTTCTTGTATCTCTGAAATGATTTAAAAAAATTAAAATTCCTGAAAATTTGAATAGATTTCGAAAAAAGTCAATTTAAAAAATATTTCATATTTGTTGGGTAATTTTGTTCATGGATACAATGTATCATTCAGTTGTTTATCAAGTAGGTAAGGTTATTTCTCATGACAAAATTCTAAAATTTTATCAAATTATAAAACACAAAATGTAATTAAATAATATTATTTTCTTTATAATGATTTTATAAAGTGATTATAGCTTGTAAATTTACACACTTTTGTTGTTAAAAATTAAGGTCATTAAAGTTGAGAGAAATTACCACACATTGAGGTGTAATTTCGCTCACAGTAAAAATGTATATTAAACAGGTTTATGCAATATATAGTAATTTTTTTATTTTGTGAAATGAAAGAGGAAGAGTCAGAGATGATGTATATTCAGTACCAAAATTTAATATTAACTTTTTCCTATACTTTTTGAAAAAAACATGAAAATTTGAGCGAAATTAGCCTGTTTTACGGTATTTTTTTAGAATTAGTTTTTTAGTACTATAAAAATGTGCATAGGAAAAAATAAAAACGTTTTTAAACATAAGAAACGAATTATGTAAATTGAAATATTAATTAAAACTTAAAAAAAACATTAAATATAACTTTGTTCAAAATATTCAGTTCTTTTCTTTCAAAGTTAAAACATAAAAGAAAGTTACTTAACATTGATATTGTTGCAGGTTCACAGACTGGGTAAAAGACACAATAAAACAAGAATGTTTTAGGTTTAACAAATTAACAATACTTAATTTATTCAAATCTTTAGAATTTTAGATTTAGTACAATTCTGTTGCGTCTCTCGAGAGTTATCGAACAACTGACTATAGAAAAGGAGCAAGCTCGGAAATTTAGGTTTTAAATTTTATGTGTGACTCACTACGAGCTTATCGTAATTTCGTAAATAAGGATAAACATTTGAAGAATGAAATGCAGAACCAGAGTCAAATTAAATTAATTCCGAATTAAAAGCCAAATTCCGAACATACTCCAGGCCTTGCGAGAATGTCGCAATTATAAATTCAATTCAGATCTATAACAAAGAGTTAAGGCTTTTTCTTGTTAGTTAATAGGTAGACGACACAATTAAATATAGGTCGAGTGTACACTGAGTTCGCAGTTTTAACTTTTACGACTCTAACTAATCCATCCGGACCGGGATGACAAGAAATCACTTTACCTAATTCCCACTTCGCAGGTAGAAGATTGTCGTTTTTTATAATTACGAGTTCATTTTCACGCAAATTTGGAAGCCGAGAATGCCACTTATCACGTTGTTGCATAGAATGAATGTATTCACGTCTCTATCGTCTCCAAAAATTTTCTAACATTTTGGTGTAAAGTTGCCAACGTGTTAGGCGATTACCCTCGACGTCAATCAGTGACGGTGTAAGCACTAATTTTAATAAAGAACCTATTAAGAAGTGCCCTGGTGTAAGAGTCTCAAATGATTCAACGTCGTCGTTTAAAGACCCTAAGGGTCGAGAATTTACGCACGCTTCAATTTGAGCTAGCAAAGTAATTAATTCCTCATACGTGGGAGTTGCGGTTTTAAGAATTTTTCGAAGATGAAATTTGACACTTTTCACTCCCGCCTCCCATAAACCTCCAAAATAAGGAGCGGAAGGGGGCGAAAAATGCCAAGTCGTGCCATCACTTGCCAGTTGTGTGACTAAATCTACGTTTTTGGATAACGTTTGAAAGTTTTTTCTTAATTCTTTTTCTGCTCCTTTAAAGTTCGTCCCGTTATCGCTGTACAAATCGCTCGGTAAACCACGTCTAGAAGTAAATCTTTTAAAGGCAGCTAAGAACGCGCTCGACGAATAATCATTAACTAATTCTAAGTGGATGGCACGTGTTGTGAAACAAATAAAAATGGCAATATACGCCTTGTGAGACTTATGCCCACGACCAGAGCTCGAGCGCACTAGAAGCGGTCCAGCATAATCTATACCAGTAAATTGAAAAACGCGCGATCGAGAACATCTTTCTGAAGGGAGATCCGCCATGAGTTGACTCTCTGTCGTTGCCTCATTTCTTTTACAAATTACGCAACTTTTTATTACGGATTTTACTAGGGATCTTGCTCCCAAAATCCAAAACCTCTCTCTCAATACTCCCAAGGTCAACTGAAGGCCTGAATGTAACAGATTTAGATGTAACTGTGTAATAATGAGTTCTGCTAGGCGACCTTGTGGAATGATAGCAGGGAATTTTTGTTCGTAGTATAAATTTGAATGCTTAATTCTTCCTCCAACTCGTAGACTTTGTCGATCATCTAGGGTAGGGTCTAATTTCTTTAATTTAGAATTTTTCGGTAAATTTTGTTTTAATGCAAGACTTTTTATCTCTGGTGCAAATTCTTAATTTTGAAATTGCGTTATCCAGAATTCAGATGCGACAGATATTTCTTTAGCTGATAAATAAGCTGTTTCGAGGGGTATTTTACGCAGAATATTTACAAAACGAAAGAGGTAGACTGTAACACGCAATAATTTTGCCCAAGAGGAGAATTTAAAGATTAAATCACAAGTTTCAGTGACAGTATGCGAGGTAACAATCCTATGTGATTCGGATTCGTCTGATTCGATTGAGAACTGTTCTTGGGGTCAATTTTCGTTTTTTGTGGATAACCATTGTGGGCCTTTCCACCACAACGAATTTTCTTTTAGATTTGATGCAGATAAGCCTCTGGACGCACAGTCCGCAGGATTACACTTGGAAGAAATATGTCGCCATTTCGTTTCTGGAAGAGAGGTTTGAATTTTTGAAACTCTATTAGCTACAAAGACATTCCATGAGCTTGGTTGTTTTTGTAGCCAACATAAAACAATTGCTAAATCAGTCCAACAAAGGATGTTCGAGTTTGGGATATTTCAAACCCTCTTTTACGAATAAGACTAAGTTTGTCAAAAGTTCTGCTCCACATAATTCGAGTTTTGCAATACTCAATGTTTTAAGAGGAGCGACCTTGGTTTTTGCAACAAGAAGATTCACATATATTTCTCCAGAGTCGGTGATCAAGCGGGAATAGACGACAGCAGCGTATGCAGACTTGGAAGCATCTGAAAAACCATGGAGTTCCAAATTCAACAAATTGCTTTCTGATTGGATCCATCTTGAAATTGTTATTTGAGGAATATTGCTCAAATCCGATTGAAAGTGATCCCATTCTTGCACGACTTTTTTGGGAAGAATTTCATCCCCAAGATACTTTTAGGAGCCAAAGTGATTTGATAAATATTTTTGCCCTGTCTATAAGAGGCGCTAACCAACCGAGGGGGTCGAACAATTTCGATATTATACGAAAAAAGTAATCTTTTGGTTGGAGCTTTGTTTGGAAAGGAGATAGTTTGAAATTTAAATTCATCGTCAAGTGGAGACCAGGATATTCCTGAGACTTTGACTTCCAAGGTTTTGTCAAAGAGGGCATCCAGCGATAAGCAATGATCAGAAGAATCTACTTCCTTTAGTAATTCTGGGGAGTTACTGATCCATTTTCTTAATTCGAAACCAGCTGTTGAGGTGAGTTGGATCAGTTGGTTTCACAATTGTCTTACCGCTGGAATATCTTCTCCACCAAAAAAAATGTCATCAACATAAGTATCTTGATCTAAAATCTTTGCAGCAAGGGGATAGCGTTCGACATTATCAGAAGCGAGGCGTTTTATTACTCGATTTGCCAAATAAGGGGCACAGGAGGTTCCATAAGTCATGGTATTTAGCTCGTATGCTTTTAAATAGTCTTGAGGACTATTTCTCCAAAATATACACTGAAATTTTCTGTCTTCAAGAGCTACAAAAATTTGACGGAACATTTTTGCTATGTCTGTTGACATTACGTAGCTATAAACTCTCCATTTTAGGATAATTAATACCAAATCAGATTGCAGCTTGGGACAGACATGAAGAAGTTCGTTCAAGGATTTTCCATCAGAGGAAGTATTCGAGGCATTAAAAACAACTCTCAGTTTAGTTGTGGGACTGGAGTCACGCAAAACCGGAAGGTGGGGTATAAAAATTCGAGTAGGATCTTTACTCTGTGTGGAATTGAGTTTTGTCATATGCCCTAGAGATTCGTACTCTTCTATAAAAGTTCTATAACTTTGTTTAAGTTTTGGGTCCTTTTCTAATCTCTTTTCCAAACGAAAAAATGAGTTTAAAGCATTAGTACGAGATTCGTCTATTTTAGTTGGAGAGACAAGGAAAGGAAGATAGACACAAAATTGACCCTTTGGTAGATGATAGTGCGTACGTTCAAAATGATCTTCACACTCTTGTTCAGTTTAAGAGAGGGGGTTGGATTTTGGAACTTCTTCAATCGATCAGAAGTCCATTATGTTTTGATTTAATGTAGGTTCAAACAAGTGATGTATATTTACAGATGTTGGTTGATCAAAATCGGACTGATAAGTACCGGAAAGGATCCAACCGAATATAGTCAGCTGAGCTGTGGGGGTACCGGGAGGACCATGTTTAACACCGTCACGTAAAATTAAGCCGTAAAGATCTGCCCCAATTAGAAGGTCAATTCTTTCTCCTGACATATAACAGGGATCAGCGAGTTTTAAACCGGGTAAATGAGTGAGATCTCCGTTCAAGGCGAATCGTTTCAGTACATAATCGGTAATTTTTTTAATAACAAGAGCTCTAGCCTCGAGCTTTTCTCCGGCAGTTACATTGGAAGTAAGCAGGAAGTTAACTGATTGTGAGACATGACCGGCGTAAGTACCACCGATTACTGAAATTGTCGTTGAAATTCGCGAACGCGGAAGTCTTAGTGCCTGCGCCACTGACTCGGTGACAAATGTAGCTTCAGAGCATTGGTCGAGTAGTGCACGCACACAAATTTGCCGTCCATGTTCGGATTGAATTACTACTCTTGCAGTTGCAAGCAGAACTGCAGATTTACTTCTAGATTTAGGTAAATTTAAGTGTAAAATGATTTTTGATGTTGATGGAGACACATTACAATAAGAGCTGGCCGTTTCGTTTGAATTATGCGGAACAATTTTTGTTTTTTGAGGTTGTTCATTATGAAGTAAGTAATGATGTCTATCGTTGCAAATTTTACAATTTATTTTACTTAGACAATTTGAGACGAAATGATTTTTTGCGAGACAATTAGTACAACGCGCTGATTGTTATATAAAAATTTCCCGATTAGAAACAATCATATCTTGGAATTGTTTACAAGAGTAAATTTTATGTTCGCCTTTACACACGGGACAAAGAACCTTTTTTGAAGTTTGATGTACATGTACAGGATTAGGTTTAATTTGTTTATTAGAAGGTTTCGCAGATTTATTTTCATTTGATTTAGAACAAAGAGAAATATCTTCTAGCGTTCGAATGCGATTTTGAAGAAATTTTTCAAATTTATCATAATCTGGCATTTCAGTGGAATCGCCAGTGTGCACTTCCCATTCCCGCCTCGTTAGTTTATCAAATTTTGAAGTTAAAAGAGTAACTAACCAGTCGTCCCACTGATCTACCGGTCTATCAAGCGCTTTTAATGTTGATAAAACAGAAGTTACAGTGTCTCGTAAGGTTTTTAATCCATTTAAAAAATCAGATGTTATTTCTGGTAATTCGCGTAATTTTTGTATACAAGTTTCAATTAAGATACGATTATTATTGTAACGTGTCACTAAGATATTCCAAGCGGCATCGAAATTATCTGCGGTTAAAGCTAAATCTTTAACAATAATACTAGCTTCTCCGAACAAACTAGTTACTAAATAATGTAGACGTTTAATGTTACTAAGAGACTAATCGTTTTTTACAAGGGAAGTAAATAATTCGCGAAAATAAATCCACTCGGCATAATTACCTAAAAACGTAGGTAAATTTATTTGAGATCTACTTAGCCTTGAACTAGTAGTTTGGAAAAGATGTTCCTTGAAGTATGAGAGTTCCTTATCCTCTGTGGTACAAACAGCTCGTAGATTGACATCTAGTTGTCGACATTGTTCCCAAGTATGGTTGAGAAGATTTAAACGTTCTCGTAGCAAAACGTCAGGAAAATGTGTACGACTTCGAAGACGTGGTACAACATTATTGATTGAGTTCATTAAACTTTCTTGTTCAATTAAGAGTTTTTTAATTTTCTTACTGGGTTCAGTCATTTTGGACTTTTGACTTTGAGAGACGCAATGTTTGTTAATAATAAGAATTTTGCTTTAATCAGCAATTATTAATCATGAGTTATAATAGAATTAATCTTTGATCAAAGAAATAATTTATTCAGAGAATAACTTGAAGTAGAAAAATTCATACTAGTCAGCCGTTATACTCTTGGCTGAATTTCTAGTTGCGAATCACCGCACAAAGCAGAATTGTTTGAATAAGGGAACTAAATAGAAGGATTGCAGTGATTGAAAAGAGTCCGCTACCACAGGTGAAAGTGTGTAGTGCGGGGTAGAGAGTTTGTCTACTTAAAGTGAGACAGAACTATAGGAAAAAGACCCACTGCGATTTTAGATGAGATGTCGCGTGGGGAAGAGGACTTGTCTATGGAGAAAGACAGTCCATGGAAAAGAGAGTAAGCTGCTACTTTGGAAGCTATGAAACGAGCGGGGAGCTGCAAGATAGCGTAGAGCGTTCTTAAGAGAGAAAGAAGATATTTGCCACAACACTTATCACCTTTAGTGTAAGAGAGAAGACACTACACAGCACTGTTCTTTTACACTTTTTAGCCAGTTTTTTAAGGCTTTTCAGTTATAGAAAATGCACTTTAGTCACTAGCACTTATTGTTTTGATAGCGTGTTGCATCAATCCGGCTCGAAGGACCATTGCTCAAAATATTCACTTCTTTTCTTTCAAAGTTAAAACATAAAAGAAAGTTACTTAACACTAATATTGTTGCAGGTTCACAGACTGGGTAAAAGAAACAATAAAACAAGAATGTTTTAGGTTTAACAAATTAACAATACTTAATTTATTCAAATCTTTAGAATTTTAGATTTAGTACAAATCTGTTGCGTCTCTCGAGAGTTATCGAACAACTGACTATAGAAAAGGAGCAAGCTCGGAAATTTAGGTTTTAAATTTTATGTAACAAAAATAAACATTTAAAAAAGTCTTAATTGTTTTCATCCAAGGACGAAGAACACAGGAAAAGAGGCATACATGAATAGACTACTGTTTCTTACATTTTAGAATAACGATATTTATGGAAATTTCTTTATTTTTTTAAAGTAATAATTACCTAATTATATTGAGCATATTATATTTTTACAGGTACTTCATACCTAGGTTTTATATTTAAAATAAAAAATAATGTGTAAAACCTATTTTTCTGTTCGATAATTATTATTATAATTATTCAATATTGTTATACCTATTTCAAAATAACGTTAAATAAACATTAGTTACAATTCTTTACTTTCAATTTATTATCATAAGCCTTAATTTCATAACTGTATATCAACAACTTTTTTTGTGTTTATAACATAACCCAAAAATTATTTTCAATTTTAAACTGTACATTTTTCTTTGATTTTTCAAATTTTACTGTCAATAAGAATCAATTTCCATGATACAAAAATGTCTTTATTTATGTTTTAATCACAAAAAGAAACATCTACAAAATTCTGAATTGTTTTTATCGTTTTCATCAAAGGACGAAGAGCACAGAAATACAGGCATATAGGAATGAATGCTATGTTCCTCCCACTTTACACTACCAAACAGAACATTGCACCTTGATCCTATGAGGTGGTGCGTAAGGGCTTCCGTAACCAAGGGAGATATTGCTTACCAAATTATATTACCAATTCATCACCAACGTTTAAAAAATATATTTTTCTTAATAAACAAACTTTTTTTTTTTTCTAACTTAAGTTCCAATGAAAAAGGGAAGTATACGACGTCTGATACTACGTCGCAAATTACATATTGACACACGACGTTCCTACCTACGTAGCGTACTACGTAGTATATTACGTCGTATACTACGTCGTTTACTACTTCGTTTTCTACGTAGTTTCCGACGTCGAAATTCGGAAATTACGTATGTCAGGACACTGAATGTTACGACGAATACTGCTGTGTTTTATTTGTGCTAACCACAAGTCTATACATCCTCACTTGGAAGAAGATACCTGAAAAGACTTGCCCAAGACTGCTACAAGTCCGTATATTCTCAAAGGGGGAGGATACCCTAGGGAGACTTGCCCAACACTGCTACAAGTTTATGTAATCTCATGTGAAAAAAGATGCCCTAGGAAGACTTAGCAAGACTGCTACAAATTCATACATTCTCACATAAGAGGAGATGCCCTACAAAGACTTGCTTGAGACTACCACAAGTCCATACATTTTAACTTAGGAGAATTTGCCCTAAGGAGACTTGCTTAAGACTGCTACAAGTCCATACATCCTCACTTTGGTGGAGATGCCCTAAAAAGATTTGCTCGAGACTGCGACAACTCCATACATTCTTACTTGGGCGGAGATGCTCTGGGGAGACTTGCTTAAGACTGCACCAAGTCCATACATTCTCACTTGGGAGGAGATGCTCTGGGAAGACTTGCTTTAGACTGCTACAAGTCCATACATTCTCACTTAAGAGGAAATGCCCTGAAGAGACTTAATGAAGGCTGCCACAAGTCCATACATTCTCACTTGTAAGGAGATGCCCTGGGGAGATTTGCTTAAGACAGCTTCAAGTCCATACTTTCTCACTTGTAAGGAGGTGTGCTGGGGAGACTTGATTAAGACTGCTACAAATTCATACATTCTAACTTGGGAGGAGATGCTCTGGGAAGACTTGCTTTAGACTGCACCAAGTCCATACATTCTCACTTGGGAGGAGATGCTCTGGGAAGACTTGCTTTAGACTGCTACAAGACCATACATTCTCACTTGGGAGGAGATGCCCTAGGAAAACTTGCTTCAGACTGCCACAAATCCATACATTCTCACTAAAGAGGAAATGCCCTGAAGAGACTTAATAAAGGCTGCTACAAGTCCATACATTCTCACTTGGGAGGAGATGCCCTAGGAAAACTTGCATCAGACTGCCACAAGTCCATACATTCTCACTTAAGAAAAGATGCCCTAGGGAGACTTGCTCAACACTGCACAAAAGTACATACATTCTCACTTGCGAGGAGATGCCTTGGGGAGCCTTGATCAAGTTTGCCACAAGTCCATACATTCCTACTTGGGAGGAGATGCCCTAGGAACACTTGCTCAAGACTGCGGCAAGTCCATACATTCCGACTTGGGAGAAGGTGCCCTGGGAAGCCTTGCTTAGGACTGCTACAAGTCCATACATTCTCACTTGAGAGGAGATGCCCTAGGAAGACTTGCTTAAGACTGATACAATTCTATACATTCTCACCTTGGTGAAGATGCCCTAAGAAGATTTGCTCAAGACTGTGACAACTCCATACAATTTTACTTGGGAGGAAATGCCCTGGGGAGACTTGATTAAGACTGCTACAAGTCCATACATCCTCACTTGGAAGGATATGATCTGGGAAGACTTGCCCACGACTGCTACAAGTTTATGTAATCTTATGTGGTAAAAAATATCCTAGGAAGACCTGTCAAAACAGCTACAAATCCATACATTCTCACTTGGGAGGAGATGCCCTAGGGAGACTTGATTAAGACTGCCAGAAGTCCATACATTCTCAATTAGGAGGAGATGCCAGGGGAAGACTTAATTATGACTGCCACAAGTCCATACATTCTCACTTGGAAGGAGATGCTCTAGTACGACATGCTTCACACTGCTACAAGTCCATACTTTCTCACTTAGAAGAATTTGCAGTGAAGAAACTTGCTTGAGACTGCCACAAGTCCATACATTCTCAATTGGAAGAAGATGCCCTAGAAAGACTAGCTTTAGACTGCTAAAAGTCCATACATACTCACTTTGGTGGAGATGCCCTAAAAATATTTGCTCAAGACTGCGACAAGTCCATACAATCTTACTTGGGAGACAATGCCCTAGGAAAACTTGCTTAAGACTGCTACAAGTTCATTCATTCTCACTTCGGAGGAGATGGCCTTAGAAGATTTCCTCAAGACTGCGACAACTCCATACATTCTTACTTGGGAGGAAATGCCCTGGGGAGACTTGCTTAAGACTGCTACAAGTCCATACTTCATCAATTTGGTGGAGATGCCCTAAGAAGATTTGCTCAAGACTGCGACAACTCCATACATTCTCACTTGGGAGGAGATGCCCTAGGAAAACTTGCTTCAGACTGCCACAAGTCCATACATTCTTACTTGGCAGGAGATGCCCTGGACATAGTTGCTTAGGACTGCTACAAGTCCATACATTCTCACTTGAGAGAAGATGCCCTAGGGAGACTTGCTTAACACTGCACAAAAGTACATACATTCGCACTTGCGAGGAGATGCCTTGGGGAGCCTTGATCTAGTTTGCCACAAGTCCATACATTCCTACTTGGGAGGAAATGCCGTGGCAAGCCTTGCTTAGGACTGCTACAAGTCCATACATTCTCACTTGAGAGGAGATACTTTGGGAAGACTTGCTTGAGACTGCCACAAGTCCATACATTCTCAATTGGGAGAAGATACCCTGGGAAGACTTGCCCAAGACTGCACAAAAGTACATCCATTCTCACTTGCGAGGAGATGCCTTAGGGAGCCTTGATCAAGTTTTCCACAAGTCCATACATTCCTACTTGGAAGGAGATGCCCTAGGAACACTGGCTTAAGACTGCTACAAGTCCATACATTCTCACTTTGGTGGAGACGCCCAAAGAAAATTTGCTCAAGACTGCGACAAGTCCATACATTCTTACTTGGGAGGAGATGCTTTTGGATGACTTGCTTAAGACTGCTACATGTCCATACATTCTCACTTTGGTGGAGTCGCCCTAAGAAGATTTGCTCAAGACTGCGACAAGTCCATACATTCTTACTTGGGAGGAGATACTCTGGGGAGACTTGCTTAAGACTGTACCAAGTCCATACATTCTTACTTGGGAGGAGATGCTCTAGGGAGACTTGCTTTAGACTGCTACAAGTCCATACATTGTCACTTGGCAGGAGATGTCCTGGACATAGTTGATTAGGACTGCTACAATTCGATACATTCTTACTTGGGAGAAGATGCCCTAAGAAGATTTGCTCAAGACTGTGACAAGTCCATACATTCTTACTGGGGAGGAGGTACTCTGGGGAGACTTGCTTAAGACTGTACCAAGTCCATACATTCTCACTTGGGAGGAGATGCTCTAGGGAGACTTGCTTTAGACTGCTACAAGTCCATACATTCTCACTTGGCAGGAGATGTCCTGGACATAGTTGCTTAGGACTGCTACAATTCGATACATTCTCACTTGGGAGAAGATGCCCTAAGAAGATTTGCTCAAGACAGCTACAAGTCCATACATTCTCACTTGGGAGGAGATGCCCTAGGAAAACTTGCTTCAGACTGATACAATTCTATACATTCTCACCTTGATGGAGATGCCCTAAGAAGATTTGCTCAAGACTGCGACAACTCCATACATTTTTACTTGGGAGGAAATGCCCTAAGGAGACTTGCTTAAGACTGCTACAAGACCATTCATCCTCACTTTGGTGGAGATTCCCTAGGAAAATTTGCTTAAGACTGCGCTAGTCCATACATTTCGACTTTGGAGGAGGTGCCCTGGGAAGCCTTTCTTAGGACAGCTACAAGTCCATACATTCTCACTTGGGAGGAGATGCCCTAGGAAAACTTGCTTCAGACTGATACAATTCTATACATTCTCACCTTGGTAAAGATGCCCTAAGAAGATTTGCTCAAGACTGTGACAACTCCATTCATTTTTATTTGGGAGGAAATGCCCTAGGGAGACTTGCTTAAGACTGCTACAAGTCCATACATTCTCACTTTGGTAGAGACGCCCTAAGAAGATTTGCTCAAGACTACGACCAGTCCATACATTCTTACTTGGGAGGAAATGCCCTGGGGAGACTTGCTTAAGACCGCGACAAGTCCATATATTCCTACTTGGGAGAAGATGCCCTGGCAAGCCTTGCTTAGGACTGCAACAAGTCCATACATTCTCACTTGAGAGGAGATACTTTTGGAAGACTTGCTTAAGACTGCCACAAGTCCATACATTCTCAATTGGGAGAAGATGCCCTGGGAAGACTTGCCCAAGATTGCAAAAAAGTACATACATTTTCACTTGCGAGGAGATGCCTTGGGGAGCCTTAATCAAGTTTGCCACAAGTCCATACATTCCTACTTGGGAGGAGATGCCCTAGGAACACTTGCTTAAGACTGCTACAAGTCCATACATTCTCACTTGGGAGGCAATGCCCTAGGAAGACTTGCTTAAAAATGCTACAAGTCCATACATTCTCACTTGGGAGGAGATGCTATTGGATGACTTGCTTAAGACTGCTACATGTCCGTACATTCTCACTTTGGTGGAGATGCCCTTAGAAGATTTGCTTAAGACTGCGACAACTCCATACATTATTACTTAGGAGGAAATGCCCTGGAGAGACTTGCTTAAGACAGCTACAAGTCCATACATCCTCACTTTGGTGTCCTCATTTTGGTCCTCACATTCCTCCCAAGTGAGAATGTATGGACTTATAGCTGTCTTAAGCATGTCTTCCTAGGGTATTGCCTCTCAAGTAGGAATGTATAGAGTTGTCGCAGTCTTGAGCAAATCTTCTTAGGGCGACTCCACCAAATTGAGAATGTATGGACTTGTAGCAGTCATAAGCAAGGCTTCCCAGGGCATCTCCTCCCAAGTAGGAATGTATAAACTTGTAGCAGTCTTGGGCAAGTCTTCCTAGGGCATCTCCTCCCAAGTGAGGATGTACGAAATTGTGGCTGTATTTAGCAAGTGTTTCCTGGGCATCTCCTCCCAACTGAAATAACATGGAAAAGTGGTAGTCTCGGGCAATTCTCCCCAAGGCATCTCCTCCCAGGTTAGAATGTATAAACTTGTGGCAGTCTTAATCAAGTCTCCCCAGCACACCTCCTTACAAGTGAGAAGGTATGGACTTGTAGCTGTCTTAAGCAAATCTCCCCAGGGCATCTCCTCACAAGTGAGAATGTATGGACTTGTGGTAGTCTTGGGCAAGTCTCCCCAAGGCATCTCCTCCCAACTGAGAATGTATAGACTTGTGGCTGTCATAATCAAGTCTCCCCAGGGCATCTCCTCCCAAGTGAGAATGTATGGACTTGTGGCAGTCTTAATTAAGTCTTCACCGGGCAGCTCCTTCTAATTGAGAATGTATCGACTTCTGTCAGTCTTAATCAGGTCTTCCCAGGGCATCTCCTCCCAAGTGAGAATGTATGGATTTGTAGCTGTCTTGCCAGGTCTTCCTAGGATATTTTTTACCACATAAGATTACATAAACTTGTAGCAGTCGTGGGCAAGTCTTCCCAGATTATATCCTCCCAAGTAAGAATCTATTGACATGTGGTAGTCTTTGGCAAGTCTTCCCAGGTCATCTCCTTAAAGAGAATGAATAGACTTGTGGCAGTCTTAATCAAGTCTTCCCAGGGCAAGATTTCCTAAGTGAGAATGTATGGACTTGTGGCAGTCCTAAGCAAGGTTTCCCAGGGCATCTCCTCCCAAGTAGGAATGTATGGACTTGTCGCAGTCTTGAGCAAATCTTCTTAGGGCGACTCCACCAAAGTGATGATGTATTGACTTGTAGCAGTCATAAGCAAGGCTTCCCAGGGCATCTCTTTGCAAGTAGGAATGTATGGACTTGTTGCAGTCTTGGGCAAGTCTTCCTAGGGCATCACCTCCCAAGTGAGGATGTAGGGAATTATGGCTGTATTTAGCAAGTGTTTCCTGGGCATCTACTCCTAACTGAAATTACATGAAAAAGTTGTAGTCTCGGACAATTCTCCCCAAGGCATCTCCTCCCAGGTTTGAATGTATAAACTTATGACAGTCTTAATCAAGTCTCCCGAGCACACCTCCTTACAAGTGAGAAAGTATGGACTTGTAGCAGTCTTAAGCAAATCTCCCTAGGGCATCTCCTCCCAAGACTGCCAGAAGTCCATACATTCTCACTTGTGAGAAGATGCCCTGAAGAAACTTAATGAATGCTGCCACAAATCCATACATTCTCACTTTTGAGGAGATGCCCTGGGAAGACTTGCCGAGACTACCACTTGTCCATGTAATTTCAGTTGGGATACATTCTTACTTAGGAGATGACCTAGGAAGATTTGCTCAAGATTGCTACAAGTGCATACATCCTCACTTTGGTGGAAATGCCCTAAGAAGATTTGCTCAAGACTGCGGCCAGTCCATACATTCCGACTTAGGAGAAGATGCCCTGGGGACACTTGCTTAATAATACCACAAGTCCATACCTTCTTATTCGGGAGGAGATGCTCTGGGGAGACTTGCTTTAGACTGCTACAAGTTCATACATTCTCACTTGGGAGGGGATGCCCTAGGAAAACTTGCTTCAGACTGCCACAAGTCCATACATTTTTACTTGGGAGGAGATGCCCTGGACAAAGTTGCTTAGGACTGATACAAGTCCATACATTCTCACTTGGGCGAAATGCCCTAGAAAAACTTGCTCGAGACAGCCGCAAGTCCATGCATTCTCACTTGGGAGGAGATGCCTTGGGAAGACTTGCCAAACACTGCCACAAGTTTATGTAATCTTATGTGGAAAAAAATGCTCTAGGAAGAGCTGGCAAGACTGCTACAAATCCATACATTCTCACTTGGGAGGAGATACCCTAGGAAGTCTTGCTTGAGACACCCACAAATCCATAAATTCTTACTTGAGAGGACATGACGGCATGCGAGTTGCTGAAGACTGACACAAATCCGTACATTTTGACTTGGGAGGAGATGCCCTTGGATGACTTGCTTAAGACTGCTACATGTCCATACATTTTATCTTTGGTAGAGATGCCCTAAGAAGATTTGCTTAAGACTGCGACAACTCCATACATTCTTACTTGGGAGGAAATGCCCTGGGAAGCCTTGCTTAGGACTGCTACAAGTCCAAACATTCTCACTTGGGAGTAGATGCCGTAGGAAGATTTGCTTAAGACTTCGGCAAGTCCATACATTCCTACTTAAAAGAAGATGCCCTGGGAAGGCATGCTTAATAATACCACAAGTCCATACATTGTAACTTGGGAGGAGATGCCCTGGGAAGATTTGCCCAAGTCTGCCATAATTCCATACATACTTACTTGGGAGGACATGACCTGGGGAGACTTGCTTAATAATGTCACAAGTCCATACATTCCCATTTCGGAGGAGATGCCCTGGGAATAATAGTATCAAAATAATAGTAGAAAATAATAGTATGTAAAATACTCCACTATGAAATAATCATGAGCACTCTTTTTGGATTATGACACTTATACAATCCTTATAAAATAAGTATTATTTAATTTGAAATTTAATAATCCACCAAGAAAATTAAAATTAAATCTTAAACCTTACTTCTGATGGAAACATACTTATTTTTGGCGTTATCCCTAGACTGCGTTACAAAATGGCGGGAGGGTGTCATTCTCTCTACTACAATATGTAACTCAAGGAATATCCAGCTTGCTGGGTTCGCGCCCCGATGAGTCTGGGATTTTTCTGACTCGTGAGATAACTTCAGTGGAAGGTTTGACGTCGAGGAATAATGATATGCACTGTCGATAATCGACCTGTGCAGATCACTAGAACTCGACTGTCGATAAACCGGTTGTATTCGGTGAGGTTTTTCTACAGTTTTCCCTCTCCACTGGCGAGAAAACCCAATATACCGGGTGGTCCAGGCAAATGCGAGTACTCCTAATTTCAAGCCGTTCTGTAGACACAAAAACACTTAAAAAGAATATATACAAAGGTACAATTCTAGGAACTCTCTACGGGGGACACTCATTGGGCCAGTAAGGTCGTTAAAACGAGTGTATAATAACTTAAAAAAAGAAAAAAAAAAAAAATTAATGGTGAAATTTTCTACCAAACACTACATGTTACTTTGCAGATCAATAGACAGAAGCATACTGTTTAGTTTCCTTAGACGAGAGGAAACCATAAACTAAAGGAATTGGTACATATTTGACTCCGGCCGTAGAAATTCGTCGATCTTTTTTAACCATACCCAATTCTGTACATAGTTATATAAAGATAGAGGGGGCTACTTGTAAATGAATGAAATTAAATAAAAGTTTCTGAAATTATTGCAAAACAAAAAATAATAAGAAATAGTTAATAATAAATACTGATGATAACCTTTAAATTTCGGTCTAAAAACCAAGTTTTACTACTTCCTAGAATTCCGAGATTACGTTACGTTGCAAAAAAAATTAATCTTATCTACGGACCCTGAGAATCAGAAATAATAAATTTTTCACCGGACAGAGTATTTGTGTGTGGATCAAGAAGACTTGCCCGAGACTGCCACAACTTCATACATTCTCACTTGGGAGGACATGCCCTAAGAAGACTTGCTTAAGACTGCCACAAGTCTATACATTCTCACTTGAGAAGTGATGCCCTGGGAACACTTGCCCGAGACAACTACAATTACATAATTTCTCACTTAGGAGAAAATACCCTGGGGAGAGTTGCCCAAGACTGCCACTTGTCCTTGTAGTCTAATGTGGGAGGATAAGCTACAGGAAGACTTGCTTAAGAATGCCACTTGTCCATACATTGTCATTTAGAAGTAAATGACTCAGGAAGTCTTGCTTAAGACTACCACTTGTCCATGTAATCTCTGTTGGGAGGAAATGCCCTGAAAAGACTTGCCTAAGTTTGCTATAATTCCGTACATACTCACTTAGGAGGAGATACCCTGGGGAGACTTGTCCAAAACTGCCACTTGTCCATACATTGTCATTTAGTAGGAGATGACCCGGGAAGACTTGCCCAAGACTGCCAAAATTCCACACATACTCACTTGGGAGAAGATGCCCTAAGAAGATTTGATTAAGAAAGCCACAAGTCCATACATTCTAACTTCTGAGGAGATGCCCTGGGGAGACTTGCTTAAAAATGCCACAAGTCCATACATTCTCACTTGGGAGGACATGCCCTAAGGAGACTTGCTTAAGACTGCCACAAGTCTATTCATTCTCACTTGGAAAGTGATGCCCTGGGAACACTTGCCCAAGACAGCCACAAGTTCATAATTTCTCACTTAGGAGGAGATACCCTGGGGAGACTTGCCAAGACTGCCACTTGTCCTTGTAGTCTAATGTGGAAGGATATGCCACAGGAAGACTTGCTTAAGAATGCTACTTGTCCATGCATTGCCATTTAGAAGGGGAAGCCCCGGGATGTCTTGCCCAAGACTGCCACAAGTCAATACATTCTCACTTGGAAGGAGATGCTCTGGAAAATCTTGCTCAAAACTGACACAAACAGAAATATTCTTACTTGGAAGGAGATGCCTAGGGGAGACTTGCCCAAGACAACCACTTGTTCATGTAATCTCAGTTGGGAGGAGATGCCACGGGAACACTAGTTTAAGACTGCCACAAGTCCATACATCCCACTATGGGGAATTTTTAGAAAAAGTGTGCCAAAATCAAAGAACTTTTGATTGGAATAAGTTAATGAAATGAATCCTTATGGAGGATGTTGTTTTATTCCTTCCCATTATAGGAAAAATAATATGAAATAATAATAATTGATTTTTAACCTAAAAAAGTGAGTTCAAAGTTAACTATATTTCGAAAAGTTTGTGTTTTTTCTGTATCCCACGCTTATGATTCTTATGATTTAAGCAGGAACAACGTTTTCTTGTAATTTTTGGGCGCTTTTTCTGAATCTGTAATTGGTTTTTTAAAATTCAAAATGGCTGATCTAGTATGGCGGAAATTTTAAGCTTATTTTTAAAAATTCATCTGATTCGCTTTAAACTTGTTACTATGGGGTTTTGGGGTCGCTGATTCCGAATATAAAGTCAGTTATTAAAAATAAAAAATGGCGGATCCAATATGGCGGACGAGTTTTGTTAAAATTCATCAAATTCACTTGAAACCCGTTACTCGGGGGTTTTTTGGGTTGCTAATTTCGAATCTGAAGTCCATTATTTAAAATACAAAATGTCGGATACAAAATGTCGGACGAGTTTTATAAAAATTTGTTGTTTTAACTGAAAACTCGTTACTCGGGTGTTTTTCAGTTCACTGATTCCGAATATAAAGTCAGTTATTAAAATTACAAAATGGCAGTTCGAATATGACGGACAAGTATTGTTAAAATTCATCGTATACACAGTTGGATTTAATTTTATAGTTCTACAGAATATTTTTTGTATTAACAAACAAATCTGCAGATAAGCATTTCATTGTGCAAAAGTGTACGTGAACATTTTTTACATAGAAATTATTTACACTCAGTAAAAATTTTTGTTTTTTAATTTTTAATGTATAATATAGAGTAATTATTTATAACAATCTTTTCTAGACTTATATAAATAGAACTTTTTCTTTAACGTAACTTTAAAAATTAAAATATTTTTAAATAATCCAATCATGTTTTTAAAATTATTTAAATTGGTCACTATCGCTATAATTTGTTGCAACTTCGCTTTCCTCGCAGTCTAGTATCTGATTAATGATAATGTCTTGATTTACTTGTCTAAAAAAAATGTTAACTTTAAATTATAAAAGAAATTTCAATCATTTTCAAAAATTTACTTTATAATCTAATAAATTTAATAAACATAGCTAAATCGAACTTATAATTGAGTTTAATCCATAATATATGTTACAGTTTTAAAAATGTAATTGAAAATGTAATAGACAATGAATCAGTAAACTAACCCATCTAACATATTGGATGCGCCATTTTGTATTTTTAATAAATGACTTCAGATTCGGAATTAGCGATCCCAAAAACCCCCAAATGACGAGCTTCAAGTTAATCCGATAAATTTTTACAAAACTCGTCCGCCATATTGAAACCGCCATTTTCTTATAACTTACTTCATATTCGGAATAAGCGAACCCATAAACCTCTAATTAAATAATCATTTTTGTAAACAATAAAAAAAAACTCAATCATTAGTACCGCTTCTTTTTACTCTTATTTTCCACCCACCGCCAAAGGGAGATTCCGCTGAACCATCAGGTTTGGCGAAAAATCGGAAAACAACGACCAGAACATCCGATATCTCTTTTTTACTTACCACTTCCAGCAGCACCACACAACCAGGAAAAACAGCGATCACCACGTGCCTCAGGATAGGACAACGGGACACTCCACAACTGCTCACTCAATTAAACAAACTCCAATATAATTTTTAAACCTTAATTTATTATTCCAAGAGGAAAGGATCACAAAGTATTACACTTGGTCCAATTAAATGATACTAATAATTCCGAACAAAACGCTACGACTACTGCCCGGAGAACAGAAAAGTACCGGGGCGATCGGGAAAGCGGTCTCTCTCGCAGAAGCCAAAACTTAACTGCCGGCAACCGCTCATTAACCGACACGTGAGAATCGTGAGGGGTGGGGACTCCGCCCCTTCAGTATCGTCCTTCCTCTCTCCTTCTCTATCCTCATCGGCCGCTGTCCTCCTTGAACCAATGGCAACTTCTACCTGAAACAGAAAAGAGGGCTCTGCTGCTAACGAGGGAAAACGATCGGAAAAACCGCGCAAAATATTCCACCAATTTAATTGGTTCGTTACCCCACGTGAACTCAAAATCAAAACTAATTCCGGGGACTGCGACGAAGCGGAAATCGGGCGCTTATTCAGGGCCGTAAATACGGAAAAATACCTGAGCTGCACCGATTACTAAAAATTAACTCTTATTAAAATACTAAATTTTCAGGTAACACATCAGACATTCTCTGATTAATAAATAAAATAGAAGTGACGATCTACTTCGTCACAAACTGACTTCATATTCGAAATCAGCGACCCCAAAACCCGATAGTAACAAGTTTAAAGCTAATCAGATGAATTTTTAAAAATTAGCTTAAAATTTCCGCCATACTGGATCAGCCATTTTGAATTTTAAAAAACCAATCACAGATTCAGAAAAAGCGCCCAAAATTTAACAAGAAAACGTTGTTCCTGCTTAAATCATAAGAATCATAAGCGTGGGATACAGAAAAAACACAAACTTTTCGAAATATAGATAACTTTGATCTCACTTTTTTAGGTTAAAAATAAATTATTATTATTTCTTATTATTTTTCTCATAATGGAAAAGGATAAAACAACATCCTCCAAAAGAATTTATTTCAATAAATTATTCCAATCAAAAGTTCTTTGATTTTGGCACACTTTTTCTAAAAATTCCTCATAGTGCGCCGGGATTCGAACTCGGGTCTTTCAAATGGCGCTTGACTGCTCTAAACTAACTAAGCTACAGAGGTCCATGTCGGATATAATTTCACAGATTTATCGCCTCATTCGGCCATGACATATATATAGACATATATATATTTTAAACTTAATTTTAGTAAACCCGAGTTCGAATCCCGGCGGAGCTAAATGTCCGATATTTTTTCAAAGAATTTTCTAATTTCAAATAATTTAATCTTGAAAAATCGAAAATTCATTTGAATTTTCGTGTTCCAATTTGATTTAAATATCGAGAAAATCTTCCTGAATTTACGAACTTAGTGTCGATATAGTAGGTTTCTGAGATGCACGATTTGTGTACGAGCCTACTCATGATTAGCGAATAAAGTTCAACACCGAAAATTCTAAGAAAATTTGAATTTACTAAAATTAAGTTTAAAATATATATGTGTCTATATATATGTCATGGCCGAATGAGGCGATAAATCTGTGAAATTATATCCGACATGGACCTCTGTAGCTTAGTTGGTTTAGAGCAGTCAAGCGCCATTTGAAAGACCCGACTTCGAATCCCGGCGGAGCTAAATGTCCGATATTTTTTCACAGAATTTTCTAATTTCATATATATTTTAATATTTTTTTACTTCACAAATAGAATTTTATTTGTGTTAAGACAACATTTTAATTTGAATATTTACTTGGCTTAAAAACAATACATAGTTTTTATTTCAAACAAAATAATATATTGTTTTGAATTTTCCATTAATTCATAATATTTAAAATTATTGACAATTTTTTTTTGCTACTGTTAATTATTGACAACTAACCTAAAAATATGTAAAGGAGCATGTGACGCTGACTAACTCAAAGGTACCCTTATACAATAGAGTTGGGTAATGTATCCATTTTATTGTTTCGTGGACCTTTGTAAATTGGCTGCCACATCCAATTCTTATCCATCCAACAAAAATAGTTCTCCCAGCCATCTAATTGGATGGCGCTGGAGAGTCCAACAAAAATAGCTGTCCCATCCAATAGACAGTTGCAGGTATCCAACTATTTTTCTGCGTGTATGGTAGATATTTAGCTAACACTTCGTTTATTCAGCAGCTAACTAAGATGTGTTTCAATAAAAAGATGATTTGTTTTATGTGTATCCAGAAACGAGAAAACACAATAATTGTTCAAATCTAATGCATGACCCCAATTACTACTCAGGAAAATATATAATATAATTGGCTAATTTTAATAACATATGACTGGTATGTTCATAATTTATTTCGTTGCGTTAATTAATTAGACAGGAACAGAGGCGTAGAGAGGAAAACCGAGCCCGGCACAAAAAATTTTGGGCCCATATACATATGCATACGAAAAATTAAAAACCAATGCATAGTGATGTTTCAGACAATGGTATTCAATTCTGGGCCCGGTGGGAAACCCATCATTCCCACCCTCTTCTCTACGGCCCTGGACAGGAAGTAGAAGCTGAAGTAAAAAATAGGTTGGCCCTTCCTTTCCATAATATACCATGTTCTTTAAGGGCCAGAAATCAGTTTTTATTAATTTTCACAGTCAAGTACCCTTCATATCAAGCTGCCTAAATTATATATTTCTTTTTAGATAAAAAAGGAAAGTAACAAAAAAATTTGGTGATTGTTCCAAGTCAACTACTATGAAAAAAAAATTACAGAAAATAACAATGTTTTTTTTCTACCCCTTACCCTGCACAAAATTAATTGCGATTTTTTTTAAATGCATTTTTGCTTCTCTTAAAACATATTTTTTTGACGAATAAATCGATTCAGTCCCTTAAGAAAAAATCAAATTTTAATTTTGTTTTAAAAAGTGACATTACTCTTTAAAAAATAATTTTCAAAAATTAATACTTGGCGAAAAGAAGTTTCATATAAAGGGTACCCAATCCCATGAATATAGACGAAATCCAAGTGGAGGCCGCAGACACATGCTTTTCCGGCTACGGCCTTTAATATAAATATAAGAAAAAGTAACAAATTTGGTTAATTAAATATTTAATGTTTTTAAATTTATTCATTTTTGAATAATAGTTAAAAAAAAATGATTATTTTTGTAATCACGTTTTAAAATCAACAATTTCTTCACCTCTGAAAATTATTATTTTATGGTAATAATTTAAATTCGCCCGCCAGAATATGAGAAACAGGCCTACATGGTCGACTACTTTCTGCCTTCTATTCGTTTCACTTTTAAATCACTGAAAACATGGGTATACGCTATCTAATGTTATATGTCTAGAGCTCGATCCTGACAACCTACAATATTTTTTTTTAATTTAAATATTTATATAATTACACAGGCACACAAAAAAAAAAAAAGGTCAAATACCAGAGGGCAGACCAACATATTCCTAGGTTTTTGGGGTCGCTGAAACCGAATATGACCATGAAAATATTATCTGCTTGCCCATTTTCCCCCTAGCCCCCCCCCTTACACCTCTCGGGGGGTAACATTTCAGTTTTTCCAAAAACGTCGAAAAGGCAGTCTATTCCTATGTTTTTTGGGGCGCTGAATCCGAAAAAGACCACCAAAAGCCAATCCCCCCCCCTCCTGCACCCCCTAACACCCCCTGGGAGGGGGTTGGAATTTCGAATTTCACGAAAAGTCGAGTTCGGTGGCTATTTCTATGTTTTTTGGGGCGCTGAATCCGAAAAAGACCACGAAAAGAAAATTCCCCCTTCTCTTTCACCCCCTATCACCCCCTGGGAGGGGGTTGGAATTTCGAATTTCACGAAAAGTCGAGTTCGGTGTCTATTTCTATGTTTTTTGGGGCGCTGAATCCGAAAAAGACCACCAAAAGCCAATTCCCCCTCACCTTCACCCCCTATCACCCCCTAGGAGGGGGGTTGGAATTTCGAATTTCACAAAAAATCGAGTTCGGTGTCTATTTCTACGTTTTTTGGGGCGCTGAATCCGAAAAAGACCACCAAAAGCTAATTCCCGCCCGCTTAAGCCCCTAATATCCCCTTGAGTGGGTTGGAATTTCGAATTTTATGAAAAATCGAGTTTAGAGTCTATTCCAATATTTTTTAGGGCCATGAAACTGAAAAAAGGGAACAAAAACTACCACGTCCACGCCGTTGTTCCTGGGTCGCGCTAAGTGTAGTAAAATCAAGATCCATCAAATTGTGCTGGTACATACTTGTGTAATCATCGGTGCCTACCTAGTTATTATTTATTCAAATGCGTTAAAAAAAACATTGCTTATTCTTCTTAATTACACATAAAAGAGAACATATCAACCCCCCTCCCAGTGTTAGTAACTAGATGCTAAGAGGTGAATAACGGAACGAATTTACCTTTGGTGTCCTTTTCCAATTTCACCGCCCCCAAAAACATAGAAATGGACACCGAACTCGACTTTTCGTGAAATTCGAAATTCCAACCCCCTACCAGGGGGTGATAGGGGGTGAAGGGGAGGGCCAATTGGCTTTTGGTGGACTTTTTCGGATTCAGCGCCCCAAAAAACGTAGAAATAGATACCGAACTCGACTTTTCGTGAAATTCGAAATTCCAACCCCCTCCCAGGGGGTGATAGGGGGTGAAGGAGAGGGGGAATTTTCTTTTCGTGGTCTTTTTCGGATTCAGCGCCCCAAAAAACATAGAAATAGCCACCGAACTCGACTTTTCGTGAAATTCGAAATTCCAACCCCCTCCCAGGGGGTGTTAGGGGGTGCAGGAGGGGGGGGATTGGCTTTTGGTGGTCTTTTTCGGATTCAGCGCCCCAAAAAACATAGGAATAGACTGCCTTTTTGACGTTTTTGGAAAAACTGAAATGTCACCCCCCGAGGGGTGTAAGGGGGGGGCTAGGGGGAAAATGGGCAAGCAGATAATATTTTCATGGCCATATTCGGTTTCAGCGACCCCAAAAACCTAGGAATATGTTGGTCTGCCCTCTGGTATTTGACCTTTTTTTTTTTTTGTGTGCCTGTGTTATCAATGATTTGTACTAATTGTGCATTCTTTTTATTTCTAAAACCAAATACTTTTTATTTTTTTTACTAAATTTGAATTGGTTTCAGAACTATATGAAACATCATTTCAATATAAATATTATCAGAAGCGTAGCTACGTGGAGGCGAAGTGGGCGACCGCCCAGGGCCTCGCGCCTACTTCCTATAGCCCAGATAGCACCGATACTTCCAGGAAGTTTCCTGGAAGTTACTCGTGGCAAACTGGGTAGTTACTAACTGGGTAGTTAGTTGATTGAATCCGGTTCTTTTTTCAATATATATTAATATTACCTAATTAATGAGTAATATTAATTATTATTAATGCAAATAATAAGTTTACTCTTAATCTTATAATAAAAAATAATAATAAAATATTAATAATAAAATAATTAAAAAAATAATAATAATAAAAATCGAACCCAAATACAATAAGTCAAATAAAAAAAATTCTAAAAATTAAATTAATTTTAAATTTTTATCAATTTAAAACTAAAAATCCTCATAAAGTTATATCTAAGCACAAAAGAAATAAAAAAATAAGAAAATTGAAATTGATATTTAAATTGTTAAGGATAAAATTTAATTTGAAATAGTTTTGTTAAAACTTGATTACAAATATCAATAGGCATTATTATTTTTCTAAGAAAGAATTAGATTTATTAAAATTTTCAGATACTTCACAATTATAACATCTTAAATACTTCGTCGAAAAAATTAATAAATTTTTAAATACTGATTTTTTTATTTAAAACTGATTTTGTTTATGGTTTTCTTTAATAAAAACTTAATTGCGATTATCGAAAGGTAACAAATTAATTTTTCACAAAATATTACGATTTCCTAAAATCCTCAATATTTTTACATTTTTTTTACTTTAAACGTCGAATAAAAAATTTGACAATATTTGAAAAACTATGGTAATATTAAAAAGTGGTTTCGTTTAAAGTCTTCTTTAATATAAACTTTATTGCGAATGTCTAGTGGCAAAACATTAAAATTTTATAAAAAAAATTGTAGATTAATTGAAATCTTCAATTCTTCAAAATTTTTCATCTAAAATGTAGAATAAAAGTTTTTTCAATTTTTTAAATGAACTAGTTTGGTTTATAGCATTCTTTAATATAAACTTTATTGCGAATGTCTAGCGGCAGAACATTATAATTTTATCCAAAAAATTGTTGTTTAATTTAAATCTTCAATTCTTTAAAAATTTTCATCTAAAATGTAGAATAAAAATTTTGTCAATTTTTTTAAAATTTTATAAATATCAAAAACTAGTTTGGTTTATAGTCTTTTTTTATATAAACTTTAATGCGATTGTCTAGTGGCAAAAGATGAATTTTATCAAAAAAATTCTCGATTAATTAAAACCTTCAATTCTTAAAGATTTTTCATCTAAAATTCAATATAAAAAATTCAATATACAAAATTCTGATAAATTGAAGATTTTAATTATTCGACAATTTTCTTGAAAAAATTTATATATTACCGCTAGACAATCGCAATAAAGATAATATTAAAGAATACTATAAACCAAACTAGTTTTTGATATTTATAAAATTTTTAAAAAATTGACAAAATTTTTATTCTACATTTAATATGAAAAATTTTGATAAATTAAAAATTTCAATTAATCGACAATTTTTTTTATAAAATTTAAATATCTGGCGCTTGACATTCGCAATAAAGTTTACATTAAAGAAGACTATAAACCAAATTAGTTTTTGATATTTATATATTTTTAAAAAAATTAACAAAATTTTTATTCTACATTTTAAATGAAGAATTTTGAAGAATTGAAGATTCCAAATAATCGAGAACTTTCTTGATGAATTGGATCTTTTGCCACTAGACATTCGCAATAAAGTTTATATTAAAGAAGACTTTAAACGAAACCACTTTTTAATATTACCATAGTTTTTCAAATATTGTCAAATTTTTTATTCGACGTTTAAAGTAAAAAAAATGTAAAAATATTGAGGATTTTAGGAAATCGTAATATTTTGTGAAAAATTAATTTGTTACCTTTCGATAATCGCAATTAAGTTTTTATTAAAGAAAACCATAAACAAAATCAGTTTTAAATAAAAAAATCAGTATTTAAAAATTTATTAATTTTTTCGACGCAGTATTTAAGATGTTATAATTGTGAAGTATCTGAAAATTTTAATAAATCTAATTCTTTCTTAGAAAAATAATAATGCCTATTGATATTTGTAATCAAGTTTTAACAAAACTATTTCAAAGTTAATTTTTAAATTAAATTTGATCCTTAACAATTTAAATATCAATTTTCTTTTTTTTTATTTCTTTTGTGCTTAGATATGACTTTATGAGGATTTTTAGTTTTAAATTGATAAAAATTTAAAATTAATATAAGTTTTAGAATTTTTTTTATTTGACTTATTGTATTTGGGTTCGACTTTTATTATTATTATTTTTTTAATTATTTTATTATTTATATTTTATTATTATTTTTTATTATAAGATTAAGAGTAAAATTATTATTTGCATTAATAATAATTAATATTACTCATTAATTAGGTAATATTAATATATATTGAAAAACGAACCGGATTCAATCAATATGCAATGTTGGTAAAGTAGGGCAAAATACTTTTTACTTCTTCCAAACTTTAGGTAAAAATCATGGTTTTTTTCCTGTAACTATGAATTTCTTTTATAAAAAACCATTGGTTTTACTTGAAAAATGAATTATTATTCGTTTCTTTGGTAATTAGAGTAGTATTAATTTGTTAAAATCCCTAAAAAAACTCATACGAATACGAGAGATTATTATCCCGTTCATCTGCAACGACTCATGTAATTGTGTATTTATTCCGTATAAGGAATTATATATTATACGAATCGTTAAACCTCGTATATTTATCTTTTGTAATATGCCTCTCAGAAAAATAGATTTTTTGTTTCTGGGTATCAATTGGTTTCACGTAAACTGTTGTCAGTAGCGATTTGGTCGAACGCGTTAAGGCGCACTTTCCCAGCAGCTGCTCGAGACATCGAGTTTACCCTCCCGCTGGGTGGACAAGGGTTCGAGTCCGCTGACCTTCAACCGACCGGGGTTTTTTTTTATATTTAATTTTTTATTTAACGACAAAGCAAAATATAAAGATCCCTTTATTTTTTTAACCTTTTTAAACAATAATTTTATTCGAAAAAAATTAAATAATTTTTGGAAACTTCAGGCTAACTTCCTGGAAGTTTCCACGAAAACTTCATGGAAGTTACCACGGGAAGTTTCCAGGAAGTCTCAATTGGAAGTTTCCAGGAAATCTCCAGGGAAGTTTCCTGGAAGTTACCAGGAAGTTACCAATGGTAGTTTCCAAGCGCGGACATTGTTGTACATAAGAGAAGTTTTCAGGAAGTTACCACGGGTAACTACCCAGTTTGCCCCGGGTAACTTCCAGGAAACTTCCTGGAAGTATCGGTGCTACCTGGGAGATTTGTGCCATATTGGGCCTCGCGTTTCCTAAGATTTTACACTAAAAAGGGCCTTTCAAACGTCATGCTGCCCACACCTATATTTCACCTAGCTACTCCACTGAATATTATATGTGTCTATTCAGGGTGAAAGGGACCTTAGCTGCAAAACATTCGATTTTTAATTTTTATTATGAATCGACAGAATTTAAGTTGCTTTTTCACATACAGTAAACAAAACTTGTTTATGTCTATTAGTTTTTCTGTTATTAGCGATGAAACATAGACATAACCTAACAATAACATAGGCAGGCACAAGTTCAAACTCCCTTCTTATAAAATTCAAAACATTTGATTTTTAATTGTTATTATGAATCGATAGAATTTAAGTTGCTTTTTCACATACATAAATCAGAACTTGTTTATGTCTATTAGTTTTTGTGTTATTAGAGGTGAAACATAGGCATAACCTAACAGTAACATAGGAAGGCTCAACTTCAAATGACCGTACGCGTAAAACTCAGTTCTGCAGCTAAGGTCCCTTTCACCCTGAATCGACACATATTCTTTAAGAACCTCTCATGTACAAAATAGCCCTTGTGTGCATAAAATAGCCCCGATTGACGGTAATAATTTGTAGTTCGGATGTGTATTTTGTTTATTAATTAATTACAATAAAAACAATTTCAAATTTAGTTTTTCAATAATTTTTTATTAATATGTTCTATAATAATAATAATTAATTTTTTAGTGTTATTTAGTATTTAAATTTATGTGCAGAAATATTATCTACAGTACCGGCCAAATTTGACAGTCCACTCATTTTTTAAGACTTCAAAAACTTCATTCAGCGTACAAAGTATAATTATTAAAATTTTTTTATTTTTATGTCCTAAAAGTAGATAAAATTCTGAAAAAAATAAGACCTGCACTGTTAAAAATTTCTGTATTGTGCTTCACATACATGTATATAAAATTCAATTTAACATACAATTATATTAAATTTAATATAAATTATCCTAAATTTAATATAATGTATATTAAATTTGCTATACATGTATCTGAGAATTCATTACGTTGAATGGATTCTAATATACATGTATATTAAATTTAAGATAATTGTATGTTTGTATGCTAAATTGAATTTTATATACATGTATGTGAAGCACAATACAGAAATTTTTAACAGTGTGAGTGATGTAATTTAGTCCATTTTTCATTGAAATATATTTTAAAAAGTGGAATTTTGACTGTTTCACAAAAATGCAAATTTCTGACGAAATAACCATGGTTTTTTGAAGTTCCTATGCTTATTTTCAAGGTAATTTTTTAGGGATAAAACTATTTTATGAGCATTAAAGTGCAATTTTTATCTTAGAATATGCACATTGAAAAAAATATTTCCGTGGAACTGCGATAATTATGGGCAGATTGGCAATATTTTATTGCTGTTTTGGGAACTGCCATACGTATTATTTATGTTTTAGCCATACGACTGTGTATTGCAGCACTTGATATTTGTGAAACCGCGAGTGACATTGTAAGGTTAGGTAAAATCGACAGTAGGGATGCATTATGAGAAATTCATACTTATAGTTGTCAAACTCCTACATAACCTGTCAACTATAGTCAAATGTCTAATCTGATCACAGTATTTTTTTCAGTGCAGGGCTCTGAATTTTGACAAAACAATTTATAAAAATTTGAACACATTATAGGGTAATGGGTACAGTCACCGACACCCTCATCATGCATTTTTAACTGATTTAGTATTTCAGAGTAAATATTAAAGGTTTCTGTTTAAAATTAATGCGAAATAAATAATTTATGTTCCAATTTAATTGTTCTTCAAATGTAATTTTCAAACAACTTGCTGACTTTTAGAAAATTTGTCAACAAAAAACACAAAAAAGCACCGTTTTTTAGGATATTTTTCTTGGAATTTAATTATTGAATAAAATATAATCTGATTAATTAAAACAACAATTTTATCACTTGGTATGAATTGCAATTTATACAATTTTACTTGGAAATATATTTTAATATCGTTAGTTTTATATTTATTACGTATTTAATAATTAGGTGTCGTTCACTGTCAGGATGTCGATCACTATACCCTTTACCCTAATGACATAAAAATAATTTTAAAAATGTTAATAAATATATTATTTTTTTTTTCGAAATTTGTTCACAATTACAACTTTATGTTATATTTTATATAGCTGTATTTGACATCAAGACGTTAATTATAATTGTCCTATCTTTTTAGTCCAAATTTTAAGCCCTGCATATTCTAAGATAAAAATTGCACTTTAATGCTTATAAAATAGTTTTATTCCTTAGAAAATTATTTTGAAAACAAACATAGGATTTTCAAAAAACCATGGTTATTTCGTCAGAAATTTGCATTTTTGTGAAACAGTAAAAATTCCACTTTTTTACATATATTTCAATGAAAAGTGGACTAAATCACATCACTCAGGTCTTATTTTCTTCAGAATTTCATCTACTTTTAGGAAATAAAAATAAAAATGTTTTAATAATTATACTTTGTAATCTTAAAGAAGTTTTTGAATTCTTAAAAAAAGGGTGGACTGACAAATTTGGCCGGTACTGTAAGTGAAATAGAATCATTTGAACTTGGCGCGGTATAAGACGAGATCCGTCTGAGAATAATTTTTTGTATCTCTAATTAACAATCAAACTCCTGACTATTTATTGGAATTATCATTTCATTTTACTTTATTTACATATATATTACCTATATAATATATGTATGAAAATAAAAATAAATAAATATATATATAGTTAATTCCATAGAACGTAACTTTACATACAGAACTCAAGATGGGTACACAGAGTTTAGTCTAACCTAAATTTCTCATGCTTACATTATGCTTCTGGTATTTCGCACAAGACTAATAAACGAAAAGAAACAAATATTCGAGGAAAAAACTAAAATTGGATTAGTAAATTCAATATACTTTATTAGTCACTGTGACTCTATAGAATATTTTGCGCTACTATAAATAATGTAACTGCAGACCAAATAACATGTAAATAGAAACAAAGAATTTTTGAAATATTGCTTACCTCTTATATAAGGAAAAATCTTTATTACTTGCAAATGATTCTTACTTAGGATAAATAAATATCAAAAGTTTTCTAATAAACATTTCATTATTATTTCATGCTACAGAATCCTTCATATAAATTTAACTGCAATACTCAACTTGCGCATGTTAAACTTGCGCATTGAATGCACATTTGTGTGATGACCAGAGGGAGAACAAGCTGCAACACATTTGGTAGATACACTGCGATACATTTCCTTGCTTCTTTAGCGACTCTATTATGATTCGGTCATACTTTGAAGATAATCCATATGGAGAATGCAACTAATCTCTGTGTTATACGCTTAGTTTTTGCTAGCTATGTTAATCTATGTATAATATAAAAATGTAATCGATTTTGTAGTTTTGTTTACAGAAGTTACGCAGTACGAAAGTAACTAGACGATGCCCTTACGAAAATTTATGACATACGCGCTTGATGTAAATTACATGACGTTTTTTCGGGACGTTAAGTAAATAATGTCAGTAAAACTACGTTAGAGAATTCATTTAAAAAAAGGCCACAAATCGCTAAAATAAAAGATTTTTTAAGAAATAAAAGTATCAAAACAGCAAAATACAAAAAACAATGAACAGCTTGGATGTAGAATACACATAAGGTTATGTGTAGCTTATAATTAATAAAAATTATATTTTAGTTACTAAAGACAATTTTTTAATTTAATAAATTTAAAAAGGATTTTAAAAATACAAATTATTGTAATGTGACCGAATGAAGATTAATTGAAGCTACACTTAACAGTGGTAACCTCACATTATGAGGTTATTTTTAAAAACATATTTGGGGGAACAGGGAATCGAACCCGGGTTCGCCTCACGTAATCTAACGATGAAAACCTAACACCTAAACCAACTGAGCTATCTCGATTGACTTCTAGATAAAAAAGAATCTTCCTCTTAACTTGCAAGTCCATCTTATACGTTTTGCTGAAAAATATGTGAAAAAGCAAAAATCTGAATTCCTAAAGGAGTTTTGTAATAAAACTTATTGTTTTACCCGGTAAGAAGCGAGAAATTAGAAAGATTTGAAAATTTCTATTGATTATGAATTCCATTTATGTCCAATTCTTTTGTATCAATCGAAAACCATTGAAAATAAGCTAAATCCAATCTTTTTTAATAGCATTTTAAATATTTATACAGAAAAAAAATCGTCGGTTTGAAAGATTCGAACTCGGGTTTCCAGCGCAGAAGTCAGACGCCTTGTCCCAACTGCTACCAGAGATATGTTTGAAAATTCCGTTTTGAAGATATGTAACTTGAGACTCACTTATGTATTAATTGGACTCCAGACAATTATTCAATAACCTTTTTTCGATTAGAGTTTGTCTCTTTTATTATTATTATATGTTTTTGTATTAGGAAATATATGAATTTCATGATTTTAATTCATGCTAGAATTTTCAGAACAACCCCTGTTTAATATCTATTTTTAACTTTCCCCGTAAGTCGGGTTGCTTACTTAACTTTACTAACTTTTCAATTATTTTCAATCGCCTATAGCCATTTGAAAAGGATTGAAAAGTTATCGAAACTTAGTCTCAACACAAGATACAAAAGCATTGGACAGAAATGGAATTCATAAGGATTGAATAATTTACTGTTTTCTATGAAGAGGTACACCGGGGGCTATTATGGTAGAAACTGGTTTTTTATTTTTAAAGTATAGAATAATGTCACCTTGAGTGGGCCGCCACCATGAGTGGACCGCCACCATGAGTGGACCGCCTAAAAGTTTTTAGTGATCTGACAGTAAAAACATGAAATAAATAGTTCAAACAACTGCGCCGCACCCGGAAACCTAAAGAAATTAAGTTTTGCGGTGAACAAATACGTTACTGTTTGACAAAACGAATTTTTTAAAAAACAAACTGTCAAAAAAGTCACTGTTACAATTACAGTCAACCTTCCATTCCGCGGAAAGCAATTTGACGTGTCCGCGAAAGAGAAGGTCATTAAAATGCTATTAGTGAGTAAACGTTCAGGGATGTAACAACCATTTTAAATCATAGGATCTTTAAATATGAAATGGGAATTATAACAATTATTAAATATTAAAAACAACCATTTTAAATCATAGGATCTTTAAATATGAAATGGGAATTATAACAATTATTAAATATTTCATTTATTATTTTGGGCTGCAATAACAAATAAAAATTTATATAAAAATTTGCTTAAGTCATCAGTCTTTCATCGTTAAAATCACATGTTTGAAATTGAGTAGGCGGATGCAATAACTCGCTAGGTGCTCGAACACGCGTAAAACTAGTGTCCAAGTCAAATTTTTGGAGTAGATTTTCAAACTGTTTAAAAAATGTTTTTAAAAATATGAGGTTATAGAGAAGAAAAAAACGCATCTTTTTCTTCTCTTCAATTTTTTTGTAGAATGCATACTTTTAATAATAAAAATTAAAAACACGAAAAAAATTCTTGTAAAATCAATTACCTTTTTAGAAATATCACATCATTTCTCAGCTATTTATTATTGAAATTGATTAAAATTTGGTACACGTATGCAGTATATACTGGTAAAGCCTGCAAGCACAGTAAAATCTTTAAAAAATGATATTGTTTAATAACATTTAATACAAAAGTAATAAGTTCAATAATATTAGTTTTCTAGGTTTGAAGTCCAAAATTTGTATTAATGATTTAAAACAGCGGTAACTTGTAGTGAGAAAGTTTTTCATTTAATATTAAGGAAGTTTTTTCACACAGTTTGAAACTCATAAACGTATAAATAAAGAACTATAAGAAGAATAGTGAAGCGTTATTTATTTCTATCGTTGCGTCCACCATATAATCATGTACTACGGTCGTCAGCTGTTCTCTCTGTTCTCTATCCCTCTAGCGTAGACACATGACAATATGGTGGACGCAACGATAAAAATAAATAACGTTCCACAATTCTTCTTATGATTCCTTAGTTCTACGATTATGAGTTTCAAACTTTTCGAGAAAAACTTCCTTAATACTAAATGAAAAACTTTCTCACTACAAGTTACCGCTATTTTAAATCATTAATACAAATTTTTGACTTCAAAGTTAGAAAACTAATATTATTGAACATATTACTTTTGTATTAAATATTATTAAACAATATCATTTTTTAAAGGTTTTACTGTGCTTGCAGGCTTTACCAGTATATACTGCATACGTGTACCAAATTTTAATCAATTTCAATAATAAATAGCTGAGAAATGATGTGATATTTCTAAAAAGGTAATTGATTTTACAAGAATTTTTTTCGTGTTTTTAATTTTTATTATTAAAAGTATGCTTTCTACAAAAAAATTAAAAAAAAAAAAAAAGATACGTTTTTTTCTTTTCTATAACCTCATATTATTAAAAACATATTTTAAACGATTTGAAAATCTACTCCAAAAATTTGGCTTGGACAATAGTTTTACGCGTGTTCGAGCGTAAATATAGTCCTAGCGAAATATTTTAATTTAGGAATTAAAACAAAAGTAAAATTCAAAATCTATAATAATAATCCGCAAGATTCATTCCTTCTTTCATTCATTCTTGTCTGTCCAAACCTGAAGTTTTTCACTTAGATATTTTTTTGTTTTAAATCAGTTACGTTTGAAAAAATGTATCTTTAAATTAAAATTGGAGTCTTCTTTCATAAGAGTTAATTTAACTGCATTGACAGAAACTAAATTAATTAAAATATAGTTTACCCCAAAATATTGGACTGACATTTTCATACACTAAAATTTTTAGTAAAATTTAATTTAATATTATCAATATAAATTAACTTGTAATGATCTTGTGATTAAATTAATTGGTATTTAGATCATTGGAAATTGAGATCATTAAAACTAAACATTTAAACTTTTCAAAATTAAAATTTTTTGTGTAAATATAAATTTGACTTAATTTCAAATTCTATTAGGCCCAATTTTTATTGATTTAAATTGTAGTCTAAATTATTATTTTCAAAATTTGGACTGATTAAAACTTTAATATACAATGCAATTTTTTTGTACAATTAGAAGTTTTTATATAATGGGTAATATTTAAAATAATTTAAATACGTATTATTGGATTTTGAAAATATGTAAAGCTTATAATAGTTAAAATTTGTATTAATTAAAATTTTTATTAATTAAAATTTTAAGAATTAAAAGTTTAAAATAACTTTGTAATTCCTATACTAATTAAAGTTTAAATCAATTTAAAACCGTATAAATAATATTAGCTTTATATATGTTAGTTTGTAAATGCAGGGGATTAAAATAATTAGGTATTTATAAAAAATTAAATATTAATCTTAAGACTTTAATAAATAAAAATTTGAATTAATCGAAGTTAAAATAAATTTCATTCAACATTTCATTGCAACTGTTTTAAGTTTAGAACTATTTTAAATTTAAAAAAATTAAAACTTGAGTTGTTAGAACTTTTGAAGAATAGAAATAATCTTCCATAGAAGTTTGGAACTATTGAAGTTCGCATAAATTACTCTCTAAATTTGAAACAGCGCAAAGTATACAGCTGTTTTAAAACAGCGTATATACGCTGTTGAATAAGTGAATTTCGCTGTTAATCAGTGAAAAAATCGCTTTTTGATCAGCGTATATGTGACTGTCCATGAGAAAACGTGCCTTAGCTCCAAAAAATAAATTTTGATTTTTTAATTTCAACAGGTTTTCACTTGCTCTTTCATTTAAAAACAATTAAATATTAATCTTAAGACTTTAATAAATAAAAATTTGAATTAATCGAAGTTAAAATAAATTTGATTCAATGCCTATTGATATTTGTAATTAAATTTTAACAAAACTATTTCAAATTTAATTTTTGAATTAAATTTGATCCTTAACAATTTAAATATCATTTTCAATTTTTTTATTTTTTTATTTCTTCTGTGTTTAGAAATAACTTTATGAGAATTTTTATTAATAAATTGATAAAAAAAATAAAATAAATTTAATTTTTTACAATTTTTTTTTATTTGACTTATTGTATTTGGGTTTAAGGATTATAATTTTGACTAGCAACATTAACGCGCGCCCTAGCGCGTGACAAACTTTCGATTGTTGATGGTCATTTGAAACTATAAATTTTTGCAAATTTAAATAATTTAAATTACGAAATTAAAGAATATATATAAAAAAATGACAAAAATAATTGACAGTTGAAAAAAAATTCGAAAAATGACTACTTAATTACACAATTGAAAGGAATAGTTTAAAAAATTAAACAATGAATATTAAATTTTAACAAAATAGTTGAAAAATTATAGGAATAGCTGTTGGAAATAAATGCAAATTAAGCAACTGGATTCGATATCGAAAAAAGTAATTAAAATAGTAAAAAAATAATAAAAAGCTAAGGAAATAAATTGAAAATTTAAGAATTAAATTAAAATTCGAGAAACTAATTGATAACAGAAACAAAAATTATATAATGACGAAAATATTTAACAATTAAAAACAAAGTTAAAGAAATGTCTAGATTAATATACACAACCGAACAAATTAATTTAAAAAATCAAAGAAAAATTAAAAAATGTTAAGGTAATAATTGAAAATTGAAATATTTGTATAGGAAATAATTAAAATTTGCAGAAAATAATTAATAATTGAAGGAAATAGTTGAAAAATGATAAGAATAATTGAAAAATTGAGGAAAATATGTCAAAAATGACAAGAATTATTGTCAATTGAAAACAAAATTCAAAACTTGACTAGATTAATAGACAACTGAAGAAAATAATTAAAAAAATTAAAAAAGAAATGTGACGCGTCGCGAAGAAAAGCACATAAGAATATCTAAAAAAAAAAGTTAAAAAATAATTATAAAATTTAAAGAGAATAATTGTATATTGAAAACTGTTGAAAATTATAGGAACATAAAAACTGAAAAACACTGAATAGTTTCTGGTCATTTACAACTATAAATTTTTGCAAGTACAAATAAGATTAATAATTTAATAAAATTTGTTATTCAAATAAACTTAATATTTTAGATAAATATAACTTTCATTCTATACAAATTAAAATCGCTGCTGACATCAAGAAATAGACAAATAAGTAAAATTATATAAAAAAATGTTTTAAATGAGCACGAAATTTTCAATTTTATATTTAAAAAAGGAAAAATAATAAAAACAAAATAAATAAAAGGAGAAAATAGCGTAGGTAGATACATTAAAAAAAGTTGAAATATTTTTGTTGAGAGAATAGTTTTTGAACAAAATGTAAAACCAGCCCAAAGTATACAGCTGTTTCAAAACAGCGTATATACGCTGATCAAAAAGCGATTTTTTCACTGATTAACAGGGAAATTCACTTATTCAACAGCGTATATACGCTGTTTTAAAACAGCTGTATACTTTGCGCTGTTTCAAATTTAGAGAGTAATTTATGCGAAATTCAATAGTTCCAAACTTCTATGGAAGATTATTTCTATTCTTCAAAAGTTCTAACAACTCAAGTTTTAATTTTTTTAAATTTAAAATAGTTCTAAACTTAAAACAGTTGCAACGAAATGTTGAATGAAATTTATTTTAACTTCGATTAATTCAAATTTTTATTTATTAAAGTCTTAAGATTAATATTTAATTTTTTATAAATACCTAATTATTTTAATCTCCTACATTTACAAACTAACATATATAAAGTTAATATTATTTATACGGTTTTAAATTGATTTAAACTTTAATTAGTATAGGAATTACAAAGTTATTTTAAACTTTTAATTCTTAAAATTTTAATTAATACAAATTTTAACTAATATAAGCTTTACATATTTTCAAAATCTAATAATACCTATTTAAATTATTTTAAATATTACCCATTATATAAAAACTTTTAATTTTACAAAAAAATTGCATTGCATATTAAAGTTTTAATCAGTCCAAATTTTGAAAATAATAACACTGTGTTACAAACTAAAAAAAAGTTAAAGAACTTTTTATCGGACCTACTGGAAGTTATAGGTCATAAAAAACTAAAAAGAATGGTATATATTAAATCTTTCATACACCCTCAAAATCTTGTTTTAGAGCAAAAAACCCATTTTTAGGTAAATTCATGTACATAATACTTTGAAATTTCGCCATTTTTTACCCGAATCAAAAAGTTTTTTTTTAATTTAAAGCTTAAAATATACCCTTTGAAGCTGCATAAGACTTTTTTTATTATCATTTAAATTCATGAAGATATAGACCAAAAATCATCAAAAATTTTCATTTTTTGATTGATTTTTCAACTTTGAAGCCAATTTAAATGTCTTATCTTATTAAAAATATTTTTTTTCTTTATGCACATCAAAAGCTTAACAATTGCAGTTTCAAATGACCCCAGATTGAATAAAATCCAAATAAAATTATCAAAGTTATTCCACTTTTAACTTTATAGTAACATCATTAAATTTTGACTCTATGAACAGTTTTTCATTATTTCCTTCCTGGGATTCATAATTTTGACTAATTTTCAATTTTTATGTATTTTTGCAATATAAGAAACACTCTCTAAAGGTTAAGAATTACCTGATAGTACCTAATATTAATTTTATTAAACATTGTTACCAGTATATATTAAATGATTCTTAAACTCTAAAAATTGTATCTAAGCTTTGCAAAAACACATCAAATTGAAAATTAGTCAAAATTATGAATCCGAGAAAAGAAATAATGAAAAACTGTTCATAGGGTCAAAATTTAATGATGTTACTATAAAGTTAAAAGTGGAATAACTTTGATAATTTTAATTGAATTTTATTCAATCTGGGGTCATTTGAAACTGCAATTGTTAAGCTTTTGATATGCATCAAGAAAAAATATAATTTTAATAAGATAAGACATTTAAATTGGCTTCAAAGTTGAAAAATCAATCAAAAAATGAAATTTTTTTATGGTTTTTGGTCTATATCTTCATGAATTTAAATGATAATAAAAAAAGTCTTATGCAGCTTCAAAGGGTATATTTTAAGCTTTAAATTAAAAAAAAAACTTTTTGATTCGGGTAAAAAATGGCGAAGTTTGAAAGTATTATGTACATAAATTTACCTCAAAATGGTTTTTTGGCTCTAAAACAAGATTTTGAGGGTGTATGAAAGATTTAATATATACCATTCTTTTTAGTTTTTTATGACCTACAACCTCCACTAGGTCCGATAAAAAGTTTTTTTTCACTGTCACACAGTGTAATTTAGACTACAATTTGAATCAATTAAAATTGGGCCTAATAGAATTTGAAATTAGGTGAAATTTATATTTACACAAAAAATTTTAATTGTGAAAAGTTTTAATGATCTCAATTTCCAATGATCTAAATACCAATTAATTTAATCACAAGATCATTACAAGTTAATTTATATTAATAGAATTAAATTAAATTTTACTAAAAATTTTAGTGTATGAAAATTTCAGTCCAATATTTTGGGGTAAACTATATTTTAATTAATTTAGTTTCTGTCAATGCAGTTAAATTAACTCTATTGAAAGTAGACTCCAATCTTAATTTAAAGATACATTTTTTCAAACGTAACTGATTTAAAACAAAAAAATATCTAAGTGAAAAACTTCAGGTTTGGACAGACAGGAATGAATGAAAGAATGAATGAATCTTGCGGATTATTATTACAGATTTTGAATTTTACTTTTGTTTTAATTCCTAAATTAAAATATTTGTAAATTCACCTTAAATTAAAGATTTATTTTTTTTTTTTTTTGTATTTAATTATTTTACTTTGTAATTTGATTTATTTCATTATAACATTTGAACATTCTACAATTCTATATTTAGTTTTGTTTGTGTTTAAATATTATATAGTGTTTAATTAATTTTGTTTATTTTTTTATTTTTTAATTCTAAATTTAGTTAAATTTAACTATAAATTTTTGAATTTTAAATTTATTTATTTTGATTTAATAATTGAAATTTAAAATAAATTCAATTCCATTTAATTTATTGTTAAACTTTTTTTTTTAAATATACAATTTTTCTGCTATTTTTAAGCTATTCGCATTTATTTCCATATCAAGAATTGTAAAGAGTTAATTTTTATAATTTTTTATTAGAAAATTAAGAGTAAAATTATTATTTGCATTAATAATAATTAATATTACTCATTAATTAGGTAATATTAATATATATTGAAAAACGATATTCAAATTTACCGGATTCAATCAATATGCAATGTAGGTAAAGTAGGGCAAAATACTTTTCACTACTTCCAAACTTTAGGTAAAAATCATTGTTTTATTCATGTAAATATGAATTTTTTTAATGAAAAACCATTTGTTTTACTTGAGAAATGAATTATTATTCGTTTCTTTGTTAATTAGAGTAGTATTAGTTTGTTAAAATCCCTACAAAAGTCATACGTATACGAGAGATTATTATCCCGTTTATCTGCTGACGACTCATGTGATTGTGTATTTATTCCGTATAAGGAATTACATATTATACGAATCATTAAACTTCGTATACACTGTTAAAAAAATGGTATATGCGCTTACAACTTTACACCGGTCTTAAGAAATCGGTGCGATTTTGGCCGTGCACTACACCGGCCGAGTGTAAACTTAAAACAAATTGGCATTTACAACCAAGCGGTGTAAACGGACTATCAAATCGCACGAAAAAGTGCAATTGTCAGTTTCTTTGTCTAACTGTCCCTCTCTTCGCCCCCTTTGTCAACATCTGAGAATAGCCATTTTTACGTTTTCTTCTAATTTTCTTTTTCAATGAATCCACTAGCAGACAACTATATATATGACATGACTAGAAGTTTCCGATGCGCGAACGCGCGACATGTTTTTCCCACGTTCAAAATTGAAACAGCCCATTATTAGTAAACTAAATGATTACTAAATATTTAAATATGATAAATCCAGTTTATCAAAAACATAATATACCTAATGTAACTCAATATATAAAGTGAAAAACAATAAAACACAGAAGTAAATAAAAACAAAAAAAGATTACTAGACGACATAACCTAAACAAAGTATTGAAAATAATGTCATATCAATTTATTCAATTCTCTAGTCTATTCTATGTGGCATATAAATTTCCCGAATATTATTTCAGCTTCTCTAAGATATTTTAAATTCAGAATTGTATTTAAAAACAATTGGAATTTATTTTTATAATTTAGAAAAACAGGAACAGGTTTTATAATAGAGAAAAATATCAATTGTTGTAGAATCGAAAGTTTTTTACAAAATGTAATCTATGTGGCAAATAAATATCCAAAATATTGTTTTAGTTTTTTTAAGATATTCCAAACTCAAAACTGTATTTAAAAAAAATTGGATGATATTTCTATAATTTATTAAAACAAAAACAGGTTTTAGAATAGAGACAAAACATCAATTTTTGCAAAACAGAATATTTTTTCCAAATTTTAATCTATGTGTCATTAATTTCCCAATTATTTTTTTAGATTCTTAAAGATATTTTAAATTTAAAATTGTATTTAAAAAAATTAAATGCTATTTTTATAATTTATATAATACATTTCTGAATTTAAAATATATTAAAGAATCTAAAATAATATTTAAAAATTTTTGTGCTACATAGAATAGAATTCGAAAAAAATATTCGGTTTGACCAAAATTAATATTTTGTCTCTATTCTAAAACCTGTTTTTGATTCCATAAAATAATAGAAATATCATTAAATTTTTTTTAAATACAGTATTAAAAATTAAATATCTTAAAAAATAACAATTGAAATTTGGGAAATTTATATGACACAAAGAATAGAAATTAGAAAAGATATTCAGTCATACAAAAATTGATATTTGGCCTCTAGTATACAACCTGATTTTGTTCCCATAAATTATAAAAATAAAATATATATTTGTTTTAAATACAATTCTGAATTACGATTTTCTTAAAGATTCTAATATAATATTTGATAAATTTATTAGCCATAGAATCGGTAAAAAATATTCGATTCTACAAAAATTGACATTTGCTCTCCAGTCTAAAACCTGATTTTCTTCTCATAAATAATAAAAATATCAGCTATTTTTTTTTTCTGAATTCCGATTTTCTTAAAGATTCTAAAATTATATTTAGGAAATTTATTTGCCATAGAATGTGTAAAAAATATTCGATTCTACAAAAATTGACATTTGGTCTCTGGTCTAAAACCTGATTTTGTTCTCATAAATTATAAAAATGTCATCTATTTGTTTTAAATACAATTCTGAATTACGATTTTCTTAAAGATTCTAATATAATATTTGATAAATTTATTAGCCATAGAATCGGTAAAAAATATTCGATTCTACAAAAATTGACATTTGCTCTCCAGTCTAAAACTTGATTTTCTTCTCATAAATAATAAAAATATCAGCTATTTTTTTTTTCTGAATTCCGATTTTCTTAAAGATTCTAAAATTATATTTAGGAAATTTATTTGCCATAGAATGTGTAAAAAATATTCGATTCTACAAAAATTGACATTTCGTCTCTGGTCTAAAACCTGATTTTCTTCTCATAAACAATAAAAATATGAGCTATTTTTTTTTAAATTAAATTCTGAATTTGGATTTTCTTAAAGATTCTAAAATAATATTTGGGAAATTAATTTGCCATAGACTGTGTACAAAATATTCGATTCTACAAAAATTGACATTTCGTCTCTGGTCTAAAACCTGATTTTCTTCTCATAAATAATAAAAATATCAGCTATTTTTTTTAAATTCAATTCTAAATTTGGATTTTCTTAAAGATTCTAAAATAATATTTGGGAAATTTATTTGCCATAGAATGTGTACAAAATATTCGATTCTACAAAAATTGACATTTGGTCTCTGGTCTAAAACCTGATTTTCTTCTCATAAATAATAAAAATATCAGTTATTTTTTTTTAAATACAATTCTGAATTTGGATTTTCTTAAAGATTCTAAAATAATATTTGGGAAATTTATTTGCCATAGAATGTGTAAAAAATATTCGATGCAACAAAAATTGATATTTGGTCTCAGGTCATAAACCTGATTTTGTTCTCATAAATTATAAAAATGTCATCTATTTTTTTTTAAATTCAATTCTGAATTTGGATTTTCTTAAAGATTCTAAAATAATATTTGGGAAATTTATTTGCCATAGAATGTGTACAAAATATTCGATTCTACAAAAATTGACATTTCGTCTCTGGTCTAAAAGCTGATTTTCTTCTCATAAATAATAAAAATATCAGCTACTTTTTTTAAATTCCATTCTGAATTTGGATTTTCTTAAAGATTCTAAAATAATATTTGGGAAATTTATTTGCCATAGAATGTGTACAAAATATTCGATTCTACAAAAATTGACATTTGGTCTCTGGTCTAAAACCTGATTTTCTTCTCATAAATAATAAAAATGTCAGTTATTTTTTTTTAAATTCAATTCTGAATTTGGATTTCCTTAAAGATTATAAAATAATATTTAGGAAATTTCATTTCCATAGAATGTGTAAAAAATATTTGATTCTACAAAAATTGATATTTGGTCTCAGGTCATAAACCTGATTTTGTTCTCATAAATTATAAAAATGTCATCTATTTTTTTTTATATTCAATTCTGAATTTAGATTTTCTTAAAGATTATAAAATAATATTTAGGAAATTTCATTTGCATAGAATGTGTAAAAAATATTTGATTCTACAAAAATTGATATTTGGTCTCAGGTCTAAAACCTGATTTCGTTCTCATAAATTATAAAAATATCAGCTATTTTTTTTAAATTCAATTCTGAATTTGGATTTCCTTAAAGATTATAAAATAATATTTAGGAAATTTCATTTCCATAGAATGTGTAAAAAATATTTGATTCTACAAAAATTGATATTTGGTCTCAGGTCATAAACCTGATTTTGTTCTCATAAATTATAAAAATGTCATCTATTTTTTTTTATATTCAATTCTGAATTTAGATTTTCTTAAAGATTATAAAATAATATTTAGGAAATTTCATTTGCATAGAATGTGTAAAAAATATTCGATGCAACAAAAATTGATATTTGGTCTCAGGTCATAAACCTGATTTTGTTCTCATAAATTATAAAAATGTCATCTATTTTTTTTTAAATTCAATTCTGAATTTGGATTTTCTTAAAGATTCTAAAATAATATTTGGGAAATTTATTTGCCATAGAATGTGTACAAAATATTCGATTCTACAAAAATTGACATTTCGTCTCTGGTCTAAAAGCTGATTTTCTTCTCATAAATAATAAAAATATCAGCTACTTTTTTTAAATTCCATTCTGAATTTGGATTTTCTTAAAGATTCTAAAATAATATTTGGGAAATTTATTTGCCATAGAATGTGTACAAAATATTCGATTCTACAAAAATTGACATTTGGTCTCTGGTCTAAAACCTGATTTTCTTCTCATAAATAATAAAAATGTCAGTTATTTTTTTTTAAATTCAATTCTGAATTTGGATTTCCTTAAAGATTATAAAATAATATTTAGGAAATTTCATTTCCATAGAATGTGTAAAAAATATTTGATTCTACAAAAATTGATATTTGGTCTCAGGTCATAAACCTGATTTTGTTCTCATAAATTATAAAAATGTCATCTATTTTTTTTTATATTCAATTCTGAATTTAGATTTTCTTAAAGATTATAAAATAATATTTAGGAAATTTCATTTGCATAGAATGTGTAAAAAATATTTGATTCTACAAAAATTGATATTTGGTCTCAGGTCTAAAACCTGATTTCGTTCTCATAAATTATAAAAATATCAGCTATTTTTTTTAAATTCAATTCTGAATTTGGATTTTCTTAAAGATTATAAAATAATATTTGGGAAATTTATTTGCCATAGAATGTGTAAAAAATATTCGATGCAACAAAAATTGATATTTGGTCTCAGGTCATAAACCTGATTTTGTTCTCATAAATAATAAAAATATCAGCTATTTTTTTTTAAATTCAATTCTGAATTTGGATTTTCTTAAAGATTCAAAAATAATATTTGGAAAATTTATTTGCCATAGAATGTGTAAAAAATATTCGATGCAACAAAAATTGATATTTGGTCTCAGGTCATAAACCTGATTTTGTTCTCATAAATTATAAAAATGTCATCTATTTTTTTTAAATTTAATTCTGAATTTAGATTTTCTTAAAGATTATAAAATAGTATTTAGGAAATTTCATTTGCATAGAATGTGTAAAAAATATTTGATTCTACAAAAATTGATATTTGGTCTCAGGTCTAAAACCTGATTTCGTTCTCATAAATGATAAAAATATCAGCTTTCTTTCTTTAATTTAATTCTGAATTCCGATTTTCTTAAAGATTCTAAAATTATATTTAGGAATTTTATTTGCCATAGAATGTGTAAAAAATATTCGATTCTAAAAAAATTGACATTTCGTCCCTGGTCTAAAACCTGATTTTCTTCTCATAAACAATAAAAATATGAGCTATTTTTTTTTAAATTCAATTCTGAATTCGGATTTTTTTAAAGATTCTAAAATAATATTTGGGAAATTTATTTGCCATAGAATGTGTAAAAAATATTCGATGCAACAAAAATTGATATTTGGTCTCAGGTCATAAACCTGATTTTCTTCTCATAAATAATAAAAATATCAGCTACTTTTTTTAAATTCAATTTTGAATTTTGATTTTCTTAAAGATTCTAAAATAATATTTGGGAAATTTATTTGCCATAGAATGTGTACAAAATATTCGATTCTACAAAAATTGACATTTGGTCTCTGGTCTAAAACCTGATTTTGTTCTCATAAATTATAAAAATGTCATCTATTTGTTTTAAATACAATTCTGAATTACGATTTTCTTAAAGATTCTATTATAATATTTGATAAATTTATTAGCCATAGAATCGGTAAAAAATATTCGATTCTACAAAAATTGACATTTGCTCTCCAGTCTAAAACTTGATTTTCTTCTCATAAATAATAAAAATATCAGCTATTTTTTTTTTCTGAATTCCGATTTTCTTAAAGATTCTAAAATTATATTTAGGAAATTTATTTGCCATAGAATGTGTAAAAAATATTCGATTCTACAAAAATTGACATTTCGTCTCTAGTCTAAAACCTGATTTTCTTCTCCTAAATAATAAGAATATCAGCTTTTTTTTTAAATTTAATTCTGAATTTGGATTTTCTTAAAGATTCTAAAATAATATTTGGGAAATTTGTTTGCCATAGAATGTGTAAATAATATTCGATTCTAAAAATATTGACATTTGGTCTCTGGTCTAAAACCTGATTTTGTTCTCATAAATTATAAAAATGTCATCTATTTTTTTTAAATTCAATTCTGAATTTAAATTTTTTTAAAGATTATAAAATAATATTTAGGAATTTTCATTTGCATAGAATGTGTAAAAATATTTGATTCTACAAAAATTGATATTTGGTCTCAGGTCTAAAACCTGATTTCGATCTCATAAATTATAAAAATATCAGCTATTTTTTTTTAAATTCAATTCTGAATTTGGATTTTCTTAAAGATTATAAAATAATATTTGGGAAATTTATTTGCCATAGAATGTGTAAAAAATATTCGATGCAACAAAAATTGATATTTGGTCTCAGGTCATAAACCTGATTTTCTTCTCATAAATAATAAAAATATCAGCTATTTTTTTTTTCTGAATTCCGATTTTCTTAAAGATTCTAAAATTATATTTAGGAAATTTATTTGCCATAGAATGTGTAAAAAATATTCGATTCTACAAAAATTGACATTTCGTCTCTGGTCTAAAACCTGATTTTCTTCTCATAAACAATAAAAATATGAGCTATTTTTTTTTAAATTCAATTCTGAATTTGGATTTTCTTAAAGATTCTAAAATAATATTTGGAAAATTAATTTGCCATAGACTGTGTACAAAATATTCGATTCTACAAAAATTGACATTTCGTCTCTGGTCTAAAACCTGATTTTCTTCTCATAAATAATAAAAATATCAGCTATTTTTTTTAAATTCAATTCTAAATTTGGATTTTCTTAAAGATTCTAAAATAATATTTGGGAAATTTAGTTGCCATAGAATGTGTACAAAATATTCGATTCTACAAAAATTGACATTTGGTCTCTGGTCTAAAACCTGATTTTCTTCTCATAAATAATAAAAATATCAGTTATTTTTTTTTAAATACAATTCTGAATTTGAATTTTCTTAAAGATTCTAAAATAATATTTGGGAAATTTATTTGCCATAGAATGTGTAAAAAATATTCGATTCTACAAAAATTGACATTTGGTCTCTTGTCAAAAACCTGATTTTCTTCTCATAAATAATAAAAATATAGGCAATTTTTTTTTTTATTTAATTCTGAATTTGGATTTTCTTAAAGATTCTAAAATTATATTTGGGAAATTTATTTGCCATAGAATGTGTAAAAAATATTCGATGCAACAAAAATTGATATTTGGTCTCAGGTCATAAACCTGATTTTGTTCTCATAAATTATAAAAATGTCATCTATTTTTTTCTAAATTCAATTCTGAATTTGGATTTTCTTAAAGATTCTAAAATAATATTTGGGAAATTTATTTGCCATAGAATGTGTACAAAATATTCGATTCTACAAAAATTGATATTTGGTCTCAGGTCATAAACCTGATTTTGTTCTCATAAATTATAAAAATGTCATCTATTTTTTTTTATATTCAATTCTGAATTTAGATTTTCTTAAAGATTATAAAATAATATTTAGGAAATTTCATTTGCATAGAATGTGTAAAAAATATTTGATTCTACAAAAATTGATATTTGGTCTCAGGTCTAAAACCTGATTTCGTTCTCATAAATTATAAAAATATCAGCTATTTTTTTTAAATTCAATTCTGAATTTGGATTTTCTTAAAGATTATAAAATAATATTTGGGAAATTTATTTGCCATAGAATGTGTAAAAAATATTCGATGCAACAAAAATTGATATTTGGTCTCAGGTCATAAACCTGATTTTGTTCTCATAAATAATAAAAATATCAGCTATTTTTTTTTAAATTCAATTCTGAATTTGGATTTTCTTAAAGATTCAAAAATAATATTTGGAAAATTTATTTGCCATAGAATGTGTAAAAAATATTCGATGCAACAAAAATTGATATTTGGTCTCAGGTCATAAACCTGATTTTGTTCTCATAAATTATAAAAATGTCATCTATTTTTTTTAAATTTAATTCTGAATTTAGATTTTCTTAAAGATTATAAAATAGTATTTAGGAAATTTCATTTGCATAGAATGTGTAAAAAATATTTGATTCTACAGAAATTGATATTTGGTCTCAGGTCTAAAACCTGATTTCGTTCTCATAAATTATAAAAATATCAGCTATTTTTTTTTAAATTCAATTCTGAATTTGGATTTTCTTAAAGATTATAAAATAATATCTGGGAAATTTATTTGCCATCGAATTTAAAAAAAATATTCGATTCTACAAAAATTTACATTTGCTCTCAGGTCTAAAACCTGATTTTCTTCTCATAAATGATAAAAATATCAGCTTTTTTTCTTTAATTTAATTCTGAATTCCGATTTTCTTAAAGATTCTAAAATTATATTTAAGAATTTTATTTGCCATAGAATGTGTAAAAAATATTCGATTCTAAAAATATTGACATTTGGTCTCTGGTCTAAAACCTGATTTTGTTCTCATAAATTATAAAAATGTCATCTATTTTTTTTAAATTCAATTCTGAATTTAAATTTTTTTAAAGATTATAAAATAATATTTAGGAATTTTCATTTGCCATAGAATGTGTAAAAAATATTCGATGCAACAAAAATTGATATTTGGTCTCAGGTCATAAACCTGATTTTCTTCTCATAAATAATAAAAATATCAGCTACTTTTTTTAAATTCAATTTTGAATTTTGATTTTCTTAAAGATTCTAAAATAATATTTGGGAAATTTATTTGCCATAGAATGTGTACAAAATATTCGATTCTACAAAAATTGACATTTGGTCTCTGGTCTAAAACCTGATTTTCATCTCATAAATAATAAGAATATCAGCTTTTTTTTTAAATTTAATTCTGAATTTGGATTTTCTTAAAGATTCTAAAATAATATTTGGGAAATTTATTTGCCATAGAATGTGTAAAAAATATTCGATTCTACAAAAATTGACATTTGGTCTCTTGTCTAAAACCTGATTTTCATCTCATAAATAATAAGAATATCAGCTTTTTTTTTAAATTTAATTCTGAATTTGGATTTTCTTAAAGATTCTAAAATAATATTTGGGAAATTTATTTGCCACAGAATGTGTAAAAAATATTCGATTCTACAAAAAATGACATTTGGTCTCTTGTCTAAAACCTGATTTTCTTATCATAAATAATAAAAATATCAGCTATTTTTTTTTAAATTCAATTCTGAATTTGGATTTTCTTAAAGATTCAAAAATAATATTTGGGAAATTTATTTGCCATAGAATGTGTAAAAAATATTCGATGCAACAAAAATTGATATTTGGTCTCAGGTCATAAACCTGATTTTGTTCTCATAAATTATAAAAATGTCATCTATTTTTTTTAAATTTAATTCTGAATTTAGATTTTCTTAAAGATTATAAAATAGTATTTAGGGAATTTCATTTGCATAGAATGTGTAAAAAATATTTGATTCTACAAAAATTGATATTTGGTCTCAGGTCTAAAACCTGATTTCGTTCTCATAAATTATAAAAATATCAGCTATTTTTTTTTAAATTCAATTCTGAATTTGAATTTTCTTAAAGATTCTAAAATAATATTTGGGAAATTTGTTTGCCATAGAATGTGTAAAAAATATTCGATTCTACAAAAATTGACATTTGGTCACTGGTCTAATACCTGATTTTGTTCTCATAAATTATAAAAATGTCATCTATTTTTTTTAAATTCAATTCTGAATTTAGATTTTTTTAAAGATTATAAAATAATATTTAGGAAATTTCATTTGCATAGAATGTGTAAAAAATATTTGATTCTACAAAAATTGATATTTGGTCTCAGGTCTAAAACCTGATTTCGATTTCATAAATTATAAAAATATCAGCTATGTTTTTTTAAATTCAATTTTGAATTTGGAGTTTCTTAAAGATTATAAAATAATATTTGGAAAACTTATTTGCCATCGAATGTGAAAAAAATATTCGATTCTACAAAAATTTTCATTTGCTCTCAGGTCTAAAACCTGATTTTCTTCTCATAAATAATAAAAATATCAGCATTTTTTTTTTAATTTAATTCTAAATTCCGATTTTCTTAAAGATTCTAAAATTATACTTAGGAAATTTATTTGCTATAGAATGTGTAAAAAATATTCGATTCTACAAAAATTGACATTTCGTCTCTGGTCTAAAATCTGATTTTCTGCTCATAAACAATAAAAATATGAGCTATTTTTTTTTAAATTCAATTCTGAATTTGGATTTTCTTAAAGATTCTAAAATAATATTTGGGAAATTTATTTGCCATAGAATGTGTACAAAATATTCGATTCTACAAAAATTGACATTTCGTCTCTGGTCTAAAACCTGATTTTCTTCTCATAAATAATTAAAATATCAGCTACTTTTTTTAAATTCAATTCTGAATTTGGATTTTGTTAAAGATTCTAAAATAATATTTGGGAAATTTATTTGCCATAGAATGTGTACAAAATATTCGATTCTACATAAATTGACATTTGGTCTCTGGTCTAAAACCTGATTTTCTTCTCATAAATAATAAAAATATCAGTTATTTTTTTTTAAATTCAATTCTGAATTTGGATTTTCTTAAAGATTATAAAATAATATTTGGGAAATTTATTTGCCATCGAATTTAAAAAAAATATTTGATTCTACAAAAATTTACATTTGCTCTCAGGTCTAAAACCTGATTTTCTTCTCATAAATGATAAAAATATCAGCTATTTTTTTTTAATTTAATTCTGAATTTGGATTTTCTTAATGAGTATAAAATAATATTTGGGAAATTTATTTGCCATCGAATGTGTAAAAAATATTCGATTCTACAAAAATTGACATTTGCTCTCTGGTCTAAAACCTGATTTTCATCTCATAAATTATAAGAATATCAGCTTTTTTTTTTAAATTTAATTCTGAATTAGGATTTTCTTAAAGATTCTAAAATTATATTTGGGAAATTTATTTGCCATAGAATGTGTAAAAAATATTCGATGCAACAAAAATTGATATTTGGTCTCAGGTCTAAAACCTGATTTTCTTCTGATAAATTATAAAAATATCAGCTATTTTTTTTTAAATTTAATTCTGAATTTGGATTTTCTTAAAGAGTATAAAATAATATTTGGGAAATTTATTTGCCATCGAATGTGTAAAAAATATTCGATTCTACAAAAATTGACATTTCGTCTCTGGTCTAAAACCTGATTTTCATCTCATAAATAATAAGAATATCACCTTTTTTTTTAAATTTAATTATGAATTTGGATTTTCTTAAAGATTCTAAAATAATATTTGGGAAATTTATTTGCCATAGAATGTGTAAAAAATATTCGATTCTACAAAAATTGACATTTGGTCTCTTGTCTAAAACCTGATTTTCTTCTCATAAATAATAACAATATCAGCTATTTTTTTTTAAATTTAATTCGGAATTTGGATTTTCTTAAAGATTTAAAAATAATATTTGGGAAATTTATTTGCCATAGAATGTGTAAAAAATATTCGATTCTACAAAAATTGACATTTGGTCTCTTGTCTAAAACCTGATTTTCTTCTCATAAATAATAAAAATATCAGCTATTTTTTTTTAAATTCAATTCTGAATTTGGATTTTCTTAAAGATTCAAAAATAATATTTGGGAAATTTATTTGCCATAGAATGTGTAAAAAATATTCGATGCAACAAAAATTGATATTTGGTCTCAGGTCATAAACCTGATTTTGTTCTCATAAATTATAAAAATGTCATCTATTTTTTTTATATTTAATTCTGAATTTAGATTTTCTTAAAGATTATAAAATAGTATTTAGGAAATTTCATTTGCATAGAATGTGTAAAAAATATTTGATTCTACAAAAATTGATATTTGGTCTCAGGTCTAAAACCTGATTTCGTTCTCATAAATTATAAAAATATCAGCTATTTTTTTTTAAATTCAATTCTGAATTTGGATTTTCTTAAAGATTATAAAATAATATTTGGGAAATTTATTTGCCATCGAATATAAAAAAAATATTCGATTCTACAAAAATTGATATTTGGTCTCAGGTCTAAAACCTGATTTTCTTCTGATAAATTATAAAAATATCAGCTATTTTTTTTAAATTCAATTCTGAATTTGGATTTTCTTAAAGAGTATAAAATAATATTTAGGAAATTTATTTGCCATCGAATGTGTAAATTCGATTCTACAAAAATTGACATTTGCTCTCTGGTCTAAAACCTGATTTTCATCTCATAAATAATAAGAATATCAGCTTTTTTTTTTAAATTTAATTCTGAATGTGGATTTTCTTAAAGATTCTAAAATAATATTTGGGAAATTTATTTGCCATAGAATGTGTAAAAAATATTCGATGCAACAAAAATTGATATTTGGTCTCAGGTCATAAACCTGATTTTGTTCTCATAAATTATAAAAATGTCATCTATTTTTTTTATATTTAATTCTGAATTTAGATTTTCTTAAAGATTATAAAATAGTATTTAGGAAATTTCATTTGCATAGAATGTGTAAAAAATATTTGATTCTACAAAAATTGATATTTGGTCTCAGGTCTAAAACCTGATTTCGTTCTCATAAATTATAAAAATATCAGCTATTTTTTTTTAAATTCAATTCTGAATTTGGATTTTCTTAAAGATTATAAAATAATATTTGGGAAATTTATTTGCCATCGAATTTAAAAAAAATATTTGATTCTACAAAAATTTACATTTGCTCTCAGGTCTAAAACCTGATTTTCTTCTCATAAATGATAAAAATATCAGCTATTTTTTTTTAATTTAATTCTGAATTCGAATTTTTTTAAAGATTCTAAAATAATATTTGGGAAATTTATTTGCCATTGAATGTGTACAAAATATTCGATTCTACAAAAATTGACATTTGGTCTCTGGTCTAAAACCTGATTTTGTTCTCATAAATTATAAAAATGTCATCTATTTTTTTTAAATTCAATTCTGAATTAAGATTTTTTTAAAGATTATAAAATAATATTTAGGAAATTTATTTGCCATTGAATGTGTAAAAAATATTCGATTCTACAAAAATTGACATTTGCTCTCTGGTCTAAAACCTGATTTTCATCTCATAAATTATAAGAATATCTGCTTTTTTTTTAAATTTAATTCTGAATTTGGATTTTCTTAAAGATTCTAAAATAATATTTGGGAAATTTATTTGCCATAGAATGTGTAAAAAATATTCGATTCTACAAAAATTGAGATTTGCTCTCTGGTCTAAAACCTGATTTTCATCTCATAAATCATAAGAATATCAGCCATTTTTTTTTAAATTCAATTCTGAATTTGGATTTTCTTAAAGAGTATAAAATAATATTTAGAAAATTTATTTGCCATCGCATGTGTAAATTCGATTCTACAAAAATTGACATTTCGTCTCTGGTCTAAAACCTGATTTTCTTCTCATAAACAATAAAAATATGAGCTATTTTTTTTTAAATTCAATTCTGAATTCGGATTTTTTTAAAGATTCTAAAATAATATTTGGGAAATTTATTTGCCATTGAATGTGTACAAAATATTCGATTCTACAAAAATTGACATTTGGTCTCTGGTCTAAAACCTGATTTTGTTCTCATAAATTATAAAAATGTCATCTATTTTTTTTAAATTCAATTCTGAATTTAGATTTTTTTAAAGATTATAAAATAATATTTAGGAATTTTCATTTGCATAGAATGTGTAAAAATATTTGATTCTACAAAAATTGATATTTGGTCTCAGGTCTAAAACCTGATTTCGATCTCATAAATTATAAAAATATCAGCTATTTTTTTTTAAATTCAATTCTGAATTTGGATTTTCTTAAAGATTATAAAATAATATTTGGGAAATTTATTTGCCATAGAATGTGTAAAAAATATTCGATGCAACAAAAATTGATATTTGGTCTCAGGTCATAAACCTGATTTTGTTCCCATAAATTATAAAAATGTCATCTATTTTTTTTTAAATTCAATTCTGAATTTGGATTTTCTTAATGATTCTAAAATAATATTTGGGAAATTTATTTGCCATAGAATGTGTACAAAATATTCGATTCTACAAAAATTGACATTTCGTCTCGGGTCTAAAACCTGATTTTCTTCTCATAAATAATAAAAATATCAGCTACTTTTTTTAAATTCAATTCTGAATTTGGATTTTCTTAAAGATTCTAAAATAATATTTGGGAAATTTATTTGCCATAGAATGTGTACAAAATATTCGATTCTACAAAAATTGACATTTGGTCTCTGGTCTAGAACCTGATTTTCTTCTCATAAATAATAAAAATATCAGTTATTTTTTTTTAAATTCAATTCTGAATTTGGATTTTCTTAAAGATTATAAATTAATATTTAGGAAATTTTATTTCCATAGAATGTGTAAAAAATATTTGATTCTACAAAAATTGATATACAGTAAGAACGCCGAACTATGAATCAGCCCCTTCATAATGTATAAGGATTGAAGACTTTACCGTCTAAAATCCTGTAAAATACAGCCCACCTTACTCACGAGCTCGCAAAAAGATATTAAACAGTACAAATTTGGCGCTGGCATCTCTTTAGGAGTGTATCATCAAAAACTCGAGTTGGGAGCAGTCAGGGTTCCAAACAAAAAAACATAACCTCAACTTTCAACGTATTTCGGGAAAAAAGTTAAAAATATAAATAATAAGAAGTGATAAGTAATAAAAAAAAGGTGAAAAGTGAGCAGAGAATAAAGGATAAATTATTGAGTGCAATAGTGTTTTAAAAATTTTTGAAAAACCGCATAAAATAAATAAAGTGTTTATGGGAAACAACTAGTGTTTATGCATAAAGAAAATGCAAATAAATAGATAAATAAATAAATACATAATGTCAGGAATAGTGCAACTCAGAAATAAAAAGTGTAGAAAACAGGAGAAACAAATTTTATGGTGTGACAAAAAAAGGAAACAAATAAAAACTGAAAAGAAAACTACTTGGATTAGCATCATGGAATGGTCCTTGACGGTAAGATAAATAAAAATACTTTACTAATAACCATTTCAAATAACTTTAACAATAATTTCTTAAGGACAGACGTGCAAAATTTTCAATTTTCATGAAAGTGAATGTCAAGCTAACCTAACAAACACTAAACATTTTAATAAACAAAAAAGAATAAATAAAAAACAATATTTTAAGAAAAGCAAAAATTCACATTTCAATTCATCTTTTTGCTAGTAATTTTCGAAAAGAATAAATTTAAACATAATAACTAAAATTTCTTTCAAGGTCTAAAACAAACAAACTGACAAATAATTGATAACAATTAATAATATTATTAATAACATCTGTTACAGCGCAAAATCAACGTCTCAAAAAGTAATTTCTAAGTAATTAGATAAATCACTTTCTTAGCTAACATATTGGCAACTTGTATTATCGAGGCTGGATTCAAAAAATATTTGCAAAACAAAGAAAAATGTTTCATATTTAACTGCTAGGAATTTTAATAAAAATACAGAAGAAAATAACACAACAATTCACCGTTTAAGTCAAAAAAAGAAAGCATCAACAACTACCAGACAATAATACCAGGCTATCGAATAAGATAAACAAAAAAATTAAAACATTATAAATTAATCTTAAACATTAAACAATTATATTTATCAAAGATACAAAAAATTCATAAATAACCATTTTTTCAAGCCAAAATAAGAAGAAAAAGAAACCATTTCTACACAATCACATGAAATCTACAAGTAGACGGGACCACAAACATAAAAATATAGGAAACAAGAGGAACCACGACAAACAAATCAGAAGCGAAGAACAGAGAAGAATAAAGAATACAATACAACAAATTAACTTCCTTCTTCTTGAAATTAACTTACTAAAAATTAAAAACAAAAAAAAATCTAAAAAAACGATAACAAAGGTACCAAACATTGATTTTTAAATTTACAACAATTTCAGATGTTAAAATAAATGTTTAACTTGTAAAAAAAACAAATTAAAAGAATCAAGATCCATTCCTCTATTTTTTTCAACCAGTGGTCAAAAAATTTTAATCAAAAATACTAAAAACAATATAAAAGATAACAAATATCCATTTTTTACTTTAAAATAATTCCCAGTATTAAACTGAAACTGTAATTTGTTAAAAAAAACAATTAAATAAAATTCCCATCCATTTCAATATTTTTTTCAACTGATTTTCGACAAACTTTAAACAAAAAATTCTTAAAAAACAATATAAAAGACAACAAACATTAATTTTAAACTTTAAAACAATTCGAAATATTAAACTAACTGTATAACACGTTTAAAAAACCAATAAAAAACATTTCTGATCAAATTGTCTATTTTTTTTAACTAATTTTTAAAAAAGTTAAAACAAAAAATTATAAAAACGAAACAAAAGATATCAATAATTGATCTTGTACTTTAAAACACTTCGGAATATTAAACTGACTGTAAAACATTTTCAAAAAACTAAATTAATAAAACTCACATCAATTTAACTATTTTTTTCACCTATTTATCGAAATTGTTAAAACAAAAAATTCTGAAAACAAAAAAAATGATACTAATAATTTATCTTTTACCATAAAACAATTCTGAATAATAAACTTACTGTAAATCACGTTCGAAAAACTAATTAAATAAAATTAACATCAATTTATCTATGTATTTCAACTTATTTCAAAAAAGTTAAAACAAAAAATTCTGAAAACAAAATAAATGATATTATTAATTGATCTTTTACTTTCAAACAAATCGGAATAAAAAACTGATTTTGAAACACGTTCAAAAAACTAATTTAATAAAATTAACATCAATTTATCTATTTTTTTCAACTTATTTTCAAAAAAGTTAAAACAGAGAAATCTAAAAACGAAAAAAAAAATATCAAAAATTGATCTTTTACTTTAAAACAAATCGAAATATAAAAATTACTGTGAAACATGTTCAAAAAACTAATTAAATAAAATTCACATCAATTTATCTATTTTTTTCAACTTATTTTCAAAAAAGTTAAAACAGAGAAATCTAAAAACGAAAAAAAAGATATCAAAAATTGATCTTTTACTTTAAAACACTTCGGAATATAAAACTTACTGTAAAACATGTTCAAAAAACTAATTAAATAAAAATCAGATCAATTTATCTATTTTTTTCAACTTATTTTCAAAAAATTTAACACAGAGAAATCTAAAAACGAAAAAAAAAATATTAAAAATTGATCTTTTACTTTAAAACAAACAGGAATATTAAACTTACTGTAAAAGACGTTCAAAAAACTAATTAAATAAAATTCACATCATTTTATCTATTTTTTTCATCTTATTTTCAAAAAAGTTAAAACAGAGAAATCTAAAAACGAAAAAAAAGATATCAAAAATTGATTTTTTACTTTAAAATAAACAGGAATATTAAACTTACTGTGAAAGACGTTCAAAAAACTAATTAAATAAAATTCACATCAATTTATCTATTTTTTTCAACTTATTTTCAAAAAAGTTAAAACAGAAAAATCTAAAAACGAAATAAAAGATATCAAAAATTGATCTTTTACTTTAAAACAAACAGGAATATAAAACGTACTGTGAAACAAGTTCAAAAAACTAATTAAATAAAATTCACATCATTTTATCTATTTTTTTCAATTTATTTTCAAAAAAGTTAAAACAGAGAAATCTAAAAACGAAAAAGGAGATATCAAAAATTGATTTTTTACTTTAAAACAAATCGGAATATGAAACTTACTGTGAATCACATTCAGAAAACTAAATAAATAAAATTCACATCAAATTATCTATTTTTTTCAACTTATTTTCAAAAAATTTAATACAGAGAAATCTTAAAACGAAATAAAAGATATCAAAAATTAATTTTTTACTTTAAAACAAACAGGAATATTAAACTTACTGTGAAAGACGTTCAAAAAACTAATTAAATAAAATTCAGATCAATTTATCTATTTTTTTCAACTTATTTTCAAAAAAGTTGAAACAGAGAAATCTAAAAACGAAAAAAAAATATCAAAAATTGATCTTTTACTTTAAAACAAATCGGAATATGAAACTTACTGTGAATCACATTCAGAAAACTTATTAAATAAAGTTCACATCAATTTATCTATTTTTTTCAACTTATTTTCAAAAAATTTAACACAGAGAAATCTAAAAACGAAATAAAAGATATCAAAAATTGATCTTTTCCTGTAAAACAAATCGGAATATAAAACTTACTGTAAAACATGTTTAAAAAACTAATTAAATAAAATTCAGATCAATTTATCTATTTTTTTCAATTTATTTTCAAAAAAGTTAAAACAGAGAAATCTAAAAACGAAAAAAGAGATATCAAAAATTTATTTATTTATTTATTTATTTATTTATTTACATGTTTACGGGCGAACAAAAAGTAATAATGCCCTTTCGTACTTTGAGTACTATAATAATAATTGTATACAGTGTTACGAAATACGCAAATTGCTTAAATAGCTAGGTAACATTATCATTGTTGGAGAAGAGATCTCTACGCAGTGCCGTAATAAACGAACTTAAGGTGGAGTAGAAAAAGTCAATATCATGACAGTGCAAATTAGCTTCCCTGCCAATTCGATCAATAATGGAATTCTCACCGAAAACTGTTTCGTGAGGATTAATATAAAATAAAGAACGTCTTCTTAAGGAATATACAGGAGCATAGAAACCAATTTTCGTAAGAAGTTCCGGACACTTGACATAGCTGTTAAGAATTTTATACAAAAATAAAAGATCCGCAAAAACCAAGTAAGCCGAGATTTTCGGAATATTAAACTGAGAACGCAAATCAGAGTAATCATGATTAAATCTGTCTCGCTCTATGTTCAATTGTCTAGCCATAAAACGCAAATATTTATTTTGTACTCTTTCTAATCTTAAAAGATCACAATCAGTGCTTGGCATCCAAATAACATGATTACTAACCAGAATAGATCTGATAAATGTAAAATACAAAGACCTTAGTGTAGATAAGTTCGAAAAACGTAACGCATTTCTCTTTACAAAGCCGAGGGATCTAAGGGCCTTGCTTACAACCTCCGAAATATGGTCACCAAAATCAAGGTCTTGACTAAGCTTTATACCAAGATCACGAATTTCAGTCACCCTCCGTATATCACTGCTGCCAACTTGATAATTAAATAAAATTATGTTTCCGTTTTTCTTGGAAAAGGTAATTGTAAAACATTTGCTAATATTCAAAAATAATTGATTGTTGATAGACCAATCATGTAATCTAGTAAGATCAGCTTGAATTTCAAGACAATCTTGAATAGAATGTATTACCTTATAGACCTTAAGATCATCCGCATATAACGAAAAAAAACAATGTATAAAAATTGATTTAACGTCGTTGACAAACAGTAAGAAAAGGAGGGGACCAAGATTCGAACCCTGCGGCACACCCGAAGTTGCCAAAAAAACTTCTGAGTAATCATAGCCAATTCTAACTGATAAAAATCTATCAGTCAAATAATTTTGAACCCATTCAGTTAAATGCTCAGAAAACCCCAGAGCCCCCAGCTTTGAAACAAGAATATGGTGATTGACTTTATCAAAAGCTTTACAGAAATCGGTATATATTGCGTCCACCTGAAGGTCATTCTCTAAGTTATTTCGTACATATTCAGAAAAAATACACAAATTAGTCGTTACAGATCTACCCTTCATGAAGCCATGTTGCTCAGGAATAATCAGGTTAACTGCATAATCATAAATTATGTCATAAACTAAGCTCTCAAAGATCTTTGCTACTGCATTTAAAATAGTAATCGGCCTGTAATTAGAAACGTCTTTTTTACAATCACTTTTATGAATGGGTACAACTATTCCCTTTTTCCAGTCATAGGGGAAAATTTTATCAATCAGAGATTTATTAAACAATAAAAATAAAGGGTCGACGAAAGCTGAGCAACAAGACTTCATAATGCTCGCTGGAACACCGTCAGGACCTGCTCCTTTAGAAATATCAAGGCTTTTTAATTTATTTAAAACACTTTCTTTACTCAAGTTAATATCATTCAAGTAAAAGTTATCATGTGAGTGAGAACTCGAAATATTAATATTTGGCACTACAGTTGAGTAAACAGATTTAAAGTGAGTTGCAAAAAGGTCAGCGATATCTTTACTTGAATTGGCCATGATATTATCTAAATACATGTCATTCGGAATTCTAGATGTATTATTTAAAGAATTTATGTATCCCCAAAAAATTTTTGGATTATTTTTTAAATTTTGTTCCATGCGAGCAATATAGTTGTTATAACACCTTTTAGATATTAATTTGCATTCCGAGCGTAAATATGAAAAATAATTATAATCATTATGACTGCGAGATCTTTTAAAACTCAAGTGTGCTGATTTTTTCAAGCAAATTAGATGCTTTAGTTCATTACTAATCCATGGCGGATAAGTTGAATTACGTATTAATTTAATTGGAACAAAAAAATCAAATGCTGTGTTAACATGTGTATAAAATTTAGTTACTGCTTCGTCAACACTAGAATTTTCAAATAAGATCTCCCAGTTCACTTTTCGCAAAAAACTCGAAATACCAGCAATATTCGCCTTACTAAAATCATATTTAAATTGAACTTCTCTGTGATTGACTGTGGTAGGTAATAAGTTATCAGTAAGAATTTCTAATATTATTGGCAGGTGGTGCAAATCAACTGGGAGAAATGTTTCTCCAGCTAAACTTAAAGTAAATTTAAATTCATTAACAAAAACAAGATCAAGTATGGAGTTATCAACATTAGAAAAATTATTAACTTGATTTAAGTTAAGAAAAATCATCATATCCGAGAGAATATTAGCTATCTCATTATGCATACGTAGGCTGTTCGATGTCTCAGGATTCACGCTGCAGGAAGGACCAGTATCTGAAGTTGAGTGCCACACAAGAAAAGGCACATTAAAATCACCCAGTATGTAAACTGCAGCAGTTGGAAAATTATGAGATACCTCTTCGAGTATTTGGCACATAGAAGAGTAATGATCAGCACTCGAACTTGGAGGAATATAAAAAGTGCCAATAATATATAAGGAGGAGTTAATTGAGAATTTTATAAAAACATGTTCAATGGAGAGTACACTCGTGATAATTAATGTAGCTTGTAGTGAGGATACTACTGCTACTAACACTCCACCACCTCGCGAACTAACACTTGTTCGAATGTCTCTGTCACAGCGAAAAATGTCATAATTCCTTAATCCGAGTTCAGATGAATTAATAGAGTCAATTAACCAAGTCTCTGTAAAAACCAAAATGTCATATTGTATTAAGGGAACGGACTGCCTTAATCGCTGTAATTTTGTGCGAAGACCTCTGACATTTTGGTAGAAAACAGTGACAACACGTGACAATGAATCACTCGGATAGACGATTTGAGGTGCGTGAGGTCGTGTCTCTACTTCACATGAGTCTGTGTTGGCGTCACCAACACATCGCTCGAAGCTCCAGTGGTGGGAGATGTCGGTCTGTGAACATGAATCGCTGGATTCTGAAGTGCACCTGTATGCGCGGGGGGGAATAGGCCCTTCGAGCGGGGACGACCCCTCGCTACCACTGGCACTCCGCCCCTGAAGATCATTCTCACATTCTCCCCCTGTAGATGACGAGCGGTTATTTCGCTTTGTATTGCAGAGATTTCCTCTTGTTGCATTTTTGTCCTGTCTGGTGTTAATCGTAGGTCTTTGAGAGATAGACTGTGCGTCGTATCTCTTTTTGCAGCTACAAATATTCGATGGACTGCTCGTGCCCTCTCCTCCGTCGCAAACATAATCTTGATTGGACGCGGCCTCGAATTCTGTTCCTGTGCAATTAAACCAAGTCTAAACATTTTTATACCAACAAGGTTTTCAGGTGCAACAAATTTATTAAACAAATTAGTAATTTCCAATAATTCGTTATTGTTATGAGATTCAGAAATTGGAGCATGCTCGGGGAACCCAAACAAAACAAGGTTTTTTACTCTTGTACGACGATCCTCTACCTCAAGTAAACATTTACGTGCAAAGACGTTCACAGCAGGAATGTCTTGTATTTTACCCTCAAGAGTGTCAACCCGTTCTGTGATGTCATCCAATCTTGATTCCGTTATTTCGACCCGATTAGCAAAATTACTGAATTTCTCGTCCATTTTATCTAGCTTCTGAGTCATGTTGGCATTCATGTTCTCAATTGCTTTTGCAAGTGAATCCAGGTCTATCGGCGTGGAGGATGATGGAGACGCACCTCGGGATCGTGGCTTGCAACATTTAACAAAAGACCCATCGGGGTTTTGCCCCACTAGTTCACTACAACTTTTATGGTAAGGAACATTGCACTTGGAGCAGAAAACCGGTTCATTAGTTTTTTTGCCGCATTTATAACATTTTAATTGTGAGGTCGTTTGTGTGCTCATCGTGTTCTTTTAGGTTAGGAATATAAAAACTGTTCCAGAGGGAGTCAAAAGTCACAAACAGGAAAGCAAAACTTCCACAAAATATAAAAAAAATTAATCACCGCACAACCATAACAAGATACACAATGATTTCGTTAAAAAATCACTGAAAAAACGTGTAAAATTCGAGACCGGTGTACTAGCACGTGTATTGAATAGGCCACCTAGCGGAAAAATTGATTTTTTACTTTAAAACAAATCGGAATATGAAACTTACTGTGAATCACATTCAGAAAACTAATTAAATAAAATTCACATCAATTTATCTATTTTTTTCAACTTATTTTCAAAAAATTTAATACAGAGAAATCTTAAAACGAAATAAAAGATATCAAAAATTGATTTTTTACTTTAAAACAAACAGGAATATTAAACTTACTGTGAAAGACGTTCAAAAAACTAATTAAATAAAATTCACATCAATTTATCTATTTTTTTCAACTTATTTTCAAAAAAGTTGAAACAGAGAAATCTAAAAACGAAAAAAAAAAATATCAAAAATTGATCTTTTACTTTAAAACAAACAGGAATATTAAACTTACTGTGAAAGACGTTCAAAAAACTAATTAAATAAAATTCACATCATTTTATCTATTTTTTTCAACTTATTTTCAAAAAAGTTGAAACAGAGAAATATAAAAACGAAAAAAAAAATATCAAAAATTGATCTTTTACTTTAAAATAAATCGGAATATAAAACTTACTGTGAAACACATTCAAAAAACTAATTAAATAAAATTCAGATCATTTTATCTATTTTTTTCAATTTATTTTCAAAAAAGTTAAAACAGAAAAATCTAAAAACGAAATAAAAGATATCAAAAATTGATCTTTTACTTTAAAACAAACAGGAATATAAAACGTACTGTGAAACAAGTTCAAAAAACTAATTAAATAAAATTCACATCATTTTATCTATTTTTTTCAATTTATTTTCAAAAAAGTTAAAACAGAGAAATCTAAAAACGAAAAAGGAGATATCAAAAATTGATTTTTTACTTTAAAACAAATCGGAATATGAAACTTACTGTGAATCACATTCAGAAAACTAAATAAATAAAATTCACATCAAATTATCTATTTTTTTCAACTTATTTTCAAAAAATTTAATACAGAGAAATCTTAAAACGAAATAAAAGATATCAAAAATTAATTTTTTACTTTAAAACAAACAGGAATATTAAACTTACTGTGAAAGACGTTCAAAAAACTAATTAAATAAAATTCAGATCAATTTATCTATTTTTTTCAACTTATTTTCAAAAAAGTTGAAACAGAGAAATCTAAAAACGAAAAAAAAATATCAAAAATTGATCTTTTACTTTAAAACAAATCGGAATATGAAACTTACTGTGAATCACATTCAGAAAACTTATTAAATAAAGTTCACATCAATTTATCTATTTTTTTCAACTTATTTTCAAAAAATTTAACACAGAGAAATCTAAAAACGAAATAAAAGATATCAAAAATTGATCTTTTCCTGTAAAACAAATCGGAATATGAAACTTACTGTGAAACACATTCAAAAAACTAATTAAATAAAATTTAGATCAATTTATCTATTTTTTTCAATTTATTTTCAAAAAATTTAACACAGAGAAATCTTAAAACGAAATAAAAGATATCAAAAATTGATCTTTTACTTTAAAACAAATCGGAATATTAAACTTACTGTAAAACATGTTCAAAATACTAATTAAATACAATTCACATTAATTTATCTATTTTTTTCAACTTATTTTCAAAAAAGTTGAAACAGAGAAATCTAAAAACGAAAAAAAAAAATATCAAAAACTGATTTTTTACTTTAAAACAAATCGGAATATAAAACTTACTGTGAAACACATTCAAAAAACGACTTAAATAAAATTCACATCATTTTATAAATTTTTTTAATTTATTTTACAAAAAGTTAAAACAGAGAAATCTAAAAACGAAAAAAAAAAATATCAAAAATTTATCTTTTACTTTAAAACAAATCGGAATATAAAACTTACTTTGAAACATGTTCAAAAAACTAATTAAATAAAATTCACATCAATTTATCTATTTTTTTCAACTTATTTTCAAAAAAGTTAAAACAGAGAAATCTAAAAACGAAATAAAAGATATCAAAAATTGATCTTTTACTTTAAAACAAACAGGAATATAAAACTTACTGTGGAAGACGTTCAAAAAACTAATTAAATAAAATTTATATCATTTTATCTATTTTTTTCAACTTATTTTCAAAAAAGTTAAAACAAGAAATTTTAAAAACGAAATAAAAGATATCAATAATTGATCCTTTACTTTAAAACAAATCGGAATATAAAACTGACTTTAAAACACGTTCAAAAAACTAATTAAATAATATTCAAACTGATTGCCATTTTTTTTTAACTTATTTTCAAAAAAGTTAAAACAGAGATATCTAAAAACGAAATAAAAGATATCAAAAATTGATCTTTTACTTTAAAACAAACAGGAATATAAAACTTACTGTGGAAGACGTTCAAAAAACTAATTAAATTAAATTCACATTATTTTATCTATTTTTTTCAACTTATTTTCAAAAAAGTTGAAACAGAGAAATCTAAAAACGAAAAAAAAATATCAAAAATGGATCTTTTACTTTAAAACAAATCGGAATATAAATCTTACTGTAAAACATGTTCAAAAAACTAATTAAATAAAATTTACATCATTTCATCTATTTTTTTCAACTTTGTTTCAAAAAAGTTAAAACAGAGAAATCTAAAAACGAAAAAAAAAATATCAAAAATTGATCTTTTACTTTAAAACAAATCGGAATATAAAACTTACTTTAAAACACGTTCAAAAAACTAATTAAATAAAATTCACACTGATTGCCATTTTTTTTCAACTTATTTTCAAAAAAGTTAAAACAGAGAAATCTAAAAACGAAATAAAAGATATCAAAAATTGATCTTTTACTTTAAAACAAACAGGAATATTAAACTTACTGTGAAAGACGTTCAAAAAACTAATTAAATAAAATTAACATCATTTTATCTATTTTTTTCAACTTATTTTCAAAAAAGTTAAAACAAGAAAATCTAAAAACGAAATAAAAGATATCAAAAATTGATCTTTTACTTTAATACAAATCGGAATATAAAACTAACTGTAAACAATGTTTAAAAAACTAAAGTGGTACTAAATAATTTGAACATCAAAAGAAAAATCATTTAAATTGATCTTACTTTTTGTTAATAGAATTTTTTAACAGCTAAATAGTTATTAGAACCTTTCAAATTGTTTAAAACTAACAAATTCAATTTTCATATCATAACATTTCCAGAATTATTGGTTTAAAACTTTGCGAAAATCAGTTGAAAAAAATAATTAAATTGAACTTCATTTTTATTAATTATAATTTTAATCATGATAGACAGTCAGTTCAAAATTTCAAATTATTTAAATTAAAAAATTAATTCTTAGTATCATTTATATCATTTTCACAATTTTTCGTTTTAAATTGTAGGAAAATCAGTTTAAAAAAAAACGATAAATTGATTATTATTTTTTTTTAATGTTTTTTTACGAAGGTAGAAGGTTACTTTAACATTCCGAAATGTTTTAAAGTAAAATATCAAATTTTGTGATCTTTTATATTGTTTTCAGAATTTTTGGTTAAAAACTATTCGAAACGAAGTTGAAAAAAATAGTTAAAATTATCATGATTTTTAAAATTTTTTTTTTTAACACGTTACACAGTCAGTTTATTATTCCGACTTGTTGTAAAGTGAAAAATCAATTTTTAATATCAATCTCTATCGTTTTCAGAATTTTTCGTTTTAACTTTTTCAAAAATCTGTTGAAAAAAATTGGGAAATTAATGTGGATTTTATTTAGTTGGTATCTTAAACGAATAACACAGTCAGTTAAATATTTCGATTTACTTTATATTATGAAATCCATTTTTGTTATCTTTTATCTCGTTTTTAGAATTTTTTGTTTTAACATTTTCAAATATAAGTTGAAAAAAAAGGGAAACATGTGAATTTTATGTCATTATTTTTTTTAAACCTGATACAGAGTCAGTTCATATTCCGATTTAATTTAATGTAATAAATCACTTTTTAATATCTTTTATATCGTTTTCAGAATTTTACGTTTTAACTTTTTCAAAAATAAGTTAAAAAAAAATGGCAATCAGTGTGAATTTTATTTAATTAGTTTTTTGAACGTGTTTCAAAGTCAGTTTTATATTCCGATTTGTTTTTAAGTAAAGGATCAATTATTGATATCTTTTATTTCGTTTTTAAAATTTCTTGTTTTAACTTTTTTGAAAATAAGTTGAAAAAAATAGATAAAATGATGTAAATTTTATTTAATTAGTTTTTTGAACGTCTTCCACAGTAAGTTTTATATTCCTGTTTGTTTTAAAGTAAAAGATCAATTTTTGATATCTTTTATTTCGTTTTTAGATTTCTCTGTTTTAACTTTTTTGAAAATAAGTTGAAAAAAATAGATAAAATGATGTGAATTTTATTTAATTAGTTTTTTTAACATGTTTCACAGTAAGTTTTATATTCCAATTTGTTTTAAAGTAAAAAATCATTATTTGATATCTTTTATTTCGTTTTTAGATTTCTCTGTGTTAAATTTTTCAAAATAAGTTGAAAAAAATAGATAAATTGATGTTAATTTTATTTAATTATTTTTTTGAATGTGTTTCACAGTAAGTTTCCTATTCCGATTTGTTTTAAAGTAAAAAATCAATTTTTGATATCTTTTTTTTCGTTTTTAGATTTCTCTGTTTTAACTTTTTTGAAAATAAGTTGAAAAAAATAGATAAAATGATGTAAATTTTATTTAATTAGTTTTTTGAATATGTTTTACAGTAAGTTTTATATTCCGATTTGTTTTAAAGTAAAAGATCAATTTTTGATATTTTTTTTTTCGTTTTTAGATTTCTCTGTTTCAACTTTTTTGAAAATAAGTTGAAAAAAATAGATAAAATGATGTGAATTTTATTTAATTAGTTTTTTGAACATGTTTTACAGTAAGTTTCCTATTCCGATTTGTTTTAAAGTAAAAAATCAATTTTTGATATCTTTTTTTTCGTTTTTAGATTTCTCTGTTTTAACTTTTTTGAAAATAAGTTGAAAAAAATAGATAAAATGATGTGAATTTTATTTAATTAGTTTTTTGAACATGTTTTACAGTAAGTTTTATATTCCGATTTGTTTTAAAGTAAAAGATCAATTTTTAATATTTTTTTTTCGTTTTTAGATTTCTCTGTGTTAAATTTTTTGAAAATAAGTTGAAAAAAATAGATAAATTGATCTGAATTTTATTTAATTAGTTTTTTGAACATGTTTCACAGTAATTTTTATATTCCGATTTGTTTTAAAGTAAAAGATCAATTTTTGATATTTTTTTTTTCGTTTTTAGATTTCTCTGTTTCAACTTTTATGAAAATAAGTTGAAAAAAATGGATAAAATGATGTGAATTTTATTTAATTAGTTTTTTGAACGTCTTTCACAGTAAGTTTAATATTCCTGTTTGTTTTAAAGTAAAAGATCAATTTTTGATATTTTTTTTTTTCGTTTTTAGATTTCTCTGTTTCAACTTTTTTGAAAATAAGTTGAAAAAAATAGATAAATTAATCTGAATTTTATTTAATTAGTTTTTTGAACGTCTTTCACAGTAAGTTTAATATTCCTGTTTGTTTTAAAGTAAGAGATCAATTTTTGATATTTTTTTTTTCGTTTTTAGATTTCTCTGTTTCAACTTTTTTGAAAATAAGTTGAAAAAAATAGATAAATTGATCTGAATTTTATTTAATTAGTTTTTTGAACGTCTTTCACAGTTAGTTTAATATTCCTGTTTGTTTTAAAGTAAAAAATCAATTTTTGATATCTTTTTTTTCGTTTTTAGATTTCTCTGTTTTAACTTTTTTGAAAATAAGTTGAAAAAAATAGATAAATTGATCTGAATTTTATTTAATTAGTTTTTTGAACATGTTTTACAGTAAGTTTTATATTCCGATTTGTTTTAAAGTAAAAGATCAATTTTTAATATTTTTTTTTTCGTTTTTAGATTTCTCTGTGTTAAATTTTTTGAAAATAAGTTGAAAAAAATAGATAAATTGATCTAAATTTTATTTAATTAGTTTTTTGAACATGTTTTACAGTAAGTTTTATATTCCGATTTGTTTTAAAGTAAAAGATCAATTTTTGATATCTTTTTTTTCGTTTTTAGATTTCTCTGTGTTAAATTTTTTGAAAATAAGTTGAAAAAAATAGATAAATTGATCTGAATTTTATTTAATTAGTTTTTTGAACGTCTTTCACAGTAAGTTTAATATTCCTGTTTGTTTTAAAGTAAAAGATCAATGTTTGATATTTTTTTTTTCGTTTTTAGATTTCTCTGTTTCAACTTTTTTAAAAATAAGTTGAAAAAAATAGATAAATTGATCAGAATTTTATTTAATTAGTTTTTTGAACATGTTTTACAGTAAGTTTTATATTCCGATTTGTTTTTAAGTAAAAGATCAATTTTTGATATCTTTTTTTTCTTTTTTAGATTTCTCTGTTTTAACTTTTTTGAAAATAAGTTGAAAAAAATAGATAAATTGATCTGAATTTTATTTAATTAGTTTTTTGAACATGTTTTACAGTAAGTTTTATATTCCGATTTGTTTTAAAGTAAAAGATCAATTTTTGATATCTTTTATTTCGTTTTTAGATTTCTCTGTGTTAAATTTTTTGAAAATAAGTTGAAAAAAATAGATAAATTGATCTGAATTTTATTTAATTAGTTTTTTGAACGTCTTTCACAGTAAGTTTAATATTCCTGTTTGTTTTAAAGTAAAAGATCAATTTTTGATATCTTTTTTTTCGTTTTTAGATTTCTCTGTGTTAAATTTTTTGAAAATAAGTTGAAAAAAATAGATAAATAGATGTGAATTTTATTTAATTAGTTTTTTGAACATGTTTCACAGTAATTTTTATATTCCGATTTGTTTTAAAGTAAAAGATCAATTTTTGATATCTTTTATTTTGTTTTTAGATTTCTCTGTTTTAACTTTTTTGAAAATAAATTGAAAAAAATAGATAAAATGATGTGAATTTTATTTAATTAGTTTTTTGAACATGTTTTACAGTAAGTTTTATATTCCGATTTGTTTTAAAGTAAAAGATCAATTTTTGATATCTTGTATTTCGTTTTTAGATTTCTCTGTGTTAAATTTTTTGAAAATAAGTTGAAAAAAATAGATAAATTGATGTTAATTTTATTTAATTATTTTTTTGAATGTGTTTCACAGTAAGTTTTATATTCCGATTTGTTTTAAAGTAAAAGATCAATTTTTGATATCTTTTTTTTCGTTTTTAGATTTCTCTGTTTTAACTTTTTTGAAAATAAGTTGGAAAAAATAGATAAAATGATCTGAATTTTATTTAATTAGTTTTTTGAATGTGTTTCACAGTAAGTTTTATATTCCGATTTGTTTTAAAGTAAAAGATCAATTTTTGATATCTTTTATTTTGTTTTTAGATTTCTCTGTTTTAACTTTTTTGAAAATAAGTTGAAAAAAATAGATAAAATGATGTGAATTTTATTTAATTAGTTTTTTGAACATGTTTTACAGTAAGTTTTATATTCCGATTTGTTTTAAAGTAAAAGATCAATTTTTGATATCTTTTATTTTGTTTTTAGATTTCTCTGTTTTAACTTTTTTGAAAATAAGTTGAAAAAAATAGATAAAATGATGTGAATTTTATTTAATTAGTTTTTTGAACGTCTTTCACAGTAAGTTTAATATTCCTGTTTGTTTTAAAGTAAAAGATCAATTTTTGATATTTTTTTTTTTCGTTTTTAGATTTCTCTGTTTCAACTTTTTTGAAAATAAGTTGAAAAAAATAGATAAATTGATCTGAATTTTATTTAATTAGTTTTTTTAACGTCTTTTACAGTAAGTTTAATATTCCTGTTTGTTTTAAAGTAAAAAATCAATTTTTGATATCTTTTTTTTCGTTTTTAGATTTCTCTGTTTTAACTTTTTTGAAAATAAGTTGAAAAAAATAGATAAATTGATGTGAATTTTAGTTAAATAGTTTTTTGAACATTTTTTACAGTAAGTTTTATATTCCTGTTTGTTTTAAAGTTTGAGTGAAACGGTTAACACATATTTTCTACTCTTTTCTTTGAAATCAGGATTACAATACATTCAGTGACGTGTCAGTGTTTACTATTAACACAATGTCCGAAAACTCAAATTCAAACGACAACACCTGTCGCGTGTGCAAAGCCAATGTAAATGATCCTGTTTTCTGCCCTGGATGTCGGGCTCCTTACCATAAGAGTTGTGCCAGTACTAAAACTAAAATGATTAAAGATGTTGGTTACGCCAAGTGTTGTGGTCCCCCCAAACAGAATGCTTCAAAATCTGATCCAGCAATCTCGACCATACCCCCTTCAAGTGAAATAAATAAACTACTCGCGAATCTTACGGCTCAAATTGCTAAACTCAACAATGATATGACTACTGGTTTTTCTGAAGTAAAGTCCTCCGTCTCAGATCTGCGAATGGACATGAACATGATTGGAACTCGACTTACTAAGGTGGAAGATAAAGTAATTTCGCAAGAGGACCAAATTATTTCAATTAATAATAAAATTCAATCCATTGAGAAAGCTCTAACACCTGCTCAAGACAGTGAGTATATTTTGAGTGAAATTGATTCACGTATCAAAGCTATGTCGAATATTATTATTTTTGGAATGGACGAACCGCTTTCTGACAATCTATACGTCAAACCTAATGACCAAAAAAATATCATAAATTTATTTACCTTCCTATCACCTGATTATTCTCAATCTTATCTGAATTCAATAAGTTTTACAAGAATTGGAAAATTTTCTACTGAGAGACCTAACCCTCGACCTTTAAAGATTTTCTTCAGATCTCCTGCAGAGGCGACCGATTTTCTGACAGTCTCAAAACTCAAGAGGCCTGTAATACAACAATCCGAAATTTTCAAGAATATCGTCATTGCGATCGATCGCACCAAAGCGCAGCAGGATCTATTCAGGAGTGCCAAAAAAGAACTACAACTACGGAAGGACAAGGGAGAGGAGAATTTGGTCATCAAGTACATTCATGGAACCCCGCAAATAGTAACCAGACGTCCTACTCAGCAAGTGCTTTAAATTCATCGTCTTTTCCATCTGTGCCTGATCATCCCGACCAAATTTTTTTCTTTTATCAAAACGTCAGAGGCCTTAACACCAAGATATTCCAAGCACGAGCATTTCAAGACTTTAGTTTATATAGTATATTTTTTTTAACAGAAACATGACTAAATTCTGAAAAAGACGACCTCGTTAATTTACTTTTTTCATCGAATACTTTCTCAATATATCGCGATGAGAGATCGACCCGTAGAGGGGGAGGAGTTTTGCTGGCCGTGAATAAATCTCTAAATTCTAAATATATAAATTTAAATTTCCCGCTTTTTTGCAGAGACCTAATTAGTTGTGTTTGTGTAAAAATTTATAATTGTGACTTCAATATTACTATTGTTTTGATATATTTACCTCCATCTATATCGGGCAAGATTTTGTCACAATTAGACTTTAGAATCCCTAGAAAAGCCTCAAGATATTATATTCCGTTTGAAATGACGAAACCAGATTCCGCTATAGGGTATAATGCTCCAATTTATAGATTGACAAACACGATTAATACATTATTTCAAATAAGAAATTGTTACATCGAAATATACGACATAACACTTGCAAGATTCCTCTCCATATTACGAAGATACATTGTCGAAAAAAATCGTTAGTAAATTCGAGGTTCTATTATTAATCGATAAAATCAGCCATTAATCTATTAATCTTTTTTATCTTGTTAAAATTTTCTTTCTTTTTCATTTCCTATTCTGTATGTTAATTGTCATTTTTATTATTTCGTCTTCTTTATTGTATTTTTCAACCATTTTTTATCTATGTATTGCCCTTCAATGATCGTATGATTATGGGCTAAATTTTTCTTGATCAAATAAAAAAAAAAAAAAAAAAAAAAAGTAAAAAATCAATTTTTGATATCTTTTTTTTCGTTTTTAGATTTCTCTGTTTCAAATTTTTTGAAAATAAGTTGAAAAAAATGGATAAAATGATGTGAATTTTATTTAATTAGTTTTTTGAACATTTTTTACAGTAAGTTTTATATTCCGATTTGTTTTAAAGTAAAAGATCAATTTTTAATATTTTTTTTTTCGTTTTTAGATTTCTCTGTGTTAAATTTTTTGAAAATAAGTTGAAAAAAATAGATAAATTGATCTGAATTTTATTTAATTAGTTTTTTGAACATGTTTTACAGTAAGTTTTATATTCCGATTTGTTTTAAAGTAAAAGATCAATTTTTGATATCTTTTATTTTGTTTTTAGATTTCTCTGTTTTAACTTTTTTGAAAATAAATTGAAAAAAATAGATAAAATGATGTGAATTTTATTTAATTAGTTTTTTGAACATGTTTTACAGTAAGTTTTATATTCCGATTTGTTTTAAAGTAAAAGATCAATTTTTGATATCTTGTATTTCGTTTTTAGATTTCTCTGTGTTAAATTTTTTGAAAATAAGTTGAAAAAAATAGATAAATAGATGTGAATTTTATTTAATTAGTTTTTTGAACATGTTTCACAGTAATTTTTATATTCCGATTTGTTTTAAAGTAAAAGATCAATTTTTGATATCTTTTATTTTGTTTTTAGATTTCTCTGTTTTAACTTTTTTGAAAATAAATTGAAAAAAATAGATAAAATGATGTGAATTTTATTTAATTAGTTTTTTGAACATGTTTTACAGTAAGTTTTATATTCCGATTTGTTTTAAAGTAAAAGATCAATTTTTGATATCTTGTATTTCGTTTTTAGATTTCTCTGTGTTAAATTTTTTGAAAATAAGTTGAAAAAAATAGATAAATTGATGTTAATTTTATTTAATTATTTTTTTGAATGTGTTTCACAGTAAGTTTTATATTCCGATTTGTTTTAAAGTAAAAGATCAATTTTTGATATCTTTTTTTTCGTTTTTAGATTTCTCTGTTTTAACTTTTTTGAAAATAAGTTGGAAAAAATAGATAAAATGATCTGAATTTTATTTAATTAGTTTTTTGAATGTGTTTCACAGTAAGTTTTATATTCCGATTTGTTTTAAAGTAAAAGATCAATTTTTGATATCTTTTATTTTGTTTTTAGATTTCTCTGTTTTAACTTTTTTGAAAATAAGTTGAAAAAAATAGATAAAATGATGTGAATTTTATTTAATTAGTTTTTTGAACATGTTTTACAGTAAGTTTTATATTCCGATTTGTTTTAAAGTAAAAGATCAATTTTTGATATCTTTTATTTTGTTTTTAGATTTCTCTGTTTTAACTTTTTTGAAAATAAGTTGAAAAAAATAGATAAAATGATGTGAATTTTATTTAATTAGTTTTTTGAACGTCTTTCACAGTAAGTTTAATATTCCTGTTTGTTTTAAAGTAAAAGATCAATTTTTGATATTTTTTTTTTTCGTTTTTAGATTTCTCTGTTTCAACTTTTTTGAAAATAAGTTGAAAAAAATAGATAAATTGATCTGAATTTTATTTAATTAGTTTTTTTAACGTCTTTTACAGTAAGTTTAATATTCCTGTTTGTTTTAAAGTAAAAAATCAATTTTTGATATCTTTTTTTTCGTTTTTAGATTTCTCTGTTTTAACTTTTTTGAAAATAAGTTGAAAAAAATAGATAAATTGATGTGAATTTTAGTTAAATAGTTTTTTGAACATTTTTTACAGTAAGTTTTATATTCCTGTTTGTTTTAAAGTTTGAGTGAAACGGTTAACACATATTTTCTACTCTTTTCTTTGAAATCAGGATTACAATACATTCAGTGACGTGTCAGTGTTTACTATTAACACAATGTCCGAAAACTCAAATTCAAACGACAACACCTGTCGCGTGTGCAAAGCCAATGTAAATGATCCTGTTTTCTGCCCTGGATGTCGGGCTCCTTACCATAAGAGTTGTGCCAGTACTAAAACTAAAATGATTAAAGATGTTGGTTACGCCAAGTGTTGTGGTCCCCCCAAACAGAATGCTTCAAAATCTGATCCAGCAATCTCGACCATACCCCCTTCAAGTGAAATAAATAAACTACTCGCGAATCTTACGGCTCAAATTGCTAAACTCAACAATGATATGACTACTGGTTTTTCTGAAGTAAAGTCCTCCGTCTCAGATCTGCGAATGGACATGAACATGATTGGAACTCGACTTACTAAGGTGGAAGATAAAGTAATTTCGCAAGAGGACCAAATTATTTCAATTAATAATAAAATTCAATCCATTGAGAAAGCTCTAACACCTGCTCAAGACAGTGAGTATATTTTGAGTGAAATTGATTCACGTATCAAAGCTATGTCGAATATTATTATTTTTGGAATGGACGAACCGCTTTCTGACAATCTATACGTCAAACCTAATGACCAAAAAAATATCATAAATTTATTTACCTTCCTATCACCTGATTATTCTCAATCTTATCTGAATTCAATAAGTTTTACAAGAATTGGAAAATTTTCTACTGAGAGACCTAACCCTCGACCTTTAAAGATTTTCTTCAGATCTCCTGCAGAGGCGACCGATTTTCTGACAGTCTCAAAACTCAAGAGGCCTGTAATACAACAATCCGAAATTTTCAAGAATATCGTCATTGCGATCGATCGCACCAAAGCGCAGCAGGATCTATTCAGGAGTGCCAAAAAAGAACTACAACTACGGAAGGACAAGGGAGAGGAGAATTTGGTCATCAAGTACATTCATGGAACCCCGCAAATAGTAACCAGACGTCCTACTCAGCAAGTGCTTTAAATTCATCGTCTTTTCCATCTGTGCCTGATCATCCCGACCAAATTTTTTTCTTTTATCAAAACGTCAGAGGCCTTAACACCAAGATATTCCAAGCACGAGCATTTCAAGACTTTAGTTTATATAGTATATTTTTTTTAACAGAAACATGACTAAATTCTGAAAAAGACGACCTCGTTAATTTACTTTTTTCATCGAATACTTTCTCAATATATCGCGATGAGAGATCGACCCGTAGAGGGGGAGGAGTTTTGCTGGCCGTGAATAAATCTCTAAATTCTAAATATATAAATTTAAATTTCCCGCTTTTTTGCAGAGACCTAATTAGTTGTGTTTGTGTAAAAATTTATAATTGTGACTTCAATATTACTATTGTTTTGATATATTTACCTCCATCTATATCGGGCAAGATTTTGTCACAATTAGACTTTAGAATCCCTAGAAAAGCCTCAAGATATTATATTCCGTTTGAAATGACGAAACCAGATTCCGCTATAGGGTATAATGCTCCAATTTATAGATTGACAAACACGATTAATACATTATTTCAAATAAGAAATTGTTACATCGAAATATACGACATAACACTTGCAAGATTCCTCTCCATATTACGAAGATACATTGTCGAAAAAAATCGTTAGTAAATTCGAGGTTCTATTATTAATCGATAAAATCAGCCATTAATCTATTAATCTTTTTTATCTTGTTAAAATTTTCTTTCTTTTTCATTTCCTATTCTGTATGTTAATTGTCATTTTTATTATTTCGTCTTCTTTATTGTATTTTTCAACCATTTTTTATCTATGTATTGCCCTTCAATGATCGTATGATTATGGGCTAAATTTTTCTTGATCAAATAAAAAAAAAAAAAAAAAAAAAAAAAAGTAAAAAATCAATTTTTGATATCTTTTTTTTCGTTTTTAGATTTCTCTGTTTCAAATTTTTTGAAAATAAGTTGAAAAAAATGGATAAAATGATGTGAATTTTATTTAATTAGTTTTTTGAACATTTTTTACAGTAAGTTTTATATTCCGATTTGTTTTAAAGTAAAAGATCAATTTTTAATATTTTTTTTTTCGTTTTTAGATTTCTCTGTGTTAAATTTTTTGAAAATAAGTTGAAAAAAATAGATAAATTGATCTGAATTTTATTTAATTAGTTTTTTGAACATGTTTTACAGTAAGTTTTATATTCCGATTTGTTTTAAAGTAAAAGATCAATTTTTGATATCTTTTATTTCGTTTTTAGATTTCTCTGTGTTAAATTTTTTGAAAATAAGTTGAAAAAAATAGATAAATTGATGTGAATTTTATTTAATTAGTTTTTTGAACATGTTTTACAGTAAGTTTTATATTTCGATTTATTTTAAAGTAAAAGATCAATTTTTGATATTTTTTTTTTCGTTTTTAGATTTCTCTGTTTCAAATTTTTTGAAAATAAGTTGAAAAAAATGGATAAAATGATGTGAATTTTATTTAATTAGTTTTTTGAACGTCTTTCACAGTAAGTTTAATATTCCTGTTTGTTTTAAAGTAAAAGATCAATTTTTGATATTTTTTTTTTCGTTTTTAGATTTCTCTGTTTCAACTTTTTTGAAAATAAGTTGAAACAAATAGATAAATAGATGTGAATTTTATTTAATTAGTTTTTTGAACATGTTTCACAGTAAGTTTTATATTCCGATTTGTTTTAAAGTAAAAGATCAATTTTTGATATCTTTTATTTCGTTTTTAGATTTCTCTGTGTTAAATTTTTTGAAAATAAGTTGAAAAAAATAGATAAATTGATGTGAATTTTATTTAATTAGTTTTTTGAACATGTTTTACAGTAAGTTTTATATTTCGATTTATTTTAAAGTAAAAGATCAATTTTTGATATTTTTTTTTTCGTTTTTAGATTTCTCTGTTTCAAATTTTTTGAAAATAAGTTGAAAAAAATGGATAAAATGATGTGAATTTTATTTAATTAGTTTTTTGAACGTCTTTCACAGTAAGTTTAATATTTCTGTTTGTTTTAAAGTAAAAGATCAATTTTTGATATTTTTTTTTTCGTTTTTAGATTTCTCTGTTTCAACTTTTTTGAAAATAAGTTGAAAAAAATAGATAAATTGATCTGAATTTTATTTAATTAGTTTTTTGAACGTCTTTCACAGTAAGTTTAATATTCCTGTTTGCTTTAAAGTAAAAGATCAATTTTTGATATCTTTTATTTCGTTTTTAGATTTCTCTGTTTTAACTATTTTGAAAATAAGTTGAAAAAAATAGATAAATAGATGTGAATTTTATTTAATTAGTTTTTTGAACATGTTTCACAGTAATTTTTATATTCCGATTTGTTTTAAAGTAAAAGATCAATTTTTGATATCTTTTATTTTGTTTTTAGATTTCTCTGTTTTAACTTTTTTGAAAATAAATTGAAAAAAATAGATAAAATGATGTGAATTTTATTTAATTAGTTTTTTGAACATGTTTTACAGTAAGTTTTATATTCCGATTTGTTTTAAAGTAAAAGATCAATTTTTGATATCTTTTATTTCGTTTTTAGATTTCTCTGTGTTAAATTTTTTGAAAATAAGTTGAAAAAAATAGATAAATTGATGTTAATTTTATTTAATTATTTTTTTGAATGTGTTTCACAGTAAGTTTTATATTCCGATTTGTTTTAAAGTAAAAGATCAATTTTTCATATCTTTTTTTTCGTTTTTAGATTTCTCTGTTTTAACTTTTTTGAAAATAAGTTGGAAAAAATAGATAAAATGATCTAAATTTTATTTAATTAGTTTTTTGAACGTCTTTCACAGTAAGTTTAATATTCCTGTTTGCTTTAAAGTAAAAGATCAATTTTTGATATCTTTTATTTCGTTTTTAGATTTCTCTGTTTTAACTATTTTGAAAATAAGTTGAAAAAAATAGATAAATAGATGTGAATTTTATTTAATTAGTTTTTTGAACATGTTTCACAGTAATTTTTATATTCCGATTTGTTTTAAAGTAAAAGATCAATTTTTGATATCTTTTATTTTGTTTTTAGATTTCTCTGTTTTAACTTTTTTGAAAATAAATTGAAAAAAATAGATAAAATGATGTGAATTTTATTTAATTAGTTTTTTGAACATGTTTTACAGTAAGTTTTATATTCCGATTTGCTTTAAAGTAAAAGATCAATTTTTGATATCTTTTATTTCGTTTTTAGATTTCTCTGTTTTAACTTTTTTGAAAATAAGTTGAAAAAAATAGATAAATTGATGTGAATTTTATTTTATTAGTTTTTTGAACATGTTTCACAGTAATTTTTATATTCCGATTTGTTTTAAAGTAAAAGATCAATTTTTGATATCTTTTTTTTTCGTTTTTAGATTTCTCTGTTTTAACTTTTTTGAAAATAAGTTGAAAAAAATAGATAAATTGATGTTAATTTTATTAAATTAGTTTTTTGAACGTGTTTCAAAATCAGTTTTTTATTCCGATTTGTTTGAAAGTAAAAGATCAATTAATAATATCATTTATTTTGTTTTCAGAATTTTTTGTTTTAACTTTTTTGAAATAAGTTGAAATACATAGATAAATTGATGTTAATTTTATTTAATTAGTTTTTCGAACGTGATTTACAGTAAGTTTATTATTCAGAATTGTTTTATGGTAAAAGATAAATTATTAGTATCATTTTTTTTGTTTTCAGAATTTTTTGTTTTAACAATTTCGATAAATAGGTGAAAAAAATAGTTAAATTGATGTGAGTTTTATTAATTTAGTTTTTTGAAAATGTTTTACAGTCAGTTTAATATTCCGAAGTGTTTTAAAGTACAAGATCAATTATTGATATCTTTTGTTTCGTTTTTATAATTTTTTGTTTTAACTTTTTTAAAAATTAGTTAAAAAAAATAGACAATTTGATCAGAAATGTTTTTTATTGGTTTTTTAAACGTGTTATACAGTTAGTTTAATATTTCGAATTGTTTTAAAGTTTAAAATTAATGTTTGTTGTCTTTTATATTGTTTTTTAAGAATTTTTTGTTTAAAGTTGGTCGAAAATCAGTTGAAAAAAATATTGAAATGGATGGGAATTTTATTTAATTGTTTTTTTTAACAAATTACAGTTTCAGTTTAATACTGGGAATTATTTTAAAGTAAAAAATGGATATTTGTTATCTTTTATATTGTTTTTAGTATTTTTGATTAAAATTTTTTGACCACCGGTTGAAAAAAATAGAGGAATGGATCTTGATTCTTTTAATTTGTTTTTTTTACAAGTTAAACATTTATTTTAACATCTGAAATTGTTGTAAATTTAAAAATCAATGTTTGGTACCTTTGTTATCGTTTTTTTAGATTTTTTTTTGTTTTTAATTTTTAGTAAGTTAATTTCAAGAAGAAGGAAGTTAATTTGTTGTATTGTATTCTTTATTCTTCTCTGTTCTTCGCTTCTGATTTGTTTGTCGTGGTTCCTCTTGTTTCCTATATTTTTATGTTTGTGGTCCCGTCTACTTGTAGATTTCATGTGATTGTGTAGAAATGGTTTCTTTTTCTTCTTATTTTGACCTAAAAAAAATGGTTATTTATGAATTATTTGTATCTTTGATAAATATGATTGTTTAATGTTTACGATTAATTTATAATGTTTTAATTTTTTTGTTTATCTTATTCCATAGCCTGGTATTATTGTCTGGTAGTTGTTGATGCTTTCTTTTTTTGACTTAAACGGTGAATTGTGTTATTTTCTTCTGTATTTTTATTAAAATTCCTAGCAGTTAAATATGAAACATTTTTCTTTGTTTTGCAAATATTTTTTGAATCCATCCTCGATAACACAAGTTGCCAATATGTTAGCTAAGAAAGTGATTTATCTAATTACTTAGAAATTACTTTTTGAGACGTTGATTTTGCGCTGTAACAGATGTTATTAATACTATTATTAATTGTTATCAATTATTTGTCAGTTTGTTTGTTTTAGACCTTGAAAGAAATTTTAGTTATTATGTTTGAATTTATTCTTTTCGAAAATTACTAGCAAAAGATGAATTGAAATGTGAATTTTTGCTTTTCTTAAAATATTGTTTTTTATTTATTCTTTTTTGTTTATTAAAATGTTTAGTGTTTGTTAGGTTAGCTTGACATTCACTTTCATGAAAATTGAAAATTTTGCACGTCTGTCCTTAAGAAATTATTGTTAATGTTATTTGAAATGGTTATTAGTAAAGTATTTTTATTTATCTTACCGTCAAGGACCATGCCATGATGCTAATCCAAGTAGTTTTCTTTTCAGTTTTTATTTGTTTCCTTTTTTTGTCACACCATAAAATTTGTTTCTCCTGTTTTCTACACTTTTTATTTCTGAGTTGCACTATTCCTGACATTATGTATTTATTTATTTATCTATTTATTTGCATTTTCTTTATGCATAAACACTAGTTGTTTCCCATAAACACTTTATTTATTTTATGCGGTTTTTCAAAAATTTTTAAAACACTATTGCACTCAATAATTTACCTTTATTCTCTGCTCACTTTTCACCTTTTTTTTATTACTTATCACTTCTTATTATTTATATTTTTAACTTTTTTCCCGAAATACGTTGAAAGTTGAGGTTATGTTTTTTTGTTTGGAACCCTGACTGCTCCCAACTCGAATTTTTGATGATACACTCCTAAAGAGATGCCAGCGCCAATTTTGTACTGTTTAATATCTTTTTGCGAGCTCGTGAGTAAGGTGGGCTGTATTTTACAGGATTTTAGACGGTAAAGTCTTCAATCCTTATACATTATAAAGGGGCTGATTCATAGTTCGGCGTTCTTACTGTATGGTCTCAGGTCTAAAACCTGATTTCGTTCTAATAAATAATAAAAATATGAGCTATTTTTTTTAAATTTAATTCTGAATTTTGATTTTCTTAAAGATTCTAAAATTATATTTGGGAAATTTATTTGCCATAGAATGTGTAAAAAATATTCGATGCAACAAAAATTGATATTTGGTCTCAGGTCTAAAACCTGATTTTCTTCTGATAAATTATAAAAATATCAGCTATTTTTTTTTAAATTCAATTCTGAATTTGGATTTTCTTAAAAAGTATAAAATAATATTTGGGAAATTTATTTGCCATTGAATGTGTAAAAAATATTCGATTCTACAAAAATTGACATTTGCTCTCTGGTCTAAAACCTGATTTTCATCTCATAAATAATAAGAATATCAGCTTTTTTTTTAAATTTAATTCTGAATTTGGATTTTCTTAAAGATTCTAAAATAATATTTGGAAAATTTATTTGCCATAGAATGTGTAAAAAATATTCGATGCAACAAAAATTGATATTTGGTCTCAGGTCATAAACCTGATTTTGTTCTCATAAATTATAAAAATGTCATCTATTTTTTTTAAATTTACTTCTGAATTTAGATTTTCTTAAAGATTATAAAATAGTATTTAGGAAATTTCATTTGCATAGAATGTGTAAAAAATATTTGATTCTACAAAAATTGATATTTGGTCTCAGGTCTAAAACCTGATTTCGTTCTCATAAATTATAAAAATATCAGCTATTTTTTTTTAAATTCAATTCTGAATTTGGATTTTCTTAAAGATTATAAAATAATATTTGGGAAATTTATTTGCCATCGAATGTGAAAAAAATATTCGATTCTACAAAAATTTACATTTGCTCTCAGGTCTAAAACCTGATTTTCTTCTCATAAATGATAAAAATATCAGCTATTTTTTTTTAATTTAATTCTGAATTCCGATTTTCTTAAAGATTCTAAAATTATATTTAGGAAATTTATTTGCCATAGAATGTGTAAAAAATATTCGATTCTACAAAAATTGACATTTCGTCTCTGGTCTAAAACCTGATTTTCTTCTCATAAACAATAAAAATATGAGCTATTTTTTTTTAAATTTAATTCTGAATTCGGATTATTTTAAAGATTCTAAAATAATATTTTGGAAATTTATTTGCCATAGAATGTGTACAAAATATTCGATTCTACAAAAATTGACATTTCGTCTCTGATCTAAAACCTGATTTTCTTCTCATAAATAATAAGAATATCAGCTTTTTTTTTTAAATTTAATTCTGAATTTGGATTTTCTTAAAGATTCTAAAATAATATTTGGGAAATATGTTTGCCATAGAATGTGTAAAAAATATTCGATTCTACAAAAATTGACATTTGGTCTCTGGTCTAAAACCTGATTTTGTTCTCATAAATTATAAAAATGTCATCTATTTTTTTTAAATTTAATTCTGAATTTGGATTTTCTTAAAGATTCTAAAATAATATTTGGAAAATTTATTTGCCATAGAATGTGTAAAAAATATTCGATGCAACAAAAATTGATATTTGGTCTCAGGTCATAAACCTGATTTTGTTCTCATAAATTATAAAAATGTCATCTATTTTTTTTAAATTTACTTCTGAATTTAGATTTTCTTAAAGATTATAAAATAGTATTTAGGAAATTTCATTTGCATAGAATGTGTAAAAAATATTTGATTCTACAAAAATTGATATTTGGTCTCAGGTCTAAAACCTGATTTCGTTCTCATAAATTATAAAAATATCAGCTATTTTTTTTTAAATTCAATTCTGAATTTGGATTTTCTTAAAGATTATAAAATAATATTTGGGAAATTTATTTGCCATCGAATGTGAAAAAAATATTCGATTCTACAAAAATTTACATTTGCTCTCAGGTCTAAAACCTGATTTTCTTCTCATAAATGATAAAAATATCAGCTATTTTTTTTTAATTTAATTCTGAATTCCGATTTTCTTAAAGATTCTAAAATTATATTTAGGAAATTTATTTGCCATAGAATGTGTAAAAAATATTCGATTCTACAAAAATTGACATTTCGTCTCTGGTCTAAAACCTGATTTTCTTCTCATAAACAATAAAAATATGAGCTATTTTTTTTTAAATTTAATTCTGAATTCGGATTATTTTAAAGATTCTAAAATAATATTTTGGAAATTTATTTGCCATAGAATGTGTACAAAATATTCGATTCTACAAAAATTGACATTTCGTCTCTGATCTAAAACCTGATTTTCTTCTCATAAATAATAAGAATATCAGCTTTTTTTTTTAAATTTAATTCTGAATTTGGATTTTCTTAAAGATTCTAAAATAATATTTGGGAAATATGTTTGCCATAGAATGTGTAAAAAATATTCGATTCTACAAAAATTGACATTTGGTCTCTGGTCTAAAACCTGATTTTGTTCTCATAAATTATAAAAATGTCATCTATTTTTTTTAAATTCAATTCTGAATTTAGATTTTTTTAAAGATTATAAAATAATATTTAGGAATTTTCATTTGCATAGAATGTGTAAAAATATTTGATTCTACAAAAATTGATATTTGGTCTCAGGTCTAAAACCTGATTTCGATCTCATAAATTATAAAAATATAAGCTATTTTTTTTTAAATTCAATTCTGAATTTGGATTTTCTCAAAAATTATAAAATAATATTTGAAAAATTTATTTGCCATCGAATGTGTACAAAATATTCGATTCTAAAAAAATTGACATTTCGTCTCTGGTCTAAAACCTGATTTTCTTCTCATAAATAATAAAAATATCAGTTATTTTTTTTTTATTTAATTCTGAATTTGGATTTTCTTAAAGATTCTAAAATTTTATTTGGGAAATTTATTTGCATAGAATGTGTAAAAAATATTTGATTCTACAAAAATTGATATTTGGTCTCAGGTCTAAAACCTGATTTCGTTCTCATAAATTATAAAAATATCAGCTATTTTTTTTTAAATTCAATTCTGAATTTGGATTTTCTTAAAGATTATAAAATAATATTTGGGAAATTTATTTGCCATCGAATGTGAAAAAAATATTCGATTCTACAAAAATTTACATTTGCTCTCAGGTCTAAAACCTGATTTTCTTCTCATAAATGATAAAAATATCAGCTATTTTTTTTTAAATTTAATTCTGAATTCCGATTTTCTTAAAGATTCTAAAATTATATTTAGGAAATTTATTTGCCATAGAATGTGTAAAAAATATTCGATTCTACAAAAATTGACATTTCGTCTCTGGTCTAAAACCTGATTTTCTTCTCATAAATAATAAGAATATCAGCTTTTTTTTTAAATTTAATTCTGAATTTTGATTTTCTTTAAGATTCTAAAATAATATTTGGGAAATTTGTTTGCCATAGAATGTGTAAAAAATATTCGATTCTACAAAAATTGACATTTGGTCACTGGTCTAAAACCTGATTTTCTTCTCATAAATAATAAAAATATCAGCTACTTTTTTTAAATTCAATTCTGAATTTGGATTTTCTTAAAGATTCTAAAATAATATTTGGGAAATTTATTTGCCATCGAATGTGAAAAAAATATTCGATTCTACAAAAATTTACATTTGCTCTCAGGTCTAAAACCTGATTTTCTTCTCATAAATGATAAAAATATCAGCTATTTTTTTTTAATTTAATTCTGAATTCCGATTTTCTTAAAGACTCTAAAATTATATTTAGGAAATTTATTTGCCATAGAATGTGTAAAAAATATTCGATTCTACAAAAATTGACATTTCGTCTCTGGTCTAAAACCTGATTTTCTTCTCATAAACAATAAAAATATGAGCTATTTTTTTTTAAATTCAATTCTGAATTCGGATTATTTTAAAGATTCTAAAATAATATTTGGGAAATTTATTTGCCATAGAATGTGTACAAAATATTCGATTCTACAAAAATTGACATTTCGTCTCTGGTCTAAAACCTGATTTTCTTCTCATAAATAATAAGAATATCAGCTTTTTTTTTTAAATTTAATTCTGAATTTGGATTTTCTTAAAGATTCTAAAATAATATTTGGGAAATATGTTTGCCATCGAATGTGTAAAAAATATTCGATTCTACAAAAATTGACATTTGGTCTCTGGTCTAAAACCTGATTTTGTTCTCATAAATTATAAAAATGTCATCTATTTTTTTTAAATTCAATTCTGAATTTAGATTTTTTTAAAGATTATAAAATAATATTTAGGAATTTTCATTTGCATAGAATGTGTAAAAATATTTGATTCTACAAAAATTGATATTTGGTCTCAGGTCTAAAACCTGATTTCGATCTCATAAATTATAAAAATATAAGCTATTTTTTTTTAAATTCAATTCTGAATTTGGATTTTCTTAAAAATTATAAAATAATATTTGAAAAATTTATTTGCCATCGAATGTGTACAAAATATTCGATTCTAAAAAAATTGACATTTCGTCTCTGGTCTAAAACCTGATTTTCTTCTCATAAATAATAAAAATATCAGTTATTTTTTTTTTATTTAATTCTGAATTTGGATTTTCTTAAAGATTCTAAAATTTTATTTGGGAAATTTATTTGCATAGAATGTGTAAAAAATATTTGATTCTACAAAAATTGATATTTGGTCTCAGGTCTAAAACCTGATTTCGTTCTCATAAATTATAAAAATATCAGCTATTTTTTTTTAAATTCAATTCTGAATTTGGATTTTCTTAAAGATTATAAAATAATATTTGGGAAATTTATTTGCCATCGAATGTGAAAAAAATATTCGATTCTACAAAAATTTACATTTGCTCTCAGGTCTAAAACCTGATTTTCTTCTCATAAATGATAAAAATATCAGCTATTTTTTTTTAATTTAATTCTGAATTCCGATTTTCTTAAAGATTCTAAAATTATATTTAGGAAATTTATTTGCCATAGAATGTGTAAAAAATATTCGATTCTACAAAAATTGACATTTCGTCTCTGGTCTAAAACCTGATTTTCTTCTCATAAATAATAAGAATATCAGCTTTTTTTTTAAATTTAATTCTGAATTTTGATTTTCTTTAAGATTCTAAAATAATATTTGGGAAATTTGTTTGCCATAGAATGTGTAAAAAATATTCGATTCTACAAAAATTGACATTTGGTCACTGGTCTAAAACCTGATTTTCTTCTCATAAATAATAAAAATATCAGCTACTTTTTTTAAATTCAATTCTGAATTTGGATTTTCTTAAAGATTCTAAAATAATATTTGGGAAATTTATTTGCCATAGAATGTGTACAAAATATTCGATTCTACAAAAATTGACATTTCGTCTCTGGTCTAAAACCTGATTTTCTTCTCATAAATAATAAAAATATCAGCTACTTTTTTTAAATTCAATTCTGAATTTGGATTTTCTTAAAGATTCTAAAATAATATTTGGGAAATTTATTTGCCATAGAATGTGTACAAAATATTCGATTCTACAAAAATTGACATTTGGTCTCTGGTCTAAAACCTGATTTTCTTTTCATAAATAATAAAAATATCAGTTATTTTTTTTTAAATTCAATTCTGAATTTGGATTTTCTTAAAGATTATAAAATAATATTTAGAAAATTTTATTTCCATAGAATGTGTAAAAAATATTTGATTCTACAAAAATTGATATTTGGTCTCAGGTCTAAAACCTGATTTTCTTCTGATAAATTATAAAAATATCAGCTATTTTTTTTTAAATTCAATTCTGAATTTGGATTTTCTTAAAGAGTATAAAATAATATTTGGGAAATTTATTTGCCATCGAATGTGTAAAAAATATTCGATTCTACAAAAATTGACATTTGCTCTCTGGTCTAAAACCTGATTTTCATCTCATAAATAATAAGAATATCAGCTTTTTTTTTTAAATTTAATTCTGAATTTGGATTTTCTTAAAGATTCTAAAATAATATTTGGGAAATTTATTTGCCATAGAATGTGTAAAAAATATTCGATTCTACAAAAATTGACATTTGGTCTCTTGTCTAAAACCTGATTTTCTTCTCATAAATAATAAAAATATCAGCTATTTTTTTTTTAAATTCAATTCTGAATTTTGATTTTCTTAAAGATTATAAAATAGTATTTAGGAAATTTCATTTGCATAGAATGTGTAAGAAATATTTGATTCTACAAAAATTGATATTTGGTCTCAGGTCTGAAACCTGATTTCGTTCTCATAAATTATAAAAATATCAGCTATTTTTTTTAAATTCAATTGTGAATTTAGATTTTTTTAAAGATTATAAAATAATATTTAGGAATTTTCATTTGCATAGAATGTGTAAAAATATTTGATTCTACAAAAATTGATATTTCGTCTCTGGTCTAAAACCTGATTTTCTTCTCATAAATAATAAAAATATCAGTTATTTTTTTTTATTTAATTCTGAATTTGGATTTTCTTAAAGATTCTAAAATAATATTTTGGAAATTTATTTGCCATAGAATGTGTACAAAATATTCGATTCTACAAAAATTGACATTTCGTCTCTGATCTAAAACCTGATTTTCTTCTCATAAATAATAAGAATATCAGCTTTTTTTTTTAAATTTAATTCTGAATTTGGATTTTCTTAAAGATTCTAAAATAATATTTGGGAAATATGTTTGCCATAGAATGTGTAAAAAATATTCGATTCTACAAAAATTGACATTTGGTCTCTGGTCTAAAACCTGATTTTGTTCTCATAAATTATAAAAATGTCATCTATTTTTTTTAAATTCAATTCTGAATTTAGATTTTTTTAAAGATTATAAAATAATATTTAGGAATTTTCATTTGCATAGAATGTGTAAAAATATTTGATTCTACAAAAATTGATATTTGGTCTCAGGTCTAAAACCTGATTTCGATCTCATAAATTATAAAAATATAAGCTATTTTTTTTTAAATTCAATTCTGAATTTGGATTTTCTCAAAAATTATAAAATAATATTTGAAAAATTTATTTGCCATCGAATGTGTACAAAATATTCGATTCTAAAAAAATTGACATTTCGTCTCTGGTCTAAAACCTGATTTTCTTCTCATAAATAATAAAAATATCAGTTATTTTTTTTTTATTTAATTCTGAATTTGGATTTTCTTAAAGATTCTAAAATTTTATTTGGGAAATTTATTTGCATAGAATGTGTAAAAAATATTTGATTCTACAAAAATTGATATTTGGTCTCAGGTCTAAAACCTGATTTCGTTCTCATAAATTATAAAAATATCAGCTATTTTTTTTTAAATTCAATTCTGAATTTGGATTTTCTTAAAGATTATAAAATAATATTTGGGAAATTTATTTGCCATCGAATGTGAAAAAAATATTCGATTCTACAAAAATTTACATTTGCTCTCAGGTCTAAAACCTGATTTTCTTCTCATAAATGATAAAAATATCAGCTATTTTTTTTTAAATTTAATTCTGAATTCCGATTTTCTTAAAGATTCTAAAATTATATTTAGGAAATTTATTTGCCATAGAATGTGTAAAAAATATTCGATTCTACAAAAATTGACATTTCGTCTCTGGTCTAAAACCTGATTTTCTTCTCATAAATAATAAGAATATCAGCTTTTTTTTTAAATTTAATTCTGAATTTTGATTTTCTTTAAGATTCTAAAATAATATTTGGGAAATTTGTTTGCCATAGAATGTGTAAAAAATATTCGATTCTACAAAAATTGACATTTGGTCACTGGTCTAAAACCTGATTTTCTTCTCATAAATAATAAAAATATCAGCTACTTTTTTTAAATTCAATTCTGAATTTGGATTTTCTTAAAGATTCTAAAATAATATTTGGGAAATTTATTTGCCATAGAATGTGTACAAAATATTCGATTCTACAAAAATTGACATTTCGTCTCTGGTCTAAAACCTGATTTTCTTCTCATAAATAATAAAAATATCAGCTACTTTTTTTAAATTCAATTCTGAATTTGGATTTTCTTAAAGATTCTAAAATAATATTTGGGAAATTTATTTGCCATCGAATGTGAAAAAAATATTCGATTCTACAAAAATTTACATTTGCTCTCAGGTCTAAAACCTGATTTTCTTCTCATAAATGATAAAAATATCAGCTATTTTTTTTTAATTTAATTCTGAATTCCGATTTTCTTAAAGACTCTAAAATTATATTTAGGAAATTTATTTGCCATAGAATGTGTAAAAAATATTCGATTCTACAAAAATTGACATTTCGTCTCTGGTCTAAAACCTGATTTTCTTCTCATAAACAATAAAAATATGAGCTATTTTTTTTTAAATTCAATTCTGAATTCGGATTATTTTAAAGATTCTAAAATAATATTTGGGAAATTTATTTGCCATAGAATGTGTACAAAATATTCGATTCTACAAAAATTGACATTTCGTCTCTGGTCTAAAACCTGATTTTCTTCTCATAAATAATAAGAATATCAGCTTTTTTTTTTAAATTTAATTATGAATTTGGATTTTCTTAAAGATTCTAAAATAATATTTGGGAAATATGTTTGCCATCGAATGTGTAAAAAATATTCGATTCTACAAAAATTGACATTTGGTCTCTGGTCTAAAACCTGATTTTGTTCTCATAAATTATAAAAATGTCATCTATTTTTTTTAAATTCAATTCTGAATTTAGATTTTTTTAAAGATTATAAAATAATATTTAGGAATTTTCATTTGCATAGAATGTGTAAAAATATTTGATTCTACAAAAATTGATATTTGGTCTCAGGTCTAAAACCTGATTTCGATCTCATAAATTATAAAAATATAAGCTATTTTTTTTTAAATTCAATTCTGAATTTGGATTTTCTTAAAAATTATAAAATAATATTTGAAAAATTTATTTGCCATCGAATGTGTACAAAATATTCGATTCTAAAAAAATTGACATTTCGTCTCTGGTCTAAAACCTGATTTTCTTCTCATAAATAATAAAAATATCAGTTATTTTTTTTTTATTTAATTCTGAATTTGGATTTTCTTAAAGATTCTAAAATTTTATTTGGGAAATTTATTTGCATAGAATGTGTAAAAAATATTTGATTCTACAAAAATTGATATTTGGTCTCAGGTCTAAAACCTGATTTCGTTCTCATAAATTATAAAAATATCAGCTATTTTTTTTTAAATTCAATTCTGAATTTGGATTTTCTTAAAGATTATAAAATAATATTTGGGAAATTTATTTGCCATCGAATGTGAAAAAAATATTCGATTCTACAAAAATTTACATTTGCTCTCAGGTCTAAAACCTGATTTTCTTCTCATAAATGATAAAAATATCAGCTATTTTTTTTTAATTTAATTCTGAATTCCGATTTTCTTAAAGATTCTAAAATTATATTTAGGAAATTTATTTGCCATAGAATGTGTAAAAAATATTCGATTCTACAAAAATTGACATTTCGTCTCTGGTCTAAAACCTGATTTTCTTCTCATAAATAATAAGAATATCAGCTTTTTTTTTAAATTTAATTCTGAATTTTGATTTTCTTTAAGATTCTAAAATAATATTTGGGAAATTTGTTTGCCATAGAATGTGTAAAAAATATTCGATTCTACAAAAATTGACATTTGGTCACTGGTCTAAAACCTGATTTTCTTCTCATAAATAATAAAAATATCAGCTACTTTTTTTAAATTCAATTCTGAATTTGGATTTTCTTAAAGATTCTAAAATAATATTTGGGAAATTTATTTGCCATAGAATGTGTACAAAATATTCGATTCTACAAAAATTGACATTTCGTCTCTGGTCTAAAACCTGATTTTCTTCTCATAAATAATAAAAATATCAGCTACTTTTTTTAAATTCAATTCTGAATTTGGATTTTCTTAAAGATTCTAAAATAATATTTGGGAAATTTATTTGCCATAGAATGTGTACAAAATATTCGATTCTACAAAAATTGACATTTGGTCTCTGGTCTAAAACCTGATTTTCTTTTCATAAATAATAAAAATATCAGTTATTTTTTTTTAAATTCAATTCTGAATTTGGATTTTCTTAAAGATTATAAAATAATATTTAGAAAATTTTATTTCCATAGAATGTGTAAAAAATATTTGATTCTACAAAAATTGATATTTGGTCTCAGGTCTAAAACCTGATTTTCTTCTGATAAATTATAAAAATATCAGCTATTTTTTTTTAAATTCAATTCTGAATTTGGATTTTCTTAAAGAGTATAAAATAATATTTGGGAAATTTATTTGCCATCGAATGTGTAAAAAATATTCGATTCTACAAAAATTGACATTTGCTCTCTGGTCTAAAACCTGATTTTCATCTCATAAATAATAAGAATATCAGCTTTTTTTTTTAAATTTAATTCTGAATTTGGATTTTCTTAAAGATTCTAAAATAATATTTGGGAAATTTATTTGCCATAGAATGTGTAAAAAATATTCGATTCTACAAAAATTGACATTTGGTCTCTTGTCTAAAACCTGATTTTCTTCTCATAAATAATAAAAATATCAGCTATTTTTTTTTAAATTCAATTCTGAATTTTGATTTTCTTAAAGATTATAAAATAGTATTTAGGAAATTTCATTTGCATAGAATGTGTAAGAAATATTTGATTCTACAAAAATTGATATTTGGTCTCAGGTCTGAAACCTGATTTCGTTCTCATAAATTATAAAAATATCAGCTATTTTTTTTAAATTCAATTGTGAATTTAGATTTTTTTAAAGATTATAAAATAATATTTAGGAATTTTCATTTGCATAGAATGTGTAAAAATATTTGATTCTACAAAAATTGATATTTCGTCTCTGGTCTAAAACCTGATTTTCTTCTCATAAATAATAAAAATATCAGTTATTTTTTTTTATTTAATTCTGAATTTGGATTTTCTTAAAGATTCTAAAATTTTATTTGGGAAATTTATTTGCATAGAATGTGTAAAAAATATTTGATTCTACAAAAATTGATATTTGGTCTCAGGTCTAAAACCTGATTTCGTTCTCATAAATTATAAAAATATCAGCTATTTTTTTTTAAATTCAATTCTGAATTTGGATTTTCTTAAAGATTATAAAATAATATTTGGGAAATTTATTTGCCATCGAATGTGAAAAAAATATTCGATTCTACAAAAATTTACATTTGCTCTCAGGTCTAAAACCTGATTTTCTTCTCATAAATGATAAAAATATCAGCTATTTTTTTTTAATTTAATTCTGAATTCCGATTTTCTTAAAGATTCTAAAATTATATTTAGGAAATTTATTTGCCATAGAATGTGTAAAAAATATTCGATTCTACAAAAATTGACATTTCGTCTCTGGTCTAAAACCTGATTTTCTTCTCATAAATAATAAGAATATCAGCTTTTTTTTTAAATTTAATTCTGAATTTTGATTTTCTTTAAGATTCTAAAATAATATTTGGGAAATTTGTTTGCCATAGAATGTGTAAAAAATATTCGATTCTACAAAAATTGACATTTGGTCACTGGTCTAAAACCTGATTTTCTTCTCATAAATAATAAAAATATCAGCTACTTTTTTTAAATTCAATTCTGAATTTGGATTTTCTTAAAGATTCTAAAATAATATTTGGGAAATTTATTTGCCATAGAATGTGTACAAAATATTCGATTCTACAAAAATTGACATTTCGTCTCTGGTCTAAAACCTGATTTTCTTCTCATAAATAATAAAAATATCAGCTACTTTTTTTAAATTCAATTCTGAATTTGGATTTTCTTAAAGATTCTAAAATAATATTTGGGAAATTTATTTGCCATAGAATGTGTACAAAATATTCGATTCTACAAAAATTGATATTTGGTCTCAGGTCTAAAACCTGATTTCGTTCTCATAAATTATAAAAATATCAGCTATTTTTTTTTAAATTCAATTCTGAATTTGGATTTTCTTAAAGATTATAAAATAATATTTGGGAAATTTATTTGCCATCGAATGTGAAAAAAATATTCGATTCTACAAAAATTTACATTTGCTCTCAGGTCTAAAACCTGATTTTCTTCTCATAAATGATAAAAATATCAGCTATTTTTTTTTAAATTTAATTCTGAATTCCGATTTTCTTAAAGATTCTAAAATTATATTTAGGAAATTTATTTGCCATAGAATGTGTAAAAAATATTCGATTCTACAAAAATTGACATTTCGTCTCTGGTCTAAAACCTGATTTTCTTCTCATAAATAATAAGAATATCAGCTTTTTTTTTAAATTTAATTCTGAATTTTGATTTTCTTTAAGATTCTAAAATAATATTTGGGAAATTTGTTTGCCATAGAATGTGTAAAAAATATTCGATTCTACAAAAATTGACATTTGGTCACTGGTCTAAAACCTGATTTTCTTCTCATAAATAATAAAAATATCAGCTACTTTTTTTAAATTCAATTCTGAATTTGGATTTTCTTAAAGATTCTAAAATAATATTTGGGAAATTTATTTGCCATAGAATGTGTACAAAATATTCGATTCTACAAAAATTGACATTTCGTCTCTGGTCTAAAACCTGATTTTCTTCTCATAAATAATAAAAATATCAGCTACTTTTTTTAAATTCAATTCTGAATTTTGATTTTCTTAAAGATTATAAAATAGTATTTAGGAAATTTCATTTGCATAGAATGTGTAAGAAATATTTGATTCTACAAAAATTGATATTTGGTCTCAGGTCTGAAACCTGATTTCGTTCTCATAAATTATAAAAATATCAGCTATTTTTTTTAAATTCAATTGTGAATTTAGATTTTTTTAAAGATTATAAAATAATATTTAGGAATTTTCATTTGCATAGAATGTGTAAAAATATTTGATTCTACAAAAATTGATATTTCGTCTCTGGTCTAAAACCTGATTTTCTTCTCATAAATAATAAAAATATCAGTTATTTTTTTTTATTTAATTCTGAATTTGGATTTTCTTAAAGATTCTAAAATTTTATTTGGGAAATTTATTTGCATAGAATGTGTAAAAAATATTTGATTCTACAAAAATTGATATTTGGTCTCAGGTCTAAAACCTGATTTCGTTCTCATAAATTATAAAAATATCAGCTATTTTTTTTTAAATTCAATTCTGAATTTGGATTTTCTTAAAGATTATAAAATAATATTTGGGAAATTTATTTGCCATCGAATGTGAAAAAAATATTCGATTCTACAAAAATTTACATTTGCTCTCAGGTCTAAAACCTGATTTTCTTCTCATAAATGATAAAAATATCAGCTATTTTTTTTTAATTTAATTCTGAATTCCGATTTTCTTAAAGATTCTAAAATTATATTTAGGAAATTTATTTGCCATAGAATGTGTAAAAAATATTCGATTCTACAAAAATTGACATTTCGTCTCTGGTCTAAAACCTGATTTTCTTCTCATAAATAATAAGAATATCAGCTTTTTTTTTAAATTTAATTCTGAATTTTGATTTTCTTTAAGATTCTAAAATAATATTTGGGAAATTTGTTTGCCATAGAATGTGTAAAAAATATTCGATTCTACAAAAATTGACATTTGGTCACTGGTCTAAAACCTGATTTTCTTCTCATAAATAATAAAAATATCAGCTACTTTTTTTAAATTCAATTCTGAATTTGGATTTTCTTAAAGATTCTAAAATAATATTTGGGAAATTTATTTGCCATAGAATGTGTACAAAATATTCGATTCTACAAAAATTGACATTTCGTCTCTGGTCTAAAACCTGATTTTCTTCTCATAAATAATAAAAATATCAGCTACTTTTTTTAAATTCAATTCTGAATTTGGATTTTCTTAAAGATTCTAAAATAATATTTGGGAAATTTATTTGCCATAGAATGTGTACAAAATATTCGATTCTACAAAAATTGATATTTGGTCTCAGGTCTAAAACCTGATTTCGTTCTCATAAATTATAAAAATATCAGCTATTTTTTTTTAAATTCAATTCTGAATTTGGATTTTCTTAAAGATTATAAAATAATATTTGGGAAATTTATTTGCCATCGAATGTGAAAAAAATATTCGATTCTACAAAAATTTACATTTGCTCTCAGGTCTAAAACCTGATTTTCTTCTCATAAATGATAAAAATATCAGCTATTTTTTTTTAAATTTAATTCTGAATTCCGATTTTCTTAAAGATTCTAAAATTATATTTAGGAAATTTATTTGCCATAGAATGTGTAAAAAATATTCGATTCTACAAAAATTGACATTTCGTCTCTGGTCTAAAACCTGATTTTCTTCTCATAAATAATAAGAATATCAGCTTTTTTTTTAAATTTAATTCTGAATTTTGATTTTCTTTAAGATTCTAAAATAATATTTGGGAAATTTGTTTGCCATAGAATGTGTAAAAAATATTCGATTCTACAAAAATTGACATTTGGTCACTGGTCTAAAACCTGATTTTCTTCTCATAAATAATAAAAATATCAGCTACTTTTTTTAAATTCAATTCTGAATTTGGATTTTCTTAAAGATTCTAAAATAATATTTGGGAAATTTATTTGCCATAGAATGTGTACAAAATATTCGATTCTACAAAAATTGACATTTCGTCTCTGGTCTAAAACCTGATTTTCTTCTCATAAATAATAAAAATATCAGCTACTTTTTTTAAATTCAATTCTGAATTTGGATTTTCTTAAAGATTCTAAAATAATATTTGGGAAATTTATTTGCCATCGAATGTGAAAAAAATATTCGATTCTACAAAAATTTACATTTGCTCTCAGGTCTAAAACCTGATTTTCTTCTCATAAATGATAAAAATATCAGCTATTTTTTTTTAATTTAATTCTGAATTCCGATTTTCTTAAAGACTCTAAAATTATATTTAGGAAATTTATTTGCCATAGAATGTGTAAAAAATATTCGATTCTACAAAAATTGACATTTCGTCTCTGGTCTAAAACCTGATTTTCTTCTCATAAACAATAAAAATATGAGCTATTTTTTTTTAAATTCAATTCTGAATTCGGATTATTTTAAAGATTCTAAAATAATATTTGGGAAATTTATTTGCCATAGAATGTGTACAAAATATTCGATTCTACAAAAATTGACATTTCGTCTCTGGTCTAAAACCTGATTTTCTTCTCATAAATAATAAGAATATCAGCTTTTTTTTTTAAATTTAATTCTGAATTTGGATTTTCTTAAAGATTCTAAAATAATATTTGGGAAATATGTTTGCCATCGAATGTGTAAAAAATATTCGATTCTACAAAAATTGACATTTGGTCTCTGGTCTAAAACCTGATTTTGTTCTCATAAATTATAAAAATGTCATCTATTTTTTTTAAATTCAATTCTGAATTTAGATTTTTTTAAAGATTATAAAATAATATTTAGGAATTTTCATTTGCATAGAATGTGTAAAAATATTTGATTCTACAAAAATTGATATTTGGTCTCAGGTCTAAAACCTGATTTCGATCTCATAAATTATAAAAATATAAGCTATTTTTTTTTAAATTCAATTCTGAATTTGGATTTTCTTAAAAATTATAAAATAATATTTGAAAAATTTATTTGCCATCGAATGTGTACAAAATATTCGATTCTAAAAAAATTGACATTTCGTCTCTGGTCTAAAACCTGATTTTCTTCTCATAAATAATAAAAATATCAGTTATTTTTTTTTTATTTAATTCTGAATTTGGATTTTCTTAAAGATTCTAAAATTTTATTTGGGAAATTTATTTGCATAGAATGTGTAAAAAATATTTGATTCTACAAAAATTGATATTTGGTCTCAGGTCTAAAACCTGATTTCGTTCTCATAAATTATAAAAATATCAGCTATTTTTTTTTAAATTCAATTCTGAATTTGGATTTTCTTAAAGATTATAAAATAATATTTGGGAAATTTATTTGCCATCGAATGTGAAAAAAATATTCGATTCTACAAAAATTTACATTTGCTCTCAGGTCTAAAACCTGATTTTCTTCTCATAAATGATAAAAATATCAGCTATTTTTTTTTAATTTAATTCTGAATTCCGATTTTCTTAAAGATTCTAAAATTATATTTAGGAAATTTATTTGCCATAGAATGTGTAAAAAATATTCGATTCTACAAAAATTGACATTTCGTCTCTGGTCTAAAACCTGATTTTCTTCTCATAAATAATAAGAATATCAGCTTTTTTTTTAAATTTAATTCTGAATTTTGATTTTCTTTAAGATTCTAAAATAATATTTGGGAAATTTGTTTGCCATAGAATGTGTAAAAAATATTCGATTCTACAAAAATTGACATTTGGTCACTGGTCTAAAACCTGATTTTCTTCTCATAAATAATAAAAATATCAGCTACTTTTTTTAAATTCAATTCTGAATTTGGATTTTCTTAAAGATTCTAAAATAATATTTGGGAAATTTATTTGCCATAGAATGTGTACAAAATATTCGATTCTACAAAAATTGACATTTCGTCTCTGGTCTAAAACCTGATTTTCTTCTCATAAATAATAAAAATATCAGCTACTTTTTTTAAATTCAATTCTGAATTTGGATTTTCTTAAAGATTCTAAAATAATATTTGGGAAATTTATTTGCCATAGAATGTGTACAAAATATTCGATTCTACAAAAATTGACATTTGGTCTCTGGTCTAAAACCTGATTTTCTTTTCATAAATAATAAAAATATCAGTTATTTTTTTTTAAATTCAATTCTGAATTTGGATTTTCTTAAAGATTATAAAATAATATTTAGAAAATTTTATTTCCATAGAATGTGTAAAAAATATTTGATTCTACAAAAATTGATATTTGGTCTCAGGTCTAAAACCTGATTTTCTTCTGATAAATTATAAAAATATCAGCTATTTTTTTTTAAATTCAATTCTGAATTTGGATTTTCTTAAAGAGTATAAAATAATATTTGGGAAATTTATTTGCCATCGAATGTGTAAAAAATATTCGATTCTACAAAAATTGACATTTGCTCTCTGGTCTAAAACCTGATTTTCATCTCATAAATAATAAGAATATCAGCTTTTTTTTTTAAATTTAATTCTGAATTTGGATTTTCTTAAAGATTCTAAAATAATATTTGGGAAATTTATTTGCCATAGAATGTGTAAAAAATATTCGATTCTACAAAAATTGACATTTGGTCTCTTGTCTAAAACCTGATTTTCTTCTCATAAATAATAAAAATATCAGCTATTTTTTTTTAAATTCAATTCTGAATTTTGATTTTCTTAAAGATTATAAAATAGTATTTAGGAAATTTCATTTGCATAGAATGTGTAAGAAATATTTGATTCTACAAAAATTGATATTTGGTCTCAGGTCTGAAACCTGATTTCGTTCTCATAAATTATAAAAATATCAGCTATTTTTTTTAAATTCAATTGTGAATTTAGATTTTTTTAAAGATTATAAAATAATATTTAGGAATTTTCATTTGCATAGAATGTGTAAAAATATTTGATTCTACAAAAATTGATATTTCGTCTCTGGTCTAAAACCTGATTTTCTTCTCATAAATAATAAAAATATCAGTTATTTTTTTTTATTTAATTCTGAATTTGGATTTTCTTAAAGATTCTAAAATTTTATTTGGGAAATTTATTTGCATAGAATGTGTAAAAAATATTTGATTCTACAAAAATTGATATTTGGTCTCAGGTCTAAAACCTGATTTCGTTCTCATAAATTATAAAAATATCAGCTATTTTTTTTTAAATTCAATTCTGAATTTGGATTTTCTTAAAGATTATAAAATAATATTTGGGAAATTTATTTGCCATCGAATGTGAAAAAAATATTCGATTCTACAAAAATTTACATTTGCTCTCAGGTCTAAAACCTGATTTTCTTCTCATAAATGATAAAAATATCAGCTATTTTTTTTTAATTTAATTCTGAATTCCGATTTTCTTAAAGATTCTAAAATTATATTTAGGAAATTTATTTGCCATAGAATGTGTAAAAAATATTCGATTCTACAAAAATTGACATTTCGTCTCTGGTCTAAAACCTGATTTTCTTCTCATAAATAATAAGAATATCAGCTTTTTTTTTAAATTTAATTCTGAATTTTGATTTTCTTTAAGATTCTAAAATAATATTTGGGAAATTTGTTTGCCATAGAATGTGTAAAAAATATTCGATTCTACAAAAATTGACATTTGGTCACTGGTCTAAAACCTGATTTTCTTCTCATAAATAATAAAAATATCAGCTACTTTTTTTAAATTCAATTCTGAATTTGGATTTTCTTAAAGATTCTAAAATAATATTTGGGAAATTTATTTGCCATAGAATGTGTACAAAATATTCGATTCTACAAAAATTGACATTTCGTCTCTGGTCTAAAACCTGATTTTCTTCTCATAAATAATAAAAATATCAGCTACTTTTTTTAAATTCAATTCTGAATTTGGATTTTCTTAAAGATTCTAAAATAATATTTGGGAAATTTATTTGCCATAGAATGTGTACAAAATATTCGATTCTACAAAAATTGACATTTGGTCTCTGGTCTAAAACCTGATTTTCTTTTCATAAATAATAAAAATATCAGTTATTTTTTTTTAAATTCAATTCTGAATTTGGATTTTCTTAAAGATTATAAAATAATATTTAGAAAATTTTATTTCCATAGAATGTGTAAAAAATATTTGATTCTACAAAAATTGATATATGGTCTCAGGTCTAAAACCTGATTTCGTTCTAATAAATAATAAAAATATGAGCTATTTTTTTTTAAATTTAATTCTGAATTTGGATTTTCTTAAAGATTCTAAAATAATATTTGGGAAATTTATTTGCCATAGAATGTGTAAAAAATATTCGATGCAACAAAAATTGATATTTGGTCTCAGGTCTAAAACCTGATTTTCTTCTGATAAATTATAAAAATATCAGCTATTTTTTTTTAAATTCAATTCTGAATTTGGATTTTCTTAAAGAGTATAAAATAATATTTGGGAAATTTATTTGCCATCGAATGTGTAAAAAATATTCGATTCTACAAAAATTGACATTTGCTCTCTGGTCTAAAACCTGATTTTCATCTCATAAATAATAAGAATATCAGCTTTTTTTTTTAAATTTAATTCTGAATTTGGATTTTCTTAAAGATTCTAAAATAATATTTGGGAAATTTATTTGCCATAGAATGTGTAAAAAATATTCGATTCTACAAAAATTGACATTTGGTCTCTTGTCTAAAACCTGATTTTCTTCTCATAAATAATAAAAATATCAGCTATTTTTTTTTAAATTCAATTCTGAATTTTGATTTTCTTAAAGATTATAAAATAGTATTTAGGAAATTTCATTTGCATAGAATGTGTAAGAAATATTTGATTCTACAAAAATTGATATTTGGTCTCAGGTCTGAAACCTGATTTCGTTCTCATAAATTATAAAAATATCAGCTATTTTTTTTAAATTCAATTGTGAATTTAGATTTTTGTAAAGATTATAAAATAATATTTAGGAATTTTCATTTGCATAGAATGTGTAAAAATATTTGATTCTACAAAAATTGATATTTCGTCTCTGGTCTAAAACCTGATTTTCTTCTCATAAATAATAAAAATATCAGTTATTTTTCTTTTTATTCAATTCTGAATTTGGATTTTCTTAAAGATTCTAAAATTTTATTTGGGAAATTTATTTGCATAGAATGTGTAAGAAATATTTGATTCTACAAAAATTGATATTTGGTCTCTTGTCTAAAACCTGATTTTCTTCTCATAAATAATAAAAATATCAGCTATTTTTTTTTAAATTCAATTCTGAATTTTGATTTTTTTAAAGATTATAAAATAATATTTAGGAATTTTCATTTGCATAGAATGTGTAAAAAATATTCGATTCTACAAAAATTGACATTTGGTCTCTTGTCTAAAACCTGATTTTCTTCTCATAAATAATAAAAATATCAGCTATTTTTTTTTAAATTCAATTCTGAATTTTGATTTTCTTAAAGATTATAAAATAGTATTTAGGAAATTTCATTTGCATAGAATGTGTAAGAAATATTTGATTCTACAAAAATTGATATTTGGTCTCAGGTCTAAAACCTGATTTTCTTCTCATAAATAATAAAAATATCAGCTATTTTTTTTTAAATTCAATTCTGAATTTTGATTTTCTTAAAGATTATAAAATAGTATTTAGGAAATTTCATTTGCATAGAATGTGTAAGAAATATTCGATTCTAAAAAAATTGACATTTCGTCTCTGGTCTAAAACCTGATTTTCTTCTCATAAATAATAAAAATATCAGTTATTTTTCTTTTTATTCAATTCTGAATTTGGATTTTCTGAAAGATTCTAAAATTTTATTTGGGAAATTTATTTGCATAGAATGTGTAAAAAATATTTGATTCTACAAAAATTGATATTTAGTCTCAGGTCTAAAACCTGATTTTCTTCTAATAAATTATAAAAATATCAGCTATTTTTTTTTAAATTCAATTCTGAATTTGGATTTTCTTAAAGATTACAAAATATCATTTGGGAAATTTATTTGCCATCGAATGTGAAAAAAATATTCGATTCTACAAAAATTTACATTTGCTCTCAGGTCTAAAACCTGATTTTCTTCTCATAAATGATAAAAATATCAGCTATTTTTTTTTATTTAATTCTGAATTCCGATTTTCTTAAAGATTCTAAAATTATATTTAGGAAATTTATTTGCCATAGAATGTGTAAAAAATATTCGATTCTACAAAAATTGACATTTCGTCTCTGGTCTAAAACCTGATTTTCTTCTCATAAACAATAAAAATATGAGCTATTTTTTTTTAAATTCAATTCTGAATTTGGATTTTCTTAAAGATTCTAAAATAATATTTGGGAAATTTATTTGCCATAGAATGTGTACAAAATATTCGATTCTACAAAAATTGACATTTCGTCTCTGGTCTAAAACCTGATTTTCTTCTCATAAATAATAAGAATATCAGCTTTTTTTTTTAAAAGTAATTCTGAATTTGGATTTTCTTAAAGATTCTAAAATAATATTTGGGAAATTTGTTTGACATAGAATGTGTAAAAAATATTCGATTCTACAAAAATTGACATTTGGTCTCTGGTCTAAAATCTGATTTTCTTCTCATAAACAATAAAAATATAAGCTATTTCTTTTTTAATTCAATTCTGAATTTGGATTTTCTTAAAGATTATAAAATAAAAGTTGGGAAATTTATTTGCCATAGAATGTGTAAAAAATATTCGATTATACAAAAATTGACATTTGGTCTCTTGTCTAAAACCTGATTTTGTTCTCATAAATTATAAAAATGTCATCTATTTTTTTTTTTTTTCAATTCTAAATCTAGATTTTCTTAAACATTATAATATAATATTTAGGAAATTTCATTTGCATAGAATGTGTAAAAAATATTTGATTCTACAAAAATTGATATTTGGTCTCAGGTCTAAAACCTGATTTCGTTCTCATAAACAATAAAAATATAAGCTATTTCTTTTTTAATTCAATTCTGAATTTGAATTTTCTTAAAGATTCTAAAATAATATTTGGGAAATTTATTTGCCATAGAATGTTATCAAAATATTCGATTCTACAAAAATTGACATTTCGTCTCTGGTCTAAAACCTGATTTTCTTCTCATAAATAATAAGAATATCAGCTTTTTTTTTTAAATTTAATTCTGAATTTGGATTTTCTTAAAGATTCTAAAATAATATTTGGGAAATTTATTTGCCATAGAATGTGTAAAAAATATTCGATGCAACAAAAATTAATATTTGGTCTCATGTCATAAACCTGATTTTGTTCTCATAAATTATAAAAATGTCATCTATTTTTTTTAAATTCAATTCTGAATTTGGATTTTCTTAAAGATTATAAAATAATATTTGGGAAATTTATTTGCCATCGAATGTGAAAAAAATATTCGATTCTACAAAAATTTACTTTTGCTCTCAGGTCTAAAACCTGATTTTCTTCTCATAAATGATAAAAATATCAGCTATTTTTTTTTAATTTAATTCTGAATTCCGATTTTCTTAAAGATTCTAAAATTATATTTAGGAAATTTATTTGCCATAGAATGTGTAAAAAATATTCGATTCTACAAAAATTGACATTTCGTCTCTGGTCTAAAACCTGATTTTCTTCTCATAAACAATAAAAATATGAGCTATTTTTTTTCAAATTCAATTCTGAATTTGGATTTTCTTAAAGATTCTAAAATAATATTTGGGAAATTTATTTGCCATAGAATGTGTACAAAATATTCGATTTTACAAAAATTGACATTTCGTCTCTGGTCTAAAACCTGATTTTCTTCTCATAAATAATAAAAATATCTGTTATTTTTTTTTTTATTCAATTCTGAATTTGGATTTTCTTAAAGATTCTAAAATTTTATTTGGGTAATTTATTTGCCATCGAATGTGAAAAAAATATTCGATTCTACAAAAATTGACATTTCGTCTCTGGTCTAAAACCTGATTTTCTTCTCATAAATAATAAAAATATCAGCTATTTTTTTTTAATTTAATTCTGAATTCCGATTTTCTTAAAGATTCTAAAATTATATTTAGGAAATTTATATGGGGCTTTATGAACAAATAACTACACAGATTGCTGAGTATTGAAATCACGTATATTAATAAACAACGAATAAGATTTATAAGGTTAGACTTTGCCAAAGAGGCGTTCGAACAGAACAGAACGATTAATACACGAAACGTGGCGTTGTACCATATGTGTCCCTATAGATGTCCTTCTAGTCACTGATTTGAGAATACCGCGAATTGTAAAATAACGAATATAACACAACACTTCCCCTCAAGATGCGGGTATATCATCTTCAAATTATTCACACACTTTTAATCCGAGCAAATTCAAACACTTCCTGTGTTTTGGCCCGGGTAATCCCTTTGTAAACAAGTCTGCTCCCATGTCCTCTGTAGATACGTGCTCAATGTGAATAAGATCTTCCTTTAATGCCTGACGGACGAAATGATGCCGAACATCAATGTGTTTGCTGCGAGCGTGAAAAACGGGATTTTCAGCAAGCTTTTTCGCCCCCAAGTTATCATTGTAAATTGTCACATCTGCTAAGTTTTCAAATCCCATCTCACAGAGAAAGTTTCGCAGAAAAATGGCCTCCTTCGCTGATTCTGAAAGAGCCATGTACTCCGATTCAGTGGATGATAGAGCTACTGTCCTCTGTTTTTTAGCATCCCAAGATACAGATGCGGCGCTTAACAAAAAGGAAAATCCAGTATAGGATCGTCTGTCATTCAAGTCACTGGCCCAATCGGCGTCGACATACGCCTTCAGCGAATCCTTGCCAGCTTTAAATACTAATCCGACGTTCATCGTACCCTTCAAATAGCGAAGGATGCGTTTAGCGGCGACCCAATGAGTACGATTATAGCAGGTGTTGAATTGACTTAAACAGCTGACTGAAAAGGCAATGTCTGGCCTGGTTGCCACAGCCAGATACATTAATCTGCCGATCAACTCCCTGTAGGGAAGCTTTCTCTCGTCGTCGGTAATTTCTTCTTTTGATTTTGTCAATTTCACATTGATGTCCATAGGAGTCGATACGGGGTTCGAATCAACCATTCCAAAGCGTTCCAGAAGTTCTCTGATATAACTCGTTTGATGCATTGTGATCTCCCCTTTTCTTCGAGAAAATTCAATTCCTAGACAATGAGACACATTACCGAGATCTTTACACTCGAATTCTTTTGATAAGTAATCTTTGAATTCTGATATTTTATTTAAATCTCTTGAAATCACAAGAATATCGTCAACGTATACAATGATTAAAAAAATTTCTTCCCCTTGATTCATGATGTATACACAAGGATCGGCGTTGGAGGGTTTTGCCCCGAATTTTCGCAAAACCTCGTCAAGTTTGATGTACCAGTTTCGTCCAGACTGGCGCAAGCCATATAAAGATTTCTTTAGTTGACATACCTTGTCTCCTGCTTCCAGTTTCGTAAGCATGCCTGATGCCTTTCTTCCCAAGTCGTTGTCACCTCCAGATTCGATGATAATCTGTAATCCCTCAGCTAGATATTCAGGAACCTCCATCAAAACGTGTTCATCAATGACGCCGTTCAAATAAGCAGTGGTGACGTCCAACTGATGAATCTCCATCTCGTACTTGACAGCTAAAGCAACCAACAGTCGAACAGAGGAGAGACGAGCGACGGGTGCGAAAGTTTCATTATAGTGAATCCCAGGGCGTTGAGAAAATCCCTGAGCCACCATTCGAGCTTTTCGGCGTTCCAAGGTCCCATTTGGATTGAATTTGTTTCGGAGCACGAAACGACTTCCGATGACTACACTATTATTTGGACGATCAATAAGTTCCCACGTGTTATTATTCACAAGAGATTTTGTTTCTTCTGCTATAGCTAGAAGCCAGTCGTCAGAGTCAGCACTTGTCATTGCTTTCTTTAATGGTATTTCTGTCAAATTCGCTGTTTCCACTTCTGCAAAACTGGTCTGATTGTGTACCTCCTGATACTCCAAGCGTGGTCGTCCTCTCCTGCCGGTCAGAATTCTTCTTGGTCTACCACGACCTCTTCCAGGTGCAACGGGAAAGTTCCTAGGTTGATCATCATCGCAATGCTCATCATCGTTTTGTTCTCCGTTTTCTAGATCTTCATCATCCAAGTTGTCGATGTCTTGATTTTCGGCAGGCCTTTCTCCGATTACAATATTTTCGATGGATCTTATTTCGATGTCCACTTCTCTTTGTTGATTTTCAGAAGATTGGTCGAAATTTCGTCCAAACATTTCCGGAATAAATTCTTCGAAATTCTCCGAGATAGTTTTAGGATTTTCCGAAAACACAACATCTCTTGTAATTTCTATCTTTCTCTCTCTTGGATTCCAGATCCTGTATCCTTTTGATTGCTCTGAGTAGCCGATGAACACTCCTTCTTTACCGCGTTCTTCAAATTTTCCTTTCCCTGGTTTTCTGTCCAGGAAGAAGACTTTACACCCAAATTCTCGCAAGTGACTTACATCGGGTATTCTTCCGTTCCAAATTTCAAACGGTGTGTGTCCTTCCAAAGTTCTGCTGGGACAACGATTCCGAATGTAATTTGCTGTCTGGATCGCTTCTGCCCAAAATCTAGATGGAAGATCAGATTGAATCAGCAAACACCTGGCCATTTCTAGTAAGGTCCGATTCTTCCTCTCAGCGACACCGTTTTGTTCTGGATTGTGCGGAATAGTGAGCCTTCGCAGAATTCCTTGCTGCTTGAGAAATGCTTCAGATTCTTTATTCAAGTACTCGGTACCATTGTCTGATTGGAGACATTTGATTTTCCTTTCCTTCTGATTTTCAGCCATAGCTTTGTATTCCTTGAAAGCTGCTGATGCTTCGCTTTTGCTTTTCAAAAATTTCACCTCACACCATCTAGATTTATCGTCTATAAATGTGATGAAATATTTTGCTTTTCCAGCAGATTCGATCCTCATCGGACCACACAAATCAGAGTGAATCAAGTCCAAAATTTCGCTTTTCCTTTCTGAAAATTTGGGAAAAGGAAACCTCGACATCTTCCCACGCAGACAAATTTCACATTTCAAAACATCTTTACAGTCTTTAATATTTAAACCTTTAATCAGTCCTTTTCTTACACTAGCAAGGATGTCCTTCACGTTTAAATGTCCTAGACGACGGTGAATTATTTCCAAAGTGTTCGTAGCATTTTTTGAATCACCAGATGTTACACAACACATTTGTTTATCGTCTTCCTGCACTAAATATAAATCACCAACTCGTTTTGCCAATAACTTTGTAGCTCCATCGCGACCGATCACAGAAGCATATTCCTTCTTAAAGAGCACGTCACAATTATTGTCAGTAATTTTCGCAACTGACAAGAGATTCGTTCGTAAATCAGGAACATGAAGAGTATTCTTTAAGGTTATAATCTTCTTCTCGCCCTGAACGTCAGCTGTAAACGATACATTTCCCATGGCAATAATGTTGGACGAAGCACTGGTCGCTAAATCGAGTTTTCCGGATTTCGATTCTGTAATTTCCACAAAATCTTCTATTTTCTTACATAGGTGAGACGTTGAGCCGCTGTCAAGACACCACACCTTGCCTGTGTCTATACCTTTTGCTTGAAAAGCAGATTCTGTATTCGAAAAATTTTCACTCGCGCACAGTATAAGATTTTCGGCTGTTTTCGCAAGTGGTCGTCTGTTTTCGCCTTTCTTTTTACACTCAATTGCTTTATGGCCGAATTCTTTACAACGATGGCATTGAAATTTAAAACCACTTTGTTCATTTTTTTCGTATGATCGGTTTTTATGCACATTCCATCGACCTTTTGTAGCCAAAGCGTTCTGAACTTCACCGCGAACATCACTTTTTCGAGCATCGCTTTCCTCGACAATCTTGACGCGTAGCACTTCGGGAGTCGGTAACACGTCGCGCGACTCGATAGCGCATCGAAAGTTCTCAAACGTGCAGGGCAAACTGTATAGGAGCAATATCGCCAAAAGATCGGGATTTATGTCCACCTCCATTTCGCTCAGTTTGTCGACCGCATCAAAAAACTTGTTCACGTGTTCCCGCACGTCGTTGCCTTCCAGCATTCGTTGCAAAATCAGCTGTTTTAATAATGTCGCTTTTCTAGCTGGACCTCGAGATTGGTAGATACTCTCAAGTTTAACCCACACTTCACGAGATGTTCCACAGCCTTTAATTTGTTTTAATTCCGACGGATGGATGGAAAGAATTATATCGGATTTCGCTTTACTATCGCTCGTTTCCCATGCCGACGCGGCCACTTCCGAAGCGTTGTTTCCTTCCACGATTACCGGTTTCACATTCTTTCCATTCACGAAATCCCAAGCGTCATTTTTTATCAACAATGCCTCCATTTGCATTTTCCATATGTCGAAATTGTCTTTGTTTAGAGTCTCAATTCTCGCTAAACCTGACGCACTCATTTTTATACGCAGAGCTTCGACACACGTAACCTCAAAATCTACACTCACGTAAACTCATCGATTTCAGTCACACACAGAATCTAATCGCGATATTCTGGGCCCATAACCTATGGGGCTTTATGAACAAATAACTACACAGATTGCTGAGTATTGAAATCACGTATATTAATAAACAACGAATAAGATTTATAAGGTTAGACTTTGCCAAAGAGGCGTTCGAACAGAACAGAACGATTAATACACGAAACGTGGCGTTGTACCATAAGAGTCCCTATAGATGTCCTTCTAGTCACTGATTTGAGAATACCGCGAATTGTAAAATAACGAATATAACACAACAATTTATTTGCCATAGAATGTGTAAAAAATATTCGATGCAACAAAAATTGATATTTGGTCTCAGGTCATAAACCTGATTTTGTTCTCATAAATTATAAAAATGTCATCTATTTTTTTTTAATTCAATTCTGAATTTAGATTTTCTTAAAGATTATAAAATAGTATTTAGGAAATTTCATTTGCATAGAATGTGTAAAAAATATTTGATTCTACAAAAATTGATATTTGGTCTCAGGTCTAAAACCTGATTTCGTTCTCATAAATTATAAAAATATCAGCTATTTTTTTTTAAATTCAATTCTGAATTTGGATTTTCTTAAAGATTATAAAATAATATTTGGGAAATTTATTTGCCATCGAATGTGAAAAAAATATTCGATTCTACAAAAATTTACATTTGCTCTCAGGTCTAAAACCTGATTTTCTTCTCATAAATGATAAGAATATCAGCTATTTTTTTTTAATTTAATTCTGAATTCCGATTTTCTTAAAGATTCTAAAATTATATTTAGGAAATTTATTTGCCATAGAATGTGTAAAAAATATTCGATTCTACAAAAATTGACATTTCGTCTCTGGTCTAAAACCTGATTTTCTTCTCATAAACAATAAAAATATGAGCTATTTTTTTTTTAAATTCAATTCTGAATTTGGATTTTCTTAAAGATTCTAAAATAATATTTGGGAAATTTATTTGCCATAGAATGTGTACAAAATATTCGATTCTACAAAAATTGACATTTCGTCTCTGGTCTAAAACCTGATTTTCTTCTCATAAATAATAAAAATATCTGTTATTTTTTTTTTTTATTCAATTCTGAATTTGGATTTTCTTAAAGATTCTAAAATTTTATTTGGGAAATTTATTTGCCATAGAATGTGTAAAAAATATTCGATGCATCAAAAATTGATATTTGGTCTCAGGTCTAAAACCTGATTTCGTTCTCATAAATTATAAAAATATCAGCTATTTTTTTTTAAATTCAATTCTGAATTTGGATTTTCTTAAAGATTATAAAATAAAAGTTAGGAAATTTATTTGCCATCGAATGTGAAAAAAATATTCGATTCTACAAAAATTGACATTTCGTCTCTGGTCTAAAACCTGATTTTCTTCTCATAAATAATAAAAATATCAGCTATTTTTTTTTAATTTAATTCTGAATTCCGATTTTCTTAAAGATTCTAAAATTATATTCAGGAAATTTATTTGCCATAGAATGTGTAAAAAATATTCGATTCTACAAAAATTGACATTTCGTCTCTGGTCTAAAACCTGATTTTCTTCTCATTGTTACAGTTCGCCTCTTTCCACGGTTTTCTGTTTTTCGAGTATTTCTTATAATACTCGAGAAACAAGAAAATCTAAGAAAAATCGGCCTTAAAGATTGCATTGTGGCTTGCCCCGGTTTCCCTATACTTTTAATTATTAATTACTTTTATTTACTTTATTATTTTTTATCTCTATTTTTAATTAACTTTATTTTTATTATTATTATTGTTCTTTTTAAACTTATTTAGCTGCGCGACAAACAACGCGCGCGAGTATTCGGCAGCGCCCGGTCACCACTACAGGAACACGCCAATGCACATATTACCGCGTACACACGTATCAACCACTATGTGTAAGACGGAGAGAGAAAACAAGTCCCGGCGTCGACCAATCCGCTGCTTTCGTTTTCGCTCCCTCTCTCTCTTACGCTCCGTGGCCCGGCCCACGGCATCCCCACTAACGCTCGCGCGCGCTTACCGGATACTCGTAACCGTTGATTTTCGCCTTTTTATCAATATTTTCAGTTAGGATAGACCGATTTTAATATAAATTATATGTATAATCTCAGTTTTTAATGTACTTTACGATTATTAAGTTTAAAATTTACTTTTTCACGTATTACTAAAATTAGCATAATGTAGTTTCTGGCTCGCCGCTAGGCTCGCAGGTTGGCCACGCTTGGCCACGCCAGGCCGTGACTCACAGTCGAGTTAGCGCGTAGCGTAGATATAAGGTCGAGCGTGCGACGATTCTGTACCACTCAACGGTCTGTACATTGCATCGTACAGACCATTCGTCAGGCTGACGTTTCACGGGCGTCAGACTGTTTTGATACGAATAAAGACCCTGTTCTGAATTCTACTGTGTTGTATCGAAATCCTCACTCCTCCTTTCAGGTCGACGGGGTCTGACTTACTGGTAGTAACTCAGGGTGTTTTTCTCTCTCTGTAACCTGTTTAGGTCCGGGGGAGAAAATTCACTAGGGTTGTCTTTCTCTCTCTGTAACCTGTTTAGGTCCGGGGGAGAAAGTTCAGCAGGGTTGTCTTTCTCAACAACGGTAGTGCTGGGGACTTCGTCTCTTATTTGACTACCGTCGGAGGATACTCGTGGCTACATTTCCGCCTCGTAACCGCCCTCCTATGCCCCGTGTCCGGAGTCAGCGGAATCGGGAGCAACGGCGCGCTCGCGGTCGGCAGTTCAGGGAGGCCCAGAAGCAGCAGCGACGTCAGCAACGCCAGTTAGCCGCCAGTGCCGGCCCAGCACCGGCGGAGGGTCGTCCGCACTTTGATTCCGAGGATCAGTTGCAGCAGGCATTGGAAAGCCTCGAGTACGTTGCCCCCTCGCCAGCATTGGTTCTATCCCCCCCTCGACCGTCTTTGGTTCTACCTCCGCTTTGTGTGACCCCAGTGATCCCCCCTCCACGACGCCAGTACGCCAGAATAGCGTGGAGAACCCCGACAAAACTCGCGCTTTCCCCTCCTCGCCGGTATACGGGTCGAATTCCTTTTTTCGATCCCAGGCGAAAACCCCCTCTCGCTCTCACCGAGCCACCACAAGCGGCCCCAGCCCGCCGAGTCTCTGAGGACGACCCGGATGTTCTAAACATCTCATCCGGCTCGCTCGACGAGTAACCCACTCTCCCGAAATCACTCTCCCCCCCCCTCCGACAGGGGGGACATCAGAATTCAAAAATAAATCGCCCCCCCCCATCTTTGAATCGATTTCTTCTTTGCTCACAGAGGGGATCGGTAACATCATAAACAATAAAAATATGAGCTATTTTTTTTTAAATTCAATTCTGAATTTGGATTTTCTTAAAGATTCTAAAATAATATTTGGGAAATTTATTTGCCATAGAATGTGTACAAAATATTCGATTCTACAAAAATTGACATTTCGTCTCTGGTCTAAAACCTGATTTTCTTCTCATAAATAATAAAAATATCTGTTATTTTTTTTTTATTCAATTCTGAATTTGGATTTTCTTAAAGATTCTAAAATTTTATTTGGGAAATTTATTTGCCATAGAATGTGTAAAAAATATTCGATGCATCAAAAATTGATATTTGGTCTCAGGTCTAAAACCTGATTTCGTTCTCATAAATTATAAAAATATCAGCTATTTTTTTTTAAATTCAATTCTGAATTTGGATTTTCTTAAAGATTATAAAATAAAAGTTAGGAAATTTATTTGCCATCGAATGTGAAAAAAATATTCGATTCTACAAAAATTGACATTTCGTCTCTGGTCTAAAACCTGATTTTCTTCTCATAAATAATAAAAATATCAGCTATTTTTTTTTAATTTAATTCTGAATTCCGATTTTCTTAAAGATTCTAAAATTATATTCAGGAAATTTATTTGCCATAGAATGTGTAAAAAATATTCGATTCTACAAAAATTGACATTTCGTCTCTGGTCTAAAACCTGATTTTCTTCTCATAAATAGTAAAAATATCAGCTATTTTTTTTAAATTCAATTCTGAACTTGGATTTTCTTAAAGATTCTAAAATTATATTTGGGAAATTTATTTGCCATAGAATGTGTAAAAAATATTCGATTCTACAAAAATTGACATTTCGTCTCTGGTCTAAAACCTGATTTTCTTCTCATAAATAATAAAAATATCTGTTATTTTTTTTTTATTCAATTCTGAATTTGGATTTTCTTAAAGATTCTAAAATTTTATTTGGGAAATTTATTTGCCATAGAATGTGTAAAAAATATTCGATGCATCAAAAATTGATATTTGGTCTCAGGTCTAAAACCTGATTTCGTTCTCATAAATTATAAAAATATCAGCTATTTTTTTTTAAATTCAATTCTGAATTTGGATTTTCTTAAAGATTATAAAATAAAAGTTAGGAAATTTATTTGCCATCGAATGTGAAAAAAATATTCGATTCTACAAAAATTGACATTTCGTCTCTGGTCTAAAACCTGATTTTCTTCTCATAAATAATAAAAATATCAGCTATTTTTTTTTAATTTAATTCTGAATTCCGATTTTCTTAAAGATTCTAAAATTATATTCAGGAAATTTATTTGCCATAGAATGTGTAAAAAATATTCGATTCTACAAAAATTGACATTTCGTCTCTGGTCTAAAACCTGATTTTCTTCTCATAAATAGTAAAAATATCAGCTATTTTTTTTAAATTCAATTCTGAACTTGGATTTTCTTAAAGATTCTAAAATTATATTTGGGAAATTTATTTGCCATAGAATGTGTAAAAAATATTCGATTCTACAAAAATTGACATTTGGTCTCTTGTCTAAAACCTGATTTTCTTCTCATAAATAATAAAAATATCAGCTATTTTTTTTTAATTTAATTCTGACTTTGGATTTTCTTAAAGATGCTAAAATAATATTTAGGAAATTTATTTGCATAGAATGTGTAAAAAATATTTGATTCTACAAAAATTGATATTTGGTCTCAGGTCTAAAACCTGATTTTCTTCTCATAAATAATAAGAATATCAGCTTTTTTTTTTAAATTTAATTCTGAATTTGGATTTTCTTAAAGATTCTAAAATAATATATGGGAAAATTATTTGCCATAGAATGTGTAAAAAATATTCGATTCTACAAAAATTGACATTTGGTCTCTTGTCTAAAACCTGATTTTGTTCTCATAAATTATAAAAATGTCATCTATTTTTTTTTAAATTCAATTCTGAATTTAGATTTTCTTAAAGATTATAAAATAATATTTAGGAAATTTCATTTGCATAGAATGTGTAAAAAATATTTGATTCTACAAAAATTGACATTTGGTCTCTTGTCTAAAACCTGATTTTGTTCTCATAAATTATAAAAATGTCATCTATTTTTTTTTAAATTCAATTCTGAATTTGGATTTTCTTAAAGATTCTAAAATTATATTTGGGAAATTTATTTGCCATAGAATGTGTAAAAAATATTCGATGCAACAAAAATTGATATTTGGTCTCAGGTCATAAACCTGATTTTGTTCTCATAAATAATAAAAATATCAGCTATTTTTTTTTAATTTAATTCTGACTTTGGATTTTCTTAAAGATTCTAAAATAATATTTAGGAAATTTATTTGCATAGAATGTGTAAAAAATATTTGATTCTACAAAAATTGATATTTGGTCTCCGGTCTAAAACCTGATTTCGTTCTAATAAATAATAAAAATATGAGCTATTTTTTTTTAAATTCAATTCTGAATTTGGATTTTCTTAAAGATTCTAAAATTATATTTGGGAAATTTATTTGCCATAGAATGTGTAAAAAATATTTGATGCAACAAAAATTGATATTTGGTCTCAGGTCGAAAACCTGATTTTGTTCTCATAAATTATAAAAATATCATCTATTTTTTTTTAAATTCAATTCTGAATTTAGATTTTCTTAAAGATTATAAAATAATATTTAGGAAATTTCATTTGCATAGAATGTGAAAAAAATATTCGATTTTACAAAAATTTACATTTGCTCTCTGGTCTAAAACCTGATTTTCTTCTCATAAATAGTAAAAATATCAGCTATTTTTTTTAAATTCAATTCTGAATTTGGATTTTCTGAAAGATTCTAAAATAATATTTGGGAAATTTATTTGCCATAGAATGTGTACAAAATATTCGATTCTACAAAAATTGACATTTGGTCTCTGGTCTAAAACCTGATTTTCTTCTCATAAATAATAAAAATATCAGTTATTTTTTTTTAAATTCAATTCTGAATTTGGATTTTCTTAAAGATTCTAAAATTATATTTGGGAAATTTATTTGCCATAGAATGTGTAAAAAATATTCGATTCTACAAAAATTGACATTTCGTCTCTGGTCTAAAACCTGATTTTCTTCTCATAAATAATAAAAATATCAGCTATTTTTTTTTAATTTAATTCTGAATTCCGATTTTCTTAAAGATTCTAAAATTATATTCAGGAAATTTATTTGCCATAGAATGTGTAAAAAATATTCGATTCTACAAAAATTGACATTTCGTCTCTGGTCTAAAACCTGATTTTCTTCTCATAAATAGTAAAAATATCAGCTATTTTTTTTAAATTCAATTCTGAACTTGGATTTTCTTAAAGATTCTAAAATTATATTTGGGAAATTTATTTGCCATAGAATGTGTAAAAAATATTCGATTCTACAAAAATTGACATTTCGTCTCTGGTCTAAAACCTGATTTTCTTCTCATAAATAATAAAAATATCTGTTATTTTTTTTTTATTCAATTCTGAATTTGGATTTTCTTAAAGATTCTAAAATTTTATTTGGGAAATTTATTTGCCATAGAATGTGTAAAAAATATTCGATGCATCAAAAATTGATATTTGGTCTCAGGTCTAAAACCTGATTTCGTTCTCATAAATTATAAAAATATCAGCTATTTTTTTTTAAATTCAATTCTGAATTTGGATTTTCTTAAAGATTATAAAATAAAAGTTAGGAAATTTATTTGCCATCGAATGTGAAAAAAATATTCGATTCTACAAAAATTGACATTTCGTCTCTGGTCTAAAACCTGATTTTCTTCTCATAAATAGTAAAAATATCAGCTATTTTTTTTAAATTCAATTCTGAACTTGGATTTTCTTAAAGATTCTAAAATTATATTTGGGAAATTTATTTGCCATAGAATGTGTAAAAAATATTCGATTCTACAAAAATTGACATTTGGTCTCTTGTCTAAAACCTGATTTTCTTCTCATAAATAATAAAAATATCAGCTATTTTTTTTTAATTTAATTCTGACTTTGGATTTTCTTAAAGATGCTAAAATAATATTTAGGAAATTTATTTGCATAGAATGTGTAAAAAATATTTGATTCTACAAAAATTGATATTTGGTCTCAGGTCTAAAACCTGATTTTCTTCTCATAAATAATAAGAATATCAGCTTTTTTTTTTAAATTTAATTCTGAATTTGGATTTTCTTAAAGATTCTAAAATAATATATGGGAAAATTATTTGCCATAGAATGTGTAAAAAATATTCGATTCTACAAAAATTGACATTTGGTCTCTTGTCTAAAACCTGATTTTGTTCTCATAAATTATAAAAATGTCATCTATTTTTTTTTAAATTCAATTCTGAATTTAGATTTTCTTAAAGATTATAAAATAATATTTAGGAAATTTCATTTGCATAGAATGTGTAAAAAATATTTGATTCTACAAAAATTGACATTTGGTCTCTTGTCTAAAACCTGATTTTGTTCTCATAAATTATAAAAATGTCATCTATTTTTTTTTAAATTCAATTCTGAATTTGGATTTTCTTAAAGATTCTAAAATTATATTTGGGAAATTTATTTGCCATAGAATGTGTAAAAAATATTCGATGCAACAAAAATTGATATTTGGTCTCAGGTCATAAACCTGATTTTGTTCTCATAAATAATAAAAATATCAGCTATTTTTTTTTAATTTAATTCTGACTTTGGATTTTCTTAAAGATTCTAAAATAATATTTAGGAAATTTATTTGCATAGAATGTGTAAAAAATATTTGATTCTACAAAAATTGATATTTGGTCTCCGGTCTAAAACCTGATTTCGTTCTAATAAATAATAAAAATATGAGCTATTTTTTTTTAAATTCAATTCTGAATTTGGATTTTCTTAAAGATTCTAAAATTATATTTGGGAAATTTATTTGCCATAGAATGTGTAAAAAATATTTGATGCAACAAAAATTGATATTTGGTCTCAGGTCGAAAACCTGATTTTGTTCTCATAAATTATAAAAATATCATCTATTTTTTTTTAAATTCAATTCTGAATTTAGATTTTCTTAAAGATTATAAAATAATATTTAGGAAATTTCATTTGCATAGAATGTGAAAAAAATATTCGATTTTACAAAAATTTACATTTGCTCTCTGGTCTAAAACCTGATTTTCTTCTCATAAATAGTAAAAATATCAGCTATTTTTTTTAAATTCAATTCTGAATTTGGATTTTCTGAAAGATTCTAAAATAATATTTGGGAAATTTATTTGCCATAGAATGTGTACAAAATATTCGATTCTACAAAAATTGACATTTGGTCTCTGGTCTAAAACCTGATTTTCTTCTCATAAATAATAAAAATATCAGTTATTTTTTTTTAAATTCAATTCTGAATTTGGATTTTCTTAAAGATTCTAAAATTATATTTGGGAAATTTATTTGCCATAGAATGTGTAAAAAATATTTGATTCTACAAAAATTGATATTTGGTCTCCGGTCTAAAACCTGATTTCGTTCTAATAAATAATAAAAATATGAGCTATTTTTTTTTTTATTCAATTCTGAATTTGGATTTTCTTAAAGATTCTAAAATTATATTTGGGAAATTTATTTGCCATAGAAATGTGTAAAAAATATTTGATGCAACAAAAATTGATATTTGGTCTCAGGTCGAAAACCTGATTTTGTTCTCATAAATTATAAAAATATCATCTATTTTTTTTTAAATTCAATTCTGAATTTAGATTTTCTTAAAGATTATAAAATAATATTTAGGAAATTTCATTTGCATAGAATGTGAAAAAAATATTCGATTCTACAAAAATTGACATTTCGTCTCTGGTCTAAAACCTGATTTTCTTCTCATAAATAATAAGAATATCAGCTTTTATTTTCAAATTTAATTCTGAATTTGGATTTTCTTAAAGATTTTAAAATAATATTTGCGAAATTTATTTGCCATAGAATGTGTAAAAAATATTCGATTCTACAAAAATTGACATTTCGTCTCTGGTCTAAAACCTGATTTTCTTCTCATAAATAGTAAAAATATCAGCTATTTTTTTTAAATTCAATTCTGAACTTGGATTTTCTTAAAGATTCTAAAATTATATTTGGGAAATTTATTTGCCATAGAATGTGTAAAAAATATTCGATTCTACAAAAATTGACATTTGGTCTCTTGTCTAAAACCTGATTTTCTTCTCATAAATAATAAAAATATCAGCTATTTTTTTTTAATTTAATTCTGACTTTGGATTTTCTTAAAGATGCTAAAATAATATTTAGGAAATTTATTTGCATAGAATGTGTAAAAAATATTTGATTCTACAAAAATTGATATTTGGTCTCAGGTCTAAAACCTGATTTTCTTCTCATAAATAATAAGAATATCAGCTTTTTTTTTTAAATTTAATTCTGAATTTGGATTTTCTTAAAGATTCTAAAATAATATATGGGAAAATTATTTGCCATAGAATGTGTAAAAAATATTCGATTCTACAAAAATTGACATTTGGTCTCTTGTCTAAAACCTGATTTTGTTCTCATAAATTATAAAAATGTCATCTATTTTTTTTTAAATTCAATTCTGAATTTAGATTTTCTTAAAGATTATAAAATAATATTTAGGAAATTTCATTTGCATAGAATGTGTAAAAAATATTTGATTCTACAAAAATTGATATTTGGTCTCAGGTCTAAAACCTGATTTCGTTCTCATAAATTATAAAAATGTCATCTATTTTTTTTTAAATTCAATTCTGAATTTGGATTTTCTTAAAGATTCTAAAATTATATTTGGGAAATTTATTTGCCATAGAATGTGTAAAAAATATTCGATGCAACAAAAATTGATATTTGGTCTCAGGTCATAAACCTGATTTTGTTCTCATAAATAATAAAAATATCAGCTATTTTTTTTTAATTTAATTCTGACTTTGGATTTTCTTAAAGATTCTAAAATAATATTTAGGAAATTTATTTGCATAGAATGTGTAAAAAATATTTGATTCTACAAAAATTGATATTTGGTCTCCGGTCTAAAACCTGATTTCGTTCTACTAAATAATAAAAATATGAGCTATTTTTTTTTAAATTCAATTCTGAATTTGGATTTTCTTAAAGATTCTAAAATTATATTTGGGAAATTTATTTGCCATAGAATGTGTAAAAAATATTTGATGCAACAAAAATTGATATTTAGTCTCAGGTCGAAAACCTGATTTTGTTCTCATAAATTATAAAAATATCATCTATTTTTTTTTAAATTCAATTCTGAATTTAGATTTTCTTAAAGATTATAAAATAATATTTAGGAAATTTCATTTGCATAGAATGTGAAAAAAATATTCGATTTTACAAAAATTTACATTTGCTCTCTGGTCTAAAACCTGATTTTCTTCTCATAAATAATAAAAATATCAGTTATTTTTTTTTAAATTCAATTCTGAATTTGGATTTTCTTAAAGATTCTAAAATTATATTTGGGAAATTTATTTGCCATAGAATGTGTAAAAAATATTTGATTCTACAAAAATTGATATTTGGTCTCCGGTCTAAAACCTGATTTCGTTCTCATAAATTATAAAAATATGAGCTATTTTTTTTTAAATTCATTTCTAAATTTGGATTTTCTTAAAGATTCTAAAATAATATTTGGGAAATTTATTTGCCATCGAATTTAAAAAAAATATTCGATTCTACAAAAATTGACTTTTCGTCTCTGGTGTAAAACCTGATTTTCTTCTCATAAATAATAAAAATATCAGTTATTTTTTTTTAAATTTAATTCTGAATTTGGATTATCTTAAAGATTCTAAAATTATATTTGCGAAATTTATTTGCCATAGAATGTGTAAAAAATATTCGATGCAACAAAAATTGATATTTGGTCTCCGGTCATAAACCTGATTTTGTTCTCATAAATTATAAAAATGTCATCTATTTTTTTTAAATTCAATTCTGAATTTTGATTTTCTTAAAGATTATAAAATAATATTTGGGAAATTTATTTGCCATCGAATGTGAAAAAAATATTCGATTCTACAAAAATTGACATTTGGTCTCTGGTCTAAAACCTGATTTTGTTCTCATAAATTATAAAAATGTCATCTATTTTTTTTCAAATTCAATTCTGAATTTTGATTTTCTTAAAGATTATAAAATAATATTTGGGAAATTTATTTGCCATCGAATGTGAAAAAAATATTCGATTCTACAAAAATTTACATTTGCTCTCTGGTCTAAAACCTGATTTTCTTCTAATAAATAATAAAAATATCAGCTATTTTTTTTTAATTTAATTCTGAATTTGGAATTTCTTAAAGATTCTAAAATAATATTTGGGAAATTTATTTGCCATAGAATGTGTAAAAAATATTCGATTCTACAAAAATTGATATTTGGTCTCAGGTCTAAAACCTGATTTCGTTCTCATAAATTATAAAAATATCAGCTATTTTTTTTTAAATTCAATTCTGAATTTGGATTTTCTTAAAGATTATAAAATAATATTTGGGAAATTTATTTGCCATCGAATGTGAAAAAAATATTCGATTCTACAAAAATTTACATTTGCTCTCAGGTCTAAAACCTGATTTTCTTCTCATAAATGATAAAAATATCAGCTATTTTTTTTTAATTTAATTCTGAATTCCGATTTTCTTAAAGATTCTAAAATTATATTTAGGAATTTTATTTGCCATAGAATGTGTAAAAAATATTCGATGCAACAAAAATTGATATTTGGTCTCAGGTCATAAACCTGATTTTGTTCTCATAAATTATAAAAATGTCATCTATTTTTTTTAAATTTAATTCTAAATTTAGATTTTCTTAAAGATTATAAAATAATATTTAGGAAATTTAATTTGCATAGAATGTGTAAAAAATATTTGATTCTACAAAAATTGATATTTGGTCTCAGGTCTAAAACCTGATTTCGTTCTCATAAATTATAAAAATATGAGCTATTTTTTTTTAAATTCATTTCTAAATTTGGATTTTCTTAAAGATTCTAAAATAATATTTGGGAAATTTTATTTGCCATCGAATTTAAAAAAAATATTCGATTCTACAAAAATTGACTTTTCGTCTCTGGTGTAAAACCTGATTTTCTTCTCATAAATAATAAAAATATCAGTTATTTTTTTTTAAATTTAATTCTGAATTTCGATTATCTTAAAGATTCTAAAATTATATTTGCGAAATTTATTTGCCATAGAATGTGTAAAAAATATTCGATGCAACAAAAATTGATATTTGGTCTCCGGTCATAAACCTGATTTTGTTCTCATAAATTATAAAAATGTCATCTATTTTTTTTTAAATTCAATTCTGAATTTTGATTTTCTTAAAGATTATGAAATAATATTTGGGAAATTTATTTGCCATCGAATGTGAAAAAAATATTCGATTCTACAAAAATTTACATTTGCTCTCTGGTCTAAAACCTGATTTTCTTCTAATAAATAATAAAAATATCAGCTATTTTTTTTTAATTTAATTCTGAATTTGGAATTTCTTAAAGATTCTAAAATAATATTTGGGAAATTTATTTGCCATAGAATGTGTAAAAAATATTCGATTCTACAAAAATTGACATTTGGTCTCTTGTCTAAAACCTGATTTTCTTCTCATAAATAATAAAAATATCAGCTATATTTTTTTAAATTCAATTCTGAATTTGGATTTTCTTAAACATTCAAAAATAATATTTGGGAAATTTATTTGCCATAGAATGTGTAAAAAATATTCGATGCAACAAAAATTGATATTTGGTCTCAGGTCATAAACCTGATTTTGTTCTCATAAATTATAAAAATGTCATCTATTTTTTTTAAATTTAATTCTGAATTTAGATTTTCTTAAAGATTATAAAATAGTATTTAGGAAATTTCATTTGCATAGAATGTGTAAAAAATATTTGATTCTACAAAAATTGATATTTGGTCTCAGGTCTAAAACCTGATTTCGTTCTCATAAATTATAAAAATATCAGCTATTTTTTTTTAAATTCAATTCTGAATTTGGATTTTCTTAAAGATTATAAAATAATATTTGGGAAATTTATTTGCCATCGAATGTGAAAAAAATATTCGATTCTACAAAAATTTACATTTGCTCTCAGGTCTAAAACCTGATTTTCTTCTCATAAATGATAAAAATATCAGCTATTTTTTTTTAATTTAATTCTGAATTCCGATTTTCTTAAAGATTCTAAAATTATATTTAGGAATTTTATTTGCCATAGAATGTGTAAAAAATATTCGATGCAACAAAAATTGATATTTGGTCTCAGGTCATAAACCTGATTTTGTTCTCATAAATTATAAAAATGTCATCTATTTTTTTTAAATTTAATTCTAAATTTAGATTTTCTTAAAGATTATAAAATAATATTTAGGAAATTTAATTTGCATAGAATGTGTAAAAAATATTTGATTCTACAAAATTTGATATTTGGTCTCAGGTCTAAAACCTGATTTCGTTCTCATAAATTATAAAAATATGAGCTATTTTTTTTTAAATTCATTTCTAAATTTGGATTTTCTTAAAGATTCTAAAATAATATTTGGGAAATTTATTTGCCATCGAATTTAAAAAAAATATTCGATTCTACAAAAATTGACTTTTCGTCTCTGGTGTAAAACCTGATTTTCTTCTCATAAATAATAAAAATATCAGTTATTTTTTTTTAAATTTAATTCTAAATTTCGATTATCTTAAAGATTCTAAAATTATATTTGCGAAATTTATTTGCCATAGAATGTGTAAAAAATATTCGATGCAACAAAAATTGATATTTGGTCTCAGGTCATAAACCTGATTTTGTTCTCATAAATTATAAAAATGTCATCTATTTTTTTTAAATTTAATTCTAAATTTAGATTTTCTTAAAGATTATAAAATAATATTTAGGAAATTTAATTTGCATAGAATGTGTAAAAAATATTTGATTCTACAAAATTTGATATTTGGTCTCAGGTCTAAAACCTGATTTTGTTCTCATAAATTATAAAAATGTCATCTATTTTTTTTTAAATTCAATTCTGAATTTTGATTTTCTTAAAGATTATAAAATAATATTTGGGAAATTTATTTGCCATCGAATGTGAAAAAAATATTCGATTCTACAAAAATTTACATTTGCTCTCTGGTCTAAAACCTGATTTTCTTCTAATAAATAATAAAAATATCAGCTATTTTTTTTAATTTAATTCTGAATTTGGAATTTCTTAAAGATTCTAAAATAATATTTGGGAAATTTATTTGCCATAGAATGTGTAAAAAATATTCGATTCTACAAAAATTGACATTTGGTCTCTTGTCTAAAACCTGATTTTCTTCTCATAAATAATAAAAATATCAGCTATATTTTTTTAAATTCAATTCTGAATTTGGATTTTCTTAAACATTCAAAAATAATATTTGGGAAATTTATTTGCCATAGAATGTGTAAAAAATATTCGATGCAACAAAAATTGATATTTGGTCTCAGGTCATAAACCTGATTTTGTTCTCATAAATTATAAAAATGTCATCTATTTTTTTTAAATTTAATTCTGAATTTAGATTTTCTTAAAGATTATAAAATAGTATTTAGGAAATTTCATTTGCATAGAATGTGTAAAAAATATTTGATTCTACAAAAATTGATATTTGGTCTCAGGTCTAAAACCTGATTTCGTTCTCATAAATTATAAAAATATCAGCTATTTTTTTTTAAATTCAATTCTGAATTTGGATTTTCTTAAAGATTATAAAATAATATTTGGGAAATTTATTTGCCATCGAATGTGAAAAAAATATTCGATTCTACAAAAATTTACATTTGCTCTCAGGTCTAAAACCTGATTTTCTTCTCATAAATGATAAAAATATCAGCTATTTTTTTTTAATTTAATTCTGAATTCCGATTTTCTTAAAGATTCTAAAATTATATTTAGGAATTTTATTTGCCATAGAATGTGTAAAAAATATTCGATGCAACAAAAATTGATATTTGGTCTCAGGTCATAAACCTGATTTTGTTCTCATAAATTATAAAAATGTCATCTATTTTTTTTAAATTTAATTCTAAATTTAGATTTTCTTAAAGATTATAAAATAATATTTAGGAAATTTAATTTGCATAGAATGTGTAAAAAATATTTGATTCTACAAAATTTGATATTTGGTCTCAGGTCTAAAACCTGATTTCGTTCTCATAAATTATAAAAATATGAGCTATTTTTTTTTAAATTCATTTCTAAATTTGGATTTTCTTAAAGATTCTAAAATAATATTTGGGAAATTTATTTGCCATCGAATTTAAAAAAAATATTCGATTCTACAAAAATTGACTTTTCGTCTCTGGTGTAAAACCTGATTTTCTTCTCATAAATAATAAAAATATCAGTTATTTTTTTTTAAATTTAATTCTAAATTTCGATTATCTTAAAGATTCTAAAATTATATTTGCGAAATTTATTTGCCATAGAATGTGTAAAAAATATTCGATGCAACAAAAATTGATATTTGGTCTCAGGTCATAAACCTGATTTTGTTCTCATAAATTATAAAAATGTCATCTATTTTTTTTAAATTTAATTCTAAATTTAGATTTTCTTAAAGATTATAAAATAATATTTAGGAAATTTAATTTGCATAGAATGTGTAAAAAATATTTGATTCTACAAAATTTGATATTTGGTCTCAGGTCTAAAACCTGATTTTGTTCTCATAAATTATAAAAATGTCATCTATTTTTTTTTAAATTCAATTCTGAATTTTGATTTTCTTAAAGATTATAAAATAATATTTGGGAAATTTATTTGCCATCGAATGTGAAAAAAATATTCGATTCTACAAAAATTTACATTTGCTCTCTGGTCTAAAACCTGATTTTCTTCTAATAAATAATAAAAATATCAGCTATTTTTTTTAATTTAATTCTGAATTTGGAATTTCTTAAAGATTCTAAAATAATATTTGGGAAATTTATTTGCCATAGAATGTGTAAAAAATATTCGATTCTACAAAAATTGACATTTGGTCTCTTGTCTAAAACCTGATTTTCTTCTCATAAATAATAAAAATATCAGCTATTTTTTTTTAAATTCAATTCTGAATTTGGATTTTCTTAAAGATTCAAAAATAATATTTGGGAAATTTATTTGCCATAGAATGTGTAAAAAATATTCGATGCAACAAAAATTGATATTTGGTCTCAGGTCATAAACCTGATTTTGTTCTCATAAATTATAAAAATGTCATCTATTTTTTTTAAATTTAATTCTGAATTTAGATTTTCTTAAAGATTATAAAATAGTATTTAGGAAATTTCATTTGCATAGAATGTGTAAAAAATATTTGATTCTACAAAAATTGATATTTGGTCTCAGGTCTAAAACCTGATTTCGTTCTCATAAATTATAAAAATATCAGCTATTTTTTTTTAAATTCAATTCTGAATTTGGATTTTCTTAAAGATTATAAAATAATATTTGGGAAATTTATTTGCCATCGAATGTGAAAAAAATATTCGATTCTACAAAAATTTACATTTGCTCTCAGGTCTAAAACCTGATTTTCTTCTCATAAATGATAAAAATATCAGCTATTTTTTTTTAATTTAATTCTAAATTCCGATTTTCTTAAAGATTCTAAAATTATATTTAGGAATTTTATTTGCCATAGAATGTGTAAAAAATATTCGATGCAACAAAAATTGATATTTGGTCTCAGGTCATAAACCTGATTTTGTTCTCATAAATTATAAAAATGTCATCTATTTCTTTTAAATTTAATTCTAAATTTAGATTTTCTTAAAGATTATAAAATAATATTTAGGAAATTTAATTTGCATAGAATGTGTAAAAAATATTTGATTCTACAAAAATTGATATTTGGTATCAGGTCGAAAACCTGATTTCGTTCTCATAAATTATAAAAATATCAGCTATTTTTTTTTAAATTCATTTCTAAATTCGGATTATCTTAAAGATTCTAAAATTATATTTGCAAAATTTATTTGCCATAGAATGTGTAAAAAATATTCGATGCAACAAAAATTGATATTTGGTCTCAGGTCTAAAACCTGATTTCGATCTCATAAATTATAAAAATATCAGCTATTTTTTTTAAATTCAATTCTGAATTTAGATTTTTTTAATGATTATAAAATAATATTTAGGAATTTTCATTTGCATAGAATGTGTAAAAATATTTGATTCTACAAAAATTGATATATGGTCTCAGGTCTAAAACCTGATTTCGTTCTAATAAATAATAAAAATATGAGCTATTTTTTTTTAAATTTAATTCTGAATTTTGATTTTCTTAAAGATTCTAAAATTATATTTGGGAAATTTATTTGCCATAGAATGTGTAAAAAATATTCGATGCAACAAAAATTGATATTTGGTCTCAGGTCTAAAACCTGATTTTCTTCTGATAAATTATAAAAATATCAGCTATTTTTTTTTAAATTCAATTCTGAATTTGAATTTTCTTAAAAAGTATAAAATAATATTTGGGAAATTTATTTGCCATCGAATGTGTAAAAAATATTCGATTCTACAAAAATTGACATTTGCTCTCTGGTCTAAAACCTGATTTTCATCTCATAAATAATAAGAATATTAGCTTTTTTATTAAATTTAATTCTGAATTTGGATTTTCTTAAAGATTCTAAAATAATATTTGGGAAATTTATTTGCCATAGAATGTGTAAAAAATATTCGATTCTACAAAAATTGACATTTGGTCTCTTGTCTAAAACCTGATTTTCTTCTCATAAATAATAAAAATATCAGCTATTTTTTTTTAAATTCAATTCTGAATTTGGATTTTCTTAAAGATTCTAAAATACTATTTGGGAAATTTATTTGCCATAGAATGTGTACACAATATTCGATTCTACAAAAATTGACATTTCGTCTCTGGTCTAAAACCTGATTTTCTTCTCATAAATAATAAAAATATCAGCTACTTTTTTTAAATTCAATTCTGAATTTGGATTTTCTTAAAGATTCTAAAATAATATTTGGGAAATTTATTTACCATAGAATGTGTAAAAAATATTCGATTCTACAAAAATTGACATTTGCTCTCTGGTCTAAAACCTGATTTTCATCTCATAAATAATAAAAATATCAGCTTTTTTTTTTAAATTTAATTCTGAATTTGGATTTTCTTAAAGATTCTAAAATTATATTTGGGAAATTTATTTGCCATAGAATGTGTAAAAAATATTCGATTCTACAAAAATTGACATTTCGTCTCTGGTCTAAAACCTGATTTTCATCTCATAAATAATAAGAATATCAGCTTTTTTTTTAAATTTAATTCTGAATTTGGATTTTCTTAAAGATTCTAAAATAAAATTTGGGAAATTTATTTGCCATAGAATGTGTAAAAAATATTCTATTCTACAAAAATTGACATTTGGTCTCTTGTCTAAAACCTGATTTTCTTCTCATAAATAATAAAAATATCAGCTATTTCTTTTTAAATTCAATTCTGAATTTGGATTTTCTTAAAGATTCAAAAATAATATTTGGGAAATTTATTTGCCATAGAATGTGTAAAAAATATTTGATTCTACAAAAATTGATATTTGGTCTCAGGTCTAAAACCTGATTTTCTTCTCATAAATTATAAAAATATCAGCTATTTTTTTTTTAATTCAATTCTGAATTTGGATTTTCTTAAAGAGTATAAAATAATATTTGGGAAATTTATTTGCCATCGAATGTGTAAAAATTATTCGATTCTACAAAAATTGACATTTGCTCTCTGGTTTAAAACCTGATTTTCTTCTCATAAATAATAAGAATATCAGCTTTTATTTTCAAATTTAATTCTGAATTTGGATTTTCTTAAAGATTTTAAAATAATATTTGCGAAATTTATTTGCCATAGAATGTGTAAAAAATATTCAATGCAACAAAAATTGATATTTGGTCTCAGGTCTAAAACCTGATTTTCTTCTCATAAATAATAAGAATATCAGCTTTTATTTTCAAATTTAATTCTAAATTTAGATTTTCTTAAAGATTATAAAATAATATTTAGGAAATTTAATTTGCATAGAATGTGTAAAAAATATTTGATTCTACAAAAATTGATATTTGGTCTCAGGTCTAAAACCTGATTTCGTTCTCATAAATTATAAAAATATGAGCTATTTTTTTTTAAATTCATTTCTAAATTTGGATTTTCTTAAAGATTCTAAAATTATATTTGGGAAATTTATTTGCCATCGAATGTGTTCAAAATATTCGATTCTACAAAAATTGACTTTTCGTCTCTGGTGTAAAACCTGATTTTCTTCTCATAAATAATAAAAATATCAGTTATTTTTTTTTAAATTTAATTCTGAATTTGGATTATCTTAAAGATTCTAAAATTATATTTGCGAAATTTATTTGCCACAGAATGTGTAAAAAATATTCGATGCAACAAAAATTGATATTTGGTCTCCGGTCATAAACCTGATTTTGTTCTCATAAATTATAAAAATGTCATCTATTTTTTTTAAATTCAATTCTGAATTTTGATTTTCTTAAAGATTATAAAATAATATTTGGGAAATTTATTTGCCATCGAATGTGAAAAAAATATTCGATTCTACTAAAATTTACATTTGTTCTCTGGTCTAAAACCTGATTTTCTTCTAATAAATAATAAAAATATCAGCTATTTTTTTTTAATTTAATTCTGAATTTGGAATTTCTTAAAGATTCTAAAATAATATTTGGGAAATTTATTTGCCATAGAATGTGTAAAAAATATTCGGTTCTACAAAAATTGACATTTGGTCTCTTGTCTAAAACCAAATTTTCTTCTCATAAATAAGAAAAATATCAGCAATTTTTTTTTGAATTCAATTCTGAATTTGGATTTTCTTAAAGATTCAAAAATAATATTTGGGAAATTTATTTGCCATAGAATGTGTAAAAAATATTTGATGCAACAAAAATTGATATTTGGTCTCAGGTCTAAAACCTGATTTCGTTCTCATAAATTATAAAAATATCAGCTATTTTTTTTTAAATTCAATTCTGAATTTGGATTTTCTTAAAGATTATAAAATAATATTTGGGAAATTTATTTGCCATCGAATTTAAAAAAAATATTCGATTCTACAAAAATTTACATTTGCTCTCAGGTCTAAAACCTGATTTTCTTCTCATAAATGATAAAAATATCAGCTATTTTTTTTTAATTTAATTCTGAATTCCGATTTTCTTAAAGATTCTAAAATTATATTTAGGAATTTTATTTGCCATAGAATGTGTAAAAAATATTCGATTCTACAAAAATTGACTTTTCGTCTCTGGTGTAAAACCTGATTTTCTTCTCATAAATAATAAAAATATCAGTTATTTTTTTTTAAATTTAATTCTGAATTTGGATTATCTTAAAGATTCTAAAATTATATTTGCGAAATTTATTTGCCATAGAATGTGTAAAAAATATTCGATGCAACAAAAATTGATATTTGGTCTCCGGTCATAAACCTGATTTTGTTCTCATAAATTATAAAAATGTCATCTATTTTTTTTAAATTCAATTCTGAATTTTGATTTTCTTAAAGATTATAAAATAATATTTGGGAAATTTATTTGCCATCGAATGTGAAAAAAATATTCGATTCTACTAAAATTTACATTTGTTCTCTGGTCTAAAACCTGATTTTCTTCTAATAAATAATAAAAATATCAGCTATTTTTTTTTAATTTAATTCTGAATTTGGAATTTCTTAAAGATTCTAAAATAATATTTGGGAAATTTATTTGCCATAGAATGTGTAAAAAATATTCGGTTCTACAAAAATTGACATTTGGTCTCTTGTCTAAAACCAAATTTTCTTCTCATAAATAAGAAAAATATCAGCAATTTTTTTTTAAATTCAATTCTGAATTTGGATTTTCTTAAAGATTCAAAAATAATATTTGGGAAATTTATTTGCCATAGAATGTGTAAAAAATATTTGATGCAACAAAAATTGATATTTGGTCTCAGGTCATAAACCTGATTTTGTTCTCATAAATTATAAAAATGTCATCTATTTTTTTTAAATTTAATTCTGAATTTAGATTTTCTTAAAGATTATAAAATAGTATTTAGGAAATTTCATTTGCATAGAATGTGTAAAAAATATTTGATTCTACAAAAATTGATATTTGGTCTCAGGTCTAAAACCTGATTTCGTTCTCATAAATTATAAAAATATCAGCTATTTTTTTTTAAATTCAATTCTGAATTTGGATTTTCTTAAAGATTATAAAATAGTATTTGGGAAATTTATTTGCCATCGAATTTAAAAAAAATATTCGATTCTACAAAAATTTACATTTGCTCTCAGGTCTAAAACCTGATTTTCTTCTCATAAATGATAAAAATATCAGCTATTTTTTTTTAATTTAATTCTGAATTCCGATTTTCTTAAAGATTCTAAAATTATATTTAGGAATTTTATTTGCCATAGAATGTGTAAAAAATATTCGATTCTACAAAAATTGACATTTCGTCTCTGGTCTAAAACCTGATTTTCTTCTCATAAACAATAAAAATATGAGCTATTTTTTTTAAATTCAATTCTGAATGCGGATTTTTTTAAAGATTCTAAAATAATATTTGGGAAATTTATTTGCCATAGAATGTGTACAAAATATTCGATTCTACAAAAATTGACATTTCGTCTCTGGTCTAAAACCTGATTTTCTTCTTATAAATAATAAGAATATCAGCTTTTTTTTTAAATTTAATTCTGAATTTGGATTTTCTTAAAGATTCTAAAATAATATTTGGGAAATTTTTTTGCCATAGAATGTGTAAAAAATATTCGATTCTACAAAAATTGACATTTGGTCTCTGGTCTAAAACCTGATTTTGTTCTCATAAATTATAAAAATTTCATCTATTTTTTTTAAATTCAATTCTGAATTTAGATTTTTTTAAAGATTATAAAATAATATTTAGGAATTTTCATTTGCATAGAATGTGTAAAAATATTTGATTCTACAAAAATTGATATTTGGTCACAGGTCTAAAAACTGATTTTGTTCTCATAAATTATAAAAATGTCATCTATTTTTTTTAAATTCAATTCTGAATTTAGATTTTTTTAAAGATTATAAAATAATATTTAGGAATTTTCATTTGCATAGAATGTGTAAAAATATTTGATTCTACAAAAATTGATATTTGGTCTCAGGTCTAAAACCTGATTTCGATCTCATAAATTATAAAAATATCAGCTATTTTTTTTTAAATTCAATTCTGAATTTAGATTTTTTTAAAGATTATAAAATAATATTTAGGAATTTTCATTTGCATAGAATGTGTAAAAATATTTGATTCTACAAAAATTGATATATGGTCTCAGGTCTAAAACCTTATTTCGTTCTAATAAATAATAAAAATATGAGCTATTTTTTTTTAAATTTAATTCTGAATTTTGATTTTCTTAAAGATTCTAAAATTATATATGGGAAATTTATTTGCCATAGAATGTGTAAAAAATATTCGATGCAACAAAAATTGATATTTGGTCTCAGGTCTAAAACCTGATTTTCTTCTGATAAATTATAAAAATATCAGCTATTTTTTTTTAAATTCAATTCTGAATTTGGATTTTCTTAAAAAGTATAAAATAATATTTGGGAAATTTATTTGCCATCGAATGTGTAAAAAATATTCGATTCTACAAAAATTGACATTTGCTCTCTGGTCTAAAACCTGATTTTCATCTCATAAATAATAAGAATATCAGCTTTTTTTTTAAATTCAATTCTGAATTTGGATTTTCTTAAAGATTCAAAAATAATATTTGGGAAATTTATTTGCCATAGAATGTGTAAAAAATATTCGATGCAACAAAAATTGATATTTGGTCTCAGGTCATAAACCTGATTTTGTTCTCATAAATTATAAAAATGTCATCTATTTTTTTTAAATTTAATTCTGAATTTAGATTTTCTTAAAGATTATAAAATAGTATTTAGGAAATTTCATTTGCATAGAATGTGTAAAAAATATTTGATTCTACAAAAATTGATATTTGGTCTCAGGTCTAAAACCTGATTTCCTTCTCATAAATTATAAAAATATCAGCTATTTTTTTTTAAATTCAATATTGAATTTGGATTTTCTTAAAGATTATAAAATAATATTTGGGAAATTTATTTGCCATCGAATGTGAAAAAAATATTCGATTCTACAAAAATTTACATTTGCTCTCAGGTCTAAAACCTGATTTTCTTCTCATAAATGATAAAAATATCAGCTATTTTTTTTAATTTAATTCTGAATTCCGATTTTCTTAAAGATTCTAAAATTATATTTAGGAATTTTATTTGCCATAGAATGTGTAAAAAATATTCGATGCAACAAAAATTGATATTTGGTCTCAGGTCATAAACCTGATTTTGTTCTCATAAATTATAAAAATGTCATCTATTTTTTTTAAATTTAATTCTAAATTTAGATTTTCTTAAAGATTATAAAATAATATTTAGGACATTTAATTTGCATAGAATGTGTAAAATATATTTGATTCTACAAAAATTGATATTTGGTCTCAGGTCTAAAACCTGATTTCGTTCTCATAAATTATAAAAATATGAGCTATTTTTTTTTAAATTCATTTCTAAATTTAGATTTTCTTAAAGATTATAAAATAATATTTAGGAAATTTAATTTGCATAGAATGTGTAAAAAATATTTGATTCTACAAAAATTGATATTTGGTCTCAGGTCTAAAACCTGATTTCGTTCTCATAAATTATAAAAATATGAGCTATTTTTTTTTAAATTCATTTCTAAATTTGGATTTTCTTAAAGATTCTAAAATTATATTTGGGAAATTTATTTGCCATCGAATGTGTTCAAAATATTCGATTCTACAAAAATTGACTTTTCGTCTCTGGTGTAAAACCTGATTTTCTTCTCATAAATAATAAAAATATCAGTTATTTTTTTTTAAATTTAATTCTGAATTTGGATTATCTTAAAGATTCTAAAATTATATTTGCGAAATTTATTTGCCATAGAATGTGTAAAAAATATTCGATGCAACAAAAATTGATATTTGGTCTCCGGTCATAAACCTGATTTTGTTCTCATAAATTATAAAAATGTCATCTATTTTTTTTAAATTCAATTCTGAATTTTGATTTTCTTAAAGATTATAAAATAATATTTGGGAAATTTATTTGCCATCGAATGTGAAAAAAATATTCTATTCTACAAAAATTTACATTTGCTCTCTGGTCTAAAACCTGATTTTCTTCTAATAAATAATAAAAATATCAGCTATTTTTTTTTAATTTAATTCTGAATTTGGAATTTCTTAAAGATTCTAAAATAATATTTGGGAAATTTATTTGCCCTTGAATGTGTAAAAAATATTCGATTCTACAAAAATTGACATTTGGTCTCTTGTCTAAAACCTGATTTTCTTCTCATAAATAAGAAAAATATCAGCTATTTTTTTTTTAATTCAATTCTGAATTTGGATTTTCTTAAAGATTCAAAAATAATATTTGGGAAATTTATTTGCCATAGAATGTGTAAAAAATATTTGATTCTACAAAAATTGATATTTGGTCTCAGGTCTAAAACCTGATTTCGTTCTCATAAATTATAAAAATATGAGCTATTTTTTTTTAAATTCATTTCTAAATTTGGATTTTCTTAAAGATTCTAAAATAATATTTGGGAAATTTATTTGCCATCGAATTTAAAAAAAATATTCGATTCTACAAAAATTGACTTTTCGTCTCTGGTGTAAAACCTGATTGTCTTCTCATAAATAATAAAAATATCAGTTATTTTTTTTTAAATTTAATTCTGAATTTCGATTATCTTAAAGATTCTAAAATTATATTTGCGAAATTTATTTGCCATAGAATGTGTAAAAAATATTCGATGCAACAAAAATTGATATTTGGTCTCCGGTCATAAACCTGATTTTGTTCTCATAAATTATAAAAATGTCATCTATTTTTTTTCAAATTCAATTCTGAATTTTGATTTTCTTAAAGATTATAAAATAATATTTGGGAAATTTATTTGCCATCGAATGTGAAAAAAATATTCGATTCTACAAAAATTTACATTTGCTCTCTGGTCTAAAACCTGATTTTCTTCTAATAAATAATAAAAATATCAGCTATTTTTTTTTAATTTAATTCTGAATTTGGAATTTCTTAAAGATTCTAAAATAATATTTGGGAAATTTATTTGCCATAGAATGTGTAAAAAATATTCGATTCTACAAAAATTGATATTTGGTCTCAGGTCTAAAACCTGATTTCGTTCTCATAAATTATAAAAATATCAGCTATTTTTTTTTAAATTCAATTCTGAATTTGGATTTTCTTAAAGATTATAAAATAATATTTGGGAAATTTATTTGCCATCGAATGTGAAAAAAATATTCGATTCTACAAAAATTTACATTTGCTCTCAGGTCTAAAACCTGATTTTCTTCTCATAAATGATAAAAATATCAGCTATTTTTTTTTAATTTAATTCTGAATTCCGATTTTCTTAAAGATTCTAAAATTATATTTAGGAATTTTATTTGCCATAGAATGTGTAAAAAATATTCGATGCAACAAAAATTGATATTTGGTCTCAGGTCATAAACCTGATTTTGTTCTCATAAATTATAAAAATGTCATCTATTTTTTTTAAATTTAATTCTAAATTTAGATTTTCTTAAAGATTATAAAATAATATTTAGGAAATTTAATTTGCATAGAATGTGTAAAAAATATTTGATTCTACAAAAATTGATATTTGGTCTCAGGTCTAAAACCTGATTTCGTTCTCATAAATTATAAAAATATGAGCTATTTTTTTTTAAATTCATTTCTAAATTTGGATTTTCTTAAAGATTCTAAAATAATATTTGGGAAATTTTATTTGCCATCGAATTTAAAAAAAATATTCGATTCTACAAAAATTGACTTTTCGTCTCTGGTGTAAAACCTGATTTTCTTCTCATAAATAATAAAAATATCAGTTATTTTTTTTTAAATTTAATTCTGAATTTCGATTATCTTAAAGATTCTAAAATTATATTTGCGAAATTTATTTGCCATAGAATGTGTAAAAAATATTCGATGCAACAAAAATTGATATTTGGTCTCCGGTCATAAACCTGATTTTGTTCTCATAAATTATAAAAATGTCATCTATTTTTTTTTAAATTCAATTCTGAATTTTGATTTTCTTAAAGATTATGAAATAATATTTGGGAAATTTATTTGCCATCGAATGTGAAAAAAATATTCGATTCTACAAAAATTTACATTTGCTCTCTGGTCTAAAACCTGATTTTCTTCTAATAAATAATAAAAATATCAGCTATTTTTTTTTAATTTAATTCTGAATTTGGAATTTCTTAAAGATTCTAAAATAATATTTGGGAAATTTATTTGCCATAGAATGTGTAAAAAATATTCGATTCTACAAAAATTGACATTTGGTCTCTTGTCTAAAACCTGATTTTCTTCTCATAAATAATAAAAATATCAGCTATTTTTTTTTAAATTCAATTCTGAATTTGGATTTTCTTAAACATTCAAAAATAATATTTGGGAAATTTATTTGCCATAGAATGTGTAAAAAATATTCGATGCAACAAAAATTGATATTTGGTCTCAGGTCATAAACCTGATTTTGTTCTCATAAATTATAAAAATGTCATCTATTTTTTTTAAATTTAATTCTGAATTTAGATTTTCTTAAAGATTATAAAATAGTATTTAGGAAATTTCATTTGCATAGAATGTGTAAAAAATATTTGATTCTACAAAAATTGATATTTGGTCTCAGGTCTAAAACCTGATTTCGTTCTCATAAATTATAAAAATATCAGCTATTTTTTTTTAAATTCAATTCTGAATTTGGATTTTCTTAAAGATTATAAAATAATATTTGGGAAATTTATTTGCCATCGAATGTGAAAAAAATATTCGATTCTACAAAAATTTACATTTGCTCTCAGGTCTAAAACCTGATTTTCTTCTCATAAATGATAAAAATATCAGCTATTTTTTTTTAATTTAATTCTGAATTCCGATTTTCTTAAAGATTATAAAATAATATTTGGGAAATTTATTTGCCATCGAATGTGTAAAAAATATTCGATTCTACAAAAATTGACATTTGCTCTCTGGTCTAAAACCTGATTTTCATCTCATAAATAATAAAAATATCAGCTTTTTTTTTTAAATTTAATTCTGAATTTGGATTTTCTTAAAGATTCTAAAATTATATTTGGGAAATTTATTTGCCATAGAATGTGTAAAAAATATTCGATTCTACAAAAATTGACATTTCGTCTCTGGTCTAAAACCTGATTTTCATCTCATAAATAATAAGAATATCAGCTTTTTTTTTAAATTTAATTCTGAATTTGGATTTTCTTAAAGATTCTAAAATAAAATTTGGGAAATTTATTTGCCATAGAATGTGTAAAAAATATTCTATTCTACAAAAATTGACATTTGGTCTCTTGTCTAAAACCTGATTTTCTTCTCATAAATAATAAAAATATCAGCTATTTCTTTTTAAATTCAATTCTGAATTTGGATTTTCTTAAAGATTCAAAAATAATATTTGGGAAATTTATTTGCCATAGAATGTGTAAAAAATATTTGATTCTACAAAAATTGATATTTGGTCTCAGGTCTAAAACCTGATTTTCTTCTCATAAATTATAAAAATATCAGCTATTTTTTTTTTAATTCAATTCTGAATTTGGATTTTCTTAAAGAGTATAAAATAATATTTGGGAAATTTATTTGCCATCGAATGTGTAAAAATTATTCGATTCTACAAAAATTGACATTTGCTCTCTGGTTTAAAACCTGATTTTCTTCTCATAAATAATAAGAATATCAGCTTTTATTTTCAAATTTAATTCTGAATTTGGATTTTCTTAAAGATTTTAAAATAATATTTGCGAAATTTATTTGCCATAGAATGTGTAAAAAATATTCAATGCAACAAAAATTGATATTTGGTCTCAGGTCTAAAACCTGATTTTCTTCTCATAAATAATAAGAATATCAGCTTTTATTTTCAAATTTAATTCTAAATTTAGATTTTCTTAAAGATTATAAAATAATATTTAGGAAATTTAATTTGCATAGAATGTGTAAAAAATATTTGATTCTACAAAAATTGATATTTGGTCTCAGGTCTAAAACCTGATTTCGTTCTCATAAATTATAAAAATATGAGCTATTTTTTTTTAAATTCATTTCTAAATTTGGATTTTCTTAAAGATTCTAAAATTATATTTGGGAAATTTATTTGCCATCGAATGTGTTCAAAATATTCGATTCTACAAAAATTGACTTTTCGTCTCTGGTGTAAAACCTGATTTTCTTCTCATAAATAATAAAAATATCAGTTATTTTTTTTTAAATTTAATTCTGAATTTGGATTATCTTAAAGATTCTAAAATTATATTTGCGAAATTTATTTGCCACAGAATGTGTAAAAAATATTCGATGCAACAAAAATTGATATTTGGTCTCCGGTCATAAACCTGATTTTGTTCTCATAAATTATAAAAATGTCATCTATTTTTTTTAAATTCAATTCTGAATTTTGATTTTCTTAAAGATTATAAAATAATATTTGGGAAATTTATTTGCCATCGAATGTGAAAAAAATATTCGATTCTACTAAAATTTACATTTGTTCTCTGGTCTAAAACCTGATTTTCTTCTAATAAATAATAAAAATATCAGCTATTTTTTTTTAATTTAATTCTGAATTTGGAATTTCTTAAAGATTCTAAAATAATATTTGGGAAATTTATTTGCCATAGAATGTGTAAAAAATATTCGGTTCTACAAAAATTGACATTTGGTCTCTTGTCTAAAACCAAATTTTCTTCTCATAAATAAGAAAAATATCAGCAATTTTTTTTTGAATTCAATTCTGAATTTGGATTTTCTTAAAGATTCAAAAATAATATTTGGGAAATTTATTTGCCATAGAATGTGTAAAAAATATTTGATGCAACAAAAATTGATATTTGGTCTCAGGTCTAAAACCTGATTTCGTTCTCATAAATTATAAAAATATCAGCTATTTTTTTTTAAATTCAATTCTGAATTTGGATTTTCTTAAAGATTATAAAATAATATTTGGGAAATTTATTTGCCATCGAATTTAAAAAAAATATTCGATTCTACAAAAATTTACATTTGCTCTCAGGTCTAAAACCTGATTTTCTTCTCATAAATGATAAAAATATCAGCTATTTTTTTTTAATTTAATTCTGAATTCCGATTTTCTTAAAGATTCTAAAATTATATTTAGGAATTTTATTTGCCATAGAATGTGTAAAAAATATTCGATTCTACAAAAATTGACATTTCGTCTCTGGTCTAAAACCTGATTTTCTTCTCATAAATAATAAGAATATCAGCTTTTTTTTTAAATTTAATTCTGAATTTGGATTTTCTTAAAGATTCTAAAATAATATTTGGGAAATTTGTTTGCCATAGAATGTGTAAAAAATATTCGATTCTACAAAAATTGACATTTGGTCTCTGGTCTAAAACCTGATTTTGTTCTCATAAATTATAAAAATGTCATCTATTTTTTTAAAATTCAATTCTGAATTTAGATTTTTTTAAAGATTATAAAATAATATTTAGGAATTTTCATTTGCATAGAATGTGTAAAAATATTTGATTCTACAAAAATTGATATTTGGTCTCAGGTCTAAAACCTGATTTTGTTCTCATAAATTATAAAAATGTCATCTATTTTTTTTAAATTCAATTCTGAATTTAGATTTTTTTAAAGATTATAAAATAATATTTAGGAATTTTCATTTGCATAGAATGTGTAAAAATATTTGATTCTACAAAAATTGATATTTGGTCTCAGGTCTAAAACCTGATTTCGATCTCATAAATTATAAAAATATCAGCTATTTTTTTTTAAATTCAATTCTGAATTTAGATTTTTTTAAAGATTATAAAATAATATTTAGGAATTTTCATTTGCATAGAATGTGTAAAAATATTTGATTCTACAAAAACTGATATATGGTCTCAGGTCTAAAACCTGATTTCGTTCTAATAAATAATAAAAATATGAGCTATTTTTTTTTAAATTTAATTCTGAATTTTGATTTTCTTAAAGATTCTAAAATTATATTTAGGAATTTTATTTGCCATAGAATGTGTAAAAAATATTCGATTCTACAAAAATTGACATTTCGTCTCTGGTCTAAAACCTGATTTTCTTCTCATAAACAATAAAAATATGAGCTATTTTTTTTAAATTCAATTCTGAATGCGGATTTTTTTAAAGATTCTAAAATAATATTTGGGAAATTTATTTGCCATAGAATGTGTACAAAATATTCGATTCTACAAAAATTGACATTTCGTCTCTGGTCTAAAACCTGATTTTCTTCTCATAAATAATAAGAATATCAGCTTTTTTTTTTAAATTTAATTCTGAATTTGGATTTTCTTAAAGATTCTAAAATAATATTTGGGAAATTTGTTTGCCATAGAATGTGTAAAAAATATTCGATTCTACAAAAATTGACATTTGGTCTCTGGTCTAAAACCTGATTTTGTTCTCATAAATTATAAAAATGTCATCTATTTTTTTTAAATTCAATTCTGAATTTAGATTTTTTTAAAGATTATAAAATAATATTTAGGAATTTTCATTTGCATAGAATGTGTAAAAATATTTGATTCTACAAAAATTGATATTTGGTCTCAGGTCTAAAACCTGATTTTGTTCTCATAAATTATAAAAATGTCATCTATTTTTTTTAAATTCAATTCTGAATTTAGATTTTTTTAAAGATTATAAAATAATATTTAGGAATTTTCATTTGCATAGAATGTGTAAAAATATTTGATTCTACAAAAATTGATATTTGGTCTCAGGTCTAAAACCTGATTTCGATCTTATAAATTATAAAAATATCAGCTATTTTTTTTTAAATTCAATATTGAATTTGGATTTTCTTAAAGATTATAAAATAATATTTGGGAAATTTATTTGCCATCGAATGTGAAAAAAATATTCGATTCTACAAAAATTTACATTTGCTCTCAGGTCTAAAACCTGATTTTCTTCTCATAAATGATAAAAATATCAGCTATTTTTTTTTAATTTAATTCTGAATTCCGATTTTCTTAAAGATTCTAAAATTATATTTAGGAATTTTATTTGCCATAGAATGTGTAAAAAATATTCGATGCAACAAAAATTGATATTTGGTCTCAGGTCATAAACCTGATTTTGTTCTCATAAATTATAAAAATGTCATCTATTTTTTTTAAATTTAATTCTAAATTTAGATTTTCTTAAAGATTATAAAATAATATTTAGGAAATTTAATTTGCATAGAATGTGTAAAAAATATTTGATTCTACAAAAATTGATATTTGGTCTCAGGTCTAAAACCTGATTTCGTTCTCATAAATTATAAAAATATGAGCTATTTTTTTTTAAATTCATTTCTAAATTTGGATTTTCTTAAAGATTCTAAAATAATATTTGGGAAATTTATTTGCCATCGAATTTAAAAAAAATATTCGATTCTACAAAAATTGACTTTTCGTCTCTGGTGTAAAACCTGATTTTCTTCTCATAAATAATAAAAATATCAGTTATTTTTTTTTAAATTTAATTCTGAATTTCGATTATCTTAAAGATTCTAAAATTATATTTGCGAAATTTATTTGCCATAGAATGTGTAAAAAATATTCGATGCAACAAAAATTGATATTTGGTCTCCGGTCATAAACCTGATTTTGTTCTCATAAATTATAAAAATGTCATCTATTTTTTTTTAAATTCAATTCTGAATTTTGATTTTCTTAAAGATTATAAAATAATATTTGGGAAATTTATTTGCCATCGAATGTGAAAAAAATATTCGATTCTACAAAAATTTACATTTGCTCTCTGGTCTAAAACCTGATTTTCTTCTAATAAATAATAAAAATATCAGCTATTTTTTTTTAATTTAATTCTGAATTTGGAATTTCTTAAAGATTCTAAAATAATATTTGGGAAATTTATTTGCCATAGAATGTGTAAAAAATATTCGATTCTACAAAAATTGACATTTGGTCTCTTGTCTAAAACCTGATTTTCTTCTCATAAATAATAAAAATATCAGCTATTTTTTTTTAAATTCAATTCTGAATTTGGATTTTCTTAAAGATTCAAAAATAATATTTGGGAAATTTATTTGCCATAGAATGTGTAAAAAATATTCGATGCAACAAAAATTGATATTTGGTCTCAGGTCATAAACCTGATTTTGTTCTCATAAATTATAAAAATGTCATCTATTTTTTTTAAATTTAATTCTGAATTTAGATTTTCTTAAAGATTATAAAATAGTATTTAGGAAATTTCATTTGCATAGAATGTGTAAAAAATATTTGATTCTACAAAAATTGATATTTGGTCTCAGGTCTAAAACCTGATTTCGTTCTCGTAAATTATAAAAATATCAGCTATTTTTTTTTAAATTCAATTCTGAATTTGGATTTTCTTAAAGATTATAAAATAATATTTGGGAAATTTATTTGCCATCGAATGTGAAAAAAATATTCGATTCTACAAAAATTTACATTTGCTCTCAGGTCTAAAACCTGATTTTCTTCTCATAAATGATAAAAATATCAGCTATTTTTTTTTAATTTAATTCTGAATTCCGATTTTCTTAAAGATTCTAAAATTATATTTAGGAATTTTATTTGCCATAGAATGTGTAAAAAATATTCGATGCAACAAAAATTGATATTTGGTCTCAGGTCATAAACCTGATTTTGTTCTCATAAATTATAAAAATGTCATCTATTTTTTTTAAATTTAATTCTAAATTTAGATTTTCTTAAAGATTATAAAATAATATTTAGGAAATTTAATTTGCATAGAATGTGTAAAAAATATTTGATTCTACAAAAATTGATATTTGGTCTCAGGTCTAAAACCTGATTTCGTTCTCATAAATTATAAAAATATGAGCTATTTTTTTTTAAATTCATTTCTAAATTTGGATTTTCTTAAAGATTCTAAAATAATATTTGGGAAATTTATTTGCCATCGAATTTAAAAAAAATATTCGATTCTACAAAAATTGACTTTTCGTCTCTGGTGTAAAACCTGATTGTCTTCTCATAAATAATAAAAATATCAGTTATTTGTTTTTAAATTTAATTCTGAATTTCGATTATCTTAAAGATTCTAAAATTATATTTGCGAAATTTATTTGCCATAGAATGTGTAAAAAATATTCGATGCAACAAAAATTGATATTTGGTCTCCGGTCATAAACCTGATTTTGTTCTCATAAATTATAAAAATGTCATCTATTTTTTTTCAAATTCAATTCTGAATTTTGATTTTCTTAAAGATTATAAAATAATATTTGGGAAATTTATTTGCCATCGAATGTGAAAAAAATATTCGATTCTACAAAAATTTACATTTGCTCTCTGGTCTAAAACCTGATTTTCTTCTAATAAATAATAAAAATATCAGCTATTTTTTTTTAATTTAATTCTGAATTTGGAATTTCTTAAAGATTCTAAAATAATATTTGGGAAATTTATTTGCCATAGAATGTGTAAAAAATATTCGATTCTACAAAAATTGACATTTGGTCTCTTGTCTAAAACCTGATTTTCTTCTCATAAATAATAAAAATATCAGCTATTTTTTTTTAAATTCAATTCTGAATTTGGATTTTCTTAAAGATTCAAAAATAATATTTGGGAAATTTATTTGCCATAGAATGTGTAAAAAATATTCGATGCAACAAAAATTGATATTTGGTCTCAGGTCATAAACCTGATTTTGTTCTCATAAATTATAAAAATGTCATCTATTTTTTTTAAATTTAATTCTGAATTTAGATTTTCTTAAAGATTATAAAATAGTATTTAGGAAATTTCATTTGCATAGAATGTGTAAAAAATATTTGATTCTACAAAAATTGATATTTGGTCTCAGGTCTAAAACCTGATTTCGTTCTCATAAATTAGAAAAATATCAGCTATTTTTTTTTAAATTCAATTCTGAATTTGGATTTTCTTAAAGATTATAAAATAATATTTGGGAAATTTATTTGCCATCGAATGTGAAAAAAATATTCGATTCTACAAAAATTTACATTTGCTCTCAGGTCTAAAACCTGATTTTCTTCTCATAAATGATAAAAATATCAGCTATTTTTTTTTAATTTAATTCTGAATTCCGATTTTCTTAAAGATTCTAAAATTATATTTAGGAATTTTATTTGCCATAGAATGTGTAAAAAATATTCGATGCAACAAAAATTGATATTTGGTCTCAGGTCATAAACCTGATTTTGTTCTCATAAATTATAAAAATGTCATCTATTTTTTTTAAATTTAATTCTAAATTTAGATTTTCTTAAAGATTATAAAATAATATTTAGGAAATTTAATTTGCATAGAATGTGTAAAAAATATTTGATTCTACAAAAATTGATATTTGGTCTCAGGTCTAAAACCTGATTTCGTTCTCATAAATTATAAAAATATGAGCTATTTTTTTTTAAATTCATTTCTAAATTTGGATTTTCTTAAAGATTCTAAAATAATATTTGGGAAATTTATTTGCCATCGAATTTAAAAAAAATATTCGATTCTACAAAAATTGACGTTTCGTCTCTGGTGTAAAACCTGATTTTCTTCTCATAAATAATAAAAATATCAGTTATTTTTTTTTAAATTTAATTCTGAATTTCGATTATCTTAAAGATTCTAAAATAATATTTGGGAAATTTATTTGCCATAGAATGTGTAAAAAATATTCGATTCTACAAAAATTGACATTTGGTCTCTTGTCTAAAACCTGATTTTCTTCTCATAAATAATAAAAATATCAGCTATTTTTTTTTAAATTCAATTCTGAATTTGGATTTTCTTAAAGATTCAAAAATAATATTTGGGAAATTTATTTGCCATAGAATGTGTAAAAAATATTCGATGCAACAAAAATTGATATTTGGTCTCAGGTCATAAACCTGATTTTGTTCTCATAAATTATAAAAATGTCATCTATTTTTTTTAAATTTAATTCTGAATTTAGATTTTCTTAAAGATTATAAAATAGTATTTAGGAAATTTCATTTGCATAGAATGTGTAAAAAATATTTGATTCTACAAAAATTGATATTTGGTCTCAGGTCTAAAACCTGATTTCGTTCTCATAAATTATAAAAATATCAGCTATTTTTTTTTAAATTCAATTCTGAATTTGGATTTTCTTAAAGATTATAAAATAATATTTGGGAAATTTATTTGCCATCGAATGTGAAAAAAATATTCGATTCTACAAAAATTTACATTTGCTCTCAGGTCTAAAACCTGATTTTCTTCTCATAAATGATAAAAATATCAGCTATTTTTTTTTAATTTAATTCTGAATTCCGATTTTCTTAAAGATTCTAAAATTATATTTAGGAATTTTATTTGCCATAGAATGTGTAAAAAATATTCGATGCAACAAAAATTGATATTTGGTCTCAGGTCATAAACCTGATTTTGTTCTCATAAATTATAAAAATGTCATCTATTTTTTTTAAATTTAATTCTAAATTTAGATTTTCTTAAAGATTATAAAATAATATTTAGGAAATTTAATTTGCATAGAATGTGTAAAAAATATTTGATTCTACAAAAATTGATATTTGGTCTCAGGTCTAAAACCTGATTTCGTTCTCATAAATTATAAAAATATAAGCTATTTTTTTTTAAATTCATTTCTAAATTTGGATTTTCTTAAAGATTCTAAAATAATATTTGGGAAATTTATTTGCCATCGAATTTAAAAAAAATATTCGATTCTACAAAAATTGACTTTTCGTCTCTGGTGTAAAACCTGATTTTCTTCTCATAAATAATAAAAATATCAGTTATTTTTTTTTAAATTTAATTCTAAATTTCGATTATCTTAAAGATTCTAAAATTATATTTGCGAAATTTATTTGCCATAGAATGTGTAAAAAATATTCGATGCAACAAAAATTGATATTTGGTCTCCGGTCATAAACCTGATTTTGTTCTCATAAATTATAAAAATGTCATCTATTTTTTTTTAAATTCAATTCTGAATTTTGATTTTCTTAAAGATTATAAAATAATATTTGGGAAATTTATTTGCCATCGAATGTGAAAAAAATATTCGATTCTACAAAAATTTACATTTGCTCTCTGGTCTAAAACCTGATTTTCTTCTAATAAATAATAAAAATATCAGCTATTTTTTTTTAATTTAATTCTGAATTTGGAATTTCTTAAAGATTCTAAAATAATATTTGGGAAATTTATTTGCCATAGAATGTGTAAAAAATATTCGATTCTACAAAAATTGACATTTGGTCTCTTGTCTAAAACCTGATTTTCTTCTCATAAATAATAAAAATATCAGCTATTTCTTTTTAAATTCAATTCTGAATTTGGATTTTCTTAAAGATTCAAAAATAATATTTGGGAAATTTATTTGCCATAGAATGTGTAAAAAATATTCGATGCAACAAAAATTGATATTTGGTCTCAGGTCATAAACCTGATTTTGTTCTCATAAATTATAAAAATGTCATCTATTTTTTTTAAATTTAATTCTGAATTTAGATTTTCTTAAAGATTATAAAATAGTATTTAGGAAATTTCATTTGCATAGAATGTGTAAAAAATATTTGATTCTACAAAAATTGATATTTGGTCTCAGGTCTAGAACCTGATTTCGTTCTCATAAATTATAAAAATATCAGCTATTTTTTTTTAAATTCAATTCTGAATTTGGATTTTCTTAAAGATTATAAAATAATATTTGGGAAATTTATTTGCCATCGAATGTGAAAAAAATATTCGATTCTACAAAAATTTACATTTGCTCTCAGGTCTAAAACCTGATTTTCTTCTCATAAATGATAAAAATATCAGCTATTTTTTTTTAATTTAATTCTGAATTCCGATTTTCTTAAAGATTCTAAAATTATATTTAGGAATTTTATTTGCCATAGAATGTGTAAAAAATATTCGATGCAACAAAAATTGATATTTGGTCTCAGGTCATAAACCTGATTTTGTTCTCATAAATTATAAAAATGTCATCTATTTTTTTTAAATTTAATTCTAAATTTAGATTTTCTTAAAGATTATAAAATAATATTTAGGAAATTTAATTTGCATAGAATGTGTAAAAAATATTTGATTCTACAAAAATTGATATTTGGTCTCAGGTCTAAAACCTGATTTCGTTCTCATAAATTATAAAAATATAAGCTATTTTTTTTTAAATTCATTTCTAAATTTGGATTTTCTTAAAGATTCTAAAATAATATTTGGGAAATTTATTTGCCATCGAATTTAAAAAAAATATTCGATTCTACAAAAATTGACTTTTCGTCTCTGGTGTAAAACCTGATTTTCTTCTCATAAATAATAAAAATATCAGTTATTTTTTTTTAAATTTAATTCTAAATTTCGATTATCTTAAAGATTCTAAAATTATATTTGCGAAATTTATTTGCCATAGAATGTGTAAAAAATATTCGATGCAACAAAAATTGATATTTGGTCTCCGGTCATAAACCTGATTTTGTTCTCATAAATTATAAAAATGTCATCTATTTTTTTTTAAATTCAATTCTGAATTTTGATTTTCTTAAAGATTATAAAATAATATTTGGGAAATTTATTTGCCATCGAATGTGAAAAAAATATTCGATTCTACAAAAATTTACATTTGCTCTCTGGTCTAAAACCTGATTTTCTTCTAATAAATAATAAAAATATCAGCTATTTTTTTTTAATTTAATTCTGAATTTGGAATTTCTTAAAGATTCTAAAATAATATTTGGGAAATTTATTTGCCATAGAATGTGTAAAAAATATTCGATTCTACAAAAATTGACATTTGGTCTCTTGTCTAAAACCTGATTTTCTTCTCATAAATAATAAAAATATCAGCTATTTTTTTTTAAATTCAATTCTGAATTTGGATTTTCTTAAAGATTCAAAAATAATATTTGGGAAATTTATTTGCCATAGAATGTGTAAAAAATATTCGATGCAACAAAAATTGATATTTGGTCTCAGGTCATAAACCTGATTTTGTTCTCATAAATTATAAAAATGTCATCTATTTTTTTTAAATTTAATTCTGAATTTAGATTTTCTTAAAGATTATAAAATAGTATTTAGGAAATTTCATTTGCATAGAATGTGTAAAAAATATTTGATTCTACAAAAATTGATATTTGGTCTAAGGTCTAGAACCTGATTTCGTTCTCATAAATTATAAAAATATCAGCTATTTTTTTTTAAATTCAATTCTGAATTTGGATTTTCTTAAAGATTATAAAATAATATTTGGGAAATTTATTTGCCATCGAATGTGAAAAAAATATTCGATTCTACAAAAATTTACATTTGCTCTCAGGTCTAAAACCTGATTTTCTTCTCATAAATGATAAAAATATCAGCTATTTTTTTTTAATTTAATTCTGAATTCCGATTTTCTTAAAGATTCTAAAATTATATTTAGGAATTTTATTTGCCATAGAATGTGTAAAAAATATTCGATGCAACAAAAATTGATATTTGGTCTCAGGTCATAAACCTGATTTTGTTCTCATAAATTATAAAAATGTCATCTATTTTTTTTAAATTTAATTCTAAATTTAGATTTTCTTAAAGATTATAAAATAATATTTAGGAAATTTAATTTGCATAGAATGTGTAAAAAATATTTGATTCTACAAAAATTGATATTTGGTCTCAGGTCTAAAACCTGATTTCGTTCTCATAAATTATAAAAATATAAGCTATTTTTTTTTAAATTCATTTCTAAATTTGGATTTTCTTAAAGATTCTAAAATAATATTTGGGAAATTTATTTGCCATCGAATTTAAAAAAAATATTCGATTCTACAAAAATTGACTTTTCGTCTCTGGTGTAAAACTTGATTTTCTTCTCATAAATAATAAAAATATCAGTTATTTTTTTTTAAATTTAATTCTAAATTTCGATTATCTTAAAGATTCTAAAATTATATTTGCGAAATTTATTTGCCATAGAATGTGTAAAAAATATTCGATGCAACAAAAATTGATATTTGGTCTCCGGTCATAAACCTGATTTTGTTCTCATAAATTATAAAAATGTCATCTATTTTTTTTTAAATTCAATTCTGAATTTTGATTTTCTTAAAGATTATAAAATAATATTTGGGAAATTTATTTGCCATCGAATGTGAAAAAAATATTCGATTCTACAAAAATTTACATTTGCTCTCTGGTCTAAAACCTGATTTTCTTCTAATAAATAATAAAAATATCAGCTATTTTTTTTTAATTTAATTCTGAATTTGGAATTTCTTAAAGATTCTAAAATAATATTTGGGAAATTTATTTGCCATAGAATGTGTAAAAAATATTCGATTCTACAAAAATTGACATTTGGTCTCTTGTCTAAAACCTGATTTTCTTCTCATAAATAATAAAAATATCAGCTATTTTTTTTTAAATTCAATTCTGAATTTGGATTTTCTTAAAGATTCAAAAATAATATTTGGGAAATTTATTTGCCATAGAATGTGTAAAAAATATTCGATGCAACAAAAATTGATATTTGGTCTCAGGTCATAAACCTGATTTTGTTCTCATAAATTATAAAAATGTCATCTATTTTTTTTAAATTTAATTCTGAATTTAGATTTTCTTAAAGATTATAAAATAGTATTTAGGAAATTTCATTTGCATAGAATGTGTAAAAAATATTTGATTCTACAAAAATTGATATTTGGTCTCAGGTCTAGAACCTGATTTCGTTCTCATAAATTATAAAAATATCAGCTATTTTTTTTTAAATTCAATTCTGAATTTGGATTTTCTTAAAGATTATAAAATAATATTTGGGAAATTTATTTGCCATCGAATGTGAAAAAAATATTCGATTCTACAAAAATTTACATTTGCTCTCAGGTCTAAAACCTGATTTTCTTCTCATAAATGATAAAAATATCAGCTATTTTTTTTTAATTTAATTCTGAATTCCGATTTTCTTAAAGATTCTAAAATTATATTTAGGAATTTTATTTGCCATAGAATGTGTAAAAAATATTCGATGCAACAAAAATTGATATTTGGTCTCAGGTCATAAACCTGATTTTGTTCTCATAAATTATAAAAATGTCATCTATTTTTTTTAAATTTAATTCTAAATTTAGATTTTCTTAAAGATTATAAAATAATATTTAGGAAATTTAATTTGCATAGAATGTGTAAAAAATATTTGATTCTACAAAAATTGATATTTGGTCTCAGGTCTAAAACCTGATTTCGCTCTCATAAATTATAAAAATATAAGCTATTTTTTTTAAATTCATTTCTAAATTTGGATTTTCTTAAAGATTCTAAAATAATATTTGGGAAATTTATTTGCCATCGAATTTAAAAAAAATATTCGATTCTACAAAAATTGACTTTTCGTCTCTGGTGTAAAACCTGATTTTCTTCTCATAAATAATAAAAATATCAGTTATTTTTTTTTAAATTTAATTCTAAATTTCGATTATCTTAAAGATTCTAAAATTATATTTGCGAAATTTATTTGCCATAGAATGTGTAAAAAATATTCGATGCAACAAAAATTGATATTTGGTCTCCGGTCATAAACCTGATTTTGTTCTCATAAATTATAAAAATGTCATCTATTTTTTTTTAAATTCAATTCTGAATTTTGATTTTCTTAAAGATTATAAAATAATATTTGGGAAATTTATTTGCCATCGAATGTGAAAAAAATATTCGATTCTACAAAAATTTACATTTGCTCTCTGGTCTAAAACCTGATTTTCTTCTAATAAATAATAAAAATATCAGCTATTTTTTTTTAATTTAATTCTGAATTTGGAATTTCTTAAAGATTCTAAAATAATATTTGGGAAATTTATTTGCCATAGAATGTGTAAAAAATATTCGATTCTACAAAAATTGACATTTGGTCTCTTGTCTAAAACCTGATTTTCTTCTCATAAATAATAAAAATATCAGCTATTTTTTTTTAAATTCAATTCTGAATTTGGATTTTCTTAAAGATTCAAAAATAATATTTGGGAAATTTATTTGCCATAGAATGTGTAAAAAATATTCGATGCAACAAAAATTGATATTTGGTCTCAGGTCATAAACCTGATTTTGTTCTCATAAATTATAAAAATGTCATCTATTTTTTTTAAATTTAATTCTGAATTTAGATTTTCTTAAAGATTATAAAATAGTATTTAGGAAATTTCATTTGCATAGAATGTGTAAAAAATATTTGATTCTACAAAAATTGATATTTGGTCTCAGGTCTAGAACCTGATTTCGTTCTCATAAATTATAAAAATATCAGCTATTTTTTTTTAAATTCAATTCTGAATTTGGATTTTCTTAAAGATTATAAAATAATATTTGGGAAATTTATTTGCCATCGAATGTGAAAAAAATATTCGATTCTACAAAAATTTACATTTGCTCTCAGGTCTAAAACCTGATTTTCTTCTCATAAATGATAAAAATATCAGCTATTTTTTTTTAATTTAATTCTGAATTCCGATTTTCTTAAAGATTCTAAAATTATATTTAGGAATTTTATTTGCCATAGAATGTGTAAAAAATATTCGATGCAACAAAAATTGATATTTGGTCTCAGGTCATAAACCTGATTTTGTTCTCATAAATTATAAAAATGTCATCTATTTTTTTTAAATTTAATTCTAAATTTAGATTTTCTTAAAGATTATAAAATAATATTTAGGAAATTTAATTTGCATAGAATGTGTAAAAAATATTTGATTCTACAAAAATTGATATTTGGTCTCAGGTCTAAAACCTGATTTCGTTCTCATAAATTATAAAAATATAAGCTATTTTTTTTTAAATTCATTTCTAAATTTGGATTTTCTTAAAGATTCTAAAATAATATTTGGGAAATTTATTTGCCATCGAATTTAAAAAAAATATTCGATTCTACAAAAATTGACTTTTCGTCTCTGGTGTAAAACCTGATTTTCTTCTCATAAATAATAAAAATATCAGTTATTTTTTTTTAAATTTAATTCTAAATTTCGATTATCTTAAAGATTCTAAAATTATATTTGCGAAATTTATTTGCCATAGAATGTGTAAAAAATATTCGATGCAACAAAAATTGATATTTGGTCTCCGGTCATAAACCTGATTTTGTTCTCATAAATTATAAAAATGTCATCTATTTTTTTTTAAATTCAATTCTGAATTTTGATTTTCTTAAAGATTATAAAATAATATTTGGGAAATTTATTTGCCATCGAATGTGAAAAAAATATTCGATTCTACAAAAATTTACATTTGCTCTCTGGTCTAAAACCTGATTTTCTTCTAATAAATAATAAAAATATCAGCTATTTTTTTTTAATTTAATTCTGAATTTGGAATTTCTTAAAGATTCTAAAATAATATTTGGGAAATTTATTTGCCATAGAATGTGTAAAAAATATTCGATTCTACAAAAATTGACATTTGGTCTCTTGTCTAAAACCTGATTTTCTTCTCATAAATAATAAAAATATCAGCTATTTTTTTTTAAATTCAATTCTGAATTTGGATTTTCTTAAAGATTCAAAAATAATATTTGGGAAATTTATTTGCCATAGAATGTGTAAAAAATATTCGATGCAACAAAAATTGATATTTGGTCTCAGGTCATAAACCTGATTTTGTTCTCATAAATTATAAAAATGTCATCTATTTTTTTTAAATTTAATTCTGAATTTAGATTTTCTTAAAGATTATAAAATAGTATTTAGGAAATTTCATTTGCATAGAATGTGTAAAAAATATTTGATTCTACAAAAATTGATATTTGGTCTCAGGTCTAAAACCTGATTTCGTTCTCATAAATTATAAAAATATCAGCTATTTTTTTTTAAATTCAATTCTGAATTTGGATTTTCTTAAAGATTATAAAATAATATTTGGGAAATTTATTTGCCATCGAATGTGAAAAAAATATTCGATTCTACAAAAATTTACATTTGCTCTCAGGTCTAAAACCTGATTTTCTTCTCATAAATGATAATAATATCAGCTATTTTTTTTTAATTTAATTCTGAATTCCGATTTTCTTAAAGATTCTAAAATTATATTTAGGAATTTTATTTGCCATAGAATGTGTAAAAAATATTCGATGCAACAAAAATTGATATTTGGTCTCAGGTCATAAACCTGATTTTGTTCTCATAAATTATAAAAATGTCATCTATTTTTTTTAAATTTAATTCTAAATTTAGATTTTCTTAAAGATTATAAAATAATATTTAGGAAATTTAATTTGCATAGAATGTGAAAAAATATTTGATTCTACAACAATTGATATTTGGTCTCAGGTCTAAAACCTGATTTCGTTCTCATAAATTATAAAAATATGAGCTATTTTTTTTTAAATTCATTTCTAAATTCGGATTATCTTAAAGATTCTAAAATTATATTTGCAAAATTTATTTGCCATAGAATGTGTAAAAAATATTCGATGCAACAAAAATTGATATTTGGTCTCAGGTCTAAAACCTGATTTCGATCTCATAAATTATAAAAATATCAGCTATTTTTTTTTAAATTCAATTCTGAATTTAGATTTTTTTAATGATTATAAAATAATATTTAGGAATTTTCATTTGCATAGAATGTGTAAAAATATTTGATTCTACAAAAATTGATATATGGTCTCAGGTCTAAAACCTGATTTCGTTCTAATAAATAATAAAAATATGAGCTATTTTTTTTTAAATTTAATTCTGAATTTTGATTTTCTTAAAGATTCTAAAATTATATTTGGGAAATTTATTTGCCATAGAATGTGTAAAAAATATTCGATGCAACAAAAATTGATATTTGGTCTCAGGTCTAAAACCTGATTTTCTTCTGATAAATTATAAAAATATCAGCTATTTTTTTTTAAATTCAATTCTGAATTTGAATTTTCTTAAAAAGTATAAAATAATATTTGGGAAATTTATTTGCCATCGAATGTGTAAAAAATATTCGATTCTACAAAAATTGACATTTGCTCTCTGGTCTAAAACCTGATTTTCATCTCATAAATAATAAGAATATTAGCTTTTTTTTTAAATTTAATTCTGAATTTGGATTTTCTTAAAGATTCTAAAATAATATTTGGGAAATTTATTTGCCATAGAATGTGTAAAAAATATTCGATTCTACAAAAATTGACATTTGGTCTCTTGTCTAAAACCTGATTTTCTTCTCATAAATAATAAAAATATCAGCTATTTTTTTTTAAATTCAATTCTGAATTTGGATTTTCTTAAAGATTATAAAATAATATTTGGGAAATTTATTTGCCATCGAATGTGAAAAAAATATTCGATTCTACAAAAATTTACATTTGCTCTCAGGTCTAAAACCTGATTTTCTTCTCATAAATGATAAAAATATCAGCTATTTTTTTTTAATTTAATTCTGAATTCCGATTTTCTTAAAGATTCTAAAATTATATTTAGGAATTTTATTTGCCATAGAATGTGTAAAAAATATTCGATGCAACAAAAATTGATATTTGGTCTCAGGTCATAAACCTGATTTTGTTCTCATAAATTATAAAAATGTCATCTATTTTTTTTAAATTTAATTCTAAATTTAGATTTTCTTAAAGATTATAAAATAATATTTAGGAAATTTAATTTGCATAGAATGTGTAAAAAATATTTGATTCTACAAAAATTGATATTTGGTCTCAGGTCTAAAACCTGATTTCGTTCTCATAAATTATAAAAATATGAGCTATTTTTTTTTAAATTCATTTCTAAATTTGGATTTTCTTAAAGATTCTAAAATAATATTTGGGAAATTTATTTGCCATCGAATTTAAAAAAAATATTCGATTCTACAAAAATTGACTTTTCGTCTCTGGTGTAAAACCTGATTTTCTTCTCATAAATAATAAAAATATCAGTTATTTTTTTTTAAATTTAATTCTAAATTTCGATTATCTTAAAGATTCTAAAATTATATTTGCGAAATTTATTTGCCATAGAATGTGTAAAAAATATTCGATGCAACAAAAATTGATATTTGGTCTCCGGTCATAAACCTGATTTTGTTCTCATAAATTATAAAAATGTCATCTATTTTTTTTTAAATTCAATTCTGAATTTTGATTTTCTTAAAGATTATAAAATAATATTTGGGAAATTTATTTGCCATCGAATGTGAAAAAAATATTCGATTCTACAAAAATTTACATTTGCTCTCTGGTCTAAAACCTGATTTTCTTCTAATAAATAATAAAAATATCAGCTATTTTTTTTTAATTTAATTCTGAATTTGGAATTTCTTAAAGATTCTAAAATAATATTTGGGAAATTTATTTGCCATAGAATGTGTAAAAAATATTCGATTCTACAAAAATTGACATTTGGTCTCTTGTCTAAAACCTGATTTTCTTCTCATAAATAATAAAAATATCAGCTATTTTTTTTTAAATTCAATTCTGAATTTGGATTTTCTTAAAGATTCAAAAATAATATTTGGGAAATTTATTTGCCATAGAATGTGTAAAAAATATTCGATGCAACAAAAATTGATATTTGGTCTCAGGTCATAAACCTGATTTTGTTCTCATAAATTATAAAAATGTCATCTATTTTTTTTAAATTTAATTCTGAATTTAGATTTTCTTAAAGATTATAAAATAGTATTTAGGAAATTTCATTTGCATAGAATGTGTAAAAAATATTTGATTCTACAAAAATTGATATTTGGTCTCAGGTCTAAAACCTGATTTCGTTCTCATAAATTATAAAAATATCAGCTATTTTTTTTTAAATTCAATTCTGAATTTGGATTTTCTTAAAGATTATAAAATAATATTTGGGAAATTTATTTGCCATCGAATGTGAAAAAAATATTCGATTCTACAAAAATTTACATTTGCTCTCAGGTCTAAAACCTGATTTTCTTCTCATAAATGATAAAAATATCAGCTATTTTTTTTTAATTTAATTCTGAATTCCGATTTTCTTAAAGATTCTAAAATAATATTTGGGAAATTTATTTGCCATAGAATGTGTAAAAAATATTCGATTCTACAAAAATTGACATTTGGTCTCTTGTCTAAAACCTGATTTTCTTCTCATAAATAATAAAAATATCAGCTATTTTTTTTTAAATTCAATTCTGAATTTGGATTTTCTTAAAGATTCAAAAATAATATTTGGGAAATTTATTTGCCATAGAATGTGTAAAAAATATTCGATGCAACAAAAATTGATATTTGGTCTCAGGTCATAAACCTGATTTTGTTCTCATAAATTATAAAAATGTCATCTATTTTTTTTAAATTTAATTCTGAATTTAGATTTTCTTAAAGATTATAAAATAGTATTTAGGAAATTTCATTTGCATAGAATGTGTAAAAAATATTTGATTCTACAAAAATTGATATTTGGTCTCAGGTCTAAAACCTGATTTCGTTCTCATAAATTATAAAAATATCAGCTATTTTTTTTTAAATTCAATTCTGAATTTGGATTTTCTTAAAGATTATAAAATAATATTTGGGAAATTTATTTGCCATCGAATGTGAAAAAAATATTCGATTCTACAAAAATTTACATTTGCTCTCAGGTCTAAAACCTGATTTTCTTCTCATAAATGATAAAAATATCAGCTATTTTTTTTTAATTTAATTCTGAATTCCGATTTTCTTAAAGATTCTAAAATTATATTTAGGAATTTTATTTGCCATAGAATGTGTAAAAAATATTCGATGCAACAAAAATTGATATTTGGTCTTAGGTCATAAACCTGATTTTGTTCTCATAAGTTATAAAAATGTCATCTATTTTTTTTAAATTTAATTCTAAATTTAGATTTTCTTAAAGATTATAAAATAATATTTAGGAAATTTAATTTGCATAGAATGTGTAAAAAATATTTGATTCTACAAAAATTGATATTTGGTCTCAGGTCTAAAACCTGATTTCGTTCTCATAAATTATAAAAATATGAGCTATTTTTTTTTAAATTCATTTCTAAATTTGGATTTTCTTAAAGATTCTAAAATAATATTTGGGAAATTTATTTGCCATCGAATTTAAAAAAAATATTCGATTCTACAAAAATTGACATTTCGTCTCTGGTCTAAAACCTGATTTTCTTCTCATAAACAATAAAAATATGAGCTATTTTTTTTAAATTCAATTCTGAATGCTGATTTTTTTAAAGATTCTAAAATAATATTTGGGAAATTTATTTGCCATAGAATGTGTACAAAATATTCGATTCTACAAAAATTGACATTTCGTCTCTGGTGTAAAACCTGATTTTCTTCTCATAAATAATAAAAATATCAGTTATTTTTTTTTAAATTTAATTCTAAATTTCGATTATCTTAAAGATTCTAAAATTATATTTGCGAAATTTATTTGCCATAGAATGTGTAAAAAATATTCGATGCAACAAAAATTGATATTTGGTCTCCGGTCATAAACCTGATTTTGTTCTCATAAATTATAAAAATGTCATCTATTTTCTTTTAAATTCAATTCTGAATTTTGATTTTCTTAAAGATTATAAAATAATATTTGGGAAATTTATTTGCCATCGAATGTGAAAAAAATATTCGATTCTACAAAAATTTACATTTGCTCTCTGGTCTAAAACCTGATTTTCTTCTAATAAATAATAAAAATATCAGCTATTTTTTTTTAATTTAATTCTGAATTTGGAATTTCTTAAAGATTCTAAAATAATATTTGGGAAATTTATTTGCCATAGAATGTGTAAAAAATATTCGATTCTACAAAAATTGACATTTGGTCTCTTGTCTAAAACCTGATTTTCTTCTCATAAATAATAAAAATATCAGCTATTTTTTTTTAAATTCAATTCTGAATTTGGATTTTCTTAAAGATTCAAAAATAATATTTGGGAAATTTATTTGCCATAGAATGTGTAAAAAATATTCGATGCAACAAAAATTGATATTTGGTCTCAGGTCATAAACCTGATTTTGTTCTCATAAATTATAAAAATGTCATCTATTTTTTTTAAATTTAATTCTGAATTTAGATTTTCTTAAAGATTATAAAATAGTATTTAGGAAATTTCATTTGCATAGAATGTGTAAAAAATATTTGATTCTACAAAAATTGATATTTGGTCTCAGGTCTAAAACCTGATTTCGTTCTCATAAATTATAAAAATATCAGCTATTTTTTTTTAAATTCAATTCTGAATTTGGATTTTCTTAAAGATTATAAAATAATATTTGGGAAATTTATTTGCCATCGAATGTGAAAAAAATATTCGATTCTACAAAAATTTACATTTGCTCTCAGGTCTAAAACCTGATTTTCTTCTCATAAATGATAAAAATATCAGCTATTTTTTTTTAATTTAATTCTGAATTCCGATTTTCTTAAAGATTCTAAAATTATATTTAGGAATTTTATTTGCCATAGAATGTGTAAAAAATATTCGATGCAACAAAAATTGATATTTGGTCTCAGGTCATAAACCTGATTTTGTTCTCATAAATTATAAAAATGTCATCTATTTTTTTTAAATTTAATTCTAAATTTAGATTTTCTTAAAGATTATAAAATAATATTTAGGAAATTTAATTTGCATAGAATGTGTAAAAAATATTTGATTCTACAAAAATTGATATTTGGTCTCAGGTCTAAAACCTGATTTCGTTCTCATAAATTATAAAAATATAAGCTATTTTTTTTTAAATTCATTTCTAAATTTGGATTATCTTAAAGATTCTAAAATTATATTTGCAAAATTTATTTGCCATAGAATGTGTAAAAAATATTCGATGCAACAAAAATTGATATTTGGTCTCAGGTCTAAAACCTGATTTCGATCTCATAAATTATAAAAATATCAGCTATTTTTTTTTAAATTCAATTCTGAATTTAGATTTTTTTAATGATTATAAAATAATATTTAGGAATTTTCATTTGCATAGAATGTGTAAAAATATTTGATTCTACAAAAATTGATATATGGTCTCAGGTCTAAAACCTGATTTCGTTCTAATAAATAATAAAAATATGAGCTATTTTTTTTTAAATTTAATTCTGAATTTTGATTTTCTTAAAGATTCTAAAATTATATTTGGGAAATTTATTTGCCATAGAATGTGTAAAAAATATTCGATGCAACAAAAATTGATATTTGGTCTCAGGTCTAAAACCTGATTTTCTTCTGATAGATTATAAAAATATCAGCTATTTTTTTTTAAATTCAATTCTGAATTTGAATTTTCTTAAAAAGTATAAAATAATATTTGGGAAATTTATTTGCCATCGAATGTGTAAAAAAGATTCGATTCTACAAAAATTGACATTTGCTCTCTGGTCTAAAACCTGATTTTCATTTCATAAATAATAAGAATATTAGCTTTTTTTTTAAATTTAATTCTGAATTTGGATTTTCTTAAAGATTCTAAAATAATATTTGGGAAATTTATTTGCCATAGAATGTGTAAAAAATATTCGATTCTACAAAAATTGACATTTGGTCTCTTGTCTAAAACCTGATTTTCTTCTCATAAATAATAAAAATATCAGCTATTTTTTTTTAAATTCAATTCTGAATTTGGATTTTCTTAAAGATTCTAAAATAATATTTGGGAAATTTATTTGCCATAGAATGTGTACAAAATATTCGATTCTACAAAAATTGACATTTCGTCTCTGGTCTAAAACCTGATTTTCTTCTCATAAATAATAAAAATATCAGCTACTTTTTTTAAATTCAATTCTGAATTTGGATTTTCTTAAAGATTCTAAAATAATATTTGGGAAATTTATTTGCCATAGAATGTGTAAAAAATATTCGATTCTACAAAAATTGACATTTGCTCTCTGGTCTAAAACCTGATTTTCATCTCATAAATAATAAAAATATCAGCTTTTTTTTTTAAATTTAATTCTGAATTTGGATTTTCTTAAAGATTCTAAAAAAATATTTGGGAAATTTATTTGCCATAGAATGTGTAAAAAATATTCGATTCTACAAAAATTGACATTTCGTCTCCGGTCTAAAACCTGATTTCGTTCTAATAAATAATAAAAATATGAGCTATTTTTTTTTAAATTTAATTCTGAATTTGGATTTTCTTAAAGATTCTAAAATTATATTTGGGAAATTTATTTGCCATAGAATGTGTAAAAAATATTCGATTCTACAAAAATTGACATTTCGTCTCTGGTCTAAAACCTGATTTTCATCTCATAAATAATAAGAATATCAGCTTTTTTTTTAAATTTAATTCTGAATTTGGATTTTCTTAAAGATTCTAAAATAAAATTTGGGAAATTTATTTGCCATAGAATGTGTAAAAAATATTCTATTCTACAAAAATTGACATTTGGTCTCTTGTCTAAAACCTGATTTTCTTCTCATAAATAATAAAAATATCAGCTATTTCTTTTTAAATTCAATTCTGAATTTGGATTTTCTTAAAGAGTATAAAATAATATTTGGGAAATTTATTTGCCATCGAATGTGTAAAAATTATTCGATTCTACAAAAATTGACATTTGCTCTCTGGTTTAAAACCTGATTTTCTTCTCATAAATAATAAGAATATCAGCTTTTATTTTCAAATTTAATTCTGAATTTGGATTTTCTTAAAGATTTTAAAATAATATTTGCGAAATTTATTTGCCATAGAATGTGTAAAAAATATTCAATGCAACAAAAATTGATATTTGGTCTCAGGTCATAAACCTGATTTTGTTCTCATAAATTATAAAAATGTCATCTATTTTTTTTCAATTTAATTCTAAATTTAGATTTTCTTAAAGATTATAAAATAATATTTAGGAAATTTAATTTGCATAGAATGTGTAAAAAATATTTGATTCTACAAAAATTGATATTTGGTCTCAGGTCTAAAACCTGATTTCGTTCTCATAAATTATAAAAATATGAGCTATTTTTTTTAAATTCATTTCTAAATTTGGATTTTCTTAAAGATTCTAAAATTATATTTGGGAAATTTATTTGCCATCGAATGTGTTCAAAATATTCGATTCTACAAAAATTGACTTTTCGTCTCTGGTGTAAAACCTGATTTTCTTCTCATAAATAATAAAAATATCAGTTATTTTTTTTTAAATTTAATTCTGAATTTGGATTATCTTAAAGATTCTAAAATTATATTTGCGAAATTTATTTGCCATAGAATGTGTAAAAAATATTCGATGCAACAAAAATTGATATTTGGTCTCCGGTCATAAACCTGATTTTGTTCTCATAAATTATAAAAATGTCATCTATTTTTTTTAAATTCAATTCTGAATTTTGATTTTCTTAAAGATTATAAAATAATATTTGGGAAATTTATTTGCCATCGAATGTGAAAAAAATATTCAATTCTACTAAAATTTACATTTGTTCTCTGGTCTAAAACCTGATTTTCTTCTAATAAATAATAAAAATATCAGCTATTTTTTTTTAATTTAATTCTGAATTTGGAATTTCTTAAAGATTCTAAAATAATATTTGGGAAATTTATTTGCCATAGAATGTGTAAAAAATATTCGGTTCTACAAAAATTGACATTTGGTCTCTTGTCTAAAACCAAATTTTCTTCTCATAAATAAGAAAAATATCAGCAATTTTTTTTTGAATTCAATTCTGAATTTGGATTTTCTTAAAGATTCAAAAATAATATTTGGGAAATTTATTTGCCATAGAATGTGTAAAAAATATTTGATGCAACAAAAATTGATATTTGGTCTCAGGTCATAAACCTGATTTTGTTCTCATAAATTATAAAAATGTCATCTATTTTTTTTAAATTTAATTCTGAATTTAGATTTTCTTAAAGATTATAAAATAGTATTTAGGAAATTTCATTTGCATAGAATGTGTAAAAAATATTTGATTCTACAAAAATTGATATTTGGTCTCAGGTCTAATACCTGATTTCGTTCTCATAAATTATAAAAATATCAGCTATTTTTTTTTAAATTCAATTCTGAATTTGGATTTTCTTAAAAAGTATAAAATAATATTTGGGAAATTTATTTGCCATCGAATGTGTAAAAAATATTCGATTCTACAAAAATTGACATTTGCTCTCTGGTCTAAAACCTGATTTTCATCTCATAAATAATAAGAATATCAGCTTTTTTTTTAAATTTAATTCTGAATTTGGATTTTCTTAAAGATTCAAAAATAATATTTGGGAAATTTATTTGCCATAGAATGTGTAAAAAATATTCGATGCAACAAAAATTGATATTTGGTCTCAGGTCATAAACCTGATTTTGTTCTCATAAATTATAAAAATGTCATCTATTTTTTTTAAATTTAATTCTGAATTTAGATTTTCTTAAAGATTATAAAATAGTATTTAGGAAATTTCATTTGCATAGAATGTGTAAAAAATATTTGATTCTACAAAAATTGATATTTTGTCTCAGGTCTAAAACCTGATTTCCTTCTCATAAATTATAAAAATATCAGCTATTTTTTTTTAAATTCAATATTGAATTTGGATTTTCTTAAAGATTATAAAATAATATTTGGGAAATTTATTTGCCATCGAATGTGAAAAAAATATTCGATTCTACAAAAATTTACATTTGCTCTCAGGTCTAAAACCTGATTTTCTTCTCATAAATGATAAAAATATCAGCTATTTTTTTTAATTTAATTCTGAATTCCGATTTTCTTAAAGATTCTAAAATTATATTTAGGAATTTTATTTGCCATAGAATGTGTAAAAAATATTCGATGCAACAAAAATTGATATTTGGTCTCAGGTCATAAACCTGATTTTGTTCTCATAAATTATAAAAATGTCATCTATTTTTTTTAAATTTAATTCTAAATTTAGATTTTCTTAAAGATTATAAAATAATATTTAGGAAATTTAATTTGCATAGAATGTGTAAAAATATTTGATTCTACAAAAATTGATATATGGTCTCAGGTCTAAAACCTGATTTCGTTCTCATAAATTATAAAAATATCAGCTATTTTTTTTTAAATTCAATATTGAATTTGGATTTTCTTAAAGATTATAAAATAATATATGGGTATTTTATTTGCCATAGAATGTGTAAAAAATATTCGATGCAACAAAAATTGATATTTGGTCTCAGGTCATAAACCTGATTTTGTTCTCATAAATTATAAAAATGTCATCTATTTTTTTTAAATTTAATTCTAAATTTAGATTTTCTTAAAGATTATAAAATAATATTTAGGAAATTTAATTTGCATAGAATGTGTAAAAATATTTGATTCTACAAAAATTGATATATGGTCTCAGGTCTAAAACCTGATTTCCTTCTCATAAATTATAAAAATATCAGCTATTTTTTTTTAAATTCAATATTGAATTTGGATTTTCTTAAAGATTATAAAATAATATATGGGAAATTTATTTGCCATAGAATGTGTAAAAAATATTCGATGCAACAAAAATTGATATTTGGTCTCAGGTCTAAAACCTGATTTTCTTCTGATAAATTATAAAAATATCAGCTATTTTTTTTTAAATTCAATTCTGAATTTGGATTTTCTTAAAAAGTATAAAATAATATTTGGGAAATTTATTTGCCATCGAATGTGTAAAAAATATTCGATTCTACAAAAATTGACATTTGCTCTCTGGTCTAAAACCTGATTTTCATCTCATAAATAATAAGAATATCAGCTTTTTTTTTAAATTCAATTCTGAATTTGGATTTTCTTAAAGATTCAAAAATAATATTTGGGAAATTTATTTGCCATAGAATGTGTAAAAAATATTCGATGCAACAAAAATTGATATTTGGCTTCAGGTCATAAACCTGATTTTGTTCTCATAAATTATAAAAATGTCATCTATTTTTTTTAAATTTAATTTTGAATTTAGATTTTCTTAAAGATTATAAAATAGTATTTAGGAAATTTCATTTGCATAGAATGTGTAAAAAATATTTGATTCTACAAAAATTGATATTTGGTCTCAGGTCTAAAACCTGATTTCCTTCTCATAAATTATAAAAATATCAGCTATTTTTTTTTAAATTCAATATTGAATTTGGATTTTCTTAAAGATTATAAAATAATATTTGGGAAATTTATTTGCCATCGAATGTGAAAAAAATATTCGATTCTACAAAAATTTACATTTGCTCTCAGGTCTAAAACCTGATTTTCTTCTCATAAATGATAAAAATATCAGCTATTTTTTTTAATTTAATTCTGAATTCCGATTTTCTTAAAGATTCTAAAATTATATTTGGGAAATTTATTTGCCATCGAATGTGTTCAAAATATTCGATTCTACAAAAATTGACTTTTCGTCTCTGGTGTAAAACCTGATTTTCTTCTCATAAATAATAAAAATATCAGTTATTTTTTTTTAAATTTAATTCTGAATTTGGATTATCTTAAAGATTCTAAAATTATATTTGCGAAATTTATTTGCCATAGAATGTGTAAAAAATATTCGATGCAACAAAAATTGATATTTGGTCTCCGGTCATAAACCTGATTTTGTTCTCATAAATTATAAAAATGTCATCTATTTTTTTTAAATTCAATTCTGAATTTTGATTTTCTTAAAGATTATAAAATAATATTTGGGAAATTTATTTGCCATCGAATGTGAAAAAAATATTCGATTCTACTAAAATTTACATTTGTTCTCTGGTCTAAAACCTGATTTTCTTCTAATAAATAATAAAAATATCAGCTATTTTTTTTTAATTTAATTCTGAATTTGGAATTTCTTAAAGATTCTAAAATAATATTTGGGAAATTTATTTGCCATAGAATGTGTAAAAAATATTCGGTTCTACAAAAATTGACATTTGGTCTCTTGTCTAAAACCAAATTTTCTTCTCATAAATAAGAAAAATATCAGCAATTTTTTTTTAAATTCAATTCTGAATTTGGATTTTCTTAAAGATTCAGAAATAATATTTGGGAAATTTATTTGCCATAGAATGTGTAAAAAATATTTGATGCAACAAAAATTGATATTTGGTCTCAGGTCATAAACCTGATTTTGTTCTCATAAATTATAAAAATATCAGCTATTTTTTTTTAAATTCAATTCTGAATTTGGATTTTCTTAAAGATTATAAAATAGTATTTGGGAAATTTATTTGCCATCGAATTTAAAAAAAATATTCGATTCTACAAAAATTTACATTTGCTCTCAGGTCTAAAACCTTATTTTCTTCTCATAAATGATAAAAATATCAGCTATTTTTTTTTAATTTAATTCTGAATTCCGATTTTCTTAAAGATTCTAAAATTATATTTAGGAATTTTATTTGCCATAGAATGTGTAAAAAATATTCGATTCTACAAAAATTGACATTTCGTCTCTGGTCTAAAACCTGATTTTCTTCTCATAAACAATAAAAATATGAGCTATTTTTTTTAAATTCAATTCTGAATGCGGATTTTTTTAAAGATTCTAAAATAATATTTGGGAAATTTATTTGCCATAGAATGTGTACAAAATATTCGATTCTACAAAAATTGACATTTCGTCTCTGGTCTAAAACCTGATTTTCGTCTCATAAATAATAAGAATATCAGCTTTTTTTTTAAATTTAATTCTGAATTTGGATTTTCTTAAAGATTCTAAAATAATATTTGGGAAATTTTTTTGCCATAGAATGTGTAAAAAATATTCGATTCTACAAAAATTGACATTTGGTCTCAGGTCTAAAACCTGATTTTGTTCTCATAAATTATAAAAATGTCATCTATTTTTTTTAAATTCAATTCTGAATTTAGATTTTTTTAAAGATTATAAAATAATATTTAGGAATTTTCATTTGCATAGAATGTGTAAAAATATTTGATTCTACAAAAAGTGACATTTCGTCTCTGGTCTAAAACCTGATTTTCTTCTCATAAATAATAAGAATATCAGCTTTTTTTTTAAATTTAATTCTGAATTTGGATTTTCTTAAAGATTCTAAAATAATATTTGGGAAATTTTTTTGCCATAGAATGTGTAAAAAATATTCGATTCTACAAAAATTGACATTTGGTCTCAGGTCTAAAACCTGATTTTGTTCTCATAAATTATAAAAATGTCATCTATTTTTTTTAAATTCAATTCTGAATTTAGATTTTTTTAAAGATTATAAAATAATATTTAGGAATTTTCATTTGCATAGAATGTGTAAAAATATTTGATTCTACAAAAATTGATATTTGGTCTCAGGTCTAAAACCTGATTTTGTTCTCATAAATTATAAAAATGTCAGCTATTTTTTTTTAAATTCAATTCTGAATTTAGATTTTTTTTAAGATTATAAAATAATATTTAGGAATTTTCATTTGCATAGAATGTGTAAAAATATTTGATTCTACAAAAATTGATATATGGTCTCAGGTCTAAAACCTGATTTCGTTCTAATAAATAATAAAAATATGAGCTATTTTTTTTTAAATTTAATTCTGAATTTTGATTTTCTGAAAGATTCTAAAATTATATATGGGAAATTTATTTGCCATAGAATGTGTAAAAAATATTCGATGCAACAAAAATTGATATTTGGTCTCAGGTCTAAAACCTGATTTTCTTCTGATAAATTATAAAAATATCAGCTATTTTTTTTTAAATTCAATTCTGAATTTGGATTTTCTTAAAAAGTGTAAAATAATATTTGGGAAATTTATTTGCCATCGAATGTGTAAAAAATATTCGATTCTACAAAAATTGACATTTGCTCTCTGGTCTAAAACCTGATTTTCATCTCATAAATAATAAGAATATCAGCTTTTTTTTTAAATTCAATTCTGAATTTGGATTTTCTTAAAGATTCAAAAATAATATTTGGGAAATTTATTTGCCATAGAATGTGTAAAAAATATTCGATGCAACAAAAATTGATATTTGGTCTCAGGTCTAAAACCTGATTTCCTTCTCATAAATTATAAAAATATCAGCTATTTTTTTTTAAATTCAATATTGAATTTGGATTTTCTTAAAGATTATAAAATAATATTTGGGAAATTTATTTGCCATCGAATGTGAAAAAAATATTCGATTCTACAAAAATTTACATTTGCTCTCAGGTCTAAAACCTGATTTTCTTCTCATAAATGATAAAAATATCAGCTATTTTTTTTAATTTAATTCTGAATTCCGATTTTCTTAAAGATTCTAAAATTATATTTAGGAATTTTATTTGCCATAGAATGTGTAAAAAATATTCGATGCAACAAAAATTGATATTTGGTCTCAGGTCATAAACCTGATTTTGTTCTCATAAATTATAAAAATGTCATCTATTTTTTTTAAATTTAATTCTAAATTTAGATTTTCTTAAAGATTATAAAATAATATTTAGGAAATTTAATTTGCATAGAATGTGTAAAATATATTTGATTCTACAAAAATTGATATTTGGTCTCAGGTCTAAAACCTGATTTCGTTCTCATAAATTATAAAAATATGAGCTATTTTTTTTTAAATTCATTTCTAAATTTGGATTTTCTTAAAGATTCTAAAATTATATTTGGGAAATTTATTTGCCATCGAATGTGTTCAAAATATTCGATTCTACAAAAATTGACTTTTCGTCTCTGGTGTAAAACCTGATTTTCTTCTCATAAATAATAAAAATATCAGTTATTTTTTTTTAAATTTAATTCTGAATTTGGATTATCTTAAAGATTCTAAAATTATATTTGCGAAATTTATTTGCCATAGAATGTGTAAAAAATATTCGATGCAACAAAAATTGATATTTGGTCTCCGGTCATAAACCTGATTTTGTTCTCATAAATTATAAAAATGTCATCTATTTTTTTTAAATTCAATTCTGAATTTTGATTTTCTTAAAGATTATAAAATAATATTTGGGAAATTTATTTGCCATCGAATGTGAAAAAAATATTCGATTCTACAAAAATTTACATTTGCTCTCTGGTCTAAAACCTGATTTTCTTCTAATAAATAATAAAAATATCAGCTATTTTTTTTTAATTTAATTCTGAATTTGGAATTTCTTAAAGATTCTAAAATAATATTTGGGAAATTTATTTGCCCTTGAATGTGTAAAAAATATTCGATTCTACAAAAATTGACATTTGGTCTCTTGTCTAAAACCTGATTTTCTTCTCATAAATAAGAAAAATATCAGCTATTTTTTTTTTAATTCAATTCTGACTTTGGATTTTCTTAAAGATTCAAAAATAATATTTGGGAAATTTATTTGCCATAGAATGTGTAAAAAATATTTGATGCAACAAAAATTGATATTTGGTCTCAGGTCATAAACCTGATTTTGTTCTCATAAATTATAAAAATGTCATCTATTTTTTTTAAATTTAATTCTGAATTTAGATTTTCTTAAAGATTATAAAATAGTATTTAGGAAATTTCATTTGCATAGAATGTGTAAAAAATATTTGATTCTACAAAAATTGATATTTGGTCTCAGGTCTAAAACCTGATTTCGTTCTCATAAATTATAAAAATATCAGCTATTTTTTTTTAAATTCAATTCTGAATTTGGATTTTCTTAAAGATTATAAAATAATATTTGGGAAATTTATTTGCCATCGAATTTAAAAAAAATATTTGATTCTACAAAAATTTACATTTGCTCTCAGGTCTAAAACCTGATTTTCTTCTCATAAATGATAAAAATATCAGCTATTTTTTTTTAATTTAATTCTGAATTCCGATTTTCTTAAAGATTCTAAAATTATATTTAGGAATTTTATTTGCCATAGAATGTGTAAAAAATATTCGATTCTACAAAAATTGACATTTCGTCTCTGGTCTAAAACCTGATTTTCTTCTCATAAATAATAAGAATATCAGCTTTTTTTTTTAAATTTAATTCTGAATTTGGATTTTCTTAAAGATTCTAAAATAATATTTGGGAAATTTGTTTGCCATAGAATGTGTAAAAAATATTCGATTCTACAAAAATTGACATTTGGTCTCTGGTCTAAAACCTGATTTTGTTCTCATAAATTATAAAAATGTCATCTATTTTTTTAAAATTCAATTCTGAATTTAGATTTTTTTAAAGATTATAAAATAATATTTAGGAATTTTCATTTGCATAGAATGTGTAAAAATATTTGATTCTACAAAAATTGATATTTGGTCTCAGGTCTAAAACCTGATTTTGTTCTCATAAATTATAAAAATGTCATCTATTTTTTTTAAATTCAATTCTGAATTTAGATTTTTTTAAAGATTATAAAATAATATTTAGGAATTTTCATTTGCATAGAATGTGTAAAAATATTTGATTCTACAAAAACTGATATATGGTCTCAGGTCTAAAACCTGATTTCGTTCTAATAAATAATAAAAATATGAGCTATTTTTTTTTTAAATTTAATTCTGAATTTTGATTTTCTTAAAGATTCTAAAATTATATTTAGGAATTTTATTTGCCATAGAATGTGTAAAAAATATTCGATTCTACAAAAATTGACATTTCGTCTCTGGTCTAAAACCTGATTTTCTTCTCATAAACAATAAAAATATGAGCTATTTTTTTTAAATTCAATTCTGAATGCGGATTTTTTTAAAGATTCTAAAATAATATTTGGGAAATTTATTTGCCATAGAATGTGTACAAAATATTCGATTCTACAAAAATTGACATTTCGTCTCTGGTCTAAAACCTGATTTTCTTCTCATAAATAATAAGAATATCAGCTTTTTTTTTTAAATTTAATTCTGAATTTGGATTTTCTTAAAGATTCTAAAATAATATTTGGGAAATTTATTTGCCATCGAATTTAAAAAAAATATTCGATTCTACAAAAATTGACTTTTCGTCTCTGGTCTAAAACCTGATTTTCTTCTAATAAATAATAAAAATATCAGCTATTTTTTTTTAATTTAATTCTGAATTTGGAATTTCTTAAAGATTCTAAAATAATATTTGGGAAATTTATTTGCCATAGAATGTGTAAAAAATATTCGATTCTACAAAAATTGACATTTGGTCTCTTGTCTAAAACCTGATTTTCTTCTCATAAATAATAAAAATATCAGCTATTTTTTTTTAAATTCAATTCTGAATTTAAATTTTCTTAAAGATTCAAAAATAATATTTGGGAAATTTATTTGCCATAGAATGTGTAAAAAATATTCGATGCAACAAAAATTGATATTTGGTCTCAGGTCATAAACCTGATTTTGTTCTCATAAATTATAAAAATGTCATCTATTTTTTTTAAATTTAATTCTGAATTTAGATTTTCTTAAAGATTATAAAATAGTATTTAGGAAATTTCATTTGCATAGAATGTGTAAAAAATATTTGATTCTACAAAAATTGATATTTGGTCTTAGGTCTAAAACCTGATTTCGTTCTCATAAATTATAAAAATATCAGCTATTTTTTTTTAAATTCAATTCTGAATTTGGATTTTCTTAAAGATTATAAAATAATATTTGTGAAATTTATTTGCCATCGAATTTAAAAAAAATATTCGATTCTACAAAAATTTACATTTGCTCTCAGGTCTAAAACCTGATTTTCTTCTCATAAATGATAAAAATATCAGCTATTTTTTTTTAATTTAATTCTGAATTCCGATTTTCTTAAAGATTCTAAAATTATATTTAGGAATTTTATTTGCCATAGAATGTGTAAAAAATATTCGATTCTACAAAAATTGACATTTCGTCTCTGGTCTAAAACCTGATTTTCTTCTCATAAACAATAAAAATATGAGCTATTTTTTTTAAATTCAATTCTGAATGCGGATTTTTTTAAAGATTCTAAAATAATATTTGGGAAATTTATTTGCCATAGAATGTGTACAAAATATTCGATTCTACAAAAATTGACATTTCGTCTCTGGTCTAAAACCTGATTTTGTTCTCATAAATTATAAAAATGTCATCTATTTTTTTTAAATTCAATTCTGAATTTAGATTTTTTTAATGATTATAAAATAATATTTAGGAATTTTCATTTGCATAGAATGTGTAAAAATATTTGATTCTACAAAAATTGATATTTGGTCTCAGGTCTAAAACCTGATTTTGTTCTCATAAATTATAAAAATGTCATCTATTTTTTTTAAATTCAATTCTGAATTTAGATTTTTTTAAAGATTATAAAATAATATTTAGGAATTTTCATTTGCATAGAATGTGTAAAAATATTTGATTCTACAAAAATTGATATTTGGTCTCAGGTCTAAAACCTGATTTCGATCTCATAAATTATAAAAATATCAGCTATTTTTTTTTAAATTCAATTCTGAATTTAGATTTTTTTAAAGATTATAAAATAATATTTAGGAATTTTCATTTGCATAGAATGTGTAAAAAATATTCGATGCAACAAAAATTGATATTTGGTCTCAGGTCTAAAACCTGATTTTCTTCTGATAAATTATAAAAATATCAGCTATTTTTTTTTAAATTCAATTCTGAATTTGGATTTTCTTAAAAAGTATAAAATAATATTTGGGAAATTTATTTGCCATCGAATGTGTAAAAAATATTCGATTCTACAAAAATTGACATTTGCTCTCTGGTCTAAAACCTGATTTTCATCTCATAAATAATAAGAATATCAGCTTTTTTTTTAAATTCAATTCTGAATTTGGATTTTCTTAAAGATTCAAAAATAATATTTGGGAAATTTATTTGCCATAGAATGTGTAAAAAATATTCGATGCAACAAAAATTGATATTTGGTCTCAGGTCATAAACCTGATTTTGTTCTCATAAATTATAAAAATGTCATCTATTTTTTTTAAATTTAATTCTGAATTTAGATTTTCTTAAAGATTATAAAATAGTATTTAGGAAATTTCATTTGCATAGAATGTGTAAAAAATATTTGATTCTACAAAAATTGATATTTGGTCTTAGGTCTAAAACCTGATTTCGTTCTCATAAATTATAAAAATATCAGCTATTTTTTTTTAAATTCAATTCTGAATTTGGATTTTCTTAAAGATTATAAAATAATATTTGGGAAATTTATTTGCCATCGAATTTAAAAAAAATATTCGATTCTACAAAAATTTACATTTGCTCTCAGGTCTAAAACCTGATTTTCTTCTCATAAATGATAAAAATATCAGCTATTTTTTTTTAATTTAATTCTGAATTCCGATTTTCTTAAAGATTCTAAAATAATATTTAGGAATTTTATTTGCCATAGAATGTGTAAAAAATATTCGATTCTACAAAAATTGACATTTCGTCTCTGGTCTAAAACCTGATTTTCTTCTCATAAACAATAAAAATATGAGCTATTTTTTAGGGTTTCGTGGTTCGGGACCGAAACCCTTATAGTGAGACTTTGTCGTCCGTCCGTCCGTCCGTCCGTCCGTCCGTCCGTCCGTCGTTCACAGCTAATAGCAGTCAATTTTAGGTTGTGCGCGAGAGAGAGGGTGATAGTGAGAGACAGAGACGGAAACACACAAACCAATAGCAGTCAATTTTAGGTTGTGCGCGAGAGAGAGGGTGATAGTAAGAGACAGAGACGGAAACACACGAACCAATAGCTGTCAATTTTAGGTTGTGCGCGAGAGAGAGGGTGATAGTCAAGGACAGAGACGAAAACACACGAACCAATAGCTGTCATTTTAGGTTGTGTGCTAGAGGGAGTTCAACACATAATTAATGATTAAGTGGCAATTTTAAAGGGTGGTTTTTGATGCTGATATTGGTAAGGTAGATATACCTTAGATTTTTTTATTGAATCTGAGACCAAAATATCTTTGAAACCATTAACGATTTTTTCTTTAATTATTGCTACCTTAAGACGTCTTTTAAATTGAATTCATAGATTAAGACGATATTTCACACACTGGATGGTTACGGATACACCCGAATGGTTCCGAAAACACCTAAAGGCTTCCGATAACAACCAAAGGGGTCCGGAAACTCCCGAATGATAACGGAAACCCTTAAGTGGTTACGCAAACAACCGAATGGTTCCGGAAACACCAGAATGGTAACGGAAACACCCGAAAGGTTCCGGAAACACCCGAATGATTACGGAAACACCCGAATGGTTCCGAAAATACCTGAATGGTAACGGAAACACCCGAGTGGTTATGGAAACACCCGAATGGTAACGGAAACACCCGAGTGGTTATGGAAACACCCGAATGGTAACGGAAACACCCGAGTGGTTACGGAAACACCCGAATGGTAACGGAAGCACCCGAGTGGTTACGGAAACACCCGAGTGGTTACGGAAACACCCGAGTGGTTACGGAAACACCCGAATGATTACGGAAACACGCGAATGGTAACGGAAACACCCGAGTGGTTACGGAAACACCCGAGTGGTTACGGAAACACCCAAGTGGTTACGGAAACACTTGAATGATTACGGAAACACCCGAGTGGTTACGGAAACACCCGAATAGTTCCGGAAACATCCGAGTGGTTACGGAAACACCCGAGTGGTTACGGAAACACCCAAGTGGTTACGGAAACACTTGAATGATTACGGAAACACCCGAGTGGTTACGGAAACACCCGAATAGTTCCGGAAACATCCGAGTGGTTACGGAAACACCCGAATGGTAACGGAAACACCCGAGTGGTTACGGAAACACCCGAATGGTTCCGAATGCACCTGAATGGTTACGGAAACACCCGAATGGTAACGGAAACACCCGAAAGGTTCCGGAACCACCCGAATGATTACGGAAACACCCGAGTGAATACGGAAACACCCGAGTGGTTACGGAAACACCCGAATGGTAACGGAAACACCCGAATGTTTCCGGAAACACCCGAATGGTTCCGGAAACACCCGAATGGTTCCGGAAACACCCGATAGATTCCGGAAACACCTGAATGGTTCTGAATACACTCGAAAGGTTCCGGAAACACCCGAATGGTTACGGAAACACCCGAATGGTTCCGAAAATACCTGAAAGATTCCGAATACACTCGAATGATTACGGAAACACCCGAATAGTTCCGAAAAACACCCGAAAGGTTACGGAATACCCGATTGGTTCTGGAAACATTTTTATTTAATACATTAATACCTTAGATTTTTGTATTGAATTTGAGACCATTTTCTGGGTGTGGGTAAGACTTGTTTGAAATCAACAATAAATAGCCACGAAACCCTCAATTGTAGGCGCATTGCGCCTGCTTTTTGTACTGTTTATTTTAAATTCAATTCTGAATGCGGATTTTTTTAAAAATTCTAAAATAATATTTGGGAAATTTATTTGCCATCGAATGTGAAAAAAATATTCGATTCTACAAAAATTTACATTTGCTCTCTGGTCTAAAACCTGATTTTCTTCTAATAAATAATAAAAATATCAGCTATTTTTTTTTAATTTAATTCTGAATTTGAAATTTATTAAAGATTCTAAAATAATATTTGGGAAATTTATTTGCCATAGAATGTGTAAAAAATATTCGATTCTACAAAAATTGACATTTGGTCTCTTGTCTAAAACCTGATTTTCTTCTCATAAATAATAAAAATATCAGCTATTTTTTTTTAAATTCAATTCTGAATTTGGATTTTCTTAAAGATTCAATAATAATATTTGGGAAATTTATTTGCCATAGAATGTGTAAAAAATATTCGATGCAACAAAAATTGATATTTGGTCTCAGGTCATAAACCTGATTTTGTTCTCATAAATTATCAAAATGTCATCTATTTTTTTTAAATTTAATTCTGAATTTAGATTTTCTTAAAGATTATAAAATAGTATTTAGGAAATTTCATTTGCATAGAATGTGTAAAAAATATTTGATTCTACAAAAATTGATATTTGGTCTCAGGTCTGAAACCTGATTTTCTTCTCATAAATGATAAAAATATCAGCTATTTTTTTTTAATTTAATTCTGAATTCCGATTTTCTTAAAGATTCTAAAATTATATTTAGGAATTTTATTTGCCATAGAATGTGTAAAAAATATTCGATGCAACAAAAATTGATATTTGGTCTCAGGTCATAAACCTAATTTTGTTCTCATAAATTATAAAAATGTAATCTATTTTTTTTAAATTTAATTCTAAATTTAGATTTTCTTAAAGATTATAAAATAATATTTAGGAAATTTAATTTGCATAGAATGTGTAAAAAATATTTGATTCTACAAAAATTGATATTTGGTCTCAGGTCTAAAACCTGATTTCGTTCTCATAAATTATAAAAATATGAGCTATTTTTTTTTAAATTCATTTCTAAATTTGGATTTTCTTAAAGATTCTAAAATTATATTTGGGAAATTTATTTGCCATCGAATGTGTTCAAAATATTCGATTCTACAAAAATTGACTTTTCGTCTCTGGTGTAAAACCTGATTTTCTTCTCATAAATAATAAAAATATCAGTTATTTTTTTTTAAATTTAATTCTGAATTTGGATTATCTTAAAGATTCTAAAATTATATTTGCGAAATTTATTTGCCATAGAATGTGTAAAAAATATTCGATGCAACAAAAATTGATATTTGGTCTCCGGTCATAAACCTGATTTTGTTCTCATAAATTATAAAAATGTCATCTATTTTTTTTTTAAATTCAATTCTGAATTTTGATTTTCTTAAAGATTATAAAATAATATTTGGGAAATTTATTTGCCATCGAATGTGAAAAAAATATTCGATTCTACAAAAATTTACATTTGCTCTCTGGTCTAAAACCTGATTTTCTTCTAATAAATAATAAAAATATCAGCTATTTTTTTTTAATTTAATTCTGAATTTGAAATTTATTAAAGATTCTAAAATAATATTTGGGAAATTTATTTGCCATAGAATGTGTAAAAAATATTCGATTCTACAAAAATTGACATTTGGTCTCTTGTCTAAAACCTGATTTTCTTCTCATAAATAATAAAAATATCAGCTATTTTTTTTTAAATTCAATTCTGAATTTGGATTTTCTTAAAGATTCAATAATAATATTTGGGAAATTTATTTGCCATAGAATGTGTAAAAAATATTCGATGCAACAAAAATTGATATTTGGTCTCAGGTCATAAACCTGATTTTGTTCTCATAAATTATAAAAATGTCATCTATTTTTTTTAAATTTAATTCTGAATTTAGATTTTCTTAAAGATTATAAAATAGTATTTAGGAAATTTCATTTGCATAGAATGTGTAAAAAATATTTGATTCTACAAAAATTGATATTTGGTCTTAGGTCTAAAACCTGATTTCGTTCTCATAAATTATAAAAATATCAGCTATTTTTTTTTAAATTCAATTCTGAATTTGGATTTTCTTAAAGATTATAAAATAATATTTGGGAAATTTATTTGCCATCGAATTTAAAAAAAATATTCGATTCTACAAAAATTTACATTTGCTCTCAGGTCTAAAACCTGATTTTCTTCTCATAAATGATAAAAATATCAGCTATTTTTTTTTAATTTAATTCTGAATTCCGATTTTCTTAAAGATTCTAAAATTATATTTAGGAATTTTATTTGCCATGGAATGTGTAAAAAATATTCGATTCTACAAAAATTGACATTTCGTCTCTGGTCTAAAACCTGATTTTCTTCTCATAAACAATAAAAATATGAGCTATTTTTTTTTAAATTCAATTCTGAATGCGGATTTTTTTAAAGATTCTAAAATTTTATTTGGGCAATTTATTTGCCATAGAATGTGTAAAAAATATTCGATGCATCAAAAATTGATATTTGGTCTCAGGTCATAAACCTGATTTTGTTCTCATAAATTATAAAAATGTAATCTATTTTTTTTAAATTTAATTCTAAATTTAGATTTTCTTAAAGATTATAAAATAATATTTAGGAAATTTAATTTGCATAGAATGTGTAAAAAATATTTGATTCTACAAAAATTGATATTTGGTCTCAGGTCTAAAACCTGATTTCGTTCTCATAAATTATAAAAATATGAGCTATTTTTTTTTAAATTCATTTCTAAATTTGGATTTTCTTAAAGATTCTAAAATTATATTTGGGAAATTTATTTGCCATCGAATGTGTTCAAAATATTCGATTCTACAAAAATTGACTTTTCGTCTCTGGTGTAAAACCTGATTTTCTTCTCATAAATAATAAAAATATCAGTTATTTTTTTTTAAATTTAATTCTGAATTTGGATTATCTTAAAGATTCTAAAATTATATTTGCGAAATTTATTTGCCATAGAATGTGTAAAAAATATTCGATGCAACAAAAATTGATATTTGGTCTCCGGTCATAAACCTGATTTTGTTCTCATAAATTATAAAAATGTCATCTATTTTTTTTTTAAATTCAATTCTGAATTTTGATTTTCTTAAAGATTATAAAATAATATTTGGGAAATTTATTTTCCATCGAATGTGAAAAAAATATTCGATTCTACAAAAATTTACATTTGCTCTCTGGTCTAAAACCTGATTTTCTTCTAATAAATAATAAAAATATCAGCTATTTTTTTTTAATTTAATTCTGAATTTGAAATTTCTTAAAGATTCTAAAATAATATTTGGGAAATTTATTTGCCATAGAATGTGTAAAAAATATTCGATTCTACAAAAATTGACATTTGGTCTCTTGTCTAAAACCTGATTTTCTTCTCATAAATAATAAAAATATCAGCTATTTTTTTTTAAATTTAATTCTGAATTTGGATTTTCTTAAAGATTCAATAATAATATTTGGGAAATTTATTTGCCATAGAATGTGTAAAAAATATTCGATGCAACAAAAATTGATATTTGGTCTCAGGTCATAAACCTGATTTTGTTCTCATAAATTATAAAAATGTCATCTATTTTTTTTAAATTTAATTCTGAATTTAGATTTTCTTAAAGATTATAAAATAGTATTTAGGAAATTTCATTTGCATAGAATGTGTAAAAAATATTTGATTCTACAAAAATTGATATTTGGTCTTAGGTCTAAAACCTGATTTCGTTCTCATAAATTATAAAAATATCAGCTATTTTTTTTTAAATTCAATTCTGAATTTGGATTTTCTTAAAGATTATAAAATAATATTTGGGAAATTTATTTGCCATCGAATTTAAAAAAAATATTCGATTCTACAAAAATTTACATTTGCTCTCAGGTCTAAAACCTGATTTTCTTCTCATAAATGATAAAAATATCAGCTATTTTTTTTTAATTTAATTCTGAATTCCGATTTTCTTAAAGATTCTAAAATTATATTTAGGAATTTTATTTGCCATGGAATGTGTAAAAAATATTCGATTCTACAAAAATTGACATTTCGTCTCTGGTCTAAAACCTGATTTTCTTCTCATAAACAATAAAAATATGAGCTATTTTTTTTTAAATTCGATTCTGAATACGGATTTTTTTAAAGATTCTAAAATAATATTTGTGAAATTTATTTGCCATAGAATGTGTAAAAAATATTCGATTCTACAAAAATTGACATTTGGTCTCTGGTCTAAAACCTGATTTTCTTCTCATAAATAATGAGAATATCAGCTTTTTTTTTTAAATTTAATTCTGAATTTGGATTTTCTTAAAGATTCTAAAATAATATTTGGGAAATTTGTTTGCCATAGAATGTGTAAAAAATATTCGATTTTACAAAAATTGACATTTGGTCTCTGGTCTAAAACCTGATTTTGTTCTCATAAATTATCAAAATGTCATCTATTTTTTTTAAATTCAATTCTGAATTTAGATTTTTTTAAAGATTATAAAATAATATTTAGGAATTTTCATTTGCATAGAATGTGTAAAAATATTTGATTCTACAAAAATTGATATTTGGTCTCAGGTCTAAAACCTGATTTTGTTCTCAAAAATTATAAAAATGTCATCTATTTTTTTTTAAATTCAATTCTGAATTTAGATTTTCTTAAAGATTATAAAATAGTATTTAGGAAATTTCATTTGCATAGAATGTGTAAAAAATATTTGATTCTACAAAAATTGATATTTGGTCTCAGGTCTAAAACCTGATTTCGTTCTCATAAATTATAAAAATATCAGCTATTTTTTTTTAAATTCAATATTGAATTTGGATTTTCTTAAAGATTATAAAATAATATTTGGGAAATTTATTTGCCATCGAAGGTGAAAAAAATATTCGATTCTACAAAAATTTACATTTGCTCTCAGGTCTAAAACCTGATTTTCTTCTCATAAATGATAAAAATATGAGCCTTTTTTTTTTAAATTCATTTCTAAATTTGGATTTTCTTAAAGATTCTAAAATTATATTTGGGAAATTTATTTGCCATCGAATTTAAAAAAAATATTCGATTCTACAAAAATTGACATTTCGTCTCTGGTCTAAAACCTGATTTTCTTCTCATAAATAATAAGAATATCAGCTTTTTTTTTTAAATTTAATTCTGAATTTGGATTTTCTTAAAGATTCTAAAATAATATTTGGGAAATTTGTTTGCCATAGAATGTGTAAAAAATATTCGATTCTACAAAAATTGATATTTGGTCTCCGGTCATAAACCTGATTTTGTTCTCATAAATTATAAAAATGTCATCTATTTTTTTTTAAATTCAATTCTGAATTTTGATTTTCTTAAAGATTATAAAATAATATTTGGGAAATTTATTTGCCATCGAATGTGAAAAAAATATTCGATTCTACAAAAATTTACATTTGCTCTCTGGTCTAAAACCTGATTTTCTTCTAATAAATAATAAAAATATCAGCTATTTTTTTTTAATTTAATTCTGAATTTGGAATTTCTTAAAGATTCTAAAATAATATTTGGGAAATTTATTTGCCATAGAATGTGTAAAAAATATTCGATTCTACAAAAATTGACATTTGGTCTCTTGTCTAAAACCTGATTTTCTTCTCATAAATAATAAAAATATCAGCTATTTTTTTTTAAATTCAATTCTGAATTTGGATTTTCTTAAAGATTCAAAATTAATATTTGGGAAATTTATTTGCCATAGAATGTGTAAAAAATATTCGATGCAAGAAAAATTGATATTTGGTCTCAGGTCATAAACCTGATTTTGTTCTCATAAAGTATAAAAATGTCATCTATTTTTTTTAAATTTAATTCTGAATTTAGATTTTCTTAAAGATTATAAAATAGTATTTAGGAAATTTCATTTGCATAGAATGTGTAAAAAATATTTGATTCTACAAAAATTGATATTTGGTCTTAGGTCTAAAACCTGATTTCGTTCTCATAAATTATAAAAATATCAGCTATTTTTTTTTAAATTCAATTCTAAATTCCGATTTTCTTAAAGATTCTAAAATTATATTTAGGAATTTTATTTGCCATAGAATGTGTAAAAAATATTCGATTCCACAAAAATTGACATTTCGTCTCTGGTCTAAAACCTGATTTTCTTCTCATAAATAATAAGAATATCAGCTTTTTTTTTTTAATTTAATTCTGAATTTGGATTTTCTTAAAGATTCTAAAATAATATTTGGGAAATTTGTTTGCCATAGAATGTGTAAAAAATATTCGATGCAACAAAAATTGATATTTGGTCTCAGGTCTAAAACCTGATTTTCTTCTGATAAATTATAAAAATATCAGCTATTTTTTTTAAATTCAATTCTGAATTTGGATTTTCTTAAAAAGTATAAAATAATATTTGGGAAATTTATTTGCCATCGAATGTGTAAAAAATATTCGATTCTACAAAAATTGACATTTGCTCTCAGGTCTAAAACCTGATTTTCATCTCATAAATAATAAGAATAACAGCTTTTTTTTTAAATTTAATTCTGAATTTGGATTTTCTTAAAGATTCTAAAATAATATTTGGGAAATTTATTTGCCATAGAATGTGTAAAAAATATTCGATTCTACAAAAATTGACATTTGGTCTCTTGTCTAAAACCTGATTTTCTTCTCATAAATAATAAAAATATCAGCTATTTTTTTTTAAATTCAATTCTGAATTTGGATTTTCTTAAAGATTCTAAAATAATATTTGGGAAATTTGTTTGCCATAGAATGTGTAAAAAATATTCGATTCTACAAAAATTGACATTTGGTCTCTGGTGTAAAACCTTATTTTCTTCTCATAAATAATAAAAATATCAGTTATTTTTTTTTAAATTTAATTCTGAATTTGGATTATCTTAAAGATTCTAAAATTATATTTGCGAAATTTATTTGCCATAGAATGTGTAAAAAATATTCGATGCAACAAAAATTGATATTTGGTCTCCGGTCATAAACCTGATTTTGTTCTCATAAATTATAAAAATGTCATCTATTTTTTTTAAATTCAATTCTGAATTTTGATTTTCTTAAAGATTATAAAATAATATTTGGGAAATTTATTTGCCATCGAATGTGAAAAAAATATTCGATTCTACAAAAATTTACATTTGCTCTCTGGTCTAAAACCTGATTTTCTTCTAATAAATAATAAAAATATCAGCTATTTTTTTTTAATTTAATTCTGAATTTGGAATTTCTTAAAGATTCTAAAATAATATTTGGGAAATTTATTTGCCCTTGAATGTGTAAAAAATATTCGATTCTACAAAAATTGACATTTGGTCTCTTGTCTAAAACCTGATTTTCTTCTCATAAATAAGAAAAATATCAGCTATTTTTTTTTTAATTCAATTCTGACTTTGGATTTTCTTAAAGATTCAAAAATAATATTTGGGAAATTTATTTGCCATAGAATGTGTAAAAAATATTTGATGCAACAAAAATTGATATTTGGTCTCAGGTCATAAACCTGATTTTGTTCTCATAAATTATAAAAATGTCATCTATTTTTTTTAAATTTAATTCTGAATTTAGATTTTCTTAAAGATTATAAAATAGTATTTAGGAAATTTCATTTGCATAGAATGTGTAAAAAATATTTGATTCTACAAAAATTGATATTTGGTCTCAGGTCTAAAACCTGATTTCGTTCTCATAAATTATAAAAATATCAGCTATTTTTTTTTAAATTCAATTCTGAATTTGGATTTTCTTAAAGATTATAAAATAATATTTGGGAAATTTATTTGCCATCGAATTTAAAAAAAATATTTGATTCTACAAAAATTTACATTTGCTCTCAGGTCTAAAACCTGATTTTCTTCTAATAAATAATAAAAATATCAGCTATTTTTTTTTAATTTAATTCTGAATTTGGAATTTCTTAAAGATTCTAAAATAATATTTGGGAAATTTATTTGCCATAGAATGTGTAAAAAATATTCGATTCTACAAAAATTGACATTTGGTCTCTTGTCTAAAACCTGATTTTCTTCTCATAAATAATAAAAATATCAGCTATTTTTTTTTAAATTCAATTCTGAATTTGGATTTTCTTAAAGATTCAAAAATAATATTTGGGAAATTTATTTGCCATAGAATGTGTAAAAAATATTCGATGCAACAAAAATTGATATTTGGTCTCAGGTCATAAACCTGATTTTGTTCTCATAAATTATAAAAATGTCATCTATTTTTTTTAAATTTAATTCTGAATTTAGATTTTCTTAAAGATTATAAAATAGTATTTAGGAAATTTCATTTGCATAGAATGTGTAAAAAATATTTGATTCTACAAAAATTGATATTTGGTCTTAGGTCTAAAACCTGATTTCGTTCTCATAAATTATAAAAATATCAGCTATTTTTTTTTAAATTCAATTCTGAATTTGGATTTTCTTAAAGATTATAAAATAATATTTGTGAAATTTATTTGCCATCGAATTTAAAAAAAATATTCGATTCTACAAAAATTTACATTTGCTCTCAGGTCTAAAACCTGATTTTCTTCTCATAAATGATAAAAATATCAGCTATTTTTTTTTAATTTAATTCTGAATTCCGATTTTCTTAAAGATTCTAAAATTATATTTAGGAATTTTATTTGCCATAGAATGTGTAAAAAATATTCGATTCTACAAAAATTGACATTTCGTCTCTGGTCTAAAACCTGATTTTCTTCTCATAAACAATAAAAATATGAGCTATTTTTTTTAAATTCAATTCTGAATGCGGATTTTTTTAAAGATTCTAAAATAATATTTGGGAAATTTATTTGCCATAGAATGTGTACAAAATATTCGATTCTACAAAAATTGACATTTCGTCTCTGGTCTAAAACCTGATTTTGTTCTCATAAATTATAAAAATGTCATCTATTTTTTTTAAATTCAATTCTGAATTTAGATTTTTTTAATGATTATAAAATAATATTTAGGAATTTTCATTTGCATAGAATGTGTAAAAATATTTGATTCTACAAAAATTGATATTTGGTCTCAGGTCTAAAACCTGATTTTGTTCTCATAAATTATAAAAATGTCATCTATTTTTTTTAAATTCAATTCTGAATTTAGATTTTTTTAAAGATTATAAAATAATATTTAGGAATTTTCATTTGCATAGAATGTGTAAAAATATTTGATTCTACAAAAATTGATATTTGGTCTCAGGTCTAAAACCTGATTTCGATCTCATAAATTATAAAAATATCAGCTATTTTTTTTTAAATTCAATTCTGAATTTAGATTTTTTTAAAGATTATAAAATAATATTTAGGAATTTTCATTTGCATAGAATGTGTAAAAAATATTCGATGCAACAAAAATTGATATTTGGTCTCAGGTCTAAAACCTGATTTTCTTCTGATAAATTATAAAAATATCAGCTATTTTTTTTTAAATTCAATTCTGAATTTGGATTTTCTTAAAAAGTATAAAATAATATTTGGGAAATTTATTTGCCATCGAATGTGTAAAAATATTCGATTCTACAAAAATTGACATTTGCTCTCTGGTCTAAAACCTGATTTTCATCTCATAAATAATAAGAATATCAGCTTTTTTTTTAAATTCAATTCTGAATTTGGATTTTCTTAAAGATTCAAAAATAATATTTGGGAAATTTATTTGCCATAGAATGTGTAAAAAATATTCGATGCAACAAAAATTGATATTTGGTCTCAGGTCATAAACCTGATTTTGTTCTCATAAATTATAAAAATGTCATCTATTTTTTTTAAATTTAATTCTGAATTTAGATTTTCTTAAAGATTATAAAATAGTATTTAGGAAATTTCATTTGCATAGAATGTGTAAAAAATATTTGATTCTACAAAAATTGATATTTGGTCTTAGGTCTAAAACCTGATTTCGTTCTCATAAATTATAAAAATATCAGCTATTTTTTTTTAAATTCAATTCTGAATTTGGATTTTCTTAAAGATTATAAAATAATATTTGGGAAATTTATTTGCCATCGAATTTAAAAAAAATATTCGATTCTACAAAAATTTACATTTGCTCTCAGGTCTAAAACCTGATTTTCTTCTCATAAATGATAAAAATATCAGCTATTTTTTTTTAATTTAATTCTGAATTCCGATTTTCTTAAAGATTCTAAAATAATATTTAGGAATTTTATTTGCCATAGAATGTGTAAAAAATATTCGATTCTACAAAAATTGACATTTCGTCTCTGGTCTAAAACCTGATTTTCTTCTCATAAACAATAAAAATATGAGCTATTTTTTAGGGTTTCGTGGTTCGGGACCGAAACCCTTATAGTGAGACTTTGTCGTCCGTCCGTCCGTCCGTCCGTCCGTCCGTCCGTCGTTCACAGCCAATAGCAGTCAATTTTAGGTTGTGCGCGAGAGAGAGGGTGATAGTGAGAGACAGAGACGGAAACACACAAACCAATAGCAGTCAATTTTAGGTTGTGCGCGAGAGAGAGGGTGATAGTAAGAGACAGAGACGGAAACACACGAACCAATAGCTGTCAATTTTAGGTTGTGCGCGAGAGAGAGGGTGATAGTCAAGGACAGAGACGAAAACACACGAACCAATAGCTGTCATTTTAGGTTGTGTGCTAGAGGGAGTTCAACACATAATTAATGATTAAGTGGCAATTTTAAAGGGTGGTTTTTGATGCTGATATTGGTAAGGTAGATATACCTTAGATTTTTTTATTGAATCTGAGACCAAAATATCTTTGAAACCATTAACGATTTTTTCTTTAATTATTGCTACCTTAAGACGTCTTTTAAATTGAATTCATAGATTAAGACGATATTTCACACACTGAATGGTTACGGATACACCCGAATGGTTCCGAAAACACCTAAAGGCTTCCGATAACAACCAAAGGGGTCCGGAAACTCCCGAATGATAACGGAAACCCTTAAGTGGTTACGCAAACAACCGAATGGTTCCGGAAACACCAGAATGGTAACGGAAACACCCGAAAGGTTCCGGAAACACCCGAATGATTACGGAAACACCCGAATGGTTCCGAAAATACCTGAATGGTAACGGAAACACCCGAGTGGTTATGGAAACACCCGAATGGTAACGGAAACACCCGAATGGTAACGGAAACACCCGAGTGGTTACGGAAACACCCGAATGGTTCCGAATACACCCGAATGGTTACGGAAACACCCGAATGGTAACGGAAGCACCCGAGTGGTTACGGAAACACCCGAGTGGTTACGGAAACACCCGAGTGGTTACGGAAACACCCGAATGATTACGGAAACACCCGAATGGTAACGGAAACACCCGAGTGGTTACGGAAACACCCGAGTGGTTACGGAAACACCCAAGTGGTTACGGAAACACTTGAATGATTACGGAAACACCCGAGTGGTTACGGAAACACCCGAATAGTTCCGGAAACATCCGAGTGGTTACGGAAACACCCGAATGGTAACGGAAACACCCGAGTGGTTACGGAAACACCCGAATGGTTCCGAATGCACCCGAATGGTTACGGAAACACCCGAATGGTAACGGAAACACCCGAAAGGTTCCGGAACCACCCGAATGATTACGGAAACACCCGAGTGAATACGGAAACACCCGAGTGGTTACGGAAACACTTGAATGGTAACGGAAACACCCGAATGTTTCCGGAAACACCCGAATGGTTCCGGAAACACCCGAATGGTTCCGGAAACACCCGATAGATTCCGGAAACACCTGAATGGTTCTGAATACACTCGAAAGGTTCCGGAAACACCCGAATGGTTACGGAAACACCCGAATGGTTCCGAAAATACCTGAAAGATTCCGAATACACTCGAATGATTACGGAAACACCCGAATAGTTCCGAAAAACACCCGAAAGGTTACGGAATACCCGATTGGTTCTGGAAACATTTTTATTTAATACATTAATACCTTAGATTTTTGTATTGAATTTGAGACCATTTTCTGGGTGTGGGTAAGACTTGTTTGAAATCAACAATAAAAAGCCACGAAACCCTCAATTGTAGGCGCATTGCGCCTGCTTTTTGTACTGTTTATTTTGAATTCAATTCTGAATGCGGATTTTTTTAAAGATTCTAAAATAATATTTGGGAAATTTATTTGCCATAGAATGTGTACAAAATATTCGATTCTACAAAAATTGACATTTCGTCTCTGGTCTAAAACCTGATTTTCTTCTCATAAATAATAAGAATATCAGCTTTTTTTTTTAAATTTAATTCTGAATTTGGATTTTCTTAAAGATTCAAAAATAATATTTGGGAAATTTATTTGCCATAGAATGTGTAAAAAATATTCGATGCAACAAAAATTGATATTTGGTCTCAGGTCATAAACCTGATTTTGTTCTCATAAATTATAAAAATGTCATCTATTTTTTTTAAATTTAATTCTGAATTTAGATTTTCTTAAAGATTATAAAATAGTATTTAGGAAATTTCATTTGCATAGAATGTGTAAAAAATATTTGATTCTACAAAAATTGATATTTGGTCTCAGGTCTGAAACCTGATTTCGTTCTCATAAATAATAAAAATATCAGTTATTTTTTTTTAAATTTAATTCTGAATTTGGATTATCTTAAAGATTCTAAAATTATATTTGCGAAATTTATTTGCCATAGAATGTGTAAAAAATATTCGATGCAACAAAAATTGATATTTGGTCTCCGGTCATAAACCTGATTTTGTTCTCATAAATTATAAAAATGTCATCTATTTTTTTTAAATTCAATTCTGAATTTTGATTTTCTTAAAGATTATAAAATAATATTTGGGAAATTTATTTGCCATCGAATGTGAAAAAAATATTCGATTCTACAAAAATTTACATTTGCTCTCTGGTCTAAAACCTGATTTTCTTCTAATAAATAATAAAAATATCAGCTATTTTTTTTTAATTTAATTCTGAATTTGGAATTTCTTAAAGATTCTAAAATAATATTTGGGAAATTTATTTGCCCTTGAATGTGTAAAAAATATTCGATTCTACAAAAATTGACATTTGGTCTCTTGTCTAAAACCTGATTTTCTTCTCATAAATAAGAAAAATATCAGCTATTTTTTTTTTAATTCAATTCTGACTTTGGATTTTCTTAAAGATTCAAAAATAATATTTGGGAAATTTATTTGCCATAGAATGTGTAAAAAATATTTGATGCAACAAAAATTGATATTTGGTCTCAGGTCATAAACCTGATTTTGTTCTCATAAATTATAAAAATGTCATCTATTTTTTTTAAATTTAATTCTGAATTTAGATTTTCTTAAAGATTATAAAATAGTATTTAGGAAATTTCATTTGCATAGAATGTGTAAAAAATATTTGATTCTACAAAAATTGATATTTGGTCTCAGGTCTAAAACCTGATTTCGTTCTCATAAATTATAAAAATATCAGCTATTTTTTTTTAAATTCAATTCTGAATTTGGATTTTCTTAAAGATTATAAAATAATATTTGGGAAATTTATTTGCCATCGAATTTAAAAAAAATATTTGATTCTACAAAAATTTACATTTGCTCTCAGGTCTAAAACCTGATTTTCTTCTAATAAATAATAAAAATATCAGCTATTTTTTTTTAATTTAATTCTGAATTTGGAATTTCTTAAAGATTCTAAAATAATATTTGGGAAATTTATTTGCCATAGAATGTGTAAAAAATATTCGATTCTACAAAAATTGACATTTGGTCTCTTGTCTAAAACCTGATTTTCTTCTCATAAATAATAAAAATATCAGCTATTTTTTTTTAAATTCAATTCTGAATTTGGATTTTCTTAAAGATTCAAAAATAATATTTGGGAAATTTATTTGCCATAGAATGTGTAAAAAATATTCGATGCAACAAAAATTGATATTTGGTCTCAGGTCATAAACCTGATTTTGTTCTCATAAATTATAAAAATGTCATCTATTTTTTTTAAATTTAATTCTGAATTTAGATTTTCTTAAAGATTATAAAATAGTATTTAGGAAATTTCATTTGCATAGAATGTGTAAAAAATATTTGATTCTACAAAAATTGATATTTGGTCTTAGGTCTAAAACCTGATTTCGTTCTCATAAATTATAAAAATATCAGCTATTTTTTTTTAAATTCAATTCTGAATTTGGATTTTCTTAAAGATTATAAAATAATATTTGTGAAATTTATTTGCCATCGAATTTAAAAAAAATATTCGATTCTACAAAAATTTACATTTGCTCTCAGGTCTAAAACCTGATTTTCTTCTCATAAATGATAAAAATATCAGCTATTTTTTTTTAATTTAATTCTGAATTCCGATTTTCTTAAAGATTCTAAAATTATATTTAGGAATTTTATTTGCCATAGAATGTGTAAAAAATATTCGATTCTACAAAAATTGACATTTCGTCTCTGGTCTAAAACCTGATTTTCTTCTCATAAACAATAAAAATATGAGCTATTTTTTTTAAATTCAATTCTGAATGCGGATTTTTTTAAAGATTCTAAAATAATATTTGGGAAATTTATTTGCCATAGAATGTGTACAAAATATTCGATTCTACAAAAATTGACATTTCGTCTCTGGTCTAAAACCTGATTTTGTTCTCATAAATTATAAAAATGTCATCTATTTTTTTTAAATTCAATTCTGAATTTAGATTTTTTTAATGATTATAAAATAATATTTAGGAATTTTCATTTGCATAGAATGTGTAAAAATATTTGATTCTACAAAAATTGATATTTGGTCTCAGGTCTAAAACCTGATTTTGTTCTCATAAATTATAAAAATGTCATCTATTTTTTTTAAATTCAATTCTGAATTTAGATTTTTTTAAAGATTATAAAATAATATTTAGGAATTTTCATTTGCATAGAATGTGTAAAAATATTTGATTCTACAAAAATTGATATTTGGTCTCAGGTCTAAAACCTGATTTCGATCTCATAAATTATAAAAATATCAGCTATTTTTTTTTAAATTCAATTCTGAATTTAGATTTTTTTAAAGATTATAAAATAATATTTAGGAATTTTCATTTGCATAGAATGTGTAAAAAATATTCGATGCAACAAAAATTGATATTTGGTCTCAGGTCTAAAACCTGATTTTCTTCTGATAAATTATAAAAATATCAGCTATTTTTTTTTAAATTCAATTCTGAATTTGGATTTTCTTAAAAAGTATAAAATAATATTTGGGAAATTTATTTGCCATCGAATGTGTAAAAAATATTCGATTCTACAAAAATTGACATTTGCTCTCTGGTCTAAAACCTGATTTTCATCTCATAAATAATAAGAATATCAGCTTTTTTTTTAAATTCAATTCTGAATTTGGATTTTCTTAAAGATTCAAAAATAATATTTGGGAAATTTATTTGCCATAGAATGTGTAAAAAATATTCGATGCAACAAAAATTGATATTTGGTCTCAGGTCATAAACCTGATTTTGTTCTCATAAATTATAAAAATGTCATCTATTTTTTTTAAATTTAATTCTGAATTTAGATTTTCTTAAAGATTATAAAATAGTATTTAGGAAATTTCATTTGCATAGAATGTGTAAAAAATATTTGATTCTACAAAAATTGATATTTGGTCTTAGGTCTAAAACCTGATTTCGTTCTCATAAATTATAAAAATATCAGCTATTTTTTTTTAAATTCAATTCTGAATTTGGATTTTCTTAAAGATTATAAAATAATATTTGGGAAATTTATTTGCCATCGAATTTAAAAAAAATATTCGATTCTACAAAAATTTACATTTGCTCTCAGGTCTAAAACCTGATTTTCTTCTCATAAATGATAAAAATATCAGCTATTTTTTTTTAATTTAATTCTGAATTCCGATTTTCTTAAAGATTCTAAAATAATATTTAGGAATTTTATTTGCCATAGAATGTGTAAAAAATATTCGATTCTACAAAAATTGACATTTCGTCTCTGGTCTAAAACCTGATTTTCTTCTCATAAACAATAAAAATATGAGCTATTTTTTAGGGTTTCGTGGTTCGGGACCGAAACCCTTATAGTGAGACTTTGTCGTCCGTCCGTCCGTCCGTCCGTCCGTCCGTCCGTCGTTCACAGCCAATAGCAGTCAATTTTAGGTTGTGCGCGAGAGAGAGGGTGATAGTGAGAGACAGAGACGGAAACACACAAACCAATAGCAGTCAATTTTAGGTTGTGCGCGAGAGAGAGGGTGATAGTAAGAGACAGAGACGGAAACACACGAACCAATAGCTGTCAATTTTAGGTTGTGCGCGAGAGAGAGGGTGATAGTCAAGGACAGAGACGAAAACACACGAACCAATAGCTGTCATTTTAGGTTGTGTGCTAGAGGGAGTTCAACACATAATTAATGATTAAGTGGCAATTTTAAAGGGTGGTTTTTGATGCTGATATTGGTAAGGTAGATATACCTTAGATTTTTTTATTGAATCTGAGACCAAAATATCTTTGAAACCATTAACGATTTTTTCTTTAATTATTGCTACCTTAAGACGTCTTTTAAATTGAATTCATAGATTAAGACGATATTTCACACACTGAATGGTTACGGATACACCCGAATGGTTCCGAAAACACCTAAAGGCTTCCGATAACAACCAAAGGGGTCCGGAAACTCCCGAATGATAACGGAAACCCTTAAGTGGTTACGCAAACAACCGAATGGTTCCGGAAACACCAGAATGGTAACGGAAACACCCGAAAGGTTCCGGAAACACCCGAATGATTACGGAAACACCCGAATGGTTCCGAAAATACCTGAATGGTAACGGAAACACCCGAGTGGTTATGGAAACACCCGAATGGTAACGGAAACACCCGAATGGTAACGGAAACACCCGAGTGGTTACGGAAACACCCGAATGGTTCCGAATACACCCGAATGGTTACGGAAACACCCGAATGGTAACGGAAGCACCCGAGTGGTTACGGAAACACCCGAGTGGTTACGGAAACACCCGAGTGGTTACGGAAACACCCGAATGATTACGGAAACACCCGAATGGTAACGGAAACACCCGAGTGGTTACGGAAACACCCGAGTGGTTACGGAAACACCCAAGTGGTTACGGAAACACTTGAATGATTACGGAAACACCCGAGTGGTTACGGAAACACCCGAATAGTTCCGGAAACATCCGAGTGGTTACGGAAACACCCGAATGGTAACGGAAACACCCGAGTGGTTACGGAAACACCCGAATGGTTCCGAATGCACCCGAATGGTTACGGAAACACCCGAATGGTAACGGAAACACCCGAAAGGTTCCGGAACCACCCGAATGATTACGGAAACACCCGAGTGAATACGGAAACACCCGAGTGGTTACGGAAACACTTGAATGGTAACGGAAACACCCGAATGTTTCCGGAAACACCCGAATGGTTCCGGAAACACCCGAATGGTTCCGGAAACACCCGATAGATTCCGGAAACACCTGAATGGTTCTGAATACACTCGAAAGGTTCCGGAAACACCCGAATGGTTACGGAAACACCCGAATGGTTCCGAAAATACCTGAAAGATTCCGAATACACTCGAATGATTACGGAAACACCCGAATAGTTCCGAAAAACACCCGAAAGGTTACGGAATACCCGATTGGTTCTGGAAACATTTTTATTTAATACATTAATACCTTAGATTTTTGTATTGAATTTGAGACCATTTTCTGGGTGTGGGTAAGACTTGTTTGAAATCAACAATAAAAAGCCACGAAACCCTCAATTGTAGGCGCATTGCGCCTGCTTTTTGTACTGTTTATTTTGAATTCAATTCTGAATGCGGATTTTTTTAAAGATTCTAAAATAATATTTGGGAAATTTATTTGCCATAGAATGTGTACAAAATATTCGATTCTACAAAAATTGACATTTCGTCTCTGGTCTAAAACCTGATTTTCTTCTCATAAATAATAAGAATATCAGCTTTTTTTTTTAAATTTAATTCTGAATTTGGATTTTCTTAAAGATTCAAAAATAATATTTGGGAAATTTATTTGCCATAGAATGTGTAAAAAATATTCGATGCAACAAAAATTGATATTTGGTCTCAGGTCATAAACCTGATTTTGTTCTCATAAATTATAAAAATGTCATCTATTTTTTTTAAATTTAATTCTGAATTTAGATTTTCTTAAAGATTATAAAATAGTATTTAGGAAATTTCATTTGCATAGAATGTGTAAAAAATATTTGATTCTACAAAAATTGATATTTGGTCTCAGGTCTGAAACCTGATTTCGTTCTCATAAATTATAAAAATATCAGCTATTTTTTTTTAAATTCAATATTGAATTTGGATTTTCTTAAAGATTATAAAATAATATTTGGGAAATTTATTTGCCATCGAATGTGAAAAAAATATTCGATTCTACAAAAATTTACATTTGCTCTCAGGTCTAAAACCTGATTTTCTTCTCATAAATGATAAAAATATCAGCTATTTTTTTTTAATTTAATTCTGAATTCCGATTTTCTTAAAGATTCTAAAATTATATTTAGGAATTTTATTTGCCATAGAATGTGTAAAAAATATTCGATGCAACAAAAATTGACTTTTCGTCTCTGGTGTAAAACCTGATTTTCTTCTCATAAATAATAAAAATATCAGTTATTTTTTTTTAAATTTAATTCTGAATTTGGATTATCTTAAAGATTCTAAAATTATATTTGCGAAATTTATTTGCCATAGAATGTGTAAAAAATATTCGATGCAACAAAAATTGATATTTGGTCTCCGGTCATAAACCTGATTTTGTTCTCATAAATTATAAAAATGTCATCTATTTTTTTTTTAAATTCAATTCTGAATTTTGATTTTCTTAAAGATTATAAAATAATATTTGGGAAATTTATTTGCCATCGAATGTGAAAAAAATATTCGATTCTACAAAAATTTACATTTGCTCTCTGGTCTAAAACCTGATTTTCTTCTAATAAATAATAAAAATATCAGCTATTTTTTTTTAATTTAATTCTGAATTTGAAATTTATTAAAGATTCTAAAATAATATTTGGGAAATTTATTTGCCATAGAATGTGTAAAAAATATTCGATTCTACAAAAATTGACATTTGGTCTTAGGTCTAAAACCTGATTTCGTTCTCATAAATTATAAAAATATCAGCTATTTTTTTTTAAATTCAATTCTGAATTTGGATTTTCTTAAAGATTATAAAATAATATTTGGGAAATTTATTTGCCATCGAATTTAAAAAAAATATTCGATTCTACAAAAATTTACATTTGCTCTCAGGTCTAAAACCTGATTTTCTTCTCATAAATGATAAAAATATCAGCTATTTTTTTTTAATTTAATTCTGAATTCCGATTTTCTTAAAGATTCTAAAATTATATTTAGGAATTTTATTTGCCATGGAATGTGTAAAAAATATTCGATTCTACAAAAATTGACATTTCGTCTCTGGTCTAAAACCTGATTTTCTTCTCATAAACAATAAAAATATGAGCTATTTTTTTTTAAATTCAATTCTGAATGCGGATTTTTTTAAAGATTCTAAAATTTTATTTGGGAAATTTATTTTCCATAGAATGTGTAAAAAATATTCGATGCATCAAAAATTGATATTTGGTCTCAGGTCATAAACCTGATTTTGTTCTCATAAATTATAAAAATGTAATCTATTTTTTTTAAATTTAATTCTAAATTTAGATTTTCTTAAAGATTATAAAATAATATTTAGGAAATTTAATTTGCATAGAATGTGTAAAAAATATTTGATTCTACAAAAATTGATATTTGGTCTCAGGTCTAAAACCTGATTTCGTTCTCATAAATTATAAAAATATGAGCTATTTTTTTTTAAATTTAATTCTGAATTTGGATTATCTTAAAGATTCTAAAATTATATTTGCGAAATTTATTTGCCATAGAATGTGTAAAAAATATTCGATGCAACAAAAATTGATATTTGGTCTCCGGTCATAAACCTGATTTTGTTCTCATAAATTATAAAAATGTCATCTATTTTTTTTTTAAATTCAATTCTGAATTTTGATTTTCTTAAAGATTATAAAATAATATTTGGGAAATTTATTTTCCATCGAATGTGAAAAAAATATTCGATTCTACAAAAATTTACATTTGCTCTCTGGTCTAAAACCTGATTTTCTTCTAATAAATAATAAAAATATCAGCTATTTTTTTTTAATTTAATTCTGAATTTGAAATTTCTTAAAGATTCTAAAATAATATTTGGGAAATTTATTTGCCATAGAATGTGTAAAAAATATTCGATTCTACAAAAATTGACATTTGGTCTCTTGTCTAAAACCTGATTTTCTTCTCATAAATAATAAAAATATCAGCTATTTTTTTTTAAATTTAATTCTGAATTTGGATTTTCTTAAAGATTCAATAATAATATTTGGGAAATTTATTTGCCATAGAATGTGTAAAAAATATTCGATGCAACAAAAATTGATATTTGGTCTCAGGTCATAAACCTGATTTTGTTCTCATAAATTATAAAAATGTCATCTATTTTTTTTAAATTTAATTCTGAATTTAGATTTTCTTAAAGATTATAAAATAGTATTTAGGTAATTTCATTTGCATAGAATGTGTAAAAAATATTTGATTCTACAAAAATTGATATTTGGTCTTAGGTCTAAAACCTGATTTCGTTCTCATAAATTATAAAAATATCAGCTATTTTTTTTTAAATTCAATTCTGAATTTGGATTTTCTTAAAGATTATAAAATAATATTTGGGAAATTTATTTGCCATCGAATTTAAAAAAAATATTCGATTCTACAAAAATTTACATTTGCTCTCAGGTCTAAAACCTGATTTTCTTCTCATAAATGATAAAAATATCAGCTATTTTTTTTTAAATTCAATTCTGAATTTAGATTTTTTTAAAGATTATAAAATAATATTTAGGAATTTTCATTTGCATAGAATGTGTAAAAAATATTCGATTCTACAAAAATTGACATTTCGTCTCTGGTCTAAAACCTGATTTTCTTCTCATAAACAATAAAAATATGAGCTATTTTTTTTTAAATTCAATTCTGAATGCGGATTTTTTTAAAGATTCTAAAATAATATTTGGGAAATTTATTTGCCATAGAATGTGTACAAAATATTCGATTCTACAAAAATTGACATTTCGTCTCCGGTCTAAAACCTGATTTCGTTCTAATAAATAATAAAAATATGAGCTATTTTTTTTTAAATTTAATTCTGAATTTGGATTTTCTTAAAGATTCTAAAATTATATTTGGGAAATTTATTTGCCATAGAATGTGTAAAAAATATTCGATGCAACAAAAATTGATATTTGGTCTCAGGTCTAAAACCTGATTTTCTTCTGATAAATTATAAAAATATCAGCTATTTTTTTTTAAATTCAATTCTGAATTTGGATTTTCTTAAAGAGTATAAAATAATATTTGGGAAATTTATTTGCCATAGAATGTGTAAAAAATATTTGATTCTACAAAAATTGATATTTGGTCTCAGGTCTAAAACCTGATTTCGTTCTCATAAATTATAGAAATATCAGCTATTTTTTTTTAAATTCAATTCTGAATTTGGATTTTCTTAAAAATTATAAAATAATATTTGGGAAATTTATTTGCCATCGAATGTGTAAAAAATATTCGATTCTACAAAAATTGACTTTTCGTCTCTGGTGTAAAACCTGATTTTCTTCTCATAAATAATAAAAATATCAGTTATTTTTTTTTAAATTTAATTCTGAATTTGGATTATCTTAAAGATTCTAAAATTATATTTGCGAAATTTATTTGCCATAGAATGTGTAAAAAATATTCGATGCAACAAAAATTGATATTAGGTCTCCGGTCATAAACCTGATTTTGTTCTCATAAATTATAAAAATGTCATCTATTTTTTTTAAATTCAATTCTGAATTTTGATTTTCTTAAAGATTATAAAATAATATTTGGGAAATTTATTTGCCATCGAATGTGAAAAAAATATTCGATTCTACAAAAATTTACATTTGCTCTCTGGTCTAAAACCTGATTTTCTTCTAATAAATAATAAAAATATCAGCTATTTTTTTTTAATTTAATTCTGAATTTGGAATTTCTTAAAGATTCTAAAATAATATTTGGGAAATTTATTTGCCCTTGAATGTGTAAAAAATATTCGATTCTACAAAAATTGACATTTGGTCTCTTGTCTAAAACCTGATTTTCTTCTCATAAATTAGAAAAATATCAGCTATTTTTTTTTTAATTCAATTCTGAATTTGGATTTTCTTAAAGATTCAAAAATAATATTTGGGAAATTTATTTGCCATAGAATGTGTAAAAAATATTTGATGCAACAAAAATTGATATTTGGTCTCAGGTCATAAACCTGATTTTGTTCTCATAAATTATAAAAATGTCATCTATTTTTTCTTAATTTAATTCTGAATTTAGATTTTCTTAAAGATTATAAAATAGTATTTAGGAAATTTCATTTGCATAGAATGTGTAAAAAATATTTGATTCTACAAAAATTGATATTTGGTCTCAGGTCTAAAACCTGATTTCGTTCTCATAAATTATAAAAATATCAGCTATTTTTTTTTAAATTCAATTCTGAATTTGGATTTTCTTAAAGATTATAAAATAATATTTGGGAAATTTATTTGCCATCGAATTTAAAAAAAATATTCGATTCTACAAAAATTTACATTTGCTCTCAGGTCTAAAACCTGATTTTCTTCTCATAAATGATAAAAATATCAGCCATTTTTTTTTAATTTAATTCTGAATTCCGATTTTCTTAAAGATTCTAAAATTATATTTAGGAATTTTATTTGCCATAGAATGTGTAAAAAATATTCGATTCTACAAAAATTGACATTTCGTCTCTGGTCTAAAACCTGATTTTCTTCTCATAAACAATAAAAATATGAGCTATTTTTTTTTAAATTCGATTCTGAATACGGATTTTTTTAAAGATTCTAAAATAATATTTGTGAAATTTATTTGCCATAGAATGTGTAAAAAATATTCGATTCTACAAAAATTGACATTTGGTCTCTGGTCTAAAACCTGATTTTCTTCTCATAAATAATGAGAATATCAGCTTTTTTTTTTAAATTTAATTCTGAATTTGGATTTTCTTAAAGATTCTAAAATAATATTTGGGAAATTTGTTTGCCATAGAATGTGTAAAAAATATTCGATTTTACAAAAATTGACATTTGGTCTCTGGTCTAAAACCTGATTTTGTTCTCATAAATTATCAAAATGTCATCTATTTTTTTTAAATTCAATTCTGAATTTAGATTTTTTTAAAGATTATAAAATAATATTTAGGAATTTTCATTTGCATAGAATGTGTAAAAATATTTGATTCTACAAAAATTGATATTTGGTCTCAGGTCTAAAACCTGATTTTGTTCTCATAAATTATAAAAATGTCATCTATTTTTTTTAAATTCAATTCTGAATTTAGATTTTCTTAAAGATTATAAAATAGTATTTAGGAAATTTCATATGCATAGAATGTGTAAAAAATATTTGATTCTACAAAAATTGATATTTGGTCTCAGGTCTAAAACCTGATTTCGTTCTCATAAATTATAAAAATATCAGCTATTTTTTTTTAAATTCAATATTGAATTTGGATTTTCTTAAAGATTATAAAATAATATTTGGGAAATTTATTTGCCATCGAAGGTGAAAAAAATATTCGATTCTACAAAAATTTACATTTGCTCTCAGGTCTAAAACCTGATTTTCTTCTCATAAATGATAAAAATATGAGCCTTTTTTTTTTTAAATTCATTTCTAAATTTGGATTTTCTTAAAGATTCTAAAATTATATTTGGGAAATTTATTTGCCATCGAATTTAAAAAAAATATTCGATTCTACAAAAATTGACATTTCGTCTCTGGTCTAAAACCTGATTTTCTTCTCATAAATAATAAGAATATCAGCTTTTTTTTTTAAATTTAATTCTGAATTTGGATTTTCTTAAAGATTCTAAAATAATATTTGGGAAATTTGTTTGCCATAGAATGTGTAAAAAATATTCGATTCTACAAAAATTGATATTTGGTCTCCGGTCATAAACCTGATTTTGTTCTCATAAATTATAAAAATGTCATCTATTTTTTTTTAAATTCAATTCTGAATTTTGATTTTCTTAAAGATTATAAAATAATATTTGGGAAATTTATTTGCCATCGAATGTGAAAAAAATATTCGATTCTACAAAAATTTACATTTGCTCTCTGGTCTAAAACCTGATTTTCTTCTAATAAATAATAAAAATATCAGCTATTTTTTTTTAATTTAATTCTGAATTTGGAATTTCTTAAAGATTCTAAAATAATATTTGGGAAATTTATTTGCCATAGAATGTGTAAAAAATATTCGATTCTACAAAAATTGACATTTGGTCTCTTGTCTAAAACCTGATTTTCTTCTCATAAATAATAAAAATATCAGCTATTTTTTTTTAAATTCAATTCTGAATTTGGATTTTCTTAAAGATTCAAAATTAATATTTGGGAAATTTATTTGCCATAGAATGTGTAAAAAATATTCGATGCAAGAAAAATTGATATTTGGTCTCAGGTCATAAACCTGATTTTGTTCTCATAAATTATAAAAATGTCATCTATTTTTTTTAAATTTAATTCTGAATTTAGATTTTCTTAAAGATTATAAAATAGTATTTAGGAAATTTCATTTGCATAGAATGTGTAAAAAATATTTGATTCTACAAAAATTGATATTTGGTCTTAGGTCTAAAACCTGATTTCGTTCTCATAAATTATAAAAATATCAGCTATTTTTTTTTAAATTCAATTCTGAATTTGGATTTTCTTAAAGATTATAAAATAATATTTGGGAAATTTATTTGCCATCGAATTTAAAAAAAATATTCGATTCTACAAAAATTTACATTTGCTCTCAGGTCTAAAACCTGATTTTCTTCTCATAAATGATAAAAATATCAGCTATTTTTTTTTAATTTAATTCTGAATTCCGATTTTCTTAAAGATTCTAAAATTATATTTAGGAATTTTATTTGCCATGGAATGTGTAAAAAATATTCAATTCTACAAAAATTGACATTTCGTCTCTGGTCTAAAACCTGATTTTCTTCTCATAAACAATAAAAATATGAGCTATTTTTTTTTAAATTCAATTCTGATTGCGGATTTTTTTAAAGATTCTAAAATAATATTTGGGAAATTTATTTGCCATAGAATGTGTACAAAATATTCGATTCTACAAAAATTGACATTTCGTCTCCGGTCTAAAACCTGATTTCGTTCTAATAAATAATAAAAATATGAGCTATTTTTTTTTAAATTTAATTCTGAATTTGGATTTTCTTAAAGATTCTAAAATTATATTTGGGAAATTTATTTGCCATATAATGTGTAAAAAATATTCGATGCAACAAAAATTGATATTTGGTCTCAGGTCTAAAACCTGATTTTCTTCTGATAAATTATAAAAATATCAGCTATTTTTTTTTAAATTCAATTCTGAATTTGGATTTTCTTAAAGAGTATAAAATAATATTTGGGAAATTTATTTGCCATAGAATGTGTAAAAAATATTTGATTCTACAAAAATTGATATTTGGTCTCAGGTCTAAAACCTGATTTCGTTCTCATAAATTATAGAAATATCAGCTATTTTTTTTTAAATTCAATTCTGAATTTGGATTTTCTTAAAGATTATAAAATAATATTTGGGAAATTTATTTGCCATCGAATGTGTAAAAAATATTCGATTCTACAAAAATTGACTTTTCGTCTCTGGTGTAAAACCTGATTTTCTTCTCATAAATAATAAAAATATCAGTTATTTTTTTTTAAATTTAATTCTGAATTTGGATTATCTTAAAGATTCTAAAATTATATTTGCGAAATTTATTTGCCATAGAATGTGTAAAAAATATTCGATGCAACAAAAATTGATATTAGGTCTCCGGTCATAAACCTGATTTTGTTCTCATAAATTATAAAAATGTCATCTATTTTTTTTAAATTCAATTCTGAATTTTGATTTTCTTAAAGATTATAAAATAATATTTGGGAAATTTATTTGCCATCGAATGTGAAAAAAATATTCGATTCTACAAAAATTTACATTTGCTCTCTGGTCTAAAACCTGATTTTCTTCTAATAAATAATAAAAATATCAGCTATTTTTTTTTAATTTAATTCTGAATTTGGAATTTCTTAAAGATTCTAAAATAATATTTGGGAAATTTATTTGCCCTTGAATGTGTAAAAAATATTCGATTCTACAAAAATTGATATTTGGTCTCAGGTCATAAACCTGATTTTGTTCTCATAAATTATAAAAATGTCATCTATTTTTTCTTAATTTAATTCTGAATTTAGATTTTCTTAAAGATTATAAAATAGTATTTAGGAAATTTCATTTGCATAGAATGTGTAAAAAATATTTGATTCTACAAAAATTGATATTTGGTCTCAGGTCTAAAACCTGATTTCGTTCTCATAAATTATAAAAATATCAGCTATTTTTTTTTAAATTCAATATTGAATTTGGATTTTCTTAAAGATTATAAAATAATATTTGGGAAATTTATTTGCCATCGAATGTGAAAAAAATATTCGATTCTACAAAAATTGACATTTCGTCTCCGGTCTAAAGCCTGATTTCGTTCTAATAAATAATAAAAATATGAGCTATTTTTTTTTAAATTTAATTCTGAATTTGGATTTTCTTAAAGATTCTAAAATTATATTTGGGAAATTTATTTGCCATAGAATGTGTAAAAAATATTCGATGCAACAAAAATTGATATTTGGTCTCAGGTCTAAAACCTGATTTTCTTCTGATAAATTATAAAAATATCAGCTATTTTTTTTTAAATTCAATTCTGAATTTGGATTTTCTTAAAGAGTATAAAATAATATTTGGGAAATTTATTTGCCATAGAATGTGTAAAAAATATTCGATTCTACAAAAATTGACATTTCGTCTCTGGTCTAAAACCTGATTTTCTTCTCATAAACAATAAAAATATGAGCTATTTTTTTTTAAATTCGATTCTGAATACGGATTTTTTTAAAGATTCTAAAATAATATTTTTGAAATTTATTTGCCATAGAATGTGTAAAAAATATTCGATTCTACAAAAATTGACATTTGGTCTCTGGTCTAAAACCTGATTTTCTTCTCATAAATAATAAGAATATCAGCTTTTTTTTTAAATTTAATTCTGAATTTGGATTTTCTTAAAGATTCTAAAATAATATTTGGGAAATTTGTTTGCCATAGAATGTGTAAAAAATATTCGATTCTACAAAAATTGATATTTGGTCTCCGGTCATAAACCTGATTTTGTTCTCATAAATTATAAAAATGTCATCTATTTTTTTTTAAATTCAATTCTAAATTTGGATTTTCTTAAAGATTATAAAATAATATTTGGGAAATTTATTTGCCATCGAATTTAATAAAAATATTCGATTCTACAAAAATTTACATTTGCTCTCAGGTCTAAAACCTGATTTTCTTCTCATAAATGATAAAAATATCAGCTATTTTTTTTTAATTTAATTCTGAATTCCGATTTTCTTAAAGATTCTAAAATTATATTTAGGAATTTTATTTGCCATAGAATGTGTAAAAAATATTCGATTCTACAAAAATTGACATTTCGTCTCTGGTCTAAAACCTGATTTTCTTCTCATAAATAATAAGAATATCAGCTTTTTTTTTTTAATTTAATTCTGAATTTGGATTTTCTTAAAGATTCTAAAATAATATTTGGGAAATTTGTTTGCCATAGAATGTGTAAAAAATATTCGATGCAACAAAAATTGATATTTGGTCTCAGGTCTAAAACCTGATTTTCTTCTGATAAATTATAAAAATATCAGCTATTTTTTTTTAAATTCAATTCTGAATTTGGATTTTCTTAAAAAGTATAAAATAATATTTGGGAAATTTATTTGCCATCGAATGTGTAAAAAATATTCGATTCTACAAAAATTGACATTTGCTCTCAGGTCTAAAACCTGATTTTCATCTCATAAATAATAAGAATATCAGCTTTTTTTTTAAATTTAATTCTGAATTTGGATTTTCTTAAAGATTCTAAAATAATATTTGGGAAATTTATTTGCCATAGAATGTGTAAAAAATATTCGATTCTACAAAAATTGACATTTGGTCTCTTGTCTAAAACCTGATTTTCTTCTCATAAATAATAAAAATATCAGCTATTTTTTTTTAAATTCAATTCTGAATTTGGATTTTCTTAAAGATTCAAAAATAATATTTGGGAAATTTATTTGCCATAGAATGTGTAAAAAATATTTGATGCAACAAAAATTGATATTTGGTCTCAGGTCATAAACCTGATTTTGTTCTCATAAATTATAAAAATGTCATCTAATTTTTTTAAATTTAATTCTGAATTTAGATTTTCTTAAAGATTATAAAATAGTATTTAGGAAATTTCATTTGCATAGAATGTGTAAAAAATATTTGATTCTACAAAAATTGATATTTGGTCTCAGGTCTAAAACCTGATTTCGTTCTCATAAATTATAAAAATATCAGCTATTTTTTTTTAAATTCAATTCTGAATTTGGATTTTCTTAAAGATTATAAAATAATATTTGGGAAATTTATTTGCCATCGAATGTGAAAAAAATATTCGATTCTACAAAAATTTACATTTGCTCTCAGGTCTAAAACCTGATTTTCTTCTCATAAATGATAAAAATATCAGCTATTTTTTTTTAATTTAATTCTGAATTCCGATTTTCTTAAAGATTCTAAAATTATATTTAGGAAATTTATTTGCCATAGAATGTGTAAAAAATATTCGATTCTACAAAAATTGACATTTCGTCTCTGGTCTAAAACCTGATTTTCTTCTCATAAACAATAAAAATATGAGCTATTTTTTTTTAAATTCAATTCTAAATTTGGATTTTCTTAAAGATTCTAAAATAATATTTGGGAAATTTATTTGCCATAGAATGTGTACAAAATATTCGATTCTACAAAAATTGACATTTCGTCTCTGGTCTAAAATCTGATTTTCTTCTCATAAACAATAAAAATATGAGCTATTTTTTTTTAAATTCAATTCTGAATTTGGATTTTCTTAAAGATTGTAAAATAATATTTGGGAAATTTATTTGCCATAGAATGTGTACAAAATATTCGATTCTACAAAAATTGACATTTCGTCTCTGGTCTAAAACCTGATTTTCTTCTCATAAATAATAAAAATATCAGCTACTTTTTTTAAATTCAATTCTGAATTTGGATTTTCTTAAAGATTCTAAAATAATATTTGGGAAATTTATTTGCCATAGAATGTGTACAAAATATTCGATTCTACAAAAATTGACATTTGGTCTCTGGTCTAAAACCTGATTTTCTTCTCATAAATAATAAAAATATCAGTTATTTTTTTTTAAATTCAATTCTGAATTTGTATTTTCTGTAAGATTATAAAATAATATTTAGAAAATTTTATTTCCATAAAATGTGTAAAAAATATTTGATTCTACAAAAATTGATATATGGTCTCAGGTCTAAAACCTGATTTCGTTCTAATAAATAATAAAAATATGAGCTATTTTTTTTTAAATTTAATTCTGAATTTGGATTTTCTTAAAGATTCTAAAATAATATTTGGGAAATTTATTTGCCATAGAATGTGTAAAAAATATTCGATGCAACAAAAATTGATATTTGGTCTCAGGTCTAAAACCTGATTTTCATCTCATAAATAATAAAAATATCAGCTTTTTTTTTTAAATTTAATTCTGAATTTGGATTTTCTTAAAGATTCTAAATTAATATTTGTGAAATTTATTTGCCATAGAATGTGTAAAAAATATTCGATTCTACAAAAATTGACATTTCGTCTCTGGTGTAAAACCTGATTTCGTTCTAATAAATAATAAAAATATGAGCTATTTTTTTTAAATTTAATTCTGAATTTGGATTTTCTTAAAGATTCTAAAATTATATTTGGGAAATTTATTTGCCATAGAATGTGTAAAAAATATTCGATGCAACAAAAATAGATATTTGGTCTCAGGTCTAAAACCTGATTTTCTTCTGATAAATTATAAAAATATCAGCTATTTTTTTCTTAATTCAATTCTGAATTTGGATTTTCTTAAAGAGTATAAAATAATATTTGGGAAATTTATTTGCCATAGAATGTGTAAAAAATATTCGATTCTACAAAAATTGACATTTGCTCTCTGGTCTAAAACCTGATTTTCATCTCATAAATAATAAAAATATCAGCTTTTTTTTTTAAATTTAATTCTGAATTTGGATTTTCTTAAAGATTCTAAAATAATATTTGGGAAATTTATTTGCCATAGAATGTGTACAAAATATTCGATTTTACAAAAATTGACATTTCGTCTCTGGTCTAAAACCTGATTTTCTTCTCATAAATAATAAAAATATCTGTTATTTTTTTTTTTATTCAATTCTAAATTTGGATTTTCTTAAAGATTCTAAAATTTTATTTGCGAAATTTATTTGCCATAGAATGTGTAAAAAATATTCGATGCATCAAAAATTGATATTTGGTCTCAGGTCTAAAACCTGATTTCGTTCTCATAAATTATAAAAATATCAGCTATTTTTTTTTAAATTCAATTTTGAATTTGGATTTTCTTAAAGATTATAAAATAAAATTTGGGAAATTTATTTGCCATCGAATGTTAAAAAAATATTCGATTCTACAAAAATTGACATTTCGTCTCTGGTCTAAAACCTGATTTTCTTCTCATAAATAATAAAAATATCAGCTATTTTTTTTTTTTTATTTAATTCTGAATTCCGATTTTCTTAAAGATTCTAAAATTATATTTAGGAAATTAATTGGCCATAGAATGTGTAAAAAATATTCGATGCAACGAAAATTGATATTTGGTCTCAGGTCATAAACCTGATTTTGTTCTCATAAATTATAAAAATATCAGCTATGTTTTTTTAAATTCACTTCTGAATTTGGATTTTCTTAAAGATTATAAAATAATATTTGGGAAACTTATTTGCCATAGAATGTGTAAAAAATATTCGATTCTACAAAAATTGACATTTCGTCTCTGGTCTAAAATCTGATTTTCTTCTCATAAACAATAAAAATATGAGCTATTTTTTTTTAAATTCATTTCTGAATTTGAATTTTCTTTAAGATTATAAAATAATATTTGGGAAATTTATTTGCCATCGAATGTGAAAAAAATATTCGATTCTACAAAAATTTACATTTGCTCTCAGGTCTAAAACCTGATTTTATTCTCATAAATGATAAAAATATCAGCTATTTTTTTTTAATTTAATTCTGAATTCCGATTTTCTTGAAGATTCTAAAATTATATTTAGGAAATTTATTTGCCATAGAATGTGTAAAAAATATTCGATTCTACAAAAATTGACATTTCGTCTCTGGTCTAAAACCTGATTTTCTTCTCATAAACAATAAAAATATGAGCTTTTTTTTTTAAATTCAATTCTGAATTTGGATTTTCTTAAAGATTCTAAAATAATATTTGGGAAATTTATTTGCCATAGAATGTGAACAAAATATTCGATTCTACAAAAATTGACATTTCGTCTCTGGTCTAAAACCTGATTTTCTTCCCATAAATAATAAAATATCTGTTATTTTTTTTTTATTCAATTCTGAATTTAGATTTTCTTAAAGATTCTAAAATTTTATTTGGGAAATTTATTTGCCATAGAATGTGTAAAAAATATTCGATGCATCAAAAATTGATATTTGGTCTCAGGTCTAAAACCTGATTTTGTTCTCATAAATTATAAAAATATCAGCTATTTTTTTTAAATTCAATTCTGAATTCCGATTTTCTTAAAGATTCTAAAATTATATTTAGGAAATTTATTTGCCATAGAATGTGTAAAAAATATTCAATTCTACAAAAATTGACATTTCGTCTCTGGTCTAAAACCTGATTTTCTTCTCATAAACAATAAAAATATCAGCTATTTTTTTTTTAATTTAATTCTGAATTTGGATTTTCTTAAAGATTCTAAAATAATATTTGGGAAATTTATTTGCCATAGAATGTGTTCAAAATATTCGATTCTACAAAAATTGACATTTCGTCTCTGGTCTAAAACCTGATTTTCTTCTCATAAATAGTAAAAATATCAGCTATTTTTTTTAAATTCAATTCTGAACTTGGATTTTCTTAAAGATTCTAAAATTATATTTGGGAAATTTATTTGCCATAGAATGTGTAAAAAATATTCGATTCTACAAAAATTGACATTTGGTCTCTTGTCTAAAACCTGATTTTCTTTTCATAAATAATAAAAATATCAGCTATTTTTTTTTAATTTAATTCTGACTTTGGATTTTCTTAAAGATTCTAAAATAATATTTAGGAAATTTATTTGTCATAGAATGTGTACAAAATATTCGATTCTACAAAAATTGACATTTGGTCTCTGGGCTAAAACCTGATTTTCTTCTCATAAATAATAAAAATATCAGTTATTTTTTTTTAAATTCAATTCTGAGTTTGGATTTTCTTAAAGATTATAAAATAAAAGTTGGGAAATTTATTTGCCATCGAATGTGAAAGAAATATTCGATTCTACAAAAATTGACATTTCGTCTCTGGTCTAAAACCTGATTTTCATCTCATAAATAATAAAAATATCAGCTATTTTTTTTTAATTTAATTCTGAATTCCGATTTTCTTAAAGATTCTAAAATTATATTTAGGAAATTTATTTGCCATAGAATGTGTAAAAAATATTGGATGCAACAAAAATTGATATTTGGTCTCAGGTCATAAACCTGATTTTGTTCTCATAAATTATAAAAATGTCATCTATTTTTTTTAAATTCAATTCTGAATTTAGATTTTCTTAAAGATTATAAAATAGTATTTAGGAAATTTCATTTGCATAGAATGTGTAAAAAATATTTGATTCTACAAAAATTGATATTTGGTCTCAGGTCTAAAACCTGATTTCGTTCTCATAAATTATAAAAATATCAGCTATTTTTTTTTAAATTCAATTCTGAATTTGGATTTTCTTAAAGATTATAAAATAATATTTAGGAAATTTATTTGCCATCGAATGTGAAAAAAATATTCGATTCTACAAAAATTTACATTTGCTCTCAGGTCTAAAACCTGATTTTCTTATCATAAATGATAAAAATATCAGCTATTTTTTTTTAATTTAATTCTGAATTCCGATTTTCTTAAAGATTCTAAAATTATATTTAGGAAATTTATTTGCCATAGAATGTGTAAAAAATATTCGATTCTACAAAAATTGACATTTCGTCTCTGGTCTAAAACCTGATTTTCTTCTCATAAACAATAAAAATATGAGCTATTTTTTTTTAAATTCAATTCTGAATTTGGATTTTCTTGAAGATTCTAAAATAATATTTGGGAAATTTATTTGCCATAGAATGTGTAAAAAATATTCGATGCATCAAAAATTGATATTTGGTCTCAGGTCTAAAACCTGATTTCGTTCTCATAAATTATAAAAATATCAGCTATTTTTTTTTAAATTCAATTCTGAATTTGGATTTTCTTAAAGATTATAAAATAATATTTGGGAAATTTATTTGCCATCGAATGTGAAAAAAATATTCGATTCTACAAAAATTTACATTTGCTCTCTGGTCTAAAACCTGATTTTCTTCTCATAAATAATAAAAATATCAGCTATTTTTTTTAATTTAATTCTGACTTTAGATTTTCTTAAAGATTCTAAAATAATATTTGCGAAATTTATTTGCCATAGAATGTGTAAAAAATATTCGATGCAGCAAAAATTGATATATGGTCTCAGGTCATAAACCTGATTTCGTTCTCATAAATAATAAAAATATGAGATATTTTTTTTTTAATTCAATTCAGAATTTGGATTTTCTTGAAGATTCTAAAATAATATTTGGGAAATTTATTTGCCATAGAATGTGTAAAAAATATTCGATGCAAAAAAATTGATATTTGGTCTCAGGTCATAAACCTGATTTTGTTCTTATAAATTATAAAAATTTCATCTATTTTTTTTTAAATTCATTTCTGAATATAGATTTTCTTAAAGATTATAAAAAAATATTTAGGAAATTTCATTTGCATAGAATGTGTAAAAAATATTCGATGCAACGAAAATTGATATTTGGTCTCAGGTCATAAACCTGATTTTGTTCTCATAAATTATAAAAATATCATCTATTTTTTTTTAAATTCAATTCTGAATTTAGATTTTCTTAAAGATTCTAAAATTATATTTAGGAATTTTATTTGCCATAGAATGTGTAAAAAATATTCGATTCTACAAAAATTGACATTTCGTCTCTGGTCTAAAACCTGATTTTCTTCTCATAAACAATAAAAATATGGGCTATTTTTTTTTAAATTCAATTCTGAATGCGGATTTTTTTAAAGATTCTAAAATAATATTTGGGAAATTTATTTGCCATAGAATGTGTACAAAATATTCGATTCTACAAAAATTGACATTTCGTCTCTGGTCTAAAACCTGATTTTCTTCTCATAAATAATAAGAATATCAGCTTTTTTTTTTTTTTTTTAATTCTGAATTTAGATTTTCTTAAAGATTCTAAAATAATATTTGGGAAATTTGTTTGCCATAGAATGTGTAAAAAATATTCAATTCTACAAAAATTGACATTTGGTCTCTGGTCTAAAACCTGATTTTGTTCTCATAAATTATAAAAATGTCATCTATTTTTTTTAAATTTAATTCTGAATTTAGATTTTTTTAAAGATTATAAAATAATATTTAGGAATTTTCATTTGCATAGAATGTGTAAAAATATTTGATTCTACAAAAATTGATATTTGGTCTCAGGTCTAAAACCTGATTTCCATCTCATAAATTATAAAAATATCAGCTATTTTTTTTTAAATTCAATTCTGAATTTAGATTTTTTTAAAGATTATAAAATAATATTTAGGAATTTTCATTTGCATAGAATGTGTATAAATATTTGATTCTACAAAAATTGATATATGGTCTCAGGTCTAAAACCTGATTTCGTTCTAATAAATAATAAAAATATGAGCTATTTTTTTTTAAATTTAATTCTGAATTTTGATTTTCTTAAAGATTCTAAAATTATATTTGGGAAATTTATTTGCCATAGAATGTGTAAAAAATATTCGATTCTACAAAAATTGACATTTCGTCTCTGGTCTAAAACCTGATTTTCTTCTCATAAACAATAAAAATATGAGCTATTTTTTTTAAATTCAATTCTGAATTCGGATTTTTTTAAAGATTCTAAAATAATATTTGGGAAATTTATTTGCCATAGAATGTGTACAAAATATTCGATTCTACAAAAATTGACATTTCGTCTCTGGTCAAAAATCTGATTTTCTTCTCATAAACAATAAAAATATGAGCTATTTTTTTTTAAATTCAATTCTAAATTTGGATTTTCTTAAAGATTGTAAAATAATATTTGGGAAATTTATTTGCCATAGAATGTGTACAAAATATTCGATTCTACAAAAATTGACATTTCGTCTCTGGTCTAAAACCTGATTTTCTTCTCATAAATAATAAAAATATCAGCTACTTTTTTTAAATTCAATTCTAAATTTGGATTTTCTTAAAGATTCTAAAATAATATTTGGGAAATTTATTTGCCATAGAATGTGTACAAAATATTCGATTCTACAAAAATTGACATTTGGTCTCTGGTCTAAAACCTGATTTTCTTCTCATAAATAATAAAAATATCAGTTATTTTTTTTTAAATTCAATTCTGAATTTGGATTTTCTTAAAGATTATAAAATAATATTTAGAAAATTTTATTTCCATAAAATGTGTAAAAAATATTTGATTCTATAAAAATTGATATATGGTCTCAGGTCTAAAACCTGATTTCGTTCTAATAAATAATAAAAATATGAGCTATTTTTTTTTAAATTTAATTCTGAATTTGGATTTTCTTAAAGATTCTAAAATTATATTTGGGAAATTTATTTGCCATAGAATGTGTAAAAAATATTCGATGCAACAAAAACTGATATTTGGTCTCAGGTCTAAAACCTGATTTTCTTCTGATAAATTATAAAAATATCAGCTATTTTTTTTTAAATTCAATTCTGAATTTGGATTTTCTTAAAGAGTATAAAATAATATTTGGGAAATTTATTTGCCATCGAATGTGTAAAAAATATTCGATTCTACAAAAATTGACATTTGCTCTCTGGTCTAAAACCTGATTTTCATCTCATAAATAATAAAAATATCAGCTTTTTTTTTTAAATTTAATTCTGAAATTGGATTTTCTTTAAGATTCTAAAATAATATTTGAGAAATTTATTTGCCATAGAATGTGTAAAAAATATTTGATTCTACAAAAATTGACATTTCGTCTCTGGTCTAAAACCTGATTTCGTTCTAATAAATAATAAAAATATGAGCTATTTTTTTTTAAATTTAATTCTGAATTTGGATTTTCTTAAAGATTCTAAAATTATATTTGGGAAATTTATTTGCCATAGAATGTGTAAAAAATATTCGATGCAACAAAAATAGATATTTGGTCTCAGGTCTAAAACCTGATTTTCTTCTGATAAATTATAAAAATATCAGCTATTTTTTTTTAAATTCAATTCTGAATTTGGATTTTTTTAAGAGTATAAAATAATATTTAGGAAATTTATTTGCCATCGAATGTGTAAAAAATATTCGATTCTACAAAAATTGATATTTCGTCTCTGGTCTAAAACCTGATTTTCATCTCATAAATAATAAGAATATCAGCTTTTTTTTTAAATTTAATTTTGAATTTGGATTTTCTTAAAGAGTATAAAATAATATTTGGGAAATTTATTTGCCATCGAATGTGTAAAAAATATTCGATTCTACAAAAATTGACATTTGCTCTCTGGTCTAAAACCTGATTTTCATCTCATAAATAATAAAAATATCAGTTTTTTTTTAAAATTTAATTCTGAATTTGGATTTTCTTAAAGATTCTAAAATAATATTTGGGAATTTTATTTGCAATAGAATGTGTAAAAAATATTCGATTCTACAAAAATTGACATTTTGTCTCTGGTCTAAAACCTGATTTTCTTCTCATAAACAATAAAAATATGAGCTATTTTTTTTTAAATTTAATTCTGAATTTGGATTTTCTTAAAGATTCTAAAATTATATTTGGAAAATTTATTTGCCATAGAATGTGTAAAAAATATTCGATGCAACAAAAATTGATATTTGGTCTCAGGTCTAAAACCTGATTTTCTTCTGATAAATTATAAAAATATCAGCTATTTTTTTTTAAATTCAATTCTGAATTTGGATTTTCTTAAAGAGTATAAAATAATATTTGGGAAATTTATTTGCCATCGAATGTGTAAAAAATATTCGATGCAACAAAAACTGATATTTGGTCTCAGGTCTAAAACCTGATTTTCTTCTGATAAATTATAAAAATATCAGCTATTTTTTTTTAAATTCAATTCTGAATTTGGATTTTCTTAAAGAGTATAAAATAATATTTGGGAAATTTATTTGCCATCGAATGTGTAAAAAATATTCGATTCTACAAAAATTGACATTTGCTCTCTGGTCTAAAACCTGATTTTCATCTCATAAATAATAAAAATATCAGCTTTTTTTTTTAAATATAATTCTGAAATTGGATTTTCTTTAAGATTCTAAAATAATATTTGGGAAATTTATTTGCCATAGAATGTGTAAAAAATATTTGATTCTACAAAAATTGACATTTCGTCTCTGGTCTAAAACCTGATTTCGTTCTAATAAATAATAAAAATATGAGCTATTTTTTTTTAAATTTAATTCTGAATTTGGATTTTCTTAAAGATTCTAAAATTATATTTGGGAAATTTATTTGCCATAGAATGTGTAAAAAATATTCGATGCAACAAAAATAGATATTTAGTCTCAGGTCTAAAACCTGATTTTCATCTCATAAATAATAAGAATATCAGCTTTTTTTTTAAATTTAATTCTGAATTTGGATTTTCTTAAAGAGTATAAAATAATATTTGGGAAATTTATTTGCCATCGAATGTGTAAAAAATATTCGATTCTACAAAAATTGACATTTGCTCTCTGGTCTAAAACCTGATTTTCATCTCATAAATAATAAAAATATCAGTTTTTTTTTTAAATTTAATTCTGAATTTGGATTTTCTTAAAGATTCTAAAATAATATTTGGGAATTTTATTTTCCATAGAATGTGTAAAAAATATTCGATTCTACAAAAATTGACATTTTGTCTCTGGTCTAAAACCTGATTTTCTTCTCATAAACAATAAAAATATGAGCTATTTTTTTTTAAATTTAATTCTGAATTTGGATTTTCTTAAAGATTCTAAAATTATATTTGGAAAATTTATTTGCCATAGAATGTGTAAAAAATATTCGATGCAACAAAAATTGATATTTGGTCTCAGGTCTAAAACCTGATTTTCTTCTGATAAATTATAAAAATATCAGCTATTTTTTTTTAAATTCAATTCTGAATTTGGATTTTCTTAAAGAGTATAAAATAATATTTGGGAAATTTATTTGCCATCGAATGTGTAAAAAATATTCGATTCTACAAAAATTGACATTTGCTCTCTGGTCTAAAACCTGATTTTCATCTCATAAATAATAAAAATATCAGTTTTTTTTTTAAATTTAATTCTGAATTTGGATTTTCTTAAAGATTCTAAAATAATATTTGGGAATTTTATTTGCCATAGAATGTGTAAAAAATATTCGATTCTACAAAAATTGACATTTTGTCTCTGGTCTAAAACCTGATTTTCTTCTCATAAACAATAAAAATATGAGCTATTTTTTTTTAAATTCAATTCTAAATTTGGATTTTCTTAAAGATTCTAAAATAATATTTGGGAAATTTATTTGCCATAGAATGTGTACAAAATATTCGATTCTACAAAAATTGACATTTCGTCTCTGGTCTAAAACCTGATTTTCTTCTCATAAATAATAAGAATATCAGCTTTTTTTTTAAAAGTAATTCTGAATTTGGATTTTCTTAAAGATTCTAAAATAATATTTGGGAAATTTGTTTGCCATAGAATGTGTAAAAAATATTCGATTCTACAAAAATTGACATTTGGTCTCTGGTCTTGAACCTGATTTCGATCTCATAAATTATAAAAATATCAGCTATGTTTTTTTAAATTTAATTCTGAATTCCGATTTTCTTAAAGATTCTAAAATTATATTTAGGAAATTTATTTGCCATAGAATGTGTAAAAAATATTCGATTCTACAAAAATTGACATTTCGTCTCTGGTCTAAAACCTAATTTTCTTCTCATAAATAATAAAAATATCAGCTATTTTTTTAAATTCAATTCTGAATTTGGATTATCTTAAAGATTCTAAATTAATATTTGTGAAATTTATTTGCCATAGAATGTGTACCAAATATTTGATTCTACAAAAATTGACATTTCGTCTCTGGTCTAAAACCTGATTTTCTTCTCATAAACAATAAAAATATGAGCTATTTTTTTTTAAATTCCATTCTGAATTTGGATTTTCTTAAAGATTCTAAAATAATATTTGGGAAATTTATTTGCCATAGAATGTGTACAAAATATTCGATTCTACAAAAATTGACATTTCGTCTCTGGTCTAAAATCTGATTTTCTTCTCATAAACAATAAAAATATGAGCTATTTCTTTTTTAATTCAATTCTGAATTTGGATTTTCTTAAAGATTCTAAAATAATATTTGGGAAATTTATTTGCCATAGAATGTGTAAAAAATATTCGATGCAACAAAAATTGACATTTCGTCTCTGGTCTAAAACCTGATTTTCTTCTCATAAACAATAAAAATATCAGCTATTTTTTTTTTAATTTAATTCTGAATTTGGATTTTCTTAAAGATTCTAAAATAATATTTGGGAAATTTATTTGCCATAGAATGTGTAAAAAATATTCGATGCAACAAAAATTGACATTTCGTCTCTGGTCTAAAACCTGATTTTCTTCTCATAAACAATAAAAATATCAGCTATTTTTTTTTTAATTTAATTCTGAATTTGGATTTTCTTAAAGATTCTAAAATAATATTTGGGAAATTTATTTGCCATAGAATGTGTTCAAAATATTCGATTCTACAAAAATTGACATTTCGTCTCTGGTCTAAAACCTGATTTTCTTCTCATAAATAGTAAAAATATCAGCTATTTTTTTTAAATTCAATTCTGAACTTGGATTTTCTTAAAGATTCTAAAATTATATTTGAGAAATTTATTTGCCATAGAATGTGTAAAAAATATTCGATTCTACAAAAATTGACATTTGGTCTCTTGTCTAAAACCTGATTTTCTTCTCATAAATAATAAAAATATCAGCATTTTTTTTTTAATTTAATTCTGAATTCTGATTTTCTTAAAGATTCTAAAATTATATTTAGGAAATTTATTTGTTATAGAATGTGTAAAAAATATTCGATTCTACAAAAATTGACATTTCGTCTCTCGTCTAAAATCTGATTTTCTTCTCATAAACAATAAAAATATGAGCTATCTCTTTTTTAATTCAATTCTGAATTTGGTTTTTCTTAAAGATTCTAAAATAATATTTGGGAAATTTATTTGCCATAGAATGTGTTCAAAATATTCGATTCTACAAAAATTGACATTTCGTCTCTGGTCTAAAACCTGATTTTCTTCTCATAAATAGTAAAAATATCAGCTATTTTTTTTAAATTCAATTCTGAACTTGGATTTTCTTAAAGATTCTAAAATTATATTTGAGAAATTTATTTGCTATAGAATGTGTAAAAAATATTCGATTCTACAAAAATTGACATTTGGTCTCTTGTCTAAAACCTGATTTTCTTCTCATAAATAATAAAAATATCAGCTATTTTTTTTTAATTTAATTCTGACTTTGGATTTTCTTAAAGATTCTAAAATAATATTTAAGAAATTTATTTGCATAGAATGTGTAAAAAATATTTGATTCTACAAAAATTAAAATTTGGTCTCAGGTCTAAAACCTGATTTTCTTCTCATAAATTATAAAAATGTCATCTATTTTTTTTTAAATTCAATTCTGAATTTAGATTTTCTTAAAGATTATAAAATAATATTAAGGAAATTTCATTTGCATAGAATGTGTAAAAAATATTTGATTCTACAAAAATTGATATTTGGTCTCAGGTCTAAAACCTGATTTCGTTCTCATAAACAATAAAAATATGAGCTATTTCTTTTTTAATTCAATTCTGAATTTGGATTTTCTTAAAGATTCTAAAATAATATTTGGGAAATTTATTTGCCATAGAATGTGTACAAAATATTCGATTCTACAAAAATTGACATTTCGTCTCTGGTCTAAAACCTGATTTTCTTCTCATAAATAATAAAAATATCTGTTATTTTTTTTTTATTCAATTCTGAATTTGGATTTTCTTAAAGATTCTAAAATTTTATTTGGGAAATTTATTTGCCATAGAATGTGTAAAAAATATTCGATGCATCAAAAATTGATATTTGGTCTCAGGTCTAAAACCTGATTTCGTTCTCATAAATTATAAAAATATCAGCTATTTTTTTTTAAATTCAATTCTGAATTTGGATTTTCTTAAAGATTATAAAATAATATTTGGGAAATTTATTTGCCATAGAATGTGTTCAAAATATTCGATTCTACAAAAATTTACATTTGCTCTCTGGTCTAAAACCTGATTTTCTTCTCATAAATAATAAAAATATCAGCTATTTTTTTTAATGTAATTCTGACTTTAGATATTCTTAAAGATTCAAAAAGAATATTTGCGAAATTTATTTGCCATAGAATGTGTAAAAAATATTCGATGCAACAAAAATTGATATTTGGTCTCAGGTCATAAACCTGATTTTGTTCTCGTAAATTATAAAAATGTCATCTATTTTTTTTAAATTCAATTCTGAATTTAGATTTTCTTAAAGATTATAAAATAATATTTAGGAAATTTCATTTGCATAGAATGTGTAAAAAATATTTGATTCTACAAAAATTGATATTTGGTCTCAGGTCTAAAACCTGATTTCGTTCTAATAAATAATGAAAATATGAGCTATTTTTTTTAAATTCAATTCTGAATTTGGATTTTCTTAAAGATTCTAAAATTATATTTGGAAAATTTATTTGCCATAGAATGTGTAAAAAATATTCGATGCAAAAAAATAGATATTTGGTCTCAGGTCATAAACCTGATTTTGTTCTCATAAATTATAAAAATTTCATCTATTTTTTTTAAATTCATTTCTGAATATAGATTTTCTTAAAGATTATAAAAAAATATTTAGGAAATTTCATTTGCATAGAATGTGTAAAAAATATTTGATTCTACAAAAATTGATATTTGGTCTCAGGTCTAAAACCTGATTTCGTTCTCATAAATTATAAAAATATCAGCTATTTTTTTTTTAATTTAATTCTAAATTTGGATTTTCTTAAAGATTATAAAATAATATTTGGGAAATTTATTTGCCATCGAATGAGAAAAAAATATTCGATTCTACAAAAATTTACATTTGCTCTCTGGTCTAAAACCTGATTTTCTTCTCATAAATAATAAAAATATCAGGTATTTTTTTTTTAATTTAATTCTGAATTTGGATTTTCTTAAAGATTCTAAAATAATATTTGGGAAATTTATTTGCCATAGAATGTGTTCAAAATATTCGATTCTACAAAAATTGACATTTCGTCTCTGGTCTAAAACCTGATTTTCTTCTCATAAATAATAAAAATATCTGTTATTTTTTTTTTTATTCAATTCAGAATTTGGATTTTCTTAAAGATTCTAAAATTTTATTTGGGAAATTTATTTGCCATAGAATGTGTAAAAAATATTCGATGCAACAAAAATTGATATTTGGTCTCAGGTCATAAACCTGATTTTGTTCTCATAAATAATAAAAATATCAGCTATTTTTTTTTAATTTAATTCTGACTTTGGATTTTTCTTAAAGATTCTAAAATAATATTTAGGAAATTTATTTGCATAGAATGTGTAAAAAATATTAGATTCTACAAAAATTGATATTTAGTCTCAGGTCTAAAACCTGATTTCGTTCTAATAAATAATAAAAATATGAGCTATTTTTTTTTAAATTAAATTCTGAATTTGGATTTTCTTAAAGATTCTAAAATTATATTTGGGAAATTTATTTGCCATAGAATGTGTAAAAAATATTCGATGCAACAAAAATTGATATTTGGTCTCAGGTCATAAACCTGATTTTGTTCTCATAAATAATAAAAATATCAGCTATTTTTTTTTAATTTAATTCTGACTTTGGATTTTCTTAAAGATTCTAAAATAATATTTAGGAAATTTATTTGCATAGAATGTGTAAAAAATATTTGATTCTACAAAAATTGATATTTGGTCTCAGGTCTAAAACCTGATTTCGTTCTAATAAATAATAAAAATATGAACTATTTTTTTTTAAATTCAATTCTGAATTTGGATTTTCTTAAAGATTCTAAAATTATATTTGGGAAATTTATTTGCCATAGAATGTGTAAAAAATATTCGATGCAACAAAAATTGATATTTGGTCTCAGGTCTAAAACCTGATTTCGTTCTCATAAATTATAAAAATATCAGCTATTTTTTTTTAAATTCAATTCTGAATTTGGATTTTCTTAAAGATTATAAAATAATATTTGGGAAATTTATTTGCCATCGAATGTGAAAAAAATATTCGATTCTACAAAAATTTACATTTGCTCTCTGGTCTAAAACCTGATTTTCTTCTCATAAATAATAAAAATATCAGCTATTTTTTTTAATGTAATTCTGACTTTAGATATTCTTAAAGATTCAAAAAGAATATTTGCGAAATTTTTTTGCCATAGAATGTGTAAAAAATATTCGATGCAACAAAAATTGATATTTGGTCTCAGGTCATAAACCTGATTTTGTTCTCGTAAATTATAAAAATGTCATCTATTTTTTTTAAATTCAATTCTGAATTTAGATTTTCTTAAAGATTATAAAATAATATTTAGGAAATTTCATTTGCATAGAATGTGTAAAAAATATTTGATTCTACAAAAATTGATATTTGGTCTCAGGTCTAAAACCTGATTTCGTTCTAATAAATAATAAAAATATGAGCTATTTTTTTTTAAATTCAATTCTGAATTTGGATTTTCTTAAAGATTCTAAAATTATATTTGGAAAATTTATTTGCCATAGAATGTGTAAAAAATATTCGATGCAAAAAAATTGATATTTGGTCTCAGGTCATAAACCTGATTTTGTTCTCATAAATTATAAAAATTTCATCTATTTTTTTTAAATTCATTTCTGAATATAGATTTTCTTAAAGATTATAAAAAAATATTTAGGAAATTTCATTTGCATAGAATGTGTAAAAAATATTTGATTCTACAAAAATTGATATTTGGTCTCAGGTCTAAAACCTGATTTCGTTCTCATAAATTATAAAAATATCAGCTATTTTTTTTTAAATTCAATTCTAAATTTGGATTTTCTTAAAGATTATAAAATAATATTTGGGAAATTTATTTGCCATAGAATGTGTTCAAAATATTCGATTCTACAAAAATTTACATTTGCTCTCTGGTCTAAAACCTGATTTTCTTCTCATAAATAATAAAAATATCAGGTATTTTTTTTTTAATTTAATTCTGAATTTGGATTTTCTTAAAGATTCTAAAATAATATTTGGGAAATTTATTTGCCATAGAATGTGTTCAAAATATTCGATTCTACAAAAATTGACATTTCGTCTCTGGTCTAAAACCTGATTTTCTTCTCATAAATAATAAAAATATCTGTTATTTTTGTTTTATTTAATTCAGAATTTGGATTTTCTTAAAGATTCTAAAATTTTATTTGGGAAATTTATTTGCCATAGAATGTGTAAAAAATATTCGATGCAACAAAAATTGATATTTGGTCTCAGGTCATAAACCTGATTTTGTTCTCATAAATAATAAAAATATCAGCTATTTTTTTTTAATTTAATTCTGACTTTGGATTTTCTTAAAGATTCTAAAATAATATTTAGGAAATATATTTGCATAGAATGTGTAAAAAATATTTGATTCTACAAAAATTGATATTTGGTCTCAGGTCTAAAACCTGATTTCGTTCTAATAAATAATAAAAATATGAGCTATTTTTTTTTTAAATTCAATTCTGAATTTGGATTTTCTTAAAGATTCTAAAATTATATTTGGGAAATTTATTTGCCATAGAATGTGTAAAAAATATTCGATGCAACAAAAATTGATATTTGGTCTCAGGTCATAAACCTGATTTTGTTCTCATAAATTATAAAAATATCAGCTATTTTTTTTTAAATTCAATTCTGAATTTGGATTTTCTTAAAGATTATAAAATAATATTTGGGAAATTTATTTGCCATCGAATGTGAAAAAAATATTCGATTCTACAAAAATTTACATTTGCTCTCTGGTCTAAAACCTGATTTTCTTCTCATAAATAATAAAAATATCAGCTATTTTTTTAATTTAATTCTGAATTTAGATTTTCTTAAAGATTCTAAAATAATATTTGGAAAATTTATTTGCCATAGAATGTGTTCAAAATATTCGATTCTACAAAAATTAACATTTCGTCTCTGGTCTAAAATCTGATTTTCTTCTCATAAATAGTAAAAATATCAGTTATTTTTTTTTAATTCAATTCTGAATTTGGATTTTCTTAAAGATTATAAAATAATATTTGGGAAATTTATTTGCCATCGAATGTGAAAAAAATATTCGATTCTACAAAAATTTACATTTGCTCTCTGGTCTAAAACCTGATTTTCTTCTCATAAATAATAAAAATATCAGCTATTTTTTTTAATTTAATTCTGAATTTAGATTTTCTTAAAGATTCTAAAATAATATTTGGAAAATTTATTTGCCATAGAATGTGTTCAAAATATTCGATTCTACAAAAATTGACATTTCGTCTCTGTTCTAAAACCTGATTTTCTTCTCATAAATAGTAAAAATATCAGCTATTTTTTTTTAAATTCAATTCTAAATTTGGATTTTCTTAAAGATTATAAAATAATATTTGGGAAATTTATTTGCCATCGAATGAGAAAAAAATATTCGATTCTACAAAAATTTACATTTGCTCTCTGGTCTAAAACCTGATTTTCTTCTCATAAATAATAAAAATATCAGGTATTTTTTTTTTAATTTAATTCTGAATTTGGATTTTCTTAAAGATTCTAAAATAATATTTGGGAAATTTATTTGCCATAGAATGTGTTCAAAATATTCGATTCTACAAAAATTGACATTTCGTCTCTGGTCTAAAACCTGATTTTCTTCTCATAAATAATAAAAATATCTGTTATTTTTTTTTTTATTCAATTCAGAATTTGGATTTTCTTAAAGATTCTAAAATTTTATTTGGGAAATTTATTTGCCATAGAATGTGTAAAAAATATTCGATGCAACAAAAATTGATATTTGGTCTCAGGTCATAAACCTGATTTTGTTCTCATAAATAATAAAAATATCAGCTATTTTTTTTTAATTTAATTCTGACTTTGGATTTTTCTTAAAGATTCTAAAATAATATTTAGGAAATTTATTTGCATAGAATGTGTAAAAAATATTAGATTCTACAAAAATTGATATTTAGTCTCAGGTCTAAAACCTGATTTCGTTCTAATAAATAATAAAAATATGAGCTATTTTTTTTTAAATTAAATTCTGAATTTGGATTTTCTTAAAGATTCTAAAATTATATTTGGAAAATTTATTTGCCATAGAATGTGTAAAAAATATTCGATGCAAAAAAATTGATATTTGGTCTCAGGTCATAAACCTGATTTTGTTCTCGTAAATTATAAAAATGTCATCTATTTTTTTTAAATTTAATTCTGAATTTAGATTTTCTTAAAGATTATAAAATAATATTGAGGAAATTTCATTTGCATAGAATGTGTAAAAAATATTTGATTCTACAAAAATTGATATTTGGTCTCAGGTCTAAAACCTGATTTCGTTCTAATAAATAATAAAAATATGAGCTATTTTTTTTTAAATTCAATTCTGAATTTGGATTTTCTTAAAGATTCTAAAATTATATTTGGAAAATTTATTTGCCATAGAATGTGTAAAAAATATTCGATGCAAAAAAATTGATATTTGGTCTCAGGTCATAAACCTGATTTTGTTCTCATAAATTATAAAAATTTCATCTATTTTTTTTTAATTCATTTCTGAATATAGATTTTCTTAAAGATTATAAAAAAATATTTAGGAAATGTCATTTGCATAGAATGTGTAAAAAATATTTGATTCTACAAAAATTGATATTTGGTCTCAGGTCTAAAACCTGATTTCGTTCTCATAAATTATAAAAATATCAGCTATTTTTTTTTAAATTCAATTCTAAATTTGGATTTTCTTAAAGATTATAAAATAATATTTGGGAAATTTATTTGCCATCGAATGAGAAAAAAATATTCGATTCTACAAAAATTTACATTTGCTCTCTGGTCTAAAACCTGATTTTCTTCTCATAAATAATAAAAATATCATGTATTTTTTTTTTAATTTAATTCTGAATTTGGATTTTCTTAAAGATTCTAAAATAATATTTGGGAAATTTATTTGCCATAGAATGTGTTCAAAATATTCGATTCTACAAAAATTGACATTTCGTCTCTGGTCTAAAACCTGATTTTCTTCTCATAAATAATAAAAATATCTGTTATTTTTTTTTTTATTCAATTCAGAATTTGGATTTTCTTAAAGATTCTAAAATTTTATTTGGGAAATTTATTTGCCATAGAATGTGTAAAAAATATTTGATGCAACAAAAATTGATATTTGGTCTCAGGTCATAAACCTGATTTTGTTCTCATAAATAATAAAAATATCAGCTATTTTTTTTTAATTTAATTCTGACTTTGGATTTTCTTAAAGATTCTAAAATAATATTTAGGAAATTTATTTGCATAGAATGTGTAAAAAATATTAGATTCTACAAAAATTGATATTTAGTCTCAGGTCTAAAACCTGATTTCGTTCTAATAAATAATAAAAATATGAGCTATTTTTTTTTAAATTAAATTCTGAATTTGGATTTTCTTAAAGATTCTAAAATTATATTTGGGAAATTTATTTGCCATAGAATGTGTAAAAAATATTCGATGCAACAAAAATTGATATTTGGTCTCAGGTCATAAACCTGATTTTGTTCTCATAAATAATAAAAATATCAGCTATTTTTTTTTAATTTAATTCTGACTTTGGATTTTCTTAAAGATTCTAAAATAATATTTAGGAAATTTATTTGCATAGAATGTGTAAAAAATATTTGATTCTACAAAAATTGATATTTGGTCTCAGGTCTAAAACCTGATTTCGTTCTAATAAATAATAAAAATATGAGCTATTTTTTTTTTAAATTCAATTCTGAATTTGGATTTTCTTAAAGATTCTAAAATTATATTTGGGAAATTTATTTGCCATAGAATGTGTAAAAAATATTCGATGCAACAAAAATTGATATTTGGTCTCAGGTCATAAACCTGATTTTGTTCTCATAAATAATAAAAATATCAGCTATTTTTTTTTAATTTAATTCTGACTTTGGATTTTCTTAAAGATTCTAAAATAATATTTAGGAAATTTATTTGCATAGAATGTGTAAAAAATATTTGATTCTACAAAAATTGATATTTGGTCTCAGGTCTAAAACCTGATTTCGTTCTAATAAATAATAAAAATATGAGCTATTTTTTTTTAAATTCAATTCTGAATTTGGAGTTTCTTAAAGATTCTAAAATTATATTTGGGAAATTTATTTGCCATAGAATGTGTTCAAAATATTCGATTCTACTAAAATTGACATTTCGTCTCTGGTCTAAAACCTGATTTTCTTCTCATAAATAGTAAAAATATCAGCTATTTTTTTTTAATTCAATTCTGAATTTGGATTTTCTTAAAGATTCTAAAATAATATTTGGGAAATTTATTTGTCATAGAATGTGTACAAAATATTCGATTCTACAAAAATTGACATTTCGTCTCTGGTCTAAAACCTGATTTTCTTTTCATAAATAGTAAAAATATCATTTATTTTTTTTAAATTCAATTCTGAATTTGGATTTTCTTAAAGATTCTAAAATAATATTTGGGAAATTTATTTGTCATAGAATGTGTACAAAATATTCGATTCTACAAAAATTGACATTTCGTCTCTGGTCTAAAACCTGAATTTCTTCTCATAAATAATAAAAATATCAGTTATTTTTTTTTTTATTCAATTCTGAATTTGGATTTTCTTAAAGATTATAAAATAATATTTGGGAAATTTATTTGTCATAGAATGTGTACAAAATATTCGATTCTACAAAAATTGATATTTGGTCTCAGGTCTAAAACCTGATTTCGTTCTCATAAATTATAAAAATATCAGCTATTTTTTTCTAAATTCAATTCTGAATTTGGATTTTCTTAAAGATTATAAAATAATATTTGGGAAATTTATTTGCCATCGAATGTGAAAAAAATATTCGATTCTACAAAAATTTACATTTGCTCTCTGGTCTAAAACCTGATTTTCTTCTCATAAATAATAAAAATATCAGCTATTTTTTTAATTTAATTCTGAATTTAGATTTTCTTAAAGATTCTAAAATAATATTTGGAAAATTTATTTGCCATAGAATGTGTTCAAAATATTCGATTCTACAAAAATTAACATTTCGTCTCTGGTCTAAAACCTGATTTTCTTCTCATAAATAGTAAAAATATCAGTTATTTTTTTTTAATTCAATTCTGAATTTGGATTTTCTTAAAGATTATAAAATAATATTTGGGAAATTTATTTGCCATCGAATGTGAAAAAAATATTCGATTCTACAAAAATTTACATTTGCTCTCTGGTCTAAAACCTGATTTTCTTCTCATAAATAATAAAAATATCAGCTATTTTTTTTAATTTAATTCTGAATTTAGATTTTCTTAAAGATTCTAAAATAATATTTGGAAAATTTATTTGCCATAGAATGTGTTCAAAATATTCGATTCTACAAAAATTGACATTTCGTCTCTGGTCTAAAACCTGATTTTCTTCTCATAAATAGTAAAAATATCAGTTATTTTTTTTAAATTCAATTCTGAATTTGGATTTTCTTAAAGATTCTAAAATAAAATTTGGGAAATTTATTTGTCATAGAATGTGTACAAAATATTCGATTCTACAAAAATTGACATTTGGTCTCTGGTCTAAAACCTGATTTTCTTCTTATAAATAATAAAAATATCAGCAATTTTTTTTAAATATTGTTCTGAATTTGGATTTTCTTGAAGATTATAAAATAATATTTAGGAAATTTCATTTCCATAGAATGTGTAAAAAAATGTGATTCTACAAAAATTGATATTTGGTCTCAGGTCTAAAACCTGATTTTCTTCTCATAAATTATAAAAATATCAGCTATTTTTTTTTTAATTTAATTCTGAATTTGCATTTTCTTAAAGAGTATAAAATAATATTTGGGAAATTTATTTGCCATCGAATGTGTAAAAATTATTCGATTCTACAAAAATTGACATTTGCTCTCTGGTTTAAAACCTCATTTTCTTCTCATAAATAATAAGAATATCAGCTTTTTTTTTAAAATTTAATTCTGAATTTGGATTTTCTTAAAGATTCTAAAATAATATTTGGGAAATTTATTTGCCATAGAATGTGTAAAAATATTCGATGCAACAAAAATTGATATTTGGTCTCAGGTCATAAACCTGATTTTGTTCTTATAAATTATAAAAATGTCATCTATTTTTTTTTGAATTCAATTCTGAATTTAGATTTTCTTAAAGATTATAAAATAATATTTAGGAAATTTAATTTGCATAGAATGTGTAAAAAATATTTGATTCTACAAAAATTGATATTTGGTCTCAGGTCTAAAACCTGATTTCGTTCTCATAAATTATAAAAATATCAGCTATTTTTTTTTAAATTCAATTCTGAATTTGGATTTTCTTAAAGATTATTAAATAATATTTGGGAAATTTATTTGCCATCGAATGTGAAAAAAATATTCGATTCTACAAAAATTTACATTTGCTCTCTGGTCTAAAACCTGATTTTCTTCTCATAAATAATAAAAATATCAGCAATTTTTTTTAAATATTGTTCTGAATTTAGATTTTCTTGAAGATTATAAAATAATATTTAGGAAATTTCATTTCCATAGAATGTGTAAAAAAAATGTGATTCTACAAAAATTGATATTTGGTCTCAGGTCTAAAATCTGATTTTCTTCTCATAAATTATAAAAATATCAGCTATTTTTTTTTAAATTCAATTCTGAATTTGGATTTTCTTAAAGAGTATAAAATAATATTTGGGAAATTTATTTGCCATAGAATGTGTAAAAAATATTCGATGCAACAAAAATTGATATTTGGTCTCAGGTCATAAACCTGATTTTGTTCTCATAAATTATAAAAATGTCATCTATTTTTTTTTTAAATTCAATTCTGAATTTAGATTTTCTTAAAGATTATAAAATAATATTTAGGAAATTTCATTTGCATAGAATGTGTAAAAAATATTTGATTCTACAAAAATTGATATTTGGTCTCAGGTCTAAAACCTGATTTCGTTCTCATAAATTATAAAAATATCAGCTATTTTTTTTTAATTTCAATTCTGAATTTGGATTTTCTTAAAGATTATAAAATAATATTTGGGAAATTTATTTGCCATCGAATGTGAAAAAAATATTCGATTCTACAAAAATTTACATTTGCTCTCTGGTCTAAAACCTCATTTTCTTCTCATAAATAATAAAAATATCAGCTATTTTTTTAATTTAATTCTGAATTTAGATTTTCTTAAAGATTCTAAAATAATATTTGGAAAATTTATTTGCCATAGAATGTGTTCAAAATATTCGATTCTACAAAAATTGACATTTCGTCTCTGGTCTAAAACCTGATTTTCTTCTCATAAATAGTAAAAATATCAGTTATTTTTTTTAAATTCAATTCTGAATTTGGATTTTCTTAAAGATTCTAAAATAAAATTTGGGAAATTTATTTGTCATAGAATGTGTACAAAATATTCGATTCTACAAAAATTGACATTTGGTCTCTGGTCTAAAACCTGATTTTCTTCTTATAAATAATAAAAATATCAGCAATTTTTTTTAAATATTGTTCTGAATTTGGATTTTCTTGAAGATTATAAAATAATATTTAGGAAATTTCATTTCCATAGAATGTGTAAAAAAAATGTGATTCTACAAAAATTGATATTTGGTCTCAGGTCTAAAACCTGATTTTCTTCTCATAAATTATAAAAATATCAGCTATTTTTTTTTTAATTCAATTCTGAATTTGGATTTTCTTAAAGAGTATAAAATAATATTTGGGAAATTTATTTGCCATCGAATGTGTAAAAATTATTCGATTCTACAAAAATTGACATTTGCTCTCTGGTTTAAAACCTCATTTTCTTCTCATAAATAATAAGAATATCAGCTTTTATTTTTAAATTTAATTCTGAATTTGGATTTTCTTAAAGATTCTAAAATAATATTTGGGAAATTTATTTGCCATAGAATGTGTAAAAAATATTCAATGCAACAAAAATTGATATTTGGTCTCAGGTCATAAACCTGATTTTGTTCTCATAAATTATAAAAATGTCATCTATTTTTTTTTTAAATTCAATTCTGAATTTAGATTTTCTGAAAGATTATAAAATAATATTTAGGAAATTTCATTTCCATAGAATGTGTGTAAAAAATTGTGATTCTACAAAAATTGATATTTGGTCTCAGGTCTAAAACCTGATTTTCTTCTCATAAATTATAAAAATATCAGCTATTTTTTTTTTAATTCAATTCTGAATTTGGATTTTCTTAAAGAGTATAAAATAATATTTGGGAAATTTATTTGCCATCGAATGTGTAAAAATTATTCGATTCTACAAAAATTGACATTTGCTCTCTGGTTTAAAACCTCATTTTCTTCTCATAAATAATAAGAATATCAGCTTTTATTTTTAAATTTAATTCTGAATTTGGATTTTCTTAAAGATTCTAAAATAATATTTGGGAAATTTATTTGCCATAGAATGTGTAAAAAATATTCAATGCAACAAAAATTGATATTTGGTCTCTGGTCTAAAACCTGATTTTCTTCTTATAAATAATAAAAATATCAGCAATTTTTTTTAAATATTGTTCTGAATTTGGATTTTCTTGAAGATTATAAAATAATATTTAGGAAATTTCATTTCCATAGAATGTGTAAAAAAAATGTGATTCTACAAAAATTGATATTTGGTCTCAGGTCTAAAATCTGATTTTCTTCTCATAAATTATAAAAATATCAGCTATTTTGTTTTAAATTCAATTCTGAATTTGGATTTTCTTAAAGATTATAAAATAATATTTGGAAAATTTATTTGCCATAGAATGTGTTCAAAATATTCGATTCTACAAAAATTGACATTTCGTCTCTGGTCTAAAACCTGATTTTCTTCTCATAAATAGTAAAAATATCAGTTTTTTTTTTAAATTCAATTCTGAATTTGGATGTTCTTAAAGATTCTAAAATAAAATTTGGGAAATTTATTTGTCATAGAATGTGTACAAAATATTCGATTCTACAAAAATTGACATTTGGTCTCTGGTCTAAAACCTGATTTTCTTCTTATAAATAATAAAAATATCAACAATTTTTTTTAAATATTGTTCTGAATTTGGATTTTCTTGAAGATTATAAAATAATATTTAGGAAATTTTATTTCCATAGAATGTGTAAAAAAAATGTGATTCTACAAAAATTGATATTTGGTCTCAGGTCTAAAACCTGATTTTCTTCTCTTAAATTATAAAAATATCAGCTATTTTTTTTTAATTCAATTCTGAATTTGGATTTTCTTAAAGAGTATAAAATAATATTTAGAAAATTTATTTGCCATCGAATGTGTAAAAATTATTCGATTCTACAAAAATTGACATTTGCTCTCTGGTTAAAAAACTGATTTTCTTCTCATAAATAATAAGAATATCAGCTTTTTTTTAAATTTAATTCTGAATTTGGATTTTCTTAAAGATTCTAAAATAATATTTGGGAAATTTATTTGCCATAGAATGTGTAAAAAATATTCGATGCAACAAAAATTGATATTTGGTCTCAGGTCATAAACCTGATTTTGTTCTCATAAATTATAAAAATGTCATCTATTTTTTTTTAAATTTAATTCTGAATTTAGATTTCTTTAAAGATTATAAAATAATATTTAGGAAATTTCATTTGCATAGAATGTGTAAAAAATATTTGATTCTACAAAAATTGATATTTGGTCTCAGGTCTAAAACCTGATTTCGTTCTCATAAATTATAAAAATTTCAGCTATTTTTTTTTAAATTCAATTCTAAATTTGGATTTTCTTAAAGATTATAAAATAATATTTGGGAAATTTATTTGCCATCTAATGTGTTCAAAATATTCGATTCTACAAAAATTGACTTTTCGTCTCTGGTGTAAAACCTGATTTTCTTCTCATAAATAATAAAAATATCAGTTATTTTTTTTTAAATTCAATTCTGAATTAGGATTTTTTTAAAGATTCTAAAATTATATTTGCGAAATTTGTTTGCCATAGAATGTGTAAAAAATATTCGATGCAACAAAAATTGATATTTGCTCTCTGGTCTAAAACCTGATTTTCTTCTCATAAATAATAAAAATATCAGCTATTTTTTTTTAATTTAATTCTGAATTTGGATTTTCTTTAAGATTCTAAAATAATATTTAGGAAATTTATTTGCATAGAATGTGTAAAAAATATTTGATTCTACAAAAATTGATATTTGGTCTCAGGTCTAAAACCTGATTTCGTTCTTATAAATTATAAAAATATGAGCTATTTTTTTTAAATTCATTTCTAAATTTGGATTTTCTTAAAGATTGTAAAATTACATTTGGGAAATTTATTTGCCATCGAATGTGTTCAAAATATTCGATTCTACAAAAATTGACTTTTCGTCTCTGGTGTAAAACCTGATTTTCTTCTCATAAATAATAAAAATATCAGTCATTTTTTTTTAAATTCAATTCTGAATTAGGATTTTCTTAAAGATTCTAAAATTATATTTGCGAAATTTATTTGCCATAGAATGTGTAAAAAATATTCGATGCAACAAAAATTGATATTTGGTCTCCGGTCATTAACCTGATTTTGTTCTCATAAATTATAAAAATGTCATGTATTTTTTTTTAAATTCAATTCTAAATTTGGTTTTTTTTAAAGATTATAAAATAATAATTGGGAAATTTATTTGCCATCGAATGTGTTCAAAATATTCGATTCTACAAAAATTGACATTTGGTCTCTTGTCTAAAACCTGATTTTCTTCTCATAAATAATAAAAATATCAGCTATTTTTTTTTTAATTCAATTCTGAATTTGGATTTTCTTAAAGATTCTAAAATAATATTTGCGAAATTTATTTGCCATAGAATGTGTTCAAAATATTCGATTCTACAAAAATTGACATTTGGTCTCTTGTCTAAAACCTGATTTTGTTCTCATAAATTATAAAAATATCATCTATTTTTTTTTAAATTTAATTCTGAATTTAGATTTTCTTAAAGATTATAAAATAATATTTAGGAAATTTTTTTTTCCATAGAATGTGTAAAAAATATTTGATTCTACAAAAATTGATATTTGGTCTCAGGTCTAAAACCTGATTTCGTTCTCATAAATAATAAAAATATGAGCTATTTTTTTTAAATTTAATTCTGAATTTGGATTTTCTTAAAGATTCTAAAATTATATTTCAGAAATTTATTTGCCATAGAATGTGTAAAAAATATTCGATTCAACAAAAATTGATATTTGGTCTCTGGCCTAAAACCTGATTTTGTTCTCATAAATAATAAAAATATCAGCTATTTTTTTTTTAATTTAATTCTGAATTTGGATTTTCTTAAAGATTCTAAAATAATATTTGGGAAATTTATTTGTCATAGAATGTGTAAAAAATATTCGATTCTACAAAAATTAACATTTGGTCTCTTGTCTAAAACCTGATTTTCTTCTCATAAATAATAAAAATATCAGCTATTTTTTTTTTAATTCAATTCTGAATTTGGATTTTCTTAAAGATTCTAAAATAATATTTGGGAAATTTATTTGTCATAGAATGTGTAAAAAATATTCGATTCTACAAAAATTAACATTTGGTCTCTTGTCTAAAACCTGATTTTCTTCTCATAAATAATAAAAATATCAGCTATTTTTTTTAATTCAATTCTGAATTTGGATTTTCTTAAAGATTCTAAAATAATATTTGGGAAATTTATTTGTCATAGAATGTGTAAAAAATATTCGATTCTACAAAAATTAACATTTGGTCTCTTGTCTAAAACCTGATTTTCTTCTCATAAATAATAAAAATATCAGCTATTTTTTTTTTAATTTAATTCTGAATTTGGATTTTCTTAAAGATTCTAAAATAATATTTGGGAAATTTATTTGTCATAGAATGTGTAAAAAATATTCGATTCTACAAAAATTAACATTTGGTCTCTTGTCTAAAACCTGATTTTCTTCTCATAAATAATAAAAATATCAGCAATTTTTTCTAATTCAATTCTGAATTTGGATTTTCTTAAAGATTCTAAAATAATATTTGGGAAATTTATTTGCCATAGAATGTGTTCAAAATATTCGATTCTACAAAAATTGACATTTGGTCTCTGGTCTAAAACCTGATTCTCTTCTCATAAATAATAAAAATATCATCAATTTTTTTAAATATTGTTCTGAATTTGGATTTTCTTAAAGATTCTAAAATAATATTTGGGAAACTTATTTGCCATAGAATGTGTAAAAAATATTTGATTCTACAAAAATTGATATTTGGTCTCTGGCCTAAAACCGATTTTGTTCTCATAAATTATAAAAATATCAGCTATTTTTTTTAAATTCAATTCTGAATTTGTATTTTCCTAAAGATTATAAAATAATATTTGGGAAATTTTTTTGCCATCGAATGTGTTCAAAATATTCGATTCTACAAAAATTGACATTTGGTCTCTGGACTAAAACCTGATTTTCTTCTCATAAATTATAAAAATATCAGCTATTTTTTTTAAATTCAATTCTGAATTTGTATTTTCCTAAAGATTATAAAATAATATTTGGGAAATTTTTTTGCCATCGAATGTGTTCAAAATATTCGATTGTACAAAAATTGACATTTGGTCTCTGGTCTAAAACCTGATTTTCTTCTCATAAATAAAAAAAATTTCAGTCATTTTTTTTTAAATTCAATTCTGAATTTGGATTTTCTTAAAGATTATAAAATATTATTTGAGAAATTTATTTGCTATCGAATGTGTTCAAAATATTCGATTCTACAAAAATTGACTTTTCGTCTCTGGTCTAAAACCTGATTTTCTTCTCATAAATAATAAAAATATCAGTTATTTTTTTTTTAATTCAATTCTAAATTTGGATTTTCTTAAAAATTCTAAAATTATATTTGGGAAATTTATTTGCCATCGAATGTGTAAAAAATATTCGATGCAACAAAAATTGATATTTGGTCTCAGGTCATAAACCTGATTTTGTTCTCATAAATTATAAAAATATGAGCTTTTTTTTTTTAAATTCATTTCTGAATTTGGATTTTTCTAAAGATTCTAAAATTATATTTGGGAAATTTATTTGCCATACAATGTGTAAAAAATATTCGATGCAACAAAAATTGACTTTTCGTCTCTGGTCTAAAAGCTGATTTTCTTCTCATAAATAATAAAAATATCAGCTATGTTTTTTAAATTCAATTCTGAATTTGGATTTTCTTAAAGATTCTAAAATAATATTTGGGAAATTTATTTGCCATAGAATGTGTACAAAATATTCGATTCTACAAAAATTGATATTTGGTCTCTGGTCTAAAACCTGATTTTGTTTTCATAAATTATAAAAATATCATCTATTTTTTTTAAATTCAATTCTGAATTTAGATTTTCTTAAAGATTCTAAAATAATACTTGGGAAATTTATTTGTCATAGAATGTGTACAAAATATTCGATTCTACAAAAATTGACTTTTCGTCTCTGGTCTAAAACCTGATTTTGTTCTTATAAATTATAAAAATGTCATCTATTTTTTTTTAAATTTAATTCTAAATTTAGATTTTCTTAAAGATTATAAAATAATATTTAGGAAATTTAATTTGCATAGAATGAGTAAAAAATATTTGATTCTACAAAAATTGATATTTGGTCTCTTGTCTAAAACCTGATTTTCTTCTCATAAATAATAAAAATATCAGCTATTTTTTTTTAAATTCAATTCTGAATTTGGATTTTCCTAGAGATTCTAAAATAATATTTGGGAAATTTATTTGCCATCGAATGTGAAAAAAATATTTGATTCTACAAAAATTAACATTTGGTCTCTTGTCTAAAACCTGATTTTCTTCTCATAAATAATAAAAATATCAGCTATTTTTTTTTAATTCAATTCTGATTTTGGACCTCTTAAAGATTCTAAAATAAGATTTGGGAAATTTATTTGCCATAGAATGTGTTCAAAATATTCGATTCTACAAAAATTGATATTTGGTCTCTTGTCTAAAACCTGATTTTCTTCTCATAAATAGTAAAAATATCAGCTATTTTTTTTAAATTTAATTCTGAATTTGGATTTTCCTAGAGATTCTAAAATAATATTTGGGAAATTTATTTGCCATAGAATGTGTAAAAAATATTCGATGCAACAAAAATTGATATTTGGTCTCAGGTCATAAACCTGATTTTGTTCTCATAAATTATAAAAATGTCATGTATTTTTTTTAAATTCAATTCTGAATTTAGATTTTCTTAAAGATTATAAAATAATATTTAGGAAATTTCATTTGCATAGAATGTGTAAAAAATATTTGATTCTACAAAAATTGATATTTGGTCTCAGGTCTAAAACCTCATTTCGTTCTCATAAATTATAAAAATATCAGCAATTTTTTTTTAAATTCAATTCTAAATTTGGGTGTTCTTAAAGATTATAAAATAATATTTGGGAAATTTATTTGCCACTGAATGTGAAAACAATATTCGATTCTACAAAAATTTACATTTGCTCACTGGTCTAAAACCTGATTTTCTTCTCATAAATAATAAAAGTATCACCTTTTTTTTTTAATTTTATTTTGACTTTCGATTTTCTTAAAGATTCTAAACTAATATTTAGGAAATTTATTTGCATAGAATGTGTAAAAAATATTTGATTCTACAAAAATTGATATTTGGTCTCAGGCCTAAAACCTGATTTTGTTCTCATAAATTATAAAAATGTCATCTATTTTTTTTAAATTCAATTCTGAATTTAGATGTTCTTAAAGATTCTAAAATAATATTTGGGAAATTTTTTTTCCATAGAATGTGTAAAAAATATTTGATTCTACAAAAATTGATATTTGGTCTCAGGTCTAAAACCTGATTTCGTTCTCATAAATAATAAAAATATGAGCTATTTTTTTTAAATTCAATTCTGAATTTGGATTTTCTTAAAGATTCTAAAATTATATTTGAGAAATTTATTTGCCATAGAATGTGTAAAAAATATTCGATTCAACAAAAATTGATATTTGGTCTCTGGCCTAAAACCTGATTTTGTTCTCATAAATTATAAAAATGTCATCTATTTTTTTTAAATTCAATTCTGAATTTAGATTTTCTTAAAGATTCTAAAATAATATTTGGGAAATTTTTTTTCCATAGAATGTGTAAAAAATATTTGTTTCTACAAAAATTGATATTTGGTCTCAGGTCTAAAACCTTATTTCGTTCTCATAAATAATAAAAATATGAGCTATTTTTTTTAAATTTAATTCTGAATTTGGATTTTCTTAATGATTCTAAAATTATATTTGAGAAATTTATTTGCCATAGAAGGTGTAAAAAATATTCGATTTAAGAAAAATTGATATTTGGTCTCTGGTCTAAAACCTTTTTTTGTTCTGATAAATTATAAAAATGTCATCTATTTTTTTTAAATTCAATTCTGAATTTAGATTTTCTTTTAAGATTCTAAAATAATATTTGGGAAATTTATTTGCCATAGAATGTGTAAAAAATATTCGATTCTACAAAAATTGACATTTGGTCTCTTGTCTAAAACCTGATTTTCTTCTCATAAATAATAAAAATATCAGCTATTTTTTTTTTAATTCAATTCTGAATTTGGATTTTCTTAAAGATTCTAAAATAATATTTGCGAAATTTATTTGCCATAGAATGTGTTCAAAATATTCGATTCTACAAAAATTGACATTTGGTCTCTTGTCTAAAACCTGATTTTGTTCTCATAAATTATAAAAATATCATCTATTTTTTTTTAAATTCAATTCTGAATTTAGATTTTCTTAAAGATTATAAAATAATATTTAGGAAATTTTTTTTCCATAGAATGTGTAAAAAATATTTGATTCTACAAAAATTGATATTTGGTCTCAGGTCTAAAACCTGATTTCGTTCTCATAAATAATAAAAATATGAGCTATTTTTTTTAAATTTAAATCTGAATTTGGATTTTCTTAAAGATTCTAAAATTATATTTCAGAAATTTATTTGCCATAGAATGTTTAAAAAATATTCGATTCAACAAAAGTTGATATTTGGTCTCTGGCCTAAAACCTGATTTTGTTCTCATAAATTATAAAAATGTCATCTATTTTTTTTAAATTTAATTCTGAATTTAGATTTTCTTAAAGATTCTAAAATAATATTTAGGAAATTTTTTTTCCATAGAATGTGTAAAAAATATTTGATTCTACAAAAATTGATATTTGGTCTCAGGTCTAAAACCTTATTTCGTTCTCATAAATAATAAAAATATGCGCTATTTTTTTTTAAATTTATTTCTGAATTTGGATTTTCTTAAAGATTCTAAAATTATATTTGAGAAATTTATTTGCCATAGAATGTGTAAAAAATATTCGATTCAACAAAAATTGATATTTGGTCTCTGGCCTAAAACCTGATTTTGTTCTCATAAATAATAAAAATATCAGCTATTTTTTTTTAATTTAATTCTGAATTTGGATTTTCTTTAAGATTCTAAAATAATATTTGGGAAATTTATTTGTCATAGAATGTGTAAAAAATATTCGATTCTACAAAAATTAACATTTGGTCTCTTGTCTAAAACCTGATTTTCTTCTCATAAATAATAAAAATATCAGCTATTTTTTTTTTAATTCAATTCTGAATTTGGATTTTCTTAAAGATTCTAAAATAATATTTGGGAAATTTATTTGTCATAGAATGTGTAAAAAATATTCGATTCCACAAAAATTAACATTTAGTCTCTTATCTAAAACCTGATTTTCTTCTCATAAATAATAAAAATATCAGCTATTTTTTTTTAATTCAATTCTGAATTTGGATTTTCTTAAAGATTCTAAAATAATATTTGGGAAATTTATTTGTCATAGAATGTGTAAAAAATATTCGATTCTACAAAAATTAACATTTGGTCTCTGGTCTAAAACCTGATTCTCTTCTCATAAATAATAAAAATATCATCAATTTTTTTTAAATATTGTTCTGAATTTGGATTTTCTTAAAGATTCTAAAATAATATTTGGGAAACTTATTTGCCATAGAATGTGTAAAAAATATTTGATTCTACAAAAATTGATATTTGGTCTCTGGCCTAAAACCGATTTTGTTCTCATAAATTATAAAAATGTCATCTATTTTTTTTAAATTGAATTCTGAATTTAGATTTTCTTAAAGATTCTAAAATAATATTTGGGAAATTTATTTGCCACAGAATGTGTTCAAAATATTCGATTCTACAAAAATTGACATTTGGTCTCTGGTCTAAAACCTGATTTTCTTCTCATAAATAATAAAAATATCAGCAATTTTTTTTAAATATTGTTCTGAATTTGGATTTTCTTAAAGATTCTAAAATAATATTTGGGAAATTTATTTGCCATAGTATGTGTACAAAATATTCGATTCTACAAAAATTGATATTTGGTCTCAGGTCTAAAACTTGATTTTCTTCTCATAAATTATAAAAATATCAGCTATTTTTTTTTAAATTCAATTCTGAATTTGGATTTTCTTAAAGAGTATAAAATAATATTTGGAAAATTCATTTGCCATAGAATGTGTTCAAAATATTCGATTCTACAAAAATTGACATTTGGTCTCTGGTCTAAAACCTGATTCTCTTCTCATAAATAATAAAAATATCATCAATTTTTTTTAAATATTGTTCTGAATTTGGATTTTCTTAAAGATTCTAAAATAATATTTGGGAAACTTATTTGCCATAGAATGTGTAAAAAATATTTGATTCTACAAAAATTGATATTTGGTCTCTGGCCTAAAACCGATTTTGTTCTCATAAATTATAAAAATGTCATCTATTTTTTTTAAATTCAATTCTGAATTTAGATTTTCTTAAAGATTCTAAAATAATATTTGGGAAATTTATTTGCCACAGAATGTGTTCAAAATATTCGATTCTACAAAAATTGACATTTGGTCTCTGGTCTAAAACCTGATTTTCTTCTCATAAATAATAAAAATATCAGCAATTTTTTTTAAATATTGTTCTGAATTTGGATTTTCTTAAAGATTCTAAAATAATATTTGGGAAATTTATTTGCCATAGTATGTGTACAAAATATTCGATTCTACAAAAATTGATATTTGGTCTCAGGTCTAAAACCTGATTTTCTTCTCATAAATTATAAAAATATCAGCTATTTTTTTTTAAATTCAATTCTGAATTTGGATTTTCTTAAAGAGTATAAAATAATATTTGGAAAATTCATTTGCCATCGAATGTGTAAAAAATATTCGATCCTACAAAAATTGACATTTGCTCTCTGGTCAAAAACCTGATTTTCTTCTCATAAATAATAAGAATATCAGCTTTTTTTTTTAAATATTGTTCTGAATTTGAATTTTCTTAAAGATTCTAAAATAATATTTAGGAAACTTATTTGCCATAGAATGTGTAAAAAATATTTGATTCTACAAAAATTGATATTTGGTCTCAGGTCTAAAACCTGATTTCGTTCTCATAAATAATAAAAATATGAGCTATTTTTTTTAAATTCAATTCTGAATTTAGATTGTCATAAAGATTCTAAAATTATATTTGAGAAATTTATTTGCCATAGAATGTGTAAAAAATATTCGATTCAACAAAAATTGATATTTGGTCTCTGGCCTAAAACCTGATTTTGTTCTCATAAATTATAAAAATGTCATCTATTTTTTTTAAATTCAATTCTGAATTTAGATTTTCTTAAAGATTCTAAAATAATATTTGGGAAATTTTTTTTCCATAGAATGTGTAAAAAATATTTGATTCTACAAAAATTGATATTTGGTCTCAGGTCTAAAACCTTATTTCGTTCTCATAAATAATAAAAATATGAGCTATTTTTTTTAAATTTAATTCTGAATTTGGATTTTCTTAATGATTCTAAAATTATATTTTAGAATATATATTTCGGTATATATATATATATATATATATATATATATATTATATATATTTATTTCGGTTTTCAATGAGAAAGGAAAGGTGAATTTTGGTCTGGAATTTTACACAATAATGACGACAAATTTTATTTTTTTTTCCTTTGAGTGAAATTTATTAAGTTACTTGCATATTTAGAAAAACTTACAATGATCTTAAATTCCCTGAATACGCCAAACAAATTTTTATCGTTTTGAATTTAACAAAATGAGTGGGTTAGTGATAAACGATACTTTAACGATACCAATGCTCTGATGCGAAGTTTCTTCTTGGGATGAGGATGAATCCAATTAGCGATTTAGAGTATTCACGTCAAAATTTTCAATTAAATTGTTGTAACTCTTCAGCGTCTCTTAAATTAACTTTAAATTTTATTAACTACCACCAAATGTCTGGCGGGCAAAAATCCTTAAATATTTAATGTTTACCGATTTTAACTTGTTCAAATTATACCCGGAAAATCAGCAATACGAAAACCGTTGGGTCTAATTCTACAGCCAAGTTCTTTTATTTTTATGTTTTGAAAATGTGACTTCGGAAAATTTATAAAACTTGAAAAATTAAACGTTTACACATTTCGAATTGACTTTTTATCCAAATTTTTAAAATTCAAACATACCCGGCAAATCAATTCGAAAATTTCGCGAAATTACTCGCGAATTTTAGACCGTGGTGATGTTCTATACTTCTCAATTTTTATGGGTTATTCTGATTGTACGTTCGCGTTGACCCTTCGAAAATTGGAACGATTTTAAAGTACGCGACGGGCGATTACTTTTTCAGAGCCGTGAACTGTTTCTCGATCGACGGGTGTTATAGTTGTGCGACCAGACAATTTCTTTAATTAATTTCTACACCTCGGTTCTTAGTTGAAAATCGCAGAATTGCAAGTTTACCCTGCGAAACTCTGTTGCCGGGTTGCTTCATTCGGATTGACTTGTCAATTCAGCACCCTTCGAACATTGGGACCGGGTGCAGTGTCATTACTCTTCTTTGCTTTGCAATTTTTATAAATTTGCGAAACAAAGATTCCGGTAATTTATTTTGAAAATCTGGTCGACTTTATTTGTTCCAATTTTCATTGTTTACCGATTTTTGCCATTTTCCGGGCCTAAGAAATCAATTTTTGCCTATTTGAATTCATCGTCATCTTAACGTATTTAACTTAATGTTTAATAAATTTTCCTTTGCAAAATTACATAAATTGAATTATTTTTATAATTTATTTAAAATTCTTGCATTGTCAGCTCAACTCCCACGGAATGCTGCCACATAGGCGCTTACATGTGTGTGAGTTGAGTCTTCTTTCGCTGTGACATTTCTTGTGAATGCTTTTCTTTTGATTTATTTAAAATTGTGGTGGCGAAATTTTATACAGTACACGATATTAAATTTTTTTTTTTTTTTTTAACTATTGCCCAAACGTATTTATTCGAATTTAAATTATCTATCTCCATACAATTGCGTACATACGCACATGTATACAACCATATGCATACACACATACATTTTAGCTGTATACATGTATCTTGTTGTTATGTTTTTGTATTATTTATTATTTAATTTATAGTTTCTAGTACATAAATAGAGTTGTAATTTTATCAACGGCTTTGTTCCAAAATTACTACCGGTAGAATAATATAATTACAATGGTAATATTAGTATAAAAATTTTCCTAATTTGTTATCTCTGATTATTTAATTGTCATACTCCAGAAATTTAATCGGTTTTATTATTAAGATAATTTTTATAATTATATTATTCTATCGAACCCAAAAAAAAATAAGTAAAGGGTGTACCCCTTACAAATCACCCCCTTTTTATGATCACCGTCCCCTGGTGATCTGTAACAAAATTTTTTTCTAAGGAATGAAATCTAGTTGGCCCTTGGAATATACTAGATTTGTTCGTGCTTTTAATGCCTAGTTGTTTCCGGCGTTATCTTGGTTTTGGGTTTCAATGATTCTTATTTCTGCTTTGGTCTTGGCGTTAGATGAGATTCAAAGAGCTCCTTTGGATTAGTCTGGTGCATTATTTCTTTGTAGTCGGTTCGTTTAAAATTTTTAGAGTTTTTTCAAAAGTTTCATGTCGGGTTCGTTTTTTTTAAAAAATTTCTGATGGCTTCAGTGGATGTTGGCGCCGAGTTGAGTTTGCTTTCTCGGTTACGGGAATTATACGCGGATGAGCCCGTTATATTGCAATTATTGGAAGAGTGCGGAATGGTGAAAATTCGGTGTGAGTTGCCGACGTTTCCAATTGCGAGCCTTTTCGCAAATTGGGAGTGGTCGAAAAATAAAGTGAGGTCGTGCCTCCAGGAGTTGGGGAGGCTGTGGGTGCTTGGAAGTAAAATTCCGCCTTTTTCTTACGAGTAAGTACTTAAATTTATTAATTTTATTTCGCGCATCCCTACAGCGGGGATGATAGTTTATTACCTAAACACCTAAAATCAAAATTTTTATCCTCTTTGACTCTTTTCATTTTAAAAGAGCTTTTTATTTTTTTTCAGAAGGAAAAAAAATCAAATTAATATTTTTAAAGTAAATTTTTATTTAGGGCAAAATTTTAGTATTTTTGAATAAAAAAAAAAAAAAAAAGGGATTGCGAAAATTAATTTAAATTTAGCTAAATGATTGCAAATTTTTGCAAATTATTTGGAAAAAAGTTTACGTAAATTAAACTTTGGGAAATTAATTTAAAGGGTCCTCCAAATGTTTTAAATATAAAGAATGAATTTAGATTTGGGAGTCTTAAAAGTAAATTAAATCAAGGTTGAATAATGAAAATTTGATAAATTAATTGAAGATTGAAAAAACATGGTTAAAACTTTAGGATAAATAAATTGAGATAAAAGAATAAAAGAAATTAAAGAAAATAATTAGATTTTTGGAAAATATTTAGAAACATTACATAGCATATTTTGAATAAATGGAAGTTAAACAAAATTTGAGGAAAATACTTGAAACTTTCAGAAGTTTATTAAAATAGAGGAAAATAATGAAGAATTAGAGAGGATAAAAAAATAGACATAGTTTAAGATTTGACAGAACAAGTTTTAATTAAAGTAGAACTTTTTGGCAATTACGAAAAGAACGACAAAAAGATCGAAAGTTAATGCAATTTGAGGATTATAGTGTAAGAAAAATAGTATATTAAGCAACAAGGGGTTAAAGGCAGCCATTTGTTTACGCTGATGTTTGTGTACGAGTGACAGTAGAGGGCGAAGCCCGAGACGTGAACGAGTACACAAACATCATTGTAAACAAATTGGACTGACTTTAAACCCGTGTTGCTTACGATACTTTTTATTCCAAAGGCACAAACTTGTTGCTTTTAAATGTTTGTAGGTTAGGGTCTAAATGCATTCACTTGTTTGACCGTATAAAAATGGCGGCCATTTTTGCCCTGTGGTGGAAAAAATGCATGGATCAGCTGTTCATTTTTTCCCTAGGGAAAAAATGAAAGCCATTTTTACCCGGTCGAACAAATGAATGCGTTTAGACCCTGCCTACAGGCATCTAAAAGCGCCATGTTTGTGCCTGTGGGATAAAAAATACTTTAACAAAAGAACCATTTAAAAGTCAGATAAATGGCTAAAAAAAATTGAAATTCTGGTAATAAATGGGAATCATTAAAATTGAAAAAACAACATTCGAATTTTCAGAAAAATACTCAGAAATTTTAGAAAAGGATTTTTAGAAAATAAGAATAATAGTCGACAATCAAGGAAAAAAAGGATAAAATTAGTCAAAAAAATTTGAAAGGTGCTGAAATTAATTTAAATTTGGGTAGGTTTTGAGTTATGATAAATTTAATTTGAATGAGGAATTGGAAACATTCAATAGAATTTGGAATAATTAACTGGGAATTTCGTAGAATATGTTTTTTTTTTAAAAAAATATTAATTACAAAATTACTAAAACATGTTAATTAAAATGAATAAAAAGAAAATCGCAGAAATACCGAAATTAAATGAAAATAATTGCAATATTGGGTAAGCAATTGAAAATTAAAATAAGGCCACAATAATGAATATAATTATAGATTGATGCAAATCAAGAAAAACCGCAATTTTCATTAATGAAGGTCAAGTAGATTTAGATTTGGTCGGTTTATATCCTGCCAAAATGACATCTTTTGATGTACGGGTTTCAAATAAAGCATAGATCATATAAAAAATTTTCTTTTTGTATTATTTTTAGATTTGATTTTATTTCTGGTTCCTTGTGATTTTGAAATTGACCTGATTCTAATCTTTTTGTTTTGAGTTCTTTTGTGTATGTCGCGATCCGACGGCTCGTTCGAACTCACTTGACGCTTCGGAATAATATAAAACGTCGGCCGGGTACTTCTATTTGTCATCGCCGTTTTATTTACGGTTTCCCTTTACGTCCCTTCTCTGCACTTGACTTTTATGGGTTTGAAAGGACACAATTTGTAATGACAGGAATTAAGATTAACTGAATTATAGTTTTCACTATTTTGTAATAGGCTTTTGTCAAGTTCGTTAGGCTAAAGAATTTTACTAAAATTTATATTGAAATCCCAAAATTTTTTCAAAACACTAGTTGCAAACGTTAAACTCGAAAAATGAAAATTTTATTTATTAGCCAAAGTTTGAATTGATAAAAGAATTTAGGATTGATAATTTTGGGTATTAATTTATTAAAGCTTGGATTAAATTAGAGTTAGAATCAATTCAAAATTTCCGGATTTCTATAAATTGAAATTACTAGTTTTTAGATTTGCGTAAGATTACGGGTTCCATTGTTCCCAATTTTTTTTTTGTTAGGCTTTAATAGTATGAATTGCAATTACGAACTTTGGATTATTGGATGTAGACAAAAAGGAATAATTACAATTAGTAACCAACTTCAAGAGTTTACGGAGATTGTTATTAGTTAAAATAACAATCCGCAAGATACATTCATTCTTGGCTGTCCGCACCTGAAGTCTGTCACTTAGATATATATTTTTGTTTGTTTGTTTGTTTTAAATCAGTTGCGTTTGAAAAAAAAAATGCATCTTTAAATCAAAATTAGAGTCTACTTTGATAAAAGTCGACTTAACTGCATTAACAGATAATAGATTAATTGAAATATAGATTTACTAAATTTTTTTTTTAACTGAAACTTCCATACACTAAAATTATTAGTAAATTAAAATTTCCTTCTATCAATATAAATTAACTTGAAATGTTCTTGTGATTAAATTAATTGATATTTAGATCGGGACGCATAAATTTATACCGATTGACATTTGATCGACTGGACATTTGGACGAAGGGCGTTTGGACGACTTGACATTTGGACGAATCGACATTTAGACGAAAAGACATTTGGACGAATCGACATTTGGACGAATCGACATTTGGACGAATCGACATTTGGACGAAGTGACATTTGGACGAATCGACATTTTAACGAATGGACATTTGGACGAATGGACATTTGGACGAATCGACATTTGGACGAATCGACATTTGGACGAATCGACATTTGGACGAAATGACATTTGGACGAATCGACATTTGGACGAATCGACATTTGGACGAATCGACATTTGGACGAATCGACATTTGGACGAAGTGACATTTGGACGAATCGACATTTTAACGAATGGACATTTGGACGAATCGACATTTGGACGAATCGACATTTGGACGAAAGGACATTTGGACGAATCGACATTTGGACGAATCGACATTTGGACGAATCGACATTTGGACGAAATGACATTTGGACGAATCGACATTTTGACGAAAGGACATTTGGACGAATCGCCATTTGGACGAAAGGACATTTGGACGAATCGACATTTTGACGAAAGGACATTTGGACGAATCGACATTTTGACGAAAAGACATTTGGACGAATCGACATTTTGACGAAAAGACATTTGGACGAACCGACATTTTGACGAAATGACATTTGGACGAATCGACATTTTGACGAAAGGACATTTGGACGAATCGACATTTGGACGAATCGACATTTGGACGAATCGACATTTGGACGAAAGGACATTTGGACGAATCGACATTTTGACGAAAGGACATTTGGACGAATCGACATTTTGACGAAAAGACATTTGGACGAATCGACATTTGGACGAAGTGACATTTGGACGAATCGACATTTTAACGAATGGACATTTGGACGAATCGACATTTGGACGAAATGACATTTGGACGAATCGACATTTTGACGAAATGACATTTGGACGAATCGACATTTTGATGAAAGGACATTTGGACGAATCGACACTTGGACGAATCTTTTTTGACATATAAGTTTACTCTCTATGTTGTACTTGTTCATGGTTTCAAATTATCAATTATTCCAAGTGTTGATAGGGTTCAGTGTTTATCCGAGAGATGGATCTAGGAGTACTAAAATTGTGTATAAAATGAATTTTGTATATTTTTTTGATAATCTGTAGGTAAGTAATTATTACTATTTTATTGTAATGTAATGTTAAGTAATAAGTATATTAAATTATGTTTTGCTTTTCAAGTATTTTGTTCGATTTTTAATCTTTAATATGAATAAGCATTTCTTATATATAATTTTGAGGTTAATATATTTTTTTACACATTATTGTTAAGTATAATGCTAATAATTATCTGATTAATTGTTCGCAGATACAGAATTAATAAATTAAATTTATATAAATTGAAAACATTTGCAACAAGTATCAATATTAAATGTAATATCTTATTTTTTGTTTAAATTTTCTTTAATACAAACCTAGAGATATTTGATCTATTGTACTTTTAAAATTAATTTTAATGTGTTATTTTAGTTTATATTATTACTAATTAGATTTTATTTATAATTTCAGGTACTTCAAGATTAACCCAGGAAAGTCCCCTATTTGGAAATTTTTCTCTAATATCCCCTATTTTTAAAAAAATCTATTTAAAGTTAGAGTGTCTAGTGATTCAAGAAATTTTTTTCAATTTTATACATTAAGATCATAACTGAGAATTTATAAAAAGATTAGAACATTCTTAAGAAATTCGTAGATAAATATACAAAAAAATTTAACTTTAATTTTGTATTCTTCAGTAACTTAAAAAAATTGAATTGAAAATGGTTTAGAGTACGAATTAAAAATTTCTGGTAAAAAGATATTCAAAAATATTACATTTCAATCATTTCAGTTACATTAGCTTGTTTTTAATTAAATTATTTCAAATTTTTTTAATATTATTTCTATTTGTTCGCAAATTTATTTACCCTTGGATAGAATTCCTAGATTCTATGACTTTTCATTAATATTTGTTTTTAAAATTGTTTTAAAAATGTGTCTGATGTTACAAAAATTTTCTTTCTTTTATTTTGTGAAGTTATTTTTAAACATTCTTTTTCATTTTAAAAGAAATTTGTCATTTCCTTTATAAAATTTTTATTCGTCTTTTTACATTTTCTTATTTTATTCTTATTGTTTTTTATTTTGTAGTTTATTTTTCACTATTCCTTGTTCTTTTTTAGATCTCCATTTTCAATTGCTTTATTTATATTTTATTTTACCTCTTTCAATATTAATTCATTCCAATATACTAATAATTAGCACTTAACTTTATCCAATTTTCAATTGATTCAAATTTCGATCGACCCGAATTCTCATTCTTTTTGGGAATTTTTTTTATTTATAAAATAAGAAAAAAATTAAATTTTTATATTTATGAAGACGTTTAAACCTGCTTTTTATTCATTTAAAACAAAACAGTCCACTCAATTTCTTTTTAACCTACTTTTTGTTTAAATGAATTCAAATTTAATCTGATTTTTATTTAACATCATTCTTTTTCTGTTGTCCGACATTTTAAAACACCGAATCTCCAAGTGTCTGAAATCACAAATGGCCGGATGTCGTATGTTTGATTGGTCGTTTGCAATTTTGAAGAAATAAAAATAGAAGATTTTAAGAATTCCATCAAATATCAATTCGGATAAATAAAGAGTTGGTAAAATTGATATTGGGGTATATTTCCTAATATAATTAGTTTTATTTAAAATTCCGTTGAAAGAAAATTTTGCTAAATTAAAACTATTAAAATTCGATTAGAAAGACATTCCAATAATGATAATTCGTTTAGAAAAAAATTCTATCTAATAAAATTATAAAAAATTAAAATAATAATAAACTATAATGAGTTTTAGAACTTATTTTTGCATTCTAATTTCTTTGTTTGTCTCAAAGAAATAACAATTCAAATAAATGTGAACGGGAAATGCAAAAAAACGGCCGGGAATTTACAATAATAAAAATTACCGCCACCTTGGCATAATTTACGTATTTTTAAGTAAAGAAATAAATATTATTGTTCACATTAAATATTTTGCACATACATGAGACATAATCTTATGTAACAAAATAATCATTTAACAGATTTCTTCGTAAAACTTCTGTTTAACATAATTTTATTTGATTGAACTTTTCTTTGACACAATTTATGTCTTACAATTCTTTTTTAATAAAAAAAAATATGGTACAAAATTGCCAGGGAAAAACACAAAATATTGTCTGGAAATCAGGGAAAACGAAAATGAAATATTTGTAGCAACCCTGTCAACAAATTTCCCCGGCACGTGGCAACATTTTGTATTCTAATTTTAATATAAATAAAATTATAATATAATATAAATTTCTATCTTACCCTAGAGCGCTTTTTATAATTTAGTTTATAATGTTATTGCTGATTTAATTGAAAATTTCTTGTTTTCACATTAAAACAATCCTGATGGGAATTTAGAGGGAAATTTGTTCAAAACCTATTAATTGTAAGGTAAACCTTTCTTTAAAAATGGAGATGAAATTGTAATTCAACAAGCCTAAGGTGCTTTCACTCACGTCATTTTAACGTTGAGGTTGTAAAATATTAAAAACTTATTAATAGTTTCATATATTTTTATACGAATTTCTGACCTAGTAATTTACCAATATGCGCAATCTTGCATTCTTCATTTTAATCCTAAGGAGCAGTACCGAGTAAAAATTCATGACTTATGTTTTATTTAAATAATAATTTTTTTTAAGGGAGTGGGTCCCAAAATGGACAGGGCCCCGTGATTACAGGTTTTTTAATTAGGGTCAATTCTAATTTTAATCTAGAAATATTCATTAAAATCAATTGATTCAAAATATTTACAAGCTGAACACAAAAACACATTAATAATACAATAGAATTATGGAAAAAATGCACAAATGATTTCAAGCAATAATTGCATCAGATTTTTCTCTGTGTGTAAATAAATTTTTTTTTCTTTTTTGGAAAGACTAAAATTTTTTGAAATTAAAATTATTTTATTCAATTGATATAAAGATTCTTAAAAAATGTATATGGGTAGAAGTTTTAATTGAATAATATTTAGAGTTTTGGAAAATTAAGATCTTACAATTTTTAAAATAACTCTTTATTGATAAAAGTTTAAATCAATAAAAGAATTTAGAATCGATATATTCAAGTAATAATTGATTATAATTTGAATTAAATTTAAGTTTGAATTGATTTGAAATTTGTTAATTTAATAATTTTTAAATTTTCAATGTATTTCAAATTATATTAATTACAATTTGTATTGACACCAATTTTACTTAAATTTATAATAGTTGAAATTTTAATCATGGAATTTGGACTTTTTAAAGTTTCGATATAATGCAAATTTTTGAAGTTTTTATATATTGGTTCACACTTAAAATACTTCATTTAAATGTGCATTGTTAGAATATGAAAATATTTCAAGTTGTTAATAACCCATAAAAAGGCGGTAATGGAATATAATTGAAAATAAAGATTTAAATTTTTACCCCAATTTTCCATCAGTAATAAGGAAAACGTGAAATCTTATCCGTTTCAATTACGGCTACTAAATGTTAAGATATTGTTCTTTTTTACAATGGTTAAATAATTTATATATAATATTTTAATATTATACTTATTTTTCATAATTCATATGTTCTTTTTACATACTTGTAAATTAAAACTGAAAATTGATGTTACTTTTTTAATATCTCACTCTATTTACGAGATACGCTGACATTTCTTTAATTATAACTTTTTTTTTAATACATTTTAGATATCCATAATTGTAAATACTTCCAGATTTAGAATTAAATGTTATTCATTAATTCTCACCATCAGAGACATAAATCTGATAATTCAAATGCAGCATTGAATATAATTTAAATTTCATCGTATTTTCTTTAGAACCTTGAATTAATTAATTATATCCAATTAAAGCCTTCTTACAGGAGTTTTAAACGTGAATTGACAAAACTCTGAGCTAATAAAAGTTTTAAATGCCTAATTGGAATTTATTATTATTAAAATTTGAATAATTGATAGTTCCTAGTAAGTAAAGTTCAAATTAATTTAAATTTCTATTAATAAAATAAAGTTTAAAATTCTTAAATTCTAAACATAAAAGATTGAAATAATTTTTATAATTAAAATAAAAATTAGTTAAAAATCTTAAAAATTTGATTATATTACAATTTTGATTAACTGAACTTTAAAATAATTTTAATCTGAATCGATAGAAGTTGCGGAAATTTCTTAATCTGAAAAAATTAAAATTTGAAGAATGGTTTATTCAAAAAATAAGAATTTGTAATAATGTTTAAATAAGTTTGTAGTTTATTTTTTACATTAAACTACTAGCAAACACAAAGGTGGATCCAAACGAAGGTTATGGAGACTTTCTCTATCATATGAAAATCTACCCGCTATAAATACTCGCCTGAACAAATAAAATAATATTTTTTGTTATTTTGTATAATAACTTCAATCGCTATTGTTGAAAAATTCGTATATCGGATTAATCGATATTAAAATCATTTTTTCAAGAAATTCAATGGATGTTGGCCTATCTTCTTCTTGTAGTTTTCCCCACCATTCGAGAATTTGCATGTGCTTCAAAACATCCTCTGCTTTTGGGGATCTTGATATTTCAATTCCTCGTCTTAAGGATGCTATGTCGTAACGAAGGCCCTGTTGATGATTTCTTAATTTAACTGGAAAGAAAATACAGATGCGTTAAAAAAAACAGTGATAAATATTTAGCAATTTATAAAATACATAAAACTGATAAATACTGTAAACATTATTAATCTTTCAATGATTTTAGTCAAATGAATAAGTTGAATTAAAGTGTTATAAAATATGATAACAGTTTGATAATATTTTGACAAGTTGTTAAGGTACTATTGACCCTGAGATGCACACATTTTTTATGAATATGAAATTCATTTTTTAAAATACAAATATAAGTATTTCCTAATCAAAAGAAGTTAAAAATATAAAAATTAATTAATCGAAGAATTTTCCACATTTAAAACATTTTTTCTTGCATAAAAAAAATTTATTTGCTTGAAAATCATATTTTTAAAGTAATAAAATCATGGAAAAAAATTCACTTCATTGGGTAAATTTACTTTTATTTGAAAAAAAAACATTTGACTTGTTTTACAGTTTTAATTTTAACAATTACAATATCTTTTCATATAGAATTATTTTCCTTATTTTTTAAAGTACCGTTGAGCGAGGTTATTTTGTTTCTTCTGATGAAAGGGACCTTATGCAAGAATAACATTAGGAACCGTTCAAATAATACGTAACGCTTATAGGTGGGAGGGGGGGGGGTCACAAAAAATAATCTTTTGCATGTACCTAGTGATAGGTTTGTGACGCTTACCCAGCGGTAAAGTAATACATTACCGGTAATTATCTGAAATTACCAGTAATTACTTACTAAATTCTCGTTCTAATAAAAATTTACTGGTAATTACTGGTAAAAGACTCGGTATTTCTGGGTAATACCGAGCACAGCATGTACCATCTCATTACAAAGAGGTTGGGGAGGGGGGCGGGGGTTTAAATAGATAAAAAAAAGCGTTACATATTTTTTTAATGTCCCCTTGGGCTCAGTATTCGGTTGCACAATGCACGAAAAGTGAGTCCAATGTTACTGTTGCGTAAGGTCCCTTTTACCAGAAATCGTCACGTATATATCTCCGTCAAGCTTCAATATTTTTCAATCTTACTATATTTTTTGTAAACTTAATTACTTGCATTTTAAGAAAAGAATCATTAAAACGTTGTATACTTAAAAATTACATCAAAAAACATTTTTGAAAAACCGTTAAATTTTCAGGCGTACATTGTAGCGTAACTCCCTAAGACTTTTCGCGTGCGAGAACTGCTAACTTTAGGAACAGTGTGCGAAAAAAAAATTAATATACAAATTACAAAAAAATTAATTACTGTTTATTTTTCAGAAATAAATCAAATAATAGAGTATCACAAATGGTAGAACTTCAATATGATGTTGTCATGAAGTAGTATAAGGAGGCCCCACTCTCATGAAAACTTGAAGCAGATTTCCCCGTTTCTCTTACAAATTAGCGAAAGTGGAAAACCAAGCGAGATAATTTGGAACTTCGAAATTTCGTCTGCTACAATGCGTTTGCTAGTCACTTTTCCCGCCTGATCACTCAGCTGTTTGTAGGCAGCCATTTGCAAAAAGTATTTCAAGTGTGTTAGTAATTGCATGTACACAAAAATGACATTGTTTGGCTTATAATTCTAAGCTTTTCCGCTAGGTTCTCCACTATCGCTAATTTGTAAGAGAAACGGGGAAACCAGCTTCAACTTTTTCAAGGTTAAACATAGCAGTGGGGCTTCCTTATTACTACTTCATGGTTGTTGCAAAAAAAAAATTTAATATTATTTTTAAAGAATTTTCGAAACTTAAAAAAATTATAATATAATATCAGTCTAAATCCCATTTAACCTAAAATTCACACAACCTAATATCCAATTAACCTAAAATGCATTCAGCCCAAATCCCATTTAACCTAAAATGCATTTAGCCAGAAAATTATTTAACCTAAATCTCATTTAACCTAAAGTGCATTCAGCCTAAAATTCATTTAACCTAAATCTCATTTAACCTAAATCCTATTTAACCTAAAATGCATTCAGCTTAAATCCCATTTAACCTAAAATTCATTTAGTCTAAATCTCATTTAGGGGGCATCCATATATTACGTCACACTATTTTTCACCATTTTAGACCCCCCCCCCTCCCCCATGTCACACACTGTTCCATACATTAGCGCCATTTTTTCTGCTTGTTGTCACAAATTGGTTGACCCCCCTTCCCTTTAAAGTGTGACATAATATATGGATGACCCCTTAACCTAAATTCCATTTAACATAAAATGCATTCAGCCTAAATCCTATTGAACCTAAATTTTACATTATAAATTAGGTTCAATGAAATTTTGGAATAATGATTTTAGGCTATATGCATTTTAGGTTAAATGGAATTTATGTTAAATGGGAAGTAGGCTGAATGCATTTTAGATTAAATGAGATTTAGGTTACATGAGATTTAGGCTAAATGAATTTTAAGTTATATAGGATTTAGGCTGACTGCATTTTAGGTTAAATGGGATTTAGGTTTAAAAAGTTTTAGGTTAAATGCACTGTTTACAAATTTTTTGTTGAGAAATATATTCGACATGAAAAAATACACTTCAACAAAAATTTCCACGTTTAAACGAGATAACTTCTGCGAGATTCTACTTTCACAGTCGTTTGTTCCCTAAAGTGGGGACATATTTTCAAAAGAATCCCTATAAAGTGAAGTCTCCTTATTATTATTTCGTGATCTTAGGTTAAATAGAATTTAGTTTAAATGCGATTTAGGTTAAATGGGTTTTAAGCTGAATGCAGTTTAGGTTAAATGGGATTTAGGCTGAATGCATTTTAGGCTATTTCGTTTTAAGCTGAATGGGATTTAGGCTGAATAGGTTTTAGGGAATATTCATGTGCATCCGAAATAATCCATGACATCCTGGTTTTAAATTTTTTTTTCAGTTTTTACTTAATATAAAAAGTTTGCGCATCACGTATACATTTTTACAACTAAATTCTCAACACTTCTATAATATTTTTAGAAACACTTTTAAACTTCTAAAGATCTGAACTTGAGAAGTTTGAAACATTTTAACTTCATTTTTTTTTTCACCCTGGTGAGTAATTGTCACCGATTGAGAACTAAAAAAGTGCAGATAAAGTCAAAATTTGATCCTCATTTTAAAAATCAAAATATATACATTCCAATTTACTTTTTTTTTTTTTTATTTATTATACACTCGTTTTAACGACCTTACTGGCCCAATGAGTGTCCCCCGTTGGGAGTTTTTAAAATTCAGTACTATATATTTTTTCTAAGTGTTTTTTTTGCGTCTACAGAATGGCTTGAAATTAGGAGTACTTGCATTTGCCTGGACCACCCGGTATATTGGGTTTGCTCGCCAGTGGAGAGGGAAAACTGTAGAAAAAAATTCCTGAATACAACCGGTTTATCGACAGTCGAGTTCTACTGATCTGCACAAGTCGATTACCGACAGTGCATATCATTATTCCTCGACGTCAAACCTTTCACTGAAGTTATCTCGCGAGTTAGAAAAATCCCAGACTCATCGGGGCGCGAACCCAGCAAGCTGGACTTGGCGCGAACGCAGAGTCTAGTATTTAACCAACTGAGCTAACTCCGTGGTAATTTACTTTTACATAACATAATTAAATGATATATTTTCATACTCCTCAAAAGTAGGAAGTACGTAAAGAATACTGAATATTTTGCTCTTTTCAAAATTAAGTAATAACTATAGTGTAAATAATAACAAATTAAGAAAATTTTTTTAAAAAATATAACAAACTTCATAAATACAAAAGAAGAAAACAGAAATTGGAAGAAGATCAGGTTTGCGATAATTTTTATGATTTCCAATTCCTGGCTATTTCTCGTTCGATTTTGTCCGCTGAACACGATCCCGGGACCCAAAACTGCCCAGTACGTTAAGATTTTGAAAAAAATGGGGGTAAAGTGTCAAAAAAACGTGTTTTTGGAGGAATTCAAAAAAAATTTTCTCCTTAACCAGACGTGCTAAAGACTTCTGTGAGTTCTTAAATTAGCGCTTGAAACATGCACTTTAAGACCCTTATACGCAAGATCAAATAAAAAATTGAGAATTTTGATGAAAGTAGGGGTAAAGACCCCAAAAATGTTTTTTTATCCCACAGGCACAAACATAGCGCTTTTAGATGCCTGTAGGCAGGGTCTAAACGCATTCATTTGTTCGACCGGGTAAAAATTGCTTCCATTTTTTCCCTAGGGAAAAAATGAACAGCTGATCCATGCATTTTTTCCACCACAGGAAAAAAATGGCCGCTATTTTTATACGGTCAAACAAGTGAATGCATGTAGACCCTAACCTACAAACATTTAAAAGCACCAAGTTTGTGCCTTTGGAATAAAAAGTATCGTAAGCAACACGGTAAACATCAGCGTAAACAAATGGCTGCCTTTAACCCATTGTTGCTTAATATACTATTTTTATATTTTTGATATCGAAGTGTTTCTTAATGAATTTTTGGACGTTGAATGTGATCCTGAATCCCAAAATTTCCTAGCACGACAGAATTTTGAGAAAAGTGAGGGCAGAGACCCAAAACTACATTATAATTTTTAAATTAAAAGTTATTAAAAAATGTGATTTACTTACATGTAAATTTCCAAATGTTTGGATGGATTTCAAACGTTTCCTTCAACTGCTTGTTGTAAGCTTCCACATTATTGTTTGTTCTTCTTTCCAAACCAAACACGGAGAAAACCTCGGGCGTTACCCTTCCCAGCCATTGCCTTTCATAATAACTAAGGAACCGTTTTATCAAGATACGTGTTGTCAAGGCAATTGATTCACGTATCTCGAAATATGCTTCCCTAATTTCATTGGCAGGCAGGAGGGCTAATGCCATAAGATGTTTTAGGATGTTGTATCCTTCATTGCTCACTATTAAAATGTTTTTTAATCCCAATTGTTTAGCCTTTCTGTAGAGACACTGTACATGGTAATAAAAAACATGTAATATCAATTTTCAAACCGTAAATGATAAAAATTAGTTTTTATTATAAATTTACCTGGTCGTAGTGAAATAAACAGGCAGTAATGATTATCCCGGCAAATTCCATTCTTAATGCTTCCTGCAACATTTCCTCGTAATCAGTCATTGACTCTCTGATTACAAAATTTGGCATTAACATTTTGAGTTTTTGAAAAACTGCTCTATATGCAGCTCTCGATTTTTTTGACATGATTGCCCAGGCAAAAGGGATAGCCTAAAAGTGATTAAAGATATATTTTATTATTTATATATACAGTGAAACCCACGTATATCGGACCCGCATGTATCGGATTCCCGCCTACATCAGATATTTTTGCCGGTCCCTTTAATTTATATATCTTCTATTTTTATCCGGATAAATCGGATTCCCGCTTAGATCGGAAAATTTTGTCGGTCCCTTGAAATCCGATATACGTGAGTTTTACTGTATATATGTCGTAGACAAATAAAGAAATCAGGCATGATTATTAGAATAGGCAAATCGAAGAATGCACATATGGAAGACGAATATTCTTCTATTTGCCTGGGAATCAATCAGTCATTTAGCCTATTGCATAGTCATTAAGCTAATTGCCTGAAGGATCTCCGTCAAATAGAAAAATGCGAACTCTCTATGAAAAGTATAAATACCAGTTAAAGTAAATAAACTTTATAAACACAATTAATTCATTATCAACGTTAATTTGTAGTGTATAAAATTGAAAATAACAATTAGTTTCTTGCTTTTCGTCTGAACCAAATGAAAAGTTTTAAAATTTTTTTAGAAAACTTATTACAAAATAAAAATTTTAAAAACTTTTTTAATAGAAGCTTATATTTCTTTTAATAACATAATTTTTTAATATATTTTTAAATTCAATTTATAACACATGGGGACGTATGATTAAGTTCTAAAATTAATTATTTAGAATTTCCATTTTATAGAATTTCATGAGGTAGAATTTTCTTGTAGCACATATTCGAATTTAAATGAATTGGAATTTTTACCTATTAGAATTTTGAGGGCACCGAATTCATATTTAACAGAATTTTCATTTAAAAGAATTCCAATTTCAACGAATTTTTATTTAGAAGAATTTTTATTTTACAGAATTTTAAGTTAATCGAATTTTTAAATGACAGAATATTCATTTGACCGAATCTTCATTTATCCGAAATTGTGTTAGTACGAATTGATATTTGATAGAAAACTTAAAACGTAAAATGTTGATTTCTCAGAAATTGCAAATGGCCGAAGAAGCATCAGGTAGACATATTTTAGCGCGAGTTTGAAATTGACCAATCAGAAAATATGAAAAAAATTCCCATTGGTCAATTTTAAAATTCGCGCCAAAATATGTCTACCCGATGCTTCTTCGGCCATTTGCAATTTCTGACAAATGAACATTCTACGTTTTAAGTTTTCTATCAAATGTTAATTCGTACTAATACAATTTCGGATAAATAAAGATTCGGTCAAATGAATATTCTGTCATTTAAAAATTCGATTAACTTAAAATTCTGTAAAATAAAAATTCCTCGAAATTAAAATTCGTTGAAATTGATATTCTTTTAAATGAAAATTCTGTTAAATATGAATTTGGTGACCTAAAAATTCTATTAGGTAAAAATTCGAATTCATTTAAATTCGATTGAAAATAAATTCGAAAACATTTCCTCTAAATAATTGATAAGACGAAAACCTTTATAATTGTTTAAAAGACAATTAATTTTGATGTTTAAAAAAAAGTTCATACTAGCCCGTCTTAGACTACCTGGTAGGGTAAGACGGGCCCTTTTTAAAATCCCCTAAATCTACTTACTGAACAATATATATACTTCAATTACAATGGTTTTAGGTATTTTAAGCAAAATATATGTCTTTTTAAAGCCCTATATCAGGAAATTTGGTGAAATAACATCAAAAAGACAACAAATATAACTATTATATAAAATATGATTTTGATGACATTAGAATAATAACTACGTGAAAAAACTGTAGAATCTTAAATATTTTAAATTTTAATTTCAGAATTCAACTGTTTTACAGCATAAAAATAGCTTTTGTTTAATATTCTTTTTAGTAATTAAAAGTGATTTTTGAGGTTAGACATTAAAGCGGCAAATGCATAAAAATTTGAATTTGTAAAATTTTCTTTACATTTATAGGCTATGATCACTGTTAGCACCGTACCTTCACAGGGTAAAGAAGATTTCGCTTTAATCGAAAATTTAATAAATTCATGGGGCCCGTCTTAGGCAACAGGCTTATTTTTAATATATTTACGTTTTTTAATTATATAAAGTAAATATCAATTAAATATATATAAGATTTTCAAACATTAGAGAATATTCTTTGAGATAAAATCAATACTTCCATTCCAAATGACATTTAATTTAGAAAATTCTCAGTTTGAAAACGAGTATGTATTTCATCTTTTGAAGTGCTAAAAACATTTTTTCCTTTTATTATTTATATTTTTTTAAAATCTACAAAAAAATGCTTCTGAATTAGTTAGATACATCTCGACTACATATCTACATACACAATTGTTCAATAAGTTTCTTTATTTAGAAGAAATTAAGTGGTGCCCGTCTTAGGCGCTAGCCCGTCTTAGGCGACTTTCCCCTAATTAATTTTAGAATTTAACCGTGCGTCCCAACACATGTATCAAGAAAAGAATGTTGTGTGTTTATTATTATTCTAATGAAATTTGAATCATTAAAGATACATAAGGTATTATTTTGATTGTTTATTATAAAAATTAATTACTTTAGATAATTTACTTACGTGATCATGCTTTATTCCCATCAACGTTAAAAGTTGCTTCCCTCCAACATTCTTCGGCACTACTTTAAACGTGGCATCAATGTAAATGGTGCTGTTGAGAAATATCTGAGGTGCAAAATTTGTATCGCAAAAGAGTACTGCTTTTGAATCATCTGTTGCAGTTACAAGTGAAACATTTATTGTGCCTGCATCATAATCTTTTAAATGTTCCCAATCATTTGAGTTGATTGTTTCTACATAAGATGGAAGAGAATTCGAAAGTGGTGGTGAACAATTTCTTCGCCAATTATTCATATTTGCCTCTATTTTTACAAATGGGATTCTAATAGATGCTTCACGATGCCTGTCAATTTCATTACAATAGTAATTAATACATTCAGGGTTTAAATTGTATAAAGACATAGGGCAAAATTCCTGAATTGTCAAAGTCAAAAAATAAAATTTATTCAATTTATTATTAATTATTATTCATTATTTCAATTTAGCTTAAATTTTGCTAGAGTTTTTTCACTGTTAGTGGAAGTGTAAATACCAAATATTTTTAAATTTTATGAAATTGTTTTTCAGTTACTTAAAATTTCCGCCTTACAGTAAACTTACGAAGTAATGTTGTAGTAAGCTGACGCATTGTAAACATGAGGTAAGCTGAAGTTTACAAGTTTACAACGTAAGGTTGTTATAAGCTTAGGATGCAAGGTTGTGTTTTTAAAGAAAATAAAATTAAATTAATTAACGCCCTTCTTTCAGATGCCGTTTAGAATTTGATCACTACACATATTCACGAAGACATTAAACATAATATTAACAATTTTTACGCCAAGGAGTTTCGAACCTATTTAACCTAACTACCGAACCTAAACGCCAACGCATTAAACCCCACAACTATCGAGGACTTGCAATAGATTTCTTATTAAAGAAATTTTCAAGGTAAAACATCATTTACATTTTCTGGGATATATTTCAAGTCCTCAGTAGTCGTGGGGTTTAATGTGTTCAATAATTTTTTGAGCCACTTAATTGAAATTTTTTATTTTCCGCCATGAAATATGATGTTATCGTTAGAGAATTAGATATATCGATATTTTTCGACATCTTATTATTCTGTTACTGTTAAGCTATTAAATTAAAGTTTTCAAAAATGTGTTATTTCTTGATAAATACAGTTAAATGATTAAGAACTAGTTTAAGAGTTGTTACACGATGTTTATTTTTTATTTACCATATTTTTCCGCGAGCTTTAAGAAGTTGTCCATCTTGGGGCCATTTTTCTTTAGATCGAAAATTTTAGCAATTAGAAAAAATGATTTAAAAAACGTTTATGTTGAAAATAAAGTTTTATCCCTGTGGCCATAAGTTACCTAATATATTGTACTTTCATCCGGTATAAAACATTTTAATATGGGCCTTTTCACGTCACAAATATCAGAGTTATCAAAGAGTTCATCGATTTTATTGAATGAAATTATATGAAAAACTTTTTCCCTCCAAATAATTTTTAAAAAAATTCAAAATTTTAGAAGATACGCTATTTTGAATATCAACATTAATTCAACAAAATTGTTAATATCTCAAAATATTATAAAGATATTTTGATCAAATTTACACACGTTTTAGTTAAAAATGTGTACTTTTAAATAAAAATAAAGTCAATGATTAATAAATGAATTAATAAATTTCCAAAATAAAAGTTGTTCCTCTTAAAAAAATGTAAAAAAAAGTTTTTCTTCAAATTTTTCTCTATTTCTCGTTTTTTCAACAAATTTCGTCATAATTCGATAAAAAGCTCATTCTTCGAAAAATTCGCAGTGTATTTGGATGCAAAGAAGCAAATAACTGTTAGAAAACGTGAAATTTAGCAGAAGAGTTCATAATAAAAATGTTGTTATAATTAATTTCACCAAAATCGAGACCAAAATTTAAAATATGCGACTGTACATTCTTCATAAACAATTAGGTTGAGCTAAAAATTGTTGTACAATTATAATTATTTAACAATTGGTGTTTTTTTGGTTAAATCTCGTTAAAATTTCATCCTATTTTCACAAATGATAGATCATCTTACTTGTTGAAATATTTTTTACAATTTTATTGGTTGGCTTTTTTAAAATATTTTATACAAAAGTTATTAAATACCTAAACAAAATTTAAATTAGGTATATATTTTTAAACAAAATGTTATTTAACAAAAGCCAACAAATAAAATTGTAAATAATGTTTTAAAGAGAAAAATGAGCTATTATTTGTCAAGATTAGATAAAAATTAATTATTTTCACTAGATTCAAAGAAAAAACGCAAATTGTAAATAATTATTAGACAAGAAATTTTGATCCAACCTAATTTTTTCTGCGAAATGTGAAATTTGATATTTCCAAATTTGGTGAAATTAACTTTAATAATATTCTTATTTAGCTAAGAAACCACTCCTTAATTTAAATTTTCTAAGCGGCCGTCCATAAATTACGTAAGGCTTTTAAGGTGGGTGGGTGGTCAAGCTATTTCTTACGACCACATTGCAAAAATATGGTGTCTTAAACCCGTGTAGAAAAATCTTAGGGCATGCCCTAGGTCCTACGATCGACTGGTCGGGCATTGTCAAGACCGTCTATTCTAGATGGTCTGACCAGGCGCTGGCCAGCGCCCGATCAGACCGTCCAGATTAAGAAAATGTTTAAGTATCGACCAGACGGTCTGGTCAGCGCCCGATCAGACCGTCCAGATTAAGAAAATGTTCAAGTATCGACCAGGGGGTCTGACCAGCACCCGATCAGACCGTCTGGTTTAAGAAAACGATTAAGTAGCGACCAGGCGGTCTGGCCAGCGCCCGATCAGACCGTCCAGATTAAGAAAATGTTCAAGTATCGACCAGGCGGTCTGACCAGCGCCCGGTCAGACCGTCCAGATTAAAAAAATGATTAAATATTGACCGGACGGTCAGACCCAGAGCAATCCAGCGCCCGATCAGACTGTCCGTATTGGAATATTTATTTAGTGTTCTCTATAGGCCGTTTAGGCGACACTTAACCAATTTTACAAACCAACCAGTCTTCAATTGCTCTTCCGCCACATGGGATCCACCATGTTGAATTTTTGAAAACCGGCTTTAAATTCGCTATCAACAATAGCGAGTTTCAAATAAATCTGCCGATTATTTAAAAATTCGTCCACCATATTGCATCCGCCATTTTGAGTTTTTAAAAACCAACTTTAAATTCGCTACCAGCATGCCCAAAAATCCCCGAATTGCAAGTTTTAAATAATTTTGACGATTTTAGAAAAAATTCATCCGCCATTTTGAGTTTTTGAGAACCAATTTTAAATTCTGTTTCAGCTACCCCAAAAACCCCCGAATTGCAAGTTTCAAATGAATCTGACGATTTTAAAAAAATTCATCCGCCATATTGGATCCGCCATTTTGAATTTTTGAAAACAGTCTTTATATTCTGTTTCAGCTACCTCAAAAACCCCCGAATTGTAAGTTTCAAATGAATCTGATGATTTTTAAAATATTCGTCCACCATATTGGATCCGCCATTTTGAATTTTTAAAAACCGACTTTTAATTCGGTCTTAGCTACCCCAAAAACCTCTGAATTGTTAATTTCAAATGAATCTAACAATTTTTAAATTTTACGTCCGTCATATTGGATCCGCCATTTTGAATTTTGAAAAATTCATATGAGATTCGTAATCAGCGACCCCAAAAACCCCTGAATAACCTCAGAAGTTTAACTTTTATAAATTACATCTATGAACATAACTTATAAGGACAATACGGAAAATTCTTTCAAGCGAGCGTATATAGCGTAGTTGGTAAGAGCGTAGGCTTTTAGAGCCCAGGGTTGCGTGTTCAATTCCCCCATGCGTCAAATTTTAATTTATAAGTTTATCGGTAATTGTTAGCAATACGTTGTAATGGTGATAAAAATCAATAATATGTAGCACACTTGCCTTAGAATCATAAAATAATAATTAAAAATAATTATGTTAGTCATTTTTATGCATAAAAATTTTTTTTGTGTTCTGGCCGGGCGCTGGCCAGACCGTCTATTTTGAGTCTGGCCAGGGGGTCTTGACATGGCGCTGGCCAGAACTGTTACGATTTATCCATGATTTCGTATAGACTAGACGGTCTGAACAGGCGCTAATTAGCTGGTCTGATCTGGGGCTGGTTAGACGGTCTGACTAGCCGCTAACCAGACCGTCTAGTCTAGACGAAATCATGGATAAATCGTAACAGTTCTGGCCAGCGCCCTGACTCAAAATAGACGGTCTGGCCAGCGCCCGGCCAGCGCCCCAAAATTTTTCTACAAGGGAATTGGACAAAAATGTCTTAAATTAAGATACTTTTGGTGTCTAAGACACGAAAAATGTCTTAATTTAAGACATTTTTGAACAATTTAAGACACCTGTTTCTGCAGTGCAGCAGAAAAAATTGCGCTAATGTATGTAAAGGTGTCTTACAGACGGGGGTGGGTGGGTTAAAATTTTCAAAAAAAGCCTTACGTAATTTATGGACAGCCCCTAATGAACAGAGTTTAAAATATAAATAAGAAATTCAATTAAAATAAAAATATGATATATTTAAAACATAAATGGTTTTCATAAATTACACGTTTTCTAACAATTAGGGGAAAGTCGCCTAAGACGGGCTAGCGCCTAAGACGGGCACCCTTTAATATCTTCTAAATAAAGAAACTTATTGAACAATTGTGTATGTAGATATGTAGTCGAGATGTATCTAACTAATTCAGAAGCATTTTTTTGTAGATTTTAAAAAAATATAAATAATAAAAGGAAAAAATGTTTTTAGCACTTCAAAAGATGAAATACATACTCGTTTTCAAACTGAGAATTTTCTAAATTAAATGTCATTTGGAATGGAAGTATTGATTTTATCTCAAAGAATATTCTCTAATGTTTGAAAATCTTATATATATTTAATTGATATTTACTTTATATAATTAAAAAACGTAAATATATTAAAAATAAGCCTGTTGCCTAAGACGGGCCCCATGAATTTATTAAATTTTCGATTAAAGCGAAATCTTCTTTACCCTGTGAAGGTACGGTGCTAACAGTGATCATAGCCTATAAATGTAAAGAAAATTTTACAAATTCAAATTTTTATGCATTTGCCGCTTTAATGTCTAACCTCAAAAATCACTTTTAATTACTAAAAAGAATATTAAACAAAAGCTATTTTTATGCTGTAAAACAGTTGAATTCTGAAATTAAAATTTAAAATATTTAAGATTCTACAGTTTTTTCACGTAGTTATTATTCTAATGTCATCAAAATCATATTTTATATAATAGTTATATTTGTTGTCTTTTTGATGTTATTTCACCAAATTTCCTGATATAGGGCTTTAAAAAGACATATATTTTGCTTAAAATACCTAAAACCATTGTAATTGAAGTATATATATTGTTCAGTAAGTAGATTTAGGGGATTTTAAAAAGGGCCCGTCTTACCCTACCAGGTAGTCTAAGACGGGCTAGTATGAACTTTTTTTTAAACATCAAAATTAATTGTCTTTTAAACAATTATAAAGGTTTTCGTCTTATCAATTATTTAGAGGAAATGTTAAAAATAAACATAGATACATTCTCGTTCCCTTTTTAATTCACTAACTAAACAATTTTTTACAAAATATGGATAGGGGCCCGTCTTAGGCGACTTTCCCCTATTTAGAATTTTCATCCAAATACACTGCAAAGTTTTCGAAAAATTAGCTTTTTATTGAATTTTGACGAAATTTGTTGTAAAAAACGAGAAATAGAGATAAATATTAAGAAAAACTTGTTTTGTACATTTTGAAGAGGAACCCCTATCGATAGAAAGTGACTAGAAAATGACTGAAAAATGTCTAGTCAGTCATTTTTTAGTCATTTTTATTTTTAAACATATGAAAAATAATCTATTTAATAATAAATTTGTTGAATACTATTTAATGTGCTCTTAGGATTATGTTCGCTTCATATTTTTAGAATAAACAACGAAAATTGTTAATTTTTTTATTATTTATTTAAATTTTTTGTTAAATATTTTTTTATTGTTTTAATGTTATAAACCAATTCTGAAGTGAGCTTGAACACTTTTATAAAGAATCACGAAGCTCGGTGGCATTTAAAATGGTCTAAAAGCAATTTTAAAAAGGAAAAATCATTCGACATTTTCTAGGTACGAAATCATTCAAATCGTACCTCAAAAATAACTGAATCCCTTCAGTCATTTTGGCCAGTCATTTTTTAGGTATTCTCTATCGGCAGAGACAACTTTTATTTTGGAAAGTTTTTAAGGACGCTTATACCCTCAAGCGGTTCTCATTCTATCGGACCATGTTAGTCAATATTTTTTTAATTTCATTTCGTCTTATAATTTGGTTTCTAAATAGTATTTTGTAGTTAAAATCATTACACAAACAAATTTTATTGAAAAAAAAAATTTCTGTTGAAAATTCCAACTTTTTAAAATTTGTTCTTTCCGATTATTTCAAAAAAGTGAAGGATTACTATCCTTAAATAACATTTTCTTAACAACGGAACGGTAAATTAATTAAATATTATTGTAAAAGTTGTATTCCATTACAGTTTAAAATATATTAGTTTTTTAAAAAAATCTGTAGAACCGTGTTTTTTTAATTAATTAAAATATAGTCATTTTGCGCGTTTTGTTACTTTTTCCATGTAAAAGTCCCAACTTTATAAATTTATATCTTAAAAACAGAACGGTAAAATTCAATAAAATTGTAACAGTACATGTAAAGTAATGTATTTAATATGTCATTAAAATTTTTAAAGAATCTGTAGAAAATGGTTTTTTGGATAAACATCCTTAATATCTAGTATATTTTTTGAGAAAAATGAAATTTTCCATTAAAAAATAAAAAATAATTTTTTTCTTTCCTTTCAAAAACGGGCACAAGTTAAATTCTTATGAAAAATAATCTTCACTATGACATGGATTTCCAAAAAAAATTTCAGCCAAAAAAACTTTGGTGTTTTTGAATAATTGCTATTAAAAATTTTTTAGTAAAAACGGCTGTCATTTTGTTATTTTAGAACATTTTTGAAACTTTTTAATGGATTTTTAAAGAGGACAAATAACTCTTTCAGGCCGTACAAAAATAATAAGATATCCCAATTACTTCAAAATTTATTACACTTGTAGGGATTCTTTTCCTAATTTTTAAATAAGCGAGAGTTTCGACTTTAAGAATTTAAATCTTTATAACTCCATGAAAAATTTTTTTTCAGCTAAACATAAAAATACGTGTTATGTAAAATTCTTTGAAAAACAACATTTTGGAAATAAAATTGATTTTTAGTTCCGACCATGTGCAGCCTGCCTGAATTGAAATGAATTTGGTCATAACAAACTACTCAATTCCCATAACACTCAATGTAAAATGTTAAAAACAAATAAGGCCTATAACTTTTTTCGCAAAAGGTCTCAAAAAGTTTAACTACATTATTATAAAACCATTATCTATTAGTGGACCAAATTTGATTACTGATAAAATTAGATAAAATTAGAAGATTTCAAGCCTAGAATGAAAAAATGTGTCGAGGTTTTTTAAAATTAATCTCGATTTTTCTCGATTCTATTTTCCTTGTGTAAATCGGATTTTTTTGTCGAGTTTTGTATGATTTCTCGAAACAAATGCAGAAATATGGCTTTCTAATTCAAAGAGTTTCAAAGTACGTATTTTTATATCTTTAAAATAAAAATAAATTTAAATTTACTTCAATTGATCGGCAGTTACAACATTCTTAAACAGGAAAAACGAGCCAAAATTTTTTTGGGGTTTAAAGTTTTTATTGGAAAAGTTCATTTAAAATCAAACAAAATAAAAAAAAAATGTTTTAAGAAATCTGTTAAGGGGTTCAAGATATTCTCGAATGACTTTGGTACATTATTAATTTTTGCAAATAGCAAGTTTTGAGATTCAAATTCATTTCAGAATACCTATCTTGAATCCCTTAATATAGAATTCTTAAAACGTTTTTTTTTTATTTTGTTTGTTTTTTAATGAAGTTTTCCAATATGTCAAAATATGTGACCCGCTAAGCATATTTAAGTACATGCAGTCTACTTGTTCTCCTCGAAACATTTTCGTCTCCTAATTTTAACTGTTTATGAATGCTGTAACTGCCGATCAATTGCAGTAAATTTAATAAATTTTTTTTTATTTCAAAGATAAAAATACGTACTTTGAAACTGTTTGCATTAGATAGCTATATTACCGTATTTGTTTCGAGAAATAATACAAATATCAACAAAAAACACGGTTTTTAGTGGTTTTTCTTAAATTTAACGTTCTCTTAATCTGAATTAGAGGTTTTCCACTAATGAATTAGCGAAAAATCGGTCATCATTAAATAGTGAATATTTTACTAATGTTTAGTAGAAAACTACTAACTACACTGAGAAAATAAGTTGACTAAATATAACCAATTTTTGATTAAATTTAGCCGAGAGAGGTTGTTGATATAGCACCTGCAAAGCACTTTCTTTATTATTAGCCGAATAAATGCTACTGTTAACCTTGAAATTCGGTTGTGATCAACAGTATCTTGTTTGTTTTGTTCCGAGTCCCTTAACCTAGAAATTGGCTAGATGCTTTTTTTCTCAGTGTAGTAGTTTTCCACTATTAATTAGTAGTTTTCTACTAAATATTAATTAAATATTCACTATTTAATAGTGACTGATTTTTCTTTAATTTATTTGTGAAAAACCACTAATTCAGATTTAGAGAGCGACGATTAACAAAAAAATAGCCTTTACCTATGGAAAATAGTTTACAAAACCTCAAACAAGAGAACCAAAAAAAAAATTAAAAACCTTAATTTTTAATAAAATAAGAGCCCCCACAGCACCGAAAATTTCCTGAAAATTTATTAAAGATTTATTTGCAAACTTCGGAATATTTAGGTGCAAAGCTTAGTGAAAATTGTGTAAAGATTTAAATGTCCCGGTAAAATAAATGTTTAGCGTAAAAGTTGACTGAAGATTTAAATTAAATTTTCGTGAAATGTTCGTCGCGAAAGTTTCCTGAACATTTAAATTACATTTTCGTGAAATGTTCGTCGTGAAAGTTGACTGAAGATTTAAATTAAATTTTCGTGAAATATTTGTCGCAAAAGTTGATTCAACATTTAAATTAAATTTTCGTGAAATGTTTGTCGCAAAAGTTGATTCAACATTTAAATTAAATTTTCGTGAAATTTTCGTAGTGAAAGTTGACTGAATATTTAAACTGAATTTTTGTTAACTGTTTGTCGCAAAAGTGGATTGAACATTTAAGTGAATATTTGCTAAATGTTGAGCGGAAAGTTGACCGAACAAAAAAAATTATATTAAATAGAAGGGAGACAAGTAAATTAAACAATAATTAAATTAATATAAACACATTTATTGAATAAAATTTTGAAGATTCTGTAATGTTTTACAAATCCTTAATCTAATACAATCTTTCAACTTACAATTTCCTGCGTGTTGCATTTCTTTTGTTTTGTTACTGAAAATTAAAACTAAAATAAATGTTAAATAATAATATTCAATAGATGTGTTCATATTAATTTAATTACTGTTTAATTTACTTGTTCCCCTTCTATTTAATATAATTTTTTTTATTCGGTCAACTTTCCGCTCAACATTTAACAAATATTCACTTAAATTTTCAATCCACTTTTGCGACAAATATTTCACAAAAATTCAGTTTAAATGTTCAGTCAACTTTCACTACGAAAATTTCACGAAAATTTAGTTTAAATGTTGAATCAACTTTCACGACGAAAATTTCACGAAAATTTAATTAAAATCTTCAGTCAACTTTTACGCTAAACATTTATTTAATCGGGACATTTAAATCTTTACACAATTTTCACTAAGCTTTGCACCTAAATATTCCGAAGTTTGCAAATAAACCTTTAATAAATTTTCAAAAAATTTTCGGTGCTGTGGGGGAGCAGTTAACCTTTAAAAAAATCGAAAAAATCGAGTAAGGGAGAGTGGCCATCAATGTACCAGTTTTTTCAATGAACCATTTCAATTTTCTCAGAAATAATTAAATAAAAATTCTTCTAATTTTAAATATAAATGAAGTTTGCGTAAACACACTACGTCCATAAATTTGAGACGTGTGGATTTACTCTTTACAGAGAAAATTGGAAAAAACTGTTTTTGATGTACTGAAGAAAAATTTTACCTAAAATACAAACACGTTTTTTAATTGAAATAAGGCCATTTAAAAATAAATGTACTTACGATTTATTTTGTTTTGGGCCTTAACTACAATATTCTAATGAGATAAAGATTTTGAAATATTGGATTAAGTTATAAAAAACCATTTTTGTTGCAAATGTCATGTTGATTCAATGTACCGGGGAACAATGAACCACCTGGAATTTCAGTGTATTTTCGATTTCCAGAGTGGTATGCTTGATTATAAAACTAGGCATGCGTACAGCATGTTACAGCGATTGTTATCAGTACTTTTCTCAACATAGCAAAACTAAAATGCCATTTTAGCTAGTTGACTTAAATTTAAGGTATATTTATGTTATACATTATCAATTAAAAAGTGTTAAGTAACAATTTTTTGTAGTATTTGATAGAAAATAAGTTTTTTTACAAAGTGAAAATTGCAATATTATTATTGTTGAACATTTTTAGTATTTTTATAGAGGTGGTTCATTGTGTACCCAGGTTGTTGCAAATGAAAATAGCTTGTTACTTTAGAAAAATCCTAAATTTTATTATTTAATCAAAATAAATCGTGTAAAATATGTGTGCATTACCTAGATAAGTGTTGTAGTTTTATATTGATGCAAAGAAGTGCTTGAAATTGGTGAAATTCAATAAGTACTATGACCTTGAAAAAAACCCGGTACATTGATAGCCACTCTCCCCTATATTTTAAAAACCGTAGACAGATTTTTTCATTTTAGGCTTGAAATCTTCTAATTTCATCAGTGAACAAATATAATATGTATAGGTCGTTTCTATTTCAATTTATATACAGGCTATGTACGTTAAAGTAAGGGAATCATTTCACATTGAATCTTTTTATGCTTTGTTGAAGAAAAATTTTTGACGAATTTTTTGCGTTGGAAAGTGTGATTGAAAGAACATTATGTTAAAAATTTTTGAAATTATTATATATTTTTTCCTATTGTATGTATTAAAATGATCCTCTCTGTGTCTAATTAAGGCTTTCACGTTCTTTTAAATTTCATAAGTGAATTTAAAATATTTTCAAATTTAACAAAATGTAGGCGTTTTTTGAAAAAAATAAAAATAAAATTTTCTCAAAAACCCTAGCGTTTTTTTTCTCTAGATTTTTCTACTTTTTTTACTTTCTGGAGGTATAACAATTATTTTCTATAAGAATTTATTGAAGTCCCGCTTTCTGGGGAAGAATAAAAACTTTTCTTCTTTTTAAGAAAAGAAAATTCAAAGCTTTTTCAAACCCTCTATTAGATACAACAAAATTCCAAATAGAAAAAATGTTCCTTTTAAAAAGTAGAGTAAAAAAGTCTAATTGCTTTTGTCTCTAACTTGCGAATCTTTCGAATTATTATTATTAATTATAAGGGGCCATACTTAAATTACGTAACGCTTTTTTCAGGAATTTTTAGACCCCCTCCCCCACCCCCCTGTAACAGTTTTTATAATGTAAACATTTCACAGTTTACACAGGTGTAACAACTTTTCAAACCCCCCCCCCCCCCCCCCTCTAGAGCGTTACGTAATTTAAGTATGGCCCCTAACACGAATTAAATCCTTAAATTTTGCATTTTTTTAATTATAATAAAGTTATAAATAAAATACATCACAGAAATGAAAAAAAAAATTCAAATTACACAGTGTATGCCTTTGGATTTAATTCGTGTTATAATTAATAATTCGAAACATTCGCAAGTTAAAGATAAAAGCAATGAGACTTTTTTAATCTACTTTTTACCCAAGTAGCACGTAATATTACGTGAGTATCGCAGTAATATTACATTCAATATTGGTAATATTACAGGTTGATGTTACAGTAATATTACCGTGACATTAAAATGTCCGCGTCAAGGTAATATTACAAGGTATAATATTAAGGTAATATTACAGTAATGTTACAAAGTAATATTACAGTAATGTTACTGTAATGTTAACTCAACATTACCCTGTAATATTACCTTGACGCGGACATTTTAATGTCACGGTAATATTACTGTAACATCAACCCGTCATATTACTAATATTGAATATAATATTACAGTGATACTTATGTAATCTTACGTGCTACTTGGGTTAATAGGAACATTTTTTCTATTTGTAATTTTGTTGTATGTAGTAGAGGGTTTGAAAAAACTTTGAATTTTCTTTTCTTAAAATGAAATTTTTTTTTCCAGGAAGTGGGGCTCTAATAAATTCTTATAGAAAATAATCGTTATACCACCAGAAAGTAGTAAACAAATAAAGAGAAAAAGAAATGATGCACAGTGGTTTAAAATGAGAATTTACTGTTCAAAATTCTCCACAGTCCGCAATTCTTAATCAATTTTGATTTTTTTTTTTTTTTTAATTTCTCAGTATAACATTATCTATAAAACTGTCATTTTCGATTTTTCATTTATTTGTTTATTTAATTTATAAATAAACAAAAATACAGACAATATTGTCTGTTTGAGCTATAATAATTTTTATCTTTAAAAAAATAATAAAATTCAACTTAGTATCTTAAGAAAGTATTGTAATAACAGTCATAGAAAAAAAATAATTCCATAAACTTATGATTTAATAATTATAAACAATGATTATAAACAAATTCTTACCTGTGCTTCTTAATCCTAAAAAAATAATTTTTTTTTGTAGTACAATTGTTAAAAGTTGTAGACAAAGCTATAAACAATTTTAAAACGCTATTTTTGATAAAAAATGAATATTGTTATTAACATTTATATAAACAAATTCTAAATCAGGGACTGACACGAAAACCGAAACAAAATATATTTTATTTTTGTTTCATTTCGGTTTTGAAAAACTGAAACAAAATATCAATTTAATTTTAATTTGTGTTGAACCTGAAACGAAAAGGCTCTGAATTACGTTTTCGTCTCATGCTTGAAACGAAAAGGCTTCGAATTTTGTTTTCGTTTCATGCCCGAAACGAAAATCGGCTCCGAATTCCGTTTTCGTTTCTCATAAAAAAGGCTCTAAATTTCACAAAAACAATTTTAAACACAATTTTTTTCTTGCAGGAGACGAAAACGAAATTCAGAATCTTTTCGTTTCGGGCATGAGACTGAAACGAAATTCGGAGTTGATTTTCGTTTCGGGCATGAGACGAAAACGTAATTCAGAGCCTTTTCGTTTCAGGCTCAATACAAAACAATATTGATTGTACATTTTTGTTTCGTCACAACAATTCAAAACAGAAACAGAATTCGGTTTTCGTGTCAGTACCTGTTCTAAATTTTTATATTTTATCAAAGAGCGTAAGGTTTTTTTTACTGCTATTGGTTGTTTTTTTCTAAAAGATATTGTTGTTTGAAAACATATTGTATATTAAAAAATTTAGATTATTAATAACAATTATAATAAATAATTTATCATGTGTATTGTTTTATTAAAAAAAAAATTTTTTTAAACACAAAAAATTTATAAAATTAAATATTTTTATAAAATAATAATTTTTTTTTAATAATTTTATATTAACAATATAAATAATAAACCAGGTACGTAATAATTATAATAATTCTGATAAATTATACAACATTTACAACAAAAAAATAATTTTTTTAGGATTATGAAGCACAGGTAAGAATTTGTTTATAATCATTGTTTATAATTATTAGATCATAAGTTTAATGAATTATTTTTTTTCTATGAGTGTTATTACAATACATTCTTAGGATACTAAGTTGAATTTTATTATTTTTTAAAAGATAAAAATTATTATAGCTCAAACAGACAATATTGTCTGTATTTTTGTTTATTTATAAATTAAATAAACAAATAAATGAAAAATCGAAAATGACAGTTTTATAGATAATGTTATACTGAGAAATTCAAAAAAAAAAAAACAAAAAAAAATCAAAATTGATTAAGAATTGCGGGCTGTGGATAATTTTGAACAGTAAATTCTCATTTTAAACGACTGTGCGATGGGTTTTTTGAAAAATTTTGATTTTTTTCAAAAAAAGACAACATTTTGTTAAATTTGAAAAGATTTCAAATTGACTTATGGAATTAAAAAGAACATATGAAAGCCCTAATTAGACACAGAAAGGATCATTTTAATATATATACAATGGCAAAAATCTATAATAAAATTTTTCATTCATTCATTCTTCGCAAGATTTATTCATTTTTGTCTGTCCGCACCTAAAGTTTGCCAATTAGATATTTTTTTTGTTTTCAATCAGTTACGTTTGAAAAAATGTACCTTTAAATTAAAATTAGAGTCTACTTTCATAAGAGTTAATTTAACTGCATTGACAGAAAATAAATTAATTAAAATACAGTTTACCCTAAAATATTTAACTGAAATTTCCATACACTAAAATTTGTATGAAATTAAAATTTAATTCTATCAATATAAATTACGGAGTGTCTATTTCGCCAGACGTCTGGCGATTTAAGCAACTCAAATTAAATCGCCAGTCAGCTGTCTGGCGATTTAAGAGAAATGAATTAGTTCGCCAGTTAAGAAAAATACACAGCAAAAGACTGGCGATTTAAGACGAGTAGCTTATTTCGACAGTAAAAGAAAAAATATATCATACACGATAAATTGAGGTTAAGTTACGAATATGACAAAAGCGTAAAATAATTTTATTTTACTCAATTTTTTTCTTTTTCGTCTATTAATACAATTTTTAAATATAAAATTATTTCGCATTAAAGTCCCTGTTAAAGAAGTAGTCTTTTAGTTTTATTGTTTTAAAAAATAATGCTTGCTTCCATTTTGGCGGAAAATTTAAATATTTATTTCCACAGATTCAATATATATCCTCATTGAGTCGTTTTCTAGAAACATTTATCAACTGCGTATTAATAATTTACAATAACACTTAGCTGTTTAATAGAAATTGACTTGACATTAAAATGCGATATGAAAAATTATTTTTTAAATTTAATTCTAAACAGAAAATAATCCTGGGGTGTAAAAAACACATTAAGAAGTCCAATTTAAATCTTTATTTTAATTGTAATATAATCAGGGTGTCTACTAATTTGGCCACAAAAATTGAAGATAACAGTTGATAATTGAAGCAAATAATTGAAATTCAAAGAAAATAATTGAGAATTAAAGAATTAAATATTAAACTTTAAAAAAAATAATAATTAAGAATTAAAAGAAACAATTAATAATAAAAAGAAATAATTAATATTGAAAAAAAAATAATTGAAAAAAGTCGAGATTACTGAATATTGAAACAAGCAATTGAAAATTGAACAAAATAATTAAAAATTAAAGAAAAAAATAATTGAAAATTGAAGAAAGTACTTAAAAATTAAAGGCAATATTTGAAAACAGCAGAAAAATTTAGAAATCGACGGAAATAATGGCGAATTGACGAAAATAATTTAAACATTATTAATTTAAATAAAAATTGAAAGAAAAGCATAATTTAAAAAAGCTGAGAATTTTTAAAGATTGAAGAAAATTGAGAAGAAATGGAAAGAAATATGAAAAAATAATTGGGAATAAAGAAAATAATAAGTGATAATTGGAGAAAAAAGGAATTGAACAACCCAGGAATTGTAGAATTTGAAGAAAACAATAAGAAATGAAGAATGTAATTTGTAATTTAAAGAAATTAATTAAAAATTGTAGAAAATAATTTGAAATTGAAGAAAATGTGATTTTATGAAAATTGTTAAATAATAATTGATAAATTGAATTGAAGTTTCAAAAACATAATTGAAAATTGAAAAAAAATATTGAAAAAAGCCGAGAATTATTGATTATAGAAGAAAATAATTTAAAAAAGTCGAGAATTATTGAATATTGAATTAAATAATTAAAAATTGAAGGAAGTAATTGAGATCTGAAGAAAATAATTACAAATTTATGGGAATAATTGAAAATTGAAAAAAATAATTGAAAATTAAATAGAATAATTGGCAATTGAAAAAAATAATTTAGAGTTGAGGAAAATAATTAAAAATTGATTAAAATAATTTAAAATCGTAGAAAATATTTCAGAATTAAAAAAAATAATTAGAAATTGATGAAAATAATTGAAAATGGAAGAAAATAATTGTCAATTGAAGAAAATAATTGAGAAATGAAGAAATAATTTTAAATTAATGAAAATAATTCAAAATGGAAGAAAATAATTGAGAATTGTAGAAAATAATTGGAAACTGAAGAAAATAATTTGAAATTGAAGAAAATGTGATTTTATGAAAATAGTTGAATAATTGAAAAATTGAATTGAAGCTTAATGTCAAGTCAACTTTTATTAAACAGCTAAGTGTTATTGTAAATTATTAATAAGCAGTTGATAAATGTTTCTAGAAAACGACTCAATGAGGATACATATTGAATCTGTGGAAATAAATATTTAAATTTTCCGCCAAAATGGAAGCAAGCATTATTTTTTAAAACAAAAAAACTAAAAGACTACTTCTTTAACAGGGACTTTAATGCGAAATAATTTTACATTTAAAAATTGCATTAATAGACGAAAAAGAAAAAAATTGAGTAAAATAAAATTATTTTACGCTTTTGTCATATTCGTAACTTAACCTCAATTTATCGTGTATGATATATTTTTTCTTTTACTGTCGAAATAAGCTAATCGTCTTAAATCGCCAGTCTTTTGCTGTGTATTTTTCTTAACTGGCGAACTAATTCATTTCTCTTAAATCGCCAGACAGCTGACTGGCGATTTAATTTAAGTTGCTTAAATCGCCAGACGTCTGGCGAAATAGACACTCCGTATAAATTAACTTGAAATGTTCTTGTGATTAAATTAATTGATATTTAGATCATTGGAAATTGAGATCATTAAAATTTTGAAATAATTATTTTTAATGAAAATATAAATTAGTAATTAAGAATCAATATATATATTTAAGTTTTAATTTATTGAAGTTTGAATTTATCTAAATTTTTATTGGTTATTAGGCTTTAAATTATCTAAATTTTAATCAATCCTTGCGTTTTTATTATTCTGATTATTAATAACTAAACATTTAAACTTTTCACAATTTTAATTTTTTTTGTAAATATAAATTTCACTTCATTTCAAATTCCATTAGGCCTAATTTTCATTGATTCAAATTATAGTCTAAATTATTATTTTCAAAATTTGGACTGATTAAAGCTTTAATGTTACAGTGAAACTTGTTTGTATAATTAGAAGTTTTTATATAATAGTTAATGTTTAAAATGATTTAAATGTATTATTAGATTTTGAAAATTTGTAAAGTTTATAATAGTTCAAATTTTTATTAATTAAAATTTAAAGATATAAAAGTTTAAAATAACTGAAGTTTATTAATATTAAAGTATGAGTAACTTTGTAATTCCTATACTACTTAAAGTTTAAATCAATTTAAACCGTATAAATAATATTAAGTTTATACATGTTAGTTTGTAAATGTAGGAGATTAAAATAATTAGGATTTTAAAAAAAATTAAATATAAATCTTAAGACTTGAATAAGTAACAATTTGAATTAATCGAAGTTAAAATAAATTTGAGTCAACATTTTGTTGAAACTGTTTTAAGTTTGGAACTATTTTAAAATTGAAAAAATTAAAACTTGAGTTGTTAGAACTTTTGAAGAATAGAAATAATCCTCAATAGAAGTTTGGAATGATTGAAGTTAGTATAAATTATATAGAAGTTTAAATACATTTTGTTTAAAAAACTATTCTTTCAACAAAAATATTTCAACTTCTTGTAATGTATCTGCCTATGCTATTTTCTCCTTTTATTTATTTTTTTTTATTTTTTTCTTTTTTAAATATAAAATTGGAAAACTAGTGCTCTTTTAAAACATTTTTTATTTACTTTTACTTATTTGTCTATTTCTTGAAGTCGGCAGTAATTTTAATTTACATAGAATGAAAGTAATATTTATCTAAAATATTAAGTTTATTTGAATAACAAATTTCATTAAATTATTAATCTCATTTGTACTTGCAAAAATTTATAGTTGTAAAAGACCAGAAACAATTCAATGTTTTTCAGTGTTTACCCTTACGAAAAATAAGTATTGGATTAAGGGCATGTGATGGATTATGACGTCACTGGTATAGGCCAAATTTGTCCGTAACTTTTCTCTTAAAATATTGAATATTTTGTCATGAAACTTGGTTCAATTACTTAAAATGTCATTAGGAAGGTCTCTCAGACCCAAGTTTGCTTAAATTTTGGCCCAAAATCAATTTTAAGAAATTTTCGAAAAATTGAAAATTTGTTTAAAAATCAATTTTGAGCCAAAATTCAAACAAACTCGGGTCTGAGATGACCCGAGTTATGACCCTTTTTAATGACATTTTAGGTAATTCTACCAAGTTTCATGACAAAATATTCAATATTTTAAGAGAAAAGTTACGGACAAATTTTACCTATACCAGTGACGTCATACTCCATCACATGCCCTTAAGTATTGGATTCAGTATTGGGAGTAAGTATTGGATTAAGTATTGAATTAAGTATTGAAATAAGTATTGAAGTATTGGAATAAGTATTGGTTTAAGTATTGGAAACTCCAATACTATTTTCGCGTAACGTATTTTTAGGCGCGTCCGTGATTTTACGTGCGGTGCCCACCCGTACGGGTCTATACCACACGGCCCGCCATCGGGCGTGGAGCCGAGATACGCTCGGCCAACGCGAGCTTGGACAAGTCCAAGCTCTACCAATTTCTGCAAGGTTTGGCAAGAACCTTGCAGACCCTTGGTGAGGGTCGGGACCTTTCCTATTATATCCCTGACGGCTATGCAGGCCGCCACCCGAGTTGAGACCGCAACTCACACGTCGTAACTCCAGAGGTGGAGTCGTTCTAGTCCAGTCAAATTACACATTCAACAAAACAATAATTCCGATATGGCCAATTTTTTTTGGATTCGATAGGGGGATGTTTGCTGAGCTTAAATCCAAGTTTGTGACCTCTGGGGGAGGTAACTTTGTCCGCCATCTTGAAAAAAGGGGTGAAAATTTGTTTTCAAAATAATCCAAAATCTATGCCATTAACGAAAAAAAACTATGAATACAAATTCATAGTAAATAAAATTGCCTATCACTTTTGTTTAGAACATTTTTTTCCAAGACTTTTATTTCTCGCTAAATATTGCAAAAAGTGAAAAAATAAGAGTTTAAAAAATTAAATTTTGCATTTTTATCGCCTATTGTTCAATTTGTTGTAAAAAAACTTATTATAAAAGATGAAGATAACTTAAAATTAAACAACTTTCGATTTAACTTTTTTTAAATAAAATTAATAGTTAAGGCTGGAGAGCGCAGCAAAGAGCGCAAATGCCTAAATTGCAATGCATAACCGTCTTACCAAGTGGATCTTTCAATCTCATTTTTGAAAGGAATGCATTATTTTAGATCACAATTTTATTTTTTTATTCGATAGGGGGATGTTTACTGAGTTTAAATCCAAGTTTGTGACCTCTGGGGGAGGTAACTTTGTTCGTTATCTTGAAAAAAGGGGTGAAAATTTGTTTTCAAAATAATCCAAAACCTATGCCATTAACGAAAAAAAACTAAGAATACGAATTCATAGTAAATAAAATTGCCTATAACTTCTGTTCAGAACATTTTTTTCAAAGACTTTTATTTCTCGCTAAATATTGCAAAAAGTGAAAAAATAAGAGTTTAAACAATTAAATTTTGCATTTTTCTCGACTATCGTTCAATTTGTTGTAAAAAAACATATTATAAAAGATGAAGATAACTTAAAATTGAACAACTTTTGATTTAACTTTTTTTAAATAAAATTAATAGTTAAGGCTGGAGAGCGCAGCAAAGAGCGCAAATGCCTAAATTGCAATGCATAACCGTCTTACCAAGTGGATCTTTCAATTTCATTTTTGAACGGAATGCATTATTTTAGATCACAATTTTATTTTTTTATTCGATTGGAGTATGTTTACTGAGCTTAAATCCAAGTTTGTGACCTCTGGGGGAGGTAACTTTGTCCGCCATCTTGAAAAAAGGGGTGAAAATTTGTTTTCAAAATAATCCAAAATCTATGCCATTAACGAAAAAAAACTATGAATACAAATTCATAGTAAATAAAATTGCCTATCACTTTTGTTTAGAACATTTTTTTCCAAGACTTTTATTTCTCGCTAAATATTGCAAAAAGTGAAAAAATAAGAGTTTAAAAAATTAAATTTTGCATTTTTATCGCCTATTGTTCAATTTGTTGTAAAAAAACTTATTATAAAAGATGAAGATAACTTAAAATTAAACAACTTTCGATTTAACTTTTTTTAAATAAAATTAATAGTTAAGGCTGGAGAGCGCAGCAAAGAGCGCAAATGCCTAAATTGCAATGCATAACCGTCTTACCAAGTGGATCTTTCAATCTCATTTTTGAAAGGAATGCATTATTTTAGATCACAATTTTATTTTTTTATTCGATAGGGGGATGTTTACTGAGTTTAAATCCAAGTTTGTGACCTCTGGGGGAGGTAACTTTGTTCGTTATCTTGAAAAAAGGGGTGAAAATTTGTTTTCAAAATAATCCAAAACCTATGCCATTAACGAAAAAAAACTAAGAATACGAATTCATAGTAAATAAAATTGCCTATAACTTCTGTTCAGAACATTTTTTTCAAAGACTTTTATTTCTCGCTAAATATTGCAAAAAGTGAAAAAATAAGAGTTTAAACAATTAAATTTTGCATTTTTCTCGACTATCGTTCAATTTGTTGTAAAAAAACATATTATAAAAGATGAAGATAACTTAAAATTGAACAACTTTTGATTTAACTTTTTTTAAATAAAATTAATAGTTAAGGCTGGAGAGCGCAGCAAAGAGCGCAAATGCCTAAATTGCAATGCATAACCGTCTTACCAAGTGGATCTTTCAATTTCATTTTTGAACGGAATGCATTATTTTAGATCACAATTTTATTTTTTTATTCGATTGGAGTATGTTTACTGAGCTTAAATCCAAGTTTGTGACCTCTGGGGGAGGTAACTTTGTCCGCCATCTTGAAAAAAAGGGGTGAAAATTTGTTTTCATAGTAATACAAAATCTATGCCATTAACGAAAAAAAGAGAGCATTGCTGTTGGTACTCACGTAGAAAAAGCGAGGCAATTATTTATATAAAAATTTTGGTCTTAAAATCAATTTATATCCTTTAATTTCTTTCATAAATGCGATAGATTATCAGTTATTATTAGAAAAAAATGTCGGAAAAGTTAGCACCCCTCGAGGCGACAATCTTGGATTTAAGCTCAGCAAACAGCTCTCCAACCTTAACTATTAATTTTATTTAAAAAAAGTTAAATCAAAAGTTGTTCAATTTTAAGTTATCTTCATCTTTTATAATATGTTTTTCTACAACAAATTGAACGATAGTCGAGAAAAATGCAAAATTTAATTGTTTAAACTATTATTTTTTCACTTTTTGCAATATTTAGCGAGAAATAAAAGTCTTGGTAAAAAATGTTCTGAACAGAAGTTATAGGCAATTTTATTTACTATGAATTCGTATTCTTAGTTTTTTTTCGTTAATGGCATAGATTTTGTATTACTATGAAAACAAATTTTCACCCCTTTTTTTCAAGATGGCGGACAAAGTTACCTCCCTCAGAGGTCACAAACTTGGATTTAAACTCAGTAAACATCCCCCTATCGAATAAAAAAATAAAATTGTGATCTAAAATAATGCATTCCTTTCAAAAATGAGATTGAAAGATCCGCTTGGTAAGACGGTTATGCATTGCAATTTAGGCATTTGCGCTCTTTGCTGCGCTCTCCAGCCTTAACTATTAATTTTATTTAAAAAAAGTTAAATCAAAAGTTGTTCAATTTTAAATTATCTTCATCTTTTATAATATGTTTTTTTACAACAAATTGAACGATAGTCGAGAAAAATGCAAAATTTAATTGTTTAAACTCTTATTTTTTCACTTTTTGCAATATTTAGCGAGAAATAAAAGTCTTGGAAAAAAATGTTCTGAACAAAAGTGATAGGCAATTTTATTTACTATGAATTTGTATTCATAGTTTTTTTTCGTTAATGGCATAGATTTTGGATTATTTTGAAAACAAATTTTCACCCCTTTTTTCAAGATGGCGGACAAAGTTACCTCCCCCAGAGGTCACAAACTTGGATTTAAGCTCAGCAAACATCCCCCTATCGAATCCAAAAAAAATTGGCCATATCGGAATTATTGTTTTATTGAGGCTTTTTGAACGACAATTTGACTGGACTATTCCGCTAATGTCAAAAGACATCTAAAGGATCCCCCCACTCCGAAGCTACTTGCCCTAAGCGATATGGGCTCGCAACCACTGCCACCACGAATCCAACCCAATTGACCGGACGAGGACGAATCCTCGGGCCAACCCGGTCTCCCGTGGTACCTTTTATACGCGTAACGTATTTTTAAACAAATTATTTTTCTGTGGAATTCTGTGGAACTGGGATTTTGCGTTCCATGTATTTGTATGTATTAAATTTAAAAAAAAACTACTGCGCAAAGCAGGGAGCCATAGAAACTTAGTGCGCAACCAGTAAAATTTTTAAGAATGTTTGGCGAAAAAAGTATTGGAGTTTCCAATACTTAAACCAATACTTATTCCAATACTTCAATACTTATTCCAATACCTAATCCAATACTTAATCCAATACTTAATCCAAAACTTAATCCAATACTTATTTTTCATAAGGGTATGTTGCTATAATTTTCAATAGTTTTCAATATACAATTATTCTCTTTATATGTTATAATTGTTCTTTAATTTTTGTAGATATTTTGTTCTTTTATCTATTATTCTCGACAGATTTAAAATTTTTCATTCAATTGTCATTTATTCTCCTCATTTATAAATTCTTTTTTTTAATATTTAAAAATTTTAGTCATTTTGTAAATTTTCTTTCAATTATCAATTATTTTATTGAAATTTCAATACAATTCTTCAATTTTCATTTCTTTTCTACAATTTTATGCATAATTTTCATCAGTTTTTAACTGACAATTTATTATTCTCCTTCAATTTTATGATTATTCATTAATTTAAAAAAAAAAATTTCTAATCCCGATTATTCTCACCATTCTTCGATTTTTTTTTTCAATTGTTAATTGTTTTTTTTTAATAGTTAATTATTTTTTGTCACATTGTAATTTTATTTTTTAATTATCAATTCTTTTCTTGATATTTTCATTTAATTCTTTAATTTTCAATTTATTTCTTCAATTTTTAATTATTTTCTTCAATTCTCAACTATTTTATTTAATTTTCAATTATTTTTATCGATTTTCCATTAATTCCTCAATATTCAATAATTCTCTCATTTTTTTAATTAATTTTTTCACTCATCAAAATTGTTTTATAATTTCAATTCAATTGTTATTATTACTATTATTATTATCGCCTTTTACTATTAAACTTTCGATTATCATCAAAGTTTCTTCAATTTTAAATTTAATTGTTTAATTATTGTCTTACATTTTTAACTCCATTCTTCAATTTTTAAGAATATTACTTAAATTTAAATTCAATTCTTCAATTTTTAATTGCTTACTTCAATTTTTAATTATTTTTTTAAATATTAATTATTTTTTTCCATTTTTAATCCAGTTGTTAAATGTCCAATTAATTCCAACAATTGTTCCTTCAATTTTCTTAATTTTTCAATTTGCAATTCTTTTCTTTAAATTTAATATTTCTTTTTTAATTTTTTCAATTATTTTCTTCAATTGTTTATTAATCTAGTCATTTTTTGAATTTTGTTTTCAATTGACAGTTATTTTCGTTTATTTTCACATATTTTTATCAATTTTTTAATTATTCTCGTCATTTTTCAATTATTTCTTTATTTTCTAATATTAATTATTTTCCGCAATTTTCATATATTTTCTACAATTTCTTCAATGTTCAATTATCTTAAAATTTTATAATTATTCTTTGATTTTTTAAATGATTTTGTTCGGTTGTGTATTAATCTAGACATTTTTTAAATTTTGTTTTCAATTGTCCAATATTTTCGTCATTTTGTAATTTTTGTTCCAGTTACCAACTATTTTTTCCATATTTAATTTAATTCTTAAATTGTCAATTTATTTACTTAACTTTTTATTATTTTTTTCAATTTAAATTTTCTTTTCGATTTCCAATCGAAAGTTGTTAAATAATTTTTTCAACGTAATGAGAAGATACGTGTCGTCTACAATTGTCTGAAAAATAACATATTTCAATGAGAAATGATGCCCTGACATCAACATATATATACCCCCACAGCACCGAAAAATTACTGAAAATTTATTAAAGATTTATTTGCAAACTTCGGAATATTTAGGTGCAAAGCTTAGCGAAAATTGTGTAAAAATTAAAATGTCTCAATTAAATAAATGTTTAGCGTAAAACTTGACTGAACATTTAAATTTACATTTTCCTAAATTTTCGTCGCGAAAGTTTCCTGAACATTTAAATTTACATTTTCGTGAAATGTTTGTCGCAAAAGTTGATTCAACATTTAAATTAAATTTTCGTGAAATGTTTGTCGCAAAAGTTGATTCAACATTTAAATTAAATTTTCGTGAAATTTTCGTAGTGAAATTTGACTGAACATTTAAACTGAATATTTGTGAAATGTTTGTCGCAAAAGTGGATTGAACATTTCAGTGAATATTTGCTAAATGTTGAGCGGAAAGTTAACCAAATAAAAAAAATTATTTTAAATAGAACACACATGAAATTGTAAGTTGAAAGATTGTATTAGATTAAGGATTTGTAAAACGTTACAGAATCTTCAAAATTTTATTCAATAAATGTGTTTATATTAATTTAATTACTGTTTAATTTACTTGTTCCCCTTCTATTTAATATAATTTTTTTATTCGGTCAACTTTCCGCTCGACATTTAGCAAATATTCACTTAAATGTTTAATTCACTTTTGCGACAAACATTTCACAAATATTCAGTTTAAATGTTCAGTCAAATTTCACTACGAAAATTTCACGAAAATTTAATTTAAATCTTCAGTCAACTTTCACGACGAACATTTCACGAAAATGTAAATTTAAATGTTCAGGAAACTTTCGCGACGAAAATTTCACGAAAATGGAAATTTAAATGTTCAGGAAACTTTCGCGACGAAAATTTTACGAAAATGTAAATTTAAATGTTCAGTCAACTTTTACGCTAAACATTTATTTAATCGGGACATTTAAATCTTTACACAATTTTCGCTAAGCTTTGCACCTAAATATTCCGAAGTTTGCAAATAAATCTTTAATAAATTTTCAGGAAATTTTCGGTGCTGTGGGGGTAGCCTGTCTGAATTCCAACGGAAACGACCTGTAAAAAAACTTTTAGTGATAAGATTTTTGGGTTAAACTTTTTCGAGTCTCACCATGTATAATGAATTGAATTGATCATCCATAAAAAGTGTCCACCATATTTAACCCGCTATTTTGATTTTCGAAAATCTGACATCGTATTCGTAATCATCGACCCCGAAATCCCCCAAGTAACAAATTTTAAGCGAATTTGAGCAATTTCGAAAAAATCTCAGGCATTTTGAATTTTGAAATTTTTTCAAACCGCTAGGTTTCCCGGGGGCACGAAAGGGCTAATGTTAGGAAAGGTAAAAGTTAATAATTGCAATGTTAATAGCAGTTTTATTAAAAATTGAGTAAAGTGTTATTTACATTTTTTAAAACTTTGAAAGAATTTAATTTCAACTGTTGAAACTTTTAATAATTTTAATTTAGGCTCACTTATAAGTTGAGTATTTTGCAATTGAGATTAATTTTTTTGATAAAAACCCATTTTCTTAATGGGTTTTTATCACCCGTTTAAACTAAACTAAATGAATAAATAAATAAATTTTTTTTAAACAAATATTACTCTCTTTTGAAAATAAAAAATTCTTAATTGCCGCATTTTTGCCAATATTGCATATTTATTATAAATTGTCATTTACTAATTTATTATATTTTTTAAGAGCGATATACGACCACGCTCTAATCAGGCTAAGTTTGTAAATAGCTCATTCGACGTTTTCTTAAGTACATACAAGAAGTTAAAAATATATTGAAACAAGAAACACAATATCCAATTATAAAATTATTAAAAACAGGATTTTCAAAATTTTAGAATTTAGAAATGTTAATGACTTTGAATAAAATTGCATTACAGAGTTCGTTAATAGGTCAATCGATGTGTTTTCAAAAAATAAATAAATACACAAAGTAAAAAAAAAGGAACCATTTTATTACCATTTACAAACAAAAAAGATATTTAAGATTGATCGTTCGGGTTTAAACTATTATGGTTCTCGATGCATAGAGCCAAACATAATGTTAATATACAGACGCATATTTTTTAAAAATATCATTTTCTACATCCTGGGCCCCAAATATTTTGAAATATGTCAAAAATTTTGGAATTGATAATTTGAGGGTAAAACAATACTTTCTCTATGAGGAAGCAATAATGTAAGTATTAATTATATATAACTGAAACTTACGAGATACGAACTTCATCATATATTTGTCGAAGGTTTAAGAAAGTCGTCGTGACCATTTCAAATAATTCTCTCTTGAATGCTCTATCCTGCAATTCAGGAATATTTGGCCCATGGTTGTGTTGCTGCGTTACATTAAAAATCCCATCAACCAATGTACCACGTCCACGGCACTGTCCTTTTTTATATTTACAGCATATAAAATACCTGCAGATATCATCAGTGCATTAATAAAATGTTGAATCAAGAGAAAAATGCATTAAATTATTTTTATTAACAAAATTATTAAAAGAAGTTTTTCTAAATTTAATAATAATAATAAAATGAATGAATGAATGAATAAGCAGAACGCTTTCCGTACCGGCGGAAATAAATTAAAATAAAATTATCTCTGCAATTTTTCTGATGTTCATTTACAATATTCTGAATATCAACAATTCAGAAAACATTAGCAATATTAAAAAAATGTTATTTTATGTTAGTTATTTTACTTGATGAAGTTTAAAATCAGCATTATAATTTAAAATATTTTTTTAGTTACAGTATGGATAATGTCATTATTAACAAACCAAACCATTCAAAATTGTATTGGAATTTATTTTAAAAAAATAATATGTTTACAGTTTACTCACGTTCCATTTTTATTGTAGCGGTAATTGTCCCAAACATAATCTTCATACATGGTCACGAGTTGCAAGAGGTCCCAGGAGCCTGAAGACTTACTGTTTAGATTGAAAAATTGAAAAAGTTTTCTTATATTCAATTCTTACATGCGACTGTATGTCCGGCTAGCCGGATAAAATAATTGGTCCATCTATCTGGACCAAGAAGACTAGAAACAGGAGACCCAACATGGAGTGAGACTGATGGTCCAAATTGTGGCAGGACGCTTGGGCGTACTACCCCGAGGCGCGGTAGTTTTCTGCGCATCCCCACACTGAAAAGAGGTTAGGAAATCTGTCAAACTTAGTTCCTTACAGCCAGGCCCCTGAAACTCTCGAGTTGAAAAAGACACAAGTGTTGACTAAGCGAAACTATGGCGCTGCATGTCAGTTGGGCTGACTCGAGCTGACAATGGCTGGCAAACAGTAAACAAATCGTGAAAAATACTGTTTTTTTTAAATTGTATTTATTTTAACTGATTTTTTCTGAAGAATATTAAAAATATTGAGTATTTTTAAACAAATGTAATAAGAGCTTTTATTTAAAATGGGTGCGAAATGCAAAGTTTTTGGATGCAATTCCGGCTGTGATATAGTTGCGGGAAAAAGTGAATTTCGTTTTAGTTCCAAAAGATCCAGAAGTAATTAAAAAGTCATCACATTTTATTTAGGAACACGAATGCGACAGTTTTCTAAAATTCGAAATATCAAAGGACACAATCAAATGCGCAAAAGAAAAAAACCTGTCTAACTTATGTCAGATTGAAGTTTATATATTTTAAAAATTATAATTGTTAAAAATTTTATTTAAAATATTATATTAAAGAAAAGTCTAACATTAAATATTTAAATTATATTCAAAAACAGTATTATTTAAAAATATTAATTATTTATAAGCATTAAACTGTACAAACTTTAAATCTGTTTAAAAATAATATTATTTTTAAATATTAATTAATTCTAAGCTTTACACTGAAAATATCAATCTAATGAGACTGATAAAGAGATATATGAACTAAATATTTGATACTATGTAGTTTTACTCAGGGCTGAAAAAAATCATGATTTTTTTAAAAAATCAACAAAATTGGTTTTTTTTAATTTAAATCGAATTTATTTGATTTAAATCAAAAATTGATTTTTTTTAAATACAATCAGTATATAAAATCTCCAAATGTTTATTTGTAAGTAGTTTATTTTTCAAACTAAAAACATTTATAAGAAATAATAAATAATAAAACATTTAATCAAAATCATATATACCATGTCGAATAAATGAGAAAATTCCCAAAAAATATTTTCTAATTCATACAAAAAAGCAACGAAAAAATAATTAATTGTAAAAAAAAACGTAAAAAAATAAGAAAACAGTCTAATAAAAAAATGAGAAAATTCTTATAAATAAAAAATGTTATGGACATTATTAAAGAAATGAAGAAAAAATTAAAAAACAACACATCAATGAAACAGGGACATAGAAATATATAAAAAAGTAGAAACTCTTTTAAAAAAATTGAACTATTTACGGACATATTTTTTTAAGTTAAAAAAATAAATATGTAGATAATTAAAAAACCGTTAAAAAATATTACTAAAAAGAATCAAATTTTAAAATTAGGAAAATTAGAGAATTATTTCACAAATTGAAGAAAAAAAAATTAATAACAATTTTAAAAGAAAAACAATTCTATGAAATAGAAGAACGATGTTAAAATGAGAATATTTAGTTCTAAGAAAATGGTAAAATGATGACAAAAATTAAAAAATTAATTAAAACGCAAGGAAGAACTACAAAAATAGAGAAATGTCAAGAAAATTAAATAAATAGGAAGAAAATGGAGTAATATGATAATGATGGTGATATAATAATAATAAATTCATCAAACCAAATAAAATATAGTAATGTTCTTTTTCTTAATCTAACTAACTGCAAAAAAAGTAAAAAGTAGAAAAAATAATAAAATTTGGTTAGAATCTACTAAAAAATTATAATTAATAAAAATAAAATAAAAGAATGTATATACAAAAAGAAATTAAAAAATCCTTTAAGAATAAAAAAGTTTAGGTAAATTAAACCAAAAATATGTTTATAATATTACACTTAAAACAAGCCAGCAATAAATTTAGAAAAATAAAGAAAATCCGAAAATTTTATGAAGGAATAAGTAAGTTTGCAAAAAATCTCGCAAAAATAGGCTAGATGAGAAAACCAATTGAATAAATTTACAAAAAAATGAGCGTACTTATTTTTTACAAATATGAAAATACATAATTATGAAGGTCTGGGTACGAAATAAAAAAATTTAGTGAATGTTATAATAACAAAATTGTGTAAAATAATATTAAATAATTTTCATAAGATTAAGAAAATTAAAGAAAATCCTAAAATAAAAAGACAAATACAAAAAAAAAAATATGAAAAGCAAAAAGAGAAAAAATCTTAAAATTTTCTAAAAATAAGAAATCAGAAGATAAAAATTAAACAGCTTAATAAAGAAAAATTTCTTTAAAAAATTGTAAGAATTAAAAAAAAAAGATTATTGTGAATATGAAAAATAATTAATATTATTTTCAGGTCTGTTCTAGTATTAAATCACTTTGATTTAAATCACGATTTAAATCATTGGAAAATGTGCATTAAAATCATGATTTAAATAAAAAAACTTAACAATTCTCCAGATGCCTAATACTACATGTGAAAAATCGCAAACATTAAAAAAAAGGACAGAAATTTGTGGATAAATCCTGGAAATTTCAATTTTAATATTTTAATCTCTGTAAAATTTAAAAAATTGTGCTAATACAGATGGTCAAAATGTCTACGATTTACAAATTTTTTGTATTATAGCAAAAAATAGTATTACATTTTTATATCTTTAAGTCATTATAATTATATAAATTCCAAACGTCAATTAAGTCATATTCCAATTGGGTCCAACTTTTAAATTTTAATTAATTGAAATTTAAGTGCATAGGTACTATTAATTACTGCTAAATATTTAAATAATATTAATTATTTTTCATATTCACAATCACCTTTTTTTTTAATATTCTTACAAGATTTCGAAGAGATTTCATTTTTTCGAAACTGTTTAATTTTTATCTTAATAAATTCTTATTTTTACAACATTTAAAAGTTTTTTCTTCTTTTACTTTTAATTTTTTTTTTGTAAGTTATTCAATTTTTTTTCACATCTTGTCTATATTTTGCGAGATTTTTTGCAAACTTACTTATTCTTCCATAAAGTTTTCAGATTTTATTTACTTTTCTTAATTTTATTATTGAACTTATTTTAAGTGTAATATTATAAAAATGTATTTGGTTTAATTTGCTTAAACTTTTTTATTTTAAAAGGATTCAAAAGTTTCTTTTGTGGACTTTCTTTTTATTTATCTTGATATATTTATTTTTTGTACTTTTTACATTTTTTTAGTTTGTTAGATTAAGAAAAAAAAACATTTCTCTATTTTCTTTCTATTTATTTAATTTACTTGATGTTTCACTATTTTTAGTTCTTTTACTATAAAAAGAAACATCTTAAAATGCATTGTAGTCACTTTTAAAACGTTTAAAGTATCTTATATTTCAGCTTCCATATTAGAAAACTAATGAATTTTAAGATACTTTTGCTAACTTTTCGGAAACATCTTAAAGTGACTACAAATGTATCTTCAACTAAAATACCTACTTTTTGCAGTGTTCTTGCTTTTTAATTAATTCTTTACTTTTTGTCATCATTTTTCCATTTCTAAGAAGCATTTTTCCTTCTTTTCAATTGTTTAGTTTTTATCTTATAATTACGAATTTTTGAAAACATTTATTTGGTGCTTTTATCTACATTTTTTAAATTTCCCAATTTTCTACTTTTTTGAAAGCTTTTATTCTTTTATTTTATATTATATGAATTTACTCATTGTACTAAATATTTTCATTTGAACATCGTTCTTGTATTTCATAGAATTTCTTTTCTTTTAAATTTTTTTTTAAATTTTATTTAATTGATTCTTTTTTCATTCAATATGTCAAATAATTCTCTAATTTCCCTAACTTTAAAATTTTGTTCTCTTCATTTTAACGTTTTTTTAATTATCTTCTTATTTGTTATTATAATTTAAAAAATGTTCGTAAATGGTTTAATTTTTTGAAAAGAGTTTCTACTTTTTTATATAATAATTATGTCACTGTTTCATTTTTCTGTTGTGTTTTTAATTTTTTCTTTATTTCTTTAATAAACTACTTGCAAATAAACATTTAGAGATTTTAAATACTGATTATATTTTGAAAAAAATGAATTTTTGATTTTTTAATAAAAATCATGATTTTTATCGGCACTGATTATTTTATTATTATGCATTTAAATTTAATTTTATTGAATTTTAAAAGTTTGAAGAAATTGGAATATGAGTTAATTGACGTTTGGAATTTATTTAATGATAATGACTTAAAGATATATAAATTTGATACTATTCTGTGCCATATCTTCATACTAAAAATTTTTAGATCGCAGGTATTTTGATTATCAGTATTAGCACAATTTCTTCAATTTTATAAAAAATAAAATATAAAAATTAAAATTTTTAAGATTTATCCACAAATTTATGGGCTTTTTTAATGTTTGTGAATTTTTACATGCAGTATTAGACGTCCGGAAAATTGTAATTTTTTTTTATTTAAATCATGATTTTAAATGCAAATGTCCCTATGACTTAAATCATGATTTAATTCAATATTTAAATCAAAATAATTTAAATCAATAACAGCCCTGGTTTTAATGTTTTAGAACAAATGTTAATTATATTATAATGGAAGTGAATATTAAAATTACTGCTGTATTATTAAATAAATTGTATTTATAACAGAATAACTGTCAAAGAAGAGATTTTATTAAAAATACCTGATTGATTGATTACTTTCATTTTATTCATTGTTATTCCCGCGCGTATAATAGTTAAAAATTAATTGTGTAGTCAAGAATATTGTTTTATTATTGCTGATATATTGAATATTTTAATCTTTTGTCAGGTTTTTTTTTCTTTGCTTATATCTTTAATAATTTTATTTTGTCATTCAACAAAAATAAATGAAATAAAATAGTTCTTAATAAGATAAAATTAATTTTTTGTGTGTTACGCAAGGCAATAATTTAAATCTCAGCCCAACTGACAGGCAGCGCCGCGGTGGCCTTAGTCAACTCTCAGTACCACTTAAGCCCATGCAAAATAGACCGACTTTCAGGGGCCTGGTTTGGACCATTGCTCCCGATTTTAAGGTGATTCCAGAATGCGAGTGTTTCGAACGTCGACGCGTTGATAGAACAATGAAAAACAATGGACCGACGCGTCGCTATAAACGCGTCGACGTTGCAAACACTCGCATTCTGGAATCACCTTTAAGCAGCCGAGTTTGTACTCCTGTTTCTAGTCTTCTTGATCTGGACGTTCAGGCTCAGGAAGCAAATATCACTAAATGTAAGCCTAAACGGACGTCTAGATACTTCGTAAATTCTTTTAAAAATTGATTTTCATTAGATAAATAAATTCTGAATAAATATAAATATATCAATTTTCCACGATATAAGAGTTTCTTTCTCACACAGAATAACGTCTTACTACAACTTAACGAAAATTCTATTAATGTTGTTAATTATTTAAGTTTGTAGACAATTAAAATATATTTGGGCGATTCTCCTGAATAGCACCTGTTTTTGTTTGAAAAAGAAAAAAAATTTTTTTTAATTTTCTAGATTATTTTTTGTTAAATAGGTTCCAAAAAGGTTCAAAAACAAGAAAATAAGTTGCGCAAAATTAATTTGCAAATTTACGACCTACAGAAGCATTTTATTGTCACGAACCTTAAAGGTTAGAAATATTATAAAATTGATTTTGGTAAACAAACAATATTTTTAATTTTCAGACTTAAATTTTTTATATTAATTTTCTGGAATTATAAACGATATGTTTTACCTTTTTTTTTTAATAAAATAAAACGAAAACTATTTGATCAAAAGTTAGACTAAAAAATTTTTTAGAGTATTTTCACAAGTTTTAATGGTGAGTAAAAATTGATAGAATTTTCATTTTTTGACAAGTTGAAAGTAACGCGCAGTTCTTTAATTTTTGTTCAATTCGGTTCGTTAATAGATTAAAAATTTTGAAATTAGATCTAGAAAAATGGAAAATAATTGATATTGATAATTAATTAAAAACTGGAGAAAATAATTGCAAAATGATAAAAAGAAATGAATATTAAAAGAAATAATTAAAAAGTAAGTGACTGAGAAACCTACTCTATAAAAGAGTGAGAATTTACTCTTATAGAGTGAAATTTTATTATATTATATTATTATAAATATTTATTTAAATTTTATTTCAGTTCGAGTGAAAATTCACTCCAAAGTTAGTGTCAGTGTTCACTTTTTGCTTTGAATGAATTTCCGTTTGAATTTAAGTGAAAATTCACCCTGTAAGTGTGACATGTTACTCTTTTATTAGAGTGGGTTTCTCACTCTGATTGTAGTGGCTTAATTTTCACTCTTTGTGGAGTGAAAACTTACTCCTAGAAATTCAAAGAGACTATATTTGTAAATGACGAAATTTTAAAATTGTAAAACTTTAAAAAATCGTAAAATAATTTTAAAAAATGGTTTTTAAAGCTTAAGAGTAGTACTATACTATAATATTTAGGAAAATTAAAATACAATTTTGGTAAGCCACAAAAAATTAACAAAATAGAGCAAAACGAATATTTTTGTTCATTTAAGTTATAATTGTAGAACATCCTGACGTGATGAGCCATTTTTAAGGTCATTTTCTAATACTGCATCAAATCATGTACAAGAATCACCTCCTATTTTTTTCGTAACAGAAATGAACGAAATTTTACAGGACTGTGTAATAATAATAAATTTAAAAATTAAATTCAATTTGCCATAAAGAATATAAAATTCAGCAATAAATAATTAAACTGTTTTACTTTCGAAGGAAAAATAATTAAAATTGAAAAAGTGATTGAAAAAATTGAAGAAAATAATTCGATGGCTCCTAAATCAAAACACGTTATTCGTGAGAGCAGATACAAAACATGTTATTCAGATAAACAAATAGAAAATGTCTTATTTAAAATGACTTTTTTGAAAGGCTATGTTACAATTTTAATTAATGGTTGTTTTAAAAGCCTAACAATATTATGAAAATTTAGATCAATTAAATTGATTACATTATGTTAAATTAACTTTGTGCAATTAAAATACTTTATTTTTACATCTTATATTCACTTGAAAGTAATTCTAAAATTTTAGAAAATTAGGTTACAAAATTTGTCACAATGAGCTACGTGTTTTCTATTTGTTTTTTTGAATAAAGTGTTTTCTATCTGCTCTCACGAATAACGTATTTTGATTTAGGAGCCATCAAATTGAAATTTGCTGAAGGTAGATTGATCAATAATTTTTTTTAGTTTTTTCAATGGCTTTTGCAATTTTAATTATTTTCTATTCTACAATAAACAATTTCATTATTTATTGCTAAATTTAATATTATTTATCTCAAATTGAATTCATTTTTTTTTAATTTACTGCTGTTATTTTCATTTTGCAATTATTATCTTCAATTTTTAATCATTTCCATTAATTCTGAATTAATATCCCAAACATTCAAATATGTATCTGAATTTTCTATTATTTTTTTCAATATTCACTTATTTTTATCATTTTGCAATTATTTTCTTCATTTTTTAATAATTTTAATTATTTTTTAATTACTTTCCTAAAGATTCAGTTATTATCTGAAATGTAGATTATTGTCTTCAAGATTCAATTTTTTAAACGATTTTTTAATTATTTCCTCTACTTTCTAATTATTTTCATCTATTTGGTAGATATATTTTTTAAAAATTATAAATAATTTATCGGAAATTTTAATTATATTTTTCATCTTATGTAATTTATATTTTTGAATGAATTTTGTTAATTATTTGTCAATCAATTTTCCTACATTTTCTGTTATTATCTCAAATTTACATTATTGTCTTCAATTTTCAATTTTTTAAACGATTTTTCAATCATTTTCTCCAGTTTCAAATTATTGTCATTCATTTGGTATAATTTTAAAAAGTTACAATTATTTATTAGAAATTTTAATTATTTTCATAATATGTAATTTATTTTTTAAAATAATTATTTATTTTTAAAAATTACTGATTTTGATGTTCTTTGTTCAATTATTAAAAATATCAGTGAAAAATTTGATAAAGAAGAAAGAATGACAATATCATTTTGAATCTGTCCATTTTGAATTTTCTGTTCCCAACGTGAACTGCGAATCAGAGAAAGGGGCGTCGTCTTCCATTGGTCTTTTGTCTCACGTTACGATTTCAGAAATAGCAGGGGCGGTTGAACTTTTGGACATTAGGTGCACAATATATGTATATTTATTTTTTTTATAAGAGTCTACTGTGTAAAGTATAATATTTATTCACAGTACTTTACATTTTATTGTTACATAATCAATAATTATATAATTTTTTAAAAGAAAATACGTGAAAAACCCTGACAAAAGTATTGGATCGAATTTCAATCAGTTTGAATACGTTTTAATCAGTATTCTTCCGGGTCATTCCGAAATTTGTTTCCGAGCCAATCAGTTTTTATCCGAATCTAAAAATGGATGTAACTTAACGAAAAATTCTTTTCAAATCATTCCGAATTAATCCATTTTATTCCGAAGCTAAATTTTAATCTGTTTGAATCCCGTTATTTAATTCCGAATCAATCCGTTTTATATTTGAATAAACCCAACCAAAAAAGTATCGGATTGATTCAGAATGATTCGGAATGAAATAACGGGATTCAAGCGGATGAAAATTTAGCTTCGGAATAAAATGGATTTTCGGAATGATTTGAAAAGAATTTTTCGTTAAGTTACATCCATTTTTAGATTCGGATAAAAAAAACTGATTGGCTCGGAAACAAATTTTGGAATGACCCGGAAGAATACTGATTGAAACTTATTCAAACCGTTTGGAATTCAATCCGATATTTTCGCCAGGGAAGGGAATGCGGAATGGAGCGGTCACAGCTCTTGGCTGTTTCCACGTTGCCATGGTAACGCTAATAACTGTGACCGTTCCTTAATAACGTACTTTAATGCTTGCTAATGGAAGAAAATTAATGTTAATTAATTAAGAAGGGACTGTTCTGTCAGATAAAAAGGAGAAATGGATGACGAAAAGTGAGTTGTTAAGTTTAATACGGAGTCGCGACATTACAAAAATGAGTATAAAATAAAAAATTTCTATTAAAGTATTTTGGTATTTTTTCTTCTTTCTTTTCAATTTTAACGAATATTATTTTATTTTATGCTTTTCTGTCGTAAAAAAGAAAGTTAATAGATTTCGTCTTGTAAATTTTGTTCGTTTGTATTTTCAATTCTTAATTTTTTCTTATTAGAAACAAATTTCTTATTTTTTTTATTTTTATTTATTTATAATTTAAGGTTAATTAATTTTTTTTAATACTTCTCCTTTTTTATTCAGTATGTATATACTGAAATAAATAAATTGTTATTAAAAATTCTATTTTTAAAAAAGCGAGAGCTCAAAATTAATTATTTTTTCAGTTTGCAGCCAATTGACGGAGTATATGTTTTTGGAGACTACTCTTACGTAAAAGATAAAAATAAAGAAGGTGGAGGGAGGTAAATGATATTTTATTTAAAATTTCATATTTTATTAACTTTTTTTTGCAGGACTGTCACTGATTTAAATCATTTTGATTTCAATGAAAAAAAATTTTCTATTCTCTGGAACTCTAATACTGAGTTTAAAATATCGCAAACCATAAACAAAACCAACAAATTTTTGGATAAATATGAAAAATTTCAATTTAATATTTTAATATTTATAAAATTAAAAAAATTGTACTAATACGGTTGATCAAAATATCCACAATCTACAAATTTTTGGTATGAAGATAGCATAAAAATAGTATTACACTTTTTTATCTTTTGGGTCATTATAATTTAAATATAAATTCCAAACATCAATTAACTCATATTCCAATTTCTTTAAATTTTTGAATTTCAATTAATTCAAATTTACATGCACATTAATTAGTGAAAAATAATTCAAATAATATTAATCATTTTCCATATTCACAATAATCCTTTTTTTAATTCTTACAATATTTCTAAGAGATTTCACTTTTTCGAAACTATTTAAATTTTATCTTCTAATTTCTTATTTTTACAAAATTTTAAATTTGTTCTCTTTTTACTTTTGACACTTGTCATTTTATTTTAGGATTTTCTTTACTTTTCTTCTTTTAATGCAAATTGTTTAATATTATTTTTTACACAATTTTGTTATTATATCATTCACTAAATTTTTATTTCGTTGACTTTCATAATTATTTTCATATTTTTAAAAATAAATATGCTCAATTTTTTGTACATTTATTCAATTTGTTTTCAGTTCTTGTCTATTTTTTTGTAAACTTATTAATTTTTTTCATAAAATTTTCAAATTTTTTAAAATTTATTGTTGCACTTGTTCGAGGACTTGTTTGAAGTGTAATATTATAAAAATGTTTTTGGTTCAATTTGCCAAAACTTTTTTATTTTTAAATGATTTTAAAATTTTATTTTTATTAATTCTAATTTTCTAGTAGATTGTAACCGAATTTGATTTTTTTTTGTACTTTTTACATTTGTTTACAGTTTGATAGATTAAGGAAAAGAAAATTTCTCCATTTGCTTCCTATTTATTTAATTTTCTTCATGTTTCACTATTTTTCTAGTCCTTCGTTGCGTTTTAGTTAATTTTTTTATTTTTTCATCATTTTTTCATTTCTCAGAAACGTTTTTCCTTTTAAATTGTTTAGTTTTTATGTTATATTTACAAATTTGTGAAAACATTTATTTATTTGATGCTTTTATCTACATTCTTTCATTTCTCAATTTTCTTATTTTTTGATGACTTTTATTCTTTCATTTTATTTTATGTCAATTTAATATTCTACTAAATATTCTGATTTTAACATCGTTCTTCTATTTTTCATAGAATTTCTTTTCTTTTAAAATTTTGTTCTCTTTAGTAATATATTTTAAAGTTTTTTTTAATTATCTCCTTATTTTTTATTTTAATTTTAAAAAAATGTCCGTTATCGGAAGTCAGTGGTTTGACCCAGAAGTAAAATCGAATAAAGAAATGTTTTTTAAAATTTTGTTAAATGAAACTATTGATAATATTTTTATATGAATGAATAAATCCTAAAGTGTCCTAAAGTATTAACTTTTTAATTTTTATGTTGATTTACATTATTTAGATATTTAAAATGTCAAGACATGAAGAGCAAAAAGTGTCCAGGACGGGGAGTACTTGCGGTTGACGGATCTTTTAAAGTTACAACACAACACATTGTTCATCCGAAAAGAACAAAGAAGTTAAACGTAGCTTCAATGAAAAACGAACTAATTAGAAGTGCGCAAACTCAGCAGATCCCACTGAGCCAGGTTTACACCAATATTAGTTCTATGTAAGATTATTATTATACCAGCAGCAACTTTCTTGACCACAGCGTAAGTTAATTATTTCTTTTTTTCAGGCATGGCAATACTTCACTTGATTTACCTTTCGAGAGTTTCAAAAAAACTATGTCAAGGAAGCGAAAAGCAGCAGTGCCTCCCGAAGTCAATAACTTACGGAGTTTTTGCGAACATATCAATTTAGAAAATTACAGGCGACTGCTCGGGCCGAACGATGCAGCTCTGTCTTATGATTTACTTAGGGCATTTGAGTTCCAATCTGCACTAATCATTGATAAACCTTTTTTTCAAGGAATATCACCGGATGGTGATTTCTATATCCATATTTCAAAAAAATCAATTCCATCTGCAAATTGGTCGCACCAAATGATGACCCTTTTGAAAATTAAAGAAAATCACGTAAGTTTTTGATTCTTTTTAACAACTAATGTTTATAAAAAAAATTAATTCAATGGTTCATATTTTATCACGGAACTTTGTACAATATAATATTAATTAATATTGTCAGGTCAAAAAAAAAAATTAAATTTTTTATTATTTTTAGTCGATTGCCTAAGGCTTTTAAATAAATTTCTAAAATTTTCATTTTTTGAAAGACCCTAATTTGCACTGGGAGGCATGATAATCCCCCAGAACCCATTATTTCGAATTTTCAAGGAATCCAATTTTACAATCTAGAAAATCCATTTACCAAACAAAAAAAAAACTGAATCTTTTAAAATATAAATGTTAATTTAATAGACATTTTTGCTAACTGAAATTCCACTTGGACAAATTTTTGTTAAATAGACTGATCTTTTAATAAAAATTTTAAATCTAATTTTTGTACAGCAGCACTTTTACATAACCTTATTTTCTAATCTCAGAATTTTTATGTAAATGAATTACAGTCTGACAGATTTTATTTACCACCGAAATCTCATTTAACAGAATTTATATTTACATAGTTGAATTTACATATACCAGTATAACAATTTAATAGAAACACCATTTATCAGAATTTTTGTTAAGTAAACTATCTATTTAATAGAATGTTTATTTAATCAAATAATAGTTTTTTATAATTGTAATATGACATAATTGTTATTTAACAGAATTTATATTTTTTAGACTTCATATATTGCAGAATCTATATTTAACCGAATTTATATTTTTCAGAACTTCTTTGTAAGATACAGGGTGTCTACTCACCGGGAATTCCGGGAAAACCGGGAATTTGCCGAGATTTTAGTTCGACCGGGAAAACCTGGGAATTAATTATTAGTTTTAACATTTAAAAATTATTGTTATCAAATTTCAATAATTACTTTTAATCTTTTTTTTTTATGGTTATCAATTTCTCAATTTATTACACAGATTTATTTTTTTCTTCAAATTTCAGCAATTTTCTTCAATAATTTTATTATTATGTATCAATAATTTTTAAATACTTTACACTAATTAACAATTATTTTTTTTTCAAATTTCAATTTGTTTCTCAATTTTACATTCTTTTAATTATTTACACCAGTTATCAATCATTAATGTCATTATTCAATTATTTATCTCAAATTTTTATCATTTTTCTTATTTTTCATGTATTATCTTCAAATTTAAATTTTTTGTAATTTCTCAATTTATTTTCTTCAAATTTCAATTATTTTTGTCATTTCTCGACTAGTTTTTCCTATTTTCAATTAAATTGGTCATTTTTTAATTGTTTTTTAAAAATTTTCAATTAATTTAGTAATTTCTTAATTATTATCAATATTTTCGACGTTGTTTTATTACTTTCTGCAAATTTTGTATTTATTTTATTTATTTATTTATTTATTTAAATCAATAAAATTATTTTCTTATATCTTTAAATTACTATCATGAATTTTTTAATTTCTTACTTCATTTTTCATTTATTTTTGTCAATTCTCAATTTCTTTTCAAATTTTAATTATTTTTATCATTTTTCAAGTCTTTTCTTCAAATTTTTTTTTTTTACTTAATTTTTAATTAGTTTTGTCACTTTTCAATTATTTGTCTCAAATTTTTATTATGTTTGTTATTTTTCACATATTACCTTCAAATTTAAATTTTTTGCGATTTCTCAATTATTTTCTTCAAATTTCTGTTCTTTTTGTTATTTCTCGATTATTTTTCCTAGTATAATTATTTTTCTCATTTTTTAATTGCTTTTAAAATTTTCAAATAATTTAGTAATTTCTCAAGTATTATCAATATTTTCAACATTTTTTTTATTACTTTCTCCAAATTTAACTTATTTTCTTATATCTTTAAATTATTGTCATGGATTCTTTAATTTCTTACTTTAATTTACATTTAATTTTTTTATTTTTCAATTATTTTTGTCATTTATCAATTGCTTTATATTTTTAATTTTAATTATTTTTATCATTTTTCAAGTATTTTCTTCAAATTTCAAATTTTTTGGGATTTTGTAATTATTTTGTCATTATTTAATTATTTTCTTTAAACGTCAATTTATTTTTATCTCCAATTTTTCAATTATTGATTTCTAATTTTTTTTTTGTTTCTCCATTTTTCAATTATTTATGTCATTTTTTACGTCTTTTTTCTCAAATCATAAATTTTTTACATAATTTTAAATTAGTTTTCTCATCTTTCATTTTTTTTAAGGTTCAATTATTTTTGTCGTTTCTGGACTATTTGTTCCATTTTTTGATTATTTTTGTAATTTTCAATTATTTTTTTTTTAATTTTAATTATATTTATCATTTTTCAAGTATTTGTTTTAAATTTCTATCAATTTTATGATTTTTCAATTATTTAATTATTTTCTTTCATGGTCAATTTTTTTCTCCAATTTTTTAATTATGTATTGACATTAAATTTTTATTTTGTTTTCAATTTTTCAATTATTTTTGTCATTTGAAGTATTTTCTTCAAATTTTTAATTATTTACTTCATTTTTAATTAGTTTAGTCATCTTTCATTTTGTTTCTTCAAATTTCTATTATTTTTGCCATTTTGGAATTATTTTCTTCAAAGATCAATTTTACCTTAAAAACTTATATATTACGCAATTAATTTTTTTACTATTTTAATATTATTGCTATTAATCATACATAAAAGAAATCCGGGAAAAATGTGATTTTAGATCCGGGAAAACCGGAAATTTGCCGGGAATTTGAAAATCATGTTTCGGTAGACACCCTGAAGATAATAATTATTTGTCATCAATTTTATTTAATAGAATTTTAATATAAACGAATGTCCATGCAACCGAAATTTCGTTTGATAGACTGCTCACGAAATCGAATTTGAAATTAATAGAACCTTCACAAGACATTCAACTTACCGACAAGGCACATGGCCGACCTTTCATTTAGCCGAACTTTTCTCCGCCATCTTTATCTCTTTCTTTTTCTTCCTTGTTTAACGCTTTGAGTTGGAAAAGAAAAGAGATAAAGATAGCGAAGAAAAGTTCGGCTACATGAAAGTTCGGCCATGTGACTTGACGGTAAGTTGAATGTTCTGTCATGTGAAGGTTCTATTAATTTAAAATTCGATTTCGTGAGCAGTCTATCAAACGAAATTTCGGTTGCATGGACATTCGTTAAATTAAAATTCTATTTAATAAAATTGATGACAAATAATTATTTATCTTATCTTATCGAAATTATATTCGGTTAAATATAATTTCTGCAATATATGAAGTCTAAAAAATATAAATTCTGTTAAATAACAATTATGTCATATTAAAATTATAAAAAACTATTATTTGATTAAATAAACATTCTATTAAATAGATAGTTTGCTTAACAAAAATTCTGATAAATGGTGTTTCTGTTGAATTGTTATTCTGGTATATGTAAATTCAATAAAATATAAATTCTGTTAAATAAAATCTTTCAAACTGTAATTCATACGCATAAAAATTCTGAGATTAGAAAATAAGGTTATGTAAAAGTGCTGCTGTACAAAATTAGATTATTTAAAATTTTTATTAAAAGATTAAAAGTTTAACAAAGATTTGTTCAAGTTAAATTTCAGTTAGCAAAAATGTCTATTAAATTAACATTCATATTTTAAAAGATTCAGTTTACAATACAATATCTGTGGAGTAAAAATTCTTGTTTTCAAAAATTCTCACAAATTATAATTCGGCTAAAAATAGAAATACAAAATAAATTTTAAGTAGTTATTCTATATAAACTATAATTTATTATAAATTAAAATTCTGTCTCTTTCTAATAAAAATTTCTATTCTGCCCCGGCATGAAGCCCGAAATTGAAGAAAATTAAATTGAATTATTTTCAATTATACTTTACAGCTTTTAACAGAAAAAAATCCATCGGCAGGGCCGGCGGAACAAATTTTTTCGGGGTGTGGAATTGTCAAAAAGATTGGGGAGGGGGGAGGTGAGACCAAAATATTAACAAATACTTGTAAGTACTTTGGACGATTCGGGGTGTGGAATTCCACACCCCGAATATTTTGGGGTGTGGAGTACTCCACACCATCCACACAGTTCGCGCCGGCCCTGTCCATCGGTGCGAAGGTTCGAACTCGAATTTTCAACGCACGAGACGGACACTCTGTCCACCCAACTACCTTTTTTTTTCATTTATTTTATATTAACATGGTACAGATATATATATGATGATAACAAATGAAACAACATCGTTAACAGTAGTGAGCAGTATCTCACCGGTGATAAGAAAAATAATTTATGCCAAAACGTGCCATTTTAGGCCACTCGTCAGCTCTACATCGTTTTTGAGAATGATCTCAAGATTAAAATACAAAGTGTCACCTATTTGTCTAATCTATTTCAGGAATTACACTTTTCCACTATAGTTTCTTTTTCTTATTAAAACGTTTTTTTGAGGCAAAAAGCAACCGGGGGCATCGATCGAAAAACTACCTGTAGACTTAGTTAACTATTTCTTCCCTGGTATTATTTTGGGAAGATGGGAAAGGTTACTTTGGAGGGATCCATTAAAGTTTCGAGATATTTAAGTTGTGACTCCTTTATTTTAAATGGAATTGAGAATAATTAAAAAGTTTGGTATACTAAAACACTAAAAGGGAATTGAAAATAATTAACAAATTATCGAAATATTAAAAGGGAATTGAAAGTTATTTTTTTTTCATAAAATTCTATTACAGCAGAGAATACAAAATAATAGGCAAGAAATAAAATTTAAAAAAATTGAATAATTCTTACTGTACTATTGACGCGATCCAAGTTTTCAAATTTTTTCAATTTTGGCCTTCTTGCCGGGTGCAGAAATCGTGTCAAATGAAAATTGAATTAAATAAATATTCTTCAGCATATTAATTTTGTTAAATACAAATTCTCTATAATGATAATTACTTTTAACAACTATTTGTTTCTAAAAGAATTCTTTCATGCAACTTGTACATTAATTAAAAATTCTTACTATTAAAAAATCAATTAACTAGCTACCATTTCTGTACTTTTCGATTCCTTATAGAGAAATAGTCTCACAAATAATCATTTGATTAAGCAAAAATTCGCTTTACTAAATATAGTATAAAGAAATAATTTGAAATAATGGAAATTCGGTTATACGAAAATTCTAATTTTTACATTTTTGGTAAATGGATTTTCTAGATTGTGAAATTGGATTCCTTGAAAATTCAAAATAATGGGTTTTGGAAGATTATCATGCGTCCCATATGCACTGCTTATAATTTACGAACATTTCTCTATTAATATTAAATTTTATTAGGTGATACCCTGTGTATTTGCTATAATGGAAGGGGAATCTGTGGAAGAATATAAAAATGTACTGGAAGGGGTAAAAGATATGATTCCACAGTTTAACATAACTTCAGTCATCGTTGGGAGAAATCTCAATTTAACAGGAGCTGTCCTTACGGTATTCCCAGAAGCCGAACTCCAGATGGATTTACATAGTTTTCAAGAGGTATTCATTCTAAAAAATAATAATTGTACAATTATCTGTTGGGATAAGTGGTTAAAATTAAATTAACACCAGATTTAAATTGGATAGTTAGGTTTTATTTTACTTCTTCTTATCTAACTAAGTCTCAATCTATCTTCTTCTTTTGTTTTGCCTATGTTATTTTTAAGTTTATTAAGGTTTATTTAAATTAAAATGTCGCGGTATATTAAGGTACTTCTCTTCTGGATGACAGGGTCAAATCGATCCTATTATGAAAACACGTTTTACGTAATAAGTATGCAATATTTATTTCTTATGCATATTATTTAGTGTTCTTTAGTGTTTTCTCTAAACAATAAGCTTACTTTTGATTATTATTGTCTGATTTAAGGGGTAAATATAGTAACATTTAACTTTCCTTATTTTTTCAAAAACTCTTTTTCTAGGCGATTTTTTAAAAATGTTTCAATTTTAATTACTAATGGCTTATTTTATTAAGAAAAAGGTTTACTACAAATTGACCGTTTAAAATCTTTAGAAGAGTTTATAGTTTTTAAAATATAAATAATTGTTTATATAAAAAGAACTTTTTTTTACATATTTTTTTGTAAACAGATATTTATATTGAAGAAAGTTTAAACTTTTTTAAACATTTTAAACGGTGAATTTGTAGAGAATCTTTTTCTTAATAAAATAAGCCATTAATAATTAAAATTGAAACATTTTTAAAAAATCGCCTAGAAAAAGAGTTTTTGAAAAAATAAGGAAAGTTAAATGTTACTATATTTACCCCTTAAGGGAGTCTTCTACTCTCCAGGCCCGAAATTCAGTGGTTTTTTTGGGAATTAATTGTGAAGAAACTACTGAATATTTTTTGACAATTTTTTTTTTATTTTCAAGATACATCCTTTAACTTTGAAATTTTCTTATTCATGATTAAAAATAAAAATGGTGGTGATCTTGAAACGCCCTTGAGTAAACGCATTTCAGAAATGCAGAGGTCCCGCTTGAGTCACGGTTTTGGCATTGGGACAATCCAAAATCAAAAAACTAATTTTTTTCATGTGTATAGTTGCGTTGACTATTTTTTTCCGTGGCAGATTTTTTTTATTTTTTGATTTGTCAAAATTATGCGAAAATTCGCAAAAAATTTCATTTTTTTTCTTTTTTTTTGACTTTAAAGGGCTATAAAAAGAAAACGAAAAAAAATTTCAAAAATCGTACACGGAGAAAAATAGCTGCATCATTTCTGAATAATTAAAAAAAAAAATAAAAATCGGACCATTTTTACTATAAAAAGCGTGACTCAGCAGCTTAAAAAACACTACTTTCGGGGAAACGAGTTTAAAGTTAACACATGGAGTATAACTTGATTGTAGTAACTTATGAGTTAATCTGATAATATCGGGTCCGAACAAGGTTTTTTGTTTTTATAGGGGTCTTTGGACATCAGCAAAGATAAAAAAATTATAAATTGGTAATTTGTTGATAATTGAATCATTATAAATAAACAAATCTTACAAATGAAAAAAAATTTGTGGGTTTTTTCGGTTCCCAGAAACATGCAAAAGAACGTGATTCTCACGAAATCCTTTCTGTAGCGTATTCTCAGATACATATAGATTGAAATAAAAAAGAAAAAAAAAATTTTTTTATTTGAAACCCCGAGAGTAGAAGACCCCCTTAAATCAGACAATAATAATCAAAAGTAAGTTTATTGTTTAGAGAAAACACTTAAGAACACTAAATAATATGCATAAGAAATAAATATTGCATACTTATTACGTAAAACGTGTTTTCATAATAGTATCAATTTGACCCTGTCATCCAGAAGAGAAGTACCTTAAAAATAAATAAAATTTATAACATATCATTACCACAATTTTTATTTTCTTACAGGATGTGTATAAATTAATGATCAAGCACAATGCTGAGGAATACGTGAATAGAGATGACGAGAATGACGAATTGAAAAACTTTTTGTTACTTCTAATGGCTTTGCCGCTTCTTCCATCAAATAAAATTAAAATCTGCTTTGAAAACTTAAAAACAGAAGCAACGGATGATGTTCTTAATGCACTGAATCCCTTTTTGGCAGAATTTGAGGAATTTTGGTTAGATGAGATTAACCGGGGTAAACTATCCGTTTATGAAAAAACTAACAGTTTAACTAACGTTTTAACAATTTATGGAAACTTATTACAAGTGAAAGTAAAAGATTTCCCATCTACTTGGGAATTCGCAGGTACGTTATATTAATAAATTGTGGTTTATGAAAGAATAACTTTCGGTTTCCCATTTCTTTTTTCTTCAGGGGAAAATAAAATTATTCCCACAAATTCTTAATAAAAATAAATTTTTAAATTACTATACGTAGCTTTTTCATATCAATTATAATATACAGTGCAACCTGGATAAGTGACAGCTTATAGATCCGTTATAGTAATTGTAGATGAATTTTTATCATACAGAATTTTCATTTAAGTGGGGGGGGGGGTATGGTTTAAATAGCAAAAAAACCCTTTTTAAACATTTTTTTTTTTTTTTTGACGAAACTACTAAATATTTTTTAAAAAAATAAATTTTTAAATTACTATACGTAGCTTTTTCATACCAATTATAATATTCAGTGCAACCTGGATAAGTGATAGCTTATAGATCACTTATAGATCACTTATAGAAATACATTAATTCGAACTAAATTGTAGATGAATTTTTATCATACAGAATTTTCATTTAAGGGGGGGGGGGGTATGGTTTAAATAGCAAAAAAAACCTTTTTAAACATTTTTTTTTTAACGAAACTACTAAATATTTATTAATCCTTTTATTACTACATTATTTAGTAACTTTTAAAGTAACTTTTTGAATTTTTTAAGAAAAAATGTCCAGAAACAACGGAGTTGCAGCCACTTCCAGTAGGCCATGTCGAATTTTACGGTGTCCCGGATTTAACATCGTAGAATCATCTGAAACACATGAGATTAAGAAAAATTAGTTATTTGGAAGTATACCTCTCAGTCAACGTTGCCCTTTTATTTTTTTTTTTTTTGCTTCTGATCGATTGTGCAGCCTTTTTTTAAAAAAAATGGCGTCTTTTTTAGGCTAAAAAACGTACTTTGACATTAAACGACCGTAAAAAAATAGAAAAAAATTTTTTTTTAATAAAAGCGCAACGTTGAGTGGGAGGTATACTTCCAAATAACTAATTTTTCTTAATCCCATGAGTTTCAGATGATTCTACGATTTTAAATCCGGGACACCGTAAAATGAAAAATTTTCGACATGGCCTACAGGAATAGCTGCAACTCCCTTGCTTCTGGACATTTTTTTCTTAAAAAATTCAAAAAGCTACTTTAAAAGTTACTAAATGTGTACGTCCATATGAAAAGGGACCAGGTTGTCGATTTTATTTATCGAGATATTCGCATTTTTCTAAAGAAGATTCAGATTTTCGAAATTTTTTTTATTGCTGAAAAACAAACTACGTAATGTCCTTTGTCGAATCATGCATTTACAATAACTTTATAGTAATTAAAAATACAAAGAAATCTTATTTTTAATTTTAAAAATGCATGGGCGCTAATGGAAATCTTGAACTTTAAACTCGTTTTTCTCAAAACTAGGATTTTAATATGGACGTACACAAATAATGTAGTAATAAAATGTGTTTAAAAAGGTTTTTTTTTGCTATTTAAACCATACCCCCCCCCCTTAATCGAATATTCATATAATTAAATTTTAATTCGTTCGTATTTTTATTTATAAAAATAATTATTTGAGTGAATTCCATTTTTTCGACTCTTCTGTTAAAAGAACAGCAAATGCAAAAACATCTTATTTTGCAGACATTCAATATGTAAGATGTTTATTTAAAGATAATTCAGAATTATAGAGGAATATTTAATTCTTAAAAATTTAAGGTTATGTAATTTTTATGTGATAGAAATTCAATTTAATGAATTTGAAGTAAGTAGGATTGATAATTAAGAGAAATTTTGAAAGGCTAAATTTAAACTTGACGTAACTTTTATTTGACACACTGATTAAAATGTAGAATTTATTTATGGCATAAATCTGACGAAATTTAATTTAAACTTGACAGAATTTCAATTTAGTCGAATATTCATTTAGTCTAATTTTTATCTCATAGAAGATTTATGTAACCGAACTGACACGGGTGCAGGAAATTTCCCAAAAACCCAAAAGGTCGAATATCCAAATGGTCGAATTTCAAAAAGTCGAATATCCAAATGGTCGAATTTCCAAATGATCGAATATCTAAATTGTCGAATTTCCAAAATGTCGAACATCCATTTAGTCGAATATCTATTTTGTCGAATTTCCAAATTGTCGAATATCTACTTTTTCGAATTTCTAAATTGTCGAATATTCAAATTTTCGAATTTCCAAATTGTCGAATATCCAAATTGTCGAACGTCCATTTTGTCGAATGTTCAAATTGTCGAATATCCATTTTGTCGAATCTCTAAATTGTCGAATATCCACTTTGTCGAATTTCCAAATTGTCGAATTTCCAAATGATCGAATATCCAAATAGTCGAATTTCCAAATTGTCGAATCTCCAAATTTTCAAATACCCATTCTGTCGAATCTCTAAATTGTCGAAAGTCCATTTTGTCGAATCTCTAAATTGTCGAATCTCTAAATTGTCGAATCTCTAAATTGTCGAAAGTCCATTTTGTCGAATCTCTAAATTGTCGAATCTCTAAATTGTCGAATATCCACTTTGTCGAATTTCCAAATTGTCGAATCTCCAAATTGTCAAATACCCATTTTGTCGAATGTCTAAATTGTCGAAAGTCCATTTTGTCGAATCTCTAAATTGTCGAATCTCTAAATTGTCGAATATCCACTTTGTCGAATTTCCAAATTGTCGAATCTCTAAATTGTCGAATATCCACTTTGTCGAATTTCCAAATTGTCGAATCTCCAAATTGTCAAATACCCATTTTGTCGAATCTCTAAATTGTCGAAAGTCCAATTTGTCGAATCTCTAAATTGTCGAATCTCTAAATTGTCGAATATCCACTTTGTCGAATTTCCAAATTGTCGAATCTCTAAATTGTCGAATATCCACTTTGTCGAATTTCCAAATTGTCGAATCTCCAAATTGTCAAATACCCATTTTGTCGAATCTCTAAATTGTCGAAAGTCCATTTTGTCGAATCTCTAAATTGTCGAATCTCTAAATTGTCGAATATCCACTTTGTCGAATTTCCAAATTGTCGAATTTCCAAATGATCGAATATCCAAATAGTCGAATTTCCAAATTGTAGAATTTCCAAATTGTCGAATCTCCAAATGTTCGAATCTCCAAATGTTCGAGTGTCCAACAGGCTTGTGTCCGTAAATAGTCTGATTCACTATAAAAGTAAATTCTATAGTGAAGTAGACTATTTACGGACCCAAGCCTGGTGTCCAAATAGTCAAATATCCAAATTGTCGAATATCTATTTTGTCGAATTTCCAAATGATCGAATATCCATATAGTCGAATTTCCAAAGTGTCGAATTTCCAAATTGTCGAATCGCCAAATGTTCGAATCTCCAAATGTTCGAATGTCCAAATGTTCGAACTTTTTTTTATGTGAGTTTCCTATCTATGAAATGCGTTGGTATAGTAGATTGGACAAGTGCGCGAAATTTAAAATCGTTATGGAAATTTTAAATTTTGCGCATTTGTCCAATCTACTATACCAACGATACCAACGCATTTCGTAGATAGGAAACTCACATAAAAAAAAGTTCGAACATTTGGACCAGCCCTATCTGACTGCTGTACAAACCACTGCGCCGTTCGTGATGCCTGGAAACTCGAAATTTTAGATGTCGCCACTTTCCTGTCCCCCTCAGAAATGCGTTGTTTCTAAGTAAATAAATTCTTTTTCAACAATTTAAAGTTATAAAATATTATTTTTTTATGAAAATATGTAATACAAAGGAGAGTAAATTTAAATATAGACTGATTTTCATAAGTGTAAAAGTGTGATTTCAGTGATAAATGGCAAAAATCAGGTGTTTTGTGTCAAATTGCAAGTCAGGTTATGTCACAATCCAGGAAAAAATTGCGGTTTTTCTGTGTCATGATGGCACAACCATTTTACCATGCTTTTAACCATAAAATTTATTCTGGCCATAGCATTTTGATACTTTTTAATTAATTCCTCATCCTTCCGACAAGAAAAACCGTAATTTTTTTCCTGGATTGTGAGATAACCTGACTTGCAATTGGACACAAAACATTTGATTTTTGCCATTTATCACTGAAATCACACTTTTACACTTATGAAAATCAGTCTATATTTAAATTTACTCTCCTTTGTATTACATATTTTCATAAAAAAATAATATTTTATAACTTTAAATTGTTGAAAAAGAATTTATTTACTTAGAAACAACGCATTTCTGAGGGGGACAGGAAAGTGGCGACATCTAAAATTTCGAGTTTCCAGGCATCACGAACGGCGCACTGATTTCAATGGGAATGACCAGTAGTCGGATAGGGCTGATTTGGACTTTCGAACATTTGGAGATTCGAACATTTGGAGATTCGACAATTTGGAAATTCGACAATTTGGAAATTCGACTATTTGGATATTCGATCATTTGGAAATTCGACAAAATAGATATTCGACAATTTGTATATTCGTATTTGTATATTTGGACACTCGAACATTTGGAGATTCGAACATTTGGAGATTTGACAATTTGGAAATTCTACAATTTGGAAATTCGACCTATTTGGATATTTGATCATTTGGAAATTCGACAATTTGGAAATTCGACAAAGTGGATATTCGACAATTTAGAGATTCGACAATTTAGAGACTCGACAAAATGGACTTTCGACAATTTAGAGATTCGACAAAATGGGTATTTGAAAATTTGGAGATTCGACAATTTGGAAATTCGACTATTTGGATATTCGATCATTTGGAAATTCGACAAAGTGGATATTCGACAATTTAGAGATTCGACAAAATGGATATTCGACAATTTGAACATTCGACAATTTGGATATTCGACAATTTGGAAATTCGAAAATTTGAATATTCGACAATTTAGAAATTCGAAAAAGTAGATATTCGACAATTTGGAAATTCGAAAAAATAGATATTCGACCAAATGGATGTTCGACATTTTGGAAATTCGACAATTTAGATATTCGATCATTTGGAAATTCGACAAAATGCATATTCGACCATTTGGATATTCGACTATTTGGACACTCGAACATTTGGAGATTCGAACATTTGGTGATTCGACAATTTGGAAATTCTACAATTTGGAAATTCGACTATTTGGATATTCGATCATTTGGAAATTCGACAATTTGGAAATTCGACAAAGTGGATATTCGACAATTTAGAGATTCGACAATTTAGAGATTCGACAATTTAGAGATTCGACAAAATGGACTTTCGACAATTTAGAGATTCGACAAAATGGATATTCGACAATTTGAACATTCGACAAAATGGACGTTCGACAATTTGGATATTCCACAATTTGGAAATTCGAAAATTTGAATATTCGAAAATTTAGAAATTCGAAAAAGTAGATATTCGACAATTTGGAAATTCGACAAAATAGATATTCGACCAAATGGATGTTCGACATTTTGGAAATTCGACAATTTAGATATTCGATCATTTGGAAATTCGACAAAATGGATATTCGACCATTTGGATATTCGACTATTTGGACACTCGAACATTTGGAGATTCGAACATTTGGTGATTCGACAATTTGGAAATTCTACAATTTGGAAATTCGACTATTTGGATATTCGATCATTTGGAAATTCGACAATTTGGAAATTCGACAAAGTGGATATTCGACAATTTAGAGATTCGACAATTTAGAGATTCGACAATTTAGAGATTCGACAAAATGGACTTTCGACAATTTAGAGATTCGACAAAATGGATATTCGACAATTTGAACATTCGACAAAATGGACGTTCGACAATTTGGATATTCCACAATTTGGAAATTCGAAAATTTGAATATTCGAAAATTTAGAAATTCGAAAAAGTAGATATTCGACAATTTGGAAATTCGACAAAATAGATATTCGACCAAATGGATGTTCGACATTTTGGAAATTCGACAATTTAGATATTCGATCATTTGGAAATTCGACAAAATGGATATTCGACCATTTGGATATTCGACCGTTTGAAGATTCGACTTTTTGAAATTCGACCATTTGGATATTCGACCTTTTGGGTTTTTGGGAAATTTCCTGCACCCGACCACGGGCTCCATTAGTAATAGATTTATGCCATAAATAAATTCGACATTTTAATCAATCTGTCAAATGAAAGTTACACCAAGTTTATTAAATTTAGCTCTTCAAAATGTCTTGTAATTATCAATCCTACTTACTTCAAATTCATTAAACTGAATTTCTATAAAATGAAAATTACATAACCTTAAATTTTTAAGAATTAAATATTCTTCTATAATTCTAAATTATCTTTAAATAAATATCTGAAATGTTGAATGTCTGCAAAATAAGATGTTATTGCATTTGCTGTTCTTTTAACAGAGGAGTCGACAAAATGGAATTCATTCAAATAATTATTTTTGTAATTTTTATAAATAAAAATAAGAATGAATTAAAATTTAATTATATGAATATTTTATTAAATGAAAATTCTGTATGATAAAAAATCATCTACAATTTAGTTGGAATTAACGAATTTCTATAAAATAGAAATGCTGAGCTATGGATTTCGAAATATTGAAATTTCTAAAAAAAAAAACCGTTAATGGTATAATTATGCACTCCACAAAATTTACTGAAAGCATTTATTTTTTATTACAGAAAATCTAATGAAGTTTCATGGAACAATTGTGAAAGATTTTTTTGTAATGTATCACCCAAAAAAAAAATACCACGTAACAATTCCAACTTTATTCAATCAAGAATTAAGAAAAAAAGCCAAAGCCCTCTGGATTGATATTGAAAATAACAAGTATAACATTGCTGAAATTCTAAATCATGCAGCTTACTGCTTTTCATTGCCAGCAGTTGAGCAATTATCTTTCAATATTGCGCTGCCAGATTTGGCACAAGGAATTGATGTTAATAATGCTGACGAGAATAATGAAAATTTATTATTTATGCCGGTGCATTTCATGGAAAGCGAGAATGACAACATTAGCGAAAGTGATCCACTTCAAAATAATTTCATGGTAGCAGATCGTGCAGAAACAACAATTACAGTGGGAGGTAATAATATTATTTTAAAAATTTCAAAAATTCTTTAGAAGAATCTGTTTTTTATAATTCAACAATATTTAAAGCTTTGCTCAAAAACATTCTAAAATTTGTCATCCAGGGTGGCCACAAGCTCCAGTTTATCAATTTCCCTGTCATTTCCCTGACCTTTTACTGATATTACAACGAAATTCCCTAACAAAAAATTTTTTTATTTAGAGCAAAGACAAAAATCTGCCAACAACTCAAAAATGAACCAATTTGAATGTTATTTTTTTTAAAATACTCATAAATGTTTGTACTATAACACTTAAGTTGGTACTAAAAAATCAAGACTTTTAATATTAACTAAAAGAAATGTTAATAACTTTCACTAATATAAATAATCATTTTTTTAGAGTGATTTCAAGGTATTTCGATATAATCACTTCAAAAGTAAAATTAATTCGTCACTATTGGCCTAGAGTCCTAATACAATTTAGAATGTTTACAAAAAATTTTTAGATTGTCTAAACAATCTTAATTAATAAATGAATAACTTCGAAAATTTTTATTACTTAGATTTTTTTTCTTTTGTAAAATTATTTGATTATTATTGGCATAAGGTTTCATGGTAGTTTTGAATACTTACCAACGATTTTTAAATCGTTTAAACAGTTTTAGTTAACAATTAAATAACCTCAAAAGATTTCTTACTTATTACAGTAATTAATTAATTAATTAATTAATTTAAGGGGCACACCTAGTGTGAGTGACTGAAAAAAACGTCGATTTTGTAGGAATTTTTTTCAGGGAAATTATTGCATCTAATTTTTTTTAAAGTTTTGTACATGTATATTTGTATAAATAGTGAACATTTTGTAATTTTTGCAAAGAAAAATATCTTTTTTTTTAAAGAGTTATTCGCTATATCCAAAAAAAAAACCAGTTTCTCCACTGCTGCAGTTATTGCGGCCTTCTGAGTGACTGAAATCAAAAAAACCAAAAAGATTATTAAACTAGAAGAAATTTGCCGTACTATGACCCTCGGATGGAAAAAAATATTGAATTTCAAAAAAATGGCGGAGTTTTGAAAAAAATTATAAATTTCGACTAAAAAATTCGATAGTTTTTGGCATCCCAAAATTTTATTTTTCATCCAAAAAAAAACTGGAGCCTCATAGTACGGCAAATATCTTCTAGTTTAATAATCTTTTTGGTTTTTTTGATTTCAGTCACTCAGAAGGCCGCAATAACTGCAGCAGTGGAGAAACTTGTTTTTTTTTGGATATAGCGAATAACTCTTTAAAAAAAAGATATTTTTCTTTGCAAAAATTACAAAATGTTCACTATTTATACAAATATACATGTACAAAACTTTAAAAAAAATTAGATGCAATAATTTCCCTGAAAAAAATTCCTAAAAATCGACGTTTTTTTCAGTCACTCACACTAGGTGTGCCCCTTAAAAAAAGAAACGAAATCTAAGTAAAGAAAGCTTTTGGAGTTATGAATTTGTTTAACTTAGATTGTTTAAACAAATCAAAATTGTTGGTTAGTAACTAGAACTATTTAAAAATAGTTTAGATAAGTTTTGTGTACAAAATATATAATTTACTTTGGTGTAATTAGTTTCTAATATCAAAAAATCTTAAAATTACTTTCTCAAAAAATAATTTTTTACATTTTTAAAAGTTATTAATGTTTTTTTAGTTACTAACAAAAGTCTTGACTTTTTAGTAGTTAAGCATTATTGTACAAACATTTATGAGTATTTTCAAAAGGAGAGAATTGATGCATTTTTGAGTTGTCTAAAGATTTTTGTCAACAAAAAAGTAACTTTGACCGCACGATGGTTCGTCTTAATTTCTTTAATTTAGCTGACAAAAAACTTTTTTCCCTGTCATATCCCTGACTTTATTGACAAAATTTTTTTTTCCTGTCATTTCCCTGACTTTTCTGACTTTACTGACACGTGGCCACCCTGTCATCAATAACTCCGGCACACAAAAAAAATTGATGCTCTGAGCTCGAGATCTGATCATATGACCACTTTATTCTTGGGTCGCTAAAATCAAATCTGAAGTCCATTTAACCCAACCACGTCAGAATTTTAACATAACCTCAAAAACCCCTAATTTTGACTCAACAATTTTGAAATATTCAGAAAAATTCTGATCTCTTTAAGTCTTACTGTGACATGCTTTATGTTTTTGTGGTTGCTGAAGCCGAATCTAAAGTTTATTAATCCCTATCACGTCATACTTTTGACATAACCTAAAAAATAAACACAAAATTTGACGCAAAAATTTCAAAATCAAGAAAAATTCAGATTTTTAAGTCTGACTTTGTCTGTTTTATGTTTTCGGGGTCACTGAAGGTGAATCTGATGCCCATTTAACACCACCACGTCATACTTTTGACATAACCTCAAAAAAACATCAAAATTTGACCTAAAAAATTTTAAATCAAGTAAAAACTAAAGCTGAATTTAAAGTCTATTTAACCCAGGGTGTCCACAAAACTCAATTTACAAATTTCACTGACACTTCCCTGACTTTATCCTGACATAAAATTTTTATTATAAATAATAAAGAAACAGCTAAATTAAAATAAAATTTTGCTTTAATCTTCAAAGTAGGGCTGATAACAATCGTGATCTTTTTATAAAAATTTAAAAAATTTGATTTTTTTTATATAAATCAAAAATAGATTTTTTTAAAATATAATCATGAAAATCTCCAAATGTTTATTTGTAATGAGTTTATTAAAGAAATGAAAAAAAAATTAAAAAAACAACACAAGAATGAAACAGTGACATAAAAATATATAAAAAAAAAGTAGAAACTCTTTTAAAAAATTTAATTACTTACGGACATTTTTTTAAAATTAAAATAATAAATAAAAAGTTAATTAAAAAAACGGTAAAATATACTACTAAAAAGAACAAAATTTTCAAATTAAAAAAATGTAGAAAGGAAAGAAAATTTTTCGAAATAGAAGAACAAAGTTAACATGAGAATATTTAGTACAAGATTAAATTTACATAATATAAAATAAAAGAATAAAAGCTTTTAAAAAAGTAGAAAATTGAGAAATTTAAAAAATAAAGATAAAAGCATCAAATAAATTTTTTCAAAAATTAGTAATTATAAAATAAAAACTAAACAATTTAAGGAGGTTTATCCCAAAAATCGATTTTCTACAGATTCTTATAAAATTTTAATGACATATTAAATACATTATTCTACATGTAGGGGAGACCGGGGCTATTTGGGTCATTGCAATTTACTAAAATGTTATTAGTCGAATTATTTCCTTTCTACACAACAATTATTTAACATAGTGAGATGCAAGTTTATGTCAAGTTTCATTAATATATCATCATTAATGTGGAGTAAATGTAAGAAAAACTAATTTTGATTCTCCAAAGTTACTTTTTACCCACTTGGTTTTTTTGTTATATCTTCTTGAGTAATAGTTTTAGGAAAAGTTTAATTATCAAATTTTGATCTTTGAATAGTTCGTTTTAAAGAGCAATGAAGAGAATTTAATTTATATTTACAGTATCGATAGAAAAAAATCAAATATTTGAAACAAAAACCCTGCAAGTTTCATGCAAGCTTGCCATGCAAGTTTTCTGCAAGCTTGCCCGAAATCACATTTAAAATGATTGTGCATATCAAGCTGGTGTGGTGTGTGTATAATAGGGTGGCCGTTAATAATGACATTTTGGAATTTTGTCCATTTCCGGGTCTAAATTTATCAGAAATTGAAAAAAAATAGATACGTATTTTTTCATTTTTTTTTAAATTAACATTTAGTGGTGCCTGTAGGCTATTGAAAATTTGCATGTATTTTGCATGTGAAAAAAACTTTTTTTCGTCGATTTCCTGTAAAATCGTTGAAAATTAATATTTTTTGACCGGACTACTCTGTTTCTCTTCATAAATGTTCAAAGAATAATATGCAATTTTTAACTTATGAAATTTGTTAAGTTTACTATTTTTTACAGGACCCAAAAGTTGACCGAAAAAAAACTAAAATAGGTTATTTTTGGAAAAAAAATATTAATTCTAAAAAAAAACGAGAAATTTAAACTGCTAATTATGGTTCCTATTGTTTTTCAGGTCCCTAATTACAAATCGAAAGTCATATTTCAAAAATTCAAAATGGCAGATCCAATATGGCGGCCATGAAAATTTTAAAATTAATCAATTTCTAGAAAATTTCGTATCAGGGTGTTTTGGGGGTCTCTGATTACAAATTTGAAGTCAGATTTTAAAAATTAAAAATGGCGGATCCAATATGTCGGACATAAAAATTTTTAAATTAATCAATTTTTATGAAACTTGGTATCATAGGATTTTGGAGGTTTTTTAAAAATTGCAAACTCAAGGAAATATCAATTAAAAACTATTGTAAATGTTGAAACTCACGTTGGAGACACGTGAATTAATTCCTTTCAGGAGAATCACCCATCTATAAAATCGTGTCATCTAATTTGTAAACGAACCTTCTCTAGCTAATAAATACTAACCTTCTCATTTCTAATTAACAGTAATTAGCAGTCTAACTAGCCGATTTATTAGAAATATTAATTTTTGAATCAGTGATCGACGTTTTGTTTTTAAAATAGTTATTTCTAACTAATTTAAATTTAGATAGCACATTCAGAAAAATGTTGTTGGCTACTGGGATAAGATATTACATAATTAAGTTTATACAAAATTATTAAATTTTTAAACATTATGCCCGCCATATTGCATGCGGCAGTTTGAATTTATCAAATCTGACTTCAGATTTGTAACTAGGTGCCTCAAAAACCCTATGATACCAAGTATCATAAAAATTGTAATTTAACAATTTTTATGTCTGCCATATTGGATCCGACATTTTTAATTTTTGAAATCTGACTTCAAATTTGTAATCAGAGACCCCCAAAACACCCTGATACGTAATTTTCTAGAAATTGATTAATTTTAAAATTTTCCTGGCTGCCATATTGGATCCGCCATTTTGAATTTTTGAAATATGACTTCAGATTTGTACTCAGGGACCTCAAAAATAATAGAAACCATAATTAGCAGTTTAAATTTCTCGTTTTTTTTTTAGAATTAATATTTTTTGCCAATGATAACCTATTTTAGTTTTTCTTGGTCAAATTTTGGGTCCTGTAAAAAATAGTAGACTTAACAAATTTCATAGGTTAAAAATTGCATATTATTCTTTGAACATTTATGAAGAGAAACAGAGAAGTTCGGTCAAAAAATATTAATTTTCAACGATTTTACAGGAAATCTACGAAAAAACTTTTTTTTCCCATGCAAAATACATGCAAATTTTCAATAACCTACAGGCACCACTAAATATTAATTTAAAAAAAAAAATGAAAAAATACGTATCTATTTTTTTCAATTTGTGACAAAATGAGACCCAGAAATGGACAAAATTCCAAAATGTCATTATTAACGGCCACCCTAGTGTATAAAGAATTTATAATCTGTTACACTTTTTTTTACTTTATTCTCACGTGACAAGTTTGTAGAAAATTTTGCGCCAAGCTCACAGATAACTTACAAATTTTGTTTGCAAAAATCTTTCACAGAAAGCTTGCGATGCAAGTTTCACTACTTACAGCAAGCTTGCGTGCAAATTGGCTTATACAATTTGAATAAAAAACAAAGGTAGTATCCTGAAGGCGATACGTCAGTAAACTGGCTCTACCTGGGAGTGGTTTTAAGGTCCCAAATAAGGGTGTGTTTTTAGCGGGTCGGCAGAACATCGCCACCCCCGCATAACCCTGTAGTACGGGCTACAGGGTACCTGAAGGCAGGTTTTCACATCCTACGCAAAAAAAAAAAAAAAAAAAAAAGATGAGAATATTTAGTACAAGATTAAATTTACATAATATAAAATAAAAGAATAAAAGCTTTCAATAAAGTAGAAAATTGAGAAATTTAAAAAATGTAGATATAAGATTCAAATAAATTTTTTGAAAAATTCGTAAGTATGCAATAAAATCTAAACAGTTTAAAAAAAATAAAAAATGTTTTTAAGAAATGGAAAAATGATAACAAAAATTAAAGAATTAATTAAAATGCAAGGAAGGATTAAAAAATAGTGAAACATCAAGAAAATTAAATAAATAGGAAGAAAAGGGAGAAATGTTTCTTCCTTAATCTAACAAACTGAAAAAAATGTCAAAAGTACAAAAAATAATCAAATTTGGTTAGAATCTACAGGCAAACCTGTCATGAGAGAACCTGTCATGAGACAATTTTCCCCTATCGCGACCCCCTTCCACGAGTCATATATTTAAACTTGCGCCATGCGCAGTCGTGCCATAATGGCTGATGGTGTACCAATTTCTCCTCACGTGAAAAACCTGTAATGAGAGAAACCCCCACTACATTTCTCTCATGACAGGTTTGCATGTACTAAAAAATTAGAATTAATAAAAATAAAATTAAAAAATGTATTTCAAGATAAACAAAAGGTTCACAAAAAGTTCACCTTAAAAAATAAAAAAGTTTAAGAAAATTGAACCAAAAATATTTTTATAATATTACACTTAATAGCAGTTCAATAATAAATTTAGAAAAATATAGAAAATCTAAAAATTTTATGAAAGAATAAGTATGTTTGCAAAAAATCTCGGAAATCACCGAAAAAATAGTTTTAGAATGAAAGGATCATCTCACTTTGATGCGGATTCCTCTAAAAAAATAAGCGGAATCCTCTCAAACTGAGAGGATCCTCCTCATTCCAAAACTATTTTTTTTTGTGTATTTTTCGATATATCTTCATACCAAAAATTTGTAAATCGTAGGTGTTTTGATCATCTGTATTAGCACGATTTTTTAATTTTATAAAGAACAAAATAATAATATTTAAATTTTCAAGATTTACCCATAAATTTGCTGGTTGATTTGCGATGTTTTACATGCAGTATTAGACATCCGGAGAATAATATAAAGTTGTTTTGATTTAAATCAATAACAGCCCTCACAAACGTTTATTTTCCCTGACATTTCCCTGACTTCCCTAACACTGTGGCAGGCCCGTAGCCAGAAAATTTTTTTCGGGGAGGGGCCTAAAATTCCATACCCGTAGCGCCCGTAGAAAATTTTTTTTTTCAACGAGTAAAAAAAATTTCGGGGGGGGGCTGGGCCCCCTGACAACGTGCCTGCACTGTGGCCACCCTGATTTAACCCAGCCACGTCATGCTTTTGACGTAACTTAAAAAAAGCCCAAAATTTGACCTCAAAGATTTTAAATATAAAAATTTCAGATTTGTAGGTATGACTATTACTACTTTATGTTTTTGTGCTCTCTAAAGCTGAATGTGATGTATATTTAACCCTGCCACGTCATACTTTTAACATAACTTTAAAAAAACCCAAAACTTGACCTTAAAATTTTAAAATAAAAAAAAAATTCAGATTTTTAATTCTTACTATAACTGCTTTATGTTTCTGAGGTCAAATTTTGGGGTTTTTATGAGGTTATGTCAAAAGTATTACGTATTGAGTTAAATAGACTTCATACTTGGCTTAAGCGACTCCAAAAACATAAATTAGTCATAGTCAGACTTAAAATCTGAATTTTTATTGATTTAAAAAATTTTGGGTCAAATTTTGGGTTTTTTTTAGGTTATGTCAAAAGTATGACGTGATGGGGTTAAATGAACTTTAGACTCGACTTCAGCGACCACAAAAACATCAAGCAGTCATAGTAAGATTTAAAGATCAGAATTTTTGTGTATTTTAAATTTTTGGAGTCAAAATTTGGGGGTTTTTTGAGGTTATGTTAAAATCCTGACGTGATGGGCACTGAGAAAAATGCTAAAATGAAATTTATAAGTGGATTGTAAATTAGTAACAGTGCTTAACTCAATTTTTGTAACTTTACAACATTAGACGTAGTGAAAAACTGAAAGTTTAGTAACGTGTTAACAAATTTGTAAATATACCAGAAATTCGTAACTTTACTACGTCAGACGTGGGACATATTTCGAGTCATATTGACATGTTGAAGGATGTAAAGTTACAAATTTTAATATTTTTACAACGTGCAGCGTTGTTAAAATACAGATTAAATGTAAAATTACAATCCATTTGTAATTTTCATTTCAGCATTTTTCTCACTGGGGTTAAATGGACTTCAGATTCGGTTTCAGAGACCCAAAAAACATAAAGTAGTTATGTTCTGATCTCAAGCTCAGAGCATCAATTTCCGCTTCAGTTCTTGAAAAAAATTTTAATTATATTATATAAAAATAAGGAGATATGAAAATGTACACTCCCTTAATCTGAATTTCTAAAAAATCTGTAATTAATATTAAAAATTAGAGAAAATGCCTAATAATTTGTAGTCACTTTTCACTATTTCCTTTAGTAAATTAAACATTTTTAAAAAAAAGTAACTTAAAATATTAGAAACTGAAAATATATTAATTTTGAATAAGTAAGTAAAATATTAAAGAAAAAAGAAAAAAAAATAAATTTCTTATACGAAACGAAGTTATTTGGTTTATTAATAAACAGAGAGTTCCAATCTGGTACACATACGTATTTTCACGTGTAAATTACAGCAAAATTATGGAGAATATAATTGGAGAAATGGGTCATAAAGTTGCTAAGGAAATAAAATTGTTTTTAGCAAAACTAAATTAAAAACAGACTAAACACCCACCTAGTAGGCAAACTATTTAATCTAGGGTATTGAAATTTGATGTACAGTCCTGGCAAGGTTTGCTTTAACATTTTTGTATACAAATTGACAACCAAAATGTTAAAACTTACTTTGCCAGGGCTGTAGTAATGTATTTTTACGTGAAGATAACAGGAAAATTATAGTAAAAAAATAAATGAATACAACGAATTTTAATATCCTAGGTCGAAAAATTTAAATGATAAGAAGGGGGGAAGGGGTGAGCATGGACCCTTATTTTTAATACATTTCTGCTAAAAAAAATCGTGTTATTTCCTTGACAACCCTATAATCTTCCAATGAAATCATGCTCTCTATGATTTTCGTGTAATCGACACGCAAAAATACATATGTATACCAAATTTGAACACTCGTCAAATATTTTGTCGGCTAGGGGAGGGTGGATACGAAATTCAACAAAGGCTTTCCAATATAGGGTTTTATGCGTACACTTATAGAGTACGGAACCCTAAAAGTGACACCATATTTAACTAGCAATCAACATTTAATTTATATTTAGTAATTTTCTCTTTATTCTATTTTCTTTTTTGTTTTCTCTAACAGGAAGAAAACTAGAATGTTGTACTTGCAAGTGTGACACACCAGTCTATTTATTGAAAAATTGTGGTCACATACCTCTTTGCGAAGACTGCTGGTCAGACTTTTATAATGTAAGAGAGCAAAGGCTGTGCCCCATTTGCAGACAAACATTTGACGAAAATGAGTGGTCAATGGTTAACTTTCCTCAAGGTAATGCTCAAAATTCCAAATAGAAAATATAATTCAATTATTGTGTTCCTTTTTTTTCGTATTGAACTGCCCTCTGATATCAGCACGAAGTGGATAAAAAAAGTAAACTTAATTCAAATCACGATATATTGGTCAAACAATGTAAAATATATACTTAAAACTGAAAAGTTTTAAAAACTTATAAAATTTTGCGTTTGATTATTTTTTATCGATGACTTTTATTTTATTTTTGACATTTCAAAATAATTATTACCGTTTATAAGTTGGAAACTGAAATTCTTGAATTATTAAATTACCGTTCAATATGTTAAGTTCGTTGCCTGATCAGAAAAAATTTAATAAAACAACTTGTAATCAACGCTACTTTATTTGCTAAAATGTCAGTGTTAATTTACGCCAAAAAAGTTTGAAAAAAATCGTATTTTTTAAAATTGTTTTCCTAAAACTGATACTGCTTTTTTAGGAAAACATGTTTCTACATTTTTAGTCATATCGCAGAAACTACTTATAATGTTTTTTTAAGTTTTCTTGTTTTAAATGTTAATAATTTTTTCAAATACAATGACGTTAGTTAAAAAATTGTTGGTATAATTTTTGCACAATAGGCAACGAGACTGAAGATATTTATCCATAACTTAAAAATTAAAGAATTTTTATTTGAAACTTATACAACAAAATAATATACATTTGAAAATGTGAATAAATGTTAATTTTTTTAGTTTAAGAGGGTTCTCTCCATTTACATAACCTTCAACTAGAAAGTCGTTTTTCACCCCAAATGAAAATATTATTGAAATCAATTTCAACAAATTTTAAAAGACCCAGTTGTACATTTTTCAGAAAAAATTAGGTTGAGCCAAACTTTGTTGTTAAATAATTAATTATTTAACTTTTTATATATATATTTTATTAAATTTTTAACATATTTTATTCTTTATCTTTAAATCAGATTGAAATTTGTGATTTTCATGGAATTTTAACAAATAATAGGTCATTTTTCTCTACAATTTTGTTTGTTGGGTTTAGCTAAAGAACAGTTTGTTGATAAGTTATTAGACAAATAAACTTTGTTCTTTACTTATTATTTAAACAAAATAATATTTAACAGAATATATAAAATTGCAGTGAATGTTTCAACGAGAAAAATGAGCTATTATTTGTCAAAATTGGATAAAAATAACCGATTTCAACTGACTTGAAAGGAAAAACATAAAATGTAAAATAATTACACTAGTTCACAGCCAAAATGTACATTTAATGCCACTATTTTTTTTCTTGTATTATGGTTCTCTAAACTTAAAAATGACATTAAGAAATTTTTCTATGGATAGGTTTCCGAAATATTAATTTTTAAAATTTTTTTACGTTTTTTTCGGAGGTGACTTCACGTTTTAGGCCGTATCTCGAGTTACAGACGTCCGATTAAGTTTTTCTGGGTGTCAAATTAAAGGTAATCAAATTCCAAACAATCGCTTTTAACATTATTTTTCAATCGGTTAAATATTTTAAGTGATATAGTCCCAAAAAAAATAGAAAATTTGAGTTTTTGGCCAAAAATCTGAAAAACAAATTCATTCTACCGCCATGCAAAAATAGAAAACGTCAAATTATGTCCAGTTTTAAATTTTTTACATATATGGCTCACTTTTAGGAAGAAAAAAATGTATGGATGAAAACAATCTATGGGTAATTATTGAAGTTATAAGCCAGGGTACTGAAATTCTCGTTTTACGCCATTTCGGTATTTTACCTCCTTTTATAGTGTTTATGTTGATTAATTTAATGAATACAATATCTAATTAGAAAATGGACTTTTTTCACAGATTTCAAATAATTTTCATTGCTTTACTAATTCAAATTTGACTGAAAAATTTTTTGGAGTTTTTGACAAAAATTTCTGAAAAGCATAAATTGTATTATATTACACAAAGTAGTTAAGAATATTTATCTTTAATGGGAAATCAAAGAAAATTGATTCTTTTTTAATTTATAAGGAGAAAAACCATTGAGTTTCATCTGAGGGCTGATGCGGACATATTTTTTAAAAAAAAAAAATTAATTTCATATTTCTATATCTAATTTCAAACTTTTTCATCTATTAACGAACAAAATTCAACAAATCTGTTTCAACTTGTCAAAAAAGCAGATTTTAATCAATTTATGCCTCTTCAGAAATTGTTGTCAAAAACTCCAAAACATTTTTCAGTCAAATATCATTTATTTTTCATATTTCTATATCTTATTTCAAATTTTTTCATCTATTAACGAACAAAATTCAACAAAAATTGAACCTCTGCGCATGTGATTCAACTTGTCCAAAAATGAGATTTTAATCAATTTATGCCTCTTCAGAAATTTTTGTCAAAAACTCTAAAAAAATTTTAAGTCAAATTTGAATTAGTAAAGCACTGAAAATTATTTGAAATCTGTGAAAAAAGTCCATTTTCTAATTAGATATTGTATTCATTAAATTAATCAACATAAACACTATAAAAGGAGGTAAAATACCGAAATGGCGTAAAACGAGAATTTCAGTACCCTGGCTTATAACTTCAATAATTACCCATAGATTGTTTTCATCCATACATTTTTTTCTTCTTAAAAGTGAGCCATATATGTAAAAAATTTAAAACTGGACATAATTTGACGTTTTCTATTTTTGCATGGCAGTAGAATGAATTTGTTTTTCAGATTTTGGGCCAAAAACTCAAATTTTCTATTTTTTTTGGGACTATATCACTTAAAATATTTAACCGATTGAAAAATAATGTTAAAAGCGATTGTTACTTCTGTAACTCGAAATACGGTCTAAAACGTGAAGTCACCTCCGAAAAAAACGTAAAAAAAATTTAAAAATTCATATTTCGAAAACCTATTCATAGAAAAATTTCTTAATGTCATTTTTAAGTAACGAGAAGCTTAGTACATAAGAAAAAAATAGTGATATTGAATGTACATAAAATTTTTTTTTTTTTTTGTAAACTAGTGTTATTATTTGACAACAAAATTAACCTCAACCTAGTTTTTTCTGAAAAATGTAGAACCGGATCTTTCAAAATTTGATGAAATTGGTTTCAATAATATGTGACTTGGAAAGTTGAAAGGGACCTTACGTCAAAAAAATCGATTTTTTGGTGTTTAGTTAATTCCAAAGAGTAAACTTTTCTCTTTCAGAATCACCTATATCAGTAAAAAAAATCGATTTTTTGACGTAAAATCCCTTTAAACTTTCCAAGTCACATATTTTGATTTAAAACATTTAACAAGCTAGTGTTAGGTAAAGCAAAAAATTTTTTACTCCATCTCATGCCTTCCAGTTTCTAAACTTGAAAATTTAAAATAATAATATTTAATAATATTCTGCAATTTTGTGCAACAGGAGGAAATCTTCAATGCTGTTCGTGCAGAAATTGTATACCAGTGTACTGTTTGCATAAATGTGGTCATATAACCCACTGCGAATTATGTTGGGAGAATTATTTTATAACAGGAATACAAAGAACATGCCCACTATGCGAGAGAGAATTTGATTCAAGTGACTGGACAAAAGTATTCTTTCAATAAGAGCAACGATTTGCGACTTTCAATGTAATGAGTTTGAATGTTTAAAAAATGTATGAATTACAGTTAAAAGCTTTCATTAATTATTAAAAAATATTATTTCTTATGAAAATTCAACAAAATTAAAAAAAAAATTTTCTTAATAAATTACTTTCACTTTAATCCGGTTCTAATATTACCTTATTTTAAAGAAATATCTCAAAAGAAAGAAAATGTACTAGATTGTGCTGTTTTTTACAAATGTACTTTTTCAGATGTACAATCAAAAAAAAAGATCTGGTTAAAGTTACCATATCCATCTGGTTAAAAAATTTCTAGTTATTTTAACCAGAAAAAATTATTAATAAGACTAGAAAGATTTGGTTAAATCATTCTGGTTGAATTTTCTGGTAAACAAAATTTCTGGTTCAAAATTTTGGTTAATAGTTTAAAAATTACACGGTATCAGAAAAAATCGAGATCTTAGCATATGGCATAGATGTTGTTTAAAGTTTTTCTTTTTTTATTTTCTGGGTAAAGATTTAAGTGTCAGTGACAGTGTTTTGTGAATTTTAAATAAAGAGTTAAAATAGAAACTGATAATAGCCTTTAAAGAAATACGTTTCTATTGGAATTAAAGGAGATTTTAACAGGTATTTACAAGTTTGCAGAAATTGTTGTATAAGTGTAAAAAGTGTATCCAAGACCAATTCCTCTTTTTTCTTATATTTTACTTTTCTGCTTTAAAGCTATTTATGACAATAGCCTCACAAGAAGTGGAATAATTATATAATAATTAATAACTACTAGAATATATATAATTGTCACAAATAACCTGAAATACTGCTAAGAAGAAAATTCTAGTATATATTTTGTAATACATCAGGGTGTCTGCTTAGTCCTGGAATTTCATGAAATGTCCTGAAATTTTAATTTGTGTCCTTGATTTTTTTAATTTTTTGCGTTCAACTCAAAATTTTTGCTTCCATTCATAGGACATAATTATAATAAAAAATTGATATAAAATCTGTACAAATTCATATTATTTAATCCGCCAATCATATGTATTTCTCTTCAGAAATGTCAAAAAAATGAAACCCGATGCTTTATTTTTTAATAAATTATTTTAGCTATTTTCATAACATCCTAAAAAGAATTGTAATTAACAATTATTAACAATTTTTAGTTCTTCCTTAGAGAATTGTAGTTTTTCTCCTTAGTTTGAGACTTTATATATTTATTAAAATAAAAAAAATGTATTAATATATTATTATATTATACTGTTTATATACAAATTATTGCTATTATTTCATAATGTTTTTTTTCTTAATTTGTAATTTTGTGTATTATTAAACAAAACAAAATAATGTATTAGTAGGTACATACATTACAAATTGTTTAAACAAATTATTGTTATTATTATTTAATTTTTTCTCAACTTTAAATTTAATTTTTTTTAGTATTTCTATGGGACGCTGTACAAAAATTCAGAAAAATATAATTGTTTTGATACACATGTACAAAAATTAAAAAATAATAACAATAATTTATTTCACCATTTTTTAATGTAACTACTAATACATATTTTTTCCTTGTAGAATAAAATACTAAATTATAACTTACTGAAAAAAGTACAACTGTCAATATAAGATTAAAGAAATACCTATTATTAATTAACAAACAGAAATTATTTACACAATTTTTAAATTGTAAATTATTAAAAATAATTAAAATAATTTGTTGCCAAATAAAGCATCAAGCTTCATTTTCTAGACATTTTTGAAAAGAAATATGATTTGCAGGTTAAATGTAATCAATTTTTATATTTTTTATATCAAATTGACGATAAAATGGACTTTTTCCACAAGAATTCAATTAATTTTCAAGGCCTCAGTGACCCTGGTAAGTATTAAATAAAAAAAAATATAAAAATACATGTCTCATTTTTTATTAAGAACAAAATTTGAGGGTAGTATCAGAAAAAAACAAATTTTTTTTACACCTCAATGAATATAATTTTTAGCTTTTTTTTAGTTTTATTGTAAAGGAAATGTGCTTTCTATATAAAAATCATTGAATTTAATGTGCTACAGAAATAAAAAAAAATTGCCCTGAAAAAGTCCTGGTAATGTCCTGGAACTTTAAATCAGGTTTCCAGTAGACACCCTGTACATTTTTATGCATTCATCAAATATTTAAAATAATTTTAAAAAAGTCAAGGTTAAATTTTTATTATAGTCCAAATAGGTGATTCTCCTGAAAGGGATCACTTCACGTGTCTCCAACGAGAGTTTCAATAACATTTACAATAGTTTTTTATTGTAATTCCTTGAATTTACAAATTAAAAAAAAATTTATTAATCTGTGTAGATTTTTGTATCTTTACATGTTGTTGTAAAAATTCCAGTTCAAGTTTTTCTTATTAAAAAAAATTTTTGTATTTTATTTTCTGGTTATGGTTACAACTACCAATCATTTTACGATTCTATTTTAACCTTATTTGAAAAACGGTAATTCAGTATTATTATATGGAAAAATTAAAGAACAGAATCTAACGTTTATTTTTCAATTATATTTGTTCCATATAAGAATGAAAATGACGTTTAAATTATTAATTAAAGTTGTATTAAGGGCCATCCATAAATTACGTGGCTCCAATTTTCGAACTTTTCGACCCCTCCCTCCCCCCATGTAGCTTAACGTAGCATTTGATAGACCCCCTCCCCCCCCCTCATAAGGGAACGTAGCTTTTTTTTAAACGTCTTATAATGCCTGAATATATAATTTCTCGCGTAAAAATAATTGCTGTAATATTTAATTGTGAATTAAGTTTATTATTTTTTATTTTACTATTTATTAAATCATTGGTTTCAATAGAATTTTACCAATTACATTAGAATGCACTCTTCCATTAAAATATAACCTAATTAGAAAATACGTTATATAATAAACATTTTGTTATATTTTATCGCTTGACAGGGAGATCTTTGTTATATTGGTTTTGAGGGGAGACTGCATCAATATTTTCAGCTATGTAAAAGAATTAACTTAACTAATTGTCGCTACAATTTTTAAAATAATTTTTAATTTTAATCAGCCAAAAATTTTTTTGACAATCTTTGAATTTTTGTCTTTTGTCAAAATTAAAAGATTTTAAAATCCATGCTTAATTTTTTTAGATAAACATGTTTCTTTAATAGAAAAAAAATTTGCGACCCAAAATTTTAAATTTTACTATTTTTGAACCTTTTCTTTGGTAAAAAAATTATTTTATTTTTTTGGAGAAAAGGGTAAAAATATAAAAACTTCTGAAGATGTTTAGGAAATTAAAAAATCATTAAAGTTTTTTATCTTTTCACATTCATAATTAAATTAGTTATATTTCTACTAATCATCATTTAGTAAAAAATAACTATTAATTGGCTAAATTCACTTTTAGGTTATGTCAAATAACGAATAGTTTAATTAAATTCTGTTTGCTAATTTAATTAGTCAAATTTTACTTTTTATAATGAAGTTAATTTTTTACTAATAATTAGTCATATTTAACTGATTCAGATTTAATGACTATTATTTGATTTTTATATGTTAAATGCTTATGTAGATCTTATCCCAATGTGTTTTTTGTATGTTTTTTGAAAATTTAGTAATTTTTTGGAGTTCAAAATACGAAAACTTCAAGACAATAAAAAAATTTTAATAATAATTTTTTAACACGATATAAAATAGAGAGGGGAGGGGGTTCAAAAAATTGTGACATAACTTTAAAAGGGTGATTGACAAATGTGTGATAAGTTATGACAAGGGGGGGGGGGTCGAAAAAAGAAAAAAAAATATATCACGTTATTTGTGGACGCCCCCTAAATTGTATTGACTTTTCACTAAAATTTGAGTTAGAGGTAAAAACTACTAAATTAAGTAGTTAAATATTACAAAAAATTAGTGGTCCACTTTTCACTATCCAAATTTGGGGAGCTGTAAAATATAAATGAAATAAAACAAAAATGGCTTAGGAAAAACTTAACATATTGCAAAAGAAAACTTTTCTAAACTAATTATGCAGCTAAAATGACGGAGAATCGTAAATGATTTTTTAATTTCCTAAACATCTTCAAAAGTTTGTAAATTTTTTTTGATCTTATTTTTCAATAAGATTGTTAGATATAACCCTTTTCTACAGAAAAAAATAAATTTTTTACAGAAATAATGCTTCAAAAATTGTAAATTTAAATTTTTGGGTCCCCAATTTTTTTTCTATTAAAAAACATATTTTCAAAAAAATACGCATAGGTTTTAAAATCTTTTAATTTTTACAAAAAATAAAAATTCGAATATAGTCAACAAATTTTTTGACCAATCTTTTTTATGGCCGTTGAATTCCTTGTAAAAAATTACTATAAAAATTATAATGACGATTAGTAAAGTGAATTCTTTCACATAGCTGAAAATGTCGCAGTCTCCCCTTCATTCTTATTTTTAACAACTTCAAGGTTTTTTGGTAAGCATAGACTCGATTCAATTCAATTCTCTCGAAATGATTTTTGAGTTGCCAACGCTATTAAACAAAAAATATATGTGAAATTAAAATACAAAGCTACGTTGCTCTGACTCGAACCCCTCCCTCCGCCCATGTAGTCTAGCGTAGCATTTTGCCTGATCCCCCCTCCCCTCTAACAGACCACGTAATTTATGGATGACCCCTTATCAGTGCGAGTAAAAATTAAGATTCATCTCCGAAGCCTCCATTTCTCGTTAATAAAAGCATATTTTTAAAAGTTTGAAACATTATATGTAAGCTACTTTTAAAAAAAACGAAAATATAACCCGAAAATATTATTTAATCATGTCTTAATATTTTTAAATATTTAAAAAAATATGCATTTTTCTTCTACGAAACTTTTCATCTCCGAAGCTTTTTTCAAATTTGTGAGATGATCTTGTTTTGTTTTTGACTTCTAGCAATATAATTATTTTGAAAAATCTAACCTTTGATCAAATGGTTTTCAGTTTATTTCAGTAAAAAAGGTAAAATATATCATTTATAATTCCAGAAAATTAATACCTATAAAAAATTTAAGCCTGAAAATTAAAAATAATGTTTGTTTAGTAAAATCTATTTTTTATACTCTTTCTAACCTTTAAGGTATGTGACAGTAAAATGTTTCTGTAGGTCGTAGATTTGCAAATTAATTTTGCGCAACTTATGTTTTTCCTTTTGAACCTCTTTGGAACTTATTTAACAAAAAATAATCCAGAAAATTAAAAAATTTTATCAAAGAAAAACAGGTTCTATTCAGGAGAATCACCCAAATATATTCCAACTCTCTACAAACTTAAATAATTAACACAATTAATACAATTTTCGTGAAGTTATAGTAAGATGTTATTCTGTGTGAGAAAGAAACTCTTATATCGAGAAAAGTTTATATATTAATATTCATTCAGAATTTATTTATCTAATGAAAATCAATTTTTTAAAGAATTTACGAAGTATCTAGACGTCCGTTTAGGCTTACGTTTAGTCATATTTGCTTCCTGAGCCTGAACGTCCGGATAGATGGACAAATTATTTTATCCGGCTAGCCGGACATACAGTCGCAGCCAAGAATTGAATATAAAAAAACTGTTTCAATTTTTTAATTTAAACAGGAAGTCTTGAGGCTCCTGGGACCTCTTGCAACTCGTGACCATGTATGAAGATTATGTTTGGGACAATTACTGCTATATTTTGAATTATAATGCTGATTTTAAACTTCATCAAGTAAAATACTTAACATAAGCTAACATTGTTTTAATATTGCTAATGTTTTCTGAATTGTTGATATTCAGAATATTGTAAATGAACATCAGAAAAATTGCAGAGATAATTTTATTTTAATTTATTTCCGCCGGTACGGAAAGCGTTCTGTTAATTCATTCATTCATTCATTTTATTATTATTATTAAATTTAGAAAAACTTCTTTTAATAATTTTGTTAATAAAAATAATTTAATGCATTTTTCTCTTGATTCAACATTTTATTAATGCACTGATGATATCTGCAGGTATTTTATATGCTGTAAATATAAAAAAGGACAGTGCCGTGGACGTGGTACATTGGTTGATGGGATTTTTAATGTAACGCAGCAACACAACCATGGGCCAAATATTCCTGAATTGCAGGATAGAGCATTCAAAAGGAGAATTATTTGAAATGGTCACGACGACTTTCTTAAACCTTCGACAAATATATGATGAAGTTCGTATCTCGTAAGTTTCAGTTATATATAATTAATACTTACATTACTGCTTCCTCATAGAGAAAGTATTGTTTTACCCTCAAATTATCAATTCCAAAATTTTTGACATATTTCAAAATATTTGGGGCCCAGGATGTAGAAAATGATATTTTTAAAAAATATGCGTCTGTATATTAACATTATGTTTGGCTCTATGCATCGAGAACCATAATAGTTTAAACCCGAACGATCAATCTTAAATATCTTTTTTGTTTGTAAATGGTAATAAAATGGTTCCTTTTTTTTTACTTTGTGTATTTATTTATTTTTTGAAAACACATCGATTGACCTATTAACGAACTCTGTAATGCAATTTTATTCAAAGTCATTAACATTTCTAAATTCTAAAATTTTGAAAATCCTGTTTTTAATAATTTTATAATTGGATATTGTGTTTCTTGTTTCAATATATTTTTAACTTCTTGTATGTACTTAAGAAAACGTCGAATGAGCTATTTACAAACTTAGCCTGATTAGAGCGTGGTCGTATATCGCTCTTAAAAAATATAATAAATTAGTAAATGACAATCTTCTATTATATTAATACGATACCGAAAAAACTTCGTTCATCGTCGTACAGACTTCAAAGTTCACCTACTTTTTCCAATAGGTTACTTACAAAAATGTTCATTTCACCATGTTATTATAGTTTGTAACAATGCGCACTGGCACTATTCGTGTCAAACATGTTAAACTGAACATTTTTTTATGAACAACATATTGTTGCACATGCGCAGTAGTGCACCACAGCTGTGTAAACGTGCGCACTACTAAACAAACATTTCACATGCGCAGTTGTTTTGTATTGCTGTTACACATGCGCAATCATGCACAGTCATAGTCACACATGTGCTCTAATTAAATTCAAAAATTACGCATGCGCAGTGCTGTACTTCACCAGATAATTAAATTTTCACTACATATAGCATACTTTTTTTAATAAGTGCGCAGTAAATTCCGTCTTATTATTGCGCATGCGTAACACGGTAACATGATATCTGCACATGCGCAAAGGTACTTTTATTTAAAAAATTTGTTAAAATTGTTTTCTTTTTATTATTATTGTAATTAATGACCCATAATAGAAAAGAATATTCAAAATTCAATTTAAATATTGGAATTCAAGAAATTTAATAGAAAAATTTATATTATTGAACATAAAAAATAATAAAAACATTAAAAGTGTATTTAATTTTATTAATTTTAATCTTTTTTTCTTTAAAATGTTTATAAAATGTAACAAATTTTGATCTGAAAGTTTTCAATTTTTCATACTTTTAAAAACCATTTTCTAGGGGTACCGGGGGGGGGGGGGGTAATAAATATTTAACATACTGTCAGAAAATCTTCCATATAATTAGTGTTTAAAAAAGTTTTGTAAAAATTTACTTATTTATTGAGAATAACTAGTTTGAAAGTTCTCCCAATATTCATAAAATTGTACGTGGTAATCTTCTATTATATTAATACGATACCGAAAAAACTTCGTTCATCGTCGTACAGACTTCAAAGTTCACCTACTTTTTCCAATAGGTTACTTACAAAAATGTTCATTTCACCATGTTATTATAGTTTGTAACAATGCGCACTGGCACTATTCGTGTCAAACATGTTAAACTGAACATTTTTTTATGAACAACATATTGTTGCACATGCGCAGTAGTGCACCACAGCTGTGTAAACGTGCGCACTACTAAACAAACATTTCACATGCGCAGTTGTTTTGTATTGCTGTTACACATGCGCAATCATGCACAGTCATAGTCACACATGTGCTCTAATTAAATTCAAAAATTACGCATGCGCAGTGCTGTACTTCACCAGATAATTAAATTTTCACTACATATAGCATACTTTTTTTAATAAGTGCGCAGTAAATTCCGTCTTATTATTGCGCATGCGTAACACGGTAACATGATATCTGCACATGCGCAAAGGTACTTTTATTTAAAAAATTTGTTAAAATTGTTTTCTTTTCATTATTATTGTAATTAATGACCCATAATAGAAAAGAATATTCAAAATTCAATTTAAATATTGGAATTCAAGAAATTTAATAGAAAAATTTATATTATTGAACATAAAAAATAATAAAAACATTAAAAGTGTATTTAATTTTATTAATTTTAATCTTTTTTTCTTTAAAATGTTTATAAAATGTAACAAATTTTGATCGGAAAGTTTTCAATTTTTCATACTTTTAAAAACCATTTTCTAGGGGTACCGGGGGGGGGGGGGGTAATAAATATTTAACATACTGTCAGAAAATCTTCCATATAATTAGTGTTTAAAAAAGTTTTGTAAAAATTTACTTATTTATTGAGAATAACTAGTTTGAAAGTTCTCCCAATATTCATAAAATTGTACGTGGTAATCTTCTATTATATTAATACGATACCGAAAAAACTTCGTTCATCGTCGTACAGACTTCAAAGTTCACCTACTTTTTCCAATAGGTTACTTACAAAAATGTTCATTTCACCATGTTATTATAGTTTGTAACAATGCGCACTGGCACTATTCGTGTCAAACATGTTAAACTGAACATTTTTTTATGAACAACATATTGTTGCACATGCGCAGTAGTGCACCACAGCTGTGTAAACGTGCGCACTACTAAACAAACATTTCACATGCGCAGTTGTTTTGTATTGCTGTTACACATGCGCAATCATGCACAGTCATAGTCACACATGTGCTCTAATTAAATTCAAAAATTACGCATGCGCAGTGCTGTACTTCACCAGATAATTAAATTTTCACTACATATAGCATACTTTTTTTAATAAGTGCGCAGTAAATTCCGTCTTATTATTGCGCATGCGTAACACGGTAACATGATATCTGCACATGCGCAAAGGTACTTTTATTTAAAAAATTTGTTAAAATTGTTTTCTTTTCATTATTATTGTAATTAATGACCCATAATAGAAAAGAATATTCAAAATTCAATTTAAATATTGGAATTCAAGAAATTTAATAGAAAAATTTATATTATTGAACATAAAAAATAATAAAAACATTAAAAGTGTATTTAATTTTATTAATTTTAATCTTTTTTTCTTTAAAATGTTTATAAAATGTAACAAATTTTGATCGGAAAGTTTTCAATTTTTCATACTTTTAAAAACCATTTTCTAGGGGTACCGGGGGGGGGGGGGGTAATAAATATTTAACATACTGTCAGAAAATCTTCCATATAATTAGTGTTTAAAAAAGTTTTGTAAAAATTTACTTATTTATTGAGAATAACTAGTTTGAAAGTTCTCCCAATATTCATAAAATTGTACGTGGTAATCTTCTATTATATTAATACGATACCGAAAAAACTTCGTTCATCGTCGTACAGACTTCAAAGTTCACCTACTTTTTCCAATAGGTTACTTACAAAAATGTTCATTTCACCATGTTATTATAGTTTGTAACAATGCGCACTGGCACTATTCGTGTCAAACATGTTAAACTGAACATTTTTTTATGAACAACATATTGTTGCACATGCGCAGTAGTGCACCACAGCTGTGTAAACGTGCGCACTACTAAACAAACATTTCACATGCGCAGTTGTTTTGTATTGCTGTTACACACGCGCAATCATGCACAGTCATAGTCACACATGTGCTCTAATTAAATTCAAAAATTACGCATGCGCAGTGCTGTACTTCACCAGATAATTAAATTTTCACTACATATAGCATACTTTTTTTAATAAGTGCGCAGTAAATTCCGTCTTATTATTGCGCATGCGTAACACGGTAACATGATATCTGCACATGCGCAAAGGTACTTTTATTTAAAAAATTTGTTAAAATTGTTTTCTTTTCATTATTATTGTAATTAATGACCCATAATAGAAAAGAATATTCAAAATTCAATTTAAATATTGGAATTCAAGAAATTTAATAGAAAAATTTATATTATTGAACATAAAAAATAATAAAAACATTAAAAGTGTATTTAATTTTATTAATTTTAATCTTTTTTTCTTTAAAATGTTTATAAAATGTAACAAATTTTGATCTGAAAGTTTTCAATTTTTCATACTTTTAAAAACCATTTTCTAGGGGTACCGGGGGGGGGGGGTAATAAATATTTAACATACTGTCAGAAAATCTTCCATATAATTAGTGTTTAAAAAAGTTTTGTAAAAATTTACTTATTTATTGAGAATAACTAGTTTGAAAGTTCTCCCAATATTCATAAAATTGTACGTGGTAATCTTCTATTATATTAATACGATACCGAAAAAACTTCGTTCATCGTCGTACAGACTTCAAAGTTCACCTACTTTTTCCAATAGGTTACTTACAAAAATGTTCATTTCACCATGTTATTATAGTTTGTAACAATGCGCACTGGCACTATTCGTGTCAAACATGTTAAACTGAACATTTTTTTATGAACAACATATTGTTGCACATGCGCAGTAGTGCACCACAGCTGTGTAAACGTGCGTACTACTAAACAAACATTTCACATGCGCAGTTGTTTTGTATTGCTGTTACACATGCGCAATCATGCACAGTCATAGTCACACATGTGCTCTAATTAAATTCAAAAATTACGCATGCGCAGTGCTGTACTTCACCAGATAATTAAATTTTCACTACATATAGCATACTTTTTTTAATAAGTGCGCAGTAAATTCCGTCTTATTATTGCGCATGCGTAACACGGTAACATGATATCTGCACATGCGCAAAGGTACTTTTATTTAAAAAATTTGTTAAAATTGTTTTCTTTTCATTATTATTGTAATTAATGACCCATAATAGAAAAGAATATTCAAAATTCAATTTAAATATTGGAATTCAAGAAATTTAATAGAAAAATTTATATTATTGAACATAAAAAATAATAAAAACATTAAAAGTGTATTTAATTTTATTAATTTTAATCTTTTTTTCTTTAAAATGTTTATAAAATGTAACAAATTTTGATCTGAAAGTTTTCAATTTTTCATACTTTTAAAAACCATTTTCTAGGGGTACCGGGGGGGGGGGTAATAAATATTTAACATACTGTCAGAAAATCTTCCATATAATTAGTGTTTAAAAAAGTTTTGTAAAAATTTACTTATTTATTGAGAATAACTAGTTTGAAAGTTCTCCCAATATTCATAAATATGTACGTGGTAATCTTCTATTATATTAATACGATACCGAAAAAACTTCGTTCATCGTCGTACAGACTTCAAAGTTCACCTACTTTTTCCAATAGGTTACTTACAAAAATGTTCATTTCACCATGTTATTATAGTTTGTAACAATGCGCACTGGCACTATTCGTGTCAAACATGTTAAACTGAACATTTTTTTATGAACAACATATTGTTGCACATGCGCAGTAGTGCACCACAGCTGTGTAAACGTGCGCACTACTAAACAAACATTTCACATGCGCAGTTGTTTTGTATTGCTGTTACACATGCGCAATCATGCACAGTCATAGTCACACATGTGCTCTAATTAAATTCAAAAATTACGCATGCGCAGTGCTGTACTTCACCAGATAATTAAATTTTCACTACATATAGCATACTTTTTTTAATAAGTGCGCAGTAAATTCCGTCTTATTATTGCGCATGCGTAACACGGTAACATGATATCTGCACATGCGCAAAGGTACTTTTATTTAAAAAATTTGTTAAAATTGTTTTCTTTTCATTATTATTGTAATTAATGACCCATAATAGAAAAGAATATTCAAAATTCAATTTAAATATTGGAATTCAAGAAATTTAATAGAAAAATTTATATTATTGAACATAAAAAATAATAAAAACATTAAAAGTGTATTTAATTTTATTAATTTTAATCTTTTTTTCTTTAAAATGTTTATAAAATGTAACAAATTTTGATCGGAAAGTTTTCAATTTTTCATACTTTTAAAAACCATTTTCTAGGGGTACCGGGGGGGGGGGGTAATAAATATTTAACATACTGTCAGAAAATCTTCCATATAATTAGTGTTTAAAAAAGTTTTGTAAATATTTACTTATTTATTGAGAATAACTAGTTTGGAAGTTCTCCCAATATTCATAAAATTGTACGTGGTAATCTTCTATTATATTAATACGATACCGAAAAAACTTCGTTCATCGTCGTACTGCGCATGTGTTAAATCGACAAAAACCTACGCGCAATTTTTTCATTTGTTTTTTAAGAATAATTTTTTATTTTGTATCCTACTTTAAGTATATTTTTCTTACATTTTGAAATAATTAGTTTTTCGAAATAATTTAAATGACAATGTGTCGATTTAGACTATTTTTGGATAAATGAAAATTTTAACGATCACAAAGCTTTTTCTATGTGGAAACAAACATTATTCCAATATAGAAACATAACGGAAATAAACTCAGATTCGAAAATTTAATTTAAAAAAAAATGTAGATCCATTAAGATTTTTTATATTTTTTCTGTGATCATTTACAAAAATAGTTTAGATTATCAAGCTTCAAATTTTGCAATAATAATATAATAGAACTCATACTCAATTAGTACCTATAATCGATCAGTGATAATTCAATTAGACAACATTAATTAATAGCTTCATAATATTGATGTAAATAATACATTACATATTACAAGATTTATTTTTTCCAATATAATAATAATAAAACATAACAATAAAAATTATTGAAATATAAAAAATTTGTAAAAAAAATATTAAACATTCAATTAACAATAAGTTTACTAATATTTTATGAAATGTCCACATCAATAAACAATTAAATTAATATTAATGACCGAGCGAGCGTCAGCGAGCGAGGTTCATTACGCTAGTTTATAATAAATATGCAATATTGGCAAAAATGCGGCAATTAAGAATTTTTTATTTTCAAAAGAGAGTAATATTTGTTTCAAAAAAATTTATTTATTTATTCATTTAGTTTAGTTTAAACGGGTGATAAAAACCCATTAAGAAAATGGGTTTTTATCAAAAAAATTAATCTCAATTGCAAAATACTCAACTTATAAGTGAGCCTAAATTAAAATTATTAAAAGTTTCAACAGTTGAAATTAAATTCTTTCAAAGTTTTAAAAAATGTAAATAACACTTTACTCAATTTTTAATAAAACTGCTATTAACATTGCAATTATTAACTTTTACCTTTCCTAACATTAGCCCTTTCGTGCCCCCGGGAAACCTAGCGGTTTGAAAAAATTTCAAAATTCAAAATGCCTGAGATTTTTTCGAAATTGCTCAAATTCGCTTAAAATTTGTTACTTGGGGGATTTCGGGGTCGATGATTACGAATACGATGTCAGATTTTCGAAAATCAAAATAGCGGGTTAAATATGGTGGACAGTTTTTATAGATGATCAATTCAATTCATTATACATGGTGAGACTCGAAAAAGTTTAACCCAAAATTCTTATCACTAAAAGTTTTTTTACAGGTAGTGATGCATGTCGAGCAAACGATCTGATCGACTTCACATCTGATCGTCTACTGTTTGCTCGATTATGATTGAATTGAACAAATTACTTTTTTTTAATCTTTTAATAATTAGCATAATTTTTGAAAATATCTTTAAGTAAGAATCATTTCTTTTTGTTGACTTTTTTTATCTGTCACGTGGGTAATTTCATTGACTTTCGTCTAAGGGATGTTGCTGCCATAAGTGTTTCAAAAATAAATTTGTTTTATAAGTCATTATTAAACTCCATAGAATTCATTTCTAATAAAGATTTTGATAATATTTTCTTTTTCACCCAAACAGCAACGGATGTTGCTGAAACATCCGGTGCTGTTCGGGCATTTACAAAATGTTAATTAAAGACGTGAAAGTATAGCGTTTTGAGTTTATATTTCAAACTTTTTTAAATTACTAACTATAGGTTTAAATAAAATTCCGCTAAAAAAGAATGTCAATATATATTTTAAAGATTTGTGTGTGGTAATTTATTTTTTATATAAAGCATAATTATAATAAGAAAAATGGATTTCAGATTGATCTATAAAGACTGTCAATTTTTGTGATATTTAGAAGCATATTTTTTATAAAATTATTTAATAACAAATTTGGATACTTACGAGGTTTGAAATTAATACATTAACTTTTCTTATTCAGAACAATAATTTAAAAAAAAAATTTGTTTATTATAAAATTAAATTTCAAATTCATGAAAAATGACATCTTTCAACACATCGTATCTTTCTTCTGTAAGCTTTTAAAAGATTCAAACTTAACACATATATTTAAGTTTGTACAAAAAATGTAAAAAATTGTAAAATAAATTCTATATTCAAATTTTACGAGGTTATTTTGCTTAATTTGTAAAATTTTTAAGTTTGCAATTAATCATAAAAGAGGTTACTTTTTTAAAATTTCGGTATGTCAGTATATATCAACAAACAGAAAGGATTCTTATTTAACGATATTCTCAAAAGTTATGCTAATTATTAAAAGGTAAATAAAAAGTAATTTGTTCAATTCAATCATAATCGAGCAAACAGCAGACAATCAGATGTGAAGTCGATCAGATCGTTTGCTCGACATGCATCACTATTTACAGGTCGTTTCCATTGGAATTCAGACAGGCTATATATGTTGAAGTTAGGGAATAATAATTATTCTTGGATCAATAATAAATTATTCTTGATCCAAGAATAATTATACTAGTTCCGATTATAATGATAATTCATGCTTGATCGAATGCATAAATGCATTGGTACAAGAAAACATTCCTCTCAGTGTATGTTATTTTTCAGACAATTGTAGACGACACGTATCTTCTCATTACGTTGAGAAAAATTATTCAACGAAATTATGCGGATTTGAATTTTGTAAGTTGGAAAGTGAGATAAAAGAAAATAACGTTAAAATATTTAAAATTAATATATCACTAGCAACATTAACGCGCGCCCAAGCGCGCGACAAACTGTCCATTGTTGTTGGTCATTTAAAACTATAAATTTTTGCAAATCCAAATAATGGAAATTACGAATTTGAAGAAAATATCTAAAAAATGACAAAAATAATTGACAGTTGAAAAAAAATTCGAAAAATAACTACATAATTACACATTTGAAAGAAATAGTTTAAAAAAATTTAACAATAAATATTAAATTTAAACAATATAGTTGAAAAATTATAGAAATAACTGTTCAAAATAATTGCAAATTGAACAACTTTCGATTGGAAATCGAAAAAAAAATTTAAATTGAAAAAAATAATAAAAAGTTAAGAAAATAAATTGCCAATTTAAGAATTAAATTAAATATGGAAAAAATAGTTGGTAACTGGAACAAAAATTACAAAATGGCGAAAATATTGGACAATTTAAAACAAAATTTAAAAAATGTCTAGATTAATACACAACCGAACAAAATCATTTAAAAAATCAAAGAATAATTTAAAAATTTTAAGATAATTGAACATTGAAAAAATTGTAGAAAATATATGAAAATTGTGGAAAATAATTAATATTAGAAAATAAAAAAATAATTGAAAAATGACGAGAATAATTAAAAAATTGATGAAAATATGTGAAAATAAACGAAAATAACTGTCAATTGAAAACAAAATTCGAAAAATGACTAGATTAATAGACAACTGAAAAAAATAATTGAAAAAATTAAACAAGAAATATTAAATTTAAATAAAAGAATTGCAAATTGAAAGAATTATTGTTGGAATTAATTGAACATTTAACAACTGGATTAAAAATCAAAAACAATAATAAAAAATTGAAGAAAGCAATTAAAAATTTAAGAATTGAATTTAATATTAAGTAATATTCTTAAAAATTGAAGAATGGAAATAAAAATTTAAGAAATTAATTAATCAATTAAATTTAAAATTGAAGAAACTTAATGATAATCGAAAGTTGAATAGAAAAAGGCGATAATAATAATAGTAGTAACAATTGAATTGAAATTATAAAACAATTTTGATAAGTGAAAAAATTAATTAAAAAAATGCGAGAATTATTGAATATTGAGGAATTAATGGAAAATCGATAAAAATAATTGAAAATTAAATAAAATATTTGAGAATTAAAGAAAATAATTAAAAATTGAAGAAATAAATTGAAAATTAAAGAATTAAATGGAAATATCAAGAAAATAATTGATAATTAAAAAATAAAATTACAATGTGACAAAAATAATTAACTATTAAAAAAAATAATTAACAATTGAAAAAAAAATCGAAGAATGGTGAGAATAATCGGGATTTGAATTTTTTTTTTAAATTAATGAATAATCATAAAATTGAAGGAGAATAATAAATTGTCAATTAAAAACTGATGAAAATTATGCATAAAATTGTAGAAAATAAATGAAAATTGAAGAATTGTATTGAAATTTCAATAAAATAATTGATAATTGAAAGGAAATTTACAAAATGACTAAAAATTTTAAATATTAAAAAAAAATTTATAAATGAGGAGAATAAATGACAAATGAAAGAAAAATGTCAAATCTGTAAAGAATAATCAATAACAGAACAAAATATATACAAAAATTAAAGAACAATTATAACATATAAAGAGAATTATAATTGTATATTGAAAACTGTTGAAAATTATAGCAACATAAACATTGAAAAACATTGAATTGTTTCTGGTCTTTTACAACTATAAATTTTTGCAAGTACAAATGAGATTAATAATTTCATGAAATTTGTTATTTAAATTGATTTTAACTTTAGTTAATATAGGAATTACAAAGTTACTCATATAGGAAAAGATCTTGAAAATAAGTCTCTTAATGTTCTTAATGTTCTTATTTTCAAGATCTTTTCCTATTAAATATTACAAGTCGAAACAAAACAATTACATCTTTTCTTTTTAAAGTTACTCATACTTTAATGTTAATAAACTTCAGTTATTTTAAACTTTTATTTCTTTAAATTTTAATTAATAAAAATTTTATTTAATAAAAATTGGAACTATTATAAACTTTACATATTTTTAAAATCTAATAATACATTTGGGGCAAAATTCCTGAACTGTCCAGGTCAAGAAATAAAATTTATTTAAACTTTGCTATAATGTTTCCATTGTTGGTGGAAGTGTAAATACCAAATATTTTCAAATTCCATAAAATAATTTTTGAGTTACACAGTTTTAAAATTTTGAATTTTTTTAAAATGTATTTTTTAAATTTAATATATTTCTAATTAAATTGCATAAAAGTTAACATATATATAGTGATTTTTAAAGCTTTTTTTACGGGCTATTCGATGATAATAAATGTTTTTTTGTAAAAAAAAAATTTGACCCTTAAGGAGGTTAGGTTCACGACGGTAGTCAAGATAACTATTTTTTTTTTAAATGTTCAAATATGAAATAAATTTTAATATGTAAATTAAAAGATCATTTTTGAAAATAATGTTGTGTACATTTTTATGTAAAAATCTGTAAATAATTAAAATTTAAAAAAAAAACAGTAATATTTTGAAGAACGTAGTGCTTTGCAGTTAGAGATCTGGCAACATGGCATGAACAGCTGATGCGAGCGCATGCGAATTAGTGTTGTTTTGGTCAAACGTTATTTATAACTAACCGTTGTTTTATATATTTAAAAGTTTTAAGTATAACTTTTCATTGAAGCTTTAATTAAAGTAATTATTAAAGTTTAAAAAGTTTTATGTTAAAGCGATTATGCTAAACAAATTGAAATATGTGATTTAAATACAGGACTTGTTCAGGTTGTATAAACAAGAAATATGAGCGTTGCGTTTTATTTGTTAAAAAGTTTTATGTATAGCTTTCAATTAAAGCGCATTTTTAATAAACTTTGTTTTGTGTTAAAAACCATTAAGAAAGTGATTACGCTAAAAAAATTAAAATATACGGTTTTGTATGTTCATGTTATAAAAGCAAAAAAAATCAAACTTTACTTTAAATATAAGCGTTGTTTTATGTATTAAAAACTTTTATGTCTAGTTTTTAATTCAAGCGTACTCTTAATAAACTTTATTTTATGTTTAAATCTTTATTTTAGCGATTACGCTAAAAAATTAAAAATATGTGATTTTGAATTAAAATTTCGGCTGTTAAATCCAAACATTAGCAAAATTATTTTTGAATAAAAGAATTATTAACTATAAAAGGTATTATTATATTTTCAATTCATAAACTACAGTTTACTCATTTCCAAAAATTCTGTCTGTTATAATAAAGTTTTGAAACCCAACTTTTTTAAAAATATTTTCTTAATCCGAAATATTATGCAATAATTATTGGATACACAGAGCTTTTCAAAACTTTTAATAATAACATATATACTTCAATGTGTAATCATAATGTAATATTTCATATTATTTAATTAATAACTTATTTATTTTCAAGATAAATATAAGATACTAAATGCATTAATATTTTTACGTAAAATGAAGAGACAATTTAATAAATTGTTTTTTTTTTTCACTTTTTGAAATAGTGTATTTTTCAGTACTCAGCTTTATTTGAATTACCGCGTTACTCCGCTTCTCCCACCGCTCTCAACAGTTGCGATGTTGCCACGCACTCCGCGTCACTCACGTCAAAAAAAAAATTACAAGTAACTAAGTTTTGGATAAATAATACTCTGCAACTAAACAGTCGATTTCGTTCTCTTTAAAGTATTATGTTCCTTAAACATTGAATTAATTTTGCTCTAATTTTGAGTTGAATCTCTCCGCTGTGTCAAAAGTTATTAACCAAGTTGTTATTTTTTTTCAATTTTTTTTTTGCGGTCATTAGCTCAATGCTAAATACTGAGAAAAATAGTAAACTTTGGCCGTCAATATCTTGAAAACTCTAACGCGACCCGCGCGAGTAACTAGTGGTTTCTCGAGCGCGCGCGGGTATTTGAGATGTATTTTTGACTGAAGTATTTAGAGTTCCACTCTAATTTTTACATATCTTATAGGAAAAAAATCAAGCTTTCCATTGAGATAGGTTAATTTTTTTTTAAAAACTCCGATTTCGAGATACAATCAAATTAACACTTTGACCTTGAATTTAAGGGTCAAATTTTTAAAAAAAAAAAAATTTATTATCATCGAATAGCCCGTAAAAAAATCTTTAAAAATCACTATATAATATGTTAACTTTTATGCAATCTAATTAGAAATATAATAATTTTAAAAAAATACATTTTAAAAAAATTTAAAATTTTAAAACTGTGTAACTCAAAAACTATTTCATGGAATTTAAAAATATTTAGTATTTACACTTCTACTAACAATGGAAACATTTTAGCAAAGTTGAATAAATTCTATTTTTTGACCTTGACAGTTCAGGAATTTTGACCCATATTTAAATTATTTTTAACATTAACCATTATATAAAAACTCCTAATTATACAAACAAGTTTCACTGTAACATCAAAGCTTTAATCAGTCCAAATTTTGAAAATAATAATTTAGACTATAATTTGAATCAATGAAAATTGGGCCTAATGGAATTTGAAATGAAGTGAAATTTATATTTACAAAAAAAAAAAAAAAAATTGTGAAAAGTTTAAATGTTTAGTTATTGATAATCAGAATAATAAAAACGCAAGGATTGATTAAAATTTAGATAATTTAAAGCCTAATAACCTTAAAAAATTAATTAATTAATAAAGATTTTCATTAAAAATAATTATTTCAAAATTTTAATCATATCAATTTCCAATGATCTAAATATCAATTAATTTAATCACAAGAACATTTCAAGGTAATTTATATTGATAGAATTAAATTTTAATTTACTAAAAATTTTAGTATATGGAAATTTCAGTTAAATATTTTAGGGTAAACTGTATTTTAATTAATTTATTTTCTGTCAATTCAGTTAAATTAACTCTTATGAAAGTAGACTCTAATTTTAATTTAAAGGTTGTACATTTTTTTAAACGTAACTGATTTAAAACAAAAAAATATCTAAGTGACAAACTTCAGGTGCGGACAGACAAAAATGAATAAATCTTGCGAAGAATGAATGAATGAAAAATTTTATTATAGATTTTTGCCATTGTATATATATTAAAATGATCCTTTCTGTGTCTAATTAGGGCTTTCATGTTCTTTTTAATTCCATAAGTCAATTTGAAATCTTTTCAAATTTAACAAAATGTTGTCTTTTTTTGAAAAAAATCAAAATTTTTCAAAAAACCCATTGCACAGTGGTTTAAAATGAGAATTTACTGTTCAAAATTCTCCACAGCCCGCAATTCTTAATCAATTTTTTTTTTTTAATTTCTCAGTATAACATTATCTATAAAACTGTCATTTTCGATTTTTTACTTTCTGAAGGTATAACGATTATTTTCTATAAGAATTTATTAGAGCCCCACTTCCTGGGAAGAATAAAAAAAAAATTTTCATTTTAAGAAAAGAAAATTCATAGTTTTTTCAAACCCTCTACTAGATACAACAAAATTACAAATAAAAAAATGTTCCAATTAAAAAGTAGAGTAAAAAAGTCTAATTGCTTTTATCTCTAACTTGCGAATCTTTCGAATTATTAATTATAACAGGAATTAAATCTAAAGGCATACATTGCGTAATTTCAAATTTTTAAGAAATCATTATTTATTAACTTAATTGCTTATTATAATTTGTTAGTTTTTAGGCATTTAAGATTTTGTGCATTTCTGTAATGTATTGAAACTTTATTATAATTGCAAAAATGCAAAACTTAAGGATTTAATTCATGTTATAATTAATAATAACAATTTGAAAGATTCGCAAGTTAGAGATAAAAGCAATTAGACTTTTTTACTCTACTTTTTAAAAGGAAAATTTTTTCTATTTGGAATTTTGTTGTATCTAGTAGAGGGTTTGAAAAAACTTTGAATTTTCTTTTCTTAAAAAGAAGAAAAGTTTTTATTCTTCCCCAGAAAGCGGTACTTCAATAAATTCTTATAGAAAAGAATCGTTATACCTCCAGAAAGTAGTAAACAAATCAAGAGAAAAAGAAATGCTGGGGTTTTTGGTAAAATGCGATTTTTATTTTTTTCGAAAAACGCCGACATTTTGTTAAATTTGTCAATATTTTAAATTCACTTATGGAATTTAAAAGAACATGAAAGACCTAATTAGACACAGAAAGGATCATTTTAATATATACAATAGGAAAAAAGATATAAAAATTTCACAAAATTTTAACATTATGTTCTTTTAATCACACTTTTTAACTTAAAAAATTCGTTAGAATTTTTTTTTCACAAAAACGGAAAAAGACATGTCGTCTAAAATTGTCTAACAAATAACATATTTCGATGAGAAATGATTCCCTTACTTTAATATACATATCCTATATTTGAATTGAAATAGAAAGGACCTACATATATTTGTTCACTGATGAAATTAGAAGATTTCAAGCCTAAAATGAAAAAAATCTGTCGACGGATTTTTAAAATTAACTCGATTTTTCTCAATTTTTTTAAAGGTTAATTGCTCTTATTTTATTAAAAATTAAAGTTTTTAATTTTTTTTTTGTTCTCTTGTTTGAGGTTTTGTAAACTATTTTCCATAGGTAAAGACATTTTTTTTGTTAATCTTCGCTCTCTAAGTCTGAATTAGTGGTTTTTCACTAAAAAATTAGAGAAAAATCGGTCACTATTAAATAGAGAATATTTCATTAATATAGAAAACTACTAGACTTCCGGTTGGATATTGTAGTAGAAAACACGCGTACGGTATACGTTGGTGAAAATACCAAAAAGTAAAGCGGTTAAAGTGATTTGAGAAGTAAAGAGAGTGTAGAAGTAGAAGTGCTAAATACGAAGTGTTAAAATATAAAATAGGAGTCATCGATAAGTTGGTGATAAGTAAAGAAAGTGACGAGAAAAGAGTGATTATAATTTTGAGGTTAGAAAAGATGAAATATGGAGAAGTGAACATTTGACTAGGGTAGTGTGCCAAGTTTAGTGTTAGAGAGCGCTAGTGATAAAAGTGGGAAAATTCGAAAAATCAAAATGGGAAGACCGCCTCTAACTAACAGGAATAATAATGGAAGGGATGGAAGAGATAATACTTTAGATAAATTTGGAATAAACAAAAAAGATACAGAAGAATTGGAGGCAAAATAGTTAAAACACTGAAAGAAATTGGAGATGAGATAAAAAACCAGATAAAAGAGCAACAAGAACAGATGATGACAGAATTTTACAATATGTTGATAGAAAAAGAAAGAGAATGGGAAAAAGAAAGAAATAGTTGGAAAGAAGAAAAACAAGGACTGGAGGAAAGAATTAAAAGATTGGAATGGGAAAGGGAGAAATCAGAAAGAGAGAAAAGAAAGTTGAGTATAATTATAAAAGGAGAGGAATTTACAGAAGATAGTGAAGAAGAAAAATTAGAAGAAAAAGTAGATAGCTTTCTAGAAAGAAATTTAAAAGAAAAAGTAAAAGTAGTAAATGCTTATATAATGAAAAAAGAAAAAGGAGACAGAAAGGGAAAAGTTGTCTTAGCTAAATTAGAAGATTGAATATGAAAAAGCAAATAATGATGAAGAAGAAGAATCTTGAAAAGGGGACATATATAGATGATGATTTGACTATGACGGAAAGAAAAGTACAAGAGGAAGTCAGAAGAATAGCAAAAGATGAAAGAGAAAAAGGAAATATTACGAAAATTGGTTACATGAAATTACAAGTAAATGGCAAATGGATAAAGTGGAATGAATGGAAGGAAGATTTCATAGAAGAAACAGGCAAAAGAAGAAAGGAATAGGAAAAGAAAGAGGAAAGGAAGCGACAAGGTAGGGGAGTGAAAATTTGTGTGTGGAATATAGCTGGAGTATTAAATAAGGACAAAGAAACTTGGGAATATTTGTGTAATTTTGATATAGTAGGTTTAGTGGAAACGTGGTTGGAAAAGGAGAAGTGGGAAAAAATTAAAGAAAAGTTACCGAAGAAATTCAACTGGAAATGTGTATTTGCCGAACGAGAAAATAAAAAGGGAAGGGCAAAAGGGGGGATATTGATAGGGGTAAGTAAGAAAATAAAAGAAGAAGAATATCAAGAATGGAAAAGCAACATAGTTGAACAAAAAGTGAAATATAATGGGAAAGAATGGAGATTTGTGATTGTATATAGTCAAAATATTAAAGAAACATTAGAAACGATTACAAAAAAAATAAAAGAAGAAAATGAAGAAAGGTTGATATTGGGAGGAGATTGGAATGTGAGGACGGGGGAAGAAGGAGGTTTGACATATCAGGGGGTGGGAAATGAAGATGTAAGAATATCAAAAGATAAAATTATAAATAGGGAAGGAAAAATAATGATAAACGAATTGGAAGAAAGAGGATGGATAATAATTAATGGAAGCAAAGAAGAAAAAGGAGAATACACATATGTTGGAAAAAGGGGAGCTTCAGTGATAGACTATATAATTGGAAACCAAGAAGCAGTGGAAGAGATACGAAAGCTAAAAATAGGAGGAAGAACAGAATCAGATCATTTACCAATGGAGTTGGAAATAGAAGGAGAGGGAATTGAAGAAGAGAAAGTAGTAGATAACGAGAGCGCAGAAAGAAGAGATTGGTCAGAAGAAGGAATTAAAGAATATCATGAAAACTGTAAGGAATGGAAATGTAATGAGGAAATAATAGAAAAAATATGGGCAGAAATCAAGAAAAAGATAAATGAAGCAATTCCTAAAATACCAAGAAATAGAAGAAAATGGATAATCGGTGAAAAATTATGGCATGATAAGGAATGGAAATTAAGAAAAAGAGAATTGAGAAAGGAATTACGAAAATACAAAAAAGGAAAAACGAAAAGAGAAGAATATATACAAAGAAAAAAGGAATATAAAGATTGGTGTAGTGAAAAAAGAAAGGAATATGAAAAAATCGAAGAAGAAAAAATAAGGAATATAAAAACGGAACAAGAAGCTTGGAATTACATAAATAAATTCAGAAAAAAAAGAAATGCAATCGATGATGGCATTGAAATGGAAGAGTGGCGAACTCACTTTAAAATGAGATTTGGAGGGAAAGATAATAAAGAAATACTAGAAGAGGAGGATGAAGATGAGGAGGAAAATGTTACTGAAGAAAGGGAGAAATCAGAAATTAGTAAAGAGGAAGTAATAGAACAAGTTAAAAAATTAAAAACAGGAAAAGCACCCGGGGAAGATAAAATAGAAAACCAAGTGTGGAAATTGATGCCAACATCAATAGGAGAAACTTTTTGGAAAATGATAGACACAATATTGAAAAAAGGAGGAATACCTGAAGAATGGAATATAGGCATTGTTAGTCCGATATATAAAAAGGGAGAGAAAAATAATGTGGAAAACTATAGGGGGGCGACATTGATAAATACAGCTTATAAAATATACGCTGGAATCCTGAATGAAAGATTGATAAAGGAAGTAGACCAAAAATTAACAGAAACACAATTTGGATTTAGAAAAGCAAGAGGAGTATCGGACGCAATATTTGTCTTAAATCATCTGATAGATAGGGAATTGGGAGTAAAGGGAGGCAAGGTTTTTGCATGTTTTGTTGATTTGACACAAGCATTCGATAGAGTGGATAGAAGTCTACTGAGAAAGGAATTACAAAAGATAGGAGTAAGCTATAGACTGCAGAAAAGGATTATGGAAACGTACAAGGAAACTGTGAATAAAGTAAAAGTTGGAGACACATATTCGAGAGAATTTTGGACGACAAGGGGAGTACGTCAGGGATGTCCATTAAGTCCAACCCTATTTAAAATTTATTTAAATGACATGGAAGAAGAAATTAAAAAGGAACAAACAGGAGGCATAGTAATAGGAAAACAAAAAATCTGGACAATAACATATGTATATATGTAGTAGTTTTCGAGAATGGAAAGGGGAAAAAAAAGAGTAGAGAATGGAAATGGGGCGAGGAAGAACTAGAGGAAGTTAATGAAATAAAATACTTAGGGTTTATTATGCAGAAGAATTTAGGGGTAGAGAGACAATTGAAAGAAAGAAAAAGAAAAGCAGTAATAGCAATGAAAGGGACTTGGAGCATTGGCGAAAGAATTTTTAGAGATAATTTCGAAAGAAGAATGAATATGTTTAAAGCATTGGTCGAGAGTGTTGGACTGTTTGGAGCGGAAAGCTGGGGATGGAAGAGCGACGACAGATTAAATGGCATAACCCGAAAATACATTAAATGGATCTTAGGACTGGACATGACAACACCCAATTATATTTTACTGGAAGAAACAAAAGTAGAAGAAATAAAAGAGAAAGCGTTAAGAAGAGCCATAAGATACGAAGACAAAGCAAGGAAATCAGAAAAGATATTAGTGAAAGAATGCATAAAGGAAAGAGAAAGTGAAGGAAGAAAGGGGGGAGAAGGGAAGTGGGCAAAGTTAAGAAGAAAAACATTAGAAGAGGCAATAGGAAGAACGGAGAAGAATACATTATTGGAAAAAGGGGAAGATTTAGAAGAAAAATGTATGGACAAGATTCAAAGGAAAGGAATAGAAGAAAGAAGAAAAAAAAAAAGAAGAATCACGATACAATAAAATGTATAAAGAAATATGGAAGGAAGAAAAACCAAGTTATTTAAAAGAAAATAGAAAGTTCAAGGATAGAAAAATTATTGCGAGGTATAGATGTGGAAATGAAGCAAGAGCGAAGGAATTCTGGAAGGAGAAAGAAGAAAAAGTATGTAGAATTTGTAGCAAGGAAGAATAAAGTATAGAACATGTATTAAAGGAGTGTGAAGAAACAAAGGTAAATGAAGAGATAAATGAAGTACTAAAAGAAAATGGACAAGGAATAGAAATAATAAGAAAGTATAAAGTTAGAATGTAAGTTTAATGTTTTGTTTAAAGGAACTGATTTTAGATACGCAGAAAAATGTTTAATCGAAGAGTTTAGCTCAATAAGTTTGGATTTAGATTAAAATATTGAATCAAATTTTAATTCATAATTAAGGAAAATGTAAAAGAGTGTAAACAGCGGAAGTTCGTCCGAAACCGAAAGGTGTGGACTATTAATAAATAATAAATAGAAAACTACTAAATAACTACTAAACATTAGTGAAATATTCACTATTTAATGATGACCGATTTTTCGCTAATTCATTAGTGGAAAACCACTAATTCAGATTAAGAGAGCGTTAAATTTAAGAAAAACCACTAAAAATCGTGTTTTTTTGTTGATATATGTATTATTTGCCAAATACAATACTCTCTTGCAATAGCAAAGAGTTTCAAAGTACGTATTTTTATGTTTGAAATAAAAAAAATGTTTTAAATTTACTGCAATTGATCGGCAGTTACAGCATTCATAAACAAGAAAAATGAGGAGCCCAAAATGTTTCGAGGAGAACAAGTAGTTGCATGTACTTAAATATGCTTAGCGGATCACAAATTTTGACATATTGGAACACTTCATTAAAAAACAAACAAAATAAAAAAAAAACGTTTTAAGAAATCTATTAATGGATTCAAGATAGGTATTCTCGAATGAATTTGAATCTCACCACTTGCTATTTGCAAAAATTAATAATATACCAAATTCATTCGAGAATATCTTGAACCCCTTATTTCTGCATTTGTTTCGAGAAATCATACAAAACTCGACAAAAAAATCCGGTTTTTGGTAGTTTTTCTTAAATTAACGACGATTAAAACAAAAAAAATCTTTACACAAGGAAAGTAGAATCGAGAAAAATCGAGGTTAATTTTAAAAACCCTCGACATATTTTTTCATTCTAGGCTAGAAATCTTCTAATTTTATCTAATTTAATCAGTAATCAATATCCTCTTGTAAAAACAATTAATGTATAAACCAGTGTAATAAATATAATCAGTAATCAAATTTGGTCCACTGATAGATAATGGTTTTATAATAATGTAGTTAAACTTTTTGAGACCTTTTGCAAAAAAAGTTAAAGGCCTTATTTGTTTTTTACATTTTATATTGCATCTTATGGGAATTGAGTAGTTTGTTATGACCAAATTCATTTCAATTCAGGCAGGCTGCACATGGTCAGAACTGAAATTCAATTTTATCTCCAAAATGTTGTTTTTCAAAGAATTTTATATGACACGTATTTTTATGTTTGGCTAAAAAAAAGGTCCATGGAATTATAAAGATTTAAATTCTTAAAGTCGAAACTCTCGCTTATTTAAAAATTAGGAAAAGAATCCCTACAAGTGTAATAAATTTTGAAGTACTTGGGATATCTTATTATTTTTGTACGGCCTGAAAGAGTTATTTGTCCTCTTAAAAATCTATTGAAAAATTTGAAAAATGTTCTAAAATAATAAAATGGCAGCCGTTTTTATTAAAAAATTTTGAATAGCAATTATTCAAAAACCCTAACGGTTTTTTTGTCGAAAATTTTTTTTGGAAATCATCGCCATAGTGAAGATCATTTTTCATAAGAATGTAACTTGTGCCCGTTTTTGGTAGGAAAGAAAAAAATTATTTTTTATCTTTTTAATGGAAAATTTCATTTTTCTCAAAAAATATACTAGATATTAAAAACTTTCCACAAAAAAAGTTTTTCCTCTTCAAAATATACAAAACAAGTTTTTCCAAATATTTTTCTCTATTTATCGTTTTTCCAACAAATTTCGTCAAAATACAATAAAAAGCTAATTTTTCGAAAACTTTGCAGTGTATTTGGATGCAAATAAGCAAATAATTGTTAGAAAACGTGCAATTTATGAAAACCGTTTATGTTTTAAATATATCACATTTTTATTTTAATTGAATTTCTTATTTATATTTTTAAACTCTGTTCATTAGAAAATTTAAATTTAGGAGTGGTTTCTTAGTTAAATAAAAATATTATTTAAGTTAATTTTACTAAATTTAGAAATATCAAGTTTTACATTTCGCAAAAAAAAGTTATGTTGGATCAAAATTTATTGTCAAATAATAATTATTTAACAATTTATGTTTTTTCTTTGAATCTAGTGAAAATATTTAATTTTTATCCAATCTTGACAAATAATAGCTCATTTTTCTCTTTAAAACATTATTTACAATTTTATTTGTTGGCTTTTGTTAAATAACATTTTGTTTAAAAATATATCTAATTCCAATTTTGTTTATTCAATAACTTTTGTATAAAATATTTTAAAAAATCCAACCAATAAAATTGTAAAAAATGTTTCAACAAGTAAGATGAGCAATTATTTGTCAAAATAGGATGAAATTTTAACGAGATTTAACAAAAAAAAACACCAATTGTTAAATAATTAAAATTTTACAACATTTTTTAGCTTAACCTAATTGTTTATGAACAATGTAAAGTTGCATATTTTAAATTTTGTTGAAATTAATTATAATAACATTTTTATTTGATGTGAAATGCTATTTTTAGTTTGAGGATATGTCAATGGAGAGAACCTCCTAAAACTGAAAATCTGACATGTTAAAAATATGAACTCTTCTGCTAAATTTCATTTTTTCTAACAGTTATTTGTTTCTTTGCATACAAATACACTGCGAATTTTTCGAAAAATGAGCTTTTTATCGAATTATGACGAAATTTGTTGAAAAAACGAGAAATAGAGAAAATTATCAAGAAAAACTTTTTTTATATTTTTTTAAGAGAAACAACTTTTATTTTGGAAATTTATTAATATCTATTAGTACAGTCGAACCTGAATAAGTGAGAACTCAAGGGTCTGACAAAATATTCCCACTTGAAGAAGTTTTGCACTTATCCAGTTCTTATCTTTTCTTCTTTTCTTTGTCTCTAGCCATAATACTTAGTTACAGAGGTTTTTTACTGACGTGTCTCAGTTACAGAGGTAAATTTTGCATTAGATTTTAAAACATGATTCTCAGTTAAAGAGGTCATTGGATTTTCCTAGTTACATAGATAAATACATGCAAAAATGACTGGACCTCAAAAATAATGTCAGTTATAGAGGTTCCACTTAACCAGGTTCGACTGTATATTTTTTAAAAGAAATGAAATTTACCTTTAAAAAAATAAAAAATTGTTTTTTTTTCTACCAAAATCGGACTCAAGTTAAATTCTTATAGAAAATAATCTTTACTATGACGACGATTTCGGAAAAAAACGTTGGTGTATCTGAGTAATTGCAATTCAAAATTTTTTAGTAAAACGGACACCATTTTGTTATTTTAAAACATTTTAACAAAATTTCAATGGATTTTTAAAAAGGACAAACAACTCTTTCAGGCCGTAGAAAAGGAATAAAATATCCTAATTACTTAAAAAGTTATTTCACTTGTAATAACTTTGTAAGGTATACAATTACTAAGTACTTTGTAAGGTTTTTTTCTTAATATTCAATAAGATATGTGACCTGGACAGTGAAAAGGGGGCTTACGTGTAAAAACAAGATTTCGAGAAAAACGATCTTAAAGTTAAAAAGTTAATATTGATACTTCTTCACGTTTTAATGGCTTTAAACTCCTTACTCGGGGGTTTTTGGGGTCGGTGATTGTAAATCCGGTGTTAGTTATTGAAAATTCAAAATGGCAAATCCAATATGTCAGCCAAAAATAAAAAAGTTCTCGGATTTGCTTAAAACTGGTTACTCGGAGGTTTTTGGGGTCGCTAATTACGAATCCGGTGTTAGTTTTTGAAAATTCAAAATGACGAATCCAATATGGCGGACAAATAAATTAAAATCTTATCGGATTCGCTTAAAACTGGCTACTCGGGGGTTTTTGGGGTCTCTGATTACGAATCCGGTGTTAGTTTTTGAAAATTCAAAATGGCGGATCCAACATGGCTGGCAAGAAAATTAAAAACTTATCGAATTCGCTGAAAACTGGCACCTCGGGGATTTTCGGGGTTGCTAATTACGAATCTAGCAAATTCAAAATGTCGAAGAAAATAAAAATTTTAACGAATTTATCTAAAACTGTTTTTAAGCGAATTCAATGAATTGTGTAATCTGCAACTTCAAATAAGTTCCAATTATCGAGTTTCAAGCGAATCTGTGCGATTGTAAAATTCTTCATTGTTATTGACACTCGTATTCAGTTTCTTATATTTTATCCTCACACTTAAAGGTTTTCGCGTAAGTTGCTACTTTCGAATTACTAAACGAATAACACTAAATAAGTAAGTTTTTCAAATGTCACAATTATTATCGCGGTGGCCGTCTTCTGACATGACAACGTTTCACTCCGACTTCAAGAAACTGGAGTACCGATAAGTTTTTAATTTTTTTTGTCCGCCATGTTGGATCCGCCATTTTGGATTTTAAGAAACTGACACCGGATTCGTAAACAGCGACCCCAAAAACCCCCGAGCAAGGAGTTTTAAGCAATTTTAATCATTTTTTCACCCTTTTTCTAGATTTTTAAAAAACACATTTTTTTAGTCGCAAAAGTCCTCTTCTTTAACTTTAGTTTAAATAAACTTTTTGATAAGTTATGACTTTTTGATTTGCACCACGTAAAAGAGCATCTCAAAATCTATCAGAATCGTCAAAAACGTGAAAAATGATTTTTTAACACGTAAGCCCCCTTTTCACAGTCCTGGTCACATATATTAAAATGTTTTATACCGCATGAAAGTACAATATATTAGGTTACTTATGGCCATAGGGATCAAATTTTATTTTCAACATAAACGTTTTTTAAATCATTTTTTCTTATTGCTAAAATTTTCGATCTAAAGAAAAGTGGCCCTAAGATGCACACCTACTTAAAGCTCGCGGAAAAATGTGGTAAATAAAAAATAAACATCGTGCAACAACTCTTAAACTACTTTTTAAGCATTTAACTGTATTTATCAAGAAATAACACATTTTTAAAAACTTTAATTTAATAGCTTAACAGTAACTGAATAATAAGATGTCAAAAAATATCGACATATCAAATTCTCTAACGATAACATCATATTTCATGGCGGAAAATAAAAAATTTCAATTAAGTGACTCAAAAAATTATTGAACACATTAAACCCCATGACTACTGAGGACTTAAAATATCTCCTAGAAAATGTAAATGATGACCTTGAAAATTTATCTCATAAGAAATCTATTCCAAGTCCTCGATAGCTGTGGGGTTTAATGCGTTGACGTTTAGATTCAGTAATTAGGTTAAATAGGTTCGAAACTCCTTGGCGTAAAATTTTTTTAATATTATGTTTAATGTCTTCGTGAATATGGTGAATTTCACAGAAATTGTCCTGCCCCAAAAATAAAATATGTCCAATCTATTGCAAATTTTTTTTATGAGTTGTCCTATTAGATAGTAATTTATCTTATAAATATTTTAAAATTTTTTTAAAAATTGGGGCAGTGGGAGGGGGAAAAAGTTTGCCGTTTTTTGGTAATTCACTCTTCTTTTCCTATTTCCACTGTTTTAATGAATGGATAAAAAAATTTTATGTGACATGATTTTTGTAGATTTTTGCATAATCTTTCGATTGAAAAGGTCCATTTTATATTTTTGAAATAATTTGACCTTGATTTTTAAAAATTAAAAACAAATTTGAGTTTTTCTCAAAGATGGGCCTTTTTAATTTTTTTAAAAATATTTTTAAACGAAAGCTGAGGTTTTTTCCTATATGAACCCAAAATTTTAGAAATGCATTTTTTTTTCGTTTTCGAGAAATTAAATGATGAATACCGCGCGACGCCGGATCGACTGTAAGGGCTCAAGTCGACGCGGCAATCCGACGTCGATCCGGCGTCGCGCGGTATTCATCATTTTATTTCTCGAAAACGAAAAAAAAAAACGCATTTCTGACATTTTGTGTTCTTATAGGAAAAAACCTCAGCTTTCGTTTAAAAATATTTTTAGAAAAATTAAAAAGGCCCATCTTTGAGAAAAACTTAAATTTGTTTTTAATTTTGAAAAATCAAGGTCAAATTATTTAATAAATATAAAATGGACCTTTTCAATCGAAAGGTTATGCAAAAATCTACAAAAATCATTTCACATAAAATTTTTTTATCCATTCATTAAAACAGTGGAAGTAGGAAAAGAAGAGTAAATTACCAAAAAACGGCAAACTTTTTCCCCCTCCCACTGCCTCAATTTTTTATAAAATTTAAAAATATTTATAGGATAAATTACTATCTAATAGGACAACTCATAAAAAAATTTGCAATAGATTGAACATATTTTATTTTTGAGGCAGGACATTTTCCGTGAAATCCACCATATGTGTAGTGATCATATTCTAAACGGCGTCTCAAAGAAGGGCGTTAATTCATTTTATTTTATTTAACAAGACAACTATACATCCAAAATACAGCTTACAAGAAACTTACGCTGTAAGGCTATACCACAACCTTACACTATAAGCTTACAGTAACCTTATAAATGTATATTAATTTACTATTTTAATGAAATTGACAGGCATCGTGAAGCATCCTATTAGAATCACATTTGTAAAAATAGAGGCAAATCTGAATAATTGTCGAAGAAATTGTTCACCTCCACTTTCTTTCATCTTATGTAAAAACAATCAACTCAAATAAATGGGACTCAAATAAATCAGACTGAATGAATTTTAGGTTAAATGGGATTTTGGCTGAATGCATTTTAGGTTTAATAGGATTTAGGTTAAATGAGATTTAGGTTAAATGAATTTTCGGCTGAATGCACTTTAAGTTAAATGGGATTTAGGTTAAATAAGTTTTAGGCTAAATGCATTTTAGGTTAATTAGATTTTAGGTTGTGTGAATTTTAGGTTAAATGGGATTTAGGCTGATATTATTTCTTCATAATTTTTTTAAATTTCGAAAATTCTTTAAAAATAATATTTAATTTTTTTTTTGCAACAACCATGAAGTAGTAATAAGGAAGCCCCACTGCTATGTTTAACCTTGAAAAAGTTGAAGCTTGTTTCCCCGTTTCTCTTACAAATTAGCGATAGTGGAGAACCTAGCGGAAAAGCTTAGAATTATAAGCCAAACAATGTCATTTTTGTGTACATGCAATTACTAACACACTTGAAATACTTTTTGCAAATGGCTGCCTACAAACAGCTGAGTGATCAGGCGGGAAAAGTGACTAGCAAACGCATTGTAGCAGACGAAATTTCGAAGTTCCAAATTATCTCGCTTGGTTTTCCACTTTCGCTAATTTGTAAGAGAAACGGGGAAATCTGCTTCAAGTTTTCATGAGAGTGGGGCCTCCTTATACTACTTCATGACAACATCATATTGAAGTTCTACCATTTGTGATACTCTATTATTTGGTTTATTTCTGAAAAATAAACAGTAATTCATTTTTTTGTAATTTGTATATTAATTTTTTTTTCGCACACTGTTCCTAAAGTTAGCAGTTCTCGCACGCGAAAAGTCTTAGGGAGTTACGCTACAATGTACGCCTGAAAATTTAACGGTTTTTCAAAAATGTTTTTTGATGTAATTTTTAAGTATACAACGTTTTAATGATTCTTTTCTTAAAATGCAAGTAATTAAGTTTACAAAAAATATAGTAAGATTGAAAAATATTGAAGCTTGACGGAGATATATACGTGACGATTTCTGGTAAAAGGGACCTTACGCAACAGTAACATTGGACTCACTTTTCGTGCATTGTGCAACCGAATACTGAGCCCAAGGGGACATTAAAAAAATATGTAACGCTTTTTTTTATCTATTTAAACCCCCGCCCCCCTCCCCAACCTCTTTGTAATGAGATGGTACATGCTGTGCTCGGTATTACCCAGAAATACCGAGTCTTTTACCAGTAATTACCAGTAAATTTTTATTAGAACGAGAATTTAGTAAGTAATTACTGGTAATTTCAGATAATTACCGGTAATGTATTACTTTACCGCTGGGTAAGCGTCACAAACCTATCACTAGGTACATGCAAAAGATTATTTTTTGTGACCCCCCCCCCCTCCCACCTATAAGCGTTACGTATTATTTGAACGGTTCCTAATGTTATTCTTGCATAAGGTCCCTTTCATCAGAAGAAACAAAATAACCTCGCTCAACGGTACTTTAAAAAATAAGGAAAATAATTCTATATGAAAAGATATTGTAATTGTTAAAATTAAAACTGTAAAACAAGTCAAATGTTTTTTTTTCAAATAAAAGTAAATTTACCCAATGAAGTGAATTTTTTTCCATGATTTTATTACTTTAAAAATATGATTTTCAAGCAAATAAATTTTTTTTATGCAAGAAAAAATGTTTTAAATGTGGAAAATTCTTCGATTAATTAATTTTTATATTTTTAACTTCTTTTGATTAGGAAATACTTATATTTGTATTTTAAAAAATGAATTTCATATTCATAAAAAATGTGTGCATCTCAGGGTCAATAGTACCTTAACAACTTGTCAAAATATTATCAAACTGTTATCATATTTTATAACACTTTAATTCAACTTATTCATTTGACTAAAATCATTGAAAGATTAATAATGTTTACAGTATTTATCAGTTTTATGTATTTTATAAATTGCTAAATATTTATCACTGTTTTTTTTAACGCATCTGTATTTTCTTTCCAGTTAAATTAAGAAATCATCAACAGGGCCTTCGTTACGACATAGCATCCTTAAGACGAGGAATTGAAATATCAAGATCCCCAAAAGCAGAGGATGTTTTGAAGCACATGCAAATTCTCGAATGGTGGGGAAAACTACAAGAAGAAGATAGGCCAACATCCATTGAATTTCTTGAAAAAATGATTTTAATATCGATTAATCCGATATACGAATTTTTCAACAATAGCGATTGAAGTTATTATACAAAATAACAAAAAATATTATTTTATTTGTTCAGGCGAGTATTTATAGCGGGTAGATTTTCATATGATAGAGAAAGTCTCCATAACCTTCGTTTGGATCCACCTTTGTGTTTGCTAGTAGTTTAATGTAAAAAATAAACTACAAACTTATTTAAACATTATTACAAATTCTTATTTTTTGAATAAACCATTCTTCAAATTTTAATTTTTTCAGATTAAGAAATTTCCGCAACTTCTATCGATTCAGATTAAAATTATTTTAAAGTTCAGTTAATCAAAATTGTAATATAATCAAATTTTTAAGATTTTTAACTAATTTTTATTTTAATTATAAAAATTATTTCAATCTTTTATGTTTAGAATTTAAGAATTTTAAACTTTATTTTATTAATAGAAATTTAAATTAATTTGAACTTTACTTACTAGGAACTATCAATTATTCAAATTTTAATAATAATAAATTCCAATTAGGCATTTAAAACTTTTATTAGCTCAGAGTTTTGTCAATTCACGTTTAAAACTCCTGTAAGAAGGCTTTAATTGGATATAATTAATTAATTCAAGGTTCTAAAGAAAATACGATGAAATTTAAATTATATTCAATGCTGCATTTGAATTATCAGATTTATGTCTCTGATGGTGAGAATTAATGAATAACATTTAATTCTAAATCTGGAAGTATTTACAATTATGGATATCTAAAATGTATTAAAAAAAAAGTTATAATTAAAGAAATGTCAGCGTATCTCGTAAATAGAGTGAGATATTAAAAAAGTAACATCAATTTTCAGTTTTAATTTACAAGTATGTAAAAAGAACATATGAATTATGAAAAATAAGTATAATATTAAAATATTATATATAAATTATTTAACCATTGTAAAAAAGAACAATATCTTAACATTTAGTAGCCGTAATTGAAACGGATAAGATTTCACGTTTTCCTTATTACTGATGGAAAATTGGGGTAAAAATTTAAATCTTTATTTTCAATTATATTCCATTACCGCCTTCTTATGGGTTATTAACAACTTGAAATATTTTCATATTCTAACAATGCACATTTAAATGAAGTATTTTAAGTGTGAACCAATATATAAAAACTTCAAAAATTTGCATTATATCGAAACTTTAAAAAGTCCAAATTCCATGATTAAAATTTCAACTATTATAAATTTAAGTAAAATTGGTGTCAATACAAATTGTAATTAATATAATTTGAAATACATTGAAAATTTAAAAATTATTAAATTAACAAATTTCAAATCAATTCAAACTTAAATTTAATTCAAATTATAATCAATTATTACTTGAATATATCGATTCTAAATTCTTTTATTGATTTAAACTTTCATCAATAAAGAGTTATTTTAAAAATTGTAAGATCTTAATTTTCCAAAACTCTAAATATTATTCAATTAAAACTTCTACCCATATACATTTTTTAAGAATCTTTATATCAATTGAATAAAATAATTTTAATTTCAAAAAATTTTAGTCTTTCCAAAAAAGAAAAAAAAATTTATTTACACACAGAGAAAAATCTGATGCAATTATTGCTTGAAATCATTTGTGCATTTTTTCCATAATTCTATTGTATTATTAATGTGTTTTTGTGTTCAGCTTGTAAATATTTTGAATCAATTGATTTTAATGAATATTTCTAGATTAAAATTAGAATTGACCCTAATTAAAAAACCTGTAATCACGGGGCCCTGTCCATTTTGGGACCCACTCCCTTAAAAAAAATTATTATTTAAATAAAACATAAGTCATGAATTTTTACTCGGTACTGCTCCTTAGGATTAAAATGAAGAATGCAAGATTGCGCATATTGGTAAATTACTAGGTCAGAAATTCGTATAAAAATATATGAAACTATTAATAAGTTTTTAATATTTTACAACCTCAACGTTAAAATGACGTGAGTGAAAGCACCTTAGGCTTGTTGAATTACAATTTCATCTCCATTTTTAAAGAAAGGTTTACCTTACAATTAATAGGTTTTGAACAAATTTCCCTCTAAATTCCCATCAGGATTGTTTTAATGTGAAAACAAGAAATTTTCAATTAAATCAGCAATAACATTATAAACTAAATTATAAAAAGCGCTCTAGGGTAAGATAGAAATTTATATTATATTATAATTTTATTTATATTAAAATTAGAATACAAAATGTTGCCACGTGCCGGGGAAATTTGTTGACAGGGTTGCTACAAATATTTCATTTTCGTTTTCCCTGATTTCCAGACAATATTTTGTGTTTTTCCCTGGCAATTTTGTACCATATTTTTTTTTATTAAAAAAGAATTGTAAGACATAAATTGTGTCAAAGAAAAGTTCAATCAAATAAAATTATGTTAAACAGAAGTTTTACGAAGAAATCTGTTAAATGATTATTTTGTTACATAAGATTATGTCTCATGTATGTGCAAAATATTTAATGTGAACAATAATATTTATTTCTTTACTTAAAAATACGTAAATTATGCCAAGGTGGCGGTAATTTTTATTATTGTAAATTCCCGGCCGTTTTTTTGCATTTCCAGTTCACATTTATTTGAATTGTTATTTCTTTGAGACAAACAAAGAAATTAGAATGCAAAAATAAGTTCTAAAACTCATTATAGTTTATTATTATTTTAATTTTTTATAATTTTATTAGATAGAATTTTTTTCTAAACGAATTATCATTATTGGAATGTCTTTCTAATCGAATTTTAATAGTTTTAATTTAGCAAAATTTTCTTTCAACGGAATTTTAAATAAAACTAATTATATTAGGAAATATACCCCAATATCAATTTTACCAACTCTTTATTTATCCGAATTGATATTTGATGGAATTCTTAAAATCTTCTATTTTTATTTCTTCAAAATTGCAAACGACCAATCAAACATACGACATCCGGCCATTTGTGATTTCAGACACTTGGAGATTCGGTGTTTTAAAATGTCGGACAACAGAAAAAGAATGATGTTAAATAAAAATCAGATTAAATTTGAATTCATTTAAACAAAAAGTAGGTTAAAAAGAAATTGAGTGGACTGTTTTGTTTTAAATGAATAAAAAGCAGGTTTAAACGTCTTCATAAATATAAAAATTTAATTTTTTTCTTATTTTATAAATAAAAAAAATTCCAAAAAAGAATGAGAATTCGGGTCGATCGAAATTTGAATCAATTGAAAATTGGATAAAGTTAAGTGCTAATTATTAGTATATTGGAATGAATTAATATTGAAAGAGGTAAAATAAAATATAAATAAAGCAATTGAAAATGGAGATCTAAAAAAGAACAAGGAATAGTGAAAAATAAACTACAAAATAAAAAACAATAAGAATAAAATAAGAAAATGTAAAAAGACGAATAAAAATTTTATAAAGGAAATGACAAATTTCTTTTAAAATGAAAAAGAATGTTTAAAAATAACTTCACAAAATAAAAGAAAGAAAATTTTTGTAACATCAGACACATTTTTAAAACAATTTTAAAAACAAATATTAATGAAAAGTCATAGAATCTAGGAATTCTATCCAAGGGTAAATAAATTTGCGAACAAATAGAAATAATATTAAAAAAATTTGAAATAATTTAATTAAAAACAAGCTAATGTAACTGAAATGATTGAAATGTAATATTTTTGAATATCTTTTTACCAGAAATTTTTAATTCGTACTCTAAACCATTTTCAATTCAATTTTTTTAAGTTACTGAAGAATACAAAATTAAAGTTAAATTTTTTTGTATATTTATCTACGAATTTCTTAAGAATGTTCTAATCTTTTTATAAATTCTCAGTTATGATCTTAATGTATAAAATTGAAAAAAATTTCTTGAATCACTAGACACTCTAACTTTAAATAGATTTTTTTAAAAATAGGGGATATTAGAGAAAAATTTCCAAATAGGGGACTTTCCTGGGTTAATCTTGAAGTACCTGAAATTATAAATAAAATCTAATTAGTAATAATATAAACTAAAATAACACATTAAAATTAATTTTAAAAGTACAATAGATCAAATATCTCTAGGTTTGTATTAAAGAAAATTTAAACAAAAAATAAGATATTACATTTAATATTGATACTTGTTGCAAATGTTTTCAATTTATATAAATTTAATTTATTAATTCTGTATCTGCGAACAATTAATCAGATAATTATTAGCATTATACTTAACAATAATGTGTAAAAAAATATATTAACCTCAAAATTATATATAAGAAATGCTTATTCATATTAAAGATTAAAAATCGAACAAAATACTTGAAAAGCAAAACATAATTTAATATACTTATTACTTAACATTACATTACAATAAAATAGTAATAATTACTTACCTACAGATTATCAAAAAAATATACAAAATTCATTTTATACACAATTTTAGTACTCCTAGATCCATCTCTCGGATAAACACTGAACCCTATCAACACTTGGAATAATTGATAATTTGAAACCATGAACAAGTACAACATAGAGAGTAAACTTATATGTCAAAAAAGATTCGTCCAAGTGTCGATTCGTCCAAATGTCCTTTCATCAAAATGTCGATTCGTCCAAATGTCATTTCGCCAAAATGTCGATTCGTCCAAATGTCATTTCGTCCAAATGTCGATTCGTCCAAATGTCCATTCGTTAAAATGTCGATTCGTCCAAATGTCACTTCGTCCAAATGTCGATTCGTCCAAATGTCTTTTCGTCAAAATGTCGATTCGTCCAAATGTCCTTTCGTCAAAATGTCGATTCGTCCAAATGTCCTTTCGTCCAAATGTCGATTCGTCCAAATGTCGATTCGTCCAAATGTCGATTCGTCCAAATGTCCTTTCGTCAAAATGTCGATTCGTCCAAATGTCATTTCGTCAAAATGTCGGTTCGTCCAAATGTCTTTTCGTCAAAATGTCGATTCGTCCAAATGTCTTTTCGTCAAAATGTCGATTCGTCCAAATGTCCTTTCGTCAAAATGTCGATTCGTCCAAATGTCCTTTCGTCCAAATGGCGATTCGTCCAAATGTCCTTTCGTCAAAATGTCGATTCGTCCAAATGTCATTTCGTCCAAATGTCGATTCGTCCAAATGTCGATTCGTCCAAATGTCGATTCGTCCAAATGTCCTTTCGTCCAAATGTCGATTCGTCCAAATGTCGATTCGTCCAAATGTCCATTCGTTAAAATGTCGATTCGTTAAAATGTCGATTCGTCCAAATGTCACTTCGTCCAAATGTCGATTCGTCCAAATGTCGATTCGTCCAAATGTCGATTCGTCCAAATGTCATTTCGTCCAAATGTCGATTCGTCCAAATGTCGATTCGTCCAAATGTCGATTCGTCCAAATGTCGATTCGTCCAAATGTCCATTCGTCCAAATGTCCATTCGTTAAAATGTCGATTCGTCCAAATGTCACTTCGTCCAAATGTCGATTCGTCCAAATGTCTTTTCGTCTAAATGTCGATTCGTCCAAATGTCAAGTCGTCCAAACGCCCTTCGTCCAAATGTCCAGTCGATCAAATGTCAATCGGTATAAATTTATGCGTCCCAAAAATAAATTGAAGAATTAATTAAAACGCAAAGAATAACTACACTGAAAGAAAAACAATTTAAAATTTACTTGAGTTTTAAGTATTATTTACTTTTTTACTCAAGCAATGGAAACAAATTAAAAATTGCTGTGAAACCAGGTAATTTTTACTTTGTTTTTTAAGGATAAAAAAATGTCACTTTTCGAATCAAATTTGACGTTTTGTATTTGAAACGAATATTTGGAGTAATTAAAGAAAAATAAATAATAAATTAATACATAAATTACTTTTCTACTTACTTTTATTTATACTTCCATTATTAAATCTTCCGGAATATAATTAAAATTTAACTTCGAAGTGTTTGACACAAAACGTCAAATTTTCTTTAAAAGTGTCATTTGTTTTTTTTCTTTTTAGAAAACAATGTAAAAATTACCTAGATTCACAGCAAGTTTTAATTTATTTGCATTGCTTAAGTAAAAAAAGTAAATATTACCTAATTCTCAAATAAATTTTAAATTGTTTTTTTTTTCAGTGTAAAACAATAGTGAAACATCAAAAAAATTAAATAAATAGAAAGAAAATAGAGAAATTTGTTTTTCCTTAATCTAACATAGTAAAAAAATGTAAAAAGTACAAAAAATAAAATTAAAAAATATATATATCAAGATAAATAAAAAAAAGTTCACAACGAAACTTAAAAATCCTTTAAAAATAAAAAAGTTTCAGCAAATTAAGCCCAACACATTTTTTTATCATTACACTTAAAATAAGTCCAACAATAAATTTAGAAAAATAAAGAAAATCTAAAAACTTTATGGAAGAACAAGTAAGTTTGCAAAAAATCTCGAAAAAATAGAAAAGATGTGAAAAAACTTGAATAAACCTACAAAAAAAATTAGACTATTTATTTTTAAAAATATGGAAATAATTATGAAAATCAACGAAATAAAAAGTTAAGTGAATGTTATAATAACGAAATTGTCTAAAATTATATTAAATAATTTGCATAATAAGATGAAAATTAAAAAAAAATACTAAAATAAAAAGAAAAATACAAAATAAAAATATCAAAAGTAAAAGTAGAAAAAGACTTAAAATTTTGTAAAAATAAGAAATTATGAGATAAAAATTAAACATTTTTGAAAAATTGATATATCTTAGAAATTTTGTAAGAATATTAAAAAAAAAATTATTGTGAATATATAATACCAAAAATTTATAAATCGTAGGTATTTTTATCATCTGTATTAGCACAGTTTTTTAAATTTTATAAAGATTAAAATATTAAAATTGAAATTTTTAAGATTTATCCACAAATTTGTGGGTTTTTTTAATGTTTGTGATGTTTTACATGCAGTATTAGACATCCAGAGAATTGTTAAGTTTTTTTATTTAAATCATGATTTTAATTTAAACTTTCCAATGATTTAAATCATGATTTAAATCAATAACAGGCCTGCTTACTACGTTGTTAACAGAAACTGAAATTAATTTGTTTTTGTCTTTTGAAATTGCGCGGGAACCGAGGATGTCTTAAAAATTTACATTTTTTTATAATGTTATTCAAAATTGTTTTATTTGTTGATTATTAAATGTTTCTATATGCAAAGAATAAAATATTTTATTCAGAATATTTAACTGTGTTTTTAAGGTCAAAAAGTCCCTGGTAGATGGCCGGAACCGTGGGAGAACGAATCTGGGTTCTTTCAGAGTACTCGTTCGTTCCCGTAGGGTTCTTTGTTGAATATTGGCAAAATATAATAAAAATTGGGCAAAAGGGTTATTATTAGGATAAAGTGTGACTTTCTTAATAAGATTGATAAGGTTTTGGGTGGCAAAATAATGTTTTTAAACAAAAAAATAGAAAATTCTAAAATTGATACTTTAAAGGTGTTTCCACACACGGCACGTGTCAACTTTTGATAGAGTTCGCGGCAGATTTAAATATGTCCATCTGATTTGGAAAATTTAAGAGTTAAAAACGTGTACATTTCTATAGAAATGTGCATTTAATTAAAAATGAAAATGTGTAATTTGACGAAGGAAGATAAAAAAGTGAATTTTTAAGTTAGAAATAATAAAGTGTAGCAACATATCCTGGCAACTTAGCCTAAAAACAAATAATGTTTTTTTCCTAAAATAATTGGTATTTAATTAGTTAATTTATTATTTCATAACTATTTTCCTATTTTTTCTTTGAATCTTATCCTTTTTTCCCACTTCAAGTATAATAAGAAAATATACACATTAAATATAACCTCAAAGTGTCACATATTGTTTTTTATATCTCTCCCTAATGTAAATAAAAGTTAATATAAACAAATTAGAATTTTCCAAGTAAAATTAAGAGACATGTGTCTTTTCGATTTATAAAAGAAATCATTTATACACGAAATTTTAAGTATTTCAACTTTTTCTAAAAAAAAAACCATTTTCAATTTGACTTTTGTGACATTTGAGACTTTTGTGTGTCATTTATTGTCAAATTATGAAAATCAATTTTCTTTTCTTGATTCTTGTTAGATACTATAAGGTTCTTTAAAAATCCTTATAAACTTTCTGAACATCTTAAAAATTAAAAAAGTCTCGACTAATTTTCCAAAACTAAAACAAAACAATTTTCTCGTAAACACCACCTACGACTCATTTTGCTCAAGATTTAATATTTCTGGTATATTATCTTTCTCTAGTTTATTATTATTTTTTTGTAATTTACCTGACAAAAAACAACAAGTTTACAAAAATAAAAACTCTAAATTTTTTCAAGATTTTCCAATTTTTCTTCAAAATTGTTACAATAATGAACTTTAATCCAAATTTTATCGTTTTCATTTCTAATAATTGTTTCGAGCTCTACAAAATAAAGTCAAATTATCGTCATATTGTGACAATTTTAAAGATCAGAAAGCTCAAATCTTTTAAAAATTTCTAGTTTTTTATAAATAGGTATTTTTCTAAAATATTATTTATAATAAACTCGAAATTTTTAAAAGATTTGAGCTTTCTGATCTTTAAAATTGTCACAATATGACGATAAATTGACTTTATTTTGTAGAGCTCAAAATAAATATTAAAAATGAAAAAAAATAAAATTTGTATTAAAGTTCATTAGGGTAATATTTTTGAAAAAAAATTAAAAAATCATAAAATCTTGAAAACCAGTTTCTTCTTTTCTGGTGAGCAAAATATTTGATTTACAGTTTTTTTCGCAGGTAAATTACAAGAAAATTATAAGAAACTTGAAGAAATTAATTTTTTAGAAAAATACTTATTTATAAAAAACTCGAAATTTTTAAAAAGATTTGAGATTTTTAATATTTGGAATTAACATAATATGACGATAATTTGATTGTATTTTGTAGAGCTTAAAATAAATATTAAACATGAAAATTAATTAAAGTTTATTATGATATTATTTTTTAAGAAAAATTGAAAAATCTCGAAAACCAGATTTTTGTTTTCTGGTGACCAAAGTATTGTATTTAGAATTTTTTAATTTTGTGCACTTGTTTTTTGTCAGGTAAATTACAAAAAAATAATAATAAACTAGAGAAAGATAATATACCAGAAATATTAAATCTTGAGCAAAATGAGTCGTAGGTGGTGTTTACGAGAAAATTGTTTTGTTTTAGTTTTGGAAAATTAGTCGAGACTTTTTTAATTTTTAAGATGTTCAGAAAGTTTATAAGGATTTTTAAAGAACCTTATAGTATCTAACAAGAATCAAGAAAAGAAAATTGATTTTCATAATTTGACAATAAATGACACACAAAAGTCTCAAATGTCACAAAAGTCAAATTGAAAATGGTTTTTTTTTTAGAAAAAGTTGAAATACTTAAAATTTCGTGTATAAATGATTTCTTTTATAAATCGAAAAGACACATGTCTCTTAATTTTACTTGGAAAATTCTAATTTGTTTATATTAACTTTTATCTACATTAGGGAGAGATATAAAAAACAATATGTGACACTTTGAGGTTATATTTAATGTGTATATTTTCTTATTATACTTGAAGTGGGAAAAAAGGATAAGATTCAAAGAAAAAATAGGAAAATAGTTATGAAATAATAAATTAACTAATTAAATACCAATTATTTTAGGAAAAAAACATTATTTGTTTTTAGGCTATGTTGCCAGGATATGTTGCTACACTTTATTATTTCTAACTTAAAAATTCACTTTTTTATCTTCCTTCGTCAAATTACACATTTTCATTTCTAATTAAATGCACATTTCTATAGAAATGTACACGTTTTTAACTCTTAAATTTTCCAAATCAGATGGACATATTTAAATCTGCCGCGAACTCTATCAAAAGTTGACACGTGCCGTGTGTGGAAACTCCTTTAAAGTATCAATTTTAGAATTTTCTATTTTTTTGTTTAAAAACATTATTTTGCCACCCAAAACCTTATCAATCTTATTAAGAAAGTTACACTTTATCCTAATAATAACCCTTTTGCCCAATTTTTATTATATTTTGCCAACATTCAACAAAGAACCCTACGGGAACGAACGAGTACTCTGAAAGAACCCAGATTCGTTCTCCCACGGTTCCGGCCATCTACCAGGGGTGACAAAAGTAGGTCTACGTAGTTTATGAACGCTCCCTTAAAAATTTTACTAATTTCAATTCAACAATCTTTATTAATTGTTTAAAATTGGATCAAACCACTGACTTTCGACAAAAGGTGGTCGCTGACATATATTAAAAAATATTAAAACCTATATTATAGGTATTATTAAAGTATCTAAATTCAACTTCTGAAGTTGATTTAGCGGAATTTTTTATTTTTCAGCCATAATTTATAATTAAAGGAGCAAGTGTCAAGAAAAAATGGCGTTTTTAATAAATGTTGTACACGCTTTTAATCTAGAAAAAAAAAACATTTAATTTCTGTGCTATAAAGAAAATACGTTTAATCAGTATCGAAATATGAAAAATAATAGTAATAAAATTAACATATAGTTGATGAAAAATCTGTCATTTTTTGTTACTTTTACAGGCCTCATACTCAGTTTTGCAATGAAAATGGTGTCAAAAGTGGCATAAACTGTTCAAAAAGGTAGCAAAATAGTGGCATATTTTTGTTAACAAATATATATAAATTTATTTATTTATTTAATCTTATGGTTTTAAAAATAACAAAAATTAATAATATTACTGTTTTTATTTTATAAAATATATTAAAAATACATTAAATTAAAAAAATATGAAATACTTAGGGTGGTCCAAAAAAAGGTGACTTTTGGATTTTTCAAAATCGTGGAACAGTTCCATATTATTTATAATTAGTAACGGCTTGAATATTTTTTTAAAAATTTTTGGATTAAAAATTTAGCTTGCGCATAGGACTTGAAGATTTCTCCTCTTTCGTACAGTTTTTTTGACGAAACACTTATTAATAATGAAAAGAGCCCACTTTGCCACTATAGGACTTATTATCTAAATGACCATAATCTTTATTAAATTTAGAAAATTTTTAGAGGTCTTGGACCATTTTAGATGAAAAATTTACAAAATTCAATCATTCAAAGTTAGAAAAAGTAAAACTCTAGTTTTGAGAAAAACGAGTTTAAGTTCCAAATTACCATTGGCACCCATGCATTTTAAAAATTCAAAATACGATTATTTTGTGTTTTAATATCGATAATGTTATGAGAAACGCATGATTTGACGTTGGATATTACGTAGTTTGTTTTTCATCAATAAAAAAAAAATTCAAAAATCTGAACCTCCTTTAGAAAAATGCGAATATCCTGGAAAATAAAATCGACAAAGTTGGCCCTTTTCATGCGGACGTACTTTGAATCTATAAGTTCTTACAAGATTTTCAATTTTGTATGCACATGTTTTCTATTAAATAAATAATTCATTACACAAAGAATAAAAACTATATCTAATTCTTAAAATTACCAAAATTATTTATTTTTATGCTGAAATGTCTTTGAGTACCACAAAAAATAATTTATTATAACGTATGTTTCTGTTTATTTTTTTTTTAAACAATGCTTGGACCTTACAATAGTTTAATGGCCTGTTTACACCTTCGAAAAAAAAAAATTTTCGCAATGGAGGGAAGAGGACAGACTGTGTATCTGTCCTCTTTACTCTCATGCAAAAAAAACTTTTTTTCGAAGGTGTAAACAGGCCATAAGAGTTCAATTTTATTACAACGTTAAAATTTATTTATTTGATTTGGGATTGGGATACAGTAACATTAACATCGCTCGAAGTGTTCTGTTTGCAAATAGTGCTGATAACTTCATAAATTGAATTATTGTCTAATAAATATTTTGAAAAGTATGAAAGTTATAAAAGAGCAATGTTGCAATTATTTCTTCTAAATTTTTTTTCAAGAGATAGGCAGTATACACATACTTTTTTAAAACCATGAGTAAAATCTTTTAAACAAATGGAAAGTTGGAAAGCTGTCAATAAAGATTTACTTCCGGCATATTGATAAAAATGTACAAATAAAAATGTTATGCATGAAATAATCGAACATTATATTTGGACTAAATTTAAATGTGCTCATTTCTCGCGGTTAACTCGATATTCTGCGTTGTCAAATTTGTCGGCAGTCCCATGCATGCGTTCTAACGCAAATGACGTCATCTGCGTTGATGTTAAACCAATAGGAATTCGTTATTTCCGTTGAAGAAAAAAAAATTCCATATATGATTGCTAGAAACAAAACACATTGTTGACGTCACTGCGTTGAAACGCATGCATGGGAGTGCTGCAAAATTTGGCAACGCAGAATATCGAGTTAACCGCGAGAAATGAGCACATTTAAATTTAGTTCAAATATAATGTTCGATTATTTCATGCATAACATTTTTATTTGTACATTTCTATCAATATGCCGGAAGTAAATCTTTATTGACAGCTTTCCAACTTTCCATTTGTTTAAAAGATTTTACTCATGGTTTAAAAAAAGTATGTGTATACTGCCTATCTCTTGAAAAAAAATTTAGAAGAAATAATTGCAACATTGCTCTTTTATAACTTTCATACTTTTCAAAATATTTATTAGATAATAATTCAATTTATGAAGTTATCAGCACTATTTGCAAACAGAACACTTCGAGCGATGTTAATGTTACTGTATCCCAATCCCAAATCAAATAAATTTTAACGTTGTAATAAAATTGAACTCTTATGGCCTGTTTACACCTTCGAAAAAAAGTTTTTTTTGCATGAGAGTAAAGAGGACAGATACACAGTCTGTCCTCTTCCCTCCAATGCGAAACTTTTTTTTTTTCGAAGGTGTAAACAGGCCATTAAACTATTGTAAGGTCCAAGCATTGTTTAAAAAAAAAATAAACAGAAACATACGTTATAATAAATTATTTTTTGTGGTACTCAAAGACATTTCAGCATAAAAATAAATAATTTTGGTAATTTTAAGAATTAGATATAGTTTTTATTCTTTGTGTAATGAATTATTTATTTAATAGAAAACATGTGCTTACAAAATTGAAAATCTTGTAAGAACTTATAGATTCAAAGTACGTCCGCATGAAAAGGGCCAACTTTGTCGATTTTATTTTCCAGGATATTCGCATTTTTCTAAAGGAGGTTCAGATTTTTGAATTTTTTTTTTATTGATGAAAAACAAACTACGTAATATCCAACGTCAAATCATGCGTTTCTCATAACATTATCGATATTAAAACACAAAATAATCGTATTTTGAATTTTTAAAATGCATGGGTGCCAATGGTAATTTGGAACTTTAAACTCGTTTTTCTCAAAACTAGAGTTTTACTTTTTCTAACTTTGAATGATTGAATTTTGTAAATTTTTCATCTAAAATGGTCCAAGACCTCTAAAAATTTTCTAAATTTAATAAAGATTATGGTCATTTAGATAATAAGTCCTATAGTGGCAAAGTGGGCTCTTTTCATTATTAATAAGTGTTTCGTCAAAAAAACTGTACGAAAGAGGAGAAATCTTCAAGTCCTATGCGCAAGCTAAATTTTTAATCCAAAAATTTTTAAAAAAATATTCAAGCCGTTACTAATTATAAATAATATGGAACTGTTCCACGATTTTGAAAAATCCAAAAGTCACCTTTTTTTGGACCACCCTAATGTTGTACATATACATATATCTATTTTATTGTAAAATTTTTATTTTTAATTAAGGCCAATTACACTGTCAGAATACGTATTATTTGTTGAACAATTATATTTTATAAAATTAAAATTATTATTTCATTTTCAATGAAACGCACACTTGTTTGGTAGATAAAGTATAATTGATATTTATGTCATGTTTGTTATATTTATAATTTTTGTCATGTTATAAAAATCTAATGTTTAGGAAAAAATGTAGATTATTATTAGGATTCACTCTGCTGTTGCAATTCTTCTTGTAATATTTGCTGGAACTTTTGTTGTACCATTAAACGTCCCTCTTCATTTAAGACATCAACGGTTTCTCGGATAATAAAAAACATTTAGTAGTAGCATTCATTTCACAATTTGTATTTATCAGGGTCAACAATTCCAACATGCTTTGATAATAATCTAATAATTCTGCAATATCGTAGTCTTCTCTTCTGTAAGTAATATTAACATTTTTTAATCAACGAAAATAAGGTCATGTTTTAAGACTGTTATCAAACCTCTGAACAAAAATGCTTTTACCAGATTTTAATGTTGACGTCATTTCTCGCTCTTTAAAGGCAAAAGAAATGAGTGAATATTGATTTATTAGAAATAATAGAGTGGCACAAGTGGTTGAACTTCAATATTGTTGCTAGAAAATATAGATAAATATTATTTTTCAAGTATTTTTGAAATTTGGAAAAATTATTAAAAATAGAAAGTAATATATTTAGCTCTTTTTTACATCAACAAAGTTGAAGTTATACCACTTGTGCCAGTCTTTTATTTCTAATAAATCAAGATTAACTAATTAAATTGGTTTCTTAAGAGGAAAAAACGTAAATACTGATATCAGGTGAGAGCATTTTTTGTCACAGGTTTGATCAGAATTAAACCTTATTTGTAAAAAAAATAAACAAATGTTAGTGCATAATATTATATATATATAACAAATTATGTACGTAAAGTACAAAATCAATTGAAAAAAAGTGTCAAAAAATATATATGTATAATGTATATAGTAACTTACAGGTTCAGATATGTCGTCTAAAATTGACATCATCTCAAATACTTAAGAATAATGTTCCGTTTTTTGCCAGCTGATCCACTATAGGTTTCTGTGCTCATTCAATGCTCTTTGCTGCTATGTACCTAGTATATAACACAAACAGAACATGAACCATTAAATATATATATATATAATGTATATATATATATACATATATTATATGAAACTATAATATAAAATAATATTAATATCAAACTATAACTATATGAACACTAGAAATTGCTTTTAGAAAATATAATTTCCTACTTCATCGTAAAATTGAATAAATAATCTACAACTATTGTGACAGATTTATCGTTAAAAGATTCTAAAAGCCAGGAAAAGAATTGACTGACTAGTTTTCAAGTGACCGCTTTTTATATAGATACATTAATAAGACGTCCGGATAGCCGGATAAAATAGTTTTGTCCGTTTAGATTTTCTGACAAACCCCATCCCCCCACCCCTCTTTATTTTTTCGAAACAGCTAGATGGACAAAATACTTTTCCGGCTAGACGGACGTTTAGTCATATTTGCCTCCTGAGCCTAAACGTCCGGATAGACGGACAAAATATTTTATCCGGCTATCTGGGCCTATTAAAAAAGGTGCAAATGTGACAAAAAAATTTCAAGCACAATTATTTTAATAGAATGAATAATTATTTTATCGCAATCCTATCGAGTTTTCAATTTTTAGAAATGGTTTGAACAATAGTAGAAATCCTAAATAATATATTTTTATAATTTGTATAAGATATATATTCTCAAAATATAAAGAATAAAATTGCAAAACTTACCTCCTAAACAATTACGAATTTTATTTCATATAAGGCTGCAACCTTCCGTTCCAAACTGTAACTGTACCAAAAATAGTAGTATTTATTATAGGAACATCATTATAAACCAAAAGATTTTTACAAACTATGATAATAATTCTTACCCATAATTAAAACTTGATTATCATTTTCAGATATGTATTGCCATATCTTCATCAAATTTTCTAAAACACCTATGTTTTTGCATGTGTTTTAAAAGGGAATTGCAGTAACCACACCTTTTAGTAAACTAAAAATTGAAAGAATTTTCAACTAAAAGTATTAACAGAATATATTTTGATATTATTGAATTACATTATATATTAGCATAAAATTAATATTAATATGGTATAGTTTATAACACTTTATACCGACTATTCCATTTAGAGTTATGTTTAATATAATATTTATCAATATTATATAGAGTTTTGATCCGTTTTTACAAAATTTGTAATAACATTGATCAAAAATCTATAATGTTAACATAACCTATAATAACGAAACTGTCAATAGCGGAACAATGAAGACTACAAATACTTTTAGATTGTTTGTACTGAAAGAATCATGAAATTTTGTTTACTTACCCCAACATTTTCCTTCTCAGAATTTGACATTTTATAAACAATGTTAACTCCAAAAAAATATTTTTGTTGACAATTTAATTTTTTCTTTCAAAAATTAGGAACAAAGTGGAATGCGAATTGCTCAAAATTACAGTTCATGTAAATCCGCCTTAATCTCTTGGTGATTTTCTAAAACCTAGGGACAAAACTCACAACGCAAATCTTTGCGGAACAACGCACTCGTGGGACGGCACCTTGAGGGCGCAATTACATGCCTGCGTCGAACGTTGCGTTTTTGCGTTGAATGGTGAGAGTGACAAAGATGTGACTATACTTCTGTCTTCCTCTCTCTCACTATTCAACGCAAAAACGCAGCGTTCGATGCAGACATGTAATTGCGCCCTAACTGTTACATCCCAGGTCTTCTCTTTTAGGAAATTTCTTGAACTAAATATCTTGATGTTGGGAATTTATGAAAGTTTCATAAATTACTGTGCTGATCAAGAAATGCGGGAACGTAACTTCGATTTAAAATTGAAATTAACACTGAATTTAATAACTTAAATTGTTAACACTTTAAATTATTAGGAAATTAATAAATAAGGTTAACTCCAATAAAACAAGAGAATTTTATAGTTGGAAAAGTTTTAAAAAACCAACTTTTATTGTCAAATAATATTTTGTTTTTAAATGTTCAAAAATAACGATTTACACCTTGATGTAATTTAAACATTAAATGTTTAAATATTGTCTTAGTCGTTGTTAACAAAATTTTCAATTATAAATATCGTACTGATATTTTATAAGTTCAATTTTGACAAATTGATATTCAAAATTATAAATTGAAATCAGAGATTTCAACTGCCGCAGGAGAGTCTTTTTAAGACCAGTAAAACCGAAATAAAATCTGTCTTTTCGAGCGTTACATGGGTTTTTATACTCTGAACCCTACTCCTAAAATTTAACTGAATTTCCCCTTTTCTTAAACTTTTAACCAATTATTTTTGAGAGCACGTCATTTTTAACCAATCATATTTAGCTGGTTTTCTCCGAAATTTTACTCCTATTGCGCAAGTGACGAGTGATATTTTTCTTGATAAGATCTTGCTTCCAGATTTTTTATTTCAGCCTTACTGGCCCCTAATACAATATTTGGTGCTCTTTTTACATTTTGATTTCTTTGAATCGTTTGCCTTTTGCCGCCGTGTTACAATACATAGGCAATTTTCTTATACATGTGACCCACACATTCAACAACCTGTCATCGCTACATTCAGTTCCATGAAGACTAGAATAAGGAGGTGAAATTAGATAGTTTTACCACAGGGAACGGTGGCGCGGCAAACAGGCTAGCCAGTAGGCGCCTCTTTTTGGTTCGGGCTTTGCTCAGTAACGAATTTTAGTTTTCTGCGCACGTAAGAAGGAGAAACAAGAGAAGGGAAAAGAGAGCTGATCAACAGCTGCTTCTCCCTTCTCCCTCTTCGTGCGCAGAAAACTCAAATTCGTTACTGAGCAAAGCCCGAACCGAAAAGAGGCGCCTACTGGCTAGCCTGCTTCTGTGGACACCCCCACTCCACTTATTTCACCTCCTTATTCTAGTCTTCATGCATAGTTCCTATTTGTATTTCCCGTTTTGATCTTTTCCCGCGTGACTCACGTTCTTTCAGTTTGAATTTCTTGTATAGTTTAATTTCATTTCAATCGATTTTTTAATTAATTTAATTTCATTAATAATAAATTTATACTTTCTTGCATTGTTTTTTCAGTATTATTTTAATTGGTTTAGTTTTAATTGTTCTTTCATTAGCTTGTATAGCAATAATAAATATTATTCCTATACAAATCCATTTTTGATTTAAATCAATCTTTACTTATCTATTGAAATTATTATTTTACCGTGAATCTGTTATTATTTAATTATTTTTATAAAGGTAATTTCAATTCATCTAATTATTATTTGTTTCTATCGCCAGGGTTCTAGAACCCTAGTTTACTGGTGCGCTGGCGACCGCACGCCGTCACACTAACACACAATGAATCGTAATCGCTAATCCTTAATCGTAAGAATGAGAGGAAGTAGGACAGACATATATCTCTGTCCTGCTTCCTTTCATTCTTACGATTAAGGATTAGCGATTACGATTCGTTGTGCTTTAGGCTAATGTAGAGTTCTCGAACCTGAAGTCTCATCCAGGGATGGGTGCGTATTATCCGTGATGTATTATACATGGTTTTCTACAGTATGATACTTACGTATTATACGTGAAAATTTCGAAAATAAGAGGGAGTGGGGGGTTTTCTACGTATAATACGTATTTTACATAATGTAGAAAACCTCGTATTATACGTAAAAAAAACCTCGAGATTTCTACATTTACCCATCCCTGGTCTCATCAGGGTGAAGTCTTTTACTAAGGAGTAGGGTATCAGTGAATTAGAATAGACTAATCAAATAATTGGTCATATTAGAAAGTATTTTCTAATTGGTCTATTCTAGTCCACTGATACCCTAGTCCTTCTTATAAGGGTAAAGTCTCATATGAAGGACTACGGTATCAGTGGACCAATCAGAAAATACTTTCCAATGTGCCCAATTATCTGATTAGTCTATTCTAAAGCTCAAAGCACAACGAATACGGTTACGGGAGCAGGGCATAAGATAATAATAAAGGACAGCGACTGTTTCTGTCCTTTTCTGTCTCATGCTTTGGTCCCGTAACCGTATTTTTATCTGTTTAGGCCTACACTGAAAAAAATTATTCTGCCCTAATTTTACTACTATGGAAGTAGGAGCGTTTATTACCTACTTCTATAGTAACAGTTTTACATGTTTTACGGATTTTACGCGCAGAGTTGGGTGTAAAACTTTAACCTTATGTAAAATTACTAATGCTTTTGTAAAATTACTGAATTACTTCAAAATTTTTAATATTAATTGAAATAATTGCAAAAAACCGAATTTTTATGGGTTTTTTATGGTTTTTACCATGAAAATCAAATTTGCGCCAATTTTCATTATCATATTCGTAATCAGCGCATCAAAATACGTAAGTATACGTAGTGTCAAAAAAATCGGAGGTACCTCGCTTTCGGAACTATATCCGTTATTTTATACTTCAATGAATTAAATATTGTAATAAAGTAATGAGGTTTAAGAAATAATTCATTAATACAATTCCAGTTTAATACAAACAAAATAACATCTATTTTCCATCAGCGATAGGATGGTTCAACGACACATGGTTGAATTTATTTAAAATCATACAGACAGCCTAACTTTAGGTTCTAGATTTAATAAGTGCTGCTAATATATGTTATAAAAAATGAAAAGAGACTATTTTCTGTTTATTTTCTATAAAACCTATTTTTAATCCAATTAAGCGCATTTGAATAATGGATTTGTGATCGGCATGTCGAAAGGTCCTCTAATTGTTCTGAAAAATCAAAAAGCACCAAAACCACGTCTTTGCACCGCCGCTTTTGATACTAAAGACTCAACTGCAGCTGTTTAGCATTAGCATTCTCTAGTAGCAAGAAATAAAACATAAATTACATGAATAAATTATTCATAATATTAAATTAAATTTCAAGTTTTTCAGGTTTAACATTGTCATGATTTTGAATAACTTGGGCACATCCTCCTATACGTATGCTTCATGGTTTTAGTACTGGCTAACAATAATAGCCTAACGCACAATGAATCGTAATCGCTAATCCTTAATCGTAAGAATGAGAGGAAGCAGGACAGACATATATCTCTGTCCTGCTTCCTCTCATTCTTACGATTAAGGATTAGCGATTACGATTCGTTGTGCTTTAGGCTAGTAATAATATAATTCTGAAAAAATATATAGTATTCCACAGAAAATTTATTAGCAAGTTCTAAATCCATGGAACATAATTTGGAGGATATGCCTTAGTTATTCAAAATTATAACAATATTGACGTTTTTCATTTTTAAAAGACGAAATTAATTATGTAATATGTTGATTTATTAGAAATAATAGAGTGCGGCAAAAGTGGTGGAACTTTAATTTTGTTGCTTTTAAAACAGTGCTAAATATTATTTTTGAAATTTGGAAAAATGATTAAAAAGTAATATTTAGCTCGTTTTTATATCAACAAAATTCAAGTCCACCACTCTCTTATTTCTAATAAATGAGCATTAAGTAATTTACTTTGTTTTAAAAGTAAGAAACGTCAACGTTGCAGGTGACAGCAGTTTTGTTCAGACTTAAAAAACGTTTTTTTTCTTCTTTTGCTATTGATTTTGTTTTTGGTTTATGAGTTTTTATTTAATTAGGATGTTCTCCTTTAAACAGAAATTATAAACACAATTATGTTTTTATTATATTAAACATATTTGTTTTGCTAGGTTAACTGAATTAATTTCATATTTTTAAAGGAGTCTTTCGGTAAATCTTTTTATTTTTTTAAAAGTTTTTTTTATTGTTAGACATATTTTTTATTTTTCTTTGTAGTTTTTGTAAGTTTTAGGTAATTTTAAATTGATTACTAATTTCATTATTTCAGCTGTCAACAACTGTCATTTCACGGTAGTAGTAGTAGTAAACCATAGAGAAATCGACAAAGATAGTAAAAATTAACCTATTGCGCATGCGCATACGTACGGAGGCAAGCAGGCAACTAGGCACACATGCCTACCTGCCTCGGTTCCGCCTTAGAGTGCCGTCTCATGCTAGGGATTAATGGATTAGGGATTAGAATAGACCAATCAGAAAATGCTTTCCAATGTGACCAATTATCTGATTGGTCAATTCTAATCCTTAAACCATTAATCCCTAGCATGAGACGGCACCCTTATAAAAATGGTTTCTCCACTTGCTTATGCCTACATGCCTGTCCATGCCATCAAGTGGCGCGTAGGATCTTCCGTACCCTAGGGATACAACGCACAACGCAAAAACGCAGCATTCAACGCAGGCATGTAAAGCCCAAAGCACAACAAATACGGTTACGGGAGCAGGGCATGAGATAATAAAGGACAGAGACTGTTTCTGTCCTTTTCTGTCTCATGCTCTGGTCCCGTAACCGTATTTCTATCTGCTTAGGCCTTAATTGCGCCCTGAGGGTAAAATCAGATGTTTGCGGAACGCTGCGTTCTTGCGTTGTATGGTGTGAGAGAGAAAGATGTGACTATATTTCTGACTTCTTCTCTATTCTTCTTCTCTATTCTTCTATTCTGACTATTCAACGCAAAAATTTCGAATAGTGAGAGAGAGGAAGATAGAAATATAGTAACATCTTTGTCAGAATCGGTTCTCGATTCTTACGATTCTATCTGACAATGGAATCGATCCTGGGAATCGGAGAATCGGTTTTTTCAAAAAAATCGATTCCGATTCTCTATACAGTACGCTTCCATTTAATTGACCTCGCCGGGACCGGATGAAACATTTTAATTGACCCTTCCCACTCTTTACGCAAATACCAAAAACACTCTGCACGGGAGGGGAAATGTTACATTTCCCCTTACGTGCACATCAGTGGTAGTAGGGATAATTTTGTTCATTTAAAATGTACGAAAAAGTTCAAATGAAATGGAAGTTCATTTAAAATGGAGGTCAATTAAATGAAAGTGTTCTGTATAGGATTTTTAGAGAATGCAGGAATCGATTCTTAAAAATCGATTCTGAGGTGTCAAGAATCGATTCTTCGAAAGAATCGGAATCGACTTGCACATCCCTATTTACCCTCAGTCATTAAGTTTACCATCTATTATTTTGTATTACTTCGTGCTAAGAATATACCGACCGAACAACCTAACCTAAAGTTTGTAAATATTTTTATTGTGACATTAATTTATAATTGTATAAATTGATATTAAAAAGCAATAATTATTAGATAGTAGAGGTAACAATGTTATTTAATAAATGAAGATCTCTTTATTAACATTACTGAATGTTAAATCTAATAATTTGTATGTAATTATCATACAAATATTTGAAACTCAAATATGGCACGAATAACATCAAGTTCTGACGGTTTACCAAAACATTTTACTTCTGCAATGAAAACGCTTTTTGATATTATGGACGATCAAAATACTGGATTTATAAAATTTTCAGATATCGAAGATCGTTGGCAAGATGACGGTGCTCAGGTAATTTTAAACACAATAATTATTACTCAAAATCAACAAATTGTTAGAAAAAAAAAAACTAAGTCCTTTTTTTTAGTAAAATAGCTTAAAACTATAAAGTTAGAATAGCTTGAAAAGATAATTTATGATTTTGTCACTTTAAAATTAATATATTTTGTGAATTAGTTGGCTTGTTTAAAGCATTTACCAATTAGAATTTCCTGTATTCGTTTCTGTATTCGAACTGGTTTGAAAATAGGCGGTGTAGGATCAGGTAAAAGACGCACCAGCATTTGAAATTTATGTTTCACTTGAATAACAAATATTTAACTTAAATAATTAATTAATTTCTTTGTAAAGTTTTTTGTGTAAATTATGTTCAAATTCAGAAACTATTTAAAAGTTACCATGAAAATCTTGTACACTTATTTCTATTAAAGAGAAACCACTGTAAATTGAAGCCTTTAATAAACGTTAAATTCGAACTATCAGTATTTTGAAGTAAATTTAGATAGAAAAATCACGAATGGGACTAATGACATATTTCTAATCAAGTATTGAAGTGTGTGATAGGTAATAAATTAACACCTTGTATATAAGCGACAAAAGTACATGCAGAACGTGTTGTGTCACTTCTTGATTACCAGAACGCATTGTGGTTGAATATTAAAAGATCCGAAGTGCACTCTGGCATTTCCAGATTACCACTTCGCGTTTTGGTCGAATATTAAAAGAGCCACAACGCAAATTTTGCTTTGTAGCTTTTCTCAAATTACCACAGCGTGTTCTGTGCAGTAGGCCTGTGCGGTTAACCGGTTATAAATCCGGTTATTTTCATAACCGGTTAACCGGTTATGAAATTTTTGAACATATGGTTAACCGTCTTTCGGTTAACCGGTTATTTTGAATAACCGGTTATTTCGGATTAACCGGTGATTTGGGATTAACCGGTTATTTGTGATTAACCAGTTATTTGGGAATAACCGGTTATTCAAAAATAACCGTTTTTCCGTTATTTGGGAATAACCTGTTATATAACGAAAACTCCAAAACTATTAGTTATGGGCATATCTCTGGAACCTTTAACTTTTATGTCCCTTGCATATATTTTGATAATTTCAATCAATTTTTACCTGGCTTTTGTTGGAAATATTAATATTTGATACGATGAATTATTTCCAAAAGATTACACATTGATTTATTAAATAGATAAATAATTATTCCAATTTGAACACCCGATTTTTAACAATGTTTACTTGTCCCTAACCATACTTTCAAGTGGTTTATACGTTGAAACTTAATTAATAAAAATTACTAGTTAGATAACATATGTTTTTAAAGTTAGTTAAACGGTGAAGACATTTGTGCATGTAAATTAATATTTTGTTTATTGTGAAGAAAGTTATATGTTTTTAAAAGTTGTCCCTCACTTTTAACCTTTTCGACCGTAATCGTTATATTTATCATTTTTCTTGAATAAGACTATTGGCACACCAAAATAGTTTATGGGAAATAAAAGTATAAATAATTAGAATTATTTTGAGACATACTAAAATGATGTGCTTCATGTCTTCAAAAAACTATTCTAATTTAAATAACAGAAAACACGTGTGTACAAAATTTGACAACGACCGTAATACGAGTGATACTCCACGAAAATCAAATAGAAGTATTCAAAAAGTACTTACATATATTTTTACGAGTACCATTTAACATTGTGTGAATGTGCTTTGAGAAAAAATACTTTATTGCAATGATAATGTGAAAATATTTATTAATTACGGTCGACCGTAATAGACCGAAATTTTTTAGAAAGAAATTGTTAAGTCCGAAGTTGCCGATTCTAATGTTTTCAACAGGAATTGTCATTAATTAAAACCTGAAGGTTAAGTTTTAATGTTTATTTCGAGATTGATTTTCACACAAAAATGGAACTTTATTTCTTTATTCCTAGTATATTACTATTAGTATTTTACTATTCTTATATATATTGAAAATATTAAACAAACTTATCTTTTTTTAAAAATGATAACCCCTGAAGCAATTCATTTCAACTGTTTTTCATCCTAAAAAGCAACCACCTGTTGAATATTTTTTTGTTACAGGTTAAAAATTATTTGTAATTTTAAATAATTTATAACTTTTTGAAGACAATTAGATTTATCTGTCCATTTGTATAATTTGAAAGCTTAGCACTTAAAGTTTATGTAGACAAAGCTTCAATATTGTGCTACAAAAAAAAAAAATATTTTTTTGTCCTATATGCACGGAAAGTATGTCATTTTGGGCACTTAATGCGGGCGCAAAGTGAGTCATTCCCGTCCGGGGTATGGTAAGCGGGCGCAAAATACTTTCCCGCCCGCTGACGTCACCGAAGCGGGCGCAAAATACATTCCCGCCCGCTGACGTTATAGAAGTGGGCGCAAAATACTTTCCCGCCCGCTGACGTCATTGAAGCGGGCGCAAAAATTATAACAACACGCGCAATAATTTTTATGCTAGTATTACATGCGCTGTTGTTTTCTATGATAGTTGCACTTGCGTAGTGTCTTTTTATCATATTTATACATATGCAGTAGTTTTCTATAACAGTTACACATGCGCATTAGCATTTTATGATGTTTACACATGCGCAGTAGTTTTTTATGAGAGTTATACATGCGCAGTACTATTCTATGACACACACATTTTTATGGTATTTATACAACATGTTCATTAGTTGTTAATTAGCTGAAGGTTTTGCCGCTCGTGCCCTCAATGCCATACTTACCATGCAAGTAGGACAAAAAACGTTGTTCGCACCACGGGCGCAAGGTGATTGTAGCTTGGACGATATTAGGAAAACCTCGGCGATCCTCCCGCGACCTCGGCTTCGCCTCGGGCGCTTCAGATCCCCTTGGTTTTCCTAATCTCGCCCTCGCTGCAATCACATGTTTTGCGCCCTCGATACGAAAATAACTATTTCTTATTGAAAAGTTGAAGGTTCCAGAGATATGCCCTTATATATAACCGGTTATTCAGCTGCGAAAGTTTATTCGGTTTTTAGTTTGGTATATTTCAATTTTTTGTCAATACTTTCATACACAAATTATGTAACTTTTCTTAACTTTTCATTAAAAACAAAAGTATTGAATGCATGATTTGGAAACTTAGTTAACAAATTATATTTCTACAACTATATCGGATTAAGTAAACTTTATGCTTCTTTTTTCTAAGTATAAGGTTGTCTCTTTGTGTTTTACACAATTAAAATACACATTAATTTCGAGCAATTAGCTTGTGAAAACGGTTATTTTTTTATAACCGGATGACTGATTGTTCTGCGTTGAACGAAAATTCAGTTACAATCGGTTATTTTGGCATATCCGGTTTTTCGGCTAAAACCGGTTATTTGGTTGAAACCGGTTATTCGCTTATTTAACTGTAACCGGTTAACCGATTATTTCAATAACCGGAAACCGGTTATAGAATTCAATAACCGCACAGGCCTACTGTGCAGTCTTGGACGCGCCACAACACGAATTTCATGTTGTGGCTGAATTAAACAGCCACAACGCGTTGTGATCGATTTTTTCACTCAGTTAGCGATTTCGTTCTTTGAGCCTAACATATATGTTCTCACCGAGACACTTGTTTTTTACAATGAGGTTCAAATACAGTTTTATAACATTTTTCTTTGGTATTTGCTTCACTTTATGAAAAAAATGCTATAGTTTTTCTAACAGTAGACGAGGAATCTGAGTGACGATTGCACTTAGATCTCTTTTCTAAAATAATAATTTTGTCCATTTAAAAGACATCGTTTTTTTAATTTATTCATTTGTAAATGATTTTTGATTAATATAATGTAGGTATATCGAAATGTATATAAAAGTTACTTTTTAAAAGTCTTTCATGAAATATAATTTCTTGTCAAATACTAAATTATAAAAACTGTACTTAAAAACTGTTGTTTTATAAGTTTTATTATTAAAATATCTACAAATTTTAAAAATATCTATGTTTCACTGAAAAATAAATTTTATTCATCAAGCAGTGTATTTTACAGAACTAATTATTTGAAAATTAAATAATTATTGTTGTGTAATTAACAGTCACAACGCTTTCGGATAATTCGGCTTTTAATTAGCTAGTCGATGATAAATATTTCGACGTATGTAAATTAGAAAATTGAATTTTGGGCGATAATCATGCGTCTCATAAAGCAATATTAACTCGTGCCTCTAGACAACCGAATTTTCCTATCGGTGATTCCACGGACTTTCGTCTGAGAGGTGTTGCTGAAATATTTCATAAATAAATTTAATTTGTATATAAATCATAATTAAACAGCGTAAAATTCATTTTTTATCATGACTTTGTTAAATATTAGGTTATTTATTCAAAAATTGTAATTAAAGGCGAAAGAGCAAGGTTTAAATAGCGTTTTTAGTCCAATTTTAAAACTTTTTATAACACTGCCCTGCAAATTTCAATTTTTTTGATGCGAATAAGATCGGAAGGAAGATCGGAAGTTTCCGAAGGAATTTTTCGTGCTGAACACGAATCTGGGTTCAAAAACTTTCCATCACGTCACGTTTTCGAGAAAATAGGGGTTGAAACCCCTAAAATTAGCGTTTTTGGCAGTTTTTGAAAAATCGTGGGGCAAAATCCTGACGTGATATAAACTTTGCTATTATCAGAAATTAAAGGCTGAAACAAGCCCTATGGCAATTTAATCGCATTCGCCCTTAGAGCGGGGGGTGGGTTTTGTCTAAGGGTGGAGTCAAAAATGAAGACAGGAAGGTGTTTATTTAAAATTTGATTGTAATCGCTTCAAACTTGTTACTTGGGGGTTTTGAGGGTCACTGATTACGAATATGTAGTTACATTTTAAAAATTCAAAATGTCGGATCCAATATGTCGGACAATCACTGTTAAAACAGATGTCTTATGGGTGTCTTCATTTTTGACTCCACCCTTAGACAAAAACCCACTCCCCGCTCTAAGGGCGAATGCGATTTAATTGGCATAAAGCTTATTTGAAAGGGCTTGTTTCAGCCTTTAATTTTTGATAATAGCAAAGTTTATATCACGTCAGGATTTTGCCCCATGATTTTTCAAAAACTGTCAAAAACGCTGTTTTTAGGGGTTTCAACCCCTATTTTCACGAAAACGTGACGCGATGGAAAGTTTTTAAGCCCAGATTCGTCTTCAGTAAGAAAAATCCCTTCGGAAACACTAGGTACGATCTTATTCGCAAAACCCATGTAGGGCAGTGTAATTAGGGGCCATCCATAAATTACGTAACACGTTTTTCTAAAATTTCAGACCCCCCCTCCCCCTATGTAACAAGTCGTAACAAAATCACTTACCCCCCCCCCCCCCCCTATAGGTGTGTGTTACGTAATATTAAAAATATTTTCAATGAATGGTCTATAAAACAATATTTGCCTAGTTTTACTATTAGAAGTACCGATTTGGCGTAATGAGAACAAAGTAAGAATAGAAATGTTCACTTTAAATATTAATCTTTTTATAAGGAAATAACAAAAAGTATATATTATATTTATTAGGGTTTTTTTAAATAAAAAAATCTTATTTTCATAAACCTTACCCCCAATTTTGTTCTTTGGCGAAAAATACGAAATACGTTTTTTTTATTTTTTTTTATTTAATATTAACACGGGCCCCAAAGACCTTGAAAATTAACATTAAATTCCCAAAAAAAAATTCACTTTTTCGTAAATATGGTATAAAATCGTGAAAAATTGACTTCTTCTTTTTGTAAACGATATTTTTCTTCATGAATATCCAAACAATGAAAATCTATCATATATTTATTAAATAAATTATATTAACTATTTTTGATGCGTCAGTAAAAACCCCTATAGGGGAGACCGAGGAGGAAAGTAACAAAAATCAGTTTTTTAATGCTAGCATTAAAACTATTTGTCGGATAAGTTCTGTAAACATATTAATCGAAAGCTTGGGCTTTTACCTATTAAATAAAATTGGAATTAAACATGAATAATAATTTGATAGTTCACTGCAGGACTTTTTAATCAGCTCTTTATTTGTTACTTTCCTCCTCACCCCTGAGGTGGAAAGTAACAGCACGAAGGAGGAAAGTAACACTTTAAAATTAAGGCTAGCATTTCAAATATAAAACTGCTATTAATTTAAATTACTTTTATTATGAACATACAAAAAAGGAAAGTGATATTAACTACATTTTGTACATAATTGGCAGATATTTTTGCAATTTTTTGAAATCAAGTATTTTTTATCTATTTAGTATTCGTTGAATAGCAATGACATTAAAAAAGCATCGTTTCTTAAAAATTCAAATTAAAAGTCCAATATTTAATCTTTAAAATGTAAAATAAACATATAAAATCACATATTTATAAAGAAGGAGAAGGTTTATAAAAAGAAAGCATTAGATGAGGAGGAAAGTAACAACGTGTTACTTTCCACCTCACCCCTCTTTTCCTTGGATTTCAAAAAACAAGTATAAATTACACAAAAGTATTTCGCATTTTTTAATTATACACTAGCACGACTTAAAGATAAATAAAAAAGCTTCAAAAAAACCAAAAGCATATTTAAAATATCTATAAAATCAAAAAAATATGATATTTTGAAAATTTAGGCAAAAACTTACTTTTGACGTAATTTTTGCACAAAATGTCAGTATCAGATATATAGCTTGCGGTAGACCCCTAACATAATATGGGGGAGGTAGAGGGGGGCAAAACTGACTAAAAATTATTTAAGGACTATGTCTGTCCGCTCATTGGTTTAGAAGTTATAAGCGTTGTTACTTTCCACCTCTGTTACTTTCCTCCTCGGTCTCCCCTAAATGCAAAAAAAAACCTACAATTTATTTAAAAAATATTTATTATTATTTTTAAGGGTTTTTTCTTCAATAATTGATATTATTATCAAAATATATATTATTGTTGATGTTTTAATATGTTGCATAATTTATTTAAACAAATTATTGTTGTTACTTATTAACTTTTGCTCAAATATGACAATTTTTTTTGTTATTAATGTTAATAAATAACAACAATAATTTATTTCAATAATTGATAGAATAATAAATTTTAGTAATTTTATTAATATGTGGTTGTCATAAGAAACAAAAGTTATAAATGTTTACAAATATTTTTACGTATTTTTAATTTGTTTAAACAATTTATTATTGTTAATTCATAACTATTATCCAAAAAAAACCTAGCGAGTTGTGTTATTTTTTAATTTATTACTAAATTTTTATATTTAAAACCATAAGATATTCATCAAAATTACCCAGAACTCCCATTTGTAATTGTTTAAACAAATTATTGTTATTAATTATAATTTCTTAACAAATACACCTAGAAAGTCATACATTTTCTTTAATTTTACAAATTAATAGGCTGTGGTTAGAAAAAAAAAAATATTGATTTTAAATTATTATTTAATAATTGTTGTTATTTCTTAACTTTTTTTTAGAATTTATCTACAACTGTGAAGTGTTTTTCTAATTTTATTAATTCTAAGAAACGTTAAAAGAAATAAAAATTTTGCGTTTAAGCAATTATTAAATAATAATTCATAGTCAATATTTTTTATTTTTTGCGACTTTCTGAGTGTATGTGTAAAGAATTAATTACTAATAACAATAATTTGTTTAAACAATTACAAGTGAGAGTTGTAGTTAATTTTGCTGAATATCTTATGGTTTTAAATATAAAAAAATGAATAAGTTGAAACTACAACTCGATAGATTTATTTAGATAATAGTTATAAATTAACAATAATAAATTGTTTAAACAAATCAACAATGCGTAAAAATATCTTTAAACATTTATAACTTGTCGGTATGTAACAATTTTGTTGAAAAATCTTAAACAAACTATTAATTAGAATTTAAAAAAAAATGTAATTTTTTCATTAAGAGGGGTTGTTCATAACACTATAAAAAATAGTTAATAGGAACAAATTATTAAGTTAATTATGGAATATTTTTTCTGAAGGATTTTTCAAGAGGTAATTTGGTGAATTGCTGTTTTGAGTGGTTTTTGATGATTTTATAGAGAATTTTAGGAAAAAGTACGTTTTCCCTATGTAAAATCAATGGGAAATTTCGAAGGCTTTGAGCTACCTCTAAATATTGTTCGATTTAAAAAAAGAAAAAAAAATTTAGAATAATTTAACTTAGCAAATTTAGTAATTATTTTAATTATCATTTTCTTTGTCTTTTACTATTACAAAATGAGCCAAAATATAAAAAGAAATATATAATTGAAAGAAAATTCCATAAGTATATAATATTACGTAACAATGTCGAAGGACCCCTTCCTCCCCCCACATAACAAGTAGTAACATTTTTTAAGACCCCCTCCCCTCCCCCAAAACGTGTTACGTAATTTATGGATGGCCCCTTAATAAATATAGGCTCAAATAAAATTTTGTTAAAAAGGAATGGAAAAATTAATTCTAAAAATTTCTTTGTGATTATTTATTTTGTGTATAAAGCTTAATTATAATAAGAAAAGACGATATAAAATTGATCTAAAAACTGTCAATTTTGGTCATATTTAACACCATATTTTTAATAAAAATATTTAATAGAAAACTTGGATACTTACGTGGATTGAAAATCAATACATTGACTTTTCTTATCCAGAGAGAATGGCTTAAAAATAGGTTTTAATTATTTTAAAATTCAATTTCAAAATTGTAAATTCATCAAATCATTCAACACATCATATTCTTTTTTCTGAAAGTTTTTAAAATATTAAAAATTTACACATACCGTCAAGCGGGGCTATTTTGTGCACGCGAAGTTTCTATAATGATTAAAATCTTTATATTGAGTTGTTTAAGTTTCCTATTTGGTACAAAATATTTTCTGATATTTATACCAAGATACAAGATCTCCGGAAGTTTAAAAGTGTTTCTAAAAGTATTAATGATCCTTGTTGACTATTTAGTTGCGATGATTTATACGTAACATGCTAACTTTTTATTGCATATTTTTAGGAAAAAGGGTAAAAAATGAAAAACCAGGATTTGGTTTTACATGGTTTTCAATTAACGAGGAATCGGCCAAATAATCGGAACAAAAGTTAGTCCAAATGAATAATTTTGATTTTTGATACAAAATGAGCAGTTAAAAATTGCAATTTCATGAAAATTAAAAAAATTGCCGTTGGAAACGATTATTCAATTTGGGTTAATTTGAACCTCAAATTGAATAATCGTTTCCAACATCAATTTTTTTTAATTTCCATCAAACTGCAATTTTTAACGGCTAATTTTGTAAAAAATACAAGTGTCCACACTTCTACTAAAAAAAATTACATTAACTTATGTGACTTCTATATCAAAAATCAAAATTATTCATTTGGACTAACTTCTGTTCCTATTGTTTGTCCGATTCCTCCTTTAATTTTGAAACCTTTTTCTCTTAAAATAACTCAAAAAGTGTAGTAGAAGTTATATTTAGGTAGTTCTCCGGCAAATCGATTTTCTTTAGAATTTTCTGAAACTTTGGATAAATGTTCCTTTTTGTATGCTTTATGTGTGGTAAAAACCTCAGGGCCTCTTGCAATGCATTAAATTGAGATATTTAGCTTTAAAGATTCAACATTTACATGGGAATCATATGCTGAACGTATAAAAATAGCACACTTTTATTAATATCTGGAAATCTTTTCTCTAAATATTTCTCAAAAACTAGTATGTTATATAGGGATAAATAAAAGAAATAATATAAAAAAAATTTTAGTAGGGGTATCAATGCTCATTTTTTAATTATATTAATCTGAAATTCGAAACCAATGTGATTTTCCATTTAATTTACGAGCGAAAGGAAATCCAACGGTCGTAAATTGCCAAAATTCTTCCGTTTGAAGCACATGTGAAGTGTCACGAGACTAACATATTGCTTTAAATTACGTTTTCAGATTTAATTTATTTGTTTTTATCTATTTTTTTATAGTATTTGTGCGGCCCTGAAGCTGGAGAACTACCTTAAAAGTGTTACAAATTGTCTTAGACTCCTTTTCCACGCTCGGTTTTATTAAGTAATAAAAAAAATAACGTCATGTTTCTATACATGTTTGGTATATTCTCATCTCATTTTATTTGAATTAATAATGTTTAAATGTAAGTCAGGAAAAATTCCGGAAATTTGTTTTTCTTTTAGTTGTTATACACCATGGTATATAGCAAAATTTAAATGCTTTTTAAAAATGTTTACTCATAAAATAAATACGGATAATGAACACTGTTTGATTCACATTTAGGGTCTTCCAAAAGGAATACTAGAAAGTTTGAAAAAAGTTGCACCGCCAAATGGAATGTTGTCCTTTGAAAGATTCTGTGCAGGTTTAAAAATTTGTCTTTTGCATATAAGAGTCGATAACGATGCCAAAAAGCAAGAATCTCAACCTATTAGACCCCCTTCTGCCCCAACTCTTGTCACTGAGGACGAAACTAAAGCAGCTTGGACTTCTCCAAATACAGCAACTATTAGACCGAATAACGTAATCTCACAGCAACGCACTCTCAGTATGCCTCAGTTATTACCTGGAAGAAAAGAAAGAAGCTCTCAGTTTGAAAGTGTTAACTCTAGAAATTGTCAAGATCCAAAGATGTTTAAAACTTACAGTTTATCCAAACCTCGTCCAAATCCTGTTCCTGACGGAAGAACTCCAAATTCGGATAGAAATTTTGACAAATCAGAAATTCGTACAGCTCTTCAAAACTGGCAAATGAGTCTTTTAATGGGTGATGATAAATGTATAGATAAACGTCAGTCGCCTGATAAATATCCTAACGAATCTAAATCTCTTTTGAGACAAGTTGGAAATTCAGAAGACGAGAAAGTGGTAGAATTACAAAATAATTATATTGATATTGAAACTAAAAAGGCATTAAATCGACGTAGAGAACCAAGACGACATACCTTGCAAAATGGTATTGATTACAATATGGTAAAGTACATTCTATTTGTTCACTGAGAAACTTATACTATATACTTATTATTATTATTATCTTATTTATTATTTTACTATATACTTATACTACATTAAAAAAACTACATTAATTTAATTAAATTTAACTATCATTAATTTATTAATATATATTAATTTATACTATATACACTACCGTCGGAAATTGTTGGTCCGATCGATTGGAGCGGATCGAAAAAATACAACTCAAATAAAATCACGATATCTTGGTTAAAAATTAAGATAGAAACTTGACGTTTAAAAATTTGGAAAGCTTATTAAATTCTACCTTAGAATACCTATTATTTAACATTTTTTAAATTCCAAAGTGATTATATTACTTGATGTGTTAGAAAAAGAAAATTTCGAATTTTTCAATTATCGTTCCATATGTTCAGTTCGTTGCCTGATGTAGAAAAATTGAATAAAAAAATTAAAATTTACACTGTTCTCTTCGTTGAATTGCCGGCTTTAATTTGAGCTAAGGGAACTTAAAAAATATTGAATGGTTCACGAGATATGACTAAATATGTCCGCGCATGTTTTTCTCAAAAATCAATCAAAACCGTGGTTTTTGCCTAAAAATGAAGGTTTTTGTGAAAAATATGCTCGGACATTTTTAGTCATATCTCGTGAACCACTCAATATTTTTCAAGTTCTCTAAGCTCAAATTAAAGCTGTCAAATCAACGAAGAGAACAATATAAATTTCAATTTTTTTAGTCAATTTTTCTACATCAGGCAACGAACTGAACATATGGAACGATAATTGAAAAATTCGAAATTTTCTTTTTCTAACACATCAACTAATATAATCACTTTGGAATTTTAAAAAATTTTAACTAATAGGTATTCTAAGGCAGAATTTAATAAGCTTTCCAAATTTTTAAACGTCAAGTTTCTATCTTAATTTTTAACCAAGATATCGTGATTTTATTTGAGTTGTATTTTTTCGATCCGCTCCAATCGATCGGACCAACAATTTCCGACGGTAGTGTACTTATTATTTTTATTATCTTATTTATTATTTTACTATATACTTATACTACATTAAAAAAACTACATTAATTTAATTAAATTTAACTATCATTAATTTATTTCAATCAATCAACACTAATGATAATACTTTTTAAAATTTTGGAATGAAAGAATACGTTTTTTAATATGAGCGACTTTTTTATTTTACGGTCTTATACGTTAGATATATATATTTTCCAAATTTCTTTTATTATAAAAATAACCCTGAAAACTATTATTATATAAAGTAATGTTTTAACATTTAAACAATAACATTTTAATCATTACTCAACCTGCTCTTGGCCGGGGTGGGTTGGGTCACTCTGGTTTAGTTTAAACACAATGTTCACAAAAAAAAAACTAAAAGGTATAAAGGGACTTTTTCTTTTTTAAATGAAAGCTGAAATATTAAAGCAAGTTTCCTGTGCGATAAAGTTTTTAGAAATTGGATATTAACGAAGTTAAACAACAAAGAGTGCAAAATGACCCAACCAGCCCCTGTCTCCCCTATTTTTGAAGAAATATATAAATATACTTATATGACAAACTACACATTTCCCATAAGACTCAATGTAAAATGTTAAAAAACAAAAACGCTTATAAATTTTTTCACATGTACCTTGAGGTCTCAAAAATTGACTGTATCATTATAAAGCCATAATCTACTAGTGGACCAAATTTAATTGAAATTGTAATTTTAATTCTATTTATGATAGTACCTCCTTAATGCAAACAGTTTTTCTTCATTTTCTCATTCGGTCAGAATATCGTGTTCCTAAGTTTCTCTTTAGTACGACACTATTAAATTCGATAGGTACTTTCAATACAATAATTTGTTTAAAATTTCAAACATATTTCTAATGAACTAGAAGAACTAAAACTAATGATAATTAAATATAGTATAGTAGAACCCAGTATGTCCTGCATTTCATCTAGTGATGCATGTCGAGCAAACGATCTGATCGACTTCACATCTGATTGTCTGCTGTTTGTTCGATTATGATTGAATTGAACAAATTACTATTTATTTACCTTTTAATAATTAGCATAACTTTTGAGAATATCGTTAAGTAAGAATCCTTTCTGTTTGTTGATATATACTGACATACCGAAAATTTAACAAAGTAACCTCTTTTATGATTAATTGCAAACTTAAAAATTTTACAAATTAAGGAAAATAACCTCGTAAAATTTGAATATAGAATTTATTTTGTACAAACTTAAATATGTGTTATGTTTGAATCTTTTAAAAGCTTACAGAAGAAAGATACGATGTGTTGAAAGATGTCATTTTTCATGAATTTGAAATTTAATTTTATAATAAACAAAAAATTTTTTTAAGTTATTGTTCTGAATAAGAAAAGTTAATGTAATAATTTCAAACCTCGTAAGTATCCAAATTTTTTATTAAATAATTTTATAAAAAATATGCTTCTAAATATCACAAAAATTGACAGTCTTTATAGATCAATCTTAAATCCATTTTTCTTATTATAATTATGCTGTATATAAAAAATAAATTACCACACACAAATCTTTAAAATATATATTGACATTCTTTTTTAGCAAAATTTTATTTAAACCTATATTTAGTAATTTAAAAAAGTGTGAAATATGAACTGAAAACGCTATACTTTCACGTCTTTAATTAATATTTTGTAAATGCCCGAACAGCACCGGATGTTTCAGCAACATCCGTTGCTGTTTGAGTGAAAAAGAAAATATTATCAAAATCTTTATTAGAAATGAATTCTATGGAGTTTAATAATGACTTATAAAATAAATTTATTTTTGAAACACTTATGGCAGCAACATCCCTTAGACGAAAGTCAATATAATTACCCACGTAACAGAAAAAAAATGCCAACAAAAAGAAATGATTCTTACTTAAAGATATTTTTAAAAATTATGCTAATTATTAAAAGATAAATAAAAAGTAATTTGTTCAATTCAATCATAATCGAGCAAACAGCAGACGATCAGATGTGAAGTCGATCAGATCGTTTGCTCGACATGCATCACTAATTTCATCGGATATTTTTGCTTGTTCCTTGAATTTATATATCATGTATTGTTATCCGGATAACACATGTTGCCTAAGATGGACAGACACCAATTCTCAATCTATTTATTTTCATATTATCGATTTTACACTTTCTGCAATAATTTTTTGAGCCACCTAATTGAAATGTTTTATTTTTTGCTATGAAATATGATGTATCTTTAGAGAATTTGATATATCGATATTTTTTTATATCTTCTTACTTTGTTACTGTTAGGCTATTAAATTGAAGTTTTTAAAAATGTTATTTCTTGATAAATACAGTAAAATGATTAAAAATTAGTTTAAAAATTGTTTCACTCACGGTGTTTATTTTTTATTTACCACATTTTTCAGAAAGTTTTAAGAAGTTGTGCGTCCATCTTGGGGCCACTTTTTTTTAGATCGAAAATCTTAACGATTAGAAAAGATGCTTTAAAAAATGTTTATGTTAAAAATAAAATTTTATCCCTGTGGCCATAAGTTACCTAATATATTGTACTTTCATCCGGCATAAAACATTTTAATATATCTTATTTAGTTTGGATACTACAGGATTAAATCAAAGCTATATCCATCTTGGGGCCCTCTCCCCTAATAAATTTCCGAAATATGTACATTAATTACTGTGCATTAATTTGAAAGATTTTTTAGGTAATTCTCTTGGATCAGTATTTCTCAATTCAGATTTTGACATTTTTGTTTTTTCATAGGAAGCTTTGTTGTTTTCAAAATTTTCGATTTTCCAGAAATAGGTTTTTTTAAACTTATTTTCATCTAAAAAATCTGCCCCCCCCCCCCCTCGCTTCAAAAGCCTTATATTTACGTGAGAGAGAAAGAGATAAAACTGTAGTGCCATCTCTTTCTCTCTCATGCAATACACCCTCCAAAAACCTTGTCTTGGTCCGCCACTGTAAGAGTGGTGTAAGTCGATAACGTTTCAACGGATTTCAATAAAACTTTAATGGCTCATTAAGCTCATAAAAGTTTAATTTTGGACACAGGGATTTTTAAAAATACTCAAACAAATTTGTTTAATTACTCTCTAAATTAAAATCAGTGAAATTTCACTGGCAAATCAGTGCGAAATAAGCCACTGATTTCAATCAGTGAGATTTTGACTGAGAATCAATCAAATTTAACTGATTCTCAGTGAAATAGCTTACTGATTGATTCAGTAACCTCACTCATTCAATCAGTTAGATTTTGACTGAGAATCAGTAAAATCCCATTGAAATTTTCACTGATTCAAATCAGTGGATTATTTCGCACTGATTCGCCAATTAAATTTCACTGATTCAAATTTAGAGAGTACCTTTTTTCTTCGAAATATAACCTTTTTTGTCACAAATTTCTTTCATGAATGAAATATAGCCTACCCAGGTGCGAATTACGGTCGGCTGGCAGAGTTGAATGGTCGGCCCCTGGTTGGCCCAACTCTGGCTGCCAGAGTGTCGGCACCCAAGGTTGGCCCGACCGGAAATACCTAAATTGGGCCAACTTTGGGTGCCGACCAGAAATACTTAAGTTGGGACAACCAAGCATGCCGACCAAACTTTGCCAACCAAATGCCGACGGTTAGCTATACTCTGTCTCTTAACCCATTAACGCCCAGACGGACGAAAAATTTCTGTTGACTTTGAGGACCTCCCTTTTAAAAAAAATGCCTACAAAAAAATTAGCACTTATCATTTTTAACGTAAAATTTACTCCTCTTTTAGATTCTGAAGTTAAAATTTGTTTATAACAAATCGTTAAAAAGTTATAAACAATTTTTTGCAAAAAAACACGATTTTTTGAGAAAAAATTTTCATTTTAGACATATTTTCACCGGAAAAAAGCAAGTAGATGCTCTCAAAAGCTCAAAATATCGCGTCCATGGACCCCCAGCTATAAGACCCTGAAGCAAAAAAATTTTTTTTTCAAAATGGCGGACGCCAATATGGCGGCTAAAACTAAAAAAATGGCTCAGATATGAAACAGGGTGCTCCAACTTTTTCATGTGACTGAAATCGCCTAAAACTCTTTATACGGGGGTTTTTGGGGTCGCTGATTACGAATATGATGTCAGTTTTTAAAAATTCAAAATGGCTGATCCAATATGGCGGACGAATTTTTAAAAAAATTTTGGATTCACTTGAAACTCTCCACTCAGGGGTTTTTGGGGTCGCTGATTACGAATATGATGTCAGTTTTTAAAAATTCAAAATGGCGGATCCAATATGGCGGACGAATTTTTAAAAAAATTTTGGATTCACTTGAAACTCTCCACTCAGGGCTTTTTGGGGTCGCTGATTACGAATATGATGTCAGTTTTTAAAAATTCAAAATGGAGTTGGCAAATTTTTTAAGTCTTATTATTTTTTTTGGTTATTTTTGTTTATTTGACGCTGATTTATTTGCTGTGGTGCTGTATAACTTTTAACTATGCTCACAACTAAGACGGTTTTGCGCTTGTTGTTTCCGCTAAGATCTGACATTTCGAAGTCGGCGCATTACTAGTTTTGCAGAAAATGCAATGGCATGCAGTTATTACTGTTGTACTGCTTGTTGGCATTGTGCCAGAATTTGCTTGCAGCTCTGGCTATTGTTACTGAGCCAGCATTTGCTTCCACCACTGGTTGTCCTTACTGTGCCAGCGTTGCTTGCAGCTCTGATTATTGTTACTGCGCCAGCATTTGCTTCTACCACTGGTTGTCCCCTTACAAAAAAGGAGTATTAGAATGAGTATTGAATAATGAGTACTGCAGTGAGTATTGCAATGAGTATTGCAATGAGTACTGCATGAGTACTGAAATGAGTACTGCAATGAGTATTGAAAATTCCAGTACTTTTTTCGCCAAACATTGTTGAAAATATAATATGTTGCGCACTAAGTTTCATCGGCTCCTACGTCTGCGCACTACTTTTTTTGTTGTAAACTAAATATACAGAAATACATGGAACGCAAAATCACAATTTCATTATAATTTTAAAAAAAATTGTTTACTGTACTTAAAAAATACATGTGGCGAAAAAAGTACTGGAATTTCCAATACTCATTGCAGTACTCATTGCAGTACTCATGCAGTACTCATTGCAATACTCATTGCAATACTCACTGCAGTACTCATTATTCAATACTCATTCTAATACTCCTTTTTTGTAAGGGGACAACCAGTGGTAGAAGCAAATGCTGGCGCAGTAACAATAATCAGAGCTGCAAGCAACGCTGGCACAGTAAGGACAACCAGTGGTGGAAGCAAATGCTGGCTCAGTAACAATAGCCAGAGCTGCAAGCAAATTCTGGCACCATGCCAACAAGCAGTACAGCAGTAATAACTGCATGCCATTGCATTTTCTGCAAAACTAGTAATGCGCCGACTTCGAAATGCCAGATCTTAGCGGAAACAACAAGCGCAAAACCGTCTTAGTTGTGAGCATAGTTAAAAGTTATACAGCACCACAGCAAATAAATCAGCGTCAAATAAACAAAAATAACCAAAAAAAATAATAAGACTTAAAAAATTTGCCAACTCCATTTTGAATTTTTAAAAACTGACATCATATTCGTAATCAGCGACCCCAAAAAGCCCTGAGTGGAGAGTTTCAAGTGAATCCAAAATTTTTTTAAAAATTCGTCCGCCATATTGGATCCGCCATTTTGAATTTTTAAAAACTGACATCATATTCGTAATCAGCGACCCCAAAAACCCCCGTATAAAGAGTTTTAGGCGATTTCAGTCACATGAAAAAGTTGGAGCACCCTGTTTCATATCTGAGCCATTTTTTTAGTTTTAGCCGCCATATTGGCGTCCGCCATTTTGAAAAAAAAATTTTTTTGCTTCAGGGTCTTATAGCTGGGGGTCCATGGACGCGATATTTTGAGCTTTTGAGAGCATCTACTTGCTTTTTTCCGGTGAAAATATGTCTAAAATGAAAATTTTTTCTCAAAAAATCGTGTTTTTTTGCAAAAAATTGTTTATAACTTTTTAACGATTTGTTATAAACAAATTTTAACTTCAGAATCTAAAAGAGGAGTAAATTTTACGTTAAAAATGATAAGTGCTAATTTTTTTGTAGGCATTTTTTTTAAAAGGGAGGTCCTCAAAGTCAACAGAAATTTTTCGTCCGTCTGGGCGTTAATGGGTTAAATGATATAATAAAATAATAATATGAATAAAAACTAAATGAAAACCAACACTAGAAGGTCGGCCTAATCTGGAGCTGATATAGTTGGGCCAACGGTCTGTGTTACTCTACTGTCTGGCTATACCCGGCAAGAAGGCCAAAATTGAAAAAAAAATTGAAAAGTTGGATCGCGTCAATGGTACAGTGAGAATTATTCAATCTTTTTAAATTCCATTTCTTGCCTATTCTTTTCTATTCTCTGCTGTGATAGAGTTTCATGGAAAAATAAATCACTATCAATTCCCTTTTAATATTTCGATAATTTTTTAATTATTTTCAATTCCCTTTTAGTGTTTTAGTACTTCAATCTTTTTAATTATTTTCAATTCCATTTAAAATGAAGGAGTCACGACTTAAATATCTCGAAAGTTTAATGGATATTACAGCCTGAAGTGGCTGGGTGGACAGAGAGTCCGTCTCGTGCGTTGAAAATTCGAGTTCGAATCTTCGCAACGATGGATTTTTTTCTATTAAAAACTGTAAAGTATAATTGAAAACAATTGAATTTAGCTAATTTTCAGCAGCTTACAAGAAATACAAAAGAATAGGCAAGAAATGGAATTCATAAAAATTGAAAATGTTTTATTTTCTTCAATTTCGGGCTTCTTGCCGGGTAAGGTTCATTTGGTATTGTTCACTCATACCTCTAATGGGCTGGTAGTTATAGCCTATTATAGCCTACTGGACTGGCATCTGGTAAACCCTGGTTCGATTCTTCATGACTAATGAAATTTTTCTGTTTCAGGTTTTCATTAATATTAAATTTCTACATTCTCATCTGATTATTATATTTGTGTAACTAAATTTATAACAGTTGAATTATATGTGTTTTCATTAATAGAATAATTTGGTACAAGTAGTCTCCAGTTGGCCCAACTTTGGTTGCCGACGGTCGGCATCCAATGTTGGCCACGGTGATCACTTCACAGGTTGGCCCAACTCTGGGTTCCAAGGTTGGCCAACTTTGGCAGCCAGAGTTTGCCACCCTTTTTAGCCGACGGTCGGCAGCCAACGTTGGCCATGGTGATCATCTAACAGGTTGGCCCGACCTATGAGCCAAAGGTGGGCCAACTTACTGCCCGACCGAAAATTCGCACCTGGGTAATAATTTAGAACGTCATTTTTTTGTCTTAAAACGAAGCGATTGAGATACATAAAGTATATATAATTTACCAAAAATTCGTACAATAATTCATGATTTTTCATTTTTTTTCTTCTACAACTTCTGTAATTTTTATTTTTTGACTATAGTTCCTGATGATAAAATATTCCAGATTAAAAAACGAACTTTTTGGTCTATGTAAAATATTACATCTTAAAAGCTTGAACTTCAATTTGAAATACTTTAATAATTAGCACTGCTTCCTTAAAAAAAAAAAAAATATTGTATTCGTTGTTATATGATATTTCAATTAGAGAAATATTTTAAAAAGAGAACAATTTTTGGAGAGAATTACCTTAAAACATAGAAGAAAAGTTTATAGATTTGATTTAAGAAATATTTAGTTTGTAACAAAAATGATGAATTTAACTAATGACGATAATTAAAGTAAATATAAACTTATAAAATTATGGTACTATACTGTTTATTTAGATCCAAACAAATTCAGTTTAAATGACACTAGATAAAAAATACGCACACGAGAAACTAATATAACAACTGTGACCCGTATAAATTAAATTTGATTTAACAATTATAAATATCATACAAAGGATCCTTTTATCATTCGTTCAACATATCATATACTTATAAAATAAATTGTTTAAAAATTATAATGTCAAATGGCTTTGAAAATCAAATGGATAAAAATAGTGTCGATCGCCGTCTGATCTTTTATTTATCAGAATTAGTCTTGATTTTGATTTAATAATAAATATACATACACATATAAATCAATTTAGAATACTCATCGAGATAGCTGACCAATTACGTACCATTGTAAGAAAAGATCAGATATCTTTTAATCTTCTAAAATAAGAGATTTAAATTAGAAGGTTGAATTTCCCCAATTTTATGCATATTTCCAGATCATGACATTATATTTCATCTTAAGTAATTGCAGCATTTTTTCAAAATATCTGAACAATTGTGATCATTACTTTTGATGTTTTGCTTCTTAAGTAAAATATAAAAGTACAGAAATAATCTGGATAGTGGGATTTTTTTAATCTTAATAGAAGATTGTTTAAAATAGCGTTATTGTTTTTATATTAACTGATTATTATCTGAAATTTGATGAATTATTTTTTGGATTTACCTGCGAAATAGTTAGATTTATTAGATATAAACGGGAAATGCCTTTCTTTCTGTACAAAATAACAAAATTTAATTTATTTGAAAAATATTTTTCTGCAGAATTAGTAAATATTCATAAATTAAATAATTTTATAATATATTAAGTACTTTACCAATTTATTAATTCACTGAGAGAAAAGATGCTACGGGGTACCATCTAGATGGTACCAGATACCATATCTGATCTTAAATATACGGACAAAAATCTAGATGGTACGGGGTAGCATCTGGATGGTAGGGGAGACCGGGGCTACTTGGCGCACTTTTCACTCTTTATTGATTGGCTCTGTCAATTTTGTATAAATGAAAACTATATTGCACAAAAACTTTGCTTGACATCTCAGCTTTGATTTAAAAAAAAAGTTCCGAAAACAGTTGTAGTTTTTTTTTAGAACAGTCCTAAATAGCACGATAGTTTGCTGTAAGGCTACTGTAAGGGTTATCCGTAAAGGTTGTAAGGTTACAAAGTAAGCCGGTAGTAAGCATACAGTGAGCTTAAAATTTCCGCCTTACAGTAAGCTTACAAAATAAGGTCGTGGTAAGCTTACATGGTAAGCTTGTGGTAAGGTTACACCGTAAGCTTGTAGTAAGCTTACACCGTAAGCTTGTGGTAAGCTTACAAAATGCTTAAAATGTAAGCTATTGGTAAGCTCACAGTAAGCTTACGGTGTAAGTTTACCACAAGCTTACGGTGTAAGTTTACCACAAGCTTACGGTGTAAGTTTACCACAAGCTTACGGTGTAAGGTTACAGTAAGCTTACGTCGTAAGGTTGCAGTAAGCTTACAGTAAGCTTACACTGTAAGGTTGTGAAATGTAACTATACAGTGTCAGCTTGTTGTAAACTTTCTACAAGCTTACGATGTAAAGTTGTCCTTTTTTAATAAAAAAAAATATATTTAACGCCTTTTTGCGGGACGCCGTTGAGGATATGTTCACTTAACATATTTACGAAAACAATTAATATAATATTAAAAATCTTGACGACAAAGAGTTTCGAACCTAGCTAACCTAACTACCGAACCTAAATGCGAGCACATTAAACCCCACGGCTATCGAGGACTTGGAATTAATTTCAGGAAATGTAAATCATATGTTACTAGAGAAACTTCCAAGGTAAAATATCATTTACATTTTCTGAAATGAAATCCAAGTCCTCGATAGCCGTGGGGTTTAATGCGCTCGCATTTAGGTTCGGTAGTTAGGTTAGCTAGGTTCGAAACTTGTTGGCGTCAAGATTTTTAATATTATATTAATTGTCTTCGTAAATATGTTTAGTGAACATATCCTCAACGGCGTCCCGCAAAAAGGCGTTAAATATTTTTTTCTTATTAAAAAATGACAACTTTACATCGTAAGCTTGTTGTAATTAATTATGAAATAGAAAAAGTTTGTATTTTCTAATGCAAGCAAATTATAATGCAAGCAATTATGATAAAATTAGATTTAGGAACACTGACTAAAATGTCAGAATTTATGTTTTTCAATTTATTCCCAATTTAAAACAAAAATAAAAAGACAAAATTTATTAATAGAATTAATACATATATAAATAAACTAAGATAGTTCTTTTAGATCAGTGGTTCTCAACTCAAAATTTCGTCATTTTTTACTCATTTTGTGATACTTAATGAATTATGCTGAGTTCACAGTATGTAGAGTCTCTCTCTCTTAAATTCGCTTAAATAAATGAATAAAACTACGAAACTTAGTACAAAAATATATAAGAGCGATAAAAAGAAATATATTAAAAGAATAGGCTAGATTTGGTAATTCTATAATTGCAATTTGATATTAATTTATTATAATTAATACTTAAAATTAATTAAATTAATTAATCACCTATTAATTCCATAAGTATATTTATTTAAATTATTATTTGCTTGCTTATTTATTTATCTGTTTATAAGACATTTTATATATATTATTTTAAATATATTTAAAATGTCTTATAAAAAGATTACTTAAATAATATATAATTGTGCAAATAATACTCTCTAAAAACTGAATTTCGAACCAAAATTCGAAGATCTTTCTAAACTTTCGGATATTTTTCTCATTTAGTTGGAAAATTTCCTAATATTTTAGCGAAAATTACCAAATATTTTTTTGATAAAAATAACCAAATTCTGAAGAATTTCCAAAAATTTTGATAAAAACACTTTACCCAAAGGAGTTGGAGAATTTCCTAATGTTTTTGGGAAAATTACAAAAAATTTTTTTGGTAAAAATACCGAAATTCGGAAGAATTTCAAAAACTTTTGATAAAAACACTTTACCCAAAGAAGTTGGAGAATTTTCTAATGTTTTTGGGAAAATTACCAAAAATTTTTTTGGTAAAAATACCGAAATTCGGAAGAATTTCCAAAACTTTTGGTAAAAACACTTTACCCAAAAAAGTTGGAAAATTTCCTAATATTTTTGGGACAATTACCAAAAATTTTGTTGGTAAAAATACCGAAATTTGGAAGAATTTCCAAAACTTTTGGTAAAGACACTTTACCCAAAAAGGTTGGAAAATTTCCTAATATTTTTGGGAAAATTACCAAAGGTTTTTTGGTAAAATTACCAAAAATTGGAAAAATTAACAAATATTTTTGGCAAAAATACATAAATTTTGTAAACTATCGTGCTATTGGGGGTGTTTTTGGAGAAATCTAAAGTGCGCCAAGCAGCCTCGGCCCTGGACTGCTTGGCGCACTGACCGGGGTTACTTGGCGCATGAATTAAAATGGATGATTAATGATCAAGCAATATGTTTCATTGTAAAAATAAGTCTTGTAAGAAAATTTTATCTTGAAAAATGTGAATTAATTAAAAATAGAAGGTTGATCTTGTTCAAAAAGTGAAGTTATATAACCTAAAAACTACAAATATCTGAAAACCTAAAATTATGAGATTATAATACTAATAATGATATATAATAATCACTTTTTTATCTTAAAGGGTTATTCTTGCTATTGATAATAAAATAAAAGTGTTACCACATTGAGTTTAATAAATTTTTATTAATCACTAGATGCAACTTATAAACTTCTAGCGTTTTGAGCACGCCAACCAGCCCCGGGCCTACTGCGCCAACTAGCCCCGGAGAGACTTTATACATTTTCTTCATTTTTATGAAAACTGTAAATATAAATCAAAATTTTTTAATTGTTTCTTAAAAGCAACTGTTCAGAAAACAAAACCTTATTTTTGATTGTTTTCTGATCGCATTTTATAAAAAGATATAACAAAAAAATGAAGGCGTTAAAATTTACTTTTGAGTACCAAAATTGGTTTTTTGAATTTATAGTCCAGAATAATCAATCAATAAAAATGAAATTATGTGCGAAGTGACAGCTCATCAAGTACATTAATTTGAATGAAGAGAAAAATTAATTCGACTTTTTACTTTTGAATAAACTCAAGTGCGTCAACCAGCCCCTGCGCCAAACAGCCCCGGTCTCCCCTACGGGTTAGCATCTGATAGCATCTGGATGGTACGATGTAGCATCTAGATGCTACGGTGTAGCATCTCTGATGGTAGAGTGTAACATAACCTCTCTACCATCAAAGATAGTAAAGTTCTTACCATCTATTTCTCTCAGTGTTTGATAATGTATACTTAATTTTAAGCAAATTAAATTAAAAAGCTAATTTTAATGTGCTGGTTTACAATAATTACGTGAAAACTAGTCGATTATTTACATTTATGTTATTATAGTATATTAAGCAACAAGGGGTTAAAGGCAGCCATTCGTTTACGCTGATGTTTGTGCACAAGTGACAGTCGAGGGCGAAGCCCGAGACGTAAACGAGTACACAAACATCCACGTAAACAAATTGGATGTTACTTACGATTTTACTTACCTATGTTACTTACGATATTTTTTATTCCAAAGGCACAAACGTGGCGATTTTAGATAACCTGATGACAGGGACTAAAAGTCATTCATTTGTTTGATTATATAAAAATGGCGTCAATTTTTAACCAAGGGCAAAAAAACACACGCTCCATGCATCCTTTTTTGCCCAAGGGTAAAAATAGACGTCATTTTTATAGAATCGAACAAATGAGTGCCTTTTAGTTGATGTCTTGAAGTTTCTAAAAGCGCCATTTTTGTGCCTGTGGGATAAAAAATATATTACCAGAAAGGGTGAAAAAGTTGAACTATTAATTTATTTATTTTTATTTGGAATAGATGCTATAATTATTTCGAACCCGCAACTCTCTAAACGAGCATTTGTTAAAAATAACTAATTATTAGTAAAATCGTGGCTGACTTTATTTCAGCAATTAGTAAAAAGTAACTAATAATAATTATTAAAATATGAATAATTATTAGTAAAAAAAAATAACTAAAAGTTAGTTAAAATTTGACTATAGTTAATAAAAGCAACAGAATTTTACTAAAATATTAGTTATTTTGACATGAACTAAACATTAATTTATCTACTAAATAGTTATTTTTTACCAAACGATTAGTAGAAATATATCTATTTGAATTAGTGGATGACTTGTAGCTTTCAAATTAGTCATTTTTAACTAATTCAGTTTCAAAGAGTATACACTGAAAAAAAAATTATTTGATTCAAATAACCGATTATTTGCCTATTATCAAATAAATTGAATTTGAATCAATCAATTCAGTATTTAAAAAAAATGCCATGTAATTGTCGCAAATCATAATTATTTGATATAAGTAAATATTTATTTGATAATAGTCAAGTAATTGGTTATTTGAATCAAATAAATTTTTTTTCAGTGTATATTAGTGGATTATATTTACTGGGGATACCACGTTAAAAAAATACATCAAATAATAATTATCCAATCAACAATCTCTAAATCTGAATTAGTGGAAAACTATACACGGAGAGAAATAGATGCTACGGGGTACCATCTAGATGGTACCAGATACCATATCTGATCTTAAATATACGGACAAGAATCTAGATGGTACGGGATAGCATCTGGATGGTACGGGTTAGCATCTGATAGCATCTGGATGGTACGATGTTGCATCTAGATGGTACGGTGTAGCATCTCTGATGGTAGAGTGTAACATAACCTCTCTATCCATCTATTTCTCTCAGTGTACTAATCAAATGATGAAAAAGTTGTCCACAGAATGGATTAGTAAAAATTTCTACTAAAAACTAGTGAAATATTACTCATTTTTAATATAAAACTATAAATTGAAAGTAAAAAATTACTACTTCACATTTGTAAATTTTTTTTTTTTTAATTTTTTGTGAATTAGTCATTAGTTCTACCAATTTGTAGTTTTTTTAAACTAAAAATTAGTAATGTTTCACTAGTTTTTAATAGAAATTTTTTTGCGGTATCGTCTCGATATCGTCTCGGAAAACGAGACGATACCGAGACTGGTCTCGATATCGTGCGCATCCCTAATAGAAATGTTTACTAATTCATTTTATGGACGACTTTTCATCATTTGTGACAATTTCTGGTGAAAGGGACCTTACGCGACAATAACATTGGGCTCACTTTTCGTGCACTGAGCAACGGAATACTGAGCCTAATGTTGTTGTTGTTTAAGGTCCCTTTCACCAGAAATAGTCACATTTCATTAGTAGTTTTTAACTAATTCAGATTTAGAGAGTAAAAAGATTTAATCAATAAAGTTTATTTAGAAAAAGCGTTATTGGTTGTCTTATTATTATTTTAATATAAAAACATTCTTCAAATATAATTATAGCATCTACTTTAAATATCAATAAAGCAATTAATATTAACTAATATTTAATTTAAGAATATTTACAAATTTCTTAGATAAATATTTTTTAAAGAAATTAAATTTTGGGTAATATTACCAAATTTTGTTTCTATCCCGTGTGGAAAAGCCAAGTGGGCCCCAACTGTCGCCCACTTGACCCAACTGGCCCAGGTGGGCTCCAACTGGCGCCCACTTACAAACTGGGAAATACTAGGAACTTTTCCACACGGGATGTACAGAAAGAAGGGCATATCCCGTTTATCTAACAAATCTAACTATTTCGCAGGTGAATTCAAAAATTAATTCATAAAATTTCATATAATAATCAGTTAATATGAAAACAATTACGCTATTTTCAACAATCTTTTATTAAGACTAAGAAAATCACACTATCTAGATTATTTCTGTACTTACATTAAAAGTAATGCCCACAATTTTTCAGATATTTTGAAAGAAGGCTGTAATTACTTTAGATGAAATCGAGGATGAGATATAATGCCATGATCCGGAAATATGCATAAAATTGGGGAAATTGATCCTTCTGATTTAAATCTTTTATTTTAGAAGATTCAAAGATATCTGATCTTTTCTTAAAATGGTAAGTACTGGGATTTAAGGGGTAAGGCCGAAAAGTGGGGACTGCGATCCAGGCCTCTGAATTCGAGGCGACTCGATGAAACAATAAGCAACCGTAATAAAATTAAGACACCTCCAATTCAGGTATGGGGAATGCACTGGTAGCTTTTAACCCTTTAAATTTAATAAGAGCTTCTATATAATAGGAAGTAATGATACACACGAAGCCCCATCGGTGATAGTTTTCGAGGATTGAACCCCACGGTTCGAACGAGAATTCCAAGCATTAATTCGCCGCTTTAGAGTCCCCACTGTACTTTCCATCCCACTTTATTTGCAAACAGGATCGAACAAAGTAATAAGTAAACAGTGTTCCACCGATTGAGCTTCGAGTGTACCTTTGAATACGTTCAAAAGGAGCTAGATCAAAGGTATATTAAATAGAATTAAAGAATTATGATTATAGTATAATTTGTATATTCTTTTATCAAAGTTTTAAAAACTATGCTATAAAATTTATATACTTTTTAATCTACTATTAAGATGTTTGAAAGAGGGGAAAAACACCGTTTAAAAAGTTAAAGCAATATACTATTGATTGAAGTGTATTTTTTCTCTGTGTAGATACTTTTTTACTTTAGATAATTAGAATCATGATTTTCACAATTTTGGAAATATTGCAGATGAAGCGAATGAAACAAATTGAACAGGAGAAGGATGTTTTACTTCAAGGTCTTGCGGCTGTAGATAAAACGAGAGTTTGGTATTTAAGACAAATTTCTATGACCCAAGATAAAATGAAGCATCTTGGGCAAATGGGATCTCATATGGTATAATTTTAAATTTTATAAATTATTTTGAGAATTAAAAATCTTATTTTTTATATTAGTTTTAAATTTCATAATTAACAAAGGTACATTCTAAACAGGAACAAACTGAAGCTCAACAAGAGCGTTTAGAATTACAAAGAGCAAGAGTTCTTGAAGTTAACCGACATTTAGCTGCTTTAATAAGTAGTTGGGAACGTGGCGGTCTTTCATTTCATATTTTTTTGAGCAGCGGTGCTCAATTAAATCAAAATATCGTTTCTAGATTAAAGCAGCAAAATCAGAAACTAACTGAGGTAAAGCTAAGTTTTATGCATTGAACTTGTATGTACTTCAACTGATTTAAGATGTTAACTGTCATAATAATTGCAGGAAATTAACAAAAAGACTCAACGAATTGCAATTTTGGAGCAGGAGAAGGATAGTCTAATGCGAGAAATACGACAATCTGGAATGATTCAATCTCGAAGGTCAATAATGCAGCAACACAATCAAACATTCATGTAAGATATACATAAGGGCATATCTCTGGAACCTTTAACTTTTATGTCCCTTGCATATATTTTGATAATTTCAATCAATCTTTATCTGGCTTTTGTTGGAAATATTAATATTTGATACGATGAATTATTTCCAAAAGATTACACATTGATTTATTAAATAGATAAATAATTATTCCAATTTAAACACCCGATTTTTAACAATGTTTACTTGTCCCTAACCATACTTTCAAGTGGTTTATACGTTGAAACTTAATTAATAAAAATTACTAGTTAGATAACATATGTTTTTAAAGTTAGTTAAACGGTGAAGACATTTGTGCATGTAAATTAATATTTTGTTTATTGTGAAGAAAGTTATATGTTTTTAAAAGTTGTCCCTCACTTTTAACCTTTTCGACCGTAATCGTTATATTTATCATTTTTCTTGAATAAGACTATTGGCACACCAAAATAGTTTATGGGAAATAAAAGTATAAATAATTAGAATTATTTTGAGACATACTAAAATGATGTGCTTCATGTCTTCAAAAAACTATTCTAATTTAAATAACAGAAAACACGTGTGTACAAAATTTGACAACGACCGTAATACGAGTGATACTCCACGAAAATCAAATAGAAGTATTCAAAAAGTACTTACATATATTTTTACGAGTACCATTTAACATTGTGTGAATGTGCTTTGAGAAAAAATACTTTATTGCAATGATAATGTGAAAATATTTATCAATTACGGTCGACCGTAATAGACCGAAATTTTTTAGAAAGAAATTGTTAAGTCCGAAGTTGCCGATTCTAATGTTTTCAACAGGAATTGTCATTAATTAAAACCTGAAGGTTAAGTTTTAATGTTTATTTCGAGATTGATTTTAACACAAAAATGGAACTTTATTTCTTTATTCCTAGTATATTACTATTAGTATTTTACTATTCTTATAAATATTGAAAATATTAAACAAACTTATCTTTTTTTAAAAATGATAACCCCTGAAGCAATTCAGTTCAACTGTTTTTCATCCTAAAAAGCAACCACCTGTTGAATATTTTTTTGTTACAGGTTAAAAATTATTTGTAATTTTAAATAATTTATAACTTTTTGAAGACAATTAGATTTATCTGTCCATTTGTATAATTTGAAAGCTTAGCACTTAAAGTTTATGTAGACAAAGCTTCAATATTGTGCTACAAAAAAAAAAAATATTTTTTCTTATTGAAAAGTTAAAGGTTCCAGAGATATGCCCATAAGCATTTACAAAAGTATAATGTCATAAAATATTTGATATATAAGTCAAACATGAGAACGTTCCTTTTTATGCCTATTCGGTATTTTCAGTAAAATATGGCAGACATAACTCAGCTGGATGACAGGAGGGACAATAAGTCGCGCTGTCAAATTTTGTTAAAAGGTTTTCAGTGCTTTTACAAATAAAAATGTGTTCGCTATGGCATATGTTAAAAAATAACAAGAAACAGACAATGGCTTGTTTCTTGTTCTCACACATATTTTATATTATTAAGGGGAGATTCCAGTGATTTTAAGGTTTTTTCAAAGATGTTTTTTTAATAGTAAAAAAATATTTATTACATAATTTTTTTTTACAATAAAATACAACTCTTAAGGTAATTAAAAACTTTTTTTTTTTTTTAATAAAGTCTTAGAAAATGGCTGCTGAAAGTGGTCCTCTCTAAAAGTTGTTTACACTTTTTCTCTGTAACGGTTAATGTGAAATAAAAAAATTAAATAGTTTCTTAATCTGTACCATTTTGGCTATCGTGTAAACTAGGATAAAAAATATTTATTGAAAAATAACAGAATAACAGACTTTTGAATTCTTCATCCCTAATTTTGCAACTTAAATTGTTAATAACTTTTTTAAATATTAATGGATCTTAAAAATCCTAGTTTACACGAAAACTACACATTCAAGGAACATGCTGTCGAAATTTCAAATTATTTCGTTAAATAGTGTCAAAATAAGAGTGTAAACAAGTTGAAAATAATCAGTTTCGAGAAAAACACGTTTAAAGTTTGAAGGACCAAATGTACAAAAGTTTAACAACCAATATTTTTAAATAGTAAAGCACAATAAGAAAAATTTATATTAATAGTTATATATATATATATATATATATATAACTCTTCTTATGTAACAATATATATTCTTATAGTTGAAATACTGCTTTTTCAAGCGGTGCACCAGAAAAACTGTAAATTTAAAAATAAACATACTACAGTTAGTTAATTAATAAAAAATATAAATTTTCGAGTTTTTTTTGCTTCAGACTATTTTTCCCGTCTTTTTAGATAATTATACTAACCAAAAATAAAAGAAAAACAATTTCGATTTTCAGAAAAAAAATCACTGTAATGTGTAATCTCCCCTTAAGGGCATGACTAACATTGTTGACTAAAATATAGAATTCTACCTTATCCCTCATATTAAATTTGTTCATGACATGACTGTTTTTCAAAATTATGAATAAAACAAAGATTCATGACACACTTTATGATCTTCTAAGACGACTCCAAAAATTTCAAATCAATATCGTTTTTGGTTTAGGCTAAAAGACGTCCAAAAAATTTAGGAAATTACCGACATTTTAAAATATTGGTAAAATTTTTTGGACGTCTTTTAGCCTAAACCAAAAACGATATTGATTTGAAATTTTTGGAGTCGTCTTAGAAGGTCATAAAGTGCGTCATGAATCTTTGTTTTATTCATAATTTTGAAAAACAGTCATGTTATGAACAAATTAAATATGAGGGATAAGGTAGAATTCTATACTTTAGTCAACAATGTTAGACATGCCCTTAAAACCATTCAGAACATACCCAGATATAAGCGTTTTTTTCCAGGAAGTTAACAGGAAGTTATCCGTGTTAAGTTCGGAGATTATCACGGTTAATTTCCTGTCAATTGTAAATCTCCTCTCATTTAAAGTCTCCAATGATAAAGTCCTAAAAGTTATAAATGGAAATTTCAACTAAAAAAAAAAAAACTTTAAATAACTACCCTGTTGAGTAGGACCCACCTTTGCAACAAGACTAAATAGGGAACTCTTTCTGTTGCAATTCATTTGATAATTTAGATATTAATAATAACAAAAAATTCGTAAGGTAATTTTCGAGACTGATGAATTAAACAATAAAGAATGCTTCTGCATTAAGATTTGTTAAAAAGAAAGGTTAATTGTTATTAAGAACATGTGTATGAAACGGCGTCACATGTTGGCTTCAGCTCACGGTTTGCAGTTCGCTTTTTTTCTATCCGTTATGTTTTTCGATTTTTTCCAAATTATTTTGGAAAATATTTTTGGTTTCTTTATTTAGTTTATTTTAGTAAAAAGTGCATCCTTTCTTACTGGTGAAAAAGTGCGTCTCTTTTGTCGATCCATGGGTACACGGAGAAAAAAGTCTAACCCTTATGTATAGCATGAAGTTTTTTCCTCGCTTTGCAGTAGGACTTACTCCTACCTTTAAAGAAAGAAATTTTACTGCAAAGGTAAGCCGTCACCCTAAAATAGCGTGAGGGCTTGCCTTTACAGTAAAATTTCTTGCTTTAAAGGTAGAAGTGGGTTCTACTGCAAAGCGAGGAAAAAACTTCATGTTATAAAGGTTAGGTTTTTGTTTTTGTAATTGTTAAAAATAACAATTACAAATGTTTCATATTGTGTTTAAATTTTTATCTGTTATTTTCAAATCTTTAAGTAAAAGTTAAAATTTTGCTAATTCGCATTATTCATCTATATCTTTAAAATATATTTATTTAAATTTCCCGCTTTCTGAATGCCGTAGTCGCTGCGAGGGCAGAGGATACAGTTAGTTACATATACATGCGTAGAGGGCCAATTAAACGTAGAGGTGCCAAAAAAATACATGTCAGTGAGCTCACCATGTTGCAAAGGTGGGTACTACTTATTAGGGTAATTTTAGAGATCCTCAAGGGAGAGTTGAGACAAGTTTCCCCTTCTACTACCTTTGCGGGTTTCCGGAAACGGAAGTGACAATGTTGCAAGTTGTATCATTGGTCGAAAAGAGCGGGCTGAGTTTAAAAATATTTGTTTTAGAAGCATTTAAAATGGAACCGACATTTTGGACCAATCAGATGAACTTCTTAAGAACATCCGTTTCCGAAAACCCATGACCAATTAGAATCCAAGTCAGCATGTCTCAACTCTTCCTTGATGATCTCTGGGTAATTTCATGCGTATAGTAGGTTTTTATGTCAGCTGGGGCTGTGCATTAGCTTTAAATTACTTTCCCTGAGAGTTGCAGGTATGCATGTAATAAAATGCACACATCTTGAAAAGAAAAAATAATGTTTTTAATTTTTCTAATCTATTTAAAAAGTTTGCTGCTAACTTGCAGAAAGTTATGATTGGAAACTTTAAATCGGAGTACATTTAAAGTTAACAGTGTTAAGTTCCTGTTAACTTCCTAAAAAAACCGGTGTTATCTGGTTAGATTGATTTTTAGTTGCAAAGTCTCAAATTTATTTGTTTTGACACAAGAAGACTAGAGACAGGAGTCAAGTTTCTAGGCTTCTTGGTTTGACTTTTACATATGGTTCATTTCGTTTGTTGTCCCTCCAAACATCGACACCACTAAAATCCAAACCGACATCACAGGGCAAAATGCCTAATTGAGCTGCCAGTGTAACGTCAAAAAGCGATGGTAAAACAGAGGTGAATCCAGTTTCGGGTAGGTTTTTTCCTACAAAATATGTAATTTTCAAAAAACCCTTTTTTTTGTTTTTGAGAAATTTAATGTTGAAGTTAGCGCGCCACGTCAAGGCGAAGTCTCACTCTACCGCCCCGCTTGTTGCTGTGCGCTGTTTGCATCATTACATGGATATTTAATTATTCTAACCCTTAATTGAACTTTTCTCTGCATTTTACAGTGCTGAGACTGACATGAAAACAATTAAGTGCCTGCACTATAGTTCTTTTGTTTATTTTTATATGTTTAAATTTTGTTGGTAATTTTTTGATATTGGTTTCTCATAGAGAAAGTATTGTTTTACCTCCACAGGATCGATTGAGATTTTCTGAAATATCTTGACATATTTTGAACTCAGGATGTCAAAAATGATGTTTTTAAAAAATGTCTCACTTATGTGTATATGTAGTTATGTATGTTAAGATTATGTTAGGCTCTATATTTCGAAAACAATAATTTAAAACAATGTTTTTTTTTTGAGAGATTATAGGTCTTTAGGGGGGACAACCCGTGCAGAAAATTGTAATGGCGTTGCACAGTCCCAATCTAGCTTCCCTAGAAAATATACTGGCGCTAGACACTTTGACTATATAGCGTCTAGACAGAAATGTAACGTTCGTATATCTTATCGGCTACACTGAGAAAAATGGATGTTTACCCTTAACATCTGGATGTTAACGGTTAACATATTTATCACTTAACATAGGGACAGCTATCTAGATGTTCAGGGTTAACATCTACATATTAAACTTTAATATCTAGATGTTAAAATTTAATATCTTAGATGTTAACCTTTAATATTTTGAGGTTAAGCGTTACTATCTTGTTTTAAACATCTAATTCTAAACATCCATTTTTCTCAGTGTAGATAGTGTGTTTAAATTGGCGCTATATAGTCGTACTAGAGATCTCTAGAAAGGTAGAAAAATAATATCTATTTTCAATTCCAAATTCAGTTTGTTTAAACACACTTTTTCACATACGGTTAGACATTTACTAGACTTAAACAATTAAAACTATCTTATATAAATAAAATCGCACGACAACTGGGATCGAACCCGGGACCCTTCAGACGCAAGTTGTACGCTAAACCCCGCAGCCACGCTCGCTTAGTTCAAAATATAAGAAACCCTATATTTGAATTACAGTTCAGTTAAGGGTAACACCATTTACTTTTTTAAAAAATATTTTTTTAATTGTAGGTATTAAAATTTGCCAATGCAATAGCAAATAAAAATTATTTTAAATTATATTTACTCAATGTCTTAATGACTCAAATATAACCCTTGAAGGAAATTTTCGTGGAACTAGCTAGCAGAGCTAGACTGCATGTAAATTTACATTGTAGCTAGCGCTGTTAGATAGTTCCACGAAATTTTCCTTCTAGGGAATAGCTACTAAAGTTAATGATCGGAAAAAAGTGTCCAGCACATTTTTGTTAAATTAGCGTTTTCCTTGTTTTAAATTGTTATAAACATTAAATTTTATATGTAATAAAAAATATTCGGATTTTGGACTTAGAAATTTTTACTTGACAATCGCATAGTACGATTTTCGAAAAAAAAGCATTTTACACTTTTTTCAAATGCTTTTAAATGCAATTCAAAGCATTATTCTAAACAAAATATTCTTGAAACAAAAAAAAAATTCAAATTTGATTTAGAATTATTCTATTTAAAAAAAAAATTTCATGGAACTAGCTATCAACGCTAGATACAATGTAAATTTGCATGCCGTCTAGCGCTGCTAGCTAGTTCCACGAAATTTTTCTTCTAGTTCAGCATGAACCTACTTAATAGTACAATCTTGAAAAAAATCACTTAATGTTTTATTGAAATTGTTTTGAAATGCCATTAAAAGCATTTTAAATAAACCTTTTTTTTTTGTTTTTTTTTTAATTTGACTTAGAAATATTTTTGAGCAGGAAATATCAGCATAAGACTGAATTTAATATGTTTTCAGTACTGCGCCGGCATTGCCTTGTCAGAGTTTGGCTGAATAATGGCATGAGCCCTGAATCTGTACCGTGCCTTTAGTAAACATTACTATCGGCATCACTCAGGCATTTCCCATTGGGTTGAAGAAAATATAAACTGAAAGAGTTTCTAGCACCTAGATCACGCCAGTATAACAGTCCTATGAATAGGAATGCATGACATAACCTATATACTAGATTTATAAGTATATCTTGTAAACTAGACAGTATCAAGACCGCCCCAGTCTAGCTTTACTGTAATAGCAGCGCGTGACAAAAACTATACTGGCAAAAAATCAATCTAGACTGCCATGACAATTTTCTACACGGGAAATTATGCCCTACTTTTAAGTCTGATCTATCACTTCTAACTACATTTTTTTGAAGTTTAAACATTTTGAAAAAAAAATTTTCAAAAATGTAAATATTTTTTGAAAACAGTAAAATCAGATTATTTTATTTTTTTATCTTTTTAAAAATGCATCGATTAAGCTCTTAGCGATCCTTTTAGTGCAAATTGATAACAATTTTATTTTTATATTTTATTGCTTTTTTAATATATTTCTGCCCACTTGTAGGTCACTAAAAATTAATCAAATGAGCTCTTTGCGAACGGTCTAATGTAATGTTATTCAGAGTTATTATTGTTTAAAAAAAATTAAGTTTCGTAACTTACGGAATCTTATTTACATTTTATAAGAAATTATATATACACCTATTTTGCGGAGAGTTTAAAACCACATCGATTGGTATACCTAACTTGTCCCGCTTAACCTGTAGACTGCCGGGTATTGATAAACTTTATTCACCTTTAAAAATTCAAAAATGATGTGGCTATAGCCTCAAAATATCTTATAGAAAGTTTTAATCACACGCAGAGTCTATATATAGACTTCCCGGCAGTCTACAGGTTAAAGACCTATAATTTCGCAAAAAAACATTGTTTTAAATTATTGTTTTCGAAATATAGAGCCTAACATAATCTTAACATACATAACTACATACACACATAAGTAAGACATTTTTTAAAAACATCATTTTTGACATCCTGAGTTCAAAATATGTCAAGATATTTCAGAAAATCTCAATCGATCCTGTGGAGGTAAAACAATACTTTCTCTATGAGAAACCAATATCAAAAAATTACCAACAAAATTTAAACATATAAAAATAAACAAAAGAACTATAGTGCAGGCACTTAATTGTTTTCATGTCAGTCTCAGCACTGTAAAATGCAGAGAAAAGTTCAATTAAGGGTTAGAATAATTAAATATCCACGTAATGATGCAAACAGCGCACAGCAACAAGCGGGGCGGTAGAGTGAGACTTCGCCTTGACGTGGCGCGCTAACTTCAACATTAAATTTCTCAAAAACAAAAAAAAAAGGGTTTTTTGAAAATTACATATTTTGTAGGAAAAAATCTCAGCTTTCTTCTAAAAATAAAATAAAAAAAATAAAACGAGCCCGAAGACGAAAAAAAGTGAAATTTATTTTTAATTTTCAAAAATTTTGGTCAAAATAAAAAAATTTTTTTTAAATAGACCACGCCAATCGAAAGCTGATGAAAAAATCTAGAAAAGTCATGTACCAAAAAATTTTTTTATCATTTTTTTTAAGCTCAATAAATAAACAAATGAGAGCGTCTTAACAAAAAGTTCAAAACTTTAACCCCCTCCCTCTCGGGCAATTTTTTATTTAATCCAAAAATATTTGGCTGATAAATTACTTACCTGTAAGACAACTCATAACAAAAATTGGGAAAGGATTAAACAAAATTTTTTTGTGGCTGGACAGTTGACGTGAAATGCATCATATGTAAATTTACGTGTAGATTACAGGAAAATTATAGAGAACTTTCTTAAAGGCGGTCTTCATAGTGTTTACTAGCCAAAAAGTACGATTTTTTGAAAAAAATTCGAAAAAATGACCATGTCCCCCCCTAATCTTAAACTATTTGACATAGAATGCTGCAATTCGGTACATGTATGTAGATTTACGTGTAGATTACGGGAAAAATATATAGAAGTTTGTTAAGGGGTAAGACCACTGTAAACGCGAAAAAAAACACGTTTTTTCAAGATTTTTTTTTAATGGAAGGAAAGGAAATACAATTATAATGATTTGGAAAGTTATTATCTACATATTGAAGTACAAAATGACAAATTTTAAATAAAAATATTTCAAAATGGAGGCACTGGAGCCATTTTTGTAATACATGTTTTCTTGGAGGAGCTCCGCTGCAAGCAGCACACAGAGTGAAAAATTTAATCCAGAACAAAATAAAATTTTTTTTCTTAATCTACATGAGAATAGCTACAGAATGACGTACGGATTTTAAAAAATAGTATATTACGATACCAGGCCGGAAAGTTGGATTTCCTGGCAAGCGTGATATAAGGCCGAGGCGAAGCTATCTCGCTTGCTAGGGCATCCAGCTTTCTGTCCGTGTGTCGTATACGATTTTTTTTTAGCCCTCAGCCGAAAGTACGTTAAAAAATATGCAAAAAAGCGTTGACAGTGGTTGACGGATGCTAACTTGCTGTCAGCCATATTTGTTTACTATTCTAACTTTTGTGGTTTATGTTAGCGCGCTCTACTGGATACCTTGCAAAGCGTCTCGCAAAATGTTCCTGGATTAGCTGAATTCTTGTTTGGAAATTCGATCTGTCCGCCCGACTTTTGCAAAACCGAGGCGAAGCCGAGGATTTTGCTGGTCGGGGCGGGCATCAACAAAAGTAAAAACATAGAAAAATTTAAGTATCTTATCAGTCACCTAGATTTTTTATTTTTTCAAATTTTAATACTGAAGAATGTTCAGTATTTAATGTGTCAAAATATCAAAGACAAATATTATTTATTGTTTTGTTTCATTTTGAAAGATGATTTAAAATACATTTTTAGTTATTTTAAGTAATATAAAAATTTAGTGACTGATATGATAATTGCCTGGAAGGTTAGAATTAAGAATGAACAATGTTTTTATTCTTTTTTTGTAAAAATTGTGTGGTTATTAAGTTAAACACAGTTCCTGTCAAAAATTACAATACAGGAACCATGATGAACTTTGTTATGATAACGAGCCACAAAATCTCGTAGCCAATCAGAGCGCCCGACTGTTCGAGCAGGCAGCAAAAGTCGTTGTTCCTGGAGCGAAGTTAGTCGCCAGGAAGAGCGTACTTTCGGATAGGGGATGAAGAAATATTGATTTTTGTGAAATTTGGAAGCATTTGAAAAAAAACTCATTTTTGGACCAAAAAAACCGCACTTAATTGTTTATAACAATTGTTTAAATTAAGTTATCGAAAATCTCGTACGTCATTCTCTTTGAAATGTTATTATAAAGATGTAGGAAAAAACCCGATTAAAAATATTGAAAATTGTTTGAGTTGTGCTGCTTGCCAATTTCAAAAACCGTGTTTTGAGAAAAACGCGTTTGTGTTACACCACCAAAGACGGCTAAAATTGTTAGTACATTTTTCGATTTTTTTTTTGTGTAAAGAAAAGTAAGAGACTAATAATATTATAGAATATTATTAGGTATATCTTAAAGTGAACAAAATCAATAATTTAGATTGAAAAATATTTTAAGATGGCGGCGATGGAGACATTCTCTCAAAGCATGTTTTGCACGAGGCGCTTCGTGCACCCAAAGCAGTTGTCGAAAAGTTTAATCCTGAAACAAAAACAGGTTCCAAACTTTTTTCCCTGTGTTCTAGAAGGCTCAAAGAATTTTTTAGCCAATAAAAAAAAATTAATTTTTTGAAGCATCGACAGTGGCCTTACCCCTTAATGTTCGTCTTCATAGAATGTACTATCCAAAATTCGTGGTTTTTAAAAAAAAGTTTGAATAATAATTGGTTAATTCCTTATTTTTTGAAAACATATTTAAATAAACAGTACAAAAACAGGAACTATGCCCCTACAATTGAGGGTTTCGTGGCTTTCTCTTAATCCCTACTAACTTCCCTCTCACAAACAACCAGAAAAATTGTAAAGAACTAATCTTCTCTCTTTCTCAGTCTCTAATTCTTTTTCTCTTGTATAATATATTATGTTTCCGTAACCATTCAAATGTTACCGTAACAATTCGGGTGTTTCCGTAACCATTCGGGTGTTCCCGGAACCATTCGGGTGTTCTTGGAACGTTTCGGCTGTTTCCGGAACCATTCGGCTGTTTCCGGAATCATTCGAGTGTTTCCGTAACCATTCGGGTGTTTCCTTAACTTTTCGGGTGTTTCCGTAACCATTCTCCCTCTCTCTCGCACACAACCTCAAATTGACAGCTATTGGCTGTGAACGACAGACGGACGGACGGACGACAAAGTCTTACTATAAGGGTTTCGGTCCCGAATCACGAAACCCTAAGAACAGCCCTGACCCTTCAGCTGCAAAATTTTTGGCTTATAGTGCTAAAAATTTGTACCAATAAAGTTTTATTTAGTGAATAATAAAAAATATTTTTAAAAATGGTTTCCTGATGGAAAATTTTTAATCTCTGCCTCATATAATTGAAAAAAATTAGAGCGGTACGGAACCCTTCGACTTGGTACGAGTGTAACTTGTACTTGCCCGATTTTTTTCATTTCTCCTTTTATTTTGTATACTAGAACTTCTAAAGCGCGCTACGCGCGCAAAATTGTGCTCTTGTTTTTTTCTTATCTATTCGTCCAAATTTATACTTACCAATTTCTTTAGTTTGTCAATTTCCTAATACAAAAATCTCCAATTTCTCTGTTTACCAGTTGGCGAATTTGTCTATTTTGTTAATTTTTCAATTTACACGGAAAAAAATTAATCACAAAACTTAAAATAAGTTTAATTCTTAATTGCAGAGAGTTAAAAATATATCTAATTTAAGCATTATACTCAAACTTTTTATAATAAGTTATGCTTCATTTTGCAAAACGTTATATCAGAAAATGACATTTTAATGAAATCTCTAATTTAAAGATATGTTCATTTAACAACCTATACATGCATAAACCTATATAAAGGTTATGCTAAAACATATTCTATTATTCGGAAATATAATATTTAAAAATATTCATTTTGTGGGATTTAAAGAAGATTTGACTAAATTTAAATCGATTTCTTTTTTTCATTAATAATTTGTTTCCCATTAATAATTATTTTTGTCGATTACTTGTAAACAAAACGTTTTACCATTTCTTTTAAATTTCAAAACACATAGGGGAGTGGGCCCCAAGATGGACAGGGCCCCAAGATGGACATTTCGTATAAAATTTTTGTTTAAGGTGACAGCGCCTTATGCTTTCTGTCATTTTTGTTGTTTGTATAGACGGACATTTTGATGCACATTTGAGGAAAAAAAACCAGTTGGTTTTTCTTCTACACATACCACGTAATTTTGTGTCTAAAAAAGTTTTGTAACAGTTTTTTCTCAAGTTGGTAAAGTTATTTAAATTTATGATTTAGAATGAGTACTGAACGTTATAATATTCTTTATTTATCGTATAATAATATTCTAAAATGATTTTACTAATTCAGTATTCATATATATATATTTACTGGGGATTAAAAAATGGTGTCATGTACCCTAAGATGGACAGGCCTAAAATCTCAATGTATTTTTTTGCATATTTTCGATTTTATACTTTTTTCAATAATTTTTTGAGACAATTAATTAAAATTTTTTATTTTCCACCATAAAATATGATTTTATAGTTAGAGAATTTATTATATTGATATTTTTAGATATTTTATTACTTTTTACTGTTAAGCTATTAAATTGAAGTTTTTAGAAATTTTATTTCTTGATAAATTCCGTAAAATGATTAAAACTTAGTTCAAGAATTGTTACACGATGTTAATTTTTTATTTACTACCATTTTCAGAGACTTTTAAGAAGGTGTCCATCTTGGGGCCACTTTTTTTTAGACCGAAAATTTTAACAATTAGAAAAAATGCTTTAAAAAATGTTTATGTTCAAAATAAAATTTTATCTCTGTTGCCATAAGTTACCTTATAAATTGTACTTTCATCCGGTATAAAATATTTTAATATATTTTATTCGGTTTGGATTCTACAGCAATAAATCGATAGGGTGTCCAACTTGGGGCCCTCTCCCCTACATTCTAATTAATTCATTTTTGCTCTATAAATTTCAATAATAAATTAAATTTTATTTATCATGTGCTATTATAGAATGTTGAATTATACAATGTATATCATTAAAATATTATTTCTTATTCTAATAATATTAAAAATTTTCTACAAAGGATTGAAAAAATAGATAATTGTGTAAACTTAAAATGAACGTTTAAATGAACGAAATTATTATTTTGACATTTTTTAGATTCAAACTTAATAAAAAATTATGTTTATAAATATGTATTAATTAATTGCAATATTTTAAGAATTATATTTTTTTTATATTTTGTGTAGAAAGTTATTTTTCAAAATATTTCCCTGCAAAAAAGTTTCGGTGTTTTCGAAACTGCAGGAACATGATAATCATAATAGTTGTGAATGTTGCTGCGATACGTTGGCTGGATCAGTAATTTGCTGTTTTTTTCCATATATAACAGAATTAGAGATTTCTAATATCGTTTTTTGGCATAAGAATATGTGTTCTTTATATTATTAATATTTTAAACAGATATAAATCTTTATTTTTATTTTAAAGAATTAATTACATCTTACTTTTGATTTTAGAGATAATTTATGCTTGAATCTCATATTACATGCCAAATTTTGATATTAATTTTTTTCCGTGTACCAATTTAAAATTTTTTAATTTCCCAATAACTACTTTTTCAATTTTTTAATTTGTCAATTTTCCAATAACCAAATCTCCAATTTCTCAATTTACAAATTTTTTTACTTTGACAGTTTACAATGTAAAAGTAGCCCTAGTTAGCCAAAACAGAAATTGCTGTCTGGTCAGGGGCTGGTAGGGCTAATTTTTTTCAAAATGAGAACATCAAAAATAGTAAGGAACTGGCTGAGCTTAGTGTATCTAAAGCATAACTGGATTTTTCCGGTCAATATCTTCAGGGAAGTTAAGATCGACTACTTTAAAGTACCGATGTACCCAACAGATGTCCAGGTTATTTCCGATCAACTTCTTCAGGGAAGTTAACCTCAAAATGTGATAATCGACTTCTCTGAAGTACCTAAGTACCCACCCGATGTCCAGGTCATTTCCGGACAACTTCCTCAGGGAAGATAACCTCAAAATAAAAAAATTTCCTTCTCAGAAGTACTCCAGTACCCAGCCAATGTCCAGGTCTCTTCCGGTCAACTTCTTTAGGGAAGTTAACTGCAAATTGGGACAATGGACTTCTCTAAAGTAACTAAGTTCCAAACCACGAAGTAATAATAAGGAGACTTCACTCTATAGGGATTCTCTTAAAAATATGTCCCCACTTTAGGGAACGAACGGCTGTGAAAGTAGAATCTCGCAGAAGTGGCAGCCCTAGAGGGAAAAATGAGAAACTGCGTATTAATAATAATAAATTTCATAAACAGGAGCAAGAACAAACGAATTCATTCAGACAAAGTTTTTTAATGTTTAAAATTTGTTCTCCAACGTTTTAAAATCTAAATGATTTCATATGTTTTTTTATTAAAAAAGAGGGAAACAATAGTTTTAATAAAATCAGGGATTTAAATAATTTTTATAAATGTTATGAAATATTGTTGAATTTTATTTTTGTTAATTTAAAATAGACAATCTTCATATTGCTCATTTTTCTGTTTTCTCTTTTAACTGTTATTGTTAATGTCCTCTAGTCTGTTTAATTTATGTTATTGTTAATGAGGTAAAGGTGTTTGTAGATCAGTTTAAATAGTGAAGTCATTGAACACTGTTATATAATTTGTAATTCTGGTGACTTATTATTTTATTTATTAATTCCATTAACTTCTATTATTTTATGTGTTTTCATGTTTTATAAAACTCATTTTTTTGTATGTGTATTTTTATAATTACTATTTTTAATTAATTTTACAAATACACTAAAGCGTCGATTCAGTGGACGTCGGTCGAGTGGACTAGTTTGTTGATGAAGTGGTGATCGGTGAGAAGGGGGCGCTGAGCTCGGCGAACACGCATATTCATAGGCGTACTAACTTCTAACTTTCGCGGGCGCGTGGTGCCCTGCTACAAACGAAACCGTGTCGTGCCTACTATTTTTTCAATAGTTTAATACTTAAATATTTATTTTAAATTTCCACTCTTTTATTTTCCAATTACAGTTCAAAATATGTATGAATTTAAAGAAAATAAAAAATAAGTACTTGGGAAATATACTTTTAAAGTTTCATACGGCCCTGACTGTTTACGTGACCTTCCGCCAATAACCTCGTCGATTCAGTGGACCACAGGACATTTTAGTCCACTGAATCGACGCTTTAGTGTATATAAATTTCTGTTTTCTTATCTAATTTTTAAAATCCTCATATTATTTATTTTTAATTTCTTTTTAGTTTCTCTGACTCCATACAATGGCTAACTCTAGAATTTTTGTATTTTTGTTATTATTTTTTTTTGTCTCTCTTAGATGAAATAATTATAATTTTTATTATTTTATTTTATTGTTAGACTCCTAAAAGAGGAACTCAAATAGATTTCAAAACGTCTAAGAACCAATTTTAAACATTAAACAACTTTATCGGAATGACTTTCTTTTTCTTGCTGCTCTTTAATAAAATTTTAAGAATTGTTACAAATAATAGCACTTGCCCTGAAATAAACTAACATAAGTTTAAATGTTTTAAATATAGGGACTAAAAGTCTCAAAACAAGAATTTTGGTTTTGTACTGTCAGTATGTTAGTTTATTCAGCGTTGTATATTTTCACACTATAAGGTAAACTTCCTTGAGAAAGATAACCGGAAATAAATGAACATCGGTTGAGTGCTGGGGTAATTCTAAGAAGTCAATTTATAAATTTTGAGGTTATCTTCCTTGTACAAGTCAACTGGAAATGATCTAGATATCAGACTGGTACTTGCGTACTTCAGAAAAGTAGATTTTCACATTTGGAGGTTGGCTTTCCTAAAGAATTTGACCGAAAAAGACCCAGATATCGGACAGCTACTTTAATATTTTAGAAGAATTGATTTTTTCATTTTAGGGTTAACTTCCCTGAGAAAGTTGTCCGGAAATGACCAGCACATCAGTTAGGTAGTGGGGTACTTCTGAAAAGTAAATTTCTTCATTTTGAGGTTAACTTTACTTACGAAGTTGTCCGTAAATGATCTGGACATCGGTTGAGTACTTCTGTACTTCAGAGAAGTCGAGGTTTTGAGGTTAACTTCCCTGTTAAAGTTGATCAGAAATAACGTGGACATCGGTTGGGTACATGAGTACTTAAGAGAAGTCGATTTTCAGATTTTGAGGTTAACTTCCCTGAAGAAGTTGACCGGAAATGACGTGGACATCGGTTGGGTATTTGGGTACTTCTGAAAATGAACTTTTTTCATTTTAAGGTTAATTTTCCTGAGGAAGTTGACCGGAAATGACCTGGACATTTCTTAAGTACTTAGGTACTTCAGAGAAGTCGATTTTCATATTTTGAGGTTAACTTTCCTGACGAAGTTTTCCGGAAATGACCTGGACATCGGTTGAGTACTTCGGTACTTCAGAGAAGTCGATTATCATATTTTGAGGTTAGCTTCCCTGAAGAAGTTGGCCGGAAATCACGTGGACATCGTTTGGGTACTTGGGTACTTTAGAGATGTCAGTTTTCACATTTTGAAGTTAACTTTTCTGAAGAAGTTGACCGGAGGTGACCTGGACATTAGTTGGGAACCAGTGTACTTCTAATAAGTAAAATTTTTTATTTTGATGTTAAGTTCCCTGAGGAAGTTGTCTGGAGATGACCTAGACATCGGTTGGGTACTTGGGTACTTTAGAGATGTCGATTTTCACATTTTGAGATTAACTTTCCTGAGGAAGTTGTCCGGAAATGACCTGTATATCGGTCATTTGACATCGGACAAGTTGAGAACTTCGGATCTTCAGAGAAGTCGATATTTAATAAGATTTTATAAGATATTTAATGAATATATCATTTTTTTTAAATTGAAAATTTTAAAAAATTTTGTTAAAGGTTGGGCCAAAATTAGATAATTAAATTGAAAGTTGTGCCTATTTTGGCCATGCCCCTTTTACAGTAAATAATTAATTTTAAATAAAATATTTTATATGTAATATGTAATTTAGACATAACTAATTAATAATCTATAAATTTGCATTAATATAATTACTGTTTTAGTAAGAAATAATTAGTTTTTTACCTTGCTCACGCTTAGACTTTTTGATTAGAAAATGGACGATTGTGGACATGTCTAGAAATTTATTTTCTTTTCGTGTGAAATAAAGTAAAATATTATATTTATTTACAATAGTTGTCAATAGAATTGTCTATAAAATAAAGTTTTACCATAAAATTTGCTGCGAAATGAAGTGTGAATTAATAAAGTTAAGAAAAAAGTGAAATTGGCCAAAACCGGTGTCATGGCCAAAAATGGTACATCTACCCTACCTTCTTGTAAAGCAATATTTTTTACAAATTCTACACCCAGAGAAAAAATATATTTGTCTCACAGCCAAGTACCTTTTTATTTGTTTCAAATTAATTTTTATTTGAATCAAATAAATTTTTATTTGTGTCTAATAAAATTTTATTTTATTCAAATACAATTTTTTATTTGAAACAAATAAAAAAGTTACTGGGCTGTGAGACAAATATATTTTTATTTGGTACAAATAACATATCTTTGAGTCAATAAATATATCACTTCTCTGGGTGTACTCTCTAAATTTGAAATAGGGAAAATTCGCTGTTTAACCAGCCCAAAGTATACAGCTGTTTCAAAACAGCGTATATACGCTGGTGAATTAGTGAATTTCGCTGTTAATCAGTGTAAAATCGCTTTTTGATCAGCGTATATACGCTGTTTTGAAACAGCTGTACACCCAGAGAAATAATATATTTGTCTCACAGCCAAGTAACTTTTTATTTGTTTCAAACAAATTTTTATTTGAACCAAATAAATTTTTATTTGTGTGAAATAAATAGGGCTGCGCACGAGACCGAGACCGGTCTCGGTCTCGGCTCGATATCGTCTCGTTTTCCGAGACGATATCGAGACGATACCGCAAAAAAATTTCCGAGACGATACCGAGACGATACCATGAAAAAAGCGAATCTCGGCGAGACTCTCGCCGAGACCACAATAGGGAAATAACTATAATTCTGTGGCTGAAAGGAATAACATCATAACTAACATTTTATCGAATTTGAGATAATATTAGATTTGAGTTTATTTAGTAATGCTCTTTAAAGTTTCATAACGGTAAAATGATTTAAATGTTTATTTACGTAGAAAATAATTAATAACATAACAACATAACTGCATTCAAATCGAAAAAAAGAATTGATATTCTTCTTTGAAGCGTTTATATTTTATTAAAATTGATAAACAGATGTAAAAACTACACTAGAAAATAGGATACAATGCCAAACACCAAAAATATTGGTTAATATTTATTTATTAATTTTATTTTCTGCCTTTCAGCCACAGAATTATGAACTTCTTTACTACGGATAACAGATATAGATATCTATTTTTAAAAGCTAAATAATGTATAATTCGACTAACCTTTTTCAAAAATATTCAATTATAGTTATAACAAATAATCATATCGGAAAATGAAAATGTAGATTACTGATCTTTTGTTAACAAGATTCTTCAACTGATGATTTAACACCAAAAATCATTTCTTAGATGCAACTATAGAAGTCGAGATTGTCAAAGAAGAATGTGAAAAATCGGTTTAAAATTACTGTCCAACATTTCACTTATTGTTAATTTTGCTGCTTGTCAGCTTCACATTTCAAACAACATCTTATTGTTAACTAACTATTAAATCAACAAGACCCAAAATGTTTTTACCAATTAACAGGTGATTTGCAATAAATAAGTTAACAATTGTATTCTGCAATTACTATGTTTTATTTTTTCGATGTTTTTAAGATCGAGACTAGACGAGACCACAATTATGAAGGCGATACCGAGACGATAACAAGCATGACGAGACCAAGCATGACGAGACCGAGACGATACCGAGACGAGACCATCAATTTTCAATTTTTTCGAGACCGAGACGAGACTCTGTCAAATATCGTATCGTATCGTATCGTATCGTGCGCAGCCCTAGAAATAAATTTTTATTTGTGTCAAATAAAATTTTATTTGATTCAAATAAATTTTTTTATTTGAAACAAATATAAAAGTTACTAGGCTGTGAGACAAATATATTTTTATTTGGCACAAATAACATATCTTTGAGTCAAATATATCACTTCTCTGGGTGTATACTTTGCGCTGTTTCAAATTTAGAGAGTAACGTACACTTGCATATACGGACTAAGGAAATAATTCTTTAAATGTGTATGTAAGATTTATTATTTTCAAAAGATTTTTTTAGTTGGACTGGGACCGTTACAATCTTTCTCCTTGACAATTTTACACACCCAGAGAAGTGATATATTTGACACAAAGATAAGATATTTGTGCCATTTTGTCTTACAGCCAACTAATTTTTTATTTGTTTCAAATAAAAAAATTTTTTAAATCAAATAAAATTTTATTTGATACAAATAAAAATTTATTTGATTTAAATAAAAAAGTTAGATAGCTGTGAGTTAATATATTTTTTCTCTGAGTGCAAAGAATATTTTTTCGTAACTTAAATATAAGTTATTGAACGCTTTATTTTGAAATATTTGGAATCACATTTACTGTGACAATTCTGACTCAATGTACTCGGGGAAGGATTTTAAAATTAAATATCTTTGCTTTCTTAAAACGCGTTGTTCTCTAATTTCTTTAAAAAATATTCTTAGATATTCATTTCAACTAAAGGGTTTGTTACATTATTCTATCATGTTGTGTTTACATGTAAAATCAGTTTGTGTTTATAAAAGTACCTGAAGTCACTATAATGGTTTCCTCCTTTTTCATCGTTTCAAAAAAAAAAAAAAAATTCAATTCCAAAATACCAGTTAAAATTTTTAAAAGTAACATAATTCATTACTTTAAATAAAACATGCTTTACATGTATCAATAGTTGTTTTTGTTAATAATTTTTCACATACACTCGACTCTCGGATCTTTTGCATTCGATTCTTTTACACTCTCGAGTCTTTTACATGTTTTCTCTCTGACCTTTTTCTTTTACCCAGCCTCAGTGTACCCCCTCTTTTTTATTATTTGGCCAATTACGTTAAAGTATTAACTGTATCAATTTCAAATGAATGCCTATCCAACTGTCAAAATTTCTACTTTTTAAGTGAAATTGAAGTTCTTGTAATACTCCATTAAAAAATGTATATTAAATTATAAGAAGATTTTAAAAGCTAAACATGTAGGTATTAAAAAGAAAGAAAGAATTTATCGTTAATAATAATTTAGTTTTTTTTTAAATTTGACATATAGCTGAAAATAATATGAAGTTGGCGAGAATTTGCGTAACCATGACATTTGAACATCCAATCATAGTGAATTTGAGTGTTATATATTTTAGTAAAAGGTGCGAGAGAATTTGGTCTCGAAAGTGTAAAAGATCCGAGAGTCGAGTGTATATTGAATAATTAATTTATAAACTTGAGACATTTAATGATTAAAAGTTCTAGAGATTTGCCCAGATGACGATATAGATGATGTATCATGCAGCTGATAGTAGAAGTTATACAGAAACGATAGGTTCTATTATTATTTGTGTTAAATTTAACTGCCGTCTGCATTTTGTAGGCGTTTACAGTAAGAAAACCATCAAGCCAGTCAGTTTTAATGTTTTAAATATGGTATATATATATGTATATGACTGGGTTGGTAGTTTTCATACTACTGTATGCTTTCATGCTTTCGTTGTATAAAGCACTATGTACACCTCGGAAGTAAGCTTTTTTAGCCATCCAAAAGAAAGATTATTTTGACTCCTTGGTACATAATGAACTATTTCGCATATACATACAATTATATTTATATGATTTAAATATCAATAAAAGAACATTTTTCTTTTTTAGAATATAATTTCGATTTGCAAAAATTAACTTCCCGAAATTGAATCATCGAAGCTGACAATGGAAGAACTGGAACCTAGAACTGCCTTCAAGAAATTCCAAGTGTTTATTTCAAAAAAAGAGATTCAATTTTTATAATGTTATAGGCATATTATAAGTATATGCCTACTGTGACTTTATTGTAAAACATTGTTGATATTTTTTATAACAATGTTATTAGATTATTGATATTAAGATTCGCTATTTTATTTTTATAAATGAAGACAAAAATAGTGTATTTTGTTTAGTGATTAATTTATTAATCCACTTTACTTTAATATTTTTCAAGAGTAGTAGTCAATAAATAATATTATTCTATAAAAAAATACAATTTTTTATGTTATAAAACTTTTTCATGTGGGTATGTATTTTTTAATTTTTTTCCTTCGTGCAGTTTTGCTGTGAATGGAAATAAAGCTTCTTCGCTGTCACACTTCACTTAAACTGTTCTAAAAATACAACATCTATTCCAATTTAAACAAACAAAGTCCAGTTTGAAAGACAATTAAATTACATTTAAAATGAAATATTATTTGTTGAAAAATAATAAAAAATGGCTGAGTTACAGGGGACCAAATTCCAAATTTTATGAAAATTTTTGTAATTCTCAGTTATTTGCTTCTTTTTTGTTTAATTTTTTTAAACCAAAACAAAGCAAAACTTTAATTGAATCAGTTTGTGCAGAAACCGCACAAGTCCATTTTTTTCGAAAATCACTTTTTTGTGGAAAATTTATCTTTAAATGAAGCTCTACGATCTATTAAAATATTACAAAAGTTACTGAACTATAAACCCTTTAATAAAAATAATCAAATTTTCGATTCCTGCAGAAACAGCACGAGTCCATGCTTCCAAGTTGTGCACATGGAGATGCGCAATGGATGAAATAATATTTACTTGTGATATTCTTGACGTGTTTTAAACGTTGTTAAACAATTTTTATTAAACAGTTTATATTATATATAAAATGCACTCAAAGCGAGGCAGAAAACAATAATAGTGAATTATATGTGATATTCGTTACGAAAATGTTGAAAAGAGATTTTTAAAAAATGTTTATTATTTATAAAACGTTAATAATAATATTAATAAATTTTACTAAACATTTAATAAAACTGTAATATTTCACTTGATTCAATAAATTTTCTATGTTTTTCATTTTGTGCAGAAACCGCACAAGTCCAAAAGTTAATTCACTTTTGCTTCGGGATCATTCACATATCACGTGATACAAATTTTAGCTAATTTGAACCCCCTCCCTCCTCCTCGTGATACTTTTTCTATTACTAAAAAATTTAATTTCCATGGACCGTGATATTTTGCCTACCCCCCTCCCACCCCTAAAGATATCACGTGATATGTGAACGACCCCTTCCTCATAGAGGAAGCTTTGTGATCATGGACTTAAGTCCATGTTTGTGATCATTAAGATTTTCGATTTTCCAAAAATAGTCTAAATCGACTCATTTTCATCTAAAAAGCGTAAATTTTCATTCCTAAGCAAATGTCCAGATCTATGTGTGTGTGTATAGCGTTTTTTGTGAACAAAATATCTTGAGAACGCTTAAACGCATTCCAATAAAATTTAGATGACTTATTAAGCTCATGAATATCTAAATTTGGACACAGGGAATTTTTAAAATACCCAACCAAATTTTTTTGAGCACCTTTTTTTATTGAAAAAAATTGTTTTTTGCCAAAAATTTTTTTCCTAATGAAGATACAACTTAAGGAATACAAAAATCATATCCCTTATCTTAAAACGAATCGATTGATCTATATAACTTTTATATATGATCAAAAATTCGTAAAATAATTCGTGTTTTTTAATTTTTTTGCATTTAAAATTATTTTTTCTTCATCCCCTATCCGAAAGTACGCTCTTCCTGGCGACTAACTTCGCTCCAGGAACAACGACTTTTGCTGCCTGCTCGAACAGTCGGGCGCTCTGATTGGCTACGAGATTTTGTGGCTCGTTATCATAACAAAGTTCATCATGGTTCCTGTATTGTAATTTTTGACAGGAACTGTGTTTAACTTAATAACCACACAATTTTTACAAAAAAAGAATAAAAACATTGTTCATTCTTAATTCTAACCTTCCAGACAAGTATCATATCAGTCACTACATTTTTATATTACTTAAAATAACTAAAAATGTATTTTAAATCATCTTTCAAAATGAAACAAAACAATAAATAATATTTGTCTTTGATATTTTGACACATTAAATACTGAACATTCTTCAGTATTAAAATTTGAAAAAATAAAAAATCTAGGTGACTGATAAGATACTTAAATTTTTCTATATATATATTCTATATTATATTGAAATGTCCGCCTCAAGGTAATATTACAAGTAACCCAATAGCACATAAACTTGCCTCAACTTTGCCAACCTTTCCTCAAGTTTCTAAACTTGCAGCAAAGTTTCTGAAAATTGACGACACTTGAGGAAAGGTTGGAAAAGTTGATGCAAGTTTAGGTGCTTTGGGGGAATATTACAGTGATATTGATGTAATATTACAAGTAATATTACGATGATATTGAGGTAATATTACAAATATTTATTTATTTCAATATGTATTTTACATTAAATAAAATATTTAAAAAAAATTCGGCGCACATGGGGTTCGAACACGCAACGTTCGACACAACGTGAATAAGCCTTGTACCTCTCGGTCATCTAGCTCTTGGAATGTATTTCAGAAAGTGTTCTTCATGTAGTACCTTAAATTCTCTTTGGTACAATATGAAGAACACTTTCTGAACTATATACCAAGATCTAGATGGCCGAGAGGTACAAGACGTATTCACGTCGTGTCGAACGTTGCGTGTTCGAACCCCGTGTGAGCCAAATTTTTTTTAAATATTTTATTTAATGTTAAATAAATATTGAAATAAATAATTGTAATATTACCTTAATATCATCGTAATATTACCTTAATATCACTGTAATATTACCGTAATATTACTTGTAATATTACATCAATATCACTGTAATATTACTTGTAATATTACCTTGAGGCGGACATTTCAATACCACGTCAATATCACTGTAATATCACCCCGTAATATTACCAATATTACAATATGATGTCACTGTGATATTCATGTAATATTACGTGCTGCTTGGGTTGCTTTGTTTTGGTTTAAAAAATTCAACAGAAAAGAAGCAAACATCTGAGAATTACAAAAAAATTTATAAAATTTTGAATTTGGTCCCCTGTAACTGAGCCATTTTTTATTATTTGTCAACGAATAACATCTCATTTTAAAGGGAATTTAATTATTTTTCAAAGTAGACCTTATTTGTTTAAGTTGGCATTGATATATTATTAGAACAGTTTAAGTGACGTGTGACCACGAAGAAGCTCAATTTCCATTTACAGCAAAACTGCACGAAAGAAAAAGATTTTAAAAAAAATTTTTTTAGTTCAAAACACTCAAAATAATCGAAAAATATTGAAATTGTTCGAGCGTCAATTTCAATGAAAACCTGTGTAATTAACACCCTTGTATTTAGAATTATTCTAACTACAGATGTCGCACTTGTTCGTTGGTGGATCCAAAACTTCCTCCTGGGTGGGGGGGGGGGTCATCCTTAAGCGCGAAATTTTTAGACCAATATTGACACCAGGTTTTTCTATTTTAAATGATTCTTTGACGAGCTACAATATATGGAGTTAATAAAAATACAGTTTGAAAATATTTTTTCCAAATTTCAAAAATACATCAAAAATAATAATAGTTAGCTCTTTTTTAAATCAAAAAAATTATTTTCCACTATTATTTGTAATTGATTCACATTTGCTAATGTATGGTTCCGTTTAAGAGTGGAAAATGTCAACGTTGAAAGCAGCACGTTACTCCTGAATACATTAATACAGGTAAAAGGCACCTACGATTTTCTTTTTTAACTCGTTTCAAGGAACTCTTCTGAATAAGGTTTATGTAAATATCACGACCCACATAGGGTCCCATATGGGATACTGCATAGGATTGCCCATAAATATGGTCGATACATATCTATGGGATACGTGGGATCCTATATGGGATAGTACATGGGATCCCATATGGAATACTGCATAGGATCACCCATATGGGATATGGGCGATTCTTACGTAACTGCCTTACTTGACGGCGTTGAAAAAATACACCTAAATTAAAAATATATTCTAAAGTGTATTAGTGAATTTTAAAGGTATATATGATGAGAGTAACTGGCAACTAAATATACATAAATATATATATTATAACTTCTATTATATTGCTCTATAACTGCTGGAATTTCAGCTCCGTAGCGTGTCCCTTTTGCGAAATGTTAACTTTAATTTAATAATTATTCTTCGCTTGTCTTCCTTCAATAATTAGACTTGTAGTATCGCATATTTACACCCGACGGTACACGTTTATAGCATTTCAGCTAGCCAAATTTTGGAAATCCCCACTCTTCCTCATCCGGAGCCCTCGGTATTTACCTCACTTCGTTATTTGTACCCGACGCGAACAGTTCTCTGTAAGTGGGAAGTGCTTTAAAACAGAGAACTTAAAACTTAAATTTAATTTGTATATTGTGAAAAAAGTAAAATAGTGTAAAGTGTAAAATGTAAAGTGCAAAGTGCAAAGTGTAAAGTGGAAGAATAAATTGAAAAAAATATGAGACATGACCTCTCTATAGGTTATTTATTAGTCTCGACGCCTCACTACAGGCTAATATGAGATTTGGCCTCTCTGTAGGCCTATTATTAATTTCAACGAAGCAATTTAAAACTTTTTACTTGTAAATGTAATGTGCTAAAAAAAAAAAAAAAATTAATAAATTAAATAAAATAAATAAAGTGTAAAGTTTAAAGTGGAAAGTGTAAAGTGAAAAGTGTAAATAGCACAAAAATTTGAGATATGACCTCTCTATAGGTCTGTTTTTAGTCTCAATAACTCATCACAAGCTAGTATGAGACATGACCTTGCTATAGGTTTCATAATAGTCTCGAAGATCAATTCAACGCTAATATGAGACATAACCTCTCTATAGGTCTCTTCAAATGCTCAAAGCACAATTCAACACCAAAATGGGACACGACCTCTCTGTAGGTCTGTTAATAGTCTCAATGCCTCAGCTTAAAGAAATATGAGACATAACCTTGCTATAGGTATCTAAATAGTCTCAAGGCATAATTCGACTCCCATATGAGACATGGCCTCGCTATAGGTCTGTTAATAGTCTCAATGCCTCAGCTTAAAGAAATATGAGACATAACCTTGCTATAGGTATCTAAATAGTCTCAAGGCATAATTCGACTCCCATATGAGACATGGCCTCGCTATAGGTCTGTTAATAGTCTCAATGCCTCAGCTTAAAGAAATATCAGACATAACCTTGCTATAGGTATCTAAATAGTCTCAAGGCATAATTCGACTCCCATATGAGACATGGCCTCGCTATAGGTCTGTTAATAGTCTCAATGCCTCAGCCTAAAGAAATATGAGACATAACCTTGCTATAGGTATCTAAATAGTCTCAAGGCATAATTCGACTCCCATATGAGACATGGCCTCGCTATAGGTCTGTTAATAGTCTCAATGTCTCAGCTTAAAGAAATATGAGACATAACCTTGCTAGTGGTATCTAAATAGTCTCAAGGCATAATTCGACTCCCATATGAGACATGGCCTCGCTATATGTTTGTTAATAATCTCAATGCCTCATAGTAAACTAGAATGAGACATGACCTTGCTATAGGTCTCTTAATAGTCTCAAAGAACAATTCAACTCTTATATGAGATATGGCCTTGATATAGGTCTATTAATGGTCTCGATGCCTCATCGTAAACTAATGTGAGACACGACCTTGCTATATATCTCTTAAGAATCTCAGGACAAAATTAAATTTTAATATGAGGCATGACCTCGCTATAGGTCATTTAAAATTTTCAATGCCACATCGTATACTAATATGAGACATGACCTTGCTGAAGGTCTCTTATAGTCTCAGGACAAAATTCAACTCTTAAGATTACTTCTCTATAGGTATATTCACAGTCCAAATACTTCATCGTTAATTAATATGAGACGTAACCTTGCTAAAGGTCACTTAATAATCTCAATAAACAATATAATTCTAATATGAGACATGGCCTCTCTATAGGCCTTTTAGTTGTCTCAACGCCTTATCGTCAAATAATATGAGACAGGACATTCTGATAGATATCTAAATAATCTCAATACACAAATTAATTCTAATATCAGATATAACCTCGCTATAGGTCTGTTAATAGTCTCAACACTCCATTATATTTTAATTGAGACTTGGTCACTGGATAAGTCTCTATGTAGTCCTTACTCCTCATTTTAAACTAATATAATTAAATGTCTTTCTAGAGGTCTGTTAATAGCCTCGACGTCTCATAGCAAGATAATATAAGACATGGTCTCTCTTTGTTAATAATAAATATGTGCCTTATTGTAGGCTAATGTAATCGATTTTTTGCTAAAACATCAAACAACATATAACAAATGTCTTCCCTATGGGCCTGTTGATAACAAATAAGTGCTTCACTAGAATGACACTTAAACAATTTTTGCAAAATTATATATAAATAAACAAATAAATAAGTGCAATAGAATACGAGAAAAGAATTCTTTACACCTCTATTAATAGAAGCAGAACATTCGTGTAAACTAATTAGAACGAATTTCGGCGAATAACTAATCAACTTATAAGAAAATGTTTTCCTATAAGCCTCTTAATGCACTTAATGCCTCAACGTAAGCAAATAATATCAAATTTTGCCAAAAAGTGCGAACAATAGATAAGAAATGGCCTCTCTACAGGTCTTTTAATGACAACTAATTTCATCTTTGTAGGTTTAGTCAATCAATTCACTATAAAAAATTGGATGCAACATAACCTCACCACAGATGTGGTAATAACAATTATGTCTCAGGGAAGAATAAGTAACCCATTAAGCTTTGATAGACATCTAAGCCTCACTGTAGACAAAATCAATAAACTTTTGCTAAAAACTCAAACAAAATATGAGAAACGATCATAGACCTGTTAATGACAAATGTCTAGCTCATTGTGAAATAGCAATAACAACAACAACAACAAGGGTAACTCCAGAGAATTAAAGTTGAACCAGAAAATTTATATGATTCGAGAAGGTAAATGTTAACACAATTTTAATTATGTCGCTGAATGACATAATTAAAATTGTGTTAACATTTACCTTCCCGAATCATATAAATTTTCTGGTTCAACTTTAACAAAAAATTGAAGGATTTACATCTCTCTCACCAACTCCAGAGAATGTTTCTAAACAATAGAACAAGATAAATCGGCTTCAAAATTTAATTAATCGTTTTACTGCCAACTAAGCTCCTCATTGAATAACTTGGATTTAATAAAGAGAAACTAATTGACTAACTATCCTTTTTTAGTCGAAACCTCCTACAATAATAATAATAACAATACATCTGGAATCAAACAATAAATATACATATGATTTAATAATAAATCTTACAACAGGAAGCATTAACAGAAAATTATCTAACTCAAATATTTCTTGCTGAACCATCAAATTTCAAGATATTCACTCAGTTCTTACATTATGTAATCACTGAATAATATTCATCAACTTAATTTTTTGAAAAAAAAAAAATTAACTTTGATTGAAACAAAAATAGCATTAGGAATAACTTACCAATGCACTTAAAATGTAATACTTAACAAATAATCAATTTAGCTCAACAAACACTTATAGTGTCCTCATTAAAATTACTCAAAAGTGTACATTACTACCAAGTATGACACATTCAATCATAAAACAAGACAATGATATATTGAAAAATTTGAATAAAAACAGTTTTTCAAGACATATTTAAATCAAATCCTTAGAATCAAACGATGAATTACGCTACCATCTTACAACATGGCTTCTGTTTAGCGAATTTCGGCAGATAAATAGTCTACAAACAATACGACTATAAAAATTCAAGTTCGAGATATACACAAACTTACATTTAGATGTAAGCTATCAATGAGACTATAAAATTATTATCCTATGGACAGTTTTTACATGTCTAACTGAAAAGTGGATTAAAATTCACATTTTATTGAAGATAGATTTTATTGAAAATTATGAATTTACATTCCAAACAAATATCTAAAAATGAATTCACATTAATAATTTAAGACTAAAAAATTTTATGTCACATTAAAAAAAAAAAAAAAAGCTTTTGCTGAAAGAATGGAATTTAAATTTTTTTTAAAACATTACACAAAATTAAACAGAAATTTACTCAATGTAATGAACATAATATTTGGAACTAAAATGATATAAATTACAAAAAAGGAATTGGAATAAAATTAATACATAAATAAAAATAATTCATTTACCAATAATATGCAAAAAGCAATCGCATCACCAACAATTTTTGTAGATAAACCTACAGTCATAACTTATTGTTAGTAATTATATTTCCAAGCATCACTTGGATAAACTTTAGATCCCAAAATACTTTGAAGATAATGATGCATGCTCTTTGGGCTATGAAAACTAAAAATAATTTTTATGATTAAATAAAATCATTTTCTCCAAATAAAGCAAAAATTGAAATTAGCTTTTCAAGGAACCTTTTACCATGTTTTAAAAACTTCATCACACAGTTATTATTAAAATCTATGTTGAAAAAAAAAAAAAAGATCTTTTATCGTGGGTCGTAAGTCGTAAGACTTCAACATATTAAAAAGTTTACAAAACCCTACACAAATCAAACTAAACATCAAAATAACTTTAATGCAAACAAATAATAAACAATTATCCTCACATTAATACTCAGATCATATTATGGAGCTTCTTTGAACATCTACAAGTCTAATTATTGAAGGAAGACAAGCGAAGAATAATTAATAGATTGATCGACTTACCTGTAAGGAAGGTCAATCAGAATTATTCGAGCTTGTCTTCCGAAAATAATTATATCCCTTACACCCAATGTTTCTTCTTCACCCATTAAATATGATCTGAAATGATAAACAACGAAGTGAGGTAAATACCGAGGGCTCCGGATGAGGAAGAGTGGGGATTTCCAAAATTTGGCTAGCTGAAATGCTATAAACGTGTACCGTCGGGTGTAAATATGCGATACTACAAGTCTAATTATTTTCGGAAGACAAGCTCGAATAATTCTAATTGACCTTCCTTACAGGTAAGTCGATCAATCTATTAATTTTCGGTGAAAATATCATTATTATAACTCAGCCTTTTTTAAGCATAAAGTGTCTATATTTATGAACAATTTAGGTATATATTGAACTTCATAATACCTTTTTCATACTTAGAATCTGTAAAAATATTTTGTCCCTCAATTTTTCCAATTTTTGAACGCAATTTGGAGACTTATAATTAAGGTGTCATGTGTTTTGTTATTACGCCTTCTAATAAGTTAAATCTCAATTTTGATCCATTAGCACTAAATCACATGTGAAAAAAGTTTTCAAAAAAAGAAAAATTTTTACTTAAAAAAAAATTATTTTTGTTAAAATCGCATGGTACAAAAAAAGCGTTCAGTTCCATGTCATTACTATTAATACTATTATATTACTGTCACAACTATTTGATAGTATTGTTACCATTTTCTTTAAGTTTTCATGTGAAACAAGCGATCTGCAAAAGGAATAGATTTATTTTGCACTATTGTAGAAGTGAGGTTAGAATAAATGTCAAATTTTAGCTCCATGGTATCACGTAAAATTTCAGCTCCATGGCCTATATGAAGTGTTCAGTGTGCTTCATGCAGTAAAACTTTTTTATCTGTGGTGGTTATTTTAAAATATTATTCTATAAAGTAGTTTAGCAATGCCGGATTACACTGCTCGATCTCGATTTCAAATTATCCAAAAGATAAAACGAAATATTCATTATTAAATATTGTATTTACTGTTCTTTTATAAAATTTTATATATGTTAACTAATATCTAAAATACTATTAGAATAATAAATAATTTATGAATTTATTATTTATTTTCGTTTGAGCATTATATCAAGAAGAAATTTTTATTTTGTACAATATATTTGCAATAAAAGGATGCGGTTCAGCTCCACATGGCAGACAAAAAAAAATACAAAGGATCCTAGGTGGGATAACACGTAGGTTCCCAGTGGGCAAAAAAAAACAAAAGACGTCCTTAAGACGTCTTTTGGACATAAAAGCCGACATAGGGACGTCTTTTGGACATGTGTGCCCACTGGGTTGCCATATGGAATTGTATATATATATGGGACAGTGCATGGAGTAATGCATGGGAACCTATGTAGGAATCTTTATCGGTTCCTATATCGGATGGTATGTCTGATTCCATATAGGACCCTATATAGTATACCACGTCGAATCCTATACAGGATGATATATGGGATTCCATATGTGATGATATGTGGGATTCTATGTAGGATCCCACATAAGATCCTATATGCCTATATGGGGTCCTATATATAGGAATCTATGTGGTATCTTAAATAGAATCCTACGTAGGTGGGATCCTATATAGGATTCTATGTGGTACCTTATATAGGATCCTACATAGAAATTTTCAATAGGGTGTTGAATAATGTTGAAGTTCAGAGACGGTTGCTTTGTGACTTTGTGTTAATTTGTGAAATTTCAATATAATACAATTGAGGGGCTGAATGCAATAAGGGGATACGCGAGACTTTCGTTGGCCCCGCGTACAGCGAGTCTCCGGCTGAAACGGGGGACTTCGAAAGTCGTCTATATCCCGTTATTGCATCCAGCCCCTCAATTAATATCTTTTATTAAAAGCAAAGGAGTTATATTATATTGAAATTTCACAAGTTTACACAAACTTTATTGTCTCTGAACTTCAACATTGTTCAAAATAGCACACAACAAAAACCACACCCACTTATTCTATATTTTTATGTATTATGTGCAGTAAGGGAGATTTTAAACCAGACAGTAGAAAGAGACAGCGATAGTAAAACGCACGCGTTCTTCCTATCTCTGTCTTTTTCTACTGGGGTTTGAAATCTCTCTTACTGTATATTTGTGTATATGTATCAGAGCTGGGTAAGTATTTGAAATAAATCTATTTCAAATACGTATTTGAAATGCAAAATGCCATTTTCCATTTCAAATAGAAATCATAAAACCATTTTCAATTTTCCATTTCAAATAGATTTTCAACCTATTTTGCATTTGAAATTCCATTTTCCATTTTGAGCACATTTTTGAAGTATAGTACATACACAAACATTTCGACCAAAACAACGTTTTGCTTACTCGGGGTTTTTTGGGTACGCTAATTACGAATCTGAAGAAACTTTTTGGAAATTTAATATGGCGGATCCAAATCTAGGGGGTGTTTTAAGGGTTGATTAGCTCAGTTTATCACTTAATATGAAGGTCACTTGACCACCAAATAATCTCCTATTCATTAAAAACCTCCAAAACCCCCGCGTAACAAGTTTTAAGACAATCTAATCAAAATTTAAAAATGGTGTCCGTCATTTTGGATCCGCCATTTTGAATTTCTAAAAAGAGACTTTAGATTCATAATCAGCGACCCCAAAAACCCCCGAGTAACAAGTTTGAAGCGAATCAGATCAAATTTAAAAATTTTGAAACAACCCAGTGGGCACGCATGTCCAAAAGACGTCCCTAGGTCGGCTTTTATGTCCAAAGGACGTCCTTTAGACGTCTTTTGGAAATTTTTGTCCACTGGGAATCCATTTATTTTTTTAGTTAACTTTTTTTTTATTTATAAAAATATATTGTCTAAAAAAATTATTAATTAAAAAAAGCCATACGGCTAAAGTAACTACATGTCCTAAGTTGCAAGTTGCAATTTTTTAAAAAGAACGGTTATTTATTTTTAAACCCTTTTTGGGCAAAGGGGGGGGGTCCGTTTTACAGAGAATGCCCCATTTATTTTGCTTAAAAGCACGTAGAAAGCTTAACGTTAGATAATTCGTATTTTTTAATTTACTCATTAAATATTTATTAAAATTAATTTGTTAATTGTTCTTTTATTCTGGTCTGGTGCAAAAAATTAAATTTAATTATTATTTAATGAGTAAATTGAAAAACCATTTTGCATTTTATGGAAACCTATTTCAAATATACATTTTCCATTTCAAATCCTATAAAAGAAACGAGTACTGAAGGTCAGCGTTAAACGGAAAAGCGTTAACAGTTAACGAAAAAAGATATTTTATACCTGGTTCCTTGGCTAGGGAGAGAAGGTATTTGTTAAAAGTTTACGGAAAAGGAAACTCTCTGCTCATTATACAAACTACCTTGAAATTTTAATTTTATTTCTTAATACAAACAATAGACTACCTGCAGGGAGTCATCATCATTAGAGCAAACCCTTATATAATGAGGTTTGATGGCTTTAGGAAAAGAGATAAAATTTTCGAATATTATTGAAAAGAGAGAAAATAAATTATATTCTGAAATTTTACCTCATTACTCAAATATTCTTCAAATTTAAAATTTTCTTTCTAAATACGAACAATAGACTAAATAAGTTTTCGAATAAGGTTTTGGAGTCAACCCTTGCATAATCAGTGTTATAATTGGTGTTGGAAAAGAGAAACAATTTTCGAGCTTTAACGAAAAGAGAGGTAAATACATTAGTGCGTGGTATAGAAGTGCATGGTAGTGAAAGTTATTAATGAATAGAACTTGAGTGTGTATCATGTGGAAGCGAATAATGCTAATTATTGTGTATTTTTTATTAAGTGTTTATAATAGAAATGTGTTTAATGTGAAAGTGTATAGTATTAATATGCTTATTGTTTATTAAGAGTTTGTGTTGAATAGTACTTAATACGGTGAACAAAAAGTGTTTATTTAAGAAATGAACTGTAAGTGTTTAATAATAAATAATAAAGTAACTCTAATAGTAAATATACAATAAAAATTAAATGTGAAAAGTTACAGTGATTTAAATGAAAGTGTGCAAAATGTGTTGACTAAAGTAACAATATTTAGAAAGTGTTTAAATTTTTTATTTTCAATAAAGTTAGTGTTATAAAATGCTAAAAGTGTCCATAAAATGGGATTGTGTATTCATTAAACAAGTGATTGATAACTGTTTAATAAATAAATTAATTGCAAATCTTTAATTATTAATAAAGTGATTATAATGTTTTTAAAGAGTCGTTACAGTGTAAGATAAGTGTTAATAATATATTTATATAAAAGAGGTGAGATAAAGATATAAGACAATAACATAAGACAATAACATGAGACAATTACATAAGACAATGATATGAAATAAACAGATAAAAGAATGAGAGAAATGAGGTAAAAATATAAGATAATAGCATGAGATAATGTGATGAGATAAACATGTGAAACAATAAGAGAGATCAGGTAAAGAGATGGGATAATGAGATGAGATAAATAGTTATAAGATAAACATATGAGATATAGAAACAAAAAAACATTAAGACTTGAAATATAAAGATACTTTATTGACATGTAGGCTAAAGAGGTGATTATGGAGTTAGATCGTGAGAAATAAAAAATAAGATTCATTTTTTGTTAATTTTTTTTTTTTTGAAGTTGTTTTTGAAAAATAATTTCTCAGTTAAAGAAGAGATATTTCAATTTAAATGATAAAGATTAGGATATTCGTAATTGGGAAATGCTAAATGACAATTACATATGTATAAGTTTTAGGAATTAGTGGAACTTTATTCAGGTGGTACTTTCCAAAAACAAATTACAGTATATTTAGAAAAAATGTTTGATGAAATTAAAGCAATTAATGAGAATAAATCACATATTCAAATATTGTTTAATGGAAATCGACTTTTGGGTCACTGGAATTGCACTTACTATAAGCGAATTTACACCGCTCGATCTGAAGCTGGCTTGAGCCTGAAGTCAAGCTAAAGATCGACTTGAGTTTTGCGTTAAGTGGGGATAAAAGTAGTGTTACCAACTGTCGTGTATAGTTGCAGCAAACTTTAGTAGAATGAGCAATTGAGCGCCTAGAGTCTAAACAAGAAGGCTAGCATTGATATTTATTTACGTTCGAATAATATTATAAATAAGTGGATTGTAATAAAAAATTAAGTAATTTAAATAAATTAAACAATTTCAAAAAGTAAGTATAAAATATCTTTGTATAAAATATATGTGTACATTTTTATAATCTTTTAAAAATTATTATTGAGGTTATTTTTTGCATGTTCATGGAATTTTACCAATAATAATTCCTACTAAAATTAAATAGATAACTAAACGTAGATCATAATTTTGCATTGAATAATATTTTGATAATGAAAGTCTTCGTATAATTAAATAGTTAAATGTGCCAATTGGCAACCCTAACCTACACATGTTGACACATACTATTATTATCTGAAAAATCAAACAATATTGCACACATTTTTAAGAAATATTTTAAGTTTTAGAAATCACAGTAAATTTCTTATTTATTGAATGGTTCAATTGGCATCTTTTTTTAAAAATAGGAGATAAAAAATTAGCAGAAGAATGTGTTTTAAAAAATAGCATACAATATATATGTAAATTGTTTACTAGAAAAGTTAGGATTGATTTTAATTTTAATAAATTAATATTTGTATCAATTAAAATTTGAATTATTTTAAATTTAGAGGGAATAGAATGTTAATTAATGACAATAATCAAAAGCACTATATCCCAATCATTTCGTTTCTATTTAATTTTATTGTGGTTTATAATTAAATATAAAATTTTTGATAAGTTAAACTTAGAATCAAATTAAATTTTAATAAATTAATATTCAGGTTGATTTAAATTTAAATAGATTAAAATGGGCCTTTTTTAAGTTTACATTCTTTACATGTATTCAAAATTTAATTAATCTGAATTGCAATACTGAATTCATGAAAATTTGAATCGTTTAATATTTTATTTACTTAAGTTGAAAATTCTACAAATTAAATAAATTTAAAATCTATTTTAATTTTAATGTACAAAATGTTAGATTTATTAATAACTTGTAAACTATGTTTCATTTTTTTAAAATTTAAAGTATAATATAACATTATACTCTAGATTTGGATTTATTTATATTGATTTAAATTGTGTGTTATTATTAAAGTTTAATTACAGTTGGCTTAGAAAATGAGTACAGAAAGTAAAGGAAGAAACATTTGGAGCTCAACGGAGACCAAATTCTTATTATCCCAAATGAAAGAAAGAAAAATAATAAATAAACAAGATGGAAAAGAATATAGTCTGTCTTTTTTAATGAACATGTTAAGTAAAGACATGCATCTTAATGGCTACGAAAGAACTTCTGACCAAAATTAAAACGAGAATTAAAAATTTGAAAGGTAAGTTATAGTTTAAACGGATAATAAATATAATTTATTTATAACACTGATTTTTCGGGTGCAAAAAATTAAGTTTTGGATCGAGGATTCTTGGATGATGATTAGGGAATGTAAACACCTAGAAAGGTGTATGAATTAAGAAGCAAAATTTTTTAAATACTGTGTTTTAGAAGTGAATGTTATTTTAATCTCTAAAGAAAAAATTAAGTTGAGTGTACTTGTATTAAGAATAAAATTGTAATTCGTAAATTGATTATATTAAGGGTGTTCAACTGTCAGGAAAGTCAGGGAAAATCAGGGAATTGAACTATCAGGGAAATATCAAGGAACTCTTTAATATTTGAACAAAAATGAATTCTTTTTAAATATTTTTCATTTTCCGACTGATAAATTTTATAATGATAGTAAAATAATTTCTAAATTTTCATTATATTTAATTTATAATTATATTCAATGCCTCTTATTTTTTTATTATTACACATTTTCATAAAATGGGAGAAAATAGGTTAGGGAGAAGTCAGGAATTTTTTTCTTTTAAATTTATTGGGCACGCTGATATATATTGACATTAATAATTTTAAAATGTTTAAATATTTTGTAACTACTGAATTTAGAGAAATAATTTTATTTTTATTTTTGTAGACAAATACAATAAAATAAAAGGAGCATTAAATAAAAGTGGAGCAGCGAATGTCGAATGGGAATACTATGAACAAATGAATGATCTTTACGAGTGTCGGCCATCAGCCATGAGAAAAGGATTAGATTCCGCAAAACCTGATCAAACTATTGATATAGCTAAATCAAAATCTCCAACTCCATCAACTTCTGGGACAATGAAAACTTCTAAATCTGCCGAATCGAGTGAAGTAATACAAACAACAAATAATTTTTAAAATTCATCAAACCATTTAGTTACAGAAGAAGAAGTTGTTGATACATCTGGATTTGAAAACGAAAATGCATTATTAGATAATCCACTTCCGTCAAAAGAAGGGCATTTTAATTTTCAAACTGATGAAACTTTGGAAACGTCCGTTGAGACGCAGGTGGAAGCTGAAATTTCTGATTCTTTAAGCTTAAGTGTAAAAAACGACGAGTGGTCTCTGATGAGAAAAGAAATGTCTGCTGATGGTAATGAAGAAGAGCCAGCTAAAAACCAAAGGAAGAGGCATCGAGAAAGGTTAGAGAAAGAAAAAAACGAAACTCTTGAAAATTTGGAAAATAGGCGTTTAGAAAATACTAAAATGATGTTAAATCATCAAGAAAAAATTCAAAAACAAACTACAGAAAAATGGAAGACAATTTTGCAGCAAAATAATTTATTATTAATTCAAGCTCTCGGGATGCTACATTCTTCATCCAGTCCATCGAAAAAGCAGAGCACTGATTGCAATTGTTCTAAAAATGTTAGCACTTCGTCCGGACCAGGAATACTACAATTCCAACAGAGCCCGTCATTTTACCCATTCTATTCTCCAGAACAGGTTTTTTTACAATTCCTTTGCTTTGCCGTTTAATCCAAACATCTCAAATATAAACTTATTAACTCCAAATAATTTTGTACCTCAACCACAAACGAATGGAACCTTCAGTGTTCCACCTGGCAATGTAGAAAACCCAAATGTTCTTCCTCAACAAAACGTACATAGTTTTCACTAATGACGATTCAGCAAAACCATTTAAATAATTTACACGTCGAAAATTTCGAAGTGCCGAGGGTGAATATGAATCGCAACTACGATACACTAATTACTCCTTTAGACGTTTCGAATAATAAAGACAATACAGGAGAAAATTTCGCTAAACAAACTAAAGAAAATGATAAGGAAAATGTGGAATAGAATTTTGAAATGTATTGAAAACGAAAAAGTTCCAGTTTAAGAGAACTAAATAATTTCTATTTTTTTAAAAAAGATTCGGTTACTTATTTTAGACAAACTATGTTTCTATTAATTTATAGAAATTTTATAACTTTTTGTGTTACAACTAGAGAAAAAAGAGTTTATTTTTCTAGACAACACAAAATTTCATTTAAAATACTAATGTGCGTTCTATTTCTGAAAACAAAAACATATACTCGCACTAATTAATTAATCATGTTTACTTATTTATTTATATTTATGTTTCATTAAATTATTACTAAGCGTTATTTGAAATGAAACGAAGTTTCTGTTTTGACAAATATAAGAGTTTATATTTTTTCTAGATGAGAATCTATAATTAAAAATATTTATATACTTCATAACAATTTTTAATTTAAGTTTATGTATTACATGTAGAGAAAAAAGTTATTTTAAGTAGTTTAAAACTTTTTTTAAATGCCAAAGTTTTATTTCTAAAAAATTTAAAAATGGATTCTAATTATTAACATTTGTGTTCAATTGAATATTGTAACTATTACTTTAGATTATTTCATTACCAGCAATCATTTTTTAAAGAAGAAAATAAGTTTTTGTTTTGTTAAAGAAAATACTTTTGTTTTAAAGAAGAACTTCTACTTTAAAAATGATTGCATTATGTTTTATTTTATGTATAATTTATTGATTAAAATTTCATTTCATCTACATAAGTTTTAACTGCAAATAATATTCCAGTTCCTACCCGAACAGGGTAATCCATCGGCAAGAGCTTCGGCGCGAGTTTGGGACCGCGAGCTTCGATATTGGGGATTTACATTAGGCCAATGTTTCTACCAATATTGGACTGTCACTTCAGTCCGAGTCTCAAAATTAATCTATGTCCAATATTGGTACTTCAATATAAGCCCAATATTAAAACCTTTAATCTACCCAATTATGCGTACATTATACACAAAAACAAAAAATCCTAAAAATATTTTGATACATGGTTTCTGAAGCATATATTCTGAGATTATACCCATTATAATCTTTTTTTGTCATTTACATATTTATTATAATTTATATAATCGCTTACCTAAGAGAAAAATTCCCTTCCGCTGGGAATCGAACGCACGACCCTAACACTAACAGTCCGCAACCCTAACCAACTATCTACGCAACGCACGCTACACTGGTTTATAAGAAAGTTGAAGACATTCGTACTACATATTACACACAGAGTAACACTGTTAAATGTAGATAATTAATTCATAATATGTTCTACTTATAAATTGCATTTAGTAAAATGGTGTTGTCTCCCAATAATAAACATAATTATTTTTAGTTTAGATAAGAATGAGTCAAATATTTTTGCTATACGGTTCAAAATATTATTTATAACGCAAAATAAATAGTACAAAAATAAAAAGATCTTATATGATCGTGGGCTGTATACTCTGGCAAATAAAAAAAAATTGTTTTCTACCACACATGCACGAAAATCTCGTGTTTTGTACGCGTTAGCGGGTCAGCACTCGCAGTTTTCAGGTTAGTGACGTTAGAGATAAAAAAACTTCCGAACAGTGAAAAAAACTCTCATCGCGCAGGCGCATTGCGGCGATAAGCCTGCGCGATGAGAGTTTTTTTTCACTGTTCGGAAGTTTTTTTATCTCTAACGTCACTAACCTGAAAACTGCGAGTGCTGACCCGCTAACGCGTACAAAACACGAGATTTTCGTACATTTGTGATAGAAAATAGCATATGCATATGCTTGACAAAAAAACACGGACTTCTTTCCCTTGATGCATAATATACTATTATATTTAAATGTTTTTAGGTAAAGTTATAGACTATTATTTCTTTTCTTTTTTTATAAATAAGTTTAATAACTGTTTTACAATTACAGTTTTTAATCACAAAAGTGAAGTATTTTAAAAAACCCAAACAAAATTTGTAATACACTGAAAAACTTTATAGATCATTATTTGCTTAACTCGCAATTTAATTTTAGTAAACTGACTATCAATGTGGCGAAAAGTGGTCACTAGATAAAATATTTTATTTAATATAAGCTTATTAACAATATATGATTTCTTTTTTATTAAAATTTAGTAGTCAGTCGATCAAAGCTGCACGCATGCAAATGAACATTGCTCGTACATGTAAGAAAACATAAGCCTACGCACAAATGAGGAGCACTTTTTCAAAAGTTGATAAATCCATTTTTCAAAAAAGTTGAGATAATTACAAATTTAACATATTAGGAACCTTACAAATCGATCTGTCACTGTTAAATTCAAGAAAAAAATTTATTACCAAAGAATTTTCAATTTAAAAAAAACTTGTACTTAACCAAGATGATTTAAAATTTTTATTTTTTTCCTAGAATAAATTACAAAAACCTTTTAATTACTTTATTATTATAAACTTTAATTAAAAATAAATCTCTTTAAGTGCAAAAAATATTCGTATATAAATAATTTCATATATTTTTTCTCAAATGTACTATCATCTTCAAAAGAGATTCTACTTGAATGAAAATCAATTATGTTCCATCGAAAATTTGACCTGATTAATAATATTCAATCTGACATATTTTGAAACTTTTGGGTGTGTGTTAGAAACAATGTTTCATTCGAAAATACTAATCTCACAAGTGGTTAGGAAATTATTGGATACATTACGTCGGTTAAATCGAATGTTATTTTATCTGTATTTCACTGTAAAAACAAGTGTCTTATTTTAAGACATTTTTGTCCTCACTTTTAAGACGTTTTAAGGTGTCTTAATTTTAAATCAATGAGAAAGCATCTTTCAAAATTATTAACCAATGAAATAGCTTGAAATAACCGTAAGACGCTTTCTTAATGTCTTGTGTCTTAAAATAAGACACTTAGAAGACAGCAGTTTTTGCAGTGTTTAGGTTAAGATGTATGTTGTAATATAAGTTATATTATGTAATTTTTAATTCTACTTTAATACATTCAATAATATATTATTGAAGGTAGCATTGAGGTTAGGTTAGCTGTCATATGGCGATTCGACGAAGTGTTGTGTTTCCGCTCTATACTTTTTCTTCCTTTTAGGATAAAATTTTAATCAACAGACTACTAAAAATTGAATGTTCTTTTAGTCAAACCATGAATTTTACATTTTAATAGTCAAACTATGAAATAATAATAGTGTTCCAGTTTTTTCCTGGTATGATAGTTTACTAAAATTAAATTGCGAGTTTAGTAAATATTGATCTACAAAGTTTTTCAGTGTATAAAACTAAAGTATACGTTATTATAAAGGGTCGTTATGATTTTATTGTTTATATTTTTAAGAATTTATTTTCCATATTAAGTGCCAAAAAATATTTTATTTCTGATTGTTTATTTCTGCGAAATATATCTGTTTGAATTTAACCTTAAATTTTACTGGACAACATGATATCTAGAGATTTTACTACATATGATGATAAAAAAATAACAAAATCTTTAAATAATGTCGGATAGTAAAATTGAGGGTTAACTTATTCAAGCTAATATTTTGCAGCAATAAACAATTAAAAATAAAAATTATTTTTTAGCACTTTTAAATATGAATTCTTATGTATAAAAAGACTGCATGTGTTATAAAAATATATTTAAATATGAAAAATAAATTCTTGAAGATATGAAAATAAGCCAATACTGACCTCTTAATTACAACATGGTAGTATTTTATATTCAACAATATTTTTGGTTATGTGTGTATGATCGACTTAGGCCGAACATTGCCCTTTTGTCTCATAACCAACATTGGCATAAGTTACATAAGCCCCAGAATCGGCAGAATGTGAGGCCCCCAACCTAAGACAGTCAATATTGGCACAAACATTGGCCTTTACTCGTGAATCCAATGTTGGCAATACGATAATCAGCCGAAGTTACAGCCAATGTTGAAAGCCCGAGTATCAATATACTACATAGAGCCAAGCAACGGCCACGTTGGCTAGCTCAGCAAACCCTGCTCGGGTATATCCCTCCAACTTTTATTGTAACCAAAGTTTAGCCATTTAACTTTAAATTATATTTATTGTCGTACCATGTGAAAAACTGTTCTTAATTCTTTTGGATGGAACTTCATTTTATTTGTCCGTATTTTAATTATTTCAAACTTAAATCAATAGAATTTTGTAATTCTTACAAATTTCATTTAATGAAAGTTTTTATATCTCGATTACTATTTTTTACAACTTTTATTAATCCAGTTATTTCAGTTATCTTCAACTTCAATTATTTCAAACTCTCATTAATCTTTATAACGTGAAGAAATAAAGATTATAAATATCAAAGGAAACTTTTTTAATAAAATTAATATTAATTGATCTGAATTTTTCAAAACTTCAGTTTTATTAATATTTGTTTAAATGTGAAAATCAAAAGAGTTTGATATTGATTACACCCAGTAAACTCTAACTCTTCTCTAACTTATATGAATAAACATTTTCAATAGGGCTTATATAGATAGAATTAAATTTTCATTAATCGAAATTCTTGTCTTTCCAAACTTCTGTTGAACAGAATGAAATACTTGTGAAGATTACTATATAGGATTAGATATAAACACTAGATAATAATAAAGAAACATAAAGGCATTTTTATTATTACCAATTATAAAAATATATGTATTCACTTTACTGTCCGCATACCACATTAATTACTTGTACTTTTTGGGAACAAATTTTCTGCTTTTTTTGAAACCCACGTACTGATCTTCTCGTAGGTAATCTTGAAGTGATGTCTACCAATATGTTCCTGATCACTTTGCCATCTTGTGTATCTTCAATATCATTAATCTCGGGCTGTGGTTGCGGAAATAGCAGTTCATCATTCCGTCTGGACAAATCCCACCTTCTGCTGTACTTTTCGTTTTTATTTTCTAAAATATTGTGCAAAGTACAACAAGCACCCACCAATTGAGGAACAAAAGTATATAGTGACAGTCTGTTCTTTTAGAAATGCGTCTCCATCTACTTTTTAGTCTCCCGAATGCAATTTCTATCTGTACTCGACCAGAATTGAGGTATGTATTGAAAGATTCCTGATCTATTGTACGATTGTCACTTCTAGCAAATCCTTTCATCAACCACGGGAGTAAAGGATAGGCTGGATCTCCAGATATCAGATATGGAACTCTAATACCGTTGATAACCTTTTTAGTCTAGAAACAAAGTGATTCGTTTTAATTAGAAGTACCTATATAATCCAATAATTAGCACGGTGATGTTGAATAACATTTGATAATATACTATGGTCCTCAAAACCTCAGAATTTTTAACAAAATTTTAGTTCTAGAAAAGTTAAGAGGTATAACTGTGTGCGATGGTATCAAATTTTAGAATTTTTGAAAATATTTTAAAAGTAGTTTACAACTTTTAGACCAAAATTCCAAATAGAATGTTAGAATTTTTAATAGTTAAAAACTATTCTATTATTCAAGTAAATAATTTTCACGTTAAATTTAACATTTAGTGACTGCCTCAAATTTTCTATAAAAAAAAATATCCTGACTATTTCGCATTTTCAAGATTTTTTTTACCTTTTCAAATTCAATTAATTTTTTAAAGGATATTATTGAGATGACATCAATTGTTATTTTAACCAATTTTTGCAACAAATATATATTATTTAGTGTTTTGCATTAAAGTAAGACGAAAAATTTTGTTTTTAATGTTACTCACAATTTTAGTTAGGTAAATAATATTTTCATTTGTAGGTAAAAAAATACTTTTTGTCGCATGTATGTATTTAAAAATAAGATTTAAGTAAAAAAAATGTTATTAAAATTATTATAACCATGATAGGTACATGAACTGATTATGAGCAACTAGTAAAATTGATAAGTAAAAATACCTGACACATAAATTGTTCATAATTCTTGTACAACTCCGAGTTCCTAAAAACATTTGCATCGTGATTACTTCCAGGTGACTGAATGTTAATATTACGGAACCTGATATAACACATTTTGCATTTTTAAATATCATAAATTTAAATTCAGGGTGTCAAGAGATCTTGTCTACAGAAACAGGAAATCCTGTAAGTTGTAGGGAATTTTCTCAGCATGAAGAAACCGAGAATTTGTCAAGTATTCGTAAAAATACCTGGGAATACAGTCAACAATTTTCGAGTAAACAAATAGTAAAAAATAACGTTAAATTTGAATATTTCCAAGCCATTGTAATTTAATTTAATCCTTGTTTCATAATTTAATTTAATAAAACTGTCAAAATTTTAATTAATCTAAATTTTAATACTTAAGAAATAACTTCTTTTGCACACATATTAACAATAATCGTTTTTCTATTTTTTAGATAAAAAAACAGCTTTTTTCTTCTTTTGCATTAGTTATATTTTTTTTATTTTTGTTTAAAAATTTTCTTTACTTTTCCTCTTTTTATGGAAATTATTGACTATTCTTTTATACAATTTTATTTTTATAACATTTAATAAACTTTTTTTCTTTGATTTTCTTATTTAATTACCTATATATTAAAAAAAAACCTTTTAATAAATCTTTTCATTTCTTCGAAGCTGTTCTTGTTTCTTAGACTTTTTTTTATTTTTTCTTGGGCTTTTCTTAAAAACTAAGTTTCTACATTTTTCTAAATAAAAATAACGTGAATTGATTGTTTAACATTGCTTTTTTTAATTTATTTTTTTAATAAACCAATTAATATTTGAATAATCAATTTTATCAATAATTAAATTCAGGAAATTTTTAATTTCCTGATTCGAGAATTTCCCGGGTATATAAAGAAGATTATTTGCTAGACATCCTGTAAATTATAAAGCATATATTTTTTTTATTGAATTAATAACCGTAAACGATGATCCACGACTGCTTGAAGAACGTAACTGGTCCAGCCTTTCCTGTTTACAAAATCGCGATATCCTTCTGAAGGCGGTAGAATAGGGATGTGACTACCATCAATTGCCCCAACAAAATTAGGCATGCCCATCATTTTATAAAATTCTTTGGCAATTTCCTCACACTCTTCTTCTTTCGGTGAGAAAATACAAATAGGCAATAAAATTGTATTTATAGCCCTAGTAAGTCTGTGAATACACTTCCAAACTGTCGTCTTATGTACTCCAAAGAGAGAACCGACAACCCAGTACTGACAGGAACTAGCGTAAAAATAAATAGCAATTCCAACCTGTTTCTCTACGCTTAAAGGCTGTCTAGGCATTAGAGGATTAAATTTCGGAGTCAAAGAAGGTTCTAGTTTTGTACAAATGTACTGAAATGTTTTTCTAGACATCCGAAAATTTTCTAACCATTCATCGATTGTAAAATTAGGCACAATTTCTTCCCACCAACGTGTGTGTCTGTCCCTCATCCAAATTGTTCTTTCTCGACGAATAGATCTTTCGATAAAATATCTTTCTAAATAAGCTCTTTCATTGTCGCTGCTGGTGTCCATTGAGAGCATAATTTCCCTCGTAATTAACATTTGTGCATTAAGAAATTGTTGAAAAACCATCATAGACTCAAATAAAATGTTTTGAAGATGTAAATAAAATATTAGTTGCATATTCTCATCCATCATGTAAGTAATCTCTGAAAATAGAAATAGCTTTTTATTAAAATCCTTACCAAAATGTCAAAAATATTAAAATAAAAAAATCACAAAAAATTATTACAAATAAATTATAACCTCTCCAGTTAAGGCCGTTGGAGACACAGAGTCCGCAGAGAATCTGTAGGGGGGAGCAGTGGTTCTCAAAGACTGTCCCCATGCGTTTTGAAGACTTAGGAATTTTTCGCGACAAAGTCCAACACTTTTCCCACAAAAGAACATCGTACTGCAAATTCTATTGAAATAAAGATTCAGAAAAATACTTACTTTTGATAAATCAAGTATTTCCTGAGCTTTAGTGTCTCGAGGAAATTCGTGTGATGAAAACAACCTCCAATGATGTTCCATGTTTGGCAATTTTTTCCAATAAAACCAGACACTTTTTCCGAAAATGAAAATCGTAGTGAAAATTTAAATTTAATTAGCACTTTTTCACTTATTTTGTTTTTGGCATATGAGTTTTTAAATCGCGTCAGTCTCTCGAGGAAATACAAAATCACTTGACACTTCACTCACTGATTCCCACTTTGACAATTTTTTTCGGCAAAACCAGACACTTTTTCCGAAAATGAAAATCGTAGTGAAAATTTAAATTTAATTAGCACTTTTTCACTTATTTTGTTTTTGGCATTTGAGTTTTTAAACCGCGTCAATCTCTCGAGGAAATACAAAATCACTTGACACTTCACTCACTGATTCCCAATTTGACAATTTTTTTCGGCAAAACCAGACACTTTTTCCGAAAATGAAAATCGTAGTGAAAATTTAAATTTAATTAGCACTTTTTCACTTTTTTTGTTTTTGGTATTTGAGTTTTTAAATCGCGTCAATCTCTCGAGAAAAGTAAATTTTTTTCAATTTCATCAATGAAAATGTCAAACAATGTAGCAGAATATAGTTTGTCGTGCGCTGTTCTGATACGGCATTTTCGGGTACTATAATTCACACGGCGCCGCCTTTGAAATTATAGACAGGCGTACATTATATTCATTATATTAATCAACCTATTTATAAAATTCAATGTTTAGATATTAATTGTAAAAATTTAATATAAAAAATTAATGTCAAGTTCCAAACATAATTTTGCTAACTTTGTACAAAAAATAAAAGTTGTTTGTTATTTGAAGTGTAATTAGCTCTATTGAAAAGACGAATTTAAAATAATTTAAACCATTCAAATGCAACAAGTACATTATTTATTGTAAATCATGCATTAATAATTTCTAAACAATTTAAATATTTTTTAAAATCTAAGAGTTGAAGGAAAAAAAGTAGAGCTTATTTAGTTTATCAGAAGAATGCAACCCGACTTACAGAGGAGATGGGAAATAGATATTGTATAGGAACTGAAATAAGTGTTTCTTTTAATTTTTTAAAATTAAATAAACAGAGCATTCGATAAATATTTTATACATAACGTAAAAATTAAAGAAATAATTAAAACGCAAGAAAGGACTAAAAAAATAGTGTAATATCAAAAAAATTAAATGAACAGGAAGAAAATGGAGAAATGTTTTTTTCTTAATCTAACAAACTGTAAAAAATGTAAAAAGTAAAAAAGAATAAGTAAGTAAGTTTGTAAAAAAACTCTCAAGAAATAGACAAGATGTGAAAAGAAATTGAATAAATTTACAAAAAAATAAGTGTATTTACTTTTAAAAGTATAGAAATAATTATTAAAATTAACGTAATAAAAAGTTTAATGAATGTATAAATAAGAAAACTGTGTAATATAATATTAAATAATTTTTATAAAAAGAAGAAAATTAAAGAAAATCCTAAAAAGAACAGAGACAAATACCAAAAAAAAATATCAAAAATACCTAAACGGAGAAAAAATTTTAAAAATGTTGTAAAAATAATAAATTATAATATAAAAATGAAAGTAAAATCTCTTAAAAATCTTGTAAGAATATTACCAAAGGAAGGATTATTGTGAATATGGAAATTAATTAATATTATTGAATTAAGATGCATTGAAATTTAAATTAATTTAAATTTAAAAGTTGGTACAAATTGGAATATGAGTTCATTGACGTTTGGAATTTATTTAACTTTTAATGACTTGAAGATATACAAATCTAATATTATTTTTTGATAACTTCCCTCACAGCACCGGATATCCAGGGATATCCTAAAAATGTCCCGTGGATATCCCTAGGATATCCCAGGGATATCCAAGGATATTTTCAGGATATCCTAAAAGCGGCGGTTTGGATATCCTAGGGATATCCTAAGGATATCTGCCGATATACTGGGGATATCCTAGGGATATCCCATGGACATTCATAAAATGAAGTTTAAGATATCCTCAGGATATCCTCAGGATATCCCCCGGATATCCCCCGGATATCCCCAGGATATCCCCAGGATATCCCCAGGATATCCCCAGGATATCCTCAGGACATCCTCAGGACATCCTCAGGACATGCTCAGGACATGCTCAGGACATCCTCAGGACATCCTCAGGATATACCCAGCACAAACAGAATTACTAGCTAGTGCCGTATTGAGAGTTAGGTGACTGAGGCGCTTGCTGCTGGCGCAACCGCATGGGGGCGCCAAAATTTAACGAAATTAAAACAGAATAATAATTTTTAAATTATCAATAAAAAAATGTTTTTGTAGTTGGGAGCCATAAAAATTAACATATCATTTGCACCAAAAGAGGAATTTTATACATTATGACTTACCCCACTTTGCGTTTCAACCCGTGTGGAAAGTTCCGAGTATTTCGCAGTGTAAGTGGGCGCCAGTTGGGGGCTAGGTGGGGCCCACCTGGGCTAGGTAGGCCCCAACTGGCGCCCACTTACAAACTGGGAAATACTGGGAACTTTTTTACACGGGAACTGCAATAGTATTAATTTTAAAACAAAACAAAAGTCACATTTCGTAAAAGTCCCTGCTAAATGCTCGATAATACAAATCAATTATTTAAAAGAAATTAAAGTACATAGGGGGCATTATTTCTGAACTGCCCCAGTCAAAAATTAGAATGTCCTATAACTTTGGTAAATTTTTGCCCTACATGATAATATCAAATCCCTGCAAGTAGAGGGGGTTGAAGTTTTGACTTTTCGAGTGACACCGTCATTTTCGAGTTCATATAATTATGTAACAACTTAATAGATTTTAATTTATATATAGTGAATTTAAAAGCTTTTTTCAAGCACTTTTTAAATAAAAAATATTTTTAAAAAAAGATTGTAACCCTTCTTTTTTCAAAATTAAGTCTTATTTTTCACTTTTGAGGTTTTTCGGCGGTTTTTGGATTTTTTTTATTTTTTTCAATCGAAAGCTGAGATTTTTTCCAACGAAATATGTAAAATGGAAATGGGCCAATAATGGGTTTTCGATAAAATGTAAAAAATAAGCAAAAAAGTAGGTTTTTTTACATTCTCTTGAAAACCCATTATTGGCCCATTTCCAGTTTTACGTATTTCGTTGGAAAAAATCTCAGCTTTCGATTGGAAAAAATAAAAAAAATCCAAAAACCGCCGAAAGACCTCAAAAGTGAAAAATAAAACTTAATTTGGAAAAATGAAGGGTTAAAATTTTTTTTTTAAATTATTCTTTATTTAAAAAGTGCATGAAAAAAGCTTTAAAATTCACTATATATAAATTAAAATCTATTAAGTTGTTCCATAATTATACGAACTTGAAAATGACGGTGTCATTCAAAAAGTCAAAACTTCAACCCTCTCTACTTCATACAAATTTTTTTCAAAAGAGCTAATATTGCAGAGATTTGATATTCTCATGTAGGGCAACAATTTACTAAAGTTATAGGATATTCTAATTTTTGACTGGGGTAGTTCAGGAATAATGCCCCATAGAAAGATTTAAATAGAATTCAATTCAATTATTTATTTATTTATTTATTTCAATTTAACGGGCAATGCCCTTTCATACAAAAGTATTTAATTAAATCTAATCCTAGAACAAAACTAGGAGCTAAATCGAATATAAAATTATAAATTTGTTTTAATATTAATTAATTAAAATATTAAATAAAAAATTTATTCCTTTTGAAATGTAGAATTTAATAAATAATGAAAAAATGAAATAAATACCTAGTACCTATATTGTTCTTTTAGAGAATTGAATAAAAATTTAAAATAATAATTTATGTCCCTGAAGTTCTGAAAGTTCATTTAAACGAAATTTTTGTTACATGGAAATATTTTCAAGAATAACTTTTGCAACGCAAAATATAAAAGAAGAATTTAATTCTTAAAATATCAAAATCATTTTTTTGGTAAGCAAAACTTTATTTTTGGTCAAATTTGAATTTGTAAAATATTAAAATAATAATTTCGTTGATTTAAACGTTCAGAACTTAAAGGTCATATAATTTTTATTCCCTTTTATAAAGATAATTAATTTAAAATACGTAATAATTTTGAGAATCCAATTACTTAAAAAATTAACCTTTTTCAACATGTAAAATTTAAAGAAATTTACAAGGTGTCTAGCGAATTATCATTTTTATTTTCCTTGCAAATTGATAAAAATTTAGTAGCAAATTTACATTTAAAAAATAATAGATGAAATTCTGTAAAAAATTATAAAGATTATGAAATTATGATGAACATTTGAAAACCTACAGAACATAAAAATTTTAAGCTATAAGATAAAAAGTTAAAAATATTAAATTAATTAAAAGCTTAAAGAATAAAAAATATGATGAAAGAACGAATAACTTGATAAAAATGTGAAGATATTAATTTAAAGACAATAAGTAAAAGAACTGAAAAAATGTAGGAAACTAAGAACATTTAATACAAAATGAAAATTATTTGAAAAACGGAGATATAATCTTTAAAAAATAAATGCAGCAAACTATGAAGATATGAAGAAATTACAAAACTATGTGAAAATTATGTTCATTTCTGAAGATTTCGCTTTTATGTAAAAAAAATATTTGCTTTCTCAAAAAGGAAGCTAAATTCGTTTTTCATTGTAAAACATTTTTTAAAATTTTTATAAAGGAATCATTACTTAAAAATGCCAATTAGAGTAGTTATATTAAAGACGTCAAAATTAAAATTTTATTAAAAATTAAAAATCCCCATTATTTCTTCAAATTGAGAATAAAATGTATACTTTATACATAATTAAATTGATCCATTTTTACATATAGAATATTTTGTCCAAAGGATCTATGATTATAAAATAAAAATTGGAGAAGGTGTAAAAAGAAAAAGAATTTTAAATGAAAAAAAAATGAAAACTCATGATTTATTATTATGCGAATTTTCGGTCCATTATAGACTTTATATAGGTCAATCGATTCGTTTTGAGACAATATGATTTTTTATTTGTTAAGTTGTATTTTAAGTGTGAAAAAAAATTTTGTTAAGAAACGATATTTTTTTGTGAAAATGGTGCTTAAAAATATCCGATCTTTTTTTCAAACATGAAAATTTGGGCTTTTCAGATAAACATAAGTCGATTTAGATTATTTTTAAAACTCAAAAATTTTAACGATCACAAAGCTTCTTCAATGAGGAAGCAAAATGTTTAAAAATAAAAAAAGTGGGTGAATATGTCTATCAATTTTTCTCTATAAAGTATAAATACATTTGCAAAAAAAAAAAAAAATTAGCAATGTAAAATTAAATCAAATAAAACCAAGGTTGCAAAATTTTTTATAAATGAGTAGGGGAGGGGGGCGAAAATTTTTAAGTTTGACTCGGGCGCCAGAAAAGCTCACAACGGGTCTGGTGTATATGCACTTAAAATAAGTGAAAATATCACTTAGGGGCCATTTAAGTATTATTTAAGCATCTAGGAGGGGGAAGGGGGTTCCAAAATGCTGACTCTCCATACAAAATTATTTTTTCATCCATTGAAAAATGCTGACATGAGGGAGGGGAGGGGGCCAAAAACCTCTTAAAATATGCTCACGTAATACTTGAACAGCCCTTTATTTAGAGAGAAATGTCACTTATTTGGAAGTGTACATGTATACACTTATTAAAAAGTGTAACACTTTTGACTTCTGAATAAGTAAATATTCATTTCTTCAAATTTAGAAAGAAAAATGTTGTTTCTTATACCAGGACAGCTTTTTTGGCTTGAAATTCCGAAAAGCACAAAATTTAAATTTTATTGAAATTACGTATAATTACATATTTTAATGCACTGTTTATGAAAATAATAATAAAAACATCCACTGATTAAAAATATTAAAATATTAAAAATGTCAATAATTGATTTGTACAAAAGTGGTAGTCTTTATCCCTTACAAAAAGAAGTACTGGATTTAGTTCTGGGTTAAGGACTGGGAAGAAGTACTGGGTTCAGTACTGAGACAAGTACTGGGTTCAGTACTGGAAAGTCAGTACTTTTTTCACCATGGATTGTTAATAATTTTTTCATGCTGCGCACTAAGTTTGTATGGGAGCTACGGCTGCGCAATAGTTTTTCGTTGTAAATTAAATAGAGAGGAATACATTGAACGCAAAATCACAATTCCACTAAAATTTGAGAAAAAATGTGTTATTGTGCTTAAAAAATTATATTGCGCGAAAAAGTACTGATTTTACAGTACTTAACCCAGTACTTCTTCCCAGTACTGAATCCAGTACTACTTTTTTGCATGGAATTTAGATTACCACACGTTAGAAATTTTAAAATATCTTATACTTATGCAAATTAATAACCAAATATAACTTTTTTGTACAAGGGTACCTTTGTGATGGCGAGCTACACTATCACTGAAAGAAATTACTTGGGTAATTTTACTTATAATGTTTTGGAACCAAATAACCCAAAGATTTTATGGATTAAAGTGCACAAGATTTTCAGTAATTTTACCTAAAGCCTTTTAAACAAATACCCAATGATATTTAGATAAGAATACACAAGCTTTTTGGTAACTCACAACTACCCACACAGGTAATTGTACGTAAATTTAACAAACAGGTTGTGTATTTTTACCAAAATCTATTTAACGCTAAGAGATCTCGAACTACTCGCAACTCCTGGGCCTAAAGCCCAACGCAACGCTCCAACCACTATGCTATACGCTCGAGAACTATCATCATAAGCTACATCAGGAGGAAAAAGCAATGTCTCAAGTTATCACTATCTTCATATTAAAAACAACATTAAAAAATTATCAGATAAAAAGTTGTAATTAAAAAAATTATTGTTTATACAAATTGTTGAAAAACTATACTAAAACCAATTAAAAGAATACTATAACCAATATCAGGTATAATTTGTAATTTGTTGCTGTGACCAACGGGCTTTTATCACATGGCGCATGGGCGTGATGAGAAGAAACGGTATGCCCCCAATACGTTACAACTTAAAACCCAGAAGAACCTCCCGGTATTCCGTAGAAACTAAATTTAAGCAAGTGGTGGGGGTATACCAATTCCCCTCAAGGCGTCTAAGAGATACCTGCACGTGACCAATAGCCATAAGCAAGAAGACTAGAAACAGGAGTACAAACTCGGCTGCTTAAAATCGGGAGCAATGGTCCAAACCGTGGCAGAATGCATAGGCGTGCTACCCCGAGGCGCGGTCGTCTTCTGCGCATTCCCACCACCGATTTTACTGATGCATATTTTCATGCGACCAGAATTCATGTAGTTAAGCATATGGTGGGAGTTGGTGGGGATGCGCAGAAAACTACCGCGCCTCGGGGTAGTACGCCCAAGCATCCTGCCACAATTTGGACCATCAGTCTCACTCCATGTTGGGTCTCCTGTTTCTAGTCTTCTTGGCCATAAGTATGCAAAATGTTTTAGAGCCTAAGGAATAGCATAGTTTTTAGCATATTAATATTCATAAAGTATTTATACGCATCATCCTTGTAAAAGCATGAATATATCCTGAGGATGTCCTGAGGATATCCTTAGGATGTCCTAGGGATATCCTTAGGATATCCTCAGGACATCCTAGGGATATCCTAGGGACGTTTTCAGGTTATTTTAACATTATTTCAGGATGTCCTAAGGATATCCTTTGGTTTTGAGGAAGGTCACTAAACTTTACGGAAGAGTAACAAAGATTCATTGCATTTTGAATAGCAAGTGCTAAGTAGCCGAGAGGTTTAAGGCTACGCGTAAGCTTGGCATCCATCATAGTTAAGTAGGTTCGATCCCCGTATCCCATAAGATTTTTCCGATGCGTTTAACCATTAAATTATTATATATAAGGAAGGACATAAAAAATTATAAATAAGTAAATTAATATCTACTTTATTATAATTTTTTTTTAAAAATATCCTTGGGATATCCTGAGGACATCCTTGGGATATCCTAAGGATATCCTGGGGATATCCTTGGGATATCCTGGGATATCATTTTAAACATTTCTCGGGATATCCTGAGGATGTCCTAAGGATATTCTGGGGATATCCTGTGAATATCCCTAGGATATCCTGTGAATATCCTGTGAATATCCTAGGGATATCCTGTGAATATCCTAGGGATATCCTGGGGATATCCTGGGGATATCCTGGGGATATCCTGGGGATATCCTTATTGCGGCGGCTTGGATATCCGCAGGATATCCTTTTGATATCCTGAGGATATCCTGGGGACATTTTCAGGATATCCTGACATTATTTCCGATATCCTGAGGATATCCTAGGGATATCCTTTTGTTGTGAGGGTTGATACCAAAAATTTGTAAATTGTAGGTATTTTGATCATCTGTATTAATACAATTTTTTAAATTTTATAACGAATAAAATATTAAAATTTTCAAGATTTATCCACAAATTTCTGTTTTTTTTATGATTTGCGATACTTTACATGCAATATTGGACATCCGGAGAATTGAAAAGTTTTTTTTCCATTTAAATCAATAACAGCCCTGTTTATAGATTACATTTATTTTATTTATTTCAAGCAATCTATACATATATCTTTGATGAATAAATTGATCTCTGTTTCCGAACTTCTATGTAAGTCGGGTTGCCTTCTTTCTCTGCACTAAATAAACCATAAGGATTTATGATGTAACTCTTAGTATTTGAGAAATAATTTAGCAAAAAAAAAGATAAAATTTTTTCCTACATAAATTTTAATTTGTTAATTTTAAATTATGCAATTCTTTATTACAATATTAAATATAATAAACAAATTAATAATGTTCTAAAACAAGTATTAAAGTAAATTTCTTATTTCTTCAAAATAAAAGGGAGAATTTTTGTTACATAATATAAATATTATATAATTTTTTTTTAATATATTGAATGTTTTAAAAATAAAATAAATTAGTTCAAAAATGATATTAGATTAAACTACATATCTTTTAAAAATAAAATGTAAGAAACTACTTGGTAAATAAATTATATTTACTTATTTAATTTTAAATCATACATTTTTTAAACCACGTTTTTTTTCTTATAAAAAAAGAGATATACATTTGTCTGTGTAGCATAAAATATATACAATTTATTGACAACATTTTCAGAAAAAGCTGTCTCAAATTCGACCAACGCAGATGAAAATTCTAAACATGACAGTTAAATTTCAAAAATATTTGTTAACATGCCCAAGTTATTAAATATTTAACAAAAAAGATCTATAAAAACGTTTTAGCTTTCAAGAAAGTGCAACATTCGCAGTTTACAAAATTTTTTCCACGACATTTGTAGAAAAGTTTAATTTTTGCTTCGGTCAGTAAGCACAAAGTTTCTTATTTCTGATCTAAATTTGTTAAATATTTGATAACATGACCAAGTTATTAAATATTTAACAAATTAGACCAATAAGAACGATTAACCTATCGTGAAAGTGAAAAATTCACATTTTACAAAACTTTTTCCACGACATTTGTAGAAAAATTTAATTTTTGCTTCGGTCAATAAGCACAAAGTTTCTTATTTCTGATCTAAATTTGTTAAATATTCGATAACATGACCAAGTTATTAAATATTTAACAAATTAGTTCTATAAAAACGTTTTATCTTACGAGAAAGTGCAAAATTCGCAGTTTACAAAATTTTTTCCAAGACATTTGTAGAAAAATTTGATTTTTCTCCCGTCAATAAGCACAAAGTTTCTTATTTCTGATCTAAATTTGTTAAATATTCGATAACATGACCAACTTATTAAATATTTAAAAAATTAGATCTATAAAAACGTTTTAGCTTACGAGAAAGTGGAAAATTCGCATTTTAAAAATTTTTTTCACAATATTTGTAGAAAAATTTAATTTTTCTTCCGTCAATAAGCACAAAGTTTCTTATTTCTGATCTAAATTTGTTAAATATTTTAAAACAAGCACAAGTTACTGAATATTTAACAAAATTGACCAATAAGAACGATTTACCTATCGTGAAAGTGAAAAATTCACATTTTACAAAACTTTTTCCACGACATTTGTAGAAAAATTTAATTTTTGCTTCGGTCAATAAGCACAAAGTTTCTTATTTCTGATCTAAATTTGTTAAATATTCGATAACATGACCAAGTTATTAAATATTTAACAAATTAGATCTATAAAAACGTTTTATCTTACGAGAAAGTGCAAAATTCGCAGTTTACAAAATTTTTTCCAAGACATTTGTAGAAAAATTTAATTTTTCTACAAATATTGTGAAAAAAATTTTTAAAATGCGAATTTTCCACTTTCTCGTAAGCTAAAACGTTTTTATAGATCTAATTTTTTAAATATTTAATAAGTTGGTCATGTTATCGAATATTTAACAAATTTAGATCAGAAATAAGAAACTTTGTGCTTATTGACGGGAGAAAAATCAAATTTTTCTACAAATGTCTTGGAAAAAATTTTGTAAACTGCGAATTTTGCACTTTCTCGTAAGATAAAACGTTTTTATAGATCTAATTTGTTAAATATTTAATAACTTGGTCATGTTATCGAATATTTAACAAATTTAGATCAGAAATAAGAAACTTTGTGCTTATTGACCGAAGCAAAAATTAAATTTTTCTACAAATGTCGTGGAAAAAGTTTTGTAAAATGTGAATTTTTCACTTTCACGATAGGTTAATCGTTCTTATTGGTCTAATTTGTTAAATATTTAATAACTTGGTCATGTTATCAAATATTTAACAAATTTAGATCAGAAATAAGAAACTTTGTGCTTACTGACCGAAGCAAAAATTAAACTTTTCTACAAATGTCGTGGAAAAAATTTTGTAAACTGCGAATGTTGCACTTTCTTGAAAGCTAAAACGTTTTTATAGATCTTTTTTGTTAAATATTTAATAACTTGGGCATGTTAACAAATATTTTTGAAATTTAACTGTCATGTTTAGAATTTTCATCTGCGTTGGTCGAATTTGAGACAGCTTTTTCTGAAAATGTTGTCAATAAATTGTATATATTTTATGCTACACAGACAAATGTATATCTCTTTTTTTATAAGAAAAAAAACGTGGTTTAAAAAATGTATGATTTAAAATTAAATAAGTAAATATAATTTATTTACCAAGTAGTTTCTTACATTTTATTTTTAAAAGATATGTAGTTTAATCTAATATCATTTTTGAACTAATTTATTTTATTTTTAAAACATTCAATATATTAAAAAAAAATTATATAATATTTATATTATGTAACAAAAATTCTCCCTTTTATTTTGAAGAAATAAGAAATTTACTTTAATACTTGTTTTAGAACATTATTAATTTGTTTATTATATTTAATATTGTAATAAAGAATTGCATAATTTAAAATTAACAAATTAAAATTTATGTAGGAAAAAATTTTATCTTTTTTTTTGCTAAATTATTTCTCAAATACTAAGAGTTACATCATAAATCCTTATGGTTTATTTAGTGCAGAGAAAGAAGGCAACCCGACTTACATAGAAGTTCGGAAACAGAGATCAATTTATTCATCAAAGATATATGTATAGATTGCTTGAAATAAATAAAATAAATGTAATCTATAAACAGGGCTGTTATTGATTTAAATGGAAAAAAAACTTTTCAATTCTCCGGATGTCCAATATTGCATGTAAAGTATCGCAAATCATAAAAAAAACAGAAATTTGTGGATAAATCTTGAAAATTTTAATATTTTATTCGTTATAAAATTTAAAAAATTGTATTAATACAGATGATCAAAATACCTACAATTTACAAATTTTTGGTATCAAGTTATCAAAAAATAATATTAGATTTGTATATCTTCAAGTCATTAAAAGTTAAATAAATTCCAAACGTCAATGAACTCATATTCCAATTTGTACCAACTTTTAAATTTAAATTAATTTAAATTTCAATGCATCTTAATTCAATAATATTAATTAATTTCCATATTCACAATAATCCTTCCTTTGGTAATATTCTTACAAGATTTTTAAGAGATTTTACTTTCATTTTTATATTATAATTTATTATTTTTACAACATTTTTAAAATTTTTTCTCCGTTTAGGTATTTTTGATATTTTTTTTTGGTATTTGTCTCTGTTCTTTTTAGGATTTTCTTTAATTTTCTTCTTTTTATAAAAATTATTTAATATTATATTACACAGTTTTCTTATTTATACATTCATTAAACTTTTTATTACGTTAATTTTAATAATTATTTCTATACTTTTAAAAGTAAATACACTTATTTTTTTGTAAATTTATTCAATTTCTTTTCACATCTTGTCTATTTCTTGAGAGTTTTTTTACAAACTTACTTACTTATTCTTTTTTACTTTTTACATTTTTTACAGTTTGTTAGATTAAGAAAAAAACATTTCTCCATTTTCTTCCTGTTCATTTAATTTTTTTGATATTACACTATTTTTTTAGTCCTTTCTTGCGTTTTAATTATTTCTTTAATTTTTACGTTATGTATAAAATATTTATCGAATGCTCTGTTTATTTAATTTTAAAAAATTAAAAGAAACACTTATTTCAGTTCCTATACAATATCTATTTCCCATCTCCTCTGTAAGTCGGGTTGCATTCTTCTGATAAACTAAATAAGCTCTACTTTTTTTCCTTCAACTCTTAGATTTTAAAAAATATTTAAATTGTTTAGAAATTATTAATGCATGATTTACAATAAATAATGTACTTGTTGCATTTGAATGGTTTAAATTATTTTAAATGCGTCTTTTCAATAGAGCTAATTACACTTCAAATAACAAACAACTTTTATTTTTTGTACAAAGTTAGCAAAATTATGTTTGGAACTTGACATTAATTTTTTATATTAAATTTTTACAATTAATATCTAAACATTGAATTTTATAAATAGGTTGATTAATATAATGAATATAATGTACGCCTGTCTATAATTTCAAAGGCGGCGCCGTGTGAATTATAGTACCCGAAAATGCCGTATCAGAACAGCGCACGACAAACTATATTCTGCTACATTGTTTGACATTTTCATTGATGAAATTGAAAAAAATTTACTTTTCTCGAGAGATTGACGCGATTTAAAAACTCAAATACCAAAAACAAAAAAAGTGAAAAAGTGCTAATTAAATTTAAATTTTCACTACGATTTTCATTTTCGGAAAAATTGTCTGGTTTTGCCGAAAAAAATTGTCAAATTGGGAATCAGTGAGTGAAGTGTCAAGTGATTTTGTATTTCCTCGAGAGATTGACGCGGTTTAAAAACTCAAATGCCAAAAACAAAATAAGTGAAAAAGTGCTAATTAAATTTAAATTTTCACTACGATTTTCATTTTCGGAAAAAGTGTCTGGTTTTGCCGAAAAAAATTGTCAAAGTGGGAATCAGTGAGTGAAGTGTCAAGTGATTTTGTATTTCCTCGAGAGACTGACGCGATTTAAAAACTCATATGCCAAAAACAAAATAAGTGAAAAAGTGATAATTAAATTTAAATTTTCACTACGATTTTCATTTTCGGAAAAAGTGTCTGGTTTTATTGGAAAAAATTGCCAAACATGGAACATCATTGGAGGTTGTTTTCATCACACGAATTTCCTCGAGACACTAAAGCTCAGGAAATACTTGATTTATCAAAAGTAAGTATTTTTCTGAATCTTTATTTCAATAGAATTTGCAGTACGATGTTCTTTTGTGGGAAAAGTGTTGGACTTTGTCGCGAAAAATTCCTAAGTCTTCAAAACGCATGGGGACAGTCTTTGAGAACCACTGCTCCCCCCTACAGATTCTCTGCGGACTCTGTGTCTCCAACGGCCTTAAATCAAACTGAACCTTCATCTAACAAAAATTCAAAGAAGCTTTATTTTTATTATTTAAAAATTCTATCAAATAAAAATTTCACATAACCCCAATTTAACTCACTCAAATTTTAATTGGTTCTCATTTCCATTAATTGTAATATTAATCAATGTGGAATTTAATATCTACAAAATTCAAATTTTAATTGATATACGAATTTTATTTAATCGCCGTTCGAAACAATATATTTTTTGATCAATCAGAATATTAATTTATTAAAATTTAATTTGATTCTAAGTTTAACTTATCAAAAATTTTATATTTAATTATAAACCACAATAAAATTAAATAGAAACGAAATGATTGGGATATAGTGCTTTTGATTATTGTCATTAATTAACATTCTATTCCCTCTAAATTTAAAATAATTCAAATTTTAATTGATACAAATATTAATTTATTAAAATTAAAATCAATCCTAACTTTTCTAGTAAACAATTTACATATATATTGTATGCTATTTTTTAAAACACATTCTTCTGCTAATTTTTTATCTCCTATTTTTAAAAAAAGATGCCAATTGAACCATTCAATAAATAAGAAATTTACTGTGATTTTTTATGTGATTTCTAAAACTTAAAATATTTCTTAAAAATGTTTGCAATATTGTTTAATTTTTCAGATAATAATAGTATGTGTCAACATGTGTAGGTTAGGGTTGCCAATTGGCACATTTAACTATTTAATTATACGAAGACTTTCATTATCAAAATATTATTCAATGCAAAATTATGATCTACGTTTAGTTATCTATTTAATTTTAGTAGGAATTATTATTGGTAAAATTCTATGAACATGCGAAAAATAACCTCAATAATAATTTTTGAAAGATTATAAAAATGTACACATATATTTTATACAAAGATATTTTATACTTACTTTTTGAAATTGTTTAGTTTATTTAAATTACTTAATTTTTTATTACAATCCACTTATTTATAATATTATTCGAACGTAAATAAATATCAATGCTAGCCTTCTTGTTTAGACTCTAGGCGCTCAATTGCTCATTCTACTGAAGTTTGCTGCAACTATACACGACAGTTGGTAACACTACTTTTATCCCCACTTAACGCAAAACTCAAGTCGATCTTTAGCTCGACTTCAGGCTCAACCCAGCTTCAGATCGAGCGGTGTAAATTCGCTCTATGATGGAAATTAACTTTTTGTTTATGATAGTCTTATTGAAGGATGTTTAAATGAAGATCAAAGAGAATATTTATGCAGATTATATCCATTTAAACCTAATGTAGTTTTATAAGAGTACAACAACCAAATTTTGTTGATTGTGGTGTATACGCCATTGCGTTTGATGTTTCTTTATATTTTAATATTAAACCTGAAGATATTGTATACAATTATGCTTTAATAAGAACTCATTTGTATATGATGTTTGAAAAAATGTGTCATCTCATTTTCGGATAATTTTACAAAATTATATAAACTTGGAATTAGCAATATCGAATAAATAAAAAACAATAATTTACATGTGAGGAATGTAAAAGATGCGACACAGAAGAGAAAATTAGATTATTAAACTAATGACGGCTTTACAGAAATGAAAGGAGATAGTAGTAGTCCTTCATTACATACAAAAATAGAACAGAAAAAAGTTGTTAATATTCCTGACTAAGAAACTAGAAAAAGCAGTACCAAATATGAAAAAATGTTTTGTAAAAGACCTAAGTTAAAAGGAGAGATGGAAAAGAGACAAATAACAAATTTTGAAAGTGTAAATAGTGACAGAATATCAATGTTTGTAAGAAAAAACATGTGGAAAGTGCGTCAAATTCTATTGAAGTAGTAAAAGAAGGTAATAATTATAAAATATTAAAAACAATAGTAGTAAAAGGATATTTTTTAGCAATTCTAATGATAAGAGTAGAAAAACTAGAGCAGAATATCAGAAAGAATATAGTAAAATGATGAACAGATTTAAATTTTTCTAAAAAAAAAACACATAAATAGTGCTGTTCAAGAAGAAAAGAGAGATAATAATTCTGACAAATTAATAATTTCTAGCGATTGTAATTAGACAAGTAAAAAAAGTCGTGCAGAATATCAAAGAATGTTGAAAGTCTGTTAAAGTATCTTAAAGAAGTAGGAGGCGATGATAAGAATGAGAAATTACAAAGAATAGTGAGCCAGACAAAAATTGTTAACACCTCTAATCAGAAAATTAAAAAAAAGTAGAGCAGAATGTAAAAAAGCTATCGTCAAAGTTTGAAATTGAAACAGAAGATGTGCCATGATAAGGATGAAAATAATGAAATACTATATTCAAAAGAATATAAGATTCTTACTGTAAATCTAAGATTTACAGTTTTTGTACCCTTCCTTCATAATTTTGAGGACAGAAAGAATAATATGAGAAGCAAAGGTCATTTCAAGTATTTAACAAAAAATTACGTTGAAACTTTACATGCGTTTTTCTCAAAATGACATTTTCAAAGTCGGTGATCATGATTACTCGAAAACCATTAAACCGACCCACACAGCACAATTCCTTGCCTGAAGTTTGAGCGAAGTTGGCACTGCAAACTTCGCAAGTTTGCATTTGACATTTATGAAAAGTTGACCTAACCAAGAAAATGTCCGCTTGTGCAGAAAGCTTGACGGGACAACTTGCGGCAAGTATAACCTGGTTGGTAATTGAAAACTTTCCTCGCAAGTTTCAGGAAAGGTTCTAGAAAAGTTCGATTTAAAGGTAAAAAAATTTTTTTGTGTGGATTGAATGAATTTGTAACACATCATTGTGACCCCTATGGGAGGTTTAAAAAAATCTATTGCGCAGCCCTAGCTATCATAGAAATTAACTGCGCAAGGCCTCAAGTTGAAACTTGCAGTGAAAGTTTCCAGCAAGTTTCAAACGTCAAACTTTCTGCACAAGCGGACATTTTGTTGGTTAGGTCAAGTTTTCATAAATGTCAAATGCAAACTTGCGAAGTTTGCAGTGCCAACTTCGCTCAAACTTCAGGCAAGGAATTTTCCTGTGTGGGGATTTACTTGAAATTTGGTATGCTTAATTTACACATCTAAGTCGAGTAAGTGATCGAAGGATTTTTTTTATGCGAAACTTTTTTTTATATAGCTGAAAATCGACGGTTTATTTTAACGAAAATCATACTGTTGACTTTGACAGGTCACCATTTTGTCGAATATTTTTTTTTTCTTCAAATTCTTCGATCACTAACAGGATAATTTTATTATAAATCTAAATCAATTTCATTTTTTCATTTGATACGAAGCATACTGGCAGAATCCTGATCACAGCGAAACACCTTTTTTTAGATGGCGTCGCTTCAATGTCTCACATCTTCAAAAGTTTTGGTTGAAAAACACTTTTATTTTTTTTTAATTACAGTTTTTAACATGTACTTTTAACTAATAAATAGTATTCTTCAAAAAGTTTAATGGTTTTCTAGGAAAAAATTCTTGAAAAAATCACTTTTTTTTTAGTTACAATTGGTGTTCCCCCCTTATGAAATAAGAAAATTTGGCGTGCGCTTTTTCTTCTAGTTTAATTTAAGGTATATTTGTCGCGTCGATGCAACAGGGTGAAAACCGAAAAAAAGGACAATAAATAAACTTATATATCAACTCATTTGCTTCCTTATGATCTCTTATAACGTAACGTACATATTTTTCATGATTTTGAATCATGTACTATAAGTTCTCGTGATGTGATGTTGACACGTTTTACACATTTTTCAATGAAACTACATAAAACTTAAAAATTTTGCATTTTTAACTTGATGCATTTTCTATTCTGTATACGGTCAATAAAGTTCACTTTTTTTTAAAGCATTTGTTTTATCTCAATGTGCAAGTTAGTGGTTTTATTTGAAAATCTGACGAATTGTTTTCATATAAATGAATATAAGAGACTTAAATTACGTGCAAAGAGCGCCTGCGCATGTAAAAGATATGAACTTTGAATTTATATTTTGAAGCTCAGAAACGGTCAAAATTGATGGGATAGGTCTTATGACATAGACAAATACTTCAGAAATACTGATGCAAAGTTTAAAAAAATCTGTCGAAAGTCATTCCACGCGACAAATGCCTTAATTTATTTATTTAACCTCATATATGGGCGACAAAAGCACCCTTTTACAAAAAAAAGATCAGAACCTTAAAATTAAAATAACAAAATTATAAAAAGTCCGCTTCTGATCATAAACAAGATTATATGTCTCCAATGAGCTGTTAGGAGGTGTATTAAAAGTTCCTATTATTAATGTCTTAGAATAAATTTGCACTTTAACAAAACATGCTCGACGGAACTTCTTATTCAGAAGAGTCCCTAAAACAAATAAAGAAAGAAAGTCAGAGGTGCCTTAAACCTTTATTTAAATGTACATTGCAAAAAAAAATTATTTGACTCAATTAATTCAAATTATTTGATAAATATTTACTTCGTTCAAATATTTTTTAGTTGGATCTAAAAAATATGTATTTGATTCAAATAACTTGAATTATTTGAATCATGTTTATTTAAACCAAATAACTCTTCTTTGGATCAAGTAAATAATTAATTTAATCTAATAAACGAATATATTTAATACAAATGCTAAATTATTTGAAACTATTCATTTATTTATTTCACTCAAGTATTTGGGTTTTTGGACACAAATAAAAATTATTTGACACAATTAATTTATTTTATGGATTAAAGTAAACCGAATTATTTAATATAAATAATGTATTATTTAATGCTAATATATTATTTTATAAAAACAAATAAAAAGTATTTCAGTCAATTAAATAATTTATTGAAACGAAATTTGTGAGTTGTTTAAAACTATTCATTTAATTATTTCACTCAAGTATTTGGGTTTTTGAGACAAATAAAAATTATTTGACACAATTAATTTATTTTATGGATTAAAGTAAACCAAATTATTTAATATAAATAATATATTATTTAATGCTAATATATTATTTTATAAAAAACAAATAAAAAGTATTTCAGTCAAATAAATAATTTATTGTAACGAAGTTTGTGAGTTATTTAAAACTATTCATTTATTTATTTCACTCAAATATTTAAGTTTTTAACGTTAATAAAAATTATTTAACACAATTAAATTATGTTATGAGTCATAGTAAATCAAATTATTTAATGCTAATATTTTCTTTTTTAAAAACAAATAAAAAGTATTTGGATCAAGTGAACCCACCGCGATCAAAAGGGCTTACGCGTGACTTTCGTTGGCCTTTCGTACAGCGAGTCTACGGCTACGCCAGGGGACCTGCGCACTCGTTCACAAGCCCTTTTGATCGCGGACGGTTCAAGTAAATAATGTATTGTAACTAATGTGTGAGGCTAAATAGGTGTTTTTGTAATTTTGAAGTTAAGTCAGCGTGGCTTCGTGGCGTGGGTAGCGTAAAAGTCTCGTATTGCGTGCGTCGCGGGATCAATCTCACCATCCGTGCGAAATTTTATTTCATAGTTTATATGTTAGGTTATAATAAGTGTTAACTAAATATAAGTAAATAAATGTAAAATAATCAGTATTTCAATAAATAATAAATAATAAGAATGTTATAAATGAAAATCACCATACTCATAATAACATTAAATAAGAGTAAACTCAACAACAAAAGAGGGATTACATTTTATTCATGCAAACTAATATTTATTTGCTTTAAAAATATAAATGAAATAATTTTTATAATTGATTTAAATTATCAGTTATTAGCTCCAAATATTTAATTTATTTGACACAAATTACTGTTTATTTAATGCGATAAAATAAAATACTCAGGTCGAATAAAATATTATTTGAATGGAATAATTTTCATAATTGATTTACAACATTAGTTACTAGCTAAAATATTTAATTTATTTGACACAAATTATTGTTTATTTAATGCGATAAAATAAAATACTCAGGTTGAATAAAATATTATTTGAATGAAATAATTTGCATAATTGATTTAAAATATTATATATTAGCTCCAATTTTTCCATTTATTTGACTCAAGTAATTTGTATTTGATACAAATTAGTCTTTACTTTATACAATCAAATAACCCACACAGCACCAGAAATTCCCTGAATTTCCCCTGAATATTGGTCCACATTTCCCGAATATTCGAACCTAATATTCAGGGAAGTTTCGTGGAAGCATCAAAATGTCCGCCATAAAGAATATTGGACGCTAAATTTCCCTGAAAATGTATTTCTAATTTTCAGGGAATTTCCGCATCTAATATTCCTAGAATATTCAGGGAAAGTTAAAAAAAATTTCCAAAATTTTTTTGATCTGGTAATTGATAAAAATTGTATGTCATATTTGGCACCCGTAGGATTCTAGAACATTAAAAACTACTGCGCAGCCGTAAGTGTCACAGAAACCAAGTTCGACCATTGCGCATCATGTACAGAAGATTTACGAATACTGTGAATATTGAAGGGATATTAGATGCGGAAATTCCCTGAAAATTAGAAATACATTTTCAGGGAAATTTAGCGTCCAATATTCTTTATGGCGGACATTTTGATGCTTCCACGAAACTTCCCTGAATATTAGGTTCGAATATTCGGGAAATGTGGACCAATATTCAGGGTAAATTCAGGGAATTTCTGGTGCTGTGTGGGAAAATACTTAGGTCTAATAAATAGTTATTTGGTTCAAATACAGGTTTATTGGATAATAGACAAGTAAATACTTTAATCGGATCAAATAATTTTTTTTTCAGTGTATTGAGGACTACCGTGGCAGATGAGAGCATATTTGTTCACAGGTTCGATCAATCTTAAATTAGACGTTATTTGTGAAATTGAGGATCCATAACAGGTTTCCGGTTTTTTTTTTATAAAAAGCCGGTTATATAGCCGTTTTTTAGTTCAATGGAGTAACCGTGGTATTGTTTATTTAGAAAACCGGTTATTTTTTCTTTTTTAGAAAAATAAACAATGAGAGAGCGCTCCAGAGCAATCTCTAGCAGTAATGTAATCTCTTTACCCTACTGGAGAATCCTATATAGGTTCCTACTAGGAATACTATAAGATTTCCACGTATACTCTTATAGGATATATAGGATACTATATAGGATATATATACTATATATACTATATATACTATATATTGTAAGATGTTACTTTATATCCAATTTACTATTATTGTCAAGGAAGGCTAAGAAGGGGACGTGATTTATAAGTGAAAACACAAGCGTTACAATTGACTGGTCACACTTTATTTAAGTTTTGGCGTTATTATATTAGCTTACAAACGGTCGGCGAGGTACTGACTAATTTCTTATCTCTCCTATCAAAGTTCGCTATTCGTCGTGCCCTTTCGTGATTATCCGAAGGTATCAACAAAGTACATATAGATTATAGATCCCTTCCCAAGTAAATATGTTACAACTCGGCCATCTCTGACCTTTCCTCCGTCCCTGGAGTCGTCATACAATTTTTTTAAAATCAGACAAATTTGTTTTTTTTCTTTTTTGCACTTATGCCTCTTACAAAATTTTTCCGGAGGCAACCCACAATCGCATGTTAGCTGGTTCCCACACACCCTCGTACGCTCGCTGGGTGATTTGAAAACCGTCTATATCTGCTACGACATATCTACTGTTTCTCAGGACTCGCGTCACAACATACGGCCCTTTAAATCGGGGAATCAATTTTGGCGAAATACCCTTAGTCGAATCGAAATTTCGAATCATTACGTAATCTCCTACCTGATAAATATGCGCATCTTTTCTCTTTTTATTTGCATTATTTTTATAACGCTCTTGTGCTTTTTCTACACAATCACTCGCTTTTTCACGCAGAGCTTTCAGATCTCTATTTCGAGAATATACATAATTGTCTAAATGCTCTTTGACATAATCGCTGACTTTTCCGCGCTGAACAATGCCAAACAATAATACACTGGGTATCTCACTAGTAGATCCATGAACGAAATTATTTAACGCATATTCAACTTCGCTACAGACTTTCGTCCACGTTTTTCCTGAATCGTACTCACTGAGCTTTCCGAGCATAGGGGCAAGTGTTTTATTAACTATCTCCACTTGCCCATTTGCTTGAGGAGAACCCGTCGCGACCAATTGATGTTTAACATCATATACAACAAGGAAATCTTTGAATTCCTGTGAAGTGAACGAAGTACCTCGATCTGAAACAATAACCCTTGGTTTGCTATAATCTGCAAAATAACGCTTTAGACATGAAATACTTTCTGCAGATGTCGTACTTTTTGTTGGAAAGAGTTTAGTGAACTTAGTGAAGGCGTCAATAACAACAAGAATGTGTTTTTTAGCTTTAACTCGCATATCAAAAATGTCAATGTGATCTATATGAAAACAATCAAATGGCTTATCACCCTTAGGAATCACCTTCACTGTTCCCTCAACTCTCCCGGACGTTGGTGTAAATGCAATACATCTTAAACAATTCTTTATATGCTCGCCTATTTTTCGACGCATTTCCGGAAACCAATAACTGCTACAAATCGTGTCGTAAACTTTACCTATTCCTTGGTGACCAAGTTCGTCGTGGTATTTATAAATAACATTTTTTTCCATTGTAGCAGGTACATAAAATAAAAGTTTATTCCCTTTTTCGGTCTTTCTGTAAACAATACCATTTAATAATTCATAAAATTTATCCTTGGTTAAATCAAGTTGTCCCTTTATTTTTAAAATACAATCATCTTGACTCTGTGCTATCATTAAGTCGGTTTCAAAAGAATTGCAATCAATTACTCCTATGAACTCACTTCGACTCAAACCGTCTACGTGAGTCATACGCTTTCCTTCGCGATGCTCTGTCGTATAATCAAAGTTTTGAAGCTCCATGACCCATCGCGAAATTCTCGGATTTATGTCGTGTTTTCTCAATGCAAGCGATAACGAATTACAATCCGTAACAATTTTAAAAGGAATTCCGTGAAGATAAACACGGAATCGTCGCAATGCATAGATTATTGCCAGCATTTCTAGCTCAAAGCTATGATAACGACTTTCAATTTCACTTGAACGTTTTGAAAAATAGAACACGGGATGGAACTTCAAATCTTTTTTTCGCTGTAACAAAATAGCGCCATACCCATGAGAGCTTGCATCGCAATGCAGCTCTGTTTCATCGCGTGGACTATAGATCGACAAGATTGGATAATCAGTTAATTTCGATTTTAAAATATCAAAAGCCCTCAATTCCTCGACACCAAATTTAAATTCCACCCCCTTTTTAAGCAGATCATACAGAGGCTTCGCCAGAATTGAGAACCCCTCAACAAATTTTCTAAAATCTTGCGCAATCCCCAGAAAACTCTGCACTGTCTTCACATTTACAGGTACGGGGAAATCCGCAACTGCCGCGACACCCCGCGGTGAGGGTCTATCCCCTCTTCACTTATTACGTATCCTAAATATTCTGTTTTTGTGAAAAGAAACTCGCATTTATCTAAGCGCAATTCCATCTTGTTGTCGATCAACAATCCAAGCAATGTTTTGAGCACAGTTAAATGATGCTCAATCGTGGATGTCGCAATAAGAATGTCATCCATGTAAACTATCACGTATCCCGAATCAATTAGTTTCTTTAACACGGTGTTTACAAATCTTTGAAATCTAGTTGGTGCTGTCCTTTATCCAAAAGGCATGCACAAATACTCATATTGACCGAAGGGCGTTACAAAAGAAGTATATTTACGCGACTGTTCCTCAATAGTAATATGGTGAAAACCATCTTTTAGATCTTATCGCGTAAAATACTTTTTTCCATTTAAAACACTAAGCTGATCTTCAATTAAAGGTAAGGGGTAGTTATCTTTGACTATCAATTTATTTAGACTGCGAAAATCAACACACATGCGTGTTTCGCCGTTTTTCTTTTTTATTAGTACTATAGGGGAGGCGTATTCCGAGGTACTCGGTCTGATGCGCTTTTGTTCCAATAATGAGTCAACAATACTCTTTAGCCCCTCTTTTTCAAAATAAGACAATCGTCTAGGTCCAAAATGAAACGGTTTGTGCTCTTTAAGAACTATTGCTAAGTCAGCCTCAACTGTGGATTTTTCAGGCCTTTCCGGCTTAACATATTTTTCGAAAAATAAATTTTTAAGTTTATTCTGAATTTCAAAAGAAGTATCGGAATTAATCCTTAAACAATGTACATGCTCAGCAGAAGTTACATCAATATCAATATTTAATATTTCTGGCAAGCTTTCTTCGGAAACACCCGAATCCTCCACAAGTTTAAATCCAAATTTTCTAAGAGCATCGCGTCCCAAAACTACAGGCAATTGCATGGTATTATCGTCTACAACTAACAATTTTATCTCCCTAGTCGATTTACCAATAGTTGCTTCCATAATAACGCAACCGAATACAATCATTTTAGAACTATTTAAACCCTTATACTGGTGATGATTTTCTGTGTTTACCTTTATCAGATCCGGCGCAATACATTTTTGTTTGATGAAGCTGACTGGACTCACACTATCCAAACGTGTCACCAACTCCATGCTGAAAACTTCATCGTTGAACTTACATTCGTAAATACCTCTACGCAGAAATTCACATTCATCAACAGCATCCACGTTGGCTACCTCGACGTCAAATGAGCTTTTCTGCTTTCTAGTACAGTTTCGAATAACGTGATCCGATTCCCCACATCGAAAACAGGATCCTTTTTTTCGAGCCGGCTGCTCGCAATCAGATGACAAATGCCCCCACTTACTACAATTGTAGCAGCGAACTTTAGAATGATCTGGCACCCTGTCCGTTCTCCCACTACTCACAGAAGAGGGGTTATCATTCTTCACTGCCCCTTTCCCACTCTTTTCAACTGAAGTCACAGGAGCACTTTTAGTTCACGACACTTCCTCGAACGCACACAGCAGATCATCAATCCCACCAAATCGTTGAATGCGCGCCTGGTTGCGCAGTGAAAGATCCGGAATTCCGTTAATATAATAATCAATTCTCTCTGCATCATCGATGGGAACACGATTGGCAAATATAGTCTTTTGATGAACGTACTCACTAAAAGTTTCTCCTCGTTTCCAAATGCGCTCCTCAAACTGCTTTCTGAGTAACATCTTATTTGGTCGTTGGAAAAACATTTTCTTTAATTCGCTTAACAGATTGTCCGCTGTCATATAGTAACATGCTCAGGCCTGGAATGGAACCAGGACAGGGCTTTTTCTTTCAATCGCGAACAAATCAACAATCTTGTGACGTCTTCCTCTAATTCGTATGTGTCCTTCAGCAATTTTACTTGACGTTCCCATGTCTCAAAGGTTCCACCTGATCCATCAAAGACACTCAATAATTCGCTGACCTCACGTAGGTTGACCTTTCTATGAGTCACGCTCGTTGACACATGTGTCCGTGCAATATCTCTCCGTGTTTCTAATTCACCACGAACTTCAGTTAGTCTTCTCAGATCGACGTCACGAAGCCTTCTCTCTTCTTCCAATAATTCAGAATCTTCTAACTCACTCGCAGCTGGACTGTTTTGAATGGTCAAGGACTGATCGTCACTCACCAGCGTTGCAAGTTCACGCTTAGCTTCCTCCAACTGACGAGCAATTGCCTCGCGCTCCGCCCGAGCTTTTTCCAATGCTTTTTCACGTTCTCTTTTTTCTTGAGACTGCTGAGCTGCCATTTTCAAAGATTCAATTTCGCGTTTCGCCTTCTCCAATTCCAAGACTAACGAATCTTTTTCTTTTGTTACCACTTGAAGTTCGTCATCTATTGGACTTGTCTTGTCTGACTTTTTACGATTGTTATAAATTTCAACCCACGTAGCAGTCGGATCTTTCTCCAGAACCTTTGCAATCAGCTCTGCCTTAGAGCCAGTAGTATTAGCGCCTAGAGAACGCAAAATTTCCTTGAGGTCCGCTACAGTGAGATCATTTAGTGTCGGCGCCATCTTGCCACCAACCAATTTTTCTATTTTCTCAAGATTGCACAAAGTCTTTAACAAAAAAACAACAATTACAACAATTCGAGTGCACTCCACACTAGGCCTGACCGCTTTTAGCCACAATTTAAGTTATTAAACGCACATAAAACTTGAACTAACACTCCGACCACGTTTTCACTTTCGCGCCATTTTAAAATTTTCCGCGCGGCATCAAACACGTTCTGACCAAATTTTCTTTTTGGTTTTGATCCCACTTCTGAAGTTGTAAGATGTTACTTTATATCCAATTTACTATTATTGTCAAGGAAGGCTAAGAAGGGGACGTGATTTATAAGTGAAAACACAAGCGTTACAATTAACTGGTCACACTTTATTTAAGTTTTGGCGTTATTATATTAGCTTACAAACGGTCGGCGAGGTACTGACTAATTTCTTATCTCTCCTATCAAAGTTCGCTATTCGTCGTGCCCTTTCGTGATTATCCGAAGGTATCAACAAAGTACATATAGATTATAGATCCCTTCCCAAGTAAATATGTTACAATATATACTATATATACTATATAGGATCCTATATAGATTCCTATGGGAACATTCCTATAGGAAGAACGTATGTTATTTTATATAGATATGACATAGAAAAACATATAATATCCTATATAGATTAATTTCAGATTTTCATAGGAAAACATATATTTTCCTATAAGAATCCTATAGATATGAGATAGAAAGATATATGGATACCTATATGGAATCATATATGAAAACCTATAGAAAAACATAGTTTTCTACAATGAATCACATGAAATACTATAGGAAAACATATAGTTTCCTATAAGAATCCTATAGATATGAAATAGGAAGATATATGGTTACCTATATAGGATCATATATGGAAACCTATAGGAAAACATATAGTTTCCTATATAGGATCAAATATACGAAATCCTATAGGAAAATATATAGTTTCCTATAAGAAACTTATAACTTATAAAATTGGAGCAGAAAGTTATATATTATCCTATATAGGATCGTACGTGGATTCCCATAGGAAAGCGTGTAGTTTCCTATGACAATCTATATAGGAAACTACGTGTTTTCCTTTAGGATTTCTATATAAAATTGGAGCCGAAAGTTCTGTTTGTTCCTATGTAGGATCATATGTGAATTCCTATACGAAAGCATGTAGTTTCCTACATAATAGTCATAGAAAACTACAAGTTTCCCTATAGGAATCCACATACTACCCTATATAGGAAAAAACAGAACTTTCTGCTCCTATTTTATAGGAATCCTATAGAAAAACATGTAGTTCCCTATATAGATTGTCATACACTGAAAAAAAAGGTAATTAAAAAAAATAAACAATATGGGAGACCGAGGAGGAAAGTAACAGAGGTGGAAAGTAACAACCCTTATAACTTCTAAACCAATAAGCGGACAGACATAGGCCTTAAATGATTTTTAGTCAGTTTTGACCCCCCTACCTCCCCCAAATTATGTTAGGGGTCAACCGGAAGCTATTTATCTGATACTGACATTTTGTGCAAAAATTACGACAAAAGTAAGTTTTTGCCTAAATTTTCAAAATATCATATTTTTTTGATTTTGTAGATATTTTAAATATGCTTTTCGTTTTTTTGAAGCTTTTTTAATTATCTTTAAGCTGTGTTAGTGCATAATTAAAAAATGCGAAATACTTTTGTGTAATTTAAACTTGTTTTTTGAAATCCAAGGAAAAGAGGGGTGAGGTGGAAAGTAACACGTTGTTACTTTCCTCCTCATCTAATGCTTTATTTTTATAAACCTCCTCCTTTTTTATAACTACCCAAATAGCACGATAGTTTGCTGTAAGGCTACTGTAAGGGTAATCCGTAAAGGTTGTAAGGTTACAAAGTAAGCCGGCAGTAAGCATACAGTGAGCTTAAGATTTCCGCCTAACAGTAAGCTTACATTGTATGCTTGTGGTAAGCTTACACCGTAAGCTTGTAGTAAGCTTACACCGTAAGATTGTGGTAAGCTTACAAAATGCTTAAAATGTAAGCTTGTGGTAAGCTTACAGTAAGCTTACGGTGTAAGGTTACAGTAAGCTTACGTCGTAAGGTTGCAGTAAGCTTACAGTAAGCTTACACTGTAAGGTTGTGAAATCTAACCTTACAGTGTAAGCTTGTTGTAAGCTTACAACAAGCTTACAATGTTAAGTTGTCATTTTTAAAAAAAAAAATTATTCAACACCTTTTTGCGGGACGCCGTTGAGGATATGTTCACTAAACATATTTTCGAAGACAATTAATATAATATTAAAATTCTTGACGCCAACGAGTTTCGAACCTAGCTAACCTAACTACCGAACCTAAATGCGATCACATTAAACCCCACGGCTATCGAAGACTTGGAATTCATTTCAGAAAATGTAAATGATATTTTACCTTGGAAGTTTCTCTGGTAACATATCTTTTACATTTTCTGAATTAAATTCCAAGTCCTCGATAGCCGTGGAGTTTAATGCGCTTGCATTTAGGTTCGGTAGTTAGGTTAGCTAGGTTCGAAACTCGTTGGCGTCAAGATTTTTAATATTATATTAATTGTCTTCGAAAATATTTTTAGTGAACTTATCCTCAACGGCGTCCCGCAAAAAGGTGTTAAATAATTTTTTTTTTTTAAAATGACAACTTTACACTGTAAGGTTAGATTTCACAACCTTACAGTGTAAGCTTACTGTAAGCTTACTGCAACCTTACGACGTAAGCTTACTGTAACCTTACACCGTAAGCTTACTGTAAGCTTACCACAAGCTTACATTTTAAGCATTTTGTAAGCTTACCACAAGCTTACATTTTAAGCATTTTGTAAGCTTACCACAAGCTTACGGTGTAAGCTTACCACAAGCATACGATGTAAGCTTACCACGACCTTACTTTGTAAGCTTACTGTTAGGCGGAAATTTTAAGCTCACTGTATGCTTACTGCCGGCTTACTTTGTAACCTTACAACCTTTACGGATAACCCTTACAGTAGCCTTACAGCAAACTATCGTGCTATTTGGGTATGTGATTTTATATGTTTATTTTATATTTTAAAGATTAAATATTGGACTTATTTTGATTTGAATTTTTAAGAAACGATTCTTTTTTAATAATTTTATTGCTATTCAACGAATACTAAATAGATTAAAAAACTTGATTTCAAAAAAGTGCAAAAATATCTGCCAATTATGTACAAAATGTGGTTAATATCACCTTGTCTTTTTATATGTTCATATTAAAAATAATTTAAATTAATATCAGTTTTATATTTGAAATGCTAGCCTTAATTTTAAAGTGTTACTTTCCTCCTTCGTGCAGTTACTTTCCACCTCAGGGGTGAGGAGGAAAGTAACAAATAAAGAGCTGATTAAAAAGTCCTGCAGTGAACTATCAAATTATTATTAATGTTTAATTCCAATTTTATTTAATAGGTGAAAGTACAAGCTTTCGATTAATATGTTTACAGAACTTATCCGACAAATAGTTTTAATGCTAGCATCAAAAAACTGATTTTTGTTACTTTCCTCCTCGGTCTCCCCTAAATTAATATGCAATTAACGTTTCTACTCACTTTTACTTATTCTTCCAGTATTAAATCTTCCGGAATCGAATGTATTGAAAATTTCATTTCTAACAGTTTGACACATAAACGTCAAATTTTGATTCAAAAGTGTCAATTGTTTTTTTTCATAAACAAAGTAAAATTTGCCTGGTTTCATATCAATTTTTGATTTTTTTTCATTGCTTGAGTAAAAAAGTAAAAATTATATTAAACTCAAGTAAATCTTAAATAGTTTTTTTCAGTAGGGTAATGTCACTTTGAGTGGACCGCCTGAAAGTTTTTAGTGATCTGACAGTGAAAACGTGAAATAAATAGTTGAAACAGCTGCGCCGCAATCGGAAACCAAAAGAAATTATGTCTTGCGATGAACAAATACATTACTGTTTGATAAAACGAATTTTTTAAAAACCAAACTGTTAAAAAGGTCACTGTTACAATTAATGAAGTGATTCTGAAGTGTAAAAATAGTGTTGAACTGGAGTTCTAAAGTCTAATTTATTTTTTGCTGTTAGTTTAAACATTGAAATTGATTGTCTAAGTTTAATTAAGTGATAATTTTGCCTCAAAAGAAAAATGTTTTTCTAACACACGCACCGAAAGTACAATCTTTCTTACCTGTGAAGAGGTCAGAAAGTGAGTCTTTCCCGGCGACAGGGAGGGAATGTTATATTTCTTCCCCATGACGTCATTGATAGAGAGGGAACCCAGTGGGCAAAAAAAACCAAAAGACGTCCTTAAGACATCTTTTGTACATAAAAGCCGACATAGGGACGTCTTTTGGACATGTGTGCCCACTGGGAATGTACATTCCCTCCCGTGACAGAAGCCCAAGCGCATTTTCCGTTGATTGTCACTCTGCGAATGTTAACTAATTTTTATCAGCAAATGTTTTTATACTTTCGGTATACGTGTGTTAGAAAAAATAGTATGTGCAACACGGGAGAAAAGTGATTATCGACTCGTGTGTTTGCATCCCTCGCCTTCGGCTCGTGCTACAAACTCACACTCGCGTAATCACTCACTTTCCTCCCTAGTTGCACAATATACTATTGTGGCTCCCTTAAAAAGTCACATGTCATCTTGAGTGGACCATTGCTTATAATCTTGAGTAAACCGTCTAATTTTTTTCATTTTTATTTCAATTTACCATTTATATGGATATAAATTGAAAATAAACTTGTTTTTAATAATATTTGATGTTATTTATTAATATTTTTTGTGATTTTGAAAAAGGTATTGTCGAAAACAGTATAGAATAACAGGGAGTCAAAACTAGATAATTTACTGAAAGAAATTAAAAATCTTAAATAACTTTTGCAATTTCTTGAATTTTTATTGATTTTCTGACCATTTTATGCAATTTTTCAAGAGTGGTCCACTCAAGTTTGCATTTTTTCATTCCTAAAAAAACGCATATTTTTTTACGCCAATTATATTTTTTCTAAATAACAAAATCAAAGCTCTCATGACATAAACTCTTATCTAGGGATCTAAACTAAAGCTTGGAATAGAGAAGTACAATTAATTTACTTTCATAAAGAATTTATTCGAAAAAAAGCTTAAGCGGTCCACTCATGGTGACATTAACCTATAGAAAATTACACACTTTCCTATAGGAAATAAGTTATAAGTTATAAGTTTCTTATAGGAAACTATATTTTCCTATAGGATTTCATATGTGATCCTATATAGGTAACCATATACCTTCCTGTTTCATATCTATAGGATTCTTATAGGAAAATATATGTTTTCCTATGTCATATATCTATATAAAATGACATACGTTTCTTCTATAGAAATGTTCCCATAGGAATCTACATAAGATCCTATATAGAATCCTATTAGAATCTATGTGGAAATTTTATAGGATTCCTAGTAGGAACCTATATACACGGAAAAAATTTAATCACTAAAATTTACCGAATTTATTCAAGAGCGGTGGATATGAGAAAAACTCAGCAATATCTACAAAAGAGTCAATAGGCATTCTTCAATTTTTCAAGTATTTCTACAAAGTCTCCAAAATAAATTTTCATGACGCGCAATCGATAGATCGAATCTGGACAGTTACCGAAGACTTCGGGAAAACGCAGTACAGTGACCAAGCGCTTGGCTCCCGCAAGTATGTTTTCACTGTACAGTAATTCAATCGCTTACTTAGCTCAGTTGAACAAAGCGGAGATTTTGTAGTTTTGAGGAACTGAGTTCGAGTACACATAATGGAAAATTTTTTTCAAAAATTAAAAAAAAATTTAACTTCTGGAGTACTTTGGTAAAATCTCGTAACAGTAAGAGAAGTTTTCTTGAATTTAATTCTTATTCTTCTATAATAAGTGTTCGGTAGTTTTTCAAGGAATTGCTAATAAAGTCTCACAACTTTTTCTCATATCCACCGCTCTTGAGTTTCTTCAGTAAATATTATTGAATTATTTTTTTCCATGTAGGACTGGGACCAATAAGGGAGTCCGCTCTCTTATTGGTTATTTTTCTGAAATTGCTAAGAAAAACAACAAAAAAGACTGAAAAATACAAATTACATAGTAAAAACAACCAATTTTCTTGAAAAATCGTGTTTAAAAAGAAAAAAAAAGCCCAAAAATATTTAACTGGTTTTTAAAGAATTTCATATCAGGAAACCGATTTTTTAAAAAAACATTTTACCTTTACAGGCCTATGTTAAATGATATTTTACAAATGGTAGTAATTGCAAAGGAATAATTATTTATATTAGATCTTCGATTTCTTGACATACTTACATTTAGTTTTATGAGAAATGTACACATAGTATTTTTCTTTCCACATTTCATCCATTTTAATGTCAAATGTTATCTGCTATACTTTAATATCCGGCGTTGATAACGACTTTTTGATGACAGAACAAAATTAATAATTTAATATGTAAGATTATATTATTTTTTTAACTAATGTTTAAAATTTAATCAGTATGGAAAAAGAGCAGATAATTTAACAATATAAAATTGAAAGAATTTTACTGTTTGATTCAGTTGCTTATTTATTATTAAGATAAGTTATTTTAGTTGTAAAATTAATTTCGTATAATCTTTTATTTTTTTGGTAAGTAATAAGTAAGTGTTAAAATAAAATTTATTACATAAAAAATATTAACAACTATGAATTGATCGTTTATAATTAAATAGTGTAAAGAAACTTTATATTCTGTATAGTGCTGAATTTTCCATTTTTTTTAAATTTTCTTAGTTTTAAGAAATAAAATTAAAAATAAATTGTGAGCTATTAAAACAAATAATATCCATAATCATAAAAAATCGTAAAAGAAGGAAACTATTGTTGTTTCGTGGCGAGGAAGAGAGGAATCGTATACATATAGTGTATGTATGTTGTATATATATATATATATATATATTTATATCTGGCGAAGCCCCACGCGCCGTTTTGTGGGATGAAGCATGAATAAAGGTTTAAGTTAGTTGTGCCGTGCCCATGCTAACGACTGCCGACTCATTTCATTCCATAAAACGTGGTATTTATTTATAATTATTTATTAACTTTTTATTAATTTAACACATTTATTATTATTAGTGTACCTACATGTAAAATTAATTATTTAAAAGTAAAAATTATTTAGTCCAATTCGTTAATTTTTTAATTCATATTTTTTAAAAGCTCAGTTATATTTTGAAATAATTAAATATATGTAGGATTAGGTTTCTTTATAGAACATTATTATTAAATTGTCAAAAAATGTCTTCCTTTTTTTAAGGTTTGTTTTTTATAATTTATAAGATGTATTAAATATTTTTCAGAAAAGAGGAATCAACGATATTTGAATTCAAGAGTTAAGTTTTAAGACATCGTCCCTTAATTATTAAAATGTCCTTAAAATTCTTTACTTCACTCATCTTGGTATTCATTGCAATAGGTATGTCTAATCAAAAAGTTAATATGTATTAATAGTAAACTAATAACGCTAATAAGTAACCTATATTGTGTGTAACTTGAAAAAAAATTATTTTATCGTCAAAATGTTAACTTCAAGAAAGCAAAGAAAAAAACATGAAAAATTATTTTAAATTGTCTAATTAACAAGTAATTCAATAATAGCAATGATACTTTGAGATCACATAAATTCACTTTTTAAAAATTCAACTTTTGAAAATCCTTAATGATTTTCATCTTTAGGAACTATATATGTGACTGTCCATGAGAAAACGTGCCTTAGCTCCAAAAAATAAATTTTGATTTTCTAATGTCAACCGACAGATTTTCACTTGCTCTTTCATTTTCAAAAATAAAAAATTGTTGTTTTAAAGAACTTTATGTGATATTAAGCAAAGACCGTAGGCCTATTACATTGGTTTCAATGCATTGCTGCAATTTTAATCGCTCATCCTGTAAAATTGACGTTTGGGAGCTAAGACACGTTTTCTCATGGACAGTCACATATATATATTTATAAGTAAAAAAAATTTTATGACGTTTATACTATAAAGGTCAAAGTGGATTTATATTAAATATTATTGTCTGAAAGTATAATCATTTGATTAAATATAATAATTTATTTTAAATTGAAGGTTTTGTTATCAACTATTAGTTATTTATATTTTTTATTTAGTAACATTTGTTAGAGCGTGCGAAGAAGATCAAATGCATCATGCATGGCGAATTGTCAATGCTCAATGTAATTACGGATATGGGTGTATGTCCGAGTATAGATATTTAAACCAAGAAGATTGTAAAGAAGCTTTGAGAGGTAATTACTATTGTTAACCATTTTCAATAATTTTCTCAGATAATATTGCATAATAAATTATTTTAATTGACCGAATCTATTTCAAATAATGCAGGCAGTCCAATGGTGCATCAAGAATTAACTTCATATAAAAGTATGTTTTTCTGCTCGAGAAATAAAGAGTCACGTATTTTTATAAATTTTTATAACTTTTTTTTTAATTTTTACGATTATTTAAAAATTGTAACAAAAAAATTAGTTTTTTATAATTTGTTTTTAAATCTCGTAATTTACACATTTTTCAAGTTTTTTACTTGTTCTTTAGCTCATTTTTTTCTATTTTTTATGGTGTTTAAAAATTTATGAAGAAAAGTCAAACATATTGTTAACAAAAACAATACTTTGATTTTTTGAAAAAACTAAAAAAAAATTTATCTTAAAAAGGCCACCTTTTTTTTCTTAAAATTTTCAGGGTTTATAGCTACTTAAGTGTACTACTCACAATAAAAATTTTATTTTTTATTTTTTTGTTTCTTGGGAGAAAAATGCTTTTTGTCATTTTTGTTGTTTATATTGACGAAGTTTTTGACGCACATTTAAAGAAAAAAAAACCAGTTTGTTTTTCTTCTACACATACCACGTAATTTTGTCTCTAAAAAAGTTTTGTTACAGTCTTTTTCTTAAGTTAGTAAAGTTATTTAAATTTGTGATTTAGACTAAATACTTAACGTTATAATACTATTTATTTATCGTATAATAATATTCTAAAATGATTTTACTAATATTGTGTTTGTATACAAATTTTTACAGGGGCACATAAAATGGTCTCATGTACCCTAATTTGGACACACACCAATTCTCAATGTATTTATTTTCATGCCCTGGCGAAAACGCTAGACCGAAATCTAACCGACTTTGGTCAGGTTTTGGTTAAGTTTGGTTTCAGACAAAAAATTGTAATCAGTTAGTGAAATCTGATTAAAAAAATGAAAAATCATGCCAAAATACTTTATATTTAGTTAAAAACAAAAGAAAACTTAAACATAAATAATTTTTAAACTTTCATTCACTACCTATGCAAAAAAAATTTTGAACGCCGAAAAAAAAATTTAATATCTTTGTTCCTAATCGCGGGCCATTTTTTTTCTTAATGGTTTTATTTTCAAAAAAGTGTGAAGAATACAAAAGTATTTTAAAATTTCAAGTAATGCACGCAGAAAGCTGTTTTTTATTAACATTTATTAAATAAATAATTTAAAAATCGGGCAAGTACGAGTTACACTCGTACCAAGTCGAAGAGTTCCGTACCTCTCTAATTTTTTTTTAAATATATGAGGTAGAGATTTAAAAATATCCACCAGGAAACCATTTTTAAAAATAATTTTTATTATACACTAAATAAAATTTTATTGGTACAAATTTTTAGCACTATAAGTCAAAACTTTTGAAGCTGGGGATCAGGGTCATTTTTTAATTCACCAATTATTATTCAAACTTTTTTTTTTAAAAAACACGAATTTTGGATAGTTAATTCTATGAAGAAGAACATTAACAAACTTCTATATAATTTTCCTGTAATCTACACGTAAATCTACATATGTGTACCAAATTTCATCATCCTAGGTCAAATAGTTTAGAAGATTAGGGGGGACATGGTCATTTTTATGAATTTTTTTCAAAAAATCGTACTTTTTGGCTAGTAAACACTATGAAGACAGTCTTTACGAAAGTTCTCTATAATTTTCCTGTAATCTACACGTAAATCTACATATGTGTACCAAATTTCAGCATCCTAGGTCAAATAGTTTGGAAGATTAGGGGGGGGGACATGGTCATTTTTTTGAATTTTTTTCAAAAACTCGTACTTTTTGGCTAGTAAACACTATGAAGACAGTCTTTACGAAAGTTCTCTATAATTTTCCTGTAATCTACACGTAAATCTACATATGTGTACCAAATTTCAGCATCCTAGGTCAAATAGTTTGGAAGATTAGGGGGGGGGGGGGAACATGGTCATTTTTTTGAATTTTTTTCAAAAAATCGTACTTTTTGGCTAGTAAACACTATGAAGACCATCTTTACGAAAGTTCTCTATAATTTTCCTGTAATCTACTCGTAAATCTACATATGTGTACCAAATTTCAGCGTCCTAAGTCAAATAGTTTAGAAGATTAGGGGGGGGACACAGTCATGTTTTTGAATTTTAGGGCAAAAAAAGTGGTTTTTGCTGGATTTCGGCATGTTCATGAGCTCGAATCGCGTTTTCCATATCATTTTCGTAAATCCAAGGTGAAATTACATATTTGGACCAAATTAGAAGAGTTTAGCTCATATAGTTCAGAAGTTAGAGGGGGTACGAAAACGGACACACATAGTGATTTTAATAGGGTTCCGTTTTACGGTACGGAACCCTAAAAACGATAAAAATTAAAAATTCTTAAGAACAAAAAATATTTTTAAAAACTACATTTCAAGACAATTAAAATACTTTTTTAACTTTTAAACTCGGTTAATAAGATCTCGAGAAAAATATGTTTTCATTTTGCACTATTAAAAATTTCAATCACTAATAACTTGTAAAAAAAAATTTTTTTGTTCTAATAATTTTAGAGCCTAATTTACATAGTTTAAGGATAACAAAGATGATGTCTCATTAGAAATAGAATTTTTATAATTTTAGCCGATCCGCTTGGCGAAGCCAAGCCTATATCATCATTTATGTGAAGTAAATGTAAGAAAAACTAATTTTGATATTCCAAAGTAAATTTTTAAACACTTGGTTTTTTCGTTATATTTTCCTGGGTAATAGTTTTAGAAAAAGTTCAATTATTAAATTTTGATCTTTGAGTTGTTCCTTTTAAAGGGCAATGAAGAGATTTTTCTTTATATTTGCAAAATCAATATAAAAAAATCAAATGTTTAAAAAACACAGGCGGGGTCAGTGGGGTCGTTTTGACCGGGGTTAGTTGAGTCGCCCAAATTCATAAGGAATCTACTATATACTTATACTACATTAATAAACTACATTAATTTAATTAAATTTCACTATCAGTAATTTATTTCAGCCAATTCACACTAATAATAATACTTTTTAACAATTAGGAATTAAAAAATACGTTTTTCAATATGAGAAGTTTTTCTATTATATGGTCTTATACTTTCGCTGTTTTACGTTAACTATGTTTATTTTTCAATTTTTTTTATTAAAAAACAACCCTAAAAACTAAGTTTATTATATAAAGTAATGTTTTAACATTTAAACTCAGTAACATTTTAACCCTAGAAGGACTAACTGGGGTCGTTTTGTACCCCACGCGAAGTTTGAAGCAGGCTCCTGACCCATACAGTGTCAATTTCGGTTGGGGATCCTAACCATAATTCAATTTAGTAACCTGAAAGTTGATTTTAGTAGGTTAGTGCGAATTGTGTGCGCAAGTCTCTCTTCAGTATGCAGTTAAAGTAAGTCTGGGGTACCTAAATACCCCAGTTAGTCCTTTACGTTTAAAAAAAGTCAGGATAATAAATTTCTGTTTTTTTATTAAAACGGTTTAATTAAACCTACAAAGCAAAAATGTAATGACTATACTTGTAAAAAAAAGTTTTTTTTAAAAAACAAAAATATTTTGAATAAAAATAAAATTTTTTTATAGTTGATTTTGGTAAATTTCACATGTGTAATTGTTTATTAATTATTAAAATTTCATCTATTCAAATAAATATACTTTTTTCAAATAATTCAAAGGTCCATATAAAAATCTCTTCAAATATGTCTATTCAGCTTCTAAAATCCACAGGATTTTTATAAATTGGTCAATTTGTTGAAAAACTACAATATTTTTTGTAAAAAATGCCAATTTTGAGAAAATTTGGTTCTTTTTTTTTGTTTTTACAATATTTTTAGATTTGTTTTTATTGTATTAAAAAATAAATTACACCATCTTCTTCCTTAATAAAAAACGAGAAAAATTCACTATATAAAAGCTGTTTTTGGTAAAATGCAAATCTTATATATGTTACGTACCAAGCCCGGAATTGTACAGACCGCGAAGTGTACAGCGATTTTTGTACTGAGCGCGGTTGGTACAAGGCATTTTGTACAGAGCTGGAGTTCCCGGGCTTTGTACAGAGATTTCTGTACTGAGCGAGCTCGGTACAACGGTTTTTGTACAGAGCTGTAGAAATTTATTCCTAGTCTTTTTTATTCGAAGAATTTAACAAACAACTAATTTATATTAATATATTTAATATAAAATTAGTAATTTTTTTTATTATTCTTATTATTTTTGTATTATAATAATTATTATAATAAAATATTTTGAATTTTCGAAATTATTAACTTTTGGAAAAATGGTAGGGAATCGGAGAAATCATTCTTCGTGTACACAAACGATTAAAATGTTGTTTATTATTGACTCTTGATTAGTACTGTAGAAGCTTTACTCGAAGGTACATTATTTGCCAATTCAAATTTATCATGGATTACACTAGAATGAAAAACGATTTTGAAAATAAATTAAATAAACTGCCTATTATGGAAAACTTGATTGCAATAAATAATGAAAAAGTTTATAATGAATTTAATTTATAATGACGCACGTTTCACACTCACTTAAAAACAATAAAATAATTTGGCGAGTAATATTAGCATATTTGTCCTTTAAATTGTTATGCATTTTGTGAAGACCACCATGACCATTAAAATGGACAAAATATTAATTGTAATATTAATAATATTAATTAAAGGACAAATATGCTAATATTACTCGCCAAATTATTTTATTGTTTTTAAGTGAGTGTGAAACGTGCGTCATTATAAATTAAGTTCATTATAAACTTTTTCATTATTTATTGCAACCGAGTTTTCCATAATACACTGAAAAAAATGGTATTGGTACTTTACCTAAAAATATATTGCTGGTTAAATATAGGTACAATTGAAATCCGTTATTGGAGTAATAGTTAAACTAGATTGCCGAAGTACACTCAGAAAAAAATTTCTTTTCGACAACCAAATTTTGTTTGAATCAACCAAAAAAATGCATTGATATACAGTTAAACAAATGTTTGGTTTATATAACCAAATAATTTGATTATACACATTTGTTTGAATTAACCAAATGGTTTATTACAGTTGACTAAATGTTTTGTTTAATACAACCAAAAAGTTAGTTTCATACAAACAAATTAATTGTATTAAAGTTATTTGGTTCGTTCAAATAAATATTTTGATATACACAATCAAATGTTATTTATTTTTCTTTAATGTTTGAATTTCCTAATTAAATATTTTATTTGTATATTATTAATTAATTTCCAATTTTATATTTATATGATTTCAAAGTAATAATAATAATCATCATAATAAACTGGAAATTAACTGATAAATATGCAAATAAAATATTAAGAAATTCAGATGTTCAGATGTTAAACATAACCTGCAGGAAATCAAAATCTCTTTTATGCACTATAATAACCTAAAACACACTATAGATCACTTTGTAGGAAGTTTCCACGTAATCCAATTTCTGAAATAAGAAAACAACACTTACTAAATTTATAAAACACAAGTTATAATAATAGAAAAGCACTTTATACGCAACGACGCGATTGACATGACGCTTGTTTAAATGCATCTCGAGTTTGACTATATTATATATCTATTTGAATCAACCAAACTTTAATTGAACGGATCAAAACATTTGGTTAAATAAACCAAACTTTTTTGTTGACTGAAATAAATGGTGCTTTATTAAACACTTATTTTAGTCCAAAGAAAGAGTTTGGTCGAACGAAACAAATACATTTAAATAATAATTTTTTTTCTGGAAACCAAGGCATTTGTTGCAAGAAACCAAATGAAAAGAAAGAAACCAGCCTTACCGATACAGTTTCATGTTGACAGTTCTGTTAGAAAGTTTAGGTGCCATGGCTATACATTATACCTGTAATGAGCAGAATGCATTGCTGTATACTTTCAACATGGCGGTCCTTCAGTGTAAATCATATGTTCGTGCTATTTTTTACGCATTGCGTTTCTATTTTCGAATAAAGTGGTTAGGTTAGTGATTAATGTGTTGGATGTGTTCCATTCGCAAAGTTCTGTGCAAGGATCTAATTGTTTTAATGTTTAAAGTTATTAATTGTGATTGGTTAGTGGCATATATAAGTTTTAATTGTTTATGATCATTGTACCAGCTTCAATGTAATAGAAAGTACAAATTTTCAGTTTTTAAGTAGTCTATATACAAGTTTTATGAATTAAATAATTTCCTAAAAGATTTATGCTTTTATGGTACCTCAAATGCATTCAATAACGTTAATTTAAATAAAACAAATTATGCGATTATGTTAATTTATCTCGATTTAACTTGTAATATAGAATGTTGCAGATAACGCTTTTTTATTAATAAAGAAACAGTTTATTTGCAATTTTATATAAAAATAAACAAATATACGTGCACTAACTACAAAAATTTACAATAAAACCAACAATTATTATCAATTAGAAAAATGATTTGAAAGATTGAAAGTGACATATTGTTTAATTCTAGTGAAACTACAAATATCTTTTATTAAAAGTCATAAGGTACTTTTAAATATAAAATCTTATAGTGATTTTTATTTACGGAAATTCATATTCATTAAATCTTTTACCTTAAAAGGTTTTGCATTGTTAAAATATATATTATTTTATATCTGTGAGATCAAATATGGCTATATAAACAAGAGAGTAATGTCATCTAGAAATTCTATCCACCACAGCTAGAAATGCTGTCAACATTAGCTAGACGTATTATCTAAAAAATGTTGCTAAAAGAATTTAGGAGCTACTCCTATATTATCTAGCTGTTATTCAGCTAAAAATATAGAATAACTGGTTAAATTTTTTAGGCAGAATAGATATATTTTTTCTGCAATATAATTTAGGTACCGCACCTAAACGTTTAGGTCAACGATATGGAGCGATATTATTTAGCTGTAACAGCCAGAATTCTTTGTAGTGTACCTAAACATTTTTTTCAGAGTAGGCAGTTTATTTAATTTATTTTCAAAATCGTTTTTCATTCTAGTGTAATCCATGATAAATTTGAATTGGCAAATAATGTACCTTCGAGTAAAGCTTCTACAGTACTAATCAAGAGTCAATAATAAACAACATTTTAAACATTTGTGTATACGAAGAATGATTTCTCCGATTCCCTACCATTTTTCCAAAAGTTAATAATTTCGAAAATTCAAAATACTTTATTATAATAATTATTATAATACAAAAATAATAAGAATAATAAAAAAATTACTTATTTTATATTAAATATATTAATATAAATTAGTTGTTTGTTAAATTCTTCGAATAAAAAAGACTAGGAATAAATTTCTACAGCTCTGTACAAAAACCGTTGTACCGAGCTCGCTCAGTACAGAAATCTCTGTACAAAGCCCGGGAACTCCAGCTCTATACAAAATGCCTTGTACCAACCGCGCTCAGTACAAAAATCGCTGTACACTTCGCGGTCTGTTCAATTCCGGGCTTGGTACGTAGCATATACACATTTAAAATCTGGGGGAACAAAGGACCCCAGTTAGTCCTTAGAGGGTGAGAAAAGTAAGTTAGTCCTTCTAGGGTTAATCATGACCTAATCTGGGCGGGTTAGGTCACTTTGGATTTCTCAAAAAACAATGGTCCCCAACAAAAACTAAAAGTTATAACGGAACTTTTTCTTTTTTAAATAAAAGCTAAAATATCAAAGCAAGTTTTCTGTACGATAAGGTTTTCATAAATTGAATATTAACGAAGTTAAACAACGAAGAGTGCAAAATGACCCAACCAGCCCCGGTCTTCCCTACAAACTAATTTGGCATATTTCATTTTTTTTAAATCAGATTTCACTAACTAATTACAATTTTTTGCGTCAAACCAAACTTGACCAAAACCTGACCAAAGTTAGTCAGATTTCGGTCAAGCGTTTTCGCCAGGGATATACCGTCAACTGGGGCAATTTTGTGCACAAAACTGCCCTTTTTACACTCTACTAGAAAAAAAAGCGCGCGCTAAAGCGCACGCCAAATTTTATTATTTCTTAAGTGGGAAACACCAGTTGTAACAAAAAAAAGTGCTTTTTTCAAGAATTTTTTCCTAGAAAACCATGAAACTTTTTGAAGAATACTATTTATTAGTTAAAAGCACATGTTGAAAACTGTAATTAAAAAAAAATAAAAGTGTTTTTCAACCAAAACTTTTGAAGATGTGAGTCATTGAAGCGACGCCATCTAAAAAAAGGTGTTTCGCTGTGATCAGGATTCTGCCAGTATGCTTCGTATCAAATGAAAAAATGAAAATGATTTAGATTTATAATAAAATTATCCTGTTAGTGATCGAAGGATTTGAAGAAAAAAAAAATATTCGACAAAATGGTGACCTGTCAAAGTCAACAGTATGATTTTCGTTAAAATAAACCGTCGATTTTCAGCTATATAAAAAAAAGTTTCGCATAAAAAAGATCACTTACTCGACTTAGATGTGTAAATTAAGCATACCAAATTTCAAGTAAATCCCCACACAGGAAAATTCCTTGCCTGAAGTTTGAGCGAAGTTGGCACTGCAAACTTCGCAAGTTTGCATTTGACATTTATGAAAACTTGACCTAACCAACAAAATGTCCGCTTGTGCAGAAAGTTTGACGTTTGAAACTTGCTGGAAACTTTCACTGCAAGTTTCAACTTGAGGCCTTGCGCAGTTCATTTCTATTATAGCTAGGGCTGCGCAATAGATTTTTTTAAACCTCCCATAGGGGTCACAATGATGTGTTACAAATTCATTCAATCCACACAAAAAAATTTTTTTACCTTTAAATCGAACTTTTCTAGAACCTTTCCTGAAACTTGCGAGGAAAGTTTTCAATTACCAACCAGGTTATACTTGCCGCAAGTTGTCCCGTCAAGCTTTCTGCACAAGCGGACATTTTCTTGGTTAGGTCAACTTTTCATAAATGTCAAATGCAAACTTGCGAAGTTTGCAGTGCCAACTTCGCTCAAACTTCAGGCAAGGAATTGTGCTGTGTGGGTCGGTTTAATGGTTTTCGAGTAATCATGATCACCGACTTTGAAAATGTCATATTTTACATTGATCTTTGATCCATCGTGTATATCAATTTGCAAATTTTGATTGATTAAAAATTAATTAAATAAAAAAAAGATGAAGAATAAAATCAAGAATATCAAGAATAAATATAAAAAATTATGATATACCTAATACAATTTAAAAACTTTACTTTAAAAAGTTTACCGATCAACACTCTCTGCTCTTAATATTTTAGAACCTTCTTCCAATATAACCAATAAATGAATGTGAGGTAAACCGCGCTTTTGAAATTTAATAACATAAACATAGGACTTTACTTGTCCAAATAGTTTATCATCTACTATAGTTTCCATTAATTTTTTTACTTTTAAATGAAAGACTCTTGCAACCGTGTCAGGTTTATTAGAAGCTGACTGATTAAGTAATAAATTTTTATAAATTTCTTTCCATTTTGAACTACATGTCATTGTAATAAATAAATCTGGTCTACCATGAAAAGCTACATAATGGTCATTGCATATTAATATTGTTTTAACATGTTATGATGTGATCCTATAAATTTTGAAGGCAGTATCAACATCTTGCCAACATTTACATTATTTTCAAGTTCTTGTTTATCTAAATGATCAATTAATCCTTTGTAAGTTTCACTTCTTAATTTTGTTTGATTATTTTGACAAAAATGTAACCTAACTTTTTCAACTTTGACATAATTATCAACTAACCATTGCTGAAACATTCTTCCACCATATAAAAATTGATTAAAGGTATGATCTCTTACTCCTATTTTATATTTTATATAAGCAGATCTGGACACAGTTTGATTTCTGCTTGGTTTGTCACTATAAGTACGAATCATATCGAGACTATAATCCTTGCTTCCTAGAGGATAAAGAATAGGATATATCCAAGATTCAACATTTGGATTTAAATGAATAATTGCAATTGTTGAATCGATGTATTATAAACCGTTACATAAGACTCTGGTATTAAACCTTCAGCATTCATATTAAAAATAGTAATTTCATTACAATTTTTTTAATTCATAAGGGTATTTTTCTAAAGGCAACGATACACCACCATGACTGAAACAATAATTATAAGTTAATTTCTTTTGAATTTTTCTTTCTCCAAATGTTTAGCCTTGCATCTTTTGCAAAAACACGACATTTTACCAAGATAATGTTCGTTATAACTTGGAACATGTATGCTATTAATATTTTTTTCTGCATAAGCAAAATCACGAATATTAATGTTGTTTTCATTCGCATAAATGACTCCATTTTTTACCTCATGTTACGAAACATCTATTTTTTCATCATCGATTACGCTTCTTATTAATTTTAATCTTTTACGTTATTGTTTTTGTTATTTTGCGTGACTTTTTTTCATTTTCTCATCATAAATCCTTACATCTTTCTCCTGTATATCTTTTGAATATAGTATTTCATTATTTTCATCCTTATCATGGCACATCTTCTGTTTCAATATTAAACTTTGACGATAGCTTTTTTACATAATGCTCTACTTTTTTTTAATTTTCTGATTAGAGGTGTTAACAATTTTTGTCTGGCTCACTATTCTTTGTAATTTCTCATTCTTATCATCGCCTCCTACTTCTTTAAGATACTTTAACTGACTTTCAACATTCTTTGATATTCTGCACGACTTTTTTTAATTGTCTAATTACAATCGCTAGAAATTATTAATTTGTCAGAATTATTATCTCTCTTTTCTTCTTGAACAGCACTATTTATGTGTTTTTTTTAGAAAAATTTAAACCTCTTCATCATTTAACTATATTCTTTCTGATATTCTGCTCTAGTTTTTCTACTCTTATCATTAGAATTGCTAAAAAATATCTTCTTACTACTATTGTTTCTAATATTTTATAATTATTACCTTCTTTTACTACTTCAATAGAATTTGACGCACTTTCCACATGTTTTTTCTTACAAACATTGATATTCTGTCACTATTTACACTTTCAAAATTTGTTATTTGTCTCCATTTTCCAACTCTCCTTTTAACTTAGGTCTTTTACAATACATTTTTTCATATTTGGTACTGCTTTTTCTAGTTTCTTAGTCAGGAATATTAACAACTTTTTTCTGTTCTATTTTTGTATGTAATGAAGGACTACTACTATCTCCTTTCATTTCTGTAAAGCCGTCATTAGTTTAATAATCTAATTTTCTCGTCTGTGTCGCATCTTTTACATTCCTCACATGTAAATTATTGTTTTTTATTTATTCGATATTGCTAATTCCAAGTTTATATAATTTTGTAAAATTATCCAAAAATGAGATGACACATTTTTTTCAAACATCATATACAAATGAGTTCTTATTAAAGCATAATTGTATACAATATTTTCAGGTATAATATTAAAATATAAAGAAACATCAAACGCAATGGTGTATACACCACAATCAACAAAATTTGGTTGTTGTACTCTTATAAAACTACATTAGGTTTAAATGGATATAACCTGCATAAATATTCTCTTTGATCTTCATTTAAACATCCTTCAATAAGACTATCATAAACAAAAAGTTCATTTCCATCATAGTAAGTGCAAATCCAGTGACCCAAAAGTCGATTTCCATTAAACAATATTTGAATATGTGATTTATTCTCATTAATTGCTTTAATTTCATCTAACATTTTTTCTAAATATACTGTAATTTGTTTTTGGAAAGTACCACCTGAATAAAGTTCCAGTAATTCCTGAAACTTATACATATGTAATTGTCATTTAGCATTTCCCAATTACGAATATCCTAATCTTTATCATTTAAATTGAAATATCTCTTCTTTAACTGAGAAATTATTTTTCAAAAACAACTTCAAAAAAAAAAAAAATTAACAAAAAATGAATCTTATTTTTTATTTCTCACGATCTAACTCCATACTCACCTCTTTAGCCTACATGTCAATAAAGTATCTTTATATTTCAAGTCTTAATGTTTTTCTGTTTCTATATCTCATATGTTTATCTCATAACTATTTATCTCATCTCATTATCCCATCTCTTTACCTGATCTCTCTTATTGTTTCACATGTTTATCTCATCACATTGTCTCATGCTATTATCTTATATTTTTACCTCATTTCTCTCATTCTTTTATCTGTTTATTTCATATCATTGTCTCATGTAATTGTCTCATGTTATTGTCTTATGTTATTGTCTTATATCTTTATCTCACCTCTTTTATATAATTATATTATTAACACTTATCTTACACTGTAACGACTCTTTAAAAACATTATAATCACTTTATTATTTATTAAATATTTGCAATTAATTTATTTATTAAACAGTTATCAATCACTTGCTTAATGAATACACAATCCCATTTTATGGACACTTTTAGCATTTTATAACACTAACTTTATTGAAAATAAAAAATTTAAACACTTTCTAAATATTGTTACTTTAGTCAACACATTTTGCACACTTTCATTTAAATCACTGTAACTTTTCACATTTAATTTTTACTGTATATTTACTATTAGAGTTACTTTATTATTTATTATTAAACACTTACAGTTCATTTTTTAAATAAACACTTTTTGTTCACCGTATTAAGTACTACTCAACACAAACTCTTATTAAACAATAAGCATATTAATACTATACACTTTCACATTAAACACATTTCTATTATAAACACTTAATAAAAAATACACAATAATTAGCATTATTCGCTTCCACATGATACACACTCAAGTTCTATTCATTGATAACTTTCACTACCATGCACTTCTATACCACGCACTAATGTATTTACTAGAGCTGTGCAGAAACTCGAATTTTGCATGGGATCAAAATTCGAACCGAACCGAGCCCATGTAAATTCTCATGGAGAGGATCGAATTTTACAATTTTGCACAGCTCTAGTATTTACCTCTCTTTTCGTTAAAGCTCGAAAATTGTTTCTCTTTTCCAAAACCAATTATAACACTCATTATGCAAGGGTTGACTCGGAAACCAATGGGCTTATTTAGTCTATTGTTCGTATTTAGAAAGAAAATTTTAAATTTGAAGAATATTTCAGTAATGAGGTAAAATTTCAGAATATAATTTTTCTTCTCTCTTTTCAATAATACTCGAAAATTTTATCTCTTTTTCTAAAGCCATCAACCCTCATTATACAAGGGTTTGCTCTAATGATGATGACTCCCTGCAGGTAGTCTATTGTTTGTATTAAGAAATAAAATTAAAATTTCAAGGTAATTTGTATAATGAGCAGAGAGTTTCCTTTTCCGTAAACTTTTAACAAATACCTTCTCTCCCTAACCAAGGAACCAGGTATAAAATATCATTTTTCATTAACTGTTAACGCTTTTCCGTTTAACGCTGACCTTCAGTACTCGTTTCTTTTATAGGATGCTTTATTGAAATTTAGAATTTGAAAAAATAAAGAATTTAATTATTCAGTTATGTTGTAGACATCCTTCTAAAGGTGTCCTATGAGTTAGCCGACAAGAAAAAAATGTTTGTCTGAGTTTTGTGCATCAAAGTTTGTTTATTTATAAAGATGGGTAAAATAATATATTAAGCAACAAGAGGTTAAAGGCAGCCATTTGTTTACGCTGATGTTTGTGTACGAGTGACAGTCGAGGGCCGAACAAATGAATGTGTTTAGACCCTGCATACAGGTATCTAAAAGCGCCATTTTTGTGCTTTTTTTTATCCCACAGGCACAAAAATGGCGCTTTTAGATGCCTGTAGGCAGGGTCTAAGCGCATTCATTTGTTCGGCCGTGTGAAAATGGCGTAACAGCTGATCCATGCATTTTTTTCACCTTAGGGAAAAAATGGACGCCATTTTCATACGGTCAAACAAATGAACGCATTTCGACCCTAACCTCGACCGTCACTCGTACACAAACATCAACGTAAACAAATGGCTGCCTTTAACCCCTTGTTGCTTAATATACTATTTATCGTTTTTACTGTATGAAGTACTTTTTCAAGATATTCTAGAGTGCAATAAATAAAAACAAAGCCAGAAATATTTTTGTTTGTAGTAATTGTTTACAGAAAAAGTTATTTTTTTTAATTAATCTTACTGAATAAAACTTCTACTACACTTCTTGAGTTATTTTAAGAAAAAAAGTTTCAAAATTAACTTGAGAAGCATCCCTGCCGATAGAGAATACCTAAAAAATGACTGGCCAAAATGACTGAATGGATTTTTTGTTCAGTGTTTTTTCAGTCATTTTTGAGGTACGATTTGAATGATTTCGTACCTAGAAAATGTCAAATGATTTTTTCTTTTTAAAATTGCTTTTAGATCATTTTAAATGCCACCGAGCTTCGTGATTCTTTGTAAAAGTGTTCAAGTGCACTTCAAAAATAGTTTATAACATTAAAACAATAAAAAAAATATTTAACAAAAAATTTAAATAAATAATAAAAAAATTAAAAATTTTATTAATTATTCTAAAAGAATGAAGCGAATATAATCCTAAAAGCACATTAAATAGTATTCAACAAATTTATTATTAAATAAATTATTTTCCATATATTTAAAAATAAAAATGACTGAAAAATGACTGACTAGACATTTTTCAGTCATTTTCTAGTCACTTTCTATCGACAGGGATGTAATTATTAAAGTTACTTTTTTGAGGTTTTTACAGCACTGCTTGTAAAAATTAATTTTATGCATATTTCTCGTTTTTTATAAAAAAAAATAAGGCAAAACTGTTTTAAAACTAAATTCTAAAGTATTTTTTACTAACTACAAAACATTTTTTTGAAAAATAATTCATTTTAAAGAATGCACAAAATAACCCACCAATTCCTGGTTTTTCATTTTTTTACACTTTTTCCTAAAAATATGCAATAAAAAGTTAGCATATTACGTGTACATCATCAGAACTATATAAATAGTCGATAAGTATTATTAATACTTTTAGCAAAACTTTCAAATTTCCGGAGATCTAAACAGAATTTTGAGGACTTTGAAAAACTTCAGCTTGATTTTCACGACTTTACGATTTTTTTTCTGATTTCTGATAAAGAATTAAGTCATTTCATTAAGCACTCTCTGTAGTCTAGATATCAGAATTAATAATTTTTTGAGACACCTAATTGAAATTTTATATTTTCCGCCACGAAATGTGATGTTATCGTTGGAGAATTTGATATATCGATATTTTTCGATATCTTATTACTTTTTTATTGTTAAGCTATTAAATTGAAATTCTTAAAAATGTTATTGCTTGATAAATACAGTAAAATGATTAAAAATTAGTTAAAAAATGGTTACATGAAGTTTATTTTTTATTCGCCACATTTTTCAGATACTTTTAAGAAGATGTCCATCTTGTGGCTACTTTTTTTTAGATCAAAAATTTGAACAATTAGGAAAAATGCTTTAAAAAATGTTTATGTTGAAAATAAAATTTTATCCCTGTGGCCATAAGTTACCTAATAAATTATTCATTCGGTATAAAACATTTACACCGAAAAAAATATATACTTGGATTGAGAGGAATCCTCTCATTTTGATGCGAATTTTCCTCTTAATAGTAGAGGATACTCTCAAAACAATGTAAAAACGTGAGAGGATTTGACGAAAGGAATGTTACTCTCTTTAGAAGAATATTTTTTTTCGGTGTAATTTAATATATGTGACGCTCCGCGAGAAAAATGACATATCGTGGAAAAAATCAATGTTTATTTTTTTATGCTAAAAGATAGTTTTTAAGTTGTATTTTTATTTTCATGTTTCAAAAAAAAATTTGTTTAATTACACTTTTGGTTATAATGCTTCAAACTTAGGCGTACAAAGTGTATCGCCTTTTTTGGTTTTTGAGTTCCAAAAATCAAAGTTTGATTCCTGCAATTAGTTTTCTTGTTATGAAGCTTTAAACATGAGCATGTTAAGCGTGTCAATTTTTCTTCCTCCTCTTTGCCCATCCATCCTTTAAAGTTTGCTTTCTCAGCGATGGGTCCCTTCTCTCGCGAGCGTCAAATTATCTTATTCAGTTTGGATACTACAGCATTAAATCGAAACTATGTCCATCTTGGGGCCTCTCCCCTATATATTCATATATTTATATATTTTTTCAAAAGTACCTTGATGTCTAAAAAATGTAACTGCATCATTATAAAACCATTATCTTATTATCTACCAGTCGACCAAATTTGATTAAAATGGTAATGTTAATTCTATTTGCGATAGAACCTCCCTAAAATCTTTAAAAAATCGTAATAATTAAAAACAAATGTTATGAAAATTTAAAAAAAAGGCGTGTCTCTTTATTTTTCGAGCAGAAAAACACACTTTTATATGAAGTTATTTCTCGATGCACCATCGGACTGCCTGCATGATTTGAAATACAGTCGAACCTGGATAAGTGAAAACTGGATAAGTGAAAAACCTCTATAAGTGACCGGCTATCGCCAGGTCCCTTCAATTTCCCATGTAAAAACCTCTATAAGTGAGTAATCTGTAAGTGACCGGTCATTTTTTTTCGGCAAGACCTCTATAACTGAATGAAACTTCTCTCGAACCTCTGTAAGTGAATATCCTTTCCTTCATTTTTCTCGGCTAAACCTCTATAAGAGAAAGAAACATCTCTCGAACCTTTATAAGTGAAAATCTCTTCTGTATTTAATTTTTCTAAAGGGCAGTAGTAAATAACACAAACAACAGTGATGATGATAATGATAATGACGAAGAAGTAGACGAAAATTTGACTATTAAAGAGGTTTCAATCCCTAAACATCAAGAAGCTTTAGCTGCTCTAAAAACAGTTCATAGATTTTTTGAATTTTCGACGAATTGATAAATCCGTTTTTGACAAAATTTATGAACTTGAGAAGCATGTGCATAGTAGTAAAGTCCAAAAACAAACAAAACTGACAGACTTTTTTCAATCAATTAATTAATATTCATGTAAATTGGCGAATTACTTTTTGATAAAATTTTCTTTAAATAAATTATTCAAATATAATTAAAATTCGTAATCCTTGTAGAGTAACAAAACCTCTATAAGTGACAGAGGCCGCTCTTCGACCTCCATAAGTGAAAACCTCTATAAGTGACAAAAAATTCTCGGTCCCTTGGAATGTCACTTATCCAGGTTCGACTGTATATGAATTCGGTTAAATATTATATTATTATAATCAAATATCAATATGCGGGGCTGATTAAACTAGTAAACAAAAATACTCTCATCTTTATTTTAGTGTTGACATTTCTCGCTCATAAAAAATAAAATAAATTGGTTAATGTTGATTTATTATAGAAGTAGGTAATAATGTCAAGTAGTGGAACTATGATCATTTTGCTATAAAAAAAGAGCTAAATACACGGAGGGAAATCTGTTTCGTTAAGCGCATGGACATCGACGCTAATATCCCGGTAAAAAGAGGTTGATTAAAACGCATTAAAACGTTTCAATGCGCTTTGATTCCGTTTTTGTATGAATGCCTTCAAATGCCTAAAAACAAACCAGTAGCCATATTGCAAGGGAAAATTGAACATGTGATTGTTATGTTTTACTCTGATTATTGTCTTTATCAATATTTTACTTTTTAAGTTCAAATATGTTAATAGGTTAACATCAGCTTAATTGTAGACCAAAATAGAATAAAATATAAGCACTCAATTTAACACTTAACGTCATTTTCGTATTTTGTCTTGCATGCAACAAAAAATGATAAAATGACTTTAAAACTTATGTTTGCGTTCACTCCTTCACTTTGTTTAGGTAAACTATTAGTATTAGACACAAAATCACTTTGTTTTTCACTTCAATAACGCGATGTAGTTAAAATAGATCGAACAACACAAAATAGAAAGATCCCACGACGACGCGCTGCAAAGAATAAACAAGTTAACGATAGCAGAATGGCGTCTTTTTAATCTGCTGACATAAGCATAGAACGGCATTAAACTTCTTGAGGCATTGACTGCGTTCAAAATTGTTTTCTTAAAGGCATTGAATGGCATTTAATTTGATACATTATCAGAAAGCATTTAATGGCAATTGGATCTAATTCGTGGTGTTTCGCTTGACGGTAAAGAAATGCATTCAATTTTTTTCATAAAATTTGTGAGCATTCAAAATGATTAAAATGAAACAAATATCAATCAAGAAAACGCGTTAAACGGCATTGAGGACAAAAACGGAATTAGTAGGCATCTGTCAGCATTCAAATGACTGTTTTTTTAAATGCCAATTTATGCGTTTTAATCAACCTCTTTTTACCGGGATTGCATGAAGGATTCCGGTGCGCTTTTCGCACGGACTTCGTGCAACACATGCAAAGAGGCTTGCGTTAGTCACACTATCTGTGTGTACTTCTAGTAGCCGGGTCTGTGTGAGAACTGCATGAGACCATCTCATGCGCTAAACGAAACAGATTTCTCTCCGTGTATTATTTTTAAAGTATTTTCATAATTTTGAAAAATTGCTTAAAAAATATGTAGCTCTTTTTTTTACAGAAAAAAGATTATTGTTCCACCACTTATGCCACTATTATATTATTTGCAGTAGATCAACATTAATTAATTTATTTTGTCTTTTAAGATCGAGAAATGTCAACATTGAAATGAGGTGAAAGCATTTTCGTTCACAGGTTTGATTAGCCTTAAATCAATTATAACTGTTTTAAAATAACAAAAATAACTTTAAGTTTTTATCATTTTTTAATACTTTTTTATCCCACAGGCACAAACATGGCGCTTTTAGATGCGTTTATTCACTTACGTGGTGACACTAGCGCTGCGATAGACGCACCCAGGAAACACAGCATATAACCAGCTAAACCATTACGGCTTGGCTCCCCTGAAACGCATTCATTTGTTCGGCCGTGTGATAATGGGGTTAGAGCATGAAGACTAGAATAAGGAGGTGAAACGAGTGGAGTGGGGGTGTCCACAGAAGCAGGCCAAGCAGTAGGCGAATCTTTTCGGTTCGGTCTGTGCTCAGTAACGAATTTGAGTTTTCTGCGCACGAAGAGGGAGAAGTAGCTGTAGATCAGCTCGCTTCTCCCTCTTACGTGCGCAGACAACTGAAATTCGTTACTGAGCAAAGCCCGAACCGAAAAGAGACGCCTAATGGCTAGCCTGCTTGCCGCGCCACCGTTCCCTGTGGCAAAACTATCTTATTTCACCTTCTTATTCTAGTCTTCATGGGCTAGAGAAAAAATGAACTGCTGATCCATGCATTTTTTTCACCTTAGGGAAAAAACGGACGCCATTTTCATACGGTCAAACAAATGAACACATTTAGACCCTAACCTACAAGCATTTAAAAGCACCTCGTTTGTGCCTTTGGAATAATGTTGTTTAATATACTATTTTTAACTCTTTTAATGTTATATTATAATTGTTTTTGTTATTCATAATTTATATTCATTACTTATTATATTTATTAAAATTATTATATTCATTATTTATATATGTTACGGTCATTGTCCATGGGCATTATCGACGGTGCCCGGGCAATGTCGACAATACCCACGGTCACTGGGCATTGTCGAGATTGCCCGGGTGTTTTTAACAAAATTGAGTAAAATGTGACAGTGCCCGGGCATTGATGGAAATGCCCGGGCAATGTTATTTTTGACTAAAAAAAGACGATAAATTATGAGAAATGCTATATTTATTTATTTATTTATTTCTGCAAGAAAGGCTGCTGTGCCATTTAGACTTGCATTTTTTTTATTTTTAAATAAAAAGCTCCAAAGAACTTCAAATAAGTATTCATTTTTTATATAATGCAGAATTTCATCATTCCCACTATTTATAGGTTAATTAATTTCTGTTGTGCAATTATAGAAATCATGTCACATCGTCGTAAAAATTTACATTCATTTGAAGTCTTCTTACTTTGCACTTTCAAATTTTCCACTTTTTAAATAAACGTTTAATATTCATCAGAAGAAATAAATCATGGCCGGATTGTGATTTGAAAACGGTCCGGGAAACACAATGGGGCCACTTTACAAGCGGCCCTATTTTGTACAGGCTCTAAAGAAATACCGACCCACCCACTGCCCAATAAGTATTATATGTGACGCTCCGCGAGAGAAGGGACCTATCGCGGAAAAAATCAATTTTCATATTTTTATGCTATAAGATCATTTTTGAGTTGTTCTTTCATTTCCATGTTTCAAAAAATTTTTTTATTCACTACACTTTTTGTTATAATACTTCAAACCTAGGCGTGCTAAGTGTATCGCGTTTTTTGGATTTTTTTTGAACGACCGTCCAATGAAATTGGCTTTTTTTGATTTAATTTGTTTTATGGTAATTGATAGTTTTTGAGTTGCTTTTTGAGCTCCAAAAAACAAAATTTGATTCCTGCAATTAGTTTTCTTGTTATGAAGGTTCGAACATAGACATGTTAAGCGTCTCGATTTTTCTTCTTCCTGTTTGCCCGTCCGTCCTTTAAAGTTTGCTTTCTCAACGATAGGTCCCTTCCCTCGCGGAGCGTCACATATATTTATATATTTTATTTATTTATTATTAATATACTGTCATTTGGAATATCCATTATGCCTGATCTAAAATTCGCGTCGATATTTAAGTTTCAAACTAGAATTGAAATTATTTGTCTTTATATACTACAGAATAATTAACTGTCGAAATTTAACCACGGAGTTAGCTCAGTTGGTTAATGTCCTGGACTCTACTAGTCCGGGAGCCGGTGACCAAAAATCAACGTCATCGAGTTCCGGGATGAAATTACGCATAGAGATAGGTTTATTGATGTACTGCAGGAATCCGTAAGTCTGCCTGCGCTCGTCCTGGTAGGAGCTGAGCAGGTGCGATTATTAGACGCTCAGGTAAGGAGGGTTTTCACGTCATCGAGTTCCGAGTTAATTTTTTTTTAATTTGTAGGTCTATTCCTGTAGATTGCGAAAATGTCAGTCTGTCAACTTCTATCTTGGTAGGGACGTCAGGCAGACTAAAAAAGTAGGCTAAAAAAATGGGCGATTTTACGTCATCGAGTTTCGGGATGAAATTTACATCAAATTAAAGCTTGAACAATGTACTTTTAGAATTTTTTCGTCTGCCACCTAAAAACTTGGTAGATTTTTGGGGCAGACTACATTTATTAGTAGGTAACGCATGAAGATTCTAAAGAACCTTGCTCTACGTACATTGATTTTTGTGATTAAAATCATTTGTATACATTACTTATTTCTATTATTAACGATAGAATTAATATAGTTTATTTAACAATAAATTATTGTTGAACATAATAAAAATTAAAAAAAACATGTTTTACTTTTGCATACAAGTATTAGTTTTTGAAATATAAAAACATTAAATATAGAAAGTGCAGAAAATTTTAGCCCAGTTTAAAAAAAAAAGGTCCAAATTCATTAACTTTTAACGGTGATATCACAAATTTTATGAATTTTAAAAGTTGAATTCAGTTTTTGCTTCTGCGTCTGCAGCGAAACCGAGAGACCCACACTCCAACTACAGCGAAGAGCGTAAATGCGGGAATTACTATCACTTCTTCTTTTTTTCTTAAAAAATAAAGTCTGGTGTTTGTAGATTTTTTGTAAAATATATGAAACATTTTTCGTCAAATAGAGCAAGTCTGACACTTAAAAAAATAATAAATAATAAAATATAAGTTTTTGTTTTAATAAGCATACGTTTTTGCACTGCTATTTTGTGACAGTACTGAGACAATACGAATGTTCCTATAAAGAAGGAATATTATATGAAAAGTCTTACACTGCAAGTACTGTTTTTTATAAATAAAATAATAAGTTTTATTACAAACAAGTTTACATATTTAAGTAGAACAATAATAAGAATAATACTAATAATTAATATAATAATATGTTTAATCTTTTACTACAATATGTATTAATTACTGAAGTTGACTACTGGCGCAGTAATGGCCCAGTACTGGCCAGTACAAATTAGTACTGTTCCAGTATTGGCGACCAGTATTAGCAACAAGGCTGGCACGTTCTTTTGATTTCTCCCATTTTTTCCATCACTGCTTTGCCAGTACTGATGCCTTACTGGTTTTCATTATTGGCTCAATACTGGCGTAACTTTGAAATTAAAAAAAAGGTATTTTATTAAACAACTTGCTAATCGAACGTTCCAATCCTTTTTTAAAAATGTTGTTTATTTTCTTTATTTAAAACTTTAAAATGAACTATCCTTATTTTCAAACAATAAGTTTTATTTTAAACTCTTTTTCAAATAAAATAAGTTATTTACCGCTACCGAATTCTACAATGAACAATTTTTCTGTATAATTGTATAATTCTGTATAATTCTCCAAACATGCTTAAAAGTGGCACATTGAAAAAATCAAAAACTTGAAAACAAACCATTTTCAGTTGCTAATAAAGTTATTCATTTCTATACAATTGAAAAGAAGAAAGTTGTACACTAAAAAAAATTTTTGTTAAAATTTCCAGTGCTGTTTACTATAAAAGTGTCAGAATTGACAGTCTTTTCAATTTTACCGTGCTGTCTTATAATTTTTACCCGATTTTCTAGTAAAAATTATGTGAAATCAGGAAAAAATTGTAAGACAGCATGGTAAAATTATGCCAGTACTGGTACAGTAGCAGCGCATAAACGTATGCTACTTAAACCAGCTGCAAATTCTTTAACAAATTGTCTCAATTTATGGTACTCATTTCATGAATCTTTTGCTTCCTTTTTAAAACAGAAACCTATAATTTATTGAAAATTATGATTTCTGTTATTAAAAACCAAAAAAGATATACACGAAACATTAAAAATAAAGGTCGATATATGATTAGAACACATTTCTTAGTTGTTAGACTTGCCTTATTTGAAGAAAAATGATTCATATACTATATCACAAATCTACAAGTACCTGACTTTATTTTTAAGAAAAAAAAAGAGGTGGAAGCAAACACTCAGTCACTAATTCAAATAATTATATTACTACTAATCTTTTAGTAAAAAATAACTAATTATTAGTCAATTTTCTTTTTAGTTTATGTCGAAGTAACTAATATTTTAGCAAAATTCTGTTTACTAATTCAATTAGTCAAATTTTAACTATTTTTTAGTTCTTTTTTACTAATAATTAGTCATATTTTACTAATATTGAGTTATTATTCACTAATAGCTGAAACATAAACTCAGCCACGATTTGACAAATAATTAGTTATTTCTAACAAATTCAGATTTAGAGAGTAATTCCCGCATTTACGCTCTTCGCTGTAGTTGGAGTGTGGGTCTCTCGGTTTCGCTGCAGACGCAGAAGCAAAAACTGAATTCAACTTTTAAAATTCATAAAATTTGTGATATCACCGTTAAAAGTTAATGAATTTTGACCTTTTTTTTTTAAACTGGGCTAAAATTTTCTGCACTTTCTATATTTAATGTTTTTATATTTCAAAAACTAATACTTGTATGCAAAAGTAAAACATGTTTTTTTTAATTTTTATTATTTTCAACAATAATTTATTGTTAAATAAACTATATTAATTCTATCGTTAATAATAGAAATAAGTAATGTATACAAATGATTTTAATCACAAAAATCAATGTACGTAGAGCAAGGTTCTTCAGAATCTTCATGCGTTACCTACTAATAAATGTAGTCTGCCCCAAAAATCTACCAAGTTTTTAGGTGGCAGACGGAAAAATTCTAAAAGTACATTGTTCAAGCTTTAATCTGATGTAAATTTCATCCCGAAACTCGATGACGTAAAATCGCCCATTTTTTTAGCCTACTTTTTTAGTCTGCCTGACGTCCCTACCAAGATAAAAGTTGACAGACTGACATTTTTGCAATCTACAGGAATAGACCTACAAATTAAAAAAAAATTAACCCGGAACTCGATGACGTGAAAACCCCCCTTACCTGAGCGTCTTGTAATCGCACCTGCTCAGCTCCTACCAAGACGAGCGCAGGCAGACTTACGGATTCCTGCAGTACATCAATAAACCTATCTCTATGCGTAATTTCATCCCGGAACTCGATGACGTTGATTTTTGGTCACCGGCTCTCGATCTATACGGTCGCGCCAAGTTAAGCGTCAAGCTTGCTTGGTTCGCGCCCCGGGGAACCTGGGATTTTTTCCTGCTGTGAGATAACTTCAGTGGAAGGTAAAGACGTCGAGGTATAATGATATGCACTGTCGGTAATCGACCTCTGCAGATCACTGGAACTCGACTGTCGATAAACCGGTTGTACTCAGGAGAGGTGTTTCTACAGTTTTCCTTCTCCACTGAGGAGTAAACCCAATATACCGGGTGGTCCAGGCATATGCGAGTATTCCTAATTTCAAGCCGTTCTGTAGGCTCAAAAACACTAAGAGAATATATACAAAGTATTGAATTCTAGGAACTCCCTACGGGGGACACTCATTGGTCCTGTAAGGTCGTTAAACGTGTGTATAATAACTTAAAAAAAAACTGTCGAAATTTGATTGCAATATAAAAGATGTAAAGTTTGTTTCCGTTATTGAGTGATTAATTTTATTTTATATACATCATGACGTATGAAACTATTATTTCGTATTTTCGACATTGCCCAAGTTGGATAATGACACTAATGCCCATGGCGACAATGCCCAATAATCGACAATGACTGTAACATATATATGAATATATATAGTAAGGATTTTCTAAAGCTGAACATAGGGTGTTGCATGTTAAAGCAAATATGCCTGTAAAATGCAATTTCTGTGTGACTGGTACGAACGATGTTCAGCTTTAGAAAATCCTTACATATATATACATAGTTATATAAAATCTCAATTTCATCTTTCTATTAAATTGATATAATTTATTGTTTTTAAGGAAATAAAAATAATTGTTCCGGTAAAAACCTATGTATGAATGAAGGTGGTTGCTTGCAAATCTCAACGCCACCTGGATATAAATGCCATTGTCAGAACACTGGATTCTATGGAAAAAAATGTGAAAAAGGTTGTTAGTAATAGCAAATAATTTTTATTACATATGTGACGCGTTCTGAAGAAAGGTACCTAAAAAGCAACTTGATTATTTTACAGGAGATCGAAAACAAAAGTCGAGCGTGCATGGTAATCTATACAAATCGAAAGATTTGAATGGCTATAACTTGAAAAATATTCAATAAAAACCTTTTCTGACTTTAGATAATGAAAAAGGAACCTTTAATAAAATTAAAACATCCATATACCGAAAAACGATTTTTTGCTTCTTAGGTCCCTTTCTTCATAACGCGTCACATATAAACATCTAGAAAATATTATAATCATCTTTAGGGCTCGTCCATAATACCATTTTTTGACTTTTATAACCCCCTCTCCCCTTATTTGGACAACCGTAGATTTTCGTTAACCCCCCCCCTCCCCCACCCCTTATAGAAGTAAACGTAGCCTTATAAAAAACTGTCTGATGGAATTTTTATCTTCTAGAACTACAGTATCAGTAAACATTAGAACCCTGCGCCGCTGCTCATTTACTACGTACACCAGCGCGCCGCCGATAGACCATCGGCGTGTCGGTGATCACCGGCGTTGTTTCGTAAAAGCTTAATTTTATATTTTAATTATTTTTGTGCGTCATAATTAATTTTTATCACACTTATCCAGACTTGGTTCCTGGAGGGGGTTATACATAAGAGAGAGAAACAGACAACACTATAGTGTTGTCTCTCTCTCTCTCTCATGCAAATCTAAGTTAGCTCCAGGGGGGGGGGGTCATGACCCCAATGCCCCTCCCGTGGATCCGCCACTGATTGCACGGCCTAGGCCGTGAAGTAAATGAAGTCGCAATTTGATTGGCTGATGCTGGTCAGCTGACCTTTACTTTATGGTACAGCTGCCCAAACTGGCCCAAACGTCACGGCTGTTCGCGGTTTCGCCGTCCTCCGAGGGCATTTCTAAGTCTGTCGACCTACTTCCACCTAGAATAGCCACCGGAGGCCCTTTTTTACGATAACCACCTCTCCCTAGTTTCGAATTCTTAGTTTTTGGTGTGATTAAAAATGTTATATGACACTTGGACCTTTTCGGCACTTAAGTTCTCGTGTATCGTACAACTTGCCAACGTCACATCATAGAGTCTCGGCTACTTTTCGGTGGAGCCTCAGCTTCATATCTTCACTTCACCTCGGCTTCGCCTCGTCTACGTTCGATGAAGCCTCGTCACCACCTCTACTTCGCCTCGGCTGCGATTGGACTTAGGCTCGTGTCATAAATAACTATTTTTTTATAATTTAAAACTCAAAAAAAAGAATTTAACAATTTTTCGCGCTGAACACGAATATGTTGTCAAAATGGTCCATCTTGTCAGAATTTTGAGTAATTCCAGGTTAAATGTCCCAAAATGTCTATTTTCGCCATTTTTGTGAATTTCTTCTAGAAGACCAAAATATTTTCTTTAATTTTTAATATTGGCTTCATTTAAGGGGGTAGTCTGGTGTTCCGAGCCTGTTTTGAAAGCTTATTTCAATATTCTTTTTTTTATAAGAAAATAATTTTTAATCAAATAAAATCTTTTAACATCCTTTTGTTCTTATTATAAATTCTTAAAAAAAATTGTATTCCACTATTTTTAAATTGATATTCATATATATACTTATAATTAATGTTTATAATAACAAAAAATGAAGTAGGGTGCTGGCGCAGGTGATATCATCCGTTGGCGTTATCTAAAACAAAAAAACCAAATTGATTATTGTTCTGTATGTAAGTGGCTATCGCCCAAACTAGAATAAAAGATTTTTGTTAATAAATAACAAAATGGCGGACTATTATATAAAAAAATTTAAAAATCGACTGTTTTTTATTGATAAAAAATTAAAAATAAAAAAAAGTTATTAATAAAAATGCATAATTCTAGTTCAGGCGATAGCCACTTACATACAGAACAATAATCAATTTGGTTTTTTTGTTTTAGATAACGCCAACGGATAATATCACCTGCTCCAGCGCCTTACTTCATTTTTTGTTATTATAAACATTAATTATAAGTATATATATCAATATCAATTTAAAAATAGTTGAATACAATTTTTTTTAATAATTCATAATAAGAACAAAAAGATGTTAAAAGATTTTATTTTATTAAAAATTATTTTCTAATAAAAAATAGAATATTGAAATAAGCTTTCAAAATAGGCTCGGAACACCAGACTACCCCCTTAATACGCACTGCGAGATTTAAAACCCTTTTATAAAAATTAATTTATAATAATTTTTTTTTTTTTTTTTTTTGCGTAGGATGTGAAAACCTGCCTTCAGGTACCCTGTAGCCCGTACTACAAGGTTATGCGGGGGTGGCGATGTTCTGCCGACCCGCTAAAAACACACCCTTATTTGGGACCTTAAGACCACTCCCAGGTAGAGCCAGTTTACTGACGTATCGCCTTCAGGAGTGGTCTTATATCCCGCCTCTATCGCCTAAACGATATCATCCCTCGACCTACGGGAACTACCTTTGTTGGCGGCCATCGAGATCTTTAACCCTCATAACATGTTGGATGAAGGTCTCGATGTGTCGCCAGTTCTCTTTGGATCGAGTCATTAACAGGACCATGTTCTATGGTGTAACTTCGCAGTTTACACCGGCGAACATGACCCGTCTTTCGTCGTTCCATTGTGTGCATGTAAAGAGTGTGTGCTCTGCGTCATCCTTTGGGGATTTGCAGTACGCACACTCTAACTTTGTCGTCTTTTGAAGCGCTCTAGGTACGAGTTAAAACACCCGTGACCTGAGAGCGCTTGGGTGAGGTAGTATGAGACTACTTCATGTTTTCGATCTATCCAGGTGGCGAGTGTAGGTATGAGCCGATATGTCCATCTACCCTTCTCATCCCCGCTCCATCTTGCTTGCCATCTTTCGACGAGTCTGCTTCTCGCATCTCGGCGAATTTGGCCCTTGCTGGGTCTATTGTCATCCGTGTAACGGGTGGACATCCTATCTTTGAAAAGGTGGAAAATTTCCTCCCTTTCTTGCGCCAAAAGATCTGCCGGCGGGACGCTGGCAAGGACCTGAGCAGCACTCGCAGATACTGTCCTGTAGGCAGAGATTATACGCTTAGTGATAATCCTTTGCGAGGACAGCATCTTCTCCAAGATGGTCTTGCTTCTATCTGTTCGCAGGGAAGGAGCCCACACTGGTGCTGCATAAAGCAGCTTTGAGTGGAACACACTCGCCACCAATCTCCTTTTCTTTTCAGAAGGCCCACCGACGTTCGGCATTATACGGGCTAAGCTTATCGCACATTTTGCAGCTTTATCGGAAGCCACAGCTATGTGATGCTTAAAATTCAGAAACTTGTCGAGTTGTACACCAAGATACTTTATATGCGTGCTCCACTTGACCTCGAATCCGTCTACTTCGATCCGGGGAAGTTCGTAACCACGTCTGTCTGTGACCATGAGCGCTTCGGTTTTGTCCAGGGCCATTTGAATGCCTCTGGCATCTAGCCAGCTCTTTGTTCGTCGCAGACATTCGTTCACCAAGATTCCGAGCTCTTCTGCAGTTTCGGCAGAGCATACGATCAACGCATCGTCCGCAAAGCCGATGATCACCGCACCTTCGGGTAGACCCATTCGCAAGAAGTCATCATAGGAGACGTTCCATACGAAAGGTCCTATCCTCGAACCTAGAGGGGCACCTCTTTGCATCTCTTCCTTCAGAGTGCAGGTGTCTCCCTCGTATATTACCCACCTGTCGCTAAGATAATTATTCATTATCCGCAACAGGTAGGGCGGTATTCCTTTGTTTCTCATCGACTTGATGAGATCTTCCCATTTAGCGGTATTAAACGCGTTGCGTATATCTATAGCTACTAAAGCGCAGAAGCTCTTCTTCTTCTCCGGACCCAACTTGTCCTTTCCTTCCTTAAATAGGTCCACTGCCTTTTGTATGGCATCTACTGTGGACAGGCCTTTACGGAAACCAAATTGGTTGTCGGATAGACTATTCTCTCCAGTCAAGTGGAGCTGCATTCTCTGCAGAACCATGTCCTCTAGAAGTTTGCCCATCGTATCTAACAGGCATATTGGCCTGTAAGATGAGACATTATCTAGAGGTTTGTTACCTTTCCTTAGGAGGACCAGCCTCTGTCGTTTCCAGTCCCGGAAGAACTCTCCTCTTCTTAGGCAGTTGTTGAAGCAATCTAAGAGAATCTGGGGTGAAACAAAGATCACTTGTTTAAGTATCTCGTTACTTATCCCATCGATTCCAGGCGCCTTGCCTGGCTTCAATCTTTTGCCGGCCTCGTGAATCTCTGCAAGAGTGAAGAGTTCCTCCTCACGGACTTGAAAGTCACTCCAGTCCATCCTAGGCCATGGTTCTGCTGGTGGAAACAAGGCCCTAATTATTTGACGCACCCAATCGGGATTGTCCAGGCCGGGGGTCTTTTGCTTCGTTACCAGTTTCTTGGTGACGATTTTATAGCCCAGACCCCATGGGTCCTTCTCGACATCCTCGATCAGGGTCTTCCAAGACCTTCGCTGTGAAGCTCGAATCTCCTTTCTGAGGATCCTCTTGGCCTCTGTATATGCGTCCTTTAGCATAGGATCTCCCTTAGAGCGGGTGTATATCCTTCTTGGTCTGACGCATGCTTTTCGCAAAGAGGCCAGCTCCTCTGACCACCAGTATACATTACGTCTTCTGGGAGTGGCACTTCTACGACGCGGCATTGACGCGTTGCATGCAGTGATTATCATGTTCATCACCGGCCGCACCTCCCCATCCAGATTGTTCGGTCTCTTCACCCATCCAAACGCCTGAAATCACAAAAGTAGTAGCCTTATTTTGGAATATTACGACAAGTAGAATTTTTTTTTAATATGGGAATATAGTTTTTTTTTACATTTTTGGGGTCACTCTACAAGATTGCTGGCTCGGATTTCATTTTTATCCATGTGCAAACCAATATGGCGGCTTTTTTGAAAAAATTTACAGAAAAATCGATAACTTTTTGTTCTTTAATCATTATTTCTTACCGAAAACATTTTTCTAATGTATAATAAAGTGGTACGGAATGGCAAAAACTGTTGGAATATTAAAAATATGGTTTAGTTATTTCATCAATTTCAATATGGCGGCGACAAAATGGTGGATATTTAAAAAAAGTAAAAAATTAGTATCTATTGGACCAATCATTAAGTTTTATATTAAAATTACTGAAACTTGGTAAATAGAATTTTTTGGGTCGCAAATTACGAATCTGTTAATAATTTTCAAAATTCAAAATGGCGGATCCAATATGGCGGACGAAAATACGAAATTTTTTTCCAAATTTATGAAACTTATTATATAGGGGTTTTCGGGATCACTTACTACGAATCTAAATATAATATTTTAAAATTCAAAATGGAGGATCAAATATGGCGAACAAAAATGCAAAATTTTTGCCAAAATTTATTAACCTTAATGTACATATAGCGGTTTTTGGCGGCGCTGATTACGAATCCGTTAATATCGAGTATCAAGTGAATCCAATTACTTTTTCAAAAGTCTTCCGCCAAATAAATCGGGCATATTTAATTTTGAAAAAGTACACTTGTATAAATCAGCGCGCTGCCGTACGCCGGTTGGTTTTTAGTTGAACGCCGCCGCCGTTAAAATTTTCCGCGGCGCAGGGTTCTAGTAAACAGACAAGTTTTTATAAATGGTTTATAAATTTTATTTAATATTAATTTAATAGAAAGTTAAATCTTTTATGTAAAATTTATTATATAGGTAAATACATAAATGTTGAAACATGTTAAATGGCTATATATTTCAAAAATTAAAACTGTGTCTTTAACAAACGAAATTCCCTTAATAATTCATGATGCGTTACGTAATTTGTTAAATTTTCAAAAAACCGTTCTTTTCACTAGTAACGTTACTTTGTTTGGACCCCCGCCCTCCTAGACTGTTAACGTAACTTATAGACGAGCCCTTAGAACCTTCAAAATAAAAGAGGAGTACTTTTTCAAAAGTGAACTAATCCATTTTCCAAAAAAGTAGAGATAATAAAAAATTTAACACATTAAGAACCTTAAAAATTAATCTCTCACTATTAAATTTAAGAAAAAAAATTTATTCACAAACAGTTGTCAATTAAAAAAATCTGGACTTAAACAAAATCATGTAAAATTTTAATTTTTGTTCTAGAAAAAATTACAAAAACCTTTAAATTACCTAATTATTATAAATTTTAATAAAAACTAAATCGCTTAAAGTTCCAAAAACATTCTTATGTAAATAATTTCATATATGGTTTTTCTATACTTTATAATTAACTGGAGGGGTTAGATGTAAAACTGAACTTGTTTAATTTTCTTGAAATAACAAAATTTGGATTTATCAAGTTTTAAAAAAGTGCTCCTCAAATACAGTAATGAAACGATTTGTCATTTAATTTTTTTTTTATTTATAAGAAAAAATGTTAAAAACTGCCGTTATTTAATGTGATGAGTTTCTCTATAACTTTTTGAATTTAAAAAAAATGAAGAGACTAACATAGATCGTTTTTCTTTTCCACACTCTAAAAACAAGTGTTTTATTTTGTCCTCACTTTTAAGATATTTTAGAATGTCTTAATTTTAAACCATTGAGAAATAAGCGTCTTAAAAATACCTGTAAGACGCTTTCTGAACGTCTTATGTCTTAAAATAAGACACTTGTAAGACACCTGTTTTTACAGTGCATATAGGGGAGACCGAGGAGGAAAGTAACAAAAATCAGTTTTTTGATGCTAGCATTAAAACTATTTGTCGGATAAGTTCTGTAAACATATTAATCAAAGCTTGTACTTTCACCTATTAAATAAAATTGGAATTAAACATTAATAATAATTTGATAGTTCACTGCAGGACTTTTTAATCAGCTCTTTATTTGTTACTTTCCTCCTCACCCCTGAGGTGGAAAGTAACAGCACGAAGGAGGAAAGTAACACTTTAAAATTAAGGCTAGCATTTCAAATATAAAACTGCTATTAATTTAAATTATTTTTATTATGAACATATAAAAAGACAAGGTGACATTAACCACATTTTGTACATAATTGGCTGATATTTTTGCACTTTTTTGAAATCAAGTTTTTTCAATTTATTTAGTATTCGTTGAATAGCAATGACATTAAAAAAGCATCGTTTCTTAAAAATTCAAATCAAAATAAGTCCAATATTTAATCTTTAAAATATAAAATAAACATATAAAATCACATAGTTATAAAAAAGGAGGAGGTTTATAAAAATAAAGCATTAGATGAGGAGGAAAGTAACAACGTGTTACTTTCCACCTCACCCCTCTTTTCCTTGGATTTCAAAAAACAAGTTTAAATTACACAAAAGTATTTCGCATTTTTTAATTATGCACTAGCACAGCTTAAAGATAATTAAAAAAGCTTCAAAAAAACGAAAAGCATATTTAAAATATCTACAAAATCAAAAAAATATGATATTTTGAAAATTTAGGCAAAAACTTACTTTTGTCGTAATTTTTGCACAAAATGTCAGTATCAGATAAATAGCTTCCGGTAGACCCCTAACATAATTTGGGGGAGGTAGAGGGGTCAAAACTGACTAAAAATCATTTAAGGCCTATTTCTGTCCGCTCATTGGTTTAGAAGTTATAAGCGTTGTTACTTTCCACCTCTGTTACTTTCCTCCTCGGTCTCCCCTACTGAATTTTAAGGCTGAGCACGAGACGATACTATACGAGATTTTACAGAGTATCGTCTATAGTGTTGATCATTAAAAACACTTTTAAAAAAAGAGTATTGCAAGAGCCAAGTGCAAATTTTTGAGTTTTTAAAAACAAATTTTCTACCACACATGCACAAAAAACCCACGTTTTTGTTCTCGTTAAGCGGGGCAAAACAAAACATGAGTCTCTCGTACATATGTAGTAGAAAATAGCATATGCACCTCGGGAGGCCGACTTTTTGCCTCGCACAAATGTTCTCCAAACTCTTTCGCACTCGCTATGCTCGTGCTACACTCGTTCTTTGAACATTTGTGCTTGGCAAAAAAACACGGCCTTCCAACCCTCGATGCATAATATACTGTTATTATACATTCAAATGATTTGTTTTGCAATACTTATAGGCCAAAATACTAATCAACGAGAAGTAGTTTTGTTAAAATTTGACCAAGAGTCTCAACGAGACTGGCTTTTATCATAGTATCGTCTCGGTATCGGCTCAAATATTTTTTTGTGGTAATTGTATCGGAAAAAGAGACGATCCAAAGACTGGTTTCGGTCTCGTGCGCGCAGCCCCACTGAATCTCAACTTTGTGAATAAATGGAATTATTTTTTTTTCAGTTTGCCCTGACAAACGTGGCCAAACAGACTACCCAACCGATTGCATTCAAATTTAAAACTATTAAATATTCAAAAATTGTAAGAAAAAAAAATGATTATTTGAATCGAACATTTAATATTTCTAAATCATAATTATACATTTTTGTACATAACAAATTACGTTTAAGAATTTAAATAGTGTACTATTTACAATAATAATATTAATAATAATAATAATAATAATAATAATACTTTTTATTAATAGTTGTTTGTTAATTTTTCGTTTATTGTAATTTTTTTAAAAAATGTGTTTTAAGCCTACGGCCCAGTAGTGCTTCTTGGTTTAATGTCGATAAATTTTGCTTCTCATAGGAGGAAAATATTATTTTACCCCCAAATCTTAGATCACAATTTTTTGACATATCTCAACATATTTTGACTCCAGGATACCAAAGATGGTCTTTTTAAAAAATGATATATAATATATATGGGTGATTCTCCGGAAAGTGGTCAATTTTATGTCTTTGTATTATATCTTTTAAATATCTTAACATTTAATTATCAATAATGGACGATAAAATTATTTAAACATCCCTTAACTATTACACATAAGAAAATACTATAATTTTGTACACAAATTTTACATAAAAAAAATATTTAATTACTAAAAACAGCAATTCTGTATGTCCTAACCTCTGAGTACCAAACTTCAAAATTATATAACTGATAAAAACAGAACTATCTTTAATTATTCAATTAATATTCTTAAAGTTTAACTAAAAAATTTCAATTTTTATCGATGCAATTTTTTATTACATCAATATAATTATTAATCCTATATAAGAAATCAGCTAGCTATGGGCTTGTAACGCAAAAAGCGTGACGCTTAATTGTATAGAGAGAGAGGAAGATTGAAAATAGTTGAAGTGTGAGAGATAAGAAAGGTAGGTATAATTAGAAAATTTTCTTCGTCTAATGATCCTCATCCTAATTGGGGATGGCAGGTAGCTTGAAGAATTTCGAAAAATTGGGATGACAGGCAGCTTGAAGGAGAGAGAGAGAGAGAGAGAGAGAGAGAGAGAGAGAGAGAGAGAGAGAGATGGGGAATTTCGAAAGTTTGAGAAAGCAATTTCAAAAATAGTTCATTTTATACATTTTGTATAAATTTGGGCTGACAGGCAGCTTGAAGGAGAGAGAGAGAGGCAGTGAGAGATAATGGAAATAGGTATACTGGTAATTTCAAAAATTGGAGACAAAATTCCCCCTCTTTTACCCTTATTACATGCTAGGAGGTGGTTGGCATTTCAAATTTCATAGAAAGTCGTGTTGAACAAAGAAAGAAATAGTTACATTGAAGTCGTTTTCGGTAATGTTTTTAAGATTTGTTTATATGACTAAGTATATAATGAACAGCACTATATTATGCACAGATAACAATATTTTTTCAGAAAGTTGAAATTGAACATAACAAAATTAGTTAAATATGGTTAATTATTTTATGATTAATTATTATTAATTATTTTATAAACAATAAATGGGTTTTTAAAAACTAAACTTTGAAACCTTAAATAAATAATTGCAAATTTTGTAAAGCTAGGATCAAAACAATTTTATAAACATTGCCGAAAACGATTAAAAAGTAACTTTTTATTTATTTGTTAATAACAATATAAAAAAAAATTCAAATGAACACTGTTGCTTAAAACTACTTTTTAAAAGTTGCTTAAGTAGTACAAATCATTTTTAAACAAAATTTCGTAAATTTAAGAGAATAGTACTGTTTGAAAGTGGAAAAATCTTTTGTGTTTAATTTGTTAATTAAATATTTGATAAACAAAATTTTTTCAAATTCCGAGAAGAAGATTCGATGTCAAATTTATCTATCTTTAATTTAAAAAAAAATTTAGACAAAATTATTTAAATATGGTTAATTATTTTATGATTAATTATTTATTATTTTATAAACAATAAAGGGATTTTAAAAAATTAAACTTTGAAACCTTAAATAATTGCAATTTTGTCAAACTAGGATCTGTTACGTTTGTTGTACAAAAACCCTTACAATATTCCCTAGTTCCTCGTTTTAAATTAGTTTCAAATTAATGAATCTAATTTGGGATGAGGATTAAGTCAATGAGAGTACTAATTGGTTTAAAGAATATTTATTTATTATATAATTGTGAGTTGAGAATTTACAATGATTTTATAAATTAAGGCTTACTTTGAAAAGATGAAAGATTGATGTTTGAAACTTGAAGATTTGTTTGTCTAAGACAAACGATGAACCTGGAGTAGCTTGTAGTTGATTAGGCTTTAAGTAAACAGACGGGGATCCTTATCGCTAGATGGCAGAGCAGGTGAATTCTTGTGAAGAATAGAAGTCTCTTGCAGAAGACTTGATAACTTGTTTTTCTCACGAAAATGATGTGAATCTCCGAAATTATGCGGAGTGACAAACTGGACCCAATCGATAATATTAGATTTGCACTTATAGGCTTGTTGCAAATACAATAAAATGGTAAGAATTTGCAACAGTCTACTATAAAATATCGAGTTATTGATGAACACAAGATTCGCGCAAAACTCGAAGACTTTTGTATAAATTCAGACTGAAGAAATATGACTTGTAATGTTTGTAGAAACTCGAACTGTAGAAGTAAACTCACGCTTGTAAAATCTCGAAAAACTCAACTGTCCTTATCATAATGTTGATCCAATTTATATTGAGAACTTGGGAAGAAAGATGGCGGAAATTACCTTTCCCTTCTCTCCGTTCCCTTGCTTAGATCCCTAATTGAAGAGACCAAAATGGCGTTTTTTTCCACTACCTTGCATCTTATCTCAAATTGAAGAGTCGAAGATGGCGTTTTTACCTCTTCCTTGCATCTCCGCTCTCTTTACGTAGATATTAATTTTAGAGAGACAAAAATGGTATTTACTCATCTCCCCTGCCTCCCTTGTCTCTTTGCGTAGAACTCGCCATGACCTTTCTCTTTTGTGTTCCCTGCGCCCGCACTCCTGAATAGATACCACAGCTACTTCTTTCGTGCATTAGAAAATATATGAAGCGTGCCATAGTTTGTAATTCATCAAATATTGTCTTTTCTTCCAGATAGCTAGGCTAGCGGCATGCTTGACATCTTGTATGACATAATCTTTCTCTTTTCAGCATACAATGATAACAATTCTCATATTTATGAGAGTTGAATATAGATACAAATAATATAGTGTTTATAACAATATATATACAGTTAATATACAGGTTACGGACGTAACAGATCAAAACAATTTTATAAACATTGCTGAAAACGACTTGAATGAAACTTTTTATTTATTTGTTTGTAACAAAATCAAAGAAAATTTTCAAATAAACACTGTTGCTTAAAACTATTTTTTAATCGTTGCTTAAGTAGTACAAATCATTTTTAAACAAAACTTTGTAAATTTAAGAAAATAGTACTCTTTGAAAATGAAAAAAAAATTTTGTTAATTTTGTTAATTAAATATTTTATAAACAAAATTTTTCTTTTAAAATTCCAAGAACCCAGGTGCGAATTTTGGTCGTCAGCCAGAGTTTGACCGTCGAGCCAAAGTCGGCACAACTCTGGCATGCGTAGTTACATCTGCCAGAGTTGGCCCAACTATATTTTTTTTCAAGTTCCCAAAGTTGGGCCGACTCTGCAAGCCAACTGTGGCACTCGCAGTTTTCCCGATCGCCAGCCCAACCTTGACCAGAGTTTCCCCGACCGTTGGGGAAACTTTGTAAAACACAGGTTAAAAAACTCTAAATTTAGAGGTCGGCCCAACCTTGCCCAGAGTTTCCCCGACCGTTAGGGAAACTCTGTAAAACACAGGTTAAAAGACTTTAAATTTAGAGGTCGGCCCAACCTTGCCCAGAGTTTCCCCGACCGTTGGGGAAACTTTGTAAAACCCAGGTTATAAGACTCTAAATTTAGAGGTCGGCTCAACCTTGCCCAGAGTTTCCCCGACCGTTGGGGAAACTCTGTAAAACACAGGTTAAAAGACTCTAAATTTAGAGGTCGGACCAACCTTGCCCAGAGTTTCCCCGACCGTTGGGGAAACTCTGTAAAACACAGGTTAAAAGACTCTAAATTTAGAGGTCGGCCCAACCTTACCCAGAGTGTCCCCGACCGTTGGGGAAACTTTGTTAAACACAGTTTAAAAAACTCTAAATTTAGAGGTCGGCCCAACCTTGCCCAGAGTTTCCCCGACCGTTTTGAAACTTTGAAAAACACAGTTTAAAATACTCTAAATTTGGAGGTCGGCCCAACCTTGCCCAGAGTTTCCCCGATCATTGGGGAAAATAATTTATTTTTTTAGAAACATTAAAAATGTTATTTATTAATTTATTTAGCATAATTAAAAAGTAGCAAAAATATTTTTTTAAATTTAAATAGATAAAAAGAAGTCTATAGAAGAAATGTAAAAATATTTCAACAATAAGAAGTTTAGGAAAATTAAACCAACAATATTTTAATAATAATAGTCTTAAACCATTCCTAAAATCGATTTTAAAAACTTGTTGACAATCAAAAATGTTTTGGAAATAATAATTAAGTTTACAAAGAAATAGACATTTATTTATTGAATGTTGTAATCTTATAATAAATGATGATGCGATGATTTAAATCAAAGTGATAAATCAGTAGTAGACCTGATTTTTTTATTTTCCTTCCATTTGTTTATAAAAATTTGTTTAAACAAATTAGTTTTCAAACAATTTTTAACTTCAAAGTCATCATTTATTCCAATCTGCTCTTTCCTATAATCGTTTTTTAATATGATTTTAGGAATATCATTGTATTCCTAAGCGTAAGCTGAGATGAGTACAGAGTCATTGTCATTATTTATTAACTATTTAAAATATACAGAATTGGAAATTTTAAAAAATCACTTTGTTTATTTTGTAATTTTCTCTTTACTATCAATTGCCGCGATTTATTTTTAATAATTTTTATTTTATTTCTATTTGTTTATAACAATTTGTTTAAACAAATTATTTTTTAAACAATTATTAACGTCAAAATCATTATTTGGTCCATGGTCATCATTCCAGTATTCAATTATTTAGTATCTCAGTCTCTCTAAGAATAGGCGGTAATGAGTTAAGCTATATAGTTGATTTATAATTTCTTATTGCAATCAGTGATACTATGGTGCATAGCGTACTGGACTGTCAGCTGGAGGACGAGGGTTCGAATCGTCGTGACTACAAAAGTTTTTCTGTTTCAGGTTCTAATAATATATGTAATTTAAACTATTAATATTTATGTGATTGAATTTATAAACTGTATTATGTAATTATATGTACTTTAATTAATGGTAAAATTTAGATAAAGTAGTAGGTTGGCCTAACTTTGGGATGAGTAGTTGGGCCAACTTCGGGAGCAGTAGTTGGCCCGACTATGAATACCGTTGGTCGGCGAACCGTTATCATTTTGCTGGTTGGCCCAACTTTGGGATGAATAGTTGGGCCAACTTTGGGAACAGTAGTCAGCCCGACTTTGGGGTCAGTAGTTAAGCCGACTTTTTGGTTGGCGGAACTCTGGGCTTTGAGGTTGGCCCAACTTTGGGCTCAGTAGTTGGGCCGACTATCAGTACCGTTGGTCGGCAAACCGTTATCATTTTGCTAGTTGGCCCGACCTACGGCATGCAGAGTCGGACCAACCGCCGCAAGGTTGGCCCGACCGTGGGCCGACGGACAATTCGCACCTGGGAAGTAGATTCGATGTCAGATATATCTACCTTAAATTTAAAAAAAAATTTAGACAAAATTATTTAAATACTAGCTGTCGTTCCCGTCTTCGAAGGGGTTTTAGTTCCTACTGATACATTTTAACTTTTGTCTTTACATTGCTTAAAATCTTCTTTACAATTTATGAAATTCATAATTGTTTTATTTTATTTAGTTTTTGTTTATTTTCTACTATATTGTTTCTAAGATCTGTCACGTGAAAGTAACCAATCATTCGTCTTCAAAAATAATTTTAAAGTTTCTTAAGAATAGTCACATATTAAAGGATAATTTATATTCAAAAGTATAATTTACTTAAAAAGGACCAAAAAAGCAAAAATCTTACGAAAATTAATAGTTTTGTATTGTTTTGTTTACATTATATTATATTTATCATAAGAGTATTTATAATATACATTATGCAAATCTGTTTTAATTCCAACTTTAAAATAAAATGAAATTAATTTTAAATTAATTAATAAAATTTATATTGCCTATTAGTTACAAATATTAGAATTCATGTTTATTAGAAAATGATGAAACTAACAAGAATATTTTTAGATTGTTAGAAAAATTGTTCAATCTCCAATTTTAAATATTTTTAAAGTTCTGTCAATTAAGGAACATTGTATAAAAGAAACAAATTCAAGAATGTACATTTTTCAAAATTATGTTGTGTCTCCCATATTAAAATTCAATTCAATTAATTACAATTTTTTATTTAAGTATTGATTTGTGTCCATTAAATAATTACATTAATTATTTTAATCTTGTATTTCTAAATTTTACTATTATGTATTATGCATCAAAGTAATTCGTTACAATTATAATGTTTTCGATTTTTTTTATCCCGATAACAATTTTTTGTTTTATCTCAGTTATAGAATAACATTTTTTTCAAAATTCTGCTAAAATGTGACGAATTCACATGTAATATGATTAATTTAAATAAATTAAACTTGTAATTTCTCAATTGTAGAAAGTTTTGAAAACAGTCCATCAAAAAATGTATAATTATAAAAATTTTAATTTTTTTAATTTTCTGAAAAAATAGTGTATCTCCCGTTGTTATTAATATTTTTCAATTTTGTAAATTTATAAACCCTACTTGAGTCAAGACCTAACACTCTGTCAAATTAGGTTTTAAACAAACAAAAAATTTTACAAATGAATATTTTTGATTTTTTGAATTTTGTAGAAATTTGAAATTCAAATTTGTAATTTATTTTTCCATTTTTTTTTAATGTTAAAATATTAATTAATTTAATAAATTTTCTCTAAATAAAAGAGCTAAGTACAAAGAGTTTTGCAGTGATCCGTCAAAACATGGAAAAAATTACAGTTTTTAAATTTAATATTTTTTGGAAAAAGTGTCATAATTTCCGTTTAAAAAAATATTTTTTAATGGGGTTTGGCTACAAATTATAATTCAATTATTAATCCCTGATCAATTATGGTCGAAATAAAAAGCTATAGCTACAAAGAGTTTAAGGGTGTTACGTAAAAAAATGAAAAATATTAAATTTTTCGGTTTTTTGATTTTTTGAAAAAATGTTATAACTTCCTTTAAAATTAATATTTTTTAATGGGGTTTGGCTATAAATTTAAGTTACGCGAACACCTAACAGACTGCAAGATTTAACTTCAATCCGTGTAGCCGTTTTTAAGTGATGCCTGGAAAGAATATCGCGGACATACATACATACATACATATATATACATACATACAATCATACAAACATACATAATTTTCTTGTATTATTTCCGATTGTGTGGAATTCAATTCTGTTGCCGTGATTGAATTGAGGTTACATGAGCAGAGTTTATGATGTAAATTGAAAGCAGGGGTGTTTTGACGTGTAAAAATGGCGGTTATGAAAATAATTTTGATAGTTTGTTAAAATATTAAAAAGTAAAATGTGACACGAGCGACTGGATTTACCACGCGATCAAGTCAGGTTCGTATGGTAAATATGATTCGAATGGCTGGATTTACCATAAGAACCTGACTTGATCGTATGGTAAATCCAGTCGTATGGTAAATATGATTCGAATGGCTGGATTTACCATAAGAACCTGACTTGATCGCATGGTAAATCCAGTTGTTCCTGTCACATTTTACTTTTTAATATTTTAACAAACTATCAAAATTATTTTCATAACCGCCATTTTTACACGTCAAAACACCCCTGCTTTCAATTTACATCATAAACTCTGCTCATATAACCTCAATTCAATCACGGCAACAGAATTGAATTCCACACAATCGGAAATAATACGGGAAAACATCACAATTCGGTCTATACACCAGACCGAGTACAGGTCTCGTTCATACCCAATTATTTTCGTGTGTGTCGAATTATTTTTTTTTTACTGGGAACAGAATCAAAAAAATTTTTCAAATAAACACTGTTGCTTAAAACTGTTTTTTAATAGTTGCTTAACGGTGTACCACAGCCAAAGTTTAAGAAGACGTTGGGGGTTGCCCTCAACGCCTTTTTTCCTAAGTATGGTCCTGACTTTCTGTTACATATGGCACAGTGTGAAGATTGGTGCATATGATCATCTCTAGCCCTCACATAATTGTTTATGAAATGTGTCAGAAAGTTCTATTCGTACTTCCCATCATAAATTGACATCCAATAATGAAATCTTTCCGTGTTGATTTTTTTAGTGCCGTACAATTGTCAGGACGAGGCCTTTTTTCCAATTTGTATACTTTCTGTGCACAAATAAATAGTGAATTATATATACGAGTGAGGACCGTAGTTAGGAAAAAAACGTTAGGGGCAACCCCATACGTCTTTTAAAACTTTAGCTGTGGAACCGGTACCGTTTCCGGTACCAATGAGTAGCTGACGCGTTTGTGAAGGGGAAATAGTTTTATTTAAAATTTATTAATAATAACTGAAGGGTGGGCAGTGGAGTGATTGGTAAGTGTAGAGTGAAGTGCGAAGGTGTGAATGAAAAGAGTGTATAAAGAGGTAGTTAAATGTATGAATGGTAAAAAGAAGTGAAAAAGAAGGAAAAATTGTGAGGTTATGTTTAGAGCGAGCTGAGTGAGAGTGACGAAGATAACGATATCGAGAAAGTATAGATAAGGTAGGGCGAAAGAATGACGGAGAGCAATGAGTTGAGTAGTGAAAGAGTGAATGATGACAGGGCGCGTCAATTTGAAAAGGAGGATATCATGAAAAGTATTAAATGTAAAGATTGCCAAGTTTTACTTAGAGTAATGAAAAGCTCAATGAAGGATTCGAAAGAAAAATTTAATGAAGCTTGGGAGCAAATGGATGATTTTAAGGAATTAGAGGAAACCAGGTCTAGGCAGACTAAAATGTTAAGAAAGGCAGTGAAAGTGATTTTAAAGCGGTTTGAAGAGTGGGAGGCAAGTTGGGAAGAGAAGAAAGAGAGTATATGGAAAAGAATAGAGAATGTACAGAAAGGAATAAGTATAGGTGAGAATGAGAAGAATTTGCGGAGAGAGAAGGTAGAAATGGAGAGAGTAGCATTTAATGATGAAAAAAAAATGAAAAAAAATGATGAAAAAACTTATGGAAAGAGAGAAAAGAAAGAGGAATATTGTGATCAGAGGAATCAAGGTTGGCTGGACAGAAGGTAAAGAAAAAGTAGAAGCACTGTTGTCAAGGATTGGGGCTAAGGTTAGGATCAGAAATGTTAAGGGGGTGAGGGGAGATGATAAGGAAAAACCAAAATTATGGATTGTGGAATTAGAGGATGAGGAAGATAAGAATGAAGCTATTAGATTAAAGAGTAAGTTGAAAGCATGTGTTGAGAGGATAGATGTGGATAGAACGTGGAGAGAAAGAAGGAAAAGATGGATGCTGGAACAAGCAGCGTGGGCGGAGAAAAGAAATGGAAGTGAGGTAAAAATGGACAGAGAAAGTGTTTGGGTGGATGGTGTAAGATGTCAGGTGAAAGAGAATACGGAAGGGGTCATCAAAGTGGGTCCAGAAATAGGCTTAGATATAGAAAGGAGAAGTTAAAGAGATCATGGAGAGGAAGGAAAACATATAAATGGAAGAACGAGAAGGTTAGGATGATGTGAGGATGGCACGAGAGACATTGAGAGAAAGTAGTGAATGAAAGTTAGTGAATGAAAGGGTTAATGCTAAGAAGATGAAAGGAGAAAGTAGAGTTTGACTTTATAAAAAAGGGTGGGCGATGAACGGGATGAACCCATTATAAGAAAAAGGAACAAGAAACGGAAGCCCAGGCACTTGTCAGTTAGGTGGTTTAAAAGATGAGAAGATCTAGATGAAAAGAGAACGGAGGCCCTCGAACCCGGAAGGGATGAGTAAATAAATGTTACTCTTTGAAAGTAAAAAAATTTTTTTGTTCAATTTGTTTATTAAATATTTAATATTATTGTAAAGATGTTGTCAAGTCCATTAAATTTTAGCTTTTCTTTATTTAAGTTTTTCAATCAAAATTTTGGTCCTCTTTAGAATCTACATACAAAAATTATAGTTATTTATACAACGAAGATTTCATTTTATAAAACATAATTGTAAGGATAAATTTACAAGAACCACTTACAAAAAACGTGAGGGTAGTCAACATTGAGGTTAAGAAAATTACCTTATCATTAAAATTCTTATATTATAGTCAAAATAGTAACCTATGTGCCGATGCCAACGGCACAAAAGGCAGTAGAGTCCTTAATAACTATGTTATTTACACATTATTGTGTTGTTTTTAATATAAAAAGTCAAGAAAAAATCAAACTTACCGTGCCATTAGCACGATATTTAATAAACAAAGTTTTCTTTTAAAATTCCGAGAAGAAGATTCGATGAAAAATTTATCTACCTTTAATTTAAAACAAAATTTAGACAAAATTATTTAAATATGGTTAATTATTTTATGATTAATTATTTATTATTTTATAAACAATAAAGGGATTTTTAAAAACTAAACTTTGAAACCTTAAGGTAGTTCTCTCGGAAAAATTTTTTCTTTGAATATTTTTCTAATTAAAGCATCATATAATAGAACATTCCAGGAATAGAATGATATTTTTTTAAAGGTAGGAAGCGGTGCTTATTAAGATATTTGAGAATGAAGTTGAATCTTTTAACATGGAAGAATATAAAACACATAGTTGAAAAATACAATTTTACTAACCACGCAATGAATTTTCTTTAGGTTTAAAAATAAAAGCTACTAATTAATATTTTAAAGTATAAGAAATTCGTGTTCGGCGATGAAAAATCTATAAGAATATCATGGTCTGATTCTTGAATCATTTTCGGTGTCGACCAGTGTAATAGCTTCCAACAAAGTTCTCTACAATTTTTCAGCAATTTATTTGTCAAATTACAAAAGTCTAGCAAATTTTAGATACAAATAAAAAGCATTTTTCCCAAAAAAATAAACGTATCCCCATACTGCTATACTATCTCAGTAACGCTGACAGGGACAGATACAACAAAGATAGGTATAATATAATAGAAGGTAGCTCATTATTTTAATTTAGTTAAAATGTCTTTTATGAAAGTGGAAAAGAAATTATTACAAAATATTAAAAAAAGGAATTTCTATTGTGAAATTTGTCAAAACATAAACATTGATAAAATCAAGAATTGGAAAATTTTGTGAAATAATAAATAGAGAAATCTGAGCCTTAGTTATTGGAAAATTGGCATATTAGGAAATTGGAAATTTGTTTACTACAAAATTGTAGAATTAGAGAAATTTTTAATTAAGAAAATTAGCACAATAGAGAATTTGGTAAACTGGTAAATGGAGACATTGCAGATTTCACTATTGTGAAATTAACAATTATTAGAAATTAGTAAAATATTAAATTGGACAATTGAAAAATAAAGAAAATTAAAGTAGGGGAGACTGGGGCTAAACCGGACTGATTTGGTCTTTTGCAAAAAAAACCATATAAAGTCATATTTTTTGCCAAAGTGTAATATACCATTTTAAAGCTTGTTCCTTCAACTAAAAAATACTGTTGTTCCATTTAAAAAATAATAGATAGTTTTGTTGGTAAGTCGCTTTGAATATGACCACCTAGAAAACGAAAATCCCAAAAATGGTGGGGTTAAACCGGACAACGTTCAAATTCAGCCAAAGTTGAACCACAAATATGCATTTTTGTAATTTAAAAATTCAATAAGAGTCTTCACTGATACATATTTAACTTATTTAATACAAAATATATTGTTTTCTTAGACATATTATTAAAATTAATGACTGATAGTAACTGTATAAAAAATTCATTAACAAAATGTCAAAAAAGGCAAAAAAAAGCTTTCCTTGTTTTCAGACTCATTATCTGGATCGATGCAACACTTTTGTTAAGAAATTATATTATTAGTGGTTCACAGTAAATCACTGTGAGTTTTACGTCAACATTTAATACGGCAATTCTGATTCGTCCGGTTTTGCCCCACACGGTCATCTCATAATGAAGGCGCAATATTTTTGTTCTTTTAAAATTATTTTAAAAAAGTTTTTTTTAGCTAAATTCTATATGCCTTAAGCTATAAAAAACAGTTAGCAAATAATAAATATACTTTATTTAAAGTGTCAAAAACCCAAAAAGTATAAGAAAAAAAATTTTTACTTTCAGTGAAAAAATACGATTTTTCACACTTAGACAGACACTACTTCTATTAAAGTAATGAAATGTCATTAAAACCTAATGAAGTATATACTTCACATATCAACACATTGACAGAATGTTTAAACGGTGTGAAACACTCCGCAGATTTAGAGATATTTGACTTGTCCGGTTTAGCCCCATGTCCGGTTTAGCCCCAGTCTCCCCTACAACAGAATTGCGGGCGCGTAGCGCGCTTTTGGAGTTCTCGTAATAATTAAAATATAAGTGTCTTTAAAAATATTCATGTGAGCACGACAAAGAATAATCGTGTATAAATAAACTATAAAACATGCACTTTTTATTTCAAAATTTAAAATTATCAGGAAGTCAAAGAAAAAACATGTCAGTTCTCAAATCCCCAAGAGAAATTGTGAAATAAATTATATTTTTTCTTATTTTAAAATAAAAACAATAGGAAAACACTGCGTATTTTTATTAGTTCCTTTGTCGTGCCTTGTCATAACTTTAGTAGTTGAATATAAATATCAATAAAAAACTAATCAAAACTTAAAGATGGGAAGGACAAAACTTTGTGCCAAAACGTTTTTTATTTGCTTTTGTTTAAAATATGTACGAATAGATTTTGTACAAATTTCCTTTGGCGTGGAGTCCTTTGTCGTGGGAAAATGCGAAGCATAAAAAAAGTGGACCCGTGTCTGAAAGTTTACTTTAAATTGGTAATATAGTCAAAAGTTTTCTTCGCTTTATATATATTTAATTAAATTTACTTTAAAAGATGATAAAAACAAATTATTTAACTTAATTAATAATGCATATAAGCAAGGATATAAGTTATTTTGGTGCCCCTCGATGATACGCCTTTGGATTGTGTTTGAGGTTAGTTCTCTTGTTTATTTATGAGACAAACTTTTTAATATTTTATTGTTGTTTAATTGTTTTACTTATTTATAAAATTTATACAAAATGTGGTACACAATGTTATTATCTCTAATATAAGCTACGTTTTAAAGTTTTTCATTTATTTCCATCATTAATGAAAAATTCAAAAATGGTACTAAATGTAAAAAATACGTTTTTCTATAAAAGTCTTCCCAGTGCCTTTAAAATAGTTTTGTAGCGTAATTACATTACATATAACTTCTATTGATCTAAATAAATAGAAATTACTAAAAAAAATTCAAATTTCTAATCACATTTTTAAAAAAAAATTATTTTCTTGAAAGTGACCGGTTTCTGGAGAATCACCCATATATGTTGTGGTCAAAGTCCAGAGTGCGGGCAATCCGCGAAATGCCCGGTCACTCCGCAGTTTGCCTGAGCGCTTTTGGGTTAATAATAACTAGAAAAAAAGCGCGCGCTAAAGCGCACGCCAAATTTTATTATTTCTTAAAATAATGTTTCATATATGTTTAATTATGTCAAATAAAAGAAATACGTAATATAATAAAAAAAGAAAATTAATGATAAGAAGACATTGCAATAAATTTAAATTGATGTGATCTTTGATTCATCGTGTATATCAATTTGCAAATTTTGATTAACTAAAAATTTATTAAATAAAATAAAGATAAAGAATAAAATGAAGAATATGAGGAATAATAATAAAAAATTATGATATACCTAATACCATTTAAAAACTTTACTGTAAAAAGTTTACCGATCAACACTCTCTGCTCTTAATATTTTAGAACCTTCTTCCAATATAACCAATAAATGAATGTGTGGTAAACCGCGCTTTTGAAATTCAATAACATAAACATAAGATTTTACTTGTACAAATAGTTTATCATCTACTATAGTTTCGATTAATTTTTTTACTTTTAAATGAAAGACTCTTGCAACCGTGTCAGGTTTATCAGAAGCTGACTGATTAAGTAATAAATTTTCTTAAGTTTCTTTCCATTTTGAACTACATGTCATTGTAATAAATAAATCTGGTCTACCATGAAAAGCTACATAATGGTCATTGCATATGAATATTGTTTTTACATGTTACGAGGTGATCCTATAAATGTTGAAGGCAGTATCAGCATCTTGCCAACATGTACAGTAGTGTTCAGCGATGCCTTCCCAGTTGACGCTTGTCTTACACATGTGTTACTTATTTGTTTCTGTGTGAAAGACAAGCACAGACAAGGAAGGCTTCCTTGAACACGACTGTACATTATTTTCAATTTCTTGATTATCTAAATGATCAATTAATCCTTTGTAAGTTTCACTTCTTAATTTTGTTTGATTATTTTTACAAAAATGTAACCTAACTTTTTCAACTTTGACATAATTGTCAACTAACCATTGCTGAAACATTCTTCCACCATATAAAAATTGATTAAAGGTATGATCTCTTACTCCTATTTTATATTTTATATAAGCAGATCTGGACACAGTTTGATTTCTGCTTGGTTTGTCACTATGAGTACGAATCATATCGAGACTATAATCCTTGCTTCCTAGAGGATAAAGAATAGGATATATCCAAGATTCAACATTTGGATTTAAATGACTAATTGCAATTGTTGAATCGATGCATTATAAATCGTTACATAAGACTCTGGTATTAAACCTTCAGCATTCATATTAAAAATAGCAGCAACTTCATTACACCTTTAAAAATTGTAAATTAAATTATTTTTTTTTGCTAACGCAGTTTCCATTTCAATGATCTCAGACATTATTAAAAAAGACTTTGTATATGCGTTACAATCTCTCAATAATTTGTGAATACTAAATAATATATCCACATCTAAGTTGTTATGTTTGTTTAATCTATAGCAAATTGCTTCTTTTGGATCTAACAGGAATAATTGATCAAAAGATGGATCATTATCAATTTCAGGAAATAGGAAATTGTTGATTTGATAATAAATTCGACCTTAAATAATTTATCAAAATGGTCCCCGCCTTCTATTATTGAAATTAACTACATTGGCATTTTAAGATGCAAAAGCAAATGAATTATTGTAAAGTCTTATATTATTCCTAAAATGGCCATATCTTATGAGATCCATCTAACAATTTTTTTAATTCATGAGGGTATTTTTCTGAAGGCAACGATACACCACAATGAATGCAACAATAATAATAAGTTAATTTTTTTTTAACTTTTTCTTTCTCAAAATGTTTAGTCTTGCATCTTTTGCAAAAAAACGACATTTTACCAAGATAATGTTCGTTATAACTTGGAACATGTATGCTATTAATATTTTTTTCTTCATAAGCAAAATCACGAATTTCAATGTTGTTTTCATTCGCATAAATGACTCCATTTTATTCCTGTATGTTCCGAAACATCTATTTTTCATCATCGATTACGTTTCTTTGTAATTTTAATCTTTTGCGTTATTGTTTTTGTTATTTTGCGTGACTTTTTTTCATTTTCTCATCACAAATTCTTATATCTTTCTCCTGCATATCTTTTGAATATAGTATTTCATTATTTTCATTCTTATCATGGCACATTTTTTGTTTCAATTTCAATCTTTGAGGATAGCCTTTTTTATATTCTGCTCTACTTTTTTTTAATTTTCTTCTTTAACAGCATTAACATTAATGTATTTAACAGATATTGTTTATCTATGTGTTTTCTTTAGAAAAATTTAAATCTGTTTCACTACTTAAACATACATCTTCCATAACTGATATTTCTATTACTTTGTTATCAATTCTTTTTCGTTTTAATTTCATCATTTCACTATATTCTTTCTGATATTCTGCTCTACATTTTATACTTTTCTTATTAGCATTGCTAAAACATATCTTCTTACTACTATTGTTTTTAATATTTTATAATTATTACCTTCTTTTACTACTTTAATAAATTTTTGACGCGTTTTTCACATGTTTTTCTTACAAACATTTATATTCTGTCACTATTTACACTTTCCATATTTGTTATTTGTCTCTCTTTCCCATCTCTCCTTTTAACTTCCCAAATAGCACGTAATATTGCAGCAACATTGAAATATTGTTGGAAATATTGCCGTGCAATCTTGCTGCAACGTTGCAGTGTAATGTTGCCGCAATATTGCTGCAACGTTGCAGCAACTTTGCAGTGTAATGTTTTCGCAATATTGTTGCAACGTTTCGGCAACGTTGCAGCAATAGCGCCGTGCAAAATTCAAAAAATTTTAAAGTTTAAAAAGGGTACTTATTTCCTGAAATTAGATTTACAGCTATATACACATACAGAGCTGTTTATTAACTCTCCAGCCAAAACTAGGTCAGGAGAATTAAATACAGAAGACACATGTGACTTGAGTATTTTAGAGACACGGAATCTGGACTTATATAAAAGCATTGATGCATCTCGCCTGTGAGAAGGCCAGACGGACGCCACCCCTCTGCCACTTGTCGAAACTATATTAGTCCGCGACGGTCCTTCGCGCAAGCGGCGGGAATGTCCAAACATTTGAATTTGAAATCTTGAATCATTTAATCGAGTATTTAAAAAATAATATGACAACATCGATTAATTAAAATGCTTTAATTTATGGTGGCATTTTAATTTACTTAAAATATAGTTTACTTAGTTTTAAAAAACAACGTTAATAAATAAAGTCAATAATTAAATATTAAATTCTTGAAGATTGTAAGAAAATTGTAAAATAGTCATAAAGCCAAAAACTATTGTTCTAAGTTCATTTATTAATTTTTGGTTTTTTTATTTAAATATAATTATAAAGTTCTTAAAATGTTTTAATTTTTTAATATCTTTTTTAAAATTATAAATTAAAGGCTTCCGTTTCCGGTACCGATTAGTAGTTAACGCGTTTTGTGAAGGGGAAATAGTTTTTTGTAAAATCTGATAATATTAAGTGAAGGGAGGGTAGTGAAGTGATTGGTGAGTATAGTGTAAATGGATGTGAGTTGAATGAAAAAAGTGTATGTGGAAGTAAGTGTGAAATGAATGGTAAAAAGACGTGAGAAAGGAGGCAAAATTGTGAGGTTAGGATAAAAGCGTGTTGAGTGAGAGTGAGAGAGCGAGAGAGTGACAAAGATAAAAGATAGCGCTTCTGGTTAGATAAGGTAGAGCTTGACAATGTCGAATAAAGAGGAAGGCAATGACGCAAGTGGTAAAGGCGGGAATGAGTCTAAGGCGCGAAAATTTGAAAAGGGATTGGATAAGAAAAGTTTTGAATGCAAGGATTGTCAAGTTTTACTAAGTCTAATCAAAAGAACAGTAAATGAGAATGATGAGCAGTTTAATGAAGCCTGGGATGAAATGGAGAAAATTAGGAAACTGGAGAAAAAGAGGTTAAAACAAATGGAGGGATTACGAATGGCAGTGAAAGCAATTTTAGAAAGGGTTGAACAGTGGGAGGCAAGTTGGGATAAGGAGGCGGATGATATGTGGAAGAGAATGGATGAATTAGAGAAAGATATAATAGAGAGTGAAGAGAAGAGGAAGGGAGAACTCGTAGAAAGGGAGAGGGTAACATTAAATGAAGGAGTAGAAGAAAGGGTGGGGAGTAGAGAAAAAGCAGATGATGATATAAGAATCAAAATGGGGGAATTATCGATGAGAGTAGAAGTTATGGAGAAGGAGAAAAGAAAAAGAAATATTGTGATTAGAGGGATGAAGGTAGAGTGGAGAAAAGGCAAAGAGGCGGTAGAAAAACTGTTGTCAAGAATTGGAGCGAAAGTTAGGATTAAGAACGTTAAGGGAGTAAGAGGTGAGGATGTGGATAAACCGAAATTGTGGATTGTGGAGTTAGAAGATGAGAATGCTAGGATGGAAGTAATGAGATTAAAATGTAGGTTGAAAGGAAGTGTAGAGAGAATAGATATTGATAGAACCTGGAGAGAGAGAAGAATAAAATGGCTGCTGGAACAAAAAGCGTGGGTGGAAAGAAGAAACGGAAGGGTAGTGAAAGTGAATAGAGAAAGTGTTTGGGTGGATGGAGTGGAATGGCTGGTGAAAGAGGATACAGTAGGGGTTATCAAAGTGGGATTGGAAATAGGTTAGAAGAGGAAGGGAGAAGGTAAAAAGAGCAAGAAAAAGGAATAAAGTGCGTTAGTGGGTGAATGGAGATGTTGGCAGGAGCGGATGAGAAGTATATGGAGAGAAATGAGTGAATGGTTATGATTAGAATGTGGAATATGACTGATTAAGAAAAGAGTGAAAATAGAGTTGTATAAAAGGGTGGGCGATGAGGTGGATAAACCCTGAAATGGTATAAGGAACAGGAAACGGAAGCCCAGGCACTTGGCAGTTAGTTAAGTAAAATAGTATAAGAGCGACGAGTAAATATGTAAATAGTAGATATAAGTTAAACAGTTGTAATATAGATTAAGTGAGTTGTAAGCAAGTTAAGAAAGAATGTAAAACTCGAACCTGTAAAAAGGAGGTTAAATAAATATTAAATTATAAATTAAAATTTTTAATTTTAGAAACAGATATAATTTCTTTTTGGTGCTTATTTTTATAATTTTGAATAATTCGTTTTAAAAACAGAAGCTTCTTTAAAAAATTAAATTTAAATAATTGGTTAATCAGAGTTAGGTTTTAAATTTTATTGATATCTTTTGTTTTATTACCTATTTTCAACTTTTTTATTCAAAGTTTTTAGTTTTAGTAATCATCATTTTATTTAAAATTATTAATTGAAAATATTATATAAAAAAATACATTTTTGCTTTAAATAAAAATAATTAAAATAATCAATCTTTTAAATTATAAATTTTAAATAAAATAAATAATATTTAAATCAAAACCTTATAATAAAAAAATTCTAAAGATAAAGACAATTTAATAAAATATTAAAAACAATAATAGATTGATTCTAGTTATAATTATTAATAATTTAATTTTATTTTATTTTTTATAATGCTTTTGCTTTTAAAAAGAACTAGTTAGAACAATAAAGTAGTTTATTTATTTATTTCTGTTTTTCTGCAATGTTTTGTTTTAAAACAAATATTTTCTAAAAAGATAAATTTAAATAAATAGAAAATTAAAATTAACTAAAAAAATTTACTGAACTTTTAAAAGATTCCAGAAATTCCAATTTTAACAAATATTAATTTAGAAGAATTTTATATAATTTATATAATTTTTAAAAGTCTGTTTCAAAACCTTCTTACCATTTATTAATTTTAAGATTTTCTGGAAATTTTAATAATATTTGTAATTAAAAAATTTTATTAAATTATATGATTCAACAATTTTTTAAGAATTAAACTTTTATAAAACTCAAAAAAATTTCTAAACATCTAATTTTATATTTATTTTCGATTTATAATTTTAAATAAGATTTTTAGGAAATATTTAAATTTAATATTCAATGGTACGAAAATTTATATAAAACCTGGATTTTAACATTAAGCAATCAGTCATTTATAATTATTTTTAGTTATTTAGAAATACTTTTTTTTAAGATAACTCATGTAGAATATTACAAATTATATATACAGAAAAAATTAAAGTCTGCTCTAAAAATTAAAACTTATTTGATGTTTGAAAATGTAAATTAAAATTTTTAAAATATGAATTTAAAGTGTTAACATTTTAAGTTGTTTATAAAATTTTTAATAATTTAAAAAAATTAAAATTTATACTATATTATGACTATAAGTGGGAATTCTTCTAAATTAATATTTGTTAAAATTGGAATTTCTGGAATCTTTTAAAAGTTCAGTAAACTTTTTTAGTTAATTTTAATTTTCTTTTTATTTAAATTTATCTTTTTAGAAAATATTTGTTTTAAAACAAAACTTTGCAGAAAAACAGAAATAAATAAATAAACTACTTTTTTTTTCTAACTAGTTCTTTTTAAAAGCAAAAGCATTATAAAAAATAAAATTTAATTGAATTATTAATAATTATAACTAGAATCAATCTATTATTGTTTTTAATATTTTATTAAATTGTCTTCATCTTTAGAATTTTTTTATTATAAGGTTTTGATTTAAATATTATTTATTTTATTTAAAATTTATAATTTAAAAGATTGATTATTTTAATTATTTTTATTTAAAGCAAAAACGTCTTTTTTTATATAATATTTTTAATTAATAATTTTAAATAAAATGATGATTACTAAAACTAAAAACTTTGATAAAAAAGTTGAAAATAGGTAATAAAACAAAAGATATCAATAAAATTTAAAACCTAACTCTGATTAATCAATTATTTGAATTTAATTTTTCAAAGAAGCTTCTCGACGCCCCCCGTTGATAACATGTTTATTAAAAAGCCAATGAAATAAAATGTTAATTTAAAAAACAGTCAAAAATCATTTTTATTAAAAATTTTGTAAGATATGATTTGTATTCAATTGTTTGTTTAATTAAATGTCTGTTGAAGTTGTGTGCCATAGAATGTTAATTGGGCCGAACGTACACTATATAATGTTTATTTTATCAAATATATGCCATAACATTCTATTTCAATCTTCAACACTATATTATTTAGTTAATACAAGGCTATATACGTAAAAGAGGTATTCATTTTTAATCTTGTACCTAAAAAGTACAATTCTGCTCAAATTTTTTATATTGTTTTAATTAATAATATTTTTTTAGATAAAAATATTTAAACTGGAATTAATAATTAAATACAATTTGAAATGATTAAATAAAAATATTAAAATTAAAAAGTTGAATTTATCTACTGAAATTTCTTTTTTTTTTTAACTTTGTCATTTCATTAAAATTTAATATTATTTTTCAAAAGTTAAACATATTCTTTTTTGAGAAATTTATAATTTTTTCCATTAAAAAATTGTATTCAAAGTGAATTTTATCTAAATTGTAATATATTTTAATAAATTTGAAATAAAAAATTATTGTGTCGTATAACAATAACAATAATAATAATGATAATAATAATAATAAGAATAATAAAAATGTAAGTTCATACTTTTTGTTTACCTGTATATTTTAAAGTTCATGAGTTAAATATCAAAAATTATCAGAATAGCTACTAATTGTACAATTTATTATATTTCTAAAATTATGTTCTAAATAAGAAGTTTAGAGTTCTATTTGATAAAATAATTAAAAAAAAATAATCAAACACTGATTGTATGATAAAATTTATGTGTTTTTTTGTGATTTAAAAAAATAATATATTTTTTACAGTTTATACAGTTTGGAATCTTTTTAAGTTTTCATATCTTTGTTTTAAGAATAATAATAATAATAATAAAAATGTAAGTTAATATTATTTGCTTACCTGTGTAGTTTAAAGTTCGTGAGTTTAATAATAAAAATTGTCTTCAAAGCTACTAAATAGTGCAATTGAACCGCCAGCGTTCAAAATTCTGTTAAGTCGAAGTCTCAATCATTTCTTTTAACTGGTGTGTTTGAAATAAATATAAACATATTTTAAATTTAATTTTATTTAAATTTGTGAAGAACAATCAATAAGATTCTTTGTAATGGACTAGATAACATCACAATGATTACGACGAATTTTACACGCTTTAATAAATTCCTGAAAGAATAATGTTAAATTTAACAGATTTTCAATGCTTTGATTTATTTTTTGAGAATATTTTATAGGTAAAGATTTTAACTTTTGATTTTTAGTTTATAACATCAAAAATCTGTAAAAAAAATTAGTAACAAACAACACTTTTTAGATGTAGTCAATTTCAGTCTTAATAAAATCAGTAAAATTCAACTACAGATGCAGAAATAACAATTTTGATCTTTTTTTGAATCAACTATACTATAAGATAAATATCTTCAAATGGTGAATTTTATATATCCAAAATACGAAGGAAAAAAAGTTTAATCACATTATTTTAATAATACATTAATTTACTTATATATAGGAGTAAAAAAAGAAAAAAATATTAAAAGATATGTCTAAATATTGTGGATAATATTGTAAAACAAATATTACTAAAAGGGTAGTTAATCATAGAACTTAAAACATTTCATTATCAACCAAAAATATTTCCTGCTTATTCCATGAAAAATAGAAGTCGTCTCAACTGCAAATTTTAAAAGTAAAGAGTTAATGTCTTAATAAGCCAAGAAGCTATTTTCTAGAATTTTGGAGAAACTCACGAACTTTAAACTATAGGTACAGGTAAGCAAATAATATTAACTTACATTTTTATTATTATTATTATTATTCTTGAAACAAAGATATGAAAACTTAAAAAGATTCCAAACTGTATAAACTGTAAAAAATATATTATTTTTTTAAATCACAAAAAAACACATAAATTTTATCATACAATCAGTGTTTGATTATTTTTCAAATCAAAATAAAATTATCAAATAGAACTCTAAACTTCTTATTCAGAACATAATTTTAGAAATATTATAAATTGTACAATTAGTAGCTATTCTGATAAATTTTAATATTTAACTCATGAACTTTAAAATATACAGGTAAACAAAAAGTATGAACTTACATTTTTATTATTCTTATTATTATTACTAGAACCCCAAAAATGCGCGCTACGCGCGCCCATATTCCCAAGCTAGATAGTTAGCATTACCAAGTAGAATTTCCATAATATGTTGAGCATAAAAATAAAGAATAATGTTGTACGCTGTAAAAACAGGTGTCTTACAAGTGTGTTATTTTAAGACATAAGAATTTAAAAAGCGTCTTACGGTTATTTGAAGTTATTTCATTAGTTAACAATTTTGTAAGACGCTTTCTCATTGGCTTAAAATTAAGACACCCTAAAACGTCTTAAAAGTGAAAACAAAAATGTCTTAAAATAAGACACCCGTTTTTGCAGTGTAAACAGCCTTATATATGCAGGGATGTAAAGGTAATTTACCTAACGTAAATTACATACTTCTTTACATGTAAATTACGTACGTAATTTACGCCCTGATTCTTTTAAGCAATGTATTTTTTCGGAGTGGGGGCTAATGAACGTAATTTACATAAATGTAATTTACAAATAATTTACGTAAAAAACCTCGAAGTTACGCGTAACTTTACATCCCTGCATATATGTGACACGGCAAATTAAAAGGGACCTACGGCCAAAGAATTCTATTTCTTATTGTTTAGTAATGCTGATAGGAAAAACGTTTCTTTATCTAAATCATTAATTAATAAAAAATCTATTTTTTCTGATCGTAGGTCCCTTCTAATTTTCCGTGTTACATACATATATACATTTCTTCCGTTTGAAATATCTCATGGTATATGAACAAAAATGAACTTCAAATTCTTCTCCAAAATGATAATTACTTTTCAATTGAAAGACATTTAAAAAATTGTTTTTAACATTAGTATTAATTGATACTGTAAGAATCCAATTTGCCTTTTTTCGTGTAAAATCATTTCATGTATCATTCTATTTAAAAAAATGTATATTAATTTATTTCGTAGAAGAAAAATCATGAAAATTATATCATTTGCAGTTAGATGAAGTGATGACATTCCACATAATATTAAAAGTCGTACCCATTGTCATATATTTTTTTAAAAAATGTCAATCTTCTAGTAGTTCAATTTTCCTATTTTCGATGAATCATTAATATTGAATTGTTTTTCGTATATTCGCAATTTTAGACAAATAAAATTCATGCATTTTCAAACTTATATGGGTAGTTCTACAGATGTGGGAATTTTGAGCGTCATAGCTAATTTCGGCTTATTTGTAATATTAATTTTGGAAAAAATAAATGTATTTTTCATGAAAAGTGTAAATATTAATAGTTTCTTCGACGTCAATAAAAAACAGCAAATTCTCTTATACATTTCTTAAAGAAAAAACACATCAAAGATTGAAATTCTCAGTTTCCTGGCATGTCCTTCATTGAAAATAAAAATTTACATATTGAAAAAAAGTTCTTTCTATATTATTAACAAAAAAATTCATAGTGCATTAATAACTTTAGATAGTTATACTTTACTAACATGTAAATAACTATAACATTAATCAATTAATAATCAATCTACTTTTTATTTGAAAAATAACCTCCCGAATTTTGTCCGCCAGGTTCAGTTATTAAGTAAAATAAAATAAATGTAACAACGTTAGTGATTTTCGTGATTTGAGTTTTTGTCAATTAGAATGGTTCTCACAGTGAACGACATTATGTAGTGTCCAGTCAAATTTTCATTTTCCTGGCACCTAGTTTTGATAAAAAATTTCAGTTCCTATTATTAAAAAAAAATGTCCGAAAATGGTAATCAGCTTTTGGATTTTTTGATTTAATGTTATTTGTCGAGTTTTTGTTAAAATTCGACAAAATCTTATGCATTTTGACAACTTTCATTTTCCTGGCACCCAGTTTTGGTAAACAAAATTTTTTTTTAAAAGATTTCTGTTCCTATTATTCACAAAACTCTCCGAAAATGGTAATCAGCTTTTTGATATTTTGACTTAACGTTATTTGTCTATTTTTTGTTAAAATTCGACAAAATCTTATGCATTTTGACAACTTTAATTTTCCTGGCACCTAGTTTTGGTAAAGAAAACTTTTTTTTTAAAAAAGATTTCTGTTCCTATTATTCACAAAACTCTCCGAAAAACGTAATCAGCTTTTGGATTTTATGATTTAACGTTATTTATCGACTTTTTGTGAAAAATCGAAAAAATCTTATGCATTTTGACAATTCTCATTTTCCTAGCACCTAGTTTTGGAATTTTTTTTTTTTTAAGTAAAACTGACCTCCATTTTATAATTACTGACTGCAAACAATGTCGACCAGTAAGTTTTATAAAAATTCAATCACAATTTTTAATGTTATTGAGATTTTTCTATTCATAATCAGTTTCCTGCATATATTTTTTTTTTCAATAGCTGTAAAATCCGTAATTTTTAATTTTTTTACTGGCCCTTTTTCAATTATTTATAAATTATGCTTAACTTAAAGTCCATCTACTTCCCGAAACTTAAACGCAAAAAAAATGTCGTTACAAAATTAGCTTCATTTTCGTCCTTCGTTCGTAGAACTATCCATATAGGATATGAATTTGTGGAAATAAAGGAGAATAAAAAATGAAAATTCTAGAACATTCATACCTTTAATAATAATGAATAAACAAAACGTAGATTTTTATATAAATAAAGTATATAAACATAATATTCTTTAATAGTAAAATACTTATTAATAGTAGCTATTAATTGTAAGAACGTTCTAACAGATATTTCACATTGAAATTAGTATCCCCAATAACGCTGAATATTCCATTCACATTCCGGGTTGGAATATTCCATCCATATTCGAGGAATATTGAAATGTCCTACCTTGGGAACATTCTTTTGGAATATTGCAGGAATATTCCATCGGAGTATTGCAGGAATATTCCATTGGAATATTGCAGGAATATTCAATTGGAATATTCATAAGTTTTTTAAAGCAAAAAAAAATTTTTATTTTTATTTTTTATTGTTTTTGTTTATTGATTGTTCATAACAAAAAGGAGAACAATTAAAAAATGTAACACATGTTCCTTTAGTAATTTTTCGCGTACAATCGATTGGCACTGTTTCATTTTTATTGTTTTTATTATTTTTCTATTTGTTTAAAACAAATTGTTTAAAGAAATTATTTTTTAGACAATTTTTAATGTCAAAATTCATTGTTTGGTAAACGGTCCTCTTTGCCGCAGTTAGTTTATGCATATCCATATTTCCCTAAACATAGGCTGAGATGGGTTCAAGGTTATTGTTATTGTTTATTAATTGTTTATAACAATTAGAGTGAAAATTTAAAAAATGTCTCACATTTTCCTTTAGTAATTTTTTACGTACAATCGAATGGCGCTTTTTATTTTTTATAATTTTTATTATTTTTCTATTTGTTCATAACAAATTGTTTAAACAATTTATTTTTTAAACAATTTTTAATGACAAAAATCATTGTTTGGTAAACGGTCCTCTTTCCCGTGGTCACTTTTTTGAAAGCCATATTTCCCTAAGCATGGGCTGAGATGGGATCAAGGTTATCGTTATAGTTTATTGATTGTTTATAAAAATAGAGTGAACAATTAAAAAATGTAACACATGTTCCTTTAGTAATTTTTCGCATTCAATCGAATGGCGCTGTTTATTTTTTATAATCTTTATTATTTTTCTATTAGTTTAAAACAAATTGCTTAAACAATTTATTTTTTAAACAATTTTTAATGTCAAAAATTATTGTTTGGTAAACGGTCTTCTTTCCCGTAGCCACTTTTTTGATAGCGATATTTCTCTAAGCATGGGCTGAGATGGGATCACGGTTATTGTTATTGTTTATTGATTGTTTATAACAAATAGAGTGAAAAATTAAAAAATGTCACACATGTTCCTTTAGTAATTTTTCACGTACATTCGATTAGCGCTGTTTATTTTTTATAATTTTTATTATTTGTCTATTTCTTTATAACAAATTGTTTAAACAAATTATTTTTTAAACAATTTTTAATATAAAAAATTATTGTTTGGTAAACGGTCCTCTTTCCCGTAGTCACTTTTTTGATAACAATTTTTCCCTAAGCATGAACCTTAATGTGTTCATTTTTGTGAACTATTTGCAACTCTGCTACAAAGTACATTCTATAATAATATTATATGTTAAGAATATATATTCTATTTTTACAAGAAGAATTATTCAAAAATTTCTTTGTACACATAATTCTTAATACATTTTCTACTTCTTTGATTTCCTAAATAAACTTTGATTGAATTAAATGAACGAACTCTTGATAATGCAACATATAATTGACCATGATTAAAAACATCTTTTCTTAAATCAATTGCAATTTTATCAAATGTCTGTCCTTGAGATTTGTTTATAGTCATAGCAAATGCTAGTTTAATTGGAAATTGTGTTCTTTTAAATGTAAAGGGATAAACATTTTCACAGTACAATAATATTCGATGTATGAACACAATATTTCCACGTTTATCTCCCGTTAATATTTTGCATTTTATAACATGATTAGATAAAGCTAAAACCATTAATCTTGTTCCATTACATAAACCTTCGTTAATACTAAGATTTCTTATAAGCATGACTACGGAATTTATTCGTAAATGCAAAACATGTGGTGGTAAACCAGGTGGTGATAGAGTGTTCAAGTAATCAGGTAAAATGACTTCATGATCATTATTATTATCACGATTATCTACACTGTCAATACTTCTATAAACTTTTTCTTCTCTCTTATCTAATAACTGGACAACATTATTATTAATTTCATCTACATCAATATTTCTCGGAGCTAAAATAGCACATAATGCCAAATCTTCAAACCTTTTCTGTTTAATCAACTCTCCATATACATCTGTACTGATATCAATATTTCCTTCTTCCAGAATTTTGTCTGGTAATTGAACACAATCTTTTACATCGTTAAATGTGCCATTTCCTACGTCAAGTAAAAAATTAACAAATTGTGTTTCTTCCGGTAAAGCTCGCATGTTTTCAGATAATGTAAATTTTGCAAATATCTGCCATAATTTGCTGTTTTTAATTGACAAATTTATAATTTCAGATCTTGTTCCATTTTGTTTTATTGGTAATACTTGTCTAAAATCACCTCCTAAAATAATCGTTTTACCACCAAAAGGAACATCTACTTGCATAATATCTCTTAATGTTCTGTCCATAATCTCTAAGGCATACTTTGGTGACATTGGAGCCTCATCCCAAATGAAGACATCAACATTTTTCAAATACAACCCCTCTTTAGACTGCACTTTTATATTTGAAGATGAATCATTATATAATGGCACGGGTAAACCCAATATTTTATGAACTGTTCGACCCATGGGAAGTAAGGTTGCAGCTATTCCTGTAAATGCCATATTGCAAACAGTTTTACCGAGACTCCTCAATAAATGCCACAATGTAATATACATAAATGTTTTTCCTGATCCTCCAGGACCATCGACATATACACACCGACAAGTATTATCGTTATTATCATTTACTGCATTTAATATAAAATCGACTATATCTTTTTGTTTGACGTTCAGTTTATCATACCTTTCTTTTCCTAATTCCTTTTCCTCTTCAATATTTATAGAGTGGGTAACTACAAAATTATCAGTTTCATCTTCTACATCCATCAATCCAAGAAAATCATTTAACTTATAACCTTCATCAGATAACATATTTTTGACATGTATGTATGCCATTTTTTCGGCAGCAATGTTATCAACGTTTCTAGCATAATCTTCGGACATATAAATTTTGAATTGTTCCCAAAGTTCACCAGCATTTATAGGACGACAGTGAATTAAAATTCTGACAAATAATCGTCGAAGTGATTGAGGCATCATCCATAAAGTAGACTCTTGTAACGTTGCCTTCCATTCATGATCATCCTCTATTAGTCCTAATGCTAAACAAGCTGACGTAAATGTCTCATGTAATACGCCATTAACAGTCTTCAATGATTCGTATGAAATCGCACCTTTAGTTGTAAGTAATAATAATCTAAGGTGAAATAATTCTGTGTGGCAGGGATTAACAGAATAAATTCTGCCTATTGCCTTCTCTTTACGGAGTCTCTTGTTCCATTTACATTTTGTTTTATCCCATGAATAATATTCGGGAATCTCAGTATAAAAATACTGACGAGCATTTACATCACGTTCATTTAAAAGGAAGTAGTCCAATAATTTTGTATTTTTATTTAAATTAAATGATATTTCTTCCTCTGTATCTACTTGCCGAATAAGAATATTTTGCTCATTTTGTAAATGTATTGGTAAACGATTTATACTATGACTTTTTTTGGATAAAGTTTTACTTAAAATTCTCCATGCTGCTTCTACTGGACCAACATATCTATTTTCTTCATAATGATTGATTTCATTATGATTGATAGTAGCTTCTCCATTACTATTTGTAATAATAATTGATGCAGCATCATGACCCTTATAAATATATTTATACAAATATTTGACGGACTTAATACTGGATACAACTTCAACATTAATATGACAATTGAATGTTTGTGAAAGTTTAGGAGAATAAGGTACAACAAAACGATTATCAACAACATATTCATTAGGTCGTGTATACGTTTTACCTGTGTTTCTTCTTCTATATACCACATAACAATTTTCTTCAACAGTAGTGTCTTCTTGTAAAGGTTTAGGAAAATTTTTTGAACATTTTCCATCAACGAAACACCAATCTCCACAAGGACCGTGTATATTATTTGCCATAATTATTTCATGTAATCTAGGATTAATCAATTCATCTGGTATTTCAGCTGAAATATGTCCATCAACACTCTCTGGTGTTAATATTTTTGAATTGGACGTTAATATAACCAACAAATGGATATGTGGTAATCCCCTTTTTTGAAATTCTATAACATAAACGTAGGACTTGACATCTCCAAAACATTTATTCTTAACAATACATTCTATCAAATGTTTTACTTTTAAAGAAAAGACTCTCGCGACAATGTCAGGTCTATCAGCTACTGTTTGATTAGGTAATAAATTCTCTGTTATTTCTTTCCACTGTGGATTACATGTCATTGTTATAAATAAATCTGGTTTGCCATGTTTTGCCACAATAGCCATTGAATCTTGATATAATTCTATCATATTACGAGGTGAACCAATAAATGTTGATGGTAAGACAACTAATTTTCCTAGAGGTGTATCATTCCTTTGTGCAACATCATTAATGTGATCTATTAATCCTCTGTAACTTTCACTTCGCAATTGTGTTTGATGATTTGCGCAATATTGAAGCCGATCTTTTTCCATTTTAACATAATTGTCAACCAGCCACTGTTGAAATAGTCTTCCACCGTATAGAAACTGATTAAATATATCATCTCTAATTGCCATTTTATACTTTACATAAGATGCCCTCGAAATTCTATGTTTTTTCAATCTTTTATCTGTATCATTTCGAAGCATATCAATACAATAACCTTTTTCTCCAAAAGGATAAAATAGAGGATATATAAAAGGTTCTACACAAGGATCCAAACTACTAACTAATTGCAATTCTTTACTTATTTTGTTGTACACAGTGACATAAGAATCAGGTATTTCACCTTCTGAATTTGTATTAAAAATAGCAGCTACTTCATTAACTCTTTGAAAATTAAATCGCCGTGGATCTTTTCCTTTTTTTAAAGTAAATAATAATTTCAATTCTGGAATTTCTTCATCATTTTTTGTCGCTAACGCTGTTTCTATTTCTATAACTTCTTTCATCATTCTAAATGATTGACTGAACGTATTATGTTTTCTCATAAAATTCTCAATTCCTCTTACAATATCTCTATCTAATCTATCATTTTTATTCAACCTGTATTCAATTGCATCATCAGGATCATAAATAAACAATTGACCATAAGACGGATCATCACCGTTTTCAGGGTATAAAGCTTTATTCATTTGATAGTATATTTGACCTTGTATTTTAAAACAATACGGTCCTCTTCGTGTACCATGGAAATTAATAACATTAGCATTAAATGACGCAAAAGCAAATGAATTATTGTAACATCTTATATTCTGGCGAAAATGGCTTGATTTCTCATGTGAACCATCTAATAACATTTTCAATTCAGATGGATAATTTAAAGATTTTAATTTAATACCTCCATGGCTACAACAATCAGCGAAAGAATACTTTTTGTTATCATCTTTTTTATGTTTCAGATTTTTAGCATCTGAATTAGTAATTTTAGTACTAACTTTTTCATCTTTGAAGTGTTTAGCATCACAATGAGTGCAATAAAGTAACATTTTACCTAAATAATTCTCTGCATAAGTTCGTGAATGCAATTTATTTAATTCTAATTCTTCTGAACAATTACCTGATGCGCTCACTAACTTTTCCTGAGTTACATTAAAATCGAGAATTGATGGAGAATCATCATCCTCAATGGAATTTTGATAACTTATTTGACCATTTTCTGAATTTGAAAGTGTGTGAAATGATGTTGATGGTATTGAATTCACAACAAAAGTTTCACAATCTGCATTAGAAGTTACTTTTCTTACCTCTTTTGATACATTACTTTGTAATGCCTTTTTTTCTTTTAATTTAGCACGATAACACTTCATTCTTTCTTTTTCACGTTTTCGAATTTCTATTTGTTTCTCTGCAGATAAGCCTTTGCGATGACGTTTCACCCTTTCTGTATTAACAATATTTTTATCAACTTTTTGTGATTGTCCTACTTCTTTCTTTATAAATTTTTGTTTTTCTTCAAATCGTTTCCCTTTTTTTAAACTGGCACCACAATTTTCCATTTTTTTCTCTACAAAAATATTAATCTCTTTTCTATTTTTTTGGGATGTTTTTGTCCTTTTTATTTCGTCTATTGGATGCAACTTATACAAACATCTTTTTTCCGGAACTACAGTACTTTCTAAATCAATAATTTTTCTTTTACTTCGTTTTCCTACTCCACTACCCTGTAATTCGTTTTCCATTGATCTACTCTGCGTTTGTAAAACATCTGAAGAAAGACATTCAGAAATATATACATCATTATGAGTATTAACATCATTTACCAATCTGCAACACTTTTCTCCTTCGTCATTCAAATTATTCGTTTCAAGTAATATCAATCTTTCAATTTTATCATTTTTCAAATCATTAAATTCATCAATGTGTACTTTCTTCGAATGGAGAATAGATGAAGAAACATCATTCTCAATTAAATGTCGAGAAGTAATTTCAACATTTTCTGAATGTGAAAGTGTCTGATAAGATGTTGATGGTATCGAAGTCATAACAAAAGTTTGAGAATCTGCATTACAAATTTCTTCTTTTACCTCTTTTGATATATTACTTTGCAATCCATTTCTTTCTCTACACTTAGATTCGCGCGATGACATTTTATTTCTTCTGTAATAACAATATTTTTATCAACTTCTTGTAATTGTTCTACTTCTTTCTCGGTAAATCTTCGTTTTTCTTCAAATGTGGAATCTTGATAATTTATTTGTACATTTTCTGAATGTGAAGTTGTCTGAAAAGATGTTGATGGTATTGCATTCTCAAAAAAAATTTGAGACTCTGCATTACAAGTAACTTTTTTTATCTCTTTTGATACATTACTTTGTAATGCTTTTTTTTCTTTTAATTTAGCACGATAACACTTCATTCCTTCTCTTGCATGTTTTCGATTTTCTATTTGTTTCTCCACAGATAAACCTGCACGATGACGTTTCACTCTTTCTGTACTAACAGTATTTTTATCAACTTCTTGTAATTGTTCTACTTCTTTCTCGGTAAATCTTCGTTTTTCTTCAAATGAGGAATCTTGATAACTTATTTGTACATTTTCTGAATGTGAAGTTGTCTGAAAGGATGTTGATGGTATTGCATTCTCAAAAAAAATTTTAGACTCTTCATTACAAGTTGCTCTTTCTATCTCTTTTGATATATTACTTTGTAATCTCTTTTTTTCTTTTAATTTAGCACGATAACACTTTATTCTTTCTCTTTCCAAATTTCGAATTTCTATTTTTTTCTCTGCAGATAAACCTGCACGATGACGTTTCACCCTTTCTGTGCTAACATTTTTTTTTTCATTCTGTGGTTTCTCCATGTTATTCGAAATTTTATTTATATAATATGAATATGTCAAAGTGTAATAAATCTCATAAAATCCGAAAAATGCAATTTCAAAATGTCGAAATTTCAAATAACCAGTTTTATAATTATGTACATAGCAATTTACACATTTGCCAATTACCTACCGAAAAATTTTCAATAAATAATGTTCTTAAAAATACATTTTCAAGTATCACAATTTTCCAATCTGTCAATGTTTAAAGAGAAATTAGAGAATTTAACATTTTCATATTTCACAATGTTACAGAAATATTATAATTAAGTTATTAGTTCTGAAATTGCCAAAAAAAATTTCATATATTTCTAGTAATGAGATATTTCTAACAAAAAGTTTAACATTTCTGTCTTCTAATTCCATAAGTTACCAAAAATGATTGTTATTTAAAAAACAATAAACCATTTCAATAACTTCACAATATTTCAATTTACAAATGTCCTATTCAACTGTCTATTTTCACTTTCTGAAAATTGCAATTTACTTATTTTTCATTTCAAGAAATGAACATTAACTTTTTCATTTTCTAATTATATAAATTGAAGAAAGTGGTTGGTATTTAAAAACCAATATATCATTTAATTATTTTTAAAATGTTTCAATTTATAAATGTTCTATTATATCAATTTCCAAATTACAAATATTCAAGTTCCATTTTTCAAATTTAGTATTTTTTCAATTGTCCATTTTACCAATATTCCAATTTACCAAATTTCCAATTTGCCAATTTGCCAATTTTCCAATTTTTCAATTTGCCAATTTGCCAATTTTCCAATTTGCCAATTTTCCAATTTTCCAATTTACTTATTATCAATTTCAATAATTTGCCAATTTACCAATTTTTAAATTGGTCTCTTTTCCACTTCACCGATTTTACTGTAGACTTTCTCAATTCTTCAATTAACAATAGTCAAACTATTTAAGTATTGAATATTGTATTAAACTTAAAGTGATTATTATGAAAAACAAAAAATATAATTGAAGAACGTCCAGTAAATAATGAATCCTACAGCACTCACCAAGTGAAATACTGAGATCTTAAATCTGACATGAGAATGGAAATAAATTTAAATAAATTTAAAGAAATACTAATTTCTTAAATCTGCTACCTCTTATTGAACAATAACTTTCAGAAATTTAATTATTTTAAAATGGTATGGTGTACTTAAGAAACAAAAGAATTTCTATTTCCTGCCTGCCTTTTGTTAATTGTAAGGAAGTACATTTGTCTACCTGAAGGAAAGTTATCTCTCCATCTTTCGCTCTTTCTCTCTTTCTCTCTCTCTGTATCTATATATCTATCTTGCCATATATCTATCTATCTATCTATCTATCTATCTATCTATCTACTGAAAGTATTCTTTACATATTTATACCTTCTCTTCGTAAATTTGTTTATATTTTAAGACGTATGCTTAAGTTCTAAAATGAATTATTTAGAATTTTCATTTCATACAATTTCATGTCTTACAAGTTTCTTGTAGCAGAAATTTTACATTTTCGAATTTGTATTTAATAAAATTTAAATGAATTCAAATTTTTACCTAACAGAAGTTTTAGACCATTGAATTTATATCTAAAAGAATTTTCATTTAAAAGAAATTCAATTTAAACGAATTTTCATTTTGGAAGAATTTTCATTTTATAGAATTTTAAGTTCTTAGAATATTTAAATGACAGAATATTCATCTGATCGAATGTTTATTTGTCAAAAATTATATTAGTACGAATTCAGATTGTACCTTTTATCTTCTCCATCAAATATGAATTCGTACTCATACAATTTCGGATAAATGAAGATTCGGTCAGATGAATATTATGGCATTTAAAAATTAGAATAATTTAAAATTTTATAAAATGAAAATTCTTGTGAATTAAAATTTGCTTAAATTGAATTTCTTTTTAATGAAAATTCTTTTAAATATAAATTCAATGACCTAAAACTTCTGTTAACTAAAAATTCGAATTAATTTAAATTCTATTGAAAACAAATTCGAAAATGTGAAACTTCGGTTACAAGAAAATTCTACTTCATGAAATTCAATAATATGAAAATACTAAATAATTCATTTTAGAAATTAATCATAAGTTCCTATATTTTGATATAAAAATTATATCATTGTTTATATTTTTTTATAAAAGAATGTTTACAAGGGTTTTTGAGGTCGCTGATTACGAATATGAAGTCACTTTTTAAAAATTCAAAATGGCGGATCCAATATGGCGGACGAAATTTTCAAAAATTAATTGGATTCGCTTCAAACTTGTTACTCGGGGGTTTTTGGGGTCGCTGATTACGAATCTGGAATCATATTTTTAATACATTCAAAATTCAAAATGTCGGATCCAATATGGCGGACAAAATTTTCAAAAATTAATTGGATTTGCCTCAAACTTGTTACTCGGGGGTTTTTGGGGTCGCTGATTACGAATCTGGAGTCAGTTTTTAAAAATTCAAAATGGCGGATCCAATATGGCGGACAAAGTTTTTAAAAATTAATTGGATTTACCTCAAACTTGTTACTCGGGGGTTTTTGGGGTCGCTGATTACGAATCTGGAATCATATTTTTAATATTTTCAAAATTCAAAATGGCGGATCCAATATGGCGGACAAAATTTTCAAAAATTAATTGGATTTGACTCAAACTTTTTCTCGGGGGTTTTTGGGATCGCTGATTACGAATCTGGAGTCACTTTTTAAAAATACAAAATGGCGAATCCAATATAGCGGACGAAATTTTCAAAAATTAATTGGATTCGCTTCAAACTTGTTACTCGGAGGTTTTTCGGGTCGCTGATTACGAATCTGGAATCATATTTTTAATATTTACAAAATTCAAAATGGCGGATCCAATATGGCGGACAAAATTTTCAAAAATTAATTGGATTTGCCTCAAACTTGTTACTCGGGGGTTTTTTGGGGTCGCTGATTACGAATCTGGAATCATATTTTTAATACATTCAAAATTCAAAATGGCGGATCCAACATGGCGGACAAAATTTTCAAAAATTAATTGGATTTGCTTCAAACTTTTACTCGGGGGTTTTTGGGATCGCTGATTACGAATCTGGAATCATATTTTTAATACATTCAAAATGGCGAATCCAATATAGCGGACGAAATTTTCAAAAATTAATTGGATTCGCTTCAAACTTTTACTCGGGGGTTTTTGGGATCGCTGATTACGAATCTGGAATCATATTTTTAATACATTCAAAATGGCGAATCCAATATAGCGGACGAAATTTTCAAAAATTAATTGGATTCGCTTCAAACTTGTCACTCGGGGGTTTTTAGGATCGCTGATTACGAATCTGGAATCATATTTTTAATATTTTCAAAGTTCAAAATGGCGAATACAATATGGCGGACAAAATTTTTAAAAATTTGCCTCAAACTTGTTACTCGGGGGTTTTTGGGGTCGCTGATTACGATATTGGATCCGACATTTTGAATTTTGAAAATATTAAAAATCTGATTTCAGATTCGAAATCAGCGAACCCAGAAACCTCCGAGTAACAAGTTTGAAGCGAATCCAATTAATTTTTGAAAATTTCGTCCGCTATATTGGATCCGCAATTTTGAATTTTTAAAAAGTGTCTTCATATTCGTAATCAGCAACCCCAAAAACCCCTTGAGTTACAAGTTTGAAGCAAATCCAATTAATTTTTTACAATTTTGTACGCCATACTGGATCCACCATTTTAAATTTTGAAAATATTAAAAATATGATTCCCGATTCGTAATCAGCCACCCCAAAAAACCCCAAGTAACAAGTTTGAAGCGAATCCAATTAATTCTTGAAAATTTCGTCCGCCATATTGGATCCGCCATTTTGAATTTTTAAAAACTGTCTCCAGATTCGTAATCAGCGACCCCAAAAACCCCCGAGTAACAAGTTTGAGGCAAATCCAATTAATTTTTGAAAATTTTGTCCGCCATATTGGATCCGCCATTTTGAATTTTGAAAATATTAAAAATATGATTCCCGATTCGTAATGAGCCACCCCAAAAAACCCCGAGTAACAAGTTTTAGGCAAATCCAATTAATTTTTGAAAATTTCGTCCGCCATATTGGATCCGCCATTTTGAATTTTTAAAAAGTGTCTTCATATTCATAATCAGCAACCCCAAAAACCCCTTGAGTTACAAGTTTGAAGCAAATCCAATTAATTTTTTACAATTTTGTACGCCATACTGGATCCACCATTTTCAATTTTGAAAATATTAAAAATATGATTCCCGATTCGTAATCAGCCACCCCAAAAAACCCCAAGTAACAAGTTTGAAGCGAATCCAATTAATTCTTGAAAATTTCGTCCGCCATATTGGATCCGCCATTTTGAATTTTTAAAAACTGACTCCAGATTCGTAATCAGCGACCCCAAAAACCCCCGAGTAACAAGTTTGAGGCAAATCCAATTAATTTTTGAAAATTTCGTCCGCCATATTGGATCCGCCATTTTGAATTTTTAAAAACTGACTCCAGATTCGTAATCAGCCACCCCAAAAACCCCCGAGTAACAAGTTTGAAGCGAATCCAATTAATTTTTGAAAATTTCGTCCGCCATATCGGATCCGCCATTTTGAATTTTTAAAAAGTGACTTCATATTCATAATCAGCGACCTCAAAAACCCTTGTATAACAAGTTTTATAAAAGTCTATTATGTTTTCCGTTTTTGAGCACATTGCTATGTACATGACTTAAAAAAATCCACTTTAACCGCCATTTTGTAGCCGCCATTTTGAAGTTTTTTTTTCTTAATAGTCTTATCTTATAGCTTTGTTATTTTTGACGCGATATTTATGATTTTTACAGATATTGCAATTCCATTGCTTATAAAAAAATTCAATAATTTGAAAATAAGACCTCAAAATTTCATGTTTTTGTTTAAAAAAACATCTATAATTTGTTTATTTGAAAATTTACAAAATTTTTCGATACGCCATTCGAAAGAGCGATTCTTGGACCATAAGATATGGCTATAGCAGAATTCTTTTCGTAAGGTTAAATTGATAAAATTTTGCGTCAAACTTCATGCCAAAAAATTGTACATTTGGGCGTTAAAGGGTTAAGGTTTTCCTGATTATGGATTTATAAATTTTGAGGTTAACTTCCTCGAAGATGTTGACCAAAAGTCACCGGAACATCGGTTCCGCACTTGGTGTTTAACTAAAAAAACTTACCTGGACATGGGTTCTGCAGTTATTGTTGTCCATTTTTAAATTTTTGTCTTCCTACACTTTTTTATTATTAAATTTTTAGGTTAACTTCCTCGAAGATGTTGACCAAAAGTCACCGGAACATCGGTTCCGCACTTGGTGTTTAACTAAAAAAACTTACCTGGACATGGGTTCTGCAGTTATTGTTGTCCTTATTACTGATTTTTAAATTTTGAGGTTAACTACCTTCAAGAAGTTCACCAAAAGTCACCTGGAAATCGGTTCTTCTCGTGGTGATTTCCTAATTATTGATTTTCAAAATTTTTAAATTCAAATACATAAATATGAGATATTGTGAACTCTCCTTTATGTTTGGTACGCTTTTGCCTATGACGTGTCATGCCCCGCCTACTTCATTTTTAAAACTTTTAAATTCAAATACATAAATAGGAGAAATTGTAAACTCTCCTTTATGTTTCGTACATTTTTGCCTATGACGTGTCATGCCCAGCCTACTTCATTTTCAAAATTTTTAAATTCAAATACATAAATAGGAGAAATTGTAAACTCTCCTTTATGTTTCGTACACTTTTACCGACCCCGCCTACTTGTTACTAACGTTTTTGCCGAAGGCGTGTCATTCCCCACCTACTGAGAAAGCTCTTTTCTATTACGTACGCAAATTTCTACAGCAGTATATCTATAGCTATCACTAACTGATTTCTTATAAAGGATTATCATCATTATTATTGTTATTGTTATACGACACATAATAATTTTTTATTTCAAATTTATTAAAATATATTACAATTTAGATAAAATTCACTTTGAATACAATTTTTTAATGGAAAAGATTATAAATTTCTCAAAAAAGAATGTTTAATTTTTGAAAAATAATATTAAATTTTAATGAAATGACAAAGTTTAAAAAAAAAAAAGAAATTTCAGTAGATAAATTCAACTTTTTAATTTTAATATTTTTATTTAATCATTTCAAATTATATTTAATTATTAATTCAGGTTTAAATATTTTTAATTAAAAAAATATTATTATTTAAAACAATATAAAAAATTTGATCAGAATTGTACTTTTTAGGTACAAGATTAAAAAAGAATACCTCTTTTACGTATATAGCCTTGTATTAACTAAATAGTATAGTATTGAAGATTGAAATAGAATGTTATTGCATATATTTGATTAAATAAACATTATAGTGTACGTTCGGCTCAATTAACGTTCTATGGCACACAACTTTAACAGACATTTAATTAAACAAACAATTGAATACAAATCATATCTTACAAAATTTTTAATAAAAATGATTTTCGACTGTTTTTTAAATTAACATTTTATTTCATTGGCTTTTTAATAAACATGTTATCAACGGGGGGCGTCGTTCTGTTTTTAAAACGAATTATTCAGAATTATAAAAATAAGCACAAGAAAGAAATTATATTTGTTTTTAAAATTAAAAATTTTAATTTATAATTTTAAAAAAGATATTAAAAAATTAAAAGATTTAAAACATTTTAAGAACTTTATAATTATATTTAAATAAAGAAACCAAAAAATAATAAATGAACTTAGAACAATAGTTTTTGGCTTTATGACTATTTCACAATTTTCTTACAATCTTAAAGAATTTAGTATTTAATTATTGACGTTGTTTTTTAACACAAAGTGAACTATATTTTAAGTAAATTAAAATGCCACCTTAAATTAAAGCATTTTAATTAATCGATGTTGTCATATTATTTTTTAAATACTCGATTAAATGATTCAAGATTTCAAATTCAAATGCTTGAACATTCCCGCCGCATGCGCTAAGGACCGTCGCGGACTAATATAGTTTCGACAAGTGGCAGAGGGGTGGCGTCCGTCTGGCCTTCTCATAGGCGAGATGCATCAATGCTTTTATATAAGTCCAGATTCCGTGTCTCTAAAATACTCAAGTCACATGTGTCTTCTGTATTTAATTCTCCTGACCTAGTTTTGGCTGGAGAGTTATTAAACATCTCTGTATGTGTATATAGCTGTAAATCTAATTTCAGGAAATAAGTACCCTTTTTAAACTTTAAAATTTTTTGAATTTTGCACGGCGCTATTGCTGCAACGTTGCAACAATATTGCGAAAACATTACACTGCAACGTTGCCACAATGTGGACATAAGCAACATTGAGGCAACGTTGCAGCAAGATTGCATGGCAATATTGCCAACATTGCAGTGCAATGTTGCTGCAATATTACGTGCTATTTGGGTTGGCTCAAGTTTTTGAGATAACCTCAAAAAACGGCTCAAAAACACGAATTAGAGCCAAATTCCAAACAAAATTTCGCCAAGACAATACACTAGTGAATTCCTATGTAATTTTTCGCGCTGAACCCAAATCCGAAGTCAGAAGTGTCAGATTGGCCCAAGTTTTTGAGATATTTGTAAAAAAACTGCTCAAAAACACGAATTAGAGACAAATTCCAAAAAAAATTTCGCCAAGACACTACACTAGTGAATTCTTATGTAATTTTTCGCGCTGAATCCTAATCAGAAGTCAGAAGTTTTAGATTGGCTCAAGTTTTTGAGATAACCTCAAAAAACGATTAAAAACACGAATTACAGCCAAATTCCAAAAACAATTTCGCTGAGATACTACACTAGTGTATTTCTATGTAATTTTTCGCGCTGAATCCAAATCCGAAGTTAGAAGTATCAGATTGGCACAAGTTTTTGAGATAACATCAAAAAACTGCTGAAAAACACGAATTAGAGCCAAATTAAAAAAAAATATCGCCGAGACACTACACTAGTGAATTCCTATGTAATTTTTTGCGCTGAATCCGAATCCGAAGTCAGACGCATCAGATTGGCTCAAGATTTTGAGATAACCTCAAAAACTGCTCAAAAACACGAATTAGAGCCAAATTCCAAAAAAAATTTCGCCGAGACACAACACTACTGAATTCCTATGTAATTTTTTGCGCTGAATCCAAGTCCGAAGTTAGAAGTGTCAATTTGGCTAAATTTTTTGAGATAACCTCAAAAACCTGCTCAAAAAATGCTAAAAATGACCAAAAAAGCAAAAAAATCTAATTTTTTTTACTGTGACACTATGCCAGTGATTTCCTACTTAATATAAGAATATGATGACAGATTACTGCTGGTCTTTAAAAAGAGACGTACCTGCAGAAGGGGTCGCGGACATTTCCACCAAAACCCAATTGACCGAATTTGTAATTGGCCGAAATTTAATTGTCCGAATTTGTAATTCTACAAACTTGCATTTGTCAGAATTTGCAATTCCCCGAACTTGCGTTTGTCCGAGCTATTAACTTCCCGAATTTGTACACTGAGAAACTTTTGATTTTAATATCTGCTTTATTGCTTATTATTATGTACAATAAAATTTAAGAGTTTAGGGATAATCGAGATGTGGTTATAAAAACTAATACAATGTTTAAGAAAAGACGTTTTAGATGCAACAGTTGTCTTTTTGATAAAAATTAGTAAAAGTGTTATATACTTCATAAGACATATAATTATATTACCTCTAAAGAATTTAAGAGAGATGAAAATAAAGAATTGCAAGAATTATAAAACGCGTGTTAGAAACTTAGAATCATGGGGTGCGCGCGCAGTAAAAAGAAAGATGGCAGTATTTGTTTGACAGGTCAGAGATACAGATGCAAGTTCGTCTTTGATATTTGTATAGTTACAAGTATTCTGTATCTTTATAGTGGTATTTGATGAAATCTGTGTAACGAACAACCTATACTATGATATATACATTACGCACACTTTTAATCCTAAGCTACAAACATATAACATTTCGATGACATCGAATAATCGCGCGCGTCGCTAGAAAAGAGTGTTTTAAACTTTCCTTATATACTAACTAGCAAAAGTTTCATGTGGTTTGAGAAGTGATTTTTTACTAAATTGAAGTGAAAATGGTAATAATATTTAAATTCTGTGTTCAGTATTCCGGATGATAGGAAATTTTTCTGAAGACCGATTTTTTTTAAATATATTTTTGAATAAATATTGTGAAGTGGTAGAATAGCTCATGAGACATATGGCTGCTCGAAAAACTGTCCTAGAAAAAGTCTAATAAAATTTTAGACATGCCATAATAAATAGATCAAAATGTGTTAAAAATTAATATCGCTTTTTCACATTTACTTTTTTCTAACCTCAAATAGTACTAATTCTAATTGTATATATTAATTTTTTTCTCACGAAATTACAATAATAAAAAACAAGGTAACACAATTAAAATCCCTTTTTTTTTAAAAGAACTATTATGATCGAACCTCGATTATCCCTAAATTCTTACGTTTTATTACAAATATAGAAATTGAAAAAAGCAAAAACTGTAATTAAAAGTCTCTCAGTGTATTTGTCATAACTTATTCAAATCCTCAAACTGACATTTGCCAAAACATTTAAATCGACGAAATTGCATTTGTTAAAATTTTTAACTCCTCGAACTCGTATTCGTCTGAACTTTTAAATCCACGAACTTGCATTTGCCCGAACTTTGAAATCACCGAACTTGCATTTGTCAAAATATTCAATTACCAGAATTTGCATTTGTCCGAACTTTGAAATCACCAAATTTGCATTTTTCCGAACTTTGAAATCACCGAACTAGCATTTAGCAGAATACTCAACTCTCCAAATTTGCAACTGTCAGAACTTCTAAATCCCTGAATTTGCATTTGTCCAAACTTTAAAATCACCGAACTTACATTCGCTCGAATTTTGAAATCTCCGAACTTTGAAATCACCGTACTCACGTTTGTCCGAACTCTTCCCAGTGGGCAAAAAAAACCAGAAGACGTCCTTAAGACGTCTTTTGGACATGAAAGCCGACATAGGGACGTCTTTTGGACATGTATGCCCACTGGGTTAAGTCTCCGAATTTGTATTTGGCCGAACTTTTAAATTACCGAACTTGCATTTTTCCGAACTTTTAAATCACCGAACTTGCTTTTGTCAAACTCCTTAAGGACGTTGGAACCCGAAAGCTGAGAGTGGCGTAGAAACACTTTTTCCTCCTTTGCTCAAAAATTTCCCTTTTATGAATTTTTTTTAAAAACACTGGACACTTTTTCAAAAAAAAGGCTATGGTAGACAAAAGTATTTGAGATAAGGAATTTTTTAAACATTTGTTTTATGCAAACAAATGTGCCTACGGGCGTCAAAATTAACTCCCGTTTTGACATTGCAAGATTTTCCGTAAAAGATGGCCGCCGCTTGTCAGCTGGGCACGGGCTACACTGAAAAAAATCCCTTGCACCCGTCTACTTGGAATTAACCATTTTTCCTTGTTAGTTAAGGAGCCAGCTAGTTGAGATTAGTTAAAATGACAAGGATAATTTGTACTCTAAGTAATTAGGAATTATATTATTTTAACACCAAAAATTGTGCGATCGACTGCTTTTATTACTGCAATAAGTTCTTTATTATCTAAAATACATTTGTCAATACTTTCTCCCTTTCAAACATTAGTGGTTAAGGTAAATGATACCAGTTTTGTTCGCCATATATTTTAAGGTTATGTCGATTTGACATTTTCAGAAAAAACTATTAAAACTTTAGTAAACTTTGGTATTATTTTAAAGATTAATTGACACAAAGTAACTTATTTGCACTGGGAAATTGTAATCTTTCAGCTGATTTATACATTTTTTTCTGTTTTTAAAAATTAGAAGTCGAACAAGTTTGATTTATTAGAATTAACTTATCTTCGGTTGCTAACTGAACAAGGAATCCTTGTTATTTTAACCAAAATGGACTCAACTATAGCCAAATTGTTGTTTTTCACATTAATATTTTTTTCAGTGTACGTGACATGGGCCTCAAGTGAAATGGCGGTGGCCATCTTTTACGGAAAATCTTGCAATGTCAAAACGGGAGTTAATTTTGACGCTTGTAGGCAAATAGCGTGTTGTGATAATAAAAATAACACGTGATGAAGACAAATCGAAAATTTGAGGTAAAAAAATAATTAGGTTTAAATTGTTTTATTACATCTTTTACCCTCTTTCACTTGTCACGGTAACAATTGCAATCATGGTAAATGGCACCACAAAATATAGTTGGACCTACCATTTTTTTATTAAATGTAACCTACCACGGTTTGTCCTGATCAATAATTTCTTAAAAATGATGGACTATATTCAAATTTTAATAGTCTTATTATCTTATCTTACCTTATCAGTGAGGCCACAGATGCTTTATTTTCATTTTCACTGACATTTCCCTGACTTCTTAACAGAGTTTTTTAACTGACTTTTTTTGAGTTTTTAATAACACTTTTTCTCCTTGTTTTACTTTAACAATGTTCCAAAAATAGCATTTTATTATTTACTTAGTAAACTTGTATACTTTTTACGTATAGTATATTTCAGAGAAATAAAAATTTGCAGATAATACCTGCACTGAAAAAAATATTCTTGTCAAAAACAACTATTTGTCCACGAAGTAGTATAAGGAGACGTATCGGCCATGTATTTTTGATCGGACGAAGCATATCTCCTTTCTTTTGAGGCTAGCGATCGCAGCACCGTAACGGAAAATGAGTTAACTAAAAATATCGTCTGCTATGTTTTTGTTTTGTCTGAAGTGTTCATTTGTTGTTTTTACATTTCTTTATTTTTAAGTAAGCGATTTATCAAAAAGTATTCATATTTAAAGCACAATTAAGAAAAAAAGTGAAAAGAGGAGAATCAGTAAACGCAACAATATGTATATATGTTAAAAGCACAAAGTAGTGAATGGTTTTCAAGAAACGTATATTTGTCATGTTTATTTTTAGATTACAGTTTTGATTTTTCACATTTTCTACAAAGGGAAAGTAATTTGTACGTAAAAAATAACGTATAAAAAATCGAAACTGCAATCTACAAATAAACATGACAACCCAGGCGCGAGAAACCAATGCTGACGCTGGATGGAGGCTTGATTCTAGCTTTGACACCTAGAGTGGGTAACCGAGGCTGGGAACAGTCTTTAAATCACTGTCGTTCAATATTGGTTGAAGATTGGACACCAATGCTCGTTCCATGCTTGATTCAAGACTGGTTGAATCCTCATGCGCGAAGCTTGAACATCCAATCTAGATTCAAGCTTGAATCAACTGTGACACAATTGCTCAACTTATCATATTACATATTTTTTTTATATCTTAAAGTATATACATATAAAAAGTATTATTAATTAAATAATAAATATTACAACTGCTGCAGATTTAGTAATTTTATGAATATTTACTATTAATTTTGTATAAAATAAACTATAAATAAACAAACAAAAATTATGTAATTTTACTTAATTGTAAGATATATTAGATGTAAATTAAATTTATAAACAATTATTTTCTCTTTTTAAAAAAATAAATTTCAAAGAATCATAACCAAACGAAATAATTTAAAGACAATTTTCAAATTTGAAAAATATTGAAGATATGATTACGTGCTCGATAGCGTAATTTTGTAAAATCATTCATTTCAAAAAACTTTAATTATACAAATTGAATAAATTTCTTTATTTAAATAAAAGTGCCCTTCAATACATTATATATAAACAATTTTTATAATTTACTTTTGTATTATATATTATTGAAATTAATTATTTAAATAATATTATTAAATTAAAGTTATAAATAAAAATGATAAATTATTAGTTAATTTTGTTTAAATATTTTGCATATTTGCAATATTTTACAAAAATATTTATTTATAAAATATTAATAAGTTAGGAGATTGGATTGTATAAACTGTATATCAGTATAAACGAAGGATAAATAAATTCTATTCATTTATTTTTTATAATGAATATGTTCCAGAACTATTAAAATGTAAATAGCACATAATCCAGGTCTCAACCTCACAAAGTTATTTCTATTGACTCTCAACTACCCGTCGTAGCCGAGTGGTACTAATAGCGTGCGTTCACCGCTAGCGAATTCGTCTATAGGGCCGTGGGTTCGATGCCCCCTTGAGCGTGCGAAATTTTATTTCATAGGTTAAGTGTTTATATGTATAAAAATTGTTAATTAATCTTAAGTTGATAATAATTAAGTGTGTAAATTTGCAATTAATCTTAAATTATAAAAAAAACAACCTGAAGAATATCAATTTGAATTTCCCCTGAATATTGGCTTACATTTCCCGAATATTCGAACCTAATATTCGGGGAAGTTTCGTGGAAGCATCAAAATGTCCGCCATAAAGAATATTGGACGCTAAATTTCCCTGAAAATGTATTTCTAATTTTCAGGGAATTTCCGCATCTAATATCCCTTCAATATTCACAGTATTCGTAAATCTTCTGTACATGATGCGCAATGGTCGAACTTGGTTTCTGTGACACTTACGGCTGCGCAGTAGTTTTTATATTCTAGAATCCTACGGGTGCCAAATATGACATACAATTTTTATCAATTACCAGATCAAAAAAATTTTTTTTAACTTTCCCTGAATATTCTAGGAATATTAGATGCGGAAATTCCCTGAAAATTAGAAATACATTTTCAGGGAAATTTAGCGTCCAATATTCTTTATGGCGGACATTTTGATGCTTCCACGAAACTTCCCTGAATATTAGGTTCGAATATTCGGGAAATGTGGACCAATATTCAGGGGAAATTCAGGGAATTTCTGGTGCTGTGTGGGCATAATAATAATATAATATTATTATTATTATAATTATAATTATAAGAATTATCATTATTAACAACATAATACAACAAGAATATTAATTATATTAATAATTATTTAACGTTCTGTCTTCTGTAAGCGACAGTGGAATCAGGCTTGACGAAGCTATAATCGGACTTCCGAACATTGATTGAGTCTTGGACTCCAATCCTCAACCAAGCTTGGAGCGTCAGGCTTGAATCGCTGTTACATTCTAGCTTGGATGAGTCTTGCTTGCTACTTCCTCCGACTCACCAATCCTCAATCAATATTGACCAGTCCTCAGTCAAGCTTTATAAAGCCTCAAATCATCGTCCCTGCGCGCCTGGGAAATATACGTTTCTTGAAAAACATTCACTACTTTGTGCTTTTAACATATACATATTGTTGCGTTTACTGATTCTCCTCTTTTCACTTTTTTTCTTAATTATGCTTTAAATATGAATACCTTTTGATAAATCGCTTACTTAAAAATAAAGAAATGTAAAAACAACAAATGAACACTTCAGACAAAACAAAAACATAGCAGACGATATTTTTAGTTAACTCATTTTCCGTTACGCTGCTGCGATCGCTAGCCTCAAAAGAAAGGAGATATGCTTCGTCCGATTAGGGGGTTATGTGCAACACGCCGATACGTCTCCTTATACTACACTCAAACCTCCGTATAACGAGAAACTCGGGACTCTCAATTCTCCCTATTACGAGCGAATCATGGCTAGAGGGGTATCCCCACTTTTCGATACGTAAGTCGTGCACAACAGAAAGGTTAAAGCATGTTCATATTTTGTGCAGAATTGTTAAGCACTACATTTACTTTATATATCTTTTATTTATTTAGTATTTAAGAACTACGTTTTTTAAGATGTTTAAAACTCTTATAAAAAATTATAGGTTGTAAAAAAATGAGTTTATAAGTCTGAATTTAAAAGAGAATTAACAAAAATATATGTTTATATTATAAATATTAATGTAAAAGAAATATACTAGACCAAACTACATTTAACATGTGATAAATGTTAATTTGATCAAGTTTCAATATTTCTTGAGATCTAAAATGCGATGTAAAGAAGTTTAATTATTAATTGCGATTATATTTTAAAATTTCAGTTTAAAAAGGAATTGTAAAATATATTCTAAAGATTTGTTTTTACCAATTTATTTTGTGTATAAAGCTTAGTTATAATAAAAAATCGATTTAAAATTGATCTAAAAACTGCTAATTTTCGTCATATTTAACAGCATATTTTTATAAAAATATTTAATAGAAAACTTGGATACTTGCGTGGATTGAAAATCAATACATTAAATTTTCTTATTCAGGAAGTATGACTTAAAAACATTATTTTAATTATTACAAAATTGTAAATTCATAAAAAATATCATATTTCAACACATCATATCTATTTTCTGAAAGCTTTAAGAAGATTCAAACTTTGCACGTATTTAAGTTTGTACAAAATATACACAGTATTCAAATTTCACAAAGAGATTTTGTTTAATTTCTGAAATATTTAAGTTTGAAATTTATTGCAATTTTCAGAAAAAAGATATGATGTGTTGAAAATATATGGTATTTTTGATGAATTTACAATTTTAAAATTGAATTTCGTAATAATTAAAATAATTTTTTTAAGCCATTCTTTCTGGATAAGAAAAGTTAATGTATTGATTTTCAATCCACGTAAGTATTCAAGGTTTCTATTAAATATTTTTATAAACAAATATGCTGTTAAATATGACGAAAATTTACAGTTTTTAGATCAATTTTAAAACGATTTTTCTTATTATTATAACTAAGAATCATGTTCTTTATATATCAAAAAGAAGAATTTTCTGACATTTATTTACTTTAATCTAAATTAATTTGTCAAATTTTTATATATTTCTATTATTTATAAAGTTTTACATTTATCAAAGTTTTTTTTACTATTAAACTCAAAATACACAATTTACAAGAATCAAGTTCTTTTTATATATATGAAAAATTAAAGTTAATTACAAAACTAAAATTAAATTCAATATTATTTTTTCAAATTTTCGCGCGTTTTATAGTGGGTAGTGGCTAGTGGGGATGACGGAGAAGATTTTTTTCTCGTTATGCGGAGAATATGAGGGCTCGTTAACGGGGGTTCTCGTTATATAGAAGATCGTTATGCGGAGGTTTGAGTGTACTTCATGTATTTGTCTATAGTTAAAGCTGTTTTAGTTAAAATGACAAGGATGACAAGTTAAGCTTTGCAACCGAAGCGAAGTTAGTTCTAATATATCAAACTTGTTTGTTTGTAATTTTTAAAAACGGAAAAAAAATTGTCAATCAGATAAAAGTTTACAATTTTCCAGTGCAAATGAGTTAATTTGTGTCACATAATCTTTAAAATAATACAAAACTTTACACTAAACTTTTAATAGTGATTTTTGAAAATGTCAAATCAACATAACCCTAAAATATATAACGGCCACAACTACGTCATTTACCGTAACCACTAATGTTTTAGAGATAGAAAATATTAACATTTTATAAAATAAAAGACTTTTTCAGTAATAAAATCAGTCTGTCGCACAATTTCTGATGTTAATATATAATATAATTTCTAATTTTTAAACTGTAAATTACTCTTGTATTTTAACTATATAGGCGTTCCTATAGTTGGTGCCTTAACTAACAAGGAAATCTGATTGATTCCTTGTGTACGCGGGTGCAAGAAATTTTTCAGTGTGATGAAAAAAAATAATAAAAGCGAAACAGGATCTTAAGGTATTAGTCGCGTGCCTGCCAGCCGAAAATTGATGCTTTTTTAAAATATTTTTCGCGAAGTAAATATACAATAATTATTTAGTATGTCTATTACTTAGTGTACCATAGTACTTCTCTAAAAAATAAACTTAGTTTCGATTCTTATTTGTTGATACAAATAGGAAATTTAGTAACAATTAATTTTAATTACTTTTTCTAACACTCTCACTCGTGAGGTTTCTTTAATAAATGTTGCAATTTTAATTAATGATAGCTTATTCTATTAACAAAAAGGTTCTCTATAACTTTACCACGTTTAATTTTAAAAAAGACTTTACTGTTTTTATAATATAAATATTTGTTTAAAAAAAATTTTTCAAAAAAAGGTTTTTTTAACACTTATTCATATTAAAAAACCAGTAAACATTTTTAGAAATTTAACATGGTAAAATTGTACATAACCGTTTCGTTAATAAAATAAGCTGTTATTAACTAGTATTGGAACATTTTTAAAAAATCCTCACGAGCGAGAATGTTAGAAAAAGTAATTAAAGTTAATTCAGGGTTGTCACAAATATTTTATTACAATTTTCCCTGACTTTTCCCTGATTTCCAGACCAATTTTTTTCTTTTTCCCTAACCTTTTTTGAGTTCTTAAATCTAATTTCTTGTATATTTACTATAAAATTATAGAGATAATTATTTTTCAGATTGCAAACATTAATTACCTATTTTTAGTAATGTTTAAAATATGACTTCCAAAAATTAGTTTAGTAAATTTTTATACTTCGTAAATTTCAGAAAAATATAATTTTTCATACGATTTATAGATTTTTTGCATTTTTCCAGTACTTTTGATGAAAATCCCTGACTTTTCCCTGACCAATTTCAGTTTCCCCGACTTTTCCCTGATTTTCCTGGATTCCCTGACCTGTGGGAACCCTGTAATTGTTACTAAATTTCCTATTTGTATCAACAAATAATAATCGAAACTAAGCTTATTTTTTAGAGAAGATTCTAAGGAACACTAAGTAATAAACATACTAAATAATTGTTGCATATTTACTTCGTGAAAATTATTTTAAAAAGCATCAATTTTCGGCTTGCAGGCACGCGACGAATACCTTAAGGGCAGATTACAGTGATTTTTTTCAAAAAATCGAAATTTTTTTTTGTCCATTTTTGGTTAGTATAATTATCTAAAAAGACGGGAAAAATAATCTGACGTAAAAAAAAACCTCGAAAATTTGTATTTTTTAATAATTAACTAACTGTAGTATGTTAATTTTTAAATTTACAGATTTTCTGGTGCACCGCTTGAAAGAGCAGTTCTTAAACTATAAGAAATTTATATTGTTACATTAGAAGGGATATATGTAGGTACACATATAACTGTTAATATACATTTTTCTTATTGTGCTTTACTATTTAAAAATATTGCCGAACTTTAAGTTAAATTTCAGTACATTTGGTCTTTCAAACTTTAAACGCATTTTCCTCGAAACTGCATATCTTCAACTTGCTTACACTCTTATTTTGACACTATTCAACGAAATAACTTGAAATTTGGACAGCATGCTCCTTGAATGTGTAGTTTTCGTGTAAACTAGGATTTTTAAGATCCATTAATATTTAAGAAAGTTATTAACAATTTAAGTTGTAAAATTATGGTTAAAAAATTCAAAAGTCTGTCATTCGGTTATTTTTCAATAAATATTGTTTATCCTAGTTTACACGATAGCCAAAATCTTCTGATTTTTCTAGATTGACATTTTAATATAAACAGTGAATTAAACTAATTTCCGCTAAAAATAAAAGACAAAAATAACCTCTTCTTCTCCTTCCACTTTCCCTCTTATCTTTCTGCCCTCTCCCTTATCTAACCTTCCTTTTCTTCAGTTCCTAATGTCTTCTCTTAAAGCCTACTTACTCTTTTCACACTCCTCATCCCACTATCCACCGTACCCCAGAACTTCTTCCTCTAACTTCTTTTCTATCTCCTCCTTAACCACACCTAATCTCTCTTTTAAAATTACCAATCTGTCCTCTACTACAGTTTCACCTATCAAATCTGCATCCCATTCCTTCATCCTATTCTGATACATCTTTAAAGTGTCTTCCATCCACTTTTCCATTCTCTTTACCCTCCTTTCCGCCCTATCTTCTTCGTCTTTCCTTTATTGACTCTTAACTCTATCATCACTCGAAAGTGATCCGACCCCACCCCAGTTCCCACTTTTAGCCTTCTGACCATCTTCCTCCCTTTCTCCTCCGCCAATATATAATCAATCACAGAGTTGCCTTTACCATGAAACGTGAATTCTCCGTCTTTATCCCCCATTGTATTCCTATTTAAACTCGACCACCCCCTCTCTCCAATCATCCATAAAAATTTTCTTCCCTCCTGATCCACCTCTTTATGCTTTGAGTTTCTCCTAAACTCTTGCCCTTCCTCATCCCAACATTCCTCTCCTCTCTGCCCTATCCACACATTAAGGTCTTCTCCTATTATCACTACCTTAACTTTGCCTTCCTCCATCCACTCTTCCAGACAATCCCAACCTCCCTCTTCTCCCCTTCTTCTGTACATTCTCACCAAGCACATTTCCTCTTTACCCATCTTTATTCTCCTCTCCATACACCTTTCATCTCTTCCTCCACTTCCTTCCTCTCCGTCAATTTTATGCTTTTTCTCACTCCTACTAGCATTCTTTCCGACTTTCTACCTACCTTCTTATCCTTTACCGCTGTCTGCAGTTCCCAAACATCCCTTAGGTGTCTTCCCCTTTAAGTACCAACCAGCTTCCCAGTAAGGGAAGAGATATGGAGAATGGTCAGTGATGTATGGGAAAGGAAAGGATGGCGAGAGGAGTGGAAAACAGTGGTGATAGTCCCTATAGTGAAGAGGGAAGGAAAAAATGTGGGAGATTATAGAGGAATCACACTGATATCTGTAGTATATAAGGTATATGCTGAGGTAATCAGGAGTAGGTTAGAAAGGAAGGTAGAAGGATGAGGTTGAATCCCACATAATCAAACGGGATTCAGAAGGGGAATGGAGACGATGGACAATAGATTTGTTTTGAATCACTTAGTGAGCAGGGGATTGGAGAAGAAAGGGGGAAAAGTGGTGGCGGTTTTTGTCGACTTCAAATCGGCATTTCCGTCAAGGAACAGGGGAGTCCTGTGGAAGGTCTTGAAGAATAGAGAAATAGAGGAGAGCATGATAGAGAGGATTAAGAAGATTTACGAAGACTCAAGAGTTAAGGTCAGAGTGGGAAGGAAGTATGGAAAGGAATTCTGGTTGGGGAGGGGGGTAATGCAGGGTTGTCCGCTGAGCCCCTTGCTGTTTAATCTGCTGATAGCGGATTTGGAGGAAAGGTTATGGAGGAGAGGGAATGGAGGGGTAGTATGAAGGAGATCGAGGATCTATGCCCTGGCGTACGCTGATGTTGCTTGTGGAGAATGCTAGTGGAATGAGGTTTTTACTGAGTGAATTTGAGAAGTATGTGTGTGAGAGACTTGTGGGTGAATGTGGATTAGACAAAAGTGGTGAGATTCAGGAAAAGGAAGGATGTGAGGGGCGAGGAGGAGAAGATGTGTAGGGTATGTGGGTTTGAGGTGGAGGATTGGGCGCATGTGTTGGATAGATGTACTGGATAAAATGAGGAAGGAAAGGGTATAGGGGAGTGTCTATGCTGGGTTTTGTATGAAAGTGGGCAAGGGGAAGTATGGATGAAGGAGTTAGAAGGACGAAGAGAGAAAATGAAAATAGGGACTGGTTAAAAAAAGATGGCTTAAGTAAATAATAAGGATTAATTAAAGTCGCGAAGCTCGCTTATGAGACCACTACGGTTAGGAAACAGAAGCCCTGGCACTCAAGAAGGTTAAGTAGACTATAAGATAGCATTTAGCGATGTAGGTTAAGAATTGATGTATATAATATGTAAGTAATTGTAAAGGGAACGGAGCCCTTCGAGCCTGTAAAAGGGAGAATAAACAATTTATATAAAAGGCAAAAATAAATAAATTAGATAATTGTTCTGATGTTTCCATTGTTTATTTACCAACAGTTTTACAGTATGTCTTCATATTTTGTGTTGGATCTATGGGCCATAGAACAAGCATTTAAGTTTGTATCGTGCTTGTGATTTATATTCTGTATACTTCTAAATAATGCCGCACTCAGTTTGTAGAACCTGTGGCAAATTAATTTCAAGTTTTTCTTTCGAATAAATAAATAATTTTGTCAATTATAGTTGTGGAACTCATAATGCCAATTTGATTTTGTAAAATGAAATTAAACCAAAAGCTTCATGAAACACACCATTATATGTTGATATAAAATCTACAGATAGTTGTAATTCAAACATTAAATTTAACGCTGACTACTGCTTTGAATTTTAAAAAATGATTTTATTTATAGATTTTAATATACTATAATGAAGTAAAATTATTATTAACAACTTTCACTGAAACAGGGTGGCCGTTGAATTCAATTTATCAATTTTCCTAATATTTTACTGACATTTACTGGCACCAACATGAATCCCCTTGACAAAAAATTTGTTTTTTGATAGTAATGATACTTAAAAAGAATTTCCTTCATCTCCGTGAAATTTTTTTCCCTGATATTTTCCTAACTTTACCGTAAAAAAAATGTTTTCCTAACATTTTCCTGACTTTATTGACACAAAAATTGTTCCCTGACAAACTGAAATTGTTGCCACCCTATTGAGAGTATAAGTTTGATCATATTATGCATTTTCCTTTCAAATAATTTTATAATTTAATGAACCAAAAAAATTGATTTAAAAATCAATTGGCAATTTCTTACGTTCCACTTTAGTACCTACTTTTAAGCAAGTATCCCCATTGGCAATTAAAGAAACACGAAGAAACTTTTCAGACAAACGTCGTACAATTTAAAGGTTTTAAAACATCTTTTATAAATTCATCCATATATTTTAATTTTAAAGCGTATTTTTATTGAAATTTAAATCCATTTTAAAAATGTAGAAGTAAACTTTAATAACAAATGATCAATTAAGAAACAATATTTTGTATCCAGCTTATTAAAAAATATCAATCAAAAAAACTATATAATACATAGTCAGATGTTTCTTCAAACTATACATCTTTGAGCATACCTTCGACCTAAATATTTAAATCTTCATTTTACAACAGTACAAAATTAATAATTTTTTAAATCAATTGTCGGAGATTGATTATGAAATATAAGCATCAACTTAAGTCAAGAATGCAATATTTGTTTCCATTTCTATACATTTTTTTTTATTATATTTAAAAAAATAATAATAATCTTTGGAGAGATTTGTTATTTAATTTTTTTTGACTAAATACAACTTCCAAAATATTAAAGTAATTAATTCCGGTTTTAATAATCAGCTCTAAATTTGATTCATTTGTGTGAAAAATGACATTACATTTTTTCTATTTAAATGTTTAAAAGTTTCATCAAGTTATTTTCATGAGAAATAGAATTAATAAATAATTAAAATTAAAAATTGTATCTAAAGAATTGAATTAACTTTATTTAATAAATCTAATATGGGTAGGCAACTTTCCTTTTTTGTATTGCTGAAAAGGAAATGAAGAACTTCTGATAAATGGAGCAGCGATGGTGGCGGCTGCACAAATAATATATAAGTATATTTTATAAGTTAGATAATTGGCCAATAATTCTTCTTTTTTCTTTTTGTACAAAGTTTACAGATCTCGTTGGTTCAATGTTTTGCAGAGCACATTGTTCAAAATCAGTGTATTAAACAACTGACAATGAGGTACAACTTACTGATGTTTAATTATCATCTTGTATCAGTTAGGCTGTGTAATATATATTATTGGTAAAAGAATGAATTGCGTTCAGAAATCCATATAATTAATAATTATAATTTCAACATTAAGTATATTTTTCATGAAACCAGTTGTGCCATCGTTTAATCTGTTTTCATTATGAATTTCGAAAACCTTTTTCCTTTCACTCACAAATATTTTAAACAATAGCAGCAATAAATGATAACGTTAGTTGTCATTATTTTAATATTAATTTGACAAACTAATACTGCAACGAAATTCAACAGTTTTTCAGTTTCTGCCTAAACTGCTTTAAAATTGTTATCCTCAAAATAGTAATTTCTCTAAGAGATTTCATTTTTATGTGAAGAATAACCCTCATTTTTATAGAATAATTAAAACTTTTCTTTGTTTGAAATTTAAGATCTAATGGTTTTCCCTTTAATCAGATAAATCAGTTACACTAGCTGCTGTAAAAACATTTAATCCGGTTTGCAAACTACCACCATTATTATTGTTGTCACATTAGTCTCAATTTGGCAAACATTTTTATGTTTGTATTTTTTTAAATAATAATAATAATAATAATGTAATCGTAATAATCTCGACGCCGACATGCGTAGACTAAAAGTAAATAATATACATACAAGCTGGATAAGTGACCGTATTGTGGTATGATCATTTTATTCTTCAATGGCACCAGGAATATGCTGAGTTCGTTCTTGCACAAATCCACGTGTTCCATCAGGACCCCGTGGCTGTCTAACTACAGTTAATTTAGGACCAGCATCTTCCAATGATATTGTTCGCAGTCGACTAATTAAGCGTTCGGGTCGCTGTTGAATTGCATCACTGAAAAATTCAAGATTTAATTAATATCATTTTACTACACTAACATCATAAGAACAATTTTAAGATATCTTGGTAAGTTTTTAAAACTACATTTACTGACATTGTCAATCACTCATAAAGAGATATTTTTGCAACAGCCACCAGTAAAGTTGAATTCCACGCACATTAAAGGCAGAGGGTAAATATACAATTACACTTCTTCGTCTGGTAATATTACAGCCAGAACGAGAAACTTCTCTGGTAAGTTAGCGGGAGACGCATGAATAATCCCTAAAACCCATTTGGCTTACAAATCATTCATCCTAAAAACCATTTAGCCTAAGTCCCATTAAGACCAAAACCCATTTAACCTAAAAATCCTTTGAAGTAAAAACCATTTGACCTAAAAATTATAAAGCCTAAAACTCGTTTGGCCTAAATATCATTGAAGACGTTTACAACATCTAACATAAAATAACTGAAAATAAGGTAAAACAAATAAAATACTTAAGATAAGTAACTTAAATCGAGGAGCATGAATAGTCCCTATGACCCAATTAGCTTAAATCCCATTCAGCGTAAGACCATATACCGTAAAATGCATTCAGCCAATATCCCATCTAACCTAAATTGCATTCAGCCTAAATCCCATCTAACCTAAAATACATTTAACCTAAAATCCCATCTAACCTAAATTGCATTCAGCCTAAATCCCATCTAACCTAAAATGCATTCAGCCTAAATCCCATTTAACCTAAAATGCATTCAGCATAAATCCCATTTAACCTAAAATGCATTCAGTCTAAGACCCATGTAACCTAAAATGCATTTGGCCTAAATCCCATTTAACCTAAAAAGCATTCAGCCTAAATCCCAATTAACCTAAAATGCATTAAACCTAAATCTTATTTAACCTAAAATGCATTCAGCCTCAAACCTATTTAACCTAAAATACATTCAGCTTAAACCCCATTCAAACTAAAATGTATTCAGCCTAAATCCCATTTAACCTAAAACGCATTCAGCCTAAAACGCATTTAGCATAAATCCTATTTAACCTAAAATGAATTAAGCCGAAAACTTATTTAACCTAAAATGCATTTAGCCTAAAACTTATTTAACCTAAAATGCATTCAGCTTAAACCCCACTTAACCTAAAATGTATTCAACCTAAATCCCATTTCACCAAAAATGAATTCAGCCTAAAACCCATTTAACCTAGAGTACATTCAGCCTAAATCCTTTTTTACCTAAAAGTCGTATAGCCTAAAACCATTTGGCCTAAATCCCATTGAACCTAATTTATAATGTTAAATTTAGGGTAAATGGAATTTAGAGCAAATGGTTTCAGCCTGAATGCATTTTAGGTTGAATGCATTTTAGGCTGAATGCATTTTAGGCTAAATGCATTTTAGGCTGAATGCATTTTAGGCTAAATGCATTTTAGGTTAAAGGCATTTTAGGCTAAATGCATTTTAGGCTATTTGGTTTTAGGCTTAATGGGATTTTCGCTAAATGGGTTTCAGGGAATATTCATGCGCCTCGTTAAATTGTGTTACATACATACCCAGGAACAAAAACCGATTCCCTAATTTTGAATCGGTTATAAATTTTATGAATGCGCAATCTTATAAGGCGATGGCCGATCAATACTTATGAATTGAAAATTTATTGAATCCGTAAATTACTTTTTGAATCGGAATTAATAAGATTTTTAATAACCAAAAATATTCACTCAAATAATTTCTTTTCGTTAAATCAAGACAGTTTTATACAGCAAATAAAAATTACTGGACAATCGAAGGGAATAATGAAGCTGAAAGTAATTCGATTTTGTGTTTTAGATATCTCTTTGCGCGACAAGTAGCTTATTGAGAGGGGTGAAGAATTGTGAGGTTGGTTTTTTCTAGCCACTTTCAAACATTTATTTTTCGAAAAACCTGATACTTTTCTACAAAACGAAAATATAATTAAAAATTAATTGTCATAATAAAAAATCAACATTTTTACGAACGACGCTCCAACGCGTGTCAAAGACCGACGCTTATGCATTTTCGAGTATATCCGCATTTTCTATTCATTTCTCACTTACAAACACTTACGATTCACCACTTTTCTACAAAAATAAAGTCAATCTGTCTTTTACTATTCGTTTTATTTAAGATTTTTAATTTCTTTCAGTAAATTATTTAGTTTTGACTCCCTGTTATTCTATACTTTTTTCGCCAATACCTATTTAGAAATCACAAAAAATATTAATAAAGAACATAAAATGTAGTTAGAAACAAGTTTATTTTCAATTTATATCCATAAAAATGGTAAATTGGCATTAAAAAAGAAAAAATTAGACGGTTCACTCAAGATTATAAACAATGGTCCACTCAACACTGAGAAAATGAGACATGACTGACTACTGTCCGGACAGGAGTGGTTCCTGTCCAAATAAAAAATTTTAATTAGACAGCACTCATTGCTTTCTGGACATGAACCATTCCTGTCTGGAAAGGACTCAGTAATGTCTTGGACATTAATAAAATAGACAGTAGTGAACCCTGTCTAGACAGGAATGGTTAATGTCTAGACCTGAATGATAACTCTCCGGTGGTGAATTTAAAAGAAGGTTATAAAATGTAATAGACACGTCATTCAAAAAAATGTACATTTGGACAAAACTACACTGAGAGACTGAAGATTTGAATATTTATAAAACTTGTTGAAATTTTATTATGTTAGGTTAGAGGTTAGGGAAAAACGTACTTTTTCTTAATATTTCAAATGGGTCAATCCACTGACTTTTGTCTGTAAGTTGTTGCGGCAATATTTTTAATAATTCTAATTTTAAAATATGTGAAACGCCAACATTTTCTGAATTCAGTAAGCATATTAAAATGGTATAAATTTTTCTTTCTTTTCGTGTTATTATTAATCAAAAAATGAAGGTTCACAAGCATATTTGTAACCTTAAAACTAATGCTTTTTTTAAAAATGTTCTAATGCTTAGAGTAATTAATATAATATTTATCAGAACTTATTAGAAATATAAATTATTTAATTCTGAACACAGAAAAGATGGGTTTATTATAAAATTTTATTATTTTAAAGTGATACTCTGATTTAAAATATTTATACTTGTATAAAGTTTCACTATTTTTCGAAGCTTATTACTTTTTTATGGAACCTCCTACAAATTTGAGGCTCTGAATATAATTTAATATTAATATAATCTACTTGTCTATAAAGTTTGACGAACGTGTTTTGCCTCGTTTAGGAAATATTAAAAATTTTAAATTTCTTACTCAAAAAGGTTAATTTTTATATTTTAAGTAAACACAGCAATTTCACATTGTTCCATTAAATTAAATTAGTATACAAACGGAGCGTTCGCCTGTTAAATATTATATTAATTACTCTAAGAATTATAACATCTTTAAAAAAAAACCAGATTTGAGGTTACAAATATGCTTGTGAACCTTCATTTTTTGATTAATAATAACACGAAAAGAAAGAATATTTATATTATTTTAATATGCTTACTGAATTCAGAAAATGTTGGCGTTTCACATATTTTAAAATTAGAATTATTAAAAATATTGCCGTAACAGCTTACAGACAAAAGTCAGTGGATTGACCCATTTGAAATATTAAGAAAAAGTACGTTTTTCCCTAACCTCTAACCTAACATAATAAAATTTCAACAAGTTTTATAAATATTCAAATCTTCAGTCTCTCAGTGTAGTTTTGTCCAAATGTACATTTTTTTGAATGACGTCTATTACATTTTATAACCTTCTTTCAAATTCACCACCGGAGAGTTATCATTCAGGTCTGGACATTAACTATTCCTGTCTAGACAGGGTTCACTACTGTCTATTTCATTAATGTCCAAGACATTACTGAGTCCTTTCCAGACAGGAATGGTTCATGTCCAGAAAGCAATGAGTGCTGTCTAATTAAAATTTTTTATTTGGACAGGGACCACTCCTGTCCGGACAGTACTCAGTCATGTCTCATTTTCTCAGTGAAGGAGACATCGGTTCTCGATTCTTACGATTCTATCTGACAATGGAATCGATTCCGGAATCGATTTTTAGAAGAAGACTTGCACATCCCTAGGTGACATGTGACTTTTTAAGGGAGCCACAAACATTTTTCTTTCGAGGTAAAATTATCACTTAATTAAACTTAGACAATCAATTTATATAAAATTATTAATAAAAATACTAAATTATACTTTCTTCAACTATTTTCAGTAATAATATTGTACATTGCATTTAAAATTTCATTAAGTTCGAAGTAGAGAACTGGAGAAGTGAAATTGTTTATAAAATTATTAATAACAATACTAATTTTTTTTTTTTAAGTTATACACTCGTTTTAACGACCTTCCTGGCCCAATGAGTGTCCCCCGTAGGGAGTTCCTAGAATTGTACTTTGTATATATTCTTTTAAGAGTTTTTGCGTCTACAGAACGGCTTGAAATTAGGAGTATTCGCATTTGCCTGGATCACCCGGTATATTGGGTTTGCTCGCCAGTGGAGAGGGAAAACTGTAGAAAAACCTCACCAGAATACAACCGGTTTATCGACAGTCGAGTTCTAGTGATCTGCACAGGTCGATTACCGACAGTGCATATCATTATACCTCGACGTCTTTACCTTCCACTGAAGTTATCTCACAGCCGGAAAAAATCCCAGGCTCCCCGGGGCGCGAACCAAGCAAGCTTGACGCTTGACTTGGGGTGACCGTAGAGTCCAGGACCTTAACCAACTGAGCTAACACCGTGGTTATTTATAATTATTAAATTTTCTTTAAAATTTGAAAAATAGTTCAAATTTAAGGAGATGAACAAAAAGAACGAAGCGTGTACGACTAAAAACAATGATGCTATGGATTTGTTAATTAGTGATTGTTTAAACAATTTAAATGTTAAAAGAAAATTAAATTCTGCTTTTTTCAACAATCTGCAGCAATAATATTGTACATTTTGTATAAAATTTCAATAATTTCATGATAAGGAATTGGACAAATAAAATTGTTTATAAAATTTGTTTATAATAATTTTTATAATTTTAATCATTAATTAGTTATAAATATTGAATAATAGATAGATTTAGATTGATAAATATCAAGTAAATCATAAAAATATTTTTCTTCCACTAATTTGTTTATAACAAATACAAATATTTTTTAAACAATTAACTCACTATTAGAATTTGTTCTTTAATGATTACTTCAACATTTTTTGCCATTCCTAATTTATATATTGCGTTTCATGAAAAATTAAACTGGTTTAAATTGGAAATTTTTTTTCTTTTCATTTTTAACAATAAATAAACAAATGAAAACAACTATTGTTCGAAAAACAAAATCAGAGGTGTTATGCAGAATTTTGTTACCTTTAAATAAAAAAAAAAACTTCTAAATCGGTTAAGATTTGTGGACTCTATGTTAATTTGTCCACGAACGCTTTTTTGTCATAGTGCTACGTAGCGCAGAGCTACTGCTAAAGCTTTGCAGTGGTCCACAAAAAATGCAATATCTCGAGAACTATTGAAGTCTCCAAGATTTTCTTTTTTTTTAAATAAAGGTAAAAATACAGGGAATATTTTCATCCCAAACAGAAATCTCAACTTTTGGTACAAAATGACTAGAAATTAAATCAAAAATTTTTTTTTGACTTCTTTTTGGTCAAAATTTGGAAATTTTTTTTGTCATAAAATAAAATTAAACTACATATTTTTAACTACATTGTCTGTAAATTTTATTAAAATTCATAAAAAAGTTTCGGAGATATTAATTTTTGAAAAAAACGTAACTAAGATTTTCAACATAGCGTAGCGGCCGCTATTTTGAAAATTTTTCAAAATTCTTTTAGGATTAAATGTAACTTATATAAGACTATTATTTCCTACGGTTTCAAAGAAATCGGAGGACCACTTGCAAATCCTGATATTTTTGAAGAATTCTTACCCCTATTTAATTTATTAATTTAATTATTTAAAGTTAAAATCTGTTTAATTTTAGCGTTTGTGCAAAATACCATTTTGCTTAAATTGTACTATATACCAAACTTCAAAAAAGTTTTGTGTCAAAGATACTGACTCTAAATATTTATAAATATTTAAATTTTAAATGAAACAAATATTTTCAAATTTTTATTGGTAAAGAAATTTTCAAATCAGTGTCAATATCTGTAATGCTGTCATATGTATATATTAATTAATAATGACAGTCTCATCACTGCACTGTGAAGTGCTCGAAGCAGTTTATAAAATTTAGTACACATATGGGGCAAAATTTCTGAATTGTCCAGGTCAAAAAATAAAATTTATTCAAACTTTGCTAAAGAGTTGTTATTGTTAGTGGAAGTATAAATACCAAATATTTTCAAATTCCATAAAATAGTTTTTGAGTCACACAGTTTTAAACCTCGCGCGAGCAACCACTGGTTTCTCTAGCGCGCGCGGGTATTTGAGATGTATTATTGACAAAAGTATTTAGAGTTCCAGTCTAATTTTTACATATTTTATAGGAAAAAAGTCAAGCTTTCCATTGAGATAGGTTAAAATTTTTTTAAAAAATCCGTTTTCAAGATACAATCAAATTAAAACTTTTATCTTGAATTTCAAGGTCAAAGTTTCTTTTTACAAAAAAACGTTTATTTATTACAATCGAATAGTCTGTAAAAAAAACTTTAAAAATCACTATATGTATGTTAACTTTCATGCAATCTACTTAGAAATATAATAAGTTTAAAAAACTACATTTTAAAAAAATTAAAAACTTTAAAACTGTGTAACTCAAAAACTATTTCATGGAATTTGAAACTATTTGGTATTTACATTTCCACTAAAAATAAATACACTTTAGTAAAGTTTGAATAAATTTTATTTTTTGACCTGGACAATTCAAGAATTTTGCCCCATATGCGACGGTAGTGGGAAAGTTTAAGATACAAGTATCTGAAGCTAACATGTGGCGAGCGCCAACCACTGCGCGCCGCAGCGCATCTTACCCGCTTATTCATTGCTTAATATCAAGGATGGCATCGAGCAGGTCGTGTTGTATCGTATCGTGACGAACCACAACACGATAGACTTAGTCGAGTAGTATCGTAGCTCGCCACGATATGATGCGTCTGAAGCCATCGTGTTGAGGCTCGATACGATACGATGGAACTTCTTCCATCGTATCGTGGCTTGACACGATACGATGGACTGAGTTTCATCGTATCGTGTCAAGCCAGGATACGATGGACTAAGATCGATCGTATCGTGTCAAGCCACGATACGATGGAATGAGTTCAATCGTATCGTATCTAATCACGATGCGATAGACTGAGCTCAATCGTATCGTGTCCAACCACGATACGATGGACTAAGCTCAATCGTATCGGATCAAACCAAGATTCGATAGATTGAATTCCATTGTATCGTGGCGAGCCTACTACTTTCGTCGTAAATCGCGGAGCTTCGTTCAAATTCAAGCCCTCCTTATTATTTCATTTGGCCCTTTTATAGCATAATAAATGAATATAAAAATTAAAACAATACACTACATCAGACCATGCCCGAGCAGATAAAAAGTAACAAAAAATAGCTGATTCTGGAAAGTAAAGAGCTTTTTAAATAATTATTTTTATCATTATAAATTGTTCAAACAAATTGTTATAAACAATAACAAATAGACAAATAAAAAAATTTTTATCAGAAAGAAAGATTCTGTAAAGTGGAGAATATTTTAAATAATTAAATTTTACATTATAAGTTGTTTAAAAAATCAATTGTTTAAAGAAATTGTTATAAACAAATGGACAAATAAATTTTTATAAGAAAAGAAAATTCTTAAATGTAGAGAATGTTTTAAATAATTAAATTTTACATTATAAATTGCTTAAACAAATTGTTATAAACAAATGGACAAATATTAAAACTTTTGTAGGAAAAAAAGATTCTGAAAAGTAGAGAGTGTTTTAAATATTTAAATTTGACATTATAAATTGTTTAAAAAATTAATCGTTTCAACAAACTGATATAAACAAATAGACAAATAAATTTTTATAAGAAGAAAAGATTCTGAAAAGTAGAGAACGTTTTATATAATTAAGTTTTACTTTATAAGTTGTTTAAACAAATTGTTATAACCAAATGGACAAATAAATTTTTATAAGAAAAATAGATTCTGAAAAGTAGAGAATGATTTAAATAATTAAATATTACATTACAAATTGTTTAAGAAATTAATTGTTTAAACAAATTGTTATAAACAAATGGACAAAAAAATTTTTATAAGAAAAGATAATTCTTAAAAGTAGAGAATGTTTTAAATAATCAAATTTTACATTATAAATTGTTAAACAAATTGTTATAAACATATGGACAAATATTAAAAATTTTATCAAAAAAATAGATTTTGAAAAGTAGAGAATGTTTTAAATAATTAAATTTTACATTATAAATTGCTTAAACAAATTGTTATAAACAAATGGACAAATATTAAAACTTTTATCAGAAAAAAAGATTCTGAAAAGTAGAGAATGTTTTAAATATTTAAATTTTACATTATAAATTGTTTAAAAAATTAATCGTTTTAACAAATTGTTATAAACAAATAGACAAATAAATTTTTATAAGAAAAGAAGATTCTGAAAAGTAGAGAATGTTTCAAATAATTAAATATTTCATTAAAAATTGTTTAGAAAATTAATTGTTTAAACAAATTGTTACATACCTAGTTTAATATTTTTATATGTTTATTATGATAACTTGTTACTCTGATTATATCTTTGGCTATGGCATTTTGATTCATTTTATAATTTATGTATATCGCTCGGTGTATCGGGTTTTTTTAAGGACTCACCAGCTCTATGAACTCATCTTTCGTAATAAATCAATCAATTAAATGGACAAATATTAAAACTTTTATCCAAAATAAAATTCGGAAAAGTGGAGAATGTCTTAAATAATTTAATTTAACATTATTAGTTACTTAAACACATTCTTATAAACAAATTGTGACAGCAGTCTAACGTCACGTAATGTTTCACTACAGAAAACGCTGAAATAACGTTAATGAATGTTACTATATAATAAGCGGTAAAATACGAACGATTAAATAGATATATATCAATTATATTTCAATAACGATTAACAATAGATTCACTTTACGTTCTTTCAATCTTTTTTCGAATATTTTTTAAACCTTTATAAGCTTCAAGATTTTAAAATGCCGAAAAAAAGGGGTTTTAATTTTATGACTTGAAAATATACGGAAACGAACATCTGGTATCATAAATCCGGACCGTAATTTGAGAATATGCTTAATTACTCGGTATATCAATTTTTAGTTTTTTTTGCGGCTTAACAAATGTCGGCAGTTAAACTTGTTGACCTTTTAGGTTTTTATTGAATAAAAGTCTCGAGTACTCGAACTTTTATGATAGAAAAATACAATTTTGGAATATTTCAGTACTTGAAACTTTGAAAGCGTTTTTCTCAAAACTATATTTTTCAAGTCGGGCGACACATTAGCGCCTACAATTTTTAACCGATCTTGCTCAAATTTTAACTGCAGCTTCATAATGACATTTTCAAGTGAACTACGTAGGATTTTTTCGAAAAATTAAAATTTGCCAATTCTGTGGTTGATTTTCAAGCAATTTTTCTATCAAAATTCGTATTTTTTCTTAATATTGACGCCATTTTTTTTTAAATCGATATTTCTTAAAAATCCTACGTAGTTCAGAAGCTTTTAGCATCTTGTTTCAAAATAATTTTGGGTTTTTGTTCTAGATTAAAAATTACGACCTGTAGTATGTCGCCCGTGCAAGGTCCTCGAAGATAAGGGGTTTAAACTTATCAGCCACTGTGCCGCCATTTTTATTTTAAAAAATGTTTTAATGTATTTTAACATACTTTAAGCTATGTTTTTTTATATGCTAAAACCCAGACCTTAATAAATTTTATAGCTTTATACAAAAAATTCAGAAAAATGACTATACTTTTACTGCGCGCAAGGTAGTATTACCCCTTAAGCAATTAATTTATTTAACAATTTATAATGTTAAATTTAATTATTTCAAACATTCCCCACTTACCTCAATCTCTTTTTCTGATGAAAGATTTAATATTTGTCAATTTGTTTCTAACAATTTCTCTAAACAATTAATTTTTTCGACAATTTTGCATTCTTTATGGGTTTTTCCTATCGGTAAATTTCATGTTTTATTGCCAGAAAGGCCCAGAGACCCGCGGTTCGGATTTATGATACCAGATGTTTGTTTCCGAATATTTTCAAGTCGTAAAATTGAAAGCCCTTTTTTTTGTCGAAAACGTGACATTTTCGGATCTTCAAGATTATGAAGGTTTAATGAATATTCGAGAAAAGATTTCAAGAACATAAAGAAAATCTATTGTTGATCGTTATTAAAATATAATTAATATCTATCTATTTAATCGTTCATATTTTACCGCTTATTATATAGTAACATTTATTAACGTTATTTCAGCGTTTTCTGTAGTGAAACATTACGTGACGTTAGACTGCTGTCACAATTTGTTTATAAGAATGTGTTTAAGTAATTAATAATGTTAATTTAAATTATTTAGGACATTCTCCACTTTTCAGAATTTTATTTTGGATTAAAGTTTTAATATTTGTCCATTTGATTGATTGATTTATTACGAAAGATGAGTTCATAGAGCTGGAGAGTCCTTAAAAAAACCCGATATACCGAGCGATATAAATAAATTATAAAATGAATCAAAATGTCATATCCAAAGATATAATCAGAGTAACAAGTTATCATAATAAACATATAATAATATTAAACTAGGTATATAGCAATTTGTTTAAACAATTAATTTTCAAAACAATTTATAATGTAAAATTTAATTATTTAAAACATTCTCTACTTTTCAAAATCTATTTTTTTGATAAAAGTTTTAATATTTGTCCATTTGTTTATAACAATTTGTTTAAACAATTTATAATGTAAAATTTAAATATTTAAAACATTCTCTACTTTTAAGAATTTTCTTTTCTTATAAAAATTTATTTGTCCATTTGTTTATAACAATTTGTTTAAACAATTAATTTTCAAAACAATTTTTAATGTAATATTTCATTATTTAAAACATTCACTACTTTTCAGAATGTGTTTTTCTTATGAAAATTTATTTGTCCATTTGTTTATAACAATTTGTTTAAACAATTTATAAAGTAAAACTTAATTATTTAAAACATTCTCTACTTTTCAGAATTTTCTCTTCTTATAAAAATTTATTTGTCTATTTGTTTATAACAATTTGTTAAAACGATTAATCTTTTAAACAATTAATAATGTAAAATTTAATTATTTAAAACATTCTCTACTTTTAAGAATTTTCTTTTCTTATAAAAATGTATGTGTTTATTTGTTTATAACAATTTGTTTAAACAATTAATTTTTTTAATAATTTATACGGTAAAATTTAATTACTTAAAACATTATCTGCTTTTCAGAATTTTTTTTTGTGATGAAAAATTTAATATTTGTCCATTTGTTTATGAGAATTTGTTTCAACAATTTATAATGTAAAATTTAATAATTTAAAACATTGTCTACTTTTCAGAATCTTTTTTTCTTTTAAAAATTTATTTGTCCATTTGTTTATAATTTATAATTATATTTATAATTTATAATGTTTAATTTAATTATTTGAAATAGTCTCCACTTTCCTAAACCTTTTCTTCTGATAAAAATTTTATTATTTGTCCATTTGTTTAAACAACTTATAATGTAAAATTTAATTATTTAAAATACTCTCCATTTTACAGAATCTTTCTTTCTGATAAAAATTTTTTTATTTGTCTATTTGTTATTGTTGATAACAATTTGTTTGAACAATTTATAATGATAAAAATAATTATTTAAAAAGTTCTTTACTTTCCAGAATCTGCTATTTTTTTGATACTTTTTATCTGCTCGGGCATGGTCTGATGTAGTGTATTGTTTTAATTTTTATATTCATTTATTATGCTATAAAAGGGCCAAATGAAATAATAAGGAGGGCTTGAATTTGAACGAAGCTCCGCGATTTACGACGAAAGTAGTAGGCTCGCCACGATACAATGGAATTCAATCTATCGAATCTTGGTTTGATCCGATACGATTGAGCTTAGTCCATCGTATCGTGGTTGGACACGATACGATTGAGCTCAGTCTATCGCATCGTGATTAGATACGATACGATTGAACTCATTCCATCGTATCGTGGCTTGACACGATACGATCGATCTCAGTCCATCGTATCCTGGCTTGACACGATACGATGAAACTCAGTCCATCGTATCGTGTCAAGCCACGATACGATAGAAGAAGTTCCATCGTATCGTATCGAGCCTCAACACGATGGCTTCAGACGCATCATATCGTGGCGAGCTACGATACTACTCGACTAAGTCTATCGTGTTGTGGTTCGTCACGATACGATAGGATACAGTCACATCGTAGTAGATCGTGGGCGCGCCCATCCTTGCTTAATATCTCGAAAACAAAAAAAAGAACATTCTGAAATTTGGTATACTTATAGAAAAAAAACCTCAGCTTTTAATTGCAATAATTTATTTTACAATCGAAGGGGTCGATTTTGATGAAAATCGCTTTATTTTTAATTGTACAAAATCAAGGTTAAATAATAAATATAATAAAAAATTTTAAGAATCGAAAGAGCATCAAAAAATCTATAAAAATCACTTGGGCCAAAATTTTTTTCACCACGTTTACAAGTAGCAAAAATTAAAATGTAAAACGATACTTTACAAAATTCCAAATATTTTTAGAATAATAATTTTTGAAAAAAATTAAAAACTTTTTATCCCACAAGCACAAAAATGGCGCTTTTAGATGCCTGTAGACAGGGTCTAAACGCATTCATTTGTTCGGCCGTGTGAAAATGGCGTTCATTCTTTCCCTAGGGAAAAAATGAACAGCTGATCCATGCATTTTTTTCACCTTAGGGAAAAAAGGACGCCATTTTCATACGGTCAAACAAATGAACGCATTTCGACCCTAACCTACAAACATTTAAAAGCACCTCTTTTATGCCTTTGGAATAAAAAGTATCGTAAGCAACACGGGTTTAAAGTCAGTCCAATTTGTTTACAATGATGTTTGTGTACGAGTGACAGTCGAGGGCGAAGCCCGAGACAAAACGAGTAAACAATATTACTACTATTTGGCTTAAAACGCATTTGGCCTGAATTCCATTTAGTCTCAACACATTTGGCCTAAATACCATTTAGACCTATTTAGATTTATTTAGATTTAGATTTATTTAGATTTATTTAGCCTAAAAACCATTTGGCCTGAAAGTCATTTAGCCTAATATCCATTAGGCTTAAAAATCATTTAGGTTAAATCCCATTCAGCCTAAAACTCATTTGGCCTAAAAATCTTATAGCCTTAAGGCTGTTGGAAGGAGAAAATATGCAGTGGTCCTCAAACACTTTCCCCTCCGCTGCTAAAAAATTTGGACTTATGAATTTTTTTTAAAAAAAACCGGACACTTTTTTGACGAAACGGCTCTTTATTACTAAAGTATTTGAGATAAGGAATTTTTCAAACCTATGATTTACTCGAACCAATGTTTCTACGAGTCGGATTGACCGAAAAAACGGGAAAACCCCGATTTTTTAAAGTTTTAAAAAATAAAATTATGCTAACGTAGGGCACCTCAGGAAACTCCAACGAAGTCAGAAATTACTTTTAGTTTGGCAAAAATTTAGTAGTCTGTACAATATGGTGCCAAAGTCATGTAATATTTACTTACTAAAGAAGTGCCAAAGCGTACTCTATTACGACTAATGCTTTTTTTTAGAAAAATATAAAAATATTAGCATATAATGAACAGAAGTTATTATTCATACATTCAATAACCGGAAAATGGAAAAATGTTAATATATTTTGTTGCCCTTTGTTTTTTTTATGACAATAAATAATGAGTTTCATTTACAAAGAAATCATGTGAAAAAAGTGTGCCAAAAAAAAGTGACGCTAGGTGAAGTCTTCTGTCTATGATTTTTATGTAGCCTTAAATGTTGTGTACCAGATCTGAAAAATTCGGCAGCGCATATTTGCGCCATTTTATGTTTTGCGCATTTCAGTGCACCCATGTTCGTACTCGCGCATGGAGACAAATGTACAATAGGCTTACTGCAACACTTTGTATTTAAAATCTACTTTTTTTATTCTCAATAATACAACTTTTTAAGACGAATGTAACCAGTTACTAACTAAAAACTGAAAATAACAATACTATCAAATGTTTAAACCAAGTATTATTGTTTAATTTCATCTTTTTATTTATTTAAGCTACAGAGTTGCAACTTGTTCTCAATTTTACAACTTTGTAAGCTGAATGTTACAAATTACTAACAACAAACTTAAAATAACAATTTACCAATTGTTTAAACAAATTATAATTCCGTAATTACAACTTTTCTTTAAAGTAAGCTACAGAATTACAACTTTTTCTCAATTTTACAATTTTTTAAGATAAATGATATTAATTACTAAGAAAAAACTAAAAATAATATTACTACCAAAAGTTTAAACAAATTGCGAGACAAATTGTAATTCTGTAATTTCAACGTTTCATCCATTTAAGCTACAGAGTTGCAACTTTTTCTCAATTTTTCAACTTTTCAAGCTGAATGATACTAATTACTGACAACAAACTAAAAATATCAATTCTATGAAACGTTTAAACCAATTAGAATTATTTTTTATTCAATTAAACTTCAGAGTTGTAATATTTCCCACTTTTGCAAAGATTTAACCTGAATGATATTATTACTTTGAAAAAACAAAAGTAATTACTATTTACATTTTGATTATGTTAATAAAAAAAATGGTTAATTTAACCATGGTATTTTGTTCCTCGTCTCTTGTAATAAATTTATTAAAATCGGACATTAATATTACATCTCTGTCCGCCACATCTTTCGTTACTCTTAATTAAGAAAAGAGGTCAGCTTTTTAACATTTTGATTATAATCAATTGTTGAAAGTCTTTACTCAATAATTCCGTCTAGTAGGATTGTTTGATTGTATTTTAACAAAATATCACACCGTTATAGTTTCCAAAAAGGATAGTTTATTGTTATTTTTTATCCCACAGGCACAAACATGGCGCTTTTAGATGCCTGTAGGCAGGGTCTAAACGCATTCATTTGTTCGACCGGGTAAAAATGTCTTCCATTTTTTCCCTAGGGAAAAAATGAACAGCTGATCCATGCATTTTTTTCACCTTAGGGAAAAAAGAACGCCATTTTCATACGGTCAAACAAGTGAATGCATTTAGACCCTAACCTACAAACATTTAAAAGCACCTCTTTTGTGCCTTTGGAATAAAAAGTATCGTAAGCAACACGGGTTTAAAGTCAGTCCAATTTGTTTACAATGATGTTTGTGTACTCGTTTTGTCTCGGGCTTCGCCCTCGACTGTCACTCGTACACAAACATCAGCGTAAACAAATGGCTGCCTTTAACCCCTTGTTGCTTAATATACTATTAAACTCGAATACGTCACATTCGTACAACTGTTATGAACACAAAATGGAGAACCAGTCAACAATCCATCGAGAAATGAATGGGAAATGTTTTATGCTTTTCGTAAGTACACTGAGAGAAATAGATGGTAAGAACTTTACTATCTTTGATGGTAGAGAGGTTATGTTACACTCTACCATCACAGATGTTACACCGTACCATGTAGATGCTAAATCATACCATTCAGATGCTATCAGATGCTAACCCGTACCATCCAGATGTTATCCCGTACCATCTAGATTCTTGTCCGTATATTTAAGATCAGATATGGTATCTGGAACCATCTGGATGGTACCCCGTGGCATCTATTTCTCTCAGTGTAACTGGTAACATGCAGATTGTTAACTTGCAAAATTGAGAGAAAATTTTAACTTTGAAGCTTAATTTGATGGAAAGTTAATATTAAAGATTTATAATATTTGTTTAAAAAAATGGTTAAACTGTTATTTTTAGTTTGTTGGCAGTAATTTGAATTGAGGGTCCGGATCGAACAACTGCATATGCACTCGAAAACGCGTAAAAGTATTGTCCACAGAAAAATTTTCAAGTGAATTTTCAAAGTCAAAAAATTAATATTTTTTTAATTTAGAGTTGTAGATAAGTTAAAAACACACCTTGTTTCAAATAAAATTTTTTTCTACAGCGCATATTTTTAATAGAAAAAAATAAAGTGAAATTTTTTTTTACAAAAATGAATTATATTTTAATAATTACTTCGTCATATCTCGGCTAAATATTGTTGAAATATATTGAAACTTGGTACATTAACTCAGTATATAATGGGGATGACTATGGTTTAAGCGAAAATCCAAAAAATTCTGCTCTGTTCTGTTCTGTTTGAGATTGATTATACTTAAAGCGAAGAAGTTTCGTGTTTACAATTAAAGAAGTTTTTTACCAAGTTTCAAAAAGATTGAACAATAACACTGTCCGACAAAATCAATCTTCATTTCTGCCCCAAGGTTCAAATACATCGCTTTCGAAAGATTTTTTTACGCTGATTACGAATCCGTAAAGGAAATTGCTCTATCACGTAAAGTTTTTGAGAAAATTAAGGTCAAAAAGTCAAATATGCGCTTTTTCGATTACTTGACACCTGGAATAAAAATATTTTGAGACGTGCTATAACTTTGGCTTTAGGCTTAAATTAAAGCTTAAATCATCAACAACAGATTTAGAAAAAGAAAAGTTGAATCCATTTTTAAAATTGAGCTAGAACTCAATTTTTCTGCAAGTTTAATTTTAACCAAATCTGCAATTGTTCGTACACTCCATATAACAGATTGTCAATTGTTTAAATGTGACAAGTGGTATGAATATTAATTTTATCTAAAGCTTTTGAAATTCATTCGATTTTAATATCGGTTTCAATTAATTAGAACTTAATACATTTAAATTTATTTTATTTAGTTAATTGATTAAATACATAAAATTAAATATTTGCTTTATTAAATAAACATTAGATAACTTTGTTTTATTTTACAAATTAAATGCAAACAATCTTTTCATCCTCTTTTCGAGGTTCTTTTTGTATTATTGTGAGGACATTATAGTGTTAAATAAAAATACATTTATTAGTTTTTATTTGTTAGTTATTTATGGGTGAAAGGGACCTTAGCTGCAAAACATTGGATTTTGATTTTTTATTACACCGAAAAAAATGAATAGGTTATTTGACTATGCTCCTAGTTACGAGAGGAGCCCACTAGGAATTCAGAGTCACATTAACTAGGATCCTGGATATCTTAACCAGGATTCCTAGCTAAAGTAACTCTGAAATCCTAGTGGGCTCCTCTCGTAACTAGGAGCATAGTCAAATCGCCTATTCATTTTTTTCGGTGTATGAATCAATAAAATTTGAGTTGCTCTTTCACATACAGAAATCAAAAATTGTTTATGTCTATTAGTTTTTGTGTTATTAGCGATGAAACATAGGCATAACATAATAACAACAAAGGCAGGCTCGTCTTCAAACGCCTGTCCTGAAAAATTCAAAACATTCAATTTTAAATCTTTATTATCAATCAATAGACTTTGAGTTGCTCTTTCACATACAAAAAAGAAATTTTTTTATGTCTATTAGTTTTTGTGTAATTGGGTATGAAACATAGGCACAACCTAACAATAACTTAGTCAGGCTCAACTTCAAACGCCCGTCCCGCACAATTCATTTCTTGCAGCTAAGGTCCCTTTCACCCTGGAACGACACATATGTTTAAAAATTATTCAAGATATATTTTTTAATTTTTTCAAAGATTTTTTCCGATACCAGTGAATTTTTGTTTTTCATTTAAAACATTTTTTTAGCTAAATTTAATAAAATCAAGTTCCGATTTTATACGTGGGTCATTCTTTGAGAAAGTACAAATGACCCGTTCACGATGTTTTTATTAAAAAATAGTAAAATTAATTTAATTTATTAAAAACTTTGCCAGCCTTACGATAAAATTCATCAATCTTCAATTAAATTACACGAGAAACACAAAAAAAGTCAAATTAACTGATGAAATATAACTGAAATTATAGTGCTATAATTCAGTTATAATTCAGTTATAATTCAGTTACATTTTAGTTAATTTGAAACTTTTTTTTTGTTTCTCGTGTGATTTAATTAAAGATTGCTGATATCGTATGGCTGGCAAAGTTTTTAATAAATTAAATTAATTTTACTATTTTTTAATAAAAACATCGTGAACGGGTCATTTGTACTTTCTCAAAGAATGACCCACGTATAAAATCGGAACTTGATTTTATTATATTTACCCAGATAACCAGCGTACAATTACTGTACACGGTCGAGTCCATACCAAGTGATCACACCAATTTCAGTCATATTGAGTAATATTTACGAAATTGATATTTTGGGTTCCTTTAGGAGTAAAAAAAATAAATTTTAATTATTTTTAAAAAATTCAAAATATTTTCGAAAATATTCAAATTCAAAATTTTGAGTACTATTTTTTTTGTTTTATCATAACTTCTGTAATTTTGAAGCAATTAAGATCATTTTTTTTTAAATTACTCGTATTGAAATACTCTTTCAAGAAAAATTATAATAATTAAGAAATTGTTTATAATTAAATTTTTATTAAAAAAATTAAATTATTTATTTAAACAAAATCTAAAGTATATCATCGATCTTTTTCAAAAAATTCATAAACATAGCCTATAATGTGCTTAAAAATTTAAGCCAAAGAAAAAGATGGTATGTATTATAGTTTTTGAGAAAAAAATTATTAAGTTATGCTAGCGCGGCGCAGACCGGTGTCACCGCTACTCAACGCGTAGTTCCGTAGTAACCGAAATGTATGTATATTATTACATAATATAAATACAGTTAATCGTCATGTTTATTTTTTTATTTTACAAATTGTGCTGTGCACAGAATTTGAAAAAATTTTTGTTTCAATTTTATTCTCAAGGGGTACGAAGGAATGAAATTTTTGTGTACCTTTAATGGTCATAGCTTGATTAAATCTTTCACTTAACAATTGTTTTTCAGCTTCATATTCTGCGTAATTACAAAATTCTACATTAATTTTCTCTAAACTGGATTTTGCCCACTCGTATAAGTCAAGAGGAGTAACAATTTGATTGTTTAATGGTCGTTGTAAACTTGCTTCTTTCAACTATTTTCAAACTATTTTTATCATTCTTTAAGGGGAGAGATAGGTGAAATTTTAACTCAACAAAATTTTTGATGCTCAGAGGTGTCATTTTTTTTCTTACATCAATTAAGATGTAGAATTATGGTATTACATAAAAATTAAAAAACAATATTTTTTTGGTCATTTTCGAAATTTTATTTTTCAAAATCCATACGATGGATTGTAGAAAATCATTTAAAAATCCCACAAAAAAATTGTCGATGGAAAAAATGAAAATTGTGAAAGAGGTTTAATTTTTAAAATTTAAGTTTTTCTTAGAATAAATTTCTCAAACTCCGCAAATTATTTGTTTCTCTATTTTCGACATTACCCCATAATTTTAGGTCTAAAATTGCATAAGAAAAAAAATTAACACCCCTGAACATCGCGAATTTTGATAATTTTACCAGTCCATTATTTTTCTTTCTTCAGTTTTAAATTATTTTAATTATTCACTTATTTTCATTTATTTTTACCAGTTTTTAATTATATTAATTATTTTTCAATTGATTTAACAAATTTTCAATTATTATTCTTAAATTTTAATAATTTTCCCAATTTTTAGTTATTTTTATTATTTTTCTATAAATTACCAATTTTTTAATTACTTTTTTTTACTTTAATTATTTTCTCCGATTTTTTTAATTCTAAAGTTTGATGTCCATGTACTATGAAAAGAACAGTGTGACTTTCTGAAGCTTATAATTTAAATATAATACACTAACTATATTTACATTATGTAAAAATATACATACATTTCGGTTACTACGGAACTACGCGTTGAGTAGCGGTGACACCGGTCCGCGCCGCGCTAGCATAACTTAATAATTTTTTTCTCAAAAACTATAATACATACCATCTTTTTCTTTGGCTTAAATTTTTAAGCACATTATAGGCTATGTTTATGAATTTTTTGAAAAAGATCGATGATATACTTTAGATTTTGTTTAAATAAATAATTTAATTTTTTTAATAAAAATTTAATTATAAACAATTTCTTAATTATTATAATTTTTCTTGAAAGAGTATTTCAATACGAGTAATTTAAAAAAAAATGATCTTAATTGCTTCAAAATTACAGAAGTTATGATAAAACAAAAAAAATAGTACTCAAAATTTTGAATTTGAATATTTTCGAAAATATTTTGAATTTTTTAAAAATAATTAAAATTTATTTTTTTTACTCCTAAAGGAACCCAAAATATCAATTTCGTAAATATTACTCAATATGACTGAAATTGGTGTGATCACTTGGTATGGACTCGACCACACACCATGTACCTTTGCACTATACTAGTACCATACGTGTATAAAGGTACTGATTTTCGAAGTACTGATACTAAATTAGTACAGTGCCAGTAGGTATGTACATTTTTATTACATTTGTACGACGTACTAGTATCGTACTAGTATTACACTTGTATGTAATAAATAGAAACTTTAATATTTTCACTTAGTATGACGTACTAAATAAATATGGAGTCGTACCAGAGTCGTACTACTCCGCCATCTTGAAAAATAATTTGTCAGTTTGAGTAATTAGTAAGAGTATAATACAAGTACAGTGCCAGTACATCATACTGTTGAATAAAAAAGAGTATGCACATCCTGGTACTGTACTATTTTAATGCAAGTATCTCAACATAATTACGCTATACTCGTATAATACTAGTACAATGCGAAGGTACATGGTAAGTACAGAGCCGGTATACCGGGTACTTTGGATTAGTACGCTTGGCTATCTGGGTAGCTAAAAAAATGTTTTAAATGAAAAATAAAAATTTACTGGTATCGGAAAAAATCTTTGAAAAAATTAAAAAATATATCTTGAATAATTTTTAAACATATTTTATTAATTTAAAAAACATTAATTTAAAAAAACTTATAATAAAAAATTTTGAAATAACATTTAAAGAAAAGAACTGCTTTTATGCAATTCAGAAAAGTATTCCTAAGGTTAAAAGAGAGACACAATTGAAAGGAATTTGATTGTCTTCAAATAAAAAAATCTTAAAAAAGGATTCCTGAAAAATAACAACAACAAAACTACGAGCATCTTATAAACGAACGAATAAACATATTTCAGAAAAAATGTGTAACATATAATAACATAAATATGTACATTAATGGGATAACGCAGCAATATAAAAAAATATGGTGAAGGACAAAACTTTTGTCTAAAAAGTGATGCCTTTCTAGTTTAAATGCTACTTAACCTAGAAGAACCAACATCCATTCGGCAAAATAAATTATACTACGACTGGTATCTCCAAAACACACAAAAATTGTTTAATCAGTCATTATTATTATTATTTTCCATAAATAACTAACAAATAAAAACTAATAAATGTATTTTTATTTAACACTATAATGTCCTCACAATAATACAAAAAGAACCTCGAAAAGAGGATGAAAAGATTGTTTGCATTTAATTTGTAAAATAAAACAAAGTTATCTAATGTTTATTTAATAAAGCAAATATTTAATTTTATGTATTTAATCAATTAACTAAATAAAATAAATTTAAATGTATTAAGTTCTAATTAATTGAAACCGATATTAAAATCGAATGAATTTCAAAAGCTTTAGATAAAATTAATATTCATACCACTTGTCACATTTAAACAATTGACAATCTGTTATATGGAGTGTACGAACAATTGCAGATTTGGTTAAAATTAAACTTGCAGAAAAATTGAGTTCTAGCTCAATTTTAAAAATGGATTCAACTTTTCTTTTTCTAAATCTGTTGTTGATGATTTAAGCTTTAATTTAAGCCTAAAGCCAAAGTTATAGCACGTCTCAAAATATTTTTATTCCAGGTGTCAAGTAATCGAAAAAGCGCATATTTGACTTTTTGACCTTAATTTTCTCAAAAACTTTACGTGATAGAGCAATTTCCTTTACGGATTCGTAATCAGCGTAAAAAAATCTTTCGAAAGCGATGTATTTGAACCTTGGGGCAGAAATGAAGATTGATTTTGTCGGACAGTGTAATTGGCCGAAATATACGAATTCTAAGAAACCGGCCGTTTCTGACAACAGTCTGGTCGCGTCGCAAGCATTTGCCAAGGACAGTCAACAACCGGCGTTTTACTTCTTGCGACGCGACGCTATTGTTGTCAGATACGGCCGGTTTCTTAGAATTCGTATATTTTGGCCAATTATTGTTCAATCTTTTTGAAACTTGGTAAAAAACTTCTTGTAGTGCTGCCCACGAGACCAAGACTAGTCTCGGTCTCGTCTCAACTCGTCTTGGTCTCGTAACCGAGACTCATTGAGGATAAAACGAGACGAGACCGATACAAAGTTTCTCGAGACCGTGACTCTAGACGAACATTTAAAACAAAAAAAATATTATTACGAGAATTTACTTATTATTTTTAAGTTAAGTTATTAATTTATATAAATAATTTATGTAATTAATTAACAGGCAAATATTTTTCAACTAAACATTTTTGTTTTTTTTTTATAAATAATTAATAAAATAAAAAATTAATTAAATTTAATTATTATTATTCAATTATATATGATATTATTTAGAGTCAGTTTCGGGTGCAGGAAATTTCCCAAAAATCCAAAAGGTCGAATATCCATTTTGTCGAATTTCCAAATGATCGAATATCCAAATAGTCGAATTTCCAAACTGTCGAATCTCCAAATGTTCGAATTTCCAAATGTTCGAACTTTTTTTTTCATGTAAGTTTCCTATCTATGAAATGTGTTGGTATAGTAGAAATTTAGTGCGCGAAATTTAAAATCTTTAAAATTTAAATTTTGCGTATTTGTCAACTCTACTATACCAACATATTTCATAGATAGGAAACTTACATGAAAAAAAAAGTTCGAACATTTGGAAATTCGAACATTTGGAGATACGAACATTTGGAGATTCGACAATTTGGAAATTCGACAATTTGGAAATTCGACTATTTGGATATTCGATCATTTGAAAATTCGACAAAATAGATATTCGACAATTTGGATATTCGAAAATTTGGAAATTCGACCATTTGGAAACTCGACCATTTGGAAATTCGACAATTTGGAAATTCGACAAAGTGTATATTCGACAATTTGAAAATTCGACAATTTGGACATTCGACAAAATGGACGTTCGAAAATTTGGAAATTCGACAATTTGGATATTCGATCATTCGGAAATTCGACAAAATAGATATTCGACAATTTGGAAATTCGATAAAATGGATATTCGAGAATTTGGTAATTCGACAGTTTGGACATTCGACAAAGTGGATATTCGACAATTTGGAAATGCGAGATTTTGAATATTCGACAATTTAGAAATTCGAAAAAGTAGATATTCGACAATTTGGAAATTCGACAATTTAGAAATTCGACATAATGGATATTCGACCAAATGGATGTTCGACAATTTGGAAATTCGACAATTTAGATATTCGATTATTTCGAAATTCGACAAAATGGATATTCGACCATTTGGATATTCGACCGTTTGGAGATTAGACTTTTTGAAATTCGACCATTTGGATATTCGACCTTTTGGGTTTTTGGGAAATTTTCTGCACCCGGTCAGTTTGGGTAATTCCGAACAGAATTTTTAATTTTCACGAATAGCGTAAGTTTTTTATTTTAAAAGGCAATTCTGTCGATTTTCTTTTGCATTTACTTGTTACGTCACTTCCCTAGAATAATTACAAGAGTTAGTAGAATTTATAGGTGACCTTGAATCGCGAAAAACTGCTGTTCGCCATTACCTCGACAATTTTGGGGTAATAGCGACCAGAATTTTTTTTAAAGAAAGTGTAAAAAGAAAGTTATCTAAAGTATATTACTGTAAAGGGATGAAATAGCTTGAAAAAAATTCGTAGTAGGTACATGATACTTCAATTAGTTGAATGATAATGTATCATATAAGTTCAAAAATCAACCATGCCTTTTGTAACAATGTAAAAAATAAAATAACTTGAAGTAATATTAAGGGATTTATCTTAAACTTGGTAATTTTAATACTCAACGAGACCGAGACTGAGATCGAGACCATAATTTCCGAGACCAAGACCGAGATCTTCAATTTTGATATTTAACGAGACCGAGACGAGACAGCATGAAATCTCGTCTCTTCTCGTCTCGTGGGCAGCACTAATTTTTTCACTCCTGAAAACATAGAAATGTTTAAAAAATAAAGAAAATAATTTAAATTTAAGCAAAATACTTGAAAATTTTAGAAAGAAATTGAAAACAATTGAATAATGAAAAATTAAAGAAAATAATTGAAAATTGAAAAAAATGATTGAAAATTAAGATAAATAATTTAAAATTAAAAAGAAAATTAAAATTTGAGAATAGTACATTGTGCACCAAGTATCGGAAGCAGCTGTTTTCCGACGAGGGCAAAGTTTGCTGCTCGAGCGAAGCGAGAGCATAAATTTGCACGAAGACGGAAAATGCACTTTCATACGTGGTGTACACGATATTTTGTGCAACACCTTTTCAGGGAAAAGCACTAATTAAAGAGATATGTGTAATTTACGAAAAAGCATTATTTTTGTGGCTCCATTTTTGCTGAATTTCTGGTCTCGGATAATCCGATGGGTCGCGGACATTTCCACCAAAGCCCAATTGACCGAATTTGTAATTGGCCGAAATTTAATTGTCCGAATTTGTAATTCTACAAACTTGCATTTGTCAGAATTTGCAATTCCCCGAACTTGCGTTTGTCCGAGCTATTAACTTCCCGAATTTGTATTTGTCATAACTTTCAAATCATCAAACTGACATTTGCCAAAACATTTAAATCGACGAAATTGCATTTGTTAAAATTTTTAACTCCTCGAACTCGTATTCGTCTGAACTTTTAAATCCACGAACTTGCATTTGCCCGAACTTTGAAATCACCGAACTTGCATTTGTCAAAATATTCAATTACCAGAATTTGCATTTGTCCGAACTTTGAAATCACCAAATTTGCATTTTTCCGACCTTTGAAATCACCGAACTCGCATTTAGCAGAATATTCAACTGTCCAAATTTGCAACTGTCAAAACTTCTAAATCCCTGAATTTGCATTTGTCCAAACTTTAAAATCTCCGAACTTACATTCGCCCGAATTTTGAAATCTCCGAATTTGTAATTGTCCGAACTTTGAAATCACCGAACTCACGTTTGGCCGAACTCTTAAGTCTCCGAATTTGCATTTGGCTGAACTTTTAAATTACCGAACTTGCATTTTTCCGAACTTTTAAATCACCGAACTTGCTTTTGTCAAACTCCTTAAGTCACCGACTACTCGTGTCCCCGAATTTGCATTTGTCCGACCATCGGAAAGTATGTTTTCTAAAGGAGTCTTATGATTGGATGGTAATGTTACCGGGAAATTTACCATCCAATCATAAGACTCCTTTAGAAAACATACTTTCCGATGGTCGGACAAATGCAAATTCGGGGACACGAGTAGTCGGTGACTTAAGGAGTTTGACAAAAGCAAGTTCGGTGAAGTTGAGTTAAAAGTGTTGAATTGAGTTAAAAAAATTTAAGTATAAGTTTTTTTGGTTGCTTGTGGCCTCAACTTTAATACTCAATATTCAAATTCAAACGCTTTCATTGAAATTGAAATTGAAATTGAAATTACTGCACTCGCTTCGCTCGGGCAGCAAATTTTGCTATCGTCGGAAAACACCTCCTTTCTGCGCTTGGTGCACAATACTATTCTATTCACAGTACTATTCTGTACAGTTTTTGGCTAAGAATGCAGCAAAATTTACTTTGCTGCACTAGTACAAGAATGACCTATTTTGCGTTTTCTTTGGACGCATGATAAGTGGTACTTTTCTTGTAGGTGTTGCACAAAATAATTGGAAAAATTACATTATATATTTTAAATAAAGGAAAATTGAAGAAAATTTCAGAAAAATATTTAAAACTTTCAGAAAATTATTGAAAAAAAATAAAATATTTAAAAATTAGAAAATATAAATGAAAAAAGATAAACATAATTTAAAAATGAAAAAATTAATATAGAAAATAATATAAGCAATTGAGGACTTCCGGTTTGGCTTGTGAACTGCCTGTACGCGTTTCGTTGATTGTGGGCGTTCTTTTGAGAATAATTGTCAGTTTCGGTGGTGTGCAAGTTCAAGGAGTGGTTTATTCCAGGAATGCGTACAAAAACAGAACGAAACGATAAATGAATTTTGTTTTTTTCCGGGCGCTAGGACCATAACAAAAGTCAGCAGCGATAATGTTTACGTGTCGCAGTCCGGACCAATAGTCGATGAGCAAGCGTTTTGTTTACCAGCACGGAACGAAAAGCCACTGGACTTTCGTTCCGGGCTGCGGCACGAAACTAAAGTGCAGGAACAGAAGTCCACTTTCGTTCCGTGTTTCGCCACAAATATACTTCCGTGTTTGTATGGTGAACGCTTGCTCCTTGACTATCATCTCGGGCTGCGACATGCATAAATTATCTCCAAATTAAATAAAAATAAAGCATATCAAAAAGTGTTAATTTTTGTGTGAACTTTGCTTCTTCATAGAAAATGATCTTTTTTAGCACATAAGTTTAGAATGGTTTAAATAGATGGGTGATTCTCCACGAAACGGCAATTCCATGTCCCTTGTGTTTTTTAAAAAATACAAAATTTAACAAATAAAAGTTACTTAAACTGTCATAATTTTAATGAGTTTAACATTAATTACTTTATAAATTTTTATAAATTACCGTATAAATTTCTATAAATTGCTGTCAACTTCTTTGCAAATTTTAAATTATATGTTAATAAATTACAATAAAAGTTTTTAAAATAATTTGTAAAATTACAACATATATTTCCATAAATTTGCACGTAAATATTCATAAATTACAACATAAATTTCCGTAAATTACCCTATAAATTTCCAAAATTAATTTTATATATTTTCTTTTATTTACTTCAAAAATTTTATAAATTACCATAAATTTCTATAAATTTCCTGCTTTAGTTTTTTAAATCTTGAATTTTGTTATGTATTATTATTATAATTGACCTCAAAAATGATATAAATTACCGCAAAATTACCATAAATTTCCATAAATTACCAAATAAATTTCCTGCTTTAGTTTTTTAAATCTTGAATTTTGTTATATATTATTATTATAAATGACCTCAAAAATGATATAAATTACCGCAAAATTACCATAAATTACCATGAATTTCCACAAATTACTACATAGATTTCTTGCATCAGTTTTTTAAATCCTTAATTTCACCTAGTTTATAATATGTTACTTTTGGAAATTTTTGTTTGGTTCAAACTAGTAAAAAAGAGGGAAATCACTTTCATCATAATTTTTGGTCAAAACCACTTAAGAAGAAAATTACACCTACAGAAGTCCTTTGTAAGGGCATATATTTTTGATATTAAATTATTAAAATAATAAGCCAAGCATAAACCAAAAAATATTGCTGTAAACAATATATCGAACTCATTTTGTTTCTTCGTGTAATTAAGATACAAAGAAAAGGCCGTTTGACTGTAAATTCCACTAAACCACCAAACTTCAAAGCTTAAGGCCAGGTTCCTCCAAACAATTTTCAAAAAATCTAAAAAAATTTTCGCCCGTAAATTGCTAGAAAATACTCTTAGAAATAATATAGAATTAGTGCCGAAGGTCCGCACGACCGAGAAGTAGATATACAAGAGGGGAGAGCGGTGCGCGCTAAGCGGTAAATCCGGCCGCTCGAGCGGCCACAGAAGCGTCTAAAGATTACAGGATTGCAGCAAGAAACGCAAAAATTATTGAAAATGACACCTATGACGACCAGGAAGAAGTTCTGTACGCAGCCGGATTGGATACATGTGTAAAATTCACTTTTTTTTAAAGATTTTTCACGAACAAAAACTTTAATCGCTTTTTTCTCAAAACCACGTTTTTCTCGAAACAACGTTTTTTGAACTGGGTGTCACTCTTATTTAGAAACTATTGCACTTATCAATATGAACCAAACGTCATTTTACTCTTCAAATCTCTCTCTATGGTGTGAACTAGAACCAAAAATATTCACCATTATTTAAAAAAGTTATAAACAATTAAAAGTGAAAAAAATGGGTTAAAAAATTAAAAGTCCCGCCATTTTTTTTTTTTTTTTTTTTTGTCAAAATGTTTCCTTCTAGTTCACACCATAGCCAATGTCATACGGAATAAGAAACCATTTTGATTTTTGCTTTCAATTGAATGGATTCAGAGATATCGTGACACCCACCAACAAAAGGGACTTTTTTGAACAGCCATTTTCGGTGTCGACATTTTGATAAAAAAAAAATAATAATTTTTTCAATTAGTATTTTTATGTGTCTTTGTATATGAAAAAAGTTTGATTAAAAAAAATTTTTTATAATATCAATAAAATAAGTTTGAAAAAAACACGTTTTTTGGAGGAACCTGGCCTTAATAACTCGGAAACTAAATGAGTCTCCATTATTCTTTTCTTTTTAAATTAAAGGTAAAATGACAAAAAATATTATTAATAAATGAAACTAGGTGTGAATTCTGTCCATTTCATGGACACTTCGCTTCCAAGGAAGCAAAACAATTTGCTTCCTCATAGAGGAAGCAATAATTTAATAATATTTTAAATATTTTAAGTTAATAAAAATAAAAATTAAAAAAACATGAATTATTTTGATTAAAAAGATACTAAAACAATTTGATTAGTTAATTTCAAAAATCCGTAAGTTCAAATTTAGATATTTATGATTTTAATAACCAATTTAAATTTTATGGAAAATCCTCTACAAAAAACTTTATGCACGCATACACATTTACCCACACATATGTACGTATACATAAATACACATACACATAAATAAATAAATTGGCAAGCAATAAAGAAAAATTATTAAAAAAATAGAATTATTTGAAATAATTTTTTTTTATTAGTTAACCTTTATTTAAATAAAATTTTTTTTTATAATTATATTATTTTTTATTGTTTTACTACTCGTCTTGTTGTTCAATAATATACATTATTTATTTTTTAAAAATAATTTTTTTGTTATGTGAAGTAATATTATTTTTTTTTAAATTATAAATTCTAAGATTTAATAGATTCGATAGATTTTTACAAAAAAAAAAAAAAATTTCAACAAAAAGAAATTTTTTTTTAAATTTTTTTTTCAAAAATTTTTTTTTTTAATTTTGATAATATGGCATTCTTTTACATCCACAATAGTCCCAGAAAAAAATTGGCACCGATAAGTAACATATATTTCGATGGGTTGAAATTTCTCAGGTGACTCCACGTAATGAACCAAATTTGATGATTTTCATTTCTCCCAAAAAATATGTTTTTTTCAGCCAATCAAAAAATGGCTTAAACAGACTTAAGGTACATGTTTAAAGCTTTAAAAATCCACTTAGAAATTTTATTTATGTCTATTTTTGGTGTTACTATAGCTATTTGAAAAAAACGACTTTTTAAAAAAGTATCTTTACATTTCTTGAAATATTTAAAAAATATTAAAGACACATTAATTTAAGCTAGATATTCTTTTTCTACAGGTTCTGGCAATAAGTTTTAAAAAAAAAGACGTCCCGATATGTTCATTAGGCTCTGAGCAATCAGCGTTTGAAAATCGCTCGGGTCCCGTAGACCCAATCTAGCAGTTACGTTATATCCCGAAAGTCTAGCAGTTGAGGGTTAATATTATTAGTAATATTATTATTATTATTATTATCATTATTTTACTAGGTGAAAATTATGTCCATTTCGTGGATATTTCGTTTCAAAGTTAGCAAACAAATTTGCTTTCTTATAGAAAAAGCAATATATTAATAATATAAAATTTAATTCGAGAAATTCTTTAAAAAAAAAGGAATTTTAAGTGCAAAAAAATGAAAAAACATCAATTAATTTACGAATTTTTGATCAATTATAAAAGTTATATAGGTCAATCGATTCGTTTTGAGATAAGGAATATGATTTTTCTATTCATTAAGTTGTATTTTTAGCTTGGAAAAAAATTTTGGCAAAAAACGATTTTTTTTCGATGAAAAAAGATGATCAACAAAATTTGATTGGGTATTTTCAAAAATCCCTGTGTCCAAATTTAGATATTCACGAGCTTAAAAAGTCATCCAAATTTGATTGAAATCCGTTGAAGCGTTCTGGAAAAAAACTATTGCACAGCCGTAGGAGCCACAGAAACTTAGTGCGCAACATGAAAAATTTTCAACAATGTATGGCGAAAAAAGTACTGGTTTTCTAGTACTTAACCCTATACTGAACCCAGTACTTCTTCACAGTACTTTTTTTTGTAAGGGCGAACTGTAAATAATGGGGCAATCCATAAATTACGTGGTCTGTTTGGAAGGAGGCGGGGTCAGACAAAATGCTACGCAAAACTACATGGGAGGGAAGGTGTTCGGGTACGAGCAACGTAGCTTTGTATTTTAATTTCACAGATATTTTTTTTCAAATAGCGCGGGCAACTCGAAAGTCAATTTGAGAGAATTGAATTGAATCGAGTCTATGGTTACCAAAAAACCTTAAAGTATTGTTAAAAATAAGAATTAAGGGGAGACTGCGACGACATTTTCTGCTATGTAAGAGAATTAACTTCACTTATCGTCATTATAATTTTGATAGTAATTTTTAACAATGAATTCAATGGTCATAAAAAAGATTGGTCGAAAAATTTGTTAACCATCTTTGAATTTTTATTTTTTGTCAAAATTAAAAGGTTTTAAAACCCATGCGTAAATTTTTAGAAAATATGTTTTTTTAATAGAAAAAAAAATTGGGGACTCAAAATAATAAATTTTACAATTTTTAAAGCATTTTTTCGGTAAAAAATTAATTTTTTTCTGCAGAAAAGGGTTATTTCTAACAATCTTAATGAAAAATAAGATCGAAAAAAAATTTACAAACCTCTGAAGATGTTTAGGAAATTAAAAAATCATTTACGATTTTTTGTCTTTTTACCTGCATAATTATTTTAGAAAAGTTTTCTTTTGCAATATGTTTAGCTTTTCTTAAGCAATTTTTATTTTTTTTCATTTATATTTTACAACTCCCCAAATTTGGATAGTGAAAAGTGGATCACTAATTTTTTGTAATATTTATCTACTTAATTTAGCAGATTTTACCTTTTCGATTCAAATTTTAGTGAAAAGTCAATACAAATTATGGGACGTCCACAAATAACGTGAGATCTTTTTTTCCTTTTTTAGACCCCCCCAGCCCCTTGTCGGAATTTATCACACATTTGTCAATCCCCCTTTCAAAGTTACGTCACAATTTCTTGACTCCCCCCCCCCCCCCCTCTATTTTATATCGTGTTAAAAAATTATTGTTAAAATTTATTTATTGTCTTGAAATTTTCGAATTTCGAACTCCTAAAAATTACTAAATTTTCAAAAAACATAAAAAAAAACTTTGGGATATTAGATCTACATAAAAATTTAACGTATAAAAATCAAATATATAGTCATTAAATCTGAATTAGTTAAACATAACTAATTATTAGTAAAAAATTAACTAAATAATAAATCAAATTTGACTTATTAAATGAGTAAACAGAATATAACTAAAATATTCGTTATTTTGACATAACCTAAAAGTGAATTTAACCAATTATTAGTATTTTTTTTTAAATGATTAGTAGAAATATAACTAATTCAGTAATGAATGTGAAAAGAAGAAAAATCTTAAATGATTTTTTAATTTTTTAAACATCTTCATAAGTTTATACATTTTTTTCGATCTTATTTTTCATTAGGATTGTTAAAAATAACCCTTTTCTACAAAAAAAAATTTTTTTACAGAAAAAAAGATTAAAAAATAGTAAAATCTAAAATTTTGGGTCGCAAATTTTTTGTCTATTAAAGAAACATATGTTTATCTAAAAAAATTAATCATGGATTTTAAAATCTTTTAATTTTAACAGAACACAGAAATCTCCCTGTCAAGCGATAAAAAATAATAAAATGTTTATTATATAACGTATTTTTTAGTGACCTTATATTTTAATGATAGAGTGGTTTCTAATGTAATCCAAAGAATTCTATTGAAACCAATGTTTTAATAAATAAAAATAAAATAAAAAATAATAAACCTAATTCACAATTGAATATTACAGCAACGAGGGGCTTTTCACTCAGGAAATCTGGGAATCAGAGATTTTTTGATTCTGTTTTTGTTCTTAAGATTCTTGCTGATTTGAATTGATTCCCAGATTGATTCCTAAGATTTCCTTGGGATTCTCAGTGATTCTCAAGACTACCTACCTACTGCCAAGACCGAATTCAGCTTCGGCTGAATTCGGTAAGAATCGGGTATCGGCTTTTAAAATGTTTGTGCAGGCAAGTGCATGTTTGTGTGTCGCAGAATACATGAAGATCATAAAGTATTAAGTGTTTCTGTAAATCAATAAAAATAATTGGTAAAATTATTATTTGCGATTATATTTATATTAAAATAAACAAAATAGTTTGTATAGTTACTATAAACAAGGTGCTTTAGATTATTCACAACATATAACCTTAAATTTCTAACTAAAACAGTACATATTTTCATGTATTTTTTGTTTATTATGGAACATGAAACCTCACATGGAACACGCGTGTAAAAACTTTATTTCTTTTTTCAAAAAGGTAAAACAATAAAATGTTAAGATAAGGAAAATACCTAGTATTGAACTGTTATAAAATTAAAAATCACAAAACTAGTCATTCGTAGCTTAAGGGAAATTTTGATAAAAACTAACATATTCACAGAATTAGATTTATGTATTCTCCACATTAATTATATCTGCAATATCGCATTCTTCTAGTTAAAATTGTGGCAAAGCATGTAGCCAAAACAAAAACAGATCAACATAACCTGAGAGTAATGTCAGTTAGGATGGTTGAGAAAGAATAGAAAGAATCGTTAAACTTCGAACTTAATCGTCAATAGTCGGCTTTCATCTACACGTTAGTAAGTGTGAGTGCAATACACACTGAGAAAACTTCAATAGGATTTCTACACAGATTTCCATAAGATTACCAAGATTCTCAGATTCTCAATGATTCCCAAAGATTACCATTAAGATTTCTTTAAGATTTTTTTGACGCTAAAATTAAGAAATCCATGATTCTTGAGTGAAAAGCCCCTCGTACAGCAATTATTTTTACGCGAGAAATTATATATTTAGGCATTATAAGACATTTAAAAAAAGCCACGTTCCCTTAGGAGGGAGGAGGGGGGTCTGTTAAATGCTACGTTAAGCTACATTGAGGGAGGGAGGGGTCGAAAAATTCGAAAATTGGAGCTACGTAATTTATGGATGGCCCCTAACCGAGAATTTAAAATCACTGTATACAGTAGAAGGTCTCTAATTTTAACGTTTTGGGAGGTCTTGAAATTCAGACGTTGGACCCGTTTAAAGAAGAAATTTGCTGCGCAAGACGTTGACATGTATTAAAGGTCCCTCATTTATTAATGTCAATGTTTGACTATATGGTAGGATATTAGAATAGGGGAAACTTGAGATTATTAGAACCTTGAAATTAGAGACGTCCTACTGTATACTGCAGGTTGACAACCAACCTGGAAATGAAATATGTTTGTGAACCTTAAGAAGGAATGAAACAGACAGTCTCAAAAAAAGTTAGTCCAAATGCATTTTTTTTATTTTTGTAATATTTTTCAGTGGAAGTGTGAACAATTATATTTTTAACGTAATGAGTAATTAAAAATTGCAATTTGATGAAAATTAAAAAAAATTCTATGTACTAGAAATTTAGGATGATCTAACGTTACATTTTCCTAAATTTCTAGCACATAGAATTTTTTTTAGTTTTCATCAAATTGCAATTTTTAATTAGGGGAGAGTGGCCATCAATGTACCGGGTTTTTTTCAAGGTCATAGTATTTATTCAATTTCACTAATTTCAAGCACTTCTTTGCATCAATATAAAACTACAACACTTCTCTAGGTAATGCACACATATTATACCCGATTTATTTTGATTAAATAATAAAATTTTGGATTTTTCTAAACTAACACGCTATTTTCATTTTCAACAACCTGGGTACACAATGAACCATCTCTATAAAAACACTAAAAATGTTCAACAATAATAATATTGCAATTTTCACTTTGTGAAAAAACTTATTTTCTATCAAATACTATAAAAAATTATTACTTAACACTTTTTAATTGATAATCTATAACATAAATATACCTTAAATTTAAGTTAACTAGCTAAAATGGCATTTTAGTTTTGCTATGTTGAGAAGAGTACTGATAACAATCGCTGTCACATGCTGTACGCATGCCTAGTTTTATAATCAGGCATACCACTCTGGAAATCGATAATACACTGAAATTCCAGGTGGTTCATTGTTCCCTGGTACATTGAATCAACATGACATTTGCAACAAAAATGGTTTTTTATAACTTAATGCAATATTTCAAAATCTTTATCTCATTAGAATATTGTAGTTCAGGCCCGATACAAAATAAATCGTAAGTTCATTTATTTTTAAATTGCCTTATTTCAATTAAAAAACGTGTTTGTATTTTAGGTAAATTTTTTCTTCAGAGCATCAAAAACAGTTTTTTTCAGTTTTCTCTATAAAGAATAAATCCACATGTCTCAAATTTATGGACGTAGTGTATTTACGCAAACTTCATTTATATTTAAAATTAGGAGAATGATTATTTAATTGTTTCTAAGAAAATTGAAATGGTTCATTGAAAAAACTGGTACATTGATGGCCACTCTCCCCTACTCATTATGTTAAAAATATAATTGTTCACACTTCCACTGAAAAATATTACAAGAAAATATGAGTTTCCCAGTTCAAAAATCAAAAAAATGCATTTGGACTAACTTATTTTCAGACTGTCTGTTTCATTCCTCGTTAATACAGTTTGTGCTGAAATTGTAAGTTATAAGAACAGACAATTTTTGTTTGTTTGCTTTTTTTATTTTGAAAATCAATTATTATCATTATTATTGTATTATGAATTTTTTCATAATATTTTGAATTTATCACTCAGTTAAGGGCATGTCCCAGATCTTGGGACCACTTGAGACTAAAATGTAGAATTCTATCGTATCTCCCATATATAATTTGTTAATAATTTAATTGTTTTTTAAATTTTTTGATAAGTCGAACATTTATGACACACTTTATAACTTTCGAAAACGATTTCCAAAATTTCAAATCGATATCTTCTCTAGTTTAGGCTTAAGTACGTGTAAAAAAATTAATCAATATTACCGACTCTTTTTTTAATGTCGGTAATATTGATTAATTTTTTTACACGTACTTAAGCCTAAACTAGAGAAGATATCGATTTGAAATTTTGGAAATCGTTTTCGAAAGTTATAAAGTGTGTCATAAATGTTCGACTTATTAAAAATTTTTAAAAACAATTAAATTATTAACAAATTAAATATGGGAGATAAGATAGAATTCTACATTTTAGTCTCAAGTGGTCCCAAGATCTGGGACATGCCCTTAAATAATTATGGAGGAGATATTATCGATTTCACTGAGTCAAATAAAACGAAAAAACTTCACTTATTTAACGTTTCAACAGCTATGCTGCCCTAATCAGAAACTATAAATTTATTAATAACAATTTTAACAAAAAATTAGCAATGAATAAATTGAATATAAAGACGACGACAAATTTTTAACAATAAGTGTCTCGTCCGTTTACTAAAATTAAACTGAGGTAATTAGAATATTATTGAACTAATCAATGACATCGAAATATTATAATTCATTGTCTACAAAATATAAGGGTACGTTCTTATTGATTGTCTAAAGTTAAAATTAAAATTCTACCTTGAAAAAAATATTACAATCTTAAAATTTTTTGATAAATTATATGAGACTAATTATTTTAAAAAAAGTTTTTACTTAAAACAATATAATACATAGCCAATCAAAACCTTGAGAAGGAAAATAACAAATTAAAGAAAATAATATAAAGATAGTGAAAATTCATTTTTTGTTTAAAATTTATTCTTTTTGATAAAATTATTGTGTTATTTTAAATGTTATGTTAATATTCATTTTGATATCTGCATTTACGTTCTTTAGGGGGGGGGGGGGGGGGGGGGGATGATATTTAATTTTTTTGGCAATTTTTTTTTTTAATGAATGCACAATATTTCAAGAATACTGTGTCCAAATTTTAAGTCGATCGGAGCAAAATTGTAGAAGTTACGAGTATTTGAGTGACCGTTCCTCGGAACCGTTTCTATGCCGCGCCGCCCAGTGGGATGAATCTGGAATTTACTGTTCAAAAATGTCCAGAGCCTCCAATTCTTGACCAAATTCAAAGTTTTTTTTTAAATTAAAGCTTAATAAATTTCTAAAAACATTGTCGGAGCCGATTTTTGAAAAAAAATTTTGTTAACTTTTTTATTAATGTTTAAATGCAACAAAAGAGAATAATGTATCAACATTCCACACGCTTAATCTACGTCACTTAGTAGTATTTGAGCAAAATAAAAATTAATAACTTTACTTTCAGGAAAGTAAATTTTTTTTAATGTTATGTGATCAGATAGAAAAAGACCTTACTTATTGCCTTCAATCTTAATAAATACTGAATATATGCCTCTTGTGCAATCATTGTTTATAATAGTCAGGAAATTTTTGAAATTTTATTTATTAAATAAAAATTTACTTTCCTGAAAGTAAAGTTATTAATTTTTTTTTTGCTCAAATATCACTAAGTGAAGTAGATTAAACGTTGTGGATTGTTGATAATTAACCTCTTTTATTACATTTAAACATTATAAAAAGTTAACAAACTTTTCTTTAAAATCGGCTCCGACAATGTTTTTAGAAATTTATTAAGCTTTAATTTAAAAAAAACTTGGAATTTGGTCAAGATTGGAATTCATTATTGAATTTTATTTTGAATTTCTTAGTGTGTAAAACTTTAAGCGCTCTTCTTTGCTCTTGCTATTCCTTGATACCGCTATGGCCACCACTTCTCTATAATTTTCCTGTAATCTACACATAACAAGACATTTGCGTACCAAATTTGAGCCTCTAAGTCAAATAGTTTGGAAGATCAGGGTGGGGGGAATGTCATTTTTTATAAAAATGCAATAAAAGCTGATGTTTCTTTCACTCTATCTGACAACTATTGTATTAAGAGTGCTGAATTAGATACACATATGTAGTTTGACGTGTATATTACAGAAAGACTACAGAGAACTTGTTACAGTCTGTTATCATCGTGGTTTTAGCAAAAAATCAAGACTTTTTTTAAAAATGATGAAAATGACCATAGCCCCACCCACTAACTTCCAACCTATTTGTCTTAGAAAGTTCAAATTTGGTATACAAAGTATTTTCACGTGTAGATTAAAGAAAAATTATAGAGAACATGATTATAGGGCTTGGTCATAGCGTTGTCAAGGAAGTAAAAGATTTTTGGGCATTTCTTATGGGTCAAAATTTCTCAAAAAAATCATGTTGGTCTCGGGTCTTTCGATTTTATGAAACTTGGTGAAAATGTAGTATTATATGACAGAAGTTTTGCCAAATATATTTTTTGGAAAATTTTCAAAATTGTGGTTTTTACAGGGTGTCAAAATTTAAGTACCGTTTTTCAAAAACAAATATCTTTGTGGCATTTTCAATAAATTTTTGTTCATATTTATGGTGTTTATAAATAATATACCAACACTTTGAACGTAATATAAGACCAAAATAATTTTCAAAATTTGCCACGAAAAAGTCAAAAAATTTTTGATTTTATTTTTCGATCAAAAGCACCCCTACGATTTCTTTTAATAACGATATTTCGTTTCCTTATTTTTTCCTGAGTTGATTAAAAAAAAAAAAAGTTCTGGAGACTTTAAAAACAACCGAGATATTGGACTTTTTGTGACGCGGCCTACGCTCTCTGAATTCAGGCAAGCTTAACGCCGGGACACGGACGCATTTTTCAAGCATTTTCAAAGTTAATTATTTTTATTATTAGGCATGTAAATTGGTTTTCGTAATAACATTTTATTACGTATTTTTTATCACTCTTTCATAATCTGTCATCAAAATTGCAAAAAAATAAAATTCCAAAAAGCTATAACCACTTTTTTGGAAAAGAATGCAAATTTTTTAAATTTTTGATTCAAAAATGATTTTTTTTCCACATAACCAGTGATCAGAAAATTTCTGCTTCTAAAAATATCGTGTCCACAATATTCAAGCTTCAGAAAGATGAACCATACATTCAAAAATATTAAGATGGCGGATCCAAAAACCGACCGCCATATTGAATCCGCCATTTTGAATTTTTGAAATTCGACTTCAGATTAACAATCAGCGACCCCAGAAACATTCAGGTACTCATTTTCATACAAATAAAGAGAGAATTAAAAGAAGTATCAACTGGGTGTCAATTTTTTGAAAAAAAATACTGTCATCGACATTTTTGGATCCGCCATCTTAATATTTTTGAATGTATGGTTCATCCTTTTGAAGCTTGAATATTGTGGACACGATATTTTTAGGGGCAGAAATTTTCTGATCACTGGTTATGTGGAAAAAAAATCATTTTTGAATCAAAAATTTAAAAAATTTGCATTCTTTTCCAAAAAAGTGGTTATAGCTTTTTGGAATTTTATTTTTTTGCAATTTTGATGACAGATTATGAAAGAGTGATAAAAAATACGTAATAAAATGTTATTACGAAAACCAATTTACATGCCTAATAATAAAAATAATTAACTTTGAAAATGCTTGAAAAATGCGTCCGTGTCCCGGCGTTAAGCTTGCCTGAATTCAGAGAGCGTAGGCCGCGTCACAAAAAGTCCAATATCTCGGTTGTTTTTAAAGTCTCCAGAACTTTTTTTTTTTTTTAATCAACTCAGGAATAAATAAGGAAACGAAATATCGTTATTAAAAAGAAATCGTAGGGGTGCTTTTGATCGAAAAAATAAAATCAAAAATTTTTTTGACTTTTTTCGGGGCAAATTTTGAAAAATTATTTTGGTCTTATATTACGTTCAAAGTGTTGGTATATTATTTATAAACACCATAAATATGAACAAAATTTATTGAAATGCCACAAAGATATTTGTTTTTGAAAAAAACGGTACTTAAAATTTTGACACCCTGTAAAAACCACAATTTTGAAAATTTTCAAAAAATATTTTTGGGCAAAACTTCTGTCATATAATACTACATTTTCACCAAGTTTCATAAAAATCGAAAGACCCGAGACCAACATTGATTTTTTTGAGAAATTTTGACCCTTATGCATATTGGCCTAAATCTATCGTTATTACTTTGACAGCACTATGACCATCACCTTCTCTGTAATTTTTATATAATCTACACCTGAAAATACATGTGCATACCAAATTTTAGCTCTCTAAGTCAAATAGTTAGGCAGATAAGAGGGAAGATACGGTAATTTTTTAGTTAAAATGCATTAAAAATGCCATTCCTTGGCACTTATCGACAAAATTATTTGACATAGAATGTTATAATTTGGTATGAACACACTGAGAAAAAAGGTTTAGTTTTAGCAACAATATTTTTTAGTTGACCATTCTTGGTTGTAACAACAATAATTTGATTGGTATAACAAAACAATATGGTTGGCGTAACACAACAAGTTGTTTAGGGCAACAATATAATTTTGTTGCTCTTATTTGGTTGAACCAAACATAATTAGGTTGTGACAACCAAACATAATTTCGTTGTGACAACCAAACAATTATTAAAAAAAAATTATAGAGAACATGATTGGAGTTGATGCTCATACCGTTGTCAAGGAAATATCAAGATTTTGTTTGCAAAAATGAATAAATAAAATCGGGCAAGTACGAGTTACACCCGTACTAAAACCAAGGGTTCCATACAATTATTGTTAAATATAGCGCCCTGAAACTACCCGCCCGCCAGCCGGCAGAACGGCTGACCAGCAGAAGAATCCAAAGGCGTAGACAGTAGCGCGTTACGCGGTGGGCCCCCGTGTTATTCTGGCTGGCAGATTAGAATAATAACTGTTAATAGAGAAAATTATAAACAAAAGAGACGAAAACATTAACAAATAAGATGCACAATAAATTTTTAAAGTTAAACAATGTTTAAAATTAATATTAACTTTAAAATATAGTTCAATTATTGAAATATCGACAAATTGCGTACTGCCAGCAGACGGGTGGAACGGATGGAAATTATGGTTAATAATTATTAACAATATCCACTTGATATTACTAGAGGAATGTCTGCACAATGTTTTCGTGGCCTGAAAATAATTTTTAGTTTAAAATTATGCCCGGAAAAAAAGTCTAAATCTTAAAATATCGAAAAATCGCGTTCTGCCAGCAGACGGGTGAGACGGATGGATACTATTGTCAATAAATATTAACAATATCCACTTGATATTACTAGAGGAATGTCTGCACAATGTTTTCGTGGCCTGAAAATAATTTTTAGTTTAAAATTATGCCCGGAAAAAAAGTCTAAATCTTAAAATATCGAAAAATCGCGTTCTGCCAGCAGACGGGTGGGACGGATGGATATTATTGTCAATAAATATTAACATTATCCACTTGATATTACTAGAGGAATGTCTGCACAATGTTTTCGTGGCCTGAAAATAATTTTTAGTTTAAAATTATGCCCGAAAAAAATGTCTAAATCTTAAAATATCGAAAAATCGCGTTCTGCCAGCAGACGGGTGGGACGGATGGATATTATTGTCAATAAATATTAACATTATCCACTTGATATTACTAGAGGAATGTCTGCACAATATTTTCGTGGCCTAAAAAAAATTTTTGGTTTAAAATTTTGCACGGAAAAAATTTTTAATTCTTCAAATATCGAAATATTGCGTTCTGCCAGCAGACGGGTGGAACGGATGGATATTATGGTTAATAATTATTAACAATATCCACTTGATATTACTAGAGGAATGTCTGCACAGAATATTCGTGGCCTAAAAAAAATTTTTGGTTTAAAATTATGCTCGGAAAAAATTTTTAATTCTTCAAATATCGAAAAATCGCGTTCTGCCAGCAGACGGGTGAGACGGATGGATACTATTGTCAATAAATATTAACAATATCCACTTGATATTACTAGAGGAATGTCTGCACAATATTTTTGTGGCCTAAAAAAATTTTTTGGTTGAAAATTATGCCCGGAAAAAAATTTTAATTCTTCAAATATCGAAATATCGCGTTCTGCCAGCAGACGGGTGAGACGGATGGATACTATTGTCAATAAATATTAACAATATCCACTTGATATTACTAGACGAATGTCTGCACAATATTTTTGTGGCCTAAAAAATTTTCTGGTTGAAAATTATGCCCGGAAAAAATTTTTAATTCTTCAAATATCGAAATATCGCGTTCTGCCAACAGACGGGTGAGACGGATGGATACTATTGTCAATAAATATTAACAATATCCACTTGATATTACTAGAGGAATGTCTGCACAATATTTTCGTGGCCTAAAAAAAATTTTTGGTTTAAAATTTTGCCCGGAAAAAATTTTTAATTCTTCAATATCGAAAAATCGCGTTCTGCCAGCAGACGGGTGGAACGGATGGATATTATGGTTAATAATTATTAACAATATCCACTTGATATTACTAGAGGAATGTCTGCACAATGTTTTCGTAGCCTGAAAATAATTTTTAGTTTAAAATTATGCCCGGAAAAAAAGTCTAAATCTTTAAATATCGAAAAATCGCGTTCTGCCAGCAGACGGGTGAGACGGATGGATACTATTGTCAATAAATATTAACAATATCTACTTTATATTACTAGAGGAATGTCTGCACAATGTTTTCGTGGCCTGAAAAATTTTTTTGGTTGAAAATTATGCACGGAAAAAATTTTTAATTCTTCAAATATCGAAATATCGCGTTCTGCCAGCAGACGGGTGGAACGGATGGATATTATGGTTAATAATTATTAACAATATCTACTTGATATTACTAGAGGAATGTCTGCACCATATTTTCGTGCCCTAAAAAAATTTGTTGCTTGAAAATTTTGCCCGGAAAAAATTTTTAATTCTTCAAATATCGAAAAATCGCGTTCTGCCAGCAGACGGGTGAGACGGATGGATACTATTGTCAATAAATATTAACAATATCCACTTGATATTACTAGACGAATGTCTGCACAATATTTTTGTGGTCTAAAAAAATTTTTTGGTTGAAAATTATGCCCGGAAAAAATTTTTAATTCTTAAAATATCGAAAAATCGCGTTCTGCCAGCAGACGGGTGAGACGGATGGATACTATTGTCAATAAATATTAACAATATCTACTTTATATTACTAGAGGAATGTCTGCACAATGTTTTCGTGGCCTGAAAAATTTTTTTGGTTGAAAATTATGCACGGAAAAAATTTTTAATTCTACAAATATCGAAAAATCGCGTTCTGCCAGCAGACGGGTGGAACGGATGGATATTATGGTTAATAATTATTAACAATATCCACTTGATATTACTAGAGGAATGTCTGCACAATGTTTCCGTAGCCTGAAAATAATATTTAGTTTAAAATTATGCCCGGAAAAAAAGTCTAAATCTTAAAATATCGAAAAATCGCGTTCTGCCAGCAGACGGGTGAGACGGATGGATATTATGGTTAATAATTATTAACAATATCTACTTTATATTACTAGAGGAATGTCTGCACAATGTTTTCGTGGCCTGAAAAATTTTTTTGGTTGAAAATTATGCACGGAAAAAATTTTTAATTCTTCAAATATCGAAATATCGCTTTCTGCCAGCAGACTGGTGGAACGGATGGATATTATGGTTAATAATTATTAACAATATCTACTTGATATTACTAGAGGAATGTCTGCACCATATTTTCGTGCCCTAAAAAAATTTGTTGCTTGAAAATTTTGCCCGGAAAAAATTTTTAATTCTTCAAATATCGAAAAATCGCATTCTGCCAGCAGACGGGTGGGACGGATGGATATTATTGTCAATAAATATAAACAATATTTACTTGATATTACTGGTGGAATGTCTGCACAATGTTTTCGTGGCCTAAAAACATTTTTTGGTTGAAAATTATGCCCGGAAAAAATTTTAAATTCTTCAAATATCGAAAAATCGCGTTCTGCCGGCAGACGGGTGGGACGAATGGATATTATGGTTAATAATTATTAACAATATCCATTTGATATTACTAGAGGAATGTGTGCACAACATTTTCGTAGCCTAAAAAATTTTTTTGCTCGAAAATTATGCCCGGAAAAAATTTTTAATTCTTCAAATATCGAAAAATCGCGTTCTGCCAGCAGACGGGTGAGACGGATGGATATTATGGTTAATAATCCATCCGCCCCACCCGTCTGCTGGCAAAACGCGATTTTTCGCAATTTTAAGATTCAAAAATTTTTTCCGGGTATAATTTTCAACCAAAAATTTTGTTTAGGCCACGAAAATATTGTGCAGACATTCCTCTAGTAATATCAAGTGGATATTGTTAATATTTAATGACAATAATATCCATCCGTCTCACCCGTCTGTTGGCAGAACGCGATATTTCGATATTTGAAGAATTAAAAATTTTTTCCGGGCATAATTTTCAAGCAAAAAAATTTTTTAGGCCACGAAAATGTTGTGCAGACATTTCTCTAGTAATATCAAGTGGATATTGTTAATAATTTTTAACCATAATATCCATCCGTCCCACCCGTCTGCTGGCAGAACGCGATTTTTCGATATTTTAAGATTTAGATTTTTTTCCGGGCATAATTTTAAACTAAAAATTATTTTCAGGCCACGAAAACATTGTGCAGACATTCCTCTAGGAATATCAAGTGGATATTGTTAATAATTATTAACCATAATATCCATCCGTTCCACCCGTCTGCTGGCAGAACGCAATTTGTCGATATTTTAATAATTGAACTATATTTTATAAAGTTAATATTAATTTTAAACATTGTTTAACTTTAACAATTTTTTGTGCATCTTATTTGTTAATGTTTTCGTCTCTTTTGTTTATAGTTTTCTCTATTAACAGTTATTATTCTAATCTGCCAGCCAGAATAACACGGGGTCCCACCGCGTAACGCGCTACTGTCTACGCCTTTGGATTCTTCTGCTCGTCGGCCGTTCTGCCGGCTGGCGGGCGGGTAGTTTCAGGGCGCTGTTAAATATTGTTGAAACAAAAAGTGTATAAAATTTTTTAAAATACTAATTGTAATTTTCAATTATTTCAAAAAAAAATTTTATAATTTTTACCATTTTGTGGAACAAAATATGTATTTGTGTACGCTGCACAAAAATGTGTTACTAATATAAATAATAGTTTAAATATAATAATTAAATATTCCTATTTATCTTTTATGTATCTTTTTTGATACAGAGTTTTTCTAATTTTGTCCAATAAGGTCGTTAAATTAATATTTAATAATTAAACAATTGTATTTTGATAAACTACGAGCTAATACAGATTAATTTATGTAATATAATATTCGGCAGCGTACACAAATACATATTTTTTTCAACAAAATGGTAAAAATTATAAAATTTTTTATTTAAATAATTGAAAATTACAATTAGTATTTTAAAAAATTTTATACACTTTTTGTTTCAACAATATTTAACAATTTGTACGGAACCCTTGGTTTTAGCATGGGTGTAACTCGTACTTGCCCGGATTTTATTTCTATTATTGGAGTTTTAAAAGATCAATTAGAATTTGGTAAAAATGATTTTCACTATTTTATAACACAGAGTACTGTGGAAACGCAAAAATTGTTTTGGTCTCTTTTTTCCCTTTTCCACGAAAATTTATGTTCATTTGTAATTTTATTTAGATATTTATTCAGTGGTTGCAAAATTATTTATAGTAAAATATTACACATGTTCTAAAAATCGAATAAATAAATATAAAAACACAGCCAAAACACAAAACACATGGAATTTCAAGCAGAGATTCACACCAATATTAGTTCAAAACCGGCCGACAGGGGCCCAATTTTAGCTGTTTGAATCGACAATAAGAAATTTAGTATTTAAAACCGGGAAATAACCGGGAATTTTAAGAACCAAATTTAGTACATGGGAAAAAATTTTGGATAGCCGCTGCGCAATAGTATGAGCAACTGCTGTCTGACTGCTCACTGCTGCTCAACTTCGGGACGTCTGCTATTTAACCAGTAGCGTGTCTAGAGGGGGGCAGAGGGGAAAGTCACCCCGGGCGCCAACCTCGAGCCCAAGGCATTTGGGTGCGGCAAATCGATAAAATAATTTTCAATAAGTTGCGGCAAAAAATACCTTTTGCCCCTGGCGCCAACAATGCTCGGTACTCCACTGTATCTAACTTAGGGACCTTTGGTCAGGCCCTCCAAGCCACAATGTATTTTGTCTACACGCTCTGTTTCACAGATCTGTCTATCGCAGCGCTAGTGTCGCTACGTAGGTGAATGGCAGAATGCTTGTGTGCGTTAACAGACACAAACATTCTGCCATTTACCTACGTAGCGACACTAGCGCTGCGATAGACAGCTCTGTGAAACAGAGCGTATAGACAAAATACATTGTGGCTTGGAGGGCCTGCCTTTGGTACTGCCCAAAAAATGGACTGCACATAATCTATAGTGCAACCGCTGTACGATATGTTGGTGCGCCTGAAGTACAAAGTACAACATTTTTCTCGTGCAGACACCCTGAATGTATACTGACATGCACAGTAAGTGAAGACTTGAAATTCGAGTACACAACTCAGACAAAAATAAATGATTATATGTGAAAATAAGCAAGGATGGCATCGAGCAGGTCGTGTTGTATCGTATCGTGGCGAACCACAACACGATAGACTTAGTCGAGTAGTATCGTAGCTCGCCACGATATGATGCGTCTGAAGCCATCGTGTTGAGGCTCGATACGATACGATGGAACTTGTTCCATCGTATCGTGGCTTGACACGATACGATGGACTGAGTTCCATCGTATCGTGTCAAGCCAGGATACGATGGACTGGGATCGATCGTATCGTGTCAAGCCACGATACGATGGAATGAGTTCAATCGTATCGTATCTAATCACGATGCGATAGACTGAGCTCAAACGTATCGTGTCCAACCACGATACGATGGACTAAGCTCAATCGTATCGGATCAAACCAAGATTCGATAGATTGAATTCCATTGTTTCGTGGCGAGCCTACTACTTTCGTCGTAAATCGCGGAGCTTCGTTCAAATTCAAGCCCTCCTTATTATTTCATTTGGCCCTTTTATAGCATAATAAATGAATAAATAAATTAAAACAATAAATAATAAAATTTTTATCAGAAAAAAAGATTCTGTAAAGTGGAGAATATTTTAAATAATTAAATTTTACATTATAAATTGTTTAAACAAATTGTTATAAACAAATAGACAAATAAATTTAAAAAAAAAGATTCTGAAAAGTAGACAATGTTTTAAATAATTAAATTTTACATTATAAATTGTTGAAACAAATTGTCATAAGCAAATGGACAAATATTAAATTTTTCATCAGAAAAAAAATTCTGAACAGTAGAAAATGTTTTAAATAATTAAATTTTACCTTATACATTGTTTAAAAAATTAATTGTTTAAACAAATTGTTATAAACAAATAAACTCATACATTTATAAAAGAAACAAAAATTCTTAAAAGTAAAAAAGCTTTTAAATAATTAAATTTTACATTATAAATTGTTTAAACAAATTGTTATAAACAAATGGACAAATATTAAAACTTTTATCAGAAAAAAGATTCTGAAAAGTAGAGAATGTTTTAAATAATTTAATTTTACATTATTAATTGTTTAAAAAATTAATCGTTTTAACAAATTGTTATAAACAAATAGACAGAAAGGCGCAGAGACCCGCGGTCCGGAATTATGATACCAGATGTTTGTTTCCGAATATTTTCAAGTCGTAAAATTGAAACCCCTTTTTTTTGGTCGAAAACGTGACATTTTCGGATCTTCAAGATTATAAAGGTTTAATGAATATTCGAGAAAAGATTTAAAGAACATAAAGAAAATCTATTGTTGATCGTTATTAAAATATAATTCATATCTATCTATTTAATCGTTCATATTTTACCGCTTATCATATAGTAACATATATTAACGTTATTTCAGCGTTTTCTGTAGTGAAACATTACGTGACGTTAAGCTGCTGTCACAATTTGTTTATAAGATCTTCTTTTAAAAATTTATTTGTCCATTTGTTCATAACAATTTGTTAAAACGACTAATTTTTTAAACAATTTATAATGTAAAATTTAATTATTTAAAACATTCTCTACTTCTCAAAATCTATTTTTTTGATAAAAGTTTTAATATTTGTCCATTTGTTTATAACAATTTGTTTGAACAATTTATAATGTAAAATTTAAATATTTAAAACATTGTCTAATTTTAAGAATTTTCTTTTATTATAAAAATTTATTTGTCCATTTGTTTATAACAATTTGTTTAAACAATTAATTTTCAAAACAATTTTTAATGTAATATTCAATTATTTAAAACATTCTCTACTTTTTAGAATGTATTTTTTTTATGAAAATTTATTTGTCCATTTGTTTATAACAATTTGTTTAAACAATTTATAAAGTAAAACTTAATTATTGAAAACATTCTTTACTTTTCAGAATTTTTTCTTCTTATAAAAATTTATTTGTCTATTTGTTTATAACAATTTGTTAAAACGATTAATTTTTTAAACAATTAATAATGTAAAATTAAATTATTTAAAACATTCTCTACTTTTCAGAATCTTTTTTCTGATAAAAGTTTTAATATTTGTCCATTTGTTTATAACAATTTGTTTAAACAATTTATAATGTAAAATTTAATTATTTAAAAGCTTTTTTACTTTTAAGAATTTTTGTTTCTTTTATAAATGTATGAGTTTATTTGTTTATAACAATTTGTTTAAACAATTAATTTTTTAAACAATGTATAAGGTAAAATTTAATTATTTAAAACATTTTCTACTGTTCAGAATTTTTTTTCTGATGAAAAATTTAATATTTGTCCATTTGCTTATGACAATTTGTTTCAACAATTTATAATGTAAAATTTAATTATTTAAAACATTGTCTACTTTTCAGAATCTTTTTTTTTAAATTTATTTGTCTATTTGTTTATAACAATTTGTTTAAACAATTTATAATGTAAAATTTAATTATTTAAAATATTCTCCACTTTACAGAATCTTTTTTTCTGATAAAAATTTTATTATTTATTGTTTTAATTTATTTATTCATTTATTATGCTATAAAAGGGCCAAATGAAATAATAAGGAGGGCTTGAATTTGAACGAAGCTCCGCGATTTACGACGAAAGTAGTAGGCTCGCCACGAAACAATGGAATTCAATCTATCGAATCTTGGTTTGATCCGATACGATTGAGCTTAGTCCATCGTATCGTGGTTGGACACGATACGTTTGAGCTCAGTCTATCGCATCGTGATTAGATACGATACGATTGAACTCATTCCATCGTATCGTGGCTTGACACGATACGATCGATCCCAGTCCATCGTATCCTGGCTTGACACGATACGATGGAACTCAGTCCATCGTATCGTGTCAAGCCACGATACGATGGAACAAGTTCCATCGTATCGTATCGAGCCTCAACACGATGGCTTCAGACGCATCATATCGTGGCGAGCTACGATACTACTCGACTAAGTCTATCGTGTTGTGGTTCGCCACGATACGATAGGATACAGTCACATCGTTGTAGATCGTGGGCGCGCCCATCCTTGAAAATAAGTGGAGGGTTTTACCTTAAACGCGTTACATTGCAGGCAGAAGATTTTCCAGTTCGTTGATTAGTAACCAAAACAAATTCCACTTGATCTCCTGGTTGAAGAGTGGCGTGATCTCGAACTTCACTCATATGGAAGAACAGTTTTCTACCCTCATCTACTTCGTACGTTAAGAATCCGAAGGGTCCTTTAACAGCGTCCACAGTCGCTCTGCGTTTCTTTCTTACAGCAACAATGTTACAAGCATGACCCTCAGAATCGACTTGCAGTTGCACTGGATCACCAACTTGTAAAAGTTCACGTTTATTTATCAAGCCCATAATACCAAATTCATATTCCGGCGTCTCCTCGTCCTCTGTCGCTGGGTTTATTTTGATTAGACCTGCATATTCATGTTGTTCAGGATTAGCACTTCTTAAAGGTCTAAGAACCGTGCCGTCTAAAACTTCACTGACAATGTTTGGCCTCGGAATACTTCCTTTAGATAAAATTTTCACATGATCAGCAGCTACACATCCACCTGTTGATCTTCCATTAGCGGAACTAATTGTACATTCGATATCAGCACCTAGTTCCAATGTACTAGCGTCCCCTTCAAAATTACTGAAAATAATTTAATTGGTAAATATTGTTCAATAAGAAGAATGTTGATTAACATTGTTAGGAAGAATTACTTTCTATTTATCTATTGCGCAATTACAGAAAATGTTAATATTTATAATATTACCTGAAGTGAAAAAATATTTCTTTCTCGTGATTGACTGTTTCAATAAATCCAAAGCCGTCTTTAAGGGCTGCTATAAATCCTTGGTAGGTTTGTCCATTTGGCTTTTTATTGCCATTTGTAGTTTTTTCATTAGTATTAGAATTCAGTTGCGATATGTCTACGGCAACAAGTTCTTTATTTCGTTTCACTTGACAAATACTAAATTGAACCTGAAAAATTGAATAAAAATGATTATATAAACGTCTAATAATACAATGGGTCTAATACTTTATTTAATAATTTTTTAATTCAATATTTCAGTTACTTTATCTCCGAGGTTTGGAATACTTTTTGGATTGCAGTCCTTAATAAAGAAAATAATGCTTTTCTGCTGACCATCCTTCAGGTATCCAATTAATCCTGGCTCGTTGCCATTGGTATCCTGGATCACACTACCCAGCACATCGGCTTCTATGACTGTTTCAAATTGAACACTACCTGGTGGCAGATGTTTCAACCTAATCGCACTTTGTCTGCTATTAGAAAATGAAGAGGAGGGATCCTGGAAATTTAAAAAATTTACAGTGCAACATGTACAATTTTGGGGTTTTTTCTTGGAATTAGCCAAAAATACGTTTCAATAAGCTTGAGGGTTTGTGAGGGAAGCGAGGAGTGGGAAGCATGAAGACAGGGTTGCCATAAATATTTGATTACAATATTCCCTGACTTTTCCCTGATAATTTTTTTTTCTTCTGATATTTTTGGAGTTTTTAGAAGTAATGTTTTGTATATTTACTGTGAAATTGTGAAAAATAAATATTTTTCGTGTTGTAAACGTTAATTATTTTTAGAAATTTAAAAAATGACTTGCAATAATTTATTTAGTAAATTTCAGAAAAATATAATTTGTCATCCATTATAGAGATTCTTTACATTTTTCCAGTTCTTTTGATGAAAATCCTTGACTTTTCCCTGACCTGTGGCAACCCTGAACAAAGAAAGAAAGAATAATAGTCAATATTAAAATTCTTACTTGAATGACTGTGAATTCAACTTCATCGCCGACACTGATTTCCCTATCAACATCTAGCACTTCATTGAAATGAAAAAAGAGCCTTGGGTCTCGATCTACGCAACGAATAAAACCAAATCCATCTTTAAGAGCAGCAATCATACCTTGTTCTCGTCTTTCACCATAGACAGCAAAAGACTCGGGCAATAGTGATATCTCGGTTGCTCTTTTTAATTGATCTCTAGTATCTGTTGCAATCCTGAATTGAACCCAATCACCGTGTCTACAAATTTAAATTGATTTTACTTTATAATTACACACAAGTAAATTCAGTAAAGTAAAGTCTTTGAAGAATGTTTTTAAGAAACCTGAGAGTAAAATCGCCTTTTTGATCTTTGTCCCCAAAAGGTACTTCAACCTCTGAATGATCTGGTGCTCTGTATCTTAATCTACCTGGCAGTGGATCATTTTGATGTCTAGCTGAATTACCTCTCTCCAAAGGTTTTAAAACTTGACCCTTAACAACGTCGGTGCTTATTTCTTCGAAAACAATAGATCCTGGTGGTAACTTTGTTATATTACAAGCCACTTCTTTTCCCTAAAAAGAAAATAAAAGAAACGAAAAGGAATGTGAAAAAAGTAATTTCATTATTGATAATAAATTTCAAATTTGCTTATTTATAACTAATCTTACATTACGACTCTGAATAATAAATTCTACATCGTCTCCTAATCTTAGTTCATCTTTCATAGATTTAGCTTCGCTAAAGTGGAAAAATATTTCCTTCACAACATCAGCTCGTTCGATGAAGCCAAAACTTTCTTTCATCGAGCACACAACACCACGGTAACGTACTGGATGAACAGGATTCTCAAGTCGCACATGACAGGCGCCTAAATTTCCTCTAGAAATAAATTACTTTTTTTTTAAAATGATAATTATTTAAATAAACTTTAAAACATGTTAATCATATGAGAAAATATTTTGTTAATTTTTTTTAGACGTACCGTTGATTTGTAGCAATTTGAAATGAAACCTTATCACCTGCACGCAAAGTGACGTTTCCTTCGACATCATCTTTGGTATAAGGTAGGAAAAAACACTCTCCTCGGTTCTCGTAACTAATTCTTCCTTGAGAGTCACCGCTGGCTTGTAACTCTGTTGTAACGTTTCCCGTTACTCGTTCCTCACTTAACACCTATTATAGATTTAATATTATTTTACTTTATTACTATGAAACTAATAAATATGAAAAAATGAAATTGAGTAGCTCACCACTTCTGGAGCAATTTTGCTAACAAAACTTGCAATCGGTTTACCAGTTCGACGATCATATGTCATTTCAAATTCAACCGGATCACCAATTTTTAAATGTTCAATATTGCCACTGAATTGGCTAAAGTGAAAGAATAATCTTGCTTGCCTTTCACAGCACTGAATGAATCCATAAGAGTGCTGAAATAACAAAATAAATTTCATTTTTATTAAAAAGAAAAAAGAAATAATAATAATAGAAAACAGTTATAATCAAAATAAAAGGTGAAGAATTAGTAAAAGTTTGCTCACCAATAATTTTTCAATAATTCCTGTTTCTCGTGTTCCTTGATTTCCAGATTGATCTTGATAAGAGGAATTATTGGTTGCAGGTTCACCTGTGAAGCCCATGTTACCCTCCATACCTGTGAAGGTGCTTATGGGAAACCTAGCAGATCCATTTCTTGGTGATTGTGAATTAGGAAAGTTGCCGTAAACAGAAGAATTTTTTCCGCAATCTGGAGGTGAGTTCGCGTAATGATCACCGCTAAAATTGGTGCCATTCCGATAAGTATTAGTAGATTGATGAGACAAGGGTAAAGCTTTAGGACTTGTTATAGCCATTGACTTGTAATCAAGGATTGCAGGATCTGAGTTCATGATCGGCGGCTGGAACGTTTTCCACTGAGGATTGCTGGACATTATTAAAAATCGATGCAGTTTTTTGTTTGTTTTTTCTTTCTTTTTAGATTTGCTAATTACTTGATCGTTGAAACAATTAGGTAATTCCTTTTATAACTTTGCGTCTGTTTTTCACTCGATATATATTTATTTATATACTTATATTTAAAAATTTTAGTCTTTTGAATTATTTAAGTGTTAACATAGATATCACAGAATGGTTCTTGGTACCTTATATCTTCGTTTACTATTACGACTTTACGGGAACTTAATGAAGAGGAAGAAAGGCTCTTTGAAATGCTGCAGAAATGCAGGCTTCTTTGCAACCAGGAAGTGGGAAGGAAGGTGTTTGCAGTATTTCAATACGTATCATCGATAGCCGATCAAAAAGCACCAGGATTACTCTCAGCGAAGTTGTCACTCTCCGAACTAGAATGTGCAAATATCATTGACAGAGGGAGAGTAGCAATTCTTCAACGGCAATCACGGTCACCGTACTGTGTATCTAGTTCCTTCTCATAAAGCGTATCGCGGCACAAATATACAAACGAACGATACAGTTAATACCAGTATTATGAATCTATATGTGTACAAAATTCTTAGCACATCATATACCGTTGATACTTTCTATTTTTAACAATTTTATTTGATAATTTTTCAGTTTAGTGTATTCAAGAACAACCGAAGTTTTTTTTAAACATCAGTCACCCTTTATAAAAGGAAACGATTAAAAACGATGGATATTTAAAGGATAAATTGGTTTGCTTGAAAATCCTCAGATGTCTTCAATGCGTGCTGAGTGTGGTTGTGTCGTTCCAAAAATTCTGTTTATCGTTTTATTCTTCAGCTTTTAAATCTTGAATTTACACTGAGCGTTTGTTTCAAAATTGTCCTAAACTAACAGTTACACAAACTGAAAACATAAATAAACAATAATTAATTTTTTATTTTTTTAAAATATTAATACTATTGTTTGTTTGTTTATATAATCTATGTATACATTTCTTTATAGTCAATGTTTAAATCAGATTTGTCATTCAATTACTTTCATCATATGCTAATAACTAATTTTGAACTAATATAATAAATAACCAATTAAAATATAATATTGGAATTAATGGACTATAATTCAATGTGAACTTCTAAAAGTGCATGGCGTTTATCAGACACTCTATAAATTTTGAGTAAACCGAAACATTCCCATGCACTGTCAGTGCATGATATTTTTTATAATAACATAAATTTTAAATACAAAAGTTATGAACGTACCAATGTCAAATTAAAAAACAACATATTATGTTACTTTGTAAAGCCTATATTATAATAACATGACTATAATTTCTCATCAATAAATATAAAAGCTTCTTATTATAATATTAATTATTTACAAGTAAATTAAATATTTAAATAATATCGAAATTAAAAGTAAATGGATTTAGTGAAAGTCATGCTTTAATACATTGGTATTGGTTATAAGTGTAATTTATTAGTGAGATCAAAATTCATGATGCAAAAAATATCAACAAAAATGTTTTTGATAAGTTAAATAAATAAAAACTAGGTAAATTAGAAAATGAATATTGACTTTTCAAGATTTATTAATTTCAATTGCATACAGTAACTTGAATCATAATAACGAATGGAGTAACAAACTCCATTAGGTATGATGAGGCTTTTTGGGTCAGAAATTAGAAATGTAAAACAAAATGTAAAAGCTATTAAATTCCCAATTTTTTAAAAATAAACAATTTAAAGAAATATTTCTCAAATTAAAAAAATATATCAACTACCGTAAAAAATTGTATTATGAAAGCAGAAAATTGTTCATTAATATGAAATAGAGTTGTCCAATACACTATCATCAGTTAATACAGATTACAATTTTTTAAAGAATGTTTCGGAATAATAAAAATTTATGATTGCTTCTATAGTTTAATAATTATACCATGATTAATGATCAAGATGATGTTTTAAATTTTAATCTTAAAATAGTATACAAATATTGCAATTCAATAAAACTATTAAACTTTAGAAAACTCACCACGAAACAGCACAGCACTGACGACAGCCGCCATGTTGAATGTCAACATTCACAATCGCACACAAAACAAGAGTATGACAGCCTTGGGCTGTGTACGATAATTCTTAGAGAGGGTTTTAGAGCCCTGTGGTGCAGTCAGAGCAGAGTTAGGCCGTCGTCCCATAACACCCTTTTACGTTAGAGTAAAATCACATGGATGCGTCAAACGTTGCGACATAATGAGAGAGAGGGAGACAAAGATATATTTACGTCTTTCTCTTTCTCATTTCGACTTGACGGTTCCATACAGAGAATTTTAATGTGACGTCACTAGTCAAGAAGGTTAGGTCATTTTGTCAAGAAGGTTAGGCTCAGACCCAAATTTACATTACGTTACACTGTAAAAAATTTCGTTGTATTTTTACACCGTGACACGATGGAAATAAATCGCTTCACGTAACACGTGATAAATTTACAACGTATTACGATGAAAATATTCGACCGACATGTAAATATTTCACGTACGACGTAGTGAAATCACAGTCGATGCAGAGAAATCAGAATGCATTGTAATATTACTATGTACAGTCGTGTTCAACGATGCCTTCCTAGTCTGCGCTTGTCTTTACTAGAGATCCTCAAGGGAGAGTTGGGACATGTTGACTTGGATTCTGATTGGTCGCGGGTTTACGGAAACGGATGTTCATAAGAAGTTAATTTCATTGGTCTAAAATGGCGGTTGAATTTAAAATGCTTTTAAAAAAATTGTTTTTAAACTTAGCCCGCACTTTTTGACCAATGATGCAACTCGCATCATTGTTACTTCCGTTTCCGGAAACCCGCAAAGGTAGTAGAAGGGGAAACTTGTCCCAACTCTCCCTTGAGGTCTCTAATCTTTACAAATGAGTAATACATGTGTAAGACAAGCGTCAACTGGGAAGGCATCGCTGAACACTACTTGTACGTGATACGCAGGGATGGGTAAATGTAGAAAACTAGAGGTTTTCTACGTATAATACATAAAGGACGTATTATACGTAGAAAATTGTAGAAAACCTAGTTTTCTACGTGAACTTTGTAAACAGTGTAACATAACCTATTTATCACATACAATTTTAAATATTATACATTTATGTATAATTAATTGTCCTTTAAAAGTTGTTTAATCAGGGAATAAAGCTTTAATATGTTATTTAACAATATTTAACATTTCTAATGTTAATAATAGCATTCTCTGCGATACGTTAACAAGTTTCGGCAAGATGTCATGTGATTAAAAATTGTTTATGTATAGGAATTTAAAAAATTGACAGAAAGCCTTATATTTAAAATATTAAAAAATTTTAAAGTCTTTTTAACTAGTTATTTGGATTTAATTTCTTTCCATGATTACCCTGCAGTTGAGGCAGTTTTAAAAAATATTGTTATTTTAATTATGCCGGTAACTACAATATTTATTTTAGTCTCGATTTGTTTTTCTCACATATAATATTATTCCAAACTATCTATGAACATTTCTCTTGTTAAAATAAATATTTTTAAAACATTTTTAACTTAGTTTAAAATAATTTCAGACATTATATAACCAATAATTTACTAGGATTAGACACAAAATTATTTCAAATACTTTTATTAACACTTTGTAGATCAATTTGAATGACTTTATAGGATTTCTAGTGATAATAATCAAGTTATTCTGGAAAAAAGTGTTTAAATTAATATTAAAATCATACAAATATGTTGTCACAATATTAAATAAACTATACAGGTACAGTCTTTATAAAAATAAAGGTTATGTTATATGTATCCCGCTCATTTAGTCACGTGATAAAACGTAAAATACATCACGTAGAAAACTAAGGACGTAAAATACATCGTATTATACGTATAGAAAACTATGTACAGTCGGGGACATTGATGCCTTAACATTTTCCACTAGATTTTTTCATGTGTTTCCATAAAAAATCTAGTGGAAAAATGTGAAGGCATCAATGGCCCCGACTGTACAGTCAGGGACATTGATGCCTTCACATTTTTCCACTAGATTTTTTATGGAAACACATGAAAAAATCTAGTGGAAAATGGGAAGGCATCAGGGCGCAATTACATGTCTGCGTCGAACGCTGCGTTTTTGCGTTGAATAGTGAGAGAGAGGAAGACAGAAATATAGTCTCATCTTTGTCACTCTCACCATTCAACGCAAAAACGCAACGTTCGACGCAGACATGTAATTGCGCCCTCAATGTTCCCGACTGTACACTGAAAAAAATGATTCGGTAATTTTACCACTATGGAAGTAGGAGCATTTATTACCTACTTCCATAGTAACAGTTTTACATATTTTACGGATTTTACGCGCAGAGATGGGAATAATACTTTAATCTTATGTAAAATTACTAATGCTTTTGTAAAATTACAGAAAAGAAAATTCGCCAGTTATGAAATAAATATAAGTATTAGAAATTCTTCTATTATATTAATGCGATACCGAGAAAACTTCGTTTATCGTCGTACACATTTCAAAGTTCACCTACTTTTTCCAATAGTCAATTTACAATAATGTTCATTTTACCATGTTATTATAGTTTGTAACAATGCGCACTGGCACTATTCGTGTCAAGCATGTTAAACTGAACATTTTTTCATATACAACATATTGTTGCACATGCGCAGTAGTGCACCACAGCTGTGTAAACGTGCGCACTACAAAACAAACATTTCACATGCGCAGTTGTTTTGTATTGCTGTTACACATGCGCAATGATGCACAGTGATAGTCACACATGTGCTCTAATTAAATTTAAAAATTACGCATGCGCAGTTTTTTTTTTTTTTTTTTTTTTAAGTCCAACGAAAATTAAAATTTTGTTTTTTTCCATGTGCTAAATGCTTTTTGTGCAATTTACTCTTTTAAATTATATGTTTTACGCAATATATTGAACTTTTTTGTTTACACGTTTTTCTATATTTTTTTATTTAAGAATATTTAAAATGTCATTTATATTCCATATTTTTACAACTGCGCATGTCTTTTGTTCATAGAAAACTACTGCGCATGCGTAACTTCCATAGAAACCTATTGCGCATTAGTATATACTTTACGCAATGTATATAACTTTATTGTTAAGTTGTTTCTCCAATTGCTTTGACAATTAAATTTTTTTACAGTAATTTTTCTTTGTTATTGTAACAACTGCTTATGTGTATTGTTTATAGGAAAGTACTGCGCATGCGTAACTACCTTTTGGAGCTTTTGCGCATGTATATGTATAGGTGATCAACGATGTGTCTATTAAAATAAAAAGTTTTTCTAATAATTTCTATTACAATAATAAATATTTTTACATACAAGATTATGAAATTAGTTAAAATATTTTTAAGTATTCATGTCTGTGAGAAACTTGATTAAATTTGTTTAATTTAGTTTAAAATATTTAACATTACTTTAAATAATTCTATAAAATTCAAAATAAAAATTTATAACTATAATATTAATGACAAAAACAAATAAATAATTTCAAAAAATAACATAATAGATTAATTATAATTATATTAATTAATTATTTTTATAATTTATTATTAATTAATATTTAGTATTATTATCATTATTACTAGCAATATTTTTTAAAACAATATCTTTGAGAATACTAGATGTTATTTTTAAAATAAAAAAAAAAAAATTTTAAGAATTAATTTTATATTTCTAATAAAAATTTATTATTAATTATAAAAAATTTTAAAAATATGTGACTCGTTCTGAAGAAAGGGACCTAAGAAGGAAATTGGTTATTTTACAGGAGAGCGAAAACAGAAGTCGAGCGCGCATGGGAATCTGTACAAATCGAGAGATTTAAATTGTTATAACCTAAAAAATATCCAATAAAAGCCTTTTCTGACTTCAGATAATGAAAAAGAAACCTTTAATAAAATTAAAACAACCATAAACCGAAAAACGATTTTTGGCTTCTTAGGTCCCTTTCTTCAGAACGCGTCACATATATATTATTATTACATAATATATATTATAATTTACTACATTTTAAATTATTCAATTATCATATTCTTCTAAAAATAGGCCGCAAGGACTTAAGGTGAAATAGAATGTATTGACCTAAAAAAAATTATAGATAAATAATAATTAGTTAATAGAAATAAAAAAAAAGGAAAAAGGGTACTAAACATATTTATAGATTTATATATATTTTTAAGAATACACAAAGTAAAGAAATATATAAAAGAAATAAAAAAACGAGCGAGCGTTAGCGAGCGAGGGTTGTTACGCTAGTCTAATATAAAAATAAATTATGAATTTTGTTGTGAAATTATAAAAAAGCAATGTAAAATAAGTAAATTATATAATTTGTCCGTTGACGGTCAAAATGGATACATAACCAATTCGTTTTCAAGATATATCTTAACAACTAAAATGTGAAACTTTTTTAAGACGTAGCACAATCAGGTTTCTATAATTAATCATTTTGCTAGGAATTTTACATAAGAGGATTATGGATAAATACATCAAACTATAATATTTTACTTAAAGATGATAACATTAAGATTATAAACAGGATTTTTACATGCTTTTGTAACTTTACAGTTACTGGTGAATTGAATACTATGAAGGTAGGTGCTTTTATTACCTACTACCAAAATAGTACATTCACAACCCTGAATGTACAGTCGCGGCCATATATGCCTTCCCTCGTCTACGCTTGTCTTATGCACGTGATCATATGCGTAAGACAAGCGTAGACGAGGTAAGGCATCAATGTCCCCGACTGTACATTTACTGAAAAATGTAATATTACATTACTGAAAGCTGTAAAAATTGAAGTTGATTGGTATTATTGCTACTTTCCAAAGAGTAATATTACAGAAAGTTTCTAAAGTAACATTACAATACGGACGTAATTTTCCTGAAGTATTTTTTACAGTGTATAATACTTCAAGTATTATACGTACCCATCCCTGGTGATACGTGAAGCGAAATATTTCCATCGTGTTACGTAGTAATTTTACAACGCGTTGTGATTTCACCACGTTATACGTGGAACATTTACAACCCATTTTCAAAACGAATAAATATTTTCATCGCAACACGATGAAGTTCTACACTCGAAGTGTAGTTTTACAATCGCGTTGCATTGTTATCACGTATTACGATGGACTATTACAATATAAATTTAATGTTTGGGACGGAAAGATACTTTGCTTTGTAATTCTGCAAGTATTTTTTTAACAGTGTATAATGGGATTTTTTATAAAAAGTGATTTTTATGATAATTCAAGAAAAAAACTTTTAAAATTATTAAAGGCAAATAATAAAACATATTTTTTTACGTTTTTGTAGTATAATCATACTTCTTATCCGTTATCTGCTTTATTTTTAAATGCAAAAATAGTAGAAAATTCGTAATTATTTAGAATCGCGGCTTTTGCGAATTTTCAAGTTTTTTCATCGGGACCAAGCCAAAGTGGTGTGTTTTATCACCAAAGTAAATAATCCGGTGGGGGAGGTTAAAAAAGTTTACCAGCTTTTTTTATTTTTACAAAAAACTTCAGTTTTTTAACCAATATAAATAGAGTATTTTTAGTTACTTTTTTGCGCGTAAAGTACTTCAAACAGTTAAATATAAACTGTAATCGCACAATTATAATAAAACTTATAATAACAACTGTCGTTTTGACAGCTGTAAATAATGTCAGAATTGTTTACTCAGGTACGGAAGCCCGTATGCGCCACCTCCCCGAACAAAGGAAGAACACTCGTGTTCCGAGTCGATTTTCGGTTGAAAACAAGGGAACGTCCATGTTCCTTGTTTCTGTTTCTGGAAAATGAAAGCGAACGTACATGTTCCGCGTTTCAGATTCTTTCCTTTCTCTTGTCTCTCTGTTTGCATTTATTTGTGTGACCACCTAATCACGGTGATGTGATAAGTATTTTAGTATTATAAAAAGTAGGATTATAAAAGCGTCGAAGATTTTATTGAAAGGTAAGTTTATTTTCTGATATACATATAAAAAATATATTTTTTTATAAAGTAATAGATGTTTATTAATTGTGATTTTATTGAACGCCGGTAGGAAACTTAACCTCAATTTTGAAATAACTATATTTAAACCTTTCTTAATATTGAAATTTTAATAGTTTATTAACATTAACTAGAAACAATTAAAAATTCAATATTAAGAAAGGTCCAATATAGTTATTTCAAAATTGAGTTTAAGTTTCCTACCGGCGTTCAATAAAATCACAATTAATAAACATCTATTACTTTATAAAAATATATATTTTTTATATGTATAACAGAAAATAAACTTACCTTTCAATAAAATCTTCGACAGTTTTATAATTCTACTTCTAATAATCCTAAAAAACTTATCACATCACCGTGATTAGGTTGGTTTGGTTTGGTTTTGGCCTTAGGCCCCCGAAGGTCCAATAGCCATTAAATAAGTATACAGAAATTCCTTAAATACAGATGTTCAGATTTAGATATATATATCCAGATTTTTCAATAAATCTCATTAAAATTGTTGATAGCACAGTTGGTTTCAGAACTCAAAATCACAGTTGTGTCAGACTGTGTAAATAATAATTCAATTATTAAGGGCATGTGATGGATTATGAAGTCACTGTTATAGGCAAAATTTGTCCGCAACTTTTCTCTTAAAATATTGAATATTTTTTCATGAAACTTGGTAGAATTACTTAAAATGTCATTAGGAAAGTCTCTCAGACCCGAGTTTGTTTGAATTTTGTCTCAAAATTGATTTTTAAAAAAGTTTGCAATTTTTCGAAAATTTCCCAAAATTAAGTTTGGGCCAAAATTTAAACAAATTTGGGTCTGAGAGACCTTCATAATGACATTTTAAGTAATTCTACCAAGTTTCATGAAAAAATATTCAAGATTTTAAGAGAAAAGTTACGGACAAATTTTGCCTATACCAGTGACGTCATAATCCATCACATGCCCTTAATTAAGACTCAAGCATAAAGATGGCGCAGTGAGTAGGTAATCCAGAATGTTCGAAAAGCGCATAACAAACGGCGGGAAGATAATAATGACAGTGCCTCACAAAAACAACAATGACCTTGTTCTCACATGATTAGCATGAATCAGGCAATACGATATCCAAATGACCCTTAACAACACAGTTTAACAACAAAGCGAATGATAATGATCTCTAATAACTGTTCCTCAGAATAATTTCAACTGATTTAAAACTCTGAACTTTAATGTCTATAGTCATCTATCAGCCGCAAAATAAATATTAATATCCTCAAATAATTCGATTCGCCGTACAAAGGTCACCACTTTAAATTTGAAAATTAGCAACTGCACTTAGAAACAACACAGAATATTTAAATAAATTAAGTCTTTCAGATAAAATTTAAAATTGGGTTATCTTACGAATAATTCCATTTTTACAATCATATAAATTTATAAAGATTAGATTTTTAAAATTAACAGTCACTTGGAAAAACTAAAGCACCGTCATAAACAAAGTTTATAAACTCACGAAACTTGAAACCGACGCGGCAAAAGTAAGAAAATTCAATTAATACAAAATATCACAAAGGAGGCATTGCACAGTCCGAGAGCACTCTTATTTCTATATTCACATTATTAAATTAAATATATTAAATATTAATTAACCATTTTTAGCGCAACTTTATTCACGCATCTTATAGAATTTGAAAATTATATTAATTATCGAGATGTGGAAACATCCACTCTCGTTGAAAGATCAGGGGCCGTATTCTCGAATCGATGACCCTAGATGTCGCATGCGACATGCCATGCGAGATTGAAAAAGCTATTCTCGAACGTGTGTCGCATGCGAGATTTCATGTCGTATGCGATAATTTTCGAATGGTTCGTCTCGAGTGGGTACTGGCCACTCGAGATGCAAAGTCGAATACGAAATGCTAGTGAGAAATAAGGTTGTGTGTCATACATGTAATAAACGTATATAATGCAAAGTAGTGTTAGCGGGCATGAACTAAAGTAAAAAATTAAAAATAACCTGAATGCCGAAATTAAAAATCAAAAGCATAAGTATTGTAAATCAAAAGCTTTATATAAACATTTTTTAAATTATTTTATGAAGCTATTTCAATAAGTATCAGTGAAAAAAGCTTTAAATCAAGCGATAATTTCAACATTTTAAATATATTTATGTTGTCTTGTAAAAGAATCATGTAGACAAGATAAATTCCGATTGATTAAATAATTGAAATTGGAATAAATTGGTCAAAAACATTTTTTGGAACTCAGCATTTCTTTATTTAACCAATAATTTCTTATGAAATTCGTGAATAATATATAAGTTATAATATTAGGTTAGGTTAGAGTGACAGCGGTGACAGCCAAAAGAAATACATGTGTGGTACATGCTTTTTTCATTTAAGGATTATATATATGTTCCTTGAGTAATTATTTTTATTCTTTATAAAAATATAAGTATACGTAGTTTTTGTATATTTATTGATTTAATGAAGAGTAATCACATATTTTATGAATGTTTAAAAATTATTGTCTACATCAGTAAGGTATTTTTATATAAATTCAATGCCCGCAATCTGCAAGCATTAAAGAACGTAATTGTTTTTTTTTCCGTAAGATCACTTTTCTCTTCTACCTTAATTCTTATTGGTATAATAGTATTTCGAAACGACGGCAACACTGTCTAAATGTCGCACACGGAAATTTCCGAACAACCTATCTCGAACGGTCGTCGAGAATACAGTTTTAAAGTCGCATGCGACATTAACCATTCGACATTTTACGCATGCGAGAATTCTCGCGTGCTTTCGAGAATACGGCCCCTGACGGAACTCCACCGTGATTAGGTAGTCAAACAAATAAATGCAAACAGAGAGACAAGAGAAAGGAAAGAATCTTCTTCTTCTTATTATTATTATTATTATTATTAAATGGCAATCTAAATAAGCCAATTCAGTTAAGGAAAGAATCTGAAACGCGGAACATGTACGTTCGCTTTCATTTTTCAGAAACAGAAACAAGGAACATAGACGTTTCCTTGTTTTCAACCGAAAATCGACTCGGAACACGAGTGTTCTTCCTTGGTTCGGGTAGGTGGCGCATACGGGCTTCCGTACTCAGGCGTAAGGATGGGTAGTAACGTACAATTTATGTGCAAGTGTGTTCACTGTAGTTCACACATAAATACTGTTCTACCGGTTAATTTTCCCAATAATTACCAGTTATTTTACATGATTTTACTTAAGGTATTTCTCCGATCGGCAGTCCCTGCCAAAAGTTAGTATTTTAGTTAATAGCGATTATTAATTAAAATAATTGATTTCTTAACTTATTATTGACCATGAATAGTTGATCAGATATCGGCCAATAGTTTTTTAATAAGAATGTTTAAAAAATTAACAAAAGTTGCTAAATTTGCACCGTTTTTTAAAGATACCGTTTTCACAAGTCTATATATTTTCTTACCATTTTTTTAAAAATGGTACAATTTAAGTAAATAATAGCTTATTTTCTTGAGAAAAACAAACTCTACAACTTCACCTCGTCAGATTTTTGAAAAAAAGAATCATTTTTTAAATAAAGCAATTTGTTTATAAATATTGAGAAAAATTTAAAAATATATTTATAAACAAATTGCTGTATTTAAAAAAGTATTCACTTTTTCAAAAATCTGACGAGGTGAAGTTGTAGAGTTTGTTTTCCTCAAGAAAATAAGCTATTATTTACCTAAATTGTACCATTTTTTAAAAAATGGTAAGAAAAGATATAGACTTGTGAAAAAGGTATCTTTAAAAAACGTTGAAAATTTAGCAACCTTTGTTCATTTTTTAAACATTCTTATTAAAAAATATTGGCCGATATCTGATCAACTATTTATGGTCAATAATAGGTTAAGAAATAAATAATATTATTTAATAATCACTATTAACTGAAATACTAACTTTTGGCAGGGACTGCCCATCGGAGAAATACCTTAAATGAAAGATAAAATATTAAATTAGATGTAAATAGTAAAAAAAATCAATTTTTTAACAATAGAAATAAAGCATTTTTCTTCACTATCTAAGAAATAATACCTTTAATTTAATAAATGATGGATTTTAGATTTAATCATTTAATAAAACTTTATACAATAACGCAAAATTTGACAGTTGTCAATATGCTCAGGGTGAACTTACTTACTCAGGGTGAACTTACTTACTTACGTAAGGGTGAAGGCCCATGCGAAGGAGTAGAGTATCAGAGGAATAGAATAGACCAATCAGAAAAAACTCTCCAATGTGACCAATTATCTGATTTGTCTATTCTAATCCACTGATACCCTACTCCTTCGTATGTGACTTCACCCTAAGGCCAGAGTTGTGTAGTGATGCAGCACTGACGGCAACTGACCGATGACCGTCATAGATCCGAAATAATATAATAATCATATAATAATAATTATTGTCAAAGAAACAGCATTTACTGCAAGTCTTTGGCAGTGCGAAATGTTTTCCTGGTGGTTAGTGTGAAAAAAAAGAAAGAGTGAGAGGGACAAGCTACCGGGGGGTTGGGGTGCCACTAATACCTTGGATCGGGGTATTTTATATCATTTATAACATATTTTTATATGTTATTATTTTATATATGTCTGCTTAGTGGCATCTTAAACCTCCGGTAGCTTGATTTCGTGCCAGCCAGCATGAAAAGAAAGAGAGAGTAAGGGGGACAAGCTACCGGGGTGTTGAGGTGCTACTAAGCAGACTGATAAAAAATACCCCGACCCTACGTCTGCTACAATGCGTTTGCTAGTCACTTTTCCCGCCTGATCACTCAGCTGTTTGTAGGCAGCCATTTGCAAAAAGCATTCCAAGTGTGTTAGTAATTGCATGTACACAAAAATGACATTGTGTGGCTTATAATTCTAAGCTTTTCCGCTAGGTTCTCCACTATCGCTAATTTGTAAGAGAAAAGCCCAAAGCACAACGAATACGGTTACGGGAGCAGGGCATGAGATAATAAAGGACAGAGACTGTTTCTGTCCTTTTCTGTCTCATGTTCTAGTCCCGTAACCGTATTTCTATCTGCTTAGGCCTAAACGGGGAAACCAGCTTCAACTTTTTCAAGGTTAAACATAGCAGTGGGGCCTCCTTATTGAGCAAACCAGTGTGACGTCACAAGTCCGTTAAATTTTGTCATTTGTCAAGAAGGTTGGGTCCGAAACCCAAATTTACATTGAAATGCATGGGATTATTATTATAAAATGGTTTTACGATTAATTTATTGTAAAATTGCATAAATTATTGCAATTAAAAGGAAGAATATTTTTTTTGCGTCTTTGTAATATACTTTATATTCCTTATCAATTATTTAATTTGCACTTAACAGGTAAATAAACAACCACAATGACAGAACTTCCTAACCTATTTTCTATTTTTCAGTATTTTTTTGGCATTTAAAAATAAAGCAAATATCTGATAATATGTATGAATATATTTTAGAAACGTACTAAAATATTTTTTATTTCTCACCCTAAATAATTCTAATCGTATTTTATTGTATTGTTATAAAAATCATTTTTTATTAAAATTCCCATACATTGCAAGGTAAATTTGGGTTTTGAACCCAACCTTCTTGACAAATGACAAAACTTAACGGACTTGTGACGTCACACTGGTTTACTCAATACTACAGTACGATTCCATTTAATTGACCTCCATTTTAAATGAACTTCCATTTTATTTGAACTTTTTCGTACATTTTAAATGAACAAAATTATCCCTACCACTCATGTGCACGTAAGGGGAAATGCAACATTTCCCCTCACGTGCAGAGTGTTTTTGGTATTTGAGAAAAGAGTGGGAAGGGTCAATTAAAATGTTTCATCCGGTCCCGACGAGGTCAATTAAATGGAAGCGTACTGTACTTCATGCTCTGTCCTTAATTATCTCATGCCCTGCTCCCGTAACCGTATTCTTTGTGCTTTGGGCTTAATCCCTAATCCATTAATCCATAGCATCAGACAGTACCCTCATACGCAATGCAAAACGCAGCCATGGGAAACGTGCCTGCGTCGAACGTTGCGTTTTTGCGTTGAATGGTAAGAGTGACAAAGATGTGACTATATTTCTGTATTCCTCTCTCTCACTATTTAATGCAAGAACGCAGAGTTTGAGGGCGCAATTACATGTCTGCGTCGAACGTTGCGTTTTTGCGTTGAATAATGAGAGAGAGGAGGAGAGAAATATAGTCACATCTTTGTCACTTTCAACATTCAACGCAAAAACGCAGCGTTCGACGCTGACATGTAATTGCGCCCTGACGCAGACATGTAATTTCGCCCTGATCATCATATTAAGCCTAACGCACAATGAATCGTAATCGCTAATCCTTAATCGTAAGAATGAGAGGAAGTAGGACAGACATATATCTCTGTCCTGCTTCCTCTCATTCTTACGATTAAAGGCCTAAGCAGATAGACATACGGTTACGGGACCAGAGCATGAGACAGAAAAGGACAGAAACAGTCTCTGTCCTTTATTATCTCATGCCCTGCTCCCGTAACCGTATTCGTTGTGCTTAGGGCTTTAGGATTAGCGATTACGATTCACTGTGCGTTAGGCCTTACATATTTTTGAACTGAGATTTGAACATTAGCAGCATTATACATACATATATATATATATATATATATATATATATATATATATATAGTATGTATCATATATTTCATGGATTTCGTGTTAAGAGAAAAGATTATAACCTTTAATAAAATATTTAAATTTAAGTGAAGCATGAATCGTATGCATTGTCTGTTTTCTTTCTTTTTGCTCTTATTTTTCAATACATAGCTTACACAATAAGAAGAGTGTTAAAAATGTGTAGCTACTTTGAGTTTTAGAATTTTAGTTATGTGTTTTAAACTTATGTATATCAGAATAATATTTTGATTGTGATTGAAACGCATAAAAGATGGAATGGAAAAAAACACTCATTTGCCTGTTTATAATTTCGGGCTGTTATGATTTTGTAAATTGTACTAAAATTAATGAATTACCATTTTGTGATCATGCCACATCAGATGATCTCCCACCTCGCAGGTAATTTTTTATACAACGTTACTAGTCGGGCCAAAAAAAACGGTATATTATTCGGCCAGTCGAAATTTCTGATGGTACCGAGGGGTTCTTTCAAAGTTAAAATAAATAAACGGGCCGACGAATAGACACTCTGTTTTTTATATTCTAGAATACTCTATGCAGTATTAATAGTAGGTATTGTTTATTTAAAGTATTTTATATATAATACGGTTTCAAAACATAATTTTTTTATTGACTGCTTTTATTTTCTATAATAAAGTTTAATAGGATTGAAAGAAGAATTTAAATAAGGCTGCGACTGTACGTCCGGCTAGCCGGATAAAATACTTTGTCCGTCTATCCGGACTTTTAGGTTCAGGAAGCAAATATGACTAAACGTCCGTCTTGCCGGATAAAATATTTTTGTCAGTCTATGTTTCGATATACTAAAGGGGGGTGATTCTTTTGTCAAAAAATCTAGACGGACAAAACTATTTTATCCGGCTAGCCGGGCGTCTAGACACTTCGTTTAAATGATGCATTACTAATTTTTCGATTGATAAATTACAGTAGCAAATAGAGTTTCATACCTCTTTTTCATAATAATTCCTAAATTTATTTTAAATGAATTTATCACTCGGTGAAGTTATTAATTTTTAGGAAACTATCAATCACTCCGAGTCAATAAACAACATACTGATGTGTTTTATGTTTCGGCAGCAATGCTGTCCTCATCAGAAACATTAAAAGATTTTTTAAACAAAAATTTGATCGCCTTGTGCCGTTGTGGCGACTTGTCTGTAATATTTATATTTTAAAATCTATCGACTTCATAATGATTATTCTTAATATATTTTTTTAAAAAATCTTTTAATGTTTCTGATGAGGACAGCATAGCTGCCGAAACGTAAAAAAACATCTGTGTGTTGTTTATTGACTCGGAGTGATTGATAGTTTCCTAAAAATTAATTCCTAAATTTGTTTGTAGTTTTTTGTTCGTCAGTACCTTAGATGGAAAAATATCTGCTCTTGATTCTACACATCAAGGAGAAAAAGCATGGACTTTAGATTTAGGAAAAGAACCAATGCTGTCATCCAATATTCATCAAAGAGAAGTAAGTTATGATTATTAAACTATAGAGTTTTTCGTGATTGTTTCTCTTATTCTAATTATGTGTAGACTGTAGACAAAATATTCTGGATACAGTTATTTCTAATTTCAAATTATCAATTAACATTTTTCAAACTAGCTAAATAATCATGGACAATGGATTCGGTTAATTCCTTCTTTAAATGGAGGGTTATATAAATTTGATGGTGAAAATTTAGAAGCAGTGCCTTTATCCGCAGATCAATTACTAAAATCTTCATTTCGTTATTCTGATTTAGTATTTTCAGGAGGCAAAGAAACTAGTTCTTATGGTCAGTATTTTTGGGAAAAATAGTCATTAATTTTTACAGTTAGTATCTTACCAATTTTTAAATTTATTAATGTTCTGTTTTGTTCAATAACTTATTAGGGGTTGCTCTTTTAACTGGTAAAATATTGTATGAATGCGACTTACATGGTTGTAAAAATACTACAGAAGGAGAATCTTATATGGATAAAGAAATCCTTATAATTCAAAGGCATCAACAAACAATTCGAGCCGTTGAATCTCAAACCGGTCATGAAAGGTTAATGTGTGTTATTGTATGTTATTCAGATTATGTATAACTTTATGTTGTAAAATAGCACTACATCTATATACTCCTATTATATTAAAATAGTATACTAATTATTATTATTATTATTATGTTTATTAAAAAATTTACCTTGTATATGAATTAAAACTAAAATGTTTATATTATTTGAATAGGTGGAATTTTAGTGTTGGGCAGTATGGATTTTCATTGCCTCAAAAAACATATTCCAATTGTCATGATAAAAAAAAAAGAATTTCTGTCGACATTGAAATAAAAGCAATTATTCCCGAAGGAGTTGTATGGGCTATTGACAAAAATAATCCCACATTAAAATTATGGGAGCATAAGGTTGAATACAATTTTTTTAACGTCTTCAAAAAATCCAGAGCATTTCTTAATAATTAAAAAAAAATGTTTTTTCTAGTTCAATTCTCCAATTGTAACAATATGGCAAGAAGATGAAAATGATGAAAACAAAGATAATTCTGGAGTGAAAGAAATCAATTTATTTAAAAATACTCGGACATCCGATCCTGAATTTACTATAAATCCTGGACTTTATTTAGGCATGCACAATATGCATTTGTATGTTCAAGAAAATCCAGAATTAAAATCAGTACTTGAACCTACATTTACTGTTAAAGAAAAACTTCCCAAGTTCCCCTGGAAACCACACTCTGCAATAAGTATTTATTAATTTTTTTACTTTTATCGTAATGTTAAAAAAATTATTTTGTTTAAAATTTTTTCACTTTAGCCTTTTTAGACAAAAATAATGATGGGATGGATGATAATTATTTTGTTGAATCGAGTGATGATGATAAATCTACTGCTTTATCCGTTTTGTACAGTTCAAATTATATAAACGGTATTTATACGTTTTTTATATGTAAACTTAACAACAATATTAATATCTGTTTTGTATTTATAAGTTTTATAAAGTTTAATCAATATTTTTAACAATTACTGTTTGTATTTTTCAGGTAACGGATATTATTTGTATTCCAAGCAACACTTACTTATTGGCAGTGAAAATCAATGTAAAAATACTACAGTAACAAAGAAACTTGACGCCTTGGAGAAAGAAACATTTTCACAGGATAGATTTGAAGAAATAGAGGAGGACACTTCAGTACCAGTAATTATAATATCACTTTGGTACTGGTGGTGAGTGACAATTGAATTATAAACCAAATATATTAATGTCAGTAAAATTACTATTAATTATTTATAGATTGATATATTTTTATTTGCTAAAAATGTTTTTGTGATACACATATAGGAAAGAAGTACTACTAATTTCAATCACGACAGCGATTGTTTTAAACTTTATGATAACACAAAGTCTTTTTAATGCTACTGCAGTTATTAAAGATGCACTCCTTCCAGTAAGAAATACCAATTTATTAAATTTAAAACTTAAAAAATATATGTGTTACGTGCTCTGAAGAAAGGGACCAAATCAAAATTATTTTTTATTGAATATTTTAGATGTAACGAAGACATGAATGTCACTAGTTTGCACTGAGAGTTAGTCCTTTTTATTGTAGTTTCACTTCAAACGTAGCAAACATAACCTAAAACGTTTTACTTCTAAGGTCCCTCTCTCAGAGTGCGTCACATATTTTTGACTAAGAATTTTTTTTCAGCCTTGTATTATTGAGACACACGTGGAGAAAAAAGAAGAGGGTCAGAAGGCAATTCCGGATAATACTGGAGATTTTGCATCTCGTTTTCTATCAGATTATGAGCCTGTCGATTGTTTGGGAAAAGGAGGATATGGGATTGTTTTTGAAGCAAAAAATAAAGTAGATGAATGTAATTATGCAATTAAAAGAATAACTCTTCCTAACAGGTGAGAATTTTTTTGTTCATTATAGTCAATGTCTTATTAATTTTAATAAATCTCTAATCTCTGTTAACTGTCCTTTTTTGCAGTCGCAACTCTAGAGAACGAGTGATGAGAGAAGTACGAGCTCTTGCAAAATTGGATCACCAAAATGTTGTACGCTATTTTAATGCGTGGATAGAGTGTCCACCAGTTGGATGGCAAGAAGAACATGATAAGCTTTGGATAAATAAAGACAAATTTCCTAGCTGTGATTTTTTTTCGAGCTCATTCATCAGTGATGTCAAATCTTCAACTTCTGTTCATATTAATGTACCACCTAGTGATCAATCTTCTATAGATAGTGCTTTTGAAGCTTATGAATTAAATAACAAGGACAACGATTCATTTATCATTTTTCAAACTCAGGAAAGCGATCAGCTAAAAGATAATTTATTCGATAAATCTCAGGAATTTACTAGAAATCATGGGATTGATTTACAAGAAGATTTGGAGTTGGACAAAGAAATTGAGAAAAGTACATGCGATAAAATTAAGCATGATAGCACAGAATCTATTGTTTTTGAAATAGTTACAAGCGAAAGTGACAGAATAAAACAAAGAAAAGCTTCCCTTAGTTTAAACTTGCAGGATAAAGCACTTAATAAAAGATCAGCTAAAATGTTCTTGTATATACAAATGCAGTTGTGCAAGAAAATGAGTTTAAGAGAGTGGTTAAAAGAGCAAAATATGCCCAGAGACACCAGTCGAGTATTAAATATTTTTCAACAAATCGTCAATGCAGTAGAGTATGTTCATTTGCAAGGTCTTATTCACCGAGATTTGAAGGTACCTTAAATATTTAATTAATTTAATATTTAAATGACATATCAGTGGATGTACGTGAGTTTTTCGGAAATAATAAAACACCGTTTTTATTGTGGATATATATTAAAATATATTGAAAATTGAGCGATTCCACCGTCCATTTACATTATTTCGGAGTAACCAAACCAAATGTTATGACACTTTGGGAATTTGTTATAGACATCTAAAGTAACAAAATCCACGTAATATTTAATCGAAATATGCATTTGTTCATCATACGTTTTTATCTGAAAGTTATACGTTTTTAATCCGAAAGTTATACGTTATTAATCCGACTTCTGTACGATCTTATCCGAAATGTAATCTGGTTTTTGTGTCCGATTTCTATCCGTCATTTTAATCAGGGATGTAACATATTGAGTTAATTTTTTTTAAATGTTCGTTAAAAAAAGACAAACCTTTTTTGTTTCAACAGTTTTTTAATTTTTTTAAATAAATAAATATTTCCACCTTTTGAGCGGCTGAACCGATTTTGCTGTTTCAAAGAGAGAATTAATGTACAGTAACTCCAGACTAATATTGCACAAAATAATCCTTGCAATGATTGTAAAATATGTAGATTTTTAATAATTTTTGTATCTCAAAAATGATGCATGAAACATAACTAGCAGACGAAAATTACTGGTCGGATATTGAGCATCTGCGCAACTCTCTAGAAAGTCGAATCATTGGTCGAAAAGAGCGGGTGTTTGAAATAGCTCACTTGGACCAATGTTTCGACTTTCTAGAGAGTTGCGCAGATGCTCAATATCCGACCAGTAATTTTCGTCTGCGTGTTATGTTTCACGCGTCATTTTTGAGATACAGAAATTATTAAAAATCTACATATTTTACAATCCTTGCAAGGATTTTTTTGTGCAATATTAATCAGGAGTTACTTTAGATTAAGTCTCTCTTTGAAATAGCAAAATCGGTTCAGCCGCTCAAAAGGTGGAAATATTTATTTATTTAAAAAATTTAATTTATAAAAAAATTAAAAAACTGTTAAAACAAAAAATGTTCGTCTTTTTTTAACGAACTTTTTAAAACAAAATTAACTCAGTATGTTACATAGAACAGAAGATATAAGGATTTGCATCTTTTTTCAAAATTTTGACATTTCATAAACAAATGCATATTTTGATTAAATATTACGTGGATTTTGTTACTTTAGATGTCTATAACAAATTCCCAAAGTGTCATAACATTTGGTTTGGTTACTCCGAAATAATGTAAATGGACGGTGGAATCGCTCATTTGCATTTAAAAAAAAACCATTTTTACGAAGTTTGGAGTTGATTCGCTAAACATTTATTTAATTATACGGATTTTAAATTCTGCACTTTTAACATTGATTTCTATGAGAATCATAAAAATTTGTCCTTATATCTCTAAACAAATTTATGATAGAAATGCAAACTAATACATTTTATTTTAAAAAAAATACATGCGGAAAAATAGTACAAAGCTTTTTCGATCACAATTTTACGACGTTAGCAGAGAATTATTAAAGAAAAGGTTAAAATAGTAAAAAAAATGTTATTATGTCATAACGTTCATTATGTTTTAAAAATTTTAGCCATCCAATATCTTTTTGTCCTTTGATAAAAAGGTGAAAATTGGAGATTTTGGTTTAGTCGCAATGACTGAGAGTTATAATGATATTCATACTCCATGTGATAACTCAGAGACGACATCAAAAGAAGGAGTTCAACACACAGCAAGAGTTGGAACCCGTTTATATATGTCTCCAGAACAAATGAATGGAAAAAGATATAGTTACAAAGTAGATATCTATTCATTAGGTATTATTCTCTTTGAATTGTTGATTCCATTTACAACTGAAATGGAAAGAGTAATAGCTTTGAGCAATTTGAGAAATTTAATCTTTCCAGATAACTTCCAACTTCAGTATCCAACCGAAGTAAGACATTTTTCACAATTCACATATTACTTCCCTTTCAAATAAATTTGTTTAAATAATTAGTAAGTTAGAAATGTTTTGAATATTAGTTTTGTATTTAAAAAAAAAAAAAAAAATTATTTTTAAATATAGGAGGTTCTCTCTATTAGCATAACGTTTATCTAGAAAGTAATTTTTCACACAAAAAAAAAAATAAACTAGGTGAGAATTATGTCCATTTCATGGACATTTCGCTTCCAAGTAAGCAAAATAATTTGCTTTCTCATAGAGGTAGCAAGAAATTGATAATATATAAGTTAATTGGGGAAGTTGTTAAAAAAAAATTGTAATGCAAAAAAATATGAATTATTTTACGAATTCTTGATCAATTGAACCGTCCGCGATCAAAAGGGCATATGAACGAGTGCGCAGGTCCCCTGGCGCAGCCGTAGACTCGCTGTACGAGAGGCCAACGAAAGTCACGCGTAAGCCCTTTTGATCGCGGTGGGTTCAATTATAAAAGTTATATAGGTCAATCGATTCGTTTTGAGATATGGAATATGATTTTTGTATTTTTTAAGTTGTATTTTTAGCTTGAAAAAATTTTTTGGCAAAAAACGATTTTTTTCGATGAAAAAAGGTGCTCAAAAAAATTTGGTTGGGTATTTTCAAAAATCCCTGTGTACAAATTTAGATATTCACGAGCTTAATAAGTCATCCAAATTTTATTGGAATCCGTTAAAGCGTTCTGGAGATATCTTGTACACAAAAAACGCTATATACACACACACACACATATATACATACATCTGGAAATTTGCTTAGGAATGAAAATTTACGCTTTTTAGATGAAAATAAGTAGATTTAAACTATTTTTGGAAAATCGAAAATCTTAACGATCACAAAGCTTCCTCTATAAGGAAGCAAAATTTATTTCACCTAAAATTTCTGCGCTTTCCCCGCACAGGCTTCGATTTCTTCGATATAGGAAGGCAATAAAGTAGAAACACAATATTTATATGTATTTATATCTACTTTATTGCCTTCCTATATCGAAGAAATTTTCCTGAATTATAACTTTGGAAGGGATTTAACAAATTTTTCTATTAAATTAGATTTAGCCTAAATTTATTGTCAAATAATTATTATTTGTCTTGTATTTGTATCTTGTGTTTTTTCTTTAAATCTATATTTTTGTAGTTTTCATCCAATTTTGACAAATAATAGCTTATTTTGCTCTTTGAAACAGTCTCTACAATTTTATTCGTTGGATAGTGTTAGTCGACTATTATTTACCAAAATTGGATGAAAATTACAAATGTTCATTAGATTTCAAGAAAAAACACAAAATGTTAAATAATTCTTATTTTTAAACAAATTTTAGCTTAACTAATTTTTTTCTGAAAAATGCACAACTATATCTCTTTTTGGAGAGGAGTATCCACAAATTATATCTCTTAAAATTTGGAGAAATAAATTTTAATAATATTTTTAAGACTGATCAGTGATCAAACCTGTGAAGAAAAATGCTCTCGCCTGATTTCAATGATGACGTTTCTTGCTCTTAAGAGACAAAATAAATAAGTTCATGTTGACATATTATAAATAATAGAGTGGCACAAGTGATGGAACTTGAATTTTTTTGCCATAAAAAAGAGTTAAATATTTTTTTTAAAACGAAATTTCGAAAAATTATTAAAAAATAATATTTATCTCTTTTATATAACAACAAAATTCAAGTTCTACCTTTTGTACTACTCTATTATTTCTAGTAAATCAACATGAACTTATTTATTTTGTCTTTTAAGAATAGGAAACGTCAGTATTGAAATCAGGTAAGAGCACTTTTGTTAACAGGTTTGATCAGCCTTGATTGGTGTGATTAACCTTTTTTTTTTAGTTTGAGGCTATGTCAGTGGATAGAACCTAATTAAAAAAAAATTCTCTGATATTAATTTACAGTTTTCTCTGCTGAGAATGATGTTAGACGCTGATCCATCAAAAAGGCCAACTACTTTAGGAATCACAGCTAAATTGTCAAATTTATCAATAGCTGGAGAAATAAATGCAGATTATAATGAAGAATGCCATTTTGATTGGCCGCAAATGAGCAGAAATTCTTCAGTAACTGAAACTAGCAGTAGTGTTTCTTGGGATTTTATATCGTAGTTGTTTCTGATGGAATTTTTATTTTTATGTGTAAGTTGATAATAAACGATAATTTAAGACTGCAAATAATAATCTATAATACTGATGAAAGCAAGCTCACGCATTTCATATTTTAAAAGAGTGAATGTATTAATTTAACTTCGGTATAAAATTGTGAATGTGTAAGATAATGAACTTTGTTAAAAATTGATGTATGTATGGGTATAAATGACACTGTTTCCTAGTAGAGTTCTGTAAAAAAATTGTAAAGAAGTAAGAATGCTACATAAAAGTGAAAAATGATAATGTTGTGCATAATACACAATCTCTATTTATCTGAATAGAGATATTTATTACTTATAGGTATTCATAAATTGATCAGAAATAATTTATTGTCACTCGCATTATCGTCATATCTATTATCCGTTTCTATGTAATATATTGAGTTTTTTAAATTTCATTACGGATTTAACGTATTATTTTCTGAAGTAATCAAAGTATTGCAAATATATATTTTAAAAATGTACGTATACAGTTATGGACAATATACATACCTACATACAATAAAGCTAAAGTAATTAATAAAAATTTAAACAATTTTAGTTTTCCATAACGCAACCAGCATCTATTATTTAATCGTCGTTACTGTATATATATATAGGGGAGTGGGCCCCAAGATGGAGAGGGCCCCAATATGGACATTTCGTATAAAATTTTTGTTTAAGGTGACAGCCCCTTATGCTTTCTGTCATTTTTGTTGTTTGTATAGACGAAGATTTTGATGCACATTTGAAGCAAAAAAACTACTTGGTTTTTCTTCTACACATACCACGTAATTTTGTGTCTAAAAAAGTTTTGTAACAGTTTTTTCTCAAGTTGGTAAAGTTATTTAAATTTATGATTTAGAATGAGTACTTAACGTTATAATATTCCTTATTTATCGTATAATATTTTAAAATGATTTTACTAATTTAGTGTTCGTATATATATTTTTACTAGGGATTAAAAAATGGCGTTATGTACCCTAAGATGGACAGGCCTCAAATCTCAATGCATTTAATTGCATATTTTTGATTTTACACTTTTTTCAATAATTTTTTGATCCAATTAATTAAAATTTTTTATTTTCCACCATAAAATGTGATGTTATCAATGGATAATTTGATATATCAATATTTTTCTATATTTTATTACTTTTTACTGTTAAGCTATTAAATTGAAGTTTTTAGAAATGTTATTTCTTGATAAATTTCGTAAAATGATTAAAAATTAGTTTAAGAATTGTTACACGATGTTAGTTTTTTGTTTACTACAATTTTCAGAGACTTTTAAGAAGGTGTTCATCTTGGGGCCACTTTTTTTAGACCCAAAATTTTAACAATTAGAAAAAATGCTTTAAAAAAGGTTTATGTTCAAAATAAAATTTTATCCTTGTGGCAATAAGTTGCCTTATGAATTGTACTTTCATCCGGTATAAAACATTTTAATATATTTTATTTGATTTGGATTCTACAGCAATAAATCGAAAGGGTGTCCAACTTGGGGCCCTCTCCCCTATATATATATATAGGTGCTATGAAGACATGTAACTCACACTACTTCCCTTTGATTCATATTTTGTTAATTATATTGTATCTATCTAATTCTAAATAGATACTCTTATAAAAAATTGATTTAAAACTTGTTTTAGATTATTACAGTTAATGGTCAAATGATTTTTTATTAAGAATAACAATGGCAGATGATGAAATGTATAAAAAATATCAAATAACTTGGATATTTTACAAAATAATATATTGGTTCTTTCTAGTTTAACTTATAGTTCATAATTTATATTTATAAACGATTAAGCACACTTTGTATAGATCTTAGCTTTTCAATTAATTGTCCTCCATTCGGTTTACTAAAAAGAGTTGTCAAGCATTTCGAAATAACATCTTGACACTTAGTAATTATTTTCATTCTACAAAAAAAAAAGAAAAATATTAATAATAAGCACGTATTAAAGAAGTACATAAAATATTCATTTGCTTAAAAAACTATATTTTTAAAAGTTACGAGTATCTCACCTGTTAAAATTATTAGTCATATTTGAATTGGATACAAAGTAACTAACAAGATTCATAGTTGATTCGATTAAATGAAATTCATTGCCTTCATTTAACCACGTTCGGTTATTGCCTCCAATCATTCTGTGCATAAAATATTATTAATTAATTGTATATTATTTACAATAAACATAAATTCAATTAATTAATTCATTCATTTGGCAAGTGTTGTGAAAATTAAAATATTTTTGTATTCTTCGTCTTACTTATCATAGTAATCCAAAAGATCTTCAATTGGAATTCCTAATTGAAGAAATCCTCTTACTAAGTGATCATTAGAAATCTTCTGTCTGCAAGCTCGAATTTCCAATTGTTTTAATAGAAAATCTGAAAAATGGTATTTAATTTTTTAAATTAAATATACAATTTAAAATGTAACAATAATTAAGGGGGTTCAACGCATTCAATGACCTTCAAAATAAAGAGTGGTTAATAGCTGAAAGAAATGTAATTAAAATAACTTGATGTGTTTTTGAACAAGATTTTTAAATTTAGACTCTAGCTCAGTCCAATTTAGACTTTAGCTCAATGTAAAATGTTAAAATCAAAAACGCTTATAACTTTTTTCACAAGTACCTTGAGGTCTCAAAAATTTAACTGCATCATTATAAAACCATTATCTACCAATGGACCAAATTTGAATAAAATTAATTCTATTTTTTTTTTTTGCGTAGGATGTGAAAACCTGCCTTCAGGTACCCTGTAGCCCGTACTACAGGGTTATGCGGGGGTGGCGATGTTCTGCCGACCCGCTAAAAACACACCCTTATTTGGGGACCTTAGGACCACTCCCGGCTAGCACTTTTCGCGCGTATCGCCATCGGGAGTAGTCTTATATCCCCTTCTATGTCGCCAAAGCGACTTTCTCCCTTATTCTACGGGACCTCCATTCTTTGGCGACCATCGAGGTCTTTGACCCTCATAACATAATGTATGAAGTTCTCGATGGTTCGCCAATCCTCGGGAGAGCGAGTCATAAGTGGGATCATGTTCTCCGGTGTAACCTTGCGATTAACACCGGTAAACATAACCTGCCTCTCCGCGTCCCAACGCTTACAGCTGAAGAGTGTGTGCTCTGGGTCGTCCACTGGGAACTTGCAGTACACACACTCTGAGCTAACGATTTTTTTAAATCGCTCCAGATAGGAGCCGAAACACCCGTGCCCTGTGAGAGCTTGGGTTAAATAGTAGGAAACCACTCCGTGCTTCCTACTTATCCAGGTGGCGAGTGTAGGTATCAGCCGATACGTCCATCGGCCTGTCTCCTCCCCGCTCCATCGTTCTTGCCATCTGTCGACGAGTCTGCTTCTCGCATCTCGGCGAATTTGGTCCTTGCTGGGTCTATTATCTTCCGTATATGCGGAAGAGTTTCTCTTCTTGAAAAGGAGAAAAACTTCCTCCCTTTCTTGTGCCAAAAGATCTGCCGGCGGGACGCTGGCAAGGACCTGAGCAACACACGTCGGTACTGTCCAATAGGCCGAAATAATACGTTTCGTAATAGTTCTCTGCGCGGACAGCACCCTTCTACAGATGGTCTTGCTTCTGTCATTTCGCAGGGTCGGAGCCCATACAGGTGCTGCGTATAGCAGCTTTGAAAGGGCAACACTCGCCACCAGTCTCCTCTTTGCTTCAGAAGGCCCACCAATGTTCGGCATTAGACGAGCTAAACTTGCCGAACACTGTTCGGCCTTCCGATATGCTACGGTTATATGGTGTTTCAAATTCAAAAATTTGTCGAGTTCGACACCTAAATATTTAATATGATTCCTCCATTGGACCTCGAATCCGACTATCTGAATACCAGGGGCTGTATAACCACGTCTGTCTGTGACTAGCAGCGCTTCGGTCTTTTCCAGAGCCATTTGGAGGCCTCTGGCCTCCCATTCGCAAGAAGTCGTCATACGAGACATTCCATACGAATGGTCCTATCCTCGAGCCTTGGGGGGCACCTCTCTGCATCTCCTCTTTCAGAGTGCAGGTGTTACCCTCGTATATTACCCACCTGTCGCTAAGATAATTATCCATTATCCGCAACAGGTTGGGCGGTATTCCTTTGTTTCTCATCGACTTGATGAGATCTTCCCATCGCGCGGTATTAAACGCGTTGCGTATATCAATGGCTACCAAGGCGCAGAAGCCCTTTTTCTTCCCTGGTCCCAATTTGTTTTTTCCTTCTCTGGCTAGGTCCACCGCCTTCTGAATGGCGTCTACTGTGGACAGGCCTTTGCGGAATCCAAATTGGTTGTCAGACAGACTATTCTCTCCGGTCAAGTGAGATTGCATTCTCTGCAGAACCATGTCCTCTAGACGCTTACCCATCGTATCTAACAGGCATATAGGCCTGTAGGATGAGACTTTATCTAGAGGTTTGTCTCCTTTCCTTAGGAGTGGTCCTCCTCTGTCTTTTCCAGTCGCGGAAAAACTCTCCTCTCTTCAGGCAGTTGTTATAGCATTCTAGGAGAATCTGGGGTGACGCAACGATCACTTCTTTAAGGATCTCGTTGCTTATCCCATCTAATCCCGGCGCTTTGCCTGGCTTTAACCTACTGCCTGATTTTTGTAATTCTATAAGAGTGAAGAGTTCTTCCTCACCGACATGACTGTTACTCCAGTACATCCTAGGCCATGGTTCTGCTGGAGGAAACAAAGCCTTTATGATTTGCCGGACCCAATCGGGATTGTCTAGACCGGGGGTCTTTTGCCTCGATAACAATTTCTTGTTAACGATTTTATAAGCCAGACCCCATGGGTCATTTTCGACGTCACCGATTAGGTTCTTCCAGCTCATTCTTTTTGCAGCGCGTATCTCCTTCCTGAGGATGCTCTTGGCCTCTGTATATGCCTCTTTTAGCAGAGGATCTCCGTTTGAACGGTCATATCTCCTTCTTGCTTTTAGGCATGCCTTTCGCAAAGAGGCCAATTCCTCTGACCACCAGTATACATTTCTTCTTCTTGGAGTTGTGCTTCTAGAACGCGGCATAGACGCGTCGCATGCGGTGACAATCATATTTTTCACCGTTCGCACCTCCCCTTCAAGGTTATTCGGCCTCTTCACCCATCCCAGATCCTCTATGAGGCGGAATTCTTCCAGGGACCGGCCAAACTTCTCCTTGTCGATTTTCTTAATGTTCTACTTTGGGCCATTCTCACGGAGAACTCCGTGGTTCCTGGCCCGCAGCGTGTCTCCCCTTGAGACTGAAAACTCGATATACTGGTGGTCACTGTGGGTATAATCCTCGAGGACGCGCCAATCTTTAATACGTTTATTTAGGAGGGCCGTTGTGATCGACAAGTCAATTATCGATCCCTGACCGTTTCTCCTAAAAGTCCAAGACCTCCCACGGTTCGCAACCATCAGGTTGTTCCTGAAGATCATTTCTCCGACCAAGATTCCTCGATTGTCGAGCCTTTTCTCGCCCCATTCTGGTGACTTAGCATTAAAGTCACCTGTAATGAGGGTATCCAACCTGGATTCTCTAAGGCTCACTTCCAAGTCATAAATCTGATCTTCGAAGACTGACAGTTTATCGTTGGGCGAGAAATAACAGCTATACATACGTATGCCTGACATTTTCACCCACACGAATCCACTGTTCGTCTCCAGGAACTTATCTGCCCGCAACTCGGAATTGCAGATCTGAATGGCTGCTTTTCCCGATTTATCCTGATACCATGGAGTGAGATCGTTTTTTCTGTTCTGTAAATTAATTCTATTTACTACAAAACCTCCATTTATTTTTAAAAATGTAAAAATTTTCATGAAAATCTGTAGTTCATAACAAAGAAAAAAAACACTTTGAACCGTTTTTAGATACTTTAGATATTTTTTATCTAAAAATGTTAACTCTTTTTAATGAATAGAGTAGCAAAAACTTAATTTAGAATTACGTAAACGAATGCATTATTTACATAGAAAATTAAAGAAAAGAGTGCTGTGTATAATAATTTAATAATAATAATATTTATTTTCATTATATATATTCTTGATTATTTTCACATCGTTTTATTTTAAATATTAACTCTTCAATCAACTTTGTTAAGTTTGATCTTTACAGCTTATTGAAACTTCTGACACTTGTTCACCATCACTTTTTACTGTCTCATTTTGATTATCTTTTTCGCTTGTTGTTAAACTATTGCTAGTTTTTTCAGTGGAATTACATCTGCTATCTCTTTGATCATTATTTTCCTGAATTTCATTATCGTCAATTAAGTTTTCACCAGTCTGATTCGATATGTTACATGTTTCTTTCTCTCCTCCAATGTTTACATTGTCTTTATGACTACGTAAGTCATATGTCTTTCTGTTACCAGGTGGTGTTCTTAACATTTTGCTGAAAATTTTTAGAATATTTCCGTCTTTATCATTCGTGGAAACAGATGTTAATTTTGGTCTTCTTGGTCCCTCTTTACTTCTTCCTTCCCCTCGTCAATACTCATTACGATAGTTGACCTAACCTCACTTTTCAAACCCCGATTTTATGCTTTGAATGTCCACTCAATTTGTTAAATAAGGTCCAAATTTATATGCCCACACTCCAAAAATATTCTTCTTTACACTTTTATTACACTTCTATCCATGGATTTACACTTTAAACTCCTTTTTTTGTATTTTTTCTACTCCACTAAATGCCGCGTCCACACTACAAACACACCATCCTTATCAATGGAGTGCTGTGTATACTTCATATGAGTTTCATAGCAGTCAATGGGATAGAACACATAAATAATAATTTTAATTATTGTAATATTATGAATTTATTTCCATAATATTATGAATTTATCACTCAGTTAATAATTATTGAAAAGATATTATCGATTTCACTGAGTCAAATAATTTATTTGACTCAGTGAAATCGATAATAATTTTAATTGTTTTATGGAAAACGACTGTTGAGTTATTTATTTTTCTTTAAAATGGCGCTAAATTTTGTTAATGCAAAAAAATTATAAAAGATATGATATTTTAAAAAACGGTTAAAAATGTTTTTTGTTTTGTTATGATTTCCTTGAAAGTTTTGACATTTTAAATAAAATCGGGCAAGTTCGAGTTACACTCGCACTAAAACCGAGGGTTCCGTACACAAAACAAAATAATTTTTAATATATTTGATACTATTAAATATATTATACATATTACATATAATATATAATATAATATATAAAATATAATATATAATGAATTTTTTATAAAAAATGGACAACCCCCTCCCCTATCTTCCAAAATATTTTACTTAGAGAGTTCAAATTTTGTACAGGAATGTATTGTCAGGTGTAAATTACATAAAAATTATAGAGAACGTGATGGTGATTGCGCTGTCAACGAAAAATCCAGAGATTTTAGCAAATATCCATAAAAAATACTCAAAAATCATTTTATTTCCTTAACAACGCTATGATCAACTTCTACAATCATGTTCTCTACCATTTTTCTGTAATCTACACGTGAAAATACATTTGTGTACCAAATTTGAACTCTCTAAGTCAAATTGTTTCGAAGTTATGGGAGGGGGGATACGGTCATTTTTTAGCATTTTTTTAAATCGTTGGTTTTTGCTTAAAAACACTATGATAACGATCTGCAACAAAGTTATCTATAGTTTTTCTATAATCTATATGGCAAACTACATATGTATACCAAATTTCAACACTCTAAGTGCAATAGTTTGGCAGATATATGTCATGAATTGAACCGTCCGCGATCAAAAGGGCATATGAACGAGTGCGCAGGTTCCCTGGCGCAGCCGTAGACTCGCTGTACGAGAGGCCAACGAAAGTCACGCGTAAGCCCTTTTGATCGCGGTGGGTTCAATTGTACATTTTTAATGCATTTTTGCTAAAAGAAAATGACCGTATCCCCCCCCCCCCCCTTATCTTCCAAACTATTTGACTTATGATGCTGAAATTTGGTACACCTATGTAGATTTACATGTAGATTACAGGAAAATTATAGAGAAAGTGATGAATAATTAATCTGAAAAGGGAAAATGGCGGTTGACTAGAGTGCACGTGTATTTTTTGTTGTTGTAAATTTTGAAGTTTTTTCGTGTTTTTATGAGAAGGATGTAAATGGATGTTTGCTGGAAGTGTTAAGAAAGTGTTGATAAGTAATCTGAGTAGTGAATAAATTGAAAAAGGTTGATGAAAAAACGAGGCTGTGGCAAAAGATTATAAATTGTAAAAGTGAGGTTAGAATGGACGCGTGCAATTCAACAGAAAAAGAGGAAAGTGATAATGGAGGGGAAAAAGACAAGGAAACAGTTAATGAAACAAAGCGAGGTCCAGGTAGGCGAAAAGGTAGTAAAGGAATAAAGAATAAAAGTGATAATGATAATAAAGAAGGGAATTTGATAAGATTCGTACAGTTTGGCGGAAAAAGGGTTAACAGAGTAGAGCACTCGCCAACACGCAAAAAGAATAATTTAATAGCAAGTGTAATTGATGCAAAAAGAACTGAAGATGAAGAGAGTGGCAACAATAGTAAAGAGGAAAATAATAGTGAGGGTGAAGAACAAACTGATATGAGCGATTTGAATGATGCTAGTGACAAGAAAATTTCCGTAGATAGCAGGGTTGGTGAAAATGGAAAAGGTAAAGAGCAGGAAAAAACTAATGAATTAAGTGATAATATGGAAGATTTAATACAAAATGAAGTAGAAAATGATGTGTCATTGCGATCGTTGCAAGAAAAAGTGAGGTTATTAGAGAGAGCGCAAAACGTTCTTATAAAAGAAAATGAGCAGATGAAAAAGGATGGGCAGTGGGCTAAAAGGAAGATAGAAGAGCTAGAGAGTAATTTTAAACAGTGTAAAGAAAGTATGAATAGTGAGAAACTTTTGTGGGCTTCGGAAAGAGAGACTTTAAAAATAGAATTATCGGATTTAGAAAAAAAATTTAAAGTTCTTGAAGAAAAAAGTGACGGATGGAGGGAAATCGTAACGGGGGAAAAAAGCAATGAAATTAATAGGTCAATAATAGCAAATAACAAAGATCGTGGGAGCGACATAGTGATTAACAATAATAAATTTATAAATGAAGGAGAGATTAAGAATAAAACGTGTGATGTGGAAAATAGAAAAAGGGTACAGAATAAGTATGACGTTTCAAGGGGTGGATATTTGGAGAAACCAAAAGCCATTAAAGAAGGACATTTAAAATATGAATGGAGAGAACGTAGATCGAGAAGAAACAATATAGTGGTTAGGCATCGGGATCATGAGAAGAGTTTAAATCAAGATGAATTAGTGAGATTAGCTACTGAGAAATTAAACCTGAATGAAGATGAATTTAAGGTCTTATTCGGAAGAGAAAATTGTATTTGTTTGGAATTTAACAGTTTAGAAGCAAAACTGAAGGCAATAGAAAAAAAGAAAAACATGCAAGGTTCCAACGTCTGGATAGATGATGATCACACAGCAAGGGAGATTGAAATTCAGAAATGGTTGAGGAGCGTAGCAAACGAAGATCGAAGAGACGGATACTATGTAAAGGTGGGATATTTAAAATTGATTATTAATGGAAGAATTTGGAGTTTCAACGAGAAAACAGCAGAAATGGAAGAGCTGCCCTTTCGAGGGCAAGCATACGCGTAGTGGGAAAAATAAAGAGAGTGATGGCTATAGAATTGTGCAGTGGAATACTTATGGTTCAAAAAAATTTAGTGAGATAAAAGACTTTTTAGGGGGCTTTGATATTGTTATTTTGCAAGAAACCTGGTTGGATGAAAAGAGAGCTGAGAAAGCTTTATGTAATTTAGATCGAAGCTATAGGTATTGGGTAAAAAGTGCAATTAAAAAGGTGGGTGCTAAGAAGGGAAGGCTATCGGGTGGTCAAATTGTGGGTATAAAACGTAATGTAATAAAAGGTTGGAACGTTGTGGAGTGGGAGTTTGGAATGATTATTAGCTTTAAGGACTTGTTATGTATAGTTTCAGTATATAATAATGTAGGTATGTCAAGTATAGAGTGTAAATTTAAATTAATAATTGAAGAAGTTATGGTGGAATATGAAAATGTGATTATATGTGGAGATATGAATGCAAGAGTAGGAGAAACGCAAATTCGTATTGAGGAGAATGTTCAAGAAGTAATTATAAATCTAAGGAAATCGGAAGACAAAATAGTAAATGAAAGTGGGAAAAGATTGATTAAAGTATGTGAGGAGTCAGGGCTAATACTGTTAAATGGGTGTACAAAAGGGGATGAGGAAGGTAAAATCACTTATATAGGAAGTAACGAAATGTATAAGGGATCTGTAATTGATTTAGTAATGATTGTTGATAGAGGTAACTCACATACTGTAGAAAAAATAGAAATTATTCCTAGGATTGAGTCTGACCACCTGCCTGTTTCCTTTCAGATTAACGGGAAAAAGGAAAAACTTATAGCTAATAGGGGTAAAATAGAAAATAATACAAATAAAAGAGAAAAAATAATATAGGATAAGAACAAAGAGCAAAGTTTTAGAGAAGCAATTCGAGAAGGTTTAAAAGATGGGACTTTTGAATCAGAAAATAGTTGTAAATGGGAAGAAGTTAAGAAATTAATTTGGAGTGCTGCAAGAAATACGGGCATAACAAAGTGGGTTGGTGGTGGCAATGGAAGAGATAGTAGTCAGGACCAGTATAGTAAATTCTCGGATGAATGTAAGGAAATTAGGAAGGAGGTGTGGATAAGTTTAAAAGAATGGTTGAAGGATAGATGTCCAGAAAAGAAAAGAATACTGATAGAGTGTAGAAATAGGCTTAAAAAAATGATGAAAAATGAAAAGCAGATCTGGATTAACGAAAGATGGGAGGAGATAAATAGGGCAAACAACGTTTCAGAGTGGTGGGGGGCAATTAATAAATTCAGAGTATCAAGAAGACAAATGAAGGTAAACGATATTAAAGATGAGCAATGGGTAGGTCATTTCGAAGGTTTACTAAAAAATGGATTGCTTGATGGTTTATTAATAGATGAAGTAGACAAGCCTTGGGAAAGAGAATTAGGACTAAACATGATTGCATCTACAGATGAAACTTTAGACGAATTGATTAGTATAGCAGAGGTTAAAGCGGCAGTAACTAGAATGAGTAACGGAAAAGCCACTGGAGAAGACGGAATACCGGAGAGGAGGTAGAGTCACAAGAGAATTTGAGGCGGAAGTAGGAGTCAGGCAAGGGTGTGCTTTAAGTTCAGTGTTATTTGATGTTTTTATTGACGATATAGATAATGAATGGATAAAAAGAGGACAAGGAGGAACAGTGATAGGAAAAGTTAAAATTAGGGTTCAAAAGTACGCAGATGATATAGCTGTAGTATCAGAAGATGAAAAAGAGTTACAAAAAATGTTGAAAACATTGGAGGGATATGTATCAAGAAACGGATTAATAGTTAATACAAAGAAAACGAAAGTTATGGTGTTTAGGAAGGGAGGTAAAAGAAAAAATAATGAGGCCTGGAGCTTTAAGGGAGAGAATCTAGAGGTTGTTAATGAATTTAAATATCTTGGTTATTTGTTTAGCACAAGAAATTCGGAGGAGACGCAAATAAACATGATGGCGAATAAAGCGCAAAAAGCAGCTAATGCAACGTGGGGCTTGATCAAAAGGGCAGGAAGGGATAAAGGAAATGACAGAATCAATTTAATGAACTCATCAGTTAGATCGGTAGCTATGTATGGAGTAGAAACGTGGGGATGGGGAAATTTAAAAAGCATTTGTAAAGTACAGGGAAGATATTGTAAAATGATTCTTGGAGTAGCAAGGAATACACCAAAGTATCTTTGGAGAACTGAGTTAGGAGTGGTAGGAATTGAGTACACAGTTAGAGAAAGGGCATTCAGATACATAAGGGATATAATGAGGATGGAAGATGATAGATGGCCTAAAATATGTTTAAGGGAAGAGATGAGAGCTATCTTAAATAGAAAGCCAACAAAATGGGGCGAAGCTGTAAAAAAAGTACTAGAGGAATTAGAAGTTACAGAAGTGTGTAGAATCATTTGGGAAGGAGGAGAAGGAGGGGAGGTGTACAATAAGTTAAAAATGGGATTGAATAATTGGTGGAATAAGGAATTGGCAAAAGAAAGAAAGGCAATTGAAGAATCGACATTTAGCAGATTGTATAAGGAAATTATGCCGGGAGAAAATGGAGCAGAATATTGGGGGGAAAGCGTCAAAAATAAGGTATGTAAGGAAATTTGGGCAAGGATGAGATGCGGAAATGTTGGAAGGGCACATAAAAAGGGATATAAGGAATGGACATGTAGATTATGCTCATGGGAGGAAGAAACGCTAGTACACTTATTTTGTTGCACTGAGGCCTGGAAATTGCAAGAGGGGAAAGTTAAAAATTTTGTGAAACAATGGAAAGGAGATAGGCAGGAGGAGGATTTAAAAGAAAAATTGATAAGAACATTGAGGGGAGAAATTGTAGAGGAATTATGTATGTTTATAAATAATGTAGAAAGAAGGATAAGAGGAGAGGATTGTTAAACGTGAAAATAACATTTTATTTCTGTATTTTAGTAAATAAGGTTAGAATAATGTATATGGAAGGAAATTGTAGAGGTCCTTCGAAAGGACGTACAATGAAATAAATTATTATTATTAGAGAAAGTGATGATTATAGCGCTGTGAAAGTTATAACACTAAATTATGGCCCATATGTTAAAAAAATGCTCTAAAATATTTTTATTTCCTTGACAACGCTATGTTCAACACATACAATCATGTTCTCTATAATTTTCCTGTAATCTATACGTGAAAATACATTTGTGTACCAAATTTGAACTCTCTAAGTCCAATAGTTTGGAAGTTAAGGGGGGGGGGGGGATACGGTCAGTTTTTATCATTTTAAAAAAAATCGTTTTTTTTTTCTCAAAAACGCTAGGATAACGTCTTACAACAATGTTTTCTATAGTTTTTCTGTAATCTACACGTCAAACTACATATGAGTACCAAATTTCAGCACTCTAAGTACAATAATTTGGCAGATAAAGGGCAGGAATGGTACAAATTAAAGGCTTTTTTCTATAAAATGACCGTATTCCTCTCTTATCTGCCAAAATATTTGACTTAGAGAGTTCAAATTTGGTACACAAATGTACTGTTATGTGTAGATTACAAAAAAATATAGAGATCGTCATGGTAATAGCGCTGCAAAAGAAAAGGCAAGAGTTTTCAGCCAAAAAATATCAAAATTTCTCAAAAATCTTGTTATTTTCTTGACAACGCTATGATCAACCCCTAGAATCATATTCTCTATCATTTTCCTTTCATCTACACGTGAAAATACGTATGTGGGCCAAATTTGAACTTTCTAAGTCAAATAGTTTGATGGCTAGTGGGGGGGGGGGGGGGGGATACGATTTTCGACAAAGTCTTTCCAATAGGGTTTCGTGCGTACACTTGTGGTGTACGGAACCCTAGAAATAAATGGAATTTGATTGACACTGTTGAGCTGACTGAGACAATTAAATAAAAATCTATTGATTTACCAATAGGGAAACAATGAGGACTTCCAGAATATTCTTGTCCAAGTTGTTTAATCTTAGTCATAAGGATTACTATCTTGTCTTCAGATGATGGAGATGAAGCATTTCTTAATTCTGAAACAAAAATTCTTAACTATTAAACTGACCAAACGGAATTTTCGGAACAATTTTCGTCAATATCGAAGGGCATAACTGGGTGATTTTATATCAGCAGTAGCGGTCCTAGGGGAGGGGGGGGGGGAAGATTCCCCACAGGGGAATACATTTTAATAACATCAAATTATCATACCATTATCAATTATGCTTGTCCAAATTCCTTGAATTAACATTGAATCCTGATGCCCTGAGCAATGAATTATTGACAATTTACACTCCCAAAGTTGTAGTGGTTCTGCATAATCTTCATATAACTATAATAAAATATTTACTTTATTATAATTTTGAATGGTTGAAAATATGATATAATTTTAGAAAAAGTTACAATCTTTAACTTGCCTGCGTTATATCTAATAAAGAAGCATTTAATCTTATTTTAGCATCTTGTATAGAGGCAGGATCAAATATGTTCTCTTGGTTTATAATGGTTTCCAATATCTGAAAATTATGACTATTATTACAATTAAAAATAATAATCGGGTAGGTACGAGTTACACTCGTACTGAAACCTAGGGTTCCGCACACGAAACAGAGATGTTTGGTGTATTAACAAACAGAGAGTTCCAATTTGGTTAATTCACATATGGGCGATTCTTACGTAACTGCCTTACTTGGCGGCGTTGAAAAAATACACCTAAATTAAAAATATATTCTGAAGTGTATTAGTGAATTTTAAAGGTATATATGAGAGTGACTGAAAACCAAATATACATAAATATTTATATTATGTTATTATAACTTCTATTATATTGCACTATAACTATAACTTCAGTTCCATGTCATTACTATTATATTACTGTAACAACTATTTGATTGTATTGTTACCATTTTCTTTAAGTTTTCATGTGAAACAAGCGATCTGCAGAAGGAATAGATTTATTTTGCAATATTGTAGAAGTGAGGTTAGAATAAATGTCAAATTTCAGCTCCATGGCCTATATGAAGTGTTCAGTGTGCTTCATGCAGAAAAACTTTTTTATCTGTGGTGGTTATTTTAAAATATTATTCTATAAAGTAGTTTAGCAATGCCGGATTACACTGCTCGATCTCGATTTCAAATTATCCAAAAAATAAAACGAAATATTCATTATTAAATATTGTATTTGCTGTTCTTTTATAAAATTTTATATATGTTAACTAATATCTAAAATACTGTTAGAATATTAAATAACTAGCAACATTAACGCGCGCCCAAGCGCGCGACAAACTTTCCATTGTTGTTGGTCATTTAAAACTATAAAATTTTGCAAATACAAATAATGAAAATTACAAAATTGAAGAACATATCTAAAAAATGACGAAAATAATTAACGGATGAAAAAGAATTCGAAAAATGACGAAAATAATTACACAATTGAAATGAATAGTTTAAAAAATTAAAAAATGAATATTAAATTTAAACAAAATAGTTGAAAAATTATAGGAATAACTGTTCGAAATAATTGCAAATTGAACAACTCGATTGGAAATCGAAAAAAATAATTAAAATTGAAAAAAAATAATAAAAAGTCGAGGAAATAAATTGACAATTTAAGAATTAAATTAGAATTTTAAAAAAATAATTGATAACTGGAACAAAAATTACAAAATGACGAAAATATTCAACAATTGAAAACAAAATTAAAAAAATGTCTAGATTAATAAACAACTGAACAAAATAATTTAAATAATCAAAGAATAATTATAAAATTTTAAGATAATAATCGAGCATTGAAAAAATTGTAGAAAATAAAATTGAAAATTGCAGAAAATAATTAATAATTCAAAGAAATAGTTGAAAAACGACGAGATTAATTAAAAAATTCATGAAAATATGTGTAAAATAACGAAAATAACTGTCATTTGAAAACAAAATTCGAGAAATGACTAGATTTATAGACAACTGAAGAAAATAATTAAAAATTTAAAAAAGAAAGATTAAAGTTAAAGAAAATAATTGCAAATTGAGAAATTAAGAAAATTGAAGGTTTGAATTGGAAATAATTGCACATTTAACAACTATATTAAAAATCGAAAAAAATAATTAAAAATTGAAGAATTGAAATTAAATTTGTGGAATATACTTAAAAATTGAAGAATGGAATTAACAATTAAAGAAAATAAATAAATGAAAATTAAAAAATTGTATTGAAATTTCCATAAAATCATTGATAATTGAAAAAATGTTAACAAAATGATTAAAATAATTAAATATTAAAAACAATAATTTAGAAATGAGGAAAATAATTATAATTAAAAGAAAAACTTTTTAATCTGTCGAGAATAATTGACAGCAGAACAAAATATCTAAAGAAATTAAAGAATAATTATAAAATTTAAAATAAAATAACAATATGACGAAAGTACTTAACTATTAAAAAATAGTATATTATGCATCAAGGGAGGGAAGTCCGTGTTTTTTTGTGAAGCACAAATGTTCGAAGAACGAGTGTAGCACGAGCGTAGCGAGTGCGAAACGAGTTCGGAGAACATTGTGCGAGACAAAAAATCGGCCTCCCGAGGTGCATATGCTATTTTCTATCACATATGTACGAAAATCTCGTGTTTCGTTCGTTTTTTTCACTGTTCGGAAGTTTTTTTATCTCTAACGTCACTAACCTAAAGACTGCGAGTGCTGACCCGCTAACGCGAACGAAACACGAGGTTTTCGTGCATGTGTGGTAGAAAATAATTATCAATTGAAAAAAAAACCGAAAAATAATCGGGATTAGAATTTTTTTTTTAATTTAATGAATAATCATAAAATCGAAGGAGAATAATAAATTGTCAATTATAACTGATGAAAATTATGAATAAAATTGTAGAAAATAAATTAAAATTGAAGAATTGTATTGAAATTTCAATATAAAAATAATTGATAATTAAAAGAAAATTTACAAAATGACTAAAATAATTAAATATTAAAGACAATAATTTAGAAATGAGTAAAATAATTTACAATTGAAAGAAAAAATTTAAATCTGTCGAGAATGGTCGACAACAGGATAAAATATTTATAAAAATTAAAGAATAATTATAAAATTTAAAGTGAATAATTGTTTATTGAAAGCTGTTGAAAATAATAGCAACATAAGCATTGAAAAACATTGAATTGTTTTTGGTCATTTACAACTATAAAGTTTTGCAAGTTCAAATAAGATAAATAATTTAATGACATTTGTAATTCAAATAAACTTAATATTCTAGATAAATATAACTTTTATTCTATGCAAATTAAAATTGCTGCCGACTTCAAGAATTAAACAAATGAGTGAAAGTAAATAAAAAATATTTTAAAAGAGCACGAATTTTCCAATTTTATATTTAGAAAAAAAAAATAATAAGAAAAATAAATAAAAAATTTAGTTCCAAATTTCTATTGAGGATTATTTCTATTCTTCAAAAGTTCTAACAATTCAAGTTTTAAGTTTTCCAAATTTAAAATAGTTCCAAACTTAAAACCGTTTCAACGAAATGTTGACTCAAATTTATTTAAACTTCAATTAATTCAAATTTTTATTTGTTAAAGTCTTAAGGATTATATTTAATTTAATTTAAATTCCTTTAAATTTTAAATAATAAAAATTTTAATTAATTCAAATTTGAACTGTTATAAACTTTACATATTTTCAAAATCTAATAATGCATATTTAAATTATTTGTAACATTAACCATTATATAAAAAATTCTAATTATACACAAATATTTCATTGTATATTAAAGCTTTAATCAGTCAAAATTTTGAAAATAATAATTTAGACTATAATTTGAATCAATGAAAATTGTGTCTAATGGAATTTGAAATTATATGAAATTTATATTTACAAAAAAAATTAAAATTGTGAAAAGTTTAAATGTTTAGTTATTAATAATCAAAATAATAAAAACGCAAGGATTAATTAAAATTTAAATAATTTAAAGCCTAATAACCAATAAAAGCTTAGATTAATTCAAACTTCAATAAATTAAAACTTAAATATATGTATACTGATTCTTAATTACTAATTTAGATTTTCATTAAAAATAATTATTTCAAAATTTTAATGATCTCCATTTCCAATGATCTAAATATCAATTAATTTAATCACAAGAACATTTCAAGTTAATTTATATTGATAGAATTAAATTTTAATTTACTAAAAATTTGAGTGTATGGAAATTTCAGTTTAATATTTTAGAGTAAACTATATTTTATTTAATTTATTTTCTGTCAATGCAGTTAAATTAACTCTTATGAGAGTAGACTCTAATTTTAATTTAAAGATACATTTTTTCAAAACGTAACTAATTTAAAACAAAAAAATATCTATAAGTGACAAACTTCAGGTGCGGACAGACAAGAATGAATGAATGAATGAATCTTGCGGATTATTATTAGGGGAGACCGGGGCTATTCGGCTCACTTTTGGTCAGACAGGAAAAAAGTTAGGAAATTATTTTTTAAATCCAAACATGGATATATCATTTAGTAGCCTATCATTTGCACTTTCAAATTTGCAAGGACTTTTTGATTTATCTTTTATAGTTTTAGCTCTAGATAATTTTGAATGCAGATATACCAAATTCTCAAACTGCAAATTTGGCAGGTAAATCGGCTCACCCTGTGGGGCAATTCGGCGACTTTTATTTTTTACGAAAAATAAAAAAGTTCAATAACCTTTATTTTGTAAATATGAAAAGTACCTATATTCTTATTATAATTATGCAGTGATGGATCAAGGTCAAAATTTTTGGGGGGGACTGGGGCCCCTAAAATTAAAGAAAATTCATTAGACCTTACTTTTTTTTATTTTTTTATAAAAAATAAAAAAGTCAGTACACTCATTATTGGTAATTATTAAAAGTAGTCATATTCTTATCATAATTAAGTAGGGGCGGATCAAGACAAAGTATTTTTGGATAAGATGATTAACCGTCGCGTGAGCCCATTTACCCCACCCTGACTTTTGGCACTTTAAAACAAATACAAGTCACATTTGATACATATAAATAAAATAGCATAGGTGTATCGAAAGAGCACACCTGAGAGTATAAAAAAAACTTACCCAAAAAAATTAGGCTCGTAAATTAATGTACTAAAAAGGTAAAAGTTTGTAAGTAAAAAGTGTACGCGCGACGCATAAAAACATAATACTCTACCTGACACGAGGCTGAATCAATAGAATTACACTAAATTTCGTTTACCTAACTAAAATGTTGAGACCTATATTCTATAGCGACCTTTCCCTCCTAGATTCTAATTAAGGCGTGAAATCGCTAATGAGCCGAATTACCCGCCGGTTCGGATTGCCCCGCTCTCCCCTATAGATTTATGAATTTATTATTTATTTTCGTTTGAGCATTATATGAAGAAGAAATTTTTATTTTGTACAATATATTTGCAATAAAACGATGCGGTACAGCTCCACATGGCAGCCAATTTTAAAAAATTTGCTATTATTTTCGTAAAAATATAGTTGTAGTAAAATCGTTTAAAATATAATTATATTATACCCTAATAAGAAAAATAAATGCAGAGAAACATTGAATAAAAAAAATTTTTTTCTACCAAAACTTATCTTGAAATCGGGCAGTTACGCAAGAATCGACCATATATATTTTCATGTGAATATTACAGGAAAATTATAGCATGATTATAACATGATCTAGAATGATAGTTATAACGTTATCAAAGAAAGACTGCAAATTTTCGAAAAAGGTTTTTCCCCATAACTTGGACATTATTTGAGCAAGAGGGCTAAAATTTAGTACACTTGTGTATTTTTGCATACAGATTAGGAAAAATATGTTTTGGATTTGGAATTATTATTATGTGGTTACAATGATTTTTTTTGTAACCTTATAATATTCAATTCCAATTCCAATTCCAAACATCATATTTTTTATACTCCGTGCGTAAAAATACGCAAGTACCGTCAAGAGGGGCTATTTTGTGCACGCGAGGTTTTTTAATGAATACAATTTTTACCAGCCAATTTTTTTATTTCATCCTTTTCACATCCAAATAAATTATTTTAATTAATAAACCAGAATTAAATCCTTCCATAATGAGTATATAGGAGAGGAGCTTTAAATTATCTCAAGAAGGTGAGGTGAAAAAATTATTTACATTTTTTTCGTGTAGTCAAAATTAGCTACCTTTCGTTGGCACAGACAAGACAATGTTGTCTTGTCCGACTCGTGGTAGAATGTCTCTACTTGGACATGTCTTATAATTATATAAGTTTTTGACGAATTTGCCTGATGATGTTGACAAAATTGTGCCACCAAACGTAGCTATAATTTTGACTACACGAAAAAAATGTAAATAATTTTTTACACCTCACCTTCTTGAGATCATTTAAAGCTTCTCTCCTTTAAATTATTTTAAATCCCACCGAAATTAATTGTTATTTTATTTGAATCTATGAAACAGGATATCTATTTTTATCCATGATTTTCAATACAAATTTATCTTCTCTTTATCCAATATTGTGGATAGAAAAAGATTAGAATATTTTTGGGAGAGATTTAAGTGGATAAAAATTGAAACAATACATATTGTGGATATGAAAAAATAGAAATATTTTTGAAAAAACTCAATTAGATAAAAATTGAAACATTATATCGTAGATAGAAAGAGATAGGAATATTTTGAAAAGATTAAAATGGATAGAAATAAAAATAATGCATTGTGTATAGAAAGAGATAATAGTTATTTTCGTATCAAGGGCGCAAAACAGGTGATTGCAGCGAGGGCGAGATTAGGAAAACCGAGGGGAGCTGAAGCGCCCGAGGCGAAGCCGAGGTCGCGGGAGGATCGCCGAGGTTTTCCTAATCTCGCCCAAGCTACAATCACCTTGCGCCCGTGGTGCGAACAACGTTTTTTGTCCTACTTGCATGGTAAGTATGGCATTGAGGGCACGAGCGGCAAAACCTTCAGCTAATTAACAACTAATGAACATGTTGTATAAATACCATAAAAATGTGTGTGTCATAGAATAGTACTGCGCATGTATAACTCTCATAAAAAACTACTGCGCATGTGTAAACATCATAAAATGCTAATGCGCATGTGTAACTATAAAAAAATATATGTGTAAATATTAAACAATAATCCACATGTGTAACTACACTGAAAAAACTCCCTTGCACCCGTCTACTAGGAATCAACCATTTTTCCTTGTTAGTTACGGCGCCAACTAGTTGAGGTTAGTTAAAATGCCAAGGATAATTTGTACTCTAAGTAATTAGGAATTATATTATATTAACACCAAAAATTGTGCGATCGACTGCTTTTATTACTGCAATAAGTTCTTTATTATCTAAAATACATTTGTCAATACTTTCTCTCCTTCAAACATTAGTGGTTAAGGTAAATAATACCAGTTTTGTTCGCCATATATTTTAAGGTTATGTCGATATGACATTATCAGAAAAAACTATTAAAACTTTAGTAAACTTTGGTATTATTTTAAAGATTACTTGACACAAAGTCACTTATTTGCACTGGGAAATTGTAATATTTCAGCTGATTTATAAATTTTTTTCTGTTTTTAAAAATTACAAGTCGAACAAGTTTGATTTATTAGAATTAACTGCTCTTCGGTTGCTAACTGAACAAGGAATCCTTGTCATTTTAACTAAAATGGACTCAACTATAGCCAAATTGTTGTTTTTCACATGAATATTTTTTTCAGTGTATCATAGAAAACTACAGTGCATGTAATACTAGCATAAAAATTACTGCACATGTGTTCATAACTTTTGCGCCCGCTTCTATGACGACAGCGAGCGGGAAAGTATTTTGCGCCCGCTTCTATGACGTCAGCGGGCGGGAATGTATTTTGCGCCCGCTTCGGTGACGTTAGCGGGCGGGAAAGTATTTTCCGCCCGCTTACCTTACCCCCGGTCGGGAATGACTCACTTTGCGCCCGCATTAAGTGCCTGAAATGACATACTTTCCGTGCATGTAGGACAAAAAAATATTTTTGAGAAAGATTTAAGTGGATTGAAATTTTTTTATCATAGATGGAAATAGATAAGAATATTCTTGGGAAAGATTCAAATGGATTTTAATGTCAAAATAATATATCATGGACAGAAAAAGATAGGAATATTTTTGGGAAAGATTTAAATGAATAGAAATTGAATTAATATATGAGGCATTTTACGTGTAATATCCCATGTTCAAAATCCATTTCCTTCAAAAAAATTGAAACTTGGGGAATTGATTGTCCTACCTAGTGCTAATATAAACCAAAAAAATTTTTTGACTTTTTTGAAAAATTGGTGGGGGTAGAGGGGGGTCAATGTCATCATATGTGACGCCCCACGGTGAAAGGGATCTTAGATGCAAAACATTTGATTTTGAATTTTTATTATGAATCGATAGAATTTGAGTTGCTCTGTCACATACGGAAATAAAAACTTTTTTATGTCTATTAGTTTTTGTGTAATTGTCGATGAAACATAGGCAGCCTTAACTTCAAACTTCCGTCCTGTAAATTTCATTTCCTGCAGCTAATGTCCCTTTCACTGTGGAGCGTTACATATTTGCTTGACAAAGTCTTCTTTCTCAATTTTTTCTGTCTTTACATGTAATGAAAAAAATTTCGTCTAATAAGTTTCTTAAGGATTTTTTAATGCTCTTTTCATTGCTAAATTTTATTTTTTAGTATTTTGAAAATTTTACCTTAATTTTTTAAAATCTATAATAATAATCCGCAAGATTCATTCATTCATTCATTCATTCTTGTCTGTCCGCACCTGAAGTTTGTCACTTAGATATTTTTTTGTTTTAAATCTTTTAAGTTTGAAAAAATGTATCTTTAAATTAAAATTAGAGACTACTTTCATAAGAGTTAATTTAACTGAATTGACAGAAAATAAATTAAATAAAATATAGTTTACTCTAAAATATTAAACTGAAATTTCCATACACTCAAATTTTTAGTAAATTAAAATTTAATTCTATCAATATAAATTAACTTAAAATGTTCTTGTGATTAAATTAATTGATATTTAGATCATTGGAAATGGAGATCATTAAAATTTTGAAATAATTATTTTTAATGAAAATCTAAATTAGTAATTAAGAATCAATACCTATATATTTAAGTTTTAATTTATTAAAGTTTGAATTCATCTAAATTTTTATTGGTTATTAGGCTTTAAATTATCTAAATTTTAATCAATCCTTGCATTTTTATTATTCTGATTATTAATAACTAATCATTTAAACTTTTCACAATTTTAATTGTTTTTGTATATATCACTTAATTTCAAATTCCATTAGACCCAATTTTCATTGATTCAAATTATAGTCTAAATTATTATTTTTAAAATTTTGACTGATTAAAGCTTTATTATACAATGAAATTTTTTTGTATAAATAATTAGAAGTTTTTATATAATGATTAATGTTAAAAATAATTTAAATATGCATTATTAGATTTTGAAAATATGTAAAGTTTATAACAGTTCAAATTTGAATTAATTAAAATTTTTATTATTTAAAACTTAATGAAATTTAAAAAAAAATTAAATATAAGTCTTAAGACTTTAACAAATAAAAATTTGAATTAATTAAAGTTTAAATAAATTTGAGTCAACATTTCGTTAAAACTGTTTTAAGTTTGGAACTATTTTAAATTTGGAAAAATTAAAACTTGAATTGTTAAAATTTTTGAAGAATAGAAATAATCCTCAATAGAAATTTGGAACGATTGAAGTTATTATAAATTATAAAAGTTTGAATACATTTTGTTCAAAAAACTATTCTTTCAACAAAAATATTTCAACTTTTTGTAATGTATTTCTACCTACGCTATTTTCTCCTTTTATTTATTTTTCTTATTATTTTTTTTTCTATTATATAAAATTGGACAATTCGTGCTCTTTTAAAATATTTTTTATTTACTTTCACTTATTTGTTTATTTCTTGAAGTCGGCAGCAATTTTAATTTGCATTAAATAAAAGTAATATTTATCTAGAATATTAAGTTTATTTGAATTACAAATTTCATTAAATTATTATTTATCTTATTTGTACTTGCAAAAATTTATAGTTTTAAATGACCAGAAACAATTCAATGTTTTTCAATGCTTATGTGATTATTTTCAACAGTTTTATTTATACAATTATTCTCTTTAAATTTTATAATTATTCTTTAATTTTTTTTAGATATTTTGTTCTATTGTCGACCATTCTCGACAGATTTTTAGTTTTTCTTTCGATTGGCAATTATTTTCCTCATTTCTGAATTATTTTCTTTAATATTTAATTTTTTTAGTCATTTTGTAAATTTTCTTTCAATTATCAATTATTTTATTGAAATTTCAATACAATCGTTCAATTTTCATTTATTTTCTACAATTTTATTTATAATTTTTATCAGTTTTTAATTTACAATTTATTATTCACCTCCAATTTTATGATTATTCATTAATTAAAAAAAAAAACTTTTTCTAATCTCGATTATTCTCACCATTCTTCAATTTTGTTTTCATTTGTTAATTATTTTTTTAAATAGTTCATTACTTTTGTCAATATTTCATTAATTTCGTCATATTGTAATTTTTCTCTTAATTATCGATTATTTTCTTGAAATTTCCAATTAATTTCTTCAATTTTTAATTACATTCTTCAATTCTCAAATATTTTCTTTAATTTTCAATTATTTTTATCGATTTTCCATTAATTCCTTAATATTGAATAATTCTTGGATTTTTTCAATTACTTTTTGCATTCATCAAAGTCGTTTTAAAATTTCAATGCAATTGTTGTTATTATTATCATTATCGCCTACTTTCTATTATTATTTTGATTATCATTAAAATTCTTTATTTTTTAACTTAATTGTTCAATTATTTTCTTTAATTGTTAATTCCATTTTTCAATTTTTAAGTATATTCCACAAATTTAATTTCAAATCATCAATTTTTAATTGCTTTTTTCAATTTTTAATTATTTTTTTTGAATTTTAATCCGGTTGTTAAATGTGCAATTATTTCCAACAATTATTCCTTCAGTTTTCTTAATTTTTCAATTTGCAATTATTTTTTTTAAATTTAATATTTTTTGTTTAATTTTTTGAATTATTTTTTTCAGTAGTCTATTACTCTATTTATTTTTCGAATTTGGTTTTCAATTGACAGTTATTTTCGTTATTTTTCACACATTTTCATGAATTTCTTAATTATTCTCGTCATTTTTCAACTATTTATTTCAATTACTGATTATTTTCCGCAAATTTCAATTATTTTCTACAATTTTTTCCATTTTCAATTATTACCTGAAATTTTTTTAATTATTCTTTGATTATTCAAATTATTTTGTTCGGTTGTATATAAATTTAGACATTTTTTTAATTTTGTTTTCAATTGTTTCAAATTTTAATTTAATTCTTAAATTGTCAATTTATTTTCTTGACTTTTTATTATTTTTTTTCAATTTTAATTTTTTTTTTTATTTCCAATCCAGTTGTTCAATTTGCAATTATTTCGAACAGTTATTCCTATAATTTTTCAACTATTTTGTTTAAATTTAATATTCATTTTTTAATTTTTTAAACTATTCATTTCAATTGTGTAATTATGTAGTCATTTATCGATTTTTTTTTCAGCTGTTAATTATTTTCGTCATTTTTCAGATATATTCTTCAATTTCGTAATTTCCATTATTTGTATTTGCAAAAATTTATAGTTTTAAATGAGCAACAAGAATGAAAAGTTTGTCGCGTTAATGTTGCTAGTTAATATTTAATTTGCTATTTTCACAAAATCGGTCCGTTTAATTTGAAAATAAAGTATTGAAATCGAAAGCTGCGTTTTTTTTCCCTATAAGTATACCAAATTCCGGAATGCCCTTTTTAGGGTTCCGTACACCACAAGTGTACGCACGGAACCCTATTGGCAAGACTTTGTCGAAAATCGTATCCACCCACCCCCCTAGCCACCAAACTATTTGACTTAGAAAGTTCAAATTTGGTACACAAATGTATTTTCACGTATAGATTACAGGAAAATTATAGAGAACATGATTGTATGTGTTGAACATAGCGTTGTCAAGGAATTAAATTATTTTTGAGTATTTTTTATGGATATGGGCCATAGTTTAGTGTTATAACTTTGACAGCGCTATAATCATCACTTTCTCTATAATTTTCCTGTAATCTACACCTAAATCTACATACGTGTACTAAATTTCAGCATCCTAAGTCAAATAGTTTGGAAGATAAGGGGGGGGGGGGGATACGGTCATTTTTTTTAGCAAAAATGCACTAAAAGTGTACAATGACACCTACATATCTGCCAAACTATTGTACTTAGAGTGCTGAAATTTGGTATACATATGTAGTTTGCCTTATAGATTACAGGAAAACTGTATAGAACTTTGTTGCAGATCGTTATCATAGTGTTTTTAAGCAAAAACCAACGATTTAATAAAAAATGCTAAAAAATGACCGTATCCCCCCTCCCATAACTTCGAAACAATTTGACTTAGAGAGTTCAAATTTGGTATACAAATGCATTTTCACGTGTAGATTACAGAAAAATGGTAAAGAACATGATTGTAGAAGTTGATCATAGCGTTGTTGAGGAAATAAAATGATTTTTGAGTATTTTTTATGGATATTTACTAAAATCTCTGGATTTTTCGTTGACAGCGTAATCACCATCACGTTCTCTATAATTTTTATGTAATTTACACCTGAAAATACATTCCTGTACAAAATTTGAACTCTCTAAGTAAAATATTTTGGAATATAGGGGGGGGGGGGGTGGTCCATTTTGTATAAAAAATTCATTATATATTATATGTGACGCGTCGCGAAGAAAGGCACCTAAGAAGGAAAAAATCGATTTTCGGATTTTGATAATATTTGGTTAATTAAACGTTCCTTTTTCATTATCAAAAGTCCGAATACATTTTCATTGAATATTTTTCACGTACTTAAGATTTAAGCATCAGCGATTTGTACAGAATCAATGGCGCGCACGCGGCTTCTTTTCACTCTCCTGTAAAATTACCGTTTGGCTTCTTAGGTGCTTTTCTTCGCGACGCGTCACATATTTTATATATTATATTATATATAATATGTATAATATATTTATATATTTAATAGTATCAAATATATTAAAAATTATTTTGTTTTGTGTACGGAACCCTCGGTTTTAGTGCGAGTGTAACTCGAACTTGCCCGATTTTATTTTTGTTTTCGAGATATTAGACGTCAAAGAATACGTTATGGCTCAGCGCGGCCTTTCTGCATCTCGCAAGCCACGGTCATTAAAAAATCTATAAGAAGTTCTTAGATTTAAATTTTTTCATTAAATATACACTGAGAAAAATCTATTGCTAATATCGCATGAATACGTACCGTTCGTTCTTCGCATTAGACACTGTACCAGAAAAAGCAATAAGGATATACGATATTAGCACGGCCCGTGTGGCTACCGTACGGATCGGTGAAAAACGAGACGTTGTGATGGTCCCTAAAGTTGATTATCTAGAATATTAGATGGGTCGAATTTCATATGGCAGAAAGATTCTTTTATTCAATATTTGTTTCTTCGAATTAGTATTTATAAAAACGCGTAGTTAGACGAAAAGTTTTAAAAATGAATTATCACTTATTATAATTTTTGTTAAAATTAATTTGCAAATACTAGAAATTGAAGTTTAGAATTTTTTTATTAATATGACTTTTTATTAAAATGAAGTTTGTTTAAAGAGAAATCTTTTGTTCACGAATTTGCTTTTAACAGAATTAACGTTTAATGTAAACGTCAGATAACCTGGCTTTCGTGTGCCAGAATTTTTACATAACCTTATTTACGTATTTTGTAATTTTTATTCCAATAAATTATAATTTGTTAGATTCTAGACACCACAGACATTTAATTTGATCAAACATCCACTTAGCCGAATTTAAATATGACAGAATTACAATTTAACAGAAATACTAATAGGCGGGATTTTTATTTAACACAATATCTATTTAATAGACAGTTTAATTATTCGAATCTTTGTTCGGAATCATTTCTATATTTTAGAAATGTTATTTAATAGAATTTACAATTGTTAGAAATTGTGTACTGCAAACTTTATATTTAAGCAAATTTCCATTTATCTTGAATTTTATGGAGTAGAATCTCTATTTAGCAGAACTTTTATTTAACAGAATTAAAATATAACCTATAATTCATGCAACCAAATTTGCATGTGACAGACTGTTTACGAACCCGAATTTTAATGTGATAGAATCTCTATGTATCCAAATATTTATTATGTACAATCTCCAAGTGATAGAACTTTCAACTGTCTGGCAATTCATTTGGTCGAACTTTTGTTTGGCACTTTAATACAACAGAACTTTTAAATAACCGACTTTTCTTGCAAGCGAATTTAAATGTGACAGTCTCTATATTAAACAGAATTTTTATGCAGCTGAATCTCTACATAACCGAATATTCTTTATACAGACTGCCCACCCAACATATCTCTTAATTAACCACACTTCATATCGCCGAACTTTCGTTTGGCAGAATCGCTAAATGACAGAACTTCCAATTGGCCGAATCGTTAACCAATCAGATACAACTATGTACTTGAACTTAAATCTGATTGGCTAACGATTCGGCCAATTAGAATTTCTGTCATATAGCGATTCTGCCAAACGAAAGTTCGGCGATATAAAGTGTGGTTAATTAAGAGTTATGCTGGGTGGGCAGTCTGTATGAAGAATATTCGGTTATGTAGAAATTCAGCTGCATAAAAATTCTGTTTAATATAGAGACTGTCACATTTAAATTCGCTTGCAAGAAAAGTCGGTTATTTAAAAGTTCTGTTGTATTAAAGTGCCAAACAAAAGTTCGACCAAATGAATTGCCAGACAGTTGAAAGTTCTATCACTTGGAGATTGTACATAATAAATATTTGGATACATAGAGATTCTATCACATTAAAATTCGGGTTCGTAAACAGTCTGTCACATGCAAATTTGGTTGCATGAATTATAGGTTATATTTTAATTCTGTTAAATAAAAGTTCTGCTAAATAGAGATTCTACTCCATAAAATTCAAGATAAATGGAAATTTGCTTAAATATAAAGTTTGCAGTACACAATTTCTAACAATTGTAAATTCTATTAAATAACATTTCTAAAATATAGAAATGATTCCGAACAAAGATTCGAATAATTAAACTGTCTATTAAATAGATATTGTGTTAAATAAAAATCCCGCCTATTAGTATTTCTGTTAAATTGTAATTCTGTCATATTTAAATTCGGCTAAGTGGATGTTTTATCAAATTAAATGTCTGTGGTGTCTAGAATCTAACAAATTATAATTTATTGGAATAAAAATTACAAAATACGTAAATAAGGTTATGTAAAAATTCTAGCACACGAAAGTCAGGTTATCTGACGTTTACATTAAACGTTAATTCTGTTAAAAGCAAATTCGTGAACAAAAGATTTCTCTTTAAACAAACTTCATTTTAATAAAAAGTCATATTAATAAAAAAATTCTAAACTTCAATTTCTATTATTTGCAAATTAATTTTAACAAAAATTATAATAAGTGATAATTCATTTTTAAAACTCGTCGTCTAACTACGCGTTTTTATAAATACCAATTCGAAGAAATAAATATTGAATAGAAGAATCTTTCTGCCATATGAAATTCGACCCATCTAATATTCTGGATAATCAACTTTAGGGACCATCACAACGTCTCTGAAAAACTAGCATGGATTTGTGCAATTCTCGCCCGCAGTGATAATGTGCAAAATAAGCAAAAACCGCTCGTGCGGTATTCGGTACAGAGTTTTCTCAGTGTACAGACCGTAAAAATTAGAATTGTTTCGCAAAGTGGCCGCCCTGCGCTGTATCGCATTCTTTGACGTCTAATATCTCGAAAACAAAAAAAAGGGCATTCTGAAATTTGGTAAACTTATAGGAAAAAACCCCAGCTTTCGATTGTACTGAAAGAAAAACAGTTTAAAATTTACTTGAGTTTTAAGTATTATTTATTTTTTTACTCAAGCAATGGAAACAAATTAAAAATTGCTGTGAAACCAGGTAATTTTTACTTTGTTTTCTAAGGAGAAAAAAATGGCACTTTTCGAAGCAAATTTGACGTTTTGTATTTAAAACAAATATTTGAAGTAATTAAAGAAAAATAAATAATAAAGTATTACATAAATTACTTTTCTACTTACTTTTATTAATTTATACTTCCATTATTAAATCTTTCGATATATAAATCAAATTTAACTTTGAAGATTTTCACACAAAACGTCAAATTTGCTTCAAAAGTGTCATTTGTTTTTTTGTCCTTAGAAAACAAAGTAAAAATTACCTGGATTCACAGTAATTTTTAATTTATTTGCATTGCTTGAGTAACAAAGTAAATATTACTTAATACTCAAGTAAATTTTAAATTGTTTTTTTTTCAGTGTGTAATAGGGGAAAGTCGCCTAAGACGGGCCCTTATCCATATTTTGTAAAAAATTGTTTAGTTAGTGAATTAAAAAGGGAACGAGAATGTATCTATGTTTATTTTTAACATTTCCTCTAAATAATTGATAAGACGAAAACCTTTATAATTGTTTAAAAGACAATTAATTTTGATGATTAAAAAAAGTTCATACCAGCCCGTCTTAGGCTGCCTGGTAGGGTAAGACGGGCCCTTTTTAAAATGCCCTAAATCTACTTACTGAACAATATATATAAATCAATTACAACTGTTTTAGGTATTTTAAGCAAAATACATGCCTTTTTAAAGCCCTATATCAGGAAATTTGGTAAAATAAAAGCAAAAAGACAACAAATATGACTATTATATAAATTATAAAATATCATTTTGATGACATTAGAATAATAACTATGTGAAAAGCTGTACAATCTTAAATAATTTTACATTTAATTTCAGAATTTAACTGTTTTACAGCATAAAAGAAGCTTTTGTTTAATATTCTTTTTTTTTAATTAAAAGTGATTTTTAAGTTTAGAAAAAGAAGCGGCAAATGTATAAAAATTTGAATTTGTAAAATTTTCTTTGTATTTATAGGCTATGATCACTGCACCGTACCTTCACAGGGTAAAGAAGATTCAGCTTTAATCGAAATTTAAAAAATTCATGGGGCACGTCTTACACAACAGGCTTATTTTTATTATATTTGCGTTTTTTAATTATATAAAGTAAATATCAAATAAATATATGTAAGATTTTCAAAAATTAGAGAATATTCTTTGAGATTAAATTTAATACTTCCATTTCAAATGACATTTAATTTAGAACTAGCGATGTTAATTCGCTCGCTAACGCTCGCTCAATTATATTTATTTATAAAGAAATTGCTTATCTAAGTTTAAATATTGAAAACTATCATGAACTTATTATTTATTGTATTGTTGTTATGTTTAAATCTTTTGAAAATTATATATAAAGATTATAATTTTGTTTTAAGAATTTTTTATTAATTAGTAATGATAATATTATTTATATTAAAATAAATTGTTTAATATTTTTGTTTAAAACAAATAATATACTAAAATTGTTTTTAATAAGGGAGTGTTATAATATTACGTTATTTTATACAAAGTTTTGGATAAATTAGTTTAATATTAATTTAAATATTAAATAAGTGTCAAATTCATGCTTCCAAAGTATAATTTTATAAATACCGAAAATATACACTGAGAAAAAAGGTTTAGTTTTAGAAACAATATTTTTTAGTTGGACATTGTTGGTTGTAACAAAAATATTTTTATTAGTACAACAAAAGGATATGCTTGGCGTAACACATCAAGTTGTTTGAGACAACAATATTATTTTGTTGCTCTTATTTGGTTGAACCAAACACAATTTTGTTGTGACAACCAAACATAATTTGGTTGTGAAAACCAAACAGAAATTGGTTTTGACATCCAAACATAATTTGGTTGTGACAATCAAACAATTATTAAAAAAAATTGATGATTAGTTTGTAAGTAAGCTGCCGATAATAATATAAATAAAATTTAAATAAAAGCCAATACCAGGCGGTCGGCCCAACCTGGGTGTGATAGTTGAGCCAACGGTGTCTGTTAATGAACTGTCTAGCTATAAGGTTTATTCCTTATTGGTCATTCATATATCTTTCATAGGTTGGTGGTTAGCCTACTGGACTGGCAGTTGGAAAACCCGGGTACGAATCTTCATGACTAATGACATTTTTCTGTTTTAGGTTTTCATTAATATTAAATTTCTACATTCTTATCTGACTATATTTGTGTAATTAAAAATATAAAATTTGAATTATGTAATTATATGTGTTGGCGAACCGAATGTTCGTACCTAGGTTAGTTGAGGAGTACTTTTTCAAAAGTTGATAAATCCACATTTTGTTATTTCGAGAAAATTAAACAAATGCAGTTTCGCACCTAACCCCTAGAGTTAATTATAAAGTAGAAAAAATATATGAAATTATTCATATACGAATGATTTTTGCACTTAAGGAGATTTATTTTTAATTAAAGTTTATAGTAATAAAGGAATTTAAAGGTTTTTGTAATTTATTCTAGGAAAAAAATTAAAATTGTAAATCATCTTGGTTAAGTCCAAGTTTTTTTTAAATTGAAAATTCTTTGGTAATAAATTTTTTTCTTGAATTCAACAGTGACAGATCGATTTGTAAGGTTCTTAATACGTTAAATTTGTAATTATCTCACCTTTTTTGAAAAATGGATTTATCAACTTTTGAAAAAGTGCTCCTCAGTTAGCTTCAAAATAGAAATTTTTTTATGGCAAAAAAAAATTTTTGTTATCCTGAATAAAAAATATAGTTGTGACAACCAAAAGTTTTTGTTATGCTAACAAACAACACTGAACCAAATAAGTTCAGTTTGGTTGATTACATAACAACCAAATAATTTGGTTGGCTCAAACAAATTTTTGTTGCTATGACTAAACATTTTTCTCAAAATAAAGTTAATGACTATTTTAGAAAATATTTTTTTTTCGTGTAGTTGTGCATGCGCAGTAGGTTTTTGTAAGCTTTACAGATGCGCAATAGGTTTTATAATAATTTACACATGCGCAGTTAAAAATATCAAAACAGAATGGAGTTCTAACAATTTAAACGTAAACGGAAACCGAAAAACATGTAAACAAAAAAGTCATATACTTTGCGCAGGACATAATTTTGGAAAGTAAAATATACGTAAGACATTTTGCACATATAAATGGTTGAAATTTTAATTTTCGTTATACTTTAAAAAAAAAAAAAGAAGAAGAAGAAGAAGAAGAAGAAGAAGAAGAAGAAGGTAACAACTACTAAGCTTAGTTAGATCCCACACTGCATTACTGCGCATGTGTTATTGTCATAGAGCATTACTGCGCATGTGTAATTGCCATAGAGCATTACTGCGCATGTGTGATTGCCATAGAGCATTACTGCACATGTGTAATTGCCATAGAGCATTACTGCGCATGTGTAACTGCCATAAACATATAGTGCGCATGTGTCATGAACATAATGATCAAGTGCGCATAAGAATTAATGATATTGACTTACTGCGCATACAAATGGACCATTTTGATCAAATGCGCATGCGTCACTATCATGGCACACTACTACACTTAATTGTATAAGTGCCTACGTTATAAAAATGTTAATAGCTCAAAAAGATTTTAAGTAAATTGATTTTAAAAGTTGCTTATAAAGAAAAGTAGTTAACCAAGTGGAAGGGGAAGAACGACTGAACGACGAATTTCTGTTGACGACAAAGGTTTCGTCTTAATATAATAAGAGAAATTTCCAATTTGAAAACTAGTATATATTTCATCTTTTGAAGCGCTAAATAGTATATTAATCTACAAGAGTTGAAGTCAGGCAGTTAACAATGTCAAATTTCGGGCGATCGTCACTTGCGTCCCGGTACCTGAGTTACCGTCTCCCACTATTCTACTACCCCTCATCTGCTTTCTAGTAAGGGGTCGCGGACATTTCCACCAAAACCCAATTGACCGAATTTGTAATTGGCCGAAATTTAATTGTCCGAATTTGTAATTCTACAAACTTGCATTTGTCAGAATTTGCAATTCCCCGAATATTTAGCAGAATATTCAACTCTCCAAATTTGCAACTGTCAGAACTTCTAAATCCCTGAATTTGCATTTGTCCAAACTTTAAAATCACCGAACTTACATTCGCCCGAATTTTGAAATCTCCGAATTTGTATTTGTCCGAACTTTGAAATCACCGAACTCACGTTTGGCCGAACTCTTAAGTCTCCGAATTTGCATTTGGCCGAACTTTTAAATTACCGAACTTGCATTTTTCCGAACTTTTAAATCACCGAACTTGCTTTTGTCAAACTCCTTAAGTCACCGACTACTCTAAATGCGAGTTCGGTGATTTCAAAGTTCGGAAAAATGCTAATTTGGTGATTTCAAAGTTCAGACAAATGCAAATTCTGGTAATTGAATATTTTGACAAATGCAAGTTCGGGCAAATGCAAGTTCGTGGATTTAAAAGTTTAGACGAATACGAGTTCGAGGAGTTAAAAATTTTAACAAATGCAATTTCGTCGATTTAAATGTTTTGGCAAATGTCAGTTTGATAATTTGAAAGTTATGACAAATACAAATTCGGGAAGTTAATAGCTCGGACAAACGCAAGTTCGGGGAATTGCAAATTCTGACAAATGCAAGTTTATAGAATTACAAATTCGGACAATTAAATTTCGGCCAATTACAAATTCGGTCAATTGGGTTTTGGTGGAAATGTCCGCGACCCTCTAGTAAGTAGATGAGCAAGACCTCGAGCATGATTTTATGACAAGATATTGCAAGGACCCCTGCAATGGGGAGGGCGGGCAAGCTCCTTATAATGATATGCAACAATAACTTGCAATAAATTCAGTGCTTCATTGTTTCAATTAAATTGAATTTGTTGGTTTCTTAGAATATAATGTTAATCAAAAATTATCTTTTATTTAGTTTATTAGTTCTTAGTAAGTTCCAGTTTAGGTTTAAAGGCGTCGGACCGGCGGCCACTTATCTTTATATTATAAACAAAAGTAGGCACAAAGAAATTCCGAATAAGCTCATATGTGTATGATGTAATAGGTCCTTTTTGACTACGAGTCAGTCTTCGCAAAGCCTCATTAGAGTAAAGATCTAAAATCAATGCATCTTCCAAGTGCAGATCAAATAAAGAATGCGTTTCTTTTAAATTATATTTCGGTGTCTTTTAATTAAATGACCCATCCAACCTTATAGAATTTTTATCAAATGAAAATTACAGAACTTTAAATTTCTAAAAAATTAATAGTTCTTTTAATTCTGAATTATCTTGAAATAAATTTGTTACATGTTAAATTTCTGCACAATAAGATTTTATTGCATTTTCTGTTCTTTTAAAACAAGAGTCTAAAAAATGTAATTCATTCAAATAATTATCTTTATAAATAAAAATACGAATGAATTAAAATTTAATTATATGAATATTCGATTATAAATGAAAATTCTATATTATAAAAATTAATTTACAATTTAGTTCGAATTAATGTATTTCTATGAAATAGCAATTCTGAGCTATGGATTTCGAAATATTGAAAATTCGAAAAGAAGAGTTGTTTGGTATAATCATGCACCCTTTTTTTAATAATGAAAAGAAAAAAAGCGTGACTATTACCAAGATTTTAATATTGTATAATGTTCAGTTATAACAATCAAGTTTCTAAATAGAATTTTATTCTAATTCTTATTAATTAAAATTAAGATTTGACATAACCTCAATTTAATATAATTATCACTTATTATGATTGTTATTGCATTAAACTAACTTTTAACTTTTAAGATAGTTTGTACTTGTTATATACCTAATTTTATTACTAATGAATTTTTGCTTTTAATAATTACTGTCTACAGTAATCACGGTTTGCTCAAGCTTCCATGATACTTAATTTAAAATCTCGCAAAATATTTTTCATGTCTTTAATTCAGCTTAATCATTGTTTTACGGATATTTAATATTTTTAAATTACTACATAAAATTAATTCGGCCATTCAAAAAAATGTATTTAGCTTTAAAATATTATTTGTATTAAACATATTATAGACCATTTTTTATATAAAATTCAACGAATACTTTGTGGCCTTTGGTCTTTAATTAAAAAATCTTTCAATTTAGTTTACAATTTTATTGCTTCTAAATTCTAAATTCATAAAATTGTAAACTAAATTGAAAGATTTGTTTAATTAAAGACCAAAGGCCACAAAGTATTCGTTGAAATTTAAAATATTATGTTATACTATATTTTAATAAAAATAAATAAAATAAATATATACACAACCCTATGTATATTATAGATAATTAATTCAAATGTACATGTTTATTTAAAAATATTTATTTTTAAAACAATGATTCAGCTGAATGAAAAATATGAAAAATAATATTTTGGGAAATTTTAAATGAACTACGTATTATGGAAGTTTGAGCAAATCGTGATTACTGCAAACAACAATTATTAAAAGCAAAAATTCGTTTGGAATAAAATTATAGTGTAATTCCGGGAGATTTGGAACAACGGGAGAGATGGTATCTCGGAAAATTGATCATCAAATAAAATTTTAATTACATACGTAAGAGTCAAACAGTCCATAAACAAAATATAAAATGGTAATTTCTTGTTAGAAAAATTGTAAATAAAATTATGTTTCATTGTTTGTAAAACCGAGGTTCGCGAGAATATCTAAATATGAAAGATTAAAGATTGTAAAGATTCGAAGATTTTTGCAAAAAAAATGTTTTAAAATGACATAAAGAAAATGTATTTTATTTATTATTTGGCTTCTACTACTCAATTTTCTGTCATAAGGGCATTTACAAAAAATAGAAACACCGTGTTCCATCTCACTCGGACAATTTCATCTCTCCCGGAATCGTTGCTTTTATACAAATTTCTTTATAAATTAAGAAGAAATGAAAAAAATTAAAAACTGTTTCACGTGCGAATGTACGAAGGTTATTGTTAAAGTATTTTATAAGAATTAGAATTTTCTGCTAAATTCCTTAGATTTTGCACTGGTTTTAAAAAAGGTTTTTTATCTCTCCCCGACTTACCCTAATAATTACATATTATCTTGAAAAATAGTTTAATACGATAAAAATTATAGTAAATGATAACTATGTTAAATGAGGTTATGTGAAATGATAATTTTAATTAATAACAATTAGAATAAAATTCTGTTTCGAAACTAGATTTTAATACACATAAACATTATTTCATTTGAAATATGTGAAAGAATCAAAAGTTTTGAAAAGAACATAATTAAATATGTATTTACTAGTAAATTTTAGGATAATCCCTTAGATAATTATCTCTTGACTGCTGGAGATCTTGGGAAGGCCAAGAGAAGCATTTGAGGGGTTAGCAAGGTGGGGGAAAATATTTCAGGTACCGGGACGCAAGTGATTACTGCCCTTTAACTATGTAGCTTACGATGCTTTTCATTCCTAATGCACGAACAAGACGCATGTTAGGCCGAGAAGGAGAGGAGAGAGGAGCTCATTTCTTCTGAGTGGGCTAAAATGAACATAGCGTCGAGTTTGTGCATGTGGGATGAAAAATATTTTTCCCTCTTATTATTTATATTTTTTTGAAAAGTAGAAAAAAATACTTCTAAATTAATTAGATACATCTCGACTACATATCTATATGGGGCAAATTTTCTCAAGTGTCCAGCGTCAAAATTAAAAGTTGTTGAATCGGACTAATATTTGCACAAACTTTAGTGCTATGGATAAGTACTTTAACCACCAAATATTATGCAATTTAATTTAAAATTGTAGAGGGGGGAGGGGTTTGAAGATTGGGTAAAGTAAGAACATTGAGTTTTTCAAAAAATCGTAGCCGCTAAATAACGAAATGAAAAAAAATTTCACCTATATGTTTTCGAAAGGTTTTTTCCTGCTCTTTCACATGGTGAAAAAGTATTTTTTTAAAAATCAAAATTTAACCCTTTTTTTGAAAATTAAAATTTTTTTTGACTTTTTTTTTCAAAATGGACCCTTTTTTTCTTTTTTTTTTCTAAAAGAAAGCTCAAGTTGTGTACTTTAAACATACCAAAAGAACAAAATTACGTTTTTTGTTGTTTTCGAATTATTAATTAATTAATTAATTAATAAAAATTTATAAAAATTGAAATAATTTACAAAAAAATTAAGTTACGGCAATTCTGAATGCACCACTTTAAATCTTATCAAAATGCGCATTCAACGAGCCCTATATGAAGTATTTTGGATAATTTTATGATTTATAAATAAATATTTATAAAAAAATTAATTAACAAATAAATATCATCCATAAAAATAAAGGTAGAGTGCTAAATTTTTTTTTAATAGGAATGTTTTACAATCCTACATTAAATTATATCTAGCTAAAATATTTCCAACCATTGAAAATTTAAATAAGATATTTTTACATCAAAATTCATAACACTACATTAAACCCGCACTAAAATTCAAACATCTATAAATTAAGTTTGGATAAAAAAATGTTAAATATTTTCTCTAAGAGGAAGCAGAAAGTAACATATAAGAAACGTATTCGACGAAATTTTTTTCAGTACATGTAAAGACAGAAAAAATTGAGAAAGAAAACATTGTCATGCAAATTTGATAAAATTGACCCCCATCTATCCCCACCAATTTTTCAAAAAAGTCAAAAAATTTTTTTGGGTTATAAGTATTAGCACTAGGTAGGACAGTAAACTCTCCAAGAATTAATTTTTTTGAAGAAGATGAATTTTGAACTTGGGACATTACACGTAAAATGCCTCATAGGGGTCATCCATAAATTACGTGGTCTGTTAGGGGGAGGGGGGGGGGGTCAGGCAAAATGCTACGCTAGACTACATGGGGGGAGGGAGGGGTTCGGGTCCAAGAAACGTAGCTTTGTATTTTAATTTCACAGATATATTTTTTTAAATAGCGTTGACAACTCAAAAATCATTTCGAGAGAATTGAATTGAATCGAGTCTATGCTTACCAAAAAACCTTGAAGTTGTTAAAAATAAGAATTAAGGGGAGACTGCGACATTTTCAGCTATGTGAAAGAATTCACTTTACTAATCGTCATTATAATTTTGATAGTAATTTTTAACAAGGAATTCAACGGACATAAAAAAGATTGGTCAAAAAATTTGTTGACTATATTTGAATTTTTATTTTTCGTCAAAATTAAAAGATTTTAAAACCCATGTGTAGTTTTTTGAAAATATGTTTTTTAATAGAAAAAAAAATTGGGGACCCAAAAATTTAAATTTTACAATTTTTGAAACATTTTTTCTGTAAAAAAATAATTTTTTTCTGTAGAAAAAGGTTATATCTAACAATCTTAATGAAAAATAAGATCGAAAAAAATTTAGAAACTTCTGAAGATGTTTAGGAAATTAAAAAATCATTTACGATTTTCCGTCATTTTAGCTGCATAATCAGTTTAGAAAAGTTTTCTTTTGCAATATGTTAAACTTTTCCTAAGGCATTTTTATTTTATTTGATTTATATTTTACAACTCCCCAAATTTGGATAGTGAAAAGTGGACCACTAATTTTTTGTAATATTTAACTACTTAATTCAGTAGTTTTTACCTCTAACTTAAATTTTAGTGAAAATTCAATACAATTTAGGGGCGTCCACAAATAACGTGACACCTTTTTTTTCTTTTTTCGACCCCCCCCCCCCCCCCGCCCCTTGTCATAACTTATCACACATTTGTCAATCACCCTTTTAAAGTTATGTCAAAATTTTTGAACCCACTCCCCCCTCTATTTTATATCGTGTTAAACAATTATTATTAAAATTTTTTTATTGGCTTGAAGTTTTCGTATTTCTAACTCCAAAAAATTACTTAATTTTCAAAAAACAAAAAAACACTTTGGGATATAAGATCTACATAAGCATTTAACATATGAAAATCAAATAATAGTCATTAAATCTGAATCAGTTAAATATGACTAATTATTAGTAAAAAATTAACTTCATTATAAAAAGTAAAATTTGACTAATTAAATTAGTAAACAGAATTTAATTAAACTATTCGTTATTTGACATAACCTAAAAGTGAATTTAACCAATTATTAGTTATTTTTTACTAAATGATGATTAGTAGAAACATAACTAATTTACTTATGAATGTGAAAAGATAAAAAATCTTTAATGATTTTTAAATTTCCTAAACATCTTCAGAAGTTTTTATTTATTTATTTATTTAATCTGTATACGGGCTACAATAAAATGCCCTTTCGTACAAAAAATTTTTATATTTTTACCCTTTTCTCCAAAAAAATAAAATAATTTTTTTACCGAAAAAAAAAGGTTCGAAAATAGTAAAATTTAAAATTTTGGGTCACAAATTTTTTTTCTATTAAAGAAACATATGTTTATCTAAAAAAATTAAGCATGGATTTTAAAATCTTTTAATTTTGACAAAACACAAAAATTCAAAGATTGTCAAAAAAATTTTTGGCTGATTAAAATTAAAAATTATTTTAAAAATTGTAGCGACAATTAGTTAAGTTAGTTCTTTTACATAGCTGAAAATATCGATGCAGTCTCCCCTCAAAACCATTATAACAAAGATCTCCCTGTTAAGCGATAAAATATAACAAAATGTTTATTATATAACGTATTTTCTAATTAGGTTATATTTTAATGGGAGAGTGTTTTCTAATGTAATTGGTAAAATTCTATTGAAACCAATGATTTAATAAATAGTAAAATAAAAAATAATAAATCTAATTCACAATTAAATATTACAGCAATTATTTTTACGCGAGAAATTATATATTTAGGCATTATAAGACGTTTAAAAAAAAAGCCACGTACCCTTATGAGGGGGGGGGGGAGGGGGTCTGTCAAATGCTACGTTAAGCTACATGGGGGGAGGGAGGGGTCGAAAAGTTCGAAAATTGGAGCCACGTAATTTATGGATGGCCCCATATACATACATGTCTAGGTGCATATATAAATAGAAATAAGATTAGAAAAATATGAGTAAGATAAAAGATAAGAAAGGATAGAGAAGTAAGGATTCAAAGAGATAGGGCCAGATGCTATGAAGGATATGCATAAGTATCAGTGGTCTCTGAACTTCCTTAGTTAGCTCAGTCGACTAGAAAAAAAAAGATTTAAAGTATGTACTTGTAAGGGATAGAAAATTCCAATCCCTTTCTATCAATGATGGATAGAAAAAGATGGGCATTGTGGATAGGTATGGATAGGAAAATATACTATCCATACCATAACTTTTTTTTCGAAAATTTGCAATTCCTCCTTGGTAACTAGAGGGGGGGGGGGGGTGGTATACGAAAATCAACAGTCTTTCCAATAGGGTTCCATGCATGTATGTGCGGAACCCTAAAAAAAGGTTGACCCTTTAATTTTTCAAGCAGTTTAGTTATGAATATGATAAAATTTTGGCCTTAAAGGCTCCTTGAAATAAAACTTAAATTCAAATGATGGACATTATTTTTATTATTTATTGACGCGTTTAAATGCGATACCCAGAAAAAAAATTTAATGTCGTAACTGGTAGGAGCGTTTTGTTAGTTTATGTTACCAATACATGCTATCTTACCTGTTGCTGTATTCTTGCTATTTCTACTTTGTCTTCTAGTTCTCGAAGAAAAACACCCAAATAAGGAGCATATCCTGCTCGATCACTTCGCATGCAGATAACTGCGCGAGCTAAATATTCGACCCGTTGAGATAGAGAAACACCGTTTCTTTGAACAAAATATTTATAGAGAAAATAATTTTTAAAAAATAATAAAATGTTACTCTCCATGGTGAGAATGATCTTAGCTCCCAAAGGCAAATTTTACAGAAGAAGGAAAAGAAAAAGCAAGTGCGCACGATCAACTGTATAAACTGCTGACAATTGATCGTTTATAACACAAAAAGTAAAAGGCATAAAAAACTTTTTACTATAGTATATGAAAACCCGATAAGAAGGCTGCTATGTAATACCTGAATTTCACTTCATTTTATGCTTTTTGCATTATGAATTAAAAATAACAAAATTCTATTCCTTATCAACTTATCATTCAGTTTTTTTTTAAAATCCTAATAAATATAAGAATCGATACCGAGTTTTTATGTCACAAGTCTATGAAATTTAAGAATAAAATAGAATGGATTTTATGAAAATTCCTTTCTTTTTTCAGAACTATAATAAATAGGGACAAGCAGGTTTCAGATAAAATAGAAAATATTTAATTTTACATGGAATTTTGAAATTTCGATTTTTTTTTAGTTCAAGTCTTTTTTTCGGGAGAAGAACTCAAAATCTATCTTTCGTTGCTAAGGTCCCTTCCACTCTGGAGCGTCAGAAATATTTATTTTTTTATAAAAAAGAAGTTTCAATTCATTCAAGAATACGTACCCAGGTTTTGTAGCTAATGAATCCAAAATTTTAGCTGCACCCGCGTGATTTTTGTTTCGTTCATAATATTGCCATAGTAATTCTGGAGCTCCAACTCGAATAAGGTATGCTTCTAAGGAAGGAGCAGCAAGCGCGATTAATTCTCCATGAAGTCCTTTTTCAATCATCCACAAATAAATTGAAGCGTGTAAAGTTTCACACGAGGAATGTAAAGCTTCATCAATAATATCATGTAACTATAATAAACCATTTTTAATTGCAATTAATGTTTAATCAACCACAATGTAAAAATTTATGTAGATTATGTATTAAAATTTTTAAAAATTTAATAACAATTGACTCACAGATAGTGAAGTAACTGTTAAGAGCCAATGTGGGTCAGTGCCCCGGAGCCCTTGGTCAACCCTAATAGACCTTTTTTTAAAAAAAAAAATCCAAAATTCTTATTAATTGTAGTAATTTAAAGTTTAACTAAATTAAACAACAGGTGCTGGCGCGCGATAAGTTTCCACACCTTGTGTTATCAAAAATTATAAATATTTTAATTATAATATTTAAAAATAAATTTATATAAATAAATAAAATAAATATTTATTTAGGACAAAATTTATAAAATTTTAGAATTAAAAAAACTGCAAAAATTAATTACAAATTTTTCAAATTAACTGAAAAAAAAATGAAATCAATTAAAAATTGGGGAAAGTAATTTAAAAAATCAGAGAAATGTTTTAAAAATAAAGAAAATAATTTAAATTTGAGAAAAAGACTTGAAAATCTTAAAAATAAATTGAATACTGAAAAATTAGAGACAATAATTGAAAAAAATTGATTAAAAATTGAGATGAATAATTTAAAATTGAAAAAAATAATTAAAATTTGAGAAAATATATGAAAAAATTACGTAATATATTTTAAATAAGGGAAAGTTAAACAAAATTTCAGAAAAATATTTAAAACAATCAGAAATTCACTGAAAAAAAAGAAAATAATTAAATATTAAAGAAAATAAATAAAAAAAGATAAACACAATATAAACATAATTGAAGAAAATACAAAAACAGGGATCACAGGAAGTCCCATATTCCCCTTTTTGTCCCTATTTTGAAGTTTTGTCCCTATTTCCCCTATTTTAAAGATTTGTTCTCTATTTCCCCTATTTCTAATTTTCAAATTTAAATCTATAATTTATCAAAATTATTTTTTACTTAATTTTGAATTTGTATTATTTAATAATCGCGCTGAGCTATTTCCTCGACTCGACATTTCCGCGACTGGTCATTTCCACGACTGGTCATTTGATCGACTCGACATTTGAAAGAAAGGTTTTTTTTATGTGAGTTTCCTCTCTATTTTGTAGTAGTTTGTGGTTTCTATTTATCAAGCGTTCTTAGTGTGCATAGTGTTAAATATATTGAATATAATACTCCTGGCTCCATCTGTCGACAATATATTCAACACTATGCACACTAAGAACGCTTGATAAATAGAAACCACAAACTACTACAAAATAGAGAGGAAACTCACATAAAAAAAACCATTCTTTCAAATGTCGAGTCGAGGAAATGACCAGTCGTGGAAATGACCAGTCGCAGAAATGTCGAGTCGAGCAAATGTCGAGTCGAGGAAATGACCAGTCGAGGAAATGACCAGTCGCGGAAATGTCCATTCGTTAAAATGTCGAGTCGAGCAAATGACCAGTCGAGGAAATGACCAGTCGCGGAAATGTCGAGTCGAGGAAATGACCAGTCGAGGAAATGACGAGTCGATCGAATGCCGTTCGATCAAATGTCGAGTCGAGCAAATGACTTGCGGGAAGAATGCATGCGTGCCCTGTGATATAATTGACTTTCTTGAAATTCGACCATACACAGTTAAAAATTTTGTGTATTTGTGTAGAAAACAGTCCTTGTTAAATTTTTTGTGTTAAAATTTAACATTTTTCGTGTGTTGATTTTACACATTCTTCAAATGTCATTTGATTCTTGAACATAATCTCAAATTTTTTAGTAATAACTCTGTAATTTATGTTTATTTTTTTGTTGCAAAAGCATAAATTCCTTATTGAAAATTCATTTTAACTTGCAAAAGATAAAATACAATAGTAATTGCATAAAATATACACGCTTTAAATTATTATAATGCGTAAATAAGAGGTTAAAATTTGTGTACAAAATTCAACATATTTTTTTGTGTTAAATTAACATAAAGTTTTGAGTGGACCGTTTGGGACATGTGAAAAATGTTAAATTTAACACAAAATTTTTTACTGTGTAGTTACATATGCCGTCGAAGTGCATTTTGAAAAACACTATGTAACACATAGTGTTGGGGGGAGTTTGCGTAAAACTACTTTGATTTTTCAGATATTTGTTCAATTATCATTTATTTTCCGCAATTTTTAATTAATTTAAACAATTTTTTCAATTTCCACTTATTCTCTCAAAATTTTATAACTACACTGAGAAAAGAGGATCTCGATTTATAGTAAATAATGTAATTATTTAGTAAAAATTACTATTTAAAGTAAAATGTGCTTCATATAAAGAAAAATTACTTTTTACGTAGTAAAATTTACTAATTGTAATTATTACTCTAGTCATTTTTAAAAATTCTGTTAATATTTTTAATCTTTATATTGTCTTAATAAATTTTATCAACTTCGAGTATTAATTATTAAATTCTTCTTTTTTTAAATATTGCTCAAGCATTTTTAAAAAGTATAACTGCGTGATATAACAATTACTTTAGTAGGATCAGTTTTTAATATTTGCTAACAACTTTTGCTCAGGAAATAGTAATCCGTGCCACTACTACTAATACTACTACACGCCTCTCACCGATACGCGAGTCATATACAATCGAAATATATGTACATTTAATAAATGCTTCAATTCCTTGTTACATAAACATTTTTAATATTTTTTAAACAAATCTCTTGTTAATATGGATCTTATACTTTTATTTTCACATATTTTGTTCTAAAAAAAATTATAATAAGCAAATTTATATCAAAATGTGTATTAAATTAGAGAAATTTAGTTGTTTCATACTTTAAATTAATTAGTATATTGTTACTCATTAATGATACAAAAATATTTTAAATAATATGTATTCTATTACCATTGCAAATTTTGTTAGAAAACTTGAATTTGTTTGGTAAATATTAAGTAATTAATTTTCTAGATCAAAATTTTTTTTCTTGTAACTCAGGTGTTATATAAAAACAATTTTTCATTTTTTATTTATGTTTAATCATATTATTTTGTATTATTTTCTTCAAAAAACTGCATTTGTTATAAAAATTAATTAAATTTATTTTGATATTCAGATAAATTATTCAATATTAATATTAAAACATTTTTAAAATTAATTTTTACTTTTATTTTTGCTATTTTATTTTATAAATTAGTTTGCTTTAAACTATTTAATAAGTATTATTTATTAATAATATATTGTATAAAAAAATTTAATAATATTTTATTATAAAATTTTTTAGATTAGGTATATAAGTATTTCATTTATTTTTACATATTTACAATTTTTTTATTTAATATTATTCTATCTAATATTATTCTATTTACTACTATTTTGAATAATATTTACATTTAATTTCAATAATGTAGTAAAATATATGGGGTTTATGGTTTATTTTATTGCGGTAATTCATATAAGTTAAAAAATATACGACGTCAGTAGCGTCGATAGCCGAGAGGCTTAATGTGAAAACGTGCGTTTTTAGGGTTGCGACATTGCGTATTTATATTTAAGTTAGGTAGTTCGATCCCGTATAATTCTAAGATTTTTCCGAAATGTTCACTCCTTAATTCTAAGTACTTGTATATTAGAAGAATGAAACTTGTAAATTAATAAATTGAAGTGTATTTATAAAGTTAATAATGTAGAAACTTTTTTATTTTTATTTGCATGGATTTATTTTATAAAGAATTAAAAACAAGAAAATATTATTTTCTGTATTATTTCATTCTCCCGTTTCCCGTCTCACACGCATATACTGCCTACATCGGTGAGTGACGCGAGCAGTGGAGGGGCAAAATTACAATTTTCTGAGTAAATATCGTTAGTGGCGATGTAAACGCCACTCCGTTGAAAAGCAATTCTTATTCTGAATGATACAATAGTTCCTCAGATTCATATTAATACTTATAATTTTCATTTAAATTTTCCATTCCATGGAGTAAATTTTATTTCAATCAAAGTATAATTCATTTACTGAATTAAGTAAAAAGTATTTAATTTTTGAACAGTTTCAAAACTACTGCTCAAAAATAGTAATCTTTAATCGAAAATATGTAACTTTTATTATTCTTTTTTTCAGTGTATTCTTTAACTTTTTTAAATTATTTCGTTCTCTTGTTAATTCAGGTTAATTCAGATTATGCAACATTTTTTACATAAATTAAGTATATAACTTATTAAATGCATTTATATACTTAGTTTTAAAAAATTAAATTGAATATCATTCTCAGAGTGTCAAGAATTTTACAGCTTTTCTAAAAAAAATCTTAAGAAAGCTAGAATTTTAAAACTCAATTTACCATTATTATAAGTTACTAAATTCACTTCTTCCTTCGCGAATATGAAATAGGAATATTTAAATATTGATAATATAAGACGTCAAGTCATGCAAATGATTTATTTATTTATTTTAGGGGGCAATTTTTAATCACATCCTAGTCGTTAGCACTCCTTATTTCCATTTGTTACTGAAATATATTTTAATATTAATGGAAATTATTTGAAATAAAACTGAAAAAATATAATCCATTTAATATTAAAACTTACGATAATTAATACATTTTTTTTTTAGAAATTATGAAAACAAATGAAAATAATTAAAAATTGAAGAAAATAATTGAAATTTTAGAAAAATACTTAAAAATCTTAGAAAATAATTTTAGGGGTCGTCCATAAATTACGTCACACAAATTTTTGTAAATTTTGAACCCCCCTAAGTCACACTTTTTACATGGGAAACTTAAAAATATTATAAAGATTGTCACACTTCTCTAGACCCCCCCCCCCCCTCCTGCCCGCTAATTTGTGACGTAATTTATGGACGACTCCTTAGAAAATAAGAATAATAATTAACAATCGAGGAAAATAATTGAAAAATCATAAAATAAATTCAAAATTGAAAAAAAATCGAAATATGTAGAAAATAATTTAAGATTGGGAAAATAATTGAAAAAACCATAGAATATATACTTAGAAAAAAGATAATTATTACAAAATTATTTAAAAAATTTAAATTAAGGAGAATAATTAAAAAATCGCAGAAATAATTGAAAATTGATGAAAATAATTGAAATTTCAGATAAATAATTGCAAATTTTTAAAATTATGCAAAAATAATGAAACTAATTAGGAATTGAAGAAAATAATAAAAAAATTGCAGAATTTATTTTTCAGCAAAAGAAAATAATTGTAAAATGGTTTAAAACCTGGAAAATTGATGACAATAATATAAATTTGAGATAATAATTGAAAATTTAGGAAATTAATTGAAAAATAGTGAAAATATTAAAAGATGGAAAAATTAATTGCAAAATAATAAAATAAATGAAAATTGAACAAAATAATTGAAAATTGAGATATATATAGTTAAAAATTCAGGAAGTTAATTCACAAATTTTGAAAATGACTAAAAATTGAAAATAATAATTACAAAATGACAAAAAATATGGTAAATTAAAAAAATTAATTTAAATTTGCGATGAATATTATAAAATTTAGGAATAAATAATTAAATTGATTTAATGTCAAGGGAAAAATAATTAATATTGAAAAGCGATTGAAAAAACTAAATAAAATAATTGAAATTTGAAGAAGGTAAATTTAAGATTTAGGGAAACAATTTAAAAATTGCAGAAAATTGCAAAAAATAATTTAGGGGCCGGATTCCATAAGGTGTTACGCGAATTCTGCCTGAAAAGTATTGTCCTCGAACCCGATTTATCGACTATTTTTAATTATAATCTTAATAAACTTTTTTTCCTCTGAAAAAAAGTTGTAGCTTTTTTAGTTTTCTTAATAAATAAAAAAAACTGAGATTTCGAAAAGTGAAAAATTTTAACATTTTTTCACTTCAACTCGTGATAATTTGGCCAATTTTGAGAATTTTTTTAATAAAACCAAAAGTAAATTGTAGATTATAATATTCTAAAAGTAAAAGCAGAAACAAAAGTTTTTATTTTTATAAACAAAAAAATAAATAATTTTTTTCCGAGATATTGAAAAAATTGTGTATGTCAAATTTTGAGCGGTTCGTGTAACGGGCGAAAGTTATGGCAAAATTTTGTTATGATGAAAAACGTGTTCATTAGGATAAAAAGAAGTTTTTTGGGAAATTTCAGGAAAATCGTACTACTGAAATTTCTTGAATTTTCCTGAAATTTCCCAAACAGGGTTGCCACAAAAACATGATTTGAAAATTCCATGACTTTTACAGATTTTCCAGACCATTTTCACAAAAATTCCAGGTCCAAATATAAAATTATGTTAATAACTTCTTTTGGTAGTTACAACGAAAAAAAAATATTCCAATTAAATGAATAATAAAATATCAATCAGGGTATCGAGAGACTTTTGAAGAAAATTGAAGGCATTTTAAAAAGGTTTCAAGATCAAAAATAATTTTTTTAATTTTACTTTTGATGTAATATTTTTAATTTTGAGATTAAGTTGACCAACAATTTCGTACTAAAAACGCAAAAGAAAATAATATACCTATACATAGTTTTCAAAAGACAGATAAGCAGAGTGTCCAACTAGTCTGTAAAAAAAGGGAATTACTTGACTTATTTTCTTGCATTTTTTTAAAAAATAACAGTTAACAATAAGAACTACTGAATATTAACGTCAAATGATATATTAAAAATCAAGTAAATAATACAAATTTAATTATCATTATAATTTAATTTATTATTATTTAATCATTATAAAATTAATTGGACTAAACATGAAAATTTCTTTAAACAAATAAATATTTTTACAAGTACTTAAAAGTTGTCCGATTTCCCTGACCACTAAACATCTTGATAATTCACGGTTTTTTTGGGGGGAATTTATGTAAATTTATTAAATTAAATAGCTAATAGACTTTTTCAAATTAGACGAGAAAAATAGAGAAAGTAAAAAGGATTCAAAAATTTATTTGATTTAAAATTTGTGCAATTAACAAACGGTAATTCTAATAATGTAAGTACAGCTTGTTTTGATTTTTAAGGTACGCTTAAATAATAACATTTTTTATGTTTTTACTTAAAGCAAATGAACATATCAATACGAAAACTATTATTTTCTTTTAAATTTAGTCAGTCCTTGTGAATTAAAGCTAGTATACTTTAATAAGAAAAAGTTCAACTTTCCTAACAAAAATAAAGTCTACTTATCCTAGAGTAAGCAATAAATATTCGTTATAAAACATTTAAAAAGAAACATCAATAAATTTTTTTTTCTATTAATTATTACTCTCAAAATAAAGACTTTTACACTAATAGGAAAGAAAAAGTTTGAATTTCTTCCTCAATAAATTTAAAATTTCGACTTAAAATTAGTATCAATCAAAATTTTAATTTATAAACACTTGAATAAAAAAAAATCAGGATTGATTGCTAAACGAGTCGATTAAAATTAGGATAGGAATTGAATTTTGGATTAATTGAAACCCAAATCAATGAAAAATGGGATAAATTAAAATTAGAATTTGAAAAGTTAATCATACATTTGGATCAATGCAATTTTGGACTATTTATAAGTTACTATGAATTGAATTCCATATTTTTAAAAAATGTTGTTTCAATATATGTGAAACTCAGTGAATTTCTAAATTCATAACGATAATATTATAAAATAAGTTTTATTTTATACGATGATATAATTAATCAAAAATAGGATGTTAACTACATGATTTCGTTACCTCAAATTTTGAACTTTTTTAAAACCGCTATTATTCAAAAACTACTCAATACGAAATCTTCTTTTCAATTACAAACCGACCGGGAATTTCCTTCTTAAAATTAAAGATAGCCTTTGACGTCAGTATGGGCTTGTTCTGGAAGAATGAGAAAGTGGAGAGTCATGTCGTGTTGGCAAGGTGCACTAATAGGGTATAAGTCCCCGGATAGGCATCCATTGGCAGGGGTTCAAGTCCTCTCGGTTGCATGGTGTGCTCTTCCATGGCTTATTTTTTCAGAACAAAATTTTAAAGTATAATTTAATTTCGAAGAACCAATCGAATTTAAATTTAAATTTACCACCAAAAGCTCGAATCAAGAGCGTAATTCGCGACGAGCACGAACTATAGAGGCGCTGTAATCGTGCACATGTCTTCGGGTCACGTGGTCTGGAAGAAGTCTCTAATGAATGTTTATCACCGCAAAAGCACAGTATTTCTTCAATATTTTGCACTTTCAATGTAGTTTTTGTGGTTGTCGCAATAAATAAAATAAAATATGTCTTTACAATTTTAAAACTATTAAAAATTTGCAAATTTGTGAAAGGGAATTTGAATTAACAGAAGTAAAAGTTGTTAGTTTTGTACGAGTAGTTGTAAATTATAAAGAGAATTTGGTAATTTTGTTAAATTAAAGTATTATTAATTTATTTAACCAAAATTTACTATAAATTTCAGTAAACTACTTCAATTAGTTTACTTATTGTAATCATATTAATCATTGTGACATGAGACACATAACCTAAAATTATATATACAGAGAATTTTTACTCTACTTTCAATTGATATAAAGCTTAAAATTTTTACTATTCTTAAAATTTGATGTAAACACTAAATAATCGTCACGCATTTACTTGTTGACAATTATTAAAAGATATATTATTTAAATTCATAATATATTCAGCATCAGGATTCACGTATATGAGACTTCTTGTAGAGCTTTCATCAAACGGCCGCTAGGTTCGCATTTTCGTGCTCATCGCGAATAGGCATCGAGTAATAGATGTCGCTTTACCGGTAAGGTCGAAATCTTCTTTTCAACCACTATATATTATTGTTTTCGAGAATCATAAATTACTTTATTCTGACAAAAGAAATTATGATATTATTATAAAATTATTTTATTTTATGATGATAATTAAATGTGCCATTTTTTTTGTTTACAAAATTTCATAATTTTTTAAAACATATAATTTTTTTTAAAGCTCAAATTTTTTTTAAAGCTCCTTTCTTACTTACAAGAAAGGAGGGAAATGTAAAATTTTTTAAATCATCGAATTAACCTTTTTGAGTAAAAAATATTCAAATTTAATATTTCATAAACAAAGCAAAATACCCTCATCAAATTTTAATATCAGGTAAATTATATTAATAATAAAATATCCGCAAAATTTTGGATTAATTTAATTTACGCAATTGAAATTGGTAAAGTAAATTTTCAAAAAGATATTTCATAAAATTCCATGACATTTCCAGGTTTTCCAGGTTTTCCATGACTGGAAAAAAATTCCATGCCAATTCCAGGTTTCCCAGGTTTTCCAGGACCGTGGCTACCCTGACAAAAAACTTCTTTTTATCTTAATGAACACGTTTTTCATTATATCAAAATTTTGCCATAACTTTCGCCCGTTAAACGAACCGCTCAAAGTTTGACATACACAATTTTTTCAATATCCCGGAAAAAAATTATTAATTTTTTTGTTTATAAAAATAAAAACTTCTTGTTTCTGCTTTTACTTTTAGAATATTATAATCTACAATTTCCTTTCGGTTTTATAAAAAATTCTCAAAATTAGCCAAATTATTACGAGTTGAAGTGTAAAATGTTTAAATTTTTCACTTTACGAAATCTCAGTTTTTAATTTATTAGGAATACTAAAAAAGCTACAGCTTTCTTTCAAAGGAAAAAAGATCGGCCTTCTGATCCTACACAAAGATTGATAATTAAGATTATAATTAAAAATAATCGATAAATTGGGTTTGTGGACAATACTCTTCAGGCAAACTTCGCGAGTAACACCTTATGGAATCCAGCCCCTCAATTTAAAAATGATAAAAAGAGTAGAAAATTATAGTATAAGTAATTGAAATCATAATAGAAAAAAATTAATAAAAATTGAAGAAATTTTTAAATCAATTAAAAGTTAGTAAATATTTGAAACATGGATTAATTGAACTTTTAATCAATGCAAGATAACATTAACTGAAATTTGAAGAAATTGAAATTGTTATAAATTTAAAATTTGAGAACATTTTAGAAAGCTGAGATAAGATTTAAAATTTGAAAAGAAAAAACCATCTAGTGACAAATGTCAGGTGTGGATAGAATGAATGAATGAATAATTGAAACTTATAAATTATTATATATATTTGGGGCCCCATTTTACTTTTTGCTCCAGGGCCCTTGCTCTTCCAGTTACGCCACTGCTTATAGAAGGACATAAATTACGTATTACAAATTACGTAAGCCATTAGAGGGTGGGGGAGGGTTTGATGAAATCTTATATAATATTTTTTTATTTGGGTAATTCTCCACAAATTTTGATAACATTAAATTTTTAAGTAAAAAAATTTTTTTCTTAAGGACGTTTATACCCTCAAGCGGTTCTCATTCTATTGAACCATGATAGTCAATATTTTTTTAATTTCATTTCTTCTTATAATTTGGTTTCTAAATAGTATTTTGTAGTTAAAATCATTACACAAACAAATTTTATTAAAAAAAAAAAAATTTCCGTTGAAAATTTTAAGCTATTAAAACCTCTTCTTTCTGATTATTTAAAAAAAGTGAAGAATTACTAACCTTAAATAAAATTTTCTCAACAACGGTACGGTAAATTAATTAAATATTGTTGTAAAAGTTGTATTATATTACAGTTTAAAATATATTAGTTTTTATAAAAAAATTGTAGAACCGTGCTTTTTTAATTGATTAAAATATAGTCATTTTTCGCGTTTTGTTACTGTTTCCATGTAAAAGTCCCAACTTTATAAATTTATATCTTAAAAACAGAACGGTAAAATTCAGTGAAATTGTAACAGTACATGTAAAGTAATGCATTAAATATGTCATTAAAATTTTATAAGAATCTGTAGAAATTGGTTTTTTGGATAAACCTCCTTAAATATTTCTTATGTACAATTTATAAACAATTATTTTAAAATAAGGATGTTAGCTTATTTAGAGGATGTTTGTAGGACATCAACGAAAATTCTTGAAACACTTGATCACAAATTGAAATAAATATAATTACGTAAATAATTATACATAAATAAATCAATATTTTGGTTAAAAACTCAGGTTAATGATATTCTTATTAAAAACAAAACACTATTCCTATGCATTTCGAATTTTATGAACTGGAGTTTACAGAAACCGGTTTTTACGAATCAAAGAAAATAAATTATTATAGCAGAAAAGCTTAAGAAAATATAAAGGTCTTTGTAGAATACTGCATAGATTTGACTACTTTATATCACTATTATTTGTATTTTATTTTAAATATAAACAATTCAATTATTTTTGACGAACCAGAGTTTACATGTCATTAAAATACGCAGTAAATTAAATATTAATTTTTGAAGTTATAAAACTTAATATCCTATTTCTTCAAGTAAATTGGACTTAAATCAAATTTTTTACCTCAATAACATAAATAGTCAGTGAAAATTCAATATAAAAATGATTAAAATTACTGAAAAACAATGAACATGTAAACTCCTGTTCCAAATAACAAAAAGGGGAGAAAGTATTTAAAAATGATTTTCGCAAAAGTTATTAATAAAAACTGAAAAACAATACATCAAAAATGAAGCTTTTGAGATAAACTGTAGATTAGAACAGATAAAACTATTTTAAAAATATGTTTTGTCTAAAAAAAATGTATTAAATCTCACGAGTCCTATGTGGAGAACCTAAAGAAGTGCAGTTTTGAAGCATTTTTAACCATTTCGTGTCCTCTAATGTTAAAAAAAAAATTTCCAGCGAAGATAGTAAATCCAAAATAGGAATATTTACATTTCTTTTTTTTTAATTTTCCTCCAATGCATTGAAAATTTACTATCTCCGCTGGGATGAATTTTTGTTTTACACGATTATCCCAGATTATAAACTTGACAGTAAAAATTATTTACTGAACTCTTTCAGTGCATGCCTTTTAGCCTGTAATGAAAGTTACTATAAATTAATAATCTATGTTATCTACTTTTAAAAATACTGTAAATATTTTATATAATGAAAATTTTACTTTAATTAGATTAAGAAAATGCTTTTAAAACATTCTTTTTACCAAAATTAAGAAAAAATATATCTTAGTAAGATTTTAGGGGGAGGGAGGAGGGGGTTAAGGAAAATTTTACGGCGTCTTACAATGGGTGGGAGGGGGTAAAAAAATCCTAAAAATGGCTTACGTAATTTGTGTATGGCCCCTTATTGTAATAAATAAAAAATGATAAATATGTATGTAATACATAGACAGGGGTAGCGCAAGCAGTATGGATGGTATGAAGAATTCCATACACCGGAAAAATATTGGTTGTGCTGCCCCTGTATTATAAGTATGTATAATATATGACTATATTACCACATCCTTTGCTGGTACACTTGTCACTAAAGTATTTAGAATAGGAGGACCTGGCTTGCTTGGAATCGTAGGGGTTAAAGGATTAGAAATACTTTGATTATAAAGGTGATCTAACATTGCGGTAAATTCTTTGTAAATTTCTAACCTGTTGAAAAGTTAAAAAGTGAGTAATAAATTTATTCCAAATTTATTAATGACAAATAAAAAAAAATACCGTTTCGAATAAGCACTGTTGCCTTCAATATCTTCTATTGGCTCATTGTTTTTATAATAATGCAAAGCAGCATTATTAGGATCAATTCTCTCTGAACAACAAAGGCAAAGTTCCAAAACTCCGGAATAAAATTGGCAAGCTACAAACTGTTGACAAACAGCTGCCAAATTCAATCTTGGCGCAACTTCTTTACATAGCTAAAATCAAATAATTTTATACTTGGAATATCTATTAATGAATCTCCATAAAATACGTATATAGTATACTGATTATATCCATTAAAATTATTTAAGTCAAACCTTAAGTGCCGATTGCAAATGAACTTCCTTTTCAGCAGTATTCACACAGCTTTTCGCTTTCAGAATAATTTCATTAGCCTAATAAATATATTATTAAGATTATTAAAATATTACTTTAATTTAATTTTCTATGATAAATTTATTTTAAAATTCTATTTAAAAACCTTAGAACAAATGGCGTCTTCGCTCCTGTACAAATTTGGACAAATTTCACGTAACTTTGCACTAACTGTATCAACCGAAGCATTATCACCTAAATAACTGAAAAAGGTGAGAAATTTTATTAATATTTCTATCACGTTAAGATATTTTCAACAGAAATTAAGAAAATATTTTCATACCTATCTATCAAGTGGATAATAAGTAGAGATGATATTTCATGGCCAATTAAAATCAAATCTCTAAATGTCGCTGTTGCGAATTGAGTAATTTGTTCCTGAAATATTTTATTAACAATAAAACATTTTTTATCCTACAGGTACAAAAATGGAACTTTTAGATACCTGAAGACAGGAACTAAAAGTCACTAATTTGTTCGATTGTATAAAAATTACGTCTATTTTTACCCTTGGGCAAAAAAGGATGCATGACGCGTGTTTTCGTTTGTCCTTGGTTAAAAATTGACGTCATTTTTATATAATCAAACAAATGAATGACTTTCAGTTACTGTCATCAGATTATATAAAATCACCTCGTTTGTGCCTTTGGAATAAAAAATATAGTAAGCTACACGGGTAGAAAGGTAGAGATAAACAAATGGCTGTCTTCTTACCCTCGTAACTTAATATACTATTTTTATACTTATTCTTTTTAAATAAATGAAATCCTACCTTTGAAAGGCAGTTAATGATATTTTGCAATTGGTTTTCACAGAGAATTTTCCAAAGTCCCAAAATTTCACAAGCATGAGCAATGAACATTTTCAGCGCATCTAAAGAATTTCTTTCCTCTACAATTGGTTCATTAAATTGACTAATTTCAAAACCATTAGTGATGTTTCGAGTTGAATTGTGTCTAAAATTAAATTATTTAAATTTATTTTAATAACTTAATACTTAAAAGTGGTTTTATACATAAACTGTGTATGCGTGCACCTCAATCTCTTTTAACTTCAGAGATTTATTTAAAATAAAGGACTGACATCGCAGTGTCTTTTGTGGAACTTGATCGTTCGATTTCACGAAGTAGCATTTATAAGGAGGTTTCACCATTTATAAGGAGGTCAAATGTAAGAACGGCTTCAACTTTCTAAGATTTGTTTCCCAGGAAACAAAAACCGATCGATTAAAAATTTGTGTGAATCTACAATTTTAAGAATGCGTATTTTCGCGACAGGGTAGGTACTGAATTTTTTTTAATCATTTAAATCGGTCAGGAAAATTGTCTAGTATCACGCGGTAATTTCCGCTTTTCTCCAGGTTTTAAATATTAAAATTCTTATTGTAAATAAATGATGTAACAAATCCGATCTTATCATCTAACTATCTATATTAATAAAATCAAATTTTTGTCTGTACATATATTGCTCCAAATTCAAAATTTTTGTCATATATTGTCATTTTGAACAACAAGGATTCCAAAAATGCCAATAAAAAAATCTTGTCTGTATACTAAAAAACTAAAAATAACTCTTATGGAAATATGTAGATTCGCGGTATTGCAGTAGCCCCGACGATATGCCATTTTTTCGTAAAATCCGAAATTTAAAATGTTTTATTTTTTGATAGGGGAATGGGCCCCAAGTTGGACACCCTTTCGATTTATTGCTGTAGAATTTAAACCAAATAAAATATATTAAAATGTTTTATACCGGATGAAAGTACAATTTATAAGGTAACTTATGGCCAAAGAGATAAAATTATATTTTTAACATAAACATTTTTTAAAGCATTTTTTCTAATTGTTAAAATTTTCGGTCTAAAAAAAAGTGGCCCCAAGATGGACACCTTCTTAAAAGTCTCTGAAAATTGTAGTAAATAGAAAATGAACATCGTGTAACAATTCTTAAACTAATTTTTAATTCTTTTACGGAATTTAGCAAGAAATAACATTTCTAAAAAATTCAATTTAATACCTGAACAGTAAAAAGTAATAAAATATCGAAAAATATCGATATATCCTTTTCTCTAACGATAACATAACATTTTATGATAGAAAATAAAAATTTTAATTAATTGGCTTAAAAAATTATTGAGAAAAGTGTAAAATCGAAAATATGCAAATAAATACATTGAGATTTGAGGCCTGTCCATCTTAGGGTACATGACACCATTTTTTAATCCCCAGTAAAAATATATATACGAACACTGAATTAGTAAAATCATTTTAGAATATTATTATACGATAAAGAATATTATAACGTTAAGTACTCATTCTAAATCATAAATTTAAATAACATTACCAACTTGAGAAAAAACTATTACAAAACTTTTTTTAGACACAAAATAACATGGTATGTGTAGATGAAAAACCACCTTAGCCTTATTAGATTAAAAAATATTAATATGGACGGGAGACATGAAATTTTTTCGAAAAATGCGAAATTTAAAATTGTACGATTAAACGAACTTACCTAAGTGAAGTTCAATCGAAATTATGCTAACTCGTCTCGTCCGAATAGATCACATGTAGTAACGCTAGTTGCCCGATTCCAGTCCACAGAATTTTTAAAGCTCGCCCTATTTCAGACTTCACTATTCCCCACCAGAGTGCTCCCATAGTCCATCTTGTCATTACGCTTGTGTGATTTTGAGTTTAAATTGCTGTAGGGTAATGAGCAGTAATGGGTATAGGGAGGGACTTGGAGGGACTGATCTATTCGGATGAGACGAGTTAGTATAATTTCTATTGAACTTCACTTAGGTAAGTTCGTTTAATCGTACAATTATGCTGCATCGTCTCGTCCTGAAGATCACATGTAGTTGTTTAAAAAAGACAGCAATTTAGATTTTTTATATTGAGAATTTATTTTTAATTTTTTAGGATAGTGGCTCTGTAAGTGGCCTATTGTAGAATTTATTGAAAACGTTAGAGTTCTTAGACCATTCTGCGGTGGATCTGATCGTGTCTAGGCTGATCCCTTTTCTAAACGCTGCTGAAGCAGCGGCTTATCGACTGCGAGGTGGCTGGTCGATGTGGTGCCTTGTATGTTATCAGTAAGGTATCTTCGTCTTTGGCTCTAACATCCTTGGTTTTATTTATGTAATTTAAGAGTAAACTCGCAACGCACAAGCTTGGTTGCTCTTGAAAAAACTGGAAGTGTAGCAGTGGTTGCTCTGCTCCTATCCTCGATGTTTTGATTCTATCGGGAATATATATTTTGATTGAATCTTCCGATACTTTTATGTAGCTTAGTTTAATCTTAGTCAGCGTTTGAATGCGCTGCGCGGTCGTCAAAGCTAATAATGTACATAATTTCTCCGATAATTTTTTCAGACTTAAATCTTCATTTGGTTCATGCTTCGATAAGAATTTCAAAACTGGGCTTGGATCCCAAGTTTCATTATATTTGGCTTTCAATGGTTTTGAAATAGAGGCTCCTCTGCAGAATCTTTTAATTATAGGTTCCGCTCCCAAATTCTGCGATGAAATTAAGGAGAGAGCAGATCGGTACTTGTCACAGTGGTTTGAAATCAGAAATTGATGTTCAAATCAACTTTTAGAGAGAACGGCTGCATGGATTTTCAATTTTTTTTATTTTGAAAAATACATAAATAAATTCTTAAGAGATCTGTGAGAGTAGATTTTTGTTTTTTGTTTTATTTGTTTTTTAATGTTAATGCAAACAGCTCAAAAAATGTCAACTTTTTCGTATTCTTTTTTTATTTTCTACAAAAATTTTTTTTAATGCCTGCCAATACCTTGATTTCATAGAAGTAACGAAATAGAATAAACAAAAATTTTTGAAAGCGCTAATTTAATTGTTATTTACCCCCTATTACCCCCTAAGAGGGGGTAGGAATTTCAAATTTTACGAAAAGTTGAGTTCGGTGTCTATTCCTATATTTTTTGGGCCGTTGAAACCGAAAAAGACCATTAAAAACAAATTTAACCCCTTCTTCACTCTCTATTACCCCCTGACAGGGGGTTGATATTTCAAATTTCGAAAAAAAATCGAATAGGGTGTTTTTTCCTAAGGTTTTTAGGGTGCTAAACCCGAGAAAGACCACCAAAAACAAATTCCCCCCTCCTTCACTCCCTATTACCCCCTAAGAGGGGGTAGGAATTTCAAATTTTACGAAAAGTCGAGTTCGGTGTCTATTCCTATGTTTTTTGGGGCTCTGAAACCGAAAAGGCACCCAAAAACAAATTTCTCCCCTTCTTCACCCCCTATTACCCTTTAACAGGAGGTTGATATTTAAAATTACGAAAAAAAAATCTAATAGTGTGTCTATTCTTAAGGTTTTTGAAAGATAAAACCGAGAAAGACCACCAAAAACAAATCCCCCTTCACCCCCTATTACCCCTAAGAGGGGTTGGAATTGCGAATTTCAAGACAAGTTGAATTTTGTGTCTATTCCTATACTTTATGGGCCTCTGCAACCGAAAAAGACCTCCAAAAACAAATTTCTTCCCACTTCACCCCCTATTACCCCTGGGACGGGGTGTTTGTCCCTATGTTTTTTGGGGCACTTAAACCGAAAAAACAATAAAAAAAAATTCCTCTTTTCTTTACCATGTTTTACACCCTGGCAGTAAATTCAATTTTTAATTTTACAAAAGTAGAGTACGGTGTCTATTTTATTATGAAATTCGAAATTTCAACCCCCTCCCAGGGGGTAATAGGTTGTAAAAGATGAGAGAAATTTGTTTTTGGGTGCCTTTTCGGTTTCAGAGCCCCAAAAAACATAGGAATAGACACCGAACTCGACTTTTCGTAAAATTTTGAAATTCCTACCCCCTCTTAGGGGGTAATAGGGGGTAAGGGAGGGGGGAATTTGTTTTTGGTAGTCTTTCTCGGTTTTAACGCCCCAAAAACCTTAGGAAAAAACACCCTATTCAATTTTTTTTCGAAATTTGAAATATCAACCCCCTGTCAGGGGGTAATAGAGGGTGAAGAAGGGGTGAAATTTGTTTTTAATGATCTTTTTCGGTTTCAGCGGCCCAAAAAATATAGGAATAGACACCGAACTCAACTTTTCGTAAAATTTGAAATTACTACCCCCTCTTAGGGGGTAATAGGGGGTAAATAACAATTAAATTAGCGCTTTCAAAATTTTTATTTATTCTTTTTCGTTACTTCTATGAAATCAAGGTATTGGCATGCATTAAAAAAATTTTTAGTAGAAAATAAAAAAAAGAAAACGAAAAAGTTGACATTTTTTGAGCTGTTTGCATTAACATTAAAAAACAAATAAAACAAAAATCTACTCTCACAGATCTCTTAAGAATTTATTTATGAATTTTTCCAAAAAAAAAATTGAAAATCCATGCAGCCGTTCTCTCTAAAAGTTGATTTGAACATCAATTTCTGATTTCAAACCACTGTGCGTGTTGGTGGTTCCATAGGAATTTGACTGCTTGGAGATCGTTGTCATGAACTGCAAGATATCTAGGATAGAGGCATCGAAAACAGGGACTTTCTCTCTTTGACAGAACTCCCACCATTCTCGCAATGGTTTCTCGTATTGGGTATGTGTTGAATCACTTAGCGATGCGATGATGGTCGTTAAAGAAGATTCCGGTGTTCCTTTTTTCAGAAAAGCTTGCCGGACAACCTCCCTGCCACCAGGGTATGCTTCCCTGACAGGGGGTGTGTTATGCTAGAAGGAGATGATAAAAATTTAGCGTGTGGCTCGAGAATTACAATTTTGTTTTTAGTCAAGGATTTAAATAAAAGAAACCAAGACTGAGTAGGCCAGTATGGAACGACAATAATCCCTTCAGCTTTATCTGATATTATCTTTTGTAAAACTCTGAGGACGAGAGAAAAAGGAGGAAATGCGTAGAACTGGTAAGGGGACCAATCGATGGTAAAAGCGTCAATTGCGAACGAATCCGGATTCTGTTTCCAGAAAACAAATTTTTTACATTTTGCATTCGCGCATGACGCAAACAAGTCTATGTCGAATGAACCAAATTTGTCACATATTTTGTTAAATGCCCAATTAGCAAGTTCCTATTCAGTTTCGCTGGGTAATTTTCGGGATTCACGATCTGCATCCACGTTTTATCGGGATGAAATGTATGATGCGAAGATATATAAGTCGCGTTCTTCGCACCACATCCAGATTTCCTTACATAATTTGCTTAATTTGGGGAATTGAATACTCCCCATTTTGTTTATATAGGATATGGCGGTGGTATTGTCGATTCTTAGCAAGATATTTGTCGAGCGTACCTTTCTTCGAAATTACCATCGTATTTGTTTAGGGCTAAAAATGTCTGCCTCTTCAAATTTTTTGTATAAAGGAGACCGTACTTAACTGCCGGGGATGCAGCGATAAATGTACTTAGAAATTCAGCCAGCTTCCTAATTTTAAATTCTTTAGTATTAATTAGTTCCCGTGATTTACGTACTATCAATTCTTTTTTATCGTTAGTTAATTCAAGCTTCATTTCTTCTGTATTCCAATTAAATCCTAAATTTATTAAGTGATTTTAGGTTTAAAATAAATCGTTTCTCGCCGTTAGCTTTTTCGGCTAGAAAATAGCGAGAAATGAATTGATCTTTAGTGAATTTACATTTACAAATTGCTCCCTTTTTTATTACTTTTTCGATTGTCTTTTGGTAATCTAATTCCTCAAGTTTTGAAAATTTTTCCCTTTTCGGGGGTTGATTTTGATGAGGTTTAGTTACGAAGGGTATTTTATATCCTCTTATGTATTGTAATATGACAGGATCTGTCGTTATTTTTTCCCACTTGTCAATAAACAGTCTTAATCTCCCTGCCACCTTACTTACCTCTACTGTTTCTGTCGTCTTGGGTAAGGCTGGCTCCTCGGGTATTTGTCTTTCTGCCCTCCCGGTCGAAACGTTTTCAAAGTCTTTCTGAGAGGGCCCTTGTAGTTTAAATTACGGGGGTAGTTATCTTTTGGATATGGGGTCCCTTCCTTGACGAATCTGGACGATTGACCTGTTAGTGTCGAATTTGGTTTGGAAATTTCTTTCCCTATTTTTTGAGCAGCTCTTGCAGACTTAAGCTGTTCAGAGAAATTTTCTCCAAATAGCAAGGAATCCACCTTGCTTTCGTCCGCTACGTTTTTAACCACAATATCCAATCCGGGAACTATAAATGAGCGTCTCGTGAGAGAAGTTTTATAGTAGAGATCGGTGAGAATTCTACTAGAGTCTGCCAATTGAGAAATCTGCTTGTTGACTTCCGGATCATCAGAATTCTTTTTTAGGAGATCGGACAAAGTCATTAACATGGCGCTGTCTTTTTTCAATCCAGTCTGACCCATCACCATTTTTATTTCGTTGTTGATCTTAGGTGGTTGTAGTAATTTGCAGTTTAGTGGTGGAGGGTATTTTTCCACCAATTCTTTCCTAGATTCTTTAGCGAGACCTCCCATTAATATTTTAGTCGACACTTCAGAAAGTGTGTTGTGGATTTCAGGACTAAATTAAGAGTTTTTCTCGACGTTACCTAGCAAATTAAGAGTCTCTGTTTTTAAACTCTTATCGTCGTTTCCGAGACGATGAGTCTGATTTTTTGGTACGCTGGTAGTTGATGATGTCGACGAGGAGGAGGAAGACGAGGATGACGAGCTAGATCGTCTATGACGTCTCTTTTTTCGACCATTTTTGTTCTTGTCTGTCGAAACGGATCGAGATCTTTTTTGTCTGTCATTGTGATGATCACGTGGCGCGTCTCGCGAATTACGTTTGCCGTGATTTTTCTGTGTCTCTGACGAGACGAATCGAGACTTATTGAGGTAATCGTGGTGATCATGGGACGTGCCTCGCGGGCTATGCTCGCTATGGTAACTAGACTTGTCCATAGACTTGGATCGAGATTTTTTACGAGTATTATTCGGTCATGTGATGTGCCTCGCGGGCTACTCTCACCATGGTTATTTATCTTATCCGTGGAAACAGATCGAGATTTTTCATGGTTGTGATTTTGGTCACGTGACGCACCTCGCGGGATACGCTCCACATGGTGTTTTGCTCTCCTTGGAGACAAATCGAGAATTTTTAAGTCTATAGTGTCGGTCACGTGACGCACCTCGAGGGTTACCCTCGCCGTGATAATTATATATCCTTTGTTTGTGGTGAGACGGTCTTTTTTCCTTATAAGACGAAGAGGATCGAAAAGTAGAACGATATGACGCGGCGCGTTTACATCCGCCATCTTTACTCTTTTCTCTTGATTCTCTCCTAACCTTCTTTTATAGTCGTTGCAATTTGTCGTATAAGTGATCAATGTGCCTTTCGGCAGATCTTTTTCGAGATTTCTTTGAAGTTTTATGACTTCTTTTATCGTGCACCATTTTATATCGAATTTAACTAAAAATGTAAATGAAACTACTGAAGTTTTATGCAGATTTTACTTTTTTCGCGTGTGAACAGAATCGCACAGAAAAGCGTAATGACAAGATGTAACGAGCGTGTGTGTCTCGCGAGTTTACCGCGAGAAACAGCACTGTCGTTTTATTGAAATACGCGGTTTAACTTTGAAATTGACTCTCGATATAGAAAGTTTTAAAGTTTTATAAAATAAATAGAAAATATTTGAATTGAAATAGAGAAGATTGGCTAGCAACCAGTTGGACAGTTCGACTTTAATTATACATGTCTTAGTTTAAGTATAACGAGAATAATTAAAATATAATTAATTGCTGATTATAAATATTGGATATTAGGAAGGTAGTAAGGTGTGTGTTACGTATCATGATGTTTCAAATGGAGATTTAATTTGATCTAATTTAATTTAATTTTGAAATGAAAACTTGAAAATACCTAAATACTTTTGATTTGTAAAGCTGGGAAAACCCAGATTTTACTCCCTTTTTCCGCTTGCTAATAAAAAATGGGCCTAAGCACCGGGAAATACGTACTGTAAATCTCCATAAGCATCGTTATATTTATAACGGGTAAATCTAGAAACTAAGATAGGAAAAGTAAACTTAAGCACGAAACCAATAAAGGTAAAGAGCAGCCCAGAAGGATCAAAGCAATAAAACGATTTAACGAGCTAAAACCTAGACCGCCCTTGGTAATTCTATACAATTCTCACTTTTCCGAATTTTGAAGTTTTTTAATCGGGACCAAGCCTAAGTGGTGTATTTTAGCACCAAAACAAATAATCAGGTGGGGGAGGTTGAAAAAGTTCACCGGTTTTTTATATTTTTGTAAAAAACTTCAATTTTTTTACCATTATGAATAAAGCATATTTCATCACTTTTTTCTGTGAAAACCACTTTAAAATGTTAATTACTGATTGTAAACGCACAATTATAATAAAAATCGAAAAAATAACTATCATTTTGACAGCTGTAAATATTATCCGGGTTGTGCAGAGATACTTGGTCTTTTTTTCTCTTGTTACAATGCAACGCAAAACGGAGTCATGGGATGCAGGCCTTAGGCTGCAGTCCCATGTGAAACGAAAGCGTTTAAACGAAAGCAGAGATGGATAGTTCCAAAATGCACTAGCAAAATTCTCATTTTGCGGGTATGTGTATGTTAGTTATCTTATTGTAATTCTGACTTACGACTTTGGTCCATTATATATTACACGACATGAAGACCACATGTTGCGCGGCCTGCGGCCGCGCAACATGTGGTCTTCATGTCGTGTAGCATATATTGGACAAAAGTCGTAAGTCAGAATAATACGTCTTTTATATAATGTAGAAAACCATGTACTATACGTAGAAAACCTCGAGTTTTCTACATTTACCCATCTCTGCACAACCCGGATAATATTTACAGCTGTCAAAATGATAGTTATTATTTCGATTTTTATTATAATTGTGTGTTTACAATCAGTAATTAACATTTTAAAGTGGTTTTCACAGAAAAAAGTGATGAAATATGCTTTATTCATAATGGTAAAAAAGTTGAAGTTTTTTACAAAAATATAAAAAACCGGTGAACTTTTTCAACCTCCCCCACCTGATTATTTGTTTTGGTGCTAAAATACACCACTTAGGCTTGGTCCCGATTAAAAAACTTCAAAATTCGGAAAAGTGAGAATTGTATAGAATTACCATTTTATTTATTCTATAACATAAAAATCGATTCTAGTTAAGGTATTAGTCGCGTAAAATGATTTTCGTCAGATTTTTTTAAAACTTTGTATCTGTATTCATGAGGTATTTATCTATTAAATGAGATCTATCCTATTAATTTTGACCACTTCTGAGCTTTAAAATATTAATTCAAAGTTTATACCTTTTACATGCAATAGCACAAAATGCATGTAAAAAATGTCTCTTATATTCAATTATAAAAAAACAATTCGTCAGTTTTTCAAATAAAACTACTAAGTTACACATTGAGATAAAATAAATCCTTTAAAAAAAAATTAATTTTATTGACCACGCCGTATAAAAAATACAATAATTTAAAAATTCATAATTTTTCATTTTCACGTGGTTTCATTGAAAAATGTCGAAAACGTGTGAGCAATACATCACGATAACTTATAGTACCTGACTCAAAATCGTGAAAATTACATATATTACATTAGAAGAGGTCACAAGGAAGCAAGTGAGTTGATATAAAAGTTTATTTTTTGTTCTTTTTATTTTGCGGGAGTTTTGCGGGAGCATTTACGCGACTAATACCTTAACCAACAAAAAAACTAAAGTTCATATTTAAAATTTCATTGTTCATTAAGACCTAATTATTAAGTTCCCAAGCAGCACGTAATATTACATGAATATCACAGTGACATCATATTGTGAGATTCGTAATATTACGGGGTGATATTACACTGATATTGACGTGATATTGAAATGTCCGCCTCAAGGTAATATTACAATTAATATTACAGTGATATTGATGTAATATTACAATTAATATTACAATGATATTGAGGTAATATTACAATTATTTATTTCAATATTTATTTAACGTTAAATAAAATACTTAAAAAAAATTTGGCTCACACGGGGTTCGAACACGCAACGTTCGACACGACGTTAATACGCCTTGTACCTCTCGGCCATCTAGCTCTTGGAATATAGTTCAGAAAGTGTTCTTCATATTGTACCAAAGAGAATTTAAGGTACTATATGAAGAACACTTTCTGAACTATATTCCAAGAGCTAAATGGCCGAGAGGTACAAGGCGTATTCACGTCGTGTCGAACGTTGCGTGTTCGAACCCCGTGTGAGCCAAATTTTTTTTAAATATTTTATTTAATGTTAAATAAATATTGAAATAAATAATTGTAATATTACCTCAATATCATCGTAATATTACCTTAATATCACTGTAATATTACCGTAATATTACTTGTAATATTACATCAATATCACTGTAATATTACTTGTAATATTACCTTGAGGCGGACATTTCAATATCACGTCAATATCACTGTAATATCACGCCGCAATATTACGAATTTCACAATATGATGTCACTGTGATATTCATGTAATATTACGTGCTGCTTGGGTTAAATTGCAGGGAATAATAAATTGAAAGATATAGAGTTTCTTAATGTTAGAAAATATATGATCGAACAAGATTAATATTGAAATGTGATGTAACGGTGGTAACGAGACATTGTTTATGTATACATGTGTGCACAATTTCATGTTTTGTTATACTTTTCCTTGTGTCGCACTGACGTGAATATGTATATGTGTATGTGTACGTATGTGTGTGTAAGTATGTATGTATATATATATTGAGTTATTATTATTACCATTATATCACATTATATTAATTTATCGTATTTACTATTATATCGTATTATTATAATTATGTTATTGTTGCGTTGCATACGTCTTCTATTATATTTTAATCTGTGAGAAAATAGAGACGGTAGCAATAATTGTTATAACCGCGACAAGGTATTGCATTGTATATTGATCTAAACGTAAAATTGATGTGTGTTTTAATGGCTATAGAATAGTCAAGTTAGGATTGATTAGGATTAACTTCGGGTTGAATCCATTTCAAATCATGCAGACCGACTAACTTCAAGTTGTAGATTTAACTGCCACTGAAATATGTTATTCTTTATGGAAAATAAAGACACTCGTATTTTTTTATTTTTCAAAAAAATTATTTTTAACGAAGTTATGCGCATTTGAATTTTGAACCAGAAAACTCAAAAGAACAGTAAAAAAAATTTGTTTCGCTTGTAATTTTTTGGCTAATGTATATAATCAGATTATTTTTCTTGGGTCTTTTGAGTGGTCTTGTATTCTTCAAAATCCTATTTGAAATTTGTAAAAAGTTTCAAAATTAACGAAATGGGGGGTGATTTTCTGAAAATAAATAAGTTGCATTTTCTCAAAAACCCCAGCTTTTTTGTGTCTCAAAATTTTACCATAAATTCTTACTAATCTAACAACTACACTACCGTCGGAAATTGTTGGTCCGATCGATTGGAGCTGATCAAAAAAATACAGCTCAAATAAGACCACGATATCTTGGTTAAAAATTAAGATAGAAACTTGACATTTAAAAATTTGGAAAGCTTATTAAATTCTGCCTTAGAATACCTATTAGTTAAAATTTTTTAAAATTCCAAAGTGATTATATTAGTTGATGTGTTAGAAAAAAAAATTCTCGATTTTTCAATTATCGTTCCATATGTTCAGTTCGTTGCCTGATTTAGAAAAATTGAATAAAAAAATTGAATTTTATATTGTTCTCTTCGTTGAATTGCCAGCTTTAATTTGAGCTAAGGGAACTTGAAAAATATTGAATGGTTCACGAGATATGACTAAATATGTCCGAGCATGTTTTTCTCGAAAATCAATCAAAAACGTGGTTTTTGCCTAAAAATGAAGGTTTTTAAGAAAAATATGCTCGGACGTTTTTAGTCATATCTCGTGAACCATTCAATATTTTTCAAGTTCCCTTAGCTCAAATTAAAGCTAGCAATTCAACGAAGAGAACAATATAAAATTTAATTTTTTTATTCAATTTTTCTACATCAGGCAACGAACTGAACATATGGAACGATAATTGAAAAATTTGAGAATTTTTTTTTCTAACACATCAACTAATATAATCACTTTGGAATTTTAAAATATTTTAACTAATAGTTATTCTAACGCAGAATTTAATAATCTTTTCAAATTTTTAAACGTTAAGTTTCTATCTTAATTTTTAACCAAGATATCGTGGTCTTATTTGAGCTGTATTTTTTTGATCCGCTCCAATCGATCGGACCAACAATTTCCGACGGTAGTGTAATTCCCATAAGTTTCAAGCTTGCTAAACCATACTGGCAGCCAGGAGAATTTTTTTTTGAAAAATATTTTTTTACTTGGTTTTGGATTGTAGGAGGGCAAGTTCAAAAACAAATGAAATGTTATGAATCAAACTGAAGTAAGTTAGTTTATAACCAACAATTATAGATTTAAGTAAAAGCATTTTCACAAAATTTCAAACTAATATTACCATAGGCTCGAGCTGCAAAACATGATTTTGAAAAAATTAAATAAACGTATTTTACATCACATATCAAATATATATCCAAAGTTCACTTAAAATAAATGTTTAATGTGCAATAAAAAAAATTATTTTATATTTTGAAATGTTATTTATAATAAATGCAAAAAATATATTTACAAATTTTACTGCATAAAAACGCTTCTTATTTTTAAATACTGAAAATTTCAAAACATTTATAAATTTGAATTAAAAGACTTTTTAAGGGGTTACACCACTGTAGACGGCAAAAAAAAAGTGTTTTTTTGTGATTTTTTTTTTGGTAGAAGGAACAGAAGAAGAATAATTCTTTTTAAGGATATTGTTAGACATCTTTTAAAGTTTAGAAAAAAAAAAATTTTATTAAAAAAAATACAAAATGGCGGCGTTAGAGCAACTTATGTTAGACTGTGTTTTTAAAAATGGCTCTACTGCAAGCAGTACACAGGGCGTAAAAATTATTCTGTAACAAAATAAAAAACATTTGCTTAATCTACATTAGAATAGCTACAGAAATACGTAGGGGATTTTAAAAATATTCATTTTTGTTAAATTGGCGAGAATTCAAAGTAAAACTCAAATTTTTGACAAAAAAAATGAGTACTTAATTGTGTCTAAAAAATCGAAATTATAAAATATTAAAAATTGGCTACGTATTTCTGTGCGGAATGTTGTTTTAAATAAATGATAAAAATTGAGAGTTAAATTAATAAAAATTGTTTGAGTTATACTGCTTGCAGATTTGCAAAAATGTGTTTCGAGAAAAACGCGTTGGCGTCACACCACTGTTGACGACTAAAATTAAGCTCTTTTTTGCAAATTTTTTTTTGTAGAAGGAAAATGTAAGAAAATAATAATATTTTAGGATGTATTGAGGTCTGTCTTACAGTGAACAAAAAAAATATTTTTGACTGAAAAATATTTCAAAATGGCGTCATTAGAGACGTTCTCCCGAAGCATGTTTTGCATGAGATGCTTCGTAGCACCAAGCAAAGCTGTTGAAAAATTTAATCTGATGAAAAACAGGCACCAAACTTTTTTCCCTGTAATCTAGAAGGTTTAAAGCATCTTTTAAGCTAATTAAACTAAAATTGATTTTTTGAAAATTCTACAGTGGTGTAACCCCTTAATACCTTAAAACGTACTTAAAAATAAAATTTTAAATCTTTATTTCTTCAAATTGGAATTTATACAATATTAAGTATATTGAAATATATAAATTATCTAATATTATAAATTCCCAAGAATTAATATCATAATATTATCTGTTAGCAAAAACTTTTAAGTAATCTTTTAAATTAAAGTACCTTTATAATATATTTTGTATGATAACAAATTGATTTTAAAGAAAATCTCGAAAGTACGCTCCCATTAGAATCGTAACATTTAAAAAACAATTTCTCTTCGAAGTTTTCTAAGAATCAAGGATGGGCGCGCCCACGATCTACAACGATGTGACTGTATCCTATCGTATCGTGGCGAACCACAACACGATAGACTTAGTCGAGTAGTATCGTAGCTCGCCACGATATGATGCGTCTGAAGCCATCGTGTTGAGGCTCGATACGATACGATGGAACTTGTTCCATCGTATCGTGGCTTGACACGATACGATGGACTGAGTTCCATCGTATCGTGTCAAGCCAGGATACGATGGACTGGGATCGATCGTATCGTGTCAAGCCACGATACGATGGAATGAGTTCAATCGTATCGTATCTAATCACGATGCGATAGACTGAGCTCAAACGTATCGTGTCCAACCACGATACGATGGACTAAGCTCAATCGTATCGGATCAAACCAAGATTCGATAGATTGAATTCCATTGTTTCGTGGCGAGCCTACTACTTTCGTCGTAAATCGCGGAGCTTCGTTCAAATTCAAGCCCTCCTTATTATTTCATTTGGCCCTTTTATAGCATAATAAATGAATAAATAAATTAAAACAATAAATAATAAAAATTTTATCAGAAAAAAAGATTCTGTAAAGTGGAGAATATTTTAAATAATTAAATTTTACATTATAAATTGTTTAAACAAATTGTTATAAACAAATGGACAAATAAATTTAAAAAAAAAGATTCTGAAAAGTAGACAATGTTTTAAATAATTAAATTTTACATTATAAATTGTTGAAACAAATTGTCATAAGCAAATATTAAATTTTTCATCAGAAAAAAAATTCTGAACAGTAGAGAATGTTTTAAATAATTAAATTTTACCTTATACATTGTTTAAAAAATTAATTGTTTAAACAAATTGTTATAAACAAATAAACTCATACATTTATAAAAGAAACTAAAATTCTTAAAAGTAAAAAAGCTTTTAAATAATTAAATTTTACATTAGAAATTGTTTAAACAAATTGTTATAAACAAATGGACAAATATTAAAACTTTTATCAGAAAAAAGATTCTGAAAAGTAGAGAATGTTTTAAATAATTTAATTTTACATTATTAATTGTTTAAAAAATTAATCGTTTTAACAAATTGTTATAAACAAATAGACAAATAAATTTTTATAAGAAGAAAAAATTCTGAAAAGTAAAGAATGTTTTCAATAATTAAGTTTTACTTTATAAATTGTTTAAACAAATTGTTATAAACAAATGGACAAATAAATTTTTATAAGAAAAGAAAATTCTTAAAAGTAGACAATGTTTTAAATATTTAAATTTTACATTATAAATTGTTTAAACAAATTGTTATAAACAAATGGACAAATATTAAAACTTTTATCAAAAAAATAGATTTTGAGAAGTAGAGAATGTTTTAAATAATTAAATTTTACATTATAAATTGTTTAAAAAATTAGTCGTTTTAACAAATTGTTATGAACAAATGGACAAATAAATTTTTAAAAGAAGATCTTATAAACAAATTGTGACAGCAGCTTAACGTCACGTAATGTTTCACTACAGAAAACGCTGAAATAACGTTAATATATGTTACTATATGATAAGCGGTAAAATATGAACGATTAAATAGATAGATATGAATTATATTTTAATAACGATCAACAATAGATTTTCTTTATGTTCTTTAAATCTTTTCTCGAATATTCATTAAACCTTTATAATCTTGAAGATCTGAAAATGTCACGTTTTTGACAAAAAAAAGGGGTTTCAATTTTACGACTTGAAAATATTCGGAAACAAACATCTGGTATCATAATTCCGGACCGCGGGTCTCTGCGCCTTTCTGGCAATAAAACATGAAATTTACCGATAGGAAAAACCTATAAAGAATGCAAAATTGTCGAAAAAATTAATTATTTAGAGAAATTGTTATAAACAAATTGACAAATATTAAATCTTTCATCAGAAAAAGAGATTGAGGTAAGTGGGGAATGTTTGAAATAATACAATTAAATTTTATACAATTAAATTTTTAAAAAATGTATAATGTTGAAAATAACTATTTAAAACATCCACTTTCCTAAATCATTTTTTCTAATAAAAGTTTAAATATCTGTACAATTGTTTATGAGAATTTGTTTAAACAATTAAAAATGTAAAATTTAATTATTTAAAACATTCTCTACTTTTCAGAATCCTTTTTTTTCGGTTTTAATATTTTTACATTTTTCTATAACAATTTTTTTTTTTTTCCTATCGGTAAATTTCATGTTTTATTGCCAGAAAGGCGCAGAGACCCGCGGTCCGGAATTATAATACCAGATGTTTGTTTCCGAATATTTTCAAGTCGTAAAATTGAAAACCCTTTTTTTTGTCGAAAACGTGACATTTTCGGATCTTCAAGATTATAAAGGTTTAATGAATATTCGAGAAAAGATTTAAAGAACATAAAGAAAATCTATTGTTGATCGTTATTAAAATATAATTCATATCTATCTATTTAATCGTTCATATTTTACCGCTTATCATATAGTAACATATATTAACGTTATTTCAGCGTTTTCTGTAGTGAAACATTACGTGACGTTAAGCTGCTGTCACAATTTGTTTATAAGATCTTCTTTTAAAAATTTATTTGTCCATTTGTTCATAACAATTTGTTAAAACGACTAATTTTTTAAACAATTTATAATGTAAAATTTAATTATTTAAAACATTCTCTACTTCTCAAAATCTATTTTTTTGATAAAAGTTTTAATATTTGTCCATTTGTTTATAACAATTTGTTTAAACAATTTATAATGTAAAATTTAAATATTTAAAACATTGTCTACTTTTAAGAATTTTCTTTTCTTATAAAAATTTATTTGTCCATTTGTTTATAACAATTTGTTTAAACAATTAATTTTCAAAACAATTTTTAATGTAATATTTAATTATTTAAAACATTCTCTACTTTTTAGAATGTATTTTTTTTATGAAAATTTATTTGTCCATTTGTTTATAACAATTTGTTTAAACAATTTATAAAGTAAAACTTAATTATTGAAAACATTCTTTACTTTTCAGAATTTTTTCTTCTTATAAAAATTTATTTGTCTATTTGTTTATAACAATTTGTTAAAACGATTAATTTTTTAAACAATTAATAATGTAAAATTAAATTATTTAAAACATTCTCTACTTTTCAGAATCTTTTTTCTGATAAAAGTTTTAATATTTGTCCATTTGTTTATAACAATTTGTTTAAACAATTTATAATGTAAAATTTAATTATTTAAAAGCTTTTTTACTTTTAAGAATTTTTGTTTCTTTTATAAATGTATGAGTTTATTTGTTTATAACAATTTGTTTAAACAATTAATTTTTTAAACAATGTATAAGGTAAAATTTAATTATTTAAAACATTTTCTACTGTTCAGAATTTTTTTTCTGATGAAAAATTTAATATTTGTCCATTTGCTTATAACAATTTGTTTCAACAATTTATAATGTAAAATTTAATTATTTAAAACATTGTCTACTTTTCAGAATCTTTTTTTTTAAATTTATTTGTCTATTTGTTTATAACAATTTGTTTAAACAATTTATAATGTAAAATTTAATTATTTAAAATATTCTCCACTTTACAGAATCTTTTTTTCTGATAAAATTTTTATTATTTATTGTTTTAATTTATTTATTCATTTATTATGCTATAAAAGGGCCAAATGAAATAATAAGGAGGGCTTGAATTTGAACGAAGCTCCGCGATTTACGACGAAAGTAGTAGGCTCGCCACGAAACAATGGAATTCAATCTATCGAATCTTGGTTTGATCCGATACGATTGAGCTTAGTCCATCGTATCGTGGTTGGACACGATACGTTTGAGCTCAGTCTATCGCATCGTGATTAGATACGATACGATTGAACTCATTCCATCGTATCGTGGCTTGACACGATACGATCGATCCCAGTCCATCGTATCCTGGCTTGACACGATACGATGGAACTCAGTCCATCGTATCGTGTCAAGCCACGATACGATGGAACAAGTTCCATCGTATCGTATCGAGCCTCAACACGATGGCTTCAGACGCATCATATCGTGGCGAGCTACGATACTACTCGACTAAGTCTATCGTGTTGTGGTTCGCCACGATACGATACAACACGACCTGCTCGATGCCATCCTTGCTAAGAATTAAATATTAATTAGTTCTAATGATATTAAAATTAAGAAATTTTACAGGGTTTAATGTTTTAAACCTATGGTAATATTAGTTTGAAATTTTGTGAAAATGCTTTTACTTAAATCTATAATTGTTGGTTATAAACTAACTTACTTCAGTTTGATTCATAACATTTCATTTGTTTTTGAACTTGCCCTCCTACAATCCAAAACCAAGTAAAAAAATATTTTTCAAAAAAAAATTCTCCTGGCTGCCAGTATGGTTTAGCAAGCTTGAAACTTATGGGAATTAGTTGTTAGATTAGTAAGAATTTATGGTAAAATTTTGAGACAAAAAAAAGCTGGGGTTTTTGAGAAAATGGACCTTATTTATTTTCAGAAAATCACCCCCCATTTCGTTAATTTTGAAACTTTTTACATATTTCAAATAGGATTTTGAAGAATACAAGACCACTCAAAAGACCCAAGAAAAATAATCTGATTATATACATTAGCCAAAAAATTACAAGCGAAACAAATTTTTTTTACTGTTCTTTTGAGTTTTCTGGTTCAAAATTCAAATGCGCATAACTTCGTTGAAAATAATTTTTTTGAAAAATAAAAAAATACGAGTGTCTTTATTTTCCATAAAGAATAACATATTTCAGTGGCAGTTAAATCTACAACTTGAAGTTAGTCGGTCTGCATGATTTGAAATGGATTCAACCTTCGATTGATTTTACATTTATGTTAATTACAAATTTAAAATTAGCTCTTTATAAGTATCAAAAGTACCAAGAAACAAACTTGGAAATTAGAAAGGAAATTCTTTAAATGTAGAAATTAGAAATATTGACATCAAACGAATGTTAATAAAATCGCCAATATACTTATATAATTATCGGTATAAGTTATTATATCTTTTTCAAATGAAATTTCTATTAACTGTAAATTAGTTTAAATGAACCAAATGACATAATAATTTAATGGTCTTTGAAATAGAGAAATTTAGAATACAGTGTAGGTCTCGAACAAAAAGGGCGCATAAGCGCACCCCTAGAAGAGACCTCGGGCCTGGTCGACGGCCTGCGTGGGCGGCCAGCCCGGCAGTAAAAATTTGGGACTTGTCGCTAACGGTTCATGTTAAAATCCTGTACCTTTTGCTCTTGAGCACTAGCATCTTTACAAGGATTAATAAATGTTTGTTAGTTGTTTTCTCTAAAGTAAATCTATGTTTCTTTTAGTCGATTCCTTTCCCTAATCAATTTAACTATTATATAATTATTTCAATTAATTTGTTCGCGAATCAATATAAGGAAGGACTAATTTATCGAATTTACTGCAAAATTTTTGATCCAGAGGATTTCAACGCAGGGTTGGGTTTTCATACCCTTTGTTGTGCAACGAACCATTTGATTCTCGAATTTTAAATTTCCTAGAGTTTCGCGCTCAAATCTCGACTGGCGCGTTACAAAGATGGACTGTGGGAGCACTCTGGTGGAGAATAGTGAAGTGTGAAAAGGCGCGAGCTTTAAAAATTCTGTGGACTGGAATCGGGCAACTAGCGTTACTACATGTGATCTTGAGGACGAGACGATGCAGCATAATTTAAAATTTTTTGATATATTTTTTTCTAATCTATTTTTATATTTAGGGTTTTGAGACAGATTAAATATGTTTTAACTTAAAATTAAAAAAAAAAAAAATTTTAATGACATTTTTTTAAAATTTAATCTTTGTTCAACTTTTAACTTAAATTTATTTAAAGTCATTATAAAATGGGTTAAAAAAGTAGAATTTAGATTTATACATTTTTTTTACCAAAAGCCAAATTTACATAGAAAAATATTTCTTTGGGTGTGGAGTTTAATAAAATATATGGGTCATTCCATGTGAAAAGGCAAATGACTTTGTCCACTCGTAGTTTTAAGCTATTGCAAAGCAATATAGCTTAAAATTTAGCATTTTTTATGTGCAATCGAAAGCCGAGTGACTCATTTTGACATTTGCAAAATGGCGGCCACCACAGACACATAAGTGCTACAATTTAAAAACTTGCGTCTTTAAAACTTTAAAATATCTTACATCTTGTGACTAAAAAAATTTAGAACCTCTAATTTAAATGTTTTTAAGGTCGCTAAATACGAATCCAATGACAGAATTTAAAAATTCAAAATGGCGGATCCAATATGGCGGATACATTTTTCAAAGTTTAATACATTCAACTGAATTCAGCTGAAACATGTTACTCGGGGGTTTTTGGGGTCACTGAATACGAATCCAATGTCAGAATTTAAAAATTCAAAATGGCGGATCGAATATGGCGGACGTTTTTTTAAAAATTACTGAATTCAGCTGAAAATTGTTACTCGAGGGTTTTTGGGGTCGCTGAATACGAATCCAATGTCAGAATTTAAAAATTCAAAATGGCGGATCCAATATGGCGGACATTTTTTAAAAAAATTATTGAATTCAGCTAAAAATTGTTACTCGGGGGTTTTTGGGGTCGTTGAATACGAATCCAATGTCAGAATTTAAAAATTAAAAATGGCGGATCCAATATGGCTGACATTTTTTTAAAAAATTATTGAATTCAGCTAAAAATTGTTACTCGGGGGTTTTTGGGGTCGTTGAATACGAATCCAATGTCAGAATTTAAAAATTAAAAATGGCGGATCCAATATGGCTGACATTGTTAAAATAATTATTGAATTCAGCTCAAAATTGTTACTTGGGGTTTTTTGGGGTCGCTGAATACGAATCCAAGGCTAGAATTAAAAAATACAAAATGTCGGATCCAATATAGCGGAAAATTCATGAAGCAATTAAGAGACGATTAAATTCACGTTTCAAGAATGCACCGGCAGTTCCAAAAATACAAAAAACCACGGTTATATTCCAGTGTCAGATACGACATTAGAATTAAAAGAATATTCTAATGCTGAAGAGTGTGTTTTTTTAAATATAAATAAATAGAAAATAAATTACAATCAGTCCTTTTCAGGACTTCTCTTTGATAACAAAATTTTTTTTAAGCCCGTCATTTAGTTATTTTAGTAGATTTATTTCCGACTTATTCAGTTCACATTTACTACTTTTTAAATTTTACCAACATATGCGTAATTAGCGATTTCAAGAACCTACTAGTAACAATATTCAGCTGATTTCAGTAATTTTTTTAAAAAAATTTCAGCAATATTGGATCCGCCATTTTGAATTTTTAAATTCTGACATTGGATTCATATTCAGCAACCCCAAAAACCCCCAAGTACCATGTTTCAGCTGAATTCAGTTAAATGTATTAAATTTTGAAAAATGTATCCGCCATATTGAATCCGCCATTTTGAATTTTTAAATTTTGACATTGGATTCGCATTCAGCGACCCCAAAAACCCCCGTGTAACAATTTTCATCTGATTTCAGTAATTTTTAAAAAAAATGTCCGCCATATTGGATCCGCCATTTTGAATTTTTAAATTCTGACATTGGATTCTTATTCAGAGACCCCAAAAACCCCCGAGTAACAATTTTCAGCTGAATTCAGTAATTTTTAAAAAAAATGTCTGCCATATTGGATCCGCCATTTTGAATTTTTAAATTCTGACATTGGATTCGTAATCAGCGACCCCAAAAACCCCCAAGTACCATGTTTCAGCAGAATTCAATTGAATGTATTAAATTTTGAAAAATGTATCCGCCATTTTGAATTTTGAATTTCTGTCATTGGATTCGTATTTAGCGACCTTAAAAACATTTAAATTAGAGGTTCTAAATTTTTTTAGTCACAAGATGTAAGATATTTTAAAGTTTTAAAGACGCAAGTTTTTAAATTGTGGCACTTATATGTGTCTGTGGTGGCCGCCATTTTGAAAATGTCAAAATGAGCTACTCGGCATTCGATTGCACATAAAAAATGCTAAATTTTAAGCTATATTGCTTTGCAATAGCTTAAAACCACGAGTGGACAAAGTCATTTGCCTTTTCACATGGAATGACCCATATTAGAATGTAATAGTTTTTTAAAGAGAATTATGTTGCTTATAAAGTTTTGTTTCAAATACTTTTTGCACGAAAATACTTTCTGTCAGAAAATACTTTTTGTCAAAAAATATTTTCTATAATAAAATTCTTTATGTTAAAAAAAAATTTCTGTCAGAAAACATTATTTGTCACAAAATACGTTCTGTCAAAAAATACTGTTGGTGGCACGCCTCTAGATTTCGATGCCCACCAAAGGTGGGCTCGAAAGATAGTTATTTATATAATTAATTAATCAACAATAATAATAATTGATTTTGAAAAATTAAGAAAAAAACAAAAGAAATAGTTTGTTCTTATAACAAAAAGTTTAAAGTTAGTTAGTTTAAAAATTTAAAAATAAAATAAAAAATTGAAAAAAAAATTTTTTTCTTTAAAATTCAACATTATATAAAAAACCTAGTCTATTTGTTTGGGAGCTTTTAATCTTATAAAAATGCTTAAGTTTATACTTTAATTTTAATAAAAGTAAAAAAATTATGATTGGAATTTATTATTATTCAAATAATAAATAACTGATAAATAATTGAAATGAATCATTGAAAATAATTAATTAAAAAAAATTTTTTAATCCATTTTTAAGTTTGTGTACGGAATCTTCCGTGCCCGAGTCCGACTTACACTTTCCCGGTTTTTAAATATTTAATTTATCCCTCTTTAGTGTCGATTGTAATAAGTTTACTGTATTATGATTAGTGTTATTGTGACAACTCAGCTAATCTTCCCTAAATATATTTTTGCTGGAACATGAAAAGAGAAAATGTTGTCAAAGAAATCTTGAACTTTATGATACAGTACTCTCTCACTAAGTGACCGAAAACGGGGCTGTAGGGGAATAAAATGGTTACTTATCGAGAGCCCCCACTCTCTTTTGCATTATATGTAGATTTCATGTCAAAACAATTGAATGTAAATAAATTCGAAAACGAAATAGTTCGCGGTAAATTTAAAATGACTCAAGAAAATATTTAAAAAATGTTTAGATATCTTTGTTTACTAAAAATTAATAGTATAAGGAAAAATAAAATTAAGGAGGATCACTTGTCAACTTTTAACCCTTTCATATTGGTAATGTTTTTAATATATAGTTTAGAGATCTAAAATTAATTGTAGCATAAAAATATAGGAATATAATTTTGACCAGCTTAGCATCTGTATTCTTAAGAAAATTGTAATGTTTGAAATTTTAACTCCTTCCACAATTTTTTATAGGCTTCTTTTAGAGAAAGAGAATTATTATCACTGAAACTCATAAATTTCGATGGGTTAAAATTTTTATTATTGGCTCGTCCACGAAGACTACATATAAAATAATAAATTTAGTTAAAAATTGATAAACGATAAATTTTATCTTTTATTTTAAAATTCAAATTTTTTATTGTCTACAATTATTAATTCTTTGCAAAGAATCTTTATCGAGTTTACTCTTAGGTTTGTTTACGTCTATTTTTGGTTATTTAATTATCTGTCATTTTTCTAACACTTGAAGTTGCTAATTTAAACTTAACTTTCATTTTATCGCGTTTGCTATGGTGGGGAGCAAATAATGTGTGTGTAAAAATATGTGTGAAGGGGAACGGCTACTTACTGAGCGGGCACTTAGTGAGAGAGTACTGTAGTAGGTTTTTGAAAGAAAGTTTAACACTTTGTCACAAATTATTATCAAATTAGTGTACTTGGCAGACATCAGAATCCACGTCATAACGTGCAACTTTATTCTTAAATTTCTCAAAAGCGGGACAGTAAAACATTTTGAAAAAAATTTGTCTTGGCTCTCAAATATTCTTATAAACATATTCTATGAATTACAAAATAATCTTATCATTTTTAATTAGGTCGCCACCCTGTTTAAAAAATTTTGTGGCTAGATGGGCCAATAATAATCGTGCCCAAATTTTCCACTGATCCGAGATATTAACTTTTCGACTTGGGTCATCACAGAAAAATGCCTCATTTATAAAATAAAAATCAAGAGTAATATACAAACAGTTTCTTTCTTTCACGAATTTATTACACGAAATACCACTCACGTCAAACGTGTTAGTAGTGTTTCCATGCTTTTGTTATATGAAGCACTATGTACTTCTTATTATGTCAGATTTTTGTGCTGATAAAAAGTTAAATTCTACTAGAATAGAGCTACTAGCAACACTTTTAATCTATGTTATTATTAAAATTAAAATATAATATCTTAATTATTTAAAACTTACTGTTTAGAAATATGGGTATTCTTATTTAGAAACGATCTTAAAGCTTGTAGATGTCCCAATATCCATCCAATTTGTCCAGATGTAACCGTACTAAATGCCTAGAAAAAATTGTTCATTTATTAAAATAGTAATTAATAATAATAATAATAATAATAATAATAATTTTTCTATACTGTACATCAATTGAATGTGACTTTACCTGACATTTATTGTTAACAATCTCTTGTTTAATACATCTAAGATTCCACAGTGGTCTTAGTAATCGACCGACGTAAAGATATAATCCTCCATGTTTTCCTGAAAATTGTTGCAGTGATAAATCTGAAGAAATGCCGATTGTTGTCAATTGTTGAGGTCTAAACATAGAGGAACGAGAATCCACGCCTTGCATCCTGGGCGTCGATGTTCGAAGATCAACTGTATTCAGACTTGATAATCCACTGTGAATTTCCATATTTGACACTACTCCAGAAAGTCTTTGTCCTCCATATAAAAAAAAAGCTCTAGTTGCCCACTCTGACAACTAATAATAAAAAATGTTATAAAATATGTTTACAAATCGAATATTCTTTTTTAATAGTCAGATATGAACGTACTTGAACGTTTTGAGAACTTTCGAGAGTAGCTAAAATCAAGCAAGTAGCACAAGCTTGTTCTGGTGATTGTGATTGGAAGTAAGCTCTGACTGGTTCTGAATCAGGACCTCTTTGTTTCAAAAGAAGTTGTCTAAGAATATCTACTGGCCGTTCTTGAATTAATATTATTGCTCCCTGAAATATTCAACACTATACAAATTTCATAAACTGGTAATATTTTAAAGTGCAAAGTCAATATTTTTAATCTTAACATCACATATTTGTAATATAATAAGAATATATAAAGTTAATGTTCATTTACTTGAGCTGTTAAAAAAATAAATTTCCTAGGTGGTTCCATGTGCTGCCTCACTAAAAGGGGTGGATCTGCTTGTAATCCATTGTGTGTATCTATTTGGATTGCAGGTTCACCAAAAATTTCTGCCATTGACCAAACTGGACTATCCAATGGCAGAATACTTTGAGTCTCAGCAAGATAAGACGTAAAGGGAAAAACGTCGTTAGTTAAACACCATACCGTTTCAGAATCACCGCCGCAAGTCAGTATCAAAGTTCCTAAAAATGTAATTAGTCATTATAAAGCTAAATACTAATAATATTAATACTATCAAGTAATAAAAGTAAAAGTAAATTTAAATCAGATTAATAAAATATTTTTTAAAAATGAAATACAGTAAAACCCACATAAATCGGATTTGAAGAGACCGGAAAAAATATTCGATACAGGCGGGAATCCGATACACCTGGAAAAACGCTATAACCAAAAATTTTTCATTGTAAGTGTTTCAGTATTTTTTATTTTGCGAAATTCGCCTTTATATTTAAAATATAACTTTATACTTAAATTTAAAATTTTACACATTCTTAAAATCGTATTAATTATAATTAAAGCTTAAAAAGTTTTATTATCATAAAATATTAAATTTAAAATTATTAAATTTTATTTTTGGACAATAAATTATCTTAAATATTAAAAAAGAATTACATATTATAATTCCACTAGCAACATTAAATTTGCAACCAACTTTGCATTGTTGTTGTTCATTTAAAACTATAAAAATTTTGAAAACTTAAATATAATGAAAATTACGAAATTGAAGAATATATCTGAAAAATGACGAAAATAATTGACAGTTGAAAACAAAATTCGAAAAATGTCTACACAATTACACAATTGAAAAGAATAGTTTAAAAATATCGGGCAAGTACGAGTTACACTCGTACCAAGTCGAAGGGTTCCGTACCGCTCTAATTTTTTTCAATTATATGAGTCAGAGATTATTTGAATAATAATTTATATAATGATAAATTAAAATAATTTTTTTTATTTTTAAAGAAATTTAAGTATAAACTTAATGATTTTTAGAAGAAAAACATTTTTTTTGGTAAAATTTCAGTTTTTTGGAAAAAATGTTATGATAATAAATTTAAACCACAATTTTTATGGTGTTATAAAAAATTCTGCATAAAATTACACATTTTTAACCAATTCCCAACCTTTCAGGATAAATACGCTGAGCGCTAGCATAGGGGTTTTTTGTCATTTTTCAACTTTTCATTAATAACTTTTGAAAATTAAGTCCAGCAACGTTCGCTATATTTTTCCTGTAATCTACACGTAAAAATACCTAGGTATACCAAATTTCAAACCTCTAGGTCAAATAGTTTGGAAGATAAGGGGGGGGACACGTTTTTTTTGAAAAAAAAAAGTTTTTCCTTGACAACGCTATGACCATCACCTTCAATCATGTTCTCTATATTTTTCCTGAACTTTACTCGCGAAAATACATATGTGTACCAATTTTTAATACTCTAGGTCAAATAGTTTGGGAGATAAGGGGGGTGGGGGGTAAATAGGCATTTTAATGCATTTTTTGAAAAAAATCTAGTTATTTTCTTCACAACGCTATGAACATCACGTTCAATCATGTTCGCTATATTTTTCCTGTAATCTACACGTGAAAATACATAAGTGTACCAAATTTCAACTCTCTATCTCAAATAGTTTGGCCGCTAGGGGGGGGGGGGGGGGTAATGGTTTTGGGCGACGGACAAACGAGTGAAAACATAAGGGTTCCGTTTGGACACTTTGTGTACGGAACCCTAAAAATTAAACAATATATATTAAATTTAAACAAATTAGTTGAAAAATGATAGGAATAACTGTTGGAAATTATTGTAAATTGAACAACTGGACGATAACTATTCAAAAATTGAAGAAAATATGTGAAAAATGACGAACATAATTGTCAATTGAAAACAAAATTTAAAAATCGGGCAAGTTCGAGTTAAACTCGCACTAAAACCGAGGGTTTCGTACACAAAACAAAATAATTTTTAATATATTTGATACTATTAAATATATAGTATATAATTATATTATATATAATATATAAAGCATTTTTTATAAAAAATAGAGCAAACCCCCCCCCCCCTATCTTCCAAAATATTTTAATTGGAGATTTCAAATTTTGTACAGTAATGTATTGTCAGGTGTAAATTACATAAAAATTATAAAGAACGTGATGATGATAGCGCTGTCAACGAAAAACCCACAGATTTTAGCCAATATCCATAAAAAATACTCAAAAATCATTTTATTTTCTTGACAACACTATGACCAACCCCTAGAATCATGGTCTCTATAATTTTCCTTTAATCTACACGTAAAAATACATGTGTGTACCAAATTTGAACTTTCTAAGTCAAATAGTTTGGCGACTAGGGGGGGGGGGGGGGGGGGTACGATTTTTGACAAAGTCTTTCCAATAGGGTTCCGTGCGTACACTTGTAGTGTACGGAACCCTAAAAATGACTAGATTAATTGACAACTGAAAAAAATAATTGAAAGAATAATTATAAAATTTAAAGAGAATAATTGTATATTGAAAACTGTTGAAAGTTATAGATTTGTGATATATGAATAAAAATTGATTTTAGATCAAATTTCTCAGAACTTTTAGATCTGAATTTTAAGATTATTCTCAGAAATTTCCGGTTTAGTAACAAATTTCCCGGTGATTTCCCGCTTTCCCAGTCAAGTGGCTCCCTGAGTTTTGTTTTAAACATTTTAATGTTTGTTTTTATCAAGTTATTTGATATTTATTTTCAAGTTGTATTAATTGATAAATGATATTTTATTTATATAAAAAGTTACTTATAATAATAAATAATAGATTGTCAAAAACTGATTATAAATTTTATCTGAATTTTATACAAAAATTTCAAGCTTCGATTTATATGGGAATAATTTAGCTTAAGGGACTTCAAAATTCATCCGATGTAAGCGACCCTGACAAAAGTATCGGATTGAATTTCATTCTGTTTGAATAAGTTTTAATCAGTATTTTTCCGAGGCAATCCGAAATTTGTTTCCGAGCCAATCAGTTTTTATCCGAATCTAAAAATGGATATAACATGATGAAAAATTCTTTCCGAATCATTCCGACTTAATCCGTTTCATTCCGAAGCTAAATTTTAATCCGTATAAATTTTGTTATTTCATTTCGAATCAATCCGTTTCAATTCTAATCGGGTTTATTCGGGTTTGAAACAGATTGGTTCGGATTGAAATAAAAGGATTCAAACAGATTAAAATTTAGCTTCGGATTGAAACAGATTAGTTCGGAATGATTCGGAATAACGTTTCGTCAAGATACATCCATTTTTGGATTCGGATAAAAACTGATTGGCTCGGAAACAAATTTCGGAATGCCTCGGAAAAATACTGATTGAAGTTCAATCCGATACTATCGTCAGGGGAGTTATTGATAAAACAGGGTTCGATATAAGCGGGTATTCAAACACACAAAAAATATCGAAAAACCCAAGTGACCAGAAAATTTTTCCGATGTAAGCGGGAATCCGATATACGTGGATTTCACTGTAACTTGATTTATTAAATTACTTTTCATATAATTATCTAATTTTCAATATATAAAACAATTTGAAATAACCTTTTCTATAGTGTGCCATTTGAACTTTCCTTGGCCTCATAATTGGAGCGTTAGCCGCATAACCTGGTGGTAATCTGACATGAATTAGTTGAAAACTTTGAGGTCTACTACAAGGATTTGAAATAGAACTACAACTAAAATAAAATCTTGTCCCTGTGGCTGCAACTGCAACTAAATTCAAATGCTGTGATTCTGATTCTGTTATTGCTGATATACTAATCAAAGGCCGGAAATTGTTGCTGTCAAGGGTTCTATTAAAAATAACAGAAGAATTACAAAATAAAAAATAATTCAATTATTCGTATAAAGTTAAAGTAGCATTAAAGAAAAAATACACACTTAACAACATGAACTGAATTTTGTACGAGAGACGTTTGAGACATTGAGGTAACTTTAGATGCACTATCATTGTTGATGTCCCAAACAGCTATACTTCCTTTATCACCCAGAGTATATAAGATGTGTCTAGAATCATCCACCGATATTTGAACTATCGCTTCTTCTTCACTCAAAGCTATGGAAACAAAAGAAGGTACTAAAAACGATAGTGGCCCTTCTGAATGATTTATCTTTTTACAACGTTTCCCAAACCAACTACTTTCTGCCTGAAAAGTGCAAAAGAACAAAATACATATATTTTAATTTCTAATTTTACATGTGAATTATTATTTTAGACAATTAAAATGTTTCTTACTTGATAATATATTTCATAAAGAGATCCATTTCTGCCTCCCAGAAAAATTCTACCACTATTTGAATTTGCAATTGTTGTAATAGCAATTCCATCTGTTGCAACTGTAAAAATTGGTTCTGGAACTAATTGAATTTCTCCTTGAGTGCCTATAAAAATTAAACAATTTTGAGATTAAAATTTAATATTGAAACAATCAATTGTAATAAATTTTTTTAATTTACCATTATTGGTCTCGGACAAAGTAACTCCAAGGACAGTTATTTCAACAGTAGTTGTTAAAATTAGTAAATATTTCACGTAACTTTGAAATATTCCTGGTTTTGGTTTTACCAAACCAACACTGATAATTGTCTCATTCAATCCGTCAAAGTAAGCAACATCAGATCTAAGGAATATTAGAATAAATATTATCATATGAGTGTATTAAAATTGTTGTATTTTTAATGTGACATACTCGTTTTCATAGGACCAAACATAAATGTCGCTGTCAATCGTAAGCCAAGCTTTTGAAATATCTGTGAAAAGACCCATCATACAATGGCATTGCATATCTAAATATATATTAAGAAAATCATATCAAAATATTAAAAATTGACAATAATTTACAATAAACAATATAATAAAATTATTGATAATTTGCAACACGTGTGACAGTAGATAGCAAACAATGTTTGAAAGGATACGTCCAAAATGCTCCATAACTTCTGATGGTAGAGGAATTTTACTGTGAATTTTCATGTGATTTACATTTAATAAATTTGAGCTATTTAAGTTCGGGTAGTCATAAACATCAAGCCCGCTAACTGTTGGACCACCTAAAAAATAATATTATTTCTTTACTGTTATTATTACCCATTTGAGACCTACTTTTAAAATTCATTAATGTGCTTTCTCAAAACAAAAAAAACAATTTTACATAATTATATTAGACTGCGACTACACGTCCATCTAGACGCATGAATTCATATCGCCCGGTTTCTAGCATACTGGTGCAGAAAATAGCCGCATAAAATATTTTTGTCCGTGTAGCTGTTAAAATTTTTTAAGGGGTACCGAGGAGGTTCCTGTTTCGCCTGCAGTGGTATTTTATTACCAAAAAAAAACCCGAGCAACAGTGATTTTTACAAAAAACTTTGGCAATTTTCTGTAGGAATAATAGACACTGCGTTAACTTTAATCAAATTGTTCTCCTTAATAGACGGACAAATTTATTTTATCCGGATACTGTTGTCCGACATTAGTACTGTCAGTAAATCTAGACGGAGATAATTAATTTAACCAGCTATATGAACGCCTAGACGTTCTTTGGTATCCGGCTAGCCAGACGTCTAGACGCTTCAATTATATTAATATTATTAAAATTATTTTCTTTTATCATACCTTGCACAGTATACCTCATCAGATTAATTAACGATGGAAAATTACTGTCTGCATTAATATGTTTATCGACCATTTTTCCAGCTGTTTCTAAAGAATCTAAGTGAACTTTTAGGGGCTCCATTTCTGTTAGAGTCATAATTTAATCTTGAAAAATGTATGTCTAAAATAGAATTAAAAAATGTAAGAATTTGAAGCTATCACTTTTATATTGAGTTTATTAAATGCATGTTTTAATAATTATTTGTAGTTCAGCATTAATTCGCATAGTTTAAATACAATACACACTAAAAATGATCCAAAAGATAAAAATATACTGTTCAGTTTAGAAACAAATTTTTATAAAGTTAAAAATTTAATACAGTACGGGTGTTTAGATAACTGTATCAGTAAAATATTTTAATAGTAACAAACTTCATTTCAGATATCAAAAATTGTTGTATTGTATAGAAATATAAAATTTTGTTTGTGCTTTAAATTCCAAATGACTAATTGAGGTTATGTTAACTATAAACAATTTTACTTAACACGACTACAGAATTATGTTCCAATATAATGTTTTAATTGAGAAAGATTTTCTAATACAATATAAAATGCATAAAGTAATTACTCACTCATAAAAATGAAATACTTTTTTTCAATATTATATAGACAAAATTTACCGGTCAAACCAGAGATGGTAACTATTGGAAACGACTTTGAATCTTTAAAATTTCTATACGCAGGGGTGAGAAACAATGGTTCATCAAATATGTGTAGAACTACGGAAGATCCTCCGCGCCACTTGATGACATGGACAGGCATGTAGGCATAAGCAAGTGGAGAAACCATTTTTATAAGGCGGAACCGAGGCAGGTAGGCATGTGTGCCTAGTTGCCTGCTTGCCTCCATACGTATGCGCATGCGCAATAGGTTAATTTTTACTATCTTTGTCGATTTCTCTATGGTTAACTACTACTACCGTGAAAAGCCTAACGCACAATGAATCGTAATCGCTAATCCTTAATCGTAATAATGAGAGGAAGCAGGACAGAGATATATGTCTGTCCTACTTCCTCTCATTCTTACGATTAAGGATTAGCGATTACGATTCATTGTGCTTTAGGCTAAATGACAGTTGTTAACAGCAGGGGCCGTATTCTCGAATCGATGACCTTAGATGTCGCATGCGACATGCCATGCGAGATTGAAAAAGCTATTCTCGAACGTGTGTCGCATGCGAGATTTCATGTCGTATGCGATAATTTTCGAATGGTTCGAAAATATCATTATTTAAGATCGAATCCTTAAGTGTCCGACTACCCCCGCATTTACCCTACTTCATGAAGACTAGAATAAGGAGGTGAAATTAGATAGTTTTACCACAGGGAACGGTGGCGCGGCAAACAGGCTAGCCAGTAGGCGCCTCTTTTTGGTTCGGGCTTTGCTCAGTAACGAATTTTAGTTTTCTGCGCACGTAAGAAGGAGAAACAAGAGAAGGGAAAAGCGAGCTGATCAACAGCTGCTTCTCCCTTCTCCCTCTTCGTGCGCAGAAAACTCAAATTCGTTACTGAGCAAAGCCCGAACCGAAAAGAGGCGCCTACTGTTTGGCCTGCTTCTGTGGACACCCCCACTCCACTCATTTCACCTCCTTATTCTAGTCTTCATGCTTTGCATGAACCGTTAAATGAGTCATCCATGATTAATTTTCATATAAATTTGCTACAAACATATCAATATTTAATAAAATATTGCTATTTTAATAAAAAATCAGAATATGAGCAGCAGTCGGCCACTTGCTTGTAAAGTCGGACACAAGTGTATCAGTAGCCGGACATTTTTCTTTTTTAAAATAATAAAATATTTCTTGCTTTTATGTTATAAAATCTATCAAATTTAGTTACAGAAATAATCCTCAGGCTGCACGATTTTAATTTGTAAACCCATGTGGTGAATCTTAAATAAAAAAAGAAAGTTTTTTAGTTTTAAAATTTTATACCTCACTATGGCATTTTGAAGACAATCTATCAAGTTCTGTTTTGATCCTTCAGTGAAAAGGAGGAATTCGTATAAAATCAAAATTTAGGTTATTTTTCTTTTGATGCAGAAAATGTTAGAAAGTTAACAAATTTATAGGTTATAAGTAGTTGTTTTTATGGTATTTACTTTTTCAGCATCTAAAATTATACGATATAATACAAGTAATATAGTGTCCGACTATACACAAACACTCTAAAATCTGACAGGTTAGGTCGGACACGTCAATTACGTCAATTATTTGTCAATTTAAAGTCATTTTAATATTATTTTCATTTTTAAACATAAAATTAGAGTTTTCATAATCACTTTGAAACATTTTTAAACAATATTACAACCTACAAGACGTTATTTCGTACTAATAAAAATCTCTACCTCCTTAACGGCTGGAATAAGAAATCAGACAAAATGTCAAAACAACGCGGTTGAGTAAATTATTGTTGCATTTTAACTAATTTACACATCACCAGAGGGCGTTGCAGGTAATTTTTATATTCTATAATTCTGACAAATTTGATAAAATAACTTTGTGAGAAGATTCCGATAGTAAATAATTATTTATTTAACTTCAAAACTGAAAGTGTCCGACTATCGGTACTGTCCGGACTTACCCGCATTTACCCTATTAGAAATTCTAATATAAAAATAAATTATGAATTTTATTGTGAAATTATAAAAAAAGCAATGTAAAATAAATAAATTATGTAATTTCACAAATTTTTGTATTTATTGTTTTAAACTTTGGCATTGCACCTGAACTTATAACCTCAACCTTATGAAAATTTTCGAATGATTCTGTCATTTCTATGTAACAAAAGGGAGAAAAAGTGTTTAATTTCCATGAAGTAGGATAAGGAGATGAAACGACGTATTTTTACTGGCCCCCATACAGGGGGGTCACAGTAGACAGCTTTGCTTTTTCCCTGCCGACTATGCGCCCCTTCAGGGGAAAAGTAGAATTAATTTTCGTTGTGTGCGTGGCTGTGTCTTATGTACATGTGATATGGTCACGTGATAAATTATAGTTACAAAAATCACCACAGCAAGTGCTGTTGTCAACAGGGAAAAAAAGACCTGTACTACTGGGACCCCCCTGATTAGCCTAAAGCACAACGAATCGTAATCGCTAATCCTTAATCGTAAGAATGAGAGGAAGCAGGACAGAGATATATGTCTGTCCTGCTTCCTCTCATTCTTACGATTAAGGATTAGCGATTACGATTCATTGTGCGTTAGGCTATTGGTGTCAAGTTTTCTAGCGACAAACTACAGGCGTTTCATCTCCTTATCCTACTTCATGTTAATTTCTTAATTCAACAGAAGTTGAATTTCTTTTTTCAATCAAATGCCCGTTGACGGTCAAAATAGACACATAACCAATTCGTTTTCAAGAAATATCTTAACAATTCTATAATGGGGATCATTATATGTAAAGCTCAGCTAAGAGGGCACCACAATCGCAAGATTTTTTGGCGCATTATGTTTAATATCAAAAATTAATTATTTGTAAATTCTTTTGATTTTATAAAAAAAAAGTACTTATTCATCAAATTAATTAGGTAAAAGCTTATTAATGCATTTGCAACTCTTGAACTACATATTTTAGATCTTTTCTTCCAGACACTGAAACTCTCATACATAACCTCAAAATTGTACCATTTTTAAACAAATAATTATATTAGAAAAGATCGATTATTTTGAAAATTTGATGATGTTTCATCATTTGTTACGAATTAATATATTTATTGTACTTTCTACATATTTAAAATTTTCATTTTGCAATAAATGTTATTTAAAATTTTGCGCCGCAAAATCTTGCGTTGATGCTGGTCTCTAGTGTCCCAGTTTGGCTGTGAGGATCCCCATTAATCATTTTTGATGGGAATTTTACATAAGAGGATTATGGATAAATCAAGAAGACTATATACAGGAGAGAGAGCTTCGCTATATTTGTATGGAAAGGAGTGGGGATGAGGGTGGCTGTGCCAGTGGGCAGAAGCCTTAAGTTCGGTCAGTGCGCGGTCATGTATTTTATTACTCTGCGCACACTCAGCTGTTTCCGGTGTGCGCAGAGTAATAAAATACATGATCTTGAAGAAGAACTTAAGGGCTTCTGCCTACTGGCACAGCCATTTTCCTTGTATACCCCCACTACCGCTATGTTTCTCCTGTATACAGGCAAACCTGTCATGAGAGAAATGTAGTGGGGGTTTCTCTCATTACAAGTTTTTCACGTGAGGAGAAATAAACAGGATTTTTACATGCTTTTGTAACTTTACAGTTACTGGTGAATTTGATACTATGAAGGTAGGTGCTTTTATTACCTACTACCAAAGTATTACATTCACAACCCTGAAGGTACATTTACTTAAAAATGTAATATTACATTACTGAAAGCTGTAAAAATTCAATTTGATTGGTATTATTGCTACTTTCCAAAGAGTAATATTACAGAAAGTTTCTAAAGTAACATTACAATACGGACGTAATTTTCCTGAAGTATTTTTTACAGTGTGGTCAGCCAGCCGTTACCATGGTAACGTGTGAGAGTAGTTCAGACAATAAAAATTTGAATTGTCTGAACCCTTCACTCCCACAGCAGCTACCGAGGTGTGAAAGTACCTTTATAAGGATATTCAAGTTGGGTGGGGAGAAATTCAAAATGGCGGCTACCTGGATGACAGGTTGGAATTGCAGTCAATGGGACGAAATCAGTTTTTGTACAATAATTTTTAAAAAACAAGTTTTCGAATCTATGTTTATTAACAAATTATTTTTCATTTATCGAAAGCTATTTTTTAAAATAGTAAAATTGTGTAAAATTTTTATATGAGATTTTATTATTTTAAAAAATAGCTTTCAATAAATGAAAAATAATTTGTTAATAAACATAGGTTCGAAATTTTTTTTTTTAAGTTATTGTACAAAAACTGATTTTGTCCCATTTACAGATCCTATAAAGAGAGTTGAGACACAGTTGGTTTCTGCGCTGGAAACCAGAAGTTCCAGTTAAAAGGGGCAAAATATTTACATTGAAAAATTTGAATTGATTTAAATGGACGCGATTTGACGTTATGTTGCAACATTACAAAATCACTTCTGGTTCCGGTTTAATCGCAACCAATCACGAACCATCACACTTGTGTCTCAACTCTCTTTGTAGGATGTCTAGTCCCATAAGCCCAAAGCACAACGAATACGGTTACGGGAGCAGGGCATGAGATATTAAAGGACAGAGACTGTTTCTGTCCTTTTCTGTCTCATGCTCTGGTCCCGTAACCGTATTTCTATCTGCTTAGGCCTATAAGGATATTCAAGTTGGGTGGGGAGAAATTCAAAATGGCGGCTACCTGGACAGGTTTGCATTGCAATCAATGGGACGAAATCAGTTTTTGTACATTAACTTTTAAAAAACAAATTTCCGAACCTATGTTTATTAACAAATTATTTTTCATTTATTGAAAGCTATTTTCTAAAATAATAAAATTGTGTAAAATTTGTATATCAGTTTTTATTATTTTAAAAAATAGCTTTCAATAAATGCAAAATAATTTGTTGATAAACATAGGTTCGAAAATTTGTTTTTTAAAAGTTATTGTACAAAAACTGATTTCGTCCCATTGACTGCAATGCAAACCTTTCATCCAGGTAGCCGCCATTTTGAATTTCCCCCCACCCAACTTAAATATTCTTATTTTCTAGAGACTTGCGCAGATGCGTCGGGTGAGGGTATCTGGCAAGACTGGCGACGTCTAATCTTATATCTTTATGGTTGATGGTTAAAAGTTAAAAGAAGTGCTGAGAAGTGCAGAGTGTAATCAAAGCAGCTAAAATGTCGGCTGTAGAATTAAATCCCAGACCTGTGCGAGTTTCTCCTTTAATTAAGGTAAAATCAATAATTAATTTTTTTTAATTATCGTTTCGAGATATTTGTTAAAACTTTGATATTTTTGCAGTCCTAAACAGTAAAGTAAATGAATAATACTTTCTGTCATTTAATTCATTTATTATATAATTTGTTTGATAAATTTTTACTAAATATTAGTTATTGAAAGATGGATTTAATTGTGCTTATTTTTGTAACAGATAATTATTATACGTTATCCTAATTCGTTATATTATTCCAAATTCAGTATTCATGTATTAATAACCTACGTAAAATCCAAAAAGTTTTTAAGATATCATGTTTAAATATAATAATTTCTAATGTGTTTAAACATTATAGGCTTGTCGATGGACATTTCTAATATCTGGAATATTTTACGGAATTTATAATCATAATAAATTCAGTAAGAGAGAAGCAATGCTTCGAGAAATTGAGGAGCGAGAAAGACCAGCGAAAGAAGCAAAACTTGCTGCAGAAAAGAAGATTGCAATTGCAGGTGCACGTTTTTTTTAGTTATTAAAATTTATAAAGTTCATTATCAATATTTCATCATTATTAATACATTTTTTAAATTTCAGCTGAAACGAAAATGCTTGATGAGCTGTTCACTCCCGCGAAAAAGTAATGTAACTATAAAATTCAGACTAGTGTACAATGTTATTAATAAAATGTAATTTTAATGTTAATGAGCTTTTTTTATTTCAAAATAATTTTGTTAAAAGTTTGCTTTTATTTCTATAGTTACTTATTAAGTAGGGTAGGTAAAATTAAGTACATATATAGTATTTTAATTCAGGAATTGTCTACAAAATAAAGAAGGCAACACCTTTTTCAATGAATTGGAATATTTTTGTAACAAGCAACCTTTCATTCTTAAAAAAAATTGTAAATTTATCCTTGAACAAATTCCTGGAAAAATTAAACCTACAGTGCTAGCTTAGATTACACATACTATATTTTCTTATGATCATTCATACATTTATTTTAATGTTTTCCTTATTTAAAAAAATCCATTTAATGTCAGGTTTGAATTGTAACAAATGAAAAATGTTTGGAAATTTTATAAAAACTAATTCCTCGTTGATTTAAATAAAAGTAGTGAATATGAATGTAGTAATTTCGAAGATATAGATGTAGAAATAAAAAAAAAAATTACGCCCAAACAGGGACTCGAACCCTGGACCCTCAGATTAAAAGTCTGATGCTCTACCGGCTGAGCTACTCGGGCGGTTTCGTCCAAATTTGTGTATAAAGTATATTACATAAAGATATTGACATTAAATTAAATTCATATTTTTTTATTTTTAACAATATTTTATTAACTATTGAACATAAATTTGATTTTATTTCAATAAACATGTATCCTGTAAATGCTTTAAGTACATGTTTATGACAAATTAATTGAAGAAGTCTATTTTGTGGATGACGAAGCTCTAACCAAATAAGGAGAAGGGCGGATTATAGAATGTATAGTATACTACGTATTCTACTGCTGTCTGGTTACTACTTGCTACAGAGTAAGAGTACACCGAATATACCAGAATATACTCAAGTATACTTCTTGTGAGTGTGTACCTGTGGGGGAGGCATTCATAGACTAGACTTAGGCCTGCATAGATTGCAGTTGATGACGAACGTGGCTGATTATAGAAATTTTTTGCCGGTTTTATCACGCTGAGTGAAATGTCCTACGAAACGAGTAAGTCATTAAAATCTTATTTTTTAGACTTGCCACGCAAGTTTATTTTTTATATGCCTACAATATATAAGTAAGGCCTTTAAAAAATACATGAAATCCTCTAATATGAAATCTTATCAGTTGGTATATGTATATAATGATAATTATAAAAATATACAACTATAACCTATTTTTTGTTATTTCTACAATAAACACTTAGGCGTGCATTTGTATAAACATTACCTATTGTTATATTTTTATTTAAGATAACAATATACTGTTACTTAAATTTTTTTATTTTATATATAAATATACTTTTTTGTCACATGCCTAGATATATATTCCCATATATATGCTGATGCCCTCGTGAGAAATAGGGATTTTATTATAAAGTCATGTTGTTAAACAACATAAGTTTAAATAGGTTTACTAAAGTATGCAATGTAATTTATATGTACATATATGTTAATTTATGTTTTCAAAATAATACAAATATTTTATATTATTTCAGAATATATTTTTGCGACTTTACCTCGCACACAAAGAGGACAACCTTTGGTTTTGGGTAGTGATCCAAAGGGTAAAAATTTTTTATACACTAATGGAAATAGTGTTATCATTAGAAATATTGAAGTATGTATCATTCAAAGCTTTTGTAAAAGTATCTTATAATCTCTAAAAATATTTCTAATGAACATAAAATATTTACAGAATCCAGCTATTGCTGATATTTATACTGAACATTCTTGTCCAGTAAACGTTGCCAAATATTCGCCTAGTGGATTTTACATTGCCTCTGGAGGTGGGTTCAACAATATATGTATAATAATATCGTAAGAGACACATATTAAGTGCAAAACCGTGTATGGGATAGAGGTGCTAGTTATCAGACGAGATAGATTTTCAGAATAAAATGAGATTTATTATTAAATTATATAAATTATGTGCAATTTTTTTATTTCAAAAATGAAATTTAATTTTTAAAAAAGTATTGCAGATAAACTAGTAGGTCGCATTAAACTGAAAATGTATCCAAGCTGATAACAAGAAAGTTTAATAAACAGCACCTCTACCCTATATATTTTTAAAACACATTTCATTTGAATTAGCAAATAGAAACCTAGGATAATTCCCTAAATAAGTTAGGATAATATACACATAGGTATTATGTTTTGCAATAATGCCTGAACCGTACTCCCTAAATCTGAGTCAGTTATATACATAAGGCTGATCAAACTTCTGAAGAAAAATGCGCCCACTTGGTTTCAATGTTGATATTTCTCACTTATAATAAAAGACAAAATAAAATAGTTAATGTTGATGTATTGAAACAATAGAATAGCACAAGTGGTGAAACTATAATTTTTTTGCTATCAAAAAGAACTAAATATTATTTTTAAAGTATTTTTGAAATTTGGAAAAATTATTAAAAAATAATATTTAGCTTTTTTTTATAACATGAAAGTTATAGTTCCACTACTTGTGCCACGACTCTATTATGTCTAATAAATCAACATAAGGGATGCAGACAAGATTTTTGGAATCTAATCAATAAAAATTTAAGGAGTAAGCAAGTTTTTTGTTGAGTCGCGCAATATAGGTTTGTAAACTAAACTTGAAACTTTAAACGCGTTTTTCTCAAAACCATGTTTTCAATATCGGTGAGCAAGATTACAAGAAAACCGCTTGACCGAACTTTACCAAATTTGGTAGTCTCTTTTTATACATTAAAAAGCAGTCCTCCATCGAAGGATTTTTTATTTTGATAAAGTCTGACTTATTCATTAACAATTAAACAGAGAAATTTTTCTGGAAATTCAAAGTTTTGACTCTGACCTGTCGCCATTTCGGCAAACAATTTTTTTTTTCAGATTCTTTCGATTAAGGACTAAAAAGACTAATAATTATCGAAATTAATTTGAGTTTTTTATTTGAGATGACTTCGTGAAGAAGTCGGATGTTTGTTCAAACATTTGCAATTGTGGACAAATGGGAATTCTGTTTTAAGAATTCTATCAAATATTAATTCGTACAATTACAAATTCAGTCAAATGAAGATTTGATAAACTGGATATTTTGCCATTTAAAAATCCGACTTCAAATTATCTGAAATAAAAATTCTGTTAAATTAAAATTCGGTAAATTTAGTTTTCTATTAAATGAAAAGTCTTATAACAAGAAATTCTGTAAAATGAAATTTCTGTTTAATATGAATTCAGTGACCTAAAAATTTTGGTTATTCATAAATTGTAAGAATAGAAAGTAAAAAACCTCTGCCAAGATGTACCTCAAGTATTTATTTGGTGTGAGTAATTTTTGGTACCTATTCATTTTTTGAAAACATTGCTTCCTCATAGAGATTATACTACAAACATCACTAAGTTTTAATTAATAGCTCGCAAAAAATATTAAATAGGCACATTGATGCATTTTTGAATTGTCTCCAAAACAAGCAAAAATTATTCTTCATAAAATTTATATAAAAAGCAAAAACCATTAAAAAAAACTAATTTTTATAAATATTTTCAATTTTTGTAACCTTAATAACTCGGAACAGAATTACAGTGGAAGGTTCCCAAATAGCTCATTTGATGTGTTTTTTTATCACCTACATAATAATGAAAACAAATTGAAGCTTGTAATAAAACATAAAAATAAAATTATGAAAAAACAAGATTTTCAAAATTTTTGATTTTTAAAATGCTAATAACTTTGGATTAGATTGCACTAGAGGGTTTGCTAACAGCTCAATCGATACGTTTTCAAAAAATAAAACGAATAAAATACTTACATTTTAACTTTTTTTTTTTAAAAATATAGGTACAATTTTGCAAAAAAGAACAATTTTTTCAAAAATTTTAAATGCGAAAAAAAATAGTTAAAATTGATTGATCGGGTTTAAACGTATATAATAATTTGTCCCCCTGAGGAACCTATAATTTCCTAAAAAAACAAAGTTCTAAGTATTATAGTTTTCGAGATATTGGGCCCAAAATAATGTGGACATACACACACACACACACACACGGATTTTTTTTAAAAACTTCATTTTCGACATCCTGAGGTAATATGTCGAGATATGTCAAAAAATCGCAGTCGATAATTTGAGAGTAAAACAGCCTTATTTCTAAGCCGAATGTAAGAAAAAAGTGACCTTAAGTGTACTGCACTGCTGTATTAAGGTGTGTAAAAACTTGAAAAAAATTCGTAGTAGGTGTATGATACTTAAACCATCTGAATAATACTGTATCATATAAGTTAAAAAATCCACCATTTCAAAAGAAGTAATGTAAAGAATTAAATATATTGAGGGAATTTTAACAGATTTATTTAAAATTTGATAAAGAAAGGTTCCTGAGACCGCTGAATGCAAGTCTAAAATCAGATTTTTAAAATTCAAAATGGCGGCTCTAACATGGCGTATAATCTTATAAAATTTGCTTCCATCTCGCTCCTCAGGGGTTTTACGGGGTCACGAAATATAAATTTGAAGTCGTTTTCTCTCTCTTCTCTCTCTCTCTTTCTCTCTCTCTCACTCACTCACTCACTCATTTTCTTAAGCGTATTTACCTGTAGCACGTTTTGTAGGTAACTTTCATGTATTTGTAAAAAGAACTAGCTTTACTGTGAAATATATAATATGTCTGAATATTACATCTAATCACAGGAAAAGCGTAACAAATATTTTTTTTAAGTAATTTATTATTTATTAAAATTGACTATTAATTTGAAAAAAATTATTAATTTTAAATATAAAATAAGCATTATTATTTAATCATATTTTCGCGGCGTAATTTAAATAACACTCTATTTTTGTACAGTCGATAAAGTAGATTTAAAAAAAAATAAAAAGCAATTAAATTGAAAATATGAGGTTAAAAATACAAATCGTCAATATTTTCAATGAAATGGATTAAATCTCTTTAAAAATATGTAAAATATTTATGTTTTATAATTACTGCACTAATAAATGTAATTTTGTACATATTTTAGATTATTTATTATATTTGGAATAATAATATTAGCAATAACGTCTTTACCACACCATTTGGGGCAAAGCCGCACATTTAGATGAGTCAGAATTCGTGAAATCAGTACGCATAGAAAAAAAAGATTTTTCTTTTTTATCGTAATATTGAAAAAATTATTATGTTAGATCCTAAAAATGTTTCTACTAAACGAAAAATTTTTACATTTTTTTTACAAAAGTTGTTGCAGAATGAAAATTTTAAACACTTTTTAAATAAAAGCTTATATTTCTTAAATGAGCTTTTCGATTTAAGTGTACTTTGGCTTCGTGCACAAATTATGTAACAGGTTTTAGGGGGGCATGTGGTTCAGTAAATTGTTACTATCTTTTACGAAGGGGGAAGAGGGGGTTTCAGATTTTGTTACGTAACACTTAGACTACATAAAAAAGTGCAAAGTACGTAATAAAATTTAATTTTAAAAACAAAACAATATAACAAAATTACGGGTGGGTTTGCAAATTGTTACGTAATTTAGAGGGAGGGGGTCAAAAATGGGACAAAAACCTGTTACGTAATTTGTGCACAAAGCCTTTAGATAGAATCAAAAGGCATCAAACTTCCACTTACAGTTCGAAATTTAAAAAAAAATTGTTGATATTTTGTTTATAAATTGTTTATAAACAATACATTTTTTTCAATGTTTTGAACCTTTTAAAAGTCTAGAAAAGATATTAAAATACACTTAACAGTCTAAGAAATCGAAATCCACTGAAAAATTTGACGAACGATTATTTTTTTGGGACATTCCATGAGAAATTCATTCGATCGAAAATAGATATTACTTTTTAGTTTTCAGTTTTTCTTTAGTATTCTAGGTGTTAAGTATGAAGCGCATGAATATTTCCTAAAGCCCATTTAGCCTAAATCCCATTTAACCTAAAATGCATTTAGTCTAAAAAGCCTCTAACCTAAACTGCATTCAACCTAAATCCCATTTAACCTATAAATACTATTTAACCTGAATACCATTTAACCTAAATCTCATTTAACCTAAAATGCATTTAATCTAAAATCCATTCAGCCTAAATTTCAATAAAACTAAATCTCATTTAACCTTTAGCCTAAAAAGCATTTAGCCTAAACTGCATTCAACCTAAATCCCACTTAACCTAAATTCTCTTTCACCTAAATCCCATTTAACCTAAAATGTATTAACCCTAAATCTCATTTAACCTAAACTGCATTTATTCTAAAATGCATTCAGCCTAAATTTCATTTAATCTAAATCTCAATAAATCTAAAATGCATTTAGCCTAAATTTCATATAATCTAAATCCTATTTTACCTAAATTCCAGTTAACCTAAATTTCATTTAACCTAAATCCCATTTAACCTAAATTTCATTTAACCTAAATCCCATTTAACCTAAATTTCATTTAACCTAAATCTCATTTAACCTAGAATGCATTTAGCCTAAATTTCATTTAACCGAAATTCCATTTAAGGGGTCAGTATGGATTTATTTTTTAAAAAAATTTCTTTTTCAAAAACATTAATTTCGTATTTTTTATACCTGTAGAAATAAGGTTAAAACTAATATATAGATAGTAGAGTTAAAAAAAAAATTCTAAAAACGCGATACTGCAGAAGCATAACGTCGTATAGCATGCCAATGAAAAATTGTTTAAACAAATGTCATTGTAACATTATGAGTAAAATTTATTATTTGATCATACACTGCAATATTAGAGAAAAGTATTTATATATTTAAGTCGTTTTAACGATATAAACCAAAAGCACAATAGAATGTTTATATTGCGTAACCAGCCCGAGCAGCCTTTGGTTGCGCGAATGTTAAACGCTTTTTTCTCAAACCAACGTTTTTCGACCTGGCCGACACGATTTAAAAAAAACTATTGAACCGATTGAGCTCAAATTTTCAGGGATTCTTCTATGCACGTGCCGCTTTGGCATGAACAAGGATTATAAAAATCCATTAATATTTAACCCTTTTTTTAAACAAATTAAGTTGTAAAAAAAAGGTTAAAAAATTTAAACATCCGCCATTTTTTTTTCATCGGAATTAAAATATCCTAGTTCATGCGATAACTACAGATCCAAATTTTAAAAAAATACTTGATTTTTTTATTTTAGACAATCCAAACTCAAGATATCGTGTCGGCCAGTAAAATTTAAGGTTAACTTCAAGCAGTTATTTCTCAGAAATAAACAATCAAAAATAAAAATAAAAAATATTTTTTGGCATTATTAAACATCAGTTTTTACGTGTAAAAAGCAAGGCTTATTAAAATATATTTTAATATGAAAAATAAATTCTTGAAAATATATCCAATAAACCCATCTGACCCCTTAACATAAATCCCATTTAACCTAAATATCATTTAACCTAAATCTCATTTCACCTAAAATGCATTCAGCCTCAATTCCATTTAACCTAAATCCCATTTAATCTAAAATGCATTCAGCATAAATTTCATTAAACCAAAATCCCATTTTACCTAAAATGCATTCAGCCTCAATTTCATTTAACCTGAATTCCATTTAGCCTAAGTTCAATTTTGCCTAAATTTCTTTTAACCTAAATTGCATTCAGCTGAAATTTCTTTTAACCTAAATTGCATTCAGCTGAAATTTCATTTAACCTAAATTTTATTTAACCTAAATACCATGTTACCTAACTGCCATTTACCCTAAATCCTATTTAACCTAAATATCATTTAACCTAAATCCTATTTTACCTAAAATGCATTCAGCCTCAATTCCATTAAGCATAAATTCCATTTAGCCTAAATTCCATTTTGCCTAAATATCATTTAACCTAAAACCCATTTAACCTAAATTGCATTCAGCTTAAATTTCATTTAACCTAAATTTTATTTAACCTAAATACCATTTTACCTAACTTCCATTTACCCTAAATCCTATTTTACATAAATATCATTTAACCTAAATCCTATTTTACCTAAAAAGCATTCAGCCTAAATTCCATTTAACCTTATTTCCATTTAGACTAAAATGCATTTAGCCTCAATTCCATTTAACCTAAATCCCATTTAATCTAAAATGCATTCAGCCTCAATTTCATTAAACCTAAATCCCATTTTAACTAAAATGCATTCAGCCTCAATTTCATTTAACCTAAATTCCATTTAGCCTAAGTTCAATTTTGCCTAAATTTCTTTTAACCTAAATCCCATTTAACCTAAATTGCATTCAGCTTAAATTTCATTTAACCTCAATTTTATTTAACCTAAATACCATGTTACCTAACTGCCATTTACCCTAAATCCTATTTAACCTAAATATCATTTAACCTAAAACCTATTTTATCTAAAATGCATTCAGCCTAAAATGCATTCAGCCTAAATTCCATTTAACCTAAATTCCATTTAGCCCAAATTCCATTTAACCTAAATCCCATTTAACCTAAATTGCATTTAGCTTAAATTTCATTGAACCTAAATCCAATTCAACCTAAAAAGCGTTTAGCCTAAATTTAATTTTAACTAAAATGCATTCAGCCTAAAACTCATTTAACCTGGATTCCATTTAACCTGAATTCCATTTATTCTAAATCCCATTTTACCTAAAATGCATTCAGCCTAAAGCCAATTTAACCTAAAATGCAGTCAGCCTAAATTCCTTAAGGCATTTTAGGATAAATGGGCTTTAGGCTGAATGCATTTAAGGTAAAATGGGATTCAGGTTAAATGAATTTTAGGCTAAATGCGTTTTAGGTTAAATGGGATTTAGGTTGAATGAAATTTAAGCTGAATGCATTTTCAGTAAAATGGAATTTAGGTTAAACGATATTTAGGTTAAATGAAATTTTGGCTGAATGCATTTAAGGTTTTATGGGGTTTAGGTTTAATGGAATTTAAGCTGATTGCATATTAGGTAAAATGGTATTTAGGTTAAATAAGATTTAGGTTAAATGAAATTTCGGTTAAATGGCTTTTAGGTTAAATGGAATGTAGGTTACATAAAATTTATGCTCAATGCATTTTAGGCAAAATGGAATTAAGGTTAAATGGGATTTAGGTTGAATGGAATTTAGGTTAAATGAAATTTAGGCAGAATGCATTTTAGGTGAAATGAGATTTAGGTTTAATGAAATTTAGGTGAAATGGAATTTCGGCTAAATACATTTTAGGTTAAATGAAATTTAGGTTTAATGGAATTTAGGTAAAATAGGATTTAGGTTAAATGACATTTAGGTTAAATGCCTTTTATGTTCAATAAAATTTAGGCTGAATGCTTTTAGGTTGAATAGGATTTAGGTTAAATGACATTTAGGCTAAATACAATTTAGGTTATATAAAATTTACGCTTATTGCATTTTAGGTAAAATGGAATCTAGGTAAAATGAGATTTGGGTTAAATGAAATTTATGCCGAATGCATTTTAGATTAAATGCATTTTAGGGTTAAAGGGCTTTAGGCTCAATGTATTTTTGGTAAAATGGGATTTAGATTTAATGGAATTTAGGTTAAATGGGTTGTCAGCTAAATGCAATTTAGGTTAAATGAAATTTAGGATTATTGCATTTTAGATAAAATGAATTTTAGGTTTAATGGAATTTAGGTTAAATGGGTTTTAGGTTAAATGGGATTTAGGTTAAATGGAATTTAGTTTAAGTGGATTTTAGGCTGAATGCATTTTAGGATAAATGGAATTTAGATTAAATGAAATGTAGGTTAAGTGGGTTTTAGGCTAAATGCAGTTTAGATTTATTGAGATTTAGATTAAATAAAAATTTAGGCTGAGTGCATTTGCATTTTAGGTTAAATGAGATTAAGGTTAAATACATTTTAAGTTAAATAGAATTTAGGTTAAGTGGGATTTAGGTTGAATGCAATTTAGGCTAAATGCATTTTAGGTTTAATGAGATTTTGGTTAAATGACATTTAAGTTTTTTTTTTTTTTTTAAAATGAGAGGAGTTTAGGTGAATCCTGCATTGGACACCCACAAAGATGAAAGTTGTGGGTAGTGTCAGACTCCTACTGACTAACACCCTTTCTCCCCTATGTCTGCATCACTCCGCACCGGAATCCGCGTTAGCATTGCAATCAGTGCCGTGATTGTCCTATATTAAAAGTTCTCTCACTTATTTGTCGTCGATGTCGTAAAACTTAATGCTTTGCTAAGTACTCGGTGTTCTTTTTCTTTGGTACCAATGATCTGTCTTATGGTAGTGTATGCAACATTCCAATCTTTTTTAGTGCCTACTAGGTTTTTCATCATATTGGTCATGTTAAAAATCTCATTCTTGACTGTCTTGTATTTTTTTCGTGCTTGATGCCAGCAGGCACATGCGAAAAGGGCGTGTTCTGCGTCGTCCAAGTGTCCACAGTAGAAGCAGATGTTTGAATCGCACTGCAGACGCGTATACCAATTGTCCTGTCTATTCTGCGTAATTTTTCTCGTAGTTCCTGGTTTTTTTCTAGGGCCTCGTTCCAGATTTCTGCACCATACGTAACCGTGGAATGGACCACCCCCGTCAAAATACTTCTTTTTGATGATCTAGGGCCGTTTATGTTTGGCATGAGCCATGCCAGTACAGACATCTTTTTCTCTGCACTCTCTAGAACTTTTCCTATGTGCACTTTGTAAGTCATCTTTGTGTCAATCCAGACGCCGAGTTGCCTTAAGGCTTGTCCAGGAAAGTTTTACTCCTGGATCTTCCTTTTTGTAGTGAGGAGGACTGCCTCTGTCTTGTGAGGTGCAATTTTCAGTTTCCTGCTTTCCATCCACTCGATTATCATCATAACTGCTAAGTTTGCCTTGCTCATGAGCATGGTTTCTGTGAGCGCAATAATAACTATTGCAATGTCATCTGCGAAAGCAATTATAGTTCCTCCCTCTGGTAGTTCGATCCTAAGGAGGTCATCGTACTGTATGTTCCTCAAGGTTGGTCCCAGAACAGAACCTTGTGGTTCGCCACTGTTGACCTTTTCGGTCCATTTCTTATTTTTCGTCTCTATAAGGATTTCCCTGTCTGAAAGATATGATCCTATAATCGTAATCAGAGATTCGTCTATCCCCTTGTTTCTAAGGTCTTCTAGGATTACCTGCCATGAGGCACTGTTGAAGACGTTTTTGACATCTATTGTTATAACAGCACATAGACGCCTGCATGCCTTTGAAAAGGCTGCAGCTTGCTTTGCTTTTTTGATGACTTTGCTAATAACGTCTACTGCTTGTCGACCTTCTCTAAAGCCAAATTGGTTTTCAGAGAGGTCTCCTTTTCTATCTAGTTCGTCCTTCAGTTTAGCCAATATCAGTTGTTCGTAAAGCTTTCCTTCCGCATCTAGCAGGCAAATCGGCCTATACGAGCCAGGGTCTTGCGGTGGTTTATTTCCCTTTCTTAATAAACCTTTGCTTTCTTCCAAACTTTTGGGAACAAGCCCGTGTATGCCAGCTGGTTGTATATATTTAATACTAGGCCAGGCTTTAGGTTAAATGCGATTTAGGTTGAATGCAGTTTACATTAAATACTTTTTAGGCTAAATGGATTTTAGGTTTCGCTCGTCAATTTTCTCAATGGATTTTCATTCCTTACAGTTTTAAGTATATTTTAATATCTTTTTCCGATTTTTAAAAGGTCCAGAACATTAAAAGAAAATTAATTTTTTATAATTAATTTATAAACAAATTATGGAGAAAACTTTTTTTTTACATTTTCGAACTGTAATTGGAAGTCTATTTCGAACCTTTTGATTTTATCCAATGTACACTTAAATCGGTAAACTCATTTATAAAATATAAGCTTTTATGTAAAAAGTGTTAAAAATTTTAGTTTTGCAATAACGTTTGTAAAAATGTATAAAATTTTTTTCGTTTGGTCGAAATATTGTTTTTATGATCAAACATAATAATTCTTTCAATATTTCAATAAGAAAAAAAAATCTTATTATTTATGCTGATTTCACGAATTACCCAGAAAAAAATTTACTATTTTTTATCAGTAAAATTTTCATCTGATACTTATAAAAACCATTTTTTTGGTATATTTCTCAATACATTTTATATTTTCAAGATTTTTTTTTGTTTAAAACAATAGAGCAGTTTTAATTATAATAAACTTTAAATAAAAATTCAGAAGGTCTAAAAATAAGGGATATATTTAAAAAAAAACGTCTTTTTTTGGCCCATGGTTGGGCCAACCGTGCAGTAAGTCGGCCCACCTTTGGCTCATTGGTCCTGCCAACCTGTTAGATGATCACTATGGCCGACGTTGGCTGCCGACCGTCGGCTACCAAGGTTGGCCCAACTCTGGCTGCCGACCGTCGGCTAAAAAGCGCTAAAAAGGTTGGCTCAACTCTGGCTGCCAAAGTTGGCCAACCTTGGAACCCAGAGTTGGACCAACCTGTTAAGGGGGTCTTCTACTCTCCAGGCCCGAAATTCAGTGGTTTTTTTGTGAATTAATTGTGAAGAAACTACTGAATATTTTTTAAAAAATTTTTTTTTATTTTCAAGATACATCCTTTAACTTTGAAATTTTCTTATTCATGATGAAAAATAAAAATGGTGGTGATCTTGAAACGCCCTTGCGTAAACGCGTTTCAGAAATGCAGAGGTCCCGCTTGAGTCACGGTTTTGGCACTGGGACAATCCAAAATCAAAAAACGAATTTTTTTCATGTGTATAGTTGCGTTGACTATTTTTTCCCGTGGCAGATTTTTTTTATTTTTTGACTTGTCAAAATTATGCGAAAATTCGCAAAAATGTTCATTTTTTTCTTTTTTTTTACTTTAAGGGGCTATAAAAAAAAACGAAAAAAAATTTCAAAAATCGTACAAGGAGAAAAATAGCTGCATCATTTCTGAGTAATTTAAAAAAAAGAAAATTAAAATCGGACCATTTTTACTATAAAAAGCGTGACTCAGCAGCTTAAAAAACACTACTTTTGGGGAAACAAGTTTAAAGTTAACACATGGTGTATAACTTGATTGTAGTAATTTAACTTATGAGTTAATCTGCTAATATCGGGTTCGAACAAGGTTTTTTGTTTTTATAGGGGTCTTTGGACATCAGCAAAGATAAAAAAATTATAAATTGGTAATTTGTTGATAATGGAATCATTATAAATAAACAAATGTTACAAATGAATAAAAATTAGTGGGTTTTTTCGGTTCCCAGCTACATGCAAAAGAACGTGATTCTCACGAAATCCTTTCTGTGGCGTATTCTCAGATACATATAGATTGAAATAAAAAAGAAAAAAAAATTTTTTTTTTTGAAACCCCGAGAGTAGAAGACCCCCTTAAGTGATCACCGTGGCCGACGTTGGATGCCGACCGTCGGCAACCAAAGTTGGGCCAACCTTTTATCTCAAGTGCAACCTCACGGTTGGCCCAAGGTTGGGCCAACTGGAGACTACTTGTACCAAATTAATCTATTAATGAAGACACATATAATTACATAATTCACATGTTATAAATTTAGTTACACAAATACAATCAGATGAGAATGTAGAAATTTAATATTAATGAAAACCTCAAACAGAAAAATTTCATTAGTCATGAAGATTCAAACCCGGGTTTTCCAGATGCCAGTCCAGTAGGCTAACCACCAGCCCATCAGAGGTATGAGTGAACAGTACCAAATGAACCTTATAGCCAGACAGTAGAGTAACACAGACCGTTGGCCCAACTATCAGCCCCAGATTAGGCGGACCTTCTATAGTGTTGGTTTTGATTTAATTTTTATTTATATTATTATTTTATTATATCATTTAAGAGACAGAGTGTAGCTAACCGTCGGCCCAACTCTGGCTACTGTTGGGCCGACCGTCGGCATTTGGTTGACAAAATTTGGTCGGCATGCTTGGTTGGCCCAACTTAGGTATTTCTGGTCTGGCCAACTTAGGTATTTTTGGTCGGGCCAACCTTGGGTGCCGACACTCTGGCAGCCAGAGTTGGGTCAACTAGGGGCCGACCATTCAACTCTGGAAGCCGACCGCAATTCGCACCTGGGCTACTAGAAAAAAGTACTGAAAAATGTACTGGGAAAAGTACTTATTAAGTACTGATACACGGAAAGAAATAATTCATTAAATATTCCGGAACTTTGTACTTGAGTTTGGAGCAAGGAAGAAAATTCAGTATTAATTCAAACCTATCTATTTTAGGTAAATGATGAACTAGTTCCTGAAAAAATACTTAAATTCAGGTAGAAAATCAAATTTATATTTTGCCTCTTGTCCGTCTCATTTCAAACTTACAAAGACACCATTTACTTATAGATTAGGGATTTTAATTAAATATTTGAACAGTCGACAATTTTTATTTTCAACCTGAAACAGAAAAGATACGAAGCTGGAAGATTTGAGCCTGTGACCCTTCGCTCTGAAATCAAACGCTGCATTCATCAGACCATTGGCGCGGTTAATGGTTATGAACCATGTTTCAGTTGTTATATACGTTACAGTTTCAGAATTTCATCTAAAATTTCGGGGATCATTAATGAAAGTTCATTAAGAATCATGGGATTTTCTCTATTGCTCCATAAGAAAAAGAAGTTCTGGACTTATTCAAGAATAATTTTTTTCCGTGTATAAGTTCTATACAAGTACTGAAAACTCAAAAGTCATGTTAGGTTTAAAAGGCCTTACAAAATCTATTTTCATCGGAACCCCAATTTCTCTTGTAACGTCAATGACAATGTTTTTGGATGTGGTTATAAATGAGATAGAAAGAAATAGCACTATAGTTGTCTCTATAGTTGTCTCCTTTTCTCTTATATAAATATAAGACTCCAGGGGGGTCATTATCCCCATGACTTCCCCTCCCTTGGATCCGCCACTGATCTGACCCTAGCGGTTTGGCAAGGTATTAGTGCAGTATTAGTAAGTCCCTCATAATATATTGAGAGAGTAGTAATAGGATGATAAACAAAACCGTACTAATACCTCGTCGACCCGGTAAGGACAGAATTTAAAACGTTTAGTAAACAGCAGGGTAACGCTAATAAATGTTTTTTGTTAATATAGACCAATCGGGAAAAATTCGTATCTGGGATACTGTTAATAAAGAACATATTTTAAAAAATGAATTTCAACCAATTAGTGGACCAATAAAGGATATTGCTTGGTCACAAGATAGTCAACGTTTAGTTGTTGTTGGTGAGGGTAGGGAAAGGTAACAATATTAGTACTTTTTTTAGATATTACAATAACTTGCATGTATCAGCCCTACGTAAGAGCTTTCATTGAGATAAATAAAAACATTTCGTATATCGTAAAATTGCGATCGCTTTCATTCCAATATAATGTTCTTTTTTTTAAATATACGGGTCGACATCATTTTCTCCAAAATTCAATTGACAGAGTCTTCAAATGACCTAAATTTATTTGTCAGAATATTGAACTTTCCGAATCACCATTTGTCAGAACATTTTGACTTCCCCAATATCTTTTTATCAGAATTATTTTAACATCCCAAATATCCATTAATCAGAATATTAAACTACCGAATCTCCATTTGTCACAACTTTTAACTTTCCTCACCTAAAATTCTCAGAATATTGAATTTTCCGAATCTTCGTTAATTCGTCATAACTTTTAACTTTCCAAATCTTCACTTATTAGAATATTGAACCCTTCGAATCACCATTTGTCCAAACTTTTAACATTCCGATTCTTCATGTGTCAGAATATTGTCTCAACCAGCCAATCAGAAAGCTCTTTTAGCAAGTCTACAATCTTTTGGTCTTTTATACGTTTTTGATCCCGCTCCTCCCTACCCGATGTCAGCATTTTTCAATGGATAAAAAGAACAATTTTGTATATAGAATGTCAGCATTTTGGGACCCCCACCCCCCTCCAGGATGCTTACGTAATTCTTAAATGTCCCCTATTATGACAAATGAAAATTCGGAATGTCAAAAGTTGTGACAAATCGTCAACTTCATATGCAAACCTCGTAACTCCATTTGACGCAACTTTACAGGAGAGCAAGAAAACTGTTGACACGCACCATTGATTCCTGTACATTTAGCGATTTTCAATTATGATTTTTTGACATTATTTATTATATTAGAGTTATGTCTTTTTTAATATGTATTCATTCATGGAAAATGCAACGAATTACATTAAAAAGTCATTTTTGATCAAAGTGGAGTTACGAGGTTTGCATGTTAAGGTGACAAAATGGTGATTCGGAGAGTTCAAGATTCTAATAAATAAAGGTTCGGAAAGTTAAAAGTTGTGACTATTGAAGAGTTGGAAAGTTCAATATTTTGAGAATTGGAGATTCGGATAATTCAATATTCTAACAAATGGATATTCGGGAATTTAAAATTTATGAGAAATTGAGATTCGGATAATTCAATATTCTGATTAATGGATATTTGTAAATTAAAAGTTCTGACAAATGGAGATTCAGAAAGTTTAACATTCTGACATGGATACAGTCGACCATCTCAGTAAACCATCTCAGTACGAGTCCCGCGACAAGTTGGGGAAGCGGATTTACTGGAATTCGGTTTACTGAGGTAGTCGACTGTATTTGGAAATTTCAAAGTTCTGACAAATGGGTATTCGTGAATTTAAAAATTCTGATAAATGGATATTCGGGAATTTAAAAGTTCTGACAAATGGTGATTCGGAAAGTTCAATATTCTGACAGATAAATTTCGCTCATTTTAAGATTCTTTGAATTGAGTTTTGGAGAAAATAATGGCGACCCAAATATACTTTAATCAAACGGAATTAAAAAGGATTAACATTTTTTGAAATTAATTTAACATCAATATCGCTTTCTATTCAAAGCTCTGTCATTTTTTAACTTTTTCGTAGCCATTTTAATTAATTTTAATTAAAATTTCCTTCCCGGGTGTCTCACTCTCATATCTTCCGCTTTCTGTGTTGAGATTTCTTCACCCTAAAGGTGCTTGTATATCTTTTCGTAAAAATGGCATTCATCTTTCTTATTTTTCTGTCAGTGGCTGTAAGTTTGTCTCTTTTTACGTTTTCCACAGTGCAGATCGTGAAAATTGGAAAGAAAGAGACAAAAACACACACCACTGCCAGAATAATGAGTGAGATGAATGACCTTTTTACGAAAAGGTATATAAGAAACTTAACCCTTAAAGACTTAAAGTGTAACGCTGGGTCACTTGTGCCCCTACCAATCTTGAAAAATTGAAATTTGTTCATTATTTTGATTTGTTTGAACAATTGTATTGCTTAAACAAATGAACATATCGGCAATATAATGATTAGTCCTCATACTAGGATAGTTGATTTAAGACCTTTTTTTTCTAAATTTTCTAAAATTTTTTCAGAGCACTTTAAAGCCCTTTTTAAAGCGCAAGGCACAAGTGACCCAGCATTACAGCTTAAGGGTGCCGAAAAACTCGTTACACTTTAAGGGTTAAAGGTGTCGTCCCATGTCGGCTAAGAAGAAAAATATAGAATATATTGGATACGACTTGAAATATGATCGTATTTTTTCTGCACAAGTATGTATGTAGAGTTACCGTCCCATGTCGACATAAAATTGTCGGCAAGAAACGAAAACCATGTAATCCCCTATCTGTACAGGTAAACAAAAATCTAGCCTTTTGACACAGAGTGCAGAACGCAAAGTTTGCTACTATAGCAACAGGAAAGGAATCTAGGAAAGTTTCTAGATTTACATGATGTGAAAAAAGGGTTTATCGATTTCTCCGAGTCAAGTAAAGTTTCCTAGAATTACATTACTTTCTGTTGTTAACAAACTTTGCGTTCTGCGCTCTACATCAAAACGCGAGACTATTGTTTACATGTAGACAGGGGGTATGTCATATTGCGGTATGTACATTCCGTTGTCAGCGTGAAAGCGTCGGCGGAAAGCGAAAACCACGCGAGTGAGAGAGAACGTGATATCTGCTCTTTTCTTTCTATCGCATGGTTTACGCTTTTCGCCGACGCTTTAACGCCGACATGGGATCCCCATAGCACCTAAACTTGCCTCAACTTTGCCAACCTTTCCTCAAGTTTCTAAACTTGCAGCAAAGTTTCTGAAAGTTATCGACACTTCAGAAAAGGTTGACAAAGTTGAGGCAAGTTTAGGTGCTGTGGGGGATTGTACCTTCAACTCTGTAAAAAAAAGTCTATAGCGAGATTGAGGATTCAATTTGACATTGCTATTTTAAAGTCGAAACATGGAATCTGTATTATTCCAGAATGCAGTCTTTTTCGTAATATGGAATACTAGGATCCGCAATATGAACTATTTTCGTAGCAAGTTAAAAAAAAAGAAATACCTTTTTAACGGACAGACTAATGACTAGATAATAATTGGAAGATTAAATTCAGTTAAATTAATTTGTAAAGTGGAAATTTTTTCACATAACCTGTCAATACTGCTGTAACTAAGGACATATCTTTGTGTTAAGTATAAATGAAAATAAATACCTTTTCAACAGTTTAATTCCGCTCGATGGATTTAAAAAATGAGCGCATTATTCGGGATTAAAACAATATATTTCTCTTACTGGTAGAACGCATTAGCTGTAATTTAAGATAAAAACGGAATTGTTTAGTATTTAGAGACATTGAAAGATTCTACTCGAACTCCGTCCGGCGGTCATTGGGGTCCTTAATTACTAACCTTTTAGGTACTGAATTCCGTCCAGCGTTATCTGTATGTTTATCTATTGGATCTAATGACTTCTTACCTCCCGGGGAGCAAACCCTATTGTTTGCTTAATGTACAGTAAATGAAGTATTTAACAACAAATATGATTGTTTAAATATTAGAATAAACAAATTTTGAATGTCAGTTTCAAAATCTGTGTTTTCTAACGATTAAAACCATATGAAATTTGATTTCAATATTTGAATTTTAAGAAAATATACCTAATTAATAATTAACATTTTTTTTGGTAAACATAAACTGTTTGAATTGAATTCTTATGGAAAAAATGCATTTTTTCGTAAATTTGATATAAAATCTATAAAAATTGATATTATTCAATCTCAAAATTATGTTTCTCCTCAAAAATGTCCAGAAAATGAAACCCGATGCTTTATTTATTAATAAATTATTTAAATTATTTTTAATAACGTCCCAAACTCTTCTCCCCATAAAAAAATAAGAAAAAAACAATTTTTTTGCTCTATCATCTAGTTCTGTTTGTTTTGAATGTTTTTAATAACAAAAAATATATTACTGTGTTATTTTTAACTATTTCTTAAATTTTTAAAATTATTTATTAATTTTTACAATTGTTTATTATTAACAATTTTTAGTTCTTCCTTAGAGAATATTAATTTTGAATTTTGCGATTTTCTTCCTGCAGTATAATCATATGTTATAAAACATTTCTTAATTTATAATTTAACAATTGAATGAACAATTTCTTTTTGTTAATTTTAATAATATTTTTTTAATCTCATATTGACAGTTGTACTTTCTTTCCTAGATTGTAATTTTTGGTATATTATTGAACAAAAAAAAAAAAGATTTATTGGTAGTTACATTAAAAAATGTTTAAACAAATTATTGTTATTATTTTTAAATATTTGTAGAAATATATCAAAAAAATTTTTTTTTTTTTTCTGAATTTTTGTACAGCGTACCTGAGAAATACTAAAAAAAATTAAATTTAAAGTTGAGAAAAAATGAAATAATAATAACCATAATTTGTTTAAACAATATTTAATGTATGTAATAATAAATCCTTTTTTGTTTAGTTTAATAATACACCAAATTACAAATTAAGAGGAGAAAAGGTTATAAAATAATAGCAGTAATTTGTTTAAACAATATCTAATGTAATAGTGCACTAATAAATTGTTTTTCTTATTCGAATAAATATACAAAGTTTCAAACTAAGAAGAAAAAGCTATATTTCTCTGAGAAAGAATTAAAAATTGTTAATAAATAATAACAATAAATAGTTAAGGCAATTTAAAATTTTTTTTAAAATAATACAGTAATATATGTATTATTATTAAAAGCATTTAAAACAAGCATAAGTAACAAGATGATAAAGTAAAAAAAATTATTTATTCCAAATTTTTTTTGGGATGTTATGAAAAATAGTTAAAATAATTTATTAATAAATAAAGCATCGGGTTTCATTTTTAAGCATTTTTTATGAGAAATATGATTGTCAAATTAAATAATATGAATTTTTTCAGATTTTATAATTTATTTTCTATGTATGGAATCAAAAAGTACGAGTTAAACACAAAAAATGAAAAATTCAAGGACACAAATTAAAATTCCAGGACATTTCAGGACATTCCAGGACTAGTAGACACCCTGTCCTATCCCCAAAAAGTTTCCAAATCGAAAAAAATAGCAATATTTTTGGTTTGTTTTGAAATCGGAAAATATTTAAGAATGGCGCAAACGGCTCAAAATTTTCCATTGACTTCACATGGGACTTTTTCGTAAATTCCATACAAAATCCTCAAAAATCACTGAAAATTAAGTATATATAGTTTTTTTTTTGATTTTTCAACAAAATTGTTACATATTGTCAATTTAATCTAGGTGCATTTGTAAAGTATTAATAATTAGTAATAAAATTTATGTTTTCAGTGATATACATATATATTTTCAAATTAGTTTGTTGGAAATCCAACACATTTTTTAAACAAACCTGCAAAATATTTTATATGTATACATATAATATTGACTAATAACAAGCTTTAATGAAATTATATAACTTTACTAGTAAAGTTCATTTTTATTTTGAAACAGTTTATGTTTACCAAAAAAAATGTTAATTATTAATTAGGTATATTTTCTTAAAATTCAAATATTGAAGTAAAATTTCATATCGTTTTAATCATTAGAAAACACAGATTTTGAAACTGACATTCAAAATTTGTTTATTCTAATATTTAAACAATCATATTTGTTGTTAAATACTTCATTTACTATACATTAAGCAAACAATAGGGAATGCTCCCCGGGTGGTAAAAAGTCATTAGAAAGACATCAAGTGACCGCTGGACGGAGTTCAGTACCTTTTTAGTGTCCCAACTGACCGCCGGACGGAATTCGAGTAGTCCGCATTGAAATGTTCAATTTTCTTAATGCCATATTCTATGCTTTTTAATCAACCTCTTTTTACCGAGGAGCTAGAAATCTGAAATTGCCCACAAGGGACATTATAATGTTGATATTTAAATATTATATTTAGAATATCCAATCACCTGAAAACTATACCTAGGTCCCTTTTAACTTTCGGTAATAATGCAATTTAATCGAATATGTTATATATGGGCAAGACTCCGTCAAAAAAAAAGCGATATGCAAGTTAGTCATTTTTTATTAACAATTCATAATGAAAGTGGCTCTTATGGTTTTCAGGGTTAAGCCCTTTTCGAAATTCACGTTTCATATAATATATTTTTTATATAATCTAAAGTTAAAAATATACCCTTATAAAATATAAGCATAAAAAATAAAATGTTATGAGTCGAAAACGAAATTGAGAGCCTTTTCGTTTCAGGCGTAAAAGGTATGAAGCCCTTGTTTTTGTTTAGTAATACTATTAAACCTATTTTGCACAAATGTATTTTAAGCTAAAAGTACACGATTTTATACGGAAAAAAATTATTCATGAATAAGTACGGAACTTATTTATAAGTTTGAGGCAATAGAGAAAATTTCACGATTCTTGATGAACTTTCATAAGTTCGAATCTTTCAGCTTCGGATTTTTCTGTTTTAGATTGAAAATAAAAATTAACCGGACAGACAAAAGTCAAAATATCAATTTTATTTTATATGTCTAATCTATAAGAATTTTTCAGGAACTAGTTCATCATTTACCTAAAATAGATAGGTTTGAATTATTACTGAATTACCTTCCTTGTCCCAAACTCAAGTACGAAGTTCCCGAATATTTCATGAATTATTTATTTCCGTGTATACTTTAAGGAGGAATCGGACGAATAATCGGAACAAAAGTTAGTTCAAATGAATAATTTTGATTTTTGATATAGAAGACACATAAGATAATGAAATTTTTTTTAGTGAAAGTGTCGACACTTGTATTTTTTACAAAATGAACTATTAAAAATTGCAATTTGATGAAAATTAAAACAAAATTGACGTTAATCTGGGTTAATTTGAACCTCAAATTGAATTATCGTTTCCAACGTCAATTTTTTTTACTTTTCATCAAAATGAATTTTTAACGGCTCGTTTTGTAAAAAATACAAGTGTCCACACTTTCACTAAAAAAAATTTCATTAACTTATGTGTCATCTATATCAAAAATCAAAATTATTCATTTGGACTAGCTTTTGTTCCGATTGTTTGTCCGATTCCTCCTTAATAAGTAAGGAAAGTTACATGTTAAAAAGGTTGAAGTATTTTCATGTGATAAAAGCTAGATTTTTTCCGTGTCGTTTATTCCAAATTTTACTCCCTTTGAAGGTACCGTCCCATGTCGGCGTAAAACCGTCGTCGAAAAGCGTAAAGCATGCGATAGAAAGAGAAGAGCAGATATCATCTCCCTTACTAACATGTTTTTCGTTTTCCGCCAACGCTTCTCCGCCGACATAGAACAGTATCTTTATATAGTTGTGCAGAAAAAATACTATTTATAATCATATTTCAATCCTTAGCCAATATATTAATAGAAATTGTAATAATAAATATAGGTAACCACAATTTATATTTGGGTTTTTCAAAATATCCTTTCATATATTCACAGATAGCACCGTTTTTTGGAGTACGTTAACTTTAAATTTCTCCCGATTTAAAATTTTCCAATGAAATTTGAAGTAATTTGGAATAAGTTAGAAACTTAAAATCAAAAAACATTTTAAGTTAACTTCCTAAAAAAACGGTGTTACCCGGAAGGAGCATGAATATTCCCTGAAACCCATTTAGCCTAAATCCCATTTAACCTAAAACCATTTAACCTAAAACCATTTAACCTAAAATGCATTTAGCCTAAACTGAATTCAACCTAAATCCCATTTAACCTAAATTCAATTTAACCTAAAACGTATTTAACCTAAATCTCATTTAACCTAAATCTCATTTAACCTAAAATGCATTTAATCTAAAATGCATTCAGCCTAACTTTCATTTAAACTAAATTTTATTAAACCTGAAATGCATTTAGCATAAAAAGCATTTAGCCTAAACTGCACTCAACCTAAATCCCACTTAACTAAAATTCTATTTAACCTAAATCCCATTTAACCTAAAATGTATTTAACCTAAATCTCATTTAACCTAAAATGCATTTATTCTAAAATGCATTCAGCCTAAATTTCATTTAATCTAAATCACAATAAATCTAAAATGCATTTAGCCTAAAACCCACTTAACCTAAATTTCATTTAATCTAAATTCCATTTATCCTAAAACGCATACAGCCTAAAATCCACTTAACTTAAATTCCATTTAACATAAATCCCATTTAACTAAAAATGTCTTTAACATAAATCTCATCCCTGCTAAAAAATCCGGACGAAATCCGGATGAATTCCGGACGAATTCCAGACAAAATTCCGGACAAGTCCGGATTAATTCCGGATCTGGAATTAGTCCGAAAGTGTCCGATTTAACGTAGGTTTTTGGCACGGAATTTAGTCCGGTCTTATCCGAAATAAATCCGGCCGTATACAATCCGGATATAGTCCGGTACAGTCTGGAACAAATCTGGTCCGAAGTGTTGTTTAAATCCGAAAGTAGTCCGGTACAGTCCGGAACAAATCTGGTCCGGAGCGTTGTTTAAATCCGAATGTAGTCCGGTACAGTCCGGAACAAATACGGTCCTAATCGTTGGTTAAATCCGGATGTAGTCCGGTAGAGTCCGGAACTAATCTGGTTAAACTTTTTTTGTAATCCGGATTTAGTCCGGCTTCATCCGGAATTAGTCGGAAAAGCAAAAAAAAATTTTTTTTAATTGTTTAAGTCATTTTTAAACAATGTTTGGAACTTAACATTACACAAATATTCATACATATATTACAACGATTATATACAACAGTTATATTAAAGAAGAAAAATCGCACGCATGAGGGGAATCGAACAAGGGATGTTACGCACGCAACGCAGAACCTAAACCGACTGAGCTATACGAGCTCTGAGGTTCAACTTGTTAAATCAAACATACATGTAATCTGTGGATTAAATCCGGAAAGAGTCCGGTAAAGTACGGATATAATCCGTCACTAATTCTTAATTCCAAATAGAACCCGGAGTATGTACGAAAATAATCCGACATTCGTTTTACAATCCGGAAAGAGTCCGGTACAGTACGGATATAATCCGGCACACGTTTCAAATCCGGAAAGAGTCTGGTTTAGTATGAAAATAATACGGCAATCGCTTTCACATTCGGATAGCGTCTGGTTCAGTATGAAAATAATCCAGCATTCTTTTTATAATTCTAAAAGAGTACGGCAAAGTACGGACATAATCGGGCACTCGTTTTTAAATCCGGATAGAGTTCACTTTATTACACGGTAACAAGGGACATATAGAAAATACAGTAGGACCCACGTATATCGGACCCTATATATCGGATTCCCGCTTATATCAGATATTTTTGCCGGTCCCTTGAATTTAAATATAATGAATTTTTACCCGAATAAATAGAATTCCTGCTTATATCGAAAAAAATTCTCAGACCCTTGGAATCTGATATGTGAGGGTTTTACTGCAAATAAAAAATGGATTCGGAATCTATTTATAGCTCAAGTGTGAAATCCGTTTTTAGACCGGTCAAGTTCGGCAACTATCCGGCACAAACTTTACAATCCATTTTAAGTCAAGTTTTATCTGGAATTAGTCCGACAATTCATTTAGATATTATTTTTAGTTAAAGTTAAGTCCGTTTTTAGTCCGGTCACGTCCAGAAACTGTCAGGTACAAATTTCACAATCCGCTTTAAGTCTGGTTTAGTCTGGAATTTATCCGGTACTTAATTCCGAATTTACTTATAGTCTAACTAAAATCCGTTTTTCGTCCGTTCACATCCGAAAATTGTACGGCAGTCAATTCCGAAATTATTAATGGTCTAACTGAAATCCGTTTTTTGTAATCTGTTTTTTTTTGTCCAAATGTTACTTTTATTTATTATCATTTTCATTACAACGACACATCACGACATGGCTAAACGACCTCAAGAAAAAATTGTTTTAAAAAATGTGTTTCCTATTTTCTTAATAAATCGTACTATAATCTAGATTTAAAAACATGTGACGGATAAAAACAGTATTTGTCTGGCTTCTCCGGATCGCAAAAAGAATGCAGGAATATTTTTGCACTAAACAGGACTCTTTCTGGATTTAAAAACGAGTACTGGATTATACCCAAACTTCACCAGACTCCTTGCCATTCACTTGACTCTTTCTGGATTGTAAAAGATATGCCAGACTTTTTCCGTATTCTGGTAAAAAGGGCGAAATAAAAAATAGTTAAAAAGATGGAGATGTTCTTAGAAAATGCAGCGAGCCAATTTAACTGACGAAAATTCAGAATCTTTTGAACCGAAAGTAAAAGAAAATCATTCAGAAATTGAATTATTTTTAATGCAACTATTTTCCGACTTCCTATAATTAAAAGCAATAAAATTTTCTATTTTTCTAAGATCCATTGCAAATTTTTTTAGATGTCACCATCCAATAAACATTAGGGAATTATAAAAACATTTCAGATTCCTAATTTCCTTTAATTAGCTCAAATCGCTACTAACAGAAAATGAATGCTTTTGCAGATATTTTACTGCTTTCAGACAGGATTAAAAAACAGAAAAGTCGCATATAAAATATAATTGAATGTTCCGCATGTTCTAAGAAAATTTCCAAATCAATGAATCTCCAAAATCACCGGAATCCGGAGGTGAGCGAACGGGGAAGGGAAAATAGGATGACTATAAATAATTTCGGAATTGACAGCCGAACTAATTCCAGACTAAACCAGACTTAAAACGGATTTAAAATTTATGCCGAACTACTGCCGGATGTGACCGGACTAGAATCGGATTTCACTTAGACCATAAATAATTTCGGAATTGACTGCCGGACTAATTCCAGATAAAACCAGACTTAAAGTAGATTGTGAATTTTGTGCCAGACAGTTGCGGACTTGACCAGACTTAAAACGGACTTAACTTTCACTAACATTAATTTCTAAATGGACTGCCGGACTAATTACAGATAAATCCAGATTTAAAACGGATTGTGATTTTTATGCCAGACAGTTTCCGGACGCGTCCGTACTAAAAACGGAGTTCTCTCTAACTAAAAATAATTTCTGAATCTACTGCCGGACTAATTCCAGTTAAAACCAGAACTTAAAACGGATTTAAAATTTATGCCGGACAACTGCCGGATGTGACCGGACTAGAATCGGATTTAAAATTTATGCCGGATAACTGCCAGATGTGAACGGACTAGAATCGGATTTCACTTAGACCATAAATAATTTCGGAATTGACTGCCGGACTAATTCCAGATAAAACCAGACCTTAAACGGATTTAAAATGTATGCCGGACAACTGCCGGATGTGACCGGACTAGAATCGGATTTCACTTAGACCATAAATAATTTCGGAATTGACTGCCGGACTAATTCCAGATAGAACCAGACATAAAGCGGATTTAAAATTTTTGCCGGATAACTGCCAGATGTGAATAGACTAGAATCGAATTTCACTCAGACTATAAATAATTTCGGAATTTATTTCCGGACTAATTCCAGATAAAATCAGACTTAAAACGGATTTAAAATTTATGCCGGACAACTGCCGGATGTAAACAGACTAGAATCAGATTTTACTTAGACTATAAATAATTTCGGAATTGACTGCTGGACTAATTCCAGATTCAACCAGACTTTAAACAGATTTAAAATTGATGCCAGACAACTGCCGGATGTAAACGGACTAGAATCGGATTTTTCTTAGACTATACATAATTTCGGAATTGACTGCCGGACCTATTCCAGATAAAATCAGACTAAAAACGGATTTAAATTTTATGCCGGACATCTGGCAGATGTGAACGGACTAGAATCGGATTTCACTTAGGCTATATATAATTTCGGAATTGACTCTGGACTAATTCCAGATGAAACCAGACTTAAAGCATATTGTGAATTTTGTGCCGGACAGTTGCCGGACTTGACAAGTCTTAAAACGGTCTTAACTTTTACTAACATTAATTTCTAAATGGACTGCAGGACTAATTCCAGATAAATCCAGATTCAAAACGGATTGTGATTTTTGTGCCAGACAGTTTCCGGACGTGTATATACTAAAAACGGAGTTCTCTCTATAACTAAAAATATTTTCTGAATCGACTGCCGGACTAATTCCAGTTAAAACCAGACTTAAAACGGATTTAAAATTTATGCCGGACAACTGCCGCATGTGACCGGACTTGAATCGGATGTCACTTAGACCATAAATAATTTCGGAATTGACTTCCCGGACTAATTCAAGATAAAACCAGACTTAAAACGGATTTAAAATTTATGCCGGACAACTGCCGGATGTGATCGGACTAGAATCGGATTTCACTTAGACCATAAATAATTTCGAATTGACTTCCCGGACTAATTCAAGATAAAACCAGACTTAAAACGGATTTAAAATTTATGCCGGACAACTGCCGGATGTGACCGGACTAGAATCGGATTTCACTTAGACCATAAATAATTTCGAATTGACTTCCCGGACTAATTCAAGATAAAACCAGACTTAAAACGGATTTAAAATTTATGCCGGACAACTGCCGGATGTGACCGGACTAGAATCGGATTTCACTTAGACTATACATAATTTCGGAATTGACTGCCGGACCTATTCCAGATAAAATCAGACTAAAAACGGATTTAAATTTTATGCCGGACAACTACCAGATGTGAACGGACTAGAATCGGATTTCACTAAGTCTATACATATAATTTCGGATTTGACTGCTGGACTAATTCCAGATAAAACCAGACTTAAAACGGATTTAAAATTTATGCCGGATAACTGCCAGATGTGAATAGACTAGAATCGGATTTCACTTAGACTATAAATAATTTCGGAATTGACTTCCGGACTAATTCCAGATAAAATCGGTCTTAAAACGGATTTAAAATTTATGCCGGACAACTGCCGGATGTAAACGGACTTGTATTAGATATTACTTTGACTATAAATAATTTCGGAATTGACTGTTGGAGTAATTCCAGATAAAACCAGACTTAAAACGAATTTTTAATTTGGTCGGGTTAATTTTCGGATGTGAACTGAGGACAAACGGATTTCACTCAGACTATAAATAATTTTATACATGACTGCCAGACAAATTCCAGACTAAACCAGACTTGAAACGGATTTAAAATTTATACCGGACAACTGCCAGATGTGAACAGACTAGAATTGGTTTTTACTTACACTATAAATAATTTCAGAGTTGACTGCCGGACTAATTCCAGGTAAAACCAGACTTAAAACGGATTTAAAATTTATGCCGGACAACTTCCGGATGTTAACGGACTAGAATCTGATTTCACTTAGGCTATAAATAATTTCGGAATTGACTCCCGGACTAATTCCAGATAAAACCAGATTTTAAGCAGATTGTGAATTTTGTGCCAGACAGTTGCCGGACTTGACCAGTCTTAAAACGGTCTTAACTTTTACTAACATTAATTTCTAAATGGACTGCCGGACTAATTCCAGATAAATCCAGACTTAAAACGGATTGTGATTTTTGTGCCAGACAGTTTCCGGACGTGTCCGTACTAAAAACGGACTTCTCTCTAACTAAAAATAATTTCTGAATCGAATGCCGGACTAATTCTAGTTAAAACCAGACTTAAAGCGGATTTTAAATTTTGTGTCGGACAGTTTCCGGACGTGACCGGCCAAAAAACGGACTTCACTTTGATTATAAATAATTTCAAAATCAATTGCCGGACAAGATTCGGACTATTCCGGATTAATTTCAGATCAAATTTTTTGTGTCTGACAAATTTCGGACTAATTCGGATCATTTCCGGACACATTTCGGATCAATTCCAGATAAGACCGGACTGTTTTGTCTGGAATTTGTCCGGAATTCGTACGGAATTAGTCCGGATTTTTTAGTAGGGATTTAACTTCAAATGCATTCAGCATAAATTTCATTTAACCTAAATCCCATTTAATCTAAATCCCATTTAATCTAAATTCCATTTAACCTAAAACTCACTTAACCTAAATTCCAGTTAACCTAAATCCCATTTAACCTAAAAAGTATTTAACATAAATCTCATTTAACCTCAAATGCATTTAATCTGCAATGCATTCAGCCTAAATCCCATTTAACAAAAATTCCATTAAACCTAAATTCCATTTAACATAAATTCGATTCTGCCTAAAATGCATTTACCCTAAATTTTATTAAACCTAAATTCCAATTAACCTAAAAGCCACTTAACCTAAATTCCATGTAACCTAAATCCTATTTAACCTAAATATCATTTAACCTAAATCCCATTTTACCTAAAATGCATTCAGCCTAAATTCCATTTAACATAATCCCATTTAACCTAATATGCATTTAGCCTAAATTTTATTTAACCTAAATTCCATTTAACCTAAATCACATTAAACCTAAAAAGCATTTAGCCTAAGTTTCATTTTACCTAAAATGTATTCAGCCTAGAACTCATTTAACCTAAATTCTATTTAACCTAAATTCCACTTAACCTAAATCCCATTTTACCTAAAATGCATTTAGCCTAAAGCCCATTTACCCTAAAATGCATTCAGTCTAAATTTAACTTTACCTAAATTGCATTTAGCCTAAAACCACTTATCCTAAATCGCAACTTAGGTAAAGTGAAATTTAGGCTGAATACATTTTAGGTTAGATGAGCTTTAGGCTGAATGCATTTTAGGTAAAATGGAATTAGGTTAAATGGTTTTTTGTATAAATGAAATTTAGGATAAATAAAATTTAGGCTCACTGCATTTTAGGCAGAATGGAATTTAGGTTAAATGAAATTTAGGCTTAATGCATTTTAGCTTAAATGAGATTTATGTTAAATACATTTTAGGTTAAATGGGATTGAGGTTAAGTGGATTTTAAGCTGAATGCATTTTAGGATAAATGGGATTTAGGTTAAATGATATTTAGGTTTAATGAAATTTAGGCGGAATGCATTTCAGGTTAAATGAAATTTTGGTTAAATCGAATTTAGGCTGAATGCATTTTAGGTTAAATTGGATTTTGGTTTAATGTAATTTAGGTTAAATGGAATTTAGGTAAAATAGGATTTAGGTTTAATGACATTTAGATTGAATACTTTTTATTTTAAATAAAATTTAGGCCTTTCACGTAGCACTCCACTTTTTAATATTTTTTTAAAATTCCTTTTGGAATCGTTAGGTTGACGTTTGGTGATCGTTAGGTGGTAGTTTTTGTCGTTTGGTGGTTTGAAATAGAAAAACTACAGTAGTTTTAAAAATTTGAGTGCTAACTTCACGTAGCACTCCACTTTTTAATATTTTTTGAAAATTCCTTTTGGAATCGTTAGGTTGACGTTTGGTGGTCATTAGGTGGTAGTTTTTGACATTTGGTGGTCAACATTTTACCCAAGCAGCACGTAATATTACATGAATATCACAGTGACATCATATTGTAATATTGGTAATATTACGGGGTGATATTACAGTGATATTGACGTGATATTGAAATGTCCGCCTCAAGGTAATATTACAAGTAATATTACAGTAATATTACAAATATTTATTTATTTAAATATTTATTTTACATTAAATAAAATATTTTAAAAAAACCCGGCTCACACGGGGTTCGAACACGCAACGTTCGACACGACGTGAATACGCCTTGCACCTCTCGGCCATCTAGATCTTGGAATGTATTTCAGAAAGTGTTCTTCATGTAGTACCTTAAATTCTCTTTGGTACAATATGAAGAACACTTTCTGAAGTATATTCCAAGAGCTAGATGGCCGAGAGGTACAAGGCGTATTCACGTCGTGTCGAACGTTGCGTGTTCGAACCCCGTGTGAGCCGGGTTTTTTTAAAATATTTTATTTAATGTAAAATAAATATTTAAATAAATAAATCTTTGTAATATTACCGTAATATTACTTGTAATATTACCTTGAGGCGAACATTTCAATATCACGTCAATATCACAGTAATATCACCCCGTAATATTACGAATATTACAATATGATGTCACTGTGATATTCATGTAATATTACGTGCTGCTTGGGTACGAGACCTTATTACGATAAAAGGTGTTAATTTCAATTAAATATTAGAAATCAATTTTAAATTTTAATAAAAAGAACTTCTCTAAATTAAATTTTGAATCTTAAAAGATGTAAAATTATTTAAAAAATTCAATTGGAAACTTGGAATTCAAATTAAAAAATAATTTAATTATGTATATTACATATATTTTCAAAATGTAAAAAATGTACTAAAAAGATTTAATCAATTATATTAATTTTTTCTTAATTTCAAAAATTAATTCCAATCAAATTAGATTAATGTAATCTATTAATAAAATCGAATTTTTAATTAAATCTTAAAAATAATTTTACATTTAAAAAACACGTTTCATTTTAAATTACATTTTAAATCTTAAATTATCTAAAATTTATTATTTGCTTTAAAAGATTAAGTGAAATATTAAAATTAAATTAAGATAATTAAATGATATTTATTATATTTTCAACTTTTAAAATATAATTAAAACTTAGAGCATGTGGAAAAAACGTTAAATGAAGGCAAAATACATACAAAATTATATACACCCCGCAATTATTCAAGACGATAACAAGGGTTAACTAACCCTAAGTCCTTAAAAGTCACCCTTCAAAAAAATAATCAAAAATAATTATAAAAAATATTATTAATTTCTACAAAAAAATTATGATCGAGTTCTAAAGCCGTGGGAAATACGTTTAAGGATATCCCCTAAACATGCAAGATAATAACGAGAGTTAACTACCCTCAAAAGCAACCCCTAAGAAAAATAATAGAAAATAGTTCTAAAAAATGTTATCACTTTCCACAAAAAAAATTAGTAGCAAGTTCTAAAATCATTGAAGTTATCTAAGAGAAACACCCCTAGTTATCCAAGATGGTAACCAGGGTCAACTATCCCCCAAAAGTCATCTTAGGTAAAATAAACCAAAATAACTAAAAAATATTATCATTTTACACAAAAAATGTTGATCAAGTTGTAATTCCAAGAAAGATACGTAATAGGATATACACTAGTTATCCAAGATTAGAACAAAATAAATTTTTATAACAACAAAATAATTTTATAACTACCTCAAACACTCATCCCTTATAAACAAAATACCGGGAAAGTGCGAGTCGGACTCGCGCACAGAGGGTTCCGTACACGAACGTAAAATGAATTGAAAATTTTTTTTTATTTATTTTTAACGATTCATTTCAATTATTTATTAGATATTTATTATTTGGATTATTTGAATAATAATAAATTAAAATCATAATTTTTTTACTTTTATTAAAATTTAAGTATAAACTTAAGCATTTTTATAAGAATAAAAATTTGCAATCAAATAGACTGAGCTTTTTTATATAATTTTTAATTTTAAAGCCAACAAAATTTTTTTTATTTAATTTTTTTAAATTTTTAAAGTAATTTAAACATAAAAATAAACATTTTGTACAAAAAAATAATCTGAACCTGTGGAATATTGTAGCTGTTTAGAAAGAAAAAAATTTTTTTTGGTTAAATTTCAATTTTTCGAAGTAATTGCTATGATATTAAATTTAAACCACAATTTTTATAGGTTTATAAAATTCGGCATAAAATTACACATTTTTGCCAATTCCCAACCTTTCAGGATAAATACGCTAAGCTCTAGCATAGGGGTATTTTGTCATTTTTCAACTTTTCATTAATAACATTTGAAAACTAAGTCCAACAATGTTCGCTATATTTTTCCTGTAATCTACACGTAAAAATATCTAGGAAAACCAAATTTCAAACCTCTAGGTCAAATAGTTTGGAAGATAAGGGAGGAGACACATTTTTTTTAAAAAAAAGTTTTTCCTTGACAACGCTATGACTATCAACTCCAATCATATTCTCTATATTTTTCCTGTACTCTACTCGCGAAAATACATATGTGTACCAATTTTTAATACTCTAGGTCAAATAGTTTGGGAGATAAGGGGGGTGGGGGGTAAATAGGAATTTTAATGCATTTTTTGAAAAAAATCTAGTTATTTTCTTCACAACGCTATAACCATCACGTTCAATCATGTTCGCTATATTTTTCCTGTAATCTACACGTGAAATACATAAGTGTACCAAATTTCAACTCTCTATCTCAAATAGTTTAACCGTTAGGGGGGTGGGGGGTAATGGTTTTGGGCGACGGACAAACGAGTGAAAACATAAGGGTTCCGGATTTGACACTTTGTGTCCGGAACCCTAAAAACCAAAAATAATCCCAGCAAAATATGTTTTTAAAAGCTGATCATATTTTTTTGTAAAAAATGGTAATGTAATGAAGAATTTTTTTAAAATTTTTTTCATAAGGGTAGCTTTTAAGACTATGTTAACTATTTTTATCTACTAGAAAACTAAAGGAGTTCCTTTTAGATAACTTTTATGATTTTAAAACTTCGTACTAATTTTTTTTGTGGAAAATGAATTATTTTCGATTATTCTACTGAGGGGTGGCTTTTAAGGGTAGTTAACCCCTTTTATCCGCTTAAGGACGTTGGAACCCGAAGCTAAGAGTGAAGCTCTCAAACCCGAAGCTTTTTCCTCCTTTGCTCGAAAATTTCCCTTTTATGAATTTTTTTTAGAAACACTGGACACTTTTTCAAAAAAAGGGCTATGGTAGACAAAAGTATTTGAGACAAGGAATTTTTTAAACATTTGTTTTATGCAAACAAATGTGCCTACAAGCGTCAAAATTAACTCCCGTTTTGACATTGCAAGATTTTCCGTAAAAGATGGCCGCCGCCATCTCACTTGAGGCCCATGCATGAAGACTAGAATAAGGAGGTGAAATGAGTGGAGTGGGGGTGTCCACAGAAGCAGGCCAAACAGTAGGCGCCTCTTTTCGGTTCGGGCTTTGCTCAGTAACGAATTTGAGTTTTCTGCGCACGAAGAGGGAGAAGGGAGAAGCAGCTGTTGATCAGCTCGCTTTTCCCTTCTCTTGTTTCTCCCTCTTACGTGCGCAGAAAACTAAAATTCGTTACTGAGCAAAGCCCGAACCAAAAAGAGGCGCCTACTGGCTAGCCTGTTTGCCGCGCCACCGTTCCCTGTGGTAAAACTATCTAATTTCACCTCCTTATTCTAGTCTTCATGGGCCCATGTCACGTAGCCTGTGCCCAGCTGACGAGCGGCGGACATCTTTTACGGAAAATCTTGCAATGTCAAAACGGGAGTTAATTTTGACGCTTGTAGGCACATTTGTTTGCATAAAACAAATGTTTAAAAAATTCCTTATCTCAAATACTTTTGTCTACCATGGCCCTTTTTTTGAAAAAGTGTCCAGGGTTTCTAAAAAAAATTCATAAAAGGGAAATTTTCGAGCAAAGGAGGAAAAAGTGTTTCTACGCCACTCTTAGCTTCGGGTTCCAACGTCCTTAAATAACTGAGGGAGTTCCCCTTAGATAACTTCTATGGTTTTAGAATTTGCTACTAATTTCTTTTTGTGGAAAGTGATAACATTTTTCATAATTATTTTCGAATATTTTACTTAGGAGTGTCTTCTGAGGGTATTTAACCTCTTTTATCCTCTTGAATAATTAGGGGTGTTCCTCTTAGATAACTTCAATGATTTTAGAACTTGCTACTAATTTTTTTTGTAGAAAGTGATAACATTTTTCATAATTATTTTCGAATATTTTACTTAGGAGTGTCTTCTGAGGGTATTTAACCTCTTTTATCCTCTTGAATAATTAGGGGTGTTCCTCTCAGATAACTTCAATGATTTTAGAACTTGCTACTAATTTTTTTTGTGGAAAGTGATAACATTTTTTAGAACTATTTTCTATTATTTTTCTTAGGGGTTGCTTTTGAGGGTAGTTAACTCTCGTTATTATCTTGCATGTTTAGGGGATATCCTTAAACGTATTTCCCACGGCTTTAGAACTCGATCATAATTTTTTTGTAGAAATTAATATTTTTTATAATTATTTTTGATTATTTTTTTTAAGGACTTAGGGTTAGTTAACCCTATTTATCGTCTTAAATAATTGCGGGGTGTGTATAATTTTGTATGTATTTTGCCTTCATTTAACGTTTTTTCCACATGCTCTTAGTTTTAATTATATTTTAAATGTGGAAAATATAATAAATATCATTTAATTATCATTTAATTAATTAATTAATTATCATTTAATCTTTTAAAGCAAATAATAAATTTTAGATAATTTAAGATTCAAAGTGTAATTTAAAATGAAACGTATTTTTTAAATGTAAAATTATTTTAAGATTTAATTCAAAATTCGATTTTATTAATAGATTACATTAATCTAATTTGATTGGAATTAATTTTTGAAATTAAGAAATAACTAATATAATTGATTAATTCCCGTAAGTTGAGGCAAGACATCGTCTAGACTCTAGACGATAGCGAAGGGGGAAATTCTAAAAGGAATTTTCAAAAAATATTAAAAAGTGAAATGTTACGTGGAGTTTGCACTGAAATTTTAATACTACTTTCATAAATATAAAGAAATGTAATCCTTATAAAATGTTTTCTCTTTTGCTAAATGTAAAACATGAAACAAATTAATTAATTATTATTTATTTTTTTATTTTTCTATTTCAAACCAGCAAACGACAAAAACTACCACCTAACGACCACCTAACGATTCCATATAAAAAAAAGTTTGTTTTTTAATACCTCGAGTGCTAACTTCACAGACGTTATGCTGAATGCATTTTAGATTAAATGCATTTTAGGCGTAAAGGGCATTAGGCTGAATGCATTTTAGGTAAAATGGGATTTAGGTTTAAGGACGTTGGAACCCGAAGCTGAGAGTGGCGTAGAAACACTTTTTCCTCCTTTGCTCGAAAATTATCCTTTTATGAATTTTTTTTAAAAACACTGAACACTTTTTCAAAAAAAGGGCTATGGTAGACAAAAGTATTTGAGATAATGAATTTTTTTAACATTTGTTTTGTGCAAACAAATGTGCCTACGAGCGTCAAAATTAACTCCCGTTTTGACATTGCAAGATTTTCCGTAAAAGATGGCCGCCGCTCGTCAGCTGGGCACGGGCTACGTGACTTGGGCCTCAAGTGAGATGGCGGCGGCCATCTTTTACGGAAAATCTTGCAATGTCAAAACGGGAGTTAATTTTGACGCTTGTAGGCACATTTGTTTGCAAAAAACAAATGTTTAAAAAATTCCTTATCTGAAATACTTTTGTCTACCATAGCCCTTTTTTTGAAAAAGTGTCCAGCAGTGTTTTTAAAAAAAATTCATAAAAGGGAAATTTTTGAGCAAAGGAGGAAAAAGTGTTTCTACGCCACTCTCAGCTTCGGGTTCCAACGTCCTTAATGGAATTTAGGTTAAATGGGGTTTAAGCTAAATGCAATTTAGGATACATGAAATTTAGGCTGATTGCATTGTAGATAAAATGAAATTTGAGTTAAATGGGTTTTAGGTTAAATGGGATTTAGGTTAAATAGAATTTAGGTTAAATGGGATTTAGGTTGAATGCACTTTAGGCTTAATGCTTTTTAGGCTAAATGCATTTTAGGTTACATGAGATTTAGGTTAAATGAAATTTAGGTTGAATGCATTTTAGATTAAATGCATTTTAGCTTAAATGAGATTTAGGTTAAATAATTTTTGGGTTAAATGGGATTTAGGCTTAATGCTTTTGAGGCTTAATGCATTTTAGGTTAAATGGTTTTAGGTTAAATGGGATTTAGGCTAAATGGGTTTTAGGGAATGTTCATGCGCCTCTTACCCGGGCTACAATATAGGTATTCTGAGCTCAGTTCAGTGTTTATTTTAAAGTTATGAATTTTTTAGATTTGGTCATGTTTTTATGGCTGAAACTGGAACATCTGTTGGCGAAATTTCAGGTCAAAGCAAATCGATCAATTCTTGTGATTTTAGACCTTCGAGACCATTCAGACTAATTACGGGAAGCGAAGATAATACAATTGCTGTTTTCGAAGGTCCACCATTCAAATTTAAGTGCGTTTTTTGCATTAATTTAGTTGTAAAATTATTAAATAAAATTGCGCTTCCTTTTTTCTAGCTCCATTGGTTATTGATATGATTTTGACTTTTAATTTAGAATGACTAAACAAGATCACAGTCGATTTGTTCAGGCAGTGCGGTACTCACCGTCTGGAAATCTTTTTGCTTCTGCAGGATTTGATGGAAAAGTATTCATTTACGATGGAGTGACTTCAGAAATAATTGGAGAACTTGGTTCTCCAGCTCATCAAGGCGGAGTTTATGGGGTCAGCAATTTTAATTTAAGTAAAATAATTGAATAGTTGTTGAAAAATTGTATAATTGAGTTTTGAACAGGTTGCATGGAAACCAGATGGTACACAGTTATTAACAGCGTCTGGTGATAAAACTTGCAAATTGTGGGACGTTGAAAGTCGATCTATTATTAGTGAATTTAATATGGGAATGACAGTTGATGACCAACAAGTAGGTCTTCATAAATAATTGCTCTTGTCAAGTTTAAGTAAAAACAAAGGTCCAGGATAAAAAATTTTGTTGTAATGTTGTTTATAAAATTCATTGTTCAATATTTTAGGTAAGTTGTTTATGGCAAGGAAATCATTTGCTAACAGTTTCTCTCAGTGGATTTATAAACTATCTCAACGTTGACGATCCTGCCAAATTACTTCGAATAATAAAGGGACATAATAAACCAATCACAGTGTTAGCTCTGAGTCCTGATAGAAATACAATTTATACTGGATCTCATGATGGATACATTACAAATTGGAATGCCACTAGTGGAGAAAATAATAGAGTCAAAGGACAAGGTCATGGAAATCAAATTAATGGAATGAAAGCAGCCAATAATTATTTGTACACTGCTGGAATAGATGACACTTTCCGAGTTGTTGATATTGCAACTAATTCCTATATTGAGTCTGCTTCCATAAAATTAGATTCTCAACCTCACGGTCTTGATATATACGGAGATATTGTTGTTATAGCATCTGTTAAACAGGTATTCTTAATTTAAGCATTATTAAACAAATTATTATTGGTTATAACGCAGAGAAAAAAAATTTTCAAAGGAACTATTGGAAAAACTTGATTTTCGTGATACGTGCCTTCAAGCTGATTTTAGGTATTACAATTGTTTATTTTTTACAGTTAACTGTCATTCAAAATGGAAAGAAAGTATTAAGTTTTCCTGTTGAATATGAGCCATCGTGTGTTACAATAAATCAGGAAAATGGAGAAGTAGCAGTGGGTTCGGCTACTGATAATAAAGTTCATGTTTATACCTTAGAAGGTACACAATTATCTGCAAAGACTGAATTGGAACACTTAGGTGCAGTTACAGATGTTGCCTATAGTCCGGATAATAAGTATTTAGTAGCTTGTGATGCAAATAGAAAAGTTATTTTGTATTCCCTACCAGAATATAAGGTAATTTAAGCTTTTCATTATTATTTGAAATTTTTTATTTATTTTATTAATACATGTAATTTTCTTATTCGAATTTCTGTTCTTTGGATTTTTAGAAGGTGAGTTTCAAGTTAAGAGACTTAAAAAAGATATAATTATAATAACATAATTAATATTGATAATTTAAATACCGATTAAAATTTGCTAGTACTTACTATTTTTTAATATTAATTTGATTTTTGTAGTATGCACATAACAAAGAATGGGGCTTTCATAATGCGAGAGTTAATTCTGTCGCTTGGTCACCAGATTCAATTATGGTAGCAAGTGGTAGTCTGGATACGACTATCATAATTTGGAGTGTGACTAATCCGGCAAAACATACCATTGTCAAAAGTACGTATGATATTTTTATTTTACATAATACTTGACCCCTTTCCTATTGGAAAATCCTATTTTTAGTTTCCTATGGGACTCCACATAGATTCCTGAAGGATTCTTCTAGGAATATATATATAGGATCCCATGAAAAGAAAATTCGTTTGACTATCGAAATAGCAGTTTGGCAATCCTCGTGTTCAACCTGCTTTTCGACAAAAGGAAGGTTGGACAAGTTGTTTCACCTGCCTTGAGTTCTACTTGCTGAAATATTTCTCGGGACAGAAAAATAGGAAAAGACTATTCGATGTTATGAGAAATTGATATAATTAGTTAAATTAACAACTAGTAATACTAATGGTAATAATTACTATTAATAATAATAATTAATAAACTAATAAGTTAATTATATATCGAAAAAATCGATTGTTTTCTATTAACGCCAGGAAGAAAACAAAAGAAGCGCAAAATTTCAACGTTCCACCCAAAATTTTGAATCGGCAACATGAAATTTTTGGAAACGAATTTAGAAACATAAAAAACAGCTGATCTTTTTCAATTATAACAGTAGGAAGCAAGTTTAAAGGAACGACATGCTTGAAGTATGAATTAGGAATGTCTATTTCTTTTGAAAATATCTATTTCTGTCGAGTCTATTTAAATTAATTTGCTTTCTTACTTTGTGAATAAATCGCATGAAGCCATCGACCGCCGCTTTATAAAATTCATTTTCCACTTTTCCCACAGGTATTTGTACACATTATTCGTACATATTTAACTAATTATTTCAATTTCTCATACATATAATCGAATATTCTTTTTCTATTTCTTTGACTCGAGAATTATTTAGTCAAGTTGAACTCAAGATATATAGGCAGATTAAACAACTTGTCAAACCTTCCTTTTGTCGAAAAGCAGGTTGATCATGAGACTTGTCCAACCTACTTTTTCGCTAGACCAACAAATCTTTTTTTACTGGGATCCTATATAGGTTTTTATATTGGAAATTCCTATAGCAAAACATATCTCATTCCGTAGAATACATCAACGTCAGAGGAATTTGTAATTAAAATGAATTTCTATAAGGGTCAAAACACTGACTTTCGACCAAAGGTGGTCGCTGACATATTTTAAAAAATATTAAAACCTATATTATATCTATTATTGAAGTATCTAAATTCAACTTCTGAAGTTGTTGTAGCTAAATTTTTTATTTTAAACGCTTTTAATTCTGAAAAAAAACATTTAATTCCTGTGCTATAAAGAGAATACGTTTAATCAGTATCCAAATATTTATTTTCATTAATATAATTTTGTGTAAAATGAAAAATAATAGTAATAAAGTTAACTGAAAGTTGATAAAAAAAACTGTCAATTTTTATCACTTTTAAAAGTATATTTTTTAGAAATCTACTTAACAAATATTATTGAAACTTACCACAATGATTAATTTGTGTACTTTAAACGTATTTTCACTGGAAAGAAGACAAATATTTATTTTATTATTAAATAATTCCGTCTTGAAATTTCAAATTTAACCACAAAACACGCATTTTTGAACTTACCTAACTTTTTTCTGGATGAATTTAAAAAATTAAGACTTTCCACATATCTAAGTTTTAATAAAATCTACAACATATTAAATTTTTGCGAAGGTAAGTTGCTCGGTTTATGAATTATTTAAGTTTAAACTTTAATGAAGGAAAGTTTATTTTTTATATTTTAAAATACACTCTGAAGTTTGACAATTGATTATTGATTTTAAATTCAAAATTTTTGTTTATATTATGTCAGTTTATAACGATTAGTTTAGGTAACCTATTAATCAAAACATTAATTAAATCAAATAAGGTAAAAGACTTTATCGATTTCTCCGAGTCAGGATGTCAGGTATTATTATTTAAATAAAATAATACGTTTTTAATGTTTCGGTTGTCAATGCAACCTTCATCAGAACTGTGAATTTTATTTTGTAATTTAAAATTTATATAACAAAAGTATGGCGGAACGTAGAACAGTTAATATAATGGTACTTACTTCATATAATCACAAGATTTTCTTTATCAATTCGATAAAGTCTTTTACCTTATTTGAATCACACCGAGTGATAGAGTCATAATTTACAACTTTATTAATTAAATCAATTTTAAATAGTTTTAAATTTTGTGCATCGAGAAGTGCGAGAAAAGAAAAAACGTGTTTTTCAACTTTTCGAGGAATTAATGTAAAATAATAAAGTTTTTTTTAAAATTATATTGAAATTGTTCTTATTATATATTATTTATAATTTGTATAGTAATACATATAGTACATATTTAAAATTTTGTATTTTATTTATGACTTTATTCAAATTCATAATTATTTTCATTAATATTTATTATTTATTAAGGTTTATTAAATTATTAATTAACGGAGAGAAATATAGAATAAAAAATAAAACATATAGATTTCTTTTTCCTAATTATTTTAACAAATTAACATTGCAAATTGAAAATGTTGCTTATCATTAGTTGTTAAGATTTATTTTATTAATTATTATAAACTGACAAAATATAAATAAAAATTTTGAATTTAAAATCAATAATCGATTGTCAAACTTCAGAGTGTATTTTAAAATATAAAAAATAAACTTTCCTTCATTAAAGTTTAAACTTAAATAATTCATAAACCGAGCAACTTACCTTCGCAAAAATTTAATATGTTGTAGATTTTATTAAAACTTAGATATGTGGAAAGTCTTAATTTTTTAAATTCATCCAGAAAAAAGTTAGGTAAGTTCAAAAATGCGTGTTTTGTGGTTAAATTTGAAATTTCAAGACGGAATTATTTAATAATAAAATAAATATTTGTCTTCTTTCCAGTGAAAATACGTTTAAAGTACACAAATTAATCATTGTGGTAAGTTTGAATAATATTTGTTAAGTAGATTTCTAAAAAATAGACTTTTAAAAGTGATAAAAATTGACAGTTTTTTTATCAACTTTAAGTTAACTTTATTACTATTATTTTTCATTTTACACAAAATTATATTAATGAAAATAAATATTTGGATACTGATTAAACGTATTCTCTTTATAGCACAGGAATTAAATGTTTTTTTTCTGAATTAAAAGCGTTTAAAATAAGCATTAAAAACACCATTTTTTCTTGACACTTGCTCCTTTAATTACAATTTACGGCTAAAAAATAAAAAATTTAGCTACAACAACTTCAGAAGTTGAATTTAGATACTTCAATAATAGATATAATATAGGTTTTAATATTTTTTAAAATATGTCAGCGACCACCTTTGGTCGAAAGTCAGTGTTTTGACCCATAATCAATATTTTAAAATATTTTCAGACGCACATCCACAAAGTCAAATTACTCGAATTGTTTGGTTAGATGAAGAAACTTTGATTTCTGTTGGTCAAGACTGCAATACTAAAATATGGCGTGTAGAGAAGATTTAATCATTTTTTGAAGTATTATTTAAGTATTAACCATATTAGTTTCTCTGTTTATTTTTGTGGCTTAATAACTACAAAATGCATTTTATTTATTGATCTTGTAACTTGCAATTATTATACATATATTTTTAATACAATTCTTAATACACAAGCGACGTAATGTTTGATATTTAAAATAATAAACATCTTTTTAAATTTTATATATACCGTGAAACCTTGACTATCCAATCTAATTCGGGCAGGTCCTGATTCAGATAATTAATAGAAAGATGCTTCTTTTCATAAAAATAATATCAATAAAATCATCGATATTCTTGTTAACAACAAATATCCATTGGAATTGAGTCATAAACATATTCGTAACCGTTGCAAAAAAATTAAATACAAAACTATTAATAATGAAAAAACAACCAATTTCATTATTTATCAACGTCTTCCTAAAGTTTGTCTTCCTTTTAATAATAATTTTTATAAAATTTCGAATGTCTTGAAAGATTATAATATTTTATCTACAGTACGCTTCCATTTAATTGACCTCGTCGGGACCGGATGAAACATTTTAATTGACCCTTCCCACTCTTTACGCAAATACCAAAAACACTCTGCACGTAAGGGGAAAGGTGAGTGGTAGGGATAATTTTGTTCATTTAAAATGTACGAAAAAGTTCAAATAAAATGGTAGTTCATTTAAAATGGAGGTCAATTAAATGGAAGCGTACTGTATTCCAATGTTTTAACAAATCTTTAAGTCTGTTATAAGACTTGGTAAAGATGTTTCTGACAAATGGTCAAAAACCAATATTGTTTATATTAAATTCAACTGTAAGAACTGTCTTGCAACTTATACTGGTGAAACTAAACGAACTTTGCTAGAAAAAATTCGAAAACACAAAAAGGGTGAAGGTCCCGATTCTGTGGTAGAGGAACACCAATCAAAATTAGAACATACGTTTGACTTTGATTACGTCAAAATTATCGATTCTGAACAAGATTATGGAAAAAGACTTATTTCAGAAATGATACATATCAAAGGTTTTAATAATACGATTAATAAAAAAGAAGATATTTGTTTCCTTAGTAACAGATATTTTCCATTGTTGGGAAAGCTTAAATTCTAATTATTGTGTCCAGGGGCGGCTTTAGGCAAAGTGTTCGGGAGGGGCGATATATGGGATAGAAAGAGATAGCACCATAGTGCTATCTCTCTCTCTCTTATACAAATATAAGATTTTCGGGGGGGCGGTCGCCCCATTCGCCCCCCCCCCGTAAAACCGCCACTGATTATGTCTCATTGTTCTGATATCATTTAATTATAATTGTCGTCTATTTATTTATAAATTTATGACATTCACCACGGCGCTCTTGAAGCTAAGATAGGTCTTACAAAAATGATGATAAAAACAGCTTCTTTACCAAGTTTTGTACTTATTTGTAGGTTAAAAATCCGTTTTGACCGAAATCGTACCTGTTCCCGTTTTCGAGAAATTTGAAATTTCGTATTATTTAATAGATTTTTAAGATTTTAAAGATATTTTGTTTTAATTTTTATTTTTTTTTATTTTGAATAAAATATAATCTTAAACTGCATCTAACATTAAAAATTAATGTTAGTTTTAGTTAAGGTAACTGTCCAGTGTGTGGGAGTCAAAAAATCGATTCTTTTTTTATTACATTTTCTTAAAGAAAAACTTCATCAAAATATGTCCTCAAAATCCCAAACCAAAATTCGCAATACTTTTAATTTTGTCGCGAAAAGAAGAGAGAGCGCCGTGGCATGTATAGACGTGTTTTGACGCGCTGACAGCTTATTAACAAATTAACGTACATTATTTAAAAAAAAAATTGTATAGTTTAAGACGTCAATTAAAACATCAAAATTTTACATCCCCAGCAAAAACTATTTAATCGATTGAGAGATTTTATGATGAAAAAAGACGGATCTCCAAAACTTTTTTTCATAAGTTCGCTATTTTTTTGTTGCTATTTAAAACAGTGAATTTTATTGGTATCGCAGACTTAGATTGATGTCTATAAAATAATAATATCTTTGATTTTTTCATTTCCAGTGACTGCAAAAGGCCCCGGAATGTACCAAAAAATTAATGTTTTTTTCGAGAAGTCCATTTGGACAATAAAAATAAATAACAAATTAAAGTAAATTATTTTTAAACAATTTTTTTTTATATAGTTTAAGACCTCAATTAAAACATATCCAAATTTCGTTACGATCGCTTTTTATTTACCCGCTTAAAAAAATTCTGAAGAGAACTCTGTTTCATAAACAGTATTTTATTTCATGAAATTGTAAGGTCTCGTATGTTAAACCTTTATGTTAGATAAATAGTTTTCATGGGAACATTTTTATGTAAACATTATTTTAATAACAATGAAAAAAGTGTGAAAAGTTTGTTGGTTAAATGTAGGTACAATTGCAATCCGTTATTGGAGTAATAGTTAAACTAGATTGCCGAAGTACAAAAACAATTTAGCTCGTGCGAACAGAAAATTTAGGAAAAATATTTACCACCTCTTGCTATACTATCTAGCAGCCTTACCGATACAGTTTCATGTTGACAGTTCTGTTAGAAAGTTTAGGTGCCATGGCTATACATTATACCTGTAATGAGCAGAATGCATTGCTATATACTTTCAACATGGCGGTCCTTCAGTGTAAATCATATGTTCGTGCTATTTTTTACGCGTTGCGTTTCTATTTTCGAATAAAGTGGTTAGGTTAGTGATTAATGTGTTGGATGTGTTCCATTCGCAAAGTTCTGTGCAAGGATCTAATTGTTTTAATGTTTAAAGTTATTAATTGTGATTGGTTAGTGGCATATTTAAGTTTTAATTGTTTATGATCATTGTACCAGCTTCAATGTAATAGAAAGTACAAATTTTCAGTTTTTAAGTAGTCTATATACAAGTTTTATGAATTAAATAATTTCCTAAAAGATTTATGCTTTTATGGTACCTCAAATGCATTCAATAACGTTAATTTAAATAAAACAAATTATGCGATTATGTTAATTTATCTCGATTTAACTTGTAATATAGAATGTTGCAGATAACGCTTTTTTATTAATAAAGAAACAGTTTATTTGCAATTTTATATAAAAATAAACAAATATACGTGCACTAACTACAAAAATTTACAATAAAACCAACAATTATTATCAGTTAGAAAAATGATTTGAAAGATTGAAAGTGACATATTGTTTAATTCTAGTGAAACTACAAATATCTTTTATTAAAAGTCATAAGGTACTTTTAAATATAAAATCTTATAGTGATTTTTATTTACGGAAATTCATATTCATTAAATCTTTTACCTTAAAAGGTTTTGCATTGTTAAAATATATATTATTTTATATCTGTGAGATCAAATATGGCTATATAAACAAGAGAGTAATGTCATCTAGAAATTCTATCCACCACAGCTAGAAATGCTGTCAACATTAGCTAGACGTATTATCTAAAAAATGTTGCTAAAAGAATTTAGGAGCTACTCCTATATTATCTAGCTGTTATTCAGCTAAAAATATAGAATAACTGGTTAAATTTTTTAGGCAGAATAGATATATTTTTTCTGCAATATAATTTAGGTACCGCACCTAAACGTTTAGGTCAACGATATGGAGCGATATTATTTAGCTGTAACAGCCAGAATTCTTTGTAGTGTACCTATACATTTTTTTCAGTGTGTAAGAAACTGTTAACAGTATATAATACAAACATGGTTGGACAAACCATGTTCGTTAAAAGAATGGAGTTTTTTTAATATTCAAGGTTTCAGAGAAATATCAAGGCTGATTTACGGTTTTTTCAAGGTTTGACAAAATTCACGTCTTTTTTCAGGTTTTCAAGATTTCAAGGTTTGGTAGCCAATCCAACATGGTTTGTCTAACCATGTTTTATATTAAATACTGTTAACAGTTTCTTACTTGTTTGAACGGTGTTCCACAGCCAAAGTTTTAAAAGACGTTGGGGGTTGCCCCCAACGTTTTTTTCCTAACTACGATCCTCACTCGTATTTATAATTCACTAATTATTTGTGCACAAACAGTACACAAATTGGAAAAAAAGGCCTCGTCCGGACCATTGTACGGTACTATAAAAATTAACATACCAAACGCGGAATGATTTCATTATTGGATGTCAATTTAGGATGAGAATTACGAATGAGACTTTTTGACACATTTCATAAACAATGATGTGAGGGGTACAGATGATCATATGCAGCCATCTTCCCCTACTGAAAAATCCTATATAGGATCCTACATAGGATCCTATATAGAATCCATATGGATTCCTATGAGAATCCACGTAGGATCCTATATAGGATCCTATATAGGTATTGTCCTATAGGAATCCACGTGGATTCTCATAGGAATCTATGTGGATTCCTATAGGCCGCCTATAGGACAAGTCCTATATAGGATCCTATGTGGACTCTCCTATAGGAATACATGTAGGATCTCATATAGGATCCTGCATAGGCGTCCCAAAAAATTTTTGTACACCCTCCTACATATGATCCTACGTAGGTTCCCATATAGGATCCTATATGGGAACCCATGTAAGATCCTACATGGGTATCCCCAAAAAAATTTTTTGTACCCCTTCCTCATGCGCAGTCGTCTTTTACGTATTCTACAATACTTACGCCTGCGCAGTAAATATTTTTCGTCCTTATAATGGTACTTAATGTATATTTGAATAAAGGTGTTTAAAAAAAAACAATTAATTCTGTGTACATAATTTTTTTGGGCGCCCATAAAAGATCCTATATAGGATCCTATATGAGAACCTACGTAGGATCCTATGTAGGGGGGTTTACAAAAATTTTTTTGGGACGCCTACGTAGGATCCTATATGAGATCCTACATGTATTCCTATAGGAGAGTCCACATAGGATCCTATATAGGACGTGTCCTATAGGCGACCTATAGGAATCCACATAGATTCCTATGAGAATCCACATGGATTCCTATAGGACAATACCTATATAGGATCCTATATAGGATCCTACGTGGATTCTCATAGGAATCCATATGGATTCTATATAGGATCCTATGTAGGATCCTATATAGGATTTTTCAGTAGGGTTACACTACGCCATATGTTTCAGGAAGTCAGGACCGTACTTAGTAAAAAAAAACGTTGGGGGCAACCCCTAACGTCTTCTTAAACTTTGGCTGTGGAACACCGTTAAGCCTGCTAAAAGTTATATATCTTATAATATAAAACAATTTAAACACAACATACCTACATATAACAAACTTTTCACAGTTTTTTCATTGTTATTAAGATAACGGTTACATAAAAATATTGCAATAGCAATTATTTATCTAAAATAAAAGTTTAACATACGAGGCCCTACAATTTCATGAAATAAAATACTGTTCATGAAACAAAGTTCTCTAAGGATTTTTAAAAAACTGGAACAGATAAGATTTCATTTAAGAGCAGGTTTTTAACTAATAATAATATTAATTTTTATTGAGGGTTTCAATTAAAGATTATATTTTATTCAAAATAAATCAAAAATAAAGCAAATCAAAAAACAAAATATCTATAAAATCTTAAAAATCTATTAAATAATACCAAAATTCAAATTTCTCGCAAACGGGAACAGGTACGATTTTGGTCAAAACGGATTCTTAACCTACAAATAAGTACAAAACTTGGTAAAGAAGCCGTTTTCATCATCATTTTTGTAAGACCTACTTTAGCTTCAAGAGCACCGTGTCACTTCTAACTTTCAGTTTGACAAAATCATTCGTTGATTCGACAATAATTATTAATTTTATTTATTTGACTCATTTTATTTTGTATTATTTAAAAATTGTTTATTTCAAAAACGGAAAGAAAAGTTTGTTGATTGTTACTATGACTCGTTACTATGTAACTAAGTTTTAAATTCGGAGGTACGTTTTTTATTTTTTGTGTTACAAATTTTTTTCCTAAAAGAAAAAAAGTGAGAATTTCCGTTAAGCTGTTTTTACTGTGTTTTCTGTTTCTTAATAAAGTGGCCTGAAGAGGATGGCGAACCTAGCCATTGAAACGTTGCACATGTAATGCAAATTAATGTATTTACATTATTTACCTTCCTACATCGAACAAATTTTCCTCATTAAGAATATTAGAAAGGATTTAATTTTTTCTACTGCTACAAAATGTTTACACAGAGCCGCCATTTTGAAGTAAAAAATATATGTACACTCGGGTCACAAAGTTTCAGTACATTTTGTTGAATTGCCCTTATCTGATCGCTTCACTTCAAATTTAAATATTTCTGCAGAAAATGCAGTAAGAGCTATCAATCAGAGATTGTTTAAAAGTTTATTAAATATATGATAAAATAGACAAAAGTACAACCATTTCAATGAAGTAGTAAATAAAAAAATATAGTTTTTTAAAGTCAGGTTTTTTTTGTAAAAGTTGCGACTTCGAAATCTTAAGTTCAAGTCAATGTCAATTGAAGAAATTGTTTTTTTTTTAAGATTTGACATTTTTGCAATATGAAGTACAAATCCAACTCTTTAATTCTAGACCAAATCCACTTAAAAATAATCAGTATTTGCTTTAAATTCTACAAAAATAAATTCTCATACTCTCGAAAATTTTCAATAACAATAGATCCGAATTCGTAGTTTACATTCATTTGTTTTTATCCCACAGGCACAAAAATGGCGCTTTGAAGGAGAGTCCAGAATAGAGAAAATTTTTGGACCTACATGTAGATACCAACGTGTAGGTCTGACGTCACAAAGGGATTTTATATTGTGACGTCAGATCTACACGTTGGTATCTACATGTAGGTCTAAAAAATTTCTCTATTCTGGACTCTCCTTTAGATGCCTGTAGGCAAGGTCTAAACGCATTCATACGGTCAAATAAATGAACGCATTTCGACCCTAACCTACAAACATTTAAAAGCACCTCTTTTGTGCCTTTGGAATAAAAAGTATCGTAAGCAACAGGGGTTTAAAGTCAGTCCAATTTGTTTACAATGATGTTTGTGTACGAGTGACAGTCGAGGGCGAATCCCAAGACAAAACGAGTACACAACACTGAAAAAAATGTTTAGGTACACTCATGAAGACTAGAATAAGGAGGTGAAATGAGTGGAGTGGGGGTGTCCACAGAAGCAGGCCAAACAGTAGGCGCCTCTTTTCGGTTCGGGCTTTGCTCAGTAACGAATTTGAGTTTTCTGCGCACGAAGAGGGAGAAGGGAGAAGCAGCTGTTGATCAGCTCGCTTTTCCCTTCTCTTGTTTCTCCCTCTTACGTGCGCAGAAAACTAAAATTCGTTACTGAGCAAAGCCCGAACCAAAAAGAGGCGCCTACTGGCTAGCCTGTTTGCCGCGCCACCGTTCCCTGTGGTAAAACTATCTAATTTCACCTCCTTATTCTAGTCTTCATGGGTACACTACAAAGAATTCTGGCTGTTACAGCTAAATAATATCGCTCCATATCGTTGACCTAAACGTTTAGGTGCGGTACCTAAATTATATTGCAGAAAAAATATATCTATTCTGCCTAAAAAATTTAACCAGTTATTCTATATTTTTAGCTGAATAACAGCTAGATAATATAGGAGTAGCTCCTAAATTCTTTTAGCAACATTTTTTAGATAATACGTCTAGCTAATGTTGACAGCATTTCTAGCTGTGGTGGATAGAATTTCTAGATGACATTACTCTCTTGTTTATATAGCCATATTTGATCTCACAGATATAAAATAATATATATTTTAACAATGCAAAACCTTTTAAGGTAAAAGATTTAATGAATATGAATTTCCGAAAATAAAAATCACTATAAGATTTTATATTTAAAAGTACCTTATGACTTTTAATAAAAGATATTTGTAGTTTCACTAGAATTAAACAATATGTCACTTTCAATCTTTCAAATCATTTTTCTAACTGATAATAATTGTTGGTTTTATTGTAAATTTTTGTAGTTAGTGCACGTATATTTGTTTATTTTTATATAAAATTGCAAATAAACTGTTTCTTTATTAATAAAAAAGCGTTATCTGCATCATTCTATATTACAAGTTAAATCGAGATAAATTAACATAATCGCATAATTTGTTTTATTTAAATTAACGTTATTGAATGCATTTGAGGTACCATAAAAGCATAAATCTTTTAGGAAATTATTTAATTCATAAAACTTGTATATAGACTACTTAAAAACTGAAAATTTGTACTTTCTATTACATTGAAGCTGGTACAATGATCATAAACAATTAAAACTTATATATGCCACTAACCAATCACAATTAATAACTTTAAACATTAAAACAATTAGATCCTTGCACAGAACTTTGCGAATGGAACACATCCAACACATTAATCACTAACCTAACCACTTTATTCGAAAATAGAAACGCAACGCGTAAAAAATAGCACGAACATATGATTTACACTGAAGGACCGCCATGTTGAAAGTATATAGCAATGCATTCTGCTCATTACAGGTATAATGTATAGCCATGGCACCTAAACTTTCTAACAGAACTGTCAACATGAAACTGTATCGGTAAGGCTGCTAGATAGTATAGCAAGAGGTGGTAAATATTTTTCCTAAATTTTCTGTTCGCACGAGCTAAATTGTTTTTGTACTTCGACAATCTAGTTTAACTATTACTCCAATAACGGATTGCAATTGTACCTATATTTAACCAGCAATATATTTTTAGGTAAAGTACCAATACCATTTTTTTCAGTGATAAACATCAGCGTAAACAAATGGCTGCCTTTAACCCCTTGTTGCTTAATATACTATTAAACAAATTTTTGGCACACCTATGGGATCTCCAATTTCTCCAACTTTAGCAGATTTAGTTTTAGAAGATTTAGAATCAGTTGCTCTTAATAACTCAAAGATTAATATTAAATGTTATTAGGGTAATCGTTACAATGATTGGCCCTCTTATGAAACTAAAAGTTACAATGATTGGCCGCCTCAAAAATTAAAAATATGTTTGTATATAAGACAATTATTGTTTTATCTTGTGTCTTTAAACTTGTACTATCAATTTATAAAGTGATTTATTTGAAATTATATCTAATTACTTATATTTTAACAAAATGGCCAATCATTGTACCGGATACCCTATATGGGACTATGGGTGTAGAACTTTATAAGACAAAAAACTCTTGTAGCTCTATGAAACAGCTAATTCAAAAACTACTAACATCTACTGTAATGTATGTAAGCATAAATAAGACATTAAATTTTTTGCTTACGAGAAAATTCACCTTCGTACATCACACACTATGTCTTGTAATATCCACTTGTAAAGTTGAATCTGCAAATCTTCTTAAGACAACGTTACCGCTTAACCTTAAACAAGGTTTTTGGAGGAGGTTATATATGAGAGAGAAAGAGATAGTACTATAGCGCTATCTCTCTCACTCTCATTTAAATTTAACTCTTCTAGGGGGGGGGGGGGGGGTCATGACCCCCTTGACGCCCCTTGAACACGCGCCTGCCTGTCACCTATCACTTTAAAAATTTGAAGAAAAAACGAAAATTAAGATTTCGACTTGTTTTTTTTACGTTTTAGAAACGTATATAAATTTATTATTTGGACTTTCTTAGGGTGCAGTCCCATGTGGGCAGAAAACGTAAAACCGAAAACAGAAAATCATAAGTGCAAGAGAGACAGACAGATATCACTATCTCTCTCACTTTCATATTTTCTGCTTTCGGTTTGCGCTTTGTGCTCACTTAGGATTTCACCTTTACCTAAATTATCCGTAATGATAAACAATAATAATAATTTGTCTAATATAATATTCACCAATCTAACCTATGTGAAACTAGTGTTTATTAATAAACGTAAAAAATACACAAATAGTATACGTCTGCGCAGACAGAACAATGTTTAAAATAACTATTCGACGCATGCGCAGTTGCAACTGTGTGTAAAGTAACTAATCTGCGCATGCGCAGTAGTAACTATGCGTAAAGTGATTTACTTTACACATCGTTAAAAATACCTTACTTCATAAGGTGGGTATTACCAAAAAATATTTTACGGTTGTATAACTGAGGGTTCGAATATTCAAGGTTCAACTGTATTTTCTTTGATTCCATTTAATTTTAAGTTTAGAAAAACAAAATATTAAATTTGATCTATGTTTTCTAATAAAACTCAACCGTATTTCCAAAAAAATACCTACATGGAATTGAAAACAAACTCGTTGTATTTCAAATTGGATTTATTTTGAAAAGGTTTTTAAAATATAATATATATATATATATATATATAAGCACAAATTACAAATAAATTTGTATGGACAAAAAAATGAAATACTGTTCCATTAATTCTTAATTAAAAACAAAATTCCATTAAGAAATGGTAACAATTACAACAACGTGAAAATAAAAGTATTATGTAGGTACACAAAAGTAAATTCTAAAATGTCTTTATTAAAACGATTTAACGATAACAGGAAAACAATAACCATTTGAACATTAAAGATTTTTAAAACAGTTTCTCTCACATACATAAACACTCACTCGTCTCAAAAATCTGATTTTTAAAATTCGCTATTTTTAAACGTTTCAAAATTTTTCTTTTTCAAACTAAATTAACATTATTAATTGTAAAAATTGGGCTCTATAGAACGTTAGTTGAATAATTAATGTTTTAAATAAAATTCAATTTAAGATTTTGAAGAATATCTAGAACGTTTTTGTGGAGACGTAACTGGATGTCGATACGAGACATGTTTCCTAAGAGCATCACGAGAACGTGATACATGTGAGCAAGCTGTGCAACTATAAGAACTATTGCTATGAGTTTCCATATGAACTCTTAAATTATACTGATTGCTCAATTGTTTTCCGCAAACTAAACAAGTTACACTTGTTTTATTACAAGTTTGTGAAGTCCTATTAGAAAGAGATCCAGACAGATATTTTAAATTTGTATCTAATATTGGAGGTGGCTTTAAAGTTTCTATAGTTGAATGTCTATCTTCAACAATCAATGATGATTCTTCAGTTGCGTTAATTGTATAATTTGTATCAATATTTTTTATCGGAGTAACACTCCCAATCACAGGCTTTCTTTCTCTTTGATTTAGTTTGGCATTTATGGAATAGTAAGGTTTAGTTTTAACAGTACAGGACATACTATCTAAATCATTTGATGATTCCTCTTCTATGCTGTCGACCACATAATTACTAGATATTGATTCCAATTCTGAACCTAGATTATTGTCTTTTACCTCTGTCTTTATAGTCGTGTTAACTATGTTCTTGTCTTGAGAGAGATTTGGCGGATTAACTGCCATTCCGTTATCGTAGCTTGAATTTATCTAAAATACAAAATTATTTTTAATTAAAATTTTTATTCGAAAATAAGCTCTTTAAAATAGTACATTGTGCCCTCAGTAACGAAAGTAGCTATTTTCTAACCAAGAGCGGCAAAACAAATTTGAATAGTGTGGAGAAGTCCACACACCAAATTCTTTCGTGTGTTCGTCTTTCAAACTGCGAATTAAAGATTTAAACTTTTTTTTTAAGTTTTCTGTATTATTAGCAGCAGTGCTTAGTTGCAATCTACGCAAAAAGTTTATAAAGAAAATTAAAAATTGTATTGATCAAAATGATAAAATTAATTATAGTCCAGTCATCTGGTCAGAAAAAAGGGTGTTTGACGGAAAAGTCCCTTACTTCTCGGTTTTTTTGCTTAAACCCTTTATTTTTGCACCCAAAAAAAGACTTTAAATTTGCTACATCAATTTCGCTCGGGAACCCCAAAAATTTTTTTGAAAAAGATGTAAAATTTCAAAAAATTGGGTATACAAGTTTTCCAGTGCGTTTGATGAAAAAAATTGTTCAGAGTGAAAATAAAGTGTATAAAATTTCCATTAATTTAAAAAAAAATTAAACGTCCTACGTTAGTTAGGTAAAAAGTTATAGACGTTCAAAAAAACCCGATTTTTTTCGATTTTTCACTAAAAAAACGTACTTTTTAGTTTTTTACCAATTGTGCGGTTCCCAGTTATTTTAAGCAAAAGTGATCAACAGATGAGTTAAAGTAGACTAAAATACCTTTCATTTACGATAAAGAAGAACGTTATAACTTAATTAGGTCCAAAGTTATGATCTTCCAAACATACCCTGTTTTTGACTATTTTTCCCATCTTGACAGTTTTTTAAAAATAACTTATTTTTTTGGTATTTTTTATCACACTAACATCAAATGTTAGACTTTACAGGTTGTTTGGAAGCCTTTAAAAACTGATTTCTTTTGCCTAGACCGTAATGTAAATCTGATTTACTGATGTCGCAATCTGATTGGCTGACGCCGGTCTGCAGACCTCTACATTATGGTGCAGCAGTCAGAGCATCACAGAGTTACCTATTTAAATGTTTCGCACATATTTCTTTTTAAATATGGGTTTCTTTGGCTGAAAGGTTTAACAAAAATCCAGTTGTGGTTTATGGGGGTACGGGAGACATGCCCCCAGGTGGGGGGGGGGGAGAGGAGGATAAAATTTAAACCAAAAAACTAAAAAAATTATTTTTGTAGAAAAATACAGCAACTAAAAATGATATACGAGAGCATGACAAGCACTTTAAGATTTTATGCCCCTGGGGGTAAAATGCCTCTGGAGATAAAATACCCCCGTGGGCAACTTGCTCCGAGGGGAAATAAAAATAAAAAAAATTAATTATTTTCAACAACAATCCTGCCTAAGGGTAATGTTTAAATACCCCCATCAAATAGGGTGACTTTCCCATGGGGGGGGGGGGGGGGACAAAATTCATAAAATCTTTTTGGTTGAAAAATAATGCCCCCTAAGAATGACGCCCTCAGGAGGTTCTCACCATCCCTCCATCTGGAGCATAACCTTCCCCACGTGGGGGATTAAATTGAATATGGGATCAGTTATAATGTTCATAAATCCTATGAGTAGACATTAGATGGAACAGAATTAGACGACAGTATTCTTCATTTCTTATGAAGTCAAAATGAGTAAGAAATTAAAACTTTTTATATAATTTCAGTTTTCGTCCCCCCACGTGGGAAAGGGTATGCCCCAGGTGGAGGGATAGTGAGAACCTCCTGGGGCGTCATCCTTAGGGGGCATTATTTTTCAACCAAAAAGATTTTATGAATTTTGTCCCCCCCCCCCCCAGGGGAAAGTCACCCCATTTGATGGGGGTATTTAAACATTACCCTTAGGCAGGATTATTGTTGAAAATAATTAATTTTTTTTATTTTTATTTCCCCTCGGAGCAAGTTGCCCACGGGGGTATTTTATCTCCAGAGGCATTTTACCCCCAGGGGTATAAAATCTTAAAGTGCTTGTCATGCTCTCGTATATCATTTTTAGTTGCTGTATTTTTCTACAAAAATAATTTTTTTAATTTTTTGGTTTAAATTTTATCCTCCTCTCCCCCCCCCCCACCTGGGGGCATGTATCCCGTACCCCCATAAACCACAACTGGATTTTTGTTAAACCTTTCAGCCAAAGAAACCCATATTTAAAAAGAAATATGTGCGAAACATTTAAATAGGTAACTCTGTGATGCTCTGACTGCTGCACCATAATGTAGAGGTCTGCAGACCGGGGTCAGCCAATCAGATTGCGACATCAGTAAATCAGATTTATATTACGGCCTAGGCAAAAAAATCAGTTCTTAAAGGCTTCCAAACAACCTGTAAAGTCTAACATTTGATGTTAGTGTGATAGAAAATACCAAAAAAATAAGTTATTTTTAAAAAACTGTCAAAATGGCAAAAATAGTCAAAAACAGGGTATATTTGGAAGATCATAACTTTGGACCTAATTAAGTTATAACGTTCTCCTTCATCGTAAATGAAAGGTATTTTAGTCTACTTTAACTCATCTGTTGATCACTTTTGCTTAAAATAACTGGGAAACGCACAATTGGTAAAAAACTCAAAAGTACGTTTTTTTAGTGAAAAATCGAAAAAAATCTGGTTTTTTTGAACGGCTATAACTTTTTACCTAACTAACGTAGGGCGTTTAATTTTTTTTTAAATTAATGGAAATTTTATACACTTTATTTTCACTCTGAACAATTTTTTTCATCAAACGCACTGGAAAACTTTTATACCTAATTTTTTGAAATTTTACACCTTTTTCAAAAAAATTTTTGGGGTTCCCGAGCGAAATTGATGTAGCAAATTTAAAGTCTTTTTTTGGGTGCAAAAATAAAGGGTTTAAGCAAAAAAACCGAGAAGTAAGGAACTTTTCCGTCTAAAAGTACCAGATGACTGGACTATAAGCTAATAGTAACATTAAAAAGTTCAGTCTTGCACCCCACTTCCCCCTTCGACATTAATCTAACTCCACATACGACCAGGACTTGTTCTGCCGCCCCTGTTTGCGACGAGTTCAAAGTTTGCACGAAGACGGAAAATGCTCTTTCGTACGAGGTGCACACGATACTTTGTGTAACACCTGTTCAGGGAAAGCACCAATTGAGGAGGCACAAAGTGCAATTTTTTGTCATTTTCATTTTCAAAACCTAATATCTCTTGAAGAAATGTACCGAACTTAATGGTTCTGGGACCAAAGTAAAGCTAAATAAATGATGAATAGAGAAATATTATAGAGAATCTTTTTTTCTAATCCTTGTTCTCCATTAAAAATGGAGGATTTAAGCGCAAAGGGGGATGTGGGATGTTGAAGGGAACGAAAGGTAAAAAGAGATGGAGAGGAAACTGTAAACACCCTAAAAGGGATATACAGTAAAAATGTATTTTTTTATCTGCTTCGTACAAAACTTGGTGATCTAAAGTTTTTTAGGTCTCTGAATTCAAATATAATGGTCAAATTAAAAACTCCTAAATGGCGGATCCAAAATGGCGGACTTACTTTCTTAAAAATTCTCTAATTTTTACAGAACTTGGTACTTTTATGTTTACGAGGTTGCTGAATTCATATATAATAGTTAAATTGATACGACCAAACTAGCGGATCCAAAATGTCGAACTTTTTTAAAAATTCTTGAATTATCACAGAACTTAGTACTTTCATGTTTACGAGGTTTCTGAATTTAATTCCATTCGTTAAATTTATAAATCCAAAATAACGGATCCAATATGCCGCACTGAATTTCTTTAAAATGCTGAGATTGCCTAAAATCATTGCATTATAACGTTCAAGGTAGAAGAAACATAAAAAGAATTGAATAACTGTTATAAACTAGATATTGTGTAAACTAAATATTCATGACCTTGAAAACGTTAATATACAAAAATTTCAGGATTTCCAAACAGCTTAAATCAGCCATTTTAATTCTTAAATTGAAATATTATATTTAAATTTAGCAACCTCAAAAACATGAAAGTACTAAGTTCTAGAACAATTGAAGAATTATTAAAAAAAATTAGTCTGACAATTTTGATCCACCATCTTAAATGTGACGCGCTCTGAAGAAAGGGACCTTAGAGGCAAATCGGTAATTTTACAGGAGAGCGAAAAGAAAAGACGAGCGCGCATGATGCTCTGTACAAATAGATGATGTTTGAATTGTCATAACTTGAAAAATAATTAATAAAAACATTTTCTGACTTCATATAATGAAAAAGGAACTTTTACTGAAGTTAAATCAACCATAAACCGAAAATCGATCTTTGGCCTCTAAGGTCACTTTCTTCAGAGCGCGTCACAAATTTAGAAATATAACCATTATATATATATGTATTTAGTGACTTTGAAAACATTAAATTATCAAGTTCTGTAAAAATTCAAGAATTTGTAAGAAAATTAGTCCGGCATTTTAAAACCACTATTTTAAATTGGTAAATTTAGCGGTAATTATGCAGTTAAGCGGCTTTTCCGAATTTTCAAGTTTTTTAATCGGGACCAAGCCTAAGTGGTGTATTTTAGCACCAAAACAAATAATCAGGTGGGGGAGGTTGAAAAAGTTCACCGGTTTTTTATATTTTTGTAAAAAACTTCAATTTTTTTACCATTATGAATAAAGCATATTTCATAACTTTTTTCTGTGAAAACCACTTTAAAATGTTAATTACTGATTGTAAACGCACAATTATAATAAAAATCGAAAAAGTAACTATCACTTTGACAGCTGTAAATATTATCCAGGTTGTGCAGAGATACTTGGTCTTTTTTTCTCTTGTTACAATGCAACGCAAAACGGAGTCATGGGATGCAGGCCTTAGGCTGCAGTCCCATGTGAAACGAAAGCGTTTAATCGAAAGCAGAGATGGATAGTTCCAAAATGCACTAGCAAAATTCTCATTTTGCGTGTATGTGTATGTTCGTTATCTTATTGTAATTCTGACTTACGACTTTGGTCCATTATATATTACACGACATGAAGACCACATGTTTCGCGGCCTGCGGCCGCGCAACATGTGGTCTTCATGTCGTGTAACATATATTGGACCAAAGTCGTAAGTCAGAATAATACGTCTTTTACATAATGTAGAAAACCATGTACTATACGTAGAAAACCTCGAGTTTTCTACATTTACCCGCCTGCTTTGAACCCCGCGGTCTCTGCAAGGGTCTTACTTGTCTTTTCTATGGTAGGAGACAAAATGTCTGGTTTATGCACCAGACATTGACAATTAGCGTAAGTATAATTTTTGTTTGTTTAAACTACAAGCTAAACTTCGATTTTTAATTTTAATACTTGATTATTATAATTGTTTAACTTTAAACGCGTTTTTCTCAAAATTACATTTTGCTAAACGGTGGGAGTGATTTAAAGGAAACTATCGATCCGATTGCTTTCATTTTTTTTAATATGTTATTCTACACAATCATGGCTCTGGTCCGTACTAGAATTATTTAAATTTAATAATATTTTTTTTTATTCAACTATTTGTTCATTAAAAACACACGATTTTTAAGTGTCATTGTTTACAAGTCCGCCATTTTATTATTTATTAATAAAAATGTTTTATTCTAGTACGGACGATAACCACAAGCCCACAAAACAATAATCTACTGGATTTATTTGTTTAAGAGAACGTTGAGAGGAGCAATTACTCCCACCAGCCACCTACCTCAATTTGAAGCTGCCATCTTTGGTGGGCGATATTGACATAAAAATCATTTAAAATAGTTTAAAAATTTTTTTTTGTTTACCTTAAAATATAAATAAAAAAATGTAAAAAAAGTACCCATGATTTTGTTATATTTTGTATGAAAAAAAATTTGAAATAAGCCTCCAAAACAGCCTTGAACACGAGACTATGCCCTTAAGCTTCATTTTGGTCCAAGGAATATTAAGTTTGGTCCATTTTTTAAAGAGATATTAGGTTTTGAAGATAAAAATTACAAAATCGTACACTGTGAGGCACGTGCAATATACACGGAAAAAAATGTTCTGTGTAATCCACAGAAATATTTGTGCCATCTACAAATCTGCCGTGCAAAGTTAAAAGATACATATGGTGGATTTCACGTCAACTGTCCAGCCAAAAAAAAAAATTTTGTTTAATCCTTTCCCAATTTTTGTTTTGAGTTGTCTTATAGGTAAGTAATTTATCAGCCAAATATTTTTGGATTATATAAAAAATTGCCCGAGAGGGAGGGGGTTAAAGTTTTGAATTTTTTGTTAAGACGCTCTCATTTGTTTATTTATTGAGCTTAAAAAAAATGATAAAAAAATTTTTTGGTACAACTCATAACAAAAATTGGGAAAGGACTAAACAAAATTTTTTTTTTTGGCTGGACAGTTGACGTGAAATGCATCATATGTCTAATCTTGGTCAAACGGAAAAAATCAAGAAAAACTGTTTTATTCTAGAACTTTAGTATAAAACATAAAGTCTGTTAATCCAAAGTCACTTTCTGGGTATATCTGATGTACTCTTTCATATTTTGCAAAAAAACAGTAATTATTTAAACAATTTCTATGAGAAAATGTTTATAAATGAGAAATACAACTTAAAAAGATACGTCCAATAATTTCCATTCAAAATACATGGGTATTCGGTCTTTTGCAGTTGTAAACTCAGCTCTCGCTCGGGCTTCCTCGCAACGTAAAAAAGACACATGATATTATATGTATCTTTTCAAGTTGTATTTTGGTGACGTCACCGGTGTCGTTCACAACTTTGTCGACCCGCAAACTACTTTATGTATCTTCTTACGTTGCATTTTGATACTTTTTTGATTTTTCTCATTTTTAAACAATCTATTTTTGCAATAAATAATTCAAATTGTTAATTTTTTTTACATAGTTAGATGCAGCTTCTTTTTACGAATCTAACGATACCAAAAACTCAATTTCGATAAAAATGTCACATATGTATCTTTTTACGTAATGGAGATGATAGTTTCCACAAATAGCTCAGTTTGTGAAATACACAAGGTGGATTTCACAGAAATTGTCCTGCCCCAAAAATAAAATATGTCCAATCTACTGCAAATTTTTTTTATGAGTTGTCCTATTGGATAGTAATTTATCCTATTAATATTTTAAAATTTTTTAAAAAATTGGGGCAGTGGGAGAGGGGAAAAGTTTGGCATTTTTTGGTAATTCACTCTTTTTTTCCTATTTCCACTTTTTTAATAAATGGATAAAAAAAATTTATGTGACAATCGAAAGGTTATTTAAAAATCTACAAAAATCATGTCACATAAATTTTTTTTATCCATTTATTAAAACAGTGGAAATAGGAAAAAAAGAGTGAATTACCAAAAAATGCCAAACTTTGCCCCCTCCCACTGCCCCAATTTTTTAAAAAATTTTAAAATATTAATAGGATAAATTACTATCCAATAGGACAACTCAGAAAAAAAATTTGCAATAGATTGGACATATTTTATTTTTGGGGCAGGACATTTTCCGTGAAATCCACCACAAATATGTTTGTGAAATGCACAAATAAATTTGTGGATTTTACAAATAAGTTTGTGGAATACACAAGTAAGTTTGTGGAATTTATAAATCAGTTTGTGACTGACGCAATTGTACGTATATTTGTGTTATCCACATAAATATTGGATTTGTGGACTCTACAGGACTATTTTTTTTCGTCAGTACGGGAGCACATCGGGGCAAACGTGCAATATACTATTCAAAAGTATCTACAGCTTGCAATTCTTAACGGATTTGCATTTTTTTTTAAATTAAAAGATAATTAAATTCTCAAGAGGTTTAAAGAGCTACTTTTTCATTTTTTTATTTCTTATTACTTTTTTTTTTAAACAAAGTTGTAAAAGTTACCTTTTGTTTTGGCTATGAAAAAACATGATAAAAATTTTTTAAATGGTACAGAGGGGTTCTTGTGCTACCTACAGTGGTTTTCTATCAAAAGATACTCGGCCAACATTAATTTTCACAAAAAGAAATATTTTGACAATTTTCTGTACGAATAGCAGCTTTATTCAAATTTGGCTATTCGTACAGATTTTCTGTCCGAATAGCCAGATCACATATAGGGTGAACTATTCGTACTTGTACAAGCAATTTTCTGATTGGTCGATATTTTCATTACGAATTTCTGATTGATCAAGATTTTCTGTTCGAATATACACTTCGAAATACAAAAACACCACTTATTAGAAACAATGCGAATTATTGTCACTAAAGAAAGTCTTATTTTAAAGTGGAACAGCTGTCTTGTTTTTAAAAGCAAAATTTTTGTATAGCAAGGGTTGCTTAACACTTGAATCAAGATTTTCTTGTTATTGTGCAGTTTTAACTTAAGTTATATTTTATTTTCACTCTCAATTTAATTAGAAATAAATACAAAGAATTAAGGGTTTATGCCACTCTAGGATTTTCAAAAAATCGGTTTTTTTTGCTTTAAATGGTCTACTTTTAAGGCCTAAAAGGCCAATTGTTTGTTACAGCGAAAGCAGATTAAAGGGATTTTAAAACAATTTAGGTTTTTTTACAACTTAAATCGTTAAACGCGATTATCTCAAAACTAAATTTTTCGTGCTGGCCGCACCAACTATTCTTACAGTTTTTAACCGATTTGGTTTAAATTTTGCGAACATTTTTTAATTATTATTATTATCATTATCATTCATATGTACTACAAAACTTTTTAAATCCATTATTTACCATTTATATCATCAGTTTAGACACTTTACATTACAATCTAAATAAAAATAAACAATTCACATAACCTCATCTGTGCATTTAAGACAGAAAGTCCGTATGTGAATACGTATGGGCGATTCCACGCGAGATTTACATGCAGATTTTAAATTCGGCCAAACAAATTTTTTTTCATTTCTTATTGAAAAAAAAAGAATAATATTTTTTTATATTGTCATGAAAATAAAATTTTTTTGTAATAAAGCGTACACTATGTGCTCATACATTGAAAAAAAATTTCGTTGAACGCCATTTTGGATCCGCCATCTTGAAATTTTTAAAAGTACGGTTCGCCACTTTCAAGCGTGGATATTACGGACGCGATATTTTAAGTTGAAACATTATTCCGATTATTGAAAATATAAAAAAAAAATCATTTTTTAAACAAAATTGTCAAAATTTCACATTTTTTTCAAAAAAAAGTCCATAACTTTTTGAAATGTTGATAACAGATTCTGAAAGAGCGATAAAAAATACGTCAGAAAAGGTGATTCCTATAATTTTGTATACCTCCAAAAATAGAGAAAATTAACGTTGAAAATGAGTACAAAAAAGTGTCCGTCCCGTCCTTAAAGGGTTAAGCGCGCTGAACTGTGCACATTGTACTTCGTCGTTTCGTCCTCTAGGTCAAATAATGTAGTAAAGTTAGTTTCTCGGTCCTATTCACAGATTCTAAAGTTAAATAAAGCAAAATCTCCCGCCGCTGGGTAGATAGCGCTCCTTGCTCCACGTTGACTTCATTACGTTTCAGGCGGTGGACACTCCATTGTATTGTGTGTCATTGTGGGAAATTGAAATGGTTCCACTTTATTATTATTCCTCAGAACGAATTTCCCACTCGCGTGTTCATTTAGAAATAATTAAGGTAGTATTATACTTTGCATCGATCAAAAAATCGACTTTTTTTATTTTATTTTTGTGGTCTACATTACCTCAAGAATATAATTCCCAAATTGCAGAGTAAAATTCAAAGAAATAAAAAAGTTATACGAATGTAAAAGTTATACATATGCACATCGGCTCATTACACACAAAACTTTAAACGCGTTTTTCTAAACATGGTTAAAAAACCATGTTTTTTAAACTGGCGGACAGCATAACTTGAGTTCTTAATTATCGAATTTAAAAAACTTTAGATCAATTTCTTCGTTATAAAATCCTTCATGCATCCCCCCTAAATCCGATTGTCTATTTTATTTTTGTTTGTTTTTTAACGACTCAAAAATGAAAAAAAAATACTCATTTTTTGTGATTTTTTTTTAGATTGGCGCCACTTTCTTATTTTTTAATATTTTTTATCGGGATTAGGGGGGATGCCTAACCACATGTATCAGCTTTAAAACCACATTTGAATTTTTCAGATCGGATGTTTCTGTGAGGCTGTATCTTGTCTGACGATTTATATTTTTTTTTTATCTTGACTTTGGCGCCCTCTAGTGATGAAACAGGCACAGTAAAAAATTTTTTTTTTATTTTTGACAGACAAAAATGTCAAAAATATGATGCAAAAACTTTCATTGCTTTAAATAAAATTATCATCGAGAAAAAAATTGTTTTTTAAAGCCATCTTTAACAGCTTACAAAGTATAATACTACCTTAAGAAACCACTTTCAACTATAACCATTTATTAAAACTAGCTTTGTTTTTAATATAATAATACATTTAGCACTGACTTTGCCGTTTTACCTCAACCATGTTAAAGGTACGAGATCTCGTATAAGAGTAAAAATTGCTCATCAGCTGCGAGCACTGAACGATCGCACGCACGCGCTACTCAACATCCCATCAGTTCATACGGAGAGAGAGAGAGAGACAGAGAGAGAGAAAGAAAGAGAGAGAAAGAGCATCACTCTGCAATTCCCCACGTACTCCCCCCCCCCGAGTGACAGCGAATATTTGAGAAAAAAACATTTACCAATAAAAATTTATAACAACTTAAACTAGGGCCTTTCAACCTAGTGAAAATGTGCAAATCGGTGCAAATAGTGGTGGCCAAACAGCCTGTGCGGGGAAGGTGGGGGAATAGGTTGAAAGGCCCTGACTTAAACCATTGTAATATGCGCGCATCACAAAAATATTTTAACCTAAGACAATAAATACTAATAAAAATATGACAAAGTTTAAAAATTAAGATAGTACAAATTTCGAGCATAAAACCAAAACTTATCAATACTATATTAAATTAAAAAATATATGCAGTCGAAAATTTTACTAAGGTTTAGCAAGAATACTGTTTATATCTTTCTCTAAAAAAACTACTTTAATCTAAACAGTCTTTTTGTTTACGCTTTCAGTTTGAGAATTCGTTTTCCCTACACTAAATATAACACTTTTCTTTTTATTAACATAAGTTCTCAACACAGGACGAACCTGCTGAGGTAAAACGATAGAATTAGACGGAGGGATGTGAGCAGGTAACGTTAAATTCGTAGGAACACAACTCACAGGTACTTTATCTTTTGTACAAACATTAGACTTTTCCTCACGCACAAAATACGCTGGTTTCAGGTTTTATACGGAAACCTGTTTATTAATTCCATCAACATCAATTTCATATACTCGGTAGGACGTGCGTTTTATCACTTTATGACGACCTGAGTATGGACACTCCAGAGACTTCTTATACATTCCTTTTCGAAGGAAAACGTGAGAACAAGTATCTAAGCTCTTATAAAAAAATATTTTTCGTTTATGTCTAAGCTCCACGGGAGCTGGTTTAATCAAGCGCATGTGTTCTCTAAATTCATCTAAGAATATCTAACGTTCAGGACTAAAATCATCTGGCAAAATAAATTCACCTGGTACTCTCAAAGTTGTTCCCAGCATATACTCGGCCGGCGATGCCCCGGAGTCTAAAACATTATTTCTGAAGCCCATCATAACTATTGGCAAGGAATACAACCACTGCTCATCAACGTGACACATAATCGCGGCCTTGAGTGTTCTATGCCAGCGCTCTATCAAGCCATTCGAGGCAGGATGATAAGAGGTGGTTCTAATTCGAGTACTTCCCAACAAATCCAAAAGTGCACTAAAAATTCTGGACTCAAATTGGCTGCCCTGATCCGTCGTCACGGTTTCAGGCGAACCAAAACGAGAAACCCATCCACTAATAAAAGCACGACGTATTGAGATTGCTTCGACGTTTTAAAGAGGAATAGCCTCCGGCCAACGCGAGAACCTGTCCATCATGGTAAGACAATACCGATGTTCATCGCAAATTGGAAGTGGACCGATAATGTCCATGTCTACATGATGAAATCGGCTTTCCGGTGCAACGAAATGAGATGGATTAAGTATCGTGTGTCTCGTAACTTTTGCCTTCTGGCACTGCAAGCATCCTCTACACCACTCCTTCACGTCCCGATTCATTCCCGGCCATACATAATTCTTACCTATAACCCTGTTAGTTATTTTTGCACCCGGATGTGCAGGATCATGCAGAAGATGGAAAACTCTTTTACGCAACGCTAGAGGAACAAAAGGACGCAAAACCTCTCCCTGAAGGTCACAGACGATAGGAGTGTGATCAGTACCCCAACGAATGTGTTTCAGGTTAAGAGAGCTGTTTTTGTCCTGAAGATAAGATTTCAATTGTTCGTCGCTCTTCTGCGCCTCTGATAGTTCAAGAAGACTAACTTCTGTCGCGAAAATTACTGCATCAATGCGAGATAGAGAATCTGCCACCACATTGTCTGCGCCAGGTAAGTATTCGAAGGTCGTAGTAGACTGTGAGATGAACGATAGTTGTCTCAGTTGACGTAGAGACGCCTTCTCTGATTTCTGGTCGAAAACATAAATGAGTGGTTTGTGATCTGTGATCACTTTAAACTCCCTGCCTTCTAAAAAATGACGAAATCTCTTTCTAGACTCGAAAACTGCCGACAACTCGCGGTCGTATGTGCTATATTTTTGTTGGGCTACGCTAAAACCTCGAGAAAAAAATGCCAGAGGCCTCCAAACCTCTCCGTGAAGTTGTTCAAGTGCAGCTCCCATACCTGTATCCGATGCATCGGTAACAAGGCGTGTTGGAACATTAGGAGCAGGATGAGCTAACAACGTTGCGTCGGCAACCTTCCTACGAACAATCTCGAAAGCTTCGATAGCTTGAGGAGACCAATCAATCTCCCGACGATCGTTTTTCTTAGATTCATGCAAATAAGCATTCAAGGGTTTCTGGATCTGCGCAGCGCCCGGCAAGCTCCGACGATAAAAATTTACAAGGCCCAAAAAACGTCGCAATTCAACGATAGTTTTAGGTTTAGGAAAATTCACTATTGCTTCTACCTTTTCACTTGTAGGTCTGATTCCGTCCTTGTCTACTAGATAACCAAGGAATTCAATCTCTGATACTCCAAAAGAGCATTTTCCGACATTTAATCGAAGAGAAAATTCAGAAAGGCGACGAAAAACCACACGGAGATGATGCTTGTGCTCCTCCATATTGGCGGATGCTATAAGCATATCATTGAGATAGTCAAAAACGAATTCCAAATCGCCAACAGCGAAATTCATGTAACGCTAAAAAGTCTGGGCTGCGTTTCTAAGTCCGAAGGTCATTACTAAAATTTCGAAAGAACCAAAAGGTGTAGTAACGGTTGTTTTTGGCACGTCTTCAGGTGCAACCGGAATTTGGTTATATGCCGCGAGCAAGTCAATTTTAGAAAAAACTGTTTTTCCGTGTAAAACGGAGGAGAAATCCTGCAAGTACGGAACGGGATATTTGTCCGGAACTATTTGGGCATTAATACGTCGATAATCACCGCATAACCTCCATTCACCGTTCTTTTTCGGAGTCAAATGTAAATGTGATGCCCACGGACTACTCGAAGGTCTACAAAGGCCTGCATCAAGCCGCAATTTAAATTGAGCTTTCGCAATATTAAGCTTTTCCAAGGGTAGACGACGAGGACGTTCTGAGACCGGTGGCTTGTTAGTAACTATGTGGTGAAACACTCCTCGTGACGAAATTTCCAAAGTCTGAGCCAATCCCGTTATACTAGAAAATTCTGCAAGAATCTCTGCGAAAGAAGACGATCTATTCACGGTACTAATTCCAATGACTTTAGCGACACGCAAATCACCATCCACGCCAAGACCAGAACAAGCATCTATCAATTTCCGATTTCGAAGATCAACACTAAGCCCATAGTGTGCAAGAAGATCAGCCCCTATGATTGCATAGGGCACTGATGCCACGCAAAATTTCCAGACAATGGAGCGTCCAAAGCTAAGATCCAAGGAAAGTTTCCGTTCCCCATACGTATTTATGTGCGAATTATTCGCTGCATAAAGTACGAATTGGGTTGGCTTGAGCTTGGATTTACCATCAACTGGTAGCAAGGATATGTCTGATCCTGTGTCGATCAAAAATCTAAGTCCAGATGTTCGATCTCTAACGTGGAGACGTCTCGATTGACTTGATGTATTGACCGTTCCAACTTGACGCGGCAAATCTAGTTTCCCGAAACCGGTTGTTTTTCGAATGAGCATGGTGGTTTACAAGACCTGGCCTTTTCGCCAAACCTTTCATGATAATAACACTTTTCTAATTGGTTTTGTTTAAAAGAACAAGGTGGTTTGCAATAATTCGCATTTGTACCGAATATTAAATGATAATAACATTTTCCATTGTGATTTCTATCCATAGAACGATTTCTAGAACGATCAAATCGAGATCGAGAATTAGAACGAGCATTTGTGTAATTGTTTGAAAATTTCCGAGAACGTTGGTTATTTTGCGTAGACAAAGCATCTACTTTACAAATCAAAACATTAACCGTTTTTAACAATTTATTTTCAGGAGTAACCGCAGCGACAACGCTTTCATTCGGATTGCATTGTGCCATAACCCTATCAGCAACTACCGCCAATCTCGAAACATCCTCCAATTCCGAAAGTGCTAAAATTGATCTGCAATTTGCAGGCAATTGTTCTAAAAATATCGCTTTAATAACATCCTCGCCGCAACGGCCGCGACTAAGGGTGCCGTCTGATGCTAGGGATTAATGGATTAGGGATTAGAATAGACCAATCAGATAATTGGTCACATTGGAAAGCATTTTCTGATTGGTCTATTCTAATCCCTGATCCATTAATCCCTAACATGAGACGGCACCCTGAGATGTCGAATTTTACTTAGGATAAGAGACGGTTTCCCATTGGTAAAAATTTCCCCTTTTAAAATAGCGCGAAGTTCACTTTCAGGCGAAACTGTAAAATTTGTAGAAATTCGTTCTTTAATTTTAGTATATAAGTTAACCGTTGGTGAATCCGCCGTTATCAAATCACCGATCGTCTGAACAACTTCGAAATCTAATCTAAATCTTTGCTTCAGCCTGAGCAAACTAAAGGCCAGGATCTGCACGAAAAAAAACCCGGAAGTCTAATAAGTTTATTAGTAGTATCGACATGAGCCTCCATTGGGACTGTATCGCCAGCCGAATTACTACTGGTACCAGGTGAGCCACCACCAGCACCAGATGAACCACTACCTGTACCAGAATCGCCCGAAGGAACCTTACCCTCGTCAGTCATCTCTCGATTTTTTATAATTTTCATTAAATTAACAGAAAAACTAAAAAACAATCTCTTAAATGTCCAATTTTAAGTTGTGTTCCTAATCAAAATAATTTTACAAGTTTTGTCGAAAAAGAAAATCGAAAAACTCGTTAATGATACGAAAAGACGAAGATACCATAAATACGATGAATATAATGACACATGATAAGATTAAATTGTCAATAAACAACGGTGTTGAAATTATTAATCGCATTTTTGATAAAGAACAAATTCCGATTTGTAATAAAAAATCATCAATTATACATGAGTTTGTCAAAACCGTTTTATAAAAATTATACGTTCATAAAGTGATTTACTCTTTAAAAATAACAAACTTAATTGTCTAAAATAACTATAAACTCTTGATTAGGTTTTTTTTTAAATTTAAGTTAAACTCTTTTTATCACAGAAGAGAATTTTTAGATTCTACTGAAATATCAAAAAATATTATGAAAGATTTTAAACGATAATATTAAAGCCATATAAATCTTTAAATAAACCGGTGTGTAATAAATAGCGATTTAAAGTATCACATGAAATAGTCTTTACCATAAGTTTTTAGTCAATATTCCATAAAACTATGAAAAATCATTTTTGTGTAAATTTAAAAAAAAATTCGAATAAACTCTTCGTGTCACGCTCGACAAATAAAAATAAAATATACAAAACTTACGACAATAAATAGGCTAAAAAACAAACATAAGCCATAAATAACCCATAAATGACGAATCTTCCTTTGACAGCTAGACGACCAGAAAAACGGATGCACAACTCCATGGCAATGATACTGCGTCGATTCCTTTAATCCAAATAAAATAATCCCTCCATTAGGAACTCACGCTGAATCAATTGAGGTTAGGTCTCGACAAGACGTCCGTTGAATGTATGATTTGCATGAAAAAAAGATATTCATAAGGGGAAAACCAACAGTTCAAAAACTGTTATTTTGCACCAGGTATTTAAAAAAATAAAATTACCTGTTGCATGGGCTCAGAGTAGAGTGCCCCTGCGCCGTTTTTGAAAGCGTGTAAAAATAGAGCCGTCACCGACCACGGGCCATGCCTCGAAAATCGTCTCTCAAAGTCACAAATTTCCAGGAAAACTCGCCTCGTGTCATCAAGAAAATGTTAAAGCTTCACAGCAGTCATCAGTGTAAAAATGGTTGAGTCAGGATCTCATCACGTGTGGTAGATCGACTGTTAAAATATTATTTTCACAGTGTACAAAAATGGCCTCAGTAATGCCGGCCGGCGTGGTTGAAAGATTTAAAATATGACAAATTGGTTCACAGGTTCCAACCGAAACGAAAATCTGCCTCATCAGTACAGAAAAATTTTCTGGTCACAATAGTATCCGAACAGTCCTTGGATGATCCATATCATCGTGGATTTCGACAGATGAAAAAATCTTCACCACGTGCAATTTTCATCGGGGTCACCAATGTGGGAAATTGAAATGGTTCCACTTTATTATTATTCCTGAGAAGCAATTTCCCACTCGCGTGTTCATTTAGAAATAATTAAGAAACCACTTTCAAAGGTACGAGATCTCGTATAAGAGTAAAAATTGCTCATCAGCTGCGAGCACGGAACGATCGCACGCATGCGCTACTCAACATCCCATCAGTTCATACGGAGAGAGAGAGAGAGAGAGAGAGAAAAAGAAAGAGAGAGAAAGAGCATCACTCTGCAATTCCCCACATCATGTTATATGCTGGCGACATCTAGTGTAACCACAAAAAATCAGATTAAAAAAAAATTGGTAGTGGGAAGAATTGAGCTCACGTTTCTTCACTCCACAGTCTCTTAGAACATCCACGGGGCTATTAGCGCACATGAAGATTCTCCGATACGCGTTCATGAAGAACAATCAAGGGGAAATATGTCAGCGCCATATAGCGTACCTGCATTCAGGATCAAAGTTTAGCTTTGCATAAAGATATCTCCTCGGATCTTAACTGGTGGATCGAAAAAACTCCTGTAAGTTTTAATCCTATTAGACAGTTTAAATTTTTCATCGAAATTTTTTCAGATGCTTCTCTATCTGGATAGAGTGTTTCTTGTTCCAAAGGTAAATCACACGGTTGGTGGAGCGACAGTGATAGAAAACAACATATCAATTATCTAGAGCTTAAAGCTGCATTTTACGGGTTAAAATGTTTTGCTAAGGATCTGACATCTCAGGAAGCTTTACTGACGATAGATAACACTACTGACATTTCGTATAATAACAGGATGGGAAGTGTTAAATAGCCTCAGCTAACAAGCTTGTGTAGAGAAATTTGGCAATGGTGTGAAGTGAGTAATATTTGGATCTTCGCTTCATACATCAGTTCAAAAGAGAATACAGATGCAGATTTACAATCCAGATTAATTTCACCTGACACCGAATGGGAGCTGAATAAACAATATTTTGACGAATCAACAGATCTTCTTGGTAAACCAAAGATTGATTTATTTGCTTCAGTCATAAATGCCAAATGTTCAAAATTCATTTCTTGGCATAACGATCCAGAAGCATGGGCTGTAGATGCTTTCACAACTGACTGGACGAATCTTGATTTCTATGCATTCCCTCCTTTCTCAATCATTTCAAGGGTTTTGCAAAAAATTATTGTAGATCAAGCATCGGGCTTGGTTGTAGTTCCTCATTGGCCAATACAACCTTGGAATCATCTTCTTTGCTCTTTGCTTCAGTATCACATAGCATCTTAAAACAATATGAGGAGCCTCTACGCATCTGGTGGCATTTTTGCAAGAGTGAAAATATTTTAATTTTTGAAGCTCCTGTCACCAAGATTATCACCTTCTTATCTCATCAATTTAATTTGGTTAATTCTTATGGAACTTTGAATTCCTACAGGTCGGCAATCTCTTTAATTGAACCTTCTGCGATCAAAAGGGCTTCCGCGTGATTTTCGTTGGCCTCTCGTACATCGAGTCTACGGCTGCGCCAGGGGACCTGCGCACTCGTTCATAAGCCCTTTTGATCACAGACGGTTCAATTTTACTGACAGATATTAGTAGTGATCCTCAAATGAGAAGGTTTTTTAAAGGTGTTGAAAATCTGAAGCCTCAGAGACCTAAAATGTAATTTTACCTGGGAACCAACTTCGGTACTCAAATTTTTAACCTCTCTTGGTTCGAACGAACAGCTTAATCTTGAACAACTTACCAAGAAGCTGGTAACCTTGCTTACTCTGGCTACAGCTCAGAGGGTTCAAACCCTAAGTAAAATAAATTTAGAGAACATTGTAGATTCCGGAGACGTCATTCAAATTATAATACCAGAGAGATTAAAAACTTCGAGAATTGGTAACGCCCAATCGGTTTTAAAATTACCTTACTTCTCCAAAAAACATGCCTTATGTATTGCTTCAATTCTCAAGAGGTATCTTTTGGTTACTAGTAGTTTTCGTTTACCAGAAGAAAAAAGGCTTTTATTAACCTTCAAAAAACCTTATCATGCGGCAAAGACTCAGTCAATTAGCCATTGAATAGAAGAGTCTCTCCATAAGGGAGGCATAGATTCAAACATTTTCACTGCTTATAGTACACACTCAGCCTCTGCTTCTGCAGCCTTACGAAATGATGAAAGATTAGAAGTGATTAGACAGACAGCTGTCTGTCAAATCAATCAAAGTTTTTTGACAAAAGAAATCATTTTAAAATTTTATATTTTCACCTTTTAAAAGTGCAATCGTTCTGGACCTTAAATAAATAATTTGAAACACGCAGCAAATATGTCTCTGAACAACTACATTATTTGATTTAGACGACGAGACGAGATTTAGACGGGTATAATTGATAAATCAATCGAACTTAAAACCTTAAGTGATGTTCGATTTCAATTACACGATTTTTGGCAAAATTTTTCTAAAGTACATAGTTTTAGAGATATTTGAGATTAAAAATAAGTCTACTTTTAAAAACAAAAATTTTAAAAAATTCATAACTCGAATTTAAAATCTGTATGTAGATCTCATGCCCCTATGTATTACATAATATGTATCTACAATACAAATGATATTTTATATAACCCGACATTTCCAACTGTGAGACTTAATTTAAAAATTTACTAGTTTCTCGTAATTTTCTGATAAAATGTACATTAGGATAAAATGTAGTTTAATATTCCCCCTACCGAATTAACGACCCTACATGACACTTTTACGCGCGTAAACGCGAACGCAGATCCATGAGATAGAAAAGGACGGAGATATTTCTGTCCTTTTCTCTCTCATGGGTCCGCGTTCGCGTTCACGCGCCTTGTAGATACCTACGTGGCGGACTAGACGCACGCGTAAGCTGCGTACGTTTGGCGCGACAGAATTTTCTTCATCATAATAGGCTTGTACGAACAATACTTTTTTTTGTGAGGGAGAGGACAAGATATACATTGGTATAAACGCTTATACATATATACATGTGTATGTTTGTACGTTGTACAATGTAATACGTATATGTATTATAAATTTATGTGTTTGTGTGTACATTCAAGGCCGTAGTCAGGGGGGGTGTAAGGGGTGCCCCCCCCGAAATATTTTTGACAGATGTTCAAGTTTAAAAAAATGTCATCATCTTGACTGTTTGTTTTTTAAAATATTTTCTCCCCCCCCCTTCGTCAATTGTTTTAAATTGAAAATAAAATTAACCATATTACTTCCATTTAAAATCAAGAAATATTTAGTATTTCTCATATCCATTAGTAAAATCCGAGCAATAAACTCTAAATATAAATAAGTAAAATTACACCTTCGCCAGGGAGGTGTTAGGGATGTTTGGCCCCCTCATATTTTTTTCAAGCTACGGCCATGTGTACATTAAAATCGTACATTTTGAAAAAACCGTTTTTTTAATCTTTTTTCCCCCTCCCCTCGTCAAATGTTTTAAATTGAAAATAAAATTACCCATTTTATTTCAATTTCAAATAAAAACATATTTCAATCTTTTTCATATGAAAATTAGTAAAAACCGAGCAATACTATCTAAATCTAAATAAGTAAAGGTACCTTGATTATCATTGACTTATTTTTCGATATTTGAATCTGTATAATTACAGTGAAACTCATTTAAAAATTACAAAATTGTCAGGAGTTTTTAACTGATTGACAAATGAAAAATTACTGAAAATTCCAATTCCTTCCTAATAGAGAAAAAAAAATTCGTTTAGTATTATGCTTTCTTACTAACTATGAAATAGTGAAACATTACTATTTTGCAGTCATATTTAACTAATTGAATTGGTAACTGTGAGTGATAATACTTCACTATAAGAGGATATTTACGTACCAATTAACCAAATAATGTTACTTTCAAAAATAGAGTAATTTACTTTTAGCTTCAAACTTATCAGAATTTTCATCTACCTAATTTATAAATTTTCCGTAAGGGGTCATCCATCAACGAAGTGGCTCTTTGAGGGGAGAGGAGAGGGTCAAGCTAGAGGCAACTCTAAAAGAAAAAAAAGGCGCTAATGTATGTAACAGTGTGCTACATAGTGGGGGGGGGGGGGTAAATTTCCAAAAAAATGGTCTACGTGATTTATGGAAGACTCCTAACATCGAGTTCATAGACGAAATACCCTATAGTTCTTTATAGGTGAAGTGCACTTTTTCCATATTTTCTTAATAATTTTGTATAATTTCACTTTAAAATTTTATTCATATGAATTTATACTGTAAAACTGCTGTCCTCCACACCTTGCCAATTTAAAAAACAACTTGCTCTCACGAGTACATCATTTCAAATTTAATCTAAATATGTTAATTTTCAAAAAATTTGTTAACCACTTGACTGTGGATAACCTGTATGCACGTCACAAAACAATGCCCAAACTGTAGATGATACACGTCATGATAAAATAAAGTGAATGGCTTCACGAATTTTTATAAAACTTGGTGCTATGGGGTTTTCCGACTCTCACCCAGTCGACGCATCATAGACACAACTCACACAAGCAAACTGCTCGTCAAAAACTCATACACACAACGAACATTCATTAGTGATAACCAACTAATTAAGGTTTAAAGAGAACTCTTAAATCTTGTATTAAATATTGTCCATTATTTGTTAAAATTGGGGTGGGGGGGGGGGGGGAATTACATAAATAAATTCAGGACTTTAATAATTCTTTTTCCAATTTACAGATTAGGGGCCATACTCAAATTACGTAACGCTTTTTTCAGGAACTTTAAACCCCCCTCCCCCCTGTAGCAGTTTTTATAATGTAAACATTTGACAGTTTACACAGGTGTAACAACTGTTTAGAACCCCCCCCCCCCCCCCCTCTAGAGCGTTACGTAATTTAAGTATGACCCCTTAATAAAATATTAGGTACATTATGTCACTTAAGCAATAATTCCTGTATTATGTTAGCTGAAAATTTGGAGGGGGGGAGGGAGATTTTTTACTAACAAATTTTTTAATTACCGAATTCTAAATTTTACATACTGACAATATTTCACTTAAATTATTTCAGTTAATTAATTATTTCTGTATTTTATGTGACTTGTATTGGGTGAGGGGGGGGGTTGTTCTTATATATTTATAAACATAATGTGACATATTACAATTAAGATACATGACTTTTAATTGAAATTAGGAAATTATGAAAAATCCTGTTTTGCACAAAAAAATTACATACACGTACTCGTAAGATAATACAGATTTATGAAAATATATTTTTATTAAAAAATATAGTTAAAGAAAATTTTTTTTCCGAAGTTGATAGAGAATCATTAGATGAAAAAAGAAACATATGGATAAGCTCACAAAAACGTAAAATTTGTCGACGCATCATGGACACAACTCTCACAAGCAAGAAGCTCGACGAAAACTCATGGATACAACTAATACAAGGAAACTACCAGTCGACGCGTCATGGACACAACTCACACAATCAATCTTCTCGTTGAAAACTCATACACACAACTTACACAAACAAGCTATTTGTCGAAAAATCACGGACACATCTAATACAAAGAAACTGCCAGTCGACGCATCATGGACACAACTCACACAAACAAGCTTCTCTTTGAAAACTCATACACACAACTTACACAAACAAGCTATTTGTCGAAAAATCACGGACACAACTAATACAAAGAAACTGCCAGTCGACGCATCATGGACACAACTCACACAAGCAACCTGCTCGTCAAAAAATCATAGACACAAATAACATAAACAAATGTTAAACAACTCGTAGAAGCTAATATTAAGAAAATCAAAAAAAATTTATTTTTACATTTTTGAAAATTGTCATTATTTCGAAAAGAATAAGTTCTCACGAGTGTCTGCATATAAAATTTATTTCAATTGATTTCTTAATTTTAATATTACAGTTGATAATATTTCACGCAAATTAGATTAATTACTTATTATTTGTTATTAAATATGCTGTTTTTAGGTGGGTGGAAGTGGGATAAATAATTAAGGGTTTAAGTACATAACCTTTAATTTTGCAGATAGAGAATATTTACATTATTTCACACACATTCTTTAAGTCAACTCTCAATTCCTGTATTAAATATGATCGATTAGTGAAAAACTAATAATTTGATAGTGAAATTTTTACAAATTGAAATAGTTTATTTAAATGTTTTCATTAGTACACTCTAACAACAAGCGTCTTGTAAGTGTCTAAATCTAAGACATTTAGGTAGCCTATTTAGTCTAAGACTTAAAAACTGTCTTAAAATGAGACATTATTTTGCATATTCAATTAAAAAGGCTACCACCCAATTAGCACGCAAGGTTGCAGCAAGGTTGCTGCAAGTTTGCTGCGCAACCTTGGTATGTTGCATGCAAGCTTGCTACAAGTAGTGAAATGTCGAAGCAATGTAAGCTTGCAGAAAATTTGCGTTCAAGCTTGCTGAAAGCTTCCTTGCTAGTTTTCTACAAGCTTGCAGCAAGCTTTCCCTGAAACTTTTCTGCAATTTTTCCCTGCAAGTTTTCTGCAAGCTTGCCATGCATGTTTTTTGGAAGCTTGCCCGGGTATTTTTTAAACAAGCTTACTGTGAAAATTTTTTTCAAACATATTTTGTAAGTTATCCGTGAATTTAGTGCCAAATTTTTATCAAACTTGACACCTAAGAATAAAGTAATAAAACGTGTAACAGATTATAAATTCTTTATATACATACCACTTAAGCTTGATATGCAATCATTTTAAATATCCATTCCGGGCAAGCTTGCAGAAAGCTTGCGATGCAAGCTAACATTGGTCGGACATTTCACTACTTGCAGCAAGTAGTGAAATCCACTATTTCAATTTGTAGAAATTCCACTATAAAATTAGTACTATTTCACTATTTATTAGTAGTTTTCAACTAAACATTAGTGAAATATTCATTATTTAATAGTGACCAATTTTTCGCTGATTCGATATTGGAAAACCATTAATTCAGATTAAGAGAGTGTAATTAATAAATTTGTTAATAAGAATCCTCCCCCCCCCCAAATTCCACCATCCGTAATACGGAAATTAATGCTTGAATGATAACATGAGCCTAATATTTTATTAATCTGTAAATTGGAAAAAGAATTATTAAAGTCCTGAATATTTTTTATGTAATTCTCCCCCCCCCCCCCTCCAAATATTTTTACTAATAATTGATCATATTTAATACAGGAATTAAGAGTTTATTTAAATCATGTGTATCTAAATATAATAATCTAAATATTCTCTATCTGTAAAATTAAATCTTATGGACATAACACCTTAATTATTTGGAAATACTCCCCCCCCCCCTAAATACAGTATTTTTAATAACAAATAATAATTAATTAACTAATTTGCGTCAAATATTATGGATGGTAATATTACAATTAAGAAATCAGTTGAAATAAATTTTATATGCAGACACTCGTGAGAACTTATTCTTTTCGAAATAAATAATGACAATTTTCAAAAATGTAAAAATAAATTTTTTTTTTATTTTCTTAATATTAGCTTCTACGAGTTGTTTAACATTTGTTTATGTTATTTGTGTCTATGATTTTTCGACGAGCAGTTTGCTTGTGTGAGTTGTGTCCATGATGCGTCGACTGACAGTTTCTTTGTATTAGTTGTGTCCGTGATTTTTCGACAAATAGCTTGTTTGTGTAAGTTGTGTGTATGAGTTTTCAACGAGAAGCTTGATTGTGTGAGTTGTGTCCATGACGCGTCGACTGGCAGTTTCCTTGTATTAGTTGTATCCATGATTTTTCGACGAGCTTCTTGCTTGTGTGAGTTGTGTCCATGATGCGTTGACAAACTTTAACGTTCTATTACATGTCACCCACCCCTTAAGAAACATTCATTACTGAAATTTATAATTCTCTGAAACCATTTGAGTGAAATATTCTTAATCTGTAAAATTAAAAATCAAGTAATTAAATTTTTTTGAATAAATCGGCCTTCCCCCTTTATCCAAGCTAACTCAATGCAGAAATGAATAATTATTTGAAAACAAATGTGTAAAATAGTGTCAATCTCTAAAATTGAAATGTATATTAATGCCTTCAATATTTTTTTTTATAACCTCCCCTTCCAACCCCAAAATTTAAAAAAAAACAATCACATTCAGCACAGAAATTTCATTTTAGAGCTAATCGTAAGAAACAGTTTTTATGAAATTTTTGTATGAAATATACTTTTAATTTGACGTTTTTTATTCCATTTCAAAAAATTGTTTTCTTTAAAACTGAGAGACGAAGTTTTTTATAACTAATACGGGTTTTATGTTTTAAATAAAATTTATTGTAGAAAAAGAGTAAAAAAATTCGAAAATTGGCAATTTCTTTTGAATTTTTTCAACTTTGGCAATGATTTACGGTCCAATTTTAATTAGAATGTTTTTTCTAAAGTGAATTATTTAAAGTGTATTTAATTCTGCGAGGAATGAGATATTATTCAATTAAATTGGTACAAAAAGTGTCTGAGTTATTGCATTTTTTGTATTTATAATCACTGTATTTTTCAGGAAAATCAATTTTCAAAAATTTGGGTGCCATTATCAATTTTGAAATTTTTAAAAAAATTTAATATAATAAATATAAAAAAATTGTTAGAAGGTGAAAGAATTAAAGAAAGCAAAAAAAAAATTACAGTTCGTCACTAAAATAAATTATTGTGGTTTTTAAAACAAAGAAGGCAATAACTCAGACATTTTTTTACCAATTTAATTCCAAAAAAAAACATAGACGCAAAATGTAATAAACTTTAAATAATTCACTACAAACGAAATCATTCTAAATAAAAGTGAGGCATATAAGTCATTGCAAAAGTTGAAAAAATTAAAAACAATTGCCAATTTCCAAACTTTTTTACTATTCTTCTACCATACATTTTATTTGAAAATAAATTATGTACAAAGCTTAGTTTCTCAAGATTAAAATAAAACAAATTTAAAATCGGAAAAAAATGACAAAGTAAGAGTACATTTTTTACAAAACATGTAGAAAAAATGTTTTTTGACTCTAATGAAATGTGGGCGGTTAGGGGGAAATTTAATATATACCATTTTTTTCAGTTTTTCATGACGAAAAACTTTGGCTATGTCAGATTCAAAGTAATTTTTTGTTCTCATTTTCTGCAACATAGTATTATTTAGTCAACCACACTGCAAAAACATGGTGTCTTAAATTGGACAAAAATGTCTTAAATTGAGATACTTTTGGTGTCTAAGTCACGAAAAATGTCTTAATTTAAGACATTTTTGAACAATTTAAGACACCTGTTTTTGCAGTGCACCGCCACTAAATAATCAAGCATATTCAATACAGAAACTAATAATGTACTGAATTATTTGTATAATATATTCTCGATCTGTAAAACCGAATATTATGTAGGGGAGTGGGCCCCAAGATGGACAGGGACCCAAGATGGACATTTCGTATAAAATTTTTGTTTAAGGTGACAGCGCCTTATGCTTTCTGTCATTTTTGTTGTTTGTATAGACGAACATTTTGATGCACATTTGAAGAAAAAAAACCAGCTGGTTTTTCTTCTACACATACCACGTAATTTCGTGTCTAAAAAAGTTTTGTAAAAGTTTTTTCTTAACTTGGTAAAGTTATTTAAATTTATGATTTAGAATGAGTACTTAACGTTATAACATTCTTTATTTATCGTATAATAATATCCTAAAATGATTTTACTAATTAAGTGTTTATATATATTTTTTTACTGGGGATTAAAAAATGGTGTCTAGTACCCTAAGATGGACAGGCCTCAAATCTCAATGTATTTATATTTTATTTTATTTGGAGATTTTCGATTTTACACTTTTTTTAATAATTTTTTGAGCCAATTAATTAAAATTTTTTATTTTCCACCATAAAATGTTATGTTATCGTTAGAGAAAATGATATATCGATATTTTTCGATATTTTATTACTTTTTACTGTTAAGCTATTAAATTGAAGTTTTTAGAAATGTTATTTCTTGATAAATTCCTTAAAATGATTAAACATTAGTTTAAGAATTGTCACACAATGTGCTGTTTTTATTTACTACAATTTTCAGAGACTTTTAAGAAGGTGTCCATCTTGGGGCCACTTTTTTTTAGACCCAAAATTTTGCCAATTAGATAAAATGCTTTAAAAAGTGTTTATGTTCAAAATAAAATTTTATCCCTGTGGCCATAAGTTACCTTATAAATTGTACTTTCATCCGCTATAAAACATTTTAATATTTTTTATTCGGTTTAGATTCTACAGCAATAAATCGAAAGGGTGTCCAACTTGGGACCCTCTCCCCTAATTAAAACCTTGTAAATTTTTTTAGTAAAATTGTCCAACCACACCTACCAATTAATGCACCATACTCAATACAGGAATTAACGATCAATTGAAATTAAGTGTCTAAAATATGGTCAAACTATGAAATTGAAAGAAAATTAAAGCATGAAATATTTTTCAAATATGACTTCCCCTCCTCCACAACATTTTTAAATAATCAATAATCCATCATTAATTCCTCTATTAATTCGTCAAATGAATCTGATCAATTATTTGTCAAGGTTTGGGGGGGGGGGGATTTATATAAAAAAGCTAGAAGAGCAATTTTTTTATCAATTTACAGATTGATAAAACTTTAGGCCTGTCATTTCAATTGAGCATTAATTCCAGTATTAACTATGCTGGATTGTTGGGGGGGGGGGGGTTAACTAAATAAGTCTGGAGCTTTTAATTAAATAATTAAAAGCTTCAGACTTACTACCTCCTCCCCCCAACAATCCAGCATAGTTAATACTGGAATTAATGCTCATTTGAAATGACACCTTGGGATGGGGTAGAAAATTTAAAAAAAAACCCCCCTCTCCCCGAGATTTTGAAAACATATAGTAAATTTTCTTTGTGAGCCTGATTTTATGTCCTTTAGAGTACAACCCCCCCCCCCCCCCCCAGAAAACCGCCGCCCAGATAAAATGTCCTAAAACCGCCCCTGGGGGGAGGGGGTCAGAAAATAATTTATGGTGTCCATATGTCTTGAAAAAATTGTGTATCTATTAATTACTTAAATTAAAATGTTCATAATTATAAAAAAAGACTTGACCGTTGAAAGAAACATAAATGCAAACGAATTTCAGAATAAATATTACAAGTCTAAACTTTTATTTTGCGAACGATATCCCTAGAACCAGACGCCTGAGCCATTCAGTCGCGCAAGTGACGCACGTAAGCCGCGTCAGGCGCGTTGGCCTGCCTTGTAGATATACCTTAAAGCCCACTCCGAAACTAAGAATCGCCGAGTCGCGTCGACCTCCCACCTCAGGTATAAAGTTGCCTGACGCAAGCGGTTCTCCGCGCCTGTGAATGGATGTTTTGCTGACTGCTTCCAAGAAAGCGCGAAAGGGGAAACGGAGAAGCAAGCCTCTTTAGTGTACAGGGGAAACCGAGGAGGAAAGTAACAAAAATCAGTTTTTTGATGCTAGCATTAAAACTATTTGTCGAATAAGTTCTGGAAACATATTAATCGAAAGCTTGGACTTTCACCTATTAAATAAAACTGGAATTAAACATTAATAATAATTTGATAGTTCACTGCAGGACTTTTTAATCAGCTCTTTATTTGTTACTTTCCTCCTCACCCCTGAGGTGGAAAGTAACAGCACGAAGGAGGAAAGTAGCACTTTAAAATTAAGGCTAGCATTTCAAATATAAAACTGTTATTAATTTAAATTATTTTTATTATGAACATATAAAAAGACAAAGTGATATGAACTACATTTTGTACATAATTGGCAGATATTTTTGCACTTTTTTGAAATCAAGTTTTTTTTATCTATTTAGTATTCGTTGAATAGCCATGACATTAAAAAAGCATCGTTTCTTAAAAATTCAAATCAAAAGTCCAATATTTAATCTTAAAAATATAAAATAAACATATAAAATCACATAGTTATAAAAAAGGAGGAGGTTTATAAAAATAAAGCATTAGATGAGGAGGAAAGTAACAACGTGTTACTTTCCACCTCACCCTTATTTTCCTTGGATCTCAAAGAACAAGTTTAAATTACACAAAAGTATTTCGCATTTTTTAATTATGCACTAGCATGACTTAAAGATAAATAAAAAAGCTTCAAAAAACGAAATTTTTTAATTGATTGAAATGACTCCCCCTCGTACAGTAAAACCCACATATATCGGATTTGAAGGGACCGGGAAAAATATCAGATATAAGCGGGAAGCCGATACACCCGGGAAAACGTTACAACCAAAAATTTTGCATTAAAACTGTTTCTTTTTATTAAATTACTAATTAAAAGCATTAAAAGTCAATGTTCTCATGTATATTTCATATTTTATTTGAATTTTTTTTTTTTTTTTAATTCAAATATTGGCGCCAACGTAATTCGGATATTACTCTCTTCTAGAATGACATTAGATGTCACTACTGACCAGGGATCCGAAGAGTTACGAATATAGCCAAATGAACTTTCTTTATTTTAAAGCGTTCTGAGAGTTTAGCTGTTATTCTTTTTGTTGTGAAAGAAGAAATTTTGTTTATTTCTTATGATTGCACTGTAAAGGAAACACGTGTTACCTGTAATTTTATTACATTAAATGTAAGAAATAAGTTTCTTGAAGGCGAGCTTGATAATCTTACCATGCCTCAGCTTGTGATTTTAACATAACCTAAAATCTTACAACGTGTTGTAAAGTAACACCAAGTGACTATTTATATTAATTTACAGGCTGCGAGGTATAGTAAGCTTATCATTTTTGACGTTGTAAAATGATACAAACTTTTTTTGCAGGATAGTATGATATCAATTGATTAGCATTGAAAGGTAAATTTTATTTTTTTGATGATGAACAAAGCAAAGCGTAACACCTAGACAATTCAAGAAAAAATGAAAATTTTTACTAGAATGGATGCGAGTCCTCATCTGAAACAGACGCAAATTGCAAAGGAATTTAATATATCAGCGTCCACTTTATATTCCATAAGTTTAAAAAGAAAAGAGATTGAAAATTCTGCAAAAACAGGTAGTGTAAAAAGAAAGAGAGTAAAAAGTGCAAAATTTGAAGAACTTGAAAAAATTCTAGTCGAATGGTTTCATCAAGTGCGTTCCAAAAATATCCCCATTGATGGATCTGTGATCAGAGAAATGTCGTTAAATATTGCTAAGCAGCTAAATGTTGAGAATTTTACTGCATCAAATGGTTGGATTGATCGCTTTCGGAAAAGAAATTACATCAAGTGGAAGATAATATCTGGGGAATCTGAAGCGGTCTCAGAAAATTCTGTTGATGTGTGGAAAAATGATATTCTTCCCGGGATTTTGAAAGATTACGAACCAAAAGATATTTTTAATGCAGATGAATTAGGATTATTCTTTAACTTATTGCCTGATAAAAGCATGGCTCATCGTACTGAGTCTTGTCATGGAGGAAAGCGTAGTAAAGAACGCGTGACAGTACTGCTGGCCTGCAATATGGATGGATCTGATAAGCAGAAACCTTTACTAATTGGTAAGTCCAAAAAGCCGAGATGCTTTAAGAATATCCGCAATCTTCCTTGCGAATACACAAGTCAGAAGAAAGCTTGGATGACGGGCGAAGAGTTTAAACTTTGGCTGAGAAGAATTGATTTCCAGATGCGTACAAATAAGCGTAAAATACTTATGGTAGTAGACAATTGTCCTGCTCATCATAAAGATTTAGATTTCTTAACAAATGTGAGAGTAGAATTTTTACCACCCAACACTACTTCTCATACTCAGCCACTTGACATGGGCATCATTAAAGTTGTTAAACATTACTACAGAAAAAAGATTGTGCGGCGAATTCTGACTGCTCTGTCTCTTAACTCTCAACAAACGCCTTTGATCTACAAAGTCAATATACTCGAAGCTATGCACTTTATTGCAGCAGGTTGGGAAATCATACAACCAGACTCTATTCAAAAATGCTTCAGGATGGCTGGATTTGTGAAAGATACTGATCCTGCGGAAAGTGAAGAAGAGTCTTTACAGACCATGGCTATTGATGCGACAGACTGTCCAGAACCTTCCTTCAACGAAGTTACGGATCGCTGGAACGAGATCCAAAATCACTTTGGTTTAACAATATCCTTTGAAGAGTTTGTTAACATCGACGATTTTACGCCTGTATGTGAAATTCAATCTATTGATGGAATTATTGCCGATCTGAAATCAAATGCTGAAAATAAGGAAAATGATTGTCAAAACAATGTTGACAGTGACGATTCTGATAGCACGATTGGCGATTATGTCGACGAGGCACCTGTTGTTACAAGATTTGAAGTTATGGAATCCATAAAAACAGTACGTCATTTTTTCAGCGAGCTTGAAGGAGCAGATGAAAGTGTATTCAGTTTGTTGAATAAGATTGAAAATCTTTCATTAACAAATGAAAACTTGAATTTAAAACAGGTTACCTTGGATACACTGTTAGAAAAATCTGACTGAATTTTCACTCACATATGCTGGAAGTTTTTTCCATTCACATAAATGAAAATTAAAAACACGTGACTGAAAATTCAGTTACGTGTGACTAAAAATTCATGCACATGTGCATTAATTTTAATGTAGGTGGTTGGAAAAAACTTCCAACGTAGGTGAATGAAAATTCATTCATATTGTCTTAGATTTTAATAAACTATTTGTTTAAATATGCGTATGCAAGAAAGTCCAAAGAAACAAAACGTGTAGAAAACTTTTTGAATAGAAGCACAGCAATTTATGAACACTTGAATTATTATCTTAAAAAAACATACGAATATGAGTATTCACTTAATAATTATTCATTTGTTTGCAAAATACACACGCGAATAGAAATAGACGCACTGAAAACATAACCTACAAATTGTTGGTTACAATATTCATTAAATTCAGTTATTAAAAATAAAGAGGCAAAAAACCATAGTCACAAAGTTAAAGTTCATTTTAATCTTCATGAAAGAAGTTTATTTTAAACACGATTTACATCATAAGTATTATAAAACTATACCACAAACTGCACGACAATAATTCTGCAACTTATCTTATTACCGACGCCAAAATAACTGTCATTCATCGGTAACTCAAATTTTAGGTAATATTGCATTAATTTTACTTTAATGCGCAATTAAATTAAAATTAATGCATACTTGAATGAAATTCAATTTATTTGTAAATTATCATAACTTTCCTTCAACATTAAATAAAAATTCAGTGACGTGAATGAATTAAAAGTGCATTAATTTTCAGGTTTTTTCTAACAGTGTAGATACTTCAAGTAAATATGTATTTATTTATCAATTTGAACAAGAATTATAATCTTGCATTAATCAATGCAAATATGAATCTTAAACAATGTACCCTGGATTGTCGGTTCAAGTAAATATTTACTGTTTCGAGTTTTTTAAAATACTATGCAGTTTTCTTTTTAAAAGTTTTAAGGTTTGTTTTTTATAAAGTTATTTCATCTTTAGGTATTCTTAAAATTAATTTTAATTAATAAATGTTACTCTATCCAAAGAAAAAAAACGTTATAAAAATCTAATATTATCTTAAAATAATAAAATTTTAACTAAATTTTCTATCGAAATTTTAAGATCCGATATATTTGGGAATAATTTAGCTCAAGGGACTTCAAAATTCATCTCATATAAGCGAGTTTCCGATATAGCAGGGTCCGATATAAGCGGGTATTTTAACACAGAAAACATAGGCAAATCCAAGGGACCGAAAAAAATTTCCGATGTGAGCGGGAATCCGATACATGCGGGTCCGATATATGTGGGTTTTACTGTAAATGGAAAGTTTCAAATTGATTCATAACCCCCCCCCCCCCCTAATTAGTTAAAAATAACTAATTATTAGTGAACAGAATTTTACTAAAATTTTAGTAATTTTGACATAACCTACAAATGAATTTGACAAATAATTAGTTATTAATTAACTTATTACTATAAGTAGTTTTTGCTTTCAAATTAGTTATTTTTAACTAATTCAGATTTAGAGAGTGTATTAACATGTTTCCCTAAATATTATTATATTAACATTATCTTTACGGTTTTTTAAACATTTTTACTTTAAACTATGAAAATACATATGACAAGCTTTATAGCTGAACTACAATTACAATTATAATTATATATACAAATATGTACATTCTTTGGTTGCGAGAAATCGCTCGCTTGACTTTCGATGGTGGGGATAGATGCAAAGTGGCTCGGCGATTCCTACTCATATATATGTCTCTCTCTCTCTCTCTATATATATATATTCTGTAGGAATCGCCGAGTCACTTTGAATGTACCCCCACCATCAAAAGTCAAGCCAGCGATTTCTTACTCACAAGGAACTTATATATTTATAATAATAATTATAATTATAAAAATTAATATTTAATCTCTCACTCTTTTTCTATTCTATAGGAATCGCCGGATCAAGCGGTCGAATTCTTTAAGTAATCGTCGTTATTTATGTTTTGTACAATAATAAATTTAAATAATAATATCTAGCATAAATATTTTCTTCTGAAATAATAATAATAGTAATAATATTTATATTTAAATATAAAATTGTATGACTGCATAACTTTTTGTAAAATGTGTTTATTAAATTTGTATTTGATTAATAAAAATTTGTGTGTATTGAATTTCAATGTTGTTTCAAATTTATTAGTGTTCAATTTTATTTTAAATTATATAACGACCCTTTTCGTTAAGCTTGAAGACATTATATAATTTGCAAATAACATATTTTCCGTAAATTTTTGAAAAATAATAATCTATTTTGTCACTGATTGCTAAGGCATTAATTAAAATATTAATAAAAGAAAGATATTTTTAAATGACTGAAATTAAGCCAGGAGGCCACACACAATAATAATTATAATAAATAATGATTGTCAATATTAGTTATTAAATTTCAAATTATGTTAAACTATATGAATAATGTTTCTATGTAATGTATTTATTTTATTGTATAAAAGAAAAACAGAATATGAATTTTTTTATGTACGCGTACTATGCTAGATATTATTATTTAATTTTATTATTGTACAAAACATAAATAGCGACGATTACTTAAAGGATTCGCCCGCTTGATCCGGCGATTCCTATAGAATAGAAAAAGAGTGAGAGAGAGAAAATTTAATTTAATAAATTTTAATTTAAAATTAATAATTTCTTAAAAATTTATGATTATTATTATTATTTAGTTAGTTAGTTTCTGCAAAACTATTAATTTTTATAATTATAATTATTATTATAAATATATAAGTTCCTTGTGAGTAAGAAATCGCTGGCTTGACTTTTGATGGTGGGGGTACATTCAAAGTGACTCGGCGATTCCTACAGAAGAGAGAGAGAGAGAGAGAGAGAGTGAGAGAGAGAGAGAAAGAGAGAGAGAGAGACATATATTTGAGAAAAATAACTAATTTGAAATCAAAAACTACTTATAGTAATAAGTTAATTAATAACTAATTATTTGTCAAATTCATTTGTAGGTTATGTCAAAATTACTAAAATTTTAGTAAAATTCTGTTTACTAATAATTAGTTATTTTTAACTAATTAGGGGGGGGGGGGGGGTTATGAATCAATTTGAAACTTTCCATTTACGAGGGGGAGTCATTTTCAATCAATTACAAAATTTCGTTTTTTGAAGCTTTTTTATTTATCTTTAAGTCATGCTAGTGCATAATTAAAAAATGCGAAATACTTTTGTGTAATTTAAACTTGTTTTTTGAGATCCAAGGAAAATAAGGGTGAGGTGGAAAGTAACACGTTGTTACTTTCCTCCTCATCTATAGCTTTATTTTTATAAACCTCCTCCTTTTTTATAACTATCTGATTTTATATGTTTATTTTATATTTTTAAGATTAAATATTGAACTGTTGTTTTAAATTTTTAAGAAACGATGCTTTTTTAATGTCATTGCTATTCAACGAATACTAAATAGATAAAAAAACTTGATTTCAAAAAAGTGCAAAAATATCTGCCAATTATGTACAAAATGTAGTTCATCTCACTTTGTCTTTTTATATGTTCATAATAAAAATAACTTAAATTAATAACAGTTTTATATTTGAAATGCTAGCCTTAATTTTAAAGTGCTACTTTCCTCCTTCGTGCTGTTACTTTCCACCTCAGGGGTGAGGAGGAAAGTAACAAATAAAGAGCTGATTAAAAAGTCCTGCAGTGAACTATCAAATTATTATTAATGTTTGATTCCAGTTTCATTTAATAGGTGAAAGTCCAAGCTTTCGATTAATATGTTTCCAGAACTTATTCGACAAATAGTTTTAATGCTAGCATCAAAAAACTGATTTTTGTTACTTTCCTCCTCGGTTTCCCCTATACACTAAAGAGGCTTGCTTCTCCGTTTCCCCTTTCGCGCTTTCTTGGAAGCAGTCAGCAAAACATCCATTCACAGGCGCGGAGAACCGCTGGCGTCAGGCAACTTTAAGGTATATCTACATGGCAGGACTGCGCGGCTCGCGCGACTGAATTCGACTGAATGGCTCACGCATCTATAGTTGTATATGAATATTCTTTTCACAGGAATACAAGTTTGGACTTGTAATTTTGTATTTAGAAAAACATTCTTTTTGTGTTTGTTTTTTAACTTTAAATTATTATTTGTATAATTAATAAGAATTTAACTTTACTAAGGTATGAGTTCAGAATTTTTTCCATATAGGTAAGGAGTAATCATATAGGCACTATGTATCACTCTCTAAATCTGAATTAGTGATTTTTCACTAATGAATTAGCGAGAAATCGGTCACTATTAAATAGTGAAAAATTCCACTAATTTTTAGTAGAAAACTGCTAATTATTAGTAGAAAATTACTATTTGAAAAGTGAACTATTTACTAATTCAAAAAGTGAATTTCACTGTTTCAATTAGCAGATATTTCACTTTCAAATTAGTAGTTTCCAACTAATAAATTAGTTTTTTTTTACTAATCATTAGTGAAATATTCGCTAATCAATTAGTGAGAAATCGGTCACCATTAATTAGTGAAAAATCACTAATTCAGATTTAGAGAGCAGGTTATGATGGGCGTGGACACCATAAATTATTATGTACAACCCCCCCACCACCCCCCCATTAATTATTATTATTGGAAACATTGATATTACATGTGAATTATTTTTCAAAGATTTTTAACTGCTTCTCTTTTGTGTACATGAAAAAGCATTGAGTGTTTCAAATTTTTAAATTTTCCAACCCCCCCCCCCACACAAAAAAGGTTCGAATGAACACCCCCCAGAAATAAAGGAAATTTTCTACGCTTTTTGAAAAATCTTAATATTTATCATATTTATTTAGGCTTACAAAAAGAACCTACAAATGTTTTTTTCACCAAGTATGGTACATTCGAGGGGGTATTTTCTTGCATATTGGAGTGTACACCTCTCTGGTAATAGCTATGTATTACTCGTAATATCACGTAATAGTGCGCAATAGTCAGTAATATTGCGTACTAATGGGTAATAGTTATGTAATAGTGCGTAATATCGTGTAATATTCCCGTAATAGTGAGTAATAATAAATGTTATTTGCATAGCTTTAGTCATTAAATGTTTAATTAATTAGAAAAAAGATATTCCACTTCTAATTGCTTGTATTGCGATTTGAATTAGGCGCCAATACAAGCTAATACTGCTAAGTTCTCTGTCTGCAAAGCGAATATACTATGAAAAGAACCTTCATTGACATCACTTTCTATTCTGAATTTCTAATCCTTGCTAATATAACCTCGAAAGATCAAGTGTTGTGTACATCTTTGGCACTGTTTATTGCTTTTAATTAATTTTAAGTAAGTAATCTTGATAAAATATTTTTTGAAATGTAACTAATATATCGTCGATTTTCAAAGAAAATTTAAATTCAAAAACCTGGAAAAGTATAAATAAAACAAATAAAACTTATTATGGCTGACTTGCAAGCAAGTTTGCAGGTAATTCGTTTCTTTCAAAATGTATTTCTCATTAAAATATCTGAATTGTTTTTAATTTATTATTATAAGTAATTAATTTGATCATAGGTAATGGGAGATGATCTCTGGGTTCTTTTTGAGAATGAATTTGCTTTTATTCCCGAAGAATTAAAGTTGATTTTAAAGTCAATGAAATACGATAATCTTTTTTCTTTAGAACGATTTTCTCAAGAAGATCGAAAAAAAATTGAAGTTTTCATGAAAACTACTCTGCATCATATTATCGAAAAAGAAGAGCGTGAAAAATAATATTTAATCTTCAAGGATCACCCTGAACAATTTGTTTTTCTAGGAGGTATTGAGCAGGCTATGAACGAAAAAGGTTAGCTAAAAAAATAGTTGCGTCTCAAAAAAGATTTAATCATTCTCGTGAACCTCGGAGTGATGCTTTTTCACCAATTTCTTTCAAAAGACCAAGAACGCAACGAGGGACGCAAGATAGTGAAACAGCAGCAGCAGATATTATAGTTGATTTAAAAGCAACCTTAGATACAAATGTGAACAAATACTTGGCGGAAAATTATCCTAATGTATCCTTACCTACAGTTTCAGCTAACGTGGCAGCAGATGGTTTTGGTTCTTATACTGCAATTCTACAATGTCCTCTTGCTGGTTGTGAAAAATCTACTAAAATTACAAGAAATGAGTCACGATGGAACACTTCGAATTTTTACAGCCACGTTAGCACGCATTCTTAAAAAAAAATCCTGATTAACCGACTACATCTATTGTAAAAATGTTTGCTAAGATGCATGAGCGGTCTTCTAGTCAAGAAACTAATCAAAATTTAAGTAAAACATTGAGTAATCAGACTAATGGGAAAGTCGAAAATCAAAATGTTTTAAAACGAAAAAGAATCGAGATTTGTAATTCCTCTTCTGAAGATGAAACAGAAAGTACCGTTGCAGATGCAGGTTTGAAATATTAATATTATTATTTGTGCAATTATAAATAATATATTATTATTACTATTATTATATCTCATACAGGTTTCGAAAAGGAAGCAAAAGGCAATCCAACTCAACGAAATCAAGATGATAACAACTCTGAAAATACGCAAGATAAATTAAAAAATACACAAAAATCGAATTTTTAGGATCCGGAGAAGGTAACAGAGTGGCGACTTTTTTCCACAAAACGCAGATTCAATCTAGTCGCTCCAAACGTAACGAGAGAAAATTAAACACAGCTGCAGAAAATTGTCATAAAATAACAGAATACTTACCGATTTTAAACAAGATGGATTTAATTTTAAAAGAAAATGAAGAACTAAAAAAGAAACTTGTGTGGTCTATGACTCCTAAGCCTCAGTCTGCAAAAAAACCAAAAGATTTGAGTAATATGTTAAAATTACTTTTAGAATGTGCTTTAAATAATGCTGATAAGAAGCCTAATGGACGACGATATAGTAACGTCATAAAAGAACTTGCATTTCTTAGATTAGCAATTTACGAGTTTCTTTCTAAAAATCTGTCACTTCCTTCAATTTCAACCGTCCGAAAAAAATTTATTCTAATACAGCTTTAGTTGAAGGAGAATTTCGAATAAAAGAACTGAAGACATTTCTTCAGGAAAGAAATTATCCTCTAAAAGTTCACATTTCTGAAGATGCTACAAGAGTATATGGACGCATACAATACCACTCTGCTTCAAATCAAATTGTTGGCTTCACACTACCACTAGACGTCAATGGAGTGCCTATTGTTGGATCATATCCTGCAACATCAGCAGAAAAAATTTGTAGCTATTTTTAAAATTGCGATACTAGTAATTATGTATATTGCATAATAGCTCAACCTCTTTGCGATAAATCAACTGTATTTTGTTTAGCAATGTTCGGGACAAAGAACAAGTTTAATTCGTCACAAGTTGCAAAAAGATGGCAATGGGTGAAGGAAAAATGCAAAGAAGAAGGAATTGAGATTGTTGGCTTTTCATCCAACTAGTGGTTTCAGGCGAATAAGGATGTGGACCAGCTTTATATTCAAGATGAGATTCACATTGGAACAAAGCTGAAAAGTAGATACCTTAAGCCATATATTATTTTGACACTCGGAAAAAGATTTGTTATTTCTCGCAGACATCTTGTAGAATTAATAGGGAGGACGGGTAAGGATCAACACGAACTTTGCATGTCTGACATCAATCCGAAGGACAAAATGAATTATAGAGCTGTGCAAAAAATGTGCGATAAAAAAGTTACATCCCTTCTGCGATCTGAGGTCACAAACAGTGAAGGTACAGCTACTTATTTGGACATGATGCCAGAAGTTGTTGAAGCGTTCGTTTCTTTGGATCTCAAACCTTTAGAGGGAGTAGAAAAAATATGGGAATGGGTCGTTTTTATGAATGAGGATATCTTGGGTTTCAAAACAAGATAAGTACTCACTTGGTAACAATTTCATAACTTCCAATGTCTATTACTGCATTGAAATTAATGCTCATTGTTTGATACAAGCAAACATGAAATTTAGAAATAGCAAAGAACCAAATTTATTTCTACCATGGTTGCTATCATGTCAGCCTTGTGAAACTACATTCAGAAGACTAAGATCAACAACAACTTCTCACTGCAGAGTTGTATCATTTTCAGTCTTGGATCTTCAAAATAACTTTAGAAGAATTGACTTATTAGCATCGACTTATTTGAAGTTAGGAGAAGAATTTGTTTTTCTGAGACACCATAAAGCAGTAAAAGCATCTGATGCTTTGCCTCATATTCCTACTTCTCTTCCAGAGGACTCGGAAATTGAGACTGCAGTTATGTGTTCTCTTCGTCGCGCTATTAAGAGAGCTACCGACTTTGAGTTGATAAAAAAGGTACCTGCAACTTTTATACCTAAACCAGATTTCCGTTATCTATCATCAACTGAAGTTCATACAAATCAAGACGATCTGTATTCTGAAGATCATGATGATGGTTTAGGTGAAGAAGAGAGTATTTTCACGGATAATTTTGAGCAAATAACTGATGACAGCGAGAATAACAGCGAAATTGACAGTGCATTAGATCGTGGTGACAATTTAAACGATCTTCTGGAAGATCTGTTTATCGTACCGTCTGGTGCATTAAGTATAAAATCATTTAATCACGTAAATGTGACCGAAACAAGTCCATTTATCCGAGTATCAGATGGAAAAGGCAACCCAGCTGTTATTAAAAACCAAACATTACTGTGGTTAAAAAGTAGCGGAAATATGAATATTAGTTCAGACAGATTACAACGAGTAAAAGCTGATCTCATATCCCATAAGACTTTTTCGTGTTCTAAGGAATTAGAATCTCCACGCCGAGAGCAATTTATTCCCGTTGTCGAATGGTGCGCGTTTACATCAGAAGACAATTCTATTGTCATCGGACGAATTCTCGCATTCAGTTATTTGACTGGATCAAGCCGAAAAAATCAAGAGTATTCGAAAACATCTGCTCCTATAAATGCTCCTGAGCATAATGCTTGAGGTTTGGGATGCACGTGCTCTTGGTTTAATATCGAAGAAAATAATGTCTTGACTCTTATAAATATGGATGTTCATGGGTACTATGACATTAAAAATTATATTTGCACAGTTCCACGCCCCCAAATAGAGGAAAGTAATTTTTAAGTTATTGTGTTCATTAAACTCGATTTCAAATGTTTCGTCGAGTGCTTGATAATTATTCAGTATTACAACTGTAATATTGTGTAATACTCCTGCATATAACATAATATATCGTATTATTTTGGTAATATAGCGTATTGGCGTAATACCAGCGTAATAGGCGTATTAGTCACGTAATTGTTGTAATATGCGTAAAAGGGATTACTCTGTACGCCTTTTTTCTTAGAAAATACCCCCTCGGGTACATTACATGTTTTTGGGGTCATTTATTATGAATTTCAAGTCGGATTTTGCAATTGAAAATGGCGGATTCGAAATAAAGCAAATTTTCTAAAAAAATTTTTTTACTTTCAATGGCATTTGAGGTTATTAGGTGTCACTTGATAGGAAATGAAATTCTGATTTTCAAAAGTCAAAATGATTGATGCAACTCTGCAAAGAAGTTTCTTAAATTTTTTATTCCTATCTTACATGGTATTTAGGTGTTGTTGGTGACATTAATTAAGAATCTATATTAATATTTCCAGAATAAAAATGTCGGAAACAATATAAAAAACAAATTTGTAAATGTTATTGAATTTATGTGTTACATGTCATGGAGAGATTTTCTGGAACACAAAATACAAAATTGAACCATGTAATATTTTGAAAAGTAACCTTAAAAAGTTTTAAAAATATTTAAACATCAAAAAAGCCGGATCTTGAGTAAAGAGAAATTAACATGTAATAGAAATCATATGTTAATAGAATTAAAAATTTTCAAAATTTGTAAACAACTGAAACAAAAGCAATTATTAAAATTAACCTCTTTAGAATAATTTTTAGATGCACACACTCGTAAGAGCATGTACTTTTCAAATATATTTTGAAAATTTGAAAAAAAATTTTTTGAAAATATTTTTTCTCTTTGTTAATTTGTGCACAGGCTCACCGACACACTCACACAAGAAAACGGACTCGCAAGCTAAGCTCGACAGTCGTTTCATTGTGTGAGTCGTGTCCATGATTTCGGGACGAGAATTATCTTTGTGTGAGCTCGTCCGTGTGTTTCTTTATTCCACACTCCCTATTGTTCTAAAAATTACAAAATAAAAATATTTTCATGTCAATTTTTTTGAAAATTATAACCTCATTTTCAAAATATTAACATTCTCACGAGTACGTGCATCTAAAATTTTTTCAAAACTTCAAGTTTTGCCAAGTTTAACTTTCTTAACGGAACTTAATTACTCCCATTCAGCATTTTTTCAACGACAACATTAATGAAAATCCTGTTCGTTAAAACAGAAAAATTAATGTTTTAACAAAAAACCACATGCTAAAACAATTAAAAAATTTCAAAACTTGTAAACACCTTAAACAAAAGAATTCTCAAAATTAACTTTTTTAGAATAAATTTTAGAAGCACACACTCGTGAAAATGTTAATATTTTGAAAATGAGGTTATAAATTTCAAAAAAATTGACATGAAAATATTTTTATTTTGGGATTTTTAGAACAATAGGGAGTGTGGAATAAAGAAACACACGGACGAGCTCACACAAAGATAATTCTCGTCCCGAAATCATGGACACGACTCACACAATGAAACGACTGTCGCGCTTAGCTGGCGAGTCCGTTTTCTTGTGTGAGTGTGTCGGTAAGCCTGTGCACAAATTTAAAAAGAGAAAAACTTTTATTTAACGGTTTTTTTAAAATTTTGAAAAAATATTTGGAAAGTACATGCTCTCACCAGTGAGTGCATCTAAAATTTATTCTAAAAAAGTTAATTTTGAGAATTCTTTTGTTTAAGGTGTTTACAAGTTTTGAAATTTTTTAATTGTTTTAGCATGTGATTTTTGGTTAAAACATTAATTTTTCTGTTTTAACACACAAGATTTTCATTAATGTTGTCGTAGGAAAAATGCTGAATGAGAGTAATTTAGTTCCGTCAGGAAAGTTAAAAATGGTAAAAAATGGAGTTTTGAAAAAAAGTTTAGATGCACGTACTCGTGAGAATGTTAATATTTTGAAAATGAGGTTATAATTTTCAAAAAAATTGACATGAAAATATTTTTATTTTGTAATTTTTAGAACAATAGGGAGTGTGGAATAAAGAAACACACGGACGAGCTCACACAAAGATAATTCTCGTCCCTAAATCATGGACACGACTCACACAATAAAACTACTGTCTCGCTTAGCTTGCGAGTCCGTTTTCTTGTGTGAGTGTGTCGGTGAGCCTGTGCACAAATTTGAAAAGAGAAAAACTTTATTTAAACGGTTTTTTTAAAATTTTGAAAATATATTTGGAAAGTACACGCTCTCACGAGTGTGTGCTTCTAAAATTTATTCTAAAAAAGTTAATTTTGAGAATTCTTTTGTTTAAGGTGTTTACAAGTTTTAAAATTTTTTAATTGTTTTAGCATGTGATTTTTGGTTAAAACATTAATTTTTCTGTTTTAACGAACAGGATTTTCATTAATGTTGTCGTTGAAAAAATGCTGAATGGGATTAATTAAGTTCCGTTAAGAAAGTTAAACTTGGCAATACTTGAAGTTTTTAAAAAATTTTAGATGCACGTACTCGTGAAAATGTTAATATTTTAAAAATGAGGTTATAATTTTCAAAAAAATTGACATGAAAATATTTTTATTTTGTAATTTTTAGAACAATAGGGAGTGTGGAATAAAGAAACACACGGACGAGCTCACACAAAGATAATTCTCGTCCCTAAATCATGGACACGACTCACACAATAAAACGACTGTCGCGCTTAGCTTGCGAGTCCGTTTTCTTGTGTGAGTGTGTCGGTGAGCCTGTGCACAAATTTAGAAAGAGAAAAACTTTTTTTTAAACGGTTTTTTTAAAATTTTGAAAATATATTTGGAAAGTACATGCTCTCACGAGTGAGTGCATCTAAAATTTATTCTAAAAAAGTTAATTTTGAGAATACTTTTGTTTAGGGTGTTTACAAGTTTTGAAACTTTTTAATTGTTTTAGCATGTGATTTTTGGTTAAAACATTAATTTTTCTGTTTTAACGAACAAGATTTTCATTAATGTTGTCGTTGGAAAAATGCTGAATGAGAGTAATTTAGTTCCGTCAGGAAAGTTAAAAATGGTAAAAAATGGAGTTTTGAAAAAAAGTTTAGATGCACGTACTCGTGAGAATGTTAATATTTTGAAAATGAGGTTATAATTTTCAAAAAAATTGACATGAAAATATTTTTATTTTGTAATTTTTAGAACAATAGGGAGTGTGGAATAAAGAAACACACGGACGAGCTCACACAAAGATAATTCTCGTCCCGAAATCATGGACACGACTCACACAATGAAACGACTGTCGCGCTTAGCTTGCGAGTCTGTTTTCTTGTGTGAGTGTGTCGGTGAGCCTGTGCACAAATTTAGAAAGAGAAAAACTTTTTTTTAAACTGTTTTTTTAAATTTTTGAAAATATATTTGGAAAGTACACGCTCTCACGAGTGTGTGCATCTAAAATTTATTCTAAAAATTATGCGATTAATTTTGCCATAGGTCCGAGAATTTAATAAAATAAGGTAATGATGAGAGGTTTCTATTAAAAGTTTTATTTAGTTTCATAGAATTGCTACAAATAATGAAACACTATATTTTTCAAATATGTATTATATACAAAAAGCTTTTAAGTACATTTTTGAAATGTTTAGTCAAATCGTTGGTGGAGTTTTTGTTTGAGCAATTATTGGGAAATAACTAATTATAAGTAAAAGATGACTAATTTATTAGTAAAAAAGTAATTAAAAAATAGTTATAGTTTGACTAATTGAATTGGTAAACAGAATTTTAATAAAATTTTAGTTATTATTACATAATCTAAAAGTAAATGTGACTAATAATTTTTTATTTTTTACTTAATGATTAGTAGTAATTTAATTATTTAAATTAGTGAATGCCTTTTAGCTTTGAAATTAATTATTTTTAACTAATTCAGATTTAGAGAGGATTATTGCATGCAGGATTTATTTTAGAACTTTGGAGGAAAATCAATTATATTATTCGGATAATTTTCTAATCTTTAGGAATAAATTACAATTTTTTTTTTAATAAGTTCATTTTTCCGAGCTCCGGAAATATTTTTATCTATAGACATAGAATTTATTTTCTAACTTTTGGGGAAAAAACCAACCAAGTTTATACGATTTTCCAATTTTTTTCACCAATTCCTTTGATTTATTTCCGAATTTTCGGGGAAAAAATACTCTATTGGACACTTTGTGTACGGAACCCTAAAAAATCACAAAAAATGAGTATTTTTTTGACATTTTTGAGTCGTTAAAAAACAAGAAATAATAAAGTAGACAATCGGATTTAGGGGGGATGCCTGAATGATTTCATAACGAAGAAATTGTAACGATTAAAAACTATCTCTATTTAATTCTTAAAATCGCACATTTAAATTTAATTATTATTTAAAAAGAATATAAATAAAATTATAAAATATTACAAATACAAATTTAGAACACCAGAATATAACTAAAATAAAAAAACAGTCAGAATTTGTCGTCATATAAATAAAAAGTATATTTAGTCAAAAATTAAAATTCACATAAAGTCAAAAATAAAACAAATTTAAAACAAATATAATATCCCGACACACACATACTTTGCACTCGCGATTGTTTGACAAATAATATAATGACTAAATAATTATAAATTGACATGGATACAAATGAAATAAATAAATTAGACAAACCAATAACACAAAATAAGACAATTAAACAAATCTAAAAACTTATCGTTCCCGCATTCCTTTTTCTTTTGAGACGGGGGCGGTTAGTCGGTAGCGTGGTGACCAACGAGCAGAATTTTTAATTCTCTTTTTTTTACAACATCCTTCTTTTTTGCGTGGACCACTTTGGGTTGCAGTATTTTAAATCGTTGAGCACCTTAGAGCTGCATTTTTTTTGCCAATTTAAATCCACCCCTTCGTCCTCAATTATTCCGAAATCGTCGATTAAAAATCGCCACACTTCAAAATATTAAAAATAAATAATTAATAAAAATTGCACAAATCACTATAAAAGAAAACCAACACAAAAGAAATAAACAATTGAAATAAAAATAAAAACCTTCGTGTTGCCGGCGACACACAAAGTCGTGACGATTTCGGATTCATTTGAATGCCGGGAAACGATTGTGAGGACGATGGGTGCGGAAGAAATTTTATTTAACTCGAAATTGGCCCTTTCCCTCGTTACTCCCCACGCCCTTAATACCTTCTGGCGCCCAGGCAATGAAGAGATTTGTCATACTATTTAAAATTCAAATTAAATTATTTTTGTCATAAATATCGGATCCCTTCAAAATTGATCTAAATTTTTTAAAATCGATTAAAAAGAACTCGAGTTATGCTGTCCGACAGTTTATAAAACATGGTTTTGAGGAAAACGCGTTTAAAGTCTTGTGTGTAATGAGCCGATGTGCATATGTATAACTTTTACATGCGCATAACTTTTTAATTTTTCGAATTTTAAACTGCAGTTTGGGAATTATATTCTTGAGCTAATGTAGACCACAAAAATAAAATAGAAAAAGTCGATTTTTTGATCAATGCAAAGTATAATACTACCTTAAATGCACAACTTTAGTCTAGGCTGTTTCTGTAGAGCATCCTGCTCCATTGGCATCACAGAGGTCAATATGAGCAATATGATCTCTGTGAAGTAAATGACTTGACAGGATCTCACATCGGATATATCTATATCCGCAAGTCTTTCTATTTTTTTTAAATGAAGAATGTAAGGCTGATCGCCGTAGCAAGCCTTACTAACGAGCCGACTATCTCTTCACCTGCCTTACGTAAAAGAACAGGAGAGATGCCATCCAGTCCGGGAAACGTGTAGGGACTAAAGGATTCAATAGTCCATCTGCTTCCAACTGCGGTCACGATCCTGTTAGCCAGTCATCTTCTAAGACAATAATTAGCCCTCGGAAGTCCAGTCAAAGGTCATAATACGGGATTGCCACTACCAGACCTTGAGAAACCCGGGAAGTTTTTATGAATCAGATGCGCCAATGTCACCTCGTTCTACTCTGAGAAGGTTCCATTAGGTAGAAAGCAACTTATCCAGTCTGGACGCGTCTTTTACTTTGTTTATATTGGAGCAAAAAATTGGCGATTCAAACAGATACAGCTGCGCTCCTAGCAGCCGACTTTAAACTAATATTGGTGTGACTCTCTCTATGGAACTCCATGTATTTTGTGTTTTGGCAGTATGTTTTCGATTTTTAGAATATTTGTAATATTTTACTATAAATAATTTTGCAACCACTGAATAAATATGTAATTGAAATTACAAATGAACATAAATTTTCACGGAAAAAGGAAAAAAGAGACAGACACAATTCCTGAGTTCCACAGTGCTTCGTGTTAAGAAATAGAGAAAATCATTTTTTTCCAAATTCGAACTGATCTTCCAAGACGCCAATAATAGGCTGTGGGAACAAAAACGGAAAAAGATTAAATGATAATGCATGAGTTTGCAATAATATTTAAAACCCAAGGATTACAATCAGAACTCGCAAGTTAGATATTGTGCTACTTTTTGGTTATGTCTTATAATACACGTTTCTGATAGTATTTTTTTTATTTACTGCTTATTTGTTGAAGGTAAATAAGATTTGAAATTCCAATTAAAAATTAAATAAAAAAAACAATCTTCGAAATATAACCAAAAACCATCAGTACAAACTTAGGAGTCATGATTGTAATCCTAACTGAAAAAAATAATTTCGTGGAACTGTCATAATTATGGGTAGAATTGTCATTGGCGCACCGATGCTTTATTGGATATTCATTAATATAGTACTCTAAATTCTAAAATAACTGTTAACCATGAGCATATGTCTAAAATCACTACAGCGTTTCTTTCAGTGCTCGGGTTTAAAATACACTAAAGCGTCGATTCAGTGGACGTCGGTCGAGTCAGGCCCTCCAAGCTGCTCCAAGCCACAATGTATTTTGTCTACGATAGACAGGTCTGTGAAACAGAGCGTGTAGAAAAAATACATTGTGGCTTGGAGGGCCTGGGTCGAGTGAACTAGTTTGATGATGAAGTGGTGATCGACACGAAATCGTGACGTGACGCGTGCGTATAAAGCTTCTAAAGCTTTATAAAATTGGTTTCATTGCGATCCAAAGAATAAGACCTCTACTCAAAAACCCTCAAATTAGTCTATCAAAAGATTGATATTCTTAACAGTCATTCGCCCAGCTCTTCCACATAATATTACTCCGTGGATTTTCAGCAGCAAATACTCATATCAACAAAATACAAGTTATACAAAATAAAATACTTAGGACTATAACAGACCTAACGACTGTCGACGTAAAAGTCAACGTCCACGAATGGTAGAACTACTTGACGTGAGACCCTATTAATTATCCCCTTACTAAGACAATTTAAAACCACAACCTTACATTTACTAGACCTCAAAGGTAAAGAATGCTAATGCAATTCACCTATACTATAAATATAAGAGATCACAGAGAGACAGACGGCCCTGACTATTTACGTGACCTTCCGCCAATGACCACGTCGATTTAGTGTATTATTGCAAATTCATACATTATCATTAAAGATGTTTTCGTTTTTATTCCCACAACCTATATTATTGGCGTCTTGAAAGAACAATTAGAATTGGGTAAAAGTGATTTTCACTATTTTTTAACACGGAGCACTGTAGAACGCAGCAATTGTGTCGGTCTCTCTTTTCCCTTTTCCGCGAAAATTTATGTTCATTTGTTATTTTATTTTTCATTCAGTGGTTGCAAAATTATTTATAGTAAAATATTACAGATGTTCTAAAAATCGAAAAAATGCACATAAAAACGCTTGCAAAACACAAAATGTCATGGAGTTCCACAGAGAGAGTCACACCAATATTAGTTAAAAACTTCAAATTCGGCAGCTAGAAGCGCAGCTTTAGCTGTTTGAATCGTCAATAGTCCAACTATCTTGCTTAGCCTTCCTGATTGCAACCCTATAGTTGTTTCTTGTCTTAGAATAGATGGCCTAACTTTTCTACATTCGACTTATTCTGGTATGTTTAAACCACCTCCTATTTTCTTTACGCATGTTGCCTTATGTGTTATTCCAAGTTGCCTCACGACCATTTTAAGAAACAAAGGGAAAAAAGCTCTAGGGAATTTCAACAAAATTTAAATATTTGATTTTTTATATATTATTTAATAAAATTTTATCAGGATAATGCCTACAAACTTCAAATTGTTATTTAATTTTTCTATTTACATAAAAAAAGAAGTTTTGTGATAGAAAATAATAGCAATTACTTTCAAACCCTGAAAAAAATTTAAAAATTAATGTAAAAATATGAGTTATCATCAATTTTTCCCAAATTTCTCAAGAGTTTGGAATTTAAAACAAAAATATTTGAAAATAAACAAAAGTACATTAATTTTTGTATAAAACAAGAAAAGTGGGAATCAATTCATTTTTCATAGTTTTAAAGAAACATGCATTTAAACTCCTCTTTTAGCAAACATGCAGGGCCTTACTAAAAATTTTAGGCTTGTGCGAAAAAATAAAGATATAGCGATAGGTCGAAGGATCCACCAATATAGGAGCGCTCGTGAATTGCATGAATCGAGCTCAACTTTTCCGCTTTCTCCTCGTCCCGCTTTAGCACCTAGAGTTTTCTAATAAAAAAGTTCCGAATAATACGACTTCTGGTGTACAAAAGATAAATCTATTGTATTACTCTTGAATCGTTCGAAATTGAGTCAATTTAAACTATGTTATTTATTTAAACTTTTACTTAACATTTTTAGAAAGAAATTATTGATGGAAATTCATAAGTGAAATCAATTATCAATAATTTTATTTGCTAAAAATGAAGTTAAAGGAAGTTCTACCGTATCACTGCACTAGTCAAATCAATAACCATTTTTTTCTGATTTGACTCACTTTGTATAATAGAAAGTCTGACAACACTGCAAGTTCATTGATCGTGTTATATACAGATCAGTCTTGCCAATGATTGGTCCAAGTGAGAGGGCTGGTTGGAAATAGCTGAATATTAAGCTTTTCAAACATACCCGCTCACTTGGACCAATCATACGACTTTCTAGACACTTGCGCAGATGTGTCGAGTGACTCTAGCCTCAAAACTTTGACACGCGGAATATCAGCGGAATACCGTGTTGCCAATACCCCCTATCTACATGGAAGCTGATTCTGCGGTTATGCGTAAATACGCGGAACGTATAAACATAGAATTGTGAGAGAGACAAGGACAGACAATGTTTGTTATTGTTGCCGTCCTTTTCTCTCTCATTGGCTTTATTGCGCGTTTTGACGCTTGACGCAGAATCAGCTTCCATGTAGATAGGGGGATAGAGATATAAGAATAGAGCGCGCAAGACGTCTGTTTACGCGTCAGTTCGGACGCATTGGATAGAAAGAGTCGGGTAGTGTTCTATTGACCCCTTGTCGCCGCTTGTCTTACTCACATGAAGCATGAGTTAGACAAGCTGCGACAGGGGGTCAATAGAACAGAGGTTATCTCTTTTTATCGAGCTGACGCTGCTTCGCATGGGAAATTGTATGACTCGCGCACTCTATTCTTAGGGCGCAATTACATGCCTGCGTTGAATGCTGCGTTTTTGCGTTGTGCGTTGTATCCCTAGGGACTGAGAGTTCGTGTATCGTGCTTAATGTAGTTCCCTGGAGTTCAGGTTTTATTTAGAAGTATGTATTCTAGTGTTTTGTTTGCTTATGGCCATTTACAACCTGTCAGATTTATTGTCTGCTATTTTTATTTCATAAACCGCAAATATAAATTGTATTCTAATTTGCGAAAAATGAATAAAGCTGTTGAGAAAAATGTTGAAGTAAATTATAAATTTGATCTGTTAATGTAGTCAAGAAATATAACATTAGTATATTTAAATATATAGTATATTTAAATATATTGCAATGTGGAAAATTCCATTTTTCTTCAAAATTCCTTGCGTGTGAGAGGCACTCTTCTGTAGTTAAACGTGAAAATGATGTAGGTTTCAGTGCGACCCAAATAACTGTGCACGTTTCTCTAACAATCTTTGATACCAAACTTGGACTCACGCGGAATTGATATGAAATTGAATGCATAGAATCTCCTGAAGCGAGATAACGTAAAAAAATATGCAACCGTGTACGTGCTGCTACCGGTTCCCGAATCGCAAATTGTTTTTCAATGTGTAGGTTGTACTTTCTTAAGTAATTTGTTAAACAATTTCTTATTCATTCGTAAATAATTTAAATATTTTTCTCTATCTCCTGTCTCCATTTCATAAATAAGATTCTCACTGGCACCTTGAGCACGTGGAGTCTCGTATGATATTTTAAAGAGAGTAGACGTTTCTACATCTCTCATTCTATAAACTTTAATGAATTTCTAGAAATGCGAGAATTAATCTCGCTTAAGTGGTTATTAGAATTAAAGCAAGGAATAGCAAATATTTAAAGCAGAATTGGATACTAAAATTAACTCAATCAATTAATAAATATATAAATAGGAAATTTGTAATACATAACCTTATTGGACTTTATGGTTGGTTGGAGCTGATGTTGGACACCAAGTGATATAGGAGGATAAAGTATTGAAATTGTGGAATATAATGGATAAATACAGGATGGCTTATTGGATACAATAATAAATAAGGTGAAAACTTTCTATTAAAATTCTAAAATCTTGCTAATGGCGGAGCTGGAAGTGGCATGGCTTGATAGTTCTAGATATCCATATCAAGCGGCTTTAACAGGGATCCTTTTGCTTCCTTCATGTTCTTTTTCCTTATTTCATTTGAGTGAATTTTTCCTTTTTTCCTCGATGTATTATTTGGGATAATTTGGTTTGATTTAATAAGTTAGGTGGGTGTTAACAAGTTTATAACCTTAAATAATTCCACGTGGCTTTAATTTGAGAAGAGTTAAATATAACTTATATGCTTCCTTATTATATAATAAAATGAACTGGGGTTAAAACAAAAATTTTAAGAATAATAGTCGTTTGGACTGAACATTATTTTATTTTCATTTAAGCCGAAAATTATCTCCAAAAGATTAAAATTTGAGGTTATTGGGATAATGTTAAAATGGCTAAACGGCTTGAATAATTGATGCCATTAGGTAATAATTGGAATAAGTGGTACTGAATTTATGAGTTGTGAATTTTAAATAAAGGTTATAAATGGTAATTATATCTCTGCGCTTTGAGCAAATTAATTGTATCAGCATGTGCTAGGAATTTATGTAAGAGAGAAGTTTTCTGTTTTTAATTTGACGTTTTGATAATAATACCTTAATTGCCATGGCTAGCTGAATCCAGGATGAGTTTGAGGATTTATCGTGCTATTATGGATTTAGTTGAGTGATAAAATATTTATTGAATTTTGAATTTCAAATAATTTAAATTAAAATTTTTATAATATTTCCCTGCATGGGGTGCTTTTTTCTTTTTTTTAGAGGCTGGATTGTTTGGCCAGATTGCTTATATTTTTAATTTTTCATATTCTACTAAATGTTTTATTTTAATTGGTAGATTTATTTCACTGCTAGTAGTGGAGCTGGGCACTTTTCTGCTTATTTGTGCAAGCAAATCTGAATGTCAAGATAATAACCAATGATATATTATTTAATATATTCTAGGTGGAATAAGTAACAAAAGACTCCCAATCTGGAGTCGCTATCACAGACAAGTGACTCTGTATCAGTTTCTGTGAGTGGTGACTGGGAGGAAGATAGATATCCCGAGACAGATTCTTTATCGGTAATTTCATCAGATGCTTTCTATTTGACGTTATCAGGAACGGTAAATGAATATTCTTATATAAATAATATGGCAGACCAGGTAGATCAATCATTACACCCATCGCAGAATCCTGTTCAGATACAGATGGATCCTATGATCTGGTATAACCCTGGTAATTCCCAGTCCGTTCTTTTTGATTCGAATTCTCCACCACCATATTTGGTCCTCCTGGAGTCTACAAACGAGGGGTCCAATGCTGGTAAATTCAGCCCAATAGCACTGGCCGATATAATAGATCAGCTGATAGATGGGTGGAGGGAAATTAGAAGAAGTGGAATTAATCAGGTCAAAATTAAATGTGCTAACTGGGTTGATGCAAACACGATACTTGCATCGAATGAGTTAACGTTGGCAAATTTTAAAAGATTTATTCCGACATCGCTCCATTCAACTAAAGCGATTATAAGGGATGTGGATGTAGATTTTTCGGTCCAGTCTATTGTCCAAAGAATGACTGATGGTGATAGAGCTAAACTTAGATCAGTGAGAAGAAGAAATCCGGTGGGAGATAAGCCTTCAGATATTTTAGAATTGGTTTTTTGTGGTCAAAAGCCACCTTCATCGATTTCAATTAGGTCATTTTGTTTTCCTGTTATTCCACTGGTTCCTCGGCCTGTTCGTTGTTATAAATGCCAACGATTCAGGCATATTAACACGCAATGTAGGTCCCCCAACCCTAGATGCGAATTCTGTGGAGATAGCCACGAAACTAAAGATTGTCAGAACAGGCTTTGTAACCCAAAATGTTGTAACTGTGGGGGGGGTCATATGGCTTCTTCCGTTTCATGTCCGAATTATATTAAAGAGGCCAATATTCGCAAAATTAGGGCGGAAAATTTTTGTGGGTATCAGGAGGCGGAGGAATTCTTGAATCAAGGGCAAGTTCAGATTGGAGAGGATAATACAGAGCAAATTAATCAGACACAATTTTATATCGAACGCTCACGGAATGTGGGAGGGGAATCGAGTCGGGTGGATGAGGTGGTGGTTGATCGGGATCAGGGTTCTTTTGATCAAATGCAAAACGAGAATTATTTTCTGTCGGCTGATATTCCTGAAGAGGATGTAATAATGGATTTGACGGTTAGTTCGCATCATTCTTCCACCATGATTTCACATGATAATGATTTAGAGCGTAGTCAGGAGTACTATGATAATTTGTCAAGGGAAACTAGAGACGCGGTTCATAGCATTCTTAAAACCAAAAGGTCGAAATCTGGTATGCATGATCATGGAACTACTACTGAAGGAGATGGGAAACTTTCGGATACAGGTTCCCCAGAATCTCCTAAAGAACATGATCTCAAAAAACGTCCCAGACACCACAAAAGATAGTATATTCAGATACTATAGAGGTCGGAAGATGATCACTTGTTTTAGCTTAAGTAGGTTAGCATATAGGAATTTATATCTATTAAGGGAGGGTCAATTACCGATTTAACCAAGGCCGATCTCGTGAAGCAGCCGTATGGTAGAATCTGATTAAATGATCTATTTAGCATATTTTGTTCCGTCCTTGGCCGATTTTATGTAGCAGCTAACTTGACGGTTGAAGATTTCAGATTACTTCTCTCTGTTATGTATATAAGGAAAAAGAAAGGAAATGGTAAATTTAGATAGTATTAGATTAGTTAATTGGAATGCAAGAAGCGTTACCAAAAATAAACAAGGGCTAGAAACTATTATCAAAAAAATGAAACCACATATAGTTTGTATCACTGAAACTTGGCTGGTTCCACAACAGAAGTTTTCAATCTCGGGCTTTCAAACTTTTAGATCGGATCGTTTAGATGGTAGAGGGGGAGGTGTGGCTATCTTAACTGATGAGAGGCTTCTAGTCTCAAAGTCGGACATAATAATTTCGGATTCGGGAGACTTAGATAATGCAGATTATTTGGGCCTTAATGTTAGAACTCTTTCTGGATTGATGGAGGTGAGAGTTATATACTCACCACCAGGAACAAATCCGAGTTTTGAGACATGGTTGGAGCTCTTTAAACGACAGGGGACAATATCACACAGAGTCATATGTGGCGATTTTAATGCACATTCACCAATGTGGGGAAATGGGAGGTCAGACGCAAAGGGAAATAATATAAAGAATGTAGTGGATCAGCTGGATCTTACACCTATTAATGACCAAGCACTGACTCGGTTTTCTAATGATGGAGGAAATAATCTGGACCTGATGTTTGTCCCATCTGTCACATTCTCTGATTTTGACTATTTTTTGTATAAAGATGCGTGCGGTTCTGACCATCTACCAGTTGTGGCAGATTGTTCAATAAGACCTTCCACTAGCGATTCTAATTCGCATCGGTTAAACACAAAGAATGTAGATTGGCTTCTCTTCTCTGAAAGAATGGAGATTTACTCATCCGGTTTTTCTAACGAAACTGTAGATGCTGCTCCTGACTCCAAATATACACAATTCATAGAAAGGGTTTTACAGGAGTTAATATCCTGCGGGGCTTTCTTCCCTAGTGGAAACAAGGGGGAAAGGAAGACGCAACCTTTGTGGTGGTCGACGGAGTGTGAGGAGCTGGTTGATGAGAGAAGAGATGCTCTAACTAAATATTTAAAACATCAATCAAGGGCTAACTTAATTAACTATAAAAAAATTAACAATGAGGTTAAAAGAAAATTAAGGGTAATTAAGTCGAATTCGTTTAGGGCATTTTGCGCATCTCTGGATTTTAAAGAGGGATTGAACAAGGTCTGGAAAACAGTCAGAGGTATGATCACAAGATCTCAGTCTTCTCAATTGGGGGTATATAATGATCCTAATGATCCTGAGCAGGTAGCTCTGCAAGACGCTTTAGTAAAGGAGACGTATATACCAGTTCATCTAGATCCGTTTCCGGTTAATGATGGGGACCATGAGATGAACTCATCTTTTTCTCGAGTTGAGTTTATCACGGCTTTGTCGTCATCTAAATTAGCTTCTTCCCCTGGATTAGATTCTGTAACTTATGAAATCATTAATAAATTGCCAACTTTTAGTCGAGGAGTCCTGTTAGGAATTTTTAACGAGATGTTTGCCTCTAGTGTTTTTCCATTAAATTGGAGAGACACATTAGTAAAATTTCTTCCAAAGGGAGGAGGTGGTTTTAGACCTATATCCTTGACGTCATGTTTAGCAAAACTTTTTGAGAAGATGGTTTATAGGAGGTTGGAAGTTCTTTCTGAGGCGAAAAACTGGCTTCCAGAATTTCAGTTCGGATTCAGAAGGGGCAAGTCTTCTCTTGAACCAGTTGCCTTGTTGGTTTCGGATATTTACAGATCTTTCGGAGAGAATAAGCCAGTTGTAGCAGTTGCCCTAGATATAAAGGGTGCTTTTAATTCTCTTATACCTATCAAAATAGTGGAGGAAATGGTGGAACTCGGGACGCCTACTCGCTTACTAAATTTTGTTTCATTTCTTATAATGAAGAGATTACTAAACTTTTCTCTTAATAAAGAAGAAGCTAGAACGTCAGGAGTGGGGGTTCCTCAGGGAGGAGTTTTATCACCATTTTTATTTAGCTTAGCTCTAAGACGGATAAAGAATATTCTACCAGAGAAAGTCAAAATTACAATGTTCGCAGATGATATTTTAATTTACTATTCAGATAGCGACTTGGAAGAGAGTAAACAGGTCATTCAGGATGCACTTCTTGCATTGATTCATTGGCTTGGAGAGTTGGGGCTGGAAATATCCATGCCCAAGACCCAGTTCATAATCTTTACTAGGAAAAGAAAGATAATGTTGAATCCGCATGAGATTAGAATTGGTAATCATGTCCTGGAGAATTTGAAAGTGATTAAGTACTTGGGTATTGTTCTGGATGCTAAATTGCTATGGCACGAGCACATTCGATTGTTAACGACGAAAGCATCAAGAGCTCTGAACGTTATCAAGGTACTTTCAAGGGTGTCCTGGGGGTCTTCCCCTGAGGTCATGCTGATGGTATGTAAAAGTATGATTAATACATGCCTTAATTGGGGTGCACCCCTATTCTGGAAGGCAAGCCAAACTCACCTGGAAAGACTCGATTTGATAATGTTCGATGGCATTCGAACTGCGATGGGATGTATGAGAACTTCCCCTCGTGCAATACTCCTTTCAGAATCCGGATTTGAACCACTGGACCATGTAAGAGCTAAGGCGGCCCATTCTTTTATTTTAAGAATTTCCCAATGCCCTAGTGATCTTTTATATGTGTCACTGAATAAACTTGCACATGATTTTAAACAACTCAAAAAAAAGCCTTCTTCTGATTCTTGGGGGATTTTATCTGCATTTTTATCTGCTGGCGGTCTGGTGGAATGTATGAGTACCTCCGACAAATTGGGGTATTTACCAATGTCGTGGAAGCTAATTAATACAGAGGTTAAGGCGGATATTCATATAGGTTCGGAGATAAGAGATGCCGAAGATCCGAATTTGATTTGGAACCAGTATTTGAGTTCATTTTATCCAACGTCGATATCTATATATACTGACGGATCTTATAACCCATTAACCTTGAGATCGGGAATTTCCTTTTTCATACCGGAATTAAATATTAGATTTGGACTTAGAGTTGGGGGCTTTCACTCGGTCCTTTCTCTGGAGTTAATGGCTATTAAAATCGCTCTCGAAGAAGCCAAAAGGTTAAAAATTGCAAATGTTTTGATTGTCTCGGACAGCAGAAGAGCTGTTAGTCAGTTGGGCTCCCCGATTCTGAATAACCCTAAAGTGAACAATTTAATTAGGGAGATTGTTGTTTTAATTGAGGAATACGGATCTCAGAATCTGGGAAGTGTGGCCTTTATTTGGGTACCTGCTCATGTGGGAATAACTCCCAATGAGGAAGCAGATAGGTTAGCGAAAGATATAGCTGCAGAATTTCCCAAAGCTAAAGAAATTAAAACTCTATATTCTGACTTGAGGGACACTTTGGATAAGGACTTTAAGTCCTGGAAGAGTATATGCTGGCCATATTATCCAGCAGGTGGATCTGACAATCCGTATTTCCAGTATATTAGTTTTAAAACAAAGAGACCCTGGTTTAAGGGTTTAAGGGAGGAAAGGAGGATCTCTAACTTGATCACCAGATTCAGGACGCGACACATTCTCACAGCGGAACATTTTTTAAGGTTAAACTGGGATTTACCGTTAGATTGTGAGTGTGGTCATCATTTTAGAGATTTACCACATATTCTTGATGATTGTCCACTCTACTCTCCTGCTCGTCCTGGATTTCTCGCGTTCATTTTTTCAAATTGTCCTGATGCTTTGAATTCTGAGGAAGCGCTGAGGTCAAATTGCTTTAATCCAGACAAAAGAACCATAGTTGAGTTCAAGAAATTTTTCGGACAGACTGCTTCAATTATATAAAGTACTGATGGGATCAATTGTTTAAGGGCTTTTAGTATAAGAACTGTAATTTATTTCATCTCATACCGCATGAGGCTGTACATATTTAAACAATTTATATATTTATATAGTTATGCTTATAATCGAATTATCTTGGCAAATATTAGATCGAAGTATAATCCTCTTATTTCCAATTCCTTAATGCTCTGTTTCAGTCTTGGAACTTACGTAATATTACGTGACGCAAGAGGTATACCAACAACATAAATAAAAGAACTAAATAAACACTGGAACAATTATACGACGTAAGGAATATGTCCTTAAATATTTCTATACTATTTATGGCTACTGGACCTTCGGGGGCCTAAGGCCAATAACCAACCAACCAACCAACCAACCTTGAGCACGTCGTCGATCCACTGAGAAAATTGGACGAACCCAAAACCTATTACGTACTTTAGATTCCTGTCGATCCAGTTTTAAATACAAGATGTATAGGTGCATAATATGTTGTTGACTTTCTGCTGCTTCAGAAGGTGTCTGAACCAATGTATTGCAGTATTGCAATAACCAAAAAATATATAGAACATCAAGGGCTTTCATTGTCTTTTTCTTAATTCAATAAAGCTGAAACCGAGAATGAAAAATTATACCTTTAGATTTTATCGTTTTAATCAATTATTAGGGACAAATTATAAATCATTATTACTTCTATAAAGCTCGATTATTACGATTTAAAATCAAAACTTTGATCCCTAGCTTGCTTCGATCATAAAAAACTTACTCTAATAAACACATGTATATATTTGAATTTTTTATCACAAAATTCAATTAAAACTAGGATATCTCAATAACAAATTCAGATAGAGGCTCAAATCTGATTATTTTAGTCGATAATTGGGAAAAAAATGTTTCCATTTTTTAAATGGAAATTCAAAAGTATTAAATGGTTTATATGCGATAAAAAAAGATTTCGCTTTTTTATAAATTATACGTATCTCTTTAATTAGTGCTTTTCCGTGTATGAAAAGGTATTGCAAAAAGTATCATAATATGTGCACTATACGTACGAAAGTGCATTTTCCGTCTTCGTGCAAATTTCTGCACTCGCTTTGCTCGTGCAGCAAACTTTGCACTCGTCGGAAAATAACAGCTTTCGATACTTGGTGCACAATGTACTGTTATGTTTTGTGGTATATATTTAACATTTTTCAAACCTACGATACTATTCAATCAGTTTCTATCATAATGTAAAATTAATCCGTTTCATTTCAAACCTAGAAATTGTAATTCTTTTAAATCCTACGTTATTTCATTCCGATACAATCCATTCCAACTCTAATTGGATTTTAAACGGATTAATTCGGAGTGAAGTAAAACAGGATACAATTAAAAGGATTGAAACTCATAGAATTCAAACGCATTAATTCGGAATGATTAAGAAAAAAATTAATTTTCAAGTGAGAATATCATATATGAAACGTGTAGTGAAGGAGGAGAGGACCTTGTTTTTTTAGATGTAAAAAACTATAGGATATCTTTATAATCGTTTTATTTTAATTATTGGTTTCTTTTTTAATTTTAAAAATCAAATTTTATTCTTATAGAATACTTTAAACCTAATGAAAACTGAAATTTCATTAGTTTGCTTTCGAAGTTAATCCTTTTTTATTGTATTTTTCCCTTTTAAATAAAAAAACATAACCTAAAACCTTCCTTCGTTCTCTTAGATTCTATCGTTTTTGGAGCGTGTCACATATATAAATAATTAGTTACATAAATATATACGTATATTTATACATCGAGAGATAATTTATGCTAAAAATTCGATAATGTTATTAAAAAAATGTTTATGTTTACGATTGTATTTACTTCCTCCATATTAACTTTTATAAATTAACTTTTTATAAGAATATGTTTTGTAGAGTGTCGTTTATTAGCTATCGGAGGTAGTTATTTTTTTTTATTATATTATTAAAAAAATATATATAACAACACTGTTAAACAAATATTTGAATTTCGTTTCACGCAAACAATTGCGTTTCCTTAAATCCTATGTTTACATGCATGCGTTTTAACGTGCGTTCTGACGTACTTTATTTTTGATCGCGAATTGAATACTAGGAAATCTGCTGGTGCCGAATAAAGAACTACGTTTATTGGTTGACAAATCACGGGACTATTCTGCTTTTCCGTTAAAACGCATGCATGTAAACATAGGACTTCTATTTCCGCAAAAACTATGCGTTGCGCGGGATTATTTGAACCCGTCTAAAGACGTTTCACTTACAACATAAAACAATTGCCTAAAGCACAATGAATCGTAATCGCTAATCCTTAATCGTAAGAATGAGAGGAAGCAGGACAGAGATATATGTCTGTCCTACTTCCTCTCATTCTTACGATTAAGGATTAGCGATTACGATTCATTGTGCGTTAGGCTAATATCTATAAACTGCGACTCTTCATTGTACTCTCTAAGACATTCGTGTTGAGAAATCTTTTTTAAATCTTTGATGAAAAAGCCACAATAACCACATTTTCCTTTAGCCTGCAATTAAAAAAATAAACATCAAATTTAATTTTTAAAATATAGATTTAAAAAACTTAGTTATTTATCATTTCATTGCTTTTAGGTTTACAAGTTACAATAAACAGATCCTTAAATAAATGTTGCTCTTATATATTTAAATATACAAATGTTATATTTCTTGACTACATTATTAGATCAAATTTATAATTTACTTTAACATTTTTCTCAACAGCTTTATTCATTTTTCGCAAATTAGAATACAATTTATATTTGCGGTTTATTAAATAAAAATAGCAGACAATAAATCTGACAGGTTGTAAATGGCCATAAGCAAACAAAACACTAGAATACGTACTTCTAAATAAAACCTGAACTCCAGGGAACTACATTAAGCACGGTACACGAACTCTCAGTCCCTAGGGATACAACGCACAAAGCAAAAACGCAGCATTCAACGCAGGTATGTAATTGCGCCCTAAGGTTCAGGTTTTATTTAGAAGTACGTATTCTAGTGTTTTGTTTGCTTATGGCCATTTACAACCTGTCAGATTTATTGTCTGCTATTTTTATTTCATAAACCGCAAATATAAATATTATTCTTTTTTGCGAAAAATGAATAAAGCTGTTGAGAAAAATGTTGAAGTAAATTATAAATTTGATCTATTAATGTAGTCAAGAAATATAACATTAGTATATTTAAATATATAAGAGCAACATTTATTTAAGGATCTGTTTATTGTAACTTGTAAACCTAAAAGCAATGCAATGATAAATAACTAAATTTTTTAAATCTATATTTTAAAAATTAAATTTGATGTTTATTTTTTTAATTGCAGTCTAAAGGAAAATGTGGTTATTGTGGCTTTTTCATCAAAGATTTAAAAAAGATTTCTCAACACGAATGTCTTAGAGAGTACAATGAAGAGTCGCAGTTTATAGATATTGTTTTATGTTGTAAGTGAAACGTCTTTAGATGGGTTTAAATAATCCCGCGCAACGCATAGTTTTTGCGGAAATAAAAGTCCTATGTTTACTTGCATGCGTTTTAACAGAAAAGCAGAATAGTCCCGTGATTTGTCAACCAATAAACGTAGTTCTTTATTCGGCACCAGCAGATTTCCTAGTATTCAATTCGCGATTAAAAATAAAGTACGTCAGAACGCACGTTAAAACGCATGCATGTAAACATAGGATTTAAGGAAACGCAATTGTTTGCGTGAAACGAAATTCAAATATTTGTTTAACAGTGTTGTTTTATATATTTTTTTAATAATATAATAAAAAAAAATAACTACGTCCGATAGCTAATAAATGACACTCTACAAAACATTCTTATAAAAAGTTAATTTATAAAAGTTAATATGGAGGAAGTAAATACAATCGTAAACATAAACATTTTTTTAATAACATTATCGAATTTTTAGCATAAATTATCTCTCGATGTATAAATATACATATATATTTATGTAACTAATTATTTATATATGTGACACGCTCCAAAAACGATAGAATCTAAGAGAACGAAGGAAGGTTTTAGGTTATGTTTTTTTATTTAAAAAGGAAAAATACAATAAAAAAGGATTAACTTCGAAAGCAAACTAATGAAATTTCAGTTTTCATTAGGTTTAAAGTATTCTATAAGAATAAAATTTGATTTTTAAAATTAAAAAAGAAACCAATAATTAAAATAAAACGATTATAAAGATATCCTATAGTTTTTTACATCTAAAAAAACAAGGTCCTCTCCTCCTTCACTACACGTTTCATATATGATATTCTCACTTGAAAATTAATTCTTTTCTTAATCATTCCGAATTAATGCGTTTCAATTCTATGAGTTTCAATCCTTTTAATTGTATCCTGTTTTACTTCACTCCGAATTAATCCGTTTAAAATCCAATTAGAATTGGAATGGATTGTATCGGAATGAAATAACGTAGGATTTAAAAGAATTACAATTTCTAGGTTTGAAATGAAACGGATTAATTTTACATTATGATAGAAACTGATTGAATAGTATCGTAGGTTTAAAAAAATGTTAAATATATAACACAAAACATAACAGTACATTGTGCACCAAGTATCGAAAGCTGTTATTTTCCGACGAGTGCAAAGTTTGCTGCTCGAGCAAAGCGAGTGCAGAAATTTGCACGAAGACGGAAAATGCGCTTTCGTACGTATAGTGCACATATTATGATACTTTTTGCAATAGCTTTTCATACACGGAAAAGCACTAATTAAAGAGATACGTATAATTTATAAAAAAGCGAAATCTTTTTTTATCGCATATAAACCATTTAATACTTTTGAATTTCCATTTTCCATTTAAAAAATGGAAACATTTTTTTCCCAATTATCGACTAAAATAATCAGATTTAAGCCTCTATCTGAATTTGTTATTAAGATATCCTAGTTTTAATTGAATTTTGTGATAAAAAATTCAAATATATATATATATATATATATGTTTATTAGAGTAAGTTCTTTATGAACGAAGCAAGCTAGGGATGAAAGTTTTGATTTTAAATCGTAATAATCGAGCTTTATAGAAGTAATAATGGTTTATAATTTGTCCCTAATAATTGATAAAAACGATAAAATCTGAAGGTATAATTTTTCATTCTCGGTTTCAGCTTTATTGAAATAAGAAAAAGACAATGAAAGCCCTTGATGTTCTATATATTTTTTGGTTATTGCAATACTGCAATACTTTGGTTCAGACACCTTCTGAAGCAGCAGAAAGTCAACAGCATATTATGCACCTATACATCTTGTATTTAGAACTGGATCGACAGGAATCTAAAGTACGGAATAGGTTTTGGGTTCGTCCAATTTTCTCAGTGGATCGACGACGTGCTCAAGGTGCCAGTGAGAATCTTATTTATGAAATGGAGACAGGAGATAGAGAAAAATATGTTAATTGTTTACGAATGAATAAGAAATTGTTTAACAAATTACTTAAGAAAGTACAACCACACATTGAAAAACAATTTGCGATTCGGGAACCGGTAGCAGCACGTACACGGTTGCATATTTGTTTACGTTATCTCGCTTCAGGAGATTCTATGCATTCAATTTCATATCAATTCCGCGTGAGTCCAAGTTTGGTATCAAAGATTGTTAAAGAAACGTGCACAGCTATTTGGGTCGCACTGAAACCTACATCATTTTCACATTTAACTACAGAAGGGAGTCTCTCACACGCAAGGAATTTTGAAGAAAAATAGAATTTTCCACATTGCAATATATTTAAATATACTAATGTTATATTTCTTGACTACATTAACAGATCAAATTTATAATTTACTTCAACATTTTTCTCAACAGCTTTATTCATTTTTCGCAAATTAGAATACAATTTATATTTGCGGTTTATGAAATAAAAATAGCAGACAATAAATCTGACAGGTTGTAAATGGCCATAAGCAAACAAAACACTAGAATACATACTTCTAAATAAAACCTGAACTCCAGGGAACTACATTAAGCATGGTACACGAACTCTCAGTCCCTAGGGATACAACGCACAACGCAAAAACGCAGCATTCAACGCAGGCATGTAATTGCGCCCTTATATCTCTATTAGGGTGTTTCAAAAAATGAAAATTTTCGAATTTTGTTTGAAGGCCCTCGGTAATCGACTGGAAATGGAAAAAAAAATTACCCGTATTTTTTTTTTTTTTGATCTGACAATATTAAGGGGTGCCGCTTTCACCCCCTATTTTCCCATTAGAAATACATGGGAAAAGTGTACTTTTTTAAAAAATCGCAAAAAATTGTTCTTAATATTATCGAAAAAGGCTCAGAAGTTTATGAGGCCTCGATAAATGTCCAAAATTGAAGAAACCGTCGATTATTATTTTTTTTTACAAACTAACCCTCTCTAGGGGTGCCTCAAAAAACCACCCCTAAACGCAAATTCAGGATTTATAAGTAAATAGCTATAAAATATTATTTTTTTACGTCGCTTTTTTTAATAAATTTTTTTAATTAACAAAATACGAGGCTCGATAAATTTTTCAATAATTGTTTAATTGTTTAAACAATTTTAATTTGTTTAAACAATTTTTTTCATATTTTCATTTTTAATCAAATACCTTAAAAGCTTACAACTTTTTAAATAGCGAAGAGAAAAACAATGTAATTGGTTTAATTTAATTTATTTAGTCCAATTAATTGTTTAAACAATTAAAATTGTTTAAAATCAACTTTTTGTTAAATTCAGCTAGAATCATGTGGTTTTTTGCAATTTTCATTGAAGAACTATAGGGAAGATATTTATTCATAATTCGCAATATATATTCAATTGTTTAGACAATTTCAATTTGTTTAAACAATTTATTTTTCTTATATTTTCGAATTTAAATAATTTTTTTTTTAATGGTTGTCGACTCTTTAGTAACAATTGAAAGAAAATTTTTTCATTAAATATTTTGTTTATTTGTTTAAACAATTTAAATTGTTTAAAACAACTTTTCATTGAATTCTCCTAGTAACTTTCCATTTTTCCCTTGCTTCATTAAAGAAATATCACGAACTTTTTCCTCAGCTATTTTCAAGACTTTTTTATTGTTTAAACAATTTATTTTCCCTGTATTTTATGGGTTTACGAATTTTTCTTTATTAACTCGTATAGACAAACTTTAAATCCCTTATACTTACCCTTATACTTATGTTCTGGTTAAGTATAAGGGATTTAAAGTTTGCCTATACGAGTTAATAAAGAAAAATTCGTAAACCCATAAAATACAGGGAAAATAAATTGTTTAAACAATAAAAAAGTCTTGAAAATAGCTGAGGAAAAAGTTCGTGATATTTCTTTAATGAAGCAAGGGAAAAATGAAAAGTTACTAGGAGAATTCAATGAAAAGTTGTTTTAAACAATTTAAATTGTTTAAACAAATAAACAAAATATTTAAGTAAAGATGTAAGAGTTGTTTGGATTATTTGTAAATAAATGTGGATTTTTCTTAAAAAAACAAAACATCTTGCACTACAATTTGAAACAAAATATTTAATGAAAAAATTTTCTTTCAATTGTTACTAAAGAGTCGACAACCATTATAAAAAAATTATTTAAATTCGAAAATATAAGAAAAATAAATTGTTTAAACAAATTGAAATTGTCTAAACAATTGAATATATATTGCGAATTATAAATAAATAGCTTCATTATAGTTCTTCAATGAAAATTGCAAAAAACCACATGATTCTAGCTGAATTTAACAAAAAGTTGATTTTAAACAATTTTAATTGTTTAAACAATTAATTGGACTAAATAAATTAAATTAAACCAATTACATTGCTTTTCTCTTCGCTATTTAAAAAGTTGTAAGCTTTTAAGGTATTTGATTAAAAATGAAAATATGAAAAAAATTGTTTAAACAATTAAACAATTATTGAAAAATTTATCGAGCCTTGTATTTTGTTAATTAAAAAAATTTATAAAAAAAAGCGACGTAAAAAAATAATATTTTATAGCTATTTACTTATAAATCCTGAATTTGCGTTTAGGGGTGGTTTTTTGAGGCACCCCTAGAGAGGGTTAGTTTGTAAAAAAAAATAATAATCGACGGTTTCTTCAATTTTGGACATTTATCGAGGCCTCATAAACTTCTGAGCCTTTTTCGATAATATTAAGAACAATTTTTTGCGATTTTTTAAAAAAGTACACTTTTCCCATGTATTTCTGATGGGAAAATAGGGGGTGAAAGCAGCACCCCTTAATATTGTCCGATCAAAAAAAAAAAAAAAATACGGGTAATTTTTTTTTCCATTTCCAGTCGATTACCGAGGGCCTTCAAACAAAATTCGAAAATTTTCATTTTTTGAAACACCCTAATCTCTATGGTGTTGCCAGAAGTTGCAAGTTGTCCTTTTCTTATCACAAAAAGTGAAAAAAAATATATAAATCAATTAATTCCAACTCTCACAGGTACCTATTGTCCTTTTTTAAATATACAATATCGGTTCATTACATATCTGTGTTTAACTATACAAACTTTGATCACTATCTCGTCAATAAATAATAATTTGTAGAACCAAAATATATGTGACAGAGTAATGAATTTTCATAAGAATCAATGTTAAACAGAGAAAAAATCGATCATAACTTTTTTCCCAAGAACCTGCAGGTCTCAAAAATTTAACTACAAAATTTTAGAAACTTTATCTAGTAGTACACCAAGTTTTATCAAAATCTGTTTGATTATTCGATTTACGGTAGAACTTCCTTAAGATTATGTTTCTTCGAAACTGTGAAAGAGAAATTTATTCCCTTTTATTTCTATTCAAAAATTAATGTACTTTTGTTTGTTTTTAAAAAATTTTACTTTTAAGGTACCGTAAGATGGGGTAAAGTCGGCCAGTTTTTCACGATTTTCTTTAAAAAATACGTTAAATAAAGAGAAGAAAATATTGATACTTAGTATATATAATCTCTGACTCCTGTTTTTGAAGTTCATCATACAGGAAAAGTGAAATCCTTTTTAGAAAATTCACAATAATCCTTTTTGGCATGGCCAACTTTTCCCCTAAATGTGGGGTAAAGTCGGCCACCACTATAAACAGGTAGAATATGTTAGTTTAACATAAAATAATCATGGAAAAAAAAGTTAATTAAAAATACAATATCTATATTCTATGAAATATATATTTATTTAAACTTTATATTATGATTTGACAAAATTTCTATGTCAGATTTTTAACATAACCTGAACAAAAAAAAAGTAACCTATCTGAATTATTTAAAGTTTTAAATTAGAGAAATAATATCTTCCATGCACCCTTCTCATTTTTAAGTTTTAGTTTAGACATAACAGTTTCTATTCTTACATTTTGGACATTGGGAACAAGTGGAAAAAAAATTATTTACAATATTTTTGTAAATTCGAACCATGGCCGACTTTTCACTACAAAAGTAAAATTGTTAGAAAAACTGATTTTTCATAAAATTTAATAAACCAATAAAAGTTATTTTTGTTTGTAAATTATGTCAGAGACACAAGCAACGCTATGTACAGTTTGATTTGGCAAAAAAAAATTTCAATAATAATTTACAACTACTTTTTTTACACTACTTATTTTTTAGATAAAATAGGCATGCACACAAAAATATTATTTTTATTAGAACTAACCCACGAATTTGCGTCAAGTATTTTTTAAATTCAAGTTTGACATTTCTATTAACAAAAACAAAACAATATTTTTAATTTTTCTTTCTAAAAAAAGGATAATTAAATACTTTAAAAATAGGTTACCGGCTGGCCGACTTTTCATGACTGGCCGACTTTACCCCATTTTACGGTAGTTCTCTCGAAAACAATTTTTTTTAAAATATTTTTTTAATTGAAATATCATATAATAGAACATTTAACGAATACAATGATATTTTTTTAAAAGTATGAATCGGTGCTACTTCTTAAGATATTTGAGAATGAAGTTGAACTTTTTAACATGTAAGAAAGTAGAAGCCATGGTTAAAAAATACAGTTTTGCTTACCACGCAATGAATTTTCTTTAGGATTAAAAATAAAAACTTCTAAATTATATTTTAAAGTATAAGGAATAAGGTCCTATTTTGAAAAATGTGTCTTGCGGTACTAAATTTCGAAAAATAGTATTTTGAAATACACGTTTTGACGTTTTATTCATTTTTTTTAATAAATACAAAAGAGAGAGACTCTACACCTTGAAGTTGGCGCTATTCATTAAACATCACAAAATAAGTAAAAAATGACAAATTTTGAGTTGAGAATCACTGAGCCAAGATAACTACACTGAAAAAATTTTGGTGCACCATCTGCACTTTAAAGTACAGTATCCGTCCCAAATGAAAAATTACGTTATTCAGTTAACTTCACTACGTTGAAAATCAATGCAAAATATTTAATCTGAAGTTAAGAGAATAATGAAATATTTCCATGGGACGGATACTGTACCAAAATTTTTTCAGTGTACCTTAAATACCACAAAGTTGAGAAATTTGTGAAAAATTGATGATAACTCCTATTTTACATTAATTTTTTTTTCAGGGTTTTAAAGTAATATAACTAGTGTTTTCTATCACAAAACTTCTTGTTTGACGTGAATGGAAAGATTTTATATTAAATTGAAGTTTGTAGGCGCTACACAGTGGGATGAATCTGGAATTTACTGTTCAAAATTGTCCAGAGCCTCCAATTCTTGACCAAATTCAAAGTTTCTTTTTTTTTAAATTAAAGCTTAATAAATTTCTAAAAACACTGTCAAAGCCGATTTTTGAAAAAAAATTTTGTTAACTTTTTTTATTAATGTTTAAAAGTAATAAAAGAGAATAATGTATCAACATTCCACACGTTTAATCTACGTCACTTAGTGATATTTGAGCAAAAAAAATTAATAACTTTATTTTCAGGAAAGTAATATTTTATTTAAGAATAATATTATACAATTTTCCTGATTGTTATAAACAAATTATTGCACAAGAGGCATATATTCAGTATTTATTAAGATTGAAGGCAGTAAGGTTTTTCTCTATCTGATCACATAATATCATTTTAAACGTGTGGAATGTTGATAATTAGCTCTTTTATTACATTTAAACATTAATAAAAAAGTTAACAAATTTTTTTTTCAAAAATCGACTCCAACAATGTTTCTAGAAATTTATTAAGCTTTGATTTAAAAAAAAACTTTGAATTCGGTCAAGAATTGGAGGCTCTGGACATTTTTGAACAGTAAATTCCAGATTCATCCCACTGTGCGCTATCCTGATGAAATTTTATTTAATAACGTAGCAAAAAAAATCGAATATTTGAAATAATTTAAAATTCCATCGGGCGATTTTGTTCTTTTATGGCTTAAAATAATCGCGAGGCATCACTGAAAAAATACCAGAAAAAAAATTGGTAGTGGGGGACCTTTTGGGTTGAACTCAGTCCAAATTTACCGTGGGTGCATTTGTAGAAAGAAAAGTATGTATCCAGGAAATAAAGATGAATTCGGGAGAGCCATTTAGAACTGGGAACAAGGCTTGGAGAACTCCTGGACGTGATTTGGAGTTGGTACGCTGAGAAAAGTTGTGCAATAAATTTTACATTAAAATAATTTAGAGGTGGGATATCTTGATTTGATAGATAAACTTAAAGACTTTAGATATTAGGTATTATAGTTAAACCATTAATTTTTACTATAAAAACTTTTATTCTAGGATATAATCATGCAAAAAGAAAATTTTTCCCAGCGAAGATAGTAAAGTTTCAAACCAGGATAGGAATATTTACATTTTTTTTAGAAAAATTTAAATCCACGACAGAAATATTTGCATGTTTTTAAGAAAATTTACTATCTTCGACAGGAAAAATGTTTGTTTTACTCGATTATCCCAGATTACAAACCTGATAGTTAAAATTATTTACTTATTTGCACACCAAAGCCGCATAAAGTGACTCAACTAACTTAAGACTTTTAATTGTGCTATTTAATATTCTTGGGGTTTCTGATTACAAATCTGCAGCTAAAATTTCAAGATTCAAAATGGCGGACCCATTATGGCAAAATTAAATTCATCATTTTCACCAAAATTTATATATAAAATACAGTATTTAAATGTTTTTTGGGGGTTTTCTGACATATTGGAAACGCTATTTTAAATTTTGAAATTTCAGCTGCAAATTTGTAATCATATAACAGTGACGGATCCAGACTTAGTTTCTGGAGGGGGTCATACATGAGAGAGGGACAACACTAAAGTGTTGTCGCTTTCTCTTTCATGCAAATCTAAGTTAGCTCCAGGGGGGGGGGGGGGGTCATGACCCATCCCCGTGGATCCGCCACTGAATCATAAACCTTAAAAACAGTAAATTTCATAATTAAAATTTTGAATTTGGTTGCGGCTATGTATGTGCAAATAAAGTGTGCGCACACATAAAATAAACTGTGATACACAAAAATTCATGATTGATTCCAGGTTTTCTTGACTTTACAAGTATAACTGAAGATTCAAGCTTCAATTTAGGGGTCGTTCAAAAACTACCACTTGCTATTTTAAACCTATTTTAACCCTCCCACTCCCTTCATCACAGATCGTCACAAGACATAAATCCCCCTTAGTGTGACATATCATGATTGATCACCCTCCGCCCTTTCATTTTTTAGTATGAAATCATAAATATATTTTATAAAAAAAAACAGCAACATGATTACTCATTATTATTTACTATCCGTGAGAAAATTCAAGGCTCCTAAGAAAGTCCGACTTTTACTTTGAATATCTCTGTCTAAAAAAAATTGTTAGAAAAAATGGAAACAATCATCAGAAAGCTTGGAATCTTTTACGAAAGTATACGGAAGGTCGTTTTTCAACAAATTTTTATGTTCCGTACAGGCTTTGAAATAGAACAAAATATACCCTATTTTTGGACAGTTTGGAAAATGATCGATTTTGGAACACGAATTTATACGAAAAAAGTTATTGAAAAACCTGTAGATTATTGCTTAAATCTTTCCGAACAAAGTTGCTTTGGAATTTTAAAGAAGAAGAATCAAATTTCAAGTCGCAAATAATAAATCCTATAATTATATAAGCTTGTTAGAAAAAACGTGACTGTTATTTTTCTAATGAGTTTAACCATTTCTTTAGACAGTTTTTTTTGTCAAAACAAGTGTATGAAAGGTTCTAATGTGTCGCAATTTTTACTACTAAATATTAGCCGCCATAAAACAGATCCTGGCCTAAAATCCTTCATCGGGGCTTAAGTCCTTAAAAAAAAAAGCTTTTGAGACTTGTTCTGGGTCAATTATGTCAAAACATTAATTAATTAAATCAATTATAAATTTTATACGTACAAATTTTAAATATTTTCAATTTTCGAGTGTTTCAATATTACTACAACTCACATTAAATGAATGATAAATTTAACTAATTAATTTATTAAGTATCTTAACTAAAGTAATAATTTTTTAAATCATTTATACACTGAGAGAAATAGATAGTAAGAATTTTACTATCTTTGATGGTAGAGGTTATGTTACACGATACCATTACAGATGCTAAACGATACAATCCATATGTTACCCCCTATAATCCATATTCTATCCTGTACAATCAGATGTTACCCCATACGATCTAGATTGTTGTCCATATACGTAACATTAAATATAGTACCTGGTACTATCAAGATGTTACCCGTAGCATATATTTCTCTCTGTATAATAATATTTTTACTCTTAATAACTTATTCTTCCAATTTCTTAAATAAAAACTATAAATTGATTATTTCTAATAATATTGTTTATTACATCTCTTATAATAACTATTCAACTAATTTATTTTAATTTTAGGAGAAATTTATAAATCATACGTCTCTCAAATCGTCTAAAAGGCGTGCTTACGCGTCAAACGACTACGAAGAATGAAGGGAGGGAATATTTTGAAGGATCGGACGACTCTGAAGAACTCACTGTATAAAGATAAAATTATTAAAATACATGATTTTCAAAAATTTTCGATTGTTAAAATGCTAATAACTTTGGATAAAATAGCACTAGAGGCTTCGCTAATATATCAATCGACGTGTTTTCAAAAAGTAAAAAGTTTCAAGTTTCATGTTTTTTTGTATTTTTATTATGTTCCAAATTTTAAAGATTTCAATCGATATTGGTGAGTTAAAATCTTTCCGGAATTCACTAATTTAAAAAACTCTAAGATATTATTTTTGTTAACAACCGTTTATATTTTGTTACAGGAGTTATAAAATTGTCCAATTTGTTTTGTATATATGTATATAATTTTAATTTTGTTGACTTAAAAAATAATCTAAAAACAAATGTGGTATGTATACCTTAACCTACAAGAATGTCACATGTATTAAGCGTTATTGATTAAAATTTGTTTTGTTTTACAGTTCTGAAGAGCCATGTTCATGGCGGAATGCATTGATGAATAGTTTTTAGAAAATAAATTTTTCTTAAATCCTTAAAAAATATTTTTTTTGACTAACCTACAAAAAAACCAAAGGCCACAAATTTTTACCACCAATCTGATTTACACTTTAACTTACTTAAAAAAAATATATACAAATTATAAAAATTGATTTTTTCAAGAGGTGCATGAATATCCCAAATCTTATTTGACCTAAAAATTATCTGGCCTAAATAATCTTTAGAGTAAATTTTATCTGGCCTATGGCCTACTCTCTAACACTGAATCAGTAAAATTTTAACTGATTTGAAATAAGTGAACAATAGGGTGGTCCAAAAATGCATGGGAAAAAAAAATTTTTTTTTTTAAGCTCTCACCCCCTAGGGTGACAAATTGTTTATTTAACGATTTTTTCATATTAACCATTTTTTAAATGGCCCAAAAAAAAACCCATAAATTACAAAATTACTAAAAAATAATTTGTTGAAGATATTGTAGACCTTTTTGTATTAAAATTATAGTAATAAGATTTGTGGCCTTTGGTCCTTTAAACAACAAAATTCGTAATTAAAAACGAACAAAGGCCACAAATCTTATTACTATAATTACTAAAAAAGCATTAAAAAATATGTTTTACTATTTTTATGCAAGTTTTTTCCTAGATTCTGAATAAATAACATAAATATTGATTTTTAATCATTATTCCATGTAATTGCTAATTTGTTTAAACAAATTATTATTGTTTATTTACAACTTTTTATCAAATTGAGGTAGAGAGTTGCAACTTTTTCCTAATGTTGCATAACTTATTAAGGCCATTGGAGCCAAACACGAACAAAAAAGTTAAAATAATAATTTAAACAATTGTTTAAACAAATTAAATTATTTATTATCAACTTTTTGTTAAAAAGAGGTACAGAGATGCAACTTTTTTTCAATTTTGCAACTTTTCGAGGTCAGTCAAGCCATGTACCAACAACAAACTAAAAATAATAATTTTTACAATTGTTTAAACAAATTATACTGTTTATTACCAACTTTTTATTACAAAATAGAGATGCAACTTTTTATAAATTTCGCAACTTTTCGAGGTCAGTAAAGCCATGAACTAACAACAAACTAAAAATAATAATTTTTACAATTTATTGTTCAAACAAATTATATTGTTTATTTCCATGATTAGCACAAATTGAGCTACAGAGTTGCAAGTACTAAAAACAAACTAAAAGTAATGATTTTTATAATTGTTTAAACAAATTATATTGTTTATTATCCACATTTTATTAAATAGAGCTACAGAGGTGCAACTCTTTCTCAATTTTGTAACTTATCGAGGTCAGTCAAGCCATGTACTAACATCAACCTAAAATAATATTTTTTACAATTGTTTAAATAAATGAATAATATTTAATTTTAAATATTTATTAAGTAGAGCTAAAGAGTCCAAACTTTCTCTTAATTTTTCAAGTTTTCTTTTGTGGAGGGGTAGGAATGACTGTAAGACATAATAATTAAGTACAAAATCGTAGAATATTTATTTTTTTAATATGATAAATACATGGGTTGGTTATTATAAACTAAAAAAAAAAATTAAAAAAAGGAAGCTACGTCCAAATACCATTAAACTGAATGAGCTTCTGAAGGTAGAAATGGATAAATTTATAAAAAGTTGCAATTCTCGAGCTATATTCAATGAAAAGTTGAAAATAAATATTATTAATTTATTTAAACAATTGTGAAAAATATTATTTTAGGTTGTTGTTAGTACATGGCTTGACTGACCTCGAAAAGTTGCAAAAATAGGAAAAAGTTGCAACTCTGTAGCTCAATTTGTGCTAATCATGGAAATAAACAATACAATTTGTTTAAACAATTGTAAAAATTATTATTTTTAGTTTGTTGTTAGTGCATGGCTTGACTGACCTCGAAAAGTTGCAAAATTGAGAAAAAGTTGCATCTCTGTAGCTCTTTTTAATAAAAAGTTGGTAATAAACAATATAATTTGTTTAAACAATTGTAATAGTTATTTATGACACAAGGAACCTAAATGGCACTTTATAGTACGAGTAAGTACCGTAATACGAGCCTAAGTCCAATCGCAGCCGAGGCGAAGTAGAGGTGGTGACGAGGCTTCATCGAACGTAGGGGGGCCTTTAAAAAATAGTTAATATTAAAAAATCGTTAAATAAACAATTTGGTATTATTGTTTGAAGTCTTCTGAAGAGAAATAGAGTTGGGCGATTGAAAAATACTGATTTTCAACGATTCTATACCATTTCTACGAAAAAGCCTTTTTTTCCATGCATTTTGCATGGGAAACTTTGAGCGCTTTGAGCCCCATCTAAATAAAAAAAAAAAGGGTTTTTTTTTTCGATATAGAACAATCCTAGGGGGTGAGAGCATTAAAAAAAAAATTTTTGTTTTGAACCACCCTAGTGAACAACTTCTGGTTGCTGAATCAGTCAAATTCACTGAAAATCATTAATTTCTGACTGACTCAGCAACCAGAAGTTGTTCACTGATTCTATTCAGTTTTAGAGAGTAAAACTTATTTGTCCTAAAGCTTATTTAGCCTAAATCTTATTCGGCCTAAATCTAATTTGGCCTAATCTTATTTGGCCTAAATCTTATCTGGCCTAAACCTTATTTGGCCTAAATCTTATTTGGCCTAAATCCTATTTGGCCTAAATCTTATCTGGCCTAAATCTTATTTGGCATAAATCTTATTTAGTTAAATCTATGGCACCTATCTAGCTAAAAAAAATCGGGGGAAAGGTAAAAAGGCTAGTAGAGAAAGGAGGGTATAAAACCATAATGGTATAGTACCAAAAGAAAACTTAAAATATATATATGTATAAGACCATGCTATAATAGCATAGTCTTCTATTATTGTTAATAAAAACATTACAAATTCATTTTTATTTAAAATTACAAAGCAACTTTGTTCGGATAGCTTTAAGCAATAATCAACAGGTTTTTCAATAACTTTTTTCGTATGAATTCGTGTTCCAAAGTCGACTATTTTCCAAACTGGCCAAAAATAGGGTATACATTGTTCTATTTCAAAGCCTGTACGGAACAAAAAATTTTGTTGAAAAACGAACTTTCGCATACTTTCGTAGGACATTCCAAACTTTCTGATGATTGTTTCCGTTTCTTCTAGCAGTTTTTTTGACAGAGTTATTCAAAGTGAAAGTCGGAATTTTTTCAGGGGCCATAAATTTTCTCGTGGATAGTACACTGAAAAAAAACTGTTTAAGATTTACTGGAGTTTAAAGTAATTTTTACTTCTTACTTATGCAATGCAAAAAAATCAAAAATTGCTGTGAAACCAGGCAATTTTTACTTCGTTTATCAAGGAAAAAAAAACAATTGACACTTTTGATGCAAAATTTGACGTTTTGTGTCATATTAAATAAATACTTACATTTGGAGAAAGTATAATATTTATTTCAATTTAAACATTTTTATAAACATTTTTAAATTTTAGTTTTTGCATTATTTATTAGAATGTGACGTATCATTTTCTTTTAAATGCAATGTGACGTAGTTTTTGTAAACGACCCCTTAAGGAGGTTTATCCAAAAAAACCAATTTCTACAGATTCTTATAAAATTTTAATGACATATTAAATGCATTACTTTACATATACTATTACAATTTTATTGAATTTTACCGTTCTGTTTTTAAGATATAAATTTATAAAGTTGGGACTTTTACATGGAAACAGTAACAAAGCGCGCAAAATGATTATATTTTAAACTGTAATACAATACAACTTTTACAACAATATTTAATTAATTTACCGTACCGTTGTTAAGAAAATGTTATTCAAGGGTAGTATTTCTTCACTTTTTTTGAAGTAATCAGGAAGAAAAAATTTTAATAGCTTGAAATTTTCAACGGAAATTTTTTTTTTTTTCAATAAAATTTGTTTGTGTAATGATTTTAACTACAAAATACCATTTAAAAACCAAATTATAAGAAGAAATGAAATTAAAAAAATATTGACTATCATGGTCCGATAGAATGAGAACCGCTTGAGGGTATAAGCGTCCTTAAGCATAATTAGAGATTTTTAGCACGTGATGTTCATAAGCTACACGGAGAAAAATCGAGTTTAAAAAAAACGGTACTGAGTCCTATTAGCGTAGCAATTCATTTCCATCACGAATTACAGCAAAACAGTGCTGTATATTTGGAACTCATTACAGTTAAAAAGCACTGAATTATATACCACTTGCGCTCAAAGGCAGGGTTGCGCAGTGACGCGTCACTCGAGGTATTTTACATAAGTAAAATACCGTATTTTATCCCCCACTCCCGAAAAATACATTATGAAAAATATTTTTGAGGTAATTTACTAGGTATTTTACTGTAAAGTACCATGTAATTTACCTAAGGTATTTTACTAGCACAACCCTGCTCAAAGGTGAAAAGTTTGGGACTCACTCCTGGTCCGCACATGTATGATTTGGGAAACGTTGTGATGGAAATGAATTGCTCCACTATTAGGACTCAGTCCAGTATAACAGGAATCATTCGAGTATAACAGTACGAGTATAGTTAACCAACTATTTACTGCAATTAATTTAGGCTTCAATATAATTCTTGAATTCTCGATTTTTCTGCGTGTAAGAGCCGTACGATCTTGAATCGGTGGAACTGGCATCCCTGCTCGGGAGCTCTGATCGCCCAAGATGGCGCTGCCGCACACCGTGCATTGTCAACCCAACCTTCTGGGACTTCTGTAGTATCAATCTTGGGCGTCCAGAGCTCCCGGTCTGTCAGAGTTGCTTTTCCGAGTCCTAGTCGTTCTGCACTCGTAAACTTTCGGCTCAATCGCAACAGCTGGTCGCCTAAAATTTTTTCAGTGTATATTTGATAAAAAAATTATCAAAATTAGAATTTTTTAATTTTTAAGACCTTTTTTTCAAAATATTACGTGATGACATTTTTTTATGTCAGATTCGTGTTCAGCGATTAAAACCATAGTCCGATTCTTGAATCAGGAAAAAGCCATTTTTTCTCAACTAGTGTACTGCCGTACACTTTCAAAAGATACGAAAGTAACATTATAGTTTAGGTCGATAGTTATGAAACAAAACACATAAGCAACAACCTAAACAATAATGTCACTTACATCTTTTTTAAGCTGCATGCACGACAGTGTAATTGGAGTGGAATTTCGGTGAAATATTCTTTACAATAATCTGACTTATTTGTCAATTTATATAAGTTTGAAACATATTAATTTAAATTGCAGTTCTCTGTAGAAAAGTTGTAAAAGATTTGACAGTTTAGATCTTGTTTACTCAAACATTTCAAATGACTATCATTTACAAATCTCTCAAGCTGGCGAAATCCTAACTTTTATTTATATGAAAACTGTTACATTGATTTTTCGAAAGTTTATTATTGAAAATAATAATATTTATGCACTTAGTACCATATCCACCATGAGAAGAAAAGGATTTCTACATTGTCAAACCAGCTTGAGGGATTCTCGTTAAATGGGTAAGATATTAATGAAATCGAAACAAATCAAAATTTAATATCATGGTTAAGTTAAAGCTGACATGAATGAAACTATAATGAGGTGATAAGGAACCATGGATTTATTTATTTTCAATTTTTCTAAATTAAAACATGCAAAATCCCAAAAATTCAAAAAGACCCTTCTAAATAATTTTTTATAAACAAATCTATTGTTCTTTTTATTTAATTTAAAAACAGAATTTTTTAATTATAGAATATGTTGGTATGTATCTATTAAAAATGTAAAATAAAAATAATGAATAATCTATTTTAAATATACCTGTAAATTCATTCTATGGGATAAAGTTCCATGGGATGCATCCACTTGCATTTAGTTGCAACACACACAACGATTCTTGATCTCGTGGATATCGTTTTTATTCATTATCGTTCCTTCGATGCACATATGAATATAAAATGTACTGGCTAAATCCTCTGTGAAGTACTTCTTGAGGAACGACAGTGAATGTGTTTAAGTGACCTGAACAAAACAACACGATCATGGGGTAATATAAAGATTAGAGAAGGAACAAGCAAATGTTTATCTGAAACCGTTAGTTTTTTCTTCAATTAGTAGGATTCAAGGATAACTGGATTGACTATGTAAAAACACAGGACCTATTAATTCTACTAATTAGGTGGTGGTGCTACTACACTCTGTACAAAAATTGAGATTGACTGAGATGTTAGGTAAATTAGTCTTAATTTATAAGAAATAAATTTACGCTTAATGTAGAATATCAATTTAATAGTTGACAACTTTTATTAAACATATATACAGACAACACAACATCTTACGGCCGCTGTAAGATTACTGTCAGCTTTCGAATAGGGTAAAGTTACGATAAGCTTACAGCAAAACTAATATAATAATTTATACATTATTTTTGCGCAGTAATTTACTACAGTAGGGTAAGAATTCCTGAAGTGGGCCCCTAAATTTTTTTGGGTCTGTGAATTTTTTTCATTCTTATATGTTTCGATAGCCAATGATGGTATAATAAAAACCTGTAAATAGTTTTCCGAAATTCGAATATTTGCAAAAGTTATTAAAGGTCAAATTTTTTTGCAGCGTTTTAGTAAATAACCAATTACTCGCGAGTGGATGAACCGATTTTAATAAAAATTGGAAGGAAGCTTAATGAGGAATTGTACTTACGATAAATGATCAAAATTTCAATTAAAAATAATAATTTGTTTAAATAAATTAAGTTTTTAATTTTTAAGGTTAAAAAACTATGTGTTCTCCCTCTTTTTTTTAATTTGTTTTTTAAGAATCAAATAGAGAATACTTTTAAGATTTTATTTGAACAATAAAAAAGTAGGATTCTCAATAACTTAATAAAATACAATATTTTATAATAAAGTTTCCACAGCCTTTTTATGTAGGTTTTTAACTATCGCTCGTCTTTTGTTTTCTTGTGTATTGTAACAAGTTTCTACAACATATTTAAAGTCTTCAGAGTATAAAATGCAAACCATTTCATTTTTGATTAGTGGAGCGTAGAAATAATATTTTCTTGTATTTTTAATCAATGGCGTTTTCATAACGAAAAATTCTTCGCGAAAACATTTAAAAAAGTACGTATTTTTTGACAGTTGTGGAGCGCAGTACAAAAACAAATTTTATTTAGTCAATTTAATCGAACATGAAAAATGAATTTAATGTGAAAGCTGAGTGAAATTTTTTTTGCGACCGGAGACGGTAAAGGTGCACCTTTACTTACACATATTTTTTACATATTAATTTTTTTGCGATGGGTTGCAAAAAAATTCTACCCAGCTTTCACACCAAATTCATTTTTATGTTTGATTAAATTGACAAAATTAAATTTGTTTTTGTACTGCGTTCCACAACCGTCAGAAAAATACATAATTGTTTTAATATTTTCGCGGCCAATTATTCGTTTTGAAAGCGCAATTGATTAAAAATACAAGAAAATATTATTTCTACGCTCCACTAATCAAAAATGAAATGATTTGCATGTTATACTCTGCAGATTTTAAATATGTTGTACACGGAAAGACTTTCGATTTTAATACTTAATATTATAGTACTTATTTTTACAAAATTTCGATAGGAAACCAGGATATATCGTTATATTTTCAGAATTTACTATTTCTAATTAATATTTACTATTTTCGATAGGAAATGTTAAAAGAAACTTGAATCGCCATTTTCTTGGGAAAATTGCTATTGAGTTTTGGAATTAGTAAAATCGAGATTAATAAGTAATTCCTATAAAAAGGCAAATAAACCGATCTTCATGATTATTATATTATTGTAGGTTACTTGTGGTAATTGACATTCCATATATTTTTAACACTTTTTTATACATATAAACACAATCACCGTCACAAACGAAATCCTAACATAACCTAAACACTAACGATAATACGCACGCACATATATATGCTTAACGAATCGCACAATACATATAATGTTTGAAGGGAAAAGTTTTCTTATATACTAATCGACATAATACATTACCACTTTTGAGAAAAATCCACAAAAATCACAAGCTTCCATCTGTGAACAATAGTTGAAGTTTGACATCCGCCAAATTCAAAATTCACTTAAAAGTTTTTACATGATATAACCGGTTTATATTGAATAAAACTATCACGTAGAACGTATTTATTGTGTTATTTTTCACCCACTTTACGATAACGTTAATGATTTAATCCTTTCTTTTAAGAGAGAAATTATATAATCCCAATAAGCAAATCAACAGTGACAAGACGCGCACAACGGTTAAACTGTCATGGCCGCCAATTTTCCAATAGTTAATGGAATTTCAACAAAGCATTATTTTGAAATATAATCTTTTTAATAGTAAGATGTTCAAGATGAACTTATTTTATTGTTGCTTCCTATTGAATATAGTAATATTTTTAACCTATTTTTGTAAATATTTTTATAAAAATTATTATTTAATAAAAATTAAATAATTTTAATTATTTTTTTAGATTATACTTTTTCCTAGTTTCATTTTCCTTTAAAAAAAAGCAATCTTTCCAGTTTTAAATAGTAAATTTTAATTTTAAAAAATATAAATATTAACTGTTAAAAAAGTATATTCTGCTAGTCCTGTAGTATAAAATACCATTTTACAGTTATATCCTGATTTACAATCGAAATTTTGTAAAAATACATATTATAATATTAACTATTAAAACCAAAAGTTTTTCCGTGTAGTAGAGGGTTTGAAAAAACTTTGAATTTTCTTTTCTTAAAAAGATAAACATTTTTTATTCTTCCCCAGGAAACGGGACTCGAATAAATTCTTATAAAAAATAATCATTATACTTTCAGAAAGTAGTACAAAAATCGAGAGGAAAAAAAACGGAGGGGTTTTTGAGAAAATTTGGTTTTTATTTTTTTTCGAAAAACGACGCCATTTTGTTAAATTTGAAAATATTTTTAATTCACTTGTGGAATTTAAAAGATCATGAAAGCCCTAATTAGACACAGAAAAGATCATTTTAATATATATTTTAATATATGAAAAAGATATAATAATTTTAAAAAAATTTAACGTCATTTTCTTGCAATCTCACTTTACAACTTAAAAAATTGAAATCCGCATAACTTCGTTAAATTTTTTTTTTTACCAAATCGGGAAAATACGTGTCATCTAAAATTGTCTGAAAAATAATATATTTCAATAAGAAATGAATTTCTAACTTTAACATACATAGCCTGTCTGAATTGAAATGGAAACGACCTAGAATATCATTATTATTTAAAATATTAATCTTTAAATATATTATTATTAAAAAAATTATAATATTAAAATTGTTCTATTTCTATAAAAATTAACGTTGTATGTCAAGCAAATTTTTTCTCCGCTACGTCAAAAACAGTTTTTTTCTTTTTTCTTTGTAATTAATGAATCAATGTGGCTGAAACTTTTGGACGCTATGTGTTTTCGCACACCTCGATTATATCAACAATTTGAAACCTTTTTTTAGTAGTTTGTCAGAAAATTACAATAAACCACCACCCGAACTGACCCACTACCCCTGAATCTACCCAATATGTCAGACCTGAAGAGGGCTTTGCAAGCCGAAACATGTCGTCATAAAATTAATTAAATACACAATAACCGTTAAAATGCCACGAAAATAAAAAATCTACAAAATTTCAACTTGTTGCTGGAGAAAGTCAATTTTATTTCTGGCATAATTTTGGATCTATAATTACAATATATTGTTAAAAATTGAAAAATAAAGTTTTTTTAACATAAAAAAATAAGAATTTTTTAATATCCATGCGTAATTTTAATCAAAATTGTAAAAACAGCCTGTAAAAAGATTGTCGATAGAAAATAGTATTAGTAAAAATTGTGGAAGGAGATATACTTCTGAGAATTTTCATTTTCTCGAAAATAAAAGATTTTAAACATGTCCAAAGTTTCATTTTTTTATTTTTGACATTATAAGATAATTTTATATGCTCAAATTAAGTTAGAAACAAATTGGCACCTCTAGGCGCCATAAATTTAGGTAGGTTAAAATCAGTGTCAAATAATTATGAACATATTTATGCTGCATTTGATTTTTTTTTGTACCTGTCAGGGTGGTACGTAAATCTAGTTATCCCCATTGGTTTAATCATGAATTAAAAAGAATTATATTTTTAAAACAACTTGCGCACTTAAAATATAAGCGTACCGAAGCGTACTAATAGTCAAGTAGATTATTTGAAATTTACAGACCTTCGATCAGAAAATGTAAACGTCTTTCGAGGGCTTGTTATTATGATTATATCACTCGTACAGAGTAATTTTTTTAAAAAGATTCGAAGAAATTTTGGACGATATTCCTCCAATAATTCTGAAAACATGATGTTACTCTTTCGTTAAGCCGCACCGAAACAAATATCTTCTTTTTTTGAGCGGAATCCACTCATTTTGATGCTTTTTTACATAAAGAAAGGAATATTCATCAATATTCGAACATTTTGTATGTTGTTTTATTAAATACGCGAGTAAAATACACACGTCACACTGCTAGGTTATATTGGTATTTTACTTCAATTTCACATTCGTACACAAACAAATAATGAAGTCAAAATATTATTATGTGCACAGAACACTAAAATATTATCATCCAGTCTTAAATCTTTTAAAACAGACTGTAAATTGTCTGCCACAATCGAAAACTAAAGGTGAAAATAAACGTTAAAGATGACGACGCGATACAATGGTTACTGATTGCGCATGTGCAAATACGATATAGAGGATATTCCTCTACTTTTGATTGGACGTTTTATATCGAAAGTAGTGGATTACTCTCAATATAATATTAAACCGTGAGAGTCGTCTTCTAATATTTTTCCTCTTCAAAACATAGGAAAATACTATTGGTTGTAGTATAATTAGCTCATTTTGAGTAAAGAACTCAAGAAGATTTTATGATAGGAATGTTCCGCTCAAAAGAAGAAGATATTTTTTTCGGTGCGTTGTATATGTGACGCGCTCCGAAGGAAGGTACCTATGAAACAAAAAATCAATTTTTGAATTATGATTGATTTAACTACATTAAAGGTTCCTTTTTCATTATCTAAAGTAAGAAAATGTTTTTATTGAATATTTTTGAAGTTATGACTATTCAAACGTTTCGCCTTCCTGTAAACTTACCGATTTGCTTCTTCGGTACCTTTCTTCGGAGGAAGAAATCTCATTTTTAAGAACGGTGAAATATAATCTCTTAAATATAATTGCAAAAAAAATCCTCTATGAGGAGTTTGCTCATTTAATAGTGCAGGAACAGCATTGATTCATGAAAGGTAGATCTGTTCTCACCAATTTGAGCATATTTACCGATTTCGTTTTGAATAAAATGGAGAAAGGTCATCTGCTTGACGTTATCTATAGTGATTTTTCAAAGGCTTTTGATAGTGTTTATCAAAGAATTTTGATTACTAAATTGGAGGCTGTTGGTCTTTCTCGTGTCTTGTCGGCCTAGATTACAAGTTATTCAAAAAACCAGATTATTATCTGTTAGAGTTAAAAATTAATATTCTGAAATTTTCTGTTAAAACTCAGGAGTACCCCAAGGATCGAACCTTGGCCCACTACTCTTTTTATTCTGCATTAATGATTTACCGCCACTATTACAATTTTGTTTTCCTATTTTATTTGCTGATGATTTGTAATTTTATAAATATATTGCAACCTCTGACGATTTTTCGAAGATCCAAGCTGTTCACCGTAAGATGTTATGTTGTGCTGTCATTATTGTATACATTGTATTTGACGTAGGCAAGAAGGAAAATTCGTCGTTTAATTTAACTCCTCGGCTTTAAGTTGAACGCTGTCGAATAGGTAAATTCACATTTGAGGGATGCTTATTCTTTTCGCTGTGACTATTTGGCCCAACTCAAAAAATATAGGAGTGGGGTGACGGGCCAAATAGTCGCAGCGATAAATTTATTTAAAATTTACTTATTGTACGCGGAGAAAATTATGTCTGTAACTAGTAAATAAAATTTAAACCTTTGCCTACTTTTTAGTCCCGGATTGTTTTAAATCTATTCGCGGAAATGAATACTCTTATAATTTAATAATGGGGCTTTTTGTTTCAATTCGGTATACAACATTTTAAATTGTTATTTACTGAAAAACTTTTTATAAGTATGGGGCCGTTCATAAACTACGTCACACAAAAGGGGGAAGGCTGGAATTAGAGATTTGTGACGTTAGGGGGAGGAGAAGTCGACGGGTGTTACGAAAAAAAAACAGCTCTATTGCGCACTTGCACGAAAACTAACACTCCTGATTTTTTAATCCTAAAAACAAATTTGTGGGTCAAAAAACACATTTGTTATATTTATTTTCGAAATAAATATTATAATACAAAAGAAAAATGTCAACAAAACTCATTTCTTTCTATAGAAAACATCAAATGAAAACTGTGTTTTTGGTAAGAATTTCAGCAAAAGTGTTTTTTTCGTGTCGAGCCTCAACTTTGTTTTTTTTCGTACCACCCGTCGAAGTATAAATAAAATGTGACGTCACATTTAAGGAATTTCTCTCTCTCCATTGCTAGTCAAAGCAATGCCCATTTAAGTTTTCATTTGAGTCACGCAGTACTAGCGAACGCTTGGCAACGTTGCATTTATACTTCCCCCTTTCTGTTTCGTGTCGTCTGCAGTTGATATATACAATTGGTATTACTTTCGCGCTTCTTCTATACCGAACCTGTGTAACTGCTGATTGATAAAATACGGTGTTTTTTAAACAAAATAATTAATTTTGAGTCTTCTAGTCGAGGTTTAATCAATAATTTTGAAAGTAAGTGAACATTCGTTATTTAACTTTTTGTATAAAAAGTTCAAGTAACTTACGTCTATCATATTTCTCACAATTTGAGATTGAAGACCATGAAAATGCAGTTTCCCATAAGACACCGTGTAAAATATTGAAAAAGAAAATTGTTTATAAGTTATCTTTTAATAGTCATAATCGACCTAACCCTCTAAAAATTTAACTACAATCTTTTTGCACCATTATCTATCAGTACACAAAAATTGATAATAAACTGTCTATTAATTCTGTTTGCGAGAGAACCTCCTTAAGAAATCAACTTCTACATGGCTTCTACATAAAAAAGATATATTAGAATGGTTCAAAAATATATGGAAAAAAGTGTTGGAAATGTTATTCTCCCCCCCCCCCCCAGTATGCAAAGAGAATGTAAAAATAAAAAAAAGCGTTAAAAAATATTAGATGCTCACTATTTTTTTGACAATTTTTTGCATAATTTTCAATAAATAGCATAAATGCAGCCTTTTAACAATTATTTCATGTAATTGCTCATTTGGTTAAATAAATAATTATTGGTTATTTACAATTATCTGTAAAATTAGGCTAGAGAAAATAAAAATAAGAATTGTATTAATTCTTTAAACAAATTATTATTTTTTAATTTCAGCTTTTTATCAAATTAAGCTATAGAGTTGTAACTTTTTCTCAATTTAGCAACTTTCATGCTAAAAATATACTATTTACTAACAAACTAAAAATAACAATTGTATTAATATTTTAAACAAATTATTATTGTTTAATTTCAACTTTTCATCCATTTAAGTTACAGAGTTGCAATTTTTTCACAATTAAACATGTTTTTACTTTAGGAGTGGTAAAACTGATTGTATAAGGCGTAATTATCGAGTTAAAACTTTCAACAATTTATTATTATCAAATGTTGAATACAGGTTTTTATTTTTACATTATTATTTCTGATAAAATTTGTTTATTACAATCATTACTTCTGACAATTTTTGTTAAAAGTTATTTCTGGATAATTAGGTCTATTAGTCAATAATTAATATCATTCAGCTTCAAAAGTTTCAAAACTGAGAAAAAGTTTTTAAATAATTAACTCTGTAGCTTCATTTGATAAAATGTTGTAATTATACAATAATAATTTGTTTAAACTAGGTGTGAATTCTTTCCATTTCATGGACACTTCGCTTCCAAGGAAGCAAGATAATTTGCTTCCTCAAACAGGAAGCAATAAATTTATTTATAATATAAAAAATAATAATTTATTATTTTGAGACAAGGAATATGATTCTTTTAATTCATTTGTTTGAATTTTTAGCAAGAAATTTTTTTTTGTCAAATCGCGAGATTTTTCGACGAAAAAAAATGAAATATCATGAATTATTACGTGGATTTTTAGTCAATTATATATTTTATATAGGTCAATCGATTCGTTTTGAGACAAGGAATATGATTTTGTAATTTGTTTGGTTGAATTTTTAGCATGAAATTTTTTTTTGTCAAATCGCGAGATTTTTCGACGAAAAAAAATGAAATATCATGAATTATTACGTGGATTTTTAGTCAATTATATATTTTATATAGGTCAATCGATTCGTTTTGAGACAAGGAATATGATTTTGTAATTTGTTTGGTTGAATTTTTAGCATGAAAAAAATTTCCAAAAACGAGATTTTTTGATGAAAAAAACTGAAAAATCATGAATTATTACGTGAGTTTTTGGTCAATTATATACTTTATATAGGTCAATCGATTTGTTTTGAAACAAGAAATATGATTTTTTCATTCATTTATCTGAATTTTTAGCATGAAAATTTTTTTTGCCAAAAAACGATATTTGTCGATGAAAAAAGGTGCTCAAAAAACTTTGATTGGGTATTTTCAAAAATCCCTGTGTCCGAATTTAGATATTTATGAGCTTCATATGTCATCCAAATTTTATTAAAATCCGTTGAAGCGTTCTCGAGATATCCTGGCGACAAAAAATTTACCACATACACACACACACCCACACACACACACACATCCAAACATTTTCTCAGGAATGAAAATTTGAACTTTTCAGATGAAACTGAGTCGATTTACACTATTTCTGGAAAATCGAAAATCTTAACGATCACAACGCTTCCTCTATGAGGGAGCAAAAGTAATCAAAAGTTTAAATTAAGCAAGATAATTTGCTTCCTCAAACAGGAAGCAATAAATTTATTTATAATATAAAAAATAATAATTTATTATTTTGAGACAAGGAATATGATTCTTTTAATTCATTTGTTTGAATTTTTAGCAAGAAATTTTTTTTTGCCAAAACACGAGATTTTGCAATAAAAAAAAATTAAAAATTATGAATTAATACGTGAGTTTTTAGTCAAATATGAAAGTTATATAGGTCACTCGATTTGTTTTGAGACAAGGAATATGATTTTGTAATTCGTTTGGTTGGATTTTTAGCATGAAATTTTTTTTTGTCAAATCGCGAGATTTTTCGACGAAAAAAAATGAAATATCATGAATTATTACGTGGATTTTTAGTCAATTATATATTTTATATAGGTCAATCGATTCGTTTTGAGACAAGGAATATGATTTTGTAATTTGTTTGGTTGAATTTTTAGCATGAAAAAAATTTCCAAAAACGAGATTTTTTGATGAAAAAAACTGAAAAATCATGAATTATTACGTGAGTTTTTGGTCAATTATATACTTTATATAGGTCAATCGATTTGTTTTGAAACAAGAAATATGATTTTTTCATTCATTTATCTGAATTTTTAGCATGAAAATTTTTTTGCCAAAAAACGATATTTGTCGATGAAAAAAGGTGCTCAAAAAACTTTGATTGGGTATTTTCAAAAATCCCTGTGTCCGAATTTAGATATTTATGAGCTTCATATGTCATCCAAATTTTATTAAAATCCGTTGAAGCGTTCTCGAGATATCCTGGCGACAAAAAATTTACCACATACACACACACACCCACACACACACACATCCAAACATTTTCTCAGGAATGAAAATTTGAACTTTTCAGATGAAACTGAGTCGATTTACACTATTTCTGGAAATCGAAAATCTTAACGATCACAACGCTTCCTCTATGAGGGAGCAAAAGTAATCAAAAGTTTAAATTAAACATTAATAATTTGCTTAAACAATTGGTAGAACTATTATTTTTAGTTCTTATTGTTAGTAATTTACCTATATCATTAAGCTTGAAAAATTGCAAAATGTAGAAAAAGTTGTCTGTAGTTTCATTTGATAAAATGAAATAATAATAATAATAATTATTAAAAATAAATTACACACAATAATAATTTGCTTAAACAACTTGTAAAATTGTTGTTGGTAATTTGCGACCATTAAGCTTAAAAAGATGCAAAATTAAGAAAAAGTTGCAACTCTGTAGCTTAAACTAATAAATAGTTGTAAATAAGTATTAATAATTTGTTTAAATAAATTAGCAATTACACGCAACAATTATTAAGTCTAGATTTATGCTATTTACTGAAAACTGTGCAAACAATAGTCAATGAAATAATAAGAAATATTTTTAAACGCTTTTTTTGTATTTTTTCTTTTTTCGTATTTTTTTTCGTAGTTTTTGGAGAGCCCATAAAAAATACTCTCTAAATTTGAATTAGTGATTTTCTACTGATGAATTAGCGAGAAATCGGTTACTATTAAATAGTGAAACTTTTCACTTTATTTAGTAGAAAACTACTAATTTGAAAGTGAAATATCTACTAATTGAAAAAGTAAACTTTCACTATTACAAATAATATATATTTCACTTTAAAATTAGTAGTTTTCTAGTAAAAAAAATAAATCTTGATTGCGATCGACTTAAAGTAAATTACTCCAATAATTGAAAAAAAAAAATTATCTGTGAGTGGGGGGGTAATTCCTAAAGTGACGTCACACAAGGGGGGTTATGGCATTATGTGACTATCTGTGATGTGAAGGGGGGGGGGGAGGTAGAAATAATCGTAAAAATAGTGTGACGTAGTTTATGAACAGTCCCTATAATAAGAGCATTTTTTGGTCATACATCACTTACAAATTTTATTTTGACAATTAAAATTATCATGATCAGAAAAAAGTTCTTTGAAATTTCCGCGAACAGTACCATACTGTACGTACGCTTATAAAAGAATAAGTATCTCCCACGTGTACATACATTTGCCAATTTGATCGCGTTTTTAAAGGCTAGGAATCATGCTAAACTATGTTTATTTATATATGTATATATTATAGTACTTACTATTCTTAATGGTTAATGCTATATATTATTAAAGGTCTTTTTCAATTAAATATCTTAATTAGAAAACAGAATAGAACGCAAATTTCCAAATAAAAAAACTCTATTTTCACTTAATTTAGGCTGGTCGACCCTGTGGACAAGAAGCTCTCACCTGACTTTAATATTAACGTTTGTCGCTCTTAAAAAGATAAATTAATAAATACACTGAGAAATATGTTGCGATTATCGTATGAGCAGATGCTACGAATATAAATATAGCATAGACAATAACTATACCAAAATAATACGAATTCACCTGAATAGTAGGCCGGTCGACCTAATATTTAGGCCAAGCCCGAGCAATAATTATACGTGGCATTAGGAATATATATGTAGCATTAATAGAATTATGAAAAAAATGCACTTTTTTTCATAATTAAATTTTTCACAATTAAAAATGATTTTAAGCAATAATCGCAATAGATTTTTCCCAGCGTAGCAATTTATTAAAAATAATAGAATGGCACAAGCCATACCAACTACATTTTTTTGGTTTAAAAAAGACCCAAATATTTCATAATAAATAAGGACGTTTGTTCGTCTATTGTTTTTTATAAATCGATCTTTGCTCATTTGTCTTTTAGCTTTTTGAGAGCGGAAAACATCAACATTGAAATCAAGTAAGGGGCCATTCAAGTATTACGTAAGCATCAAGAAGGGGAGAGGGGGTCCCAAAATGCTGACACTCCATACAAAATTTTTTTTATCCATTGAAAAATGCTGACATTGGGGAGAGGGAGGATCAAAAAGCCTCTTAAAATATACTTACGTAATACTTGAATGGCCCATGAGAGCATTTTAACCGCTTGACGGTAATTTTTTTTTTTTTTTTTTTTTAATATGGAACAAATCTGGGGGTCAGAGCAAAACATTTCTGACACCCCTCCCCCCTATAACGTCACAAATCATCAAAATATCTCATTCTACCTCGCCCTCTCGTTTGTGTAATGTAGTTTATAACTTATATGATGTTCTTTAACAACATACAATAATTAAAATAATTTCACCAAATTTCGAAAAATTCAGTTTGTAATTTTTTATTTTAAAAATGTATGTAACTGTCATTTATACGTTTTGAACTTTATGCCTAGATAATATCGTTCACCCCAAGTGGAATGTACGCAAATGTTTGTCATAATTTGGAAAACGCGTAACTTTTAAGAACAAAGCAGAAAGTACGTATCTTTGTGGAAAGGCTTGGAAACAGCTCATCAATATACACTGAGAAAATTGGATATATTCAAACTTAATATTTTAGACATTACAATTAATATTTTTAATATCTAAGATACTAAGCTTGAATATCAGGATATTAATATCTTGATACTAAGTTTTAATATCTGAATATGTAATTTTAATATCCATGAACAGCCATTTTTCTCAGTGTAGTTTTGTACATACACAACATGAGTAATTTCTGAAAACGCCATTAACAAATTTGTACTACATTGTAGTACAATGTTTATACTACATTGTCAATTTGTTATATAGAGAAAATTATCATGACACACCAATTGACCACGCTTTTAACCATAAAATTTATTCTGGTGGTTGTATTTTGACACTTTTTAATTATTCCTTATCCTTCGGATAAGGAAAAAAACACGTCACAGAAAAGACGTATTTTTTTAAGGCATGTGACATAACTTAAGGGTGTCCAGATTTCAAAGAGAATTTTAGAAGATGAGGCACGAGTAGCAAAACCATATCTTCAAGCGCTGGAATCAGCACACACACTGAGAAAATAAGCCTTTAGCCAATTTCTAGGTTAAGGGACTCTGAACAAAATACACAAGATACCGGCGATCACAACCAAACTTCAAGATTAACAGTAGCATTTAATCTGCTAATAAATAAACAAACAGCTTTGCAGGTGCTATATTAACAACCTCCCTCTGCTAAATTTAATCAAAAATTGGTTATATTTAGTCAACTTATTTTCTCAGTGCAGGGTTCAGATAAATTTTAAGGGTATTAGGAGGACAATGGTTCATAGGTGTCTGGAAAGAAAGAAAATTTTGCCTACGATGCCAAAACAAATCGTCGTTACCCGCTAGTACCTTAGCTTTTCCCTGAAACGAGAAAACTTAACCCGAAAATCGTAGCTATTCATTTAGGAAAGAATCATCCCTTTTCTCGGTTTATATTTATGTGTGTTTTTATATGGCCTCCTTTTCTTGATAAAAGTGATTAAAATGTTTCTAAATTAATTCTCTAAACAAATAACAAAAAACCCTAAGAATTACATCACAAAGTATTTTTAATTCTTTGAACATTACTAAGTTCTTAATTCTTAGGAACTTATCAATCACTCCGAGTCAATAAAACACACATATGTTTTTTTACGTTTCGGCAGCTATGCTGTCCTCATCAGAAACTAAAAATTTTTTTTTTTATTAATAAAAATTATAAACAAAATATACAAAAAATACGAAGAATTTTTTACATTAAAAAATTAGTTTATAAGAGTGAAATTACCATTAAAAGATTTCTTAAAAAATATATATAAAGTATCATTATGAAGTCAATAAATTTTAAAAATATAAATATTGTAGACAAGTTGCCACAACGTTGCAATTTGCATAACGGTGTATATTTTTTTTTTTTTTTTTTTTTGCGTAGGATGTGAAAACCTGCCTTCAGGTACCCTGTAGCCCGTACTACAGGGTTATGCGGGGGTGGCGATGTTCTGCCGACCCGCTAAAAACACACCCTTATTTGGGGACCTTAGGACCACTCCCGGCTAGCACTTTTCGCGCGTATCGCCATCGGGAGTAGTCTTATATCCCCTTCTCTGTCGCCAAAGCGACTTTCTCCCTTATTCTACGGGACCTCCATTCTTTGGCGACCATCGAGGTCTTTGACCCTCATAACATAATGTATGAAGGTCTCGATGGTTCGCCAATCCTCGGGAGAGCGAGTTATAAGTGGGATCATGTTCTCCGGTGTAACCTTGCGATTAACACCGGTAAACATAACCTGCCTCTCCGCGTCCCAACGCTTACAGCTGAAGAGTGTGTGCTCTGGGTCGTCCACTGGGAACTTGCAGTACACACACTCCGAGCTAACGACTTTTTTAAATCGCTCCAGATAGGAGCCGAAACACCCGTGCCCTGTGAGAGCTTGGGTTAAATAGTAGGAAACCACTCCGTGCTTCCTACTTATCCAGGTGGCGAGTGTAGGTATCAGCCGATACGTCCATCGGCCTGTCTCCTCCCCGCTCCATCGTTCTTGCCATCTGTCGACGAGTCTGCTTCTCGCATCTCGGCGAATTTGGTCCTTGCTGGGTCTATTATCTTCCGTATATGCGGAAGAGTTTCTCTTCTTGAAAAGGAGAAAAACTTCCTCCCTTTCTTGTGCCAAAAGATCTGCCGGCAGGACGCTGGCAAGGACCTGAGCAACACACGTCGGTACTGTCCAATAGGCCGAAATAATACGTTTCGTAATAGTTCTCTGCGCGGACAGCACCCTTCTACAGATGGTCTTGCTTCTGTCATTTCGCAGGGTCGGAGCCCATACAGGTGCTGCGTATAGCAGCTTTGAAAGGGCAACACTCGCCACCAGTCTCCTCTTTGCTTCAGAAGGCCCACCAATGTTCGGCATTAGACGAGCTAAACTTGCCGAACACTGTTCGGCCTTCCGACATGCTACGGTTATATGGTGTTTCAAATTCAAAAATTTGTCGAGTTCGACACCTAAATATTTAATATGATTCCTCCATTGGACCTCGAATCCGACTATCTGAATACCAGGGGCTGTATAACCACGTCTGTCTGTGACTAGCAGCGCTTCGGTCTTTTCCAGAGCCATTTGGAGGCCTCTGGCCTCCAGCCAGCGCTTTGCTCGTCTCAGACATTCGTTCACCAATACGCCCAGAGCTTCTACTGTTTCGGCAGTGCATACGGTCAACGCGTCGTCCGCGAAGCCGATGATCACCGCGCCTTTAGGTAGACCCATTCGCAAGAAGTCGTCATACGAGACATTCCATACGAATGGTCCTATCCTCGAGCCTTGAGGGGCACCTCTTTGCATCTCCTCTTTCAGAGTGCAGGTGTCACCCTCGTATATTACCCACCTGTCGCTAAGATAATTATCCATTATCCGCAACAGGTAGGGCGGTATTCCTTTGTTTCTCATCGACTTGATGAGATCTTCCCATCGCGCGGTATTAAACGCGTTGCGTATATCGATGGCTACCAACGCGCAGAAGCCCTTTTTCTTCCCTGGTTCCAATTTGTTTTTTCCTTCTCTGGCTGGGTCCACCGCCTTCTGAATGGCGTCTACTGTGGACAGGCCTTTGCGGAAACCAAATTGGTTGTCAGACAGACTATTCTCTTCGGTCAAGTGAGATTGCATTCTCTGCAGAACCATGTCCTCTAGAAGCTTACCCATCGTATCTAACAGGCATATAGGCCTGTAGGATGCGACTTTATCTAGAGGTTTGTCTCCTTTCCTTAGGAGGACCAGCTTCTGTCTTTTCCAGTCGCGGAAAAACTCTCCTCTCTTCAGGCAGTTGTTATAGCAGTCTAGGAGAATCTGAGGTGAAGCAACGATCACTTCCTTAAGGATCTCGTTGCCTATCCCATCTAATCCCGGCGCTTTGCCTGGCTTTAACCTACTGCCTGCTTTTTGTAATTCTGTAAGAGTGAAGAGTTCTTCCTCACCGACATGACAGTTACTCCAGTCCTTCCTAGGCCATGGCTCTGCTGGAGGAAACAAAGCCTTTATGATTTGCCAGACCCAATCGGGATTGTCTAGACCGGGAGTCTTTTGCCTCGATAACAATTTCTTGTTAACGATTTTATAAGCCAGACCCCATGGGTCATTTTCGACGTCACCGATTAGGTTCTTCCAGCTCTTTCTTTTTGCAGCGCGTATCTCCTTCCTGAGGATTCTCTTGGCCTCTGTATATGCCTCCTTTAGCAGAGGATCTCCGTTTGAACGGTCATATCTCCTTCTTGCTTTGAGGCATGCCTTTCGCAAAGAGGCCAATTCCTCTGACCACCAGTATACATTTCTTCTTCTTGGTGTTGTGCTTCTACAACGCGGCATAGACGCGTCGCATGCGGTGACAATCATATTTTTCACCGTCCGCACTTCCCCTTCGAGATTGTTAGGCCTCTTCAGCCATCCCAGATCCTCCATGAGGCGGGATTCTTCCAGGGACCGGCCGAACTTCTCCTTGTCGATTTTCTTAATATTCCACTTTGGGCCATTCTCACGGAGAACTCCGTGGTTCCTGGCCCGCAGCGTGTCTCCCCTTGAGACTGAAAACTCGATATACTGGTGGTCACTGTGGGTATAATCCTCCAGGACGCGCCAATCTTCAATCCTTTTTTGCAGGGGGCTCGTTGCGATCGTTAGATCGATGATCGAACCCTGCCCGTTTCTCCTAAAGGTCCAAGACCTCCCCTGGTTCGCAACCATCAGGTTGTTCCTGGAGATCATTTCTCCGACCAAGATTCCTCTTTTATCGAGCCTTGTCTCCCTCCATTCTGGTGACTTAGCATTAAAGTCACCTGTAATGAGGGTATTTAACTTGGATTCTCTAAGGCTCATTTCGAGGTCGTATATCTGATCTTCGAATGCTGACAGTTTGTCGTTGGGTAAGAAATAACAGCTATACATACGTATTCCTGCCATTTCCACCCACACGAAGCCACTGCTCGTCTCCAGGAGCTTATCTGCCCGTAACTCGGAATTGCAGATCTGAATGGCTGCTCTTCCAGATTTATCTTGATACCAGGGAACAGGATCGCTCTTTCTGTTCTGTTCAGTGCAGAACAAGACATCGATCTTCCTTTCCCTGGCTGTCTGCATCAGGAGGTCTTGGGCCTCCTTACACTTATGCAGATTGATCTGCAGAAGCTTTAGGCTTTTGCCTGTTTAAGCTTCTGCAATTCTGCCTTATATACCGGACAGGAAGTGCTGCCGGCCCAGTGCTTTTTCTCTGTTCTGCCCAGATCTTCGCAAGTGATGCACTTGGGCTCCTGCACTGTACAAGCCTTGGCCTGATGACCTGCACCGCCGCATCTCCGACAGTTTTTAATTCTGTCGGGGCCCTTGCAAGTGCGGGTCGGATGACCGTATGCCATACATCTTTGGCACCTAATGGCCTCTAAGTGCTCGCGAATTGGAGCGTTAATCCAGCCAACCCGGATTTTTCCGGCCTTTAGCACAGTACTAAACTCTGCCTCCGGCAGGCGTACCAGCGCCAGCATTGATCCGCGGAATCGCGAAACAATGCTGACCGATCGCTCCGAGTTGGCACAGCCGAGTTTTTCGTTCAGGGCCTCAGCAACATCCTCCTTGGAGGTGGCTTCATCGAGGTCCCTGATCTCCAAAGTCCTCTTGTTTACGAGAGCCGTGACTGTGGCCTTCTCTTGAAGTGCCTCAGTCAACGCTCCCGCAAACTGGGACGTGTTACCTCCTTTTTTGAGGACAATGAGAAACTCGTTATTGAGTGTTCTCCGTGTCCTCAAAACCTCTGCCCCTGAGTCTTCTGGCTTCAGGGTCTTCTTCAGGTCTTTCAGGATCTCGGCGTAGGAATTGGGATCCTTCGCCGAAATCCTGACGGCCTCTGTTTCCCGAAGCCTTTGAGCAGGAGCTTTTTCTTTCCGAGCCTTCTCGGCTTGCTTCCTCTCTTTATTCGCTTTGTAGCGCATGCGAGCCTCTTTCTTTTTGGCCTTGTAACGCTCAAAGCCTTCTTCATCTTTTCCATCTGGGGGCTGTGGAGGCTGAATTCCAGAGGGTCCAGCGGCCATTTCTGCTCCTAAAAGGACCTGCGCACAGGTCCTCTGAGACTGAAGGCCTTCGGCATTCTTGGCTGCCTCGCCAGTCTTAGAGGGCGTGTCTGACTTCGTCAAGGGAAGCGTACGCCTTGGTAATGGGGCCCTTCTCTTGGTTTCCCTTGTAGATAACGTAGGTGAATTATCACCTTCGTTACGGGGCCGCTTCTTATCTTCGCTCTGCTTTTCCAAGCTCGCACTCAACGAGGCCGCCTTTGCAGACGTTGGGGCCTGCACTTCAATAAACCGCAAATTTCTGCGGATTATATCGAAGGCTGCCTCGAGAGCTTTAATTGCCTCTTGGACCTCCTTTTTAATATTCTTTCGTTTCCCAATGCCCTTCCTTATCGTGTCGAAGAACTCAGGAATGTCCTCCAATTGTTGGGCGACGTTTTCCTTAAAGAGTTCTTGTTCACCAGTCCGAGCAGTCTTGGGAAGACCGACGTGACCAGAAGTAGATGGCAGAGCCTCTACCCGGTCTTCGTTTACCTCCATATCCTCAACTAAGTTTTCCGTTTCATGTTCCATGCTAAAAAAGTTTACCAGCGCCTCGTGCGTAAAGTGGCGGGCCGCCTTGATTGGGAACGGGTACACCCTCGGATACTGCGATCCTACCCCAGATCCCTGAGGCCCAATCAGCTTCTTAGCCGTTCCCGGAATACACGGACGGAACGGACTCGCCAGTAACAATGCAGGTTCCGATCCCTTACATCCATTACGCACTCGCCGATCAATCCCGAAGGGGCTGGCTCCTGGCACCCTACCGCAGGTCCACCTCGGCAGAGCTACGCTCACATCAGACTCGTACATGTCGCGGTTGGAAACGCCGTGACAAGACTTACGTAAAAAAAAACATATGTGTGTTTTATTGACTCGGAGTGATTGATAAGTTCCTAAGAATTAATAACTTCACTGAGTGATAAATTCATTTAAAATAATTACTAAGTTCTGATTAATAAGTCTCAAAGAAATCTTAAATATGCTAATTGATGCGTTTTTGAATTGTCTACAAAATCGGTGGAAAGTATTTTTTATAAAATTTATATATAGGGGAGAGTCGGGCAGCCCCGGCCCCTTAAGGAGGAATCGGACAAAAAATCGGAACAAAAGTTAGTCCAAATGAATAATTTTGATTTTTGATATAGAAGACACATAGGGGAAAGTCGCCTAAGACGGGCCCCTATCCATATTTTTTAAAAAATTGTTTAGTTTGTAAATTAAAAAGGGAACGCGAATGTATCTATGTTTATTTTTAACATTTCCTCTAAATAATTGATAGGACGAAAAGCTTTATAATTGTTTAAAAAACAATTAATTTTGATGTTTTAAAAAAGTTCATACTAGCCCGTCTTAGACTACCTGGTAGGGGAAGACGGGCCTTTTTAAAATGCCCTAAATCTACTTACTGAACAATATGTATACTTCAATTACAACTGTTTTAGGTATTTTAAGCAAAATACATGCCTTTTTAAAGCCTTATATCAGGAAATTTGGTGAAATAAAAGCAAAAAGATAACAAATATGACTATTATATAAAATACGATTTTGATGACATTAGAATAATATCTATGTGAAAAAACTGTACAATCTTAAATAATTTTACATTTAATTTCCGAATTTAACTGTTTTACAGCATAAAAATAGCTTCTGTTTAATATTCTTTTTAATAATTAAAAGTGATTTTTAAGTTTAGAAAAAGAAGCGGCAAATGTATAAAAATTTGAATTTGTAAAATTTTCTTTGTATTTATAGGCTATGATCACTGCACCGTACCTTCACAGGGTAAAGAAAATTCCGCTTTAATCGAAAATTTAATAAATTCATGGGGCCCGTCTTAGACAACAGGCTTTTTTTAAATATATTTACGTTTTTTAATTATATAAAGTAAATATCAATTAAATATATGTAAGATTCTCAATCATTAGAGAATATTATTTGAGATAAAATCAATACTTCTATTCCAAATGGCATTTAATTTAGAAAATTTCCAATTTGAAAACTAGTTTATATTTCATTTTTTGAAGCGCTAAAAATATTTTTCCCTCTTATTACTTATATTTTTTTGAAAAGCACAAAAAAATACTTGTAAATTAATTAGATACATCTCGACTACATATCTATATGCACAATTGTTCAATAAGTTTCTTTATTTCGAAGATATGAAAGGGTGCCCGTCTTATGCGCTAGCCCGTCTTAGGCTACTCTCCCCTAAGTTAATGTAATTTTTTTTTAGTAGAACTGTGGACACTTGTATTTTTTACAAAATGAGCCGTTAAAAATACAAGTGTCCACACTTCTACTAAAAAAAATTACATTAACTTATGTGTCTTCTATACCAAAAATCAAAATTATTCATTTGGACTAACTTTTGTTCCGATTATTTGTCCGATTCCTCCTTAAGCTTTTTGATCAATAAATTGTGTAAATATTTCAAGAACAATAATTTTTTAAATTGTTTCATGGTGAATGCAAACTATTTGTCAACACTTAAAATACTTCCAATAATAAAATATAAACATATTACAGGCATCACAGTACCTTTTATCTTAAAAAAAGGTGAAAAGGTACATTTTTTCACTGGAAAAGGTGACAGAAAGGTGACAACAAATATAATAAACAACAAACTAGAATGTGTTTAAAACAGGGTTGCTACGTTTTCAAAATTTCAATATTCAATGACTTCCAGGTTATCCAGACCATTTTTCATTAAATTCCATGACCAAATATAAAATAAGTAGCAATATTAACACGCGCCCAAAGGCGCAAAAAACTTTGCATTGTTTTTAGTCATTTAAAAATATAAATTTTTGCAAATGCAATAAATAATTAAAATTACGAGAAAAATTACAAAATTCAAGAAAATATCTGAAAAATGACGAAAATAATGAGCAATTGAAAACAAAATTCAAAAAATGGATAGACTAATACACAGCAGAACAAAACAATTGAAAAAATCCAAGAATAATTATAAAATTTTAAGAAAATAACTAAAAATTGAAAAAGTTGCAGGAAATAATTGAAAAATTGAAGAAAATATCTGAAAACTGCCAAAAAAAATAGACAATTAAAAACAAAATTCGAAAAATGATTAGATTAATAGGCAACTAAAAGAAATAATTGAAAAACATATGCAAGAAATATTAAATTAAGAAAATAGAAAAATTAAGAAAATTATACGAATAATTGTTGGAAATAATTACAAATTGAACAACTGGATTAAATAAATTAAAAATTTAAAAATTAAATTCAAATTTGAAAAAAATAATTAAAAATGGAGGAAATAAAATGAAAATTTAAACATTAAATTGAAATATAAATAAAATAATTGAGATTTGAAAGAAAAATTACAAAATGACGAAAATGGTATGTTATGGTAATGTTAATTCTATTTACATACATAAATAGCAGGAACATAGAAAAGATTCGTTAACTGTTTATTCGACTCTATTCTTTTTTATGGCTTTTTTCATTAGCAAATCGGATTTTTTGTTGTTACATCAATCACCAATAAAACTAAATTCAAACATTAAATCTGAATTTTATTAACATATTTCGAAATATTTACAAAAAATTATATATTTTTGATCCCAAAAAAAGGTGAAAAAAGATGTAAAGAGGTGACAAGTCATCAAAAATCGGGCAAGTACGAGTTACACCCGTACCAAAATCTAGGGTTCCGTACATTTACGAAACAAAGATATACCATATTAACAAACAGAGAGCTCTAATTTGGTACACATATGTATTTTCACGTGTAGATTACAGGAAAATTATTGGGAACATTATCTGGATTGACAGTCAAAACGTTGTCAAAAAAAAAAAAAAACTGCAAATTTTGAAAAAAAAAGTTTTTTCCTCATAACTTTGAAACTATTTGAGCTAGAGGGCTAAAATTTGATACATTTGTATATTTTTATGTACAGATTATGAAAATTAATTAGAACGTACAAATTATGAAAATACTTCTACCTTCAAGTACATAAAACTTTTGCTTAAAGGTACAGGCTTGTATTTCATATAAATAACATACACTGAGAGACTTTTAATTACAGTTTTTGCTTTTTTCAATTTCTATATTTGTAATAAAACGTAAGAATTTAGGGATCATCGAGGTTCGATCATAATAGTTCTTTTAAAAAAAAGAGATTGTGTTACCTTGTTTTTTATTATTGTAATTTCGTGAGAAAAAAATTAATATATGGGTGATTCTACGTCAGAAAAATCACAATCTGCAAGTTGTTCACAGAATTTAATGATACTTGGTGAAATTGTAGTATAATATGAGAGAAATTAGTCAGAAAAAGGAATTTTTAAAATATCATAAATTGTAGGAGTTATACTATTTTGAATTTTGATGCAACATTTTCTTAATTATTTTATATCTCGGTCAATTTTGAACCGATTTTGATGAGTCACACACCAATTTCTTCATAAAATTGTGTTTTTTCAGAAAATCATAAAGCAAAAAACAAAATTTATTTTTTAGATAGTAAAAAAGTGGAAATAAAACTTTATTTATATTTTTTTTCAATTTTGACTCAAGTCTTTAATTTTTAAATTTTTTAATAATATTCCCCTTTCTTTCATCTTTATTTTAAAATAAAGATCATCCTGGAGACTTTATTAGATCTTGTGATATCGTTCTTTTAGTATCATCATCTCAAAGAAAAATACTACGTGAATTTATGTTTTTACCTTCATTTGTTTTTCGACATTTTTTTTAAAATTAGAAACTATTTACTGTGAAGATTTTTTTTTTAATTTCTCTATTAAATACAGTGAAAATAAAATAAAATTGTTATTCTATTAATAGATTTAGAAATAATAATTAATTTTAAGTAAAAATAAGAAAAAATTTAATTAAAAATTAATTTTAATATAATTAAATAAATTAGGTAGTTAAATCATTATTTATTTAATAACAATATAATTATAATATAATATAATAAATATTTATACAATGATTTATTTAGTAAGCAATTTTGCCTTAAGGGCATGTGATAGAGTATGATGTCACTGGTATAGGCAAAATTTGTCCGTAACTTTTCTCTTAAAATATTGAATATTTTGTCATAAAACTTGGTAGAATTTCTTAAAATGACATGAGGAAGGTCTCTCAGACCCAAGTTTGTTCAAAATTTGGTTCAAAGTTGATTTTTAAAAAATTTTGCAATTTTTCGATAATTTTCAAAAATTAATTTTGAGCCAAAATTCAAACAAACTTGTGTCTGAGAGACCTTCCTAATATCATTTTAAATAATTCTACCAAGTTTCATGACAAAATATTCAATATTTTAAGAGAAAAGTTACGGACAAATTTTGCCTATACCATTGACGTCATAATCCATCACATGCCCTTAATAAAAAATTTAAACATTAAAAAATTTGTAACAAAATAATTGTCCTAAAATCTATCGCTTTTGTTTTTATGATACTTAGACTTAAAATTTGAAGGTTTCTTTAGCAGCAAAATATTTTCTGCATTGAATTGTTTAATTTCCATAATTTAATTAAATGTTTTTATTTTTACTTAAAATTAATAATTATCTCCAAACCTGTTAATAGAATAACAATTTTATTGAATTTTTACTTTATTTAATAAAGAAATTGAAAAGAAATTTTCACAGTAAATAGTTTCTAATTTTAAAAAAAATGTCGAAAAACAAATGAAGGTAAAAACATAATTTCACGTAGTATTTTTCTTTGAGATGATGATACTAAAAGAACGATATCACAAGATCTAATTAAGTCTCCAGGATGATCTTTATTTTAAAATAAAGATGAAATAAAGGGGAATGTTATTATAAAATTAAAAAATTAAAGAATTGGGTCAAAATTGAAAAAAATATAAATAAAGTTTTATTTTCACTTTTTTACTATCTAAAAAATAAATTTTGTTTTTTGCTTTTATGATTTTCTAAAAATACACAATTTTATGAAGAAATTGGTGTATGACTCATCAAAATCGGTTCAAAATTGACCGAGATATAAAATAATTAAGAAAATGTTGCATCAAAATTCAAAGTATTATAACTCCTACAATTTATGATATTTTGAAAATTCTTTTTGCTGATTAATTTCTCTCATATTATACTACAATTCCACCAAGTTTTATTAAATTCTGTGAACCACTTGCAGATTGTGATATTTCTGACGTAGAATCACCCATATACAATTAGAATTAGTACTATTTGAGGTTAGAAAAAAGTAAATGTGAAAAAGCGATATTAATTTTTAACACATTTTGATCTATTTATTATGGCATGTCTAAAATTTTATTAGACTTTTTCTAGGACAGTTTTTCGAGCAGCCATATGTCTCATGAGCTATTCTACCACTTCACAATATTTATTCAAAAATATATTTTAAAAAAATCGGTCTTCAGAAAAATTTCCTATCATCCGGAATACTGAACACAGAATTTAAATATTATTACCATTTTCACTTCAATTTAGTAAAAAATCACTTCTCAAACCACATGAAACTTTTGCTAGTTAGTATATAAGGAAAGTTTAAAACACTCTTTTCTAGCGACGCGCGCGATTATTCGATGTCATCGAAATGTTATATGTTTGTAGCTTAGGATTAAAAGTGTGCGTAATGTATATATCATAGTATAGGTTGTTCGTTACACAGATTTCATCAAATACCACTATAAAGATACAGAATACTTGTAACTATACAAATATCAAAGACGAACTTGCATCTGTATCTCTGACCTGTCAAACAAATACTGCCATCTTTCTTTTTACTGCGCGCGCACCCCATGATTCTAAGTTTCTAACACGCGTTTTATAATTCTTGCAATTCTTTATTTTCATCTCTCTTAAATTCTTTAGAGGTAATATAATTATGTGTCTTATGAAGTATATAACACTTTTACTATTTTTTATCAAAAATACAACTGTTGCATCTAAAACGTCTTTTCTTAAACAGTGTATTAGTTTTTATAACCAGTGTAAAAATCAAGAATTTTTTTTAGGGGGAGACCCTGAAATTTTTATAGGGTTTCAGGGCTTATAACAGTCTTGATTATAGGTCCTGTGGCAGCCTTGATCAAGCCTTGTATAAGATTAAAATTTTTTTTTCGTTTTTTTTATAATTTTTCAATTATTTTGAAAAAAAAGTGATAACAATTTTCAATTGCGTTTTATATCGTTTTTTTAAATTCTGAGTATACAAATAAAAATTTTATTGGTTTTAGGGGTTCTGTAGGGCAATTTGGGTGAGCTCTAGCATAGGGGTCTAAACCTCTTTTTGGTGATTTTTTGAATTTTTTTTTTGTGACCTCATAATATTCAATTGTATTTCCAAACATAATTTTTCCATAATCTGCATGCAAAAATACATGAGTGTACCAAATTTTAGCCCTCTAGCTCAAATAATGAAAAAGTTAGAGAAAAAAAACTTTTTTTTCCAAAATTTGCAGTTTCTCCTTGACAACGCTATGGCCATCAATCCAGATCATGTTCTCTATATTTTTCGTGTAATCTACACGTAAAAATACATATGTGTACCAAATTTCAGACCTCTAGGTCAAATAGTTTAGAAGTTAAGGGGGGGGGGGGGGTGGTCCATTTTAATGCATTTTTTCTAAAAAAAAAGTTGTTATTTCCTTGACAACGCTATGAACATCACCTTGAATCATGTTCTCTATATTTTTCGTGCAATCTACACGTGAAAATACATAAGTGTACCAAATTTCAGCCCTCTAGGTCAAATAGTTTAGAAGTTAAGGGGGGGGGAATGGTTTTTGGCTACAGACGCACAAGTCTCGCTATAAGGGTTCCGCCGAACACCGAAGGTGTACGGAACCCTAAAAAAGGTGAAAAAGGTGACAAAATTGAAAAAAGGTGAAAAGGTGGCTGTCTGTGATGCCTGATATTAATTAACAGAAATATAAGGACAAATATGAGGAGTAAAATACTAACCCTCAAAAGTTTATCGGGTAACTCTGGCCACAGGAAAAGAAACTTTTTATTTTAATTATATAACTCATTAAAGTAACAACAAATTATGTCTTAAATAATCGTCAAAGAATAATTTATGGATATCAATTAAAAAATAAATTCAATAGTGTCGGAATTTACAAATGGGTGATTCTTCTGAAAGTGCCTCTTTTGACTGGTTTTATGTTTTTTATTAATTCTGCAATATCTATATAATATTATTTATTGTTACCTGTCTCAGTCAAAATTTAGCCTTTTCTTAGTATTATTAAAAATCCTTAAGCAATTTCATTAAGCCGTATCTGCGTGCAAGCTAAATTGCTTTCATCTCCGAAGCCTTTTTGGAGACACTTCATCTCCGAAGCTTTTTCGACTTGAAACAGCTCCGATATAAATTTGGATTAACCAAAATGCTTAAAGCATTTCTTAAAGTACTGAGTAAAGGGTAAATGTTGACTGCCAAAATCGACAACAATTAGTAATGAACAGATTGAACAAAATTAATCGAAATAAAAAAATATTCAAAAAAGACACTTTCATCAGAATCACCTAAATATAATATCCTTTTTATATGGCGTTATATCTGACACTCATTTTTTAAATTGTCCGAATACTTGAAGGTTAAATTTACAGAATAGTAGTATTTTATAAAAAAGAAATGAAATAGGGTAAGTCGGGGAGAGATGGAACACATTTTTTAAAACCACTGCAAAATCTAAGGAATTTAGCAGAAAATTCTAATTCTTATAAAATACTTTAACAATAACCTTCGTACATTTGCACGTGAAACGGTTTTTAATTTTTTTCATTTCTTCTTAATTTATAAAGAAATTTGTATAAAAGCAACGATTCCGGGAGAGATGAAATTGTCCGGGTGAGATGGAACACGGTGTTTCTATTTTTTGTAAATGCCCTTATGACAGAAAATTGAGTAGTAGAAGCCAAATAATAAATAAAATACACTTTCTTTATGTTATTTTAAAACATTTTTTTTGCAAAAATCTTCGAATCTTTACTATCTTTAATCTTTCATATTTAAATATTCTCGCGAACCTCGGTTTTACAAACAACGAAACATAATTTTATTTATAATTTTTCTAGCAATAAATTACCATTTTATATTTTGTTTATGGACTGTTTGACTCTCACGTATGTAATTAAAATTTTAGTTGACGATTAATTTTTTGAGATACCATCTCTCCCGGAATTACCCTAATGGAGTCACTATACTAAAATAATAAGTTGAATTAAATTATACACCATCATTTTTAATTTGTTTCAATGATAAAAATACGGTATTATACATGAAATAAACAGCGGCTGCAGCTACCCGATGGCCAGTACTACCCGACTCTCCCCTAAGATAACAAAAAACTGTAAAAATTAATTTTTTCCTCGAAATTTTCCTTTTTTGAAACCTTGGTATAACTCTAAACAGATTTACTCTAGAAGGTTCGCAAATAGTTCATTCGATGTGTTTTTTAATCACCTAGAAGCTGATGAAAATATATTGAAACTTGCAAGGCTATAAAAATAAAATTATTGAAAAACAGGATTTTCAAAATTTTCGATTTTTTAAATGTTAATAACTTTGGATAAAATTGCACTAAAGGGTTCGCATCGATAAAACTCGATTTAACGGACATCGATTTAGTGGACTTTCAATGAGATCCTCGAGAAATTCCGCTTTCTTTTAGTAGCGTACACACAAATCTAGTCTCTTAGTCATGTAAAGCATGTGCAGCAGTAAGTTTGTACATGAACATTTCAAGGCACCGCGCCCAGAGGTGTACAGAGGTGCACCAATCAGAATGCTCGTGACGTCACTCTCGATTTAGTGGAAAGGCAACCGAACTTTCCGTTAAATCGAGACTCCGGTGTACTTACTTTTTTACTTTCAATACAAAAAAAATACAATTTTGCAACAACAAAAAAACAAACAGTTTTTTCAAAACTTTTAAATGTATGAAAAATATAGTTAGAATTGATCGATCGGGTTCAAACGTATGTCATAATTTGCCCCCCCCCCCCCCCCCCCGAGAGACCTATAATTTCGAAAAGAATAGTTCTAGCTATTACGGTTCTCGAGATATTGGGCCAAACGTAAAGTTCACACAAACACACACATAAATTGGATTTTTTTGTTAGAAGAATTTTCCAAACGCTTTTATTAAGATAATGAGGACATATTAAATCACACACACAAATATAAACCGTCAAAATAATTAAAAAGTTATTTTTGTCCTTAAAAAACAATTTTTGACGAAAAAAAACGCCCAAATAACCTTTATAAATTCTTCCCTAAATGAACAGCTACGATTTTCTGGTTAAGTTTTCTCGTTTCAGGGTGTGCTTAAAAAAGGTCGTCTGGTCACCCTACATAACTTGATATTAGACACAAAACATTTGATTTTTGACATTTATTACTGAAATCACACTTTAAAAAAATTATGTAAAACAAAATTTTATTAATTTAATTACTTTTGAAGAAAATACTTTTAACGATTAGACAGAGAATGTTTCAAAGAGTAAATAATCTATTACTTTTAAAATTGAATGAAAATTAGAATTCGTTATTAAAGTAAAGACAGAAATGTTTAATAAATATTATTTGACAAACAATTCGTGTCCAACATAATTTTTTTGACAATTATACAACTATATCTTTCAAAATTCGATAAAATCATTTTAATTATGGTTTCATTTACTGTTAAAAACCACTTTCTAGTTTGAGTTTATGCCAAGCGGTTGAATGTCCGGCCTTTGGAAGGAGATTTTTTTATTGTTTTTTATTATTATTTTATTGTTCGGAAGTTTACTTGAAACGTTACTTTAATAATACTTTTCAAAAAACTAATACTTTTTCCGAAAAAGGACTGATAGTTTTAAATTTAGTTAAATAGTAAAAATTCTAGAACATATTTATATATAAAGATTGGAGTTTTCCTGCTCGTAAGTTTATCGAGGATATTTTTGACGTATTTTCAAGCAGGAAATTGTTGATGCAGTGAATGTTATAAACCTTGATTTCCCTTGATAAACTGAGGAAAACTCGAATCTTCAAAAACAAATGGGTGATTCTCCTGAAAGGGATCACTTCACGTGTCTCCAACATGAGTTTCAACATTTACAATAGTTTTTTATTGAATTTCTCTTCAATTTGCAATTTTTAAAAAAATTATTATTAATCTGTGTAGATTTATGTATCTTTACACATTGTTGTAAAAATTCTAGTACACGGAAAAAAATAATTTTTCGAATTTTACAAAACTTTTTTGTACTCTTGGATAAAGCCATTTAAAAAACCCAGTTTCAGGTATATGCAGAACAGTTTTGTAAAATATCCTGAAATTTTAGCACAAAATGCAAAATTATTTGCAATTACTGCAAAGAATTCCGTAACTTGTGCTGAAATTTCAGTACATTTTACAAAACTTTTCTGCACATACCTGAAACTGAGTTTAGTAAATGGCTTTATCCAAGAGTGCAAAAAAGTTTTGTAAAATTCGAAAAATTATTTTTTTTCCGTGTACAACTTTTTATTATTAAAAAAAAAAAATTTGTATGTCTTTGGTTTTGGCTAAAACTACTAAGCATTTTACGATTCTATTTTAACCTTATTTAAAAAATGTTAATTTAGTATTATTATATAAGAAATTAAAGATCAGAATCTAACGTTAGTTTTTCGCTTTTATTTGTTCCATATAAGATTAAAAATGTTGTTTAAATTATTAATTAAAGTTGTATTATCAGTGCGAGTAAAAAATCAGTTTCATCTCCGAAGCCTCCTTTTCTCGTTAATAAAAGCATATTTTAAACTTTTGAAACATTAGGTATATGTAAGCTACTACTAAATAAAAGAAAATGTAACCCGAAAATATTATTTCATCATATCTTAATATTTTTAAATATTAAAAAATGTGCATTTTTCTTTTTCGAAACTTTTCATCTCCGAAGCCTTTTTCAAATTTATGAGACGATCTTGTTTTGTTTTTGATTTAAGATTAATTGTTTTGAAAAATCTTACCTTTAGTCAATTGTGATATTTGTTTATAAAATAATGAAGAGAAGATTTTTGCTACTCAATTTCGGGAAAAATAAAATTGCCAAAGATTTATAATTTATAAATCTAGAAAATTAAAATAAAAAAATTTAAGACCAGATTTGGAGTTAGTCTTTTTAACCTTTAAGGTATATGACAATAAAATGCTTCTGCAGGCAGTAGATTTGCAAATTAATTTTGCGCAACTTATGTTTTTCTTTTTGAACCTATTTGGAACTTATTTAACCAAAAATAATTCAAGAAAATTTAAAAATTTCATTTTTTATTTATTCAAACAAAAACAGGTCTCTTTCGGAGGAATCACCCAAATATAAACAAAATAGAGAAGATATTGATCTACAGTGGAATCTGTTTATAACGAAACCGGATATAACGAGAGGTCGGCTAAAAAGAGTAAATTTTTGGCATTTGGTTGGTTTCAATGTTATAACAAACATGTCAGATTTTGGACTTTATTGGACAGTCTATTTGAGTTTTTCCATTGTTTTTCCACATTGTCTGCTATTGTCAAATGGACCAATCTATGATTAAATAAATAAAATAATATATATTTATGCAAACTTCTAACCTCAAATTCAACTTCGCTTATAGCGAACTTCGGTTATAACGAGCAAATTTCAACGGTCCCTTGAAGTTCGTTATAAGCGGAGTCCACTGTATTTAAATCGGTCAAAACATATTGCTTTATGGAAGACCCCTTAACTAATTGCAAAACATGGCCCTTTTTTTGGAAAAAATGTTAGGTTTTCTAGACAAATATTGCTAGAGTAGATGTTTCAAGTGCACTTCCGAACAGCTCTCCTTTCAACAGCCTAAGAGCTGCTCATCTCTAACTTCTAAGAAGAAAATTGTAAAATAATGTCTGATAACATCTTAAGTATATGACTTCCAATATAAAACAATACTTTTTTCTAATATTGTAATCTATAATATTTCAAAAATTAATTGCTCTAGGGTCATTTGGGATAATAAAAAACAGTCCATGTTTGAGCATAATTTGCAAATTTTTAAAAAAGTAAACCATCAAACTCTTTTTTAGGTTAATTAATAACAAGATTTTAATAATGTGCTTGTTTAAAAAATTAAATTAAACACAAACATCAAATGTTTTTCATTACCATAATTGATCCTATTTATAATGGAGAAAAGAAAATGAAGATGATTTTCTTTGCGTACTTTTCTGTTTATGAATATCCAAAATTATAACATGATATTATCCAATATTATACATAAATATTATGGTTAAATAACTATCCTTACTCTTTCAAATTTAATTGAAGAGGTGAGAGTATAACATACATATTTTTTTATGATTGATTTCTACATACCACACAAATATATTTTCTTCTGCACTAAAGTTAAAAAATAAGTTAATGAATGAATAATAATGAAAATAAAAATAGTAACAACAATAAAACTAATAAAAATAATCAATGAGGAACCTATTACAAAATCATTTCGTATCTTTGAAGAAATTCAAACAATTATAAGGGAAATTTCATTAGTAAATCAAGTATTCATCAAACAACTCGGTAAGATAGAATTCATACTTATTCATGCTGTATGTAAAAGCACTTACCCCAGCAATGTCTGCTAATCCTCGAATGTGCAAAGTATCTGCCATTGTTAGTAATGCAGGTAATTGTTCCTGATAAATGTTTACCTCTCCATTATACATAAATGTGACTAACGCACATAAATTTGAATATTCCATGCCTGGTAAAACGATAACAGGATGCTGAGAAGTATTCAAGTCCTAAAATTTATATAAAAAATATTAAAGATAATAAATAAAATAAATGATAAGTGAACACACAAGACGTAGCTAGAAACAAATGGAGGGAGAAGGGGGTATAAGGTATCCAAGGTTACCAATCAAAAAATATTTTAATTTTAGTTTAGCTCAAAAATATAAGATGGGATTCAACCCATATGAATTTAAGCCCTCCCTCTTCCCTCTGGCTATAGCCATGTAAATAGATATTCTTAAAGAAAAGAAATGATTTTTTTTCTATAATTGAATATAAACAAATTTTAAATCATAAGAACTTATTTTAATTAAAGTGTAATTTAAAGGCATTACTTTAAATAATTCCTTGAAGTAAAAACTACAAGCTGATAGAATTATCCTGTGAGCATGAATGTGTCTTCCACCAGCACTTAACGTGACGTCTGTAAGGTGACCTCCATCCAATAACTTTGGTAAAGAACTGAGAAGTGTGTTTTGGAAGTTATGCCAGCGTAAGCAAAATTGTTGACCTTCCATATTTCCTGTCAATAAAAATATTTTTTTTCAATACATTGTAAAAGTGACAAAATTAAATTATCTGAAAAGTAAATAAGTATAATTAAGAAAATGTGATTTTCTGAAAAGTTTAACTTATGCGTATAAATTATGCACGGGTGATAACTTAAAAAACTCACTGTATTACAAAATTAATACTTAGTTTATAAATAGTACAATCTAATCTATTAACAAGGTTGATTAAGTTTTAAGAAATATTTTTAATAAATAACATTCAACAGTATTACCAATTATAAAATTTAAAATAACAATTACAATATGAAATATATATTTTTAAATCACAATAAATAGTATTTTAAAAAAAGATTAATCTTTTAATACAATAAACTGAGTTTTTTACCTGATTATTTTTTAAACTACTTTTAATATTGGGACATAATGGCATTATCATAAAGAATTATAAAAATTAATTTTTAAATCTATATGTAAAATTATTTTTTCTAGTGTTTGAATGAACTAAAAAGGGTTATGTATTTAAAAATTAGAGTATTAAATTGTACCTTTGCTAATACAAATAAATAAATATCTTTAAACGGAAAAATCTTTTATTAAGTACTAATGGGTCGAATGTTTGCGACTCAGACAATCCTATTTATTTAATCAGGTTCCAGCCAAATCTATTATTGTCCTCAGCCAAGCCAAGACTGGAGGAAAATCACTAACTTTTTTACATGCTTTGATTCACATTTTTATAAAGGTTGAGAAAGGTTTTATCAAATGATGACTTTTTAAAAAATAAGCTTAATTTACTACGATTATTAAATACCTTATTTAGCAGAAATTTTTCACTTTACTGTATAGATAGTATATACTTATAGATCTAAGTGCTACTAAGCATTAGCATACTATGCAAGCCGATGGCATTGGCAGCGCCACTCGTACATTAAGTCTAGATTTGAATTTTGACCTTGTTTATATATACATATGTATATGTATGTACATATATATATAAAATAAAAAGTTGTCACGCTACAATAACAATCTTATAGACAAAATAAATTTTTAAAATATTAATTGAATTCAACTTTGGTTTCCTTTTCATCACGAAATAAGATGTACATCACAAAGAATGAGCTAAAATTGTCTTCAATTACTGTCATTTACTTCCATCAATCCCATATAGAAAAATTTAGGACATGTGTAATCAAGTATATTATATGAAAAACAACGTAACATATTATTAAATCGAACTCACTCTCCAGCTGCTCTCACTCAACACCAGAGATCGGAAATTGACGTCTTATTTTGTATTTTGAAGTAGAATACGTAATATACGTAGAAAACCCGAGAGTGTAGTCCCATTAACGCACGTTTTGTAACTAGACCATGAGTGCAAAAGCGATGCAGATATACTGTTATCCCTTTCGCACTCATGGTCTAGTTATTAAACGGACGTTAAAACTCAATCATTGGACTATAATGCCTGTTTACACCTTCGAAAAAAAAATTTTTTCGCATTGGAGGGAAGAGGACAGACTGTGTATCTGTCCTCTTTACTCTCATGCAAAAAAAAATTTTTTTCGAAGGTGTAAACAGGCCATAAGACCTAAGCAGATAGAAATACGGTTACGGGACCAGAGCATGAGACAGAAAAGGACAAAAACAGTCTCTGTCCTTTATTATCTTATGCCCTGCTCCCGTAACCGTATACGTTGTGCTTTGGGCTTTACACTGAAGGTGAAGTCCTATGTGAGAGGGTCAAGCGTCCTCGAGTACACCTAGGTGCATAAATGCCTTACCCCGGACCTCTCTTTCTTTCTCACGTATTCTCATGGGCAGGGACAACCAGTTGGGGGTAAGGCATTAATGCACCTAGGTGTACATTTATCCCCAAAGTACGGAAGATCCTACGCGCCACTTGATGGCATGGACAGGCATGTAGGCATAAGCAAGTGGAGAAACCATTTTTATAAGGCGGAACCGAGGCAGGTAGGCATGTGTGCCTAGTTGCCTGCTTGCCTCCATACGTATGCGCATGCGCAATAGGTTAATTTTTACTATATTTCGTAAATACCTTCACAGAAAATGTAACGAATACTATGAAACTAGAGGACGCTCTTTTGGAATTTATTTTACGGAACACTACTACCGACCCCGTAAAAAACCGTGGTTCTCCTCTTTTAATGCTAAGAGAGAATGGATTGTTTCTCTTTGTCGAATGAGAAGCAACCATCACTCCCTTAACGAGAGCCTTTTTAGGAAAAATATAGTTGCATCTCCTGCCTGTTCTTGTGACCCAACTATAAACGAAGATCTTGAACACGTTCTCTGGAACTGTCCTAGATTTAACAACATCAGACTGAAACTCATACAACGCCTCACAAAATCTCTCAGATGTTTTGCTCCCTTCAAAAGTGATATTTTTCTTTCTAACCCTTCCTCTTCAATTTCCTCACATATTTTTGATTTTCTAAAAAAAGCCCAATTACGTATTTAATTTCCTTAATTATATTTTCCCGCGCTTTGTGATTCAACTTTCGGACACACGCTACCGACGGCACCACTGCCTTTCTCATAATACTTGGTCATGGCTAGATTACAAGGATTTATTCCTGTACATGCCAACGCATGCGCATATATTGACGCATGAGGAGAAGAAGAAGAAGAAGAAGAAGAAGAAGAAGAAGAAGATTTTTGTCAATTTCTGTATGGTTTACTACTACTACCGTGTTGTGTAAAATTTTTATATGAGTTTTTATTATTTTCAAAAATAGCTTTCGATAAATGAAAAATAATTTGTTGATAACTATAGGTTCGAAAATTTGTTTTTTAAAAGTTATTGTACAAAAACTGATTTGGTCCCATTGACTACAATGCAAACCTGTCATCCAGGTAGCAGCCATTTTGAATTTCGGTAATTATTTAGATTCGCGGCTTTTGCGAATTTTTAAGTTTTTTGATCGGGACCAAGCCTAAGTGGTGTATTTTAGCACCAAAGTAAATAATCCGGTGGAGGAGTTTGAAAAAGTTTACCTGCTTTTTTTATTTTTACAAAAAACTTCAATTTTTTAACTGCATTAAGACAAGCAGTTACGCATCCTTTTAAAAGTGATCACTTACGTAAGGGTAAAGACCCATGCGAAGGAGTAGATTATCAGAGGAATAGAATAGACCAATCAGAAAAAACTTTCCATTGTGACCAATTATCTGATTGGTCTATTTTAATCCACTGATACCCTACTCCGTTGTATGGAACTTCACCCTAAGGCCAAAGTTGTGTAGTGACGGAGCACTGGCGGCAACTGCACTGCAAAAACAAATGTCAACAAATGTCTCAAATATGGGGACACAAGACACATATCGTGTCTCACTCTGAGACACATGCGTCCCAAAGTGTCTCATTTTGAGACATATTGTCCCAGAAATTTTTACAGTGTGACCGGTGACCGTCATAGAACCGAAATAATATAAAAATAATTATTATCAAAAAATACAGTGTTCCTATCGACCAGCTTGAAAAAAAGAGAGAGTGTGGGGGACAAGCTAGGAGGGGGTTGGGGTGCCACTAATACGTGAAGTCGGCGTATTTTATATCAGTCTGTTTAGTGGCACCCCAACCCCCCACCCCTAGGACTGTCCTCCTCACTCTCTCTTTTTTTCAAGCTTGCCGATAGAAACTCATTTTACAGTGATTACAGTAATTACTGTATTTTTTGACAATAATAATTGTTATATTATTTCTGTTCTGTGACGGTCACCGGTCACTTGAGGTCAGGTGAAGACTACCCACCTCTGTGTATCACTACAGTCTCCTATACAACCCTGAGCATGTTTACACCAGTAAAAATAATAGTAAAGGTGTAAATATTTATTAAACCAATAAATCTAAAACTGATCTTAAAATGTTTAAAGTGATTTAAGCAAAGAGAATTGGTTAAATCAGTCAAATTTGATCATATTAAAAAATTGAAGTTTTTTGTAAAAATAAAAAAAGCAGGTAAACTTTTTCAACCTCCCCCACCTGATTATTTAATTTGGTGCTGAAATACACCACTTAGCCTTGGTCCCGATCAAAAAACTTAAAAATTCGCAAAAGCCGCGATTCTAAATAATTACCTGAATTTCTCCCCACCCAACTTGAATATCGTTATTGATTTGATTTCATCCTCAGGGCGCAGTCCTATGATTGCGTGTCAACGCACGTTTTGTAACTAGACCATGAGTGCAAAAGAGATGCAGATATACGGTTGTCACTTTCGCACTCATGGTTTAGTTACAAAACGGACGTTGAAATGAAATCATGGGACTTCGCCCTGAAGGTGAAATCCCATGTATTTGCAAAGTGTCGCGTTTTTGCACGTTGTAATGAGAGAGAAGAAGACACAGATATACTTCTTTCTCATTCTCTTCCATTGCAACGCGCAAAATCTCCACGCTTTGCTCGTATATGGGATTTCACCCTTACCCTCTATCTACATGGAAGCTGATTCTGCGGTTATGCGTAAATACGCAGAACATATAAACATATAATTGTGAGAGAGACAAGGACAGACAATGTTTGTTATTGTTGCCGTTCTTTTCTCTCTCATTGGCTTTATTGCGCGTTTTGACGCGCCTTTTTGATAAAGGGAATGAGAGAGAAGAAGACGGCAACACTAACGAACATTGTCTGTCCTTGTCTCTTTCACAATTCTGCGTTTATACGTTCCGCGTATTTCCGCATAACCGCAGAATCAGCTTCCATGTACATAGATAGGAAGTCAGGGTGCCATCCCATGGCTGCGTTTTGCATTGCGTTGTAATGAGAGAAAATAGAACAGCAATATACTTTGTATTTTTCTGTCTCAGTCATGGGACTTTGGTACGGAAGCTCCTACGCGCCACTTGATGGCATGGACAGGCATGTAGTACGGAAGCGCCTATGTGCCAGCGCTGGGCACTAACAAAATTTGCAGATGCATTCATTCGTTTGCCTTGCACGCATTTTTTTGTGCGTGCTGGTTGTCCTGCACGCATTTAAAAATGCGTGCTATCCATTTAAAACCAAAAGTGTGTTAGTGGTGTACGTGTGATGTGATGGTACCGTGTAAGACTGGCTTTTCGCTTTTCGTTGATTGTTTAAAGGTAAGATAAATAAACATTTATATAATTTGTTATTTATTGTTAATAGAAAATATGTTCAATAAAATAAGTGTATGATTAAAAAAGATTTTTGAAATATAAAGGTCATTATTGACAGAATTAATTATTTTTTTGGTATAACCTTAAAATGTGTAGTAAATATAACCTTTTTTTTACGTTTAACAATAAGAAGGCAATACTATATGTCATTGAAGTAAAACTAATTTAAACAAATAATGAAATTATTTTTAGCTTTTTTGTTAACATAGTTTGTCTTTTATTAAGCATTTTGGTGTATTTTTGGCTTATTGTTTTAAAAACACTGTCAATTATGAGCTTATATACTCAAAAAACAAAAAAATACTTTTTAAATTATACCTATTTTATAAAATAAACGTTTTTCGTTACATAAATGTTTATTAATCTTACCTTTAAACAATCAACGAAAAGCGAAAAGCCAGTCTTAAGCCCAAAGCACAACGAATACGGTTACGGGAGCAGGGCATGAGATAATAAAGGACAGAGACTGTTTCTGTCCTTTTTTGTCTCATGCTCTGGTCCCGTAACCGTATTTCTATCTGCTTAGGCCTTTACACGGTACCATCACATCACACGTACACCACTAACACACTTTTGGTTTCAAATGGATAGCACGCATTTTTAAATGCGTGCAGGACAACCAGCACGCACAAAAAAATGCGTGCAAGGCAAACGAATGAATGCACCTGCAAATTTTGTTAGTGCCCAGCGCTGGCACATAGGCGCTTCCGTAATGTAGGCATACACTGTAAAAAAAGTCTGTAAATTAAAACATACTTCATGTCCATTACATTGTCCAACGTAGGAAAGTATGACCACTACGTCCAACGTGTTTATTTACACAGATTGTAAATTTATATAAATGTGCGAATACGTAATTTTACTTTGTGGAGAATGTTAATTTACACGCGGTGTGTAATTTTCCTCAAAGGATGCAGTGCGAGATTTAATAAAGACAGTAAGGTTATGTCAAAAATGCGTAAGCGCATGCTCGAAATGTTAATATTTGTGTCAGAAAAAAAGGTTTTGAGCCATCGTCTTTTGTACTTAAATGCATTTTAAACGCGTCAGCAGCATTATACAATGTATCATGTTCTAAGCCAAACATATTAAAAAGTTAATAATAAGCTGGAAAAAATAAAACGAAAAGTCCTGTACCGATTTTTGATCACGCGCAGTTGAAAATTATTGAGTTGCTTGAGTTGGAAAGACAGGGACTTTCCATCATCAAGCATTCGCCCGTATGCAACTTTAAACATAAATAACTTCAAAACTATGTGCATAATCAAAAAATGGTAAAGGAATTCGTTTTTGTCTTTTTTTGGGCTAATTATGATCCTTTTAAAGTGTTCACCTTAGGAGCAGGAATATATGAAAATACATATTTCATAAATATTATTACCTAAACTTTTAGGTTGTTACACGCAAGAAGGAAAATGTGGAAAATTACATGCGGCGTGTTTTTCAACATAACGCCACCTATTTTATATTCGGGGTTTAAAATAACATGCAGATTATGTAAAATCGCACGTTGCACGTAGTGATCATACTTTCCTACGTTGGACGTGGTAAATTTCAACAGGATTTTTTTACAGTGTAAGCAAGTGGAGGAACCATTTTTGTAAGGCGGAACCGAGGCAGGTAGGCATGTGTGCCTTACGGAAGCGCCTATGTGCCACGTCAAGGCGCGTACTTATGTGTTCTGTTTTGTTGAAAAACGAACCAACGAACGCGAGAGCACGTTCATGTGTTCGGTAGGTACTCAATGTTCCTAAATTTCATTAGCCTAAAGCACAACGAATCGTAATCGCTAATCCTTAATCGTAATAATGAGAGAAAGCAGGACAGAGATATATGTCTGTCCTACTTCCTCTCATTCTTACGATTAAGGGCGCAATTACATGCCTGCGTCGAACGTTGCGTTTTTGCGTTTAATGGTGAGAGTGACAAAGATGTGACTATATGTCTGTCTTTCTCTCTCTCAACATACAACGCAAGAACGCAGCGTTCGACGCAGACATGTAATTGCGCCCTAAGGATTAGCGATTACGATTCATTGTGCGTTAGGCTATTTGTCCTAAGTTTCATTTCTCCCAAAAAACACTAGATTCCAACTAGACCTCAAAGCATGGTGTATGTTGATGCAAGAAGGGAGCGGATCGAAAGTATAATAACAAGCTGGCTGCGTTCAGCTAAGTTTGACAGGAATGCTGAGATTTCTGTTTTGGTTGGTTATGTAAATTTGTTTATAACCTGTTCTCTTTAATTTTTAACAGTGGAATTTTATTATTCGTCTTATATGGTTATATGTAAGTATATATTTATCAGTTAATTTGCACAATTTTAACAGTTGTTTATTATAGATCACTTATAAATGTTCTTATTTTAATTGTTCATAAATGTTATTAAATTTTTCTAACTGAAAATTATTATTATTATTATTATTATCATAAAAATAGATGTTAATTTCTTCAAGAATTAAATGTAATGTGTAATTAAAGTATAGAAATAAATTGTAATTGAAATTTGTTTAGCTTTTGCTAAAATTTATTGTCTTTTATTTAATAAAATTGAAATTGAAATTGTGAGTAGTTGTAATGAAATTTCTTTTCTTCTTACAGATGTTGATAAATAATAAATATTTGATTCCGGAAATATTGGATTATTTACTACTAAGTGAACCTCTAAGAAAGGTAAAGTTTCATAATTTAAATTCATAAATTTTGTATAAATGACTCGTTTTAACCTTGCTTTTACTTTTCATGTTTATTTCTTCAATCTACAAATTTTTTTTTTAATCGCCGTTTTTTTTCTTCTCATAATTGCTAAATTAGATCTACCAAAAGTTGTAACAATAATTTTTTTAGTTGTCGGTAAAAATCTACTGTTTAGTTTAATTTTTTAATCGTTTCGATTTATGATGCAGAAGTACATAACGTTTCTTCCTGTCAAAAAAAAGAATCAGAAATCACGACAAAAGATCAGAAATTTTGGTAATTTCTCGTGTCTCTGATGTTTTGTGATTCTTTTCATTATTTCTGACATGTTTTATGGTACGGTTTTAATGTTCTGTGAGAACTCCTGTGATTTATTCTCCTGACTCTGATGTTTTTCTCAGATTGAGATAAGATACAGGTATTTTTAAACATTTAAAAATGATCTTTTATTATTTATTCTGATATGTATATTCTCATAAAATAAAATATGAAATTAAAATATATAATTTATTCTTTAAAATTATATAGACTTCGTTTCAAATCTTTTAAGTGTAATTTCTATATGTCCCATAGTTATAAGATCAAAAAATTATCAGTGAATAATATCTAATAATTTGTTTATACATTTTTTGTTATTAACTATTTTTTATAGGGGCGTTGAAATAACCCCTCTAAAATTACAAACTTGTCGAATAATTGATAAAAAATATTTGTTATTATTTTTTAGACGGTTTCTTGCAATATTTGGCATAAATAACAATTATAAACTTGGACTAATTAATCCATGTAAATGTTAATTTATTTAAACAAATTATTGTTAATATTCTTAGCTGCTGATAAAATAAAGCTAGCAAGTTGCAATTTTTTATAAATTTTTCAAATTTTTATGTATGAAACAACGAAGAATAAACAATAAATTCAAAATTTATTGATATCAATCATTTAAATACTTTATTGATATTAATTTCAACTTTTTGATAAAATAAACCTAGAGTTGCAATTTTTTATTACTATTTCAAATTTTTATGTTTCAAATGACCAAAAATAAACAGTTACGTTGCAATTTATTAAGAGTAATTATTTAAACAATTTATTGTTCTTATACGTCTACTTATGATATAATTAAGGAAAACCTTGCAATTTCTTCTAAATTCCACAACCCACTATGCTTTGAACTCAAAAGTTAAGAAAAACAATAATAATTTGTTTAAACAATTGTTATAAATACATTTTTAATTGATTTTTTATCTTCGGTGATTTAAAACATAAAAAGTTGCAAAATGCAGAAAAAATTTATCAAAAAGTTTATCAAAATTTGATAAATAACAATAATAATCTGTTTGAACAATCGCTGTATATATATATGTATGTATATATTTTCGTTGCTTTTACAAAATTTTCTTAATTTTGCTATTATATGAATGTGAAGATATTTTTTTTAAATTATCTTACTTATTCGACATAATATTTGTTTGATTTTGATAAAATGTTTTAACTTTCATTATTTCTTATTAAATGTTCTCAGATTAAAAAGAAAATACTTACAAATGAACACTTAAAAATTTTATATACTGATTTTATATATTAAAAAAAAAAGCCATTTTTGATTTAAATAAAAAAATCATAATTTTTATCAGCCCTGCTAAGTAGTTCAATTTTGATTCTAGTTTTGCCATGTGATGTGCTACGAGGCAGAGTTTAAGGAAACATTGACGATAATGGACTTCCTTTAGAACACTTAGTATCTTGTCTGCCATCTTTAGAATTGAGACAAGGAGTAGAAAGTGCCAACTTCTTGGTGAGCACAGAAAAAAAAAGTCATGATGATAGTCACGAAGGTATTTTGAAAAATTAACAAATAATTATAATTTTTTAATTATGATAGTGATTACAAAATTGTTAATTTTCAGTAAATAAGTGCGTGAGTCCTCCTTTGGCAAAGCAGTTGGCTCTTTTTAGTCGCAAGTTGGTGAACCTTTTGAAACTGCGCCACATTGTCAGCTGTAATCAAATCGATTTATTCTAGATTATCATCATCAGTTAGGCAGACAATGCAGAGTCGCTGATTATGGATTCACTAAACTCATCGACTCTTACACATACTGTTCAGGTAATTTTTATTTACATTACTAATTTGTATAAACTTTATTGCATTATATCACTATATTTTTTATAAAAGAAAGAGGATTTTTATTGTCATTTTTAATAAATAATTTTGACATGAATTTTTTTGGAAATAAATATTGACTGCTTAAAAATTTTAGGTGATGGGAGAAGGAAATAAGAGGGTAGTAACACTTTTTGGCAGAGTTCAAGTTCGTCGATTTACATTCCATTTTCTTCGTGTTTTTAAAGATGAGGCAAGCAAACAAGTTACCCTCACCGAATTTCCCAGCGTTTATGCCAGAGTCTTAGGTGATTGATTAAATCCTTCCATTTATGAATTAAAAGATTCTTTTCAATGTATGGGGCAAATTTTCTCAAGTGTCCAGTGACAAAATTAAAAGTTGTTGGATAGGGCTAATATTTGCACATATTTTAGTACTATAGGTGAGTACTTCAACCACCAAATATTATGCAATTTTATTAAAAACTGTAGATGGGGGAGGGGGTTGAAGATTTTGGTCTAGTATGAATAGTGAGTTTTTAAAAAAATCGAAGCCCCTAAATAACAGAATAAAAAAAATGTTTACCTATATATTTTCGAAAGGTTTTTCCTGCTCATTTAAATGGTGAAAATTTTTTTTTTCAAAAATTCAGAATTTAACCCTTCTTTTATTGAAAATTAAAAATTCTTGACTTTCTTTTTCGAAATAGACCCTTTTTTTCTTTTTTTTTTTTGTCTTAAAATAAAACTCAAAATGTGTACTTTAAACATACGAAACGAACAAAATCACGTTTTTTGTTGTTTTCGAATGATTAATTAATTAATTAATTAATAAAAATTTATAAAAGTTGAAATATTTTACAAAAAAATAAAGTTACGGCAATTGTGAATTTATTACTTTAAAGCTTTTCAAAATCCGCTTCCAACGAGCCCTATATGAAGTGTTTTGGATAAATTGACGATTTATAAATAAATATTTATATAAAATTAGATAACAAATAAATATCATCCGTAATAATAAAGAGAGAGTATTAGTTTTTTTTTTATTAAGAAGTTTATACAATTCTACCTTAAATAATATCTAGCCAAAGTATTTCCAACCATTGAAAATGTAAATTTGACATTTTTACATCAAACTTTTTTATGCGTGCGCCGCGCTGACCAACTTGGTGAAAGCTAATTGTGTAACCACCGGGTCCAATATTTTTTTGTCATTTTCTACACAACAGTTTTATTTATATTTTAATTTAATAATTAGTTATTACATTTTTCATAATTATTTGTGTATTAAATTTTATTTATATCGTTTTCAAAACTTCAAAACTTAAATTTTTTTTATAATAATAACACAGGCCTACAAAATTTTGTTCATGTCTGTTACAAAAAAAATGGGAGGTGATTCTTGGAGATTTTTTTACGCAAAATCAGAATCGTATAATACTACTCCTAATCTTCAAAACACAGGGTGTTTACGAGGTGATAGCTCCGATGCATCTGAGAATGTGAAAAGGTGCTCAACTACTTTTTGACAGGTAGTTAGTGAATACTGCTTTTGATTGGTGGAAAAAAAACCAAATAACTTCATGCGAATAATTTGCCTAAAATATTATGTATAATGAAAAATAAAAAAAGTAAAATAGTTTTTATTCTTAATTATTCTTGTCTGCAATAGGTTATTAATAATAATAAGAAATTTCTAAAAACAATTTCGAAAGCTAACAAATTTAAAAAAAAAGTTAAAAACAAAAAATGACTTAAATTTTAAAGAAATACAAACTGTTTAGAAAATAATTTTAAATAAACGAAATAATTGGAAATAGGGTAAAATTAATGAAAAATAGTCATTTATGAAAGAGACAATTAAATATTGCGAATATTAAGAGAAAATGATAAAGCTAACACAAATATTGTAAACACAGTAAAATAAGAAAAAATATTAAAAATTAAAGAAAATAAAAATTTTAAATAAATTTAATGAAAAAAATAAATTTAAAAGAAAATGAAAACAAAATATTACGCATAACCATTGTCAATAAGGCAAAAATTAAAGGAAAAACGAATTAGCTCCTCGTTTGATTTCACTTCAATCCAACGCAAAAAAACATAGTGTAAATTTGAAACTAAACTATAATTAAATTCAAACAAAAATCAAATTAAAATATTTATCTACCACAAAATTAACAATTAAAAAATTTAATTCACAGAAACAACAATTGAGATATTAAGATTACAAAAATATTAACTGACAATTAAAATGTACGACAGGTGGTATCAGACAGGGGCACAACTATCCATATGCACAAAAAATTCTAATGAAGATCTAGAATGGTTAAACATACTCAGAAATAGCCAATTTAATTGTATAAATTGATAACAAGATTTAACAACCCCTGAAAACAAAACTTAAAGATAATTTATATGGATAAAATAATGAAGAAAAGTACTAAATTGCACAAAAAAATTTTAATGATGATGAGAAATAATGAAACATACTCAGTAATATAAACCCACATTTTGTAAACTAATAACAAAAATCATCAACCCCCGAAAACCACCCTTAATAATAATATTCGGATAAAATTATAAAGGACAGTACCAATTTGCACATAAAAATTCTAAAAAAGATCTAAAATGGTAAAACAGAGTATAAAATAATAATTTTGTCAGTTCCTTTTACATACGGGTACATTCCTTCATACCTTTTTCAAAAAATTATATTTAAGGATAACAAATTAAATAAAAAAAAATAAATTTCCAATTTCTAGATCTAATTTCAAACTTTTTTATTTATTAATGAATAAAATTGATCAAGAACTCTGCTACTGCGCGTCTGTTTCAAGTAGTGAAAAAAGCAAATTTATATCCATTTATGCCTCGCCAGAAATTTTCGACAAAAAACACAAAAAGTTTTTTAGATAAATATTAATTATTTTTCCAATTTCTAGACCTAATTTCAAACTTTTTTATGTATTAATGAATAAAATTGATCAAGAACTCTGCTACTGCGCGTCTGTTTCAAGTTGTGAAAAAAGCAAATTTATCTCTATTTATGCCTCGCCAGAAATTATCGGCAAAGAACACAAAAATTTTTTTAGACAATTATTAATTATTTTTCCAATTTCTAGATCTGATTACAAACTTTTTTACTTATTAATGAATAAAATTGATCAAGAACTCTGCTACTGCGCGTCTGTTTCAAGTTGTGAAAAAAGCAAATTTATTTCAATTTATGCCTCGCCAGAAATTTTCGGCAAAAAACACAAAAATTTTTTTAGATAAATATTAATTATTTTTCCAATTTCTAGATCTAATTTCAAAATGTTTTATGTATTAATGAATAAAATTGATCAAGAACTCTGCTACTGCGCGTCTGTTTCAAGTTGTGAAAAAAGCAAATTTATATCCATTTATGCCTCGCCAGAAATTTCAGTCAAAATACACAAAAACCTTTTTAGACAATTATTAATTATTTTTCCAATTTCTAGATCTGATTACAAACTTTTTTACCTATTAATGAATAAAATTGATCAAGAACTCTGCTACTGCGCGTCTGTTTCAAGTTGTGAAAAAAGCAAATTTATTTCTATTTATGCCTCGCCAGAAATTATCGGCAAAAAACACAAAATTTTTTTTAGATAAATATTAATTATTTTTCCAATTTCTAGATTTAATTTCAAACCTTTTTATGTATTAATGAACAAAATTGATCAAGAACTCTGCTACTGCGCGTCTGTTTCAAGTTGTAAAAAAAGCAAATTTATCTCTATTTATGCCTCGCCAGAAATTTTAGTCAAAATACACAAAAAAATTTTTAGACAATTATTAATTATTTTTCCAATTTCTAGATCTGATTACAAACTTTTTTACTTATTAATGAATAAAATTGATCAAGAACTCTGGTACTGCGCGACTGTTTCAAGTTGTGAAAAAAGCAAATTTATTTCAATTTATGCCTCGCCAGAAATTTTCGGCAAAAAACACAAAAATTTTTTTAGATAAATATTAATTATTTTTCCAATTTCTAGATCTAATTTCAAAATGTTTTATGTATTAATGAATAAAATTGATCAAGAACTCTGCTACTGCGCGTCTGTTTCAAGTTGTGAAAAAAGCAAATTTATATCCATTTATGCCTCGCCAGAAATTTCAGTCAAAATACACAAAAACCTTTTTAGACAATTATTAATTATTTTTCCAATTTTTAGATCTGATTACAAACTTTTTTACCTATTAATGAATAAAATTGATCAAGAACTCTGCTACTGCGCGTCTGTTTCAAGTTGTGAAAAAAGCAAATTTATTTCTATTTATGCCTCGCCAGAAATTATCGGCAAAAAACACAAAATTTTTTTTAGATAAATATTAATTATTTTTCCAATTTCTAGATTTAATTTCAAACCTTTTTATGTATTAATGAACAAAATTGATCAAGAACTCTGCTACTGCGCGTTTGTTTCAAGTTGTGAAAAAAGCAAATTTATTTCTATTTATGCCTCGCCAGAAATATTCTGCAAAATACACAAAGAAATTTATTAGATAATTATTAATTATTTTTCCAATTTCTAGATCTAATTTCAAAATTTTTTATTTATTAATGAATAAAATTGATCAAGAACTCTGGTACTGCGCGACTGTTTCAAGTTGTGAAAAAAGCAAATTTATATCCATTTATGCCTCGCCAGAAATTTCAGTCAAAATACACAAAAAACTTTTTAGACAATTATTAATTATTTTTCCAATTTCTAGATCTGATTACAAACTTTTTTACTTATTAATGAATAAAATTGATCAAGAACTCTGCTACTGCGCGTCTGTTTCAAGTTGTGAAAAAAGCAAATTTATATCCATTTATGCCTCGCCAGAAATTTCAGTCAAAATACACAAAAACCTTTTTAGACAATTATTAATTATTTTTCCAATTTCTAGATCTGATTACAAACTTTTTTACCTATTAATGAATAAAATTGATCAAGAACTCTGCTACTGCGCGTCTGTTTCAAGTTGTGAAAAAAGCAAATTTATTTCTATTTATGCCTCGCCAGAAATTATCGGCAAAAAACACAAAATTTTTTTTAGATAAATATTAATTATTTTTCCAATTTCTAGATTTAATTTCAAACCTTTTTATGTATTAATGAACAAAATTGATCAAGAACTCTGCTACTGCGCGTCTGTTTCAAGTTGTGAAAAAAGCAAATTTATTTCTATTTATGCCTCGCCAGAAATATTCTGCAAAATACACAAAGAAATTTATTAGATAATTATTAATTATTTTTCCAATTTCTAGATCTAATTTCAAAATTTTTTATTTATTAATGAATAAAATTGATCAAGAACTCTGGTACTGCGCGACTGTTTCAAGTTGTGAAAAAAGCAAATTTATATCCATTTATGCCTCGCCAGAAATTTCAGTCAAAATACACAAAAAACTTTTTAGACAATTATTAATTATTTTTCCAATTTCTAGATCTGATTACAAACTTTTTTACTTATTAATGAATAAAATTGATCAAGAACTCTGCTACTGCGCGTCTGTTTCAAGTTGTGAAAAAAGCAAATTTATCTCTATTTATGCCTCGCCAGAAATTATCGGCAAAAAACACAAAAATTTTTTTAGATAAATATTAATTATTTTTCCAATTTCTAGATCTAATTTCAAACCTTTTTATGTATTAATGAACAAAATTGATCAAGAACTCTGCTACTGCGCGTCTGTTTCAAGTTGTGAAAAAAGCAAATTTATCTCTATTTATGCCTCGCCAGAAATTATCGGCAAAAAACACAAAAATTTTTTTAGATAAATATTTATTATTTTTCCAATTTGTAGATCTAATTTAAAACTTTTTTATGTATTAATGAATAAAATTGATCAAGAACCCTGCTCTTGCGCGTCTGTTTCAAGTTGTGAAAAATGCAAATTTATCTATATTTATGCCTCGCCAGGAATTTTGGACAAATTAGATTTTTGATAATTGGAAATTCTGACAAATTATATTTGTGTTAAATGCGATTTCGGACAACTAACAACTCTTATTTATTCAATTCTTGATAAATTAGATTTTTGACAAATTAAAATTTTTATGAATAAGGTTTTTGATAGTTGATTTTTTTCACAAATGAGATTTCTGATAAATAATATTTAGGACAAATGAGATTTCTGTAAAATGCACTTTTGGATAAGTGGGTTTTTTTGATAAATACAATGTTGGGAAAACTAGATTTCTTATAAATTCTATTTCGGACAGATGAGATTTTTGTTAAATGCTTTGTCTAATAAATTAGGTTTCTAACAAATGCAATTTTGGACTAATGAGATTTGTGATAAATACAATTTTTGATAAATAAAATTCGTAATACTTTAATTTCTTGATGAACGAGACTCATATTAAATGCTTTTTCGGACTAATTAGATTTTTGATAAATGAAATTTCGGACATGTGAGATTTCTGATAATTTCAGTTTTGAACAAATTAGATTTTTGATAATTAAAAATCCTTACAATTGAGATTATTGATAAATGTAATTTTTAATAAATACAATTCTTGATAATTCAATTTTTTGACAATCAAGGTTTCAGATAAATGCTATTTCGGAAAATTAAATTTCTGATTAATACAATTTTGGAAAAATTAGATTTCTGACAATTTACCTTTCTGACAAACGTGATTTCTGGTAAATACATTTTCGGAAAAATTAGATTTCTGATAATTTAAATTTCGGACAAAAGAGATTTCTAATAAATGCTTTATTGGATAAATAAGGTTTCTGATAAATGCAATTTTGGATAAATAAAATTCGGTCAAATGAATATTCTGATAATTGAGTCTTGGAGAATATATGGGCGACCCACATTATGTGCAAATTTTTGCCCTTTTCATTTTTTCGATTAGTACACTTTAGAAATTTTGCCCCATAATCAAATACAAAATAAAAAAACTATTATTTTTCGTACAAATATAATTTTATTGATTACAATAATATAGTACATTCTTATTATATACTTCTTTGGCAGCATTACCACAGATTAAACAGGATACCACAGTATTTGTACCAATATAATTTAGTATATGTTATTTTAGCAACATCATCTAACTTAATAGTATGTATTCTTAAAGTCTCTCTCTCTCTCTGTTTTTATATTAATTTAATTACAAGTTCACGAACCATTTTAAAAACAACATAAGTTAAAACGTAGCAAAGAGCTATTTCCCACCATCCCCAAAGTACTTGTCCATTCTGTTAAATTAGGCTGATAAAATATCGAAATTAATTCCTGTGTTCCTCAAAAAAAATGATACAAGTGTCAAAATGACTGGATAACTTCAGGAACATGTCCCATAACTATTTCAAATGACATCAAGACCTTTCATCCCCTAAAAGCGACCCTTGACTAAATTAGGCTGATAAAGTATCGAAATTAATTCCTGTGTTCCTCAAAAAAAAAATGATACAAGTGTCAAAAGTACTGGATAATTTCAGGAACATGTCCCATAACTATTTGAAATGACATCAAGACCTTTCATCCCCTAAAAGCGACCCCTGACTAAATTAGGCTGACAAAATTTTGAAATTAATTAATGTGTCACTCAAAAACATCATACAATTTTCAAAATGACTGGACAGCTTTGGGAACATTTCCCATAACTATTTCAAATGACATCAAGACCTTTCATCCCCTAAAAGCGACCCCTGACTAAATTAGGCTGATAAAATATCGAAATTAATTCCTATGTTTCTCAAAAAAAATCATACAAGTGTCAAAATGAGTGGACAGCTTTAGGAACATGTCCCATAACTATTTTAAATGACATCAAGACTTTTCATCCCCTAAAAGCGACCCCCGACTAAATTAGGCTGACAAAATTTTGAAATTAATGAATGTGTCACACAAAAAAAATCATACAATTTTCAAAATGGCTGTACAGCTTTAGGAACATGTCCCATAACTATTTCAAATGACATCAAGACCTTTCATCCCCTAAAAGCGAACCCTGACTAAATTAGGCTGATAAAATTTGGAAATTAATTAATGTGTCACTCAAAAAAAATCAAACAATTTTTAAAATGACTGGATAACATCAGGAACATGTCCCATAACTATTTTAAATGACATCAATACTTTTCATCCCCTAAAAGCGACCCCTGACTAAATTAGGCTGATAAAATATCGAAATTAATTCCTATGTTTCTCAAAAAAAATCATACAAGTGTCAAAATGAGTGGACAGCTTTAGGAACATGTCCCATAACTATTTTAAATGACATCAAGACTTTTCATCCCCTAAAAGCGACCCCCGACTAAATTAGGCTGACAAAATTTTGAAATTAATGAATGTGTCACACAAAAAAAATCATACAATTTTCAAAATGGCTGTACAGCTTTGGGAACATGTCCCATAACTATTTCAAATGACATCAAGACCTTTCATCCCCTAAAAGCGACCCCTGACTAAATTAGGCTGATAAAATTTGGAAATTAATGAATGTGTCACACAAAAAAATCATACAATTTTCAAAATGGCTGTACAGCTTTGGGAACATGTCCCATAACTATTTTAAATGACATCAATACTTTTCATCCCCTAAAAGCGACCCCTGACTAAATTAGGCTGATAAAATATCGAAATTAATTCCTATGTTTCTCAAAAAAAATCATACAAGTGTCAAAATGAGTGGACAGCTTTAGGAACATGTCCCATAACTATTTTAAATGACATCAAGACTTTTCATCCCCTAAAAGCGACCCCCGACTAAATTAGGCTGATGAAATATCGAAATTAATTCCTATGTTTCTCAAAAAAAATCATACAAGTGTCAAAATGAGTGGACAGCTTTAGGAACATGTCCCATAACTATTTTAAATGACATCAAGACTTTTCATCCCCTAAAAGCGACCCCCGACTAAATTAGGCTGACAAAATTTTGAAATTAATGAATGTGTCACACAAAAAAATCATACAATTTTCAAAATGGCTGTACAGCTTTGGGAACATGTCCCATAACTATTTCAAATGACATCAAGACCTTTCATCCCCTAAAAGCGACCCCTGACTAAATTAGGCTGATAAAATTTTGAAATTAATTAATGTGTCACTCAAAAAAAATCAAACAATTTTTAAAATGACTGGATAACATCAGGAACATGTCCCATAACTATTTTAAATGACATCAATACTTTTCTTCCCCAAAAAGCGACCCCCGACTAAATTAGGCTGACAAAATTTTGAAATTAATTAATGTGTCACTCAAAAAAAATCATACAATTTTTAAAATGACTGGATAACTTCAGGAACATGTCCCATAACTATTTTAAATGACATCAAGACTTTTCATCCCCTAAAAGCGACCCCTGACTAAATTAGGCTGACAAAATATCGTATAGAATTAGTGGTTTCCTTACAAAAAAAATTAATAATAATAATAAACGTCCCAAAATGACTAGACAACATCAGGAACAAGTCCGTTAATTATTTTAGATGGAAAAGTAAATGATTTTTTTTATGAGCGTTTAATCGTTTTGAACTTGATAAAAATTTTTTTCTAGAAAATGGTAGAATTATGAAAAAAATATTTCTATTGTTTTAGTAAGGGGTGATGTTTAAAGTTTTGTTTGCTCTTTTAATGAATTTCACGAAGTGAAATGAATTTTTTTGACGGTATGATGTCACTGATCGACCATTCGAAGCAACCTGTGGGAAAGATAATCTGAATTAATTTAAAAAGTATTTCGTAATTTTTATATATAATGTTATATCTTGTAGAAGGTATAAGATAAAGTAAAAGATTTAGGAAGATACCTACATTTATCATCTCATTTAAATACTTTGTTAGGTTATGTTGCTCCTTAATTATATTAATAGCGTGAAATTATAATAATAAAACCCACGATTTTATCCAGGACGCTGCACTGTTTTTATCGCCGCCTTTGAATGAATTTCTGGAAGTTGAAAAAGACAAAAAAATATTAAAGTAAACAATAAAGTTTTTAAAAGAAACGCTGTAATTTATTTACTTTTATTTTTTCATATTTGTTAAATTTTTTTTTAGAAATTTATATTTAAGATACTTTGGATCTACTGGTTTTCTACAAAATCAATTTATTTGCTATTAGATTTTAGTAAATCTACATTTTTATTAGACGGAAGTCACGTGAAATGGAAATTGAAAATACTTTTGATTTGATAAAATCCAAAGTTTTATTCTTAAAATGAAAAATTGAATTTAAATTCAGGATATAAAAAAATTTTAATATTAATTGTTAAGAAAGAATTTTGCATATGATAAAATGTAGTGAATAAATGACGAAAATAAAAAATATTCCTAATTATGTATAATTATTAAATATTAGGTAGTAGAATCAATTTAAAAATTTACAATTTTTTATTTTTATAAAATAATATAAATAGATGTTACTATAGTAAATTTTTTATATGAGTTATTATTAATTTATTTATTTATTATTGAATAGATTACTGGTTTAATTTATTTTAGTATTTTAATTTACTAATAAGGAAATAATCTAAGACTTTAAATTCAGATATAACCTTGAACTTGTCTACAATTTTATTTCAATTCATTGACAATTTATTAATAAAATTTTAATTATTTCATTTTTTTACAAATTCATTCTTTTTTATTTTACTATTTTATTCAATAAAAGATGAATACAATATTATTTCAAATTAAAATATTTACTTAACAAAATAAATGAACATAACCTTAAATATATTTACTTGCGTAATTCTGTTTAATATTTGAATACTTACTTAATTCTGCATTTTTGTGCTAACCATAAATTATTTTCTTTATTTTTCACTTAATTATGCTACTCCTTTTATTAATTTTCATATAAATTAAGGATATTTAATTAAAACTATTTTATATCACAATGTAAACAAAACAGTTAAAACCGAATTCATATGCATGCAAGTCACTAGAAAGGTTGAAAAAGTGAAAAAAGCAAGTTGAGCACCTTTTCGCTAGCTCGGATGCATCGGAGCTATCACCTCGTAAACACCCACATTTTTGCAAATTACTTTACGTATTTTAAAAAAAAAGTTATACAGATTTAAAATGTTCTTATTAGAGCTATAGTCTCTCTAAATTTGTGGGAGTTAGTTTTCACTCCACAGAGAGTGAAAATAGAGCTTCTCCAATCAAGATGAGAAACCCACTCTAAAAGTGCAAAAGAAGAGAGAATAGAGTGAATTTTTTACTCCAATTCAAGTGAAAATTCACTTAGTTCACTTTTTAGAGTGGGTTTCTCACTCTGACTGGAGTGGCTCAATTTCCACTCTCCGACTCCCAAAAATTTACAGAGACTATAGCTCTAATAAAAAAATTTTAAATCTGCATAACTTTTTTTTAAAAATACGTAAAGTAATTTGCAAAAAAGTGTTTTGAAGCTTAAGAGTAGTATTATACGACACCATTTAGGAAAATTAAGAAAAAAAATTTTGTAAAGCCTCAATAGATTCACGAAAATCACCAAAATGGACATTTTTTGTCCACTTAAGCTGATATTACAAAAAATCCTGACGTGATGGGCCTTTTTTAAGGTCAGATTCTGATTTTGCGTAAAAAAAATGTCCAAGAATCACCTCCCATTTTTTTTGTAACAAACATGAACAAAATTTTGTAGGCCTGTGTTATTATTATAAAAAAAATTTAAGTTTTGAAGTTTTGAAAACGATATAAATAAAATTTAATACACAAATAATTATGAAAAATGTAATAATTAATTATTAAATTAAAATATAAATAAAACTGTTGTGTAGAAAATGACAAAAAAATATTGGACCCGGTGGTTACACAATTAGCTTTCACCAAGTTGGTCAGCGCGGCGCACGCATAAAAAAGTTTGATGTAAAAATGTCAAATTTACATTTTCAATGGTTGGAAATACTTTGGCTAGATATTATTTAAGGTAGAATTGTATAAACTTCTTAATAAAAAAAAAACTAATACTCTCTCTTTATTATTACGGATGATATTTATTTGTTATCTAATTTTATATAAATATTTATTTATAAATCGTCAATTTATCCAAAACACTTCATATAGGGCTCGTTGGAAGCGGATTTTGAAAAGCTTTAAAGTAATAAATTCACAATTGCCGTAACTTTATTTTTTTGTAAAATATTTCAACTTTTATAAATTTTTATTAATTAATTAATTAATTAATCATTCGAAAACAACAAAAAACGTGATTTTGTTCGTTTCGTATGTTTAAAGTACACATTTTGAGTTTTATTTTAAGACAAAAAAAAAAAGAAAAAAAGGGTCTATTTCGAAAAAGAAAGTCAAGAATTTTTAATTTTCAATAAAAGAAGGGTTAAATTCTGAATTTTTGAAAAAAAAAATTTTCACCATTTAAATGAGCAGGAAAAACCTTTCGAAAATATATAGGTAAACATTTTTTTTATTCTGTTATTTAGGGGCTTCGATTTTTTTAAAAACTCACTATTCATACTAGACCAAAATCTTCAACCCCCTCCCCCATCTACAGTTTTTAATAAAATTGCATAATATTTGGTGGTTGAAGTACTCACCTATAGTACTAAAATATGTGCAAATATTAGCCCTATCCAACAACTTTTAATTTTGTCACTGGACACTTGAGAAAATTTGCCCCATACATTGAAAAGAATCTTTTAATTCATAAATGGAAGGATTTAATCAATCACCTAAGACTCTGGCATAAACGCTGGGAAATTCGGTGAGGGTAACTTGTTTGCTTGCCTCATCTTTAAAAACACGAAGAAAATGGAATGTAAATCGACGAACTTGAACTCTGCCAAAAAGTGTTACTACCCTCTTATTTCCTTCTCCCATCACCTAAAATTTTTAAGCAGTCAATATTTATTTCCAAAAAAATTCATGTCAAAATTATTTATTAAAAATGACAATAAAAATCCTCTTTCTTTTATAAAAAATATAGTGATATAATGCAATAAAGTTTATACAAATTAGTAATGTAAATAAAAATTACCTGAACAGTATGTGTAAGAGTCGATGAGTTTAGTGAATCCATAATCAGCGACTCTGCATTGTCTGCCTAACTGATGATGATAATCTAGAATAAATCGATTTGATTACAGCTGACAATGTGGCGCAGTTTCAAAAGGTTCACCAACTTGCGACTAAAAAGAGCCAACTGCTTTGCCAAAGGAGGACTCACGCACTTATTTACTGAAAATTAACAATTTTGTAATCACTATCATAATTAAAAAATTATAATTATTTGTTAATTTTTCAAAATACCTTCGTGACTATCATCATGACTTTTTTTTTCTGTGCTCACCAAGAAGTTGGCACTTTCTACTCCTTGTCTCAATTCTAAAGATGGCAGACAAGATACTAAGTGTTCTAAAGGAAGTCCATTATCGTCAATGTTTCCTTAAACTCTGCCTCGTAGCACATCACATGGCAAAACTAGAATCAAAATTGAACTACTTAGCAGGGCTGATAAAAATTATGATTTTTTTATTTAAATCAAAAATGGCTTTTTTTTTTAATATATAAAATCAGTATATAAAATTTTTAAGTGTTCATTTGTAAGTATTTTCTTTTTAATCTGAGAACATTTAATAAGAAATAATGAAAGTTAAAACATTTTATCAAAATCAAACAAATATTATGTCGAATAAGTAAGATAATTTAAAAAAAATATCTTCACATTCATATAATAGCAAAATTAAGAAAATTTTGTAAAAGCAACGAAAATATATACATACATATATATATACAGCGATTGTTCAAACAGATTATTATTGTTATTTATCAAATTTTGATAAACTTTTTGATAAATTTTTTCTGCATTTTGCAACTTTTTATGTTTTAAATCACCGAAGATAAAAAATCAATTAAAAATGTATTTATAACAATTGTTTAAACAAATTATTATTGTTTTTCTTAACTTTTGAGTTCAAAGCATAGTGGGTTGTGGAATTTAGAAGAAATTGCAAGGTTTTCCTTAATTATATCATAAGTAGACGTATAAGAACAATAAATTGTTTAAATAATTACTCTTAATAAATTGCAACGTAACTGTTTATTTTTGGTCATTTGAAACATAAAAATTTGAAATAGTAATAAAAAATTGCAACTCTAGGTTTATTTTATCAAAAAGTTGAAATTAATATCAATAAAGTATTTAAATGATTGATATCAATAAATTTTGAATTTATTGTTTATTCTTCGTTGTTTCATACATAAAAATTTGAAAAATTTATAAAAAATTGCAACTTGCTAGCTTTATTTTATCAGCAGCTAAGAATATTAACAATAATTTGTTTAAATAAATTAACATTTACATGGATTAATTAGTCCAAGTTTATAATTGTTATTTATGCCAAATATTGCAAGAAACCGTCTAAAAAATAATAACAAATATTTTTTATCAATTATTCGACAAGTTTGTAATTTTAGAGGGGTTATTTCAACGCCCCTATAAAAAATAGTTAATAACAAAAAATGTATAAACAAATTATTAGATATTATTCACTGATAATTTTTTGATCTTATAACTATGGGACATATAGAAATTACACTTAAAAGATTTGAAACGAAGTCTATATAATTTTAAAGAATAAATTATATATTTTAATTTCATATTTTATTTTATGAGAATATACATATCAGAATAAATAATAAAAGATCATTTTTAAATGTTTAAAAATACCTGTATCTTATCTCAATCTGAGAAAAACATCAGAGTCAGGAGAATAAATCACAGGAGTTCTCACAGAACATTAAAACCGTACCATAAAACATGTCAGAAATAATGAAAAGAATCACAAAACATCAGAGACACGAGAAATTACCAAAATTTCTGATCTTTTGTCGTGATTTCTGATTCTTTTTTTTGACAGGAAGAAACGTTATGTACTTCTGCATCATAAATCGAAACGATTAAAAAATTAAACTAAACAGTAGATTTTTACCGACAACTAAAAAAATTATTGTTACAACTTTTGGTAGATCTAATTTAGCAATTATGAGAAGAAAAAAAACAGCGATTAAAAAAAAAATTTGTAGATTGAAGAAATAAACATGAAAAGTAAAAGCAAGGTTAAAACGAGTCATTTATACAAAATTTATGAATTTAAATTATGAAACTTTACCTTTCTTAGAGGTTCACTTAGTAGTAAATAATCCAATATTTCCGGAATCAAATATTTATTATTTATCAACATCTGTAAGAAGAAAAGAAATTTCATTACAACTACTCACAATTTCAATTTCAATTTTATTAAATAAAAGACAATAAATTTTAGCAAAAGCTAAACAAATTTCAATTACAATTTATTTCTATACTTTAATTACACATTACATTTAATTCTTGAAGAAATTAACATCTATTTTTATGATAATAATAATAATAATACTAATAATAATTTTCAGTTAGAAAAATTTAATAACATTTATGAACAATTAAAATAAGAACATTTATAAGTGATCTATAATAAACAACTGTTAAAATTGTGCAAATTAACTGATAAATATATACTTACATATAACCATATAAGACGAATAATAAAATTCCACTGTTAAAAATTAAAGAGAACAGGTTATAAACAAATTTACATAACCAACCAAAACAGAAATCTCAGCATTAGCCTAACGCACAATGAATCGTAATCGCTAAGGGCGCAAATACATGTCTGCGTCGAACGCTGCGTTCTTGCGTTGTATGGTGAGAGAGAGAAAGACAGAAATATAGTCACATCTTTGTCACTCTCACCATTCAACGCAAGAACGCAGCGTTCAACGCAGACATGTAATTGCGCCCTAATCCTTAATCGTAAGAATGAGAGGAAGTAGGACAGACATATATCTCTGTCCTGCTTTCTCTCATTATAACGATTAAGGATTAGCGATTACGATTCGTTGTGCTTTAGGCTATTCCTGTCAAACTTAGCTGAACGCAGCCAGCTTGTTATTATACTTTCGATCCGCTCCCTTCTTGCATCAACATACACCATGCTTTGAGGTCTAGTTGGAATCTAGTGTTTTTTGGGAGAAATGAAACTTAGGACAAATGAAATTTAGGAACATTGAGTACCTACCCATGTGTTCCCTTTCGTAAATTGAGTCCAGGGTTGGTTAATTACAGTCGGATTTGCCAAAATTCATTTAAGAAGAAGAAAGAAAGAGAATAATTTAATGACGAGAGAAAAATTAAGAATTTAAAGGTAATTGATTACTTTATTTTTCGTTCCTTTAATTAATTTAGACATTTTCATATGTACTTTTATAAAAATAAACTTTCTTGACGGACATAACCAAAAATTATTTTCAAAAACATTTTATTAAAGTATTTCATTAAAGTGTATTTCGATATAAATTTTACGTGTTGTATTTATATTTATTAAAAAATTGTTATTTTTAAATCATATTCAATTATTAATTCAATTCTATACAACATTTTTCCAACTTGAGTGTACCTATAATTTTAAAAGATCATAAATTTCTTTATTTAACATTTCTATAGGATTGTTGGTTTATATACGTAAAATATAAATATTTTGTCTTTAAAAATTAGTATCTAGACATTATAATTGATAAGTTTATTTTAATTTGTAGATGGAAGCGAAGTCTAGCAGACAAATTAAAATAAAATTAAAGGACGAGGTGCAGAACGTTATTGTCGAAAATAACGTTCTTAAAAAGTGTTTTATTAATGATTATTATCCCAAAGGATTTAAACTCCATTATGCCATTAATGGAGAATCATTCTTATTAGAAAGTGACGAAAATCACATCTATTTACGTCCTGAGATTTACCTATACGACATCGTTGTACCAAGAGGACTTCGCTTCCATCTACAAATTAAAAGAAACTTATCAATTATAACGTCTAGATACTAATTTTTAAAGACAAAATATTTATATTTAACGTATATAAACCAACAATCCTATAGAAATGTTAAATAAAGAAATTTATGATCTTTTAAAATTATAGGTACACTCAAGTTGGAAAAATGTTGTATAGAATTGAATTAATAATTGAATATGATTTAAAAATAACAATTTTTTAATAAATATAAATACAACACGTAAAATTTATATCGAAATACACTTTAATGAAATACTTTAATAAAATGTTTTTGAAAATAATTTTTGGTTATGTCCGTCAAGAAAGTTTATTTTTATAAAAGTACATATGAAAATGTCTAAATTAATTAAAGGAACGAAAAATAAAGTAATCAATTACCTTTAAATTCTTAATTTTTCTCTCGTCATTAAATTATTCTCTTTCTTTCTTCTTCTTAAATGAATTTTGGCAAAACCGACTGTAATTAACCAACCCTGGACTCAATTTACGAAAGGGAACACATGAACGTGCTCTCGCGTTCGTTGGTTCGTTTTTCAACAAAACAGAACACATAAGTACGCGCCTTGACGTGGCACATAGGCGCTTCCGTAGTGCCTAGTTGCTTGGTTGCCTCCATACGTATGCGCATGCGCAATAGGTTAAGTTTTACTATCTTTGTCGATTTCTCTATGGTTTACTACGACCACGAAGGAATAATAAGGAGACCGAACTGTAGTGTTTAGCCCTGTAGAAAGTGTGCCAAAATTCTGTCTTGGTTCAGTTAGTTAGTTAGTTAGTTAGTTAGTAGTTTATTTTACGTTGGCACTATACTGGCTTTGTGCCTATATATCTGGCCATGACCTGGTGGATGAGTGGAGCTTAATATCTGTGAACAAAGTGCGAAAGCGGCGCGAACGCCGTTCCAGGTGCGCGGCGGTACAACCAGGCAGCCAATGAAGGCTCACCGATTGGACCACCGCACACCGCCATCGTGAGTGTTATTGAGAGAGCGCAAAGTTTGAAAATAGTGAAAAATAATATAAAAGTTAAATACGGATATTGGCGCGTTTTAAAAATCTAAAGACATGAGAGACAATTCTAGTGGTAGGATTAGTTAGAAATTGAACGCTACAAAAAGGAGGGGGGCATTTTAAAGCTTTTTCAAGTGATTTTAACAAATCCGGTCGGAATGCATCGTATCTAGGACAAGACCAGAGTATGTGATCAAAGTCCTCCTCGGAGTCAGGGCAATGTGGACAGTCACCACATTGAATGTAATTCTTTCTAGCTAAACTAGCGTTTAAGTTGTAGTGATTAGATCTCGCTCGCCAAATTGTGGAGATCCATAGTTTACGGGCTACGAAACTCGCGAACCATGGTTTTTTCTTGGTTTGTAAAAGTATTGCATGTATTTGGTGCCCTTGTTTTTACCCACATCCACAAAATGCGAGTTGCAGCTATCAACCAATTGCTTGCGTGCCACACAGTAAAAGTCAGAAAATGAGAGTGGTATGTTAACCTGGGTAGGATCATTGGATGCTTCTTTAGCCGCTTTGTCTGCCTGCTCGTTACCGTCAATTCCCGAATGACCAGGAATCCAAACAAGAGTTACAGAGCGGTTTAAATTAGAGAGTATTTTTAATCTGTTTTTAATTATAAAAATTATGTAAGATTTGGTTTTGTAAGCGTTTTTAGAAGCTAAATTATTGAGTACACTGAGGGAGTCTGAGAATATAATTGCATTAGAAATATTAGAGTTGATAATGTAATCTAGGGTAAATAAAATTGCAAATGCTTCTAGTGAAAAAATTGAGGCGTAAGTTGAAATTTTAAATTTAGAAGTTATGTTCATTGAGGGGCAGACAAAAGCGCATCCCGCCACTCTATCAGTTTCCGGCTTTGAGCCATCAGTAAAGAAGAAAGTATGATTTGGAAAGTTAGAGTGACTTAAGTCTTGAAATAAGACTGAAGGGTTAGTTGATTGTTGTAGTGATTTTCCCCAATCAAAAATAATTTGAGGGGTAAATAAGTGATCCTCAAAGAGGAATTCGAAGTAAGGATCAAGATCTTTACTTCTGATTAATTCGCCGTAATTTTTCGATTTTTCGAAAGCAATTAAGAGGGGGTAATTAAATTTTTTGTTAGAGTTATTGGTGAGGCGAGAGAGTTCTGAAAGTTTGACCGACAGGGGGTGTGTGGTATTTGAAAAAACTTTAAAGAGATATTTTTTAGCAAGGAAATTAAATCTTGTTCTTAAAGGGGGTTCACAACATTCTGCTAACATCACGTTAATAGGGGTGCTCTGTCTATAGCCTACAGCTAGTCTCAGCGCTTTGTTACGGATTTTTTCTAATCGGGCAAAGTTTTTATGAGATTTAAAGTTTGCAGCTTGAAAACCATAATCAATAGTACTTCTTAGGAGAGAATCATAGATTCGGAGAAGCAGATAGGGGTCTGCTCCCCACCATGTACCTCCAAGTACTTTTAAGACATTTAGAATTTTTGTACCTTTATCACATAAATAGTTGAAGTGAGTATCAGAGGAAGCAGTTTCATGGAAGTATACACCAAGATATTTTACTGAAGGGGATGGTTTAATAATTATATCATTTAAAGTTAAGAAAAGTGTAGGATCATTGGTGTTAAGTTTTTTATTATTAAAGATAATAAGTTTAGTTTTTTCCGGACATACCTCCAGACCTCTCTCTGAAAGAAAATCAGAAATTATATGTAGACAATTTTGAAGAGAAGTGATTATTTGATTTATGTTGGGGGAGCGACATGTAACGCACAAATCGTCCGCAAATTCGTTGAGTTCGCAATCCGCAGGAATTTTGGTATTAAGTTCTCTTGTATAAATTGCGTAATTAATTGGGCTGAGAATACTGCCTTGTGGAAGGCCAACGGTGCTGGTTCTTGGGCCAACAATTTCCCCATTGATCTTGACAAACATGTTTTTACATTTAATTGAGTTATAAATAAAGCGAGCTATAGTTTCAGGGATGCCTATTGTCTTAAGATCTTCGACCAGGATATTAGGAATTACACTTGGGAATGCCCCTTTTATGTCGAGAAAGAGGCCGCCAGTGTAATCACCCTGGGCTAGACCTGTCCAAATTTCCGCGGATAATAAAGAAAGGTTATCTGTGCAGGATTTACTTTTCCGGAAACCGTATTGATACGGACTAAGAATTTTTTCTCGTTCAACAATCCACATTAATCTATTATAAACTAGTTTTTCAGCGATTTTAAAAAGGCAAGAGGCCAAAGAGATAGGGCGGAATTTACCAGGAGAAGATTTTGGGAGGAAAAAAATAAGGAAATTGTTCCAAGAAGAAGGGAAAGTGCCGGTGAGGATAATTCTGTTATAAATTGATAAAAGAGATGATACAGCTACATCGGGGAAGTGTTGAATGACGTTGAAATCTATTTTATCTAGACTCGGTGATGATTTAGTTTTACATGAATTGATAACAATTGAAAGTTCTGAGAGAGTAAAGTGGGCTTCTAAGAAGGGATTGTTGTCAAAATCATTGGGGAAGTTGTCATGAAACACAGTAGGGGGATAGAGTTCATCCACTAAAGAGTGTAATCTGTCTATTGTTTCTGTATCTGCTGAACATGAAGCCGTCGGAGGTTGAGTAAAGCGATTTTTAAAAGATTTTACTACAGACCAAACCTTTGTGAGAGGAGTGTGTCTGTTTAAGGAATCGCAAAAATCCCTAAAAGATTGGCGTCTAACCTCGTTAAGCGTACGCTTAACTATGGCTTCAGCCTTCTTATAAATAAGGAAGTTTGGATAATTGGAATTTTTCCTGTAGTTTTTAAAGGCTTCTTTTCTATTTTTAATCACTTCGTCGCATTTACTGTTCCACCAAGGCGCGGGGACAAAAGGTTTACGGGGGGAATTTCGACTAGAACGCGCAGGGTTGGTAGGTTTATGTTGAGGACAAACTAAATTGATTGTTGAATCTACAATTTGCACAAATTTATTGTAGTCAGAAATTGGGTCATTAGTGTTTAAAAGATCTGAGCTAGATTCTAAAGACAACTTAAGTTCAGAAGAAAACAGGGACCAGTCCATTGTTTTCAGCTTGTACTTATGTGAAGTGAATGTTGATGTAGGTATTGTAACACCTAGTGAAGTGAAAATAGGAAAGTGGTCACTTCCCAATGGGTTCGAGTGAACTTTCCAGGCAGAAGACGTGTATAAGTCTGGAGAAACAAAAGTAAGGTCCAGGGAGGAGCCAGGGTTTGATGGTCGACCCACTAGAGTGGGTGAGCCATTATTTAAAAGTATGAGGTCTGTGTCAACCAGCTTCTGACATAGGTTGCGCGCATCGGGACAGACATGAGATCCGCCCCAAAGCGTGCTGTGACAATTAAAGTCACCTCCTATGAAAACTGTATCAAAACGCGTATTTTTTATAGAGTTGAAAAAAGACTTCCAGTAAGCTGGAGGAGTCTGTCTTCTCGGAATTCTATAAACTGAAACTAGTAGAATTACTCCTATGGAGGAACTAATTGACACAGCAAGTGTCTCTAGTTCATTTTCGCGATTGAATATATTTTGAATTTTAGAGTAAATTATATTTTTGCGGATGGCGATAGCCAGACCACCACCCTTGTTCACGGTTCTATCGGCCCTAATAATATTGAATTGATTAAGAGTATTAAGGTTAACGCGATTATTAGGTTTTAAAAAGGTCTCGCAAAGCAAAAGTATGTCAAATTTATTGGAAAGTTTATGGATGTCGTGGATCTTTTGAGAGATACCACGACAATTCCATTGCAATATATTTAAATTAGGGAGATTGGCCATTATTGTGAGTTTTAGGATCCAGTAGAAGGCGGAGGCTGCCTGTAATAGAAGTGAGGAGTTCTTGATTTTGTTTTACAATAGCAGGAGATGAGTTGGAGGAAATGTCGGTAACGCAGTTGTTTAACCACGTAAGAAAAGAAGAGAGAGATGTGTTGTCTGGTGACGGATGTGCAGCTGGTAAAGGTGATTGTAATGAAGAGTCTTGTGTTGTCTTAGTTAGTGCGAACCCATTGGGTAAGACGTTAGGTGATCTGCCATTGTTCCAATTGGCGGCGAAGAAGGTTGACGTTGTGTTTTTAGTGTTTTTTGGAAATCTACTTTCCTTGGATGTGGAAGAGGAAGGTGGTTGTGAAAGGTTTTTCTGAGAGTATGTTTGTGCGAATGTACGTCTTTGAGTGTTAAAGTTGCCAGTTTGTGGTGTAGAAGGATCTGGACAATCTACCAATTCAGGGTAGTCAGAGAAGTTAAAAGTGCTTGATAAGTTACCGTTTTTCCTTGGACGAAGGACTGCTTTTGCCTCATCAAAAGACATTTTATGCATTGTTGCGTAGTAACGAATTTCTTTTTGAAAGGTGAATTCCGGACATAACTTTGATGACGACTTGTGTGGGCCGTTACAGTTCACACATTTTGGAGGTCCTGACATGCGAGTGCACAAGTTCGATTCATCATGGGGAGTTGAGCTACCGCATTGATGACATCTAGCCTTGGACTTGCAGTGTTTGGCAATGTGTCCGAAACGCAAACAGTTCATGCACATACGAGGGTCAGGAACGTACGAACGAACCTGACTTGAAGCTTTAAAGATAGCTACGCGTTCCGGAACGGTAGTGCCCTGAAACGTAAGGAGAACAGTTGTAGAGGGAACGTAAGAAACAGATTTGTCTTCCTCTACTTTTCTGCGGTTGAATCTCATCGCGTTAATGACTTTGCAATCTTTGTTGCAGTGACCTACAATTTCCGCGTTCTCTAAAATTTCTTCGTTAGAAATATCTAGCCCGATGTTGTTTATTATTCCTTGACACGTGACGAAACTAGAAGGAATTATCGCAATTAAGCCTTTTGTTTTTAGAGTTGAATCAGACACGATTTGATTCGCTGTTCTACCACAATTCGTTACTACGCGAACTTTACCGCGACCGCTTGCATGAACACCATCGATTTTACCGGGGTAAAGAGCATGGAGTATCTTACCGACCGATATGTGATTAAGGTCTTTTGACGCGTCTACTGAATTGGGGTCACGCTGTAAGAAAACCGGACAGTTGTTTCTGTTCGAGTTCTCATACTTTGCAGGCTTTGGTTTAGTGTTTTTCGAGGACACATTACCGAGATTATTCGTCTGCTGTGTTTTGGGAGGGAGCACGCCACCGTCCGCACCCTGCCCATTATCACGCAAACGCTTTGAGCCCTAAGCAGATTGAATACGCGTACGGGACCAAAGCATGAGATAGAAAAAGACAGAAACAGTCTCTGTCCTTTATTATCTTATTCCCTGCTCCCGTAACCGTATTCGTTGTGCTTTGGGCTATACCTGGTCTAAATCCGTTGAAGATACCGAATTATGGCGCGATCTTGTAGATTTACAATTCTGCTTGCAAAATAGCAAACCTTCCGCTGCAGCTCTCTCAATTTCCATCTCCGAATCAGAAGGGCCCGGATCGTTGAGATTCGTTTTTGAGGACATGCCTCGGCCACGCACGCACAGCCCTGTGGCTGGCGCTAACCTAAAAGCAACCTCAGTAAAAAATAAACAAAACCTGTGAAGCAGGTAAATCAAATAAGATTTGAGACCAAATTTAAGATCTCAGCACTGGTTGAGATCAACAAAAAAGCACCGCCGAGCACTCTCAGCTCAAAAAAACGTATTAAAAACTCGTAAGCAATAGCACACGTGCGTCCAATATCGCTGTTCCTGTCTTGGTTAAAGTGTTCTGATATGAGTACGCGTGCGCGGCGCACTATTGCTATCTTCGTTGCTCCCAGAAGTAGAATGAGAGAGAAAATTATTATGGCGGTAATCGAAACGTCAATTGATATTTGAGGTTATGTTTATACATGTAAACAAGTATCGATACATCGATATATCGATAGTAATCGCGTACTGCGCATGCGTACTCATATCAGAGTTAATTCCAACACGTGAACCAAGACAGAATTTAGCACATAAAAATTAGCGAGTGCAGTCTCCTTATTATTCCTTCGTGACTACTACTACCTTGAAATGACAGTTGTTGACAGCTGAAATAATGAAATTAATAATCAATTTAAAATTACGTAAAACTTACAAAAACTACAAAGAAAAAAAAAAATATGTCTAACAATAAAAAAACTTTTAAAAAAATAAAAAGATTTACCGAAAGGTACCTTTAAAAATATGAAATTAATTCAGTTAACCTAGCAAAACAAACATGTTTAATATAATAAAAACATAATTGTGTTAATAATTTCTGTTTAAAGGAGAACATCCTAATTAAATAAAAACTCATAAACCAAAAAAAAAATCAATACCAAAAGAAGAAAAAAAACGTTTTTTAAGTCTGAACAAAACTGCTGTCACCTGCAACGTTGACGTTTCTTACTTTTGAAACACAAAGTAAATTACTTAATGCTCATTTATTAGAAATAACAGAGTATGGTGGACTTGAATTTTGTTGATATAAAAAAGAGCTAAATATTACTTTTTAATCATTTTTCCAAATTTCAAAAATAATATTTAGCACTGTTTTAAAAGAACAAAATTAAAGTTCCACCACTTTTGCCGCACTCTATTATTTCTAATAAATCAACATATTAATAATAATAATAATGCAATTATTATTATCTTTAAAAAAGATCGGGTGCAGGAAATTTCCCAAAAAGCCAAAAGGTCGAATACCCAAATGGTCGAATTTCAAAAAGTCGAATCTCCAAACGGTCGAATATCCAAATGGTCGAATATCCATTTTGTCGAATTTCCAAATGATCGAATATCTAAATTGTCGAATTTCCAAATTATCGAACATCCATTTGGTCGAATATCCATTTTGTCGAATTTCTAAATTGTCGAATTTCCAAATTGTCGAATATCTACTTTTTCGAATTTCTAAATTGTCGAATATTCAAATTGTCGAATTTCCAAATTGTCGAATATCCACTTTGTCGAATGTCCAAACTGTCGAATTTCCAAATTCTCGAATATCCATTTTATCGAATTTACAAATTGCCGAATTTCCAAATTGTCGAATATCTATTTTGTCGAATCTCTAAATTGTCGAAAGTCCATTTTGTCGAATTTCCAAATTGTCGAATATCCACTTTGTCGAATATCTATTTTGTCGAATTTCCAAATGATCGAATATCCAAATAGTCGAATTTCTAAATGTTCGAACTTTTTTTTTATGTGAGTTTCCTATCTATGAAATGCGTTGGTATAGTAGATTGGACAAGTGCGCGAAATTTAAAATCGTTATGGAAATTTTAAATTTTGCGCATTTGTCCAATCTACTTTACCAACGATACCAACGCATTTCATAGATAGGAAACTCGCATAAAAAAAAAGTTCGAACATTTGGAAATTCGAACATTTGGATATTCGATCATTTGGAAATTCGACAAAATAGATATTCGACAATTTGGATATTCGACAATTTGGAAATTCGACAATTTGGATATTCGATCATTTGGAAATTCGACAATTTGGAAATTCGACAATTTAGAGATTCGACAAAATGGATATTCGACAATTTGGATATTCGAACATTCGGAAATTCGACAAAATAGATATTCGACAATTTGGAAATTCGGCAATTTGTAAATTCGATAAAATGGATATTCAAGAATTTGGAAATTCGACAGTTTGGACATTCGACAAAGTGGATATTCGACAATTTGGAAATTCGAAAATTTGAATATTCGACAATTTAGAAATTCGAAAAAGTAGATATTCGACAATTTGGAAATTCGACAATTTAGAAATTCGACAAAATGGATATTCGACCAAATGGATGTTCGACAATTTGGAAATTCGACAATTTAGATATTCGATCATTTGGAAATTCGACAAAATGGATATTCGACCATTTGGATATTTGACCGTTTGGATATTCGACCGTTTGGAGATTCGACTTTTTGAAATTCGACCATTTGGGTATTCGACCTTTTGGGTTTTTGGGAAAATTCCTGCACCCGAAAAAGATGTCATTCACCTCTTTTGACTTTTTTTTTATTTCCTACTACAAATAAGTAAAAATAGAATCATTTCATTCTGTGTTCCAATAAATTTAAATCACCTTAATTTAAGTCATGATGTAATTGAAAAAGGCTTCAAAAGTGTCCGGGAATTTCGTATAGAATAAAAATATGGGAAGTTTGTAAAAAGTACCAGAAATTCGTTGATAAATCTTGAAAATTTTAATTTTAATATTGTGCTTTTTTATAAAATTTGAATAATTAGACAAATAGAAATGATCATACTACTATCTACAAATTTTGGAAAGGAAACAAGTAAAAAATAGTATAAAAATTTATTATCTTAAAGTAATAATAAAATTATAAAATAATAAGATAATAAAATGTATTATCTTAACCCTTAAAGTGTAACGCATGGTCACTTGTGCCCCTGCCAAATTTGAAAAATTGAAATTTGTTCACTATTTTGATTTGTTTTAACAATTGTACTGCTTAAACAAATGAACAAATCGGCAATATTATAATTAGTCCTTATACTAGGATAGTTGATGTAAGACTATGAATTTTCTAAAAAATTTTCAGAGCAATTTAAAGCACTTTTTAAAGCGCAAGGCACAAGTGACCCAGCGTTACAGCTTAAGGGTGCCAAACAACACGTTACATTTTAAGGGTTAATTTAAAAAAATTGCAAACATCGATTTACTTATATTTTAATTTATTCAAAGCTCCAGATTTCGATGTAAAAATCTGATTTTAATGTTGACGTTTTTCACTTTTAAAAGACGAAATTAATTATGTAATGTTGATTTATTAGAATTAATAGAGTGCGGCAAAAGTGGTGGAACTTTAATTTTGTTGCTTTTAAAACAGTGCTAAATATTATTTTTGAAATTTGGAAAAATGATTAAAAAGTAATATTTAGCTCTTTTTTATATCAACAAAATTCAAGTCCACCATACTCTGTTATTTCTAATAAATGAGCATTAAGTAATTTACTTTGTGTTTCAAAAGTAAGAAACGTCAACGTTACAGGTGACAGCAGTTTTGTTCAGACTTAAAAAACGTTTTTTTTCTTCTTTTGCTATTGATTTTTTTTTTGGTTTATGAGTTTTTATTTAATTAGGATGTTCTCCTTTAAACAGAAATTATTAACACAATTATGTTTTTATTATATTAAACATGTTTGTTTTGATAGGTTAACTGAATTAATTTCATATTTTAAAAGGAACCTTTCGGTAAATCTTTCTATTTTTTAAAAGTTTTTTTTATTGTTAGACATATTTTTTTTTTTCTTTGTAGTTTTTGTAAGTTTTACGTAATTTTAAATTGATTATTAATTTCATTATTTCAGCTGTCAACAACTGTCATTTCACGGTAGTAGTAGTAAACCATAGAGAAATCGACAAAGATAGATGATGATGATTATGGTTAACGTTGGCACTACTTCCTCTTGGAACTTGGCCATGACAAAGATAGAAAAAATTAACCTATTGCGCATGCGCATACGTATCGAGGAAAGCAGGCAACTAGGCACTGTTACGAGCGACTATTATCTCGCTCGATTAATTCGATATTTCTCGATTACGCAATATATCGAATTGATTCAAATAAATAATAAATTACATTTTTAATTTTAAACTAATTTTAATATTTCTTTTCTCAAAATAAAACTTTTCTAAAAATCTCAAACTAAAAGACAAGACTCCCACACAGCACCAGAAATTCCCTGAATTTCCCCTGAATATTGGTCCACATTTCCCGAATATTCGAACCTAATATTCAGGGAAGTTTCGTGGAAGCATCAAAATGTCCGCCATAAAGAATATTGGACGCTAAATTTCCCTGAAAATGTATTTCTAATTTTCAGGGAATTTCCGCATCTAATATTCCTTCAATATTCACAGTATTCGTAAATCTTCTGTACATGATGCGCATTGGTCGAACTTGGTTTCTGTGACACTTACGGCTGCGCAGTAGTTTTTAATGTTCTAGAATCCTACGGGTGCCAAATATGATATTCAATTTTTATCAATTACCAGATCAAAAAAATTTTGGAAATTTTTTTTAACTTTCCCTGAATATTCTAGGAATATTAGATGCGGAAATTCCCTGAAAATTAGAAATATATTTTCAGGGAAATTTAGCGTCCAATATTCTTTATGGCGGACATTTTGATGCTTCCACGAAACTTCCCTGAATATTAGGTTCGAATATTCGGGAAATGTGGACCAATATTCAGGGGAAATTCAGTGAATTTCTGGTGCTGTGTGGGTCCCGTTTCCTTTCAGGAATTTACACCAAGGTAGAACCGTCAGCGATTAATTCAAATAATCGCGCTGTTGCGACTTTCAGCTCGTAACAGCACAATGCCTACCTGCCTCGGTTCCGCCTTATAAAAATGGTTTCTCCACTTGCTTATGCCTACATGCCTGTCCATGCCATCAAGTGGCGCGTAGGATCTTCCGTACCAAAGTCCCATGACTGAGAAAGAAAAAGACAAAGTATATTGCTGTTCTATTTTCTCTCATTACAACGCAATGCAAAACGCAGCCATGGGATGGCACCCTGACTTCCTATCTACATGGAAGCTGATTCTGCGGTTATGCGGAAATACGCGGAACGTATAAACGCAGAATTGTGAAAGAGACAAGGACAGACAATGTTCGTAAGTGTTGCCGTCTTCTTCTCTCTCATTCCCTTTATCAAAAAGGCGCGTCAAAACGCCCAATAAAGCCAATGAGAGAGAAAAGAACGGCAACAATAACAAACATTGTCTGTCCTTGTCTCTCTCACAATTATATGTTTATATGTTCTGCGTATTTACGCATAACCGCAGAATCAGCTTCCATGTAGATAGGGGGTAAGGGTGAAATCCCATGGACGAGCAAAGCGTCGAGATTTTGCGCGTTGCAATGGAAGAGAATGAGAAAGAAGTATATCTGTGTCTTCTTCTTTCTCATTACTTTGCAAATACATGGGATTTCACCTTCAGGGCGAAGTCCCATGATTTCGTTTCAACGTCCGTTTTGTAACTAAACCATGAGTGCGAAAGTGACAAGGTACGCTCCCAGCTCGATGTCTGCCTGCCTGCGCGTGCAACCGACACGAGAGAGAAGAAGACGGAACTATATTTCCGTCTTCTTCTCTCTCATATCGGTTGCACGCGCAGGCAGGCAGACGCCGAGCTGGGAGCGTATCTACAACCGTATATCTGCATCTCTTTTGCACTCATGGTCTAGTTACAAAACGTGCGTTAACACGCAATCATAGGAGGCACGCATGCATTCTCCCCGCAAGTCATTCGGTCGACTCGACATTTGATCGAACGGCATTCGGTCAACTCGACATTTCCAAGACTGGTCATTTGCTCGACTGGACATTTCCGCGACTGGTCATTCGATCGACTCGACATTTGAACGAATAGACATTTGATCGAATGGACATTTCCGCGACTGGTCATTCGATCGACTCGACATTTCCGCGACTGGTCATTTGCTCGACTCGACATTTCCGCGACTGGTGATTTCCACGACTGGTCATTTGATCGACTCGACATTTGAACGAAGAGACATTTCCGCGACTGGTCATTTGCTCGACTCGACATTTGAACGAATGGACATTTGATCGACTCGACATTTCCGCGACTGGTCATTTCCTCGACTCGACATTTTAACGAATAGACATTTCCACGACTGGTCATTTGATCGAATGGACATTTCTGAGACTGGTCATTTGATCGACTCGACATTAGAAAGAAAGGTTTTTTTTATGTGAGTTTCCTCTCTATTTTGTAGTAGTTTGTGGTTTCTATTTCTCAAGCGTTCTTAGTGTGTATAGTGTTGAATATTTTGTCGACAGATGGAGCCAGGAGTATTATATTCAATATATTCAACACTATGCACACTAAGAACGGTTGATAAATAGAAACCACAAACTACTACAAAATAGAGAGGAAACTCACATAAAAAAAACCTTTCTTTCTAATGTCGAGTCGATCAAATGACCAGTTGTGGAAATGTCCATTCGTTTAATTGTCCATTCGATCAAATGACCAATCGATCAAATGACCAGTCTATCAAATGACCAGTCGCGGAAATGTCGAGTCGAGCAAATGACCAGTCGCGGAAATGTCCATTCGATCAAATGACAAGTCGCGGAAATGTCCATTCGATCAAATGTCAATTTGTTCAAATGTCAAGTCGATCAAATGACCAGTCGCGGAAATGTCCATTCGATCAAATGTCCATTCGTTCAAATGTCAAGTCGATCAAATGACCAGTCTCGGAAATGTCCATTCGATCAAATGACCAGTCGTGGAAATGTCTATTCGTTAAAATGTCGAGTCGAGGAAATGACCAGTCGTGGAAATGTCCATTCGATCAAATGTCCATTCATTCAAATGTCGAGTCGATCGAATGACCAGTCGCGGAAATGTCCAGTCGAGCAAATGACCAGTCTTGGAAATGTCGAGTCGACCGAATGCCTTTCGATCAAATGTCGAGTCGACCGAATGACTTGCGGGAAGAATGCATGCGTGCCGCAGTTCATAGGACTGCGCCCTGAGGATGAAGTCAAATCAATAACGATATTCAAGTTGGGTGGGGAGAAATTCAAAATTGCGGCTACCTGGATGACAGGTTTGCATTGTAGTCAATGGGACCAAGTCAGTTTTTGTACAATAACTTTTAAAAAACAAATTTTCGAACCTATGTTTATCAACAAATTATTTTTCATTTATCGAAAGCTATTTTTTAAAATAATAAAAACTCTTATAAAAATTTTACACAATTTTATTATTTTAAAAAATAGCTTTCGATAAATGAAAAATAATTTGTTAATAAACATAGGTTCAAAATTTTGTTTTTGAAAAGTTATTGTACAAAATCTGATTTCATCCCATCCCGGCAAGAAGGCTGGAATAGTAAAGAATTCGAATTTACAGAGTTGCGCCCGAAACTTCAAAAATATCTTTTCTTCTTAATGCCTGAATTTTCCTCGAATTTCATGGTCACGAAATAGAACTCGAAACCTAGCGACGTGAATTTTTCATTATTCCGAAGCGTATATCCTATACCGTAGAACGGGATTCATTTCATTCACTTTCAATTTCGAAATATTCCGTCAGATCATCTATAGGTTGGGAAAAACGAGTTCCACTAAAGGAATTCATTCAGTACATTTTGACTCCCTTTGAAATCCTTTGAGAAAAATGTTGTGAACCGAATATTTTCAATTCTTTTTGATCCAATTATTCACTAAGGGCAGTTGATAAATAACTACTTGCATGACTCCCCTCCTCAATCCGCTCGAAACCGGTTATGAGAGTGTCAAATTCCTAACCGAAAATGTGAAGGAAGACATGTGGCTCTAAATTTCCAACAAAAGGACCTACTTTTTCTTTGTATTCTGTCGCTAACGGTCAGTTTCTTTTTGACTTTCGAACAGTTAAGTTCGCGTGAATTTTAAACTTGTTTTCACAAAGTGCTTAAACTTTAATTAAAATTAAGTTTTGATAGTAAAGTTTAATAGTTGTAATATTTTCTATATGCAGTTAATTATATTTATATTCTTAATTATATACTCTAAAAAGTGCTCATGTGGGTTTTAAGTTATAAGTTTATTGATATAAACTAAACAATAGCCATAATATGTTGTTTATTATTATTACTCTGTTATTATTATGATAATTATTATTGTGTATTTATTATTGTTATTATGAATATTATTGTTACATCCGAGCGAAGGCGAGGTTATTTAAAATAATATTTAAATAAGAAAGGAATAGCAACAATCTGATCAGCTAGCAAGAGGCTAGCTTTTATATTTATTTTTATTAGGGAACGTTTTCACTAACAGATCTATGGGATCTGAGTCAATAAATAATCAAATATTTCTTACATGATGTTTATTATAGTAATTCATATTATGTGACAGGATTACAGAAAATACTCAATTTAATCTGATAATATAAGATTGTCAAAACATGAGAAAATCAATCATAACAACTCCTAATATTCATAGTTTTATAATAGACAAATAATAAGAGCTTTTACTGAATGCCAGTATTGAACAAGTGTTCGGCCGATACTGAGCCAGTATTGAAGAGAGTGATTCAAATGAACAAGGCAATGTATATGTTTTCTTATGTTATCTAAATTGATATTAAACTGTTTAAAGTTCAAATAAAAGAGGCCAATACTGGACCAGTATTAGCCAGTATTGGCTAGATCGAATTATGAATATTTTGTACTATAAGCATTCAATATAAGTAAAATGTTATTCTAGTTATAATTCGTACATAATCGTAATGCGCAGTCATTCATTCGGTCCAATCGTCATACGTAAATCAATATTCTTTTATAATTTTATGTTATTAAACAATATTCAAGTCAGTTATTAGATGCGAGATACTTACATAAGATTGTTGGGTTTTTTGGAGACAATAGGAATAGCGTAGGATCGTTGTGATAACCAAGATGTCACTCAATCGATGCCGTATCGTTGATATAAACTATAATGATGTACACTTCACCAAACGCTTTTCTTTAAAGTTATATCTCGTTGGATCACAAATTAACGAGCACGATGCTCCCTATAAAGTCTACGGTATCACTTGTGATTTTCCTAGCAATATGTGATACAAGATGCTGCTTTTAATTTCGATTCCGACGGATCACTTTACAATTAGTTCTTCACCAAGACACTTCCTTAAAAGTGCTCGACTCGGACTAATACGGCGAGGCCAATACTGCTTTAACCGGCTCACGGCAACGGCGATTATAACGCGTATGCCAATTTGTAGGCTTGGGTGTAGAAAGCAGTTCTTTCTACCGGTCTACAAATTGGGCAACACAACAGTTACATACTGTTGTTACCGCAAGTCTTACGGTGAAAACAGTATATGACGCCCGACGGGTCACTCGACGATATCGCGCTTTCAAAGCTACCGGAGTATCAGACAAATTATTCTAAGTGTCGCTTGTATTTAAAGAAAATAGCTACCCTTTCCTAGGAACAGGCGTGTCAATGATTTGAATGGTAGGAGGTAAAAAGAATATGATTTTTACCCTTTCCTAGGAACAGGCGTGTCTTTAATTCAATTGGTAGAAGATAAAATTGATGAAGCTTCAAAAAGTGCACGTGCGCTCGCACTCGCGAATGACATCGATACTCTCTTGTCTTATATTTCTTTCTGCTTTCCAGAAATGCGGTATTTAATATATTTTAAACAACTAGCCAAACTCTCATAGACTCGTCTAGACTTTGTTTTGCTTATTTAAGGAAGAATGCACGTGTGATCTTTTACAAAAGTCACGTACATTCCTCACGGTCGTAGGAACGGATAGTATCAAGTTACTAGTCGTTTCTAGACGATATTATGAGAATATGAACCTTTACATAAAACGGTAAAATCAACTAGTTTGTCAGCAACTTGCATTTTTAGACTAGAATATTCTTGAGACTAAACAATGGATTGATATCATTTGCATTTGCTAATATTGTAATTTCATCTATCTTTGCAGCTGTTAAAACATATTAAACTAATTTGGAAAATTAGTGAATAAAATGTGAAACTATATACTGCTGAGTAATTTATCTCGCAGCTGCTAAAATGTTTTCAGAAATATAAGATTTATAATGACATTAGAAAATAAAAATTTGGTTACTGGGATGTAACAGTCCTCCCTCCTTATTTTGTTCTTCGTCCCGATAGAACTCTTTATGGAAATTACATTATTTGCTAAATTATCGTTTTTGGACCATACACACTCATACTTCGTACATTCTAAATTACATAGTATATAAGATAATCGGTGTTATGACAATGTATTCTATAAAACAATTTTGAATAAGAATTAGAATCACAAAGAAGCTTCAAGCTAACAAATTTTTTTTTTTTTTTTTTTTGCTTTTGATTTACGCGTTATTATAGTGTTTCAAAGTTTTGAAATTCATGTGGTGTGCTGTAAGTCGATATGGTGTTTCCGTGTGGATCTTAGGCTTTGGACAGGCACGTTGTTGCGAGAATTCTTGAAGATGTCATCAACTTCGGTTTATTATGTAGGGTTGGTTTCGTGACGATGTCAATCAGTATAATTTGCACCATCGACAGCAGAGAGTTTTCAGTACAGACTGTGTTTCTAGACAATTTTGTTCTGGTAAGTTGAACTTGTGATTTATCAGTTAAGAAAATTGGTAGTTATTTATAAATTAATTTTTTTTTTAATTGTTTTAAACCAATTCCAGTTGTTACCAGTCACCAATGTCCAGTTTCTGTTGTTGATTCAGAAATAGACAGGATGAGACAAAAGAATTCGTTAGTTGTCACTGAACTGACATTCTTCCTGAATGTTGATGTAAGTATGTGATTTTCGGATGTGTTTTTACAACCTTTTCTTTGCCTTAAATTCTGCTTTTTAATATGCACATATACTCGTAAACACATAAGTATATACCCGCACACTAATCTATAGTGCTAGAATTTTTAAATTTTATTACTGATGTTCTTTTAATGTTATTCCAGTCGTCCTGGCCTTTCACATCACTGCTTTTGTAAGTATATTCCTGACCATTGGTTTACTTCATTGAAGCAAGCTTTAATTGGGTCCCAAAATCCATCAGCTCCTCGTCCATCCTGATCTTCACTGGATCCACTTACAGAGTGTGATACGTGTGTTTAAATGTGTATTTGTGTTTATGATTTTAAGGTGTAAGTTTACTACTTGAATTTTAAATAGCTCTCGTTATTTGTAATTAAACAACGTTACGAAGTCTTTAATAAATAAACTGAAATGTATTGTATTAATTCTTTGAAATGTTCTTTCAAATTCCAATTCTTAGTCATGATGACTTTCCCAGAATACACTATAAATGGGTTATATATAACTATAAATCGGTTTTGAGTTACTTTTAAATCGGAAACATATTAAATCTGGAAATTTTTGATTGAAAGCAAAAGCTTGATTATTAGTCTATTCACCTAATACGAATAATAATAATATTAATAATTTTCCTATGATATAGTTAAAAACTATAATTTCGATTCTAGTATATTAATCAGCTAGCATTACTAGATAGTACAATAAAATTTTAATTCAAGCTCTACTATTTTAGTTTATTATTATTATTCGATGTATTTAATAGAATTTTTATTTTATTAATTAGCGAAGCTTATATCCTGCCTTTTAATGTGGTCATGATACGATAATAATAGTCATAAATAAAAATATCGCATATCGCATTTTTTCGGCTAGAATAACAATTCAAAAGGTGCGACTTTCCAAAATGCTATTGACTCATTAATGATTATTGACAACAAAGGTTCAATAAAATCAGGAATTATCATTATCAAGAAACAAATGATATTTTATAATTTCATAGCGTCAAAAAGAATTCTTAAATTTAAGAATAATTGCAAATTATGGGGATGTAAATTTATATATATATATATATATATATATTTTAATTTCTTATAAGAGTCGATATTTACCAATAACCAAAATATTAATTAATTTCACTATTCTTCACAACATAATCAATTTAGGTAAATCAACTAATCTTTTGGAAATTATTTAATAGCATCCCGATATTTAAATAATATTATTGCAACCTGTATTTGTCAATAATTGAAATTAGTAAGTACATATTAATAATTTATGTATTAGTTATTGTTAATAATTGCTACAATAACTAACTTTCTAAGAAAGGAAAAGTATCAGGAGATCACAAGAGCAAAGGAGTTCGTTTTTCTAACATGTGATAATTGTTATTACTCATTTCTAATGCCACATTTTTTTTTTTGGTTTCCATCAACTTCTCCAATCTCTAGACGCGGAGTAATCAGTAGGACTGACCAGTAGATGCCCTGTTTAAAGAATGTTTTAAAAATTATAGAATTTGAATCAAAATTAATAATGAACTAAAGACAAGTACATTTCTATACTTCATTTTGTATAAAAAGTGTATCAAATCTTGTACTCCTAAACAACAAAATCAATTTCAGTCACACTGTATCAAATCTTTAGGATTAAAAATTAATCAAATCTTTTCGACGTAAAATTCTTATATTTTCCTATCAAAATCTTGGTATGCAAAATCTATCAATTTCTATTAAATGCGAAGTATTGATTTTGATAGAGATTCTATCCCAAAGATTTGATACAATCGTATAAAAAGTACTTGAAATTTTTGATTCAGAAAACGGATTCAAATTGATAGAAATTCTTTTCTATCAAATCCTATCAAATTTCGTAAACAGGGTGATGATATATGATATGTTTTATGGCGCTTCTCGGACACTATATTTGAGACGTGACATATGTTTTGCCGTTGTTTCTTCGTTTGTAGGCGAAGAATTTTCGTATAGTTGAAAAATGGCTGTTGAGTTTGAAAATTTTTTTTTTCTTAATTTTTGACGAGCTCCTCCCTCCTTACTTTTCAGCGTCCTCGATGAACTTTGAATTCGATTTTGGGGTATGTTCATCCTGGAAGGCGATTTTCTAATCTGGAAACATTTTTGATACTTTAGTTTTTATTTTATTAGAGTATTAATTTAGTATTGATTGCTTGAAACCATAAATCTAATCATTGATTATTATAATCTTAACAACAACAATAATTATCTTATTCTTAACAATAATAATCACTGTTGTAATATCAATAACGCCAAGAATAATAATAAGAATAATTAAAAAAAACAATAATAATAATAATGTTTATAATTGTGATAATTATTATAATGTTAATTACGGTAATAACAATCACAACCGTATTTCTAATAGCAATAGTATTTATTATTTTATTTATAATTTCAAACAATCTGTATAAATTAAAAATTTTGCGAATTTTACTAATTCATTCATGAAATGTGAGGAATATTTTTTGTCATGGAACATAATATTTGTTACTCTGTTATCCCTTTTGTTTTGCTTAAAACTATTTCTCGACAATGTTTTCTCTTTGTGGTGTTGGTGTACTTGTTTTGATTTTTATGCTATAAGTAGTGAGATTCGAAAATCTTTTAATATTAGCGATAAGAATATTAAAATGAGGTAAAATAAGTCTTCAATTTGTTTCATAGAAGAAACAGAATTTGTTGATCAAGTACGGAATAACAATTAATAAATTAAACAAGGTCGTTAAAGTTTATTTTAAAAGACAAATATAAACATAATTATTGTTTCCACAATAGTTTTACAATAACTAAACATTTAATCTTTTAACTCTTGGAAGAGATGGATGGCGGAGGAGAGGGGATAGACAAAGAAAAACCAAAAAGTTGTTCTATTGGAGCCAAAACTTGAGATAGGGGTTTACAGCCCTCTAGCAAAAATGAAGGTAATAGAAGGAGACTCCATAATTTGAAAGTGATCTTCGCCAAAGACTGGTGCGGGGTAGGGGTTCTCTATGTAAGGTCGTTGAAAAGGCTAAAAGTGGATTTTTAGGCGTTCACAGTAAAATTTGTGCGTAAAGGCCAAATCGACAAAAATTGAGCTAAGACAAAGAGGAACCGGAAACAGGAGTTAAAATTCCCATTTTGACTAGGGGGGGCAGGGGGACACGACAGATATACAAGGAATACTTGACGGAATATACAATTCGCTTGCTTTCAATTAGTGTCAACAGTAATTTCTTATTTTATTCATTTAATTATTTATTAATAATTAATCATTTTAGTTGCAATAATTAAAATTTAATATAGGTATCTTATATTTATTTTGATTAAAACATACTTAATCATTTATTTATGGTTATTTGGTTTTAAAATTATTGTTGAAATGTATTATTTAATAACTTATGTGTATAATGATATTCAATATATTTATATGAGATATAGTAAATTAACTTCATTGTTTAATTTTACTCTACAAGCTGATTATAATGGATTGCTAATTAACGTTAATGTTAAAAATAATTATCATAAGCATTATAATATACATATATCATAATTCTTGTTATGCTAAACTAAAGCATTTTTAGTTTTAATGAATATTTAAATAATGTTGCAACTTAACTAAATTCTGATAGACTAGGTGAAAATCATAGGTCAAATATAATAGTTGTTTAAAGTTGAATTATTTAATAATTGGAACAAAATATAATTAAGTTTTATAAGTAATATATGTATGCTCTGAACTGTAGGTTTTAGATAAATTAATGTAATGATTAAACGGTTATATATAGTTATTTTAATCTTAATTACTAATTTTATTATTTCTCAATAGAGTAGCATACTTATTTCATTATTAGGATGCATTATTATTAATTACGAGACAATAGTGATTTTTTTTTATAATATTGATAAATAGTTAGTATTTTAATTATTTATTTCTAATCATGTATATTTAAGCATTATTATAGAATTTATACATACTCTTTTTTATTATTGTTTTAGTTTTTTTTTTTTATTATTATATGGGATTATTATTTATATTGATACTTAATAGGGGATACTTATATAGGAGATTAATATTGATTTTATTACTTAAGTTGAGGCTTATATTATAACTTGATTAATAAAATATATTAATCATATATTACAAATAACCATAACAAAATGGTTGGTTAATTTTATTGTAAAAGTATTTTAATGATTATAGTTATTAAATTATATCTTGGACTAACATAGAAATAGTATGATTATTTAATAAAGATACTGATAATGGGCTAATTGTCTAATTGTTAAATTTCCCAAAGGAATATATACTAAAAGGATATTTTTATATTTACATTTATAAGGTATATTTTTCTCTTAACTATATGAGGTATATTTTTCTCTCTTTTGTCTTTTTCTATTTTTCTTTTGTTTTACTAATTATAATATGTGTATATTTCAATTTTTTTTAATTTAATAATTTATGTGGATCATCTAGGTCAGTAAATTTTTTCTTTTTCCACCACTGAGAAAACACTGTCGTCCCTCGGGTTCAACACTTTGCGTCTCATTGTGAAAACTTAGTTATAACACCAAAAAATGGTGCTGTAGAGTCTCCAAATCCAATTTGTGGATAACACAAATACGAACCATTGTGTCAGTCACAAACCGACCTGTAAATTTCACTAATTCATCTGTGCACCCCACAAATTTTATCCCCACATTCCACAAATTTATTTGTGTATTTCGCAAACTGAGCTATTGGTGGAAACCAAAATCTCCATTTGTAGATGGCACAAAAGTTTCTGTGGATCACACAAAAGAATTTTTTTTTTTTTTTGTGAAGATGGTCCTGACTCATCATATAAGATGTAAACATTTTTGTCTACATCATATTTGGCTTTCAATTCCTCCAGAATAGCTTTAAGAAATTCGAATTTTTGCTATACTCCCTTTTGGAAGTATAGTTCAGCTTGCCACCTCCGCTGATAGCGCAGGTGTATTGGTGTGCAGGCTAGTCATCCTAGAAACAGAATTTCTATTAGTATCTCGTGAAAGGATTAGTTGAAATAACGCAACTTTTTAATAGAGCTTTAAAATTAAATCTAGGAAGCTAGAAATAATTGAACGTTATGAAGGGTAATCAAAAAAGAATAATAACAGTTGCAAATAAATATTTGAAAATTTGAAAATATGTTTCATTCTTACGTCAGAGAATATACTGAGCATTAGTAGAATACTTAATAAATAAATAACAACAATAATAGCAATTTAATAAAATAATTTTGAAATTAACAAAAAAGTAAACATAAGTGAAGAATAGAATTTTAAAAGTTTGGTTTTACGTAGAATTGAAACGGTAAAAAGCTAAAATTTTAATAGTTTAAAGATAGTGAAAACATTGTCAAACATAATTATTAAATTAATAAGTTTAAAATTAAAATATTTATAAATAAATTGTTCGAAATTAATTGAGCTAAATTAAATCTTTAATTTTATTTATATTTAATTTTAGTAATGAAATGTTGTTCAAAATGTATAATAACGCTTTCAAAATCTTTAAAATAAAATTTCTCATTTTAATTTCCAAAATCAATGTTTTTAATTAAACCATTTTCTTTTTTATAAATTATTTAATAATTATTTTTATATTGAATTTTGAAGTTATTCATGCTTTATTTATTGAGAGAATTACATTAATAATTTTTATTTCGTACATTCTCTCATGAAATGATCGAGAAAACATCAAGATTATTATTTAATAAAAATTTTGGATTGTTATGTGTATTTGTTTACATTATAACCAATGAAACGTTTATTTAATTGTTTAAATTATTGTTCATGATAACGCATATATTTCTTTTGTTGTTGGTTAGAAAAGCACAATACTTATTCCCATGATCTACTATGCGTTTTTAATTTTCTTTTATCAGTTAAACACGAAACTTTCAAATAAATTTTATCAAAATTGTAATATGTTGCAAACATTCTTATTCTGTATACTCATGTTTTTATTAGAATTCGTTTTAAAATCTCGACATTCACTACCAGTAAAATTTTATTTCAGTTTTAAGACAGTACTGGTTCAAAACCGAGAGATGCTTTAAACTCGTTTATCTGACAGTACTAAGGTGCTAGCGCATGTCAATGTTTACTAGTGTATTAGTACTGTAATACGCCAAATGTTGAACTTTTATAGGAGAATTTTATTTTTATTTTGAAACGATATTTGTAAAATTTGCGATTTTAAAAAGCATAAAATCGAGCAATTTTTAACTCTCAAATAACTTAAACAATCGTTTTATACTAAATAAGCAATTATTGTTTAATAATAGTTTAAAATGGATTTAAAAATCAATATCATCATTGATAATTAATAATTATTTATTGGTAAATGGATAAAAACAATAAAAAAAATATTTCAATCTCCTAGGATTCGATCCCGGGACGGTCATATTGCTGGTCCGGTAGGCTGCAGCCTTGCCGCTGAGAATTGTTATCAGTTTCTCGATTGGCATATATGAGCTATAGCGCGAGCCGGCAGACTTCTTATTGCAAAGAATTCACTATATCGCTGGCCGGAAACCCCGCGGACATCCGCTCGAATGATTTAAAATTACAGATTGGTGACTCCGACGTATGGATAGAGAGATGCGTAGAAACGAGGAAAGAAAACGGAGAAATCCGCATAATAAGGAATTAGAGAGAGGAGCATGTATTCATTCTGTGCTCATGAGACTTTTCAACTAATAGAATCCAACAAATTATATTAATTAACAATCAATAGTTTTAGAACTATCAAAAATTTTGATGATTATGCTATAATTTACTCCATCTCGTGCATTTAAAGCGAAATATATAAATCACGTGCGTTTAATTAATATCAATAATTTAAAATTTTCAATTAAATTAAGCATTTATGTTTCACTTAATTCTTAAAATATTAAAAGTAAAAGAAATTTTTATTTTCTTTAAAACTGTACTTATATTTCAATCGAACTTTTAATTTATAATAATACTTATTGAAGAATAAAAAGTAAAATTGATTATTAATAGTACAAATTTCAATTATTAGTATTTTACTCAAATTTCGTATTCTTAGAATATTTAATATAAAATGTTTAATAAATTTCTTTAATTCATGAATGTCAAAAAGATTGTGAAAACTATTTTCTTCAATGAGATTTTCATCATTTTAATATTACCGTTATCAATAAAATCCGACATACATAAAGCCTTTAAAGTTACACGGAAAATTTAATGTCTAAATTTATCAGTCAATATAGGATTTAAACATAAAATATCTCTAAAAACAAAAGTAAGATGCAATTAGTTCTTAGAAATAAAATATAAATTCATATCTGATTAAAATATTAATAATATGGAGAGCACAAATTCATATGTCTAAAACGATATTAGAAATCTCTAATTTTGTGTTATGTGGAAAATTTACACTAAAAAGAAAATTTCTGATCCAGCAAATGTATCGCAGGAACATTTACAATTATTATCTTTATCCTGTTTCTGCCGCCTTGAACTCGACGAAACATTCCTTTTTGGGAAATATTTTCAAAATAACTTTTGCTACACAAAACATAAAAGGAAATCTAAATCTTGAAATATTCCAATTAAATAATTGGCATCTAAAACATTATTTTTGATCAAAGTGAATTTAAGATTGTTAAAACAACAATTTCGTTTATTTGAACTTTTACTTATTGTGTTTATACGATTATCTACTTTTTTCTGAACTTGAATATTATAAAAATAAAATAACATTTTGATGTTATACTTTGCACAATTTATTATTTTATAATATTCCATTATAAATAAAATTAAATTTATTATTAAAATTTATAGATCGAATGAGTTAATTAGAATGTAAGTGTTTTGAACTTTAAATAAGTTGGTAAAAACCCTTGGTTTAAAAGTAATCGACAAAAATAACTAATTTTGAAAGAAAATTATTAGTTCAGAGATTTAATTTAATAATATTACGCAAAATAAACATTTTTAAATATTTTATTTTTGAATAGTAAAATACGTTTCAGTATAACCTTTTTATGGGTTGAATGGTTGTCAAATAAATATATCTCTAAATTAAAGATTTCATGAAACTGGCTTTATCTAATATAAAGTTTTGCAAAATAAAAATTAACATTTAATGAAAAGTTTAATTCTAATGTTTAATTTAGATATATTTTTAATTCTTAGCAATTAAGAATTAAACCCATTTCAAGTTTCGTAATTAAAAGACAAATTCACAAATAAAATGTTAAAATATTGAATTTTGAGAATAACAATAAAAGAACTTTTATTTCAGTGTTTACTTCTTATCAATACTATTTGAGTAATTTTTATTTTTGGTTATTTAAGCAATTTTTAATACAGATTAAACATATTTCTTAAAAACAAATATGTAATCTGCCCTTTAACTCAAATAATAACCAAAAATTGAATTTCGTAGATTTTGAAATAAAAGAGCGTGTTCGTATTATCTAAGCGTAAAATTTTGCGTCCAAAGAGTTCAGGGTTCGATCCCAGCCATTCGTACAATTTTTCGTTCTATTAAATAGTTTTAGTTGTTTAGATCTAGTGAATGTTAACCATATATGCAAAATTTTGTTTAAACAAATTAAATTAACCAAAAATTTTTAAAATAAAATTTAAAAGTGACGTTTTTATTCAAAGATAAATAATACAGTTATTTACTGAAAAATTTTTGATAAAGAAATACTCTCTATACACAGATATTTCTTTTTAATTAAACAACAAAATTTATTAGAAAAGCAAATTTGACAGCGCCAGTACTTGCCAGGCACTGACACAACACTGAATTAATCCAGTACTGGCTCTACACTGACTACCAGTGCAGAACATTGCCTATATTCTAAGCAAGGGTCTGCCAACGTTACTCTCGTACTGACCCTCTGCACTGCGCCAATACTGTCAGCATTGGCGCAACACTTCGACAATTGGTTCTCTTGTTTTTCATTGAGAACTTGTGATTTTCTTGAATTTCGTCAAGAAGTTTTAGAAGAACAATGTTAATAACATTTTTTTTTAAAAAAAGCTGATTAATAACTGATTTCAGTCTCTAATTAACTTCAAAATAAAATAGCATAAAATTTGATTATCTTGTTCCATACGTATGAAATTATTATAAGAAGATTCAAAACTAATGAACTTTTAAAAGGGGTGTACATGTATAAGAAAAGCTCATGAATGAAGAAGTTGTGATGAAATAATATTGCACTTGATTAAATTATAAGTGACATATAATGCTAATATGTGCACAAATGCAACTTCAAATGAATTTTATTAACATAAGTGAAATCGTACCAAATTAGTGGTTAAATTGCACTTAGTTAACTTTTAAACATCTTTAAATATAATATTTTTACAATAACAATTCTTAGAGAAATACTTGATTATTCAGTTGACAAAAGTGAAAATCCCACTTCTGACACCAAATCAGCTGTTACATCCGAGCGAAGGCGAGGTTATTTAAAATAATATTTAAATAAGAAAGGAATAGCAACAATCTGATCAGCTAGCAAGAGGCTAGCTTTTATATTTATTTTTATTAGGGAACGTTTTCACTAACAGATCTATGGGATCTGAGTCAATAAATAATCAAATATTTCTTACATGATGTTTATTATAGTAATTCATATTATGTGACAGGATTACAGAAAATACTCAATTTAATCTGATAATATAAGATTGTCAAAACATGAGAAAATCAATCATAACAACTCCTAATATTCATAGTTTTATAATAGACAAATAATAAGAGCTTTTACTGAATGCCAGTATTGAACAAGTGTTCGGCCGATACTGAGCCAGTATTGAAGAGAGTGATTCAAATGAACAAGGCAATGTATATGTTTTCTTATGTTATCTAAATTGATATTAAACTGTTTAAAGTTCAAATAAAAGAGGCCAATACTGGACCAGTATTAGCCAGTATTGGCTAGATCGAATTATGAATATTTTGTACTATAAGCATTCAATATAAGTAAAATGTTATTCTAGTTATAATTCGTACATAATCGTAATGCGCAGTCATTCATTCGGTCCAATCGTCATACGTAAATCAATATTCTTTTATAATTTTATGTTATTAAACAATATTCAAGTCAGTTATTAGATGCGAGATACTTACATAAGATTGTTGGGTTTTTTGGAGACAATAGGAATAGCGTAGGATCGTTGTGATAACCAAGATGTCACTCAATCGATGCCGTATCGTTGATATAAACTATAATGATGTACACTTCACCAAACGCTTTTCTTTAAAGTTATATCTCGTTGGATCACAAATTAACGAGCACGATGCTCCCTATAAAGTCTACGGTATCACTTGTGATTTTCCTAGCAATATGTGATACAAGATGCTGCTTTTAATTTCGATTCCGACGGATCACTTTACAATTAGTTCTTCACCAAGACACTTCCTTAAAAGTGCTCGACTCGGACTAATACGGCGAGGCCAATACTGCTTTAACCGGCTCACGGCAACGGCGATTATAACGCGTATGCCAATTTGTAGGCTTGGGTGTAGAAAGCAGTTCTTTCTACCGGTCTACAAATTGGGCAACACAACAGTTACATACTGTTGTTACCGCAAGTCTTACGGTGAAAACAGTATATGACGCCCGACGGGTCACTCGACGATATCGCGCTTTCAAAGCTACCGGAGTATCAGACAAATTATTCTAAGTGTCGCTTGTATTTAAAGAAAATAGCTACCCTTTCCTAGGAACAGGCGTGTCAATGATTTGAATGGTAGGAGGTAAAAAGAATATGATTTTTACCCTTTCCTAGGAACAGGCGTGTCTTTAATTCAATTGGTAGAAGATAAAATTGATGAAGCTTCAAAAAGTGCACGTGCGCTCGCACTCGCGAATGACATCGATACTCTCTTGTCTTATATTTCTTTCTGCTTTCCAGAAATGCGGTATTTAATATATTTTAAACAACTAGCCAAACTCTCATAGACTCGTCTAGACTTTGTTTTGCTTATTTAAGGAAGAATGCACGTGTGATCTTTTACAAAAGTCACGTACATTCCTCACGGTCGTAGGAACGGATAGTATCAAGTTACTAGTCGTTTCTAGACGATATTATGAGAATATGAACCTTTACATAAAACGGTAAAATCAACTAGTTTGTCAGCAACTTGCATTTTTAGACTAGAATATTCTTGAGACTAAACAATGGATTGATATCATTTGCATTTGCTAATATTGTAATTTCATCTATCTTTGCAGCTGTTAAAACATATTAAACTAATTTGGAAAATTAGTGAATAAAATGTGAAACTATATACTGCTGAGTAATTTATCTCGCAGCTGCTAAAATGTTTTCAGAAATATAAGATTTATAATGACATTAGAAAATAAAAATTTGGTTACTGGGATGTAACAATTATATCATCATCATTATTATTATTATTATTATTAATAAATCCTATATTTTATATTTCATAATAGCTACACATGTTTTAAAAGCTACACATTCAAATTGATTATTGTCAAAATGAAGTTTTTTAAATAACTTATTTTATTTCTAATTATAAGTAATATACTATTGTCATATTGTGTCAAACTATTATTATTATTATTATATTATTATTATTATTCTTATTGTATAAACAAGCATTTTATAACATATATATTCATTAAGAAAATGGAAAATACAGATATACTTTTTAGTCTGCTAAAAAAACTATTTATTACTGAGAATTTTTAATTAACATTCAATTCCGCTTTAAAAAAGTTCTTACTGTATATATGACCTTAAAGGAATTCAGCTTGAACCACTTCTTTTTCTTTGTTAGGAATTAAAATGTCACCGAAGGTTTGATGAATTCCTCTAAATACCGTTTTAGGTTACTCCTAAAATTGACTAAAAGGAATAAAAGTTTAGTATCATTTGTTCCGCTACGCGAGTGGAAAAAAAGAGGGAAATTCAGGCACTAAGTGGAATTCATTTTTTCAATTCTTTACTGTTCCAGCCTTCTTGCCGGGATTGACTGCAATGCAAACCTGTCATCCAGGTAGCCGCCATTTTGACATGACAGCGTGAAAGCGTAAAACCTTGCTCCAATCAGAACGCTCAATTAAAATAACTTACATTCACTGAGAAAATAAGTTGACTAAATATAACAATTTTTTGATTAAATTTAGCAGAGTGAGGTTGTTAATATAGCACCTGCAAAGCTCTTTGTTTATTATTAGCGGATTAAATGCTACTGTTAACCTTGAAGTTTGGTTGTGATCGCCGGTATCTTGTGTGTTTTGTTCAGAGTCTCTTAACCTAGAAATTGGCTAGAGGCTTATTTTTTCAGTGTTATAGAACATACTCTTATTGGTTGAACGCTTTCCGTTTTCTGCTTTGACGCTGTCAAGGGACAGGACCTTGAGGGTGAAGTCTCATACGAAGGATTAGGGTATCAGTGGATTAGAATAGACTAATCAGAAAATACTTTCCAATGTGACCAATTATCTGATTGGTCTATTCTAATCACTGATGCCCTAGTCCTTCGTAAGTCTAAAGGTACGCTCCCAGCTCGATGTCTGCCTGCCTGCGCGTGCAACCGACACGAGAGAGAAGAAGACGGAACTATGTTTCCGTCTTCTTCTCTCTCATGTTGGTTGCACGCGCAGGCAGGCAGACGCCGAGCTGGGAGCGTATCTTCATACGAAGGATTAGGGTATCAGTGGATTAGAATAGACCAATCAGAAAATACTTTCCAATGTGACCAATTATTAGTGATGCATTTGAGCGACACGATCCGAGAAACGAGCGACATTTTTTGTTTTTCATAAAATTGACAGACGAGCGATCAATTTGTTTAGTCTCGGTAAAGCGAACATCTCGGATAGTCGAACGATCATTCCGAGCATCTCGTTTTTACCATAAAATTAGGCGTGAAGTTGTAGTCAATTAAAAAATAATGACATTCAAATAAAAAATTCAAGATTTATATGAAACTTTTAAAACTTTCCGAAATGCAAAAATGAAAGAGGTTCAATTCAGACAGGCTATGTATGTTGAAGTCAAAGAATCATTCCCCATTGAAATATATGTTATTTTTCAGACAATTTTAGACGACACTTATTTTCCTGTTTTAGTGAAAACAAATTTTTAACGAAGTTATGCGGATTTGAATTTTTTAAGTTGAAAGTGAGATTACAAGAAAATAACGTTAAAATTGTTTAAAGTTTTTATATCTTTTTTACTATTGTATATATTAAAATGATCCTTCCTGTATCTAATTAGGGCTTTTATGTTCTTTTAAATTCCATAAGGAAATTTAAAATATTTTCAAATTTAAGAAAACTGCGGCATTTTTTCGAAAAAAATAAAAATCAAATTTTCTGAAAATCCCCCACTGTTTTTTTCTCTCGATTTTTTTGCTACTTTCTGGAAGTAAAACGATTATTTTCTATAAGAATTTATTAGAGTCCCGTGTCTTAGAGAAGAATAAAAAAAAATTTTCTTTTTAAGAAAATAAGTTCTTTTAAACCCTGTTTTAGATATTACAACAAAAGTCCAAATAGAAAAAATGTTCCTCTTAAGAAGTGGAGTAAAAAAGTCTTATAGCTTTTATCTCTAACTTGCGAATCTTTCGAATTATTAATTATAACACGAAATAAATACATAAATTTTGCATTTTTGCAAGTAGAACAAAGTTTCAATATATCACTGAAATGCAATAAATGTTAAATGTGTAAAAACTGACGAATTCTATATAAAATTAATTTAACAAATAATGGTTTCTTAAAAATTTGAAATTAGAAAGTGTTTCTTTAGATTTTTTAATTTAAATTCCAATTAATTTGCATATTTATTAATCGTTGTTTTATTTTTCTACAAAACAAATTATAAAATAATTATTGAGTAACTCTTATTTTATAATTTGTAATACATAACATAAATGTTTCTGAAAAATAACATATTTCAATGGGAAATGATTCCCTGACTTGAACATACATAGCCTGTCTGAATTGAAATGGAAACAACCAAGGCATCCTTTTTTTATTATTATATAATGATTTAATTTCTTTCTCTGTAATGTCTATTTAAATTCAGTAAAAATTTAGGTGTGTGAATGACTTTTTAAAAATTTTGCACATCATTTCTTTAATTTTAAAAATTATTCTTCACTGAGAGAAATAGATACTACGGGATACCATCTAGATGGTACCAGATACCATATCTGATCTTAAATATACGGACAAGAATATAGATGGTACGAGATAGCATCTGTATGGTACGGGTTAGCATCTGATAGCATCTGGATGGTACGATGTAGCATCTAGATGGTACGGTGTAGTATCTCTGATGGTAGAGTGTAACATAACCTCTCTACCATCAAAGATAGTAAAGTTCTTACCATCTATTTCTCTCAGTGTTCTATTTAATGAAAAAAATATATATTTTTGATTTTTTACTTTGAAGTAACACGCAATTAATTTAAGTTCAAGAAATAAAAATTTTATGTAAATTAATAGTTATTCTGAAATAGAAAATTGTTTATTTTAAAAACGTAAATAAGGGTGTGATAATTAGGTTATAATGGCTTCTTCGGTACATATTTCAAACTAATGTAAATTAATAAATATATAGGCTTAAATAAAATGTTTCTAAACAAAGTATTAATATGTGTTTTATTGATTCATTCAGATTAATTCTTTCTGATTAAAAATAATAATAATAATAATAAGAACAAGAACAAGAACAAGAAAATTAGATTTAAAATTGATCATTAAAACTGCCATATTTCAACATAACTACTTTTTTCCGAAAGCATTTAAGAAGCTCAAACTTGGCACATATGTATTTAAGTTTGTACAAAATAGACATTATATTGAAATTTCAGGAGGGTAATTTGTTTAATTTCTAAAATATTGAAGTTTGAAATTTATTACAAAAGGAGTTATTTTTTTAAATTTAGATATATTCAGAAGTTCGTTAGTTTAGCAATTGTCGACTAAAAGCGATTTTATTTAAATTTAAAATCTTAATAATTATTACTTTCTAAGAAATTATAAAAAAATAAAAATATTACTTAAATAAATAATGTATTTCTTTTATAATTATTTAGAAATGAATATTAATTAAGATTTTAAATTTAAATGAAATCGCTTTTAGTTGATAATTGCTAAACTAACCAACTTCAGAGTAAATCTAAATTCTTAAAAAATAACCCCTTTTGTAATCAATTTCAAACTTTAATATTTTAGAAATTAAACAAATTAGCCTCCTGAAATTTCAATATAATGTCTGTTTTGTACAAACCTTAATATGTGCCAAGTTTGAGCTTCTTAAAAGACTTCAGAAAAAGTCAGAAAGTCAGTGAAATCATCCATCGTGTTTTCATATTTTCATTTGACAGCTGACCCTAATAGCACCGACTGTGCCGGGAACGTTCCTGGAATGGTCCGCCGGTCCCTGGGGTACGTTCACATGGACCGTTCCAATATACCTGACAAATACGTTCCGGATTTCACTAGGCTAGGAACGTTCCGCGGAACGTTCCTGGAATGTTCCGAGGAACTTTAAATACACATTGAAAAATAATTAATGTTAATATCTTGCGCAGTAGTTTTCTATCGCACCTAGAGCTGCGCAGTTGATTTTAGTGACCACTGTTCTATAGAAGCAATCATATTAAAAACATTAAATAATATTAATAAAAAAATTTTCAGCTTTTTCCGCATACTTTTTCCGCAACCCGTTCTGCGATTTTTTGAATGTGTATTCAAAGTTCCTCGGAACATTCCATGAACGTTCCGCGGGAACGTTCCTAGCCTAGTGAAATCCGGAACGGATTTGTCAGGTATATTGGAGCGGTCTAAGGGAACGTACCCAAGGGGCCAGCAGCCCATTCCAGGAACGTTCCCGGCCTAGTCGGTGCTATTAGGGGATGATTCTGAAATTATCGTCTGATCGCTCGAAATCGATCGAAAATTGAGACGAAACGATCCGGGAAAAGACAATTGAGAATCCGAGATGATCGCCCTGAACATAATCAGTAAATTCGAACGACATCGAGCGAAAAAAAAATTTTCTCGTATCGTCGTGCATCACTACCAATTATCTGATTGGTCTATTCTAATCACTGATGCCCTAGTCCTTCGTAAGAGACTTCACCCTAACGCACAATGAATCGTAATATATTTACGTCTGTAATATACGTCATTTACCACCTCTCAACAGAAAATGCATTGTGTATCAAATTCAGGACGCAATATACGTCAAAAACCCCACGTAATTTACGTGAGGTATGTTACGTGCAGAACCCAGATTAAACACTGCTGTTCATAAAGATGTCTTTCCAGTTCATTGTTCGTTTATTGTTCGAACAATAATCCGGAAGGACATCATATATGAAACGCAGTGTACACTATGTCCGACATAGTAAAGTTACAAGCGGTGTGTAATCTAACATAATCTGTAAGTTATTTTACAACTGAATGTAAAAATACAAGCGTTATGTTCCTTACAATAAAAAGAAAAAATTAAACGAAAAATAAGTCAGCAGCTGGAACTGATAACGGGATCTTAAACTTGAAAATCCGACACACTGACCACTGCTCCATGGAAATACTTATCATAATTTTGTTTTATTCTAATAAGTAGATAAATATAGATCAAATCGCGTATAAAATGAAAACAAATTCTGATATTATGCACAAATAATACTTATTAAACTAGTGTTTGTAATTGATAAAATAGTTTATCATTTATCATTAGTTTTAATACAGAATTTTAAAATCTCTTGTTATAACTTACAAATAGTCTACATTATTTACATGCGTTGTGTTAGGGTTAAATCCCATGTAAGCAGAAAGCGTAAAACCGAGAGCAGAAATCATGAGAGTGAGAGAGACAGTGATATCTACCACACAAATTCTATAAACCCCCTCATTACAAAATTTTATGTATAATAATAAAACATTTCAAAATGTTGTTATTCATGAAAATTTTATATTTAACATTATAATTATAATTTACAAGAGAAGTAATATTTCAAAATCTTTAACGTGAGCCTTTCACAAACTCTTCGTTAGGATCTCCTTAGAAATTTCATTTCCCTGGTAGACGTTCCACATCTGGCACTGGTAGTATCGAAATTCCGATACGATACCGATATGAGACTACTTTTCCGATACTAAACCGATCCGAGACAAAACCGATACTTTGTCTCAGAAACCGAGACCGATACGATATTTTTCCGTGACTTTCCGATACGATACCGAGAAAATATCGTATCGGACGGCATCACTAAGGCCTAAGCAGATAGAAATACGGTTACGGGACCAGAGCATGAGACAGAAAAGGACAGAAACAGTCTCTGTCCTTTATTACCTCATGCCCTGCTCCCGTAACAGTATTCGTTGTGCTTTGGGCTTTACATGTTTTAATACACTGTTTTTTTTTAGAGTGTGTATTTAACGTAGAAAACCTCGAGTTTTCTACATTTACCCCCTGATCGTAAGAATGAGAGGAAGCAGGACAGACATATATCTCTGTCCTACTTCCTCTCATTCTTAAGGTACGCTCCCAGCTCGACGTCGGCCTGCCTGCGCGTGCAACCGATACGAGAGAGAAAAAGACAGAACTATATTTCCGTATTCTTTTCTCTCATGTCGGTTGCACGCGCAAGCAGGCAGACGCCGAGCTGGGAGCGTACACCTAGGTGCATAAATGCCTTACCCCCAACTAGTTGTCCCTGCGCATGAGAATACGTGAGTAAGAGAGAGAGGTTGGGGGTAAGGCATTTATGCACCTAGGTGTACCTTTACGATTCAGGATTAGCGATTACGATTCACTGTGCGTTAGGGAGACGCATGAATTCTTCCCGGATGTCTTTTGAACGAGTGGACATTTGATCGAATGGCATTCTAACGACTGGACATTTGAACGAGTGGACATTTGAACGAATTGACATTTCAACAAGTTGACTTTTCGACGAGTGGTCATTCTAACGAGAGGACATTTTGAAGAGTGGACACTTAAACGAGTTGTCATTCTGCCGAGTGGTCATTCTAACGAGTGGACATTTGAACGAGTTGACATTTAATCGAGTTGTCATTCTGCCGATTAGACATTTCGACGAGTGGTCATTTTAACGAATGGACATTTTAACGAGTTGACATTTCGACGAGTGGACATTTGAACGAGTTGACATTTGAACGAGTTGTCATTCTGACGAGTGGACATTTCGACGAGTGGTCATTTGAACGAATTGACATTTTAACGAGTTGACATTTCGACGAGTGGACATTTCGACGAGTAGTCATTTGAACGAGTGGACATTTGAACGAGTGAATATTTGAACGAGAGGACATTCGGACGAATGGGCATTTTAACGAATGGACATTTGAACAAGTGGACTTTCTGACGAATTGTTTTTTTCATGTGAGTTTACTCTCTATTTTGTAGTAGTTTGTGGTTTCTATTTATCATGAGTAGCCTAAAGGTACGCTCCCAGCTCGACGTCGGCCTGCCTGCGCGTGCAACCGATACGAGAGAGAAAAAGACAGAACTATATTTCCGTCTTCTTTTCTCTCATGTCGGTTGCACGCGCAAGCAGGCAGACGCCGAGCTGGGAGCGTACCTTAAAGCACAACGAATCGTAATCGCTAATCCTTAATCGTAAGAATGAGAGGAAGCAGGACAGAGATATATGTCTGTCCTACTTCCTCTCATTCTTACGATTAAGGATTAGCGATTACGATTCATTGTGCGTTAGGCAAGTTCTAAAGGTACTGGCACATGTGGGAGAACAGAAGAATAGTGGAATAGAATAAACCAATCAGGAAATGCTTTCCAATGTAACCAATTATCTGATTCGGCTATTCTATTCCTCTAGTCTCCCACATCTGCCTGTACCCTAAAGGTACGCTCCCAGCTCGGCGTCTGCCTGCCTGCGCGTGCAACCGACATGAGAGAAAAGAAGACGGAAATATAGTTCTGTCTTTTTCTCTCTCATATCGGTTGCACGCGCAGGCAGGCAGACGCCGAGCTGGGAGCGTACCTTTAGTGTTCACAGTGTTGAATATTTTGTCGACAGGTGGAGCCTATACAAAAATTACATCACTTTCATCACGAGCAGAATGAAATTAAAACAGTTATTCACCTTCCGGTTAAATTTCAATACTTCTGGCTCCACGTGTCGACAAAATTCAACACTATAAGGGCTTAAGCAGATAGAAATACGGTTACGAGACCAGAACATGAGACAGAAAAGGACAGAAACAGTTTCTGTCCTTTATTATCTCATGCTCTGCTCCCGTAACCGTATTCGTTGTGCTTTGGGCTTCAACAGTTAAAACAGATGATAAATAGAAACCACAAACTACTACAAAATAGAGAGTAAACTCACATGAAAAAAACAATTCGTCAGAAAGTCCACTTGTTCAATTGTCCATTCGTTAAAATGCCTATTCGTCCGAATGTCCTCTCGTTCAAATGTCCACTCGTCGAAATGTCAACTCGTTAAAATGTCCATTCGTTAAAATGACTACTCGTCGAATTGTCCAATCGGCAGAATGACAACTCGTTTAAATAGCCTAACGCACAATGAATCGTAATCGCTAATCCTTAATCGTAAGAATGAGAGGAAGTAGGACAGAGATATATGCTTCCTCTCATTATTACGATTAAGGATTAGCGATTACGATTCATTGTGCTTTAGGCTAATGTCAACTCGTTAGAATGACCACTCGACAGAATGACAACTCGTTCAAATGTCCACTCTTCAGAATGACCACTCGTCGAAATGTCAACTCGTTCAAATGTCCACTCGTCAGAATGACAACTCGTTCAAATGTCCACTCGGCAGAATGACAACACCTTCAAATGTCCATTCGTCGAAATGTCAACTCGTTCAAATGTCCACTCGTTAGAATGCCATTCGATCAAATGTCCACTCGTTCAAATGACATCCGGGAAGAATTCATGCGTCTCGCGTTAGGCCATTAAGGTACGGGCACACCTCGCGGACTACAGGAGTTGCCTATGGCAACCGTAAAATAGTAAGAAAGACAGAATATTCTCTGACTTTCTTACTCTTACACGGTTGCCATAGGCAACTCCTATGGTCCGTGAGGTGTGCCCCAGAGATGCCAGAGACCGTCCGTATGCACATCTGCGCATGCCCCTGATAACATTTTTGATTGGTGGAACGTCTTTGGACAAATATTTTAAACAAATCCACCAATCAAAAATGTTTTAAGAGGCATGCGCAGTTGCAAATGCGGACGGTCTCTGGCATCCCTGGTGTGCCCGTACCTTTAGGCAGGGTTGTGTACGTAACATACCAGAGGTACACCTAGGTGCATAAATGCCTTACCCCGGACCTCTCTTTCTTTCTCACGTATTCTCACGGGCAGGGACAACCAGTTGGGGGTAAGGCATTAATGCACCTAGGTGTATGTTACATAGTTTGTTACTGTATGTTACCTAGCTAAGTTACCTACCAAATTTGTTACATAATGCATTTTTTTGGCGGGTCGGGGGGGGGGGGTAAGGGTGCCGTCCTATGCTAGGGATTAATGGATTAGGGATTAGAATAGACCAATCAGATAATTGGTCACATTGGAAAGCATTTTCTGATTGGTCTATTCTAATCCCTGATCCATTAATTCCTAGCATGAGACGGTACCCTAACATACCTAAAACAGGTATGTTACTTGAAGTAACATACCGGTAACATACGTAGAAAACCTCGAGTGACGCGTCATTACCCAACCCTGCCTTTAGGGATTACGATTCATTATGCGTTAGGCTAAAGAAAAACATAAGTTTTTACATCTGGTTGATCAATTGTCACTTTTATTGCAACTTGAGAACTTGACAAGCAAAATATTTTGTATTTTTAGTTAGTTAACAGTTGCAGAAATAAATAAATTGATGTAATAATAAGTTATTAATTGGTTACAATTGATATTTGTGATGTGCTAACATTTTCTACTTCTTTTAAGTATAAGCTAAATGATGGTTGACTGATAACATATATTCAATGAGTTGCAGTGACAGGGAAGAAAATAACATTAATAGTTTTAAAACAATGAATTGTGAATAGTCCAATTAAGAAACAATCTTATAAATAGTTATCATTTATATCCAGTTTTTATACTGTGATATGTTGTTTTAAATTTACTACTTAAATTGTTTCTCATGTCAGTTCCTAATAATTTATTGTTCTCTTTTTTATTCTTTAATATCTGGATTATTGACTCGAAAAATATCTTACCAGTGGTTAATTTGTCTGAGCTGAAACGCAAAAAATGGTAAGTCTTTGAACGTATCAGAGAACGTCATAATACTCTCATCTACTTTGGGATGTTAAACACTATTGCAGATTAACATGTGTTCATTTGAATTATCAGTTTATATTCATTAGAACAGAATTAATTTTACGAATTTTAATGTATATCCACACCGTAATTCAAATGTATTAGAGTATATTTTAGTATCGATTAAAACTCTCTGTCTGCTTTGCAGCAAGAACATATTTTTTAGACAGTTTTCACTTTAAAAAGTGTATTTGTATTTAAAAAGTATTTAACGATTTGAGGAAATTACTTAATTTCATCAACTTTTAGGTATTGTTCATAATTTTTATTTTGTCTGTTGTTAAAAATTCACGAATTTAAATAATAAACTCTTTGTGGGTGTAGAAGACTTTAATTAAATTTAATAACAAATTTAAAATTAATAATTGTGTCTTATCTAAATACAATTTTTTTAACACATGTAAAAAATACAAAGTTTTTTAAATTTCTCCAAAGGTAAATATAAGATAAAATGTTGTAGATTAATTTGAATGACTCAGTAATTAGTATGTTATCAATTTAACAAAATGTGGATAAAAAGAGTCAATTTTGCAGGTTTGAATTTATCGACTCTATTTTCTCACTTTTAAGAAATGATTGAATCTCGTATATAGATGATTTTAATGTGTAGCTTTTTGTTGGAGAAATGTAAATTTTATTTACTTCTTGCAATTTACACACAAACGTAGTATGCACGAATGCATTATATTACGTAATAAGTTTGAATACAATGTTTAAGATTAATTTCTTTTTTTATGCACAGATATTGACGTGCATAATTAAATATTTTGTAAATACTTTTAAAATCAAACAAAATTAAAGTTGATAATCAATTAGTTGAAAACTACTTACTATTGTTTTTAAAAATATGAAATTAGTTGTTCATGAAGTTTTTTCAAAAAATGTACTTTGCAATATTGCTCAAATATAAATTGGATTCTGAAAACAATATGTTGACTGATTATATTGATATATATATATATTTATTTTGAATTTTATATTATATAAAACATTAATGTATTTCCAGTATGTCCACAATGTCTGTATATCAGTAAAGTCAGTAAAATGTCAGGGAAAAACTTTTTTGTCAGTAAAGTCAGGGAAATTTTAGGGACATTTAGGCATGTATGACGAAATATAATTATATTTGTGATACTCGTAAAAAAATTTTAATGTCGATTACTTTAATTTTTGATTTAGGCCGTTCGGCAGATATTTAACACTTTTTAAATATTTTAATCACTCATAACCTGTAATAAGGCATTTCCACAAAAAATCGGACATCCTGTACGTAGCGTCACGTTGATTAAATTAGTATCTTTTTTAAATTATTATAGAAGTATTTAAGAACATGTTGAGCTAAATTTTTATTTATTTTTTTATTTATTTTTTCGTAGAAATGCCTAATAACTTTTCGTATTTCTATACGCTAGTAAGTGCTTCATTTTCATAAGTGAGACATTCAAAATTAAATAAATATAAACATGTAAATAAATAACTTTATTTATTTCTTTGATTGTGTATCATTTTTAAACCAGATCAGCACGATGCCATGGAGAAGTTTCCATTGAAGGGTACTTCATCATCAACATTAGTCAGCAATCCTGTACTAGGGACTTATCACTCTGTTGATGCTCAGGTAGTCATAAGTTTCATCCTTAGTTTACATTTATTTAAATTTCACTTTTTAACAATTATTATTACTACTACTTACTTCCTTTTCATTCCTTATTTTTTATGTTTTGCCTTTTTTGCAGTAGAGATCATTCATTCATTTATTTAAATAAATTTATAACAAACTGACGAATATTTCTGTTTTAAGTGCTTATAAAAAATTTTATGGTGCTATGTACTAAAAATAACTATATTGTTTTATATCTCCCGAGCGGCTGATATCGTAATATGCTAATAATTGAATGTCATCTTATAAATTAACAACAACAAAAACAAAAAGACATTAATCTCACATTGATCTTACACTACATATGAAAACTTTAAAAATTAATATATTAATCTTTCATATAGGTCTGCATAATATTATTATTACATTATATTTTAATGTAAGTATACAAATTTAGTAAGAGATTTTTTTTAGAATGGTAATGGCATAAATAATGGTAACTCGGATAATGCACGTCTAAGAAGTGGGGCTACAAGTCATATTGTAAGTCAGAGTAGTGATGAAGATATGCTGGTGGTTAATCAACAGTCGGTTTCTCATAAATCGGGAAACAATGCTTATCTAGAGCGTAGTCTTCGACTCGATGACGCATCATCTCATTGTAAGTAAATGTATTACATTGGTTTATGCATTTTATTTTCAATTATTTTAATATTCTTAGATTCTGATTAATTATGTACTTACTTATTAATTTTCAATAAACAAATTCGCGATAGTCAGTATTTTTAGATAATTTTTATTTGAAATTAGTTTCAGCCGATTCTGATGACATTCCTGGAATCGGTCAATATGATGATTTTCATACAATTGATTGGCAAAGAGATATTGCGAGGGATAGAATGCGACATCGATACATCTTGAAAAAGAAGCACGACTCTATTTGGGATTTAATCAAAGGAGCACATGACGCCTGGTCAGGATGGCTCTGTGTCTTATTTGTTGGTCTTTTCACTGGAGTGGCAGCTGGTGTTATAGATATAGGCGCCTCCTGGATGACAGATCTAAAATTCGGAATTTGTCCAGAAGCTTTTTGGCTAAACAAAGAACAATGTTGCTGGAGTTACAATGAGACAAATTTCGATGGAGAAAATTGCTCACAGGTGATGATAAAAATTAAGATTTATTTACAGTTTTGTCAGAGCAAAGGCAAAAATCTGCCAACAACTCAAAAATGAACCAATTTTAATGTTATTTTTTTTAAAATACTCATAAATGTTTGTACTATAACGCTTAAGTACTAAAAATTCAAGACTTTTATTATTAACTAAAAAAATGGTAATAACTTTTAAAAATGTAAATAATTATTTTTTGAGAAAGAGATTTCAAAGTTTTTCGATACCAGAAACTTTATATACATTAAAATAAATTATATATTTTATACACAAAAATATCGAAACTATTTTTAAATAGTTGTAGTTACTAACCAACAATGTTAATTTGTTTAAACAATCTTAGTTAAACAAATAAATAACTTCAAAAGCTTTCCTTACTTAGATTTCTTTTCTTTTTTGAAATTAATCAATTGATTAATTACTAATAACATTAAGAAATCTTTTGAGGATATTAATTTGTTAACTAAAATTGTTTAAAAGATTTAAAAATAGTTGATAAGTATTCAAAACTACCATAAAATTCTATGCCAATTATAATCAATTAATTTTACAAAAGAAACAAAAGTAATAAAAATTTTCCAAGTTATTTACTTGTTAACTAAGATCGTTCAAACAATTCAAAAATTGTTTGTAAACATTCTAAATCGTATTAGGACTTTAGACCAATAGTGATGAATTAATTTTACTAAAGAAACGAATTATAAGTAATGAAAACTTTTGAAGTTATTTGATTAACTAAGATTGTTTAAACAATTTAAAAATTGTTTGTAACTGCATTCTAAACTAGGGGAAAGTCAGATAGCCCCGGACAGCGGGTAGTCCCGGACGCTATTGATTTCACGTATAATACTGCATTTTTATAATTGAAACAAATTACAAACTGCATATAATTAACTTCAACTTACATTTTTTAATATAGTAATTCATTTTTTCATTTCTTCTTTGTAAAAATAAGTAATTTCTAAATTTAACCTTAAATTATCTAGGCAAGTTAACAAACGTGTATCGTATCAAACGTCATATAAAAATTATATTATATTTGGACTTTCCGTTTCTATTGATTAGACGTTTTAATTTATTTCGTTAAATTAGTTTACGGTCATTATTTAAGACACAGTTTATTTGCACTTTATGAAATTAATCATTTAATGTGTTTATTTTATGATAAAAGTCATTTGAAAGCTAGACAGAGGTCATGTCTTTGTTATAAGATGATTTAATTAATATTTCAAAAATGTTAAACAAATTTATTAACCAAAAGGCTTAGGTGTCCGGGGCTGCCCGACTTTCCCCTATATTATAACTCTAGGCCAATAGTAATTAATTTCACAAAAGCAACGAAATTAAGTAAGGAAAGCTTTTGAACTTATTTATTTGTTTAGCTAGATTGTTTAAACAAATTAAAACTGTAGTTTAGTAACTAGAACTATTCTAAAATAGTTTAAATAAGTTTTATGTATGAAATATATAATTTACTTTGGTGTATGTAAAGTTTCTTATATCGAAATACCTTGAAATCGCTTTCTTAAAAAATAATTTAAAAGTCTTGATTTTTTAGTACTTAAGAGTTATAGTAGAAACATTTATGAGTATTTAAAGAAAATAACATTAAAATTGGTTCATTTTTGAGTTGTTGCCAGATTTATGCCTTTTCTCTGTCAAAATATTTTTGTCAGGGGATTTCGTTGTAAAGTCAGTAAAATGTCAGGGAAATTGATAAACTGAATCTAGTGGCCACCCTGATTAACTTAAATATGTTAATGGGGCATTCTATTTTTAAACGACCACCTTCTGAAACAATTGCCAATTTTTGAAAATTTGAGACAATTTATAAATAATTATTTCTTCTGCTTACTAAGGCCAAATTACTTTTGTAATTGAAGATAATAATTATTTAAAAGAGAAAATTCTAAATTTTACAATCATAAAAATAATTTTGTTCAAACATGTAATTTATATACAAAATGAAGTTTGAAAGTTAACCTTTCAAATATCTCAAAACACGTTGTTACAAATTTTTTAAAAATATAATATCTTAAAGGAAAGCTTAAATATTCTAGTATTTATTTCCATAAAGCGAATAATGGAATAATCCCCTGGCTCAGTCCAGCTCAACCGTGTCAACAAAATTCCATTGATTTTCTGAAATGTTAAAACTTTCATGAAAATCTGTAGTTCACAACATAACAAAAAAACAACAGTGAGATGCAATAAATTAATGAAACTTATTTGGATTATCTAAAAATGTTTACTCTTTTTAACGAATATAATTTCAAATTTTTAATAACAATTTTATAAACAATTTGAAATATTTATATGTTCTACCCCTACGTTTGAGATGAAACTCATAGGAAATGTACATGGAGGTGTCTTTAACCCTTTCCGTCACAGTGGTCATTATATTGACCACCTTTTTTTTAGTAGTTTTTTGGCTATAACTTTTTTGAATTTTAAGATTTAACTTTGGAATATTATTTTTATTCAAATCCAGTAAATTTCCGATTCCAAACTGCTATTAGCAGACAAAAAGTTATTTTTAGTTTTTGAAAAAAAAAATTTTAAAGTTGAAAATTTTTTATTTTTCAAAAATGTCATTTTTTGTTTCCTTTGACCATAAAATATGTGTTGATGACGAAAAAAATGTTTTAGCTACAATATTTAAATTGTGTGACTCTAAGGGTTAAGTTTCTAAAAAAAAAAAAATTTGGTATTTTCAATATTAACTGTAGATAACATACATATTTATTTTGTGCAACACCTGTAAGAAAAGTACCATTTATCTTGCCTGAAAAGTAGACGCAAAATAGGTTATGGCTGCACATAGCAACAATGTATACTTTGCTGCACACTTTTCCGTCTAATAGGTACCTGCGCAATTATTAATTAGTGCTTTACCTGAACAGGTGTTACACAAAATATCGTGTGGACCTTGAGCGAAAAAAGATTTTCCGTCTTCGTGCAAATTGCTGCGCTCGCTTCGTTCGGGCAGCAAATTTTGCACTCATCGGAAAACACCTCCTTTCTGCTCTTGGTGCACAATATGTGACGATTTATGGTGAAAGGGACCTTATGCAACAAGAACATTAGGCTCACTTTTTGTGCACTGCGCAACGGAATACTGAGCCTAATGTTATTGTCGCGTAAGGCCCCTTTCATCAGAAATCGTCACATATACTATTCTTTTCGCGCGCTAAACGTTACGCTGCGAGAATTTCCGGCACACTGTGGTCAAAATCTGCAATTTACTGTTCAAAAAAGTCTAAAGCCTCCAAATTTTAACTAAATTGGTTGAAACACTCAGGAATAAATTCTTAACAACTTTGAGGAAGCACTTTTTTGAATTTCTATTTTTATTATTATTTTAACGTAAATAACAACAAAACTCCCCATTGCCAAGCATTTCTGATATTTCCATTTATTATTAGAATGTTAGGGGCTTAAAAACCAAGTTGCTATTTTTGGAACAATTTTCTCCAACATCCACTTATAGTATAATTATTTTCTCTGAGACATGGTTAAATTCAACCTTTCTATCTTCCGAGCTTGGATTTACAAACTATGACATTTTTCGATGTGATAGAAATACTGACACTAGTGCCTGTGCGCGTGGTGGTGGGGTGCTTATAGCCTGTAAACTTGCTTTGCATGCATCTTTACTACCCACTAAAGTTTCTTCGATTGAGCACATCTTTATAAAGTTTATTTTAAATTCAACGACATTCATTGTGGGATCCTTTTATATCCCTCCAAATTCCGGTCTTGAAATATACTCAACTTTGTGATCCATCCTCGAAGAATTATGTATCTCGAATTCTACTGCTATTTTTTATATAACTGGAGACTTCAATTTCACAGGCCGACAAAATTTTGAACCAAGAACCGGACTATGATTTTCCACAGGTTATTGACGCGCTGAATTCGAATCTGACCTCAGAATAGCCCCATCACCTCAGGTTTTAGTGATATCTTAACCCATTTAGTCCCAAATGTCCGTTTTTTCTTGTCTACTTTCAAGCTTCTCGTTTTACATGTTTAAGCTGTAGAAAATATAAGCATAGGGTATTTTTTATGTATTTGAGTGTCCTCTTTCAGAATCTGTAAAAAAATTTTACATCGGACTTAAGGAAAAAATGTTACGTTTTGAAAAATACTTTAACAAGAAAATTAACATATTTTTTTTAATGAAAAATGCTTAAATTACATAGAAAACTAACTATAAACAATTCTTATAAACAATTAGCAAGGTAGCGATTTCTGAAAGTACAAAAAAATAGTTTTTTTTGGCAGATTACTTGTTTCAACATGGAAGAGCTCTCCAGGCTACAGACATTCATCTGTCATTGTTTAACAATGTTTAACAATATTATAAACAATTTTTTTAAACAATTAGCAAGGTAGCCATTTCTGAAGTACAAAAAAATAGTTTTTTTTTGGGAGATTTTATGTTTCAACATGGAAGAGCTCTCAAAGCTACAGACTTTCCTCCGTCATTGTTTAAGAATGTTTGACAATGTTATAAACAATTCTTATAAACAATTAGCAAGATAGCGATTTCTGATGGTACAAAAAAGTAGTTTTTTTTTTTGGCAAATTATTTTGTTTTAACATGGAAAAGCTCTCATAACTTTAGACTTTTATCCGTCACTTTTTAACAATGTTTTACAATGTTATAAACAATTAGCAAGGTAGCGATTTCTGATGGTACAAAAAAAAAGTTTATTTTGGCAAATTATTTTGTTTCAACATAGAAGAGCTCTAAGAGCCACAAAATTCTATTTCTCGTTATTTAACAGTGTTTAACAATGTTATAAACAATTCTTATGAACAATTAGCAAGGTAGCGATTTCTGAAGGTACAAAAAAATAGTTTTTTTGGCAGATTACTTGTTTCAACATGGAAGAGCTCTCCAGGCTACAGACTTTCATCCGTCATTGTTTAACAATGTTTGACAATGTTATAAACAATTTTTATAAACAATTTGCAAGATAGCGATTTCTGATGGTAAAAAAAATAGTTTTTTTTTGGCAAATTATTTTGTTTTAACATGGAAAAGCTCTCATAACTTTAGACTTTTATTCGTCACAGTTTAATAATGTCTTACAATGTTATAAACAATTGCTATAAACAATTAACAAGATAGCGATTTCTGATGGTACAAAAAAATAGTCTTTTTTGGCAAATTATTTTGTTTCAACATAGAAGAGCTCTAAGAGCCACAAAATTCTATTTGTCGTTATTTAACAATGTTTAACTATGTTATAAACAATTCTTATAAACAATTAGCAAGGTAGCGATTTCTGAAAGTACAAAAAAATAGTTTTTTTTGGCAGATTACTTGTTTTAACATGGAAGAGCTCTCCAGGCTACAGACATTCATCTGTCATTGTTTAACAATGTTTAACAATATTATAAACAATTTTTATAAACAATTAGCAAGGTAGCCATTTCTGAAGTACAAAAAAATAGTTTTTTTTTGGGAGATTTTATGTTTCAACATGGAAGAGCTCTCGAAGCTACAGACTTTCCTCCGTCATTGTTTAACAATGTTTGACAATGTTATAAACAATTTTTATAAACAATTTGCAAGATAGCGATTTCTGATGGTACAAAAAAGTAGTTTTTTTTTTGGCAAATTATTTTGTTTTAACATGGAAAAATCTCATAACTTTAGACCTTTATCCGTCACTTTTTAACGATGTTTTACAATGTTATAAACAATTCTTATAAACAATTAGCAAGGTAGCGATTTCTGATGGTACAAAAAAAAAGTTTATTTTGGCAAATTATTTTGTTTCAACATAGAAGAGCTCTAAGAGCCACAAAATTCTATTTGTCGTTATTTAACAATGTTTAACTATGTTATAAACAATTCTTATAAACAATTACCAAGGTAGCGATTTCTGAAAGTACAAAAAAATAGTTTTTTTTGGCAGATTACTTGTTTCAACATGGAAGAGCTCTCCAGGCTACAGACATTCATCTGTCATTGTTTAACAATGTTTAACAATATTATAAACAATTTTTTTAAACAATTAGCAAGGTAGCCATTTCTGAAGTACAAAAAAATAGTTTTTTTTTGGGAGATTTTATGTTTCAACATGGAAGAGCTCTCAAAGCTACAGACTTTCCTCCGTCATTGTTTAAGAATGTTTGACAATGTTATAAACAATTCTTATAAACAATTAGCAAGATAGCGATTTCTGATGGTACAAAAAAGTAGTTTTTTTTTTTGGCAAATTATTTTGTTTTAACATGGAAAAGCTCTCATAACTTTAGACTTTTATCCGTCACTTTTTAACAATGTTTTACAATGTTATAAACAATTAGCAAGGTAGCGATTTCTGATGGTACAAAAAAAAAGTTTATTTTGGCAAATTATTTTGTTTCAACATAGAAGAGCTCTAAGAGCCACAAAATTCTATTTCTCGTTATTTAACAGTGTTTAACAATGTTATAAACAATTCTTATGAACAATTAGCAAGGTAGCGATTTCTGAAGGTACAAAAAAATAGTTTTTTTTGGCAGATTACTTGTTTCAACATGGAAGAGCTCTCCAGGCTACAGACTTTCATCCGTCATTGTTTAACAATGTTTGACAATGTTATAAACAATTTTTATAAACAATTTGCAAGATAGCGATTTCTGATGGTAAAAAAAATAGTTTTTTTTTGGCAAATTATTTTGTTTTAACATGGAAAAGCTCTCATAACTTTAGACTTTTATTCGTCACAGTTTAACAATGTCTTACAATGTTATAAACAATTGCTATAAACAATTAACAAGATAGCGATTTCTGATGGTACAAAAAAATAGTCTTTTTTGGCAAATTATTTTGTTTCAACATAGAAGAGCTCTAAGAGCCACAAAATTCTATTTGTCGTTATTTAACAATGTTTAACTATGTTATAAACAATTCTTATAAACAATTAGCAAGGTAGCGATTTCTGAAAGTACAAAAAAATAGTTTTTTTTGGCAGATTACTTGTTTTAACATGGAAGAGCTCTCCAGGCTACAGACATTCATCTGTCATTGTTTAACAATGTTTAACAATATTATAAACAATTTTTATAAACAATTAGCAAGGTAGCCATTTCTGAAGTACAAAAAAATAGTTTTTTTTTGGGAGATTTTATGTTTCAACATGGAAGAGCTCTCGAAGCTACAGACTTTCCTCCGTCATTGTTTAACAATGTTTGACAATGTTATAAACAATTTTTATAAACAATTTGCAAGATAGCGATTTCTGATGGTACAAAAAAGTAGTTTTTTTTTTGGCAAATTATTTTGTTTTAACATGGAAAAATCTCATAACTTTAGACCTTTATCCGTCACTTTTTAACGATGTTTTACAATGTTATAAACAATTCTTATAAACAATTAGCAAGGTAGCGATTTCTGATGGTACAAAAAAAGTTTATTTTGGCAAATTATTTTGTTTCAACATAGAAGAGCTCTAAGAGCCACAAAATTCTATTTGTCGTTATTTAACAATGTTTAACTATGTTATAAACAATTCTTATAAACAATTACCAAGGTAGCGATTTCTGAAAGTACAAAAAAATAGTTTTTTTTGGCAGATTACTTGTTTCAACATGGAAGAGCTCTCCAGGCTACAGACATTCATCTGTCATTGTTTAACAATGTTTAACAATATTATAAACAATTTTTTTAAACAATTAGCAAGGTAGCCATTTCTGAAGTACAAAAAAATAGTTTTTTTTTGGGAGATTTTATGTTTCAACATGGAAGAGCTCTCAAAGCTACAGACTTTCCTCCGTCATTGTTTAAGAATGTTTGACAATGTTATAAACAATTCTTATAAACAATTAGCAAGATAGCGATTTCTGATGGTACAAAAAAGTAGTTTTTTTTTTTGGCAAATTATTTTGTTTTAACATGGAAAAGCTCTCATAACTTTAGACTTTTATCCGTCACTTTTTAACAATGTTTTACAATGTTATAAACAATTAGCAAGGTAGCGATTTCTGATGGTACAAAAAAAAAGTTTATTTTGGCAAATTATTTTGTTTCAACATAGAAGAGCTCTAAGAGCCACAAAATTCTATTTCTCGTTATTTAACAGTGTTTAACAATGTTATAAACAATTCTTATGAACAATTAGCAAGGTAGCGATTTCTGAAGGTACAAAAAAATAGTTTTTTTTGGCAGATTACTTGTTTCAACATGGAAGAGCTCTCCAGGCTACAGACTTTCATCCGTCATTGTTTAACAATGTTTGACAATGTTATAAACAATTTTTATAAACAATTTGCAAGATAGAGATTTCTGATGGTAAAAAAAATAGTTTTTTTTTGGCAAATTATTTTGTTTTAACATGGAAAAGCTCTCATAACTTTAGACTTTTATTCGTCACAGTTTAACAATGTCTTACAATGTTATAAACAATTGCTATAAACAATTAACAAGATAGCGATTTCTGATGGTACAAAAAAAAAGTTTATTTTGGCAAATTATTTTGTTTCAACATAGAAGAGCTCTAAGAGCCACAAAATTCTATTTCTCGTTATTTAACAGTGTTTAACAATGTTATAAACAATTCTTATAAACAATTAGCAAGGTAGCGATTTCTGAAAGTACAAAAAAATAGTTTTTTTTGGCAGATTACTTGTTTTAACATGGAAGAGCTCTCCAGGCTACAGACATTCATCTGTCATTGTTTAACAATGTTTAACAATATTATAAACAATTTTTATAAACAATTAGCAAGGTAGCCATTTCTGAAGTACAAAAAAATAGTTTTTTTTTGGGAGATTTTATGTTTCAACATGGAAGAGCTCTCGAAGCTACAGACTTTCCTCCGTCATTGTTTAACAATGTTTGACAATGTTATAAACAATTTTTATAAACAATTTGCAAGATAGCGATTTCTGATGGTACAAAAAAGTAGTTTTTTTTTTGGCAAATTATTTTGTTTTAACATGGAAAAATCTCATAACTTTAGACCTTTATCCGTCACTTTTTAACGATGTTTTACAATGTTATAAACAATTCTTATAAACAATTAGCAAGGTAGCGATTTCTGATGGTACAAAAAAAAAGTTTATTTTGGCAAATTATTTTGTTTCAACATAGAAGAGCTCTAAGAGCCACAAAATTCTATTTGTCGTTATTTAACAATGTTTAACTATGTTATAAACAATTCTTATAAACAATTACCAAGGTAGCGATTTCTGAAAGTACAAAAAAATAGTTTTTTTTGGCAGATTACTTGTTTCAACATGGAAGAGCTCTCCAGGCTACAGACATTCATCTGTCATTGTTTAACAATGTTTAACAATATTATAAACAATTTTTTTAAACAATTAGCAAGGTAGCCATTTCTGAAGTACAAAAAAATAGTTTTTTTTTGGGAGATTTTATGTTTCAACATGGAAGAGCTCTCAAAGCTACAGACTTTCCTCCGTCATTGTTTAAGAATGTTTGACAATGTTATAAACAATTCTTATAAACAATTAGCAAGATAGCGATTTCTGATGGTACAAAAAAGTAGTTTTTTTTTTTGGCAAATTATTTTGTTTTAACATGGAAAAGCTCTCATAACTTTAGACTTTTATCCGTCACTTTTTAACAATGTTTTACAATGTTATAAACAATTAGCAAGGTAGCGATTTCTGATGGTACAAAAAAAAAGTTTATTTTGGCAAATTATTTTGTTTCAACATAGAAGAGCTCTAAGAGCCACAAAATTCTATTTCTCGTTATTTAACAGTGTTTAACAATGTTATAAACAATTCTTATGAACAATTAGCAAGGTAGCGATTTCTGAAGGTACAAAAAAATAGTTTTTTTTGGCAGATTACTTGTTTCAACATGGAAGAGCTCTCCAGGCTACAGACTTTCATCCGTCATTGTTTAACAATGTTTAACAATATTATAAACAATTTTTATAAACAATTAGCAAGGTAGCCATTTCTGAAGTACAAAAAAATAGTTTTTTTTTGGGAGATTTTATGTTTCAACATGGAAGAGCTCTCGAAGCTACAGACTTTCCTCCGTCATTGTTTAACAATGTTTGACAATGTTATAAACAATTTTTATAAACAATTTGCAAGATAGCGATTTCTGATGGTACAAAAAAGTAGTTTTTTTTTTGGCAAATTATTTTGTTTTAACATGGAAAAATCTCATAACTTTAGACCTTTATCCGTCACTTTTTAACGATGTTTTACAATGTTATAAACAATTCTTATAAACAATTAGCAAGGTAGCGATTTCTGATGGTACAAAAAAAGTTTATTTTGGCAAATTATTTTGTTTCAACATAGAAGAGCTCTAAGAGCCACAAAATTCTATTTGTCGTTATTTAACAATGTTTAACTATGTTATAAACAATTCTTATAAACAATTACCAAGGTAGCGATTTCTGAAAGTACAAAAAAATAGTTTTTTTTGGCAGATTACTTGTTTCAACATGGAAGAGCTCTCCAGGCTACAGACATTCATCTGTCATTGTTTAACAATGTTTAACAATATTATAAACAATTTTTTTAAACAATTAGCAAGGTAGCCATTTCTGAAGTACAAAAAAATAGTTTTTTTTTGGGAGATTTTATGTTTCAACATGGAAGAGCTCTCAAAGCTACAGACTTTCCTCCGTCATTGTTTAAGAATGTTTGACAATGTTATAAACAATTCTTATAAACAATTAGCAAGATAGCGATTTCTGATGGTACAAAAAAGTAGTTTTTTTTTTTGGCAAATTATTTTGTTTTAACATGGAAAAGCTCTCATAACTTTAGACTTTTATCCGTCACTTTTTAACAATGTTTTACAATGTTATAAACAATTAGCAAGGTAGCGATTTCTGATGGTACAAAAAAAAAGTTTATTTTGGCAAATTATTTTGTTTCAACATAGAAGAGCTCTAAGAGCCACAAAATTCTATTTCTCGTTATTTAACAGTGTTTAACAATGTTATAAACAATTCTTATGAACAATTAGCAAGGTAGCGATTTCTGAAGGTACAAAAAAATAGTTTTTTTTGGCAGATTACTTGTTTCAACATGGAAGAGCTCTCCAGGCTACAGACTTTCATCCGTCATTGTTTAACAATGTTTGACAATGTTATAAACAATTTTTATAAACAATTTGCAAGATAGCGATTTCTGATGGTACAAAAAAATAGTCTTTTTTGGCAAATTATTTTGTTTCAACATAGAAGAGCTCTAAGAGCCACAAAATTCTATTTGTCGTTATTTAACAATGTTTAACTATGTTATAAACAATTCTTATAAACAATTAGCAAGGTAGCGATTTCTGAAAGTACAAAAAAATAGTTTTTTTTGGCAGATTACTTGTTTTAACATGGAAGAGCTCTCCAGGCTACAGACATTCATCTGTCATTGTTTAACAATGTTTAACAATATTATAAACAATTTTTATAAACAATTAGCAAGGTAGCCATTTCTGAAGTACAAAAAAATAGTTTTTTTTTGGGAGATTTTATGTTTCAACATGGAAGAGCTCTCGAAGCTACAGACTTTCCTCCGTCATTGTTTAACAATGTTTGACAATGTTATAAACAATTTTTATAAACAATTTGCAAGATAGCGATTTCTGATGGTACAAAAAAGTAGTTTTTTTTTTGGCAAATTATTTTGTTTTAACATGGAAAAATCTCATAACTTTAGACCTTTATCCGTCACTTTTTAACGATGTTTTACAATGTTATAAACAATTCTTATAAACAATTAGCAAGGTAGCGATTTCTGATGGTACAAAAAAAGTTTATTTTGGCAAATTATTTTGTTTCAACATAGAAGAGCTCTAAGAGCCACAAAATTCTATTTGTCGTTATTTAACAATGTTTAACTATGTTATAAACAATTCTTATAAACAATTAGCAAGGTAGCGATTTCTGAAAGTACAAAAAAATAGTTTTTTTTGGCAGATTACTTGTTTCAACATGGAAGAGCTCTCCAGGCTACAGACATTCATCTGTCATTGTTTAACAATGTTTAACAATATTATAAACAATTTTTTTAAACAATTAGCAAGGTAGCCATTTCTGAAGTACAAAAAAATAGTTTTTTTTTGGGAGATTTTATGTTTCAACATGAAAGAGCTCTCAAAGCTACAGACTTTCCTCCGTCATTGTTTAACAATGTTTGACAATGTTATAAACAATTTTTATAAACAATTTGCAAGATAGCGATTTCTGATGGTACAAAAAAGTAGTTTTTTTTTTGGCAAATTATTTTGTTTTAACATAGAAAAGCTCTCATAACTTTAGACTTTCATCCGTCATTGTTTAACAATGTTTGACAATGTTATAAACAGTTTTTATAAACAATTTGCAAGATAGCGATTTCTGATGGTACAAAAAAGTAGTTTTTTTTTGGCAAATTATTTTGTTTTAACATGGAAAAGCTCACATAACTTTAGACTTTTATCCGTCACTTTTTAACAATGTTTTACAATGTTATAAACAATTCTTATAAACAATTAGCAAGGTAGCGATTTCTGCAGGTACAAAAAAATAGTTTTTTTTTGACAGATTATTTTGTTTCAACGTAAAAGAGCTCTCAGAGCTGCAGACTTTCTTCTGTCATTGTTTAACAATGTTTAACAATGAAAGTATGCAGCTTTAAGAGCTCTTCTATGTTGAAACCAAATAATCTCCCAAAAAAAAAATATTTTTTGTAACTTCACTCATCGCTACCTTGCTAATTATTTATAAGACTTGTTTATAACATTATTAAACATTGTTAAACAGTGACGGATGAAAGTCTAAAGTTATGAGAGCTTTTTCATGTTGAAATAAAATAATTTGCCAAAAAAAACTATTTTTTTGTACCATCAGAAATCGCTATCTTGCTAATTGTTTATAACAATTGTTTATAACATTGTAAAACATTGTTAAACAGTGACGGATGAGAGTCTAAAGTTATGAGAGCTTTTTCATGTTGAAATAAAATAATTTGCCAAAAAAAACTATTTTTTTGTACCATCAGAAATCGCTATCTTGCTAATTATTTATAAGAATTGTTTATAACATTGTTAAACATTGTTAAATAATGACAAATGGAATTTTGTAGCTCTTAGAGCTCTTCTATGTTCAAACAAAATAATTTGCCAAAAAAGACTATTTTTTTGTACCATCAGAAATCGCTATCTTGTTAATTGTTTATAGCAATTGTTTATAACATTGTAAGACATTGTTAAACTGTGACGAATAAAAGTCTAAAGTTATGAGAGCTTTTCCATGTTAAAACAAAATAATTTGCCAAAAAAAAACTATTTTTTTTACCATCTGAAATCGCTATCTTGCTAATTGTTTATAAGAATTGTTTATAACATTGTTAAACATTGTTAAACAATGACGGATGAAAGTATGCAGCTTTGAGAGCTCTTCCATGTTTAAACAAAACAATTTGCCAAAAAAAAACTACTTTTTTGTACTTCAGAAATGGCTACCTTGCTAATTGTTTATAAAAATTGTTTATAACATTGTTAACCATTGTTAATCAATGACATGAATGTCTGTAGCCTAGAGAGCTCTTTCATGTTGAAACAAGTAATCTGCAAAAAAAACTATTTTTTTGTACCTTCAGAAATCGCTACCTTGCTTATTGTTTATAAAAATTATTTATAATATTGTTAAACATTGTTAAATAATGACAAATGGAATTTTGTAGCTTTTAGAGCTCTTCTATGTTGAAACAAAATAATTTGCCAAAAAAAAACTATTTTTTTGTACCATCAGAAATCGCAACCTTGTTAATTGTTTATAACAATTGTTTATAACATTGTTAAGCATTGTTAAATAACGACAAATAGAATTTTGTGGCTCTTAGAGCTCTTCTATGTTGAAACAAAATAATTTGCCAAAATAAACTTTTTTTTTGTACCATCAGAAATCGCTATCTTGCTAATTGTTTATAACAATTGTTTATAGTTAGTTTTCTATGTAGGGTAACACGGGGCGAGACGGGCATAGTTATTTTTGTGCGTTAGTACGTGAAATACTTTATCGATTTCAAAAAAGTGAATTGGCATTTTTATTTAAAAAATATTTTTTTTACAGAATTAACTTGAATTTATACAATTAAAATTAATTAGATAATTATTAAATACGAAAATATAAAGGAAAAGCTTTTGACCCGTTTCGCCCCAGGCCTGGGGCGAAACGGGTCGCACCGTAAGGCGATATAAGTCATTAAGAAAAAAAGACATATATATGATTTATAAATTAAGTTACGATGTCTATTATATAATTATTTAATGTAAGTAAGCTTCTCATAGACATTTACATGTAAATGCTCTATTAAAACAGCTTTCACAGCCTAAATTCTTTTAAAGGTATTTTAAATAAGCGCGCTCATTTTTTGACCAATGACAAAAGTTATAGAAAGCATGCGCATCGGATGTGCAAGTTGTGACAAAGCAGACGACACGCTTGTCAAAAACTAATTTAAAGAATGTTCAAATTTGCAATAAACACTTGTCATCTTGTTAATAAACTGAATTTGTATAACATTTTATATAATATAATTGATTATTGAATTGAAACTTATGAAGTTTTATAAATTAAATTAACCACGTGTCATCTGTTTTCGAGTAAAACCAGCCTAATACACGACCCATTTCGCCCCCTTATTGTGACTCCTTTCGCTCCATATTGCACTTTCCAAAAAAAGTAATAATTTGAACAATTGTTTTAACAATATTATGTAAATATATTGAAAAATGAAAATAGAATAAAAAACTTATTCGAACGACCACAACAAAAAGTTTTCGACATTTCTTTATGTGATTACTTACAATTTTAAAAACTCCTTAAATAGCTAAACTACTACATCTAAAATTTAAACCTATGTTTTGTTTGCATTTATTGACAATATAAAAGGTTTTTTGTAGAAAGACTTGCAGTATCCTTTCATTATTCGAATTTAATACTTCTTTCAATAAAAACTGTTTTATATTTAAAGAAAATCGCGTGACGCGTTTTACCCCGTATGCCCGTCTCGCCCCGTGTTACCCTAATTTAAGCATTTTTCGTTAAAATAAATATGTTAATTTTCTGGTTAAAGTATTTTTCAAAACTTTCAAATTTTGGCGGCCATTTTGGAGGCGCCATTTTGTTTTTGGAAAAAATCAATAACTACTATCATTCCTATCTGAAAGCCCCAACATTTTGGACGCGATATTTTGCTAATCCAAAATTTTCCTACATCGGTTTCGATAAGAAAATTTTATTTAAAGCAAAAAAAATATTAAAAAATCTCTTTTTACATTCTCATCCTAAATGAGAAGGTCTTCAAATTGTGCGATTTTGGACTTTTGCTAAAACCAACATTTCTCGACGTTTTGAGACCTCCTGATTCCGATTTTTTTTTTTTTATATATATATGTGCCACATGCGTCTTAGTTTAATGGAAAATTTGAAATTCGCCTCTCAGCCTTCAGAAACATTATTAATATTTTGAAATTCAAATCTTTGAGAAAATTGAAGTTCTTTTAAATTTAAAACATTTGTGAATAATTATTATTATGTCGTTATTATTAATATAATAAGAAGAAATTTTATCTAATGAATATGTGAAATTAACAACTTTGCGGCATGAAAGGAATAATGACACAGGCACACAATAGAAATAAACACTAGTGTTTTTTTATGTGATTTTTTGTGTAAAATCCGAATCTGAAGTCAGAAGTTTTAGATTGGCAAAATTTTTTGAGTTAAACTTAAAAACTGTTGAAAAACACGAATTAGTGGCAAATTTCAAAAAGATATTCGCCCAGACACTACAATAGTGTATTTATTTTTGATTTTGGGTGCTGAATTCGAATTTGAAGTCAGAAGTGGGCAAGAATCTGTCAAAAGAAAAACGATCTGCAAGTGGTCTTTCGATTTCTTTCAAACTGTGGGAAATAATAGTCTTAGGTATGATTGTCAAAACCCAGAAAGGATTTTCGAAAATTTACAAAATGGCGCCCGCTACGCCATGTTGAATATCAGAGCAGTGTTTTTTTCAAAACTCATTATTTCCTAATCCACAAAATGAATTTTAATGAAAATTTCAGACAAAATAGATAAATTAACGTAGTTTAAAAAAATATTACAATAAAAAAAAAAAATACAAAATTTTGACCCAAAAAAAGTTTTTTAAATTTTTTGAACTACTTTTTAATTAATTTGGCCACTTTTTTGAATTTTCTAATGTACATATTCTGATTCCTTATAATTTCACCTTTATTTAACAAAAAAAAAATTTTTGGAGACTTGAGTAGTTTTTGAGATATTGACATTTTAGTGGGAGCGCACACCGCGTTTTCATCTCCACGCGTCAAGCGCACAGTGGGACCAAATTGGAATTTACTGTTCAAAAACGTCTAGAGCCTTCATTTTTAAACCGATTTTACTTTTTTTTTGTCTTAAATGAAAGATTATAAAATTTAGAAGAGATTTGTAAAGCCTGATTTTAAATCTTTTTTGTTTATATTAATTTTTTAATTGTAAAGTTTAACAAAAGTAGCAATTTTTAAGAAAATGTTATCTCCAGTTGCTATAATTGAATGATACGTGCTATAGCTATTTAAAAATGCACCTAGAGTACCCCCTAAACTGTAAAAAAATTACACAAGTGAACATTTGAATTTTATAAATTAATTATGTTAACAAATAATTAAGGTTACAACAAATTGTTAATAAGGACAAAGGCTTCGTTAGATTTTGATGGAATTTTTTACTCGGGGGTTTTTGGGGTCGCTTATTACAAATCCGTTATCTGTTGTTCAAAATTCAAAATGGCGGATCTATTATGGCAGACGACTTTTTTTAAAATTCATCAAATTTTTTTTGAAGTTTGTTCTTCAGGGGTTCTTGTGGTCGCCGATTACGAATCCCTCATTAGTTTTTCAAAACTCAAAATGGCGGCTCCAATATGGCAGACGACTTGGTTTTAAATCAATCAAATTTGTTAGTCGGGGGTTTTTGAGGTCGCTGATTACTAATCCGTTATCAGTTTTTCAAAATTAAAAATTGCGGATCCAATATGGCAGATGACAACGGATTTATAATCGGCGACCACAAGAACCCCTGAAGAACAAACTTCAAAAAAAATTTGATGAATTTTAAAAAAAGTCGTCTGCCATAATAGATCCGCCATTTTGAATGTTGAACAACTGATAACGGATTTGTAATAAGCGACCCCAAAAACCCCCGAGTAAAAAATTCCATCAAAATCTAACGAAGCCTTTGTCCTTATTAACAATTTGTTGTAACCTTAATTATTTGTTAACATAATTAATTTTTAAAATTCAAATGTTCACTTGTGTAATTTTTTTACAGTTTAGGGGGTACTCCAGGTGCTTTTTTTAAATAGCTATAGCACGTATCATTCAATTATAGCAACTGGAGATAACATTTTCTTAAAAATTGCTACTTTTGTTAAACTTTACAATTAAAAAATTAATATAAACAAAAAAGATTTAAAATCAGGCTTTACAAATCTCTTCTAAATTTTATAATCTTTCATTTAAGACAAAAAAAAAGTAAAATCGGTTTAAAAATGAAGGCTCTAGACGTTTTTGAACAGTAAATTCCAATTTGGTCCCACTGTGCGCTTGACGCGTGGAGATGAAAACGCGGTGTGCGCTCCCACTAAAATGTCAATATCTCAAAAACTACTCAAGTCTCCAAAAATTTTTTTTTTGTTAAATAAAGGTGAAATTATAAGGAATCAGAATATGTACATTAGAAAATCCAAAAAGTGGCCAAATTAATTAAAAAGTAGTTCAAAAAATTTAAAAAACTTTTTTTGGGTCAAAATTTTGTATTTTTTTTTTTTATTGTAATATTTTTTTAAACTACGTTAATTTATCTATTTTGTCTGAAATTTTCATTAAAATTCATTTTGTGGATTAGGAAATAATGAGTTTTGAAAAAAACACTGCTCTGATATTCAACATGGCGTAGCGGGCGCCATTTTGTAAATTTTCGAAAATCCTTTCTGGGTTTTGACAATCATACCTAAGACTATTATTTCCCACAGTTTGAAAGAAATCGAAAGACCACTTGCAGATCGTTTTTCTTTTGACGGAGTCTTGCCCAAGTTTTAGATTGGCTAAAATTTTTTAGAATACCTCAAAAATCTGCTTGAAAATACGAATTTGATTTCATTTAAATGGAAATAAATAAATTGAATTATTCCAATGTATTTACCTTCTGCATTTTAATCTAAATTGAGAATTGTCGGATTGTCTCCATTTTGGTATCAATATTTTTTGATATCAATAGTCTTATTGATTATTATTATTTTAAGTCATTTTTGAACAATTTAAGACACCTATTTTTCAGTGTGATAGTTATAGTTTTTAAATCATTTTTTAAAATTATTCACAAAAAAAAAATTCCTAATAGTAACGGATTCCTCTTATTTTGATGCAATTTGACCTCTTCTATATTGTCACTAAAGTATCCCTTTCTATTTGAGAGGATTTTCCTCTTCTATCCTCTTCTGTCAAATTTACAAATTTCACATATTATTGTAAAATTCATAATTTGTCACAAACTTGATATGTTTTTACATAAAAAATTTATCTGTTTTAAAAGTAGACTATATAATTTCCTGAATATATCTCAAGTATCAGAATTTTTTATTATTTTTCAATTCTTTATACTATTAAATTAGGTTGAAATTAAACAAAAGAGTAGCTATGTGCGTCAAAAATCCTTTTCCTCTCGCAAAATCCTCTTACAAATAGAGTAATAATAGAAGAGGAATATTCCTCTGCTTACGAGATAATTGTTTTTCGATGTTTGTTGTAAAAAATTATTATTAAAATCTTAGAAACTCCAGAAAATGAAAGAATACTTGATAGAAATTAGAAACTTAAGCAAAGTTCTTTGCGTAGTCCAAAAATCGTACGTGGCTTCGAGCTCGAGTATAAAATAAGAAGAAAAAACTTAAGCAAAGTCACTCGCGTGTTATTTGTATCAAAAACTTGGTCAAAGCTGAGCGCTGTAAACGAAATAAAAACTACGAAAACGCCATGCTTGTAAACCCATGGCATGACGTTTGCCTAAGTTTTTTCTTAGTACCGCAGTGTACTATCTCGGCGATTTCATTTTCCTATTTTTGCTTATATTCGTGTTCTTGAGCACTTGTTGGATCTAAACTCAACAAATCAAGCCAATCTGACAATTCTAACTCCACATTAGGTATTAGTGCGAAAAATTACATAGGAATACTCTAGTGTAGTGTCTTGCCCATGACACTTTTTTTGGGTGCTTTTGTAATTTATTATACTACACGTAAATAAAGTGTCTATATTATTTTAAAAATAAAAAAAATACATAGTAATACTTTGAGGAAAAAAAGCGTGTTTAAAGTATTAACACTTACTGATATATCGTGTTAACGTGCAATTTCTGTTTGTTAGACATTGCTCTTAATTGTATTCTAAATTTAAGTTTAATACTATATTGATTTGAAGACTAGTCTTACTCAATCATGGAATTGTATCGAGGCAGGAGTCAACTAATATCAGTAAGTTCAAACAGAAATTTTAGTGTTTTTTTAATGACATTTAGGTGCAACAACCCTTTGCTTTGACGATTTAAGTAACGGAGATTTTTCTATTCGCCCCAGTATATCGCAAATATTCCGGAACGTATTAGTATCGAGCGCGAAGCGCGAGTGCCGTGATGAGAATGTATTCCTTAAAGGCGTAGAACTTTAAGACAAAAAAAGTTTTATATTTTAAGTGAAAACCCAATTTAGAATAGCGCTAAACAGGTCAAATTTTTTTACATATTCTGAAAGAGGACACTCAAATACATAAAAATTACCCTATGCTTATTTTTTTCTACAGCTCAAACATGTAAAACGAGTAGATTGAAAGTAGACAAGAAAAAACGGACATTTGGGACTAAATGGGTTAACCTAAAAGTGCAAAAATCACGTTTTTTGGCTAGATTGAAGGTCTTATAACATCAAAAGAAATTTTTTTTTTAAAGGATAGTAATTGTTTCTAAAAGTACTACTCTTGACCTTTAAAATGCACTTTGGAAACTTAAAATATCTTAATTCGTCTCTAAGTAAAGGCCTGTTGAATTTACTGATTTTGGCAAATTTCACGACATTGAGTAACTAAGTATTATAAAGAGTAAATTCGAAAATAGAGAAGAATATGAATACATACACTTGAATTTCCAACGGCTTATTAGATTTTAGGTGTCGTAGATTACGTACTTCAAAATAGAATTGCAAAATTCAAAATGGCGGATTTAACATGGCGGGTGACTTTTTTAAAAAATGACCCAACTGGCTTAAAATTTGTTATTTGAGGGTATTTAGAGTCGCTGAAAACGATTCTGAAACTACATTATCACAAACATTACAAAGTTCAAAATGTCACATTCAATATTTGCTAAAAAATGGTTATTTGGGGGTTTTTTGGGGTTGCAAAAAGTGAACTTAACATCATATCGTATCAAATATAGTGTGCACACTAATAACCACTTAACCAGTGTGTCAACGCACTCCTCTATTGAAAATTCCTATGTGGGATCCCATGCAGAATCCTACACAGGATTCCATTTAGGATCCCATATATAACACCCGCCATGTTAGATCCGCCATTTTGAATTTTGCAATGCTATTTTCAAGTACGTAATCTCCGACACCTAAAATCTAATAAGCCTTTGGAAATTCAAGTGTATGTATTCATATTCTTCTCTATTTTCGAAGTTACTCTTTATAATACTTAGTTACTCAATGTAGTGAAATTTGCCAACCTCAGTAAATTCAACAGGCCTTTGCTCAGATACGAATTAAGATATTTTAGGTTTCCAAAGTGCATTTTAAAGGTCAAGAGTAGTACTTTTAGAAACAATTACTATCCTTTAAAAAAAAATTTTTCTTTTGATGTTATAAGACCTTTAATCTAGCAAAAAACGTGATTTTTGTACTTTTAGGTTAAGATATCTCTAAAACCTGAGGTGATGGGGCTATTCTGAGGTCAGATTCGAATTCAGCGCGTCAAAAACCTTAGGAAAATCGTAGTCCGGTTCTTGGTTCTGAAGTTAAGTTTAATTTTGTCGGACTGTGTTTACCTTCTGTCTTGTGGACATCTGAAGCTGACGACGGACCTTCTTGTGTGGCGAACCAAGGATCATCTCGCCTAGTAAGAGATATTGCAGATCGTCTGTCCGATACACTTGATTATTTAAATCTGGTTCAAGTAAATTCTTTTATCAATCTTGCGGGTTCACTCCTAGACCTTGTTTTCACTAATTCCCGTAATTATTCTTTAGAGCTATCCACTGATCCTGTCTTACCAATCGATAATTATCACCCTCCGTTACTTTTAATTATTAGCATTTGTACTACTCTCAATGTAAAATCTTTGTTAAAATCTAAAAACCTTGATTATATTTTACACTGCTCTTAATCTATTTGTACCACTCAAAGAAACTAGGAATGATAATTATCCGGTGTGGTTCTCTCACGAACTTAAAAAACTTATTTTGAAAAAAAAATAGCACACTTTAAATTTAAGCGCACTAATGATCCTCTTGATTATATGGTATTTTCCGATTTGCGCGCAAGGTGTAAATCCTTATCTAGAACATCCTTTCATAATTATATTTATCGTGCGGAGAATTCAGTGATCTCTAACCCTAAAATGTTTTGGAGTTATATTAATTTCTTTTTTGCTCTCACTTTTGCTCTGTATACTCTGCGCCTTCCCCTTTTGTCTCGGCCATGAATTTTTACTTTTCTAAATCTTGTCACCTAAATACTTTTCAATCGATAAAAAAACAATTTTGACTAAATAGATTGGCTTTGACGTCTGTAAAGGGGCTGGGTCTGATTATATCCCTCCCTCTCTCTTGAAGTCATGCTGCTTTGCCTTTGTTGAACCCCTTTTTATTTTGTTTAATGGTTCTTTATCGAGTGGCATTTTTCCGAGCATTTGGAAAAGAGGAATTATTGTTCCCATTTATAAAGATGGTGACAAGAGTAATGCCTCAAATTATCGTCCAATAACTATACTTAGCATTATTCCTAAAATTTTCGAATCGATTGTTTATGATGTATTATATAGTCAACTTGAAAGTCTGATAATTAATGAGCAGCATAGCTTTATGAGGTGTAAATCAGTGCTAACAAATCTTACTCTTTTTACGAATTTTGTTTCTATGAATGTGGAAAAAGGCGCTCAAGTTGATGCCATTTACACGGATTTCTCTAAAGCGTTCGAATAAGGTGGATCATGCTATTCTTGTGGCGAAGCTCGCATCCCTTGGTTTTTCTAACCACATGATCTGCTGGGTTAAGAGTTACCTTACTGATAGAACTTTATCCGTCCGAGTAGATCATGACTTTTCTGACATATTTGTGGCGGGTTCTGGCGTACCCCAGGGCTCGCACCTTGGTCCACTCTTTTTCTTGCTTTTCATTCACTGAAAAAAGATTTTATTAATTTAACATATGATTTGGGTGAAAATTTTAATGCAGCAGAAAGTCATCCATATATGTAAATTTAACATCAAAATAAAGAGACATTTAACAATGATCTAGAGTTAATCTTAAGAATTTCATTCACCTGAAAATCACATGCAGCAAAAATCGCAAATAGTTTTTTCTGTGTTAATGACATACATCAAATATTTAAGAATTGCGCGTTTATCTTGTTTGCTGATGACCTAAAGTTTTATAAAATTATTAAATGTGCACAGGATTTTCTTGATCTCCAAGATGACCTCAATCGATTTATTACATGGTTATCCAACAACAATCTCTTTCTAAACACAAGGAAATGTCATGTCATCTCCTTTTCTAGAAAGAGAGATTTTTTTGACTACGAATGTAAGATTAATGATGAATGTGTTTCTAGAGTGACCATGGTTCGAGACTTGGGTGTTATCCTTGAATCTAACTTAAATTACGGAATTCACGTCTCTAATATTACTAATAGATCAGTCAGGATATTGGGTCTCGACACCAGAAATGCATTGCAATTCAGAAGCATTCTTGCCTTAAAAACACTGTATTTTGCGCTTATTAGGCCTATTATCGAGTTTGCTTCCACAATCTGGTCTCCTTACCAGGATATATATCCACACGGAACGGTTTACGGGCAAACAGCTGTATTACATCTAGTAGCTCCGTTCGACGTTAATTTGGTTGCGCGGTTCTACCTGTGTGATGCAGCAACTCTCTCACAGAGGGGCAGCAGCTGTCTTACATACTCTCTCTCACTCATGTGGTTGCGCGGCTCTACTTGTTGTGGGACAGCAGAGCCCCCACAGAGAGAGAGCAGTTCACTTAACCTATATGACGCACGCTGTCACTCGTTTTGTACAGCCGCTCTACCTACGGAGACAGCAGCTCGCCCGAAAACCTTTCCGTGCATCAGCTTGAACGTGTACAGAATAGATTTCTGCGTTTCTTGGCGAGATAGATGGGAACTTCTTTTGATAGGTTCAGTCATGAATACTCTGAGCTCAGACGGATTTTTGGCATTCCACCACTAAAAACTAGGTTTTTGTTGTCGGACTTATTGTTTTTATTTAAAATAATCAATGGAATTATTAATTGCCCTGAAATCTTATCTCTCCTGTATTTCTGCGTACCTTTTAAATTGACCAGAAATCCGTCTTTGCTCAGAGAGTCAGTGCATAGGACTGACTATGGAAGGAACTCAGCTCTAGTCAGATTGTGCAGAGAGGGTATCAGTCTAATAATTCTCTTAATTTTAGTGGTGTTTCTTTAGACACTTTTGTAAATAGTTTACGTAGAGTCGCTTACTATTGTTCTGATACGTAGAACTTATTGTCATAGCCTCGCCGAAATAATTTTCTAATTTCCTGTTTAAGCATTTGACCTGTTAAATTTTAAGTACCTATGTACAAAAGGGCACTGCCCGTAAATTGTTGTTAAATAAATAAATAAATAATGACAAAGTGTTTAATATATCTTCATTTTTATCAAATAAAAGTCGTCTTTATGCTGAATATCATTTAAATCGACTGACTATTGATGTTTATAAGGCAAAAAATAATGTTTTAATGAATAATAAAATTGTTTATTTAGTTAATAAATTTTTGAATTCATTTAAGTTAACAAATGAATAACGCGCATATAAATAAATTGAAATAAATTAGTTTTTTTGCAATTATTTTAGTAATTAGTTATAATTGACAGTTATACATGAATATTGTTAAAAAAGAGTTATTTGTCATTGTTATAAACAAATTAAATTGACAAATGAGCTTCTCACTTGTTTTTTTATCGAAACTGAATCCTTTTGTTTTTAAATTTTTATAATTCTCTTAACAGTAACATTTCTTTATGAATATTGTTTAAAAAGTTTTATTTATCATCGTTATAAACAAATTAAATTAACAAATGAATAGCACTAGAATCAAACTTTCAAAAACTAGAAAAAACGATTCTGTTTCAACAAAAAACAAGTGTGCTATTCATTTGTTATTTTAATTTGTTTACAATAATAATAAATAACACTTTTTAAACAATATTAATAAAGAAATGTTACTATTTTAAGAAAAAAATGATTCAGTTTCGATAAAAAACAAGTGAGCAGCTTATTTTTCAATTTACACTAAAGCGTCGATTCAGTGGACGTCGGTCGAGTGGACTAGTTTGTTGATGAAGTGGTGATCGGAGAGAAGGGGGCGCTGAGCTCGGCGAACACGCATATTCATAGGCGTACTAACTTCTAACTTTCGCGGGCGCGTGGTGCCCTACTACAAACGAAACCGTGTCGTGCCTACTATTTTTTCAATAGTTTAATACTTAAATATTTATTTTAAATTTCCATTCTTTTATTTTCCAATTATAGTTCAAAATATGTATGAATTTAAAGAAAATAAAAAATAAGTACTTGGGAAATATACTTTTAAAGTTTCATACGGCCCTGACTGTTTACGTGACCTTCCGCCAATAACCTCGTCGATTCAGTGGACCACAGGACATTTTAGTCCACTGAATCGACGCTTTAGTGTAATTTGTTTATAACAATGACAAATAACTTTACTTCTTTAAAATGACAAATAACACTTTTTAAACAATATTCATGCGTATAACTTTCAATTATAACTAAATCATAAAATAATTGCAAAAAAACTAATTTATTTCAATTTATTTATATGCGCGTTATTAATTTTTTGTTAACTTATAAGGGGGAATATACAGTTGTGATCGACCAAAACATGAATTTTTCTCAATTTTTTTTTTAAAAGATAATAATTATTTATTAAAAAACTATTTATAACATTCAATTGCACATGTTTTAAGGTAGTAAACAATATTTTATTATATTAAATTATTTGAAAATAGTGGACGTAGGTAAACGCTGTTTTTCTGGAACGCCTTTTTTTTAAGGTCTCTTGCGGTGGACATGATAAGTCAAAAATGCTTCATCTGAAATCAAAATCCCAAAAAAATTTCAGTAGTATATTGCAATATCTAGATACTGTACGAAGGGTTTGTCAAAATTTGAAATTCAAAAAATTGGCGACGGTTTTACCAAGAAGTTCGATTTTTGACAATTTTCAATATTCGATTTTTGCTCCTAAAAAAAGAATATTGTATTTAATTTAGTCGATCGGGCGATATCTTTGTCTGATCAAAGTTTTCTTTTTAGCAATATAAAAACAGTTAAAAAATATTAAATAACAATGACTATCCAACTAAGTTTATCGAAAAACATATAAAAATACGTATGAATAAATTAAAATCTTCTCTTTCAATTGAAAACAACAATGATGACAGTATTAATAACAACAATTTATTTAAATATGTGCCTAAAGTTTGTTTACCATATAATGAAGAATGTTTTTTCAAGTTGTCTTATATGTTAAAAAAGTATCAAATTTCTACGATTCCGCTTGTAAACAAGAATTTAAGTAGCATTGTTAGATTGGGTAAAGATGTGACAGAAAAACTAGACCGCACAAACACTGTCTATAAATTTAATTGTAAAGATTGCCTAGTATCTTATAAAGAAGAAACAAAACGCGCTTTGAAGGCACGTATTAGAGAACACAAAAAAAAATACAAATGTCAATACTGTTATTAGACACCATCGTTGTGAGGTCGGTCATGAGTTTGATTGGAATAATATAAAAATCATAGATTATGAAAGTAATTGGAAAAAGAGAAGAATCTCTGAAATGACTCATATAAATTCCAATAATTCAACAATAAACAAAATTGAAGACAGTTTTTCTTTAAATAAGGTTTTCTTTCCGTTACGGAGAAAATTAAACTCATGATCGATTTCTTAATATTAGTATTATTGTTTTGTTGGATTCAGGGACGTCTAAAGACTAATGACCCTTTATTATTGTGTACAATCGACGAAATTTCTAATTTTAATTCAGTTCTGACATAGCCATCGACTGAATGTTACGTTCTCGTGACATTATTTTATTTCAATTTCATTTTAAATATTTATTTTATTATTTGACGTATTAAAAATATTTATGTTTTAACAAATTTAGGTAAATAATTTTATATTCTTGTTTAATTTTTTATTTATATTTATTTGTCTTTTACCATAATTTTTTTTTAATTTATTTTAACTATAATCTTGTGAACAGTGTTGTGTTAACAAAGTGTTTTTTAGATAAATTTTACAGACTGACAAGGTTGGCAAGTACAAATATTAAAATTTTTCTGTGTTTATTTCCTTAAAGTAGATAAAATTTTGAGGAAAATAAGGCCTGAGTGAAGTGATTTAGTCAATTTTTCATTGAAATATGTTAAAAAATGTGGAATTTTTAATGTTTCAGAAAAATTGAAATTACTCTCGAAATAATATAGGTTTTTTAAAGTTTCTATGCTTGTTTTAAAGGAAATTTTCTGGAGACTAAGACTATTGCTTAGGCATTAATGTGCAATTTTTTTCCAAGCATATGCAAGGCTCGGAAGTTGGACCAAAATATATGAAAAAATTATTGTTTATATCTTGATATCAAATACAGCTACATAAAATATACCAAGGTCATAATTGTCAATAACTTTCGGAAGGAAGTAATATAATATATATATTGGAATTTTAAAAATTATTTTTATGGCAAAATAATGTCTTCAAAATTTTATAAATTTTTTGGTCCAACTTCCGAGCCTTGCATATGCTAGGAAAAAAATTGCACATTAATGCTTAAACAACAATGTTATTCTCCAGTAAATTTCCTTTAAAACAAGCATAGGAACTTTAAAAAACCTTTATTATTTCAAGAGTAATTTCAATTTTTCTGAAACATTAAAAATTCCACATTTTTTAACATATTTCAATGAAAAATTGACTAAATCACTTCACTCAGGCCTTATTTTCCTCAAAATTTTATCTACTTTAAGGAAATAAACACAGAAAAATTTTAATAATTATACTTTGTACGTTTAAAGACGTTTTTCAAACCTTAAAAAATAGGTGGACTGACAATTCCCGACGGTACTGTACAATACTCTGTCATTATGTTGTTATTAACGTTAAAATAATAATAAAAATAGAAATTTAAAAAAGTGCTTCCTTCAAGTTATTAAGGTTATTAAGGTTATTAAGGTTAGCGCGCGAAGGGAAAATAAATATGTATGTTATCTACACTTCTTATTGAAAATACCAATTTTTTTTTTTTAGAAACTTAAAGAAGACACCTCCGTGTACATTTCCTATGAGTTTCATCGCAACCGTAGGGGTAGAACACAAATATTTCAAATTGTTTATAAAATTGTTATTAAAAATTTGTAATTTTTTTATTAAAAGTTTGAAATTATATTCGTTAAAAAGAGTGAACATTTTTAGATAGTCCACATAAGTTTCATTAATTTATTGTATCTGACTGTTGAGTTATTAATTTTTCTTTAAAATGTTGTTAAAATTTGTTAATGCAAAAAAACTAACAAAGACATGAAATTCAAAAAGCGGTTAAAAGTGTTTTTTTGTTATGTTGTGAACTACAGATTTTCATGAAAGTTTTAACATTTCAGAAAATCAATGGAATTTTTGTTGACACGGTTGAGCTGGACTGAGCCAGGGGATTAGTCAATTATTCGTTTTATGGGAATAAAAACTAGAATATTTAAGCTTTCCTTTAAGATATAATATTTTTAAAAAAATTGTAACTACGTGTTTTGAGATATTTGAAAGGTCAACTTTCAAACTACATTTTGTATATAATTTACATACGTTTCAACAAAATTCTTTTTATCATTGTAAAACTTAAAAATTTTCTTTTAGAACTACAAATTACAAAAGCTATTTGGCCTTAGTAATTTTCTACTATATAAGCTAGAAGTTTGAAATTTTACACTATGAAACGTTTTAGGAAAAATAATTTATATTATAAACTAAATAAAATTATATTGGTACCAATTTTTAGCACTATAAGCCAAAACTTTTAATATTGAGGGCGGGGGGGGGGGTCAGGGTCATTATTAACTTTTTTTTTAAAAAACCACGAGTTAACGATTTATTTTTCATTAAAAAAAAATATATATCGAATTTTGGCTCGTAAACTCTATAAAGACGAAATTTACCAAACTTCTATAGGGGAGTGGGTCCCAAGTTGGACACCCTTTCGATTTATTGCTGTAGAATCCAAACCAAATAAAATATATTAAAATGTTTTATACCGGATGAAAGTACAATTTATAAGGTAACTTATGGCCACAGGGATAAAATTTTATTTTGAACATAAACATTTTTTAAAGCATTTTTTCTAGTTGTTAAAATTTTCGGTCTAAACAAAGTGGCCCCAAGATGGACACCTTCTTAAAAGTCTTTGAAAATTGTAGTAAATAAAAAATGAACATCGTGTAACAATTCTTAAACTAATTTTTAACTATTTTACGGAATTTATCTAGAAATAACATTTCTAAAAACTTCAATTTAATAGCTTAACAGTAAAAAGTAATAAAATATCGAAAAATATCGACATATCATTTTCTCTAACAATAACATCACATTTTATGATAGAAAATAAAAATTTTAATTAATTGGCTTAAAAAATTATTGAGAAAAGTGTAAAATCGAAAATATGCAAATAAATACATTGAAATTTGAGGCCTGCCCATCTTAGGGTACATGACACCATTTTTTAATCCCCAGTAAAAATATATATACGAACACTGAATTAGTAAAATCATTTTAGGATATTATTATACGATAAATAAAGAATATTATAACGTTAAGTACCGTAAAATGGGGTAAAGTCGGCCAGTCATGAAAAGTCGGCCAGCCGGTAACCTATTTTTAAAGTATTTAATTATCCTTTTTTTAGAAAGAAATATTAAAAATATTGTTTTGTTTTTGTTAATAGAAATGTCAAACTTGAATTTAAAAAATACTTGACGCAAATTCATGGGTTAGTTCTAATAAAAATAATACTTTTGTGTGCATGCCTATTTTATCTAAAAAAATAAGTAGTGTGAAAAAGGTAGTTGTAAATTATTATTGAAAATTTTTTTTGCCAAATCAAACTGTACATAGCGTTGCTTGTGTCTCTGACATAATTTACAAACAAAAATAACCTTTATTGGTTTATTAAATTTTATGAAAAATCAGTTTTTCTAAAAATTTTACTTGTTTCCACTTGTTCCCAATGTCCAAAATGTAAGAATAGAAACTGTTATTTCTAAACTAAAACTTAAAAATGAGAAAGGTGCATGGAAGATATTATTTCTCTAATTTAAAACTTTAAATAATTCAGATTGGTTACTTTTTTTTTGTTCAGGATATGTTAAAAATCTGACATAGAAATTTTGTCAAATCATAATATAAAGTTGAAATAAATATATATTTCATAGATTATAGATATTGTATTTTTAATTAACTTTATTTCCCATGATTATTTTATGTTAAACTAGCATATTCTACCTGTTTATAGTGGTGGCCGACTTTACCCCACATTTAGGGGAAAAGTTGGCCATGATAAAAAGGATTATTGTGAATTCTCTAAAAAGGATTTCACTTTTCCTGTATGATGAACTTCAAAAACAGGAGTTAGAGATTATATATACTAAGTATCAATATTTTCTTCTCTTTATTTAACGTATTTTTTAAAGAAAATCGTGAAAAAACTGGCCGACTTTACCCCATCTTACGGTACTTATTCTAAATCACAAATTTAAATAACTTTACCAACTTGAGAAAAAACTGCTACAAAGCTTATTTTGACACAAAATTACGTGGTATGTGTAGAAGAAAAACAAACTTGTTTTTTTTTATCAAATGTGCATCAAAATCTTCGTCTTTACAAACAACAAAAATGACAGAAAGCGTAAGGCGCTGTCACCTTCAACAAAAATTTTATACGAAATGTCCATCTTGGGGCCCTGTCCATCTTGGGACCCACTCCCCTATATTTTTCCTGTAATCTACACGTTAAACTACATATGTGTACCAAATATTAGCACCTTAAATCAAAAACTTGAGCCGCTAAAAGGAGGTGGGGGGGGGGATCATTTTTCGAATTTTTGTTTAAAAATCGTAGATTTTAGTTAGTAAATACTATGAACACCGCCTTTAGCAAAGTTCTCTATAATTTTTTTATAATCTACACGTCATACTGCATATGTTTACTAAATTTCAACACCTTACGTCAACAACTTTGTCTGAAGAGAGGGGGGGGGGGGGAGAGACTGAGTCTTTGTTTCAATTTTTTTTCAAAAAATCGTGAATTTTGGATAGTAAACACTGAGGACCGCCTTTTCCAAAGTGTTTTATAATTCTTTTGTAGTCTACACGTCAAACTACATATGAGTACATAATCTCAGCCCCCTAAGTAAAAAAAAACTGGCCGCCAAGGGGGGGGGGGCAGGGTAATTTTTTCGAATTTTTTTCAAAAAACCATAGTTTTTGGCTAGTAAACACAATGAAGATCACCTTTACCAAAGTTTTCTGTAATTTTCCTGTAATCTACACGTCAATCTACATATGTGTGCCAAATTTTAGCATCCCAAGTCAAAAACTTTGGCCGCCAAGTGGGGGGGGGGGCGGTCAGGGTAATTTTTTTCCAATTTAGGCCAAAATGGTGGTTATTGCTGGATTTTGCCATGTTTATGATCTTTAATCGCGTTTTTCATTTCATTTTCGTAAATCCAATGTGAAATTACATATGTGTACTAAATTTGAAGTCTCTAGCTCATATAGTTTGTAAGTTAGAGGGGTCGGGGGAGGGGTGCGAAAACGGACATACATCATAGTGATTTTAATAGGTACGGAACCCTAAAAATTGTCTCAAATTAGCCGAAATTGGCAATTGTTTCTGAAGATGGTCGTTTAGAAATAGAATGCCCCTAATGTATTATACATTTTTAAGAAAATTTGTTTTTCAGTGGTTAGCATGGCCTGAAGTTTTTAGACAATCGAAGGATGGAACTGGCTCGACCATTATTTCGTACTTGTTTTATGTGGCGTGGGCCCTTCTCTTTGCATCATTGTCAGCATCTTTAGTGAGAATGTTTGCTCCATATGCTTGTGGTTCTGGTATACCTGAGGTAAGTAAATGTACAAATTTTTTTATAACTTTTAATTAATTTGGTCATTTGAAAATACATATTGTTTTAACAAATCATATCTTGCAGATAAAAACAATTTTAAGTGGTTTCATCATTAGAGGTTATTTGGGTAAATGGACCCTTATTATAAAATCTGTTGGTCTAATTTTATCTGTATCGGCGGGTTTAAACTTGGGAAAAGAAGGTCCGATGGTACATATAGCATGCTGCATAGGTAATATTTTTTCTTACTTGTTTCCCAAATATGGCAGAAATGAAGCAAAGAAGAGGGAAATATTATCAGCAGCTGCTGCTGCGGGTGTTTCTGTAGCCTTTGGAGCTCCAATTGGTGGTGTTTTGTTCAGTTTAGAGGAGGTACAATAAATTAAGAATATTTGATTCATGGTTTCTGTAATACAGTCAACCTTCCATTCCGCGGACTTCTAATCGGCGGTAACTCAGTAGGGAAGCGTAGAACGGTCTATATCGGTGAGAGTTATGACTGCGTGCGTGTGTGTGCGCACCATTGAATTCAGGGCCACTAATAGCATTTTAATGACCTTCTTTTTCGCGGACACGTCAAATTGCTGTCCGCGGAATGGAAGGTTGACTGTACATAAAAGTCCATAACAGTGATTTGAAGTAATGAATTTTGCTTTTAGGTTAGTTACTATTTCCCTTTAAAAACACTGTGGAGATCATTTTTCTGCGCTTTAATTGCTGCATTTGTTTTAAGATCAATTAATCCATTCGGAAATGAGCATTCCGTTTTGTTCTATGTTGAGTACAATAAACCTTGGATATTTTTTGAGTTAATTCCTTTCGTGATGTTGGGAATCATAGGAGTAAGTAGCAGAATATATTGTGAGTTTTTAGAAAGCTAAATTTTATGTAATGTTAATTTGCATAATTTTCAGGGAGTGATAGGTTCACTATTTATCAGAGCAAATCTGGCCTGGTGTCGGTACAGAAAAACTTCGAAACTTGGTCAATATCCTGTTACCGAAGTATTAGCTGTTACAGTTATTACTGCAATAATTGCCTATCCTAACCGCTATACAAGGATGAGCACAAGTCAGTTAATTTATTTGCTTTTTAGGCAGTGTGGTGTCTCTAATGCTGATTTAATATGGTTGGTTTTTAATTCTTCAGTTTTCATAATATTGATTATTTATCCGAGTTTAATAATGTATTTTTTTTTATCTAACAGTGACTACAATCGAAACTCGACGATAATTAATTCTGGAATTGATGTAGCTACAGCTGATGCAGGAGTATATCATGCAGTTTGGCTATTGGTAATAGCGCTATTCCTAAAGTTTACATTGACGATATTTACTTTTGGTATGAAAGTTCCTTGTGGCTTATTCATTCCATCTCTTTGCTTTGGAGCAATAATTGGCCGCATCGTTGGTATAGGCATGGAACAACTCGCCTACAATTACCCACATATTTGGATGTTTAGTGAAGAGTGCTCTACTGGTGTAAATTGCATTACACCAGGACTATATGCCATGGTTGGAGCTGCTGCAGTTTTGGGTGGTGTGACGAGAATGACCGTTTCATTGGTTGTTGTCATGTTTGAATTGACTGGAGGTGTGAGATACATTGTGCCACTGATGGCTGCTGCCATGGCAAGTAAATGGGTTGGCGATGCACTTGGTAAACAGGGAATTTATGACGCTCATATTGGACTTAATGGCTATCCATTTTTAGATAGTAAAGATGAATTTCAGCACACTACTCTAGCTGCTGATGTTATGCAACCAAAGTAAGTTTTTTTTTCAAATTTTTGAGCTCCTTCTTACTGAATGAGAATCCTGCCTTTTGTGTTTTATTTTCCGAGATAATGTCCTTTTTACTTTGTTACAGTATAATTGCAGAGTTTTGTTTAATTTTGTTTTAGACGTAATGAAGCGTTACATGTACTTACACAGGACTCAATGACAGTAGAAGATGTGGAAACGTTACTCAAAGAAACTGAACATAATGGCTTCCCTGTAATAGTTTCTAAAGAATCACAATATTTAGTTGGTTTCGTTTTGAGAAGAGATCTCAATTTAGCTATTGCAAATGCAAAGCGAATGATGGAAGGTATTACACGACAATCACTTGTTATTTTCACCAGTGGAAGTAATATTCAATCTCACGGTATGCCACCACCCTTAAAATTAAAAAAGATTCTCGACATGGCTCCTATTACCATTACGGATCAAACTCCAATGGAGGCAGTTGTCGACATGTTTAGAAAATTGGGATTACGTCAAACACTTGTTACGCATAATGGGTAAGATTTGTCAATGTCAATCTGGAACAGGAATTTGGGTGCTTATCAGGGACGGATTGGGATTTGAAAACGGTCCGGGAAACACAATGGGTCCTCTTTACAAGCGGCCCTATTTTGTACAGGCTCTAAAGAAATACCGGCCCACCCACTGCCCAATAAACAGCGGCCCATCGGGATTTTTCCCGGTGTTCCGACCGGCCAATCCGGACCTGGTGCTTATTATACTTGATGCATGAAAATTTCTAAAATAAGAAAGAGAAAGCAAATCCATAAGGGGAGGACGATCAGAGGAAGAGTAATCACTAGTTAAAACATTATTGATTAAGGTTTAACCTTTTTTTAAACAAATTAAAAATCACATAATTAAGGTTTTTCGGCAAACAACTTTTAGTAAAATCAAAACCGAATATCTCTCAGTTGAGTTGAACACATTTTAAAACTAATTGAGCGAAAATTAAGAAAATTACACTAATTCTTTTGAATATAATACTGTATTATCTCCCTATATTATAAAAAGATATCGCCGCCGACGCTATTTCAAGTTTTGATGGTCCTTCCCCTTATGGCCTGAGCCAGAAAGCTCTCCTGCGCCAACCCTAATATATTATATTATTATTAATGTTCTTATATATTAAATAAAATTATTCAAAATATTACCTGTATAGGAGAGACCGTCCAACGGTAGATAACTTTAATTTTCTAGAGAACGGTTTTAAAATTTTAGTTCAACTCATAATAATTATATTTTAGGAATAAAACAAAGTTCCCTAACCAAGTTTTTTGAAACAATATGAATAATTGTCGTTTATAAATAGAAAAAATGTTTTCTGAGATTAAAACAAAATTGACTTGCCATATATCAGCCCTATCCGACGGTGAGCGTTTTCCCATTGAATTCAATTGAATTGTGTCGTCTCTTAGTGATTCCACTTTATTAGTTTGTCTCTATCGGCGCCACTTGCGTCCTGTTCTATGTTTACATTGTTTTGCATGAGAAAGATTGAAAAATAATTAAATTTTTCAATATTTTAACCATTATAATCAACTAAACCATTAAATACAATACATTTATAAATAACTTAATTTATTTAGAACATTTTATTGATTATAAAACGGGTTTCATCAGTCATTTGGTATGAAATACGTGTTGTAAGTTTCCAAATATTTTATTGTTTTTATAATAATTCTACATAATATTAAATATTAAAAGTATTTATTAAATGGCAATTATAATTTAAGCTAACTAAATAAAAATTTTAATAAATCAGATTTAAAAATTTAACTCAAAACATTGACTGTTATGCAAATAAGAGTAAAATTTTTATAAATTAGATTTTTAACCATAGAGATATAAGAATAGAGCGCGCGAGTTGGTTAGATTCCCATGAGAGTCGGCGACAGTGGTTTTAGAGCGAGACAGCTGCAAAGGAGGCCCCCTGAGTGTGTCCTTCTACTACACACAGGGGGCCTCCTTTGCAGCGGTCTCGCTCTAAAACCACTGTCGCGCATTCGGGCCACTCGCGCACTCTATTCTTATATCTCTATGTTTTTAACACATGGAAATATTAAAGAAAATATTATTAAAATTGATCAAAAAAGTGATTTTTATGATAAAATAGAATTTTCTTTTCAAATTTAAGACAGGATTAAGTGAAATTGTTATTTTCAGACCGTAATTAAAAAAAATTATGAAAATGATATAATAATACACGTTTTATTACACGGATAGTCTAAGCTAAGGGGCTGTCACATGCAAAATATAATTATCCAAATTTTATTTTATTCCTGTCTAAAATTGATATTTTACCTCTTAATACAGCCTTAAGCTTGTTTAAAAAGTTTTATTTTATCACAACTATTACCTTTTGTTCAATGTTTATTAACAAATATTCAGCAGAATACTGAACGAAAATAACCTATTAAATAACACTTTAATAAAAAAATTTATTGCACTAAGGTCAGTTGGGGTAATAAAAAACAAGGGATAATAAATAATAGTTCATGTTTGCGTTTAATTTATAATTTTTTAAACAAGTACATCATTAAAATGTTTTAATTGCTTAATTTAAAAAAGTTAATGTTAACCTTGTTAAAAAAATTGCAAATTAAACGCAAACATTAACTGTTTTTCATTACCTCTTGTCTTTTTATTACCCCCAACTGACCCTAGATTAAATTTAAAAAAGAAACTTGAGCTAAAATTACAATAAATTACAAATAATAAACAAAAACACTAAGAATTTTCACGATTTCAATGCAAAACAATGTAAACATAGAACAGGACGCAAGTGGCGCCGCTCGAGACAAATTAACCAAGTAGACTCACTAAGAGACGATAAAATTTCGGTTCGTTCGATAGGGCTGCCATATATTTCAGATTTTTACGAAAAAAAAAATTTTTCGGGCTCACAAACACGTTATTATCAAAATTGGAATCTTAAGAAACAATATGGGTAGAGATAGGAACTTTGTGCTTTAACATATCAGCACAATTTTCCTCGAAAATTTTTAAATATTATAAAACGTCTAAAAACCATATAAAACATGTTTTTAAATAGAAATTTCTTTAAATTAAATCAGCACAAAAAAGCACAATTTTGTCATTTAAGCAGCATAATTTTGTTCGGGTAATTGTGCCGCATAATTAGCGATTTTCAGCATATATTCAGCACATATTTAGCACAATTCGTATAAATTTATATTGATTATTAACGAAATAGTCATATAAAAATTTCAAGAAATTTCCGTTGTTTATGTTTTAAAGCAGATTCGCATAAAAGAATATAAAAGGGCCTTAGCAGAATGAAAATTTGAAATCATAAGGAGTGAGATAGAAAAGGACATACATAAATGTCTGCCTTTTCTATCTCATTCTTGCGATTTGTCGGTTTCGATACAAAAATATGAGAAAAATAAATTGTTTACACAAATATAAATTGTCTAAATAATTAAAGTCTTGAAAATTGCAGACGAAAAAATTTTTGGTATTTCTTTAATGAAGAAAGCAAAAAACGAAATGCTTCTAGGAGAATTAAATAAAATTTTATTTTAAACATTTCAAATTGTTTAAACAAATAAACAAAAAATTTCATCAAAAAATTTTCTGTCAATCGTTACTAAAGAATCGCCAGCTATTAAAAAAATTATTTAATTTCGAAAATATAAGAAAAATAAATTGTTTAAACAATGGAATGTAGATTGCGAATTATGAATCAATAATTTTTTTTTAGTTCTTCAATGAAAGTTTCAAAAGACTAGATAATTCTAGCTGAATTTAATAAAAATTTGAGTTTAAACAATCAATTAAATTAAATCAATTACCTAAACTGTTTTCCCTTCGCTGTTTAAAAAGTTGTAAGCTTTTCAAATACCTATTTAATTAAAGTAAAAAATATGATAACTATTGTTTAAACAATTAAAAATGAATTTAAAAATGTAGCAAGCCTTGTATTTTGTTAAGTAAAAAAAATTATAAAAAAATGACATAAGAAAATAATATTTTAGACCTATTTACTTATAAATGCTGAATTTGTGTTTATTCGTTCTTTAAGGCACTCCTAGAGAGTGTTTATTTGTAAAAAAAGAATAATAATCGACAGTTTCTTCAATTTTGAACATTTATCGAGGTCTCATAAACTTCTGAACCTTTTTCGATAAAATTAAGAACAATTTTTCGCAATTTTCTAAAAGAAATACAACTTTTCCTTGTATTTCTTATGAGAAAAAGTGACGGTACCACTCAATATTGTTGGATCAAATTAAAAAAAATAGGGGTAAATTTCTTTCTTTTATTTGTAGTCAACTCTCGAGCGCCTTTAAACCATATTTCAAATTTTTTGAACCACCCTACTAGACAGAAACGTCGAGTATTATAGAAAAAATAATTTTAATACCTCAAAGTATAATTTAGACTAAAAAGGAATCAATTTTTCTATATATAAATAAACTGGAGTGTTAAAATTTCAATAACTACTAACCTTCCGTGCATAATTTTAGTTGAAACAAGCAAATTGCCTTAAAATTAAGGAGCACATTTAAAGCACAAATGATAGCCAATAAAAGCATAATTTCAGCACAATTAGGCATTTTATTTTAGCATAATTCGACCTATTAAAAAAGCACAAAGTTCCTATCTCTAAATATGGGCCATTGCCAAGTGTTAGTTTTCTTTGTTTTTAAATATTTTAGCACTTTTTATAAAACAGTATAAATTCTAACAGTAGATAATCAACACTAGATAATCCATTTCAGAATCGCTTCACAACTGTCAGAAGTTAAGGTTATGTTTTGAAGGCTTTTTTTATCATTCGAAAAAAATTTTAATTTAGCTTGAATTCTTGCATATAAAATGCCCAGAATTAATTTATTATCACTGATAAATGTAACTCTTTGATTTAGGCCTGGCAAATGACTTAATTGTAATACGACCAGCCCCCTGACACTCCAGCCTTTTTACATGCAAATAAATTCGCCTGCGAACCAACCACGGGCTGTTCAGTGTACCGGATTTCAAAAGAATGCATGGGAAAAAACAGAAAAATTTGATTTTGACCCAGTAAACTGTATTTTATTATAATTATTTTTGCGTATCATTAATCTATAAACTTTTAAACATACTGTCTGCTATAATTCACTTTAATAAAGATCATAGTATTTTATTTATAATGAAAAATGTGTTGCAGTTCGTGGCGGGAAATTTAAATAAAATAAAATTCTTATTATTATTTATTAATAGTTCTTAAATTTTACTAATGTTAATTATTAATATTGAAAAATATTATTAACAAATTAAGAAATACTAATAAATAATAATAAGAATTTTATTTTATTTAAATTTCCCGCCACGAACTGCAACACATTTTTCATTATAAATAAAATACTATGATCTTTATTAAAGTGAATTATAGCAGAAAATATGTTTAAAAGTTTCTAGATTAATGATACGCAATAGTATATTGTGCACCAAGAGCAGAAATGAGGTGTTTTCCGACGAGTGCAAAATTTGCTGCCCGAGCGAAGCGAGTGAAGCAATTTGCACGAAGACGGAACATCTTCTTTCGCTCGAGGTCCACACGCTATTTTGTGCAACACCTGTTCAGGTAAAGCACTAATTAATAATTGCGCGGGTACCTACCAGATGGAAAAGTGTGCAGAAAAGTGCACTTTTCTGCACAGTATGCAGCAAAGTATACATTGTTGCTATGTGCAGCAATTACCTATTTTGCTTCTACTTTTCAGGCAAGATAAATGGTACTTTTCTTACAGGTGTTGCACAAAAACAATTATGATAAAACACATTTTACTGGGTCAAAATCAAATTTTTCTGTTTTTTCCCATGCATTCTTTTGAAATCGTGCACACTGAACAGCTAGCGCCGCGGTGGCCACCAGTCAACAGTTGTGTGAGTTTCAACTTAAGAGTGTCAGGGGGTTGAATACGACTTTTCGTATTGTTTTTTTTTTCATCACATTATGTAATGGGTTCCAACCCGTATATTCTCTCTAAATAAATTAATAAATTAATAAATCATCAATAAAAAAAAATTAGAAAACACTTATATAAATAAATTAGTTGCTACACAAGAAATACAAAAATTTATGTGATATTTAGTTTTCTTCGTCTCAAATTTCCCGCTCTTTTAAGTTCTTAGGTTTGGTAGGCGTGTTTCAGAGAATTGAAAATTTCTCTTATTTCTCATATTTCAGTTAAATATTTAAGAATAAACAACTGTTATGTGGACAAATTGATTTTATTTTGAAGAAATCTTTTTAAGGAATTGTAGTATTCATAAAAAACTGCTCAAAAATTTGTTTTCTTTAAATAGGAGCCTATTATCTACTGTTGGCAGGAGGTTCCTTTTCGCGTGATTTTTTATTGTGTTAAAAAACTATTTAAAATGAAGAAGAGGTTAATTTTAGGCTCATTTTGCTTTCTGTATTACTTATTTGGATATATTAGCTTCATTTTAGCGTTAAACATTCTATTAAAAACTTTAGCCTGAAATAATTACACCTATCAGCAATTTTTACTATCTCCTGTTGGGTGGCTTACCCTATATTTTAACATAACTTCGTAAACTCATATAATTTTCAACAGTTCTAGTCTAGAATTAAAAAATAACTTGCAGGTTAATTATATAGTAAATTACTTATATTCCATTTAAAGATTGGTTTTTAGTCAAATTCTTTGAAATAAATACCCTATTCATTTTTTTTATTAAATTTTAGTTTCTTATTTTTAAAGAATTTGTTTCCAAGATGCACCGCGAGGTGTAAGAAACTTTAAACATTAAAGTTTATTACAGACCAATCTAGCATCTCACCTAAACTAAAATGTGTTATAAAATTTTATATAAACTATTTTAAATTGTTTTAAATTCACTGAAAATTTAAGTTAATAATTTTCATATTTTAGAATTAGGTTTTCGATTTACAGTAAAAAATATAATAATTTTGATTGAAATTTATGTTATTTTCATGCAGATTGACGGCGAGTAATAAAACTTTAGAATTTTATTATATTTAATACCAGTCGTATCAAGGTTTTCTTTTTTTAAAAATGCTCAGAAAAATATAAGAAATATTTCTAATTTAGGGCAATTTTTTATAATTTTTACAATAAAAAAGTTATTAAATAAAAAATTATATAACTTTTAATCGCCGTCAAAAAATGCAAGTACCCAAATACTAAAATTAACTTATCTGTGTTCTTTTCAAGATTCCAAAAGAAATGAAGTTTATGTAAAAAGAAAAGCCTAAACCGATCCATATATTATTCCATGAGCGAGATAATTCATCATATTAAAATTATATTATAAATATGAAAATTATTAACTTCTTATAATTGTTTATTCTTCCTTTTACGGGCTCGAAGGACTCCCGTTCCCTTTACAATTACTTACATACTATATACATTATACATCAATTCTTAATCTACATCGACAAACGCTATCTTTTACTCTACTTAACCAATTCGTGTGTCAGGGCTTCCGTTTCCTAACCATAATGCTCTCAAAAGCGAGCCTTGCGAACTTACTTTATTCTTATTTTAAAATCGAAAAATAGTGAAAAAATATGGACCTCGACTGCGCTGGGGATCAAGCCCAGGTCTTTCAATTGCCGGTCGAGTACTCTAACATTGAGCTACGCAGGGTCACTGGTCATACTTCTTTACTGAATCTATCTATCTTTGTTAACCCGTCCCTAATTTCATTCTCTCTCTCCGTTCTTCTAATTCCCTTATCTATACTTCCCCTTGCCCACTTTTATTCAAAACCCAACATACACAATATCTACCCTCTTTCATCCCTTCACCCATCCTAAATCTTAACACTCTATTCCATTTTTTCTTTCTTTCATGCATTCAAATACCTTGGCACACCTTCATTCTTCACCATCCAATACCACCTACCTATTATATCTAGAATCCCTAATTTTCACCCACCTTTCCTCCTAATCCTTTTCCCTCAATTGCTTTTCCAATTCCTCCCAACTTCTCACCCTCTTTCCTCTTTCCTCCTTTTTTACCAACTATCTTTCCTTTTCCCAACCAAATCTAATCTCCATCCCTTTCTGTTCTCTTTCCATTATAGCCTTCCAACACATCTGTGCTATCCTACTACCACCTCCTTTCCTAAGCTCTTCTCCTCAAAACCCCATACCCTTTTCCTTTGCCTCACTATCATTTTATCTCTACTCAGCTCTTCTCGGATCATATACCCTGGGTAGCCTACATTTTTAGTTTAGGTGAGATGCTAGATTGGTTTATAATAGGGCTGTGCAAAAAGCTCGAAACTCGAAGCCCGACCGAGCCGAGCCGAGCCTAACAGTCTTCGAGCCGAGCCGAGCTCTGACGCCTTGATCGGGCTCGAGCCGGGTCAGGTTCGAGCCGGGCTTTCTGAAATACCCGAAATTATTCCAGCACTCGAAAGTAGACGAGTTCTCGAATGATTCGGGGGCTTGAAAATTTCGGGCCATGAACGAGACCCGAACGTTTCTACAAGCGCAGTACAGTTTCAAGCTCCAAACAAATGCCCACTAGTGTTACAAGCACCAAACACATGCGCAGTAGTGTTCTCCGCACTAAATACATGAGCACTAGTCTTCCACACATTAAATACATGCACACTAGTTTCCTACACACTAAATACATGCGCACTATTTTTCTACGCACTAAATACATGCGCACTAGTGTTCCATGCACTAAATGTGTACTGTGCGTAAAAAAATTGTGCAATAGTATTTAGTGCGTGAAAAACCAGTGCGCATGTATTTAGTGCATAGAAAACTAGTGCGCATGTATTTAGTGCGTTAAACACTAGTGCGCGTGTATTTAGTGCATAGAAAACTAGTGCGCAGGTATTTAGTGCGTGGAACACTAGTGCGCATGAATTTAGTGCGTTGAACACTACTGCGCATGTATGTGATGCGTGGAACACTAGTGCGCATGTATGTGTTGCTTGGTGAACTAGGACCCAATCATGTTTATGTTAATCAGAGTTCTTTAAATTTTCAGGTTCCGGATTCGTTCGGGTCCTTTTCGATTTTCGAGTCCTCGAATATTTCGGGTTCTCGAATGATTCAGGTCCCGAATTCATTTGTGACCTCGTTTTGGTCGAGGGCTCGAATTTTTTCCGAGTACTCGACAAATTTTTCGAGCTCGAGCTAAGCTCGAACCCGGCTCGACTCGGCCCGAAAAAAGCCGGCTCGGCTCGGCTCGACATTTCGAGCTTTTTGCACAGCCCTTGTTTATAAATAAACTTTAAGGTATAAAGTATGGTGCATCTTGGAAACACATTTTTTGAAAATAAGAAACTAAAATTTCTTATTTTAAATATAAGAATATTTAAAAAAAAAGAACATTTATTTAAAAGAATTCGGTTAAAAACCAATCTTTAAATTGAATATAATTATTATATTATTAATTTACTATATAGTTAAGGGGAAACCTAAGTGGAAAAATGACAAAAAAACGATTTTTGTTTTATTTGATTATCCAAAACTAGACTCATTTAGGAATAAAACAAGACTATTTAAAACCTTTTCTGATGAGTATAAGTAACCTAAATAAATTTGTAAAGTTGAATATTTTTTCTTGAGAATAATAATTCCTGAAGCTCATCAATAAATTATGTACGAATACTTCAATCGTATTCAAATTTCGTATTTTCATATTAAAAATGAATAAATCAAAAATCTATATATATTTTTCGACATGATTCACAAATTCAAAATGGAGGATCCAATATGGCGGACGAATTTTTTTAATTGACTGAATTTGCATGAATCCTGGTATACTGGGTTTTTCGTGGTCGCTGATTTCAAATTCGAAATCAGTTTTTAAAAATTCAAAATGGCGGATCCAATATGGTGGACGAATTTTTTAAAAATTGACTGAATTTGCATGAACCTTGGTATATTAGGGTTTTTGGGGCCACAGATTTCAAATTTTAAGTCAGAATTGGAAAACTCAAAATGGCGGATTCAATATGGCGGACCAGTTTTTAAAAATTCAGTCGAATTTGCATGAATCTTGGTATATTAGGGGTTTCGGGGTCGCTGATTTCAAATTTCCAGTAACATTTTGAAAATTAAAAATGGCGGATACAATATGGCGGTCGATTTAAGATTTGAAATCGGTAAATCTAGAAATCTCCGAGTAACAAGATACAGGTGAATTTGAACAATATTTAAAAATGCATCCGTCACATTAGATTCGAAATTATTAAATTTGAAAAGTTAACAACAAATTCGTATTCAGATACCAAGTTTAGATACTCCAGATAACAAGTTTCATAAAAATCCATCTGTTTATTAAAAATTTGGCAGCCATATTGAATCCACCATTTTTAGTTTTCAAAATCTGACTTCAAATTTGAAATCAGCGACCCCAAAAACCCCAGTATACTAAGTTTCATAAAATTTGGATTATTTGATTCTGAAATTCATTAGTCTTTTTTTTTAGTTATTCGTCTCTCCTGTAAAATTTGATTTTGTATTTTTTTATCTTTCGTTTCACTTTTCTCTTAAACTACTAAGCCGAATAAGAACAAGAAGTTTGATATCATTTTGAGTTATATAAACGGAGATGTGAGTCGCTCAAACAGAGAAATTGGGAATTTTTTTTACATTTTGGTATAAATGTTATTAAAAAAGTACCTATTTAAGATAACGTCTTATTACTTCTTACTCATATAATTGATTATATTTGTAATCGAATAAAACAAGGAAGAACGCAAATGGAGTAATATGTAATATGGAGTAATATGCAAATGGAGAAAAGTGTACCGAAAGTTAACTCTTTTTGCATTGTTTTAAGGTAACTTCGGCGTCCTCTTAACCTGCAAGTTATTTTTTAGTTCTAGAATTTTGGAAAATTTTATGAGTTTAGGAAGTTTTGTTAAAATATACAGGTAATATTTTAAATAATTTTATTTAACATGTAAGAACATTAAATATAGAGGAGTTGGCGCGCGAGTGACGCGTCATCACCCATCCCTGTACTGAGATCAAGTTTTTGATCAATTGAAACTTTTCTCAATTTTTCAAAATATTTCTGTCTATTTATTTTATTTTTTAATTAATTAATTAATTTATTTTACTGTTTACAGCCGTCTATTGGGAGTTATTACAAAAAAAGATGTTCTTAGACATGTAAAGCAGTTGGACAACGAAGATCCCAATTCTGTATTATTCAACTAATTAGTGAAATTTATAATTTTATATTTGAAGACTAGGAAAAATAACACTAACTAATGGTCATTATTAAACTCTATTAATGTCAAGTACGTTAAAACGAAAATATACAGTAAAGGAACGTTCACAAATGACGTCACGCAATTTTCCCGGATTTTGAAACTCTCCCCTCCCCTTATCACACATTTTTAGGTGGAAATTCAAGAAGAAAAAACATTGTGTCACGTTATGGAAAGAGACCTTCCCCCAGAGCATGACGTCATTTGTAAACGTTCCTTAGAGACCATTTTAAAACAAAAACTAAAACAAACAAAACAAAAAATAGATTCTCAGACAATTTTAAAAACTTAAATAAAATGGATTGAGAAAAGTAATTTATTTTATGTCAAGAAGGACTAAATTAATATCTATTATTATGTTACGTATAATTTTACAGTATGATGCAGATGTGCCACAAATTTAGGTTCAGATCATAAGAATTTTTTTAATATGTGGAATCCAATTTCTTTAGAAAATAATAAAAACTAATTATATATATATACATACATAATATAAATGAAACAGTAATTTTGCTTTAATATTCGGCAGGCATGTACTCTCAATTTTTAGTATATTATTTATTATGTATTCAACTATAAATACTATTTTTATAATATTTTTAGCTAAATTGATTTTGTTTTAAATTTTAAATAGCAAAACATATATAAAATAATTTTTAAAGAATATTTTGTTAAATTTTTAAAAAAGTATCGATAACCAAACTGCCGTACTAAGGAAAAACTTAGGTAAGCGACATTGTGACGAAAAATGAGTTTTTGGTATCAATGGATTTCGTTGAAAAAATCTGCATCTGATAGTTATAGTTTAAATCATTTTTTAGAATTATTTGTTGTAAAAAATTGTTATTAAAAATCTTGGAAACTCCAGAAACTGAAAGAATAATTGATAAAAACTTAAGCAAAGTGCTTTACATAGTCCAAAATGCATTGGCGTCTATATTTGCATTTATAAAAACACGCATATCCATCTTTTCATATAATTTGTTTTAACAATGATCTTTTAATTTCATAATTAAATAGGACATTATTATTTTATACAGTATATGAAGTTAAATTGAACAACTTTTTATTCTACATTAGGGTTCTTAATGCAAATAATAAGAACATAAAATGTCGTCTGCCTAAGTTTTTCCTTAGTACGGCAGTAAAGCACTGATTATTATCATTGGTTCATTTTCCTTACATGTATGAATAAAAATTATTATTTTATCATAACTTGTGTAGAAAAATTGTTTAATTCGAAAGTGTTTTAAAAATAAATAATATTATTATTGTCAACTGTATTCTTCCGTCATATTTTTAATTTTAATTATGCATTTAGTCTTATTTTGTACATTAAAAAAATAATAAAAATAGTTAATTTTTAAGATTGTCCAGTTCAATTACAATTTGAAAAATCTAAAAAAATTGTTAAAATTTCTATTTTTAACTATGAAAGGAGTTTTTAATGACTGCTTAATTATATTATTATATTCTAATTTTTTAATAGGGGCCATTCAAGTATTACGTAAGCATATTTTATGAGGTTTTTGACCCCTCCCCACTCCCATTTTAGCATTTTTCAATGGATAAAAAAAATAATTTTGTATGGACCTCCTCCCCTCTCCTTGATGCTTACGTAATACTTGTTCAGCGATAAAAGGGACCTTAGCTCGAAAAAATAATTTTGATTTTTTAATGCCCAATTTGTCAAATAAACTGTTTTTATTTTTAATTTTTAGAAAAGCAATTTATTCTTAATGTCAAAAATTATTAATTGGGTATTATGGGAATTAATTGAGTAATTATAAAAAGTGTTGCATGAATATTGTTACTGTATAAACAATTATATTTGTATATATCCTATATGGTATAATATTTCATCGTCTTCTAAATGTCAAATATGAGAAGTATTACATTCTCGAAAGTTGTTTTCTTTATTCCCCATCATATAATTTATTGTAATGAATTAAGGGGGGAGTGGTGCTTGTGGTAAGCTTACACATTACATCGTAAACTTGAGATATTAGCTTAAGTTTACAACGTAAGGTTACAGTAACCTTATGATGTGAAATAGTAATTTTTATTAAAGAAAATAAAATTAATTACCGCCTTTTTTCGGGACACCGTTTAGGATATGAACACTAAACATGTTCACAAAGACTATTCGGATGCATGAAATTGCCCAAAAATCCAAAAGGTCGAATTTCAAATGGCAGAATTTCTAAATGGACGAATATTGAAATGGTCGAATATTCATTTTGTCGAATTTCCAAATCGTCGAATATCCAAATGGCCGAATCTCCAAATTGTCGAATTTCCAAATTGTCGAATCTTCAAATTGACGAATCTTTAAAATGCCGAATGTCCATTTCGTCGAATATCCAATAATTGTCGAATCTCCAAATTATCGAATATTCATTTACACCGTAAGGTTGTGGTAAGCTTACAAAATGCTTAAAATGTAAGGTTGTGGTAAGGTTACAGTAAACTTACGCCGTAAGGTTGCAGTAAGCTTACAACAAGTTTACGATGTAAAGTTGTCATTTTTTAATAAAAAAAAAATTATTAAACGCCTTTTTGCGGGACGCCGTTGAGGATATGTTCACTAAACATATTTTCGAAGACAATTAATATAATATTAAAAATCTTGGCGCTAACGAGTTTCGAAACTAGCTAACCTAACTACCGAACCTAATCTCGAACGCATTAGTACCACTCGGCTATCGAGGACTTGGAATTCATTTAAGAAAATGTAAATGATATTTTACCTTGGAAGTTTCTCTGGTAACATATGATTTACACTTTCTGAAATGAATTCAAAGTCCTCGATAGCCGAGGGGTACTAATGCGTTCGAGATTAGGTTCGGTAGTTAGGTTAGCTATAGGTTCGAAACTCGTTGGCGTCAAGATTTTTAATATTATATTAATTGTCTTCGAAAATACGTTTAGTGAAAATATCCTCAATGGCGTTCCGCAAAAAGGCGTTAAATAATTTTTTTTATAAAAAAATGACAACTTTACATCGTAAAGCTTGTTGTAAGCTTACTGTAAGCTTACCACAACCTTACATTTTAAGCATTTTATAAGCTTATCACAAACTTACGATGTAAGCTTAGCACGATCTTACTTTGTAAGTTTACAGTGAGGCGGACATTTTAAGTCCACTGTATGCTTACTACTGGCTTACTTTGTAACCTTACAACCTTTACGGATAACCCTTACAGCATTGTACATGTTTTTTCAACCGGGTAAGTTTTGTGTGTCAGTAGCAGCATTACCTTAAAAAATAATAAAATGACCAACAATATTGTATTCCTTTGGCATCTATGATGTGTTGAAAAATAGTTTTGCTGTGGACGTCATTCATTTAACAATCACCATGATGTATGTGCAAAGATTTTGCCGCTCTGTCATAATGTGTCACCATCCCATCTACTCTGTACTTAACATATGTTAAACAATAATTACGTACTCGGCAGTTTTCCAGGTAATAATTCCGTTCGTCAATCTTTGGCTCTGTATCTATTTAAATGCTGAAAAATTTAACATTCTAAGAGAACTTTACAAACTTATTAGAAAGAAACTTCACTTAACATATTCGCACCCACACCCCGGTTGTAAACCAGTGTACAAGATTATCTACTGAACTTGTACATGATTCTGGATAAAATAATGCACAGGTGCATTGACTTGTCTTGTGCATGAACTTGTGAATGATCAGCACATGAATTTGGAACAATGAACGTGCAAAGTAAAATGCCTAGGAAAATGCACATGTTCATGAACGATTATAAATTATAAACGATCATAAAATTATTCCCTATGTGTAGGGGAGAGAGGGGTAAAATGCCTAATTGGCAATCGTTAATAACTTGTCCAAAAATAAATATTAAACAAAATTGTTTTTATTTGTGAAGTATATTAAGGTAAAGATGATTTCTATAAATTTTCATGTTTATCAGTTTATAATTAAAAATTTATTGGAGAGTTGTAAAAAGGATGCTTTCCAACGATAATTTTTTCTATTTTAAATTTCAGAAAATATATACTTCTACCTCACAAATGTGTATAATATTTTTTTAAATTAATCCTTAAACATTTAGCTTTCTAAACACTGATTTAATTTATAATAATGAGTTCTAAAATTAAAATAATTAGTTTAATTACACCGTATGTTTTTGGGTAAATTGCCTTGGTTAAATTGCCTATATGCTGTAAAACTTCTAAGCAAGATACGTACGATACGGAAAATCTCTCGGCTAACGTATATTTTGATGCAGAAACTAAATATCAAGTTGTTACTGCTTTTGTATAAAAAATCAGTGTTTAAACAAATTAATTATATTAACAATTTCATTTATATTAATAATAATTATAATAATTGTAAATTGAAGAATCATTTTTAATATATTTTTAAAACATGATTTTAAAAAGGCGCGGGATGAATCAAAAGAAGTACGCATGCGCAGAAAAAATACATACGATTGCGAAAGTTACGTGAGTCACATGACTATAAACAAGACTATACAGCCGTCCTGATTTAAAAACGCACTAAGTGACATTTTTATGAAAATTGAGTTTTTTATACCATTGGATTCGTAAAAAAAAAACAAATTTTTCTGTGCTAATTAGAATTTTCAATTGTAATTAAATTTCGAGTTAATTAAGCGCTAATTTTGCTATGTGCACTAATTTCCGACAAATCCTGATGCAAAATACACTATGTACAGAGAAAAATAGCATATGTACAGATTTACCAGGATTTGGGGGTAGACCAAGCATCGGGTTCCTTATGGAAATAACACAAGTACGCACATATGTTTTTTGAGATCAGGATCTCGAGCTCTGTACTGCCGTCCTGATTTAAAAACTCACTATGTGCATTTGGGATCATTCCGAGATATTTGACAAAACGCGTTTGTATCTGTACTTTCTTATACAAAAGTATTTTCAAAAATTTAATGATGTCTCTTTACTACTTATCTCCGCACATATGTTATTTTGTCAGGTTTATAGCTCAAGAACAGCCGAGATTCCTGATGCAAGATTACAAGGACTTGTAAAAATTTATACTTATATTTTGAAAAAATTGTGTTAAGGTTTGGTCATTTTTTTAATTACAAATCATTTAAATGCATTTTTGATTGAAGAGTTTTATTATGAGAGTTAGTCGCATTGATTACAAAAAGCTTAAAAATTATTTTTCTTTAAATTTAAATAAACATTAACTGAACTAGTTTTACATGTAATTTTTTAAAAATTTACCGTTTTTAATATAAAAATCAGCTTTATATTTGCCGAATATTCACGTACGATTTTCCCTAAAATAAAATTCTTAAAACTGTATTGATTTGACATTTTAAAATCTTTTCTAAATATAATATTGATAACTTTTTTTTTATGAAACGATTAATTTTTTAAAAATTTGAAAATTCAAACTTAATTTCCAGGTTTTTAATTTAAAAATTGCAAATAACTTTTAAACATACATTTTTTCTGTCTAATATAAAGATAATAATGATTGATTTTATAATTAAAGTTTAATTTTTTAATTCTCGTACTCGTTGATCAGGTCACAAACGTCGGATTCGGGTACGTTTGGCCAATAAAAAGCGAAACTTTATTATATACTTTAAATTTTAATTTAAGTTTTAAAGAAAATTTTCTATAATTAAGAATTATACTTATTGATAAAGTTCAAATTTTTGTAAAGCCCATGTACATATGCTATTTTGCAAGGAAAGTGAGGTAGAGAAACCTGACGTAAAAACGCACTATGTGCTCTTATGTTTTTCGTATCAGGTTCTACAGAGCTCGAGATCCTGAACGCAAAAAACATATGTGCGTACTTGTGTTATTTTCATAAGGAACCCGATGCTTATAGTCGACCCCCAAATCCTGGTAAATCTGTACATATGCTATTTTTCTCCGTACATAGTGTATTTTGCATCAGGATTTGTCGGAAATTAGTGCACATAGCAAAATTAGCGCTTAATTAACTGGAAATTTAATTACAATTGATAATTCTAATTAGCACAGAAAAATTTGCTTTTTTTTACGAATCCAACTGTATAAAAAACTCAATTTTCATAAAAATGTCACTTAGTGCGTTTTTAAATAAGGACGGCAGTGTAGAGACCGTGAATCTGATACGAAAAACATAAGAGCACTTAGTGCGTTTTTACGTCAGGATTCTCTACCTCATTTTCCTTGCAAAATAGCATATGTACATGGACTTTACAAAAATTTGAACTTTTTCAATTAATATAATTCTTAATTATAGAAAATTTTCTTAAAAATATGAAATTAAAATTTAAAGTATTTCAATAATTGATATGAAACATTAAAATAAATTAAAGCTTTTTTAAATCTAATGAAAGAGCCGTATAACTAATAAAATATTAATAACATAATGCTAATTTTTATATTGAAAACTGTAAATTTTTAAAAAATTACATGTAAAACTAGTGTAGTTAATGTTTATTTAAAGTTAAAGAAAAATAATTTTAAAGCTATTTGTAATCAATGCAACTATAACTTTCATAATAAAAATATTCAACAAAAAATGCATTTAAATGATTTGTAATTAAAAAAATGACCAAACCTTAACACAATTTTTCAAAATATAAGTATAAATTTTTACAAATCCTTGTACATAGTGTAATCTCGCATCAGGAAACTCGGCTATTCTTGAGCTAGAAACCTGACAAAATAACATATGTGCGGAGATATGCTTTTCGTAAGGATTCACCTCGATTTTGCGCTTAATTAAAAAACATATGTGCAGTTTTGCATATTTGCATAAACAAATTGCAATTTTTTTTGCATAATAAAATTCTGCGTACCCGAATTAGTAAAGAGACATCATTACATTTTTGAAAATACTTATGTATAAGAAAGTACAGATACAAACGCGTTTTGTCAAATATCTCGGAATGAACCCAAATGCACATAGTGCGTTTTTAAATCAGGACGGCAGTATAAAGAATCATGTCGGATTAACCTGTCACATTTGGCACTGAATGCCAACATTTTCGTTTTCTTTCTAAAATTTACGCTATTTTGAAGCAAGCAGGTATTTTTGTAATTTATTACAGTGTTTAATTTACTTTTGTAAGTTATTTTATAATTGTAGAAGCTTTAACTATTTGTTGTAGACTTTATTTCCATTTTTTGTTGGACTGCTTTGGATTGAAACTTTAGTTTTATGATAAAAAGATTATATTTTTGTATTCAAAGCTAGTTTTTTTTAATATTAACAAGATAATTGATTATAGAAAACATAATTATTAAAAATTTTTTTACTTTTATTCATATTTTTCCATATTTTTGTGCACAGGCGATTTACCCAGTCGTTCGTCAAAATGGCGAATTTTGCCTTCAATATTTAAATAATTTTTTTTTCAATTTTTTCTTAAATAAATACCTAAAATGACTACCTTATTATATTCTTAAAGGTTGTTTTCTAAATATTTGATGGTTTATATTTTTCAAAACTATAATTGAGCCTCCGGATTCAAAAACCGACTCTGCGCGTGAAAAGTCTGACGTATGGTAGTCGGGTAGCAGTGAGCGACAATGGGCAGCTCACTGATTTTCTTAACGTTTGGTCAGACATCTCGAACGCAGAGGCGGTTTTTGAATCCGGCGGCTCAATTAAATACTTTTTTTTTGCTTCAAACTTTACTATAGGCATTTTGGCCAACTCTCCCCTAAATATACCCACACAGCACCGGAACTTCTCTAAACATTCCCAACCTTCAAGGAAGTTCTGAAACTTCCAGCAAACTTACTGCAAGTTTTGAAACTTCCCTGAATGTTGGGAATGTTCAGGGAAGTTCCGGTGCTGTGTGGGTATTTGTAGTAAAATAGTTTAAAATATAATTATATTATACCCTGATAAGAAAAATAAGTGCAGAGAAACATTAAAATTTTTTTTTTCTACCAAAACTTATCTTGAAATATAGGACAGTTACGCGAGAATCGACCATATGTATTTTTTGAAATTAAAAATTGAAAAAATTCTCGTTGAAAAGCATCATTTTCACAATTCTTTAATAAATTATTTAATAATAAACTGATAAACCCTATGGGAAATTTGCCGATGCTCAAGATCGGCCCAAGCTTGGGCTAATATTGGTCCAGTATTGGCCAAGCTTGGGCCAAGCTCTAGCCGATTGTCATTTCCCATAGGGAACATGAAAATTTATAGAAATCATCTTTATCTTATTATATGTACTTCATTAATAAAAACAATTATGTTTAATATTTATTTTTTTTTATATCACTTTAAGTCAGCTTTCTACTATAACTTTCTGTTACTGATTTATACCTTTGTATCGCTTCTTATCCCATCTGCATTAACACGATCAGTTATCGTTTTCTATCATTTTTCTTTTATTAGGGGAGACCGAGGAGGAAAGTGACAGAGGTGGAAAGTAACAACGCTTATAACTTCTAAACCAATGAGCGGACAGACATAGTCCTTAAATAATTTTTAGTCAGTTTTGCCCCCCTCTACCTCCCTCATACTATGTTAGGGGTCTACCGCAAGCTATATATCTGATACTGACATTTTGTGCAAAAATTACGTCAAAAGTAAGTTTTTGCCTAAATTTTCAAAATATCATATTTTTTTGATTTTATAGATATTTTAAATATGCTTTTGGTTTTTTGAAGCTTTTTTATTTATCTTTAAGTCGTGCTAGTGTATAATTAAAAAATGCGAAATACTTTTGTGTAATTTAAACTTGTTTTTTGAAATCCAAGGAAAGAGGGGTGAGGTGGAAAGTAACACGTTGTTACTTTCCTCCTCATCTAATGCTTTATTTTTATAAACCTTCTCCTTTTTTATAACTATGTGATTTTATATGTTTATTTTATATTTTAAAGATTAAATATTGGACTTTTGATTTGAATTTTTAAGGAACAATGCTTTTTTAATGTCATTGCTATTCAACGAATACTAAATAGATAAAAAAAAACTTGATTTCAAAAAAGTGCAAAAATATCTGCCAATTCTGTACAAAATGTAGTTAATATCACTTTGTCTTTTTATATGTTCATAATAAAAATAATTTAAATTAATAGCAGTTTTATATTTGAAATGCTAGCTTTAATTTTAAAGTGTTACTTTCCTCCTTTGTGCTGTTACTTTCCACCTCAGGGGTGAGGAGGAAAGTAACAGATAAAGAGTTGATTTAAAAGTCCTGCAGTGAACTATCAAATTATTATTAATGTTTAATTCCAATTTTATTTAATAGGTGAAAGTCCAAGCTTTCGATTAATATGTTTACAGAACTTATCCGACAAATAGTTTTAATGCTAGCATCAAAAAACTGATTTTTGTTACTTTCCTCCTCGGTCTCCCCTACTTTCAGTAATCATTGGGTGATCATGTTCTTTCAGAAGGGACGCGAAGGGATAGATAGGAATTGAAAGGGATAGAAAGGGATAGAAAGAAATAGAAAGGGATAGAAAGAGATTGAAATAGATAGAAAGGGATAGAAAGTTATAGAAAAAAGGTTATTAAAAACGATAAGTTGCTATGTCCATTAAGGTAGAAATAGAGCGGGATACACTGTAAAAACAAGTGTCTTATTTTAAGACATTTTTGTCCTCACTTTTAAGACGTTTTAAAGTGTCTTAATTTTAAACCAATGAGAAAGCATCTTTCAAAATTATTAACCAATGAAATAGCTTGAAATAACCGTAAGACGCTTTCTTAATGTCTTGTGTCTTAAAATAAGACACTTAGAAGACAGCAGTTTTTTCAGTGTAGAAAGATATAGATTAGAGATTGAAAGTTATACGGAAAAAGTAATTATTGGCGATAACTGGTCATGATGTTTAAGATGGAGATTGAAAGAGATTAAAGGCAATAGAAAGGGATAAGCTGATATGGATTAGGGAATGAAAGTTATATGAAAAAGATAATTGATGGCGATAAACTGGACATGGTTATTAAGGTGGAGATTGAAAGAGATTGGAGGCAATAGAAAGAGATAGGATGGTAGAGATAAGAGATTAAAAGTCATAGGGAAAAGTTGATTAATGGCGAAAGCTGATCATTATGATTAAGGTAGAGATTGAAAGAGATTGGGGTCATAGAAAGAGATAAGAAAGTATAGAGCCTGGACTGAAAATTATACCTTTTCTGTATCTTTTTCTATAACAGAGATAAGAAAAGGTAAAAAGTGATAAGATTTCTATTTCTTCATTTCCAGTAGATATCCCCAAAAATATAAATACGATGTGGGATAGAAAAAGATAAAAGAGAAAGATTAAAGGAGACAGGAGTAAGAGTGATAAAAGGTAGTCAAGTAGAGGAATGATCTATATAGTCGAACGATCTACATATAGTCAGTATATGGTTTGTTAGCTCAGTTGGTAGGGTCCTTAGGTTAATTAGTATCAATTCTCGCTTGGCTAGGGATCGCTTCTTCGTAGCTGACGATTTTTCAGTATTATACACGTTATATAGCAGATTAATTTCAGTCCTATTTATAAAACGAGGACTATGCAAATGAGTTTAACGCAGAACAGTTTAACGCATTAACAGTTAACGCAAGAAAAGAGACACTCTAATTCCGGATCCTCAATAAAACTCAGGCCTCACTCACAAGGGTTCGCTTTAACGATGATGACACCCAGCATAGGTGGTCTATTGTCCTCTTTTCCTTAAAACTCAAAAATTTTATCTCTTTTCACAAAGTCATTAACCCTCATTATACAAGGGTTTGCTCGAACGCAAGTGGTTTATTGTTTGTAATTCTACTTAGGTATAAACATCATTGTTTTCTATCTCAGTTTAGAAAAAAAAAAACGAATTAAATGTAACTTATTATTTATTTGTTAATAACAAAATCAAAAAATTTTTTCAATTAAACACTGTTGCTTGAAACTATTTTTTAATAGTTACTTAAGTAATACAAATCATTTTTAAACAAAATTTTGTAAATTTTAAAAAATAGTACTCTTTGAATGTGGAAAAAATTTTTTTGTTCAATTTGTTAATTACATATTCAATAATCAAAATTTTTCTTTTAAAATTCCAGGAAGAAGATTCTATGTCAAATTTAACTAACTTTTAATTTAAAAAAAAAATTTAGAATGTTGAAATTGAACATAACAAAATTATTAAAATATGGTTTATTATTTTATGATTAATTATTACACTGAAAAAATATTAATGTGAAAAACAACAATTTGGCTATAGTTGAGTCCATTTTGGTTAAAATGACAAGGATTCCTTGTTCAGTTAGCAACCGAAGATAAGTTAATTCTAATAAATCAAACTTGTTCGACTTGTAATTTTTAAAAACAGAAAAAAAATTATAAATCAGCTGAAATATTACAATTTCCCAGTACAAATAAGTTACTTTGTGTCAATTAATCTTTAAAATAATACCAAAGTTTACTAAAGTTTTAATAGTTTTTTCTGAAAATGTCAAATCGACATAACCTTAAAATATATGGCGAACAAAACTGGTATTATTTACCTATGAAGTAGTATAAGGAGGCCCCACTGCTATGTTTAACCTTGAAAAAGTTGAAGCTGGTTTCCCCGTTTCTCTTACAAATTAGCGATAGTGGAGAACCTAGCGGAAAAGCTTAGAATTATAAACCACACAATGTCATTTTTGTGTACATGCAATCACTAACACACTTGAAATGATTTTTGCAAATGGCTGCTTACAAACAGCTGAGTGATTAGGCGGGAAAAGTGACTAGCAAACGCATTGTAGCAGACGAAATTTCGAAGTTCCAAATTATCTCGCTTGGTTCTCCATTTTCGCTAATTTGTAAGAGAAACGGGGAAATCTGCTTCAAGTTTTCATGAGAGTGGAGCCTCCTTATACTACTTCATGTATTTACCTTAACCACTAATGTTTGAAAGAGAGAAAGTATTGACAAATGTATTTTAAATAATAAAGACCTTATTGCAGTAATAAAAGCAGTCGATCGCACAATTTTTGGTGTTAATATAATATAATTCCTAATTACTTAGAGTACAAATTATCCTTGTCATTTTAACTAACCTCAACTAGCTGGCGCCTTAACTAACAAGGAAAAATGGTTGATTCCTAGTAGACGGGTGCAAGGGAGTTTTTTCAGTGTAATTATTTTATAAACAATAATTGGATTTTTAAAAACTAAACTTTAAAACCCTAAATAATTGCAATTTTGTCAAACTAGGATCAAAACAATTTTATAAACATTGCCGAAAACGACTTAAATGTAACTTGTTAATAACAAAATAAAAAAAAATTTTCTATTAAACACTGTTGCTTAAAACTATTTTTTAATAGTTACTTACAAATCATTTTTAAACAAAATTTTGTAAATTTAAAAAATAGTACTCTTTGAATGTGGAAAAAAATTTTTTGTTCAATTTGTTAATTAAATATTAAATAAACAAAATTTTTCTTTTAAACTTCCGAGAAGAAGATTCGATGTCAAATTTGTCTACCTTTAATTTAAAAAAATTTAGGATGTTGAAATTGAACATAACAAATTTATTTAAATATGGTTAATTATTTTATGATTATTTATTAAATATTTTATAAACAATAAATGGATTTTTAAAAACTAAACTTTGAAACCTTAAATAATTGCAATTATATGAATCTAGGATCAAATCAATTTTATAAACATTGCCGAAAACGACTAAAATAAAACTTTTTATTTATTTGTTATCAACATGATCAAAAAGTTTTTTCAAATAAACACTGTTGTTGAAAACTATTTTTTAATAGTTGCTTAAGTAGTACAAATAATTTGTTAATTAAATATTTAATAATCAAAATTTTTCTTTTAAAATTCCGAGAATATTCGATGTCAAATTTTTCTACCTTTAATTTAAAAAAAATTTTAGGATGTTGAAATTGAACATAACAAAATGATTTAAATATGGTTAATTATTTCATGTTTAATTATTAATTATTTTATAAACAATAAATGGATTTTTAAAAACTAAACTTTGAAACCTTAAATAATTGCAATTATGTCAATCTAGGATCAAAACAATTTTATGAACATTGCCGAAATGCGAAATTGACTAAAATTTAACTTTTTATTTATTTATCATATCTATTTATTATTCAAAAAGTTTTTTTTAAATAAACACTGTTGCTGAAAACTATTTTTTAATAGTTGCTTAAGTAGTACAAATCATTTGTTAATTAAATATTTAATAATCAAAATTTTTCTTTTAAAATTCCGAGAATATTCGATTTCAAATTTGTCTACCTTTAATTTAAAACAAAATTTTGGATGTTGAAATTGAACATAACAAAATGATTTAAATATGGTTAATTATTTCATGTTTAATTATTAAATATTTTATAAACAATAAATGGATTTTTAAAAAATAAACTTTGAAACCTTAAATAATAGCAATTATGTCAATCTAGGATCAAAACAATTTTATAAACGTTATCGAAATTGACTAAAATTTAACTTTTTATTTATTTGTTAATAACAAAATCAAAAAAAAAATTTAAATAAACACTGTTGCTGAAATGGTAATTTAGGAAATAGGGAACTTTTAAAATTGGTGACATGTGGAATAGTTAATATAATGTTTCTATTTCGATTTCTATCACTTTTAAAAAGATTTAGAAAAACATTATTTTCTATTTTCACATGTCAAGATATTTATTTATTGACAGTAAAAAGCAAAGATGTTCGTTTGATTTTGTATTCTAAGAAAAAAGTTAGTGCGATCCATTGAACTATAATACTACTGGAACAGGCACCACGCATGTTGAGCTGAAAGAGAGCAGCGGCTGTGAGACAGACAGATGGGGGGGCATGCTTTCTCTCTCGCAGAACGCGTCATTTCAGTGAATGCTAAAACTTTAAAACTAATGCGTTGGTCAGTTTTGCGTGTTGTGAGTGTTTGGCACAAGCAAACTTCTCAAGCGGACTGTACAGAAAGAGACAACATGCCCCTCCAAAACTCTCTCTCTATGCCGCTTTTGTAGCGCTGTGCCTGTTCCAGTAGTATTATAGTTCAGTGGTGCGATCATAACACACAATTTACATTTGTCACATTTGTAAAATTTTTGTATTCCAAGAAGGAAGTTAGTGCGATCATAACACACACTTTACATTTCTTACATTTGTAAAATTATTTCATTTTTTAGCATTATTTTTATTTAAAAATCGTGGAGTTTCTTAAAAACAGTATGATAATAGCTTTCAACAAAGTTCTCTACAATTTTTCTGCAATTTATTTGTTAAATTGCAGAAGTCTAGAAAATTTCAGATATCGCATTACAAGAATTTGATGGATATAAGGATTAAGGGTGCAGGAATGGTACAAATTAATAGCATTTTTCCCAAAAAAAATAACCGTATCTCCATACTGCTATATACTATCTCAGTAACGCTGACAGAGACAGAGACAACAAAGATAGGTATAATATAATAGCAGGTAGCTCATTATTTTAATTTAGTTAAAATGTCTTTTATGAAAGTGGAAAAGGAATTATTACAAAATATTAAAAAAAGGAATTTCTATTGAGAAATTTGTCAAAATATAAACATTGATCAAATCGAGAATTGGAAAATTTTGTGAAATAATAAATAGAGAAATCTGAGCCTTAGTTATTGGAAAATTGGCATATTAGGAAATTGGAAATTTGTTTACTACAAAATTGTAGAAGTACAGAAAATTTTAATTAAGAAAATTAGCACAATAGAGATTTTGGTAAAGTGGTAACGAAAAAGGATACTTTTACACCTGGTTCCTTGGTTAGAGAGAGGTCTTTGTTATAATTCGTTTGCTCAGCTCATTATACAAATTACTTTAAAATTTAATAGTATATTTCGTAACATGCGTGACAAGCAGATTTTGAAGCTGTACTACTCACGCTAAAGACATCGACTCTGTTCTGTTGGTCAAACAGTGCGTGCAAGAAAAGTAGAAAAGTGGGAGACATGCAATTTGGACTGTACTTGTTTGCACTCTGACGTCACACAGTGAATCGTTCTTAAATCTGCAACTTTCTGGTTATCTACAGAGAACCGAATCACGCCATTTTTAAGACTGCGTTATGAAAATTTTATTTCTTAATCCAAACAATAGACTACCTGCAGGGTGTACTCATCGTTCGAGCAGACCCTTGTATAATAAGGGTTATTGGCTTTAGGAAAAGAGATAAAATTTTCGAGTTCTAATGAAACAAGAGAAAATAAATTAAATTCTAAAATTTTAACTCATTATTCAAATATTCTTCAAATTTAAATTTTTCTTTCTAAATACGAACAATAGACTAAATAAGCCCATCATTTTTCGAGCCAACCCTTGCATAATGAGGGATATAATTGGTTTTGGAAAAGAGAAAAAATTGTCGAACTTTAACGAAAAGAGAGATAAATACATTAGTGCGTGGTATAGAAGTGCATGGTAGTGAACGTTATGAATGAATAGAACTTAAATGTGTATTGGGATCTGACATGGGGGCGTGGTCTAAACAAATATGGCGCACTTTGGATAACATTTTTAATGAATTTACATAGGATACAAAACAAAGTGTAAAAAAAAGTTAATTTCTGTAGATAGTATTTTCAAATAGATAGGTACAAATTTTGACCAACGAAAATTTATCGGAAAGTATGCTTGTTGTTCAAGTCAGACAAGTGATAAAATGTGGTGAAAATTAATAAAATAGGGAGATGTTAGAGTTCCTATAAAGAGAGTTAGGACACGTGAGGTTCAACTTTTGATTGGCTCAGCGTAACCGGAGACGGAAGTGTATTGAAAGTTTTTTCATTGGCTGAAAAGAGCGCGTTGATTTTAAAATGCTTTCTTAACAGACATTTTTAAACTTCGCCCGCCCTTTTCAACCAATTACAAAAATTACTTCATCGTCACTTCCGTCTCCGGTTTGTCAACAGGCTAGTGGAAGGGGGCACGTGTCCTAACTCTCTTTATAGGAACTCTAGGAGATGTCATAGGCTATGTGCTTCTAAATTTTTAAAAAATCATGAATTGTGTAAATAAATATTGTAATAAAAGTCGGGGAACAAGAAAAAAATAAGAAAAATGAACTTACATTCCTTTTTAAGTCATAAGATAAATTAAAAACTTGACATAAGCGACGTAAAAGATATTATAACCTCTAAATTTAAAAAGTATAAAACTTACAAAAATGAAATAATTTCTGTTAAAATGCAGTGAGAGCACATTCTCATTGAAATCCTTATGCAGTTTATTTTTAAATCTACATTTGCCAGGCCTTTAATTTATCAATTTAAAATCAAACGTATTTTTCGTATCAACAACATGCTGTTTCGGAGGTCAGAAAATTATGATAAGTCGCATCTAAAATTTTTGCAACAATAGAGTAACAGGGGCAATCGAGAAAATAGTTAAATTGGACAATTTTAACGTAGCAAAAATGTGTCCTTATCCTTTGTAAAATAAATAACGATAATAATATTACAAAGATGTAATAGAAAATTGCACAACATGTTATCCAAAACTAATTTAATTTCTTAACACCAGATGGCGTATCTGCGAATGTCAGATCCCCATGAAGTGAATAATATGCTTATTCCCAAGCAGCACGTAATATTACATGAATATAACAGTGACATCATATTGTAATATTGGTAATATTACGGGGTGATATTACAGTGATATTGACGTAATATTGACGTGATATTGAAATGTCCGCCTCAAGGTAATATTACAAGTAATATTACGGTAATATTACAAAGATTTATTTATTTAAATATTTATTTTACATTAAATAAAATATTTTAAAAAAATCCGGCTCACACGGGGTTCAAACACGCAACGTTCGACACGACGTGAATACGCCTTGTACCTCTCGGCCATCTAGCTCTTGGAATATAGTTCAGAAAGTGTTCTTCATATTGTATCAAAGAGAATTTAAGGTACTACATGAAGAACACTTTCTGAAATACATTCCAAGATCTAGATGTCCGAGAGGTACAAGGCGTATTCATGTCGTGTCGAACGTTGCGTATTCGAACCCCGTGTGAGCGGGGTTTTTTAAAAATATGTTATTTAATGTAAAATAAATATTTAAATAAATAAATATTTGTAATATTACTGTAATATTACTTGTAATATTACCTTGAGGCGGACATTTCAATATCACGTCAATATTACGTCAATATCACTGTAATATCACCCCGTAATATTACCAATATTACAATATGATGTCACTGTGATATTCATGTAATATTACGGGTTATTGTGTATTTTTTATTAAGTGTTTATAATAGAAATGTGTTTAATGTAAAAGTGTAAAGTATTAATATGCTTATTGCTTATTAAGAGTTTGTGTTGAATAGTTCTTAATACGGTGAACAAAAAGTGTTTATTAAAGAAATGAACTGTAAGTGTAGTATAATAAATAATAAAGTGACTCTAATAGTAAATATACAGTAAAAATTAAATGTGAAAAGTGACAGTGATTCAAATGAAAGTGTGCAAAATGTGTTGACTAAATAAGTAACAATATTTAGAAAGTGTTTAAATTTTTTATTTCCTTCTTATTTTCAATAAAGTTAGTGTTATGAAATGCTAAAAGTATCCATAAAATGGGATTGTGGATTCATTAAATAAGTGATTGATAACTGTTTAATAAATAAATTAATTGTGAATGTTTATTAAATAATAAAGTGACTATAATGTTTCTAAACAGTCGTTACAGTGTAAACAAAGTGTTAATAATATAATTATATAAAAGAGGTGAGATAAATATATGAGACAATGATATGAGATAAACAGATGAGACAGTGAGAATAGAAAAGTTATAGGGATATTTTCCAATTTCTGATTAAGCATAGGGGTTGTTCTAAGATTAGGGGTAGGAGCTAAAAACTGAAACTGGTACACTTGAAAAAATTTATAATTGTACAACAATACTTGTAAAAAAAAATATTTTTTACTTTTGACGATAGTTTTACATAAAAAATAAAAATAAGGGTAGTTTTGGGGTTGATGATGGACTTTAAAATTCTCTTAGATTATATTTGACGCTTTTAAAAAAATTTTGGACAATTTTCAAAAGGAAATTCATCATTTTTCTTTATTTTTTTAAAAATTTTTGAGGGTTTTCAATATAAATCTCGTTTTTATCCATAAAAACCGTATATAAAATTAACCTGGAAACAGCCACAGGTAAGGGTATCTTCTTTTAGCTCTACTTTCCGAAAATGATTGACTCGTTTATTAACGTTTTGTTTATCACTACTTGCAATTTTACTATTATCTGAAATAAGAGGGAAATGACATAATCAATTACTTAAAAAAATTGTCTGTAAATGTTCTCTCATTACTACATGATTATATACTACACTTTCAGGTTTAACATTACAATATACAGAAGTTGCAAAAGCAATTGCATAAACACCACAATTCACATAATTGGGTTGTTTTTGAACAGTGGGAAAAACTACATTAGGTGTAAACGGATATAATCTAGCTAGATATTGACATTGATCATTATTTAAAAATTTATTATTCATGCTGTCATAAACAAAGAGAGTATTTGAATCATAGTAAGTACAAATCCAGTGACCTTTTTTTTGAACCACTGAATAGGATTTGAATATGTTTTTTATCTTTTCTAATGGGTTTAACTTCATCCAACATTTGTAAATAACCCACATTTTGCATTTGAAAATGACCACCAGAATCGACTTCTAATAGTTCTTGAAATTTGTAAATGTGATTATCAGTAAGCATTTCTCCCCGAATAAGAATGTTTTGATCTTTTTCATCTAATATAAAGTATTTTTTTTTATTTGTAGAATCCATTGTATTCTTTTTTACCAAAACATATTATATTATAAATTATAAAACTTTTGAAACATTTCTTGCAATTCATAAGATTTCAGAATTTTGAAACATATGCAACAAGTATAGTATAAATTTCTCTTCTCCAGTGGGACCTGAAAAAAAAAGAAAGTTATTTACATAAAAATTGATTTCATTTTTATGCTATTTAAAAAACCCTGCTGGATAAAGTAAATACGTTTTTTATAAACATGTTTTATTGTAATTTCAGTAATTTTAGGATACAAACGTTTCGTATAGGGGAGAGGGCCCTAAGTTGGACACTCTTTCGTCTTATTGCTGTAGAATCCAAACCAAATAAAATATATTAAAATGTTTTATACCCGATGAAAGTACAATTTATAAGGTAACTTATGGCCACAGAAATAAAATTTTATTTTGAACATAAACTTATTTTAAAACATTTTTTCTAGTTGTTAAAATTTTCGGTCTAAACAAAGTGGCCCCAAGATGGACACCTTCTTAAAAGTCTTTGAAAATTGTAGTAAATAAAAAATGAACATCGTGTAACAATTCTTAAACTAATTTTTAACTATTTTACGGAATTTATCAAGAAATAACATTTCTAAAAACTTCAATTTAATAGCTTAACAGTAAAAAGTAATAAAATATCGAAAAATATCGATATATCATTTTCTCTAACCATAACATCACATTTTATGGTGGAAAATAAAAAATTTTAATTATTTGGCTCAAAAAATGATTGAAAACATTGTAAAATCGAAAATAAGCAAATAAATACATTGAGATTTGAGGCCTGTCCATCTTAGGGTACATGACACCATTTTTTAATCCCCAGTAAAAAAATATATACGAACACTGAATTAGTAAAATCATTTTAGGATATTATTATACGATAAATAAAGAATATTATAACGTTAAGTACTCATTCTAAATCATAAATTTAAATAACTTTACCAACTTGAGAAAAAACTGTCACAAAACTTTTTTTAGACACAAAATTAAGTGGCATGTGTAGAAGAAAAACCAACTGGTTTTTTTTCTTCAAATGTGCATCAAAATCTTCATCTATACAAACAACAAAAATGACAAAAAGCATAAGGCGCTGTCACCTTAAAAAAAAATTCTATACGAAATGTCCAACTTGGGTCCCTGTCCATCTTGGGGCCCACTCCCCTATATAAAATAAAGGGACCCAAGATGAACACCCTTTCGATTTCTTGCTCTAGAATCAAAACCGATTAAAATATTATATATTAAAAATTAATTTAATTTAATTTTTTTATTTATTAAGAAATAGCATTCCTAAATACTTCAATTTAATAGATTCACAGTAAAAAGTAACAAGATATCAAAAACTATCGATAGGTATATCAAATTCTTTAACGATAACATCACATTTTGTGTTGGAAAATAAGAAATTTTAATTGGTTCAAAAAATTATTGAGAAAAATGTAAAATCGAAAATATGAAAATAAATACATTGAGATTTTGGGCCTGTCTATCTTAGGGTACATGACAGAATTTTTTTATTCCCAGTTAAATTTTCTGTACAAACACAAAATTAGTAAAATCATTTTAAAATATTATTATACGATAAATAAAGAATATTATAACTTTAAGTACTCATTCAAAATTATAAATTTAAATAACTTTACCAAATTAAGAAAACCATATAAAAATAAATGTCAACTACACCTCAATGACACCTTACATTAATATAATCAAAAATAATTTTAAAAAATCTTAAATAACCTAAACCCCTTGAAATATCCCACCCATTGATTTTACATGGGAAAAACGCACGTTTTCGTAAATTCGCTACCAAATCCTCAAAAATCGCTCAAAATAGCAATACAGTGAATCACATCTTGAAAAGTCCTCAAGCAACAAGATTCCATAATTTATTTAATAATTTATTAATATTAACTATTTTTTATAGGGTTATAAACAACCCCCATAAATGCAAAAAAATGACAAATTTGTTTAAATTACAAATTAATAGTTTCTTAAGGATTTTTTAACAAAATTGTTACATATTGTCAATTTACGAATGTTTATAGATATTTTTAAGTATTTTTCATTTGTTTGAACAATTTATTATTATTGTTAATTTACAGTTTTATTCAAATAAACCTAGCGAGTTGTAGTTTTTTTTTACTTTACTATTTTTTACATTTACATTTAAAAAAAGTATTTAGTAAAGTTAACCACAACAACAATTTGCAATTGTTTAAACAAATTATTGTTAATAATAATTAACTTTTTGACAAATGCACCTAGAAAGACACAGCTTTTTCCTAATTTTACAAATTAATGGGCTCTGGTTAGAAAAAGAAAAATTATTGACTATAAATTATTATTTTTAATTTGTTTAAACAATTTATTATTATTAATTTACAGCTATTATTCAAATAAACCTAGCAAGTTGTAGTTTTTTTGGACTTACATATTTTTTATATTTAAAATGAAAAAAGAATTCAGTAAAATTAACCACAACAACAATTTGCAATCGTTTAAACAAATTATTGTTATTAATAATTAATTTTTTACAAATAAACATAAAAACTACAATTTTTTCCTAATTTTACAAATAAATAGGCTCTAGTTAGAGTAAGAAAAATTATTCACTAGAAGTTAATATTTTTACATTGTTTAAACAATTTATTATTGTTAATTTATAACTATCATTGAAATAAACCTAGCGAATTCTAGTTTTTCTGACTTACTTATTTTTTATATTAAAAATGAAAAAATGGATTTAATAAAAATAACCACGACAACAATTTGCAATTGTTTAAACAAATTATTGTTTAATAATTATTTATTCCTTATAAATGCACCTAGAAAGACAGAAGTTTTTCTTAATATTTTACAAATAAATGGGCTCTGGTTAAAGTAGGAAAAATTATTGAGTATAATTTATTATTTTTACTTCGTTTAAACAATGTATTGTTCATGTATAACTTATATCCTAAAACTCCTAGCGATTTGTAGGTTTCTTACCCTAATAACTTTTTAATTGAAAGCAATAAGCTGTTCTGCAAAATTATCCGTAGCCACAACTTTTAAAATTGTTTAAACCAATTATTGATAATAATTATTGATTCTATATAAATGATCCTTGAATGACACAACTTGTAAAATAAGGAAAAAAATATGTCTTGGTTTATTTGTCATTAATTAATGATTAATAACAATAATTTATTTAAATAATGACAAAGGGAAGTTGCAGTTAATTTTGCTGAAAATCTTGTGGTATTAAGTATAAACAATTAATAGGATAGTAAAAATTAAATTTCGCTGAGGGTTTTAGGATAAAAGTTAAAACTAAACAATTATAAATTTTTTAAACACAGTAAAAATGATAAATTATGACAAATAATTTGCGTTATTCTAACCAGAGACCATTAATTTGTAAAATTAGGAAAAAGTTGTGTCTTCCTGGGTGCATTTGTAAAGAATTAATTATTATTAACAATAATTTGTTTAAACAATTGCAAATTGTTGTGGTTAATTTTAATAAATTATGGAATATTGTTTTACTGTACATTTTTGGTCCACCCTAATAAACAAGTAAAATTACTTACCTGTCAAAAATTTATTTCAGATCCTCTTCGCGTTTTTAGACTCAGGACGAACTTTTCACTCGGCCTTACAAAACAAAACTATCCCCTCTCATCAACATCATTTTTCAAAAAGAGGCGAACCTTACCCACAGAAATTACCAATCGAATCATTTGGTAATTTCAAGTAAACGCCCAGAATACCCTTACTCCTTAAAGGTAAAGAAAAGGTTAATAATCACCTCATTGTAATTTTGACAAAAGGCTAATAATAAGGTAATTGTAATTTCGACAAAAGGCTAATAATGAGCTCATTGTTATTTAGACCAAAGGAGAACAATAGACCCATTGTAATGCAGACAAAAGGAGAACAATAGGAGAACAATGCCAAATCTCCGCCCATTTTGAAACGAAAATTTTCAGCTAAAGGGACACTGGCAAATTATTATACAGGATATTTGACACCCGTAGGATTCTAGAACATTAGAAACTACTGCGCAGCCGTAAGTGTTACAGAAACCAAGTTTGACCAGTGCGCATCATGTACAGAAGATTAACGAATACTGTGAATATTGAAGGAATATTAGATGCGGAAATTCCCTGAAAATTAGAAATACATTTTCAGGGAAATTTCGCCACAAATATTCCACATGGCGGACATTTTGATGCTTCCACGAAACTTCCCTGAATATTAGGTTCGAATATTTGGGAAATGTGAACCAATATTCAGGGGAAATTCAGGAAATTCCTGGTGCTGTGTGGGAAGAAAAATGTTGAAAGTCAGTCAAAGTATCTTAAAAAAGTAGGAGAAGATGATAAGAATGAGAAATTACACAGAATAGTGAGCCAGACAAAAATTGTTAACACCTCTAATCAGAAAATTTAAAAAAGTAGAGCAGAATATAAAGAAAAGTTATCGTCAAAGATTGAAATTGAAACAGAAGATATGCCATGATAAGGATGAAAATAATGAAATTCTATATGCAAAAGATATGCAGGAGAAAGATGTAAGGATTTGTGATGAGAAAATAAAAAAAGTCACGCAAAATATTAAAAACAATAACGTCAAAGGTTATTATTAAAAAGAAACATAATCAATGAGGAAAAAATAGATGTTTCGGAACATACAGGTAAAAAAATAGTCATTTATGAGAATGAAATTAACATTGATATTCGTGATTTTGCTTATGCAGAAAAAGATATTAATAGCATACATGTTCCAAGTTATAACGAACATTACCTTGGTAAAATGCAGTTTTTTTGTGCAAAAGATGCAAGGCTAAACATTTTGAAAAAGAAAAAGTTTAAAAAAAATTAACTTATAATGATTGTTGAATTAAGAAAATTGTTAGATGAATCTCATAAGAAATCTGGCCATTTTAGGAATAATATAAGACTTTACAATAATTCATTTGCTTTTGCATCTTAAAATGTCAATGTAGTTGATTTCATTAATAGAGGCGGGGACCATTTTGATATAAAATTCAAGGTAGAATTTATTATCAAATCAACAATTCCTTATTTCCTGAAATTGATAATGATCCATCTTTTGGTCAATTATTCCTGTTCGATTATTCCTGTTTGCTATAGATTAAACAAACATGACAACTTAGGTGTGGATATATATTATTTAGTATTGACAAATTATTGAGAGATTGTAACGCATATACAAAGTCCTTTTTGATGATGTCTGAGATCATTGAGATAGAAACTGCGGTAGCAAAAAAAAAATTGTAAAGAAATTCAAGAATTACAACTAATGTTTACTTTACAAAAAGGATTGGATAAAGGAAGCTACAATTTTTAAAGGTGTAATAAAGTTGCTGATATTTTTAATATAAATGATGAAGGTTTAATACCAGAGTCTTATGTAACGATTAAAAATAAATAGATTAAACAATTGCAATTGGTTAATCATTTAGATCCAAATGTTGAACATTGGATATATCCTTACTTTATCCTCTAGGAAGCCAGAGTTATAGTATCGATATGATTCGTACTGATAGTGACATACCAACTAGAAATCAAACTGTGTCAATATCTGCTTATATGAAATAGTGCAATTAAAAGTGAAATTTACGTTTTTTTCCGGCAGGTTAACGGCGGGCACTGAAACTTTAGAATTTTATTATATTTAGTATGACTAATGTTTTACATAAATATTGGGTCAAAATATTAATTAATTTACGAGAATTGAAATTTGCAAAAAAAATTTGAAATCGCAATATCTTCCGTTCTATCAGTCGTATCAAGGTTTTCTTTTTTTTAAAATGCTCAGAAAAATATAAGAAATAATTCTATTTCAGGACAATTTTTTATAATTTTAAAATTAAAAATGTTATTAAATAAAAATTATATAACTTTTACACAGCTAAAAAAAATTCAATGACCCAAATGCTAAAACGATCTTACCTGTGTTCTTTTCAAGATTCCAAAAGAGTTGAAGTTAACTGTTATCTCCTTAATATTTAATTTTAATAAATTATAAATGTAAACATTGGAATTTGAAACTAGTAAACATTGCTAATACGTTGCGCGCGCATCTCAGGCTGAGAAGTGCAAAGCCCATGTTACACGACGTGAATTCAGTATAATCAGTGCCAGAGCAAAGAAACTTTGTACCCCTTTGTAGAATTAAAAACTATTATTAACTATTTTTGTCAAAAATTCTCTTCTTGAATGATATTAAGCTACTGGACATTCGATGGCATAACACACACACACGAGAAAGTGATAGAACGGAAGATATTGCGATTTCAAATGTTTTTTGCAAATTTCAATTCTCGTAAACTAATTAATATTTTGACCCAATATTTATGTAAAACATTAGTCATACTAAATATAATAAAATTCTAAAGTTTCAGTGCCCGCCGTTAACCTGCCGGAAAAAACGTAAATTTCACTTGGAATCGCACAATATAAAATAAGAGTAAGAGATCATACCTTCAATCAATTTTTATATGGTGGAAGATTGTTTCAGCAATGGTTAGTTAATAATTATGTCAAAGTTGAAAAAGTTAAGTTCAGTTTTGTAAAATTAATCAAACAAAATTAAGAAGTGAAACTTACAATAGATTAATTGATCATTTACATAATTAAGAAATTGAAAATAATGTACATGTTGGCTAGATATTAATATTGCCTTCAACATATGTAGGATCACCTCGTAACATGTTAGAACTATATCAAGATGCAATGACTATTGTAGCTTTTTATGGTAGACCAGATTTATTTATTACAATGACATTTAGTTCAAAATAGAAAGAAATTGAAGAAGATTTATTACCTAATCAGTCAGCTTCTGATAGACCTGACACGGTATAGCAAGAGTCTTTCATTTAAAAGTAAAAAAATTAATCGAAACTATGATGATAAACTATTTGGACAAGTAGAATCTTATGTTTATGTTATTGAATTTTAAAAGCGCGGTTTACCACACATTCATTTATTGGTTATATTGGAAGAAGGTTCTAAAATATTAAGAGCATAGAGTGTTGATCGGTATATTTCAGCTGAGATTCCAGATGAAAATGTTAATTCTACATTACATAAAATTACAATGCAAAATAATATTCATGTACCTTGTGGATAGACGCTTTAACATATAACGGCAGTTTACTGTACCTCGTATCAAGTATATTATATTATTATATATATAGATGTCTGAAAATATAAAATAGTCAACAGTAAAATAATGTCTAAACTTACAATAATATTGTATAATATATTCTGCCGTGTTTTCTAGAAACACAGTAACTACAGGTAAATCGAAAAATGAGTTTTTTATATCGTTGGAATCGTGGAGAAAAGATGCATCTATTAATGCAAAGCATTTTTAAAAATTGTTAACGTAATTAATAATAATTTTTGCATAATTACGTCATTTTAACAGTAACTACAAAGATTGGCGAGTCCTAATTCGAGAAAATCAAGTAACTGAAGGTATCTTGGTGCTTCGCGCGACAAAGGCTCGAAAAATGAGGGTCATAATTCGAAGGACCTAGTAACTACATAATAAACTTAGTTCCTCAAAACACGGACCTCATTTTTCGAGCCTTCGTCGCGCGAAGCACCAAGTAACTGCATGAGCCTCTGAGGCAGTATAGTTACTTGAGTTTATCTGCGCGAAGAGGCTTCGAAAAAGAACGGTCTTATTTTGAAGGACCTAGTAACTGCAAAGTTTTATAAGGCTTAAAAAAGTTGTAACATATTTTATACAATTAATAGTTTTTAATTATTAATTTATAGTTTTGTATTTACGTTTAATTATATTTATATATTATATATTAGTTATATATTCATATATTTATCAGAGTAGGAATTAATTAAAATCAGTTTGATTCAAATCATGATTAAAAGCACCAAGTCATTTCCATTTTGTATCTTATTTTTTCAAAATTTATAAATTTTTTCTTCTGCTTTTCTTTAATTATCTTCTTTATATGGCAAATTCTTTAAATAATATTGTTCAATATTATTATTATGACATTAAATAAACTTTTTTTTCTTTGATTTTCTTAATTATTTTCATACACTGAGAGAAACGGATAGTAAAGTTTTGACGTTAAAAAGGTTATGTTATACGGTATTATCATTATGCTACTGGCTACATCAATGATGTTAAAAAAAATAGTTATTGTACCCCGTACTATCAAGATCACAGCGGGTCTTAATTGACTTCAACCCAAAAGTGCTTGACCAGCTCAGTTCTTTCTTGATTTAGTTTCTGGGATGTCTCCTGATGATTTTAAGCAAAAAATGAAAAAAATCGGTTGGGCCGTTTTTGAAAAAACTGATTTTTTGAATTTTTTAAAGAGGTTAATTAACGTATTTTTACCAAAATGAGTGCAAATAATAGCTATATTGACTTGAGTCATCTAAAATGGTATCAGAAGATAGGTCCTAGGTGCTGAGTATCTTTGAGTAACTTTACACCAGAAAAGTTAATGAAAAACCGTGAAAAATGGGTAAAAAAATGAGTTTTTGCAATATTACTCTCTCCCAGTAGATACAAACCTTAAATGACCTATAGAAGAATTAAAGAGTATAAAATTTTAAAGAAAACAAAAAAAAATAGAGTGCTTTATCTTTAAAACTTTCGGATTTATGAGCTTCTAAAGTCAGATTTCAGCAAAAAATTTCGTGAAAAAAAATTATATTTTAGTTTTTGTAAAATAAAAAGTTTTCTGTGCATCTAACGTATATATACCTTCCAATATAAATTAAAGTAGATTAAATTTTGAGTAAATCTATCGTTAGGCTAATATTCTATCTCTAATAGTATCGGAGTTATGATTTTCTAAAAATGACCCCTTTTTATGAACTTTTTTTGAAAATCAATTTTTTTGAAATTTCTTTGTTTGGCATGGTGTAATTTTAAAAATGCTCTCATCGAATAGTTTTATCTTATATTTTAAAGAAATAAAAGCCCAATTAAATATTTAGGAACAAAAAATTTTTAATAAACATTATACAAACAAATACTTTCAAAATGAATGGAGGCTGTTGTATTCACACATGGCACGTTTTAGCCTTGTTGCATACTCTGGATGATTTTTATTAACCTTGTATGAGGTTAATAACAAAACAGATTTTGTTTCTTCGCAGAACTCTAGTACATGGTAAAAAACTGCGTGTACTTTGGGTGTTACTGAGATACCTAGATCATCTAAATAAAATTTTTGGAAATTTTCGATAATTTTTTCAAAATTATTTGTTTTGTTATTAACCTCATACAAGGTTAATAAAAATCATCCAGAGTATGCAAGAAGGCTAAAACGTGCCATGTGTGAATACAACAGCCTCCATTCATTTTGAAAGTATTTGTTTGTATAATGTTTATTAAAAATTTTTTGTTCGTAAATATTTAATTGGGCTTTTATTTCTTTAAAATATAAGATAAAACTATTCGATGAGAGCATTTTTAAAATTACACCATGCAAAACAAAGAAATTTCAAAAAAATTGATTTTCAAAAAAAGTTCATAAAAAAGGGTCATTTTAAGAAAATCATAACTCCGATACTATTAGAGATAGAATATTGGCCTAACGATAGATTTACTCAAAATTTAATCTACTTGAATTTATATTGGGAGGTATATATACGTTAGATGCACAGAAAACTTTTTATTTTACAAAAACTAAAATATAATTTTTTTTCACGAAATTTTTTGCTGAAATCTGACTTTAGAAGCTCATAAATCCGAAAGTTTTAAAGATAAAGCACTCTATTTTTTTTTGTTTTCTTTAAAATTTTATACTCTTTAATTCTTCTATAGGTCATTTAAGGTTTGTATCTATACTGGGAGAGAGTAATATTGCAAAAACTCATTTTTTTACCCATTTTTCACGGTTTTTCATTAACTTTTCTGGTGTAAAGTTACTCAAAGATACTCAGCACCTAGGACCTATCTTCTGATACCATTTTAGATGACTCAAGTCAATATAGCTATTATTTGCTCTCATTTTGGTAAAAATACGTTAATTAACCTCTTTAAAAAATTCAAAAAATCAGTTTTTTCAAAAACGGCCCAACCGATTTTTTTCATTTTTTGCTTAAAATCATCAGGAGACATCCCAGAAACTAAATCAAGAAAGAACTGAGCTGGGCAAGCACTTTTGGGTTAAAGTCAATTAAGACCCGCTGTGAGATGTTACTCCGTACAATCTGGTGGTAACTGTTACTATCTATAGATAGCTGTCCGTATTTGTAACATTAAATATGGTTACCGTGAACATCATTATGTTACCCATAACTATAATTTTCTCTCAGTGTAGTTTTTCGAAACTTACTTATTCTTTCATAAAATTTCTACTTTTTCTTTATTTTTCTAAAATTGTTGTTGAATTTGTTTTAAGGAGGTTTATCGAAAAAACCAATTTCTACAGATTCTTATAAAATTTCAATGACATAATAAATGCATTACTTTACATGTACTGTTATAATTTTATTAAATTTTACCATTCTGTTTTTAAGATATAAATTTATAAAGTTGGGACTTTTACATGGAAAAAGTAACAAAACGCGCAAAATGACTATATTTTGATTAATTTAAAAAACACAGTTCTACAGATTTTTTTAAAAAACTGATATATTTTAAACTGTAATAGAATACAGCTTTTACAATAATATTTAATTAATTTACCGTTCCGTTGTTAAGAAAATGTTATTTAAGGGTAGAAATCCTTCACTTTTTTGAAATAATCAGGAATACAAAATTTTAAAAAGTTGTAATTTTCAAAAAAAAAAATTTTTTTTCAATAATATTTGTTTGTGTAATGATTTTAACTACAAAATACTATAGAGAAACCAAATTATAAGACGAAATGGAATTAAAAAAATATTGAGTATCATGGTCCGATAGAATGAGAACCGCTTGAGGGTATAAGCGTCCTTAAGTGTAATATTTTAAATATTATTTTTAGTTTAAATGACTTAAACTTTTCTATTTTTAAAGGATTTTTACATTTCTTTTTTGGAAACTTTCTATTTATCTTTATATATACATATATTTTTTTTTCTTTTTATAATATAAATAATATAATACAATAATATAATATAATATATATCCAACGCAGAGTATTAAGAATAAGTAATTTTTTGATTTACATTTGATTCATTCCTCTTATTTTTTTTTAAAGATAATTTTTTATTTGAATTATGTTTAAAACAATTAGTGCACAATGTTTTACTGAATTCGTTTATTCATATTATGTTAAAAAAATGTTTACAAAATATTTTCCGAGTCGCTTAATTCGTTGATTTAAATTAATATGTTTAAAAAAATATGCAAAATGTTTCTCGACCCTCAACTCGATGATTTTTATTATGTTTACTTCTTTTTATGTATACTTTCAGCTAGCGTCTATTTTAAAAAACTACTTAAAATAAAAAAATAATTAACGCAAAATGGTTTTAAATGTGTTTAATATTGTGTTTTAAAAAAATTAATGTAAAATGTTTCTCGACTCATTATTATTTTATGGTAATGTATTTTTTATAAAAGTTTCGTATTTTCATAATAAATGTATTTGCGGCAGAAATAATTATTTTTTAATTTATTTTTTAAAGACTTCTTGCACGATATTAATTAATTATGAATCTTTATTCATTACATTTTTTACATCAATCAAGGCATATTATTTATTCGAATCAAGAGTAAAAACGGCTTTTTAAAATTTCAATTAGGCTTCACGGAACAAGGCAATAAAGATTTAAACAGTTTTTCGCGTTTTTCTCGAATTCTTTCAATCTGTAGTTACTGTGTTTCTGGAAAACACGGCAGAATATAATATCTATTTCTATTTCTTTAACATTCTAAATGGTATTAGGTATACTAGAACTACAAAAGTGCGCGCTATGCGCGCCAAAGTGAGTGACACAGATCTAAAAGATGACAATGATAAAGAAATTTATAAAAAAATATTTAACGATTTATCCAATATAACTTTTCCAATGTAAAGTCCCAAGGCATGTTTAGTAATTAAGATAAAATTTAACTGAATGATGATGATGATGATGTGACGATAAAAAATTAAGATAAAAACTTGAAATTAAAAAATGAGTGAAGCTTCTAAAAAGCGAATTGAAAAGAATATATTAACAACTGAAGGGTGCGCTAAAACAAAGCTGTAACCGCCAGGACGACACACAGTGCGTAAAAAGTGATTACGTTTGGACAAAAATCTGCCTACTCCTCAATTTTCAACCGATTCAAAAGTTTTTTTTAAATACTCAGGAAGGTTGGCACTACCAGCCATTACTGCCTAAAAATATTAATGATTAATATCAACCTCAAAAAGTTGCCTTAAATTTGAAATTTCTATTTATATCTCATCAAAATATATGATGTTAATGACTGATTTTTATAATAAATAAGTACTTACAATTCTTTTAACGTCATTGTGAATAAATCTTACGTCATATTATCAAAATGTAAAACAGCAAAATCAATACTTCCGGTTCGGTGAAAAATTTTAAATTAAATAAGAAATTTTTATAAAACCTTTTTTTTGGTAATACCAATGTTTAATATACTAATTATCAATATTCAGCCTGTAAGATTGTGTCAAGAAACACAAAAATTACTTATTTTTTTAAATAGTATTTCTGTAAATTCTGTTTTTGAGTATAGACTGCAAATGTGCTTCAGATGATTACTAAAATTTTAATTTTTGGAATTAATATGACCAACATTTTTTTAGGTTAATATTAATTTTTACCATTTTTAGGCAGAGGTGTCTAGTAGTGCTAACCTTCCTGAGTATTTTAAAAAAAAATCTTTTAAATCGGTTGAAATTTGAGGAGTAGGCAGATTTTTGTCCAAAAGTAATTACTTTTATACCACTGTGCGACACTCAAACTTTTAGAGCTAATTATTTTGCAATAAATGTCGTTGTATTGTTAATTAAGAGTCTTAATCATTATTATAAGAGATATTAAAATAATAATTTCATGTAGTCAACCGAACAAAAAACAAAAAAACTCATGAAAAAACGTCAAATAGGGTGCAAAAGTAACCTAAAAGAAATTGACGGTTACAGCTTTGTTATAGCGCACCCTTCAACAATCTTTTACATTAGAAATTGATTGTATTAGTTCATTAGTAAAAAAAAACAAATTGTCCGTATTTTTGAAGATTCGTTTAACATCTATGGCTTCTTTTATAATCCTACAAAAAATCATACAAAAGAGAAGGTATTAAGACATAAAGAAAATGGAATATCGAAATAATTGAAATGCCATTATTCAACACAATTAATACACTCAATGCACCCCAATATACACTATAAAGACAGGTGTCTTAAGGGTGTCTTTTTTTAAAACAAAAGATATTTAGAAAGTGTCTTACATTAATTTCAAATTATTTCATTGCTTAATAATTATGAAAGACGCACCCTCATTGGTTAAAATTAAGACACCCAAAAATGTCTTAGAAATGACCATATAAATGTCTTAAAATAAGACACCTGCTTTACAGTGTAACACTATCAGTAGGGTCCTTTGAAATAGAAGCAGTGTTAATCTTAATATTTTCATTTGTTTTATTGTTTTATTCATAATTTTTTTTAAAATGCTCCTTTCATCAAAAATTAAAGATATCAAAATTTTTGTTTATAAATAGTATGGTATACGACAAGCAGTCACGCATTTTAAATAGTGGTAATTAAAATTCAATCATAAAAAAAGCTAATTTTTTATTATTATACCGAGAATTCTTATATACGAATCATGTCTAGTGGCACATTAAAGTAGATAAAAGAAACCTACAAAACAGCATTGACATAGTTCTTTACAAATACTATATTTTAAAAAAAAGTAGGTACTCCATGTTACCCAGCTACCCCATCTTACCCCACCTTTCCCTAATTATAAAACAATTATTTAAGATTGTTGCTTTTAATAGGATTGAAATAAATTGTAAGAAATATGAATTTTAATTGTTTCGTTATCTTTCAAATTTTTATGCCATTCTTCAATTTTTATTTCCATTTTTCAGTTTTCAATTTTATTCTTCTATATTTATTCATTTTCGGCTTTTTTCAATTACTTTTCTCCAGTTTTCAAGTATATTTTAGAAATTTCAATTCCATTCTTCCATTTCTACACTGAGAAAACTGAATGTTCTAAATTAGATGTTTTAGAAAAGAAAGTAACCCTTAATATCTAAATATTAAAGTTTAACATCTAAGATATTAAATTTTGACATGTTCATATTAAAGCTTAACATCTAGATGTTAACCTTCAACATCTAGATAACTGTCCCTATGTCAAATGATAAATATGTTAAGCGTTAACTTACAGATGTTAAGGGTTTACATCCATTTTTCTCAGTGTAATTAGTTTTTTCAATTTTAATTATTTTTTTCGATTTTTAATCCAGTTCTTAAATGTGCAATTGTTTCCAACAATTATTCCATTAATTTTATTTATTTATTTATTTTCAAGTTAACGGTCTTAAAAAAGAAATAACAATGCCCTTTAGTACATAAAGTACTGTAATAAGAATTGTATGTAATATAAAAGTAAACAAAAATTGCGTAAATATTTAATTAATTAAGTTATTTAATTAAATAAATAATTTTTTAATTTTTCAATTTTCAATTATTTCTATTAAATTTATTACTTTCTGATAATTTTTTTACCTATTTTTTTCAGTTGTCTATTAATTTAGTCATTTTTCGAATTTTGTTTTTAATTCACTGTTATTTTCGTTATTTTTCACATATTTTCATTAATTTTTAGATTATTCTCATCATTTTTCAACTATTTCTTCCAATTATTTATTAATTATTTTCCGCAATTTTCAATTATTTTCTAGAATTTTATAATTATTCTTTGTTCGGTTGCGTATTAATCTAGACATTTGTTTAGAACTTTGTTTTCTATTGTGGAATATTAACGTCATTTCGTAATTTTTGTTTCAGTTATCCGTTTTTTATTGAAATGTAAAAAAATTATTTAAAAAATTAATTAAGAAAATTGATAGTTAGGTATCTAAAACTTACCTATTAAAGAAAAATACACCTTCAACTCAAAATTCTATACTGACATCGCCAGGCCTTAAACTGTCTTTAAGCTGCTATTCTCTTTCTCTATCTCTCTCACTCTGTCTCTGTTCTTCCTCTCTCTCACTACGTTACAAACGGACAAACTTTATCTACTATCTTTCTTCCTCAAGCTACCTAATATAATCTTTCTCACTCTTTCTCCGACCAGCGTTACATTCCAAAGGCTACCAGATTTCTTATATAGGATCATAATTTCTTATAATTATTTTTCATATTCTTTATTTTATTCTTCATCTTTATTTTATTTCATTAATTTTCAATTACCCAGGTGCGAATTTTGGTCGGCAGCCAGAGTTTGTCCGTCGGGCCAAGGTCGGCACAACTCTGGCATGCGTAGTTACGTCTGCAAAAGTTGGCCCAACTATATTTTTTTTCAAGTTCCCAAAGTTGGGCCGACTCTGCAAGCCAACTGTGGCACTCGCAGTTTTCCCGACCGCCGGCCCAACCTTGCCCAGAGTTTCCCCGACCGTTGGGGAAACTTTGTAAAACACAGTTTAAAAGACTCTAAATTTAGAGGTCGGACCAACCTTGCCCAGAGTTTCCCCGACTGTTGGGGAAACTTTGTAAAACATAGTTTAAAAGACTCTAAATTTGAAGGTCAGCACAACCTTGCCCAGAGTTTCCCCGACCGTTGGGGAAACTCTGTAAAACACAGGTTAAAAGACTCTAAATTTAGAGGTCGGCCCAACCTTGCCCAGAGTTTCCCAGACGGTTGGGGAAAATTTGTAAATCACAAGTTAAAAGACTCTAAATTTAGAGGTCGGCCTAACCTTGCCCAGAGTTTCCCCGATCGTTGGGGAAAATCATTGATTTTTTTAGAAACATTAAAAATGTTATTTATTAATTAAAACAGATAAAAAATTTTTTTAAATAGATAAAAAGAAGTCTACAGAAGAAATGTAAAAATATTTCAACAATAAGAAGTTTAGGAAAATTAAACCAAAAATATTTTAATAATAATAGTCTTAAAACACTTATAAAATCAATTTTAAAAACTTGTTGACAATCAAAAATGTTTTGGAAATAATAATTAAGTTTACAAAGAAATAGACATTTAATAATTGAATGTTGTAATCTTATCATAAATGATGATGTGATGATTTAAATCAAAGTGATAAATCAGTAGCAGACCTGATTTATTTATTTTTCTTCCATTTGTTTATAAAAATTTGTTTAAACAAATTAATTTTTAAACAAGTTTTAACTTCAAAGTCATCATTTATTCCACTCTGCTCTTTCCTATAATCGTTTTTTAATATAATTTTAGGAATATCATTGTATTCCTAAGCGTAAGCTTAAATGAGTACAGAGTAATTGTCATTATTTATTAACTATTTAAAATATACAGAATTGGAAATTTTAAAAAATCACTTTGTTTATTTTGTAATTTTTTCTTTACTATCAATTGCCGCGATTTATTTTTAATAATTTTCATCTTATTTCTATTTGTTTATAACAATTTGTGTAAACAAATTATTTTTTAAACAATTATTAACGTCAAAAATCATTATTTGTTCCATGGTCATCATTCCAGTATTCAATTATTTAGTATCTCAGTCTCTCTAAGAATAGGCGGTAATGAGTTAAGCTATATAGTTGATTTATAATTTCTTACTGCAATCAGTGATACTATGGGGCATAGCGTACTGGACTGTCAGCTGGAGGACCAGGGTTCGAATCTTCGTGACTACAAAAGTTTTTCTGTTTCAGGTTCTAATATTATATGTAATTTAAACTATTAATATTTATGAAATTGAATTTATAAACTGTATTATGTAATTAAATGTTCTTTAATTAATGATAAAATTTAGATAAAGTAGTAGGTTGGCCTAACTTTGGGATGAGTAGTTGGGCCAACTTCGAGAGCAGTAGTTGGCCCGACTATGAATACCGTTGGTTGGCGAACCGTTATCATTTTGCTGGTTGGCCCAACTTTGGGATGAATAGTTGGGCCAACTTTGGGAACAGTAGTCGGCCCGACTTTGGGGTCAGTAGTTAAGCCGACTTTTTGGTTGGCGGAACTCTGGGCTTTGAGGTTGGCCCAACTTTGGGCTCAGTAGTTGGGCCGACTATCAGTACCGTTGGTCGGCAAACCGTTATCATTTTGCTAGTTGGCCCGACCTACGGCATGCAGAGTCGGACCAACCGCCGCAAGGTTGGCCCGACCGTGGGCCGACGGACAATTCGCACCTGGGTAAGGGCATGTGATGGAGTATAACGTCACTGGTATAGGCAAAATTTGTCCGTAACTTTTCTCTTAAAATATTGAATATTTTGTCATGAAACTTGGTAGAATTACTTAAAATGTCATTAGGAAGGTCTCTCTGACCCGAGTTTGTTAAAATTTTGGCTCAAAATTGATTTTTAAACAATTTTGCAATTTTTCGAAAATTTCACAAAATTAATTTTGGGCCAAAATTCAAACAAACTCGGGTCTGAGAGACCTTCTTAATGATATTTTAAGTAATTATATTAAGTTTCATGACAAAATATTCAATATTTTAAGAGAAAAGTTACGGACAAATTTTGCCTATACCAGTGACGTCATATTCCATCACATGCCCTTAATCAAATTTTGCAAATTGGTATACACGATGAATCATCACATCAATTTAAATTTATTCCGATCTCTTTTTATCATTAATTTTCTTTTTTTATGATATTATGTATTTCTTTCATTTCACATAATTATACACAATATAGGCGAAGGGATAGAAAGAGATTCACTTTTTATATAAGAGAAAAAAGGGGGATAAAAAAGGGATAGAAAGAGATAAAAATAGTAGATATATAGACAAAGGGATAGAAAGAGATTTATTTCTTTTAGAAAATGATAGAAAAGGAATAGAAAGAGATAGAAGTTTAGAGATAGAAAAGCATAGTGTTTTAGGAATGCAAAATGGATATATATGAAAGAGATAGAAAAATTGGGATCTCTTTCTATCCTCATATTTCTTTCTCTTTTTACTCTTAGCAGGGTGGCGACTATTTTTAAATAATCATTAAAGGAGACGAAAAGTGGTTATTATAAAAAAAAATTACTAAAAATTTTCAAAATTCTGTCAAGTAGCACTATATCAGAAATTTATTTGAATTTTTTAGGAAGGATGGCGACTGTCTTTGAGGGGCAGGCGGTCAGAGGGGTTTTTCTATGCTTTTACATGAGATTATAACAACCCTGTTGAAAAATCTGACATCGGAACTGACATCAGAAATGACATCAGATCTAATATCAGAACTGATATCTGATTTTGGGACTAGAACTGATATTAGTTCTGATATCATTTCTGATGTCAGTTCTGATGTCAGTTCTGCTGTCATTTCTGATGTCATTTTTATTTATTTATTTATTGCCAAAAATTATTGCATTTTCGAAATTGACAACAAGTTTTAGTTTCTTCTTTTAGATAAATTGATGGAAATAGTCATAGGAAATGATGTCCGAAATTATATTAGAAATGATATCAGAAATGACATCAGAAATGACATCAAAACTGACATCAGAACCGACATCAGAAATGATATCAGAACTGATATCAGAACTGACATCACAAATGATATCAGAACTGACATCACAAATGATATCAGAACTGACATCAGAAAGGATATCAGATCTGACATCAGAACTGCTATCAGAACTGATATCAGAACTGATGTCAGTTCTAGTCCCAAAATCAGATATCATTTTTGATATCAGATTTTTCAACAGGGAACTGTCAACAACTGTTTAAATATGAACTTCATCAATGAAAAATCAAATATTTAACATCTTGGGCATCAAAAATTATTTTTTAATATATTTAATTTATTTTTTTATAAATATATTTGAAGAAAATCATTCAATTGTCTGAAAAATGTTGTTAGAAAATTTCTTTGTCAGGTTAGAAATGATAGTAATACAATGTTGGTTACACTGTTTCGGATTTGAATTTGATAGGTAGCTTGATTCCCGCGCAATCAATTCACATATGAATTTATCAGGAATTTATATGCGCAGATTCGAAATCACATGACGTGAACTTGCGACGTTGTCACATTTTATAGAATTTGTTTGTTATGATTAAAAAAGGGTTAGGAAATAATTATTTCATAGTCAGATTTTATTTTATTTCTTCAAAATGAAACAGAAGACTGAATTAATTTTTTTCTCTTATAATTCCAAAAGTTTTAAACTTTACGACCGTAAGTTTTTGAAAAATAGTTTATCATTTTATCACAAGTTATAATTAAAATAGAGAACTTGACTGAGTCTTATCCATAAGAGCCATTGTAAATACCTGCAACTTTGTTAATTTCTGAAAAACGGGACAGTGAAAAAAAAAAAAAATTGTTCTGCCTTCCAAATATTCTCAAAAACTTATTTTTATGAATTTTAGAATGATCTTATCATTTTTGTTTTGGCCACCATCTTCCTTAATTATTAAACTTCCCTACAACCCAGGAAATAATAAACTGCTTTTAACAACTTCTTTAAGTTGTATTTTTAGAATGTAAAAATTTTTTGTCAAAAAACGATTTTTTCGATAAAAAAATTTGATAGGGTATTTTCAAAAACCCCTGTGTCCAAATTTCGATATTCATGAGCTTAATGAGTCATTTAAATTTTATTGAATTCCATTTAAGCGCTCTCGAGATATCCTGTCGACAAAAAACACTACACACTAGGGTGGCTCTCATTTACCAAGTTGAAGATAACTTTTAGGCCCCCCTCTATATCAAATCTTTGGCCAAAATTATGAAAAAATTCGCTAAAGAAATTAATTTTAATTTTGATTAACCCTCTCCCGTAAGCGCCTGCTTTTCCCATGTAAAATCCATGGGATTTTTTGAACTTATGATTTTTTCAATATAATTCTTCACCTTATCAATATTTTTTTAATCGGTTTAAAGATTCTAAAAGTGCATGTTACTATAGGAAAACTGAAAATTTATTTTCCAGAAAAGTTAATTTAATTTAAAGAAACTCTTATTTAATTTTTAATTTCTTTCGTAGATATACTTCTTTCGTAAATTTTTTTAGTAATATAAAAACTTAACAGAAATTAAAATCAAATTAAAATAGAAAAAAATAGAACAAATAATGATTATTATTTATTTTTTACTTTAAGGAGGTTTATCCAAAAAACCATTTTCTACACATTCTTATAAAATTTTTATGACATATTAAATGCATTACTTCACATGTATTGTTACAATTTTATTGAATTTTACCGTTCTGTTTTTAAGATATAAATTTATAAAGTTGGGACTTTTACATGGAAACAGTAACAAAACGCGCAAAATGACTATATTTTAATTAATAAAAAAATACGGTTCTTCAAATTTTTTAAAAAAACTAATATATTTTAAACTGTAATATAATACAACTTTTACCACAATATTTGATTAATTTACCGTACCGTTGTACAAACATATAAACAATAAAATTTGTTTGTGTACCCTCAAGCGGTTCTCATTCTATCGGACCATGATACTCAATATTTTTTTAATTCCATTTCGTCTTATAATTTGGTTTCTCTATAGTATTTTGTAGTTAAAATCATTACACAAACAAATATTATTGAAAAAATTTTTTTTTTTTGAAAATTACAACTTTTTAAAATTTTGTATTCCTGATTATTTCAAAAAAGTGAAGGATTTCTACCCTTAAATAACATTTTCTTAACAACGGAACGGTAAATTAATTAAATATTATTGTAAAAGCTGTATTCTATTACAGTTTAAAATATATCAGTTTTTTAAAAAAATCTGTAGAACTGTGTTTTTTAAATTAATCAAAATATAGTCATTTTGCGCGTTTTGTTACTTTTTCCATGTAAAAGTCCCAACTTTATAAATTTATATCTTAAAAACAGAACGGTAAAATTTAATAAAATTATAACAGTACATGTAAAGTAATGCATTTATTATGTCATTGAAATTTTATAAGAATCTGTAGAAATTGGTTTTTTGGATAAACCTCCTTAAGCTTGTATAAAATATAAAATATACTATAAAATATAAAATATACTATAAAAACACCTGAAAATTTAAGTTATATAAAAATCAATTTAAGTTAAAGGATTCTAATTCTCAATTTTTATAGTCTACGTTTTTATTAATATACAAACTTAAAAGAAATTAAAAGTAACTTAAAATAACAAGAACTGTATAATAATTATTATTTATTTTTCATTTTAAACTTGCACTTTAAAAAAAAACCTGAAAATTTAATTTGCAGAAAAAGTAATTAAAGTTAATAAAACTTTAATTGAATTCATTTATTGGTGCTAATATATCTTAAATAATATCAAATACATAAAAACGTACTTCGACACAGTATCATGGCGATCTCGAGCTCGGCTTTCTTCGTTAAGCTTCGACTGCCGTCGCTGGCTTCCGCCATATTATATAGAACTGTAGGGACTGTTACAAGCTACTATTGTAATCGTTCCGAGAGCTCTACACGAAGCATCTCAATAAGAAAAATTAATTTGAGTAGCTTGGACTTCCTACAGACTATTGTAATCATAACAGTTCTAAATGTTAACCCTTCACTTTTTTAAATTAATCAGTAATATAGATGAATAATAATGAGTCCCATAAATTTTTTTCGCCATATTACTAACCATACTTTGTATCTATTACAATAGCTATTGTAATAATTTCCAACCAATTTCTGAATTCTTTATACATTTTTTGTAATCATCCCAAAAATGTGCTACTTATCCGAGCTCTAATATAAACTGTTGTAATCATTACAAATAAATTTTTCTTAGTGTGATTTTTGTAGTATAATGTTTGCATACGAGCCAAAGTCGAAATGATACTGACTCCAAAAAAAAAACAATTTTAAAGTAAGTTCTGTGTCAAGATAATACTTTCTCACGATATTTTGTACACTTACAAAAATTTTATTTTTGGAAAATTGAAAATCTTAACGATTACAAAGCTTCCTCTGTGAGGAAGCGCAGAATTATTAAAAAAAAATGTAGATCTGCCAATTAGCACTCTGTAACATTGTTGAAAAAATTAATTAGTTCTAAAAACCGTGCACCAAATTGTTTATTTTTCGTAATTTTTAATTTTTGAAAATATCTTATGTATCCTTGTGTTTTCTCTTTTGAAAATGTGAATTGTTTAAGATTCTGGAAATTCTTCTAAGTTTTTGAGCGCTCTGTATGATTCCCTAAAATGATTATGTAGACGTTAAATAGGCAGAGTTTCATAAGACAGAATGTTTGTTTTCTCGAACTAAAATTTGTAAGACAGCATATGTGGACGAATTGTTTGATTATTAAAATTCTCTATAACTCTGAAAATAATGAATTAATTTTGATGTTTCTTTTTTTGGTATGGTCGATCATTTGCGTTTATTTTATGATGGATGTGGAGGACAAAATAAAAATTCACATTTTGTCCATTTGTTACTCCATTGGCTTCAGAATTGTTCACAAAAAAATGTTGAAGATATTCTTTTAACTTTTCCTGTGAAAGGTCATAGTTTCTTACCTGCTGATCGAGTGTTTGGACGTGTAGAACAAGAACTTGGGAAACACGAGACCATAACGCATCCTGAAGAATATGAAAAAATCTACTCCAATTTTGGAACTGTCAAGTGTTTACGGCATGAGACATAGAAAGTTTGCAATATCAAGTCATTGGCACAGATTTATAAAAAAGTTGTTGGCATTTAAGAGGATTTCAATTAAGAAGTATGTATGATCATGAGGTTCCAAAAATGTTACTAAAACGAGGAAAATCTGACTCTGATGTTGAGTTAGATGTTTTATGTTTAGTTCATCCAATTTCTGTTGTAAAACTTAAAGATGTGCAAAATTTACTTCCAAAGCAATTTGGAAACCAGTGGAATCAATTACCTGAAATGGATTGGTATATATGCATCACTCATAAACAAAGATAATACTTCGACTTCAACTTACAATACTCAAAATAATGTCAATCAATCCGATGAGATAAGTGATTGTTTAACTGAAGATTGTGCTATTCACATATGAATTATTAGGTTATTATAAAAAGTAAAATTTTATTACTTTGATACGCATTTCAATACCATTTAAAAGTTGTTATTATTTGCTTGTATTCCTTAAAAGTTTTCAAATAAAAAATTATAATCTATACAAAAATCATATCTTCACAATTTATCAAAAGTTGATAAGTCCATATTTAATTTATTAATTACTGTTGAATTAATAATTTAAAAAAAAATGTAACTAGATATTTATTTATTTAAAGAAATTCCTAATGTATTAACGTTTACAAAATTTTATTACATGGAATAGTTTTTAAGATACAGCATTTGCCTGAATTTCTCGAAATAACGAAATATGGACTTATCCACTTTTGCACTGAGAAAATAAGCCTCTAGCCAAGCAGCTTTATTTCTAGGTTAGGGTTCCTCGGGACAAAACAAACAAAACACCGGCGATGACAGTCAAACTTCTAGGATGCCGGAGCATATGCTCTGCTAAAATCAATCAATTGCTTTGCAGGTGCTATATCAACAACCTCTCTCTGCTAAATTTAATCAAAAATTGGTTGTATTTAGTCAACTTATTTTCTCAGTGTGGCCGCTTACTCTTCATTTAATAAAGTAGTCGCTTGCTAAAAATTACGTTGCTCTTTACTGCGTTTTTTGAATAAATAATTTTTTCCTCCAGACAGCTATCATATGCAATATCGCAATTTATATGACGCATTATAAAAAGGGAGACAAAAAGAAAGCAAACTAAATGCAATTTATAATTAAACTTTGAAAATTATTGTTGCGGTGGTGATGTTTCTAACGTATTTTAAACGCATTTAGTTAAAAAGTCCAGAAATATATAGCCTAAAACTGTAATAACCGAAACCTTAATATTTTTACTTTATTTTTTTTTAAAACTTATTCATAAACAAATTTTTATTTGAATTCACTATAAGAAATCCCAAAGACACTAAAATATCAAGTTTTAGGTAAACTCAAAATTAATTTTAAAACTAAGTCTGCCATATTTTTTATCCACTTTTTGAATTTTTCAAATCTAATTTCAAATTTGTAATCGGCGACCTAAAAAACCTATATGTACCTATTTTTGTACACTTTTAAAAACACTTTAACTTTTAGCTTTCTGGACACTTTTGGCCAGAAAATAGGGTAAAATTTTCCATAGTGCTTTGTGAGGAAGCAAAAGATATAAAAAAAAATTTAAGATGTTTAAAATTTACTTTTGAATGCAGAAGTCAGTTATTTTGAACTATAATCCGCAATAATCAATCAATAACAATAAAACTACGTACAAAGTTACAGTTCAGCAAGTACATTAATTTGAGTAAAGAGCGAAATTAATTTGATTTTTTACCTTTGAGTAAACTCAAGTGCGTATACGATTTTACTATTATATTAGTAATTTTTTATTAATTCAGATTTAGAGAATTACTAGCTGTAAAAGAAAACTGAAAGGAAATTTTTGATCGAAGGTGTTAGGTGAGCTCGGTTGAGCTGTAGAAATCATGCAGAATTCCTGATGTAGATTATAAAGAGCAAGAGGTGCTCCTAGGTTCTTGAAAGGAAGGGGAATCCCCGAGAGGAGTGGGATATAGTTAAATAAGTGAGTGGAGGGAGGCGTGCTCAATGGCCGCCTAGGCCTAGGCTGGATGGATTGTTCGTGCCCGGGGCGTGATCGGGATCCAGGGAGATCGAGTGAGATCGAGGACTGTGTGACTGTGTTGCTCGGACAGGCTAAGCAGTTACCGAGGAACCGTTGCCTTGACGACACGTATGTACGCATGCGCACGTGTTATTTACAATTGTTCAATTTCCTGACAATCAAGTTGCGCGCGTGCGCGCGCGCCACTTGAATCTGTTCGCCACCCCCGTTGAACAGTTATCCCTTTTTATATTTTTCATCCACTATCCATCCAACCCCTTCTTTTTCTTCTTCTTCTTCTTTCTCTTCTTCTTCTTCTTCTTCTTCTTCCTCCTCTTCTTCTAGTTTCTCTTCATTACTGTTAGACCTAACACATTCCTTTTTCATTTTTGACCCTAGCTCTTTTTTACCCCTTAGCACTCAAGCTACCCGCCAACCCACCTCCAGTTGATCCTAAATGTCCTCCCCTCCAAAAGGCCTTCGCAGCTATTCTATGACTCGTGGTGGCTCGCGCCACATTAACGGGAATCAGGAGCACGTTCATACTGTCATTGTTGTTAACATCAAAATTTCTCCGATCTGTGCATCATGCCAAAACAATGATAAATCTTCAGATTTTGTTTATCAAGAAGCAACATAAGTGAGATATTTGGTATTTTATGTTTTGTTGATATTTTTCGAGCGTCATGTCGTCAATTTTTCTCAGGAATTTTTTAACAAATTTATTGAAAAGTAGGTTGTACATAAATGTACACCAAGATTATGACAGGAGGATCAATCAAGTACGTTGTGATTATTTTTATGAGATTTCTCTTGGATAATAATGGAGCAACTAAGATTATTTAAATTGTATCCCGATTTATTTAAATTGTTGTAAACGATTAGTTTCCAGTCATCACGAAATGACCACGTGGATCTTGAAAAAGACAATTCAGAATGATAAAGAAAAGTCTTTATTTTAGGGTACCAAAACTTTTTATCAGTATTAATGGTGCTGATATAGCTGTTAAGATTATACTTTTTTGAACTTAATCAACAATTTCATTCATCGATTTATCTCACAAAAGCAATATGCAGTATTAAACGAATGTCAAAAGAAAGAAAGTTGACTAAGGCTCTCAAGTTTGATGCATTTAATGATAAAGATTCATCTTTGTGCAAAGTGGTAAACAGTTTTGTGGTTCTTATTGTTAGTGAACAGTGAATATCGCCAACATGTTGCTACATAAATGTAATAGTGTTTGCAAAAATTAAAAAAATGTGAGCATACGGAGTACTTACCTAGAATTAAAAGGTTTTTAGTTTATGTGCGTGATATTAAAAAAGACGTAGGTGTGATTCTATAAGGAAAAATACTACATTTACAAGTTATCTACAGTTTTCCAAGTTTTATCGACAACTTTTTACTTTTATAATAATCGATAATAAGAAGAAGGATAAGAGATCTATAAAATTGTTTTGCCTCCAAATGAATTAACGGTAGTTACAGAGCAAGTCGAAGGCAAAAAGAAGAAGGAAAAGGGTGTTACGGAAGGAAGAAAATATAACGGGTGGTTTATACATTGAGTAAAGTAGTTAAAGTTCAAATGAAAGGACAAAAAGAAAGAATGAAGAGATGTTTCAACTAAGAAGGCAGTGAATCAAATTATAAAGTGTATATAGAAAAAAAGAAAGCAAATTAAAAATTGTAAAGAGAAAATAAATAAGAGGGAAGTTAAAGAAAACCGTAAAACGTGTTTTCTTGAGGGTGATTGGATGATTCGAGGGAGCTTTAATTTTGAAAGAGGATCTTTTTGGGAGCAGACAGAGGGATTGGAACAATTTGATTATCCCGAAGAGACGGAAAGGTTTTACGATTCACCACCGCCTCCCTGCCCCCGCCGGATGGACGTAAGCGTGTGCTGTTTGCCCACTGCCGGCTCGGGGGCCCAACACCCTCAACATCCAGTGACTTTGCCCTCAGGAGGCCAACCTACAATACAAACGTCTTATCAGTATACCGATCAAATAGTTCCTGAAAGGGGTCATCCTGACGGTCTCACTGTTCTTAATGCCGGTACTGGTCAGGACAACTGGCAGCACGTATCTTCAACGTCTACGGTTCCTAATGCTACCTCAACTACTACAGTCACCAACACCACTACTTATATTGATTATTCATGGCTACAAATGCAGGTAAAATTTTTCTGTTCTATTGACCATTACTGTTAATTTTGCCTCCTCATAGAGGGAGTATTCTTTTACCACCAAGTTATCGATTGCGATTTTTTGACATATTTCAAACTCAGAATATCGAAAATGATGTTTTAAAAAAAATGCCCTACCGCATGTGTATGTATGTATTAGGGTGGTCCAAAAATACATGGAGAAAAAAATTCAAAATATAAAGTCGCAGAATAGCTTAAATAGTATATTTTCTTATCAAAAACTACAATGCCAAAGATAAATTAAATCAAATAAAATTTAACCGGTGCGCATAGACTTTGTTAAAAATGTTTATATTACACATATTTTGCTTTGACATTTTATTACTTTCAATTGTTCTAAGCTTTATAAATAAAAAGATAAGTATCAAATTCTTTAAAAAAGGTAAAATTTATTAAAATAATGAATTACACATATATGTTAAGGCATAATATATTAACCCTAGAAGGACTAACTATGGGGTCGTTTGGTACTCCACGCGAAATTTAAAGTATAGGCTCCTGACCCATACATTGAGCCAGTATCATTTTGACACAAAACTTATTTTAAAGATTGTTATATTGTACAGAATAAGAATGTTATTTTGTACAACTGCTAAATGTTATTTTGTACAATTTTAAAAAATGAATACGATATTTTGCACAACTGTTTAAAAAAGCGTTAAAAAAATTTGGGAGTACAATAAATCCATTTTTTAATAATTGTACAAAATAACAAATTCATTTTTTAAAATTGTACCAAATATCATTTAGTAGTTGTACAAAATGACATTTTCATTCTGTACAATATAACAATCTTCAAAGTAAGTTTTATGTCAAAATGATACTGGCTCCATACATTGACAATTTCGGTTGGAGTAACCATAATTCAATTTAGTAACCTGACAGTTGATTTTAGTAGGTGAGCGCTAGTGCTACCCACGAGACGAGAAAGAGACGAGATTTCATGCAGTCTCGTCTCGGTCTCGTTAAATATCAAATTTCAGATCCCGGTCTCGGTCTCGTTCAATATTAAAATTTCAGGTCTCGATCTCGACAAATATTGCCTCTATCTCGGTCTCGCTGTCTCGATCAATCTACTTATTGCTTTAATGCGACTAATTTAGAATTAAGTTAAACAAAGTGATACAGAAAATATAAGAAGTTAAAAAATCAAAATTTAATTATTAACTAGCTTCAAATAAAAATTAAAAATGGAGTGCAAGTTGTATTAAATTTTATTTTTTACTTGTAGAACATAATATTCATAAAAATAACTTGTAAAATAAGATAGTATATTCGTGAAAATTAAGAATTCTGTTGAGAACTACCCCAACTGACCCTAAATAATATCATATATAATTAAATTTAATTAATTTATTATTTTATTAATTATTTATAAAAACGCGTAACAAAAATGTTTAGGTAGTTAAAGAATATTTGTTTGTTAATTAATTATAAAAACCGAGACGAGATGAGACGGTCTCGTGGGCAGCACTAGTGAGCGCGAATTGCGTGCGCAAGTCTCTCTTCAGTATGCAGTTATAGTAAATCTGGGGTCCCAAAATACCCCAGTTAGTCCTTTACGTTTCAAAAAAGTCAGGATAATAAATTTTTGTTGTTTGATTAAAACGGTTTAATTGAACCTACAAAGCAAAAATGTAAAAATTACACTGCGAAAACAAATGCAAACAAATGTCTCAAATATGGGGACACAAGACACATATTGTGTCTCACTCTGAGACATATGCGTCTCAAAGTGTCTCATTTTGAGACATATTGTCCCAACAATTTTTACAGTGTATACTTGTAAAAAAAATTTAAAAAAAAAAGAAATATTTTGAGTAAAAATACAATTTTTTATAGTTGGTTTTGGTAAATTTCACGTGCGTAATTTTTTATTAATTATTGGAATTTCATTTATTCAAATAATTATACTTTTTTCAAATAATATAAAGGTCCATAAAAATTTCTTAAATATGTCTATTCAGCTCTTAAAATCCACAGGGTTTTTCTAAATTGGTCAATTTGTTAAAAAACTAAAATTTTTTTGTAAAAAATGCTAATTTTGAGAAAATTTGGTTCTTTTTTTTTGTTTTTTACAATATTTTTAGATTTATTTTTATTGTACTAAAAAATAAACTACACCATCTTCTTCCTTAATAAAAAACGAGAAAAATTCACTATATAAAAGTTGTTTTCGGTAAAATGCAAATCTTATATACACGTCTAAAATCTGGGGTAACAAAGGACTCCAGTTAGTCCTTAGAGGGTGAGAAAATTAGTCCTAAGCTAGTCCTTCTAGGGTACCGTTAAAGATAACTATACTGAAAAAAATGTTGTTGTCAAAAACAACTATTTGTCTATATAGTTGAAGCCGTTTTAGTTAAGATGACAAGGATTCCAAGTTAAGCTTGCAACTGAAGAGAAGTTAGTTCTAAAATATCAAACTTGTTTGTTTGTAATTTTTAATAACGGAAAAAAATTTGTCAATCATCTAAAAGCTTACAATTTTCCAGTGCAAATGAGTTAATTTGTATCACATAATCTTTAAAATAATACAAAAGTTTACACTAAACTTTTAATAGTGTTTTTTGAAAATGTCAAATCAACATAAACTTTAAATATATATGACGGCCACAACTAGGTCATTTACCGTGACCACTAATGTTTTAGATGGTTTTAGAGATAGAAAATATTAATGTTTTATAAAATAAAAGACTTTTTCAGTATCAAAAACAGTCGGTCACACAATTTCTGATGTTAATATAATATAATTTCTAATTTCTTAGACTGTAAATATTCCTTGTGTATGGGTGCAAGGGATTTTTTCAGTGTAGTTTCGGCACAAAAAGTCTTTGCCCCTCAGAATTTGTCGATTTTGGAAGACGATAAGTTAAAAAGAGAAAATCGTAGAAATGTATGGTAAGTACTAAAATGTTGGGTGTTTATTTGCGCTTAAAATTATATGCAGCTCATGCATATAAAATAAAAACGCAATCATTATTCAGGTTCCAAAACAACTAAATACGATTTTTGTTGCAAAACATAGAAATTCGCATTGCGCACCGGGTTAATATTATTTGATTTTAATTTTTAAGTTATAAAATTTCTTTTTACTTAAAAAGGAAGCTTTTTAGCCGTACTGCATATTGAAATTCAACATTTTTTTTTTTGGAACACCCTAGTGTGTGTGTTTAGGAAACCATAATAGTTAGAACAATGTTTTTTTTTTAAGAAATTATGACTAGAAAAAATGTTTAGCTGGATATCGTCTTGCTAAAAAATTTATGTGTGACAGTTAGAAATAAGGTTACTTGTGCTGAACAGTTAGCAAAGAGAGCTATATATTGAGCTGTGACACCTATATTTTTAGCAAGATGAAATCCAGCGCTATATGTTTAGGTGGATCAGTTAAATTTTTTTTTCAGTGTAGGGTAGACTGCAGGGGCGGTCCAAGCTGAATTTTTTACCCGGGCAAATCCTAGGGGGCGGGCGCTTTCCAGCGCCCTGGGCCTATTTCAGATAGGTGTAATAATTTCAGACTAAAGTTATTAATAGAACGCTTAACGCTAAAATGAAGCTAATATACCCAAATAAGTAATACAGAAAGCAAAATGAGCCTAAAATTAAACTCTTTTTCATTTTAAATACTTTTTTAACACGATAAACAATCACTCGAAAAGCAACCTCCTGCCAACAGTAGATAATCGGCTCCTATTTAAAGAAAACAAATTGTTGAGCAGTTTTCTATGCACAATTCAATTCCTTGAAAAGATTTCTTTAACAAAATCAATTTGTTCGCATAAAACTTGTTTATTCTTAAATATTTAACTTTAATATGCGACATTTGCACTTCTCTGAAACACGCCTACCAAACCTAAGAGCTTAGAAGAGCGGGAAATTTGAAACGAAGAAAACTAAATATTATATAAATTCTTGTACCTTTTGTGTAGCAACTAATTTTTTTATATAAGTGTTTTCTAAATTTTGTTTATTAATAATAAATTGATTCTGGTCATTTTATATGCAAGAATTCAAGCTAACTTAAAAAACATGTCAAATGGTAAAAAAGCCTTCAAAACATAACCTCAACTTCTGACAGTTGTGAAGCGATTCTGAAATGGATTATCTACTGATTTATAAAAAGTGCTAAAATATTTATAAATAAAGAAAACTAACACTTGGCAATGGCTCATGTTGTTTCTTAAGATTCCAATTTTAATAATAACGTGTTTGTGAACCCGAAAATTTTTTTTTTCGTAAAAATCGTAATATATGGCAAACTATTTTTTTTTAATCTCAAACACCGTTTTTTCCATTTATAAACGACAATTATTCATATTGTTTCAAAAAAACTTGGTTATGTAACCTTATTTTATTCCTAAAATCTTATTATGATAAGTTGAATTAAAATTTTAAAACCGTTCTCTAAAAAATTGAAATTATCTACTGTTGGACAGTCTCCCCTATAGATCTCTCTGGGGGGGGGGGGGGGGGGGACAAATTATGACAAATTACGATCGAACCCGATCGATCAATTCTAACTATATCTTTTTTACATTTAAATGTTTTGTAAAAACGTTTTTTTCAAAATTGTACCTTTTTTTTTTAAAATAAGTTAAAATGTAAGTATTTTATTCTTTTTTATTTTTTTGTGCATCGGTTGAACGATGCACTAGAATTCTCTAGTGCAGTTTTATCCAAAGTTAGTAACATTTTAAAAATCGAAAATTTTGAAAATCCTGTTTTTAATAATTGTATTTTTATATTGTGTTGCTTGTTTTAATATATTTTCACCAACTTGTAGGTGATTTAAAAACACACGGAATGAATAACTAGTTGCAAATCTTCTATATTAGTGTAATCCTGCGTTCAGAGTTGTCAAGGTTTAAAAAATGAAAAGTTTTGCGTTAAAAATAAATTTTAAAAATTTTTTTAGCATCTTACATAAAATTTGCAAAAAATACTCTACTAATCTTGTAGACAATTCAGAAACGCACCAATTATAATGTTTAAGATTTTTTTGCGACCTATTAATCAAAACTGAGTGATGTTTTAAGAGTTAAAAATATTTTTAAATTTAATTTGTAGGTTTTTTTGTTATTTTTTTAGAGCATTTATCTTATTTCTTATTTTCAATGATATAAATACATTAAAGAGTGATTTATATTACATAAATACACAAATTAAGTAATCTCCATGAGGAAGCAATGTGTTCAAAACATGAACACAAAAAATTATTCACTCAAAATACACCTCTCTACAATTATTTTTGTCATTTTTAAAGTACTTTTGTCAACCTTAAAGTATTTTTGTCAGTTTTCAAGTGCTTTGCGATTTTTAATTTACTTATTGCAAATATTTTATGAAAATATTTCATAAAATTTTTTATGAATAATTTAAATTTATTACACAAGTTTTCATTTATTATTGTCATTATCCAAGTATTTTTGTCATTGTTCAATTATTTTTGTCATATTTCTATTATTATTGCCATTTTAGAATTATTTTATACAAATTTCAATTATTTTATTCAATTCTTTTTTATTGTCATGAATTTTTAAATTTTTAATGTCAGTTTTCAACTATTTTCTTCAAACTTTAATTACTTTCTTCATACCCGTGTGGAAAAATTCTCAGTATTTCCCAGTTACAGATTAATTGTAAAGAAACTATGCTCAAATGTAACGATCAGATCGACTAGTTTCTGTCTAGTTCAACTACATAAGAGTACTGCTTAAAATCTAGTTCATAAACCCATGATTTCTGTAATTGTTTAAATAATCGGCTTTTAATGTTGAATGCGTAATAATTATAACAATAACAATAATCACAGTAATACAAACTTAAAAATAAAAAATATAATATTAATAATAATAATAATAATAAATAATTATAAAAAAAATAATAATAATAATGAATATATACAATTACAAAATTAAAAATTTTTTTAAAAGTAAAATAAAAATCATTTAGATATTTTTTACATTGCAATTTCTTAACATTTTTTTAAAATATTTAATAAGGTATTTATTACTTAATTTATTATAGTTTTTATTTTTAATGATTTTTACACTAGACATGACACATTTTTGTTAAACACTTATATTATCCTAAACGCAATTATAAACTTAAAATTAAAATATTTGACGGATGGAGGATTCGAACCCTCGACGCTACGGACGCAAGTAAGACGCTTTACCACTACACCACGCAACCTTGGGACAGTGAACCAGAAATCTCATTTTTAAGCGTCAGACCTACCTGGGACAAATTATTTTTTATTTGTAATAAGTTTGCTACCAGATTAAAATTTTTATAAACAGGAATTCAGAAATCATTAAATATGAATATTATTTGCATATTTAACAATTGTTTCTACAATTAAAAGTTATATAATATAAAATCAAAAAAGTAATAAATACTTTTAATATTTATTTCAAAGTTTAAAAAATTAACTTCTAAAGTTTAGAATTTTTAATTATTTTGTTACTAAAAATATTATTATACAGACAAATTAAAATTTTTTAATTTCATTTATTGAAATTCAAATGATGTTTAAAACATTTCTTTTAAAAAATATGGTTTTAATTTTTGTATTACCAAATATTTAAATATTAATTGTTAATTAACAAATTATAAAAATAATTAAATATTTAAACATATGTTACAGTATTTGTTTCGTTATTTACAAAATTTTTGAAAATTATATCATTTTAATTTTTTATAGAAGTTTATTTTATTGTTATAAAAATTCTTTACATTTCTACAATTTCGAATTCTAAAACAAATACGCAGATGTAAAGAATCTTTTTTCATTTAAAATAATTCTTTATTTTTTAAAATCCCATAATTTACGAAATTTTAGTAAAAAAGGTCATAAAAAAAATTTTGAATATGCAAAAATTTTTATGTAACAGGAGCATGTTTTCTTTGGTTTCTCCTTTTACATAAACTGTAGTGTGTACTATTTATTGTATATGAAACAGTAAAATATAATGGTAAAATATCCAGAATAGTAAAACTGTACAGATTCTGTTTGCTTTCTGTGTATATGTTCATTCTAGTGGATCTATCAATATTCTAGACAGAGTTGTCAAGATTGCTATATCATATCTATACGAAAAGATAGACTGGTATTATATAAATTCAAGACAGTATTGACACAGTCATACGTGACAAGTAAAACGTTACATTAACTGTAAACTTACTGTATTGAAATATAGCGATACTGTGCAAATTCGAGACAGTATTTACACAGATATACGTGACAAGTTAAACGTTACGTTAACTGTAAAGCTACTATATTCCACCTAGTTTGACTAGAAATTTTTCCACACGGGTTGGTTTGAAAATGTGAGTAGAGAGATTGTTATAATTTCTATATGCGGGGGTAACATCGAATGATTTTAGGATTCCCGTTAATTTTTCAGATAAGCCATCGAGTAAGCCATAATGTACGGTAATGGTATATATTTACTTCGGCATTGTGAATTTGTTGGTTGAGTAGGAGTTGTTGTATTTGTAACGTTAGTGTCTGTTGCATTGTTGGTGTTGTTCGAAGAAATATGATGAATGTAGTGTAACCGTTTTCTTACGTAAATATTGATGAAATCATTGGGATAATTATTTTCGCGTAGAATGTTTTTTATTTTTTTAATATTTTCTGAGTGAAATGTTGCGTGAGCTAATTTGATGCTTCTATCTACTAGATTGTTTAGAACATTAATTTTGTATTGTAATGGGTGGCTAGAAAGGAAATTTAAAACTCTAGAAGATGAAGTTGTTTTTTGAAACCAGTTTGTTCTAATATTTTCTCCATCCCTTATAAGTAAAACATCGAGGAAACTGATACCTGTATTATTATCGATTTCTAATAAAATTTTAATTTGTTATTATAGGAGTTAAAAATTTTAAGAACCGTATCTATTTGATTTTTGGGAACTGCAAACCCTAAAGCCAAAACAACACAAAACCAGAAATTTATATTTATATTGTTAACAAAAATTAAATTCTGTCTTTCTTATTGTATAAATAATAAATTTTGTTTCTAAAACGTAAGAAACAAAAACATACGAAAAAAAAAAAATTATATGTTGTACGTTTATATTTCAAATTTGCCACGAAGTACGAAGATTGTCGAATGAAGATCCGAACGGCGCTCGGGTGCAAAAAAAAATGGATGACCCTATCACAGGTGTCACCACAAAATTTGCATTGCATACGCTATTCAGTTATTATAGAGATCAGTGATCAAAACAGGTTACTTTTTTGGATTCATTTTCATGTTTCTTAGGGGTGCCTCATCTTACCCTTAGGTTTGCGGCGAAATGGGAGATTTGACTTTTTTATATTTTGTTAATTTTCTATTTAATTACGTCACAGATGTTCCTACAGAGTTAAAAATTTTGTGTTTAATTTAACATAAATACCATGTCCTAAACGGTCCACTCAAAATTTGTGTTAATTTTTAACACAGGAATTTGTGTTGTTTTGTTTTAACAGAAGTAAAATAAAATCGTGTTGAATTAAGGAGTAAAGTTTATTCAATTAATATTGAACTTTACCTTTTGATTGTTAAAATGAATTTTCAATATGAAATTTACGTTTTATAATAAAAAATTTAATGTAAATTACAGTGTTATTACTAAGAAATTTGAAGGTTATGTTCAAGAATCAAATGACAGTTAAAGGACGTATTAAATCAACACACGAAAAATGTTAAATTTTGACCCAAAAAATTTAACAAGGTCCAATTGTTACACAAATACACAAAATTTTCAACGGTGTAATAAGACTTAGTCATAAAAGACTGATAACTAAAGATAATTATTATATAATAAAATAAACTTTGTTTGCTAAAATAAAGACAGCTAAACTTCAGCCGTGGAAAGAAACACATTTTTACACGAAATACCAGTTTTGTGTGGCAGTAATTTCTTTTCTTTCCTGTATAAAGTGAAAAATTCCCATTGACAATCATATCGTCTTTTAATACTTATTCTTTCACTAAAATAAATATTTTTTGGTTTTGATGTAACTGATTGTGAAAAACAGAAGTTCAAATTGACTTGAAATTCATTTTGCGTTTGAAAAACATGTTCCCTTATTCATTCTTTTTCACGATTTTCCAAAAATAGGACCAAATTTGACTGCCATGGTCTCCATAACGGACTTATATTAATTTATTATATTAAAAACGATTTATATTTTTTAAAAAAAAAATCTTTAGATGACTTTATTATTTTAGAAAAGACTTATAAGATTGCAAATAATAATAATAATTGTTTTACTATATTAGCATATAAAGTTTGTCCACTTCCCTTACATTATAACGCCGTTAAATAGTATTAAAAAAGTAAAGGAACATACCACCCTGTGAAAATAACTGAACCGTGGAAACGATTCGCCCAGTGGACATTTGTCGCCCTTTAATTTCTGCCGGATACAATAATCGTGAACTTCCTTTCCCTTAGTACAATACATATATGCCAAAATGTTATACATAATAAACGTCATTACATTCAAAGCGAGTTTAATATGATTTTAATGCCGATTAATTATAAGCAAATGCGTTTGATTTTAAGTATAGATTTATCATTTCTTTCTTTTTTTTCCAGTAGATATATACCTATATGAACATTTTTTAATGACACATACATATGTTAAAAATCTTTGTATTATGCTTCATTTCCACACTGAGAAAAATGAGATAGCTACTATATGGATAGCTAATTTTTAGCTGTGGTAGCTAATATTTAGCTGTTTCAGCAAACAAAATTAGCTGTGAAAGCTAATTAATAGTTGTGTTAGCTAAAAAATTAGCTATCCATATAATAGCAATTAAAATTAGCTAAGGTAGCTAAGTCTTAGCTTTGGCTGCTAATTTTTTTCCCCGTGCATGTGTATATGAAATTTAATTTAAAATACTATTATATTAAATTTATTAATGTACATGTATAGGGTCAGTTGGGGTAATTCGGGACAGAATTCTTAATTTTCACTAATAACGTAAGTTATTTAATTGATATTTTATGTAGATTCTAAAAATCGAAAACATCCCACACAGCACCGAAGTTTCCAGGAAGTTAACAAGAAGTTAACATGGGAAACTATAACAAAACTTCCAGTTTTAACTTAAGGTTAACTTCTCTGTGATACATAAATGTCCGGGGGTTTTTTAGTTTCCCTTGTTAACTTCCCTAGTTAACTTCCCGTTAATTTTCCTGGTTAACTTCCCGTTAACTTCCCTTGTTAACTTCCTGTTAACTATAAAAAATATATATATATAAATTATTAGGTTATGCCCTATTGCGAATTCCCTTATGAGATCCGACTCGGAACCTATATGGATTCCTATATGGGAATCCATATGGGGATCCATATGGGATTCCATATATGATCCTATAGGAACCCATATGGTTTTTGCACGCGATCTGACTTAGATTCCCATATAGGATCCTATTTGTCTTTTTACATATACCCTCACAGCATGGGATATCTCGTGAATATCTCATTATGATCCCGGGACCTATCAGGAATAACCCTGGGATATCTCACGGGATATCTCACGGGACGGAAATTTGGATGACCCAGGGACATCCCAGGGATATCCCGGCGGGATAAAGCATTTTCAATCTCTCATCGAGATGTCCCAGGGTCATCACAGGGATATCCCGTCGAGATATCCCAGGGACATCCCAGGGATATCCTACGTGGGATATAGTATTTGCAATATGCCATCGAGATGACCTTGGGCTATTACTTATTGTTCATTATAACCATAATATTCATTACTTGTAACCAAAATGTATCATAAAATAATTAGTAGTAACAAATATTTGTATTTGTTTAAGATAATTACTAGATATGTTTAGGTTTTTTTTAAAAAAAATGTTTAAGTGCAACCAATATTCTTCGCATCAAGTACTAATGTTTTTCTCTACTGCATATAACAAGCTTCAGTGGCTCAGTTGGTTACGGCCGCGCTTGCTATGCGCAAGGGCGCGGGTTCGAATCCTCATACCTCCAAATTTTTTTCCTAAATCATTAGAGTATATCTCATGAGGCGGAAATTTGGATAGACTGGGGATGTCCCAAGGATATCCTTTGTGTCCCAGGGATGTCCCTAGGATATCTCAAATTTCAGCGGGATATCCTTTTGTTCTGAGGGTAGGATCACACATGGGTTTCTATCTACGTATTTTACATGTATCACATATAGGAACACATATGTGATCCTAAATTGATTCACATATGTAATCATAATGTGGATTCCTATATGTATATAAGTTCCCATGTCCCATTAAAAATTATCATTTTCTGCAAAGATCAGTGTCTCTTACTGTTAACTCAAGGCGTAAAGATTATAAGAAGAGCGAGTTCACGTAGATCAACAAATTATTAAGGATGCATCTCCTCACATGGCAATATATGTAGTGATGCACGACGATACGAGAAAATTTTTTTTTCGCTCGATGTCGTTCGAATTTACTGATTATGTTCAGGGCGATCATCTCGGACTCTCAATTGTCTTTTCCCGGATCGTTTCGTCTCAATTTTCGATCGATTTCGAGCGATCAGACGATAATTTCAGAATCATCAGCTGTCAAATGAAAATATGAAAACACGATGGATGATTTCACTGACTTTCTGACTTTTTCTGAAGTCTTTTAAGAAGCTCAAACTTGGCACATATTAAGGTTTGTACAAAACAGACATTATATTGAAATTTCAGGAGGCTAATTTGTTTAATTTCTAAAATATTAAAGTTTGAAATTGATTACAAAAGGGGTTATTTTTTAAGAATTTAGATTTACTCTGAAGTTGGTTAGTTTAGCAATTATCAACTAAAAGCGATTTCATTTAAATTTAAAATCTTAATTAATATTCATTTCTAAATAATTATAAAAGAAATACATTATTTATTTAAGTAATATTTTTATTTTTTTATAATTTCTTAGAAAGTAATATTAATTAAGATTTTAAATTTAAATAAAATCGCTTTTAGTCGACAATTGCTAAACTAACGAACTTCTGAATATATCTAAATTTAAAAAAATAACTCCTTTTGTAATAAATTTCAAACTTCAATATTTTAGAAATTAAACAAATTACCCTCCTGAAATTTCAATATAATGTCTATTTTGTACAAACTTAAATACATATGTGCCAAGTTTGAGCTTCTTAAATGCTTTCGGAAAAAAGTAGTTATGTTGAAATATGGCAGTTTTAATGATCAATTTTAAATCCAATTTTCTTGTTCTTGTTCTTGTTCTTATTATTATTATTATTATTATTTTTAATCAGAAAGAATTAATCTGAATGAATCAATAAAACACATATTAATACTTTGTTTAGAAACATTTTATTTAAGCCTATATATTTATTAATTTACATTAATTTGAAATATGTACCGAAGAAGCCATTATAACCTAATTATCACACCCTTATTTACGTTTTTAAAATAAACAATTTTCTATTTTAGAATAACTATTAATTTACATAAAATTTTTATTTCTTGAACTTAAATTAATTGCGTGTTACTTCAAAGTAAAAAATCAAAAATATATATTTTTTTCATTAAATAGAAGAATAATTTTTAAAATTAAAGAAATGATGTGCAAAATTTTTAAAAAGTCATTCACACACCTAAATTTTTACTGAATTTAAATAGACATTACAGAGAAAGAAATTAAATCATTATATAATAATAAAAAAAGGATGCCTTGGTTGTTTCCATTTCAATTCAGACAGGCTATGTATGTTCAAGTCAGGGAATCATTTCCCATTGAAATATGTTATTTTTCAGAAACATTTATGTTATGTATTACAAATTATAAAATAAGAGTTACTCAATAATTATTTTATAATTTGTTTTGTAGAAAAATAAAACAACGATTAATAAATATGCAAATTAATTGGAATTTAAATTAAAAAATCTAAAGAAACACTTTCTAATTTCAAATTTTTAAGAAATCATTATTTGTTAAATTAATTTTATATAGAATTCGTCAGTTTTTACACATTTAACATTTATTGCCTTTCAGTGATATATTGAAACTTTGTTCTACTTGCAAAAATGCAAAATTTATGTATTTATTTCGTGTTATAATTAATAATTCGAAAGATTCGCAAGTTAGAGATAAAAGCTATCAGACTTTTTTACTCCACTTCTTAAGAGGAACATTTTTTCTATTTGGACTTTTGTTGTAATATCTAAAACAGGGTTTAAAAGAACTTCTTTTCTTAAAAAGAAAATTTTTTTTATTCTTCTCTAAGACACGGGACTCTAATAAATTCTTATAGAAAATAATCGTTTTACTTCCAGAAAGTAGCAAAAAAATCGAGAGAAAAAAAACAGTGGGGGATTTTCAGAAAATTTGATTTTTATTTTTTTCGAAAAAATGCCGCAGTTTTCTTAAATTTGAAAATATTTTAAATTTCCTTATGGAATTTAAAAGAACATAAAAGCCCTAATTAGATACAGGAAGGATCATTTTAATATATACAATAGTAAAAAAGATATAAAAACTTTAAACAATTTTAACGTTATTTTCTTGTAATCTCACTTTCAACTTAAAAAATTCAAATCCGCATAACTTCGTTAAAAATTTGTTTTCACCAAAACAGGAAAATAAGTGTCGTCTAAAATTGTCTGAAAAATAACATATATTTCAATGGGGAATGATTCTTTGACTTCAAAATACATAGCCTGTCTGAATTGAACCTCTTTAATTATTGCATTTCGGAAAGTTTTAAAAGTTTCATATAAATCTTGAATTTTTTATTTGAATGTCATTATTTTTTAATTGACTACAACTTCACGCCTAATTTTATGGTAAAAACGAGATGCTCGGAATGATCGTTCGACTATCCGAGATGTTCGCTTTACCGAGACTAAACAAATTGATCGCTCGTCTGTCAATTTTATGAAAAACAAAAAATGTCGCTCGTTTCTCGGATCGTGTCGCTCAAATGCATCACTAAATATATGCCGCGTCATATAGATATATATGACTTTAAGAGTACATTTTATTCCTGTTTGAGAATAATTTGGAAAAAAATATGTTTTTTATAGAATGCGCTGAAAGGAACACATGTGTGTTCCTATGTCGGTCAGTGTCTCTGTAGAAAATGATAATTTTCAATGGGACATGGGAACTTATATAGGAATTAACATTATGATTACATATGTGAACCCATGTGGGATCCTATATGTAAAAAGACAAATAAGATCCTATATGGGAACCTAAGTCAGATCGCGTGCAAAAACCATATGAGTTCCCATATGAGATTACATAACACATATGGGTTCCTATATGGGAGCCCACATGGGTACCCACTCCTTAACACCATATGGTTGCCTATAAGATCATATATGGAATCCCATACACCGAAAAAATTAATTCAATCATTTTTACATAACTATTTAGGACTGGTGGATAAAGCCATTTACTGGACTTGGTTCTGTACATAGAAAAAATTATGTCAGTGAATTTTACAGAACTGTTATAGAATAGCGTATGCACAACCTTTTACTGACCTGAGTTTTGTAAAACTTGGCAAACATTTAGGACAAACTCTAGAAAAGTCGTAGAATTAATCCTGTAACATTCACCACATTTTACAAAACTCAGATCCGTAAAAGGTTGTGAATACGCTATTCTACAACAGTTCTGTAAAATCCACTAAATTTATTTTGTCTATGTACAGAACCAAGTCCAGTAAATGGCCATATCCATTAGTCCTAAATAGTTATGTAAAAATGACTTGATTAATTTTTTCGGTGTATGGATCCCCATATGGATGCCCATATAGGAATCTATACATATAGGTTCTCTGAAAAATAAGTTCTCTGAAATCGAATGAAGGAATTTTTCTGAAATATTGAAATATTAGTTTTAAGACTTGATGCTTTTCACTAAAAGTACACTGTAAAAAATTTTTGTGGTAAATTTTCCATACATGTACTGGACGTAAATTAACCCTTACATTACTGTAATTTTTCCATACAATTGTATGGAAAAAAACCATACATTGTATGGTTATATTAGTATATTTTATTGTTATTTTTCCATACGATTGTATGGAAAAAACCATACGTTGTATAGTTATATCAACATACTTTGTTGCAATTTTTCCATACGATTGTATGGAAAAAAAAACCCATACGTTGTATGGTCAAGTCTGTTTCCACAGAAGCAGAATCTATAATTATTTAAATTGATATTTTTAGATTGTTATTTTTATAATTTAATCTTAAGTGTACATTTAAACACTTAATTATTATAGACCTAAGACTAATTAACAATTTTAATACATATAAACACTTAACCTATGAATTAAAATATCGCACGCTCAAGGGGGGATCGAACCCACGGCCCTATAGACGAATTCGCTCGCGGTGAACGCACGCTATTAGTACCACTCGGCTATGCCGGGTAGTTGAGTGTCGATAGAAATAACTTTGGGAGGTTCAGGCCTGGATTACATGCTATTTAAATTATAATAATTCTGGAACGTATTAATTATCTAAAATAAATTAATAGAATTTATTTATCTTTTGTATATACTGATACACAGTTTATACAATCCAATCTCCTAACTTCTAAATATTTTATAAATAAATATTCTAATATAATAATTGCAATATATGTAAACAAAATTAACAAATAATTATTATTTATTAATTTTAATTTTAATTTAATATTATTATTTAAAAATAAAATATTATTTAAATAATTAATTTCAATAATACTTAATACAAAAGTAAATTATAAAAATGATTTACATATAATATATTGAGGGGGATTTTTATTTAAATAAATAGAATTTATTTAATTTATATGATTAAAGTTTTTTAGAAATAAATGATTTTACAAAATTACGCTATCTAGCACGTAATAATAGGTATATTTTCTTCCAATTATTTCATTAACTTTTTATTTTATTAACTATTGTAAAAATTATGCACTTATAATTACATATAATTTATCATTATTTCTGTTTTAAAAAAATTGGAATTTTTCCAAACACGTATGAAAATATTTTGTAATGTATTGTAATTCTTCCATCCCCATGTATGGAATTTTGTCGTAAGGTAATTTTTCCATACTCAAATTGGGTATTTTACTATAAGAATGAATATTTTCCATAATGTCATGAAATTTTTCCATACTGATGTACTGAAAAACATATTTCCATACCAAGTATAGAAAAAATTCGTTACTTTTGTATGGAAAATTTTCCATTATTTTTTACAGTGTAGACAGGGAAACTAACCTAAAAGTAAATAGAGAAATACCCCAGAAAGTATACTCCCTATTGAAAAAAAGATGTCATTTGTGCCCTCATTCACTGGGAAGTTAACCCGAAGTTAAAACTGGAAGTTCTGTTACTTTCCCATGTTAACTTCTTGTTAACTTCCTGGAAACTTCGGTGCTGTGTGGGATGCCGTAAAGTGAACAGATTGTTTCATAAAAGACTTGTTACGGACTTGAGATTTTCAGCTTCCTCACTGTGATTGTTTGTGCATATCGTAATTTTTTAATATTCATAATTTCCTGGATCATTATTTATATTCGAGGTAAGCGTACCGCTTTACATTTTTTCCTTATGCAGAAAAAAGTTGTTACTAGTTATACATACATATTAGGTAGATACAGAAAGGACAAAAGATAAATAAGACCTCCATTTAGAAGTAAAATTTACCAGCAACGCAGCAACTAATCTAATTTAACCGACCGTTGGTAATCCGTTGTACTCTGGGGTAGTTCTCCACAGTTTTCCATCCCACTAGCGAACAAGCCTTAAAAAACGGATTAAAAATCAAAAAATGAAGACAAAAATCAAAAACTTGAAACGAAATAATTGAAATTTAAGAAAAATAATTGAAAAGTTTCAGAAATAATTAAAGTTACAAGAAAATAATTGAAGAATGACAAAAATAATTTAAATTTGAAAGAAAAGTTTGAGACTGGTGTAAAAAATTACAATTTTGAGTACAAAAATTGATATATTGACGTAATAATTATAATTAAAAAATGAATAATTTAATAATGACATAAATAATTGAAAGCTGGTGTAAAATTGAACTTTTTAGACAATAGTTGAAAATTTGAAAAAATAATAGAAATTTTAAGAAAATAATTGAAACTTGAAGAAAATAATTAAAAAATGTCAATAATAACTGAAATTTGGAAAAAAATTAATGAAAAATGAGAAATATAATTCAAAAATGGAGTAAAAAATAAAAAATTTAATTCACCAATTGAAAAATTGTATAAAATAATTGAAAAATTAACGATATAGGTAATTAAAATGTGGAGAAACTCAGTGCCGGATTAAGGCAAGTTGAGACCCAGGGCACAGGCATTTTTGGAGGCCCTAAGGTACCTAAATTAACTAAAATAACACTTTTTATACTAGTTTTATTTTCTTTTTGTGAACTAATTCAACCTTTTTAGTTCAATCTATATCAAATAAAATCTGTCGTTGAAATACAAAAATGTTTGATAAAAAATGTCTGATCATAAAAAAGGTACCGTCAAATGGGGTAACTTCGGACAGCAGGCTAACTTCGGACACTTGTAAATTTTTGTAAATATTTTGTATTTTCATTCTATCAAATAGTTTTTATAAAGAATCAGCATTTGTTTTGTTTCACTGAATATTCAAAGAACATAATATGACATTTGAAAAATAAAAATAATTAAAGAAGTTCGAGGAAAAAATTATTTTATTCGGAAGAGATTTTTTGAGGTTATTACACTTTGTGAAAAAATCTTATTTATTAACGAATATATGTAAGTTAAGTGCTATTTCTTTTTTTAAATTGAATACACTATTATTTAACATAAAAGTCACACTGATTTCAATAACCTAAATTCATAAATTATTTAGAAAATGAGTTTTAATTGAGGAAGTCTAATTTTGTAGGGTAACTTCGGACATGAGACAAATATATAAATTAGGTGAAAAAAGTTAAAAAAAAACTGATATTATTCTGACAACACAATTTAAATAGCTATTTTAGAGATTAGAAGAAAGAAATTAAGCATTCAAAAAGTATCTGAAAAATAAAATATACACAAAAGAACTTTGAGCGATCACTTGAAAATTAAAACTGTTAACAAATATGGTAGACCAACAATCCAATTAATTTATTTTATTTGTTTTTGTCAAAAAAATTATATTAACTAGTCGGAAAGTTTTGGAGTATCTCCTTATTAAAACAAAAATACTTTAATAATATAATTATGTCAAAATATGTTTAAATTGCGCAAAAAATGATATAGTGTCCGAAGTTACCCCACTTTGGAGGCTAACTCCGGACACTTGTTTTTCACCTTAGAATAAATAACAGAAATAGATAAAAAAAATTTATTACAAATATCACCACACAAGACTCTAAAGATTATATATTCCAAACGTCAAGTCACTAAATATTATATTGTAAAAAATATTAATAAAAAACATCAAAAACCGTCCGAAGTTACCCCTTTTGACGGTATTTGACTCACAAATATTAAGGCTGTAGAAGAACCTTGAAAAAGTATGCATTTCGGACAGAAGATGATGAGCTTTCAACAAATTTATCTTCAGCTTTGAAGTAGAAGACGGGTTTTTTCGGCGGTTCATTTTCTCAAAAACCAAATTCGTAATAACAAAAGGTATATTTATCCAAATTTTACATTTTATAGGGAATCAAAAACTAATTTAACTTTGAAAATTAATTTATTTTTAGTTTATTTATTACAGTTCCTTTTACAAATGAACATGTAGGATTACATATAGGATCCTATAAAGGATCCTATAAGTTTAAGCTTATGAGTATTGACATACATTATTCTTATAGGAAAATGTATGTTTTTCATATAAGTTGAACATACGTTTTTACTCATAAGATAAAACTTATAGGATCCTTTATAAGATCTTTTATGGGATCCCACATGTTTTCCTACACAGGATACCAGGAAGAATCCTACAATAAATCATACATAAAAATTCATATACAAACCTACTCACCTTCCTACCTTTTTATCCCAGGTTCGTACCCTTGACTTTATCCTACGTGGAATCCCATAAAGATACCCACATAAGGGATCCCATAAAGGATCTTATAAAGGATCCTTTATCAAATCCTACTTACTTTGATCCCACGTTTTTACCTATACATTTTTCCTACATGAGATCCCATACAGAATCCTATGAAGAATCCTACAATAAATCCTACTTGAAAATTCATCAACAAACCTACTCACCTTCCTACATTTTATTCCCAGGTTTTTTACTTATGACTTTATCCTACGTAGGATGCCATATAGGATCCTATAAAGAACCTATGAAGGGTCCTATGACTAATCTTATACTCACTTTAATCCCAGGTTTTACCTATACATTGTTCCTACATAAGACCCCATACAGAATCCTATGAAGAAACCTACAATAAATCCTACTTGAAAATTTATCTAAAATACCACGTAGGATAAAGACATGGGTACAAACCTAGGATTAAAATGTAGGAAGATAAGTAGGTTTTTAGATAAGTTTTCAAGTAGGAATTATTGTACGATTCTTCATAGGATTCTGTGTGGGATCTTATGTAGGAAAAATGTATAGATAAAAAACCTGGGATCACAGTTAGTAGGATTAGTTATAGGATCCTTTATAGGATCCTTTATAAGATCCTTTATGGGATCCTACATGTTCTCCTACACAGGATACCAGGAAGAATCCTACAATAAATCATACATAAAAATTCATATACAAACCTACTCACCTTCCTACCTTTTTATCCCAGGTTCGTACCCTTGACTTTATCCTACGTGGGATCCCATAAAGATACCCACATAAAGGATCCCATAAAGGATCTTATAAAGGATCCTGTATAAAATCCTACTTACTTTGATCCCACGTTTTTACCTATACATTTTTCCTACATGAGATCCCATACAGAATCCTATGAAGAATCCTACAATAAATCCTACTTGAAAATTTATCTAAAATATACGTAGGATAAAGACATGGGTACAAACCTAGGATTAAAATGTAGGAAGATAAGTAGGTTTTTAGATAAATTTTCAAGTAGGAATTATTGTACGATTCTTCATAGGATTCTGTGTGGGATCTTATGTAGGAAAAATGTATAGATAAAAAACCTGGGATCACAGTTAGTAGGATTAGTTATAGGATCCATTATAGGTTTCTTCATAGGATCCTTTATGGCTTCCCACATAGGATAAAGACATGAGTCATAACGTAGGATCAAAATGTAGGAAAGTAAGTAGGTTTTTAGATAAATTTTCAAGTAAGATTTATTGTAGGATTCTTCATAGGATTCTGTATGGGATCTCATGTAGGAAAAATGTATATATCAAAACCTAGGATCAAAGTGAGTAGGATTAGTTATAGGATTCTTCATAGGTTCCTTTATAGGATACTTTATGGCATCCCACGTAGGATAAAGTCTTAAGTGAAAAACCTGTGATAAAAATGTAGAAAGATGAATAGGTTTGTAAATGAATTTTCAAGTAGGATTCATTGTAGGATTCTTCATAGGATTCTGTATGGGATCTCATGTAGGAAAAATGTATACATAAGAACCTAGGATCAAAGTGAGTAGGATTAGTACTCCATACATGGAATTTAACCTTGTATGGAATTCCATACACAAAAATTTAAAACGCTTTAGCTTCCCACCCTTCTATACTTCCTTTATCCCCTTTTTTCATAACCCTTTACCAAAAGTTCCCCACCTGAAAAATGTTGGCTGCGCCGCCCCTGTATAGGATCCTTCATACCCGGCAAGAAGGGCGGAATAACCTAGAATTAATTTTATTAATTCTACTTAATACTTGAATTTCCCTTCATTTTATGATTCTGCATTATGAATTAAAAATAACAAAATTCTATTCCTTATAATTCAGTTTCTGAAAAAATTTTAATAAATATAAGAATCGATCCCCAGTTTTTATGTTACAAGTCCACGAAAGTAACCACTGAGCTACACGTGACTTGAAAATACAAACATAAATGAACCTTTTGAATTGAATGTGTGACGAGAATTGCCAGGGAAAGAAAAAATGTCAACTGTATTTTCTATTACGGAATTAAATATTATGTAGACTCAAATCAAAAGGAATTATTGGGAATAGAAAAATCATGAATGCGTATGCTGTTTTACAGAATAGAAGAAGTTTCTGGAATTAAAAACATTTTAATTCTATTCTGATGCATGGAATACAAAATCATTTTAGAATAAAGCAGAATCAATTTCAAAAATATTATTTTCTATTTCTGGAAGTAAGTATTTGAGGGCAATTCAAGTATTTAATATAAAAGAAATCATTGCGATGTTGAGTATTATGTTATGGCATAGCACGTAGGATAAAGTCATGGGTACAAACCTAGGATTAAAATGTAGGAAGATAAGTAGGTTTGTAGATTAATTTTCAAGTGGGATTTATTGTAGGCTTCTTCATAGGATTCTGTATGGGATCTCATGTAGGAAAAACCTATAGGTAAAAACGTGGGATCAAAGTAAGTAGGGTTTGATACAGGATCCTTCATAGGATCCTTCATGGGATCCTTTATGTGGGTATCTTTATGGGATCCCACGTAGGATAAAGTCATGAGTAAAAAGCCTGGGATAAAAATGTAGGAAGGTGAGTAGGTTTTTAGATTCATTTTCAAGTAAGATTTATTGTAGGATTCTTCGTAGGATTCTTTATGGGATCTCATGTAGGAAAAATGTATAGGTAAAAACCTGGTATCAAAGTGAGTAGGATTTGATATAGGATCTTTCAAGGTATCCCTTATGTGGGTATCTTTATGGGATTCCACGTAGGATAAAGTCAAGGGTACGAACCTGGGATAAAAAGGTAGGAAGGTGAGTAGGTTTTGTAGATGAATTTTTATGTATGATTTATTGTAGGATTCTTCCTGGTATCCTGTGTAGGAGAACATGTAGGATCCCATAAAGGATCTTATAAAGGATCCTATAAGTTTTATCTTATGAGTAAAAACGTATGTTCAACTTATAAGAAAAACATACATTTTCCTATAAGAATAATGTATGTCAATACTCATAAGCTTAAACTTATAGGATCCTTTATAGGATCCTATATGTAATCCTACATGTTCTCCTACACAGGATCCTTTATAGGATCCTACATGGGAATTTTCAGTAGGGAACTGATTACTACAAAAAACGTATGATAGTAGAAATGTTGTACATAGCTACTGACTCAACGACAACTAACCAAATAACAGACACTAACAATTTATTAGCATTTTATAAGGCTATTTTGTGAAATAATCTTGTTCTTCATAATAGGATTATAATTGTTGTTTCATTCATTTATTCTTGGTCCTGTTTATTTTCAATAATTTTACAAAACAAATAATTTATTAAAAAAAAAAAAAGGAAAAGAAAAAAAAGTACAATCCAGGAGATTACTATTCAATTTATCAAATATTGATCTAATAATTATAAAATTAAAATATATTATAAAATTTGTTAAAATCTTTTATAGCAATAAAAAATAAATAAATAACTAAATACAAAAATTTGTTAATAAATAAATAAATAAAATAACAACATAAACAGGAACAAGAATTGAATGAATGAATGAATAAAGAAGTAATACACAAAATAAATAAATAAATTTCATGAATCAATGATTGAACTTGTCTTTTTTCAACAAAGATGTTTTTCCCGAGATCTCTAGGATCTGGGCCCGTTCGAAAATGCACCAATACAAACAATTTTTTTCTATCGAGCCAACTTCAAGTTTCTGATCCTTTTACGACTTTTTAACACATGTTTCATCTCAATTGTCACTCTCCTCTAAAATTCCTCAGTAACCAGTAAACACGTACTAACAGGATTTGTAAAAATAGTCATTTATAACTAAAAATAATCAATGCTATTAATAGTACACTTATTAATAACAAAAAACAGTGGTGAAAGTGTCATGGTTATATTCGGTAGTTCCTTGATACAACAATGGATATACGCACTTTAATGTGATATTAAGGTACAATATTTCGTTATTAAAATACTAAAAAATCTGTATTACGTCTTAGAAACAAAATAATTTCTTAAAATAGTATTTCATTTCTTCACATAAATACATAAAATAAATAAATTCTTATCAACATCACAACCAATCTATAATATTATTACTTCTTTGTCATTTGTTTGTTCTTCTCTAAATTTGTCTTACTTACATTATACATTTCATTCAAATTTAACACTTTATACTTCGGTTTTTCAAAATTAATTATATTAACATACATTTATATCAGAACAATTACCTACAGTATTTATATATTTCTTTCAGTTAATAAAAAACAGTCACTGACGAATACCTTACATGAGGGGTCGAAACGTTTGACTTAATTTAAAAAACGAAACAAAGTTTTTTCTTTATTTCTTCCAAACCCTAAAGCCAAAAAAACACAAAACCAGAAATTTATTACTTAAGGGTTAAAATAATTCCAAAAAATGTTTCGAATATAAATATATTGATGAGATACAATTCGATAATTTTATCCCATATAAAACATGCAGAACATTCTGTCCAGCTAGAAATAGGGGAAAGTCGCCTAAGACGGGTCCTTATCCATATTTGAGAAAAAATTGTTTAGTTAGTGAATTAAAAAGGAAACAAGAATGTACCTATATTTATTTTTAACATTTCCTCTAAATAATTGATAAGACGAAAACCTTTATAATTTTTTAAAAGACAATTAATTTTATTGTTAAAAAAAAAGTTCTTACTAACAAAAAGACAACAAATATGACTATTATATAAAATATGATTTTGATGACATTACACAGCATTAAAATAGCTTTGGTTTAATATTTTTTTTAGCAATTAAAAGTGATTTTTGAGGTTAGAAAAAGAAGCGGCAAATGTATAAAAATTTGAATTTGTAAAATTTTCATTGCATTTATAGGCTATGATCATTGATCACTGTTAGCACCGTACCTTCATAGGGTAAAGAAGATTCCGCTTTAATTGAAAATTTAATAAATTCATGGGGCCCGTCTTAGGCGCCAGGCTTGTTTTTAATATATTTACGTTTTTTAATTATATAAAGTAAATATTAATTAAATATATATGTCAGATTTTCAAACATTAGAGAATATTCTTTGAGATAAAATTAATACTTCCATTCCAAATGACATTTAATTTAGAAAATTTCCAATTTGTAAACTAGTTTATATTTAATTTTTCGAAGTGCCAAAAATATTTTTTCCTCTTATTATTTATATTTTTTTGAAAAGTACACACAGAAAAATGAGTTAGCTACTATATGGATAGCTAATTTTTAGCTGTGGTAGCTAATATATAGCTGTTTTAGCGAACAAAATTAGCTGTGAAAGCTAATTACTATTAGTTGTGTTAGCTGAAAAATTAGCTATCCATATAATAGCAATTAAAGTTAGCTAAGGTAGCTAAGTTAGCTAAGGTAGCTAAGTTAGCTAAGGTAGCTTTGGCTGCTAATTTTTTTTCTCCGTGTACAAAAAAATACTTCTAAATTAATTAGATACATCTCGACTACATGTCTACATACATACACAATTGTTTAATAAATTTCTTTATTTCAAAGATATTAAAGGGTGCCCGTCTTAGACTACTCTCCCCTACACTCAAAAGAGTTTTTGATGCCAAGACTAAACTGATAATCAAAATAATAAAAATTTGCTTTATAATTTAAATTCAAGTGAAAGAGGTTAAAATTAAAAGAGCAGAGTTTAGAGCGAGTGCTCGATAAGAATGAAGAAGTAACTTGTGACTCACGTTGAGGCGCAAGTATAGACATGAGTGGGTGTGTAGTTATGAACTATACTATATAGTACTATCTTAGAAAAGTATACGCCTTTTTGAAATGTGTACATAATAATAACTTACTATAACTCTCCAAGCTTTTATACGTTAAATGTTTCTTATATTATTAAATATTAATATATTTATTTACTGGAACATTAATTAACACTTATTTACTACAGCGCTCGGCTCCCGGACCGAACTATGCAGTCAAAAATTCAAAAATTTATTTATCCAAAATATGAAAAAACCTGTCTCTGCAATTTATAGCATGTTTAAAAACAGTTCAAGGTTTAATAAAAAAAATGTTATATGCAATTCCATGGCGGACTTTTAGTTAAAAAAAATAATAAAAAAGAATTTTTCAGTCTTCCTCAATCCCCTGGATTAACTGAATTAGTGATTTTCCACTAATGATTTAGAGAAAAATCGCTTACTATTAAATAGTGAATATTTCACTAATAATATTTAGTAGAAAACTACTAATTTGAAAATGAAATATTTACTAATTCAAAATTTGAATTTTACTGTTTCAATTAGTAGATATTTAAATTTCAAATTAGTAGATTTCTACTAAATATTAGTGAAAAGTTTACTATTTAATAGTAATCGATTTTTCTAAAATTCATTAGTGGAAATTCACTAATTCAGATTTAGAGATAGTAATTAGTTTTTTATTAATTTAGATTTATACAGTGGGTACTGATTTTGTCAAAATAGTGAGCCTAAAGTAGGTTTCCAGTTATGAGCTAATGATTGTCAGTAGACTATACCTATATACAAACAACTAATCTGCCTACGCACGTATGTCCCTTGTTTTGCACCTACGCGTGTTGTTGGCACATCACATGGGACACATCAGCCAAGCTGTCCTACGTGAAGCCATCTTCTCGCTTTAGTTTAGTTCAAGTTAGATAGGTATATGTATAAGTCAGCCAAACCAATGTTACGGACAATTTACTCTTAAAATTGGTTACAAAACGCTCTCAACCCATCAGCCACTTCCTCTTCCTCCACAATAAATAGACGGATGGCCATTAAATGCTGAGAGTGGAAGACTACCATAATGGATTTGTACTCATTTAGCCCCTGATTGGTCCTTCATACTTGTCGCGATTGTTCACAAATGCATGATGAAATGCGATACAGCCATACACTCAACACGACACGAAATTTTTGCCTAGTTTCCCAATAATATCATACTGTTATTAACTTTTGAACATATTAAACTCACTATATAGCAGACTAGAATATTTTTTTATAAAAACATAAGACATTTGAATATTATGCGAAATTCACTAATTCATCAGCTGTCAAAAAAGTGAAATTTCGCTGTTTCATATTTAGAGAGTATGATAAGTGTTGTCACTTGACGGTACTCTCTTATGCACTTATTGAATTGAATGGTATACTTATTTAAAAGTGCATTTTACACTAATGTAATAATAATAAGTGAATTTTCACTTAGTCAGATTTTGAGAGTATGTACCTAATACTTCAGTTTTAGTAAAAGTCTACTTTCTTTTGATGAGAGGCTGGGGATGGTTTATGGAAATTACACTTGTCCACTAGGGTAGTCCAAAAATGCATGGGAAAAAAGTAAAGTAGGAATTTTAAAGCTCTCACCACCTAGAATTATTCTATATCGAAAAAAATACCACTGTTTTTTTTTGAAAATCAAAAAATATTTAGAGGTCGCTCAAAGCGCTCAAATTTTCCCAAGTAAAATGCATGGGAAAAAACACTTTTTCGTAGAATTGGTATAGAATCCTTGAAAAAAATAATTGCTAATTTGTTTAAACAAATTATTATTGTTTATTTACAACTTTTTATAAAATTAAGCTAAAAATTTGTAATTTTTTCTCAATTTGGGAACTTTTTAAGAAGTATGTAACCAATTACTAACAAGAAACTAAAAAAAAACCTTTACCATTTGTTGAAACAAATTCCTTTTGTTTAACTTCAACTATTTATCAAATTGAACTACACTGAGAAAATAAGCTTCTAGCCAATTTCTGGGTTAAGAGACTCTGAACAAAACACACAAGGTACCGGCGATCACAACCAAACTTCAAGGTTAACAGTAGCATTTAATCTGCTAATAATAAACAAAGAGCTTTGCAGGTGCTATATCAACAACCTCTCTCTGCTAAATTTAATAAAAAATTGGTTATATTTGGTCAACCTATGTTCTCAGTGTACAGAATTGCAATTTTTTTTTACATTTTGACACTTTGCAAGCCGAATGTAACCAATTACTAACCAAAATCTAAGAATAACTGTCACTAATTGTTTAAACAAATTACTACTGTTTAACTTCAACTTTTTATCAAATTGAGCTACAGAGTTGTAATTTTTTCCTCAATTTTGCAATTTTTGAAGCCGATTGTAACCAGTTACAAACAACAATCTAAGGATAACAATTTTACCAATTGTTTAAACAAATTGTTGTTGTTTAACCTTAACTTTTTATCAAATTGAGCGACAGAGTTGCAATTTTTTCTCAATTTTGCAACTTTTCAGGCCAAATGTAACCACTTACTAACAACAATCTAAGAATAATAATTTTACCATTTGTTTAAACAAATTACTCTTGTTTAACTTCAACTTTTTATCAATTAAGCTACAAGGTTGTAATTTTCTTCTCAATTATGCAAATTTTTAAGCTGAATATAACCAGTTACTAACAACAATCTAAGAACAACTGTTTTACGAATTGCTTAAACAAATTACTATACTATTGTGTAACTTCAACTTTTTATCAAATTGAGCTACAGAGTTGAAATTTTGGGTGAAGTTCCGAAAGCGGGGTACCTCCGATTTTTTTGACACTACGTATACTTACGTATTTTGATGCGCTGATTACGAATATGATAATGAAAATTGGCGCAAATTTGATTTTCATGGTAAAAACAAAAAAAAAAAACCCATAAAAATTCGGTTTTTTGCAATTATTTCAATTAATATTAAAAATTTTGAAAAATTTTTTTACAAAAGTTGTAGGTCTTCCAAAAATACATACTTTGTGTCGAGTGCATTTTTTACTAAAACCAATTAGTTTACGATATATTTGCAAAAAACATAAATTAACCTAAATGTGACGAAATACCCACATTATATCAATATTAAATGGTAATTCTTTACAAGTCTTACTTTGACAGCTGTAAATATTATCCGGGTTGTGCAGAGATGGGTAAATGTAGAAAACTCGAGGTTTTCTACGTATAATACATGGTTTTCTACATTATGAAAATACGTATTATTCTGACTTACGACTTTGGTCCATTATATATATAATATATAATATATAATAGGATCAAAATACGGGGGGGGTTGGGGTGCCACTAACAGTGGCACCCCACTGTCAGTGGCACCCCAACCCCCCGGTATTTTGGTACTTGCGCGGCCGCAGGCCGCGCAACATGTGGTCTTCATGTCGTGTAATATATAATGGACCAAAGTCCATGCACTACTTACGAAAATCATCTTAAAAAAAGTTGTCAACTTGATCATTTTTATAATTAATACCATAAAAACCAACAGAACTATAGGGTTTCCCACCTTTGTCTACATTTCACTTCATTGTGGCACCCCAACCCCGCGGTATTTTGTCCAAAATACGGGGGGTTGGAGGTTACCCCCTCCCCCACCCCTCTGACGTGGGAGATTATTATTATTAATAATAATAACCCCTTTATTGTTATTATTATTATTGATTTTCAGTTTTTTGCATTAATGTCATAATGTCCGCTCTTTCTGGTGAACCAGCAACTTCACCAACGATTTTCTCCCAAACTATTAGAGATATAAAAAAAAATCAAATAACTTAAAATATGTATTTTTGAAATGCCTACAACTTTTGTTAAAAAAATTTTTCAAAATTTTTAATATTAATTGAAATAATTGCAAAAAACCGAATTTTTATGGGTTTTTTTTTTGTTTTTACCATGAAAATCAAATTTGCGCCAATTTTCATTATCATATTCGTAATCAGCGCATCAAAATACGTAAGTATACGTAGTGTCAAAAAAATTCTGAACAAATCTGTGATCTTCGATTTTTTTTTTAATATTTAAATAATAATAAATTGATAAACCTGTACTGACTAACATATAAAAATTTGTTGAATTGCAAAATAAAAAAAAAATCTTTTGCATTAGGAACAAATTCTAATAATTAACAACAAATATTTGTTTAAAAAACTTTTGAAATACAAATTTTATTGTAGTTTTGCTTACATTTTATTAATCTTGAAAAACTGCCAGATCAGAGTAAATTTCGTTTTGCCTATCTTTATTATTTAAAAATTAATATTTAACAACAATTATTTGTTTAAACAACTGACTATGTTATTATTTACAAATTTAATAGATTCTAGATAAGGAATTCTTGTCAAGCCCTAGTCGGGGCCAAGTCAAAATTTCTACATGGGTACTTATAACTAAATTAAAGACGCTTATAGGGTTTTATGCAAATAATATGACATCTTGCTATAAGATACCCAAAAATGTCTTAAAAATGACGACATAAATGTCTTAAAACAAGACACCGGTTTTTGCAGTCACCAAACACAGAATATAATAATATAAACAATCGAGTAATATACTATGTTGCAAAAAACTTAAATTTTTCATATTTCATAAGGTTACTTCTGTATATGACGTGTGTGGATTATCTATAGTAAGCATCATAAGTTTTCTACTAGGGTAAGTCGAAGAGAGATTAAACACATTTTTTAAAACCACTGCAAAATCTAAGGAATTTAGCAGAAAATTCTAATTCTTATAAAATACTTTAACAAGACTGAGAAAAATGGATATTTAGAATTAGATGTTTAAAACAAGATAGTAACGCTTAACCTCTAAATATTAAAGTAGGTTAACATCTAAGATCTTAAATTTTAACATCTAGATATTAAAGTTTAATATGTATAGATGTTAACCCTGAACATCTAGATAGCTGTCCCTATGTTAAGTGATAAATATGTTAAGCGTTAACATCCAGATGTTAAGGGTAAACATCCATTTTTCTCAGTGAATAACCTTCGTGCATTCGCACGTGAAACGGTTTTTAATTTTTTTTATTTCTTCTTAATTTATAAAGAAATTTGTATAAAAGCAACGATTCCGGGAGAGATGAAATTGTCCGGGTGAGATGGAACACGGTGTTCCTATTTTTTGTAAAAGCCCTTATGACAGAAAATTGAGTAGTAGAAGCCAAATAATAAATAAAATAAAGTTTCTTTATGTCATTTTAAAACATTTTTTTTGCAAAAATCTTCGAATCTTTACAATCTTTAATCTTTCATATTTAGATATTCTCGCTAACTTTGGTTTTACAAACAATGAAATATAATTTTATTTATGGACTGTTTGACTCTTACGTATGGAATTAAAAGTATATTTGATGATTAATTTTCTGAGATACCATCTTCTCCCGCCCGTGAGCAAAAAATTTTCTGGAAGTCTAATTTGTGGTCTGGCCCAAGCCAGCATTCGCCTAGATCCGCTAGCCTGGAAGGTCTGGTCAGGAACAGACCTGGACCAAACCAGACTTACAGAACAACCGGTCTGAGTTCTAAAAATAGTAAGTCTGGTCAGCGCCAGATCTGGACCAGGTCAGAGCAACTAGTCCAGAATCTCTAGATTGCTTGGTCTGGAAGTCTGGTCTGGCCCAAATCTGGCGCTGACCAGACTTACTATTTTAAAAACTCAGATCAGTTGGTATGGAGTGGTTAGCCTCGAGGACTTTCAGCTGGCACATCAAGGGTTTGAATCTTCGGAAGTTCCAAATTTTCCATGTTATTTCTTTATGTGAATTGATTCATAAAATTAATAGATTGCATCTTTCAGTGTCTCCAGGGTGAAATAGAGAAAAATTAAAAATGAAACTTGAATTTTTTTCAATTAGCCAAGATAATTTTCAGCTGACCAGCCGCAGTCTAGACACGCTGGCTAGCGGAAAAGCGTTTCACTTCTGGCCAGCCGCTGACTAGAGTTCCTGACTAGCCGCTAGTTTGGAGAGGTGGAATGCTGAATTGAGTCTGGCCAGCGCCAAGAAAAATTTCCTCACGGGCGGTGTTTCAACACTGTAAAAACATGGTTTCTTAAATTGGACAAAAATGTCTTAAATTAAGTTACTTTTGGTGTCTAAGACACGAAAAATGTCTTCATTTAAGACATTTTTTAACAATTTAAGACACCTGTTTTTACAGTGAACTCTCCCGAAATTACCCTAATGTAAAAATATTATGAAAATTAGTGAAATTTAAGTTTTAATATCAACTGGAAAAAAGGTCTTCCACTATACTCCTCACTCTACCATATAAGATGTTAAAAATGTGCGCTAATTTGGCTAAGATTTCATGGGGAGAGAGGAAATAGTATAGTAGGTATATATGATATGCTTCGTCAACCATGAAAGTCCTAACGCACACCCACTGATTATACACACAAGTACTATACAATTATACTCACATAATGTTTACCCTCATTTTACTAATACAGAAAAAAATACTAATTCATTGTATGTTTGACTCCTTCATCTCTGCAATAAATAAGTAAATATAATGTAATAACCCTCGTATGTGCATTGTGTAATGTTCTGGACTTCATCCCAGTTACAAATATACAAAATAATTCTATCATATTCCTCGTACGTGTGTCACTTGCTTTGGTCAGCTCAGTTGCTCTAATTTTATTTTAATGTAGTACACAAATATGTGTATTTATTTAATTTAACAGTAGATTCACTTACGTTTCCACGTATATAAAATTGTAGCTATAAAATTTCGATGTTTAACTTCCATTAGATTGTGTGTTGGAGGTTTACCAAATAATTAATTATATGTATACACGGAAAGAAATCTGGTAGAATTAAATCAGTTGACAGTCCGATAGATTTTTAGTATCAATAGACAAATAGAATTTTATTATCTAATGTGACTAATATTAATATGAAAACATGAAAATATTCTGAAAGAGCTTGAGGTAGAAAGAAACCAACAGCCATTTATAAAATTTCCATCTATTTGATATTAAGAATGCTCGTAGGCATGATTATTACAATTCCATCACACGCCAGCTAATATTGTTCTATCGGCCACCACTAATTTTCAGGACAAGTTTGTACAACACAACCTAAGCTTTATATACATGTATGAACACACACACGCAAGCAATACATTGGCTGACGGATCAGCCATCAGGCCATCAGCCAATGTATTGCCAATGTATTCTACCAGATTTCTTTCCGTGTTGGTAACAGCTAGCTGATACAACGCATGCAAGCGCGAGATTAGTTTCTAAGACTTTATAGTTATCAACCATTATAAATATTTTAAGTATAATATATTTAAATATATATAAAACAAGTTTAATAATAAATTCTGCAATAAAAAATAAATCTATACATATTTTTCTTTAGAAATTTACGGATAATTAATAGTATATACTATATTCAAGCTACTGAATTTATTTTTGTAAAATAAAATTTGCTGAGAAAGCTTTGTGATCGTGAAGATTTTTGTTTTACTCAAAACAGTCTAATCTAAATCGACTAATTTTTATCTAAAAAGCTCAAATGTTTATTTCATTCTTTAGAGTTTTCAATTTTTTTTTAAATCATTGAGAAACCATTTTTTTTAATTTCCAGGTGTGACAATCATATTTTTCTGTTCCATGATTGAAACTTATATTAATTGAACATATATTGATATATGCGTATAAGTATATATATGCATCCAATATAGATACTTTGCTGGCTTTTGTATAACAGTATTGGTATTAAAAAGCAGAAAGGACGCACAATTGTTCAGTGTAATGAGACATCAGTTGGTTCGACAGGAAATTACTTGGCACTCTAATTGTGCGTTATTTTATCTTTGACCTCCATTTTTGTACAAATTAGCACAGTTTTAACCTAATACATGAACAGTTATTTATTAGGGGAGAGTCGGATAGCCCCGGACACTTAAGCTTTTTTAGTTATAAATTGTAAAATAATGTTCATAAAACTAATGTTTAAGGTTTTTAATAAGTTTAACATCATTAGTAACACTTTTAAAAAGGAAATTTAAAAAATAAACATATAGGAATTAATAAAATTAAGGAAATATATTACGCTAAAAATGGTTATAAAAAAAAGTGTCGGGTAGCTCCGGACACTCAGAAAATTGTTACACTGAGAGAAATAGATGCTACGAGTTACCATCTAGATGGTACCAGATACCATATCTGATCTTATATATACGGACAAGAATCTAGATGGTACGGGATAGCATATGGATGGTACGGGTTAGCATCTGATAGCATCTGGATGGTACGATGTAGCATCTGCCCTGACAAATAAGCGTCACCGATTGCGGACTAAAAAGGTGCCGATAAAGTCCGCTTTTGGTACCGAATCGGTCCTGACGTTAGAAATTAAAATTCATATGTTCTAATTAACTTGTACAGTATTTATTTAATGAAATTAGTTAATTCTATAATCATTTTAATATGTATTATTTTTTATTAAGGAAAGAAAAATTAAAAAATATAGAATTCAAATTTTACATTTTTTTTTACTTTTTCTTTCAATAATAAAAAATAATACTTATTAAAATGATTACAGAATTAACTAATTTCATTAAATAAATACTGTACAAGTTAATTGGAACATATGAATTTTAATTTCTAACGTCAGGACCGATTCGGTACCAAATGCGGACTTTATCGGCACCTTTTTAGTCCGCAATCGGTGACGCTTATTTGCCAGGGTGGATGGTACGGTGTAGCATCTCTGATGGTAGAGTGTAACATAACCTCTCTACCATCAAAGATAGTAAAGTTCTTACCATCTATTTCTCTCAGTGTAATTAAAAATTTTAAAAAGTACTTTTGAAGTAGAATACCTGATTTGTAACTATTATTTATACATTTCCTATACTTTTATTATGGATTAAACACTTCTTCTTAATCTTATATATTTCGCAATTAACCAAATATAAACATTGAAATTTTATTCTGACAGAAACAAGTGACTTCTACTATGTAAATTATGTCTGGTAGTATACGACAAAATATGTCCGTGGCTACCCGACGATGATATATTTCAGTAAATTTGCTATAAAAAGAAAGAAACTTTAAATGAACAAACAATATTAACAGATTTCATTGTCTGAAAGTACATTTAGGCATTGCTGAAAAGAAAGAAGATTATATTTGACATTTTTAAGTAAAAATTGTACATTAAATATGGTCTTAAATTCTTAAAAAGTCATTGATTTGAATGGAGTGAACATGAAAATACGATTTTCTATTAATCCCATTAATGATAATAGACCATATTTTCAAAATTACATTTGATGAACATTTTAAACGATACAAATGTGATTTTAGACTTAGAAAGTAATTGGTTTATTCTATTTCACGTGTGTCCGGGGCTGCCCGCTGTCCGGGGCTACCCGACTCTCCCCTATTTAGGCGGTTTTCATAAATAATTTTACAGCAGTTGTCATGTAAATAACAGAAAAGCTGTATAAAGTAAATTTTGAAAGCAGCAATTCGGTTTTCTTGTTGACCTAAATGTCTTGTTTAAATAATAATTTAATTGGTATTGTTTTACCGTAATTAAATGAAGATCAGTTAATTGCAAAATTAGGAAAAAACTGCATATTTGTAGGCGCTTTGTGTAGAAAGTTGGTAAATAATATTAATTTGATTAAACAATGTTCTAACAATTGTTATTATTCATTTTACGGAATATTTAAATATTCTTATTTAATTTATTAATTAAAACAAGAAATATTTTCATAATTTATTATATTAATTGAGGGGAAAATATGTATAAATATCAATCAATTTGATTTTCCTTTTAAAATATTTTATAAAGAGGAATCATTACTTCAAAATGACAATTGGAGAAGTTATCTTAAAAAATCAAAATTAAAATTTCATTAAAAATTATTTCTTCAAATTTAGGATAAAATTTTTTTGTAAATCTACATTTTTGTGAAATGTCTGTGTTTTACTTCCAAATTAGTTAAACAATTCCCACAAAATAAATATTTCTAGCTTTGGTTTTCTTAATTGTGCGCAAGAATGTCTAAAAAAAATACTTCATACAGCAAAAACGAAAAAAAAAAACATTTTTACACAACTTTGTTAATAAACAAACTTCGATGCATAAAATAGCCCCACTGAAGGGGCTATTTTGAGTATCTATAGCTTAGATAAAAATTTGTTTCTCATCGGCTAACTCATAGCTATGAGAAAAATGTTTAGTCATAGTAACAAAAATTTGGTTGTTATTTAATCAACCCAAACTGTTTGGTTGAGCCAACCAAATTATTTGGTTAGTATTTATTCAACCAAACTATTTGGTTGAGACAACTAAATTATTTGGTTCAGTGTTGTTTGTTGGCATAACAAAAGTTTTTGGTTGTCACAACTATATTTTTTTATTCGGGGTAACACAAATTTTTGTAATCATAAAAAAAGTTTTTATTTAGGAGCTAACTAACCCAGATGCGAATTTTCGGTCGGCAACACATATAATTACATAATTCACAGAAATTTCATTAGTCATGAAGATTCGAACCCGGGTTTTCCAGCTGCCAGTCCAGTAGGCTAACCACCAGCCCATGAGAGATATGAATGACCAATAAGAAATAAACCTTATAGCTAGACAGTTCAGTAACACACACCGTTGGCTTAAATATCAGACCCAGGTTCGGCCGACCGTCTGGTATTGGTTTTTATTTAGATTTTATTTATATGGCGGCTTCCATAAATGATGTCACACTTTTCGGGGGAGGGGGGGGTCTATGAATCTGTGACAGCCTATGTAAATTTTTTATTTTGATCATGTAAATAATGTGACATAGGGGGGGGGGGGGGGGGTGAAAATTCTCCAAAAAAGCGTGACATCATTTATGGAAGCCGCCTATTATTATCGGCAGCTTACTTAAAAACTAATCACCAATTTTTTTTAATAATTTTTTGGTTGTCACAACCAAATTATGTATGGTTGTCACAACTAAATTATGGTTGGTTCAACCAAATAAGAGCAAAAAAATAATATTGTTGCCCCAAACAACTTGATGTGTTACGCCAACCATATCGTTTTGTTATACCAATCAAAATATTGTTACAACCAACAACGGTCAACTAAAAAATATTGTTGCTAAAACTAAACCTTTTTTCTCGCAGTGAGGACACCTTTAGAAGAATGTCTACAACAAAACTGAATAGTTAAATTTATTATTTTTTCAAATTCTGAATTTTAATAAAGCATAGAGTGGAAAAATAGCGGTTTTGTGCATAAAATAGCCACGAACGATAACATAAAAAGAAAAAGAATTTAAAATGTACAAAAAATGCAAAATTATGAATTATTCTGCAAATTTTTGGTCATTTATAGACTTTATATATACACTGAAAGAAATACTCTAGCTTTATCAGCCATATGATTATTGTTGACAATTTTTGTAGAACTTCGAATACTATATGAATGAATATCCCATAATGCATCGGTGCGCCACTGACAGTTCTTCTAACCTAAAAATATACATCGCAGTTTCACCAGTCATATGGCTAAAAGACAAATATATTATGGCAGTATCTATATTAGCAATATATTATGGGTGATTTATCCATAATTATGTCAGTACCGTGGAATTATTTCTTTCAGTGTAGGTCAATTGATTCTAAAACTACTTTGCACTTAACTGCCCAATGGTAGTTCAGTGTCTTAGCTAAATTTTTCTTAATGTATCATAATAGAAGTCTGTTAAAGTGTGTTAACATATGAGCATTACAAACTAACATCGAGACTATAGATTCAAAAGTACTGGTACATCTATCTGTTGTAATAACTGTGAAGTGACATCGTGATGTACATACTAAAGAGTCGAACCTTTACATGACTGCACTGCAAAAACAGGTGTCTTAAATTGTTCAAAAATGTCTTCAATTAAGACATTTTTCGTGTCTTAGACACCAAAAGTATCTTAATTTAAGACATTTTTGTCAAATTTAAGACACCATCTTTTTGCAGTGTGAAAGAAATGAGTAAGTTTGACCCTAATATTTAGACACTAAAGTTATTTTGTTAATTTTCCAGACTGTACTAACACATGCCATTAACTTTTTCCATGTACCTTGATAGATTTAATAGTTTTATTATAATAAATTTATAAAATAAAATAAAAATAAAAATTTTCTGTGGATAGTAGAGTACCTATAGTCCAAAATGACAAATGCACTTTGCAAATATGGGAGGGTCGGCCAAAATGCCTATATATAGTTAAGTTTGGAGCAAAAAAGGTATTTAATTATAGTTTTGAACAATATAAACCATCACATATTTAGAAAACAACCTTTAAGAATATAATAAGGTATTTATTTTAAGTACTTATTTCAGAAAAAATAATTATTTAAATACTGATGTCAAAATTCGCCACTCATGACGGGGTAAATTACCTGTGCACAAAAATGTGGAAAAATATGAATAAAAGTAAAACAAAATTGTATATGTTTTCTATAATCAATCATATTGTTAATATTAAAAAAAGAACTAGCTTTAAATACTACAATACCTGCTTGCTTCAAAATAGCGTGAATTTTAGAAAGAAAACCTTAAACTTGACATTCAATGTCAAATGTGACAGGTTAATCCACCATGATTCTTTATAATCACGTGATTATAAAGATCACGTGATAATTACGTATAAATCACGTGATTTATAATCACGTGACTCACGTAACTCTCGCACTCGTATGTATTTTTTCTGCGCATGTGCACTTCTTTTGATTCATCCCGCGCTTATTTAAAATCATGTTTTAAAAATATATTAAAAATTATTTTTCAATGCACAATTATTATATTTATTATGAATATAAATACAATAATTAATATAATTTATTTATAAGAACGCTGATGATTTTCTATACAGAAGCAATAACAACTTGACATTTTGTTTCTACATCTAAATATACGTAAGCCGAGAGATTTTCTGTATCGTACGTATCTTGCTTAGCATTTTTACAGCAAGTAGGCAATTTAACACAGACAATTTACCGAAAAAGACACGATGTAATTAAACTTTTTATTTTAATTTTAAAACTCATTTTTGTAAATTAAATCAAAGTGTTTAAAAAGCTAAATGTTTAAGAATTAATATAAAAAAATTATACACATTTGTGACGTAGAGTATATATTTTCTGAAATTTAAAATTGAAAAAATTATCGTTGGAAAGCATTATTTTCACAATTCTTTAATAAATTCTTTAATAATAAACTGATAAACATGAAACTTTATAGAAATCATATTTGTACCTGAATATACTTCATTAATAAAAACAATTATGTTTAATATTTATTTTTGGCCAATTTATTAACGATTGACAATTTACCCAATTAATCATTTTACCCTTCTCTCTCCTAAACTTATTTTGTACTAAATAATAAAAAAAATATCGGTGAACACTTATTATTTTCTACAACTGTTTGTGTCCAAAACTCGACTAAACTGATGGTTTTTATGTACTTGTGTCTAAAAGTAGGGGAATTTGGACTTTTAGGCACAGTTCCTCCCTCCAGTGATGCTTGTCAAACACGCCTGATAACATAATTATTCGTTTCCCACCATAGATGTTTCTAGAATATCAGCTGTCGCGACGCCGACACGACGTCTCGAGTCGCGTGCATTGTATATATTTCATGTTTTGAAAAATTCCTTCCTTGGAATAATTTTGACCCTGAAAAGGGCCTATTCATAGATCAATTTGAGTTTGCGGTGTCACTAGCTGTTAATTTTGTGTAACTCGGGATCACCTACACTGAGAAAAATGCTAAAATGAAACTTACAAGTGGATTGTAAATATTAGACACAGTTTGTAAGTCAATTTTTATAACTTTGCAACGTTAGACGTAGTGAAATACATGTTAAAATACAGATTAAATGTAAAGTTACAATCCACTTGTAATTTTCATTTTAGCATTATTCTCAGTGTACCAGTAATCGACATTGCTCATATCTAAAAACAACTAACCTAACCTCAAAACGTCAAAGCTTTAGATTTGGTTCTTTTGTTGTGGAGAGCTCCGCCCCCCGAACCCCCTGCCGGGGTTTCACCCCTGTACCCCATCGGGGGGGGGGGGGGGTGCACCAAAAGCTGCTCCGTCGGCTTGTCAGTGGTTTTTGTTTTGAAGTGAAATTCGGATCTCGTTTTGGACACGAACTGTTGCAGAAAATACCCGTGAGGAAAAATTTTCTGGAAGTCTAATTTGTGGTCTGGCCCAAGCCAGCATTCGCCTAGATCCGCTCGCCTGGAAGGTCTGGTCAGGAACAGACCTGGACCAAACCAGACTTACAGAACAACCGGTCTGAGTTCTAAAAATAGTAAGTCTGGTCAGCGCCAGATCTGGACCAGGTCAGAGCAACTAGTCCAGAATCTCTAGATTGCTTGGTCTGGACCAAATCTGGCGCTGACCAGACTTACTATTTTAAAAACTTAGATCAGTTGGTATGGAAGTCTGGTCAGATCCAGGTCTGGCCCTAACCAGACCTGCTAGTTTAGAACCTCTAGATTGGTTGTTGTGGAAGCCTGGTCTGGTTCAGACTAGACCGTAGTGTGCCTTTAAGAGACTATTATAACAATTTTGTCTTCAGAAGTACTGATGGCAGAGTGGTTAGCCTCGAGGACTTTCAGCTGGCACATCAAGGGTTTGAATCTTCGGAAGTTCCAAATTTTCCATGTTATTTCTTTATGTGAATTGATTCATAAAATGAATAGATTGCATCTTTCAGTGTCTCCAGGGTGAAATAGAGAAAAATTAAAAATGAAACTTGAATTTTTTTCAATTAACCAAGATAATTTTCAGCTGACCAGCCGCAGTCTAGACACGCTGGCTAGCGGAAAAGCGTTTCACTTCTGGCCAGCCGCTGACTAGAGTTCCTGACTAGCCGCTAGTTTGGAGAGGTGGAATGCTGAATTGGGTCTGGCCAGCGCCAAGAAAAATTTCCTCACGGGTAGTGTGTGTTACACATGCGCATTTGTAACTTCCGTTCGCTTTAACGCTCTGAAATGGAAGTAGACGTAGAGTCTTTCAGTTAGTGTTTTACTCCTGGCCGGCGTCTTTCACTTTGTTTTAATTTCGTCCTAAAAAGTGTGATTTTAAGCTTTTTATACATAGTATTTCACAGATAAATATATATTTTAGCTAATAATTACTTTTATATTCTTATTCATATGTCTTATGTATATAATTTTTGCAAATAATATCAATCTTTTACTTATACGAATAAATCCTATATTAGGAAATAATTTAACTTCAAAGTCTTGGAAGGTCTGGTTTGGGCCAGACCTGAAGCAGATCAGACTTCCAAACCAACCGGACTGTTTAAACATCTTAAGGACAAAGATTTTTGGACCAAAACATATACATCATAATAACACCATCACACATTAACCGTTTATTAAGAATTGGTACAGAAAACAATTATTAGTCAAATTTACTCAGAATGACTGTACTATTTTTTTTGTTGTTTGTTATGATTTTTAGCCCCAGGGGGTCATGACCCCCATGTTCCCCCGTGGATCCGCCACTGGTATACACACACACATCTATGTATGAGTGTAATATGTATATACTAAATACTAGATATAGTAGAGTGATATGAAACACATATAAAGTGTAAGCCCATTTAACGGTACATACAATAAGAACGTACTGCAAGGCTGAAGCAGTGAATTAACCAAGTTACCTAACCAGTAGTATCCATCCAACTATAATGCGTTATATCCATCGCTTACGTATTTTTTGCCTTAAATATTACTCCCTGAATCAGATCCCTGTAAAAATAGATTTATTAGAACAAGGTGTTTTTTGTTAATTGCAGAACCAACGTTCCATAATATAATTAATCAGATTGTAGGTGAGAAGCGGGGAATTCGGCGCATTGGCTAAATTGGCGCACGATCGTTTAGAGGAATTGACTTATTTTAGAAAACACTTTAAAGTAGAATTAAAAGCACTTATCTATTCCCAAAACGAATAGTAAAAAAATTGTGCATTTTAATGAATATTTTTGATTTTATAAGAAAATGTTAGTTTTTGACATTTTTTTAAATTAAGTACTTTAAATAATAATTCATAAATCTTTAATTAATTACTTAGGTACTTAAAAGTGTTATAAACACACACGATCCAATTTAAAAACTTAATCATTTTTAAGTAAAAAAGTATTAGGGGAGAGTCGGGCAGCCCCCCGTGAGGAAAAATTTTCTGGAAGTCTAATTTGTGGTCTGGCCCAAGCCAGCATTCGCCTAGATCCGCTAGCCTGGAAGGTCTGGTCAGGAACAGACCTGGACCAAACCAGACTTCCAGAACAACCGGTTTGAGTTCTTAAAATAGTAAGTCTGGTCAGCGTCAGATCTGGGCCAGGTCAGAGCAACTACACTGAGAAAAAAGGTTTAGTTTTACCAACAATATTTTTAGTTGACCATTGTTGGTTGTAACAACAATATTTTGATTGGTATAACAAAACGAATTGGTTGGCATAACACATCAAGTTGTTTGGGACAACCATATTATTTTGTTGCTCTTATTTGGTTGAACCAAACATAATTTAGTTGTGACAACCAAGCAATTATTAAAAAAAATTGGTGATTAGTTTGTAAGTAAGCTGCCGATAATAATATAAATAAAATCTAAATAAAAACCAATACCAGACGGTCGGCCGAACCTGGGTCTGATAGTTGAGCCAACGGTGTCTGTTACTGAACTGTCTAGCCATAAGGTTTATTTCTTATTGGTCATTCATATCTCTGATGGGCTGGTGGTTAGCCTACTGGACTGGCAGCTGGAAAACCCGGGTTCGAATCTTCATGACTAATGAAATTTTTCTGTTTCAGGTTTTCATAAATATGGAATTTCTACATTCTCATCTGATTATATTTGTGTAATTAAATTTATAACATGTGAAATATGTAATTATATGTGTCTTCATTAATAGAATAATTTGGTACAAGTAGTCTCCAGTTGACCCAACCTTGGGCCAACTGTGAGGTTGCACTTGAGATAGAAGATTAGCCCAACTCTGGCTGACAAAGTTGGCCAACTTTGGAACCCAGAGTTGGACCAACCTTGGTAGCCGACGGTCGGCAGCCAACGTCAGCCATGCACTGCAAAAACATGGTGTCTTAAATTGGACAAAAATGTCTTAAATTGAGATACTTTTGGTGTCTAAGACACGAAAAATGTCTTAATTTAAGACATTTTTGAATAATTTAAGACACCTGTTTTTGCAGTGTGGTGATCATCTAACAGGTTGGCCCGACCTATGAGCCAAAGGTGGGTCAACTTACTGCACCATGGGCCGACCGAAAAATCGCACCTGAGATGGTGTTTTTTATTATTTTATTTTTTATTTATTTTATTATTTTATCACGCATTAACTCCTAAAAAACCTCCAAAAAATATACAAATTGTGCGAAAAATAAACGAAAAACTAAAAATTATAGTGTAAATAACTACGAGATTTAAATAAAATAGTTAATTGCATTCAAAGAAATAATCGAACTTTACCAAGCATTATAATAAGAAACATCCCTTCAAAATCAGCCCCTAAACACGAATTTAAAAAAATTGACAAATATTCTTAAAGAAGTAGACAAAAACAATCTTTAGAAAATTCTCAAACTTTAAAATTCACTAGGAAGAAATACCTACCGTCAAGTAGGGCTATTTTGTGCACAAAACCACTCTTTTTGCACTCTATGCTTAATTAAAATTCAGAATTTGAAAAACTAAAGAATTTATCTATTCAGTTATGTTGTAAACATCCTTTTAAAGGTATCCTATGAGTTAGCCAACAAAAAAAAATTTTTGTCTGAGTTATAGAAACTCAAAGTTGTGCACAAAATGGAACCCATGATGGGGCTATTTTGTGCATCAAAGTTTGCTTATTTATAAAGTTGTGTAAAAATTTTATTTAAATGTTTTTGATGTATGAAGTATTATTTTTAGATATTCTAGAGTATAATAAAGAAAAACAGACCAAGAAATATTTTTTTTGTAGGAATTATTTAACTAATTTCAAAGTAAAACACTAAAATTTCACAAAAATGTGGATTTACAAAAAAAGTTATTTCTTTAACAAAATTTTACTTAAAATAACTTCTATTACATTTCTTGAGTTATTTTAAGAGAAAAAGTTTTAAAATTAACTTGAGAAGCATGTAATTATTATTGTTAGTTTTTAGAGGTTTTTAAGGCACCATATGTAAAACTGAAATTTTATGATTATTTCTTGTCTTTTATAACAAAAATAAGACAAAAATGTTTCAAAACAAAATTCTAAAGTAATTTTTACTAACTACAAAACAAATTATTGAAAAAAACTTGATTTTAAAGAATGCACAAAATAACCCACCAAATCCTGGTTTTTCAGTTTTTTACACTTATTTCTTAAAATATGTAACAAAAAGTTAGCACATTACGTATACATCATCACAACTAAATTGCCAACAAGTGTTATTAACACCTTTAGAAACACTTTTAAACTTCCGGAGATCTGAACAGAATTTTGAGAACTTTGAAATTTTTCAGCTTGATTTTCACGACTTTACGGATTTTTTTTCTGATTTCTCATAAAGAACAAAGTAAATTCATTTAGATATTAAAAAATATTTATACCAAGTAGCAATTTTCAGCAACTGAATATAAAGATTTTATTCATTAAAAATCGAGCGTGCACAAAATAGCCCCACGGCGCACAAAATAGCCCCACTTGACGGTATGAAATTTACCCTTATTAGCGTCAAAAACAACACTTTAAAATCATCTCTTAATCATTAATCCAAACTAGGTGTGAATTCTGTCCATTTCATGGACACTTCGCTTCCAAGGAAGCAAAACAATTTGCTTCCTCATAGAGGAAGAGGAATTTTTTTTTGGGATTATTTTGGATGTAAAAGAATGACATATTATCAAGATTAAAAAAAAAAAAATTTTGAATAAAAAATTTTTTGAAAAAAAAATTAAAAAAATTTTTTTTTTTTGAAAAAATTAAAAAATGTTAAAACCCATAATATATTTTGTTTGAAATCTTAAAAAAGACATATAAAAAAATTGGCATTAAAAAAATATGAAAAATTGTGGGAGGAGATAGATTTTTACAAAAAAAAAAAAATTTTTTCAACAAAAAGAAATTTTTTTAAATTTTTTTTTTCAAAAATTTTTTTTTTTTTTAATTTTAATAATATGGCATTTTTTTACATCCAAAATAGTCCCAGAAGAAAAATTGGCACCGATAAGTAACATATATTTCGATGGGTTGAAATTTCTCAGGTGACTCCATTTAATGAACCAAATTTGATGATTTTCATTTCTCCCAAAAAATATGTTTTTTTTAGCCAATCAAAAAATGGCTTAAACAGACTTAAGGTACATGTTTAAAGCTTTAAAAATCCACTTAGAAATTTTATCTATGTCTATTTTTGGTGTTACTATAGCTATTTGAAAAAAACGTCTTTTTAAAAAAGTATCTTTACATTTCTTGAAATATTTAAAAAAATATTAAAGACACATTAATTTAAGCTAGATATTCTTTTTCTACAGGTTCTAGCAATAAGTTTTAAAAAAAAGACGTCCCGATATGTTCATTAGGCTCTGAGCAATCAGCGGTTGAAAATCGCTCGGGTCCCGTAGACCCAATCTAGCAGTTACATTAAATCCCGATAGTCTAGCAGTTGAGGGTTAATATTATTAGTAATATTATTATTATTATTATCATTATTTTACTAGGTGAAAATTATGTCCATTTCGTGGATATTTCTCGTTTCAAAGTTAGCAAACAAATTTGCTTTCTTATAGAAAAAGCAATATATTAATAATATAAAATTTAATTCGAGAAATTCTTTAAAAAAAGGAATTTTAAGTGCAAAAAAATGAAAAAACATCAATTAATTTACCAATTTTTGATCAATTATAAAAGTTATATAGGTCAATCAATTCGTTTTGAGATAAGGAATATGATTTTTTTATTCATTAAGTTGTATTTTTAGCTTGGAAAAAAATTTTGGCAAAAAACGATTTTTTTCGATGAAAAAAGGTGTTCAACAAAATTTGATTGGGTATTTTCAAAAATCCCTATGTCCAAATTTAGATGTTCACGAGCTTAAAAAGTCATCCAAATTTTATTGAAATCCGTTGAAGCGTTCTCGAGATATCCTGGCGACAAAAAACGCTTTACACACACACGTACACACACACACACACACACACACACACACACACACACACACACATTCATCTGGACATTTGCTTAGGAATGAAAATTTACGCTTTTTAGATGAAAATGAGTCGATTTAGACTATTTTTGGAAAATCGAAAATCTTAACGATTACAAATCTTAACAAAACAAAAATGACCAATTTTTATTGAACAAATAAACTAAACAAATTTTTAGAAAATCTATCGGCTTTAACCCTAGAAGGACTAACTGGGGTCGTTTGGTACCCCAGGCGAAATTTAAAGTAGGTTTCTGACCCATACAGTGGCAATTTAGGATGGGGACCCTAACCATAATTCAATTTAATTATACCTGACAGTTGATTTTAGTAGGTGAGCGCGAATTGCGTGCTCAAGTCTCTCTTCAGTATGCAGTTATAGTAAGTTTGGGGTCCCAAAATACCCCAGTTAGTCCTTTATTACGTTTCAAAAAAGTCAATATAATAAATTTCTGCTTTTTTATTAAAACGGTTTAATTGAACCTACAAAGCAAAAATGTAATGACTATACATGTAAAAAAAGTTTTTTTTATAAAAAGAAATATTTTGAGTAAAAATAAACATTTTTTATAGTTGATTTTGGTAAATTTCACGTGCGTAATTGTTTATTAATTATTGAAATTTCATCTATTTAAATAATTATACTTTTTTCAAATAATTCAAAGGTCCATAAAAATTTCTTTAAATATGTCTATTCAGCTTTTAAAATCCACAGGATTTTTCTAAGTTGGTCAATTTGTTGAAAAACTACAATATTTTTTGTAAAAAATGCCAATTTTGAGAAAATTTGGTTCTTTTTTTTGTTTTTGCAATATTTTTAGATTTGTTTTATTGTATTAAAAAATAAATTACACTATCTTCATCCTTAATAAAAAACGAGAAAAATTCACTATATAAAAGCTGTTTTTGGTAAAAAGTAAATCTTATATACACGTTTAAAATTTGGGGGAACAAAGGACCCCAGTTATTCCTTAGAGGGTGAGAAAAGTAAGTTAGTCCTTCTAGGGTTAAAAATTGATCAGAATGTGTTCCAATTTAATTATTTAATTCCAATTTACCCCCTCCAGCATGGAAAACCACACCCTTACAAATCATCTCCTAATCTTAAATCAAAAAAGTGACAATTTTTATATCACAAATAAACAAAAACAATTTTGATAAAATTCCTCGCTTAAGAAATCGCTCAGACAGTATTGCTTTCTACCTTAGATAGAGTAAAAATAATTTTAAAGTGTGGGTTTTGATGCAATTAGTTTGTGAATTCTCTAAAGATTGTTTTTGTCTGCTTGTTTAAGAATATTTGTCAATTTTTTTAAATTCGTGTTTAGGGGATTATTTTGAAGGGTTGTTCTCTATTATAATGATTGGTAAGGTTCGATTATTTTTTTGAATGCGATTAAATATTTTATGTAAATCTCGTAGTTATTTAGACTAACAATTTTTAGTTTTTCGTTTATTTTTCGTAAAATTTATATATTTTTTGAAGGTTTTTGAGCGTTTATGCGTGATATTTTAAGCTTTAATAAAGCCTTTTATATTGAAAATTAAAATGCACAGGGAGGTGGACGAATGGAGAAAAAATGCCGCATATTATATTTTTTTGTAGTTACTAGATACTAGTTACTTAGGTATTTTCTCTTCATATTATATTGTAATCCTTTAACGTCCGAGCAATATTATATTGAATTAATAAATCGACACATTCGGACTGAAATACTGTTTACTTTTTATTTAACAAATGTCCTACGTTTCGAGAACGAACAGTTCTCCTCTTCAGGGACTAAAAAATATATATATACAAAATTATGATGTATTTTTTACAAGATTAATTAATTAGACAAATAAGAAGAAACAAATAGAATATTTAGAATACAATTTTGCAATTTTTTTGGTCGATATGAATAAACTCTTACCTAATGTTAATAAAATCCATAATTTGTTTATTAAAATTCAGAAACTAATTATTAGTATTTGTAAATATAAACGTTTGAGAGTGTGAGACCAACTTTAATAATATTTTGAAAATTAGGAAATTTTATTTTAACTTAGGATATTGAATTTAATATTTATTTTAAAAATTCAAGAATTGCATTGTATGATGCATTGAAATTTTCTAAGTCGTTTTTTACATTTATACAATTATTACCTTCTTTTTTAATATGGACCATTTCAGCAAATAATCTTTTGTAATCATTGGGTTCGTTATGCATAATTTTAACATTTTCCCAAAGAATATCATGAGGAATATTGTTTTTTAATTTTCGGTGTCTACTAATAACATTGTGGTAATTTTCATTGTAACCAAAATTATTACTATGTTCTTTAATTCTAACTCTGAGTGATCTGCTGGTTTGACCTACATAACATTTTCCACAAGAACACGGAATTTTATAGACAACGTTAGGCTTATCTATTAATTTTAATTGGTCTTTACCTAATTTAATATATTTATTTAATTTTGATTCAACCTTGAAAATGGTTTTTATACTATATTTTGATAATAATCTTTTTATATTTTCTGAAATTTGACCATAATAAGGAATGGTTATGATTGATTTTCTATTATTGTCATCTAAGTTTTGAGAAGATGTTTTAGGATTTTTTATTTCAGGATTTTTTATTTCTCTTCATATTAACTATTTTTTATTGCACAGTTCGAAAGTTCGAGAAATTTCCAATAAATTTCATTTAGCATATTATTATTCATTTTTTGTTATTAACGGAGAAAAACGAGTTAAAAAAGTACCCTGCTTTTAAAAATATCGAATTTATAACAATTTCACTAATTTATAACTTCCGTAATTCTTATCAAACCACGAACTACAAAAAACGCGTATGTTTATGCTGTAATAAAGATTAAAAAAAAAATATTTGAAGCAAATCTAGTTTTTGAATGAAAATAATCCGAAAAATGCCCCATTACACTACTTGACAAAATTTTGGGACCACTTACAAACATGGGATCAAAAACATGACCGTCTTAAAATGTTGATAACTCTGTCAGATTTTATCGAAATTAAATTTTTTATAGATCGTTGGATAGCTTATTAAATTTGCTGATAAATAATTTGATTTTGAAGCCTTTTTGATAAATAGAAATGAACATTTATTGTGATAAAGACAGGTGAATTTTTCATTTTTTGGGAATTTTCATTCATAAAATAGATATTTTTCAAATATCTTGACTGGTTTTAAAGTTATAAGTAAATGTATGATACAAGAAAACGCAACAATTCTAACGCTTGCTTCACTTTTATCTGCTAAATATATGGCGAATGGACCGAGAATGGAGGTATCAAAGGAAATGCTGCGTTTTTTGTATTGTACATATTTACTCATAACTTAAGAACTAGTCAAGATATTGAAGTTTTCTTAGTCTTATTTTAAAGATAAAAGTTCCAGGTTTAATATAGCTAAATTTCAAAATTTTCCCAATTCTTTTCTAGAAAATGCAGCACACCAAACTTGAACAATGAGAATTCACAAAAAACGAAGAATTCACCTGTCTTTATCACATTGAATCTCTATTTCTATTAATCAAAAAGGCTTCAATATAGGATTATTTAACAGAAAATTTAATGAGGTTTCCAACGGTCTATGAAAAATTTCATTTCGATAAAATCTGACAGAGTTATCAACATTTTAAGACGGTCATGTTTCTAATCCCATTTGTAGTTAAAATATCACGTGATCGGAGGAGAAACCCTCCCCCCTTTTGGCTCACGTGATTTATGGACCCCTAAGTGAAATTTCACATATTTAGATTTAATGAATAGAAAGTTGGTATAATATTAACTGTCATTCAACGATTACAGACAAACCAATAGTAATAATACCCAAGTATACTGAATCAGTAATCACACCATTTCTATCAATTTATTATGTTAAATTCAAACATATTTTTTACTTGACCGTGTATCATAAAATAAACTGTTATCTTAGTATAAAGATGAGATTTCCGCAATATTTTCTCAGGTACGAAAAAGAAAAACAGGTTAACAATTCATATAAGAATTAGATTATTGAGTGTCGAGAAGCCAGGTTGACGTGCGTATCTAGCGATTCGCGCGTTTCTTTTCTGTCTATTACGTATATACGGGATGAAATCAACGATGTTCATTAAAGTACCGTTACGATGACCTAATCGTAGGTTATCGAGTTTCGAGGTATCCAGACGGAGAATTCTTCGCTCGACTCGCTCGGGTCTCGCTTTTTTTCTTCACCGGAAGAAAATGTACTCTCGTACTTGCTGATCAAGTGCAAGGTGTAACGTTCTAGTAGCAAATCTCAACACGAGTTGCTGCTATGATGCGAGAAAAGCGACGAACGTAAATCAACTATAGCTGTATTCGCTTACCGTAGAGTGCTTATCGTTGTTAAAATGATAATAAATTCAACTGGATTTTCTATTTATATTGCAAGATGTTAAAAAACTAAGAAGGAGTTTTGGTATCGTCAAACAATATTTTTTTTAAAACAAATAAATATTTGTTTATGTCATTCATTTTGGTTTTAATGTCGTTTTCTTAATTTAATTTGCAAATGAACTTTACTATAATACATGCGTGCATAAGCCCTTGCCTCCTTGAAATTTAGGTTTTTAAAATGTTTCTTGTACAGAGTATTTGATTTCCTGATAAAAAGTAGAGAAGAATGGAGTAAAAACAGGTAGGGGAGAGGGCCCCAAGATGGACATAGTTTTGATTTAATGTTCTAGAATCTAAACCAAATAAGATATATTAAAATGTTTTATACCTAAACAAAGTACAATATATGTATATTAGGTAACTTACACTGTTAATGGTTGGGCTATTTTTCACTCTTCGTTGTTTAACTTCGTTAATATCCAATTTATGAAAACCTTATTGTACAGAAAACCTTCTCTGATATTTCAGCTTTCATTTAAAAAAAGAAAAAATCCCGTTATTACTGTTAGTTTTTTTTGGGGAACATTGTTTTTGGGGAAATCTAAAGTGACCCAACCCGCCCCGGCCCGGGGTAGATTGGGTCATGATTAAAATGTTAGTGTTTAATTGTTAAAACATTACTTTATACAATAAACTTAGTTTTTAGGGTTATTTTATAATAAAAGAAATTGAAAAATTAAATATATTTAAATTGGAGCAGCGAAAGTATAAGACTATAAAATAAAAAATTGCTCATATTAAAAAAACGTATTTTTTAATTCCTAACTGTTAAAAAGTATTATCATTAGTGTTAATTGACTGAATTAAATTACTAATAGTGAAATTTAATTAAACTAATTAGTTTATTTATGTAGTATAATTACACGGAAAAAAATGAGTTAGCCGCTGCTGCTAACCAAATTTAGCAGTCAATTATTTAGTCACCACAGCTAAATATTAGCTAAGACAGCTAAAAGTTAGCTGTGGAAGCTAACAGAAGTGGATCCCACAGCTAAAAATAGTTATTTGTCATAGGGACAGCTAAACCTTTTTAGCTATGATATCTACAAATATTAGGAACCATTGCTAACTTTTAGTTGTCGTAGCAAACGTTTTAGCTGTCTTAGCTAATATTTAGCTGTGGTGACTAAATAAGTATCAGCTAAATTTTTTAGCTGCGGTAGCTAATTCATTTTTTTCCGTTCCTCATGCATTTGTGCGACCCAACTAACCCGGTCAAAACGACCCCACTGACCCTGCCTGTATTTTTCATATATTTGTTTTTTCTATCGATACTGCAAATATAAATTAAAATCTCTTCATTGTCCTTTAAAAGGAACTATATTCAAAGAGCAAAATTTGATAATTAAACTTTTTCTCAAACTATTACTCAGGAAGATATAACAAAAAAAACCAAGTGGGTAAAAATTTACTTTGGAGTATAAAAATTAGTTTTTCTTACATTTACTCCACATAAATGATGATATAATAATGAAACTTGGCACAAACTTGCATCTCACTATGTGAAATAATTTTTGTGTAGAGAGGAATTAATTCGACTAATAACATTTGAGTTAACCACAATGACCCAATCTACCCTTGACCCAACAAGCCCCGGTCTCCCCTAAATGAAATTCAATTTAACATACAATTATATTAAATTTAATATACATGTATATATTAGAATCCATTCAACGTTATGAATTCTCAGATACACGTATAGCAAATTTAATATACATTATATTAAATTTAGGATAATTTATATTAGATTTAATATTAATATTAACCCGTGCCAGCAATCGATTGAAATTTCCCATTGAAAATGCATGGGAAAAATGAACTTTTTTAAATTTTTTGCAAATAAATTTCCAGGTCACAAATTTCTTCATTTTCAGCTATATTTTAAGGCAGCGTTTTTAGAAAAATTTAATTTTCAAAATTTTAAAAATGGCGGATGTTCAAAAATGGGTCAAAAAATACATTGCAATATTTGCAGCGTTTTATCACATAAATATTCAAGGAAACTCAATAGATATTCTTATTCAGGGGTTTTTTAGGTCGCTAATGAAGATTACGATGTCAGAAAAGTTAAAAATTGCAATATTATTTAGTAGAAAATTACTACTAATTTAACAGTTGCATAACTACTAATTGAGAAAGTGAACTTCTACAATTTTAATTAATAGATATTTCACTTTTAAATTAGTAGTTTTCTACTAATAACTAGTAAAAGTTTTTACTATTTAATAGTAAGCGATTTCTCGCCAATTCATTAGTAAAACATCACTAATTGAAAGTCAGATTTACAGATCAGTTTTGCTTATTATGGATGATCAAAAACTGAATAATTAAAATGTAAAAATGCAAGAACTATATTTAAAAAAAATAAAGTTTGTTAAATCCGCCAAATTGGATCGGCTTAATTGAAAAATTCATTTTTGACATGAAATTTGTTAATGGTGTGACCCCGAAAAGCCCGATAACGGTGTTTCAAGGTGATTTCTTGAAAAATGTAGAAATGCAAAATTTTGAGTCCGCCATATTGATTCCAAAATTATGACAAATTAATTTTTGACATCGCAATCTTCATTAGCGACCTCAAGAACCTCCGATTAAGAAGATCTATTGAGTTTCCTTGAATATTTATATGATAAAACGCTGCAAATATTACAATATATTTTTTGACCGATTTTTGAACATCCGCCATTTTTAAAATTTTTAAAATTCAATTTTTCTAAAAACGCTGCCTTAAAATATAGCTGAAAATGAAGAAATTTGTGACCTGGAAATTTATTTGCAAAAAAATTAAAAAAGTTATGATATTTTAGAAAAAAAAGTTCATTTTTCCCATGCATTTTCAATGGGAAATTTCAATCGATTGCTGGCACGGGTTAATATTAATCAATCAGGCTGCAATTTTACAGAAAATTTTTTTTTTTATATTGGAACTAAACTGGAGGGTATCGTAAACATAATTCGAAAGTCGACTTTTTAACGGACACCCTAATATACATGTATGTGAAGCACAATACAGAAATTTTTAACAGTGTATGGCCACAGAAATAAAATTTTATTTTAAACACATATATTTTTTAGATCATTAGTAGTAGATTATAATCAGGTCATTAGTTAAAAAATATTATTATTCACATCCAAAACAGTCAAACAAGTAAAATAGTAAATCACACTGCAAAAACAGGTGTCTTAAATTGTTCAAAAATGTCTTAAATGAAGATATTTTTCGTGTCTTAGATCTTAATTTAAGACATTTTTGTCCAATTTAAGACACCATGTTTTTGCTGTGCACTGCCCGGGAAAAACGGTTAAGATATAATAATCAGATATAATTGTATATAATTGATTATTTATAGAGCTGTGCAAAATTGTAAAATTCGATCCTCTCCATGAGAATTTACATGGGCTCGGTTCGGTTCGAATTTCGATCCCATGCAAAATTCGAGTTTCTGCACAGCTCTAATTATTTATAATCATATGTCTCTATATCTGACAAGATATAATTAGATCTAACAAGATTAAAATTTTTTAATACATAAATAAATTTATAGAAAATTATAAATTTTATTAAAAGCTATTAAGTTGGGTGATATAATTAATAAAAATTTGTAATTTGCTCTAGTCCAGAGCGCTAACCACTGTTCCACGCTGACTCTTGAATAAAGTTCTTTTTAGAAGAGCTCGCAAAGCTTGACTTTTGATTTATTTCTAATTACATTTTTTAAAAAGATTTAACAAAAAAATGAAGACGTTTAAAATTTACCTTTGAGTATATGTCCTCTGTATGTTAAATAAATTTTCTAAACATTTTCTATTGATATTGGTAACATTTAACATATATCCTTATGTCCGATATTCTTATTCAGAGAATATTTAAGGTATTAGTCGCGTAAATGCTCCCGCAAAATAAAAAGAACAAAAAATAAACTTTTATATCAACTCACTTGCTTCCTTGTGACCTCTTCTAATGTAATATATGTAATTTTCACGATTTTGAGTCAGGTACTATAAGTTATCGTGATGTATTGCTTACACGTTTTCGACATTTTTCAATAAAACCACGTGAAAATGAAAAATTATGAATTTTTAAATTATTGTATTTTTTATACGGCGTGGTCAATAAAATTAATTTTTTTTTAAAGGATTTATTTTATCTCAATGTGTAACTTAGTAGTTTTATTTGAAAAACTGACGACTTGTTTTTTTATAATTGAATATAAGAGACATTTTTTACATGCATTTTGTGCTATTGCATGTAAAAGGTATAAACTTTGAATTAATATTTTGAAGCTCAGAAGTGGTCAAAATTAATAGGATAGATTTTATTTCATAGATAAATACCTCATGAATACAGATACAAAGTTTTAAAAAAATCTGACGAAAATCATTTTACGCGACTAATACCTTAAAGGGAGGAGAATGAGACTTATATGTTATCAAGAAAAAATTTAATTAGGTACATTTCATATAATACATGCGTGTTTTGAGAGCGACTACTCAGCTTTGCTCTACTCCTGCGTTGACAAATAATTAATTTTAGAAAATAATTTTATCATTTTATTTATATATCTTTATATGAAATGTATTTTGATGTGAATATAAGGATTTCCTAAAGCTATTGTAAAGATGAAGTTTCTTTTGACGCTGAAGATAAATCTGATTGTTTGGATGAAAGGTAATGATTGTGTGCGTAATTGAAAACGCCTCTGCAGGCATTGTTTGATACGTTTTCGCGGATGATAATTATTCGTTTATGTGTATATACCAACTTATTGTGTATCAGGAGAATTTTCGAAGACGCCTTTCGAAGCGTTGCGCAAGGATGCAAACACGGATATGGGTCAAGAAACAAGATTGGTATCTGCGCTCTGTGCAACCGCTATACTATATACTTGAGTTGAGAGATGCGGAGTACCAATACCTGTCTGCGTTCAAATCGAGTCGCTGCTCGACAGAGACCATGCCGTACCATAAGCATAACATACCACACCACACCATACCACTGTGTATACCTTTTATTTCTTGACTGACTTTCTAACGCTCGTAAGCGCGTTGCGCATTTGTATATCGCGTTTATAAAATATAAAATCTGAAAGCTTTGCGATGAAAAAGCAGAGTCCTTTCAACAATAAACTATCAATAATAACCGTCTTCTAGATAAAGAGTTTAAACTATATCAAAAGAAGCCCAAAGGAAAGACAATTAAAATTTCACCACTGTATGTGCACCTACATTTACGTACATGTACGACTGATTTTTCTGTATTAGAGTTTCTCGTGAGAGAACTCGTCAGCTAAAACTCTAAGGAGCATTTGTCTTTGATCTTGTCTAAGAAACAAAAGGTTGCCTATAATCTGTCTATCGACCTTTTATTTTAGTGAAAGAGAAATGAAACAGTATAAGATTCTTCATTGTTGGAATACTATAATTTATGATTAAAAATATTCTATAAATATTATTAATTTCATATTATAATATATCACACAAAACCTAAAAAGCTCAAAACGTTGCATAATAATACCGTTTTTTCGATTTATTTTACAAATTGAGCTAAAAAATGGCATCATTATGCAACATTTTGAGCACTTCAGGTTTTGTGTGTACTTATTAATTTATATGAATATTTTGTAAAAATCATTGTTTGTTTTTTCTTTAGGGGAAGTGGGGCAAAACGGACTAAGTTCAGTGACTTAATTTAAGACGTGTCTTAAATTCAGCAATCCTTGCTATATAAATGTTTATGTAAAAAATACGGTCTTAATCAAGATGAATTTACAATAATTACAAACTTACGTTTTTAGATTGATTGGTACATCACGTTTTCATGCAAATTTGAAGTTTTTAATTTTTTTTTTTGGCACAGTTTAAAGCAAAAAAAATCTGTTAAATCAGCAAAAGCTGTATTAAAAAAGTTTCAAAATGACTTTTTAAGATTGAAAAAGTCATTTTGCAACTTTTTGGACTAAAACTTAACAACAGGAAAGGAATTCTCATTCACTGCAAAAACTGCTGTCTTCTAAGTGTCTTATTTTTAGACGTTTTGGTGTCTAAGACGCAATTAATGTCTTAAATGAGACATTTTTTGCGTCTTAGATATAAAAAAGACATCAAAATGTCTTAAAATAAGAGACTTAGAAGACATCAGTTTTTGCAGTGAATTTCCGCTGCGTCTCAAAACGAGTCAAAACGAGATTTATATGAGTTCAGGTTTTTTCTGTGATGTAGTTTTCATAATTGCAAAATTCTCAGAGTTAATCAGCAAAGAGTGAAAATTGCGACAAGAATAGCCCCGGTCTTCCCTATAGGGGAGGTGGAGGCAAGATGGGGTACCTAAGGTTCGAAGCTCAATAAAATCGATTCAAAAATATTTTATTTATTATAATAATAATCTTTGGCAATCAGTCTTCCATGAAAAAGTCTTATTTGAAATATTTGTTACTTAATTAAATTTAGAATTAAGAGTTAAGTAAAAACATTCAAATTTTACAAAACGTGGGGTCAAGATGGGGTACCCCCTGGGGTATAAAAATCAACTTATTTTTGCCTACAAATTTTGCAAGCACCTTTATTGATTTTATAAAATAAACTATAAAAACCAGTTGAATGCGTAATTTTAATTCTCTCATGTAAAATTAAATTACAAAGCTAACCTTAAAATAACAATAACTTTTATAATAAAAATAAACAAGTGTTTACCTGCTCCTGTATTTGAAATGTATTATTTACATAACAGAACGTTATAAGTAGTGTGTAAAATCACCAAAAGAAGATTTTTTTTCAGAAAATAGAAAAATCATTGGTTATCAGTACCTTATCCTGCCCTCACTTTCTATACACGCAGAAAAATTGAGAATTCGAGAATTAAACTGAAGCCTAAATTAATTGCAGTAAATAGTTGGTTAACTATACCCAGTACTGTTATACTCGAATGATTCCTGTTATACTGGACTAAGTCCTAGTAGTGGAGCAATTCATTTCCATTACAACGTTCCCGAAATCATACATGTACGGACTAGGAGTGAATCCCAAACTTCTAATTCACCTTTTGAGCGCAAGTGGTATATAATTCAATGCTTTTTAACTGTAATGAGTTCCAAATATACAGCACTGTTTTTCTATATTCGTGATGGAAATGAATTGCTACGCTAAAAGGACTCAGTACCGTTTTTTTAAACTCGATTTTTCTGCGTGTACTCCGTCTTGCCCCACATACGGAATTTCATTAAAAAATTAATTTCTAAAAATTAAGTTTCGAAACGGAAATAAACAAGTGCTTAACTTCAAGTGTAATCATTGTTGAACATGAAAAAATTATATAGTATATAAAATGTTGTTATTAAAATAACAATCACGTTCTAAATAAAATGCAAAAATGACAAGAAAATCGTCAAAAACAGTTTTTTTCATGTAACAAATAAAAAACTCGGTTTCATCAATCAGTGACTTGACCAATCAAAAACTATTGTAACGGTGCTATGTTATGCAAAAAATGATCATGATTGGTTAATTAGTTTCTTAATTAAGGCAAGTACCCCGTCTTGCCCCCACCTCCCCTATGCAGCAAAGTATGTAAGTGTGTTTCAAAAAATTTTTTTTTGAAAATCGTTTAAGGAGGTTAGTTGAAAATCACTAATCGTCGGTACAAGTTTGAATTTTTTAGCAAAAATAAATCAAATATTAATGCACATTATATTGTTAAATCTGGGATAATTTTACCGTACAGTTTCTGAGATCTTGTCTTCCAAATTTCACTACTTTTCTTAATATTTTGCATTTTTCTAATGGCCGCCGCGAAAAAATATGGGTTTCCCAGATTTAAGGTGGGCCCAGTTGGGTCTTCCCACTGAGAAATTAGTGGGTTTGTAATGTTCAACCCGGTTAGTGTCAATTCACTAAAAAAGATCGTAAAAATTTAAGATCGTTAAAAAATATTCATTATCACTTTTTACAATATTTTCCACCAAAATTTCCTTTAAATATATAAAAATTAGTTACTAACATTGTTGCATGTATTTTTTAATTTGTTTAAACAAACTAATATTGTTTATTTGAAACTTTTCATCTAATAGAGCAAGATAGTTGTAACTTTTTCTTAATTTTGCAAATTTTCAAAACTATAAAAGCCAATTACTAATAATAAACGAAAATCCCCAATTATGAAAATTGTTGAAACAAATTGATATTGTTTATTTGAAACTTTTCATCTAATAGAGCTAGAGAGTTGTAACTTTTTTATAATTTTGCAACTATTTAAGTTTAGTAAAGCCTAATATTAGAAAAAAACTAAAATATAAAAATATAAAAATTGTTTAAACAAATTATAATTGTTTATTTGAAACATTTCATCTAATAGAGCTAGAGAGTTATAACTTTTTTCTAATTTTGCAACTATTTAAGTTTAGTAAAGCCTATTATTAGAACAAAACTAAAATATAAAAATTCTTTAAACAAATTAATATTGTTTATTAGCAACTTTTCATCCAATTGAGCTAGAGAATTAAAACTTTCTTTTAATTTTACAACTTTTCAAGCCTATGAAAGCTTAATATTAATAATGAATGAAAATCCACAATTATAAAAATTGTTTAAACAAATTAATATTGTTTATTTGAAACTTTTCATCTAATACAGCTAGAGAGTTGTAACTTTTTTTCTAATTTTGCAACTATTTAAAATGTTGTAAGCTGTTAAGATATTTAATTAAAACAGAAAATAAGAAAAAATATGTTTAAACAAATTAAAATTGTTTAAACAATTGGCTGTGTATTTTGAATTGTGTATAGGTAAATAACTTCTTTATAGTTTTTCATTGAAAATTGCAAAAAACCACATAATCCCAGCTGAATTTAATGAAAAGTTGGTTTTAAACAATTTTTATTGTTAAGCAATCCATTTAATTAAATTAATTAAATTGATTTTCCCTTCTATATTTAAAAAGTTGTAAGCTTTTAAGATATTTACTTGAAACAGAGAGTATGAAAAAGTATGTTTAAACAAATTAAAATTGTTTAAACAATTGAATGTATATTGCGAATTGTGTATAAATAACTTATTTATAGTTTACAAAAAAATAATAACAATCCACAGTTTCTTCAACTTTGGACATTTATCGAGGTCTCATAAACTTCTGAGCCTTTTTCGATAAAATTATGAATAAATTTTTGCACTTCTTTAAAAAAGTACACTTTTTCCATGTATTTCTAATGGGAAAATAGGGGGTGCAAGCGGCACCCCTTAATGTTGTCAGATAAATAATAGAGGTAATTTTTTTTTCCATTTGTAGTCGATTTCCGTGCGACTTTAAACGATTTTCAAAAATTTTCTTTTTTTTGAAACACCCTAATGTACGTTATTACGGCTTGCAGCCATAGGGGTGACCGGGGCTAGTTGGGTCAGGGGTAAATTGGTTCATTGCGGTTTACTCATATGTTATTAGTCGAATGTACATGATTCCGGATAAAATCATTCACAGGTGCATTGACTTGTCTTGTGCATGAACTTGTGAATACAGCACATGAATTTGGAACAACGAACGTGTACATTTTCATGCACGCACAATAAAATCTGATACAAGAACATGTGCATGAACGTGCAAATGTTCATGCACATAATTTTCTATACTTTAAATATTATTAACAAATGTTACTTGTTTTATAGTGGTCCTCTACCTTTTATAGCCATTAAAATCTACTGCGCAGCCTTCATTCCCATAGATAACTAATGCGCAACGTTTAAAGTTTAATAAATAATTATCCATTTTCGTGTACAGATTCATGTGCATGTTCGTGTGCATGTTCATGCACATAAAATTATTTGCCTTTAGAAGCGTTCATGAACATGTGCATGTTCCTTTGCACGTTCGTTGTTCCAAATTCGTGTGTTGACCATTCGCAAGTTCATGCACAAAACAAGTCAATGCACCTGTGGATGATTTTATCCAGAATCATGTACAAGTTCAGTAGATGATCTTGTACACGGATTTACAACCGGGGGAAAATGCACTTTCGTACGTGGTGTACACGATACTTTGTGCAACACCTTTTCAGGGAAAAGCACTAATTAAAGAGATATGTGTAATTTACGAAATAGTATATTGCGTGACAAGGGGAGAAACGCAGTCTTTTCCGTCGAGGATGAAGTTTGAAGCACGAGCACTGTTAAATACTTAACTAAATTCAACACGACCGTTAGCGAGATGCAAATTGGAAACAAAAAGCTCCTGTCAATAAAAAATAGAGGTTATTACATAGTTTCTTTTTCCTACTACAGAGGGCACTGAGTAGGATTAGAAGAAAAGTGACTGGCCAATGAAAATAGAGATACGTTTTCTTTCTTCCGGCTACGTCATCAACTTTCTAACCTAGGAAAGAAAATTCATGAAGTATCGGGAAGAAAATAAAAAGGTAAAATCTCGTCTGCAATTGGCTAATTTTGATGTCCTGCAAAGCTGTTGAAAGTGTAGCTTTCGACAGGGGCGTTGTGAAAAAGCATTATTTTTGTGGCTCCGTTTTCGCTGAATTTCTGGTCTAGCAAAAACCGATATTATGGCATAAATATAAACATTTTTTTGTCAAAATGTATATAAAAGTACACTTTCTTGAACAATTTTGTCCAAAAGTACAACCAAATATACTTTTCTGTACAGTTTTTGGCTAAGAATGCAGCAAAATTTACTTTGCTGCACTAGTGCAAGAATGACATATTTTGCGTTTTCTTTGGACGCATGATAAGTGGTACTTTTCTTGTAGGTGTTGCACAAAAATTATTTCACATAGTGAGATGCAAGTTTGTGCCAAGTTTCATTATTATCATTTATGTGGAGTTAATGTAAGAAAAACTAATTTTGATACTCCAAAGTAAATTTTTACCCACTTGGTTTTTTCGTTATATCTTCCTGAGTAATAGTTTGAGAAAAAGTTTAATTATTAAATTTTGCGCTTTGAATAGTTCCTTTTAAAGGGCAATGAAGAGATTTTAATTTATATTTGCAGTATCGATAGAAAAAAATCAAATATTTAAAAAACACAGGCGGGGTCAGTGGGATCGTTTTGACCGGGGTTAGTTGGGTCGCCCAAATGCGTGAGGAATCTATTATATACTTATACTACATGAATAAACTACATTGGTTTAATTAAATTTCACTATTAGTAATTTATTTCAGTCAATTAACACTAATGATAATACTTTTTAACAATTAGGAATTAAAAAATACGTGTTTTCAATATGAGCAATTTTTTATTTTATTATCTTATACTTTCACTGCTCCAATTTAAATATATTTATTTTTCAATTTCTGTTATTATAAAATAACCCTAAAAACTAAGTTTATTATATAAAGTGATGTTTTAACAATTAAACAGTAACATTTTAATCATGACCCCATCTGCCCCGGACCGGACCGGGGTGGGTTGGGTCACTTTGGATTTCACCAAAAACAATGTTCTAAAAAAAAAAACTAAAAGTAATAACGGGACTTTTTCTTTTTTAAATGAAAACTGAAATACCAGAGCAGGTTTCCTGCACGATAAAGTTTTCATAAATTGGATATTAACGAAGTTAAACAACGAAGAGTGAAAAATGGCCCAACCAATCCCGGTCTCCCCTAATCTATTTTGCGTCTACTTTTCAGGCATGATAAATGATACATTTCTTACAGGTGTTACACAAAAATATTTGTATATTTAACTATATAAGAAAGGACTGCAGATAGGTAGCTTCATTAATAAAGCAGTGAAATTAAATTGTAGTCTGTAGGTCGCTTGTGTGGCTAGTATAAGCAATCAAGTTGGAGCAGAGGCATTTATGTTTGTAGATGAGCCTTCGACATAATAGCTGCCCCAGCAGATGAGGCTGGGCAACTATAGCGAACTTGATAAGAGTCAACGACGCGACGTGTCACAACTTCTCGAGGATAATCCAAGTAAATATGAAAGACCTGATACGTGCGATGTGTATCCATCGCTGATGGTAAATAATCTAATCTCAATGTCACATTGAGAACATACACTTACAATAAAACACGTGGAGGGGTATTTTTGCTTTCCAAATAATGAGTGCATCAGATTTATGAAGTATAATACGATTTTACAAGAATCTTACATTATTTCTTGTATTAATTTACATATAGACGTTACATACTTCTTATATAATAATAAACCATTTATACGCGCAAATAAACGCTCAAAAATTGCCCTCGTAAAGTAAACTGTAACTACGAGTATATATATATATACAAACGTAACAAAGTACTGCATGCACAGGAGTAAAATTCTATTAAAAATTGCATATTTACAACGAGACTTTTTGATCATTTTAACTTCATCATTTTATAAAATATAAAAAAATTAAATAAACTTAAGCAACATTGATATTCAAATGTTATTTTATTCAATGGAGATGTCTCAAGTGACGTCACGTATGGTCGGTAAAGTCACAGAATGTAATAGAACAATATCACTCAGGCACCAGTTTAACTTATATGGGAGGTCACAATAACATTTTATAACGTTGAAAAGTTTATACTGAAGTGTAATGCAGAAAGAATAGATCTTGATTTATCAAACAATAAATTATAAAATAGATATTAGCGTAATTTGAATACTACAGAAATATGCCAGCCTTGTCATGTCAAGGTTGATTCTTATGTTACGTATGCTCACAGCATATATAATTGTATATGTAAAGATACATTTAAAGCGTATATACACATATCGTCACATTAGTCTTATACGGCGAAAGTAGTTAAGAATACATATCGTTTTACGTGGCCAATTCCAAGGTCGCAATTTATTCTATGAATGCGAGTGACACGCACCAGTACACGTAATAAAGGGACACTTATGTTTGATATTTAAGATTTACATACTTTTTCCCAATATTTAATTGATTTATTTACGTTTTATTTATTTCTTCTTTCGTTTTCGCTAAAAAAGTTTGTTAACACAAATATAATTTTTTTTGTGTAGGGAAGACCGAGGAGGAAAGTAACAAAAATCAGTTTTTTGATGCTAGCATTAAAACTATTTGTCGGATATGTTCTGTAAATATATTAATCAAAAGCTTGAACTTTCACCTATTAAATAAAATTGGAATTAAGGGCATGTGATGGAGAATGACGTCACTGGTATAGACAAAATTTGTTCGTAACTTTCTCTTAAAAATAATAAATATTTTGATACCAAACTTTGAGAAATTACTTAAAATATCATTAAAAAGGTCTCTCTGACCCAAGTTTATTTAAAATTTGCCTCAGGGGAGACCGGGGCTGGTTGGACCATTTTCCACTCTTCGTTGTTTAACTTCGTTAATATACAATTTATGAAAACCTTATTTTACAGGAAACCTGCTCTGATGTTTCAGCTTTCATTTAAACAAGAAAAAGTCCCGTTATTACTTTTAGTTTTTTTGGGGGAACATTTTTTTTTGAGAAATCCAAAGTGACCCAACCCGCCCTGATCCGGGGCAGGCTGGGTCTGATTAAAATTTTACTGTTTAATTGTTAAAACATTATTTTATGTAATAAACTTACCTTTTAGGGTTCTTTTATAATAAAAGAAATTGAAAAATAAATATATTTAAATTGGAGCAGTGAAAGTATAAGGTTTTTTAAAATCGATTAAAAAGAACTCGAGTTATGTTGTCCGCTAGTTTAAAAAATATGATTTTGAGAAAAACGTGTTTAAAGTTTTGTATGTGAATTTTGGAGTCATTTAAAAAGAAAAAAAAAGTAAACAATGCGATTTAGGGGGGACGTCTGAAGGGTTTCGTAACGAAAAAATTGATCTAAGGGTTTTTAAAATCGATGAAAAAGTACTCGAGTTATGCTGTACGCCAGTTTAAAAAATGTGGTTTTGAGAAAAACGCGTTTAAAGTTTTGTGTGTAAATTTTGTCGTTATTTAAAAAAAAACAAAATAGTAATAATCGGATTTAGGGGGGATGCCTGAAGGGTTTCATAAGAAAGAAATTGAGCTAAGGTTTTTTAAAATCGATTAAAAAACTCGAGTTATGCTGTCCCCCAATTTAAAAAATTTGGTTTTGAAAAAACGCGTTTAAAGCTTTGTATGTGAATTTTCTCCAGTGCTGGATTATTGGGGAGGCATAAGGAGCAACTGCCCTGGGCCTCACTTTTTAGGGGGCCTCCAAATTGCTAGGTAAAAAATTAAATAAAAAATAAAAATATCTAATTATATATATATATATATAACGAGGATTAGTTAAATCTCAAGTATATATTTTTATTGTTTATTTGAACTATTATTTAAAATTTTGAATTTCGCGCTGAAAATCTACATAAAATGGGCATTATGATATCGGACACGCATTGTATTGCGCAACATATGGTATAAGGCCTTTCAAATTTTAACTTGTAAAGTACACTACCGGCCAAAATTTTGGGACCACTTACAAAAATGGGATTAAAAACATGATCGTCTTAAAATGTTGATAACTTTGTCAGATATTAGCAAAATGAAATTTATCATAGTCCATTGGAAAGCTTATAAAATTTTCCGATAAATAGTCCTATTTTAAAGCTTTTTCGATTAATAGAAACTGAGATTCAATGTGATAAATACAGATTAATTTTTCGTTTTTTGTGAATTTTCATTGTTCAAATTTAGTAGGCTGCATTTTCTAGAAAAATAATTTAAAAAATCTGAAATCAAGCTCAATAAAACCTTGAACTTTTAACTTCAAAATAGGCCAAAGAAAACTTAAGTATCTTGACTGGTTCTAAAGTTATAAGTAAATGTATGATACGAAAAAACGCAACGGTTCTAATGTTCGCTCCACGTTTGGCTGGTTAATACATTGCAAATAGGCAGAGAGGGGAGGAAACGAAGGAATTGTTGCGTTTTGTTCTTTATACACATTTACTTATAACTTTTGGCCCAGTCAAGATATTTTAATTTTCTTTGGCTTATTTTAAAGCTAATAGTTCAAGGTTTAATTTAGCTTAATTTCAAAAATTTCAAATTACTTTTATAGAAAATGCAGCCCACTAAACTTGAACTATGAAAATTCACAGAAAACGAAAAAATTACCTGTACCTATTCATCACATTGAATCTCCATTTATTTTAATCAAAAAAGTTTTAAAATAAAACCATTTAACCGCAAATTTTATAAGCTTTCCAATAGGCTATGGAAAATTTCAATTTGCTAGTATCTCTCTAAATTTCTTAAAGTGAGTTCTCACTCCACTAAGAGTGGAAATTGAGCCACTCCAATCAAGAGTGAGAAACCCACTCTAAAAGAGTGAGATCTCACTCTTATAGAGTGGATTTTTCACTCCAAGCAGAAAGTGAACTCTCACTCTAATTTTGGAGTGAATTTCCACTCAAATTGGAGTGAAAGTTCACTCTTTTAGAGTGGGTCTTTCACTCTGATTGGAGTGGCTCAATTTTCACTCTTAGTGAAGTGAAAACTCACTCCAAGAAATTTAGAGAGATCTGACAGAGTTATCAACATTTTGTCGGACTGCTTTGGATTGAAACTTCACTCTCTAAATTTGAAACAGCGAAAATTCGCTGTTTAACCACCCCAAAGTATACCGCTGTTTCAAAACAGAGTATATACGCTGATCGAAAAGCGATTTTTTCACTGATTAACAGCGAAGTTCACTAATTCACCAGCGTATATACGCTGTTTTGAAATAGCTGTATACTTTGCGCTGTTTTAAATTTAGAGAGCAGTTTTATGATGAAAAGATTATATTTTTGTATTCAAAACTAGTTCCTTTTTAATATTAACAAGATGATTGATTATATAAAACATATAAAAATTTTTTTTTACTTTTATTCTTATTTTTCCACATTTTTGTGAACAGGCCATTTACCCTGTCGTGAGTGGCGAATTTTGACATCAGTATTTAAATAATTATTATTTCTGAAATAAGTACTTAAAATAACTGCCTTATTATATTCTTAAAAGTTATTTTCTAAATATGTGATGGATTATATTTTTCAAAACTATAATTAATTACTGTTTTTTTTCGCTCCAAACTTTACTATAGGCATTTTGTCCGACTCGACCCTACCACCAGTATAGTTAATTATTTGAGAGTAACCTTATAAAAATTGTGAATGTTACTGCAATATAATATTGGCTAGATCAGTCATTTGTTTTTTCAGTGTACAAATTTTTATGTCAAAATATCCAGTATTTTAGGAGTGAGAGTTTAGACGAATTTTTTACTCTGGGTAACGTCATTCTCCGCCGCATGCTCTTAAACCTTCTTAACTATACACATGCGAATCTTGAATAATAAGGTATATAAAATTGATATTTTATACGAAATGAAATTTTTTGCTTTAAGTAATTGCGCTGAAACATATGAATTTTTTTTGTGAAAGAGTTGGTGCGTTAAACGATTGGCTAAAGCAACTAGCAATTAATTATCTACTTTTCTTCTTCCGCGTGAGATATATGTATACTCGAGGTCTTGATCACATATACTTGCGGTAGTAGGATAAAAATACATTCATTTCTGTGGAAAAACGTCGGCAAATTTCTTCTTTATAACGAGTTAAGAATGAATAGGTTGTCGGTGCAGATGCCACTGAGAGTAGTAAGGCATTCGTGATGAATATGTGCGCACGCGTGTGGGCGAGTAGCTTTTAGTATCATGCGAAAGTATGAGTGTTGCTTGTGCGAGATAATTTTAAAAGTATACTCTCTAAGCAAGCAAAGTTTTGCGTCTGTACACGACTTCCACCTTTACCTATGAAAAGGTAAAGGCATCTAGTGGTCATAGAGAAAAGAGAGAAAAGGGAGGGAGAACAGAATGCGGAATAGCCTAGAATGTGATGGTGAGTGCTCTCCACGTAGCGTAGGTTCCAGCACTACACTCTATATCTATATGTATAACTATACGTCTGTATATACGTCTATGCAATCCCATCGCTCTCTTTATGTCCCCAAGTCCCGTCATCAGCATCGTCTCTTTACTAAATCCTTCGTTAAATCCCAATATAAATAATACAATAACGTGTTATTTTAGTCGATTCAATATAACTAAATATAAATAATTCATCTCAAATTCTTTTTTTCTCTTTTATCTATTGTCGATTCAAGTTTAAGTCAGACTTCTTATTTTACTACTAACCATCAATAATTAGCTCCACCCTATTAGCTCACTTGCTCATAGCTCAACAAAAAAAATTTTGTAATTACATGTATTTGTGATTCTTTAATATAAAATTCCTATATGTATAATAGCTAATAAGGTGATCTATGGTCTCACCTTAGCTCATGGCCGGTCTTCAGCGATATGTTATGGTCTTAACAGTACCGTCAAGCGGGGATATTTTGTGCACGCGAGATTTGTAATGAAAAAAATATTTATCTTGAGTTGTTTAAGTTTGCTACTTGGTATAAATATTTTCTGGTATTTAGATTACAGAGAGTTCTAAATGAAATTAGGGGAAAGTCGCCTAAGACGGGCCCATATCCATATTTGGGAAAAAATTGTTTAGTTAGTGAATTAAAAAGGAAACGAGAATGTACCTATATTTATTTTTAACATTTCATCTAAATAATTGATAAGACGAAAACCTTTATAATTGTTTAAAAGACAATTAATTTTGATGTTTAAAAAGAGTTATTACTAGCCTGTCTTAAGCTACCTGCTAGTAGGGTAAATCCCTACTAAATCCCTACCTTTTTAAAATCCCCTAAATCTACTTACTGAACAATTTATATCCTTCAATTACAACTGTTTAAAGAATTTAAAGCAAAAAATATGCCTTTTTAAAGCCCTATATCAGGAAATTTGGTGAAATAAAAGCAAAAAGACAACGAACATGACTATTATATAAAATATGATTTTGATGACATTAGAATAATAACTATGTGAAAAAACTGTACAATCTTAAATAATTTTACATTTAATTTCAGAAGTTAACTGTTTCACAGCATTAAAATAGTTTTTATTTAATATTCTTTTTATTAATTAAAAGTGATTTTTGAGGTTAGAAATAGAAGCGGAAAATGCATAAAAATTTGAATTTGTAAAATTTTCTTCGCATTTATAGGCTATGATCACTGTTTGTACCGTACCTTCATAGGGTAAAGAAGATTCCGCTTTAATCGAAAATTTAATAAATTTATGAGGCCCGTCTAAGACAACAGGCTTGTTTTTAATATATTTACGTTTTTTAATTATATAAAGTAAATATCAATTAAATATATGTAAGATTTTCAAACATTAAGAATATTCTTTGAGATAAAATCAATACTTCCATTCCAAATGACATTTAATTTAGAAAATTTCCAATTTGAAAACTAGTTTATATTTCATCTTTTGAAGTGCTAAAAATATTTTTTCCTCTTATTATTTATATTTTTTTTGAAAAGTACAAAAAAATACTTCTAAATTAATTAGATACATCTCGACTACATATCTACATACACAATTGTTTAATAAATTTCTTTATTTCAAAGATATTAAAGGGTGCCCATCTTAGGCGCTAGCCCGTCTTAGGCTACTCTCCCCTACTTAATTCTTTATCAGAAATCAGAAAAAAATCGTAAAATCGTGAAAATCAAGCCCAAATTTTTAAAGCTGTCAAACTTCTGTTCAGATCTCGCAGGAAATTTAAAAGTGTTTCTAAAAGTATTAATGATAATTGTTGACAATTAAGTTGTGATGATGTTATACATTATACGCTAATTTTTTATTGCATATTTTAAGAAATAAATGTGAAAAGCTGAAAAACCAGGATTTTGTGGATTATTTTGTGTATTCTTTAAAATCAATTATTTTACAAAAATAACCATTCAAAAAGGTTAATTTTTATCAACTGCAAGTTTGTTTTCAAACATGCAAAGGTGTGACAGTGAAAAATTACTTTGAATGGGACCTATAGTCTAAATTCTTCGTCATGAAAAACTAAAAATAATGGTATATTAAATTTCCCCTCCGCCCCCAAAATTTCATTTTAGAGCTAAAAAACAGTTTTTCTGTAGTTTTTGTATAAAATATACTGTTACTTCGTCAATTTTGGTACGATTAAAATTCTTTTTTTAAATTTAAAGCTGAAAAACAAGACTTTCTATACCTTATAGAGGTTTTATGTTTCAAGTAAAATTTACGGTAGAAAAAGAGTAAAACAGTTCAAAAATTGGTAAATTAAATTTTTTTTTAACTTTGACAATGATTTCAGGCCCAATTTTATTAAGAATATTTTTTCTGTGATGAATTATTTAAATTGTATTTAATTCTGCGTCGAATGAGCTTTTTTTGAATTAAATTGATGAAAATTGGTTAGTCCCTTAACCTAGAAATTGGCTAGAGGCTTATTTTCTCAATGCATATATTGGAAAATAACGATTTTTTTTTACAAAATAGCACTCACTTGACGGTAACAAAAGGTGTTTATGAAATGTTCCAAATAGATTGAAGATTCTAAAATTGTTCCATTTCATTTCAGGGACTCTCACGTAGTCCTAAGTCCTTGAATGGCTGGCGTCGTATCGAGCATCGTCGTGCGACAGAAACCCGCGTTCTATATACGGTTGCAAGACGTTTCGTTAATAAATTAAAATTTGTGCTGATATTAGTATAACATAGGAATTCTGTAAATCTGTTTCTTCATAATATATGTGAAATTGACGAGGTGGTGAGGAATGGTATGTGTGTGTGCAATCTAGAAAAAGACGATTATTTGTTAAAATTTATTTTTAAAATGCCCTCTCTAAATCTGAATTAGTAGTTTTCTACTATGAATTAGTCAAATTCATGGCTCATTTTTCTCTAATTCATATAGTAGAAAACTACTAATTCTTAGTAGAAATCTACTAATTCTTAGTAAAAAACTACTAATAATTCTTAGTAAAAAACTACTAATTGAAATAGTGAAACTTTACTTTGATAAAAAAGTAGATTTTTTTACTAATTTAATTGGTTCCCGTGAGGAAAAATTTTCTGGAAGTCTAATTTGTGGTCTGGCCCAAGCCAGCATTCGCCTAGATCCGCTCGCCTGGAAGGTCTGGTCAGGAACAGACCTGGACCAAACCAGACTTACAGAACAACCGGTCTGAGTTCTAAAAATAGTAAGTCTGGTCAGCGCCAGATCTGGGCCAGGTCAAAGCAACTAGTCCAGAATCTCTAGATTGCTTGGTCTGGAAGTCTGGTCTGGACCAAATCTGGCGCTGACCAGACTTACTATTTTAAAAACTTAGATCAGTTGGTATGGAAGTCTGGTCAGATCCAGGTCTGGCCCTAACCAGACCTGCTAGTTTAGAACCTCTAGATCGGTTGTTGTGGAAGCCTGGTCTGGTTCAGACTAGACCGTAGTGTGCCTTTAAGAGACTATTATAACAATTTTGTCTTCAGAAGTACTGATGGCAGAGTGGTTAGCCTCGAGGACTTTCAGCTGGCACATCAAGGGTTCGAATCTTCGGAAGTTCCAAATTTTTCATGTTATTTCTTTATGTGAATTGATTCATAAAATGAATAGATTGCATCTTTCAGTGTCTCCAGGGTGAAATAGAGAAAAATTAAAAATGAAACTTGAATTTTTTTCAATTAGCCAAGATAATTTTCAGCTGACCAGCCGCAGTCTAGACACGCTGGCTAGCGGAAAAGCGTTTCACTTCTGGCCAGCCGCTGACTAGAGTTCCTGACTAGCCGCTAGTTTGGAGAGGTGGAATGCTGAATTGGGTCTGGCCAGCGCCAAGAAAAATTTCCTCACGGGTAGTTTTCTACTACAAAATTAGTAGTTTTCTACTAATTCTTACTATTTTAATAGTAGCTCACTTTTCGCTAATTCATTAGTAGAAAACCACTAATTCAGATTTAGAGAGCCCATCTTAAATTTTCACCGACTGTATGTTGCACACGTTTTAATCGACTATCATTAAGTTTCCACTGACTGTAACAAGTTTTAATTGGCTGCCGTCTAAACCTTCATTCATGACAATAAAAATTGTGAATTAATAAAGTATTAATAACAGTGGATTTTAACTACATAAGATAAAAACTTTTTCTTTCAAAAATGTCCGTAATTTAGGACTGACTGAGTCCTGCACTGCATTATATTTGCCGTGTTTTGGAGAAACACAGTAACTCCAAATTGAAAGAATTCGAGAAAAACTGTTTGAATCTTTATTGCCTCGTCCCGCAAAGCCTAATTTAAATTTTAAAATGCCGTTTTTTACATTTGATTCGGATAAATGTACTCTTTTTATTTATGTAAAAATAAATGTCTTATTTGTTTAAACAATCAATAAATTAATAAAAATGGAGTTACTGTTGAGCAAATTCGAGAGTCGTCGCGCGGAAAGTGGAGTTACTGGCAGTTACTAGGTCCCTCGCGCGACAAGCCCTCGTTTGAGACCCTTCGTCGCGTAGGAAACCTAGTTACTCCAAAGAAATGTATTAAGAATTTTAATCTTAATCATTTAAAAATTCTAAAAATACATTAAATAATGAATTGAAATTGTTTTAATGAAGGTGGAATAGTTGTAATTATAATTATTGCTCTTCATTAACATTATATTACATGGTTAAATTTATTCTAATTATACAATATTAGAGTTATAAATTATTGTATCAAATTTGAATAAGGCTTTGCAAAATAAATTAAAGCATAATTACTGCTGTTGCAAATACATTTATTATGAAAATGCAAAAATTTTATTATAGAAAGTTCACAAAAGAAATATAAAAATTCTTTAAAAATAAAAAAGTTTAGGAAATTAAACTAAAAATATTTTTTCTAATTTTGCACGTAAAACAAGTTTAATAACAATTTTACAAAAATAAAGAAAAAGTAGAAACGAGAGTAGAAATGTTATGAAAAAATAAGTAAGTTTCCAAAAAAATGGACAAATTTTTACAAAACAATAAGCCTTTTTTTAAAAAAAATGTGAAAGTAATTAAGAAAATCAACGAAAAAGAAAGTTTCATTATACTAATAATAATATTCAGTAAAATTATTTAAATATTTTGCATTAAAAAAAGATAACTTAAAAAAATCCAAAAATAAAAACACAAATAAAAAAATATATATCAAAAGCAAAAAAAGAAAAAATCTATAAATTTTGAAAAAATAAGATGTGAAATAAAAATTAAACAGTTAACGATAAAGTGAAATCTCTTAAAAATCTTTTAAGAAATAAAAAAAGGATTATTATGAACATGTAGAATAATTAATATTAATTAATTTTGATTTAAATTTGAATTATTTGAAAGTTTGAAGAAATCGAAATTTAAAATATGTGTCATTTTCTTCTAACTTTGTAAAATTTTGGAGTTACTAGGTCCTCCGAATTAAGACCGTTCTTTTTCGAAGCCTTGTCGCGCGGAGAACTCACAGTAACTCCACTGCCTGACATCACTCTGGAGTTACTGTGTGCTTCGCGCGACGAAAGCTCGAAAAATAAGGTCCGTGTTTTGAGAAAATAAGTTACTGGGAGTTATCCGATTTTCTCGAATTATGACTAGCCAATCTTTGGAGTTACTGTTAAAATTACGAAATTATGCAATAATTATTATTAATTATGATAACAATTTTTAAAAATGATTTGCATTTAGAGATGTATCTTTTTTTCACGATTCCAACGATATAAAAAACTAATTTTTCGATTTTTTGGAGTTACTGTGTTTCTCCAAAACACGGCAGATATACTCTCTAAATATGAAAAAGCGAAATTTCACTGTTTCAAAGCTATAAGTATATCACTGATTGCAATTAGCGTATATACGCTGTAGAAATAGTGAAAAATCACTGAGTAATCAGTGAAATTTCACTGATTCATCAGCGTATATACGCTTCTTGGTATCAGTGGTATACTTATCGATTTTTCAAATTAAGAGAGTAGGACAAACGCTCCTGCAAGTGTATTTAGAACTATACTTCCTTTGGCTCTCAGAAACTCTTTAAAAACACTGCAAAAACATGTGTCTTAAGTTGTTCAAAATTGTCCTAAAATAAGACATTTTTCGTGTCTTAGACACCAAAAGTATCTTAATTTAAGACATTTTTGGCCAATTTAAGAAACCATGTTTTTGCAGTGAGTGTGTCTTTTACTGTGCTGTCTTGTATATTTAACAATTAAGAGTTTTTGACACATGATAACTTTACTACTTTAAGGACGCTTATACCCTCAAGCGGTTCTCATTCTATCGGACCATGATAGTCAATATTTTTTTAATTTTATTTCGTTTTATAATTTGGTTTCTAAATAGTATTTTGTAGTTAAAATCATTACACAAACAAATTTTATTAAAAAAAAATTTTTCTGTTGAAAATTCCAACACAGTTAAAAATTTTGTGTATTTGTGTAGAAAACAGTCCTTGTTAAATTTTTTATGTTAAAATGTAACATTTTTCGTGTGTTGATTTTACACATTCTTCAAATGTCATTTGATTTTTGAACATAACCTCAAATTTTATAGTAGTAACTCTGTAATTTATGTTTATTTTTTTGTTGCAAAAGCATAAATTCCTTATTGAAAATTCATTTTAACTTGCAAAAGATAAAATACAATAGTAATTGCATAAAATATACACGCTTTAAATTATTATAATGCGTAAAATAAGAGGTTAAAATTTGTGTACAAAATTCAACATATTTTTTTGTGTTGAATTAACACATAAGTTTTGAGTGGACCGTTTGGGACATGTGAAAAATGTTAAATTTAACACAAAATTTTTTACTGTGAACTTATTAAAAATTTTTCTTCCTGATTATTTCAAAAAAGTATAGGATTACTACCCTTAAATAACATTTTCTTAACAACGGAACGGTAAATTAATTAAATATTACTGTAAAAGTTGTATTCTATTACAGTTTAAAATATATTAGTTTTTTAAAAAAATTTGTAGAACCGTGTTTTTTTAATTAATTAAAATATAGTCATTTTGCGCGTTTTGTTACTGTTTCCATGTAAAAGTCCCAACTTTATAAATTTATATCTTAAAAACAGAACGGTAAAATTCAATAAAATTATAACAGTACATGTAAAGTAATGTATTAATTATGTCATTAAAATTTTATAAGAATCTGTAGAAATTGGTTTTTTGGATAAACCTCCTTAAATTGTCTTCCTTTACTTGAAATAATTCAAAACCATATGCTTGATGGAAATTAGTTCATCTTTTTTTCTAGACTGACTTCTTAACTTTAATCTATATCTATATACCTATCTCTCTAAATCTGAATTAGTGGTTTTCTACTAATGAATTAGCGAAAAGTGAGCTACTATTAAAATAGTAAGAATTTTACTAATTCTAAGAATTAGTAGAAAACTTCTAATTTTGTAGGAGAAAACTACTAATTAAATTAGTAACAAAATCTACTTATTTTAAAAGTAAAGTTTCACTATTTCAATTAGTAGTTTTCTACTATATGAATTAGAGGAAAATGAGCCATGAATTTGACTAATTCATAGTAGAAAACTACTAATTCAGATTTAGAGAGATAGTACCTAGTAATCACATTTTTTTCAACTTGATTTTTCTGCGTGTAGGAATATATATGTAAGGCGCTCGCTCTCTCATTTCTCGAAATCAAGGCATTCAAAAATGTCCTTAAAATGATCACAAAAGTGTTTTACAATAATACACCCGTTTTTGCAGTGATCGGTGCGACGCGACGTTTAGCCGTACTTCCAGTGACGTTCTGTGTACACTTTCACGGGTAGGCGTATCTAACTCTCAAAGCATTTGTACCCACCTACAGTGAATGGACTTTCTCACGGTTAAATTGCATCGACTTGAAAATTATTCGTTGTTAAAATTAGTAGGTACTCTTTAGCAATTCGCCATTTCTAGTATAAATCGTTATCTGTATTATATTAATCTTCAGAGCTGCAAACCATATTTGAGTATAACTCTTTAGCAATTTGAACTCGGTAATTTTTTTAAAATCTTTACAGAAAGTAAATATTCTTTTAATTTATTTAATATATTTGTACACATGTTTATATAGGGAACATTAAAAAATGACATCATGAGGTTTTACAGGTTTTTACTCCCCCCCCCCTCCCCTTGTCATGCACTTTTAGGTAAAGTACATGGAAAAAATACATTGTGTCACGTTTGCAGACGAAACGTCGCGTCGCACCTTTAAATAAGTAATTTTTTAAAGTATTTTTTACTTCTGTGAACATTTTGGATTTCTTAATTATTTATATACACTTAATTTTTAAAGTATAAGTCTTTGTCTCTATACTTAATATATATTTATATTTATGCAAATCTTCCTTGAACTATAAAATCTAAATGCTGAGTGTATAAGAATTCATTTTTAATACCTATATCCTTCGCGATACACGGAGAAAAACAATTAGCAGCCAAAGCTAAGACTTAGCTACCTTAGCTAACTTTAATTGCTATTATATGTATAGCTAATTTTTTAGCTAACACAACTATTAATTAGCTTTCACAGCTAAATATTAGCTACTACAGCAAAAATTAGCTATCCATATAGTAGCTAACTCATTTTTCTCAGTGTACCTAAGATTTTTATGTATAGGCGGTAAGTCTGCATATGGGAGAGATGGTTATAGTTTCTATGAAGGTCCATAAAAATTAAATAAAGAAAAATATCAATAATATCAATAAAAAAAAATATCAATAAAATGTTTTAAAACAACAAATGCTTTAAAAAGAAATCATTAATTCTTTCATATAATACGCAAATAATGTTGTGTGTTAAAAGGTTATGTTAACTTGTCTGCTTAATTTCAGAGAGAGATTAGTAATTAAAATTATAATATATTAACTTTTAATGCCCATTTTGTTTTACTGAACCAGAATAGTATAGTGCATAATGCTTTTTACATAAACAGTACAGTTTTTTAAAAAATTCAGACTTACCATCAGCACTAGAAACACTTGAACTTTCCAGTTTGCGTAAAAATTCCTCCACTGCTCGATGTTTCCGGACACGAAACAGTGACTTCTCATTGCCCCGCTTCTTTTGATCCATTTTTTTTTAAAAATAGCACTTTATAAAACTAAATAAATCAATAATAAAACAATCAACACTATATACCGCATCACTTAACGACGGCAATGTTATGTTTGGTTATGTTTTCATTGTACATTCATTGCGCGCATGCTCATTTCAAAGTTGGGACTAACTGGGCTTAACAAGATCTACCCAAATTGGGTAATCAATTTTAAAATATCCTATAAAAGTAGCAATAAGAATTTGCTTCTGGACACCGAATTTTAAATAATTAGAAGGCGGAAATACCTTTTAGATGTGTATTCTTTATCATTTAGTCAATAAAAAAGTAAAAATGAATGCATTTTTTCCTGTTTTTTCCATTTTGTTTTAAATGGGAAGCCCAATTGGGTCCCAATAGGCACCCAGTTACAATTTGGGCAACACTGGGAAGATTTCCACACGGGATTGGTCATCTCTCCCATAAGAAATCACTTCAGATTTTCCCTAATATTTAAATAAATAAAAAATTTTCATGTATAATTCTGACGTTATTACAAAGCTTGGCTCATGCATAGTTTCAAAAAATACGAAAATAAGCCTTATTCTAAAAAAAAGAACACTGTAACAATCAGTAACGTGCACCCAATGACGTTTTTTAGCACTAATCAAAAAATACACAAGGATTTCAAGTACACTGCAAAAACATGGTGTCTTAAATTGGACAAATATGTCTTAAATTAAGATATTTTTGGTGCCTAAGACACGAAAAATGTCTTAATTTAATACATTTTTTAACAATTTAAGACACCTGTTTTTGCAGTGCATATAGACGAAACAAACTCCTGACGTAACAGTTACGATTTACTGTTGATTTTAATTAAATATAAACCTTGTATTATTAATTTATTAACCGAATTTAAATTTAATTAAATTCGCGAACGCAAACGAACACGAAAATAGTAATGACAGTGAGTGACCTGTCAACAAATAGAATTTTCAGGTTACGTTCGTTACATTTAAAAAACAAATGAACCCGAACTACTTTCATAAGTAACACAATGATAACTTTGAATAATTATAATTATTATTATAATTATTATTATATTATATTATAATAAAAATTATTATATTATTTTTTATTATAATTTTAAGTTACTTAAAAAGGTACTTAAAAAACCCCTCTGTTGCATGGTGTTTTTGATTTCCACTAAAGGTTGAAAAATATCACGCATAAACTCAAAAAAAAATCAAACTTGTGCGAAATATCAACGAACAACTAAAAATTATAGTGTAAATAACTACGAGATTTAAATAAAATAGTCAATAGCATTCAAAGAAATAATCGAACCTTCACAAGCATTATAATAAGGAACAACCCTTCAAAATCATCCCCTAAACATAAATTTCAAAAAATTGAGAAATATTATATTAGACTAAAAATTGTATAGTCTAAACCCTATTGAAAATTCCTACACTGAGAAAAATGGATATTAGTGGATATTAACATTTAACATCTAGATATTAAAACTTAGTATTTAGATATTCAAACTTAATATCCAGATATTAAAATTAATATTTTTTAATATCCAGGATAGTAAGTTTTAATATCCATTTCTCTCAGTGTATGTAGGATACCATGTAGGATCCTACATGTCAACAGATAGGACTTATCTTATCTGCTGCCAGGTAGGTGTCTATATGAGATCCTATATGGAATCTCACATAGGATCCCATGTAGGATCTTACATAGTATCCTACATAGGATCCTGATATAGGATCCTATACAAGATCCTATACAGGATCCTATATGGATTCCTACACTTAATCCCATATAGGATCCGATATAAGTTCCTACATAGAATCCTATGTATCTACTCCACGTATTGCCCCACATATATAATTCCCATATGGAAAATCCTATGCAGTATCCCATATGGGATCCTATGTATTATCCCATATAGGGTTTCATGTCTATCTTACGTACTATCCCACATAAGATCCTTTGCACTTTTCCATATCGGATCATCTCATGAATACATTTCTCATATAGGCGAACCTATGCAGTGTCCCATATGGGATCCTATGTGGATCGGGATATTAGGAAAGAGCAAAGGGTCCTATGTGGGATAGTACGTAGTATCCTACATAACATCCTCTGTGGAAACCGATATGAAATCCTATATGGGATAGTACGTAGGATCCCATATGGGATACTGCATAGTATTACCCATATGGGAATTATATATGTAGGGACATACGTGGAGTAATACATAGGATCCTATGTAGGAACGTATATCGGTTCCTATATGGGATGATATATAGGAATCCACATAAGATCCTGTGTAGGATCCCATATAGACACCTACCTGGAAGCAGATAGGATAAGTCCTACACTGTAAAAACAGGTGTCTTACAAGTGTCTAATTTTAAGACATAAGACGTTTAGAAAGCGTCTTACAGGCATTTTTAAGACACTATCTCAATGGTTTAAAATTAAGACACCTCAAAATGTCTTAAAAGTGAGGACAAAATAAGACACTTGTTTTTAGAGTGTATCTGTTGACATGTAGGATCCTACATGGTATCCTACATAGGAATTTTCAATAGGGTTTAGACTATATAATTTTTAGTCTAATATAATATTTGTCAATTTTTTTAAATTCGTGTTTAGGGGATGATTTTGAAGAAATGTTTCTTATTATATAGGGGAAAGTCGGATAGCCCCGGACAGCAGGTAGCCCCAGACACTAGCTATTTCACGTATAATACTGCATTTTTATAATTGACACAAATTACAAACTGTGTATAATTCACTTGAGCTTACGTTTTTTAATATATTAATTCATTTTTTCATTTCTTCTTTTTGAAAATAAATAATTTCTAAATTTAACCTTAAATTGTCTAGACAATTTAACAAACGTGTATCGTATTAAACGTCATATAAAAATTCTATTATATTTGGACTTTCTGTTCCTATTAAATAGATGTTTTAATTTATTTCTAAAAAATAATTTACGGTCATTATTTAAGACACAATTTATTCGCATTTTATCAAATTAAACAATTTAAATAAGCACTTTTATTTTCTCTGTCCGGTGACACCCGACAAGTTTTTGGAGGCTTACATTTTACTACTCATATATGATCTCATTTTTCTCCCAATTAATGTGTTTATTTTATGATCGAATTTATTTCAAAGATGGACAGAGGTCATGTCTTTGTCATAAGATGATTTAATTAATATTTCAAAAAAATTATACAAATTTGTTAACCAAAAGGCTTAGGTGTCCGGGGCTATCCGACTTTCCCCTAATGCTTGGTAAAGTTCGATTATTTCTTTGAATGCGATTGACTATTTTATTTAAATCTCGTAGTTATTTACACTATAAGTTTTAATTGTTTGTTTATATTTCGCACAAGTTTTTACTCACGTTAAACACGTCGACTCTGTTCTGTTGGTCAAACAGTGAGTGCAAGAATAGTAGAAAAGTGGGAAACATGCAATTTGGACTGTATTTGTTTATGTATATTGGGAATAAGATAAAATGACACTTTCTGTTATATTTTAATGATATTTTTTTGCTCTCTTTTGCAGTTCTCTTATAGTGAGGTGGCTAAATCAAGTTTTTTTATTATTATGTTCAAATTTTTTCTTTTTATTCTTTCTTTTCACTGAGCAAAATTGATACCTATACTCAACAAAAAAAAATTATTTTTTCGAAATAATGTATATAATCAGATTTATTACCTCTATAGATATTCAAATTTATGTCGAGTGCTTTCGCAGAAGTTAAAAAATGACTGAAACATTATTTATTGCTTTCAAATTTTACAGGTTTATTTCTAAATATGACAGATTGTTCCAGGAAATACTGTTTACAACTTGTATTTTAAGCTTCTTACTAAATATTCATTAAACCATCTTCAACAACTTAATCTGAACTATTTTTGTCTTTAAATTAATAATTCAAGATTAAATTAATATCAAAGATTTTCATCCCTTAACTTTTGCCAGTTTTTTGTTTATAACATTTTTATTATTTGAGTTAGAAAAAAAAGTTTTAAATAAAAGTTGTAGACTATATTACTCTCTAAAAAAAATGTTTGTACAAAAATTTCTCCAGATTGATACTAACTGGAATATGTTAAAAACAAATTTCACCCTTAAAATCAAAATGGCGGCTAAAGAGACCAAAATTTTTGGGAGTTAAATAAAACTCCATTTTTCATAAAGCACATTCAGATTCGTCTCTATACTAAATACTATTGAATGTTAGGTTATGTTAATATTAATTAACCCAAAATGAATGATATCTGTAATCAGCAACATCCTTATAAAAGAGTTTAAACAATTTAGGTTGAAATACAGGTCGTTAGAGAAGAATAGACGATGAAAGAGTCGCATTTGGAAGTGAAATACGTGTTATTGAACAAGGGTGAAAGGGTAAAAGCAGAAACTGGCTGAACTGGACTGAACATTTGTGGTTTTAAGAATGGGCGGCTAATGGCGTAGAGGGGCGGTCCTGTCAAGCCACAAAATTAGTAGCCACAAATCAACGACAACTTGGTCCCCATTCTTTTGCTCTTACTTTTGCGCTTGCGTTTATTGTGGTTGCGATTGCACTGCACCAGCTACAACATTACAAGAGGGATATCCTGTTAATCTTTTGCTATATTATTAGACATTACTCGTCCTTTCTGAATCGTGGACAAGAGTCGTGGACATATATATGTCTACTTGAAAAGTCTCCAAATACATTCATATTAGAAAATATTGGTTGACTTTTTTTGGTCATTTGGCTGGAGCTGAAGAGAATCTCTGCCCTGAATAATTGATAACAATTTTGAAACATTGGATATATTTTTAACTTTCAGTTTATGAAAAAATTAATTTTTTTTATCAGTTAAATGAATTGAATTTTAAGAAAGGTTTCTTTCTTAAAAATCATTGAACTTTTATCTAAAATCTTAATCAGATGCGCTCGACGCCAGAATTTATAAGACCTGTAGGTATTAGTATCCCGCAGTGACTATTACGATTACTGGTTGAGTTGAGCCACCGGACTAAAGGATTTGGAAGAAGTAATCATATTATGCGACTTTAGAAGTCTTATGAATGTACAAGTGAATGGAGAAATAACGAGGGACCAGTGGCAGTATATTAGGACAGAATGGATGATGGAATGGACCCACAGAATGAGAGAATTCTGAGCGAGAAAGTTGAATATCGACAGTGTTTGACAGTTGGATTCATAGATGAGGTGACTCGAGATAAATATATTATGTATATATTTCTTAGAACACTGTCATCCACATCACTATTATGATACCTTTGGCTACAGCTTAATCTGTTCATCTATCTTTTTCTTTATCCGCTTTCTTGATTGTCTCATTGTGTTTCTAAGCTGATCTCCTTGAAGCTCTATTCTAAAATCGATGATAAGTTGTGTTATGGATGGCTCTTTAGTAAACGCACAAGATTATAAAAATAAAAGATAAATAATCCTCAGTCTATACGAAAATTGATGAAAGAGAAGAAATTGAATTATACGATTAAATAAAGTATAACACAAGCCTAAAATTTTTTTTTTTCGGTTTTGCTTGTGATCTGCAAGTTTATTCGCTATATAACTTTTCTAAGCATAAATATAGTTTCCCAGAAATACTACAAGATAAAACAAAATGATTGAGTTTTTAAGGTTATCATATTTTATTGACGCACATGTAGTAAAAACTACCTTTTTCAATATAATGTTTTTTGAAAAGAAATGTCAAATTTTCCCTAGGATAAAGTAATAAATAAATTGTTAAATTATGTCTTTAAAAGTTTTTAATGATTTTAACTCCAAAATAGTCACTTCGATCCTGTCAATCATTATAAAACAGACTTCAGTCCATTTTTACTTTCCGTTCTTTCTATCCATATTGGTTCTCATAATATATTACAAATTCATATTATTATATACACTGCATGACTATAAATATAAATGCTAAACGATATTTGGAACAATAATCTGTTAATTTGTACCAAGGAAAATGTGTGTATCTAGAATTGACTCACACGGTCTTGACGTAAAACAGGAAACTCATTGGGAATCTACAAATAGAAGTGTTTGAACAAAGATTACATATTGAGCTGTGTCGACTTAGACAAAGCTCCATGTAGATTTCAAAGTCTTTTCTTTTTTAATACCATGCCTCTTTAAATAAATTAACTTAAGAACCATTCAATGACTCACCTTTTATATACTTTCTAAAATTTAAATCAACTATGCATACATCTGATTTAAAATCAACAATTACGCTCTAATCAATCATCAATAATTTATTATTGTGCGAAGACACTTTTCGTGTCTTACAAGGTGACCATCAGACGTGATGTTTTAAAAAATAATTTATACTTGGCTAAAATGAAGTACATGACCCACCATTTATGTGACAAAGGCTACTTTTAACCTTCAAGTCAATTGTGACCGCAGGTATCTTGTTTGTTTTTATCCGAGTCCCTTTGGCAATACGTGGAGTAATACATAGGATCCTATGTAGGAACTTATATCGGATCCTATATGGGATTAAGTGTAGGAATCCATATAGGATCCTGTATAGGATCTTGTGTAGGATCCTATATCAGGATCCTATGTAGGATACTATGTAAGATCCTACATGGGATCCTATGTGGGATTCCATATAGGGTCTCATATAGACACCTACCTGGCAGCAGATAAGATAAGTCCTATCTGTTGACATGTAGGATCCTACATGGTATCCTACATACACTGAGAGAAATGGATATGAAAACTTACTATCCTGGATATTAAAAAATATTAATTTTAATATCTGGATATTAAGTTTGAATATCTAAATACTAAGTTTTAATATCTAGATGTTAAATGTTAATATCCACTAATATCCATTTTTCTCAGTGTAGGAATTTTCAATAGGGTTTAGACTATATAATTTTTAGTCTAATATAATATTTGTCAATTTTTTTAAATTCGTGTTTAGGGGATGATTTTGAAGGGTTGTTCCTTATTATAATGCTTGTGAAGGTTCGATTATTTCTTTGAATGCGATTGACTATTTTATTTAAATCTCGTAGTTATTTACACTATAATTTTTAGTTGTTCGTTGATATTTCGCACAAGTTTGATATTTTTTTGAGGTTTTTTTTTTGAGTTTATGCGTGATATTTTTCAACTTTTAGTGGAAATCAAAAACACCATACAACAGAGTGGTTTTTTAAGTACCTTTTTAAGTAACTTTTATAATTATTGAAAGTTACGTGAGAAATGGAAGTGTAAGTGTCTAAAATTGGCATAAAACCTATCACGTTATTTATGGACGACCCCTAACTGAAGCTTTAAAACTTATGTTTTCGCGCCTATATTTTATACGTAAAATGACTTTTTCTGTGATTGGCTGTGAGTAGTGTCGCCGCGATAGACGATGGAAAGGAGACGAGACGAGAGAACTCTGACTCGATACGATACGAGAGAGTATTTTTTTATCCATATCGACAAATACGATACGATACGAGAATAATTTCACGAGAGACGAGAAATAAAAATTATCTGGATACCTAAAATTTGAAAAAATTTTAAATTTTTTAAAGGCACACAAAGTTTAAACTATAGGGGAGACCGGGGCTGGTTGGGTCATTTTGCACTCTTCGTTTTTAAACTTCGTTAATATCCAATTTATGAAAACCTTATCGTACAGGAAACCTGATCTAATGTTTCATCTTTCATTTAAAAATGAAAAAGTCTCATTATTACTTTTAGTTTTTCTTGGGGACCATTGTTTTTGGAGAAAAACAAACTGACCCCGCCTGTGTTTTTTTAAATATTTAATTTTTTTCTATCGATACTGCAAATAAAAATTAAAATCTCTTCATTGCCCTTTAAAAGGAACTATTCAAAGATCAAAATTTGATAATTAAACTTCTTCTCAAACTATTACTCAGGAAGATATAACGAAAAAACCAAGTGGGTAAAAATTTACTTTGGAGTATCAAAATTAGTTTTTCTTACATTTATACTCCACATAAAATGATGATATAATAATGAAACTTGACACAAACTTGCATCTCACTATGTAACATAATTTTTGTGTAGAAAGGAATTTATTCGACTAATAGCATTTTAGTAATTTGCAATGACCCACTCTACCCCTGACCCAACTAGCCCCGGTCTCCCCTATACCAAGTTTCAACAAAATCCCATGAATTTAAGAAAATTATTTGGCCATATTTGTAGAATCACCTCGAGGTGATTCAAGCTAATCCAACAAGTTTTTTCTGAGACTCTGATTTCATTCCCCAAATTGAAAAAGGGGTATTTTTTGCCTTCAAAATTCAAGAAGGGCCGATATAAGAAAATACGCGTAAACTATTTTTGGATGTTTTAGTTGTGTTCCAAGTTCCTAAAAAATCTGTCATTGACACTTGAGTAGTGTTACTTTTAAGTCGATTTTGCTATGATTTGCGTGAATTGCAATTCAGTATCACTGTTTTTGAGCCAATGCCAGTAAGTATGAGATGTGTGGAATTGATTCAATTATAATCCATTTGACTATATTATGAATCCTTTTTATTAACCTGGATAAACTACCTGAAGCTGTTGATTCAGACTATCCAGTATCGACTTTGATAAGAATAAGATGCAATCTCATTAAAGAAACTAACATAATTCTATTCAGCCATCCATCGACTTTGAAAGATTGATTCCAAGTGGCTGATATGTAGCTGTGCGTCTGCTTGAATTTTCTGTCACATACATATCTTGAAATTAATAAAAAGCATGGTTGCTTGGTCTTGTGTGCAGGCATCAAGCTTTATTTAAGCAAGTACGAACGAAGAAGAAGAGGAAAGAACGAAAAATGAACCAAGAGGAAGGCGAAGATACGAACTGAGCAAAGGGGATTGCGGAATGTCACCATTACTTTCGTTACTTGTTCCACTGGTACCGGTCCTTTCCCCTTCCATCTCACCATTCCCCGTTTTCAACTCAATTTCACTCTTCCTAACTACCGTCCTTTCTAAATCTGAATAAATGAAAACTCTTCCTCTTATTCCAATAAGTGCATATACACTTTCAATAAGTGAATATTCACTTATTCGTAAGTGTATCTAATATATACACTTATTTAAATACGTCAACTACTTTTGTACCTGCGATCATTAATTTATGAACGGTACTTTCCTTCCATTCATACTTTTACTGACCATATACTACCTTTCTCAGCTTCAAGGCACATCTTGGCCTTGCTCTATTTATCTATAACCTCGAGGTTATACTGATAAAGTTTATTGTTACCGTCATATAGTAAGAGGAAGTTGCACTGAAAAAAATATTTTCTTGATTTAAATATAAGTATTTGTTTGAATGATTTTGGTTGAATAAATAATGTTTTTAAGTTTAATTTCAATATATTAGAAATATCTTAAGTTTTGATTGCAATATATTTTATGTTTGTTTGATTAAAAATTAAATTTTGCTGAAATTAAACCATATTTATGTTCGAAGTCTTTATACTTGAAAGAAATAATTCAAACATATTTGAATGCGCAGAGGTCTTTGCGCATTCAATATGGCGTTGTTACTGTTCTGACGTTAGTTTACTTTTCCTGTAGAACGTGTACGCGTCGTTTCTAGTAGTTAAGTGTGTTTATCGCTTTTTTGAAAAAAAAATGTTTACAATCGTGATTTTCTTTCTATTAAAGTGATTTCTTAAATGTGTAAGTGTTATTATTTTATCGATAAATTAAGATATATCTAAAGTGATTAAAACTTTTGTGCACACGTGAGTTTACTAAAGCTGTTGTTTCTTTTGTGTATTTTTCTTGTAAATTAGACTGATTCAAAGTTCCACATTTCCAGAATTGTGTGCAGTTAATGAAAAGTGTAATTTTCTTCGGTTTTCACAGTTCATATATTAAGACTTGAAGTATAATCTCAAAAGTATAGGATGCCAAACAAAAATTAAACTATCGTGGAACATATTTTGTGTTTAAAACAAAAAAATTTTGTGTTCAAAATAAAAGAATAATATGATAAGGATAAAAATTTATTTTATTTAAAATAAAATGTAGGTACTGCGTTTAAAATGAAAAATTATATTTTGTTTAAAGTAAATGAAATTTTTGTTGGAATCAAACAAAAAATATGTTTAAATCAAACATAGACGATCAACCATGTATGTAGGTACTGCGTTTAAAATGAAAAATTATATTTTGTTTAAAGTAAATGAAATTTTTGTTGGAATCAAACAAAAAATATGTTTAAATCAAACATAGACGATCAACCACTAAATTTGTTCAAATCAAACTTAATTATGTTTGACTGTATAACAAAGTGAAATTAAGTTTAAATCAAACATATTATGTTTGATTTAAACAAAATTTTTTCTCAGTGTGAAGATTCTATCTATTGATTACGCACTCAATCATCAAAGATGAAAAATCACTTTTAATTTGACCAAATAAACCTCTTTGAGACTTTTCTAGACTTTTCTTTTGCTTTAAATTGTAACAAAAAAGAAAAAATGAAAAACTATTTTACCTTAATTATGGAAATTTTGAGAAAAAGAAGTGTTTTTGAACTCTAATAACTCCTCACCAGAGGCGTGAAAAAATACAATTTTGGTTTTGAATTTTAAATTTGACCCTTCTTTTCACAATATCAAAATTTGGCTTTGCAGAATCTGCTACTTTTTTAGTTGTTTCGTGTTTAAAAAATATGTTTCCAAATACGGACTTGAAGGTATTGGAATAAGGCGATCTTTAATATTTAAAAAATAAGACTGTCCACTGCAAAAACAGGTATCTTAAATTGTTGAAGAATGTCTTAAATCAAGACATTTTTAGTGTCTTAGACACAAAAAGTATTTTAATAATTTAAGACATTTTCGTACAATTTAAGACACCATGTTTTTGCAGTGGATCGGGGTTACTGTAAAATTCTTGAAAAATTCAAGTGACCGAATTTACACCGGTCTCCCCTAAATATTTATTTGAGCAAAATTTTTTTTTATTTGAAACAAATAAAAAGTTTAGTACAGGCTTTGAGACAAAGATATGGTGTTTTGGCTCAAATAAATTTTATTTTAGCCAAATACATCATTTCTATCAGTGCAGTTTTTTATTTTTAGTTGAGAATCACGAATGGCCCAAATTTGAGAGGGTCTTTCCATCAGCATTAGAATAAGCATCTTTCTTTGGATCCTTAATAAATTCTTCTCTATTTCTAACGAGCAAGAGATACGCTTCACGAAAAAGCATGTAGTGAGACACCAGCCGAGCGACATCCTGTATGCAAGCAACGAAGGATCTGATTTACAACAGCCATTCATTCTAATCGTCCTGCACCTTAGCCACGCTACCTACACCTACTGTTTGGCCTTAACTAATTGAATATAAAAAATCCTTATGTTTTTTCTTTTATATAAGATTCACTTTGATAAATTATAATTTTATAAATAAAAATTTTCAAAAGCGAAAACATTTGTTTATCACAATATAATTCGTCCTAAAGCCAAAATACAACCTTCCTTCAATCCATTTCTTTATTATATCTATAATATTTAAAAAGAAACTTTAGATATCAAAGAACATTAGATCTCAAGCAAGTTATAAATATATGCATGATAAGACAGTGTCGCGCATAACTATCAATAAATTTAAGAATGATTTTACTTTCAAGGTGCATATAAATAAATTGTCCAGAACTAAACTTGGGCTTCGGTACACGATGCTTTGCAGCGGATGGTCTTAATGAAGGTTGACGTCACGCGTACAAGCCCATCAGCTTAAAACCAGTTTAATTTGCAAAACACGATGTGTTTGTATGTGTGTAGGGTGAACAAGGGATCACTTTTAAATGGCATATTGCAGACACATATACAGACCAAGAATAATATAAATAAAAAAATAGTTTTAGGAATTATTTAATAGTGTTAATTAATATTTTGGTATTAGTTAGAAAAGTATTAAAATTCAAAAAGTTTAAAGTAAGAGAATCACTGTAGGGGAGACCGAGGAGGAAAGTAACAAAAATCAGTTTTTTGATACTAGCGTTAAAACTATTTGTCGGATAAGTTCTGTAAACATATTAATCGAAAGCGTGGACTTTCACGTATTAAATAAAATTGGAATTAAACATTAATAATAATTTGATAGTCCACTGCAGGACTTTTTAATCAGCTCTTTATTTGTCACTTTCCACCTCACCCCTGAGGTAGAAAGTAACAGCACGAAGGAGGAAAGTGACACTTTAAAATTAAGACTAGCATTTCAAATTTAAAACTGCTATTAATTTAAATTATTTTTATTATGAACTTATGATAAAAACAAAGCTATATTAACAACATGTTGTACATAATTGGCAGATATTTTTGGACTTTTTTGTAATCAAGTTTTTTTATCTATTTAGTATTCGTTGTATAGCAATGACATTAAAAAGCATAGTTTCTTAAAAACTTCAAATCAAAAGTCCAATATTTAATCTTTAAAATATAAAATAAACATATAAAATCACATAGTCTTTTGACATATTTCCTTAAATTTAAACTATTTTCAAATCTATATTAATAAAATCAGACTATTGTCTGTACAGTCCTGGCAAGGTATGCTTTAACATTTTTCTATGCAATTTGTATAGAAAAATGTTAAAGCATACCTTGCCAGGAGTGTACATTGCTTAGAACTTTAAATTTCATGCATAATTTTTCGTTTTAAGCATCAAGGATTTCAAATATACCAAAAAAAAATTTCGTGTCTGTATGTATGTATGTATGTATGTATGTTTGTCTGTATGTCACAAAACCTTTGTTCGCGCATCACATAAAAACGGCTTAACCGCTTGAAACTGAATTTGTCAGAGTCTTAGGTCTTGACCTAAGTGAGGTTTATAAATTTACAGATTTGAAAAATATTTATAAGAACGGGAGATATACCATTTTTTTCAAAAACTGAAAATATCTAAAATTTTCAAATTTTAAGTATTTGTTGATGGACTGCTTTCAAACATTCAATTATTTTGGGACCAAATTTGGCAGAGTATTAGATCTTGACCCAAGTTAGGTTTATAAATTTATAGATTTTAGAAATATTAATAAGAACGGGAGATATACCATTTTTTTGAAAAATGAAAAAATCGAAAATTTTCAAATTTTACATATTTTTTGATGGACTGCTTTCAAACATTCAATTATTTTGGGACCAAATTTGGCAGAGTATTAGATCTTGACCCAAGTTAGGTTTATAAATTTACAGATTTTAAAAATATTGATAAGAAAGGAAGATATACATTTTTTTTTCAAAAAATTCAAAAAATCGAAAATTTTTAAATTATGCATTTTTCATTAACTGCTGATAAACTTTCTATAATTGAGTATTACCTGTTATTTCGTCATATTTTAGAATAATTTGACAAAAAATATCGTATAACTGAGTTATATAAGTATAAAATTGGTTTCTGGATCAAAAAAATTGAAAAACCTACATTTTTTTTTATATTACTGACTTTGTGTTAGATGGCTTTTAATCTTTTTGAATTAATTTTGTTGTGTTCCCTACAACACATTTTGCAATAAATTTAAAGAAATACATTAATAAAAATAATTTTAGATGACACAATGCAAAAAAAATGTTGAATCTGAATTTTTTGGGAAAAAAAAATAAAAACCAGAAAATCTAATAGATTAAATTTAAATCCTATTTAACCTAAATCCCATTTAACCTAAAAAGCATTCTGCCTAAAACCCATTAAACATAATAAATATTATTTAACCTAATTTTCATTTAGCCTAAATCCCATTTAACCTAAATCTTATTCAACCTAAAATGCATTCAAACTATAACCCATTAAATCCAAAAAGGCATTCAGCCTAAAACTATTTGTCCTAAATCCCGTTTAGCCTAAATTTTACATTATAAATTTCGTTCAATGGGATTTAGGCCAAATTTTTTTAAGCCTAATGCATTTTAGGAAAAAAGAATTTAGTCTGATTGATTTTGGGTTAAATTGAATTTAGGCGGAATGCATTTTTGGTGAAATGGGATTTAGGCTGAATGCATTTTAGATTAAATGGGATGTAGGTTGAATGTATTTAAGGTTAAATGGGATTTAAGTTTAATGGGATTAAGGTTAAATGGAATTTAGGATGAATGCATTTGAGATTAAATAGAATTTGGGCTAAATGCATTTTGGGTTAAAAGGGTTTTAGAATAAAAGCAATTTTGTTTAGATGGGATTTAGGCTGATGCATTTTAGGTTAAATGATGTTTATAATGGTTCCATGTTAGGTTAAATGAGATTGAGGATGAATGCATATGAGGTTAAAAGGGATTTAGGTTAAATACAATTGAAGTTAAATAGGAATTAGTTTAAATAAGAGTTAGGTTAAATGGTATTCAGGTTAAATATGATTTAGGTTAAATGGGATTTATACTAGATTCATTTTAGGTTAAATGAGATGTAGGATAAATGCTTCTGGGGATAAATGGGATTTAGGCTAAATGCATTTTAGGATAAATGGGTTTTAATCTGTGAATGCATTTTAGGTTTAATGGGATTAAAGTCAAATGGGTTTTAGGCTGAATGCATTTTAGGTTAAATGGGTTTCTTACTAAATGTATTTTAGATTAAAGGGGATTTAGGCTTAATACAATTTAGGGTAAATGGGATTTGGCTGAATGCATTTTCGGCAAGATGGTTTTAGGCTGAATGGGATTCAGGCTAATTTGGTTCTAGGTTTTTCTCGAAAAATACTTATTTTGATGAAAAAAAATTTTACAACATGACATGCGTATTTTTATCAGATCACCAACTTGGCAAGGTTGAGGCAAAGTAAAAATGCCTTGCCTCAACCTTGCCAATATTGCTGGAACATCCGGTGCTGTTTGGGTATGTGCTAATGGGAAGTATATCTAATAAAATATATTAGAATTTAATAATTTTTGGAAGAGAATTATGTTGCTTTTAGAAAATTCTTTTTTAAATAATTTCTGTCAGAAAATACTTATTGGCAAAAAATACTTTTTGTCAGAAAATCATTTTTGTCAAAAAATACTATCTGTAAGGAAATACCTTTTAACAAAAAATTCTTTCTGTCAAAAGATACTTTTTGTAAAAAAATACTGTTGATAGCACGCCACTAGATTTCGTGCCCGCCGAAGGCGGGCTCGAAAGCTAGTTTTTTTATAAAATTAAACAAGTATTAATAATTAGTGTGGTTATTAAAAGTTTTATAATCAATTTATTTTCACCATATCGCACGGAGAAAAATTAATTATAACAGGTATAATCTGGATATTTTAACACTGAAGGTGGGATAATTAAAAAGATTATAAAACAACTCATCCTATAGTATTATAGTTTTGAAATTATACCTGATATTAATTTAGATTATAAAATATGCGTCGTTATATTTATTATAATCAAGTAAGATTTAACAGCTCGCACAATGGATTTTCATGGTTGATACAAAAAGGTTAAAAATAATAGTCAGTTATTATAACTAAAATAAAAAATGTTTTGTAGTTAATTAAGTAATTTATTTAAATTAATAATTTTTTATTAAACATAATTATGTTTTCAATATCTTTTGCAATAAAACTCTTGGAAATATATTTTAAAGACGTTTAAAAAAATTAAAAATCAAAATAAATTATAATAAAGTATATAAATATAAGGGGTCATCCATAAAGCATGTGTTACATATTTTCGGAAATTCACCCCCCCCCCGACCCCGTCGTGATGCTTTTCCCATGGTCTTAAAATTTTTTTAACATGTAGCGTGATATTTTGCTGACACCCCCCCCCCTCCCCCTAAAGTATCACATGCTTTGTGGATGGCCCCTAAACCTTCGAAATTGTTAACTTATTATTCACCAAACCCCTACAATTCTAAAAGATTCTTGAGATTTTTCCATTATTTAGTCTAATATAAAAAAAAGCAAAGAAACATATAATTAAAATATGAAAATATAAAATTATAATAATACAAATAATTTTAAACAGCAATAAACTTGTCAGATGTAAAAACACAACGAAATCAAACTTTACTGTTACTCTGTCAATAATCTGGAATTATATTTCTATATTGAATTTAAATTAATATTTTTATAATCCATTATTTATAATTGGTATTATTTAACAACAATCAAAAGTAAATTATAGATTATAAATGGTATAATACAGATTATATTCAGTACGACATGTGTTTTATAATCCAAATCCATGTTTTTTGTATAAATCATTTTTCTCCTTGCGTTATAAAGAAGTTAATAACATTATTTTAAATTTTTTGGATGATTGACATGATGAGTTATATTTGATTTAGTTAATTTTCAAGTTTATTATTAAATGAGCTAATTATAAGGGAGGGTGGTCCCAAACCGACCCCCTAAAAGGCAAAAGCCAAAAAGGTGCCAAAAACTTGTTTCATTGCTGAGGTCAAATTTTTTTTCAGTAAAGAAATCATGTTTCCATGTTTCCACTGGTTGCCGAGGCTCTGGATCTCATTAAGTGGGAGATACAGAGAGAAAATCGAAAATTGACGTCTTCGAAAATCTCAAAAAGGGCGGTCTGAAACCGACCCCCTATTTTTATTGCAGGAAATAGCGAAAACAAACAAAATTTTGAACTTATATTGTAATTTGAAATTGAATTAAAAAACAACAAACTAGAATAAACTTAAATTACTTTTACTTTATTTAAATACATTATTTAAGGCCTTTTTCAGAATAAGAGTAAAAGAATTATCATTACAATAAAAGATGAGTGTTTTTAGTGTGATCTTAATTACAAGCGATATTATCTTAGCTTAATTATTGTTATTTTATTAAAGTACATTTGTAGGTATTATTTGGTAATTACAAATAATTTAGTTACTATTACAATGCAAGAAAAGGGGGGGGGGGTCGGTTTCAGCCCACCCCAACTATTTTCACATAATGTCTTGCCGATCATTCATGTCAATGAAAGCGTTTGAATTTGAATATTGTGTATTAAAGTTGAGGCCATAAGCAATCAAAAAAACTACTACAACCAATAGTATTTTACTCTGTTTTGAAGAGAAAACATATTAGAAGACGACTCTCACGGTTTAATCTCATGTTGAGAGTAATCCACTACTTTCGATAGGAAACTTCCGATCAAAAGTAGTGCTGCCCACGAAACGAGAAGAGACGAGATTTCATACAGTCTCGTATCGGTCTCGTTAAATATCAAAATTGCAGATCTCGACCTCGGTCTCGTTGAGTATTAAAATTTCAGGTCTCGGTCTCAACAAATATGGCCTCCATCTCGGTCTCGGTCTCGCAGTCTCGATCAATCTACTTGCTTTAATGCGAGTAATTTAGAATTAAGTTAAAGAAAGTGATACACAAAATATAAGAAGATAACTATAGCTTTTAATAAAAGTTGAAAATTGAGTGCAAGTTTTATTAAATTTTATTTTTTACTTGTAGTACATAATATTCATAAAAATAACTCGTAAAATAAGATAGTATTATACTTCATTTTCATCGACCTTAGAAATATTTTGTTACCAAGTTTAAGATAAATCCCCATAGAGATATAAGAATAGAGCGCGCGAGTTGGTTAGATTCCCATGAGAGTCGGCGACAGTGGTTTTAGAGCGAGACAGCTGCAAAGGAGGCCCCCTGAGTGTGTCCATCTACTACACACAGGGGGCCTCCTTTGCAGCGGTCTCGCTCTAAAACCACTGTCGCGCATTCGGGCCACTCGCGCACTCTATTCTTATATCTCTATGTAAATCCCTTAATATTTCTTCAAGTTATTTAATTTTTTACATTGTTAGAAAAGGCATGGTTGATTTTTGAACTTATATGATACATTATCATTCAACTAATTGAAGTATCATGTACCTACTACGAATTTTTTTCAAGCTATTTCATCCCTTTACAGTAATATACTTTAGATAACTTTCTTTTTAGACTTTCTTTAAAAAAATTCTGGTCGCTATTACCCCAAAATTTTGCAATTTTGGCAAAATTGTCGAGGTAATGGCGAACAGCAGTTTTTCGCGATTCAAGGTCACCTATAAATTCTACTAACTCTTGTAATTACTCTAGGGAAGTGACGTAACAAGTAAATGCAAAATAAAATCGACAGAATTGCCTTTGAAAATAAAAAACTTACGCTATTCGTGAAAATTAAAAATTCTGTTCGGAATTACCCAAACTGACTCTAAATAATATCATATTTAATTGAATAATAATAATTAAATTTAATTAATTTTTTATTTTATTAATTATTTATAAAAAAAGGCAAAAATGTTTAGTTAAAAAATATTTGTCTGTTAATTAATTACATAAATTATTTATAGAATTTAATAACTTAACTTAAAAATAATAAGTAAATTCTCGTAATAATATTTTATTTTTTGTTTTAAATTTTCGTCGAGAGTCTCGGTCTCGAGAAACTTTTTATTGGTCTCGTCTCGTTTTATCCTAAATGAGTCTCGTCTCGGTCTCGTGGGCAGCACTAATCAAAAGTAGAGGAATATCCTCTAAATCGTATTTGCACATGCGTTGTCGCGTCGTCAGCTTTAACGTTTATTTATTTACCTTTAGTTTTCGATTGTGGAAGACAATTTACAGTGTGTTTTAAAAGATTTAAGACTAGATGATAATATTTTAGTGTTCTGTGCACATAATAATATTTTTACTTCATTATTTGTTGTGTACGAATGTGAAATTGAGTAAAAGACAAATATAACCTAGCAGTGTGACATGTTTATTTTACTCCCGTATTTAAGAAAACAACGTACAAAACGGTCGAATATTGATGAATATTTCTTTCTTTATGTGAATCAATGAAGGTAGATAGTGATTTTATCTTTCTTCAAATGATTTAAAGTAATTTAAGTATGAGTTACCCTATGAGAGGAAAGTTCCTCTCATTTTGATGAGTATAACATCCTCTCAAAACGAGTGGAATCATTTTGATACCATATTGTAGAGGAAAAAAAAACTTAAAAATGAGTGGATTCCGCTCAAATGAAGAAGATATTTTTTTTGGTGTATACAATCAACTAAAATTACAATGTAAAAAAAATATATTTGAGAGATTCCATATGAAGTGATCAAGGTAAAAAAAATTGTTTGCCAATTATGCTTAAATTCGAGGTATTTATGGTGCAGATAGATGGTAATCTTTGGAAATTTTTTTTGTCCAATATTTTCCGAGTGGGAGAGGGGGAATTTTTTTGGGTTTTACGGTACAACGCAAGTTTCAGTATTTTTTTTCTAGTTAACAATTAGATAAAAAAATTTTGATGCTATCAGTTTCGATAGTTTTTCATGGCCTTTCGATTGATGATATGTATTTAAAAAAAAATGGAAGTCAAAAATAAATTTGAGTTTTTTTTGGTGAAAAAATTATGAAAATTAGAGTTTTAGAGCGTAGCGCTGCAGACTCAACGCGACCTAGAGGCATCAGCGATCTAAAACTCTAATTTTCATGGCTTAAACATTCAAGGCCTAATTTTTCATCTACATATCCTTATAGGAAAAAACCTCAGCTTTTGATTTAAAAAAAAAAAAAAAAAATCGTGTCCTTTACCAAAAAAAACTCAAATTTATTTTTGACTTTCATTTTTTTTGGTAAAAAAAATTTTTTTTTTTAAATACATATCATCAATCGAAAGGCCATGAAAAACTCTATCGAAACTGATAGTAGCAAATTTTTTTTATCTAATTGTTAACTAGAAAAAAAATGCTGAAATTTGCGTTGTATCGTAAAACCCAAAAAAATTCCCCCCCCTCCCATTCGGAAAATATTGGAAATAAACAAATTTCCAAAAATTACCATCTATATGCACCATAAATACTTCGAATTTAAGCATAATGGCAAATAATTTTTTTTACCTTGATCACTTCATATGGAATCTCTCATTTACGGATCAAAATAACAAAATTAGTATTAAAAAAGGAAACTGGGCTACAAGAATGTTGTCATTTGCATTTTAAAATGTAACGATTTTCTTGATGTACAGCTATCATTAGACATGCTTTAACATTTGGAACAAATTTTTTTCTCAGAAATTAATTTACATTAGAGTAATAAGGGTAAAATAAAAACAAAACAAAAATGTAGGTATTATAGTCTATATAATATAAATATTATTTAATTACAAGTATATTAATTCTTCAAAAAAATATAAAACAAAAACATAAATAAAACATAAAATATAAAATATAAATTTTTTTAATCAAATTGTTAATAAAAATAAGAATGAAAAATTGTTCTTAAAGTATACCAAAAATTAGGAAATGCGTTGAGTATAGAAGGAAAGGTATAAAAAAGAGACCAAAAAAAGATACAGGAAATTTGTCAATTAACATTTGTTAAATCAATAATAACCTTGAAAATTTATTCTTATCATGTCAATCATGAGAAAAATTTAAAAATAATATCATTAACTTCTTCATAACGATATGGTGAAAATAAATTGTTTATAAAACTGTTAATAACCACACTAACTATTAATACTTGTTTAATTTTATAAAAAAATTTGAAAATAATTTAAATTTAAGGAAATATGTCAAAAGAACAAAGCCTTTACGACTAAAAACGGCGAAGCTACGTATTTGTTAATTAATAATAATAGTTAAAATAATGATAATCTTGATATTTAACTAAAATGTTTATTATTAGATCATTTTCAGCAATAACATTGTACATTGCATTTGAAATTTCAATATTTTTGATATAAAGAACTGGACAGGTAAAACTGTTTATAAAATTAGTAACAAAAATCAGGACCGGCGGAAGGTATTTTTTCTAGGGGGGGGGGGGGGAGCAATGCATATATACATATATATACCTACACAGACATACATATATACACAAATATATATATATACATAATCAGGGTTGCTACGCTTTCTGGAATTACTATTAAAAATGCTTACTTTTAAAAATTTTGAAATTGAATGAAGCATGTTTTATGCACAAAATAATCCTGGTTAATAGTATTTTTTTATAAAAAATTATCTACTTTTTCGTAAATTACTATATCTTAGCGTTTCTTCACTGTCTTACACTGAGAAAAATGAGTTAGCTACTATTTGGATAGCTTTTTTTTAGCGGTGAAATTAAACCAAATTTTTATTTAACAGAATTGTTATTGAGTAAAATTTTTAATAAGTCAAATTTTTTAATTTTAGAATATCCATTTCATCAAATCTTCATTATTTATCCGATATTTTAGTTGCATTAATTGCTAAATTTCCATTTTTGTCGGATACCCTGAACTACTTAATATTTCGTCTTACTCAAACTTTTATTAAAAGAAAATTCTGCTGAATTAAAATTTGGTTAAATGGAAATTCTTTAAATAAGAAGTTTGTGTTAACAAAATTTTGTAAAACAAAAATTATGTTAAATATAAATTCGCTAACCTTAAAATTCTGTTATGTACACGGAAAGAAATATTTTGCATTTTTAGCATGAGAACACTTCATGCTCTTTCTGTAAAGGCGTTTGCTTCCCTATAAAAGTAAAAATTTATGCATTTTAAGTATTAAGTGCTACCATGGAAAAAATGTATGGTAGACTTACTCTTAGTCTAAAATCATTTTACATAAAACGCAAAGGTATTTTACTCAAAAAGTAAGAAACATCGTTTTACGAAAATAGCAAAGAGACTTATAGACTTAGTCGGTGAGTCCGCTGGAACCAGTGATTTGTCTCCGCCTATTTACCCTCTCCAACCGTTTGACATTTGTGTGAGTTGAGCCCGTGTCCGTGTTTTGTTGTTGTAATCTTACATTTTTAAACACAAATTATTACACTGTAAACAGTCATTGCTAATTGTGAGCTGAATTTATTTTTTAAAAGAATGTTTAGTGCCGTAATAAAGTACAGTAAAGCAATTTGTATCATTAATGTAATTAATTTCTAAAAATGTGACAGCTGATGCAGACATAACCTCAAAAATGTGCGATTCACTGACGTCTTCGTTGAATTCTCGTGCTCTAAGTGGTTTGTTAAGTTTTTATTACTTATTTAAACAATGAAGTAAATATATAAATATTTCAATAAATCTAAGTTTTTAATAACAAACAAAAAACAACATTATAGTTTTATATTTTAACAGATATTACAAATACTTACTTCGTACATGAATCACACATACGTCAAACGGTTGGAGAGGGTAAATAGGCGGAGACAAATCACTGGTTCCAGCGGACTCACCGACTAAGTCTATAAGTCTCTTTGCTATTTTCGTAAAACGATGTTTCTTACTTTTTGAGTAAAGTACCTTTGCGTTTTATGTAAAATGATTTTAGACTAAGAGTAAGTCTACCATACATTTTTTCTATGGTAGCACTTAATACTTAAAATGCATAAATTTTTACTTTTATAGGTAAGCAAACGCCTTTACAGAAAGAGCATGAAGTGTTCTCATGCTAAAAATGCAAAATATTTCTTTCCGTGTACAAATCCAGATTTATTAAAATTTGATTAAAAACAGTCTCGAAGAACGATAACACAGTCCTCAAACAAAAGTTTGTCTCAGGCACTGCAGTAGTGTATTTCTACTCACTTTTTTTCACTGAATAATCAGATTGGTTAAAATTTTTGAAATAACTTTTTAAAAATTGATGAAAACACGAAAAAATCGATTTTTAAAAATTATCTAAAAAATTTTAGTTAATCTAATCATTTTGACTTTGAATGCGGATTTAGTGTAGAAAAATATTCGTAGGAATACAATAGGGTAAAGACTCAGACCAAAAAATGCACATTAAAGGTCTGGAAAACCTGGAAAAGTCATGGAATTTTGTTTTAAGAAAGTCATAGCAACCCTGATAATTACATTATTCTTCGCTTGTCTTCCTTCAATAATTCCACTTGTAGTATCGCATATTTACACCCGACGGTACACGTTTACAGCATTTCAGATAGCCAAATTTTGGAAATCCCCACTCTTCCTCGTCCGGAGCCCTCTGTTCTTACCTCACTTCGTTATTTGTACCCGACGCGAATGGTTCTCTGAAAGTGACACGTGCTTTAAAACAGAGAAATCAAACCTTTTTATTTCGTATATGGTGAAAAATAAATAAATTAAATAAAAGTGAAACAGTGTAAGTGCAAAGTGTATATGTAAAGTGAAAAAAAATAAATCACAAAACATGAGACATGACCTCTTTATAGGTCTGTTATTAGTCTCGACGCCTTACAATAGGCTACAATGAAACATGACCTTGCTACAGGTTTTTACTAGTTTCAAAGTCTCAACTTAAAACTTAAATCTATTGCTAAATGCAGTAGGTTTTATGAGAAAATAAATAGAATAAAACTAAAAAATGTATTAATAAAGTGCAAAGTGTAAAGTGAAAAGTGTAAAGTGAAAAGTGTAATCGTAAAGTATAAAGTGAAAAGTGTAAGTGTAAAGTATAAAGTATGAAGGGAACAAAATTTGATACATGACCTCGCTATAGGTCTGTTATTCGTCTCAACAACTCATCGCAATCTAATATGAGACATGACCTCGCTATAGGTCTGTTACAAGTCTCAAAGCTTCATCGTAAGCTACTTTAAGACATAATCTCGCTATAGGTTTTAAAATGTTCTCAATGTACAATTCAACTCTAATTAGAGACATGGCCTCGCTATAGGTCTGTTATAAGTCTCAATGCTTCATCGTAAGTTAATTTAAGACAAAACCTCGCTATAGGTTTTTTAATGCTCTCAATGTACAATTCAACTCTAATATGAGACATGGCCTCGCTATAGGTCTATTACAAGTCTCAATGCTTCATCGTCAGCTAATATAAGACATGACCTTGCTATAGGTCGCTCAATAGTCTTAATGCACAATTCAACTCTAATTAGAGACATTGCCTCTCTACAGGTCTGTTAATAGTCTCAGTGCTTCATCGAAAGCTAATATATGACATGACCTTGCTATAGGTCTTTTAATACTCTCAATGTACAATTCAACCCTAATGTCAGACAATTGCCTTGCTGACGGTCTCTTAACAGACTTAAGGAACAATTCAACTCTAACATCAGATGTGGCCTATCTACATGTCTCAACGAATCATTCTAGGTTAAAATGAGACAGGGCCTTCCTATAGGTATCAAATAGTCTTAATACACAATTCAACTCGAATATGAGACAGGGCCCCTTCACAGGTCTATTGTTAGTCTTAAAGCCTTATTCTAGTCTAACTGAGACAACTAATTGAACCTCTTTATAGTCTCAACGCTTTATAAGGCTAATATAAGAAATTGCCTCTCTATAGGCCTGTTGAGAACGTCATCTAATACAAATTGAGACGTGATCTCTGTAGAACTGTTAAAAGTCTCAAGACCTCATTCAATATTAATATAAGACAAGGCCTCTCTACATGTCTGTTGATAGTCTCGACGCCTCATCGTAGGCAAATATAAGACACAGCGCTTCTCTCCGTTAATAACAAATAAGTGCTTTATCCTAGGCCAATTCAATGGATTGTTTGGCTGAGACATCAAACAACATGTAACAAATGGCTTCTCTATATGCCTATTAATAACAAAAATTGCCTCATTGTAAATTTACTCAAGCAATTTTCGCAAAAAAAAAAAAAAAAAACTTATGTATAAATAATAAGTGCATTATAATATGAGAAAATACTTCTCTATACCTCTAGTAATGGACGCAGAGCATTCGTGTAAAATAATTAGAACGAATTTCGCCGAATTATTAATCAACTCATAAGAAATGGCCTATCTAGAAGCCTCTTAATACACTTAATGTCAACGTAAGCAAATAACACTAACTTTTTGCCAAAAAAAAAAAAAAAAAATTGAACAATCGATAAGAAATGACCTCTCTACAGGTCTTTTAATGACAATCAACGTCCTACTTGTAGGTTTACTCATCAATTAACCATAAAAAACTGGATACAACATAACCTTACCATAGGTTTATTAATAACAATTATATGTCTCAGGGAAGAATACCTCACCAACCTTCGATAAACATCAAACAAAATACAATAAACAGATTCGCTATAAATCTCTTAATGACATATAAGCCTCATTGTAGACAAAATCAATCGACTTTTAATAAAACCTCAAACAAAATATGAGAAACGATCTCACTATAGACCTCTTAATGCTAACTGTGTGGCTAAAATAACAAGAACAACAACAACAACAGCAACAAAGGTCCCTTAAGAAAATTTTTCTAAAGAATAACAGTCTTACTGACACCTAAGCTCCTCATTGTCAAAACAAAAACAAAGAACTCGCTGCATGTCTATTAATGTCAACAGCACATAATAAAATCTGCTTTCTATGACTTTCAAACGATGTTCCTGGTGAAACCAAGGACCTTACTATAGGTCTGTTATCAATATTTTCAGAAGTTTCAGTATAAATTTCAAATATTAATAATAATAATAAATAAAATAAATACGATCTTATTTAAAGATAAGGGAAAAGAATACTTTGGATTCAATAAGGGAAACTAATTGATCAATTACTCCTTTTTGGTCAAAACCTTATACAATAATAATAATAACAATAAACATCAGTCTCACTAAATAAAGAAATTTATTATACTCTACAAATTGAACTCTGGAATTAAACAATAAATGAACATATGATTCAAAAATAAATCCTACTATAGGAAACATTACCAAAAAGTTTTGTATCTTAAATACTTCTTGCTAAACAAGCAACTCTAAAGATATTCACTCAGTTCTAACAAGCTGCAATTACTAAATAATATTCATTAACCTATTTTTTCGTAAAGAAAATACCAATTCTAGCTAAACCAAAAATATTATTAAGGATGACTTCTAGATGAACTTAAAATTTAAAACTTAAGAAATGGTCAATGAAGTTGAAAAGCACTTAAAGTGTACCCAATAAAATTACTTAAGAAGACTACCATCCTTAAAAGTCTAGACTACAAATCAAAGAATAATATATACAGACAATCCGTCTATTAATACGTGTATGAAAAAATCTGTATTACAACGTACATTGCTACCAAGTATGATACATTTAAACTGCAAGAAAATAATAAAACAAGACGGTGATATGTTGAAAAATTTAGACGAAAATAGTCCTTTAAGACATGTTTAAAAGAAGTCCTTGAAATCAAATGATAAATTACCCTAAAATTTTACAAGACAGCTTCTGTTTAGCGAATTTAAACCGGTAAATAGTCTACAAACAATACGACTATATATAAAACTGCAAGTCCAAGGTATATAAACTGACATTTAGATGTAAGCTGCCAATTAGGCTGAAAATGTATTACCTTATACGGACTGTTTCTCCACGTTTAAATAAAAAGTGGGTTAAAATTCACATCTCGTTGCAGTTGGTTTTTACCGAAAAACGCGGATTAATATTCCAAACAAACAAATCAATAGAACTATTGTTACTATATACAAAGTACTTGTTTGAAGTGCGAAACAACAATTAACCAATTTACTAACAAATGAATTCACAATAATTATTTAAGACTAAACATTTTTATGTCACACATCAATAACTTAGATTTCCCTGAAAGATCGAAAATTGAATAATCTTTGAAAAATTATATCACACACAAAATTAAATACAAATCGACTCAATATAGTGAACATACTAATTGTTACTAAAATGGTATAAATCACAAAAAATAAAATGAAATAAATTAAATAAGTAAATAAAAATAATGTTTTTACTAAAAATCATCAAAGCAATCGCCTCATCAACACATCTTACTTATGTAACTTTTAGCTGTGACCAAACCATTATATTCTCAAGCATAATTTGGATAGAAGTTAGATTCTAAAATACACTGCATATAATGATGCATGATTCCTAGGCTAAGAAGACAGCAGATAATTTTTATGATTTAGAAAATCATTTTTTTTAAATAAGACAAAATTTAAAATTAGCCTTTAAAGGTCCTTCCTACCATATTTTAATATAAAATATAATAAAAGCTTTATCCCTTATCATCAAGGGCCATAAAACTTAAACATAATGAAAATATTACAAAACCATATACAAATCAAAGTGAACGACAGTATAGATTAAATATAAACAAATGCTAAACATTTGTCCTGACATTAATATTCAGATCATATTAGGGATCTTCTTTGAACATCTACAAGTGGAATTATTGAAGGAAGACAAGCGAAGAATAATTAAAAGATTGATCGACTTACCTGTAAGGAAGGTCAATCAAAATTATTCGAGCTTGTCTTCTGAAAATAATTACATCCCTCCCACCCAATTTTTGTTGTTTACCCATTAAATATGATCTGAAACGACAAACAACGAAGTGAGGTAAGAAAAGAGGGCTCCGGACGAGGAAGAGTGGGGATTTCCAAAATTTGGCTATCTGAAATGCTGTAAACGTGTACCGTCGGGTGTAAATATGCGATACTACAAGTGGAATTATTTTCGGAAGACAAGCTCGAATAATTTTGATTGACCTTCCTTACAGGTAAGTCGATTAATCTTTTAATTAATTATTGTATAAAATGTTATTGAACTTAAAACTAAGCAGATTGTAATTTTTTAAAAAGTTGTTTACATATTTATTTAAAAATTAAAATTATAAGTAAATTTTCAGAGGGGGGCAAGCCCATACATTGCCCCCTCGAGATATTTCTAGGGGGGCATTGTCCCCCTGTGCCCCCCCGGCTCCGCCGTCCCTGACAAAAATACTAATTATTAATACTTGTTAATATTTTTGTTTAAATTGTGAAAAATATTTCTAATTTAAGAAGATATGCAAAAAGAACGAAACCTATATAACTAAACATAATGAAGCTATATATTTATTAATCAATGATTGTTCAACCAATGCTAATGTTGAAAATAAATTAAATTGTGCTTTATTTAACTACTAGCAACATTAACGCGCGCCCAAGCGCGCGACAAACTTTCCATTGTTGTTGGTAATTTAAAACTATAAATTTTTGCAAATACAAATAATGGAAATTACGAAATTGAAGAATATATCTGAAAAATGACGAAAATAATTAACAGCTGAAAAAAATTCGATAAATGACTACATAATTACACAATTGAAATGAATAATTTAAAAAATTAAAAAATGAATATTCAATTTAAACAAAATAGTTGAAAAATTATAGGAATAACTGTTCGAAATAATTGCAAATTGAACAACTGGATTGGAAATCGAAAAAAAAAATTCAAATTAAAAAAAAAATAATAAAAAGTCAAGGAAATAAATTGACAATTTAAGAATTAAATTAAAATTTGAAAAAAATAATTGATAACTGGAACAAAAATTACAAAATGACGAAAATATTCAACAATTGAAAACAAAATTAAAAAAATGTCTAAATTAATATAGAACCGAACAAAATATTTCGAATAATCAAAGAATAATTATAAAATTTTCAGGTAATAATTGAAATTGGATAAAATTGTAGAAAATAATTGAAATTTGCGGAAAATAATCACTAATTGAAATAAATAGTTGAAAAATGACGAGAATAATTAAAAAATTCATGAAAATGTGTGAAAAATAACGAAAATAACTGTCAATTGAAAACCAAATTCGAAAAATAAATAGAGTAATGGACTACTGAAAAAAATAATTCAAAAAATTAAACAAGAAATATTCAATTTAAAAAAAATAATTGCAAATTGAAAAATTAAGAAAATTGAAGGAATAATTGTTGGAAATAATTGCACATTGAACAACCGGATTAAAAATCGAAAAAAATAATTAAAAATTGAAAAAAGCAATTAAAAATTGAAGATTTGAAATTAAATTTGTGGAATATACTTAAAAATTGAAGAATGGAATTAACAATTAAAGAAAATAATTGAACAATTAACTTAAAAAATAAAGAATTTTAATGATAATCAAAATAATAATAGAAAGTAGGCGATAATGATAATAATAACAACAATTGCATTGAAATTTTAAAACTACTTTGATGAGTGCAAAAAGTAATTGAAAAAATCCGAGAATTATTCAATATTAAAGAATTAATGGAAAATCGATAAAAATAATTGAAAATTAAAGAAAATATTTGAGAATTGAAGAAAGTAATTTTTACTTTATTTACTCTCCCTTTAACGGGTTCGAGGGCTTTACTTCCTTTACATTTTTGTTACAATATATTTCTTATAACTACTTTTTTACAATCTTAATCTACTTAAATCTAAACGCCATCTTTACTTATTTTAACCTATTATTCGCCATGTGCCTGGGCTTCCATTTCCCGTTCCTTTTGACAAATCTGTCTTTATCCCTTTTATCGACCACCCTTTTACCTTTTACTATACTCTCTCACTCACTCCTTACTATCCACTCTTTTTCTCTCTTCTCCATTTATTCCACATTCGTCATTTACCCCCACACTTTCTTCCATTCCTAACATACCCATGCACTCCATATCTACACACAATCACACTTTTATAACCTCTCCTGTCTCTTCTCTCACTTTCCATCTTATTCCATTAACCCAGACACAATCTCTCACCATCCTTACTTCACTTCCTTTCCTTCTCTTTGCCCACGCTTTCTCTTCCAAGAACCACCTTACTTTTCTCTCTCTCTCCATGTTCTATCTTCATCTATTCCTTCCCACTATCTCTCAACCTTCCCCTTCATTTCGTTACTTCATATTTATCCTCCTCCTCTTCCAACTCTACTATCCACAATTTTATTGTCCCCTGATCTACTCCTCTAATTCCCGTAACCTTTTTAATTTTTACCTTGGCTCCAATTCCTGTAAGTAATCTTTCTACTTCCTCTTTTCCATCCCTATACCCTACTTCCAAACCTCTAATCACGATGTTCCGCTTTCTTTTTTCCCTCTCGAGCAACTCAACCTGACTCGCTAACTCTTTCATTTTCCTTTCCAAATTATCATCCCTTACTTCTCCATTCTCTCTACTTCCTTCCTTTTCCCCTATCTCTACAATCTCCAATCCACCCTTCTCATTCTTCCTATCTCCCTCACTCCAATCCGATATTTCTTTCTCTAACTTGTTCATTCTCTTCCACATATTTTCTTTTTCCATTTTCCAATTTTCCTCCCACTTTTTTAAATTCCTTTCCATCCCTTCTATCTCCTTTTTTATTACCTCCGTCTGCTTATCTCTTTTTTCTTTTATGTCCCTATCAATCTCTATTCTGTCCCACACCTCTATCCATTCTTTATCGAACCTTTTTACCAACAACTTGACAAACTCAAGTAAGTCGATGCAGTCCTGACACTTCATAATTTCCCCGTCTTTTCCCTTTCTTATTTCGCCTATAATAAAATAATTGAACAATTAACTTAAAAAATAAAGAATTTTAATGATAATCAAAATAATAATAGAAAGTAGGCGATAATGATAATAATAACAACAATTGCATTGAAATTTTAAAACTACTTTGATGAGTGCAAAAAGTAATTGAAAAAATCCGAGAATTATTCAATATTAAAGAATTAATGGAAAATCGATAAAAATAATTGATAATTGAACAGAAGTTTACAAAATGATTAAAATAGTTAAATATTAAAGACAATAATTTAGAAATGAGGAAAATAATTATAATTGAAAGAAAAAATGTTAATCTGTCGAGAATAATCGACAGCAGAACAAAATATCTAAAGAAATTAAAGAATAATTATAAAATTTAAAATAAAATTACAATTTAACGAAAATAATTAACTTTAAAAAAAATAATTAACAATTGAAAAAAAAACCGAAGAATGGTAAGAATAATCGGGATTAGAATTTTTTTAATTTAATGAATAATCATAAAATTGAAGAAGAATAATAAATTGTTAATTAAAAACTGATGAAAATTATGGATAAAATTGTAAAAAATAAGCAAAAATTGAAGAATTGTATTGAAATTTCAATAAAATAATTGATAATTGAAAGAAGATTTACAAAATGACTAAAAAAATTAAATATTAAAGAAAATAATTCAGAAATGAGGAAAATAATTGCCAATCGAAAGAAAAATTTAAAATCTGTCGAGAATAATCGACAATAGAACAAAAAATCTAAAAAAAATTAAAGATTAATTAAATAATAAGAATAATAATAAGAATAATTGAATAATTAAAACTATTGAAAATAATAACATAAGCATTGAAAAACATTGAATTGTTTCTGGTCATTTAAAACTATAAATTTTTGCAAGTACAAATAAGATAAATAATAATTTAATGAGATTTGTAATTCAAATAAACTTAATATTCTAGATTAATATAACTTTTATTTAATGCAAATTAAAATTGCTGCCGACTTCAAGAAATAAACAAATAAGTGAAAGTAAATAAAAAATATTTTAAAAGAGCACGAATTGTCCAATTTTATATTTAGAAAACAAAAAATAATAAAAAAAATAAATAAAAGGAGAAAATACCCTTATGAAAAATAAGTATTGGATTAAGTATTGGATTAAGTATTGGGAGTAAGTATTGGATTAAGTATTGGATTAAGTATTGGAATAAGTATTGAAGTATTGGAATAAGTATTGGTTTAAGTATTGGAAACTCGAATACTATTTTCGCGTAACATATTTTTAAACAAATTTTTTTTCAATTTTCTGTGGAACTGTGATTTTGCGTTCCATGTATTTCTACGTATTAAATTAACAAAAAAAACTACTGCGCAGAGCTGGGAGCCAAAGAAACTTAGTGCGCAACCAGTAAAATTTTTAAGAATGTTTGGCGAAAAAAGTATTGGAGTTTCCAATACTTAAACCAATACTTCAATACTTTATTATTATAATTAAGTATTGGATTAAGTATTGGAATAAGTATTGAAGTATTGGAATAAGTATTGGTTTAAGTATTGGAAACTCGAATACTATTTTCGCGTAACATATTTTTAAACAAATTTTTTTTCAATTTTCTGTGGAACTGTGATTTTGCGTTCCATGTATTTCTACGTATTAAATTAACAAAAAAAACTACTGCGCAGAGCTGGGAGCCAAAGAAACTTAGTGCGCAACCAGTAAAATTTTTAAGAATGTTTGGCGAAAAAAGTATTGGAGTTTCCAATACTTAAACCAATACTTCAATACTTTATTATTATAATTAAGTATTGGATTAAGTATTGGAATAAGTATTGAAGTATTGGAATAAGTATTGGTTTAAGTATTGGAAACTCGAATACTATTTTCGCGTAACATATTTTTAAACAAATTTTTTTTCAATTTTCTGTGGAACTGTGATTTTGCGTTCCATGTATTTCTACGTATTAAATTAACAAAAAAAACTACTGCGCAGAGCTGGGAGCCAAAGAAACTTAGTGCGCAACCAGTAAAATTTTTAAGAATGTTTGGCGAAAAAAGTATTGGAGTTTCCAATACTTAAACCAATACTTCAATACTTAATCCAATACTTAATCCAATACTTAATCCAATACTTAATCCAATACTTGCTCCCAATACTTAATCCAATACTTAATCCAATACTTATTTTTCATGAGGGTAGAGCAGGTAGAAATACATTACAAAAAGTTGAAATATTTTTGTTGAAAGAATAGTTTTTTGAACAAAATGTATTCAAACTTTTATAATTTATAATAACTTTAATCGTTCCAAATTTCTATTGAGGATTATTTCTATTCTTCAAAAATTTTAACAATTCAAGTTTTAATTTTTCCAAATTTAAAATAGTTCCAAACTTAAAACAGTTTTAACGAAATGTTGACTCAAATTTATTTAAACTTTAATTAATTCAAATTTTTATTTGTTAAAGTCTTAAGACTTATATTTAATTTTTTTTAAATTCCTTTAAGTTTTAAATAATAAAAATTTTACTTAATTTCAATTTGAACTGTTATAAACTTTACATATTTTCAAAATCTAATAATGCATATTTAAATTATTTTCAACATTAATTATTATATAAAAACTTAATTATTTATACAAAAAAATGTCATTGTATATTAAAGCTTTAATCAGTCAAAATTTTAAAAATAATAATTTAGACTATAATTTGAATCAATGAAAATTGGGTCTAATGGAATTTGAAATTAAGTGATATATACAAAAACAATTAAAATTGTGAAAAGTTTAAATGATTAGTTATTAATAATCAGAATAATAAAAATGCAAGGATTGATTAAAATTTAGATAAATAATTTAAAACCTAATAACCAATAAAAATTTAGATGAATTCAAACTTTAATAAATTAAAACTTAAATATATAGGTATTGATTCTTAATTACTAATTTAGATTTTTATTAAAAATAATTATTTCAAAATTTTAATGATCTCAATTTCCAATGATCTAAATATCAATTAATTTAATCACAAGAACATTTCAAGTTAATTTATATTAATAGAATTAAATTTTAATTTACTAAAAATTTGAGTGTATGGAAATTTCAGTTCAATATTTTAGAGTAAACTATATTTTAATTAATTTATTTTCTGTCAATGCAGTTAAATTAACTCTTATGAAAGTAGTCCCTAATTTTAATTTAAAGATACATTTTTTCAAACGTAAAAGATTTAAAACAAAAAAATATCTAAGTGACAAACTTCAGGTGCGGACAGACAAGAATGAATGAATGAATGAATGAATCTTGCGGATTATTATTATAGATATCTGCAGCAATAATATTGTACATTGTGTAGGAGAGACCAAGGAGGAAAGTAACAACGCTTATAACTTCTAAACCAATGAGCGACAGACATAGTCCTTAAATAATTTTTAGTCAGTTTTTCCCCCTCTAACTCCCCCAAATTATGTTAGGGGTCTACCGGAAGCTATATATCTGATACTGACATTTTGTGCAAAAATTACGTCAAAAGTAAGTTCACAGTAAAAACAAAATCTGTTTTTAAGCTTATAATTTGTCTTTTTTATAGTTGTAAACGGAAGTAGATCATATTGAATGAAATTCATTGCAGAAAAAAAGTTTAAAAAGAATACTTTTATCCTACTATAAGTAAGATATCATGCGAGCTGAAATTTAGCTCTAAGCTGGTTAAAGAACTGAAATTCAGTTTTGCTATAGACTGTCTTTCAAAGTTAATGTGGTGTGATTACTGAGAAAATAAGTTGACTAAATATAACCAATTTGTGATTAAATTTAGCAGAGAGAGATTGTTGATATAGCACCTGCAAAGCTCTTTGTTTATTATTAACAGATTAAATGCTACTGTTAACCTTGAAGTTTGATTGTGATCGCCGGTATTTTGTGTGTTTTGTTCAGAGTCCCTTAACCTAGAAATTGGCTAGAGGCTTATTTTCTCAGTGATAATAATAAATTATGACTAAAAAGCATATAAGAATTTCGATGTGTATTGCGGGTATAATAATTTTTTCTAATTTAACTTGCATAATTAAAATGAAAATGACATGGAACTTTTTACTTTCGAAATCATATCTAAAAAATTCTGGTCATTTTCACTTAAATATTGCAAATTACAATAGAAAATATTGTTATACGTAATACATATTAAAATTTAGATGACAAATAAATTCTTTAAAAACTGAAGTATAGGTACACTAATCACTTCTTACAAACGAAATAAAACACGAAACGACACACAAATTTCATGAACGGAACAAAACACGAAACGATACACAACTTCATAAACGAAATAAAACACGAAGCGACATAATATGCATCGCGATCACGTCCAACCACGCTATGGCGTTTTCACAATGTATCGCCTGTCATGTGACGCCACAGCTATCATTCTAAGACTTGGCGGACTGAAACTCAGCTCAAGTAAAGACTTTTTAAAAGTCAATGTCGTCTTTTTTTTTCTTAAGACCAGTGAATTAAAAATCAGCCAAATAACGAGCTTATTTATAGTAAGAGAAGCACTAATTCTTGTTTTAAGCTAATTTTCATTATTAAGGAAGTTCTACCGTAAATCGAATAATCAAACAGATTTTGATAAAACTTAGTGTACTGCTAAATAAAGTTTATAAAATTTTGTAGTTAAATTTTTGAGACCTGTAGGTTCTTGGGAAAAAAGGTATGATCGATATATTTTTTCACTGTTTAACCTGTTTAACATTGATTCTTACGAGAATTCATTACTCTGTCACATATATTTTCGTACTATAAATTATTAAATGACCAGATAATGATCAAACTTTATATAGTTAAACACAAATATGTAATGAATCGATATTGTATTTAAAAAAGTACAATAGGTTCCTGTGAGAGTTGCAATAACTTAATTTGTAAAAATATTTCACTTTTTACACGATACAATTCAGACGTTCTGACATTTTAAAATGTTGATTTTGATCATACATGAAAAATAGTAATATTTAAAAAGCAAATAAAGTAAATAAAGTTAATAAATACAATTGTTTAATTATATATTAGTAAAATTAAATTTAAACCTAACCTCAAAATAATTGTCACTGTTTTGACTAGTACCGTCATACGGTAGAACCTTCTTAAATGAAATCGATTTCAGATTTTGTTTTTACTGTGTTTTTGCCTAAATTTTCAAAATATCATATTTTTTTGATTTTATAGATATTTTAAATATGCTTTTCGTTTTTTTGAAGCTTTTTTATTTATCTTTAAGTCGTGCTAGTGCATAATTAAAAAATGCGAAATACTTTTGTGTAATTTAAACTTGTTTTTTGAAATCCAAGGAAAAGAGGGGTGAGGTGGAAAGTAACTCGTTGTTACTTTCCTCCTCATCTAATGCTTTATTTTTATAAACCTCCTCCTTTTTTATAACTATGTGATTTTATATGTTTATTTTATATTTTAAAGATTAAATATTGGACTTTTGATTTGAATTTTTACAAAACGATGCTTTTTTAACGTAATTGCTATTCAACGAATACTAAATAGATCAAAAAAACTTGATTTCAAAAAAGTGCAAAAATATCTGCCAATTATGTACAAAATGTAGTTAATATCACTTTGTCTTTTTATATGTTCATAATAAAAATAATTAAAATTAAAAGCAGTTTTATATTTGAAATGCTGGCCTTAATTTTAAAGTGTTACTTTCCTCCTTCGTGCTGTTACTTTCCACCTCAGGGGTGAGGAGGAAAGTAACAAATAAAGAGCTGATTAAAAAGTCCTGCAGTGAACTATCAAATTATTATTAATGTTTAATTCCAATTTTATTTAATACGTAAAAGTCCACGCTTTCGATTAATATGTTTACAGAACTTATCCGGCAAATAATTTTAATGCTAGCATCAAAAAACTGATTTTTGTTACTTTTCTCCTCGGTCTCCCCTACAAAATTTCAATAATTTCATGATAACAAACTGGACAAGTAAAGTTATTTGTAAAATTTGTTTATAAATTAACAAAATGATTAATTTATAATAATTTTTTGTTATTTTAATAACTAAGTGGTTACAAATATTGTATACAAAAGAGAGATTTAAACAGCTAAATATCAAGTAAAACATCAAAACATCTTTCATCCACTAATTTGTTTATAACAAATACAAGCATTTTTTAAACAATTAACTTATTATTAGAATTTGTTTTTATATCATTACTTTATAAATTTTCGTTATTATTAGTGTTAATTATGCGTTTCATAAAAAATTAAGCTGATTTCAGTAAGAATAATATTTTTTTTTTCATGTTTAACATTTAATAAACAAATGAAAACAAAAATTTTTCAAAAAACAAAATCAAAGGCGTTATGCAGATTTTTGTTACCTTCAAGATAAAAAAAATACATCTAATAAAACGGTTAATATTTCTGAGCTCTATGTTGATTTGTCCACGGGCGTTTTTTTGGCCCACTGTGCGGCGGCGCCTACAAGGCTTGCTTTTGAGTTCTGGTTTTTTCTGTACATTTGAATTTTTATAAAAATAGTTCTGGTTTTTTTTACTCCCGAAAAGCCAATTACTTTATGTCCTAAGTCGAATCATGCATTGAACATAACTAGAATGTTATGATATTCTTCTGAATATGCTTCCGTAAATAAATTATTTAAAAATAGGGGAAGGTGGGGTTGAAAGTGCCCGGGGTCGAAAGTACCGATACGTTTATTTTGAAAATGAAAAGAGATAAAAATAAGTTTGAAGTAAGGAAAGTAAGATTTAATGAATACGACTCGATGTTAATCATTTTAGATTTATCTGCTACGCAAAAAAAATGAGTTGTTACTGTATTTGCGAAAAAAAGCGTTTTGAGTCACGTGAGAAAATATTTTCATGGTTATAAAATTTTGTCTAGATTGTTTGCTCAATAAAATTTTTAATTGTTTATATTACTTAAAAAACAAATGCAGGTATTATAAATGATAAATTATTTATTATTTTTACGTTTAAAATTAATTGTTTTCATTAAACATCACATAGAAAAAGCGATCGGCACTTTTCGCCCCGGAGTGGGGTCAAAAGTGCCGCACTGACTTTTTTTAAAAAACCAAGCATTAGAAAAAGACTTTTGAAAATCGATTCAAACTCAAATTAAATTCAAAAACTACATTAAATTTGACATTAAATAGTAAATAACCCCAAAAGAAAAAATTCCATTTTACCAGTATTTTTTAGAGATTTCTCAAAATCGGCACTTTCAACCCCGCTCTCCCCTATTCATGTGATGAAACAATGAAAGATGCTTTATTATTTCATTCTTAAAAAAAAACGGAAATTATTTATTGAAAGAATTATGATAAATTTTTATCATCAAAAACTTCTTTTTATATTTATAACTGATCTCCCTTGAAATAAAAAAAATTCATTTTATATGAGCACATTAGCAGTAAGTACCCAAGTCTACTTGTTAAGGTCGTTTCATCCATCTAAACGAAGTATATATATGGATAAAGGGTAGCCACTCGCAGAAACATGTAGAGCGGAGGAGTAACTAAATCAGTGTCATCAGCGAGTTTAATTACAGAGAGCATAATGTTGCTTGGAGGGAGATGGAGGCCCGCTGGGCGTTTCCTTCGGGTGGTCCAGCTTTCTGTCTTCTATATTATGTTACTTTCTTGTGTGTTACTGAGATCTGCTCATTACAACAAATTGATCATGCAAAATATATCCACGATTTAATTGAAAATATTTCAAAAATCACAAAAGTATTTTTTTAGAACATTAGAACATGTACCAAGTACATTATACCTTATAAGTTTGTATAGTTGACGAAACTGGTTTGATGTTTATCAATACATCACAAGTCAATGAGTAACAACAAAAAGTGGACTCTTCAGTTCTAAGAGTGGAAATTACAAGTGGAGAAAGGGGGCAAGGAAAAACATTGACAAAAACATGGAGTCTGATGGAACAATTTGTCAGTTTGTGTAACATACTTGATGAACTTGTCAAATCAAGATTTCTAACTGAAGCCTTTTTTCTTCTCTCTACACTGAAAGACTTTCGTCTGTAAAATATAAAATAAATATAGAAACTATCCCAAAAAAAGATAGAAATCTGGATATGGCTGCTGTTTATTAAAAACACTATTTTCTGTATTAAAAAACTGAAACTCAATCTTTATACAAATATATAATAATGCCTTTTCTACAGAAAAAATGATAATATAAGCGACTACACAGACGATCCTAAAATATGGGCGCAAATGAAACCCTAAAAGCGACTATTCAAGTGGTCACGAATTTGGAACAGCATTTGTGCCCATAATATATTTTGAAGTCGAATTTGCGACCATATTCAGGATTTTTTCTATGGACGTCTATTTTTAAGTTCATATTTAAAAAAATATAAAGATAAATACTCTTCTTTCACACTTTATTATTTGCAAATGGTTACCATAATTAATTTTGGAAATTTGATTTATTATATTTTTTACAATAAAGAATAATAATTACTCGGAAAAACTAGTTTAGGTAACTTTGACTATACAGTACTCTCTCACTAAGTGACCGAAAATGGGGCTGTAGGGGAATAAAATGGTTACTTATCGAGAGCCCCCACTCTCTATTGCATTATATGTAGATTTCATGTAAAACAATTGAATGTAAATAAACTCGAAAACGAAATGGTTCGCGGCAAATTTAAAATGACTGAAGAGAATATTTAAAAAAATGTTTAGATATCTTTGTTTACTGAAAATTAAGAATAAGGAAAAATAAAATTAAGGAGAGTCACTTGTCAACTTTTAACCCTATTGTAGTATTAATAATGTTTTTTAATATATATATAGTTTAGAGATCTAAAATTACCGTATCATAAAAAAAATAGGAATATAATTTTGATTATCTTAGCATCTGTATTCTTAAAAAAATTGTAATGTTTGAAATTTAAACTTCTTCCACAATTTTTATAGGCTTGTTTTAGAATTTGAAAAACATTACTTTTTGGATTTTAAAAACTTTTGATTTTTTACAAAAATAAGAATTCTAAAATCCATCAGAAAAAATGTTTTTTTTAATTTTACAACTTTGTTCAACTTAGTTTTACAACTTAGTTTCATTTTAAAACCCAAATTAATGCCGGAAAAAGAATTATCATCACTGGAACTCATAAATTTCGATGAGTTAAAATTTCATTATTAACTCGCCTAAAATATTAAAAATGTCACTACATATAAAATTACGAATTTAGTTAAAAATTGATCAACGATAAACTTTATTTTTTCTTTTAGGATTCAAATTTTATATTGGCTACAATTATTAATTCTTTGCAAACAATCTTTATCGAGTTAACTCTTAGGTTTGTTTACATCTATTTTTGGTTATTTAATTATCTGTCATTTTTCTAACACTTGAAGTTGCTAATTTGAAATTGACTTTCATTTTACCGCGTTTGCTATGGTGGGGAGCAAATAATGTGTGTGTAAAAATATATGTGAAGGGGAACGGCTACTTACTGAGCGGGCACTTAGTGAGAGAGTACTGTATTAGACCTTCAAAACCTTAATATTTATTTATTGATTTTTAAATAACAATTCTTTAAATTTCCGAAGAACATTTTTTTTGTCGCAATTTCATGTCACTTTGCTTCCTCATAGAGGAAGCTTTGTGATCCTTAAGATTTTCGCTTATCAAATAATAGTCTAAATACTCTAAATCGACTCATTTACATCTGAAGGCAGGATATCTCGAGAAAGCTTTGGCGGATTTAAATAAAATTTGGATGACTTGTTAAGCTCATAAATATCTAAATTTAAACACAGGGATTTTTCAAAGTACCTAATCAAATTTTTTTGAGCACCTTTTTTCATTGAAAAAAATTGTTTTTTGTTCTGAAATATAAAATTATTCTCCTCATTTCTCAATTATTTTCTTTAATATTTAATTATTTTCGTCATTTTGTAATTTTTCTTTCAATTATCAATTATTTTCTTCATATTTCAGTTTAATTCTTTAATTTTCAAATAATTTCCTCCATTTTTAGAAAATAATTTTTCTTCAATTCTCAATTATTTTTCTTCTATTTTCGATTATTTTATTCAGTGTTCAATAATTCTCGTCTTTTTTCAATTATCAATTATTTTCTTGAAATTTCAATACAATTTTTTAATTATCTTCTTCATTTTTCCTATGATTTCATCAATTTTCATTTATTTTCTAAAATTTTTTTCATAATTTTCTCCAGTTTTTAATTGACAACCTAATATTCTCCTTCAATTTTATAATTATTCTTTAATTTTTTCAATTTTTTTTATCTATTAATCTAGTCATTTTCCGAATTTTGTTTCAATTGTCTATTATTTTCGTCATTTTTCAGATATTTTCTTCAATTTTTTATTTAAAACGTAGCACCCGTGTATATTTTATCAATTTTTTTGACACTGTAAATGTAAATCAAAAAATTTTTAATCTTCCTTGAAAACAAATATTCAGAGTTCAAAACACGACTTCTGATATTTTTCTAATCACATTTATTAAAAAGATATATAACTAAAAAATGAAGACGTTTAAAATTTGATTTTTTTACTGATTTTGGTACTCAAAATCAGTTATTTATTATCTCTCATATAAATATAATACTTTTCTTTTTTTTTCCTAAATCCGCGTCTGATTTGACTAATTCAGATTTACACTGAAAAAACAGTTGGGTTAAAATAACCGGAATTTCAGTTAAGCCAGAATTAACCAAAATTCTGGTTAATTTTCTAGTATTCTGTTTAGCTTTACCAGAATTTCCGGTTACAATAACCGGAAAATCATGTTAAATAGGGCCTTAATCGGAATTCTGGTTATTTTAACCGGACTGTTTTTTCAGTGTATAGGGGAGACCGTGGAGGAAAGTAACAAAAATCAGTTTTTTGATGCAACACTGAGAAAAATGGATGTTTAGAATTAGATGTTTAAAACAAGATAGTAACGATTAACCTCTAAATATTAAAGGTTAATATCTAAGATATTAAATTTTAACATCTAGATATTAAAGTTTAATATGTAGATGTTAACCCTGAACATCTAAATAGCTGTTCCTATGTTAAGTGATAAATATGTTAATCGTTAACATCCAGATGTTAAGGGTAAACATCCATTTTTCTCAGTGTAGCATTAAAACTATTTGTTGGATAAGTTCTGTAAACATATTAATCGAAAGCTTGGACTTTCACCTATTAAATAAAATTGGAATTAAACATTAATAATAATTTGATAGTTCACTGCAGGACTTTTTAATCAGCTCTTTATTTGTTACTTTTCTCCTCACCCCTGAGGTGAAAAGTAACAGCACGAAGGAGGAAAGTAACACTTTAAAATTAAGGCTAGCATTTCAAATCTAAAACTGCTATTAATTTAAATTATTTTTATTATGAACATATAAAAGGACAAAGTGATATTAACCACATTTTGTACATAATTGGCAGATATTTTTGCACTTTTTTGAAATCAAGTTTTTTTGATCTATTTATAGTATTCGTTGAATAGCAATTACGTTAAAAAAGCATCGTTTCGTAAAAATTCAAATCAAAAGTCCAATATTTAATCTTTAAAATATAAAATAAACATATAAAATCACATAGTTATAAAAAAGGAGGAGGTTTATAAAAATAAAGCATTAGATGAGGAGGAAAGTAACAACGAGTTACTTTCCACCTCACCCCTCTTTTCCTTGGATTTCAAAAAACAAGTTTAAATTACACAAAAGTATTTCGCATTTTTTAATTATGCACTAGCACGGCTTAAAGATAAATAAAAAAGCTTCAAAAAAACGAAAAGCATATGTATTTACAATATCTACAAAATCAAAAAAATATGATATTTTGAAAATTTAGGCAAAAACTTACTTTTGTCGTAATTTTTGCACAAAATGTCAGTATCAGATAAATAGCTTCCGGTAGACCCCTAACATAATTTGGGGGAGGTAGAGGGGGCAAAACTGACTCAAAATTATTTAAGGACTATGTCTGTCTGCTCATTGGTTTAGAAGTTATAAGCGTTGTTACTTTCCACCTCTGTTATTTTCCACCTCGGTCTCCCCTACACTGCAAAAACTGCTGTCTTCTAAGTGTCTTATTTTAAGACATTTTTGTATCTAAGACGCAAAAAATGTCTCATTTTAAGACATTAATTGCGTCTTAGACACCAAAATGTCTTAAAATAAGACACTTAGAAGACAGCAGTTTTTGCAGTGTAGAGATAATGGAAGTAACTTTTTCTAATATATGAATCTGAAAGTGTAATTTTAAAGGTCAATCCTAAAGAATCACTTACTGGAAGAGCGTTCTGAATTAGATGAAAAGTGTAAGTCACGAACGATGGAAAAAAGGAGCATATTAATACAATATTCACCAGTAGCGAAGCTGAAAATGAGTCTGCAGGGTATACCGCACCGTCAAGTCGACAGCTGACACGCGAGGTCAAAGTATCAGGACGAAATAGGACGACAGAGGTTGGGGTGGAAAAGAACCATCAACCCATTTAATTAATTAAAAGTGCATTAGCTGGGGGTCCGCAGTTTACGGGAGTTTGAGATATTAGACACGTAACATCCCTTTAACCGGAACGACAACACTATATGTATAGAGTTACAGCGCAATTATACCTTTTCAGCACGAAGCAACTCATAAAGCTCGACCTTTTCACAGCTTTCAAGTTACACGCAAGCAGTCATTTTGCACGTAATAATATAATTCCTTGAACGTTGCAAATGATTAGGAGAAGACACTTTTATAGGTTTTATATTTATTCATCTTTTTTTATAAAAACTAAACAGATAATGTAATATGTTATAAATGGTTATATTTTCAAAAATTTACAAAGTTATTAGGGGAGATCTGGGCTGTTTTTTGCAGAGGCTGGTTCACGCACTAAAAGTTTACTTAAAATGCTAAATTTTTAAATTCTCAATACAGTAAAACCCATATATATTGGATTTGAAGGGACCGGGACAAAATATCCGATACATCTGGGAAAACACTATAACAAAAAATTTTTCATTGCATTACTTAAAATTGTATTACTTAAATTTAAACAAATTAGTTGAAAAATTATAGGAATAACTGTTGGAAATAATTGCAAATTGAACAACTAGATTGAAAATCAAAAAAAATAATTGAAATTGAAGAAAATAATAAAGCATTGAGAAAATAAATTGAAAATTTAAGAATTAAATTAAAATTTGAAAAAATAATTGATAATTGGAAAAAAAATTACAAAATAACAAAAACAATTGACAATTGAAAACAAAATTCGAAAATGACTACCGTCAAGTAGGGCTATTTTGTGCACGCCAGGTTTTTGATGAATAAAACCTTTATATTGAGTTCTTTAAGTTTCCTACTTGGTACAAATATTTTCTGATATCTAGACTACAGGAAGTACTAAATGAAATTACTTAATTCTTTATCAGAAATCAGAAAAAAAAATCCTAAAGTCGTGTAAATAAAGCTGAAATTTCTCAAAGTTCTCAAAATTCATTTTAGATCTCCGGAAGTTTAAAAGTGTTTCTAAAGGTATTAATAATACTTGTTAAAAATTTAGTTGTGATGATGTATACGTGATGCGCTAACTTTTTATTGCATATTATAAAAAAAAAGTGTAAAAAACTGAAAAACTAGGATTTGGTGGGTTATTTTGTGCATTCTTTAAAATCAAGTTTTTTTTAATAATTTGTTTTGTAGTAAGTAAAAAATACTTTAGAATTTAGTTTTGAAACAGTTTTGTCTTTTTTTTTGGTACAAAAGCAGACGAGCAATAAGCATAAAATTTCCATTTTACACATGGTGCCATAAAAACCTCAAAAAAGTAACATTAATAAATAATTACATGCTTTGCAAGTTAATTTTGAAACTTTTTCTCTTAAAATAGCTCAAGAAGTGTAATAGAAGTTTCATTCAGTAAAATTTTCTTAAAAAAATAACTTTTTTGTAATTCTAAATTTTTGTGAAATTTTAGTGTTTTACTTTAAAATTAGTTAAACAATTCCTACAAAAAAAATATTTCTGGCTTTGTTTTTCTTTATTATACTCTAGAATATCTGGAAATAATACTTCATACAGCAAAAGCCTTCAAAAAAAATGTTTACACTACTTTATAAATAAGTAAACTTTGATGCACAAACCCGTGAGGAAAAAATTTCTGCAAGTCTAATTTGTGGTCTGGCCCAAGCTAGCATTCGCCTAGATCCGCTCGCCTGGAAGGTCTGGTCAGGAACAGACCTGGACCAAACCAGACTTACAGAACAACCGGTCTGAGTTCTTAAAATAGTAAGTCTGGTCAGCGCCAGATCTGGGCCAGGTCAGAGCAACTAGTCCAGAATCTCTAGATTGCTTGGTCTGGAAGTCTGGTCTGGCCCAAATCTGGCGCTGACCAGACTTACTATTTTAAAAACTCAGATCAGTTGGTATGGAAGTCTGGTCAGATCCAGGTCTGGCCCTAACCAGACCTGCTAGTTTAGAACCTCTAGATCGGTTGTTGTGGAAGCCTGGTCTGGTCCAGGTCTGGTTCAGACTAGACCGTAGTGTGCCTTTAAGAGACTATTATAACAATTTTGTCTTCAGAAGTACTGATGGCAGAGTGGTTAGCCTCGAGGACTTTCAGCTGGCACATCAAGGGTTCGAATCTTCGGAAGTTCCAAATTTTTCATGTTATTTCTTTATGTGAATTGATTCATAAAATGAATAGATTGCATCTTTCAGTGTCTCCAGGGTGAAATAGAGAAAAATTAAAAATGAAACTTGAATTTTTTTCAATTAGCCAAGATAATTTTCAGCTGACCAGCCGCAGTCTAGACACGCTGGCTAGTGGAAAAGCGTTTCACTTCTGGCCAGCCGCTGACTAGAGTTCCTGACTAGCCGCTAGTTTGGAGAGGTGGAATGCTGAATTGGGTCTGGCCAGCGCCAAGAAAAATTTCCTCACGGGAAATAGCCCCATCATGGGGTCTATTTTGTGCACAACTTTGAGTTTCTGTAACTTAGACAAATAGTATATTAAGCAACAAGGGGTTAAAGGCAGCCATTTGTTTACGCTGATGTTTGTGTACGAGTGATAGTCGAGGGCGAAGCCCGAGACGTAAACGACAACTGAAAAAAAAAGAAAAAAAACAAGTAATTTTAAATTTAAAGAAAATAATTGCAAATAGAAAAATAATTTAGAAAATTATAAGAATAATTGTTGGAACAACTTGCACATTTTAACAACTGAATTGTAAATCGAAAAAAATAATTAAAATTGAAAAAAATAATTGAAAATTGAAGAAAGAAATTAAAAATTAAAAAGTGAAATTGATATTTAAAGAATATACTTAATAATTGAATCAAAGTAATTGAAAGGGAGAGAATTAATGGATATAGAAGAAAACAATTGAAAACTGAAAAATAAAAAAAAATGAAGAATGGAGAAAATAATGGAAACATTAAAGAAAATAATTGAACAATTGTATTTACAAGTAAAGAAACTTAATGATAATAAAAAAAAATAACAGAAAAAAGGCGATAATATTTTAATATTAATGAAAATAATTGAAAATTGAAAAGTGGAGTTTAAATATGAAGGAAATAACTGTGAATTGAATAATTGAATTTAAATTTTAAAACAATTTCTATGCATGAAAAAAATAATTCTAAAAATCTCAGAATTATTGAAATTTGAAGAATTACTTGAAAATCGGTTAAAATAATTTAAAATTAAAGTAAGTAAACATTTGAGAATTGAAGAAAATAATTAAAAAATGAAGAAAAAATTTGAAATTAAAGAATTCAATGAAAATTTCAAGAAAATAATTGATAATTAAAAGAAAAACTACAATACGACGAAAGTAATTAAATATTGAAGAACATAATTAACTATTAAAAAAATAATTAATAATTGGAAACAAAATTCTAAAAATGGTAAGAATAATCGGCATTCAAACAAAACAAATTTTTAAATTAATTTATATTCATAAAATTATTATTATTATTATTATAGATTTGTGATATATATAAAAAAAATTGATTTTCGATAAAATTTCTCAAATTCCCGGTTTAGTAACAAATTTCACTGTCATCACTGCGTAAACAGAAACATCTTAAAATTCATTGTAGTCACTTTTAAGACGTTTAAAGTATCTTATATTTCAGCCTTCATGTTAGAAAACTAATACATTTTAAGATACTTTTGCTCACTTTTCGGAAACATCTTAAAAGTGACAACAAATGTATCTTAAATTAAGTTACCTACTTTTTGCAGTGAATTTTTTAATTCCCGGTTTCCCGGTCAAGTGGCCATCTTAAGATTGTTTTCAAACATTTTAATGTTTGTTTTTTATAAAGTCATTTGATATTTATTCTGAAAAGTTATTTTAGTTTATAAATGATATTTTATTTATATAAAAAGTTACTTATAAATTATAAAATTCTAATCTAATCTTCAAATCTTATCAATAAACTCAATAATATACATACTTGCACTTTCTTATTTATTTTTTACTTGTTTAAATAATTTATTCATATTTATTGAATGAATTGTTAAAAATTGATTATAAAGTTTATTTGAAATTTATAAAAAAATTTCAAGATCCGATATATGTAGGATTCATTGTATTCTCATAAATTCTCCATAAATGTTCGGTATAGGAGTAAATGTTGAGCATATTCTCAAGAGCATTTGCTCAACATAAATTCTCGAGAATTTATCCTGGGGTAATGGTGCTAAGTTGTACTCTTTTATAAATTATATTTTTATTTTACCAAGATGTTACTAAAATACAGAATGATCTTCTTGAAAAACATTCGGAATATTTCAAAAGAATGAATAATTAAAATTCCCGAAATATTTTTGTATCCTCATTCTAGAATATTATTTTATTAGGCATTTTTTCCGTGCATAATAGCAGTATATCAAGCGATATCGTATTAAATAGTGTGTGAATCACAAAGAAGCAAAAACATTTACTTTGGTTAGAGCCAGGCCCGTAGCCAGAAATTTTTTTCGGGGAGGGGCCTAAAATTCCATACCCGTTTGCAAAAATTTTTTTTTTTTCAACGAGTAAAAAAAATTTTGGGGGGGCCCCTAGGCCCCTCCTAGCTACGTGTCTGGTTAGAGCGCTTTGAATGTGGATGCTGACTGGTTGTTTAATCGGGGAATAATCGCATTTCCCCTAAAACAGTGATAAAATCGAAGCACCAGGTGGTGATGCGTATTGTGGCAGCTTGACTTTTGACCACAGCTGATTCATTAACTAATTTCACTCTTTTGAGATTTAGAAACTTCGTAATCACGCTAATGCATTTTGACCCGACAAGCAGCTTACTCTTCCTAAATAGTTGATGCCACCGGTATATAGAATTGTTAACTTTTTTACTTTCTTTCCTTATACAGTGAGTCATTCGTATAATGACGCGTCGCCGCGTATAATCGTTCATTCCATATGTTATTAGTAGCATAATAATTCAGTTACATATTATTTAGGGGTGTCTCTCATTCGTTGGGTCAAAACAATTGATTTTTTGCTTTTTCATAAAGTAAGCTTTGTTAGCTTTGTAATCGAAACGATTTTTCAAAAAAAGGTTTAATCGACTAACTTTTATCTAAAATACAAAAATTTGCATTTTTAAGCAATTTTTCGAAAATTAATATCTTTTATTTTTTACGAATAATGTTTAATCTAAGCCGCCCAGAGATTTCCCTTGTGAAAAACTCATTTTGCAATCAACTTTATCATTTTTATAAACAAATTATGTAAACAATGACATATTACAATTATTTTTATAAAAATATTAATTTCCGTTTTATGAATTACTATTATATCAGACGAATAAGCTTTATTCTAGAAAAAACAATAAATAGCATTAACAATGTAACCTCACGAACAAATTTGGGTAAAATGAAATAGTGTTTTTACACTTGTTTAAATAAAACTCACTAGAATTTTTTCTAAGGAGATATTCTTTTACAATTAAGTTGACTATTTTTATAGATTCGTTTCATTTGTGACCAAAAATGTACAAACAGGGCAATTATTTATAAAAATTGTTTAAACATTAAAAAAAAGTATAGCAAAAGTTTGGTTTAACAAAAAGAAAGTTTAAACGCTATAATCCAAAGCGAATTTGTAAAAAAAATATTTCAGGCTCAACTTCCCGTAAAGTGTAATTGTTTATATAATTTGTTTATAAAAACATATAAAATTCATTACAAAATGATTGTTTCGCAAGGAAAATCTCTGGGCGGCTGAGATAAAACATTATTAGTAAAAATTATCGCAAAAGTTCGGTTTAACAAGAAGAAAGTTTAATCGAAATAATCCAAAGTAGTTTAAAAAAAACAAAATTTTTTTAGACATAAGTTCCCATAAAGTGTAATTGTTTATATAAATTGTTTATAACAATTTTTAAGCGCAAAACATTTTTTTTACTACTGACACATCTCCAAACATTAAATGCATACATTATTAAGTATGCAAAACAATTTTTGTGCAAAAGAAATCAATAATTGTAAAAAACCATTTTTTTATACTTTTTGCATTAACATAAAAAATTTATAAAACAATAATTAAAAAATTGACTCTCACAGATCTCTTTAGAATTTAGTTCTGCGTTAGAGGAAAGAAATTTTTTTTAATTTGGTTCAAAATTGCGGTCTGAATGTCAATTTGAACCAAATTTTGTCACTTTATCCCACTGTGCGCTCTTCGTTTGTAAATTACTGAAAATATACCGTAAATCCAGTAAATCATTTTTTTCAGCTTTTTTATCTAAAATTTGTATTTGAAATAAAGTCTTGACAATTAGAAGTTCCAGAATAGTCAAATATAATATTTTTGGTAAAACTGAGTTTGATATTGTCAAGCACCTCTGACGAAAAGAAAGTTATTTCTTAACGTGAGAATAAAAATATGCTATAAAAACGATAGACACTTCATGCTACAATGTTAAACCATGCATAATAATGGACACTTAATTTTAATTTAGTGCTTTTTTAAATTAACGGAGTTTTAAATCTTTGTCAAATAAAAAGGAACATAAATTAATAAATTCAACAGTTAGTTTAAAATATGAAAATATCTTATTCTTAAATTTTTTTCTATAAATTATTTTAAATTTTGTTTATATATTATGTATACTTCATTTATTACCAAATCTGCAACTTTAAACGCAGATAATTAACAATAGAACTTTTTAAATCACCAGGATTCATTTTATTTTTTTATACGTGTTTCTTATACCAATAACCTGACTTTCATCCTATATTCACGATTTTAGGTTATGTGACTAAATATGATACATATCTTTTCGAGTTTTTAAAACAATCGTTAAATATTTTTAAACATTTTTTAAACAGTATATTCTTACATTCATTACAAATCTTATTATTAAGCCAGATTTCATTACATATTTCTCTAAATGTTACAATAAACAATTTTCCTTTTTTACCGTAAAATCTGTAAATTTACTTGTAAACATGGTAAATTTACAGTCACTAGCCATCACTATTCTTTTTAGACTTTATAAAATTATTGAATCTTATTTTATTCCAATCCCCTATTTATTTAAAATTTAGCTATTTAAATATCACAAATATTTTTCTTATTCTTATCAACAAAAGCTGTAATATAAGCTTTATTTCTATATTTCTTTAGACTCTTATAGGGATTCCACAAACTTGACCGTTTATATCTAGTTCTAACCGCTTATCATTATAATTATATAGCGTATACGAATGCCTTTTTTGTGTTGAAGATCATCGAATCAAGATCAAATTTCTCCATATTACTAACGTCAAACTTATTTTTCAAAAATTTTAACAGTTTTGACCTGATCTGCGTTGGTAACTTTTGATTTGGGAAAGTGGGTAAAATTAATACAACCGCCCCTGGTTATTATTTTATATTAAACTGATGTTTGTTGTTAAAAATTGGCTTAGTACCTTAGAATTCGAGGTATTATCTATCTTCTGTTTTTTCTATGACTGTATATTTGATACTCGAATAATTTTTAATCAACTTATTTTTTCCGTATATAGTAAAGACAACAATATAAGTATGTATATATAATTATATATACATATATGTTTACCATGTCACAGGGGTAAACTATGTTTCCCTTTCTCAAAATATATTGTTTTATTCTATCAATTAAACTCCATTCATTAAAGCATATACCTATAGATTGTGACATGGTAAACGTTTGTTTGTAAAAAAAGTCACTGGGTTAACCACAGCACGTGTTGCGCTATAAGATGTGAGGGCGAGGGTGAGAGTTAGGGCCAGAATCCAGAACTTGTCCAGTGCAGGACAAGTCCGACGACCCATCAGTAAGTGCGGTCGTGAGGCACGTGCGTATTAGATAACACGAGCGCTATGCCGCGCCATCGGTTGCCCCCTCGCCTCGCCACACCAATCTGCTGTGTTAAACAGGGCCATGCGTTTAATGCTTTCAAATGCGTTGCATGCTCATATTCATTAAATCATTTTATCATCGGAGACGTTCGTGTTTCAAAAGTATTGTCTCATAAGCCTAATTTCACACGAAAAAAAATAGTTTGTGTTATTCAAAAACCGATTTACCTTATGCACAGACTTTTTTATAAAGTAACCTCTAATTTTGAAACAAAACTGAGTTACTTTCATTTTTCATCAGAAAAACATCAAATTGCTAAATTTAACTTATTAATTTTCTTTGACAAAATGCAAAACGGTACAATATTTATACAAAAATTACTTTGTTGTTAACGTCATATGAGCCCGTGCGGCTTCATTTGATTAAAATTTTACAAGTCGTTCTGAAATAAAATTTAATTAATATTTTCTAATGAAATTTATAGCAGTTTAACTATATATATATATATAGTTTAATATATAGTTTAAAGAATAGTTTAAACTATATTCTTCGAATGACATACTATTAATGTAGATCAATTTTTTTTATTGAAAAACAGTTATTACCGTCAACCGGGGTAATTATACCAAAAAAACGCTCTTTTTTTACTAAATACTAAATTAAAAATCAGAATTACAAAAAAAAATGTTTTTAACTATTGGGTGTTGTTCTGAACATCCTTCTAAAGAATTCCTGTAAGTTAGGAGTAAAAAAATATTTTTTGTTGAAATAATAGAGGCTTCAAATTGTGGGTATAATTTCCCCGGGGTTGGGGCAATTATACTGAAGGGATTATTTTCATTTTCGTAATTTTGATAATTTTATTTCGTTTGAAAATTTGAATTCTAAATGATGGGTCTATGATGATTCGCGTTGTCCAGATTGTCGAAACGTCGTGCGATTTCGGCAGAAACGAAGGGAAATGTAATGGGTTGTGGGGATCGCTCGGGAGATACCTAATTTGGGGGAAAACGGCCCTTGTTAATAAAAATGATTTCCAACGATTCTCGGCCTCATTTCCTACGCTGAATTAATAAAGTAAATACTTGATTTCGTGCCATATCTCTGGGTCCAACGCCGATGACGTAGAGTGTGGCGATTTAAACCGATACATGGCCGAAGTAAAGTGAACGAGGAGTTCAATATTAACGAGGTCGAGGGTCGTCGGAGGATTTTTGGGGATCATTTTGAAATCAAATCCAGGCCTGGATATTTCGAAAATTGTCTGAACCAGTCTTAAATCTAAAAAAAACCGTTGTAGAAACGATTTTACACGATCCTGAGGACCACGTTGTCGTCCGTCTCTTCCGTGCGATCTCTTCACCTCATGCCTGTTTCGTCAGCAAGGAAACGATAAGTTTTTATATATATATCTGTTCTGTCTAATTTATTTATCTCGAACTGACCGTTTTTATAAACGTAGAATATGACAGTTTTGTCACTTTAATCGTGGTGCTTCTATAATGATTATGCTCGTCTTCGACGAAAATTTAAATGATCGATTGCTAATATTGGAGCAAAATTTATTGAATGACTGTGTAGTGTTAGAATGTTTGATAGTGATATTTTTATTTGTACGGGTCGATACATATTTGTAATTTTTCTTATAATTTAAAATTCTATCCGTGGGGGCTCGAGCCAGCGTACGAAATTTTATCGAATGTTTGTTAAACTCGATTAGTTCTTTTGATTTTATGACCCATTAAAACTAGGAAAATAAATATTTATTGACGACATTAAATTGGTTTTTTAATTTAGTTCAGAGCATTTAATCTATATATATATATGTATGTTAATTGACTTTTGTTTATTTTTTGCAAAACTGTTATTCGATTGATTTTACACGTAAAAAAAACTGGAGTTCAGCTTACTTCAACTGGAGTAATGGGAATCACAAAAAATAGTAATATATAGGATAGCTACAGCCTGGAGTAAAGGTTAACACAATTTCGATTAATTTCGATTGTCAGCTGAGTAGAGCATTACCGCGCATGCTCACGCAACTCATGTATCTCATAACTGTAGCTACATTCACTACAGTTGAGGCTGCTGTCACCACAGCCTGGAGTATTTTGACTACTAGTTTCCTGGAGTAGATGCAATTACAGCATTTTTTTACGTGTACGTCTTTTGATGATTAATCTATTTTTTTTTATTATCTCTCATTCACGTTAAATTATTTTTACGTATGTCAAATTGCTTTCTTTATGATTTTTAATTTTAAAGTTCGTCTTTATTAAAAATAAAGTTTGTTACAATACCCATCAAAGTTTGTTTATTTATAAAATAGCCTGAAAAGAAGTTTTGATCGTTTTAATTATATGAAATCTTTTTTGTAGATGATCTAGAGTCTAATAAAAAAAGAAAGAACTAAAAAAAATCTTTTTCGTAGAAATTATTCAAGTAATTCGTGATTAAAACACTGAAATTTTAGTGAAACCTATATTTACTCAAAAATTAAGGTTAAAATTTTTTAGGTTAAGTAAATAACTTAATATAATTACTAATAATGTTTCTTAGTTTGAACTTTACACATTCTAAGTGTGGTTCATCAATTTTCAATTATTTCTTCGGTTTTTTAATTATTCTCTTTAATTAAAATTTTTTAAGTAATTTTGTAATTATTTTATTTTTTTAAGCATATATTCTAGGATTTTTTAATTATCTCTTTCAAATTTAATTTAGTGTTTTCAATTTTTAATATTTAAATTATTTTCATCATATTTCAATTTCTTTTCCCAATTTTAAATTATTTTCTGCATATTTCAATTTTTTTTCTACTTTGAATTAATTTTATCATTTTTCAATTATTTTCCTCGATTGTTAAATATTATTCTCTTTTTCTAAGGGGTCGTCCGTAAATTACGTCACAAATTAGGGGGCAGGGGGGGGTCTAGAGAAGTGTGATAATCTTTATAAAATTTTTATGTTTCTCATGTAAAAAGTGTGACTTAGGTGGGGTTCAAAATTCACAAAAATTTGTGTGACGTAATTTATGGACAACCCCTAAAATTATTTTCTAAGATTTTGAAGTATTTTTATAAAATTTCAATTATTTTCGGGCCCGTATCATTTTGACACAAATTTTTTCGGGCAACTTGTTATATTGTACTCCCGAAGATGAATGTTATATTTTACTCCTTCTAAAATCAAAGATTTTTAAGTTTTATTTAATAAATAATTGATTTAATAAATTTAATTAATATTAAAAAACTTAATTAATCCAGTAAGTTCAATTATTAAATAATTAAAACTTAAAAATCTTTGATTTTTGTAGGAGTAAAATATAACATTCATCTTCGGGAGTACAATATAACAAGTTGCACGAAAAAAATTGTGTCAAAATGATACGGACCCTTATTTTCTTCAATTTTTAATTATTTTCATTTGTTTTCATAATTTCAAAAATATTTTATTAATTATCGTAAATTTCAATTATTTCTAGCTTTCTTCAATCCTTTTTTCCAATTTTAGTTATTCTCATTTTTTTGGGCCTGTATCATTTTGACACAAAATTTTTCGTAGTTCATATGCTATATTGTTCAACCTATAAAAATGTTATATTGTACTCCTACTAAAATCAAAGATTTTTAAGTTTTATTTAATAATTACACTAGTTTACAGCCAAAATGTACATTTAATGACACTATTTTTTTAAGTACTATGGTTCTCTAAACTTAAAAATGAAATTAAGAAATTTTTCTATGAATAGGTTTCCGAAATATGAATTTTTTTACATTTTTTTCGGAGGTGACTTCACGTTTTAGGCCCAATCTCGAGTTACAGAAGTCCGATTGAGTTTTTCTAAGTGTCAAATTAAAGGTAATCAAATTCCAAACAATTACTTTTCACACTATTTTTTAATCGGTTAAATATTTTAAGTGATATAGTCAAAAAAAAAATAGAAAATTTAAGTTTTTGGCCCAAAATCTGAAAAACAAATTCATTCTACCGCCATGCAAAAATAGAAAACGTCAAATTATGTCCAGTTTTAATTTTTTTACATATATGGCTCACTTTTAGGAAGAAAAAAATGTATGGATAAAAAAAATTTATGTGTAATTATTGAAGTTATAAGCCAGGGTACTGAAATTCTCGTTTTACTCCATTTCGGTATTTTACCTCCTTTTATAGTGATTATGTTGATTAATTTAATTAATACAATATCTAATTAGAAAATGTACTTTTTTCACAAATTTCAAATAATTTTCAGTGCTTTACTAATTCAAATTCGACTGAAAAATTTTTTGGAGTTTTTGAAAAAAATTTCTGAAGAGGCATAAATTGATTAAAATCTGCTTTTTTGACAAGTTGAATCAGATGCGCAGAGGTTCAATTTTGGTTGAATTTTGTTCGTTAATAGATGAAAAAGTTCCAAATTAGATACAGAAATATGAAAAATAAATGATATTTGACTGAAAAATTTTTTGGAGTTTTTGACAAAAATTTCTGGAGAGGCATAAATTGATTAAAATTTGCTTCTTTGACAAGTTGCATCAGATGCGCAGTGGTTCAATTTTTGTTGAATTTTTTTCGTTATAGGATAAAAAAGTTTGAAATTAGATATAGAAATGTGAAAAATAAATGATATTTGACTGAAAAATTTTTTGGAGTTTTTGACAAAAATTTCTGGAGAGGCATAAATTGATTAAAATCTGCTTTTTTGACAAGTTGAATCAGATGCGCAGAGGTTCAATTTTGGTTGAATTTTGTTCGTTAATAGATGAAAAAGTTCCAAATTAGATACAGAAATATGAAAAATAAATGATATTTGACTGAAAAATTTTTTGGAGTTTTTGACAAAAATTTCTGGAGAGGCATAAATTGATTAAAATTTGCTTCTTTGACAAGTTGCATCAGATGCGCAGTGGTTCAATTTTTGTTGAATTTTTTTCGTTAATAGATAAAAAAGTTTGAAATTAGATATAGAAATGTGAAAAATGAATGATATTTGACTGAAAAATTATTTGGAGTTTTTGACAAAAATATCTGAAGAGACATAAACTGGTTAAAATTTGCTTCTTTGACAAGTTCAATTTATGCCTCTTCAGAAATTTTTGTCAAAAACTCCAAAAAATTTTGCAGTCAAATATCATTTATTTTTCTTATTTCTGTATCTAATTTGAAACTTTTTCATCTATTAACGAACAAAATTCAACAAAAATTGAACCTCTGCGCATCTGATTCAACTTGTCAAAAAAGCAGATTTTAATCAATTTATGCCTCTTCAGAAATTTTTTTCAAAAACTCCAAAAAATTTTTCAGTCGAATTTGAATTAGTAAAGCACTGAAAATTATTTGAAATTTGTGAAAAAAGTACATTTTCTAATTAGATATTGTATTAATTAAATTAATCAACATAATCACTATAAAAGGAGGTAAAATACCGAAATGGAGTAAAACGAGAATTTCAGTACCCTGGCTTATAACTTCAATAATTACACATAAATTTTTTTTATCCATACATTTTTTTCTTCCTAAAAGTGAGCCATATATGTAAAAAAATTAAAACTGGACATAATTTGACGTTTTCTATTTTTGCATGGCGGTAGAATGAATTTGTTTTTCAGATTTTGGGCCAAAAACTCAAATTTTCTATTCTTTTTTTGACTATATCACTTAAAATATTTAACCGATTAAAAAATAATGTTAAAAGCGATTGTTTGGAATTTGATTACCTTTAATTTGACACTTAGAAAAACTCAATCGGACTTCTGTAACTCGAGATACGGCCTAAAACGTGAAGTCACCTCCAGAAAAAAACGTAAAAAAATTTTAAAAATCCATATTTCGGAAACCTATTCATAGAAAAATTTCTTAATGTCATTTTTAAGTAACGAGAAGCTTAGTACATAAGAAAAAAGTAGAGACATTGAATGTACATAAAATTTCTTTTTTTTTTAAACTAGTGTTATTATTTTAATTATTATTATTTATTTTAATGTATTAAATTATTATTAAAAGACTCAATTAATCCAGTAAGTTCAATTATAGAATAATTAAAACTTAAAAATCTTTAATTTTAGTAGGTAGTTGGAACAGTATAACATGTACTACGAAAAATTTTGTGTCAAAATGATACGGGCCCATTTTTTTCAATTAATTTCCAAGTTCTTTACGTATTTTTCTCAAATTACAATTATTTATATTTTATTTAAAAGAAATTTTGTTTTTTTCAATTATTTCATTCAAATGTCATTTTTTCTTAGAATCAAATTTTAAAATCATTTTTCAATTTTTTTCATTTGTTTTATAATTTACAAAATTTTAAACTATTTATCTGACATTTCAATTATTTCATTCAATTTTAAATTATGGTCTAGTGAAGTAATGAAAAACAGAATTCACAATTTTCACCAATAACCTAAGTTTCTTATTTTAAAAGACAATACTTTCGGTTTTCTTTTGCATCCTCTTGTTACGTTACTTCCCTAGAATAATTCTATAGGTTAGCAGAATATATAGATGGCTTTGATTGGTCAGAAATGGTTGTTTTTCATTACTCGTACGATTTCGACAAAGTTACAAAATTTTTAGTGCAAAAGTTCTAAAATGGTTTTTGCACGCCGAAAAAAAAAATTAATATCTTTGTCCCTAATCGCTGGCCATTTTTTTTCTTAACGCTTTTATTAACAAAGTGTAAAGAATACAACAGTATTTTAAAATTTTAAGTAATGCACGCAGAAAGATGTTTTTTATTAACATTTATTAAATAAATAATTTAAAAAACGATAAAAATTAAAAATTCTTAAGAAGAAAAAATATTTTTAAAAAGTACGTTTCAAGACAAATAAAATGCTTTTTTAACTTCTAAAATCGGTTAAAAAGATCTCGGGGAAAAAATGTTTTCATTTTGCACTATTAAAAATTTCAATCACTAATAACTTCGAAATTTTTTTTTATAATAATAATTTTAGAGCCTAATTTACATAGTTTAAGGATAACAAAAATGATGTCTCATAAGAAACAGAATTTTTATAATTTACTTTAGCCGATCCGCTTGGCGAAGCCTGACCCCTATTTAAATGATAATGCATCATATGTGTCAAAAAATCAACCTTATCAAAAGTAGTAATATAAAAACTTATATAAATTGATCAAATTTTGACGGATTTATTTTAAATTTGGTGAAGAAAGGTTCCTGACGCAGCTGAATAGGAGTCTAAAATCAAATTTTTAAAATTTGAAATGTCGGATCCAATATGGCGTATAATCTTAAAAAAATTGCTTCAATGTCGCTACTCAAAGGTTTTTAGGGTCACGAAATACGAACTTTAAGTCTCTCTCTCTCACTCTCTCTCTCTCTCTCTCTCTCTCTCTCTCTCTCTCTCACTCACTCTTTTTTTGAAGCGTATTTACCTGTAACAAATTTTGTAGGTGTCTTTCATGTAATTTGTAAAAAGAACTATCCACTATATACTGTAAAATGTATAATATATCTGAATATTATAATTAATCACGAGGAAAGTATAACAAACATTTTTTTAAAAATAATTTTACACTCCTAAAATAGTGTGGTGGTCAAATAAATCACAGTTTGTCTAACTATATTTTTCAAAATTTAATCGAAGTACTGTTTTTTAATTACCCCAAATGTTCAAATTTTTAGGGGTAATGAAAAACAGATTATTATTATTATTTAAATTTGCAAAGAACAAAAACCCAAGTCAATTTCTATTACAGCATTATTACCAAATAATAAATTTTTTTTTTATTTTTCCGATGATTCTTTTTTAAATACAAGACCAAATACTGAAGCATTGTTAATTTGCTTGACAACTTTTTAACGATTAGGACTTGTATTCGTATATCCTACTGCCAATCGATAATCGGAAAATTGACAAGTATATTCAGAACTTCTTGTAGATAGTCTGAGGTTGAAATATGTTGATATTGTACTTACTTAAAAGTCTGTAAATTAAGCTTAAATCTCTTTTGTTTTTAATTACCCCTTGTTATTCATTATTCCACTTTACCCTATTTATATTATTTTTTATTACATTTTCTTCAATTATGTTTATCTTTTTTCATTTTTTTCTCTAATATTTAATTATTTTTTTTTTTTTCAATGAATTTCTGAGTGTTTTAAGTATTTTTCTTTAATTTTGTTTAAATTTCCTTTATTTAAAATAATTATATTACCTAATTTTTCTAGATACTTTCTTAAATTTTAATTATATTGTTCAATTTTAAATTATTCATTTCAATTTTCAATCATTTTTTTTCAATTTTCAATTATTGTCTCTAATTTTTCAATTTATTTATAAGATTTTCAAGAATTTTTCTCAAATTTAAATTATTTTCTTTATTTTTAAAAAATTTCTCTGATTTTTTAAATTACTTTCCCCAATTTTTAATTGATTTCATTTGTTTTTTGCATTAATTTTGAAAATTTGTATTCATTTTTTGATGTTTTTTCAATTCGAAAATTTTATAAATTTTGTCCTAAATAAATATTTATTTTATATATTTATTTATATAAATTTATTTTTAAATATTATATTTAAAATATTTATTTATAATTTTTGATAACACAAGGTCTGGAAATTAGGCGCGGACCATCGCGCGTTGTTTAATTTAATCAAACTTTAAATTACTACAATTAGTTAGAATTTTTGATTTTTTTTAAAAAAAAAAGGTCTTTTAGGGTTGACCAAGGGTTAACCCTAAATGTCTGTATCCGACACTGGGGAAATCTAGAATAGGAAAATAAATAAAATTGTAAAGAAGTATACAAATGAACGTATTTTTAATATACCTATAAGGATGTAAACATGTGATGCGGCCTTAGTCGACTATTAGGAGGAGGTTCTCTCACCAAGATCTATTTATCTCAAGGATCAACCATATCTTATTCATATCTCAGAAATAATGTTGAATAATTTCTCCATAAATACGAGACTTGTGGGCGTAAAATAACGATAATGCAAGTAAATAATGGAGTTGGAGTTTTACTACCTTAGGCGATTGAATGGCAAGATAGAATCAATGTGTGTGCGGCGCGATGCGATCAAGCAGCTCGTGAATAATAAAACAAAACATAGCACTATCAGTCTTAAATGGTTACCTATTCATATTAAACAAGTTTAAAAAAAAATACTATTAGAAAAAGGAAAAGTAAAGTTTTTATAAAAACGTAACATCTCGCATTCTATTTTTGTTCGAAAAGACCATACGGATTGTTTAAATAAAATTTTGCATTTTATAGAGCACTAAAGTGAAAGATTCATATTTGTAGCCTTTTTTTCGGCGACTCAAAAATATCCTGTTAATTCATCTGATGATACTCGCTCCTCAGTAAAAAATGAATTTTTTGAGAATGCAGTTTAGAATGTTTAGATGATTGAAATATATTACTGAAATATATTTTAATATTAATTGTAACAGTAGTATTAATTGTACTATTAATTGTAATTAATTGTAAAAAATAGAATCCGTTCAATAAAACATAAGTGAATTTAATGTTTAAATGAAATATTTATGTCATTAACTTTTGCCTGTTAGTATACACCAACCTAAGAAACTTAAATATTTACATTAAAAAGTACTTTTTATTAATTCCAACACAGTTGAATGTCACTAGAATAAGCATTTATCAATTATCAGCATTTAAAAGTTTCATTTTTCAAGACTGGCTGTCCGGAAGTGACTCCGGTTATTGGTCGAAATACGAGCATATATTTGAAATATTTTTTAAACATTTATTTATAATTCATTTTAAAAAATATATTTATGCAATATTTTCATTAAATATATTTTTTAAGCTTATTTGTCTTAAAATAAGACTATTTAAGTACAAAATGTTTATTTGGAAATAATTTATTTTGAAACTATTTCAAATCACGCGCGCAAATTGATAGCATGAGAGCATTTGCGTTTCTAGAGTTTTAAAGATTTTTCCTACTTTATTTAACATTTTCTTAAAAAAAAAAGATGAAACTTTGAGATGAAACTAGATGAAACTTTGAGAATAGAATTCTGAAATATTGAAGAATAAATATACTTGAAAATCATTCATTTCTGCTCATTAATCATGTCACAAACAAAACGTCTTTTTAAAATGAATAAAGTATTGAATATCTTATCGTACACAATTTAAATTAAAAAATTTGTAATTCCAGAAAACCTTAATATCCGAAAAACGTAAAAACGTAACCAAAAGAATTTTCAGCATTTGTAAATTAGTATATATATCAAATTACAAACAAAATATATCTCTAGATCAATTTTTTTAAATTTAAATTTAATTTACCGTCAAGTGGGGCTATTTTGTGCACGCGAGGTTTTTAATGAATAAAATTTGTATATTCAGTTGCTTAAGGTCATGTGATGGATTATGACGTCACTGGTATAGGCAAAAATTTTTTGTAACTTTTCTCTGAAAATATTGAATATTTTTTATGAAACTTGGTAGAATTACTCTGAATGTCATTAGAAAGGTCTCTCTGACCCGAATTTGTTTAAATTTTGGCCCAAAATTAATTTTCAGAAATTTCCAAAAAATTGCAAACTTTTTTAAAAATTAATTTTAAGACAACATTCAAACAAACTCGGGTCTGAGAGACCTTCCTAATGACATTTAAAGTAACTCTACCAAGTTTCATAAAAGAATATTCAATATTTGAAGAGAAAAGTTGCGGACAAATTTTGCCTATACCAGTGACGTCATAATCCATCACATGCCCTTAAGTTTGCTACTTGGTATAAATATTTTCTGATATCTAGACTACAAAGAGTACTAAATTAATTTACTTAATTTTTTATCAGAAATCAGAAAAAAAAATCGTTAAGTCAAGAAAATCAAGCTGAAAAATGTCAAAGTTCTCAAAATTCTGTTTAGATCTCCGGAAGTATAAAAGTGTTTCTAAAGGTATTAATAATGCTTGTTGACAATTTAGTTGTAATGATGTGTACGTGATGCGCTAACTTTTTATTGCATATTTTAAGAAAAAACTGTAAAAAACTGAAAAACCAGGATTTGGTGGGTTATTTTGTGCATTCTTTAAAATCAAGTTTTTTTATAATTTGTTTTGTAGTTAGTAAAAATTACTTTAGAATTTCGTTTTAAAACATGTTTGTCTTATTTTTGTTATAAAAGACCAGAAATAAGCATAAAATTTTAGTTTTACACATGGTGTCTTAAAAACCTCAAAAAAGTAACATTAATATTTACATGCTTTTCAAGTTAATTTTGAAACTCATCTCTTAAAATAACCCAAGAAGTGTAATAGAAGTTATTTTAAGTGAAACTTTCTTAAAGGAATAACTTTTTTTGTAAATCTACGTTTTTGTGAAATTTTAGTGTTTTACTTTCAAATTAATTAAACAATTTCTAGACAAAAAATATTTCTGGCTTTGTTATTCTTTATTGTACTCTAGAATATCTAGAAATAATACTTCATACAGCAAAAACGTTAAAAAAATTCTTTACACAACTTTATAAACAAGCAAACTTTGATGCACAAAATATAGCCCCACCATGACGTTTGTTTTGTGCATAACTTTGAGTTTCTATAACTCAGACAAAAAATTTTTTCTTGTTGGCTAACTCATAGGACACCTTTAGAAGAATGTCTACAACATAACTGAATAGATAAATTCTTTATTTTTTTAAATTCTGAATTTTAATAAAGCATAGAGTGGAAAAAGAGCGGTTTTGTGCACAAAATAGCCCCACTTGACGATAATTTAATAAAAATTTAAGAATTTAAGGGCATTTGATAGAGAATGACTTCATTAGTAGAGAGAAAATTTAATTGCGGTTGTACTTTTCAACCACTGAATATATTGTAATAAAACTTGGTGGAATAACATAAAATATCATTTTAATGGTTAAAATAACAGCAAAGTTTTAAAAAATAAAGTTTTAGGTAATTTCACCAAGTTCTGTTAACAAATATTCAGTAGACTTTAAGCCATAACAAAAATGCTTCATTAGTATGAGAATATTCATGTTATTCTAGTTGAAATAAGTAAAAATTATTAGTTCAATCCGACATGTCGACTATTGTGGCCCACAACTAAAATTGGTTATGATTATAATAATATTTAATGATAAGTATGTTTTTGCGTAAGCAACTTTAGATTTACATAAAAAAAGATTGTTTTATATTTTTAAACAAATATTAAAGTAGAAAAACGTTCGCACATAACGTTTGTAAATGTTCGAAATAAGGTTATGATGGATATATCATCTACATATTTACTTCTAAAATTGTTTTATAAAACATAAAAATATTAATTTAATATTTTTTTTTAACAAAACATATTCATTTTTGCAACATATTTTTCGTATTTATTTCTTTTCTTCTTAAAAATAACGTGCGCCACATTAACCGCTCTTAAACATTCTACAAAGAATCCATTTTTACTTAAAATTTATTAAGTTTATATAATGAATCGTACATTAAAATATTTAAAACACTTCTAAGGACGTAACTAATTAAAGATTTATGAATTATTATTTAAAATACTTCACTTATTGGCTGCTTTTAATTCCATAATTCATAACTCATAAATGTCCAAAACTGACTTTCCTTTATAAAATCGAAAATATTTATTCAATTGCACAAGTTTTTTTTATTACACTACTGGACAGGATTGTGGGACCACCCATTTTGAGTGTAATAAAAAACATCTCAAAACGTAAAAAATATAAAAGCTAAAATTTTTTCCTTCCTGTTTTCTAAAAGGTGATAAGATTTCGAGTGAAATAAGGCTAAGAAGAAGTGATTTGGTTAATATTTCAGTCAGAAAATCTTGAAAAAGTGTGATTTGGAATGTTTCATAAAAATTAAATATACTTCTAAAATAATGAACATTTTTTTATGTTCTTCTAGACTCATTTTAAAGGTAATTTTCTTCAAAATTGATATTATTTACAGCCATTACGTTGCAATTTGTTCCTTAAAAAATGCAATCTGCCAAATTTGAAAAAAAAAATTGGAAACATTTGATATCATTTTCTTTACAAAAAAATAATTTATAATATTCAAACAAATATAAAATACAATTTTTTTTTAAATTCTAGAGATTATCAAATATCATATATTTTACAAAATTTTTTTGTTTAACTTTGGCAGCTTGCATTTTTGAAGAATCAAATTACACCGTAATTTTGCTATAAATAATATTAAATCTGTAGAAAATTACCTTTAAAATGAGCCTAAGAACATTAAAAAGTATTTAATTTTAATTTTTATGAAACATTCCAAATCAAACTCTTTCAAGATTTCCCAACAGGAATATTAATTAAATCACTTTTTCTTGGGCTCATTTTACTCAAAATTTTATCACCTTTTAGAAAACAGGAAGGGAAAAATTTTAGCTTTTATACTTATTACGTTTTGAGATGTTTTTCATTACACTCAAAATAAGTGGTTCCATAATTCTGTTCGGTAGTGTATACATTTTGGAATATTTAAATGCTTTTAATATTACTTAAACCTGTTTTCTAAAATACTTTGATTTCTTCAAATGATCGTGCGCCGATTTATCCGCTTCTCCCCTAAATCTATCGAAGCTCACAAAATGATAAATTACTAAAACTAATTGATTTTTATCAACAAAATTACGATAAATCTTTCATTGCCTAAAAATTGGTTGCAAGAAAGAAACGAATAATAATAGTAAAAGCAAAATAAAATCATAGTAATAAGATATAGTCAGTAGTGTAGTGCTGTCACTGAAGTTTGAATAAATCATAGCATTGGCTCGCTATTCGAAGGACGTCGGAAATTATGCGTTGCGCGTCGTAAACTTTAAACAATTTTACGATTATGTTTTCACGATGGCGAAAATTTATGTATATTGTCTGTAAATAAATTTCTCAAAAAATGGGTTTCAAAAATTTGCAGTTAAATTTAAAAAGATTTCAAGTTAAGTGAGCTTGAATGAAAGTAAGAAATTAAATGTTGATATTGTGCGGTAATTTAACTTATATTTGTGGATGGTAATACTTTGTAATGAGAAACACGGGATGATATAATTATCACGTTTATTCGGATGAGCGCTTTCATACACATATTTTTTCGTTTGTCAGCAAACGCTAGGTGTATCAGTAAAGCGTGAAGGATTCAAGCTGGTTAACGATCGAAACGACGATAATGACGATAACGGGAGCTTATTGTTCGCTCGACATTTCCTCCATATTTATCAGGATAATGCGGCTTTAGGTCAAAGGGTGTGGCTTCACTAGATTGATTCGGTGTGCTTGCTTCTGCGCGCCACGCTTCGTTACCATGTACAAAATGGCTGCTTCCTTCTCCATTATGATTCTTTTCTTTGTTCTACTTGCCACCAATGACGTAGAGTCGCATTCATCATAATCTGTTAGCTCACATAAACCAAGAAATAAGTACTACTCTAGAAAGATTTACGCCTTATTCTTCTTTGCTTTTCAATAATCAAGATCTAAAAGAAATCTTTAATCTTTAATGTCTTCGTCCAAATTTAAATAGATTTGTAAATTAATTTAATTAAATAAAATTGGCTTTCATAATATGCTGTTTGATGCGCAAAATAGTTTCCATTATTATATTATTTCATGGTGTCATATCTCTTATGTGACGCTCCTCCGCCAAAAACTGTACATAAAGTGACATAACCCGATTTTCCATTTTTTATATAAATTTATTTCCTGTTAATTATAAAAAAAAGATTAGCTTTATATATGTATATTTTAACGATAAGTGTAGATTATATACGATCCTTGAGTTAAAAGATAGAGTTGTTGCTTACTAATTTCTAGTAGTAGTGGCTGCATTATTGTCAGACGGGAGGAATTTCGGTCAGCCTCAGTCGGACAATGAAGTGTCTGACTCTTTTTTCTTTTACTACTAATGGTTGAATTTCTCTTAATCTTTTACAATCATAGTAAATTTATGATTTACTTTAAACAAAAGTAATTTGGTTGTTAATTAATTTCTATTACGAAATAAAACCGTCAAGAACTGTATAAATATTTAAATATTATTTTTAAAGTGATGAAATTCTAATAAAAATTAGTCAATATTTTTACTCTTATTTCAATTAGTAAGAAATTTTTAACTAAATCAAATTTGCAAAATACAATAATCTACAATAATTCTCTACTTGAGAATTATTTTTAGAAATATCAGTACAATTCATTTTTGGCAAATATTTTATAAAATTATTTGTATTTGCTGTGAAATTTTAATTTTGAAGTTGAGGTGCAGGGAAAAAAGGTTATTTTGACAGCTGTGAAAACTCAATAAAAAACACAAAAATAATTTACATACAATGTTTTAATTTATATTTGTTAAAAATATTAGGTAAAAAAAGATCTTCAAACTTACCTGTCAAATGCCAAAATTCACAATATTTTTATTGCATTTTTCCAGTGGCGTAACTGTTAAGGGGCAAAGTGGGGCAGTACCCAGGAAAAATTTTGGTTAACCCTAATTGACCTTTCTTTTTAAAAATTCAAAAATTCTTGCTAATTGTAGTCATTTAAGGTTTGACTAAATTAAACAACGGGTGCTGGCGCCCGATTAGTTTCCACACCTTGTGTTATCAAAAATTATAATTATTTTAAAAATAATATTTAAGAATAAATTTATATAAATAAATAAATAAAATAAATGTTTATTAAGGACAAAATTTATGAAATTTTCAAATTAAAAAAAATTGCAAAAAATAATAAGAAAATTTTCAAATTAACTCAAAATAAAAAAAAATTAAATCAATTAAAAATTGGGGAAAGTAATTAAAAAAACCACAAAAATGTTTTAAAATAAAGAAAATAATTTAAATTTGAGAAAAATACTTGAAACTCTTAAAAATAAATTGCAAAAAATTAAATAATGAAAAATTAGAGACAATAATTGAAAATTGAAAAACAAATTGATTGAAAATTAAGATGAATAATTTAAAATTGAAAAAAATAATTAAAATTTGAGAAATATTTGTAAAAATTACGTAATATATTTTAAATATTAAACAAACTATGGTTATAATTCGGTTTTCTCTAGACTTAACAGGGCTAATCTGATCTGTGATAATATTAACCTCTTCGGTTTTAAGTTAAGTATTTTCGTTTCAAGATTAAGGCAATTTTTTTTTCAACAGAACTCTACGATTGTTTAAAACGCACATGCTTCACGGAGAAAAATCGAGTTTAAAAAAACAGTACTAAGTCCTATTAGCGTAGCAATTCATTTCCATCACGAATTACAGCAAAACAGTGCTGTATATTTGGAACTCATTACAGTTAAAAAGCACTGAATTATATACCACTTGCGCTCAAAGGTGAAAAGTTTGGGACTCACTCCTAGTCCGCACATGTATGATTTCGGGAACGTTGTAATGGAAATGAATTGCTCCACTATTAGGACTTTGTCCAGTATAACAGGAATCATTCTAGTATAACAGTACTGAGTATAGTTAATCAACTATTTACTGCAATTAATTTAGGCTTCAATATAATTCTTGAATTCTCGATTTTTCTGCGTGTTGTTGTTTTTATTGTAACGCGATGCGGATTTTTTATAGTTTTGTTATTCTAAATATAAGAATCTAATTATTTTTTTTTTAAAAAAGGGTGTTTTTTGTAGCCCGTATATCTGGTTCAATAAATAAATAAATAAATAAAGGAAAGTTGAACAAAATTTCAGAAAAATACTTAAAACACTCAGAAATTCATTGAAAAAAGAAAATAATTAAATATTAAAGAAAGTAAATGAAAAAAGATAAACATAATATAAACATAATTGAAGAAAATACAATCAAAAATAATAACTAGGTGAGAATTATGTCCATTTCATGGACATTTCGCTTCCAAGTAAGCAAAATAATTTGCTTCCCCATAGAGGAAGAAAGAAATTAATAATATGTAAGTTAATTGAGGAAGTTATTTAAAAATGGAGAATTTTAAATGAAAAAATATGAATTATTTTACGAATTCTTGATCAATTATAAAAGTTATATAGGTCAATCGATTCGTTTTGAGATAAGGAATATGATTTTCGTATTCATTAAGTTGTATTTTTAGCATAAAAAAATTTTTTGGCAAAAAACGATTTTTTTCGATGAAAAAAGGTGCTCAAAAAAATTTGATTGGGTATTTTCAAAAATCCTTGTGTCCAAATTTAGATATTCATGAGCTTAATAAGTCATCCAAATTTTATTGGAATCCGTCTAAGCGTTCTCAAAATATCTTGTACACAAAAAACGCTATACACACACACACACACACACACACACACACACACATACATCTGGACATTTGCTTAGGAATGAAAATTTTCGCTTCTTAGATGAAAATGAGTCGATTTAGACTATTTTTGGAAAATCGAAAATTTTAACGATCACAAAGCTTCCTCTATGAGGAAGCAAAAATAATTGAAAATTGAGTGAAATAATTGAAAAGAACAGAATTTCTTTTAATACAAAAAAAAAATTGTAATTTGAAAAAAATACATAAAGAACTTAGAAATTAATTGAAAAAAATGAGAATAACTAAAAATTGAAAAACAGATTTAAGAAAGCTAAAAATAATTAAAATTTACGATAATTAATAAAAATTTTTGGAAATTATGAAAACAAATGAAAATAATTAAAAATAGAAGAAAATAATTGAAATTTTAGAAAAATACTTAAAAATCTTAGAAAATAATTTTAGGGGTCGCCAATAAATTACGTCCCATAAATTTTTGTGAATTTTGAACCCCGCCTAAGTCAAACTTTTTACATGAGAAAAATAAAAATTTTATAAAGATTCCCAGTGGGCACACATGTCCAAAAGACGTCCCTATGTCGGCTTTTATGTCCAAAAGACGTCTTAAGGACGTCTTTTGTTTTTTTTTGCCCACTGGGTTAGCACACTTCTTTAGACCCCCCCCCCCTGCCCCCTAATTTGTGACGTAATTTACGGACGACACCTGGGAAAATGAGAAAATTAATTAACAATCGAGGAAAATAATTAAAAAATGATAAAATTAATTCAAAATAGAAAAAAAATTGAAATATGCAGAAAATAATTTAAAATTGGGAAAAGAAATTGAAATATGATGAAAATAATTTAAATATTAAAAATTGAAAACAGTAAATTAAATTTGAGAGAAATAAATAAAAAATCCTAGAATATATGCTTAAAAAAATAAAATAATTACAAAATTATTTAAAAAATTTTAAATAAAGAGAATAATTAAAAAATCGCTGAAATATTTGAAAATTGATGAAAATAATTGAAATTTCAGATAAATACTTGAAAATTTTGAAAAATACGCCAAAATAATGAAACTAATTAGAAATTGAAGAAAATAATAGAAAAATTGCAGAATTTATTTTTAAGCAAAAGAAAATAATTGCAAAATGGTTTAAAACATGGAAAATTGATGAGAATAATATAAATTTGAGATAATAACTGAAAATTTAGGAAATTAATTCACAATTACTAAAAATATTAAAAAATGGAAAAAATAATTGCAAAATCATTTTAAAAAAATGAAAATTGAACATAATAATTGAAAATTGTGATATATACTTGAAAGTTGAAGAAGTTAATTCAGAAATTCTGAAAATATCTAAAAATTAAAAATAATAATTGCAAAATGACAAAAAATATGGTAAATTAAAAAAATTAATTTAAATTTGCGATGAATAATATAAAATTTAGGAATAAATAATTAAATTGATTTAATGTCAAGGGAAAAGTAATTAAAATTAAAAAGCGAATGAAAAAACTAAACAAAATAATTGAAATTTGAAGAAGGTAAATTTAAGATTTAGGGAAACAATTTAAAAATTGCAAAAATTTATTTAAAAATGATAAAAATAGTAGAAAATTGTACCATGAAACGGGGCTATTATGGTACAAAATTTAATTTTGTTTATAAAATAAAGTAAACATTTTATTTTTTGCATTAAGCTATGTGGGAACCTTTTACTAGATATTACATAGACAAATTTGTGAAAAATCGACAAATAGTCATTATTATTGTAGAAATTATGTGAGAAATTATGTAGGGGAGTGGGTCCCAAGATGGACAGGGCCCCAAGATGGACATTTTGTATAAAATTTTTGTTTAAGGTGACAGCGCCTTATGCTTTCTGTCATTTTTGTTGTTTGTATAGACGAACATTTTGATGTACATTTGAAGAAAAAAACCAGTTGGTTTTTCTTCTACACATACCATGTTATTTTGTGTCTAAAAAAAGTTTTGTAACAGTTTTTTCTCAAGTTGTTAAAGTTATTTAAATTATTGATTTAGAATAAGTACTTAACGTTATAATATTCTTTATTTATCGTATAATATTCTAAAATGATTTTACTAATTCAGTGTTCTTATATATATTTTTACTGGGGATTAAAAAATGGTGTCATGTACCCTAAGACGGACAGGCCTCAAATCTCAATGTATTTATTTGCATATTTTCGATTTTACACTTTTTTCAATAATTTTTTGAGCCAATTAATTAAAATTTTTTATTTTCTACCATAAAATGTTATGTTATCGTTAGAGAAAATGATATATCGATATTTTTCGTTATTTTTACTGTTAAGTGGCCATAGGGGAGACCGGGGCTAGTTGGGTCAGGGGTAGATTGGGTCATTGCGGTTTACTCAAAGGTTATTAGTCGAATTAATTCCTCTTCACACAAAAATTATTTCACATAGTGAGATGCAAATTTGTGCCAAGTTTCATTATAATATCATCTATTATGTGGAGTATATGTAAGAAAAACTAATTTTGATACTCCAAAGTAAATTTTTATCCACTTGGTTTTTTTGTTATATCTTCTTGAGTAATAGATTGAGAAAAAGTTTAATTATCAAATTTTGCTCTTTGAATAGTTACTTTTAAAGGACAATGAAGAGATTTTAATTTATATTTGCAGTATCGATAGAAAAAAATCAAATATTTGAAAAACACAGGCGGGGTCAGTGGGGTCGTTTTGACCGGGGTTAGTTGGGTCGCCCAAATGCATGAGGAATTTACAATATACTTATACTACATAAATAAACTATATTAATTTAATTAAATTACACTGTCAGTAATTTATTTCAGTCAATTAACACTAATGATAATACTTTTTACCAATTAGGAATTAAAAAATACGTTTTTTCAATATGAGCAATTTTTTTATTTTATAATCTTATACTTTCACTGCTCTAATTAAAATATATTTATTTTTCAATTTCTTTTATTGTAAAATAACCCTAAAAACTAAGTTTATTATATAAAGTAATGTTTTAACATTTAAACAGTAACATTTTAATCATGACCCATTTGCCCCGGGCCGGGGCGAATTGGGTCACTTTGGATTTCTCCAAAAACAATGTTCCCAAAAAAAATTAAAAGTAATAACGGGACTTTTTCTTTTTTAAATGAAAGCTGAAATGTCAGAGCAGGTTTCCTGTATGATTAGGTTTTCATAAATTGGATATTAACGAAGTTAAACAACAAAGAGTGAAAAATGGCCCAACTAGCCCCGGTCTCCCCTACTGAAATTACGTAACGCTTTTTTCAGGAATTTTTAGACCCACCCTCCCCCCTGTAACAGTTTTTGTAATGTAAACATTTGACAGTTTACACAGGTGTAACAACTTTTCAGAACCCCCCCCCCTCCCTCTAGAGCGTTACGTAATTTAAGTATGGCCCCTAAGCTATTAAATTGAAGTTTTTAGAAATGTTATTTCTTGATAAATTCCGTAAAAGGATTAAAAATTAGTTTAAGAATTGTAACACGATGTTCATTTTCTATTTACTACAATGTTCAGAGACTTTTAAGAAGGTGTCCATCTTGGGGACACTTTTTTTAAACCGAAAATTTTAACAATTAGAAAAAATGCTTTAAAAAATATTTATGTTCAAAATAAAATTTTATCTCTGTGGCCATAAGTTACCTTATAAATTTTACTTTCATCCGGTATAAAACATTTTAATATATTTTATTTGGTTTGGATTCTACAGCAATAAATCGGAAGGGTGTCCAACTTGGGGCCCACTCCCCTATGAAAATAGAAAGTGAAATAATGAAATTTTTCAAAATTTGTATTTTATGTTATAATAGACAAATTTAATGTAAGGTACGTGTTGAGAATTTAGTTGGGACTATATTCATGAGGTAGGCTAACTTTTTATTAAGAATTTAAGAAAAAAAATGTTTAAAAACTAAAAAATCAGCACATAGCGGGGTTATTCTGATACAAAACTATTTTAATTATTTTATGAAAATTCGTTTTATTAAAACAGTACTGAAGGTTTTTGTGCTTTGGTTTCATTGTTATTTTTACGTAAATGTTTCCTTTTTGTCATAAAATTGAAAATAATTATTATTAAATTATTTAATTATCATTATTAAAAATTATTTTAATAATGAAATGACTTAATATAAATAAATTTTAATAATAAAATGACTTAATATGGTCCATAATAACTTTTTGAGCTATTTTATGTCAAGCAATATTTAAATTAACTTCAAGTCCTTGTAAATAATATGATTAAGATAGGTGGTTACTAAAGTTATGGTGCACCCTTTGTCAAGTTTGACAAATTTGACTTATTTTCAATTTTCTAACAAAAAGGAAACATTTACGTAAAAATAACAATGAAACCAAAGCACAAAAACCTTCAGTACTGTTTTAATAATACGAATTTTCATAAAATAATTAAAATAGTTTTGTATCAGAATAACCTTGCTATGTGCTGATTTTTTAGTTTTTAAACATTTTTTTCCTTAAATTCTTAATAAAAAGTTAGCCTACCTCATGAATATACTGCCGTACATTTGAAGAAAGTCACTATCTGCATTTGAAGTCGAACGGAGATATTTAAGGAAACGCGTTTGCATGAGAATCCTTTAATATATAATACTTTTTGAAAAGACAACTATCATTTCTTAGTAAAATGGACTCGATCTATCGATTGGTGCAAAAAAAAATTATAAATTTTAATATAATTTTAATTATATAATTTAATTTCTCTCTTATGGGATTATCGTGAATTTAACATGTAAAATAAACACGTCATTTTCAACATCTGTTTTCATTTCTTTAATATTATCGTATTTCAAAACCTTTTTAGAATATTATTAAGTACAAAGAAAACTTTATTATGCAAAAAAAAGAAATTAAAAAAAATGATAATTTCAATTGTTATTTAGCTTCTAAATACCCTATTTTGGTACTTTTTAGTGACTGTTTTCTGTATGTAAATATTAATTCTTTAACATGAAATTTGCACCAAATGAAAGTTTATCTTTTGTATAAGAGGTACTTAAGAATCTGAAAATCATAAAAGAACATTAAGAGGTGAAAATATGAGGTTAAAGTTAAGCTTTTTTTGGTTTTGGTTGTAAAAAAAATGGTAACCGATATGCGCTTCCTATTGCTACTGAAGAAGGCCTGACCGCATAGCGGGGTTCCTCTGCTCACAGAAAAGGGAAATTCCTGAAAATAAGGGGTTAAGAAAAATAAACAGAAATAAAATATGCAAGTATAAAGAAGAAACTTTTTTATGTAAATTATGAATTAAACTGGTTATAATATTAACAAATGAACATTCTTCGGCATATAGTTAATCACAATAATTTCATGTCATTAGTATAACTGTTTAATAATAATTGAAACTGTCAAAAATTATTATTGTTTCTAATAATTATTAATGTTAACGAATTGTTTAATATAATAAAAAAAAAGAAATTATTAAAGTAAATTTAAATAAAAACTTTAAAAATATTAAAGAAAAACAAAATTACAAATTAATAGTAATAATTTATTATTATGAACGACAATAATCTAATATAAAAAGTTGAATTTTACTAAAAAATCACATAGGGAATACAATAAATATCTAGATTTGCAAGGTTTTTAAACTATTTAAACTCCATTCATTTTCTACTTTAATTACATTTTTTTAAGTATATCGAGTAGATTATTCTTTAAATCTCAAATGGTCAAAAACTAATAGCACTATTTTAAAAGCACTAAACTAATTAGTAGATTTCTGTTTACTACGAATTTTAATCATTTTGTAATAGTAGTTAATAATTTCTTACTAATTAGGATCCCGTGTAGAAAAGTTCGGTGGGTGCCAGTTGGGCCCCATATGGGTTTCCCAGATTTAAGGTGGGCTAAGTTGGGTCATCCCACTGGGAAATTAGTGGGCTTGTAATGGTCAACCCGGTTAGTGCCGATTAACTAAAAAAGATCGTATAAATGTAAGATCGTTAAAAAATATTCATTAGAACTTTTTACGATATTTTCCACCAAAATTTTCTTTAATGACATAAAAATTAGTTAATAACAATTGTTGCATGTATTTTTTAATTTGTTTAAACAATTTAATATTGTTTATTTGAAACTTTTCATCTAATAGAGCTAGAGAGTTGTAACTTTTTTCCAATTATGCAACTATATATGTTAAGGAAAGCCTAATATTAGACAAAAAATAAAATATAAAATCAAAAAAATTGTTTAAACAAATTAATATTGTTTATTTGCAACTTTTCATCTAATAGAGCTAGAGTGTTGTAACTTTTTCTTAATTTTGCAACTTTTCAAGCTTATGAAAGCTTAATATTAATAAAAAACTAAAATCCACAATTATAAAAATTGTTTAAACAAATTAATATTGTCTGTTTGCAATTTTTGATCTGATTGAGCTAGAGAGTTGAAAATTTCTCTTAATTTTGCAACTTTTCAAACCTATGAAAGATTAATATTAATAATAAACGAAAATTCACAATTATAAAAATTGTTTAAACAAAATAATATTGTTTATTTGAAATTTTTCATCTAATTGAGCGAGTTGAAACTTTCTCTTAATTTTGCAACTTTTTAAGCCTATGAAAGCTTAATATTAATAATAAACGAAAATCCACAATTTTAAAAATTGTTTAAACAAATTATTATTGTTTATTTGCAACTCTTAATCTTATTGAGCTAAAGAGTTAAAATTTTCTCCTAATTTTGCTGCTTTTTAAGCCAATGAACGCTTAATATTAACAATAAACGAAAATCCGCAATTATAAAAATTGTTTAAACAAATTAATATTGTTTACTTGCAATTTTTCATCTAATTGAGCAAGTTGAAACTTTCTCTTAATTTTGCAACTTTTTAAGCTTATGAAAGCTTAAATATTAATATTAAACGATAATCCATATTCCAACTTAACCCTAAACTTTTTTTTTAGCGGTACTAAATTGGCCATAAATATCTTCTTCTTTTTTTTGTGACCGGGGTGTAGCCAGTTCAAATACTCATAAGTATCTAAGCTCCCGTTAACTACCAGCCTATACAGAGAGTATAATGGCACATTTCACGTGAACTAAATCATAGGAAAAAAACGTTCAGTTTTGGAGAAAACTTCAAGAGCAATTCGCCGCGTCAATTTTGCAATTAATAAATTTTTAATAATTAGTATTTGAGTTTCTATCCTAGTAGAATATGAAACTGAAAAAACATTTTGAAAATTCCAATTTTGGCCTTTTTTTGGACCACCCTAATGTACATAGGACCTCGCTCCCGAGTCGTGAAAGCGCTGAGATACATTTGAAGAAAGTCACTATCCAACAACCGCTGTGTGGATTTGTTGGATAGGACCTAATTTTAGACTTCAACTGGGTTCAAATACATTCGAAGAAAGTCACTATCTACATAGGTTTTCTTCCTTCGGCCATTTCTAGCGAATTTACATTTAGTACTATGTACATAGGCCCAGAAAAATGTATTTGTATACCGTCCAACACCCACTTTACATTTTTCCCTGTTGGATAGGCCCTCCGTTCTGCAGATAGTGACTTTCTTCAAATATATTTCACCAAAATCGCTGTAGATGGGCCAATTAGGGTCTAATTATCTTCGAAACTAATTAATATTTTTAATCGTGGATTGCACAGATAAATTTATTTTTTTATTACGAATCCAACGACATAAAAAACTCATTTTTCGAAAAAAATGCAGATAGTGACTTTCTTCAAATGTACGGCAGTATAGACAACTTGTGAATTCTGCCGTACATTTGAAGAAAGTCACTATCTGCATTTGAAGTCGAACGGAGATATTTAAGGAAACGCGTTTGCATGAGAATCCTTTAATATATAATACTTTTTGAAAAGACAACTATCATTTCTTAGTAAAATGGACTCGATCTATCGATTGGTGCAAAAAAAAAGTATAAATTTTAATTGTTTATATGCAAAACTGCAGATAGGCCCATTTTGCATGCGTAAAATTACTCGAAATACATTTGGACGGGTCCTATGTACATAGGACCTCGCTCCCGAGTCGTGAAAGCGCTGAGATACATTTGAAGAAAGTCACTATCCAACAACCGCTGTGTGGATTTGTTGGATATGACCTTATTTTAGACTTCAACTGGGTTCAAATACATTCGAAGAAAGTCACTATCTACATAGGTTTTCTTCCTTCGGTCATTTCTAGCGAATTTACATTTAGTACTATGTACATAGGCCCAGAAAAATGTATTTGTATACCGTCCGACACCCACTTTACATTTTTCCCTGTTGGATAGGCCCGCCGTTCTGCAGATAGTGACTTTCTTCAAATGTATTTCACCAAAATCGCTGTAGATAGGCCAATTAGGGTCTAATTATCTTCGAAACTAATTAATATTTTTAATCGTGGGTTGCACAGATAAATTTATTTTTTTATTACGAATCCAACGACATAAAAAACTCATTTTTCGAAAAAAATGCAGATAGTGACTTTCTTCAAATGTACGGCAGTATAGTCCCAACTAAATTCTCAACACGTACCTTACATTAAATTTGTCTATATTAAGATTAAAGCAAATTTTTGAGAACTCCTAATTTTTTAATGAGATTTGTATGTAGGGGAGACCGGGGCTACTTGGCGCACTTTTCACTCTTTGTTGATTGGTTCTGCCAATTTTGTGTACATGAAAACTATATTGTACAGAAACTTTGCTTAACATCTCAACTTTGATTTCAAAAAATAAAAGTTCCAAAAAAAGTTGTACTTTTTTTTTTAGAACAGACTTTTTGGAGAAAACCAAAGTGCGCCAAACAGCCCCGGCCCGGGGCTGCCTGGCGCACTATCCGGGGTTACTTGGCGCATGAATTAAAATGTGTGATTAATAATCAAGCAATATGTTTCATTGTTAAAATAAGTCTTCGAAGGAAATATTATCTTGAAAAAATGTGAATTAACTCAAAATGGAAGGTTCATCTTGTTCAAAAAGTGAAGTTCACGAACCTAAAAACTACAAATATCTGGAAACGTAAAATTATGAGATTACAATAATAATAATAATATATATTAAACACTTTTTTATCTTAAAGGGTTATTCTTGGTACTGATAATAAAATAAAAGTGTTACCACATTGAATTTAATAAATTTTTATTAGTCACTAGATGTAGCTTATAAACTTCTAGCGTTCCGAGCGCGCCAACCAGCCCCGACCCTACTGCGCCAAGTAGCCCCGAAGAGACTATTTATACATTTTCTTCGTTTTTATGAAAACTGTAAATATAAATCAAAAATTTTTAATTGTTTCTTAAAAGCAACTGTTCAGAACACAAAACCTTAATTTTGATTTTTTTCTGATTGCATTTTGTAAAAAGATATAACAAAAAAATGAAGGCGTTAAAATTTACTTTTGAGTGCCAAAATTGGTTTTTTGAATTTATAGTCCAGAATAATCAATCAATAATAATGAAATTATGTGTGAAGTTACAGTTTATCAAGTACATTAATTTGACCGAAGAGTAAAATTAATTCGACTTTTCACTTTTGAATAAACTCAAGTGCGTCAACCAGCCCCTGCGCCAAACAGCCCCGGTCTCCCCTATATGTGACTGTCCATGAAATATTTACAATATATTTACAAATAAAAATCAAATTTATAAATTTCAACATAAATATTACCAAAAATTATTATTAACAATCATAACATTAATAAATTAAAACGATTAAATCTTATTTACAAACTTAATTTTGAATTTAAACAAATAAATCGATATTAAGATAGCCAACGTCAGTTTTCGTAAAACTATAGTTGTATTTTAACCATTACTTCGTTTTTTAAAGCTGATTTTTCAAACCGAATAAAACTACAAAGTAGCTCGAAATCTATCGCCAAAATTTAATAGGATGGAAAACAATGTCTAACTTTAATGTCAAGACCAAAATTGGATTTTTACATTTTGCACCTGTGAAGTTATAAGTGTCCAAAATCACCTAATTTTTCAATTATATTAATTATTACGAATTATCAGATTTTTCTAAAAATAGGCTGCTACGACTTTAGATGAAATATAATGGATTGACCCTATTTTAAAAACAAAGTATGAAAGGAATTTGGAAGCGGAAATTTAATTTGGAATTAAATATACTTAGTAAAATGTTCTAAATTGAATAAAATGAACTCAGAAGAGGTGTATCAAAATCGAAAAGTCAGAGTTATTGAATTATACTATTAACGTGTGTCCTTTTTAGTTGTATACATATATTTAAATAAATATAATTAATAGAACTTTATGGATTAAAAAAAATGAATTTAGATTTATTGTAGGTAGAAAAAAGTGTCTGTGTTTGCAAAATGGGTTCATGTATAGTTTGGTGCAACATCGCGTCGGCGTGGGTGTCCCGCCGGATTCAAGAACGCGTTATTAACCCGATTGACCCAGCAGCATCTATGATTACCTGCAATAATGGTTGGTCGGACCAAGTTTCACACTCAACTCTGTTATTATTGCTACGACGAAAATAAGACAGTTGTCATGTAGCAATCAACGTGAACTTATACATACTGTTCCAGCTCAGTCGGTAAATTTGAATACCTACACGGGAAAAAATATCTTCTTAAATATTCATGAACTCTGTACTTGAGTTTGGGGCAAGGAAGGAAATTTAGTACTAATTCAAACCTAAATATTTAGGGCTGCGCACGATACGATACGATACGATATTTGACAGAGTCTCGTCTCGGTCTCGAAAAAATGGAAAATTGATAGTCTCGTCTCGGTCTCGTCACGCTTGGTATCGTCTCGGTATCACCTTCATAATTGTGGTCTCGTCTAGTCTCGATCTTAAAAACACCGAAAAAATAAAATATAGTAATTGCAGAATACAATTGTTAACTTATTTTTTATAAAAAGATAAGTTTTGCAAATCAGCTGTTAATTGTTAAAAACCTCTTGGGTCTTGGTGATTTAATAGTGTCGCTGTGGATTACAAATTCTCAGCTAAATAAGATTAAAAATAAGATGTTGTTTAAAATGTGGAACTGACAAGCAGCAAAATTAACAATAAGTGAAATGTTGGACAATACTTTTAAACCGATACTTCACATTCTTCTTCGACAACCTCGACTTCTATACTTGCATGTAAGAAATGATTTTTGGTATTAAATCATCAGTTGAAGAATATTGTTAAAAAAACATCAGTAATCTACATTTTCATTTTCCGTTATGATTCTTTTTTTATAATTTAATTGAATATTTTTGAAAAAAGTTTAGTCGAATTACACATTATTTAGCTTTTAAAAATAGATATCTGTATCTGTTATCCGTAGTAAAGAAGTTCATAATTACAGTTACTACCCTATTGCGGTCTCGGCGAGAATCTCGCCGAGATTCGCTTTTTTCGTGGTATCGTCTCGGAATTTTTTTTTGCGGTATCGTCTCGATACCGAGCCGAGACCGAGACTGGTATCGGTCTCGTCTGCAGCCCTATAAATATTTTAGGTAAATAATGAACTAGTTCCTGAAAAATTCTTAAAGATTAGATGAAAAATAAAATTTATATTTTGACTTCTTTCGGTCCGATTTTAAACATACCATTTACCTATAGATTGGTGATTTAAATGAAATATTTTAAAATATGAAACAGAAAAATCCGAAGCTGGAAGACTCGAACTCGCGACCTCTCACTCTAAAGCCGCCCGCTGTATCCACTAGACCACTGACGCAGTTGCAAGTCTTTACATATACGTTATATACGAGCAACGGCTTGCAGTACCCTACAAGACAGTGGGCGTGAGGCCACGCCTCCTAATGTATAAAAGTCAGGAACTGGTTCAGTAGTGTTTACTGAAATATAAAGTGCTGAACCATATTTTAGTTTCTACATTACTGTCTTGGTATTTCCTTCGAATTTTCGTAAATTGTTAATAAAAATAAAATAAATTAAAATTCGATTAACGCACACAAACTTACACACACATAGACACACACACTCACACACACACACACACACACACACACTCACACACACACTCACACAGACACATACATACATATATAAATTTTTTTTTAAGTAATAAAACAAGCCTGCAAAAGAGAAATTTTCGGTTGTTTAAGATCGAGAAGTCATTTCCCGTGGCAACGAAAACCTTCTATAACGTCAGGATTTTAAGAAAAGTGAGGGTAAAACTCCCAAAAATCACGTTCTTAGCAGTTTTTGAAAATTTCGACTAGGTAAATACAACGTGATAGACACTTGTCTTATGGGTTAAATTAAAGCTTGAACCCTGTACTTTACGAAGATATAGCGTTATCTTCGTCAACAAAAAATTAATTAATTGTCAAACATAATTTCTTTAACAGTTGTCAAGCATAAAAAATGACTTACACTGTCCGTAAATACAACTATTTTAAAAAATGTTTGGAATCGCTTGATATTTGTTACTGGGTTTTTTTTTTTTTGAGGTGCTGATTAAAAACAGATGTCAGATTCGTTATCAGCGAACCCGAAACTCCCGAGTAACAAGTTACAAGCTAATCTGATAAATTTTGAAAAAAAAACGACGGCAATATTGGATCCACTATTTTGAATTTTTTAAATCTAATATCATATTCGTAATCAGTGCCTTTACACACCCATTTGCCCGAAACCAATCCCCCGAAACCGAACGTCCGAATGGACATTTGCCCGAAAATAAAAGTTAATCTATATGTACTCTCTAAATTTAAATTAGTCAAAATTTGGCTAATGGAATTAGTAGCGTCAGTTTTGACTGCTGAATTAGTTATTTTATCTCTTTCTGCGAAAAAAATAGTCATATTTCTTTGCTAAATGACTTAGTAATGCTATTCTACTAATTTATTTTGACGTCATGCATTACAAATTGAATAAGTCAAAATAATAATAACTATGATACATAATAGAGATGATTTTTTTCAAGTAATCTTAAAACAATACTTTTTTTTATGTGATAAAAATCTATAACATGTAGAATAAATGAATTAAATTTAATTATTCCGTTATGAATTAATGTTTATTATAACACTTTTTCTAAAATTTTTTTAACATTTTACATGAATAGATTCGTTTAAAAATATGTGTTTTTACTATATACAATTTTTCGGGAACAATAGTTTTCGGCAATTGGATTCGGGCAAAAGGATTCGGGAAATCAATTCGGGTAAATGTTTATCCGGGCGAATGACCATTCGGGTGATTGGTTTCGGGCAAATGTACGGGAATCGAAAATTCACTTATTAGATGTCAAAAGTCTTGCACTCTTTCAATAAGTGCATATGCATTTAATTAATTTAAGTGATAATTTCACTTATATAGAGTAAATCTAACTTATTTTAAGTGCACATGCACTTATTGAAAGAGTGGAAGACTTTTGACATCTAATAAGTGAATTTTCACTTTCAATTTTCACAAACTACGTCTCACGCCTAGGGGGGGGGGGTGTCGAAAAATGCCAGTTTTCCCATGTTAAAGTGTGACGTTAAGGGGGGAGGGGGTCCAAAAGCGTCTCATACAGCGTGACGTAGTTTGTGAACGACCTCTTATTTAAATTTAGAGAGTGTCTGTCTTAATTTGCGTATTGTGCTTCATATACATATATGTGAAATTGAATTTAATATGCATGTATCTTGGAATTCATTCAACGTTATGAATTCTCAGATACTCACTTATTGTAAGTGCATAAATACATTTATTGAAAAAGTGAAAGACTTTAGACTTATTCAGATTTAGAGTGTACGAAGCGCCTCATGCAATAAAACATGCTTTGAGACTCAGAGAAAATGTCTCCAACGCCGCCATTTTGAAATACCTTTTATTGAAAATTTATCATATTTTACTTCAATATATAGATAATAACTTCCCAAAACATTATAATTGTATTTCCTTTTTTTTAATTAAAAAAAAAAATTCTTGAAGAAACGTGTTTTTTCGGGCGTTTACAGTGGTGTTACCCCGTAAATCCATCATACTTTTTATAACGCGATTTCGGATACTCGCAGCGGTATTTATGTTGATACGTTCTTTGGATAAGCGAGTTAATTATATCAAAATAGATTTTAAAATAATAAAAATCGACTCTGGTGAATAACTTTAAATAATGACATGAGTTTTATGTACACATTTACAGATAAGATATAAATGCATTGAGTAAAGAATAATGTATTTTTGCGAGGGATGTTCCAAAGAAAATTCATCCATAGTCGAGCATTTAAGGGGCGTTGTACTTTATGTTTGTATACGTGTGAATTAAAATATTTAAAATGTCACATAAGCTTTAGGTGAAGCAGAATGGGGCAGGATATGCAAGAAAATAAGAAGACGAGAAAGAATACAAAGGCGGCGTTCTGCGCGTACAAATTATATGAGATGAAGTAACAAGAAAGTATATAAGTACGTTTTATTGCCCTACAAACACTTAAAATTCTTTTTTTAGAATTAGATCTAGACATTATCAACATCTCTTAAGTTTCAAAGTTACACTTACTGAAAATTTAATTTTAATAATGTTTAATGGTGTAAGAGATAACGTTGCACCCTTTTTCAATCAGAATGATTTTTCATCAATCATATTATTATTCTTTATAATCGGTATACGAAACTGAAAGTTTAAAATTTCTCATTTCGAAACGATTTAAATCATAATAAACGGCCTCATGGAAAATATGTTATACTACAACGAATCTGCATGTTATTATTATCTCAATAACTATAAATTTTTTGAAATATCAAAACACTAAAATGAGTTTGTTATTATTATATATACCTAGGTACAACAATATCAATGGGTAGCATAGCAACAAATTTGCTACATTATAAGCTCAATTTGCTATATAGTTCTATATTAAAATTTTTTCTCCGTATAAATATCTATAGTGCTTTTAATATTAAACTTTTCAAGATGGAAATTTGAATGAGACTTGTGACGACCCGATCCTGTTTTCTTTACTTTCTTCTTAAGTCAAGTCTACGTGTGTGGAAGACCTCATGTCAAAGAATAGGTCCTTCTGACACTACACCAGTGAGTTTTCAGTATGATGCGGTTATGCTCATTGCATATTAACGGCAGCGTCTTGTACACTGCCGTGATCAACATACTGCAAGTCATTCGTTCGTTTACCTCTCAGCTTTTTAAAATCCATGTTCTTATGCGTGAATGCACGCACAAACCGACAACTTTATATGCTTAAGATAAATTCTTTGCAATAGATTTATAACCCAATAGCCAATATAGATGTTTTAATATAGCGATTTTAAAATATTTATTTTAAACAGGTCTAATAATATTAATATAAGAATTCATGATGAGTTTATTTTATATTGATCCTTTGTATTAATAGATATTGTGGTATTGTAGTATGGGCTTTAGGATCCAAAAAAGAAGAAGAAATCAAAGGAATAATTGTTTTCTGAATGAAACCGGAAGTATTAAATGAAATATGGAAAGATTCCAGTTTTTTAGAATAATTACAATTACATAATTGTAATATACGCATATTACACCCAGAGAATTGATATATTTGACACAAAGATAAGTTATTTGTGCCAAATAAAAATATCTTTGTCTCACAACCAACTAACTTTTTATTTGATTCAGATAAAAAAGTTAGTAGGCTGTGAGTTAATATATTTTTTCTTTAAGTCGTCTAAGTCCTAAGTGGACTTTTTTTTAAAAATAATATGATTTTCTATGTTGAGAGAAATTATAACTATAAAGAAGGATTCTTATCTTAAAATGGTAAATAAATTAATATTTAATACTTATTAGAAATAAGTATTTATTTATTGGAATCCTTTGAAGCTTTCTCGAAATAACCTGGCCACAAAAAAAAACGTCACCACACTCACACATTTCTGGACATTGGCTTAAGAATGAAAAATTTTTGCATTTCAGATGAAAATAAGTCAATTTAGACTATTTTTTGGAAAATCGAAAATCTTAACGATCACAAAGCTTCCTCTAGGAGGAAGCAAAATCTATAAAATTAATTGAAAAATAAAAATTCGAGAAAATGATTAAAAGTGATAATAATAATGAAAAACTAAAGAAAATAATTACACTTTGAGAAAAATAAGTGATGAAAGTATAAAATATATTTAAAATTAAAAAACATAATTGAAAAATGATGAAGGCAATAGAAAATTGAAGTAAATAAGTAAAATTTGAGATAAATATTTAGAAAATTTAGAAAATTAATTGAGAAACAATTAAAATCTTTAAAATTTGGAGAAAATGATTGTAAAATAATGAAAGAAATTATAATTTTGAAAAAAATAAGTAATAATACTTCCCATATCAGAAAATTTTGGTATTCATTTTTTCAAGACATTGCTTCCTCATAGACATTACTACAAACATCAATAAGTTTTAAGTAATAGATCGCAAAAAATATTAAATAAGCCAATTGGTACATTTTTAAATTGTCTACAGAACGAGCAAAAATTATCCCTCATAACATTTATATAAAAAGCAAAAAAACATAAAAAATCAATTTTTATAAAAATTTTTAATTATTGAAACCTTGATAGTTCGGAACAAGATTACAGTAGATGTTCTCAAATAGCTCATTCGATGTGTTTTTTAATCACCTACATAATAATGAAAATATATTGAAGCTTGTAATAAAGCATAAAAATCAAATTATTAAAAAACAAGATTATCAAAATTTTTGATTATTAAAATGCTAATGCTTTGGATTAAATTGCACTAGAGTGTTCGCTAATAGCTCAGTCGATGCGTTTTTAAAATTTTTAAATGCGAAAAAAATACTTAGATTTGATCGATTGGGTTCAAGCGTATATCATAATTTGTCCCCCTATGGGATCTATAATTTCGTAAAAAAAAGATATAGTTCTATGTATTATAGTTTTCGAGATATTGCGCCAAACGTAATGTGGACACTGGACATACACCCACACACAAACATTTTTTAAAAACTTCATTTTCGACATCCTGAGGTCGAAATATGTTGAGATATGTCAAAAAAGTGCAATCGATAATTTGAGGGTAAAACAATACTTCCTCTATAAGGAAGCAATATAAAGAAAATAATTTATATTTAAAGGATTAATTGAAATTAGTGGTAAACAATTGGGGATTTAGAAAATTAATAAAAAAAATCATTCAAAATTGGAAAAAATAATTGCAAAACAATAAAAACATTTGAAAATTGAATAAAATAATTGAGATTTCAGGTAAATAATTGAAATTTCAGAAAAATAAGTGATAATACTTCCTATAACGTAACGGTACCAATACTCGATCAGTACTATAGTCGATCAGTGATGATTTAATTAGACAAAATAAATTAATAGTTTTATTATATTGGTAAAAATAAATCTTGTTTTATTCGAAGTAGTATTTGGCATCAATATTTTTAAACTATTAATTAATTTTATCCAATTAAATCATCACTGATCGATTATAGGTACTGATCGAGTATAGGTACCGTTACCTTGTGAGAAAGCAAAAATGTAATTAAAATTAAAGAAAATAATTGAAAAATGGTAAAAATAATTAAGCATTGAAGAAAGTAATTGATATTTAAATAATTAATTGAAATTTGAGATAAATAATCGGAAATTTGGAAATTTCACTAAAAAATAATTTTAAATTTGAGAAAACAATTGCAAAATAATGAAAATATTGAAAAATTGAAAACAATAATTAAAATCAGTGGTAAAGAATTGAAAAATGAAGAAAATAACTAAAATTTTGAAAAAAATGATAACATTACAAAATGAATTTGAAATTGAAGAAAATAATTAAAATGTGAGAGAAATAAATGATAATTTAGGAAATTAATAAAAATTTGAAAAAGTATAATAGAAATTGTAAAAAAAAATAGTTGAAAAATTATAAAAGCAATTAAAAATTGTAGAAAATATTTGCAATTTAAAGAATTAATTAAAAGTGGGGTAAAATAGTAGGTAGAATAATAATAATAATAATTGAAAATAGAAGAAAATAATTAAAATTTGTAAAAATAGTAATTGAAAATTTCCTAAATTAATTGAAAAATAATAGAAAAGTTTGGTAAATTAGTTAGAAAATAATTCAAATATTAAAAAATTGGAGAAAATAATTTTTAAATAGTAAAAGTAATTGAAAGTCCAAGAAATAATTGAAATTTCAGAAACATGTATTTATAAAATTATAAAACATATTTAAAATATAAGAAAATAATTAAAATATAATATGAAAAATTAAACATTAATAAAAATTATTGAAATATGAAATAAATAATGGTAAATTAAGGTAATTGACTAAGAAATCTTGAAAATTCTCACAAATCGGAGAAAAGAATTGCAAATTGATGAAAATAATTTAAAATAAAAAAATATAATTAAAAATTCAAAAAAATAATAGAAAAATAATTTTAAAAATTGAGCATTGATAAAAATTATTGAAATTTGAGATAAATAATTGAAAAATTTAGGAAATTAAAAAAAAATATTGAATATAATTTAAAATTTGAGAAAACAATTGCAAAATAGTGAAAATATTTAAAAATTGAAAAAAATAATTAAAAATTGAGATTAATAAAGCCATCCAAGTGTTATGGAAATCCGTTGAAGCGTTCTTGAGATATCCTGTCGAAAAAACAGTGTCGCGAAATTTGAAAGTCAGTTAAACAACATTTTAAGAGGGTCTTCTACTCTCGGGGTTTCAAAAAAAAAAACTTTTTTCTTTTTTATTTCAATCTATATGTATCTGAGAAAATATAATATATGGGTGATTCTCCACAAAGTAGTAACTTTTGATAACATTAAAATTTTAAGTAAAAAATATTTTTTCTTAAATATTTCTTATGTACAATTTATAAACAATTATTTTAAAATATGATTCAAAACATTTTTGAGCTTAAATTAACACCCTTAGTCTTATATAAAAAATTTTAAAGGTTACAAACATTTTTTTAAAATATTTAATTTTTTACCTTAAACGAATATCCTAAGGATGTTAGCTTATTTAGAGGATGTTTGTAGGACATCAAAGAAAATTCTTGAAACACTTGATCACGAGTTAAAAAAAGTATAATTACGTAAATAATTATACAGAAATTAATCAATATTTTGATTTAAAACTCAGGTTAATGGTATTCTTATAAAAAACAAAACACTACTCCTATGTATTTCGAATTTTATGAACCGGAGTTTACAGAAACCGGAGTTTACGAATCAAAGAAAATAAATTATTATAGCAGAAAAACTTAATAAAATATAAAGGTCTTTGCAGAATACTGCATAGATTTGACTACTTTATACCACTATTATTTTTATTTTATTTTAAATATAAACAATTCAATTATTTTTGAAGAACCGGAGTTTACATGTCATTAAAATACGCAGGAAATTAATATTAATTTTTGAAATTATAAAACTAAATATCCTATTTCTTCAACTAAGTTGGACTTAAATCAAATTTTTTACCTCAATAACATTAATATTCAGTGAAAATTCAATATAAAAATGATTACACGGAAAAAATTAGTTCTAGAATAATTCTTGAATTAGTTCAAAAACTCAGGATACGAAAATAATTCGGCGATATGTCTAAATATTTCAATAATCTTTCTGAAATTTTTCAAGTATTTCTAAAAAGATCTTCAAGAATTCTTAATAGCTGCGCGATTGGAAGATTGCTTTCGCGGTGATCTAAAAGTTCTGGAACTGAAATAGAAGGCGCAGTACACTGACCAGGCCGCCATATAGCGCTTAGTTCACTCAAGTATGATTTATGCGTACAATATTACAATCGCGTGTTAGCTCAGTTGGACAAAGCGAAGATATTTTCTGTAGTCTCAAGGAACTGAGTTCGAGTACTCGTGGGTGAAAATTTTTTTCAAATTAAAAAAATTTTCTCTTCTTAAACGAGTTCCGTAATTCTTATTCTAAATTTCGGAAGTCTTCTTGAAATTCATTATAAGTCTTCTAGAAAAACTCTTAGGTATATGTCAAAGAATTGATTATAAGAACTCCCGAAAAATTCTCGTATCCTAAGGTCCTGTACTAATTCAAGAATTATTCTACAACTAATTTTTTCCGTGTAAAATTACTGAAAAACAATGAACATGTAAACTTCTGTTCCAAATAACAAAAAGGTGGAGAAAGTATTTAAAAATGATTTTCGCAAAAGTTATTAATAAAAACTGGAAAACAATACACAAAAAACGAAGCTTTTGAGATAAACTGTCGATTAGAACAAATAAAAATATTTTAAAAATATGATTTATTTAAAAAAAAATGTATTAAATCTCACGAGTCCTATGTGGAGAACCTAAAAAAGTGCAGATTTGAGGAGTTTTTAACCATTTCATGTCCTTTGATGTTAAAAAAAAATATTTTTCAATCATGATATTAATAAACATAATAACAAAGAATAACTGTACAAAGAATTAAATATTTATTTATATAAGGTTAAAAGTTATTAAGTGGGGAAGTAAAAATAACCACTCAGTAAAGAGTCACCCATATAATGATTCCATTATCAACAAATTACCAATTTATAATTTGTTTATCTTTGCTGATGTCTAAAGACCCCTATAAAAACAAAAAAACCTTGTACGGACCCGATATTAGCAGATTAACTCATAAGTTACTACAATCAAGTTATACACCATGTGTTAACTTTCAACTCGTTTCCCCGAAAGTAGTGTTTTTTAAGCTGCTGAGTCACGCTTTTTATAGTAAAAATGGTCCGAATTTAATTTTTTTTTTAAATTACTCAGAAATGATGCAGCTATTTTTCTCCGTGTACGATTTTTGAAATTTTTTTCCGTTTTTTTATAGCCCCTTAAAGTAAAAAAAAAAGAAAAAATGAAAATTTTTGCGAATTTTCGCATAATTTTGACAAATCAAAAAATAAAAAAAATCTGCCACGGGAAAAAATAGTCAACGCAACTATACACATGAAAAAATAGTATATTATGCATCAAGGGAGGGAAGTCCGTGTTTTTTTGTCAAGCACAAATGTTCGAAGAACGAGTGTAGCACGAGCGTAGCGAGTGCGAAACGAGTTCGGAGAACATTTGTGCTTGACAAAAAAATCGGCCTCCCGAGGTGCATATGGTATTTTTTTTTATTTTCGTGCATGTGTGGTAGAAATGCATTTTTTGATTTTAGATTGTCCCAGTGCCACAACCGTGACTCAAGCGAGACCTCTGCATTTCTGAAACGCGTTTACGCAAGGGCGTTTCAAGATCACCACCATTTTTTTTTCATCACGAATAAGAAAATTTCAAAGTTAAAGGATGTATCTTGAAAATAAAAAAAAATTGTCAAAAAATATTCAGTAGTTTCTTCACTATTAATTCCCAAAAAAAACCACTGAATTTCGGGGCTGGAGAGTAGAAGACCCCCTTAAGGGATAAGGGACTGACTTTAAACCCGTGTTGCTTACGATACTTTTTATTCCAAAGGCACAAACTTGGTGCTTTTAAATGTTTGTAGGTTATTAGGGTCTAAATGCATTCACTTGTTTGACCGTATAAAAATGGCGGCCATTTTTGCGCCATCTAAAAGCGCCATGTTTGTGCCTGTGGGATAAAAATAAATTTTTACTTGGCCCACGTGGACATTTGTTTTGACCCTCCTCTCCTTCTAGTGGACAATCGTGGACTTTACACTAACCCCCATCCCCCCCAAAACTGTCCACGTTGTATGTGAACGACCCCTTATTATTAATATTAAAAACAGCTTGTTACGTAAACACTGGAGAGAAATGTTTTATTGTCACTGCAAACTTTTATATAATAATCTGCAGCGCTTTTTTTTAAAGCCAATTTCAGATTATTTAAATTCAATTTGGTATAGAAAGAAAGAGCGTTGCAGCTTAATTTGCCCAAAACAATTTTCTACGGTAACAATGCATTTTTGCATTGGATCAAATGCAAACTCTTCTTAGGATCTCACCTGGTATAATTATTCTTGGTCTAAGAATAATTATTCGTGATTCAAGCATGTATAGTCCATGCATATTTTTATCCTTGGTAGAAAAAAATGTTTCTCTTAGTGAATGGCGACGGAGTGGAATTTTCACACCATTATTCAGCTATAAATTTGTTTTTAGATAACGTTGATTTGTTTAATTTTTTGAATTTTCTTAATATTAATGAAGCTGTGGATTTATTTTACAAACATATGTTGAAAACCCTGGCAAATACACTGAAAAAAATATTAATGTGAAAAACAACAATTTGGCTATAGTTGAGTCCATTTTTGTTAAAATAACAAGGATTCCTTGTTCAGTTAGCAACCGAAAATAAGTTAATTCTAATAAATCAAACTTGTTCGACTTCTAATTTTTAAAAACAGAAAAAAATTTATAAATCAGCTGAAATATTACAATTTCCCAGTGCAAATAAGTTACTTTGTGTCAATTAATCTTTAAAATAATACCAAAGTTTACTAAAGTTTTAATAGTTTTTTCTGAAAATGTCAAATCGACATAACCTTAAAATATATGGCGAACAAAACTGGTATCATTTACCTTAACCACTAATGTTTGAAAGAGAGAAAGTATTGACAAATGTATTTTAGATAATAAAGAACTTATTGCAGTAATAAAAGCAGTCGATCGCACAATTTTTGGTGTTAATATAATATAATTCCTAATTACTTAGAGTACAAATTATCCTTGTCATTTTAACTAATTTCAACTAGCTGGCTCCTTAACTAACAAGGAAAAATGGTTGATTCCTAGTAGACGGGTGCAAGGGATTTTTTTCAGTGTAAGCGTCACCGATTGCGGACTAAAAAGGTGCCGATAAAGTCCGCATTTGGTACCGAATCGGTCCTGACGTTAGAAATTAAAATTCATATGTTCTAATTAACTTGTACAGTATTTATTTAATGAAATTAGTTAATTCTATAATCATTTTAATAAGTATTATTTTTTATTAAGGAAAGAAAAATTAAAAAACATAGAATTCAAATTTTACATTTTTTTTACTTTTTCTTTCCTTAATAAAAAATAATACTTATTAAAATGATTACAGAATTAACTAATTTCATTAAATAAATACTGTACAAGTTAATTGGAACATATGAATTTTAATTTCTAACGTCAGGACCGATTCGGTACCAAATGCGGACTTTATCGGCACCTTTTTAGTCCGCAATCGGTGACGCTTATTTGTCAGGGAATTGTTGAAAAATTTACTAGCGTACTAAATCACTGTTATATTAAATGTTACTTTTCGGCCTTATACGTGCTAAAACTTTTACAGTTTTGTTAATTACCTAGAGTTGTACTAGGTTTAGTTTTAGTGAAATACTTTTTGTATGAAAGGTCATTGCCCGTTAATCTGAAAATAAATAAATAAATAAAATTTTCTTTTTCCAAAGATGTAGGTAACACAGGCCCACAAATAGAAGCAAAGGTGGACATGTTCTGAGTCCAGTGGACCTTTATGTTTTTGGAGTCGCTGATTACGATTCCGGTGTCCACATAACTCCATCACGTCTAGTTCAAGGTCACGTCAAGGTCAAGCACCTAAATTTCAAAAACAAAATTTTTTTGACCCCGGATTCTGAAAGAGCAGGAAATTTTACGTCCGGATATGCCTTGACCGATTTTTCAATTAGACCCTTAAAGGTCATTTAAAGGTCATTTTTAGGTCAAATATTTCGGAAAATAAGGTGCTTGACCTTGATGTGACCTTGAAATTTACGTGATGGAGTTACATGGACACCGGGATTGTAATCAGCGACCCCAAAAACATAAAGTTACACTTTCTATAGAAAATTAAATACCATGCATTGGCCAAAATTCCATGCATGCGAGAGATGACATTAATATAGTTCCGAAAGCGAGGTACCTCCGATTTTTTTGACACTACGTATGCTTACGTATTTTGATGCGCTGATTACGAATATGATAATGAAAATTGGCGCAAATTTGATTTTCATGGTAAAAACCATAAAAAACCCATAAAAATTCGGTTTTTTGCAATTATTTCAATTAATATTAAAAATTTTGAAAAATTTTTTTAACAAAAGTTGTAGGCATTCCAAAAATACATATTTTAAGTTATTTGATTTTTTTTATATCTCTAATAGTTTGGGAGAAAATCGTTGGTGAAGTTGCTGGTTCACCAGAAAGAGCGGACATTATGACATTAATGCAAAAAACTGAAAATCAATAATAATAATAACAATGAAGGCTAGGGGCTTCGCCCCTAGCCCCGTCAGAGGGGTGGGGGAGGGGGTAACCTCCAACCCCCCGTATTATATATTACACGACATGAAGACCACATGTTGCGCGGCCGCAGGCCGCGCAAGGACCGACATACCGGGGGGTTGGGGTGCCACTGACAGTGGGGTTCCACTGTTAGTGGCACCCCAACCCCCCCCGTATTTTGGTCCTATTATATATTATATATATAATGGACCAAAGTCGTAAGTCAGAATAATACGTATTTTACATAATGTAGAAAACCATGTATTATACGTAGAAAACCTCCGAGTTTTCTACAACCCGGATAATATTTACAGCTGTCAAAGTAAGACTTGTAAAGAATTACCATTTTATATTGATATAATGTGGGTATTTCGTCACATTTAGGTTAATTTATGTTTTTTGCAATTATATCGTAAACTAATTGGTTTTAGTAAAAAATGCACTCGACACAAAATATGTATTTTTGGAAGACCTACAACTTTTGTTAAAAAAATTTTTCAAAATTTTTAATATTAATTGAAATAATTGCAAAAAACCGAATTTTTATGGGTTTTTTTTTTTTGTTTTTACCATGAAAATCAAATTTGCGCCAACTTTCATTATCATATTCGTAATCAGCGCATCAAAATACGTAAGTATACGTAGTGTCAAAAAAATCGGAGGTACCCCGCTTTCGGAACTTCACCCAATATTTGACCTTTAAATGACCTTTAAAGGTTTGATTGAAAAATCGGTCAAGACGTTTCCGAACGTAAAATTTCCTGCTCTTTCAGAATCTGGGGTCAACAAATTTTTATTTTTGAAATTTAGGTGCTTGACCTTGACGTGGCCCTGAACTAGACGTGATGGAGTTATTTGGACACCGGAATCGTAATCAGCGACTCCAAAAACATAAAGATCCACTGGACTCAAAACATGTCCACCTCTGCTTCTATTTGTGGGATAATTAAAAGTCGCTAAACATTATGATAATATTATTATTATACCTATTATATTATATTATATTATATTATATTATATTATGATAAACATTATTTTTCATAATATAAATTATTTTATAGTAAAAATGTAGTGAGCTAGCAATTTGCCCTTTTTGAGCCAATGATCCACATATTAATTGTGTATCTTTATTTTGTTTCAGACATCGGACTTGGATACCTTACTGTGTCGACAAGATCTTGATAGACTACATAAGCTTGACGATGATGAGAAGGGCGCAAGGGATCCTTCGGTTCATATGGATGATTTTTTTGAAGTTGGCAATCCTGGATGTCGACCTCAAGCAAGTTTCGTACCCCCTCGGAGTAGTCAATCAACGGCTGGTAGTGTTGGCAGTGGTGGCGGAGGTGGAGATGATGACGTTTTTCTTAGGCCACCACTTTGGGAGGATATCACCTCTAGTATCCAAAAACTGGATCCAGAAAATGCAGATATGCTAGCTTCTCAATCGCATGTTAAACTAGAAACAGAAGACGTAATTTCACCTGTTTTATCTCCCGTAGAAATCAAAACAGAACCTTTGCCCTCGAACCCCACATTACACTTGTTAGAAGGACCTGCAGGTAATTCTAATTTCATTAATAGGCATTCAGCAAGTGGTCAATCAGTAGTTTTACATCATAGGACAACAGCATTTAAAATATTTCCCGCGAATAATAGCACAAACAATAATAATGAATCGTCGACAAATCAACATCAGCAACAGCAACAATCAAATCATCAAGCAAATACCAATACGACATCGCCAGCGTTGTATGGTTCGATGACAAGGTTGATGTACGTGTCACCTTTAACTCCGCCAATTTCTGATCCCGGTTCACCCCTTGGAGGACCACCAAGGCGAACACCACCACCTCCCTACCCTCAACCCCCCATTATTAATCCACCTCATAGAATTCAACCGCAGTCTATCACTAAATTCAATAGAAGAAATAATCCTGAGTTGGAGAAGCGAAGAGTGCACCATTGCGACTTCATTGGTAAGTATTGTATTCTACTGTACCTATATATTTTAGAATGTTCTTTTTACATGGAAAGTGAAAAACCTGCACTTAGGTACCTTATTTATTTATTTATTTATTTAAGAAAGAAGTTTCTAGGGCTAATAAGCCCCCAAAGGAACAATACATGAATATAATAATTATAAATTAACAATTAAAAGGTAATACTGCTTACTGAGTAACTCGATACAGATGTGCGTGCGGTGGTCGAAACAATTTTCGATTAAAGTAATATCATAGTAATATCAACAGAGACTAAATAATCCTTTACAGAATATCAGAACCATTAACGTGATTTGCGCAATCATAAAAACAAAAACCTGTATTTTGTAATTGGACTAAAAAAAAAATATAACATAATATAGAATCATAAACTATTGTAACAATATCCATATTCAGTATTTCTTACAAACAAACAGAAATTACCAATGTGTTATATCAAAAAACGTATTATTATTTTTAAATAAGAAATCAAAATATAATTTTTTCAAGTTAGAATATTTTTAAGAATCTCTTATTCTACTAGGTAGCTTATTCCACAGCCTTGCGCTTCTAATAATAAATGATCTTTGCATTTTGCAAGTTCAATATTTTCAAAACAACATTTCTTTCCCGAAGCCTGCTATACATTAATTCATCAGGATTCCTAAACTCAAATAGTACATATAGATATGAGGGATCTTTATTATTAAAAATAGAATAAATTAAGTATCCAATAAAAAATTGTTTCCTCGTTGCAACATTCAATAACCCAGATTTGGTCCTGTACTGTCCGATAGACTTAGTCCTGGGTAAATTATAGATAAAACAAATGCAAGCATTCAAGGATCTTTCCAACCTATAATTCAACTCATAGAATGACAAATTTTGCACATCAGTAAAGTGCAGATGCAGTCTTATTTTGTAACAGATACTGACCCATAAAAGTGTAATTGTCATACCAATGACAAGGTATGGAAGCAGTTCCACTTTTTGGGACTGATGTTGTACCAAAAAGTATAGAGTATGTCCCTTATAGAACAGCAGTACATAACCTTTAGTTCAGCAGCTTTCTTATAAAAGGCGCAACTGCTGCTTTGAGGTTATAGTGTTACTGCAACACTTAGCATAGTTCGAAAATTGCACCATAATTTTTTCAGTGTAGCAATTCAAAAACCCTTTTCAATATTTCAAAATGAAATATTAGCCATTAGTCAAATTTCCAAAGAAAACTCAAAATTAACTTTATATCTGAAATTTGATATGGTAGTCAATCCGGAATTACTATCGAAATTTCTCAAGCACTCATCGCGACTGTACTAAAATAGCTAAAGTGTTTAGTATTTGTTATATTATTTCATTCACTGAGAAAGCGGAATTCTTATATTAAGTAACTTTTACTATTTAAAAGTAAAACCTAAACTGACTGGAATTTCTGCGCAGGTCAGGCAGTTTTTACTATTTCCGGAGTAAATTTTACTATTTCTGAAGTAACTTTTAGTAAAATAATTAAAACTTACTTCGGAAATTGTAAAAATTGCCAGATATGCGCAAAAATTTTGGTCAGTTTAGGTTTTACTTTTAAATAGTAGATGATACTTTATCTTTTTTTTCAGTGTAGGCGTAACTAGAACAGTTTCGTACGGTGGGCCGGGTCCAGGCCTTTAGTCTAAAAGTATATATATTTTGGTGCTCCAGACACAGGTCAACTTTTAATTTTCTACTAGCGATGTTAATTCGCTCGCTAACGCTCGCTCAATTATATTTATTGATAAAGACATTGCTTATCTAAGTTTAAATATTAAAAACTATCATGAACTTATCATTTATTTTATTGTTGTTATTTTTCAATCTTTTGAAAATTATATATAAAGATTATAATTTTGTTTTAAGAATTTTTTATTAAAGAGTAATATTAATATTATTCATATTAAAATAAATTGTTTAATAATTTTGTTTAAAACAAAGAATATACTAAAATTGTTTTTAACAAGAAAGTGTTATAATATTACGATGATTTATACAAAATTTTGGATAAATTAGTTTTATATTAATATAAATATTAAGGTATTAGTCGGGTAAAATGATTTTCGTCAGATTTTTTTAAAACTTTGTATCTGTGTTCATGAGGTATTTATCTATCAAATGAGATCTATCCTATCAATTTTGACCACTTCTGAGCTTCAAAATATAAATTCAAAGTTCATACCTTTTACATGCAATAGCACTAAATGCATGTAAAAAATGTCTCTTATATTCATTTATATAAAAATAAGTCGTCAGATTTCCAAATAAAACTACTAAGTTACACATTGAGATAAAATAAATATTTTTAAAAAAAAGTAACTTTATTGACCACGCGGATTAAAAAATACAACAATTTAAAAATTCCAAATTTTTAACTTTCACGTGGTTTCATTGAAAAATGTCGTAAACGTGTCAGCAATACATCACGATAACTTATAGTACATGACTCAAAATCATGAAAATTACATATATTACATTAGAAGAGGTCACAAGGAAGCAAGTGAGTTTATATAAAAGTTTATTTATTGTTGTTTTTATTTTGCAGGAGTTTTGCGGGAGCATTTACGCGACTAATACCTTAAATAAATGTCAAATTCATGCTTCCAAAGTATAATTTTAAAAATTCCGAAAACATATACTTATCATTTAAAGATATTGATAAATCTTTTGGTATTGCAATTGTGAAACAATGTGCTTCGTGAAACTATGCTTAAAATTAAAATTTCTATTATATTGAGTATTAATATGAGTGTATTCTTCAATTCTTCCAAGAAGTAAAAAAATTCTATTATATTTTAAAGTGTCTTTGCAAATAATATAATTATAGCGAAGTATTGGGAGATTTTTTAAGAAATAACATATTTTGTATATAACCTATTTGTAAAGACTTCCAACTGCGTCAATGACCTAGGGGATACAGTGGGAGGCTTTAGAGAGAGGGGTCGTAAGTTCAAGTCTTCTAGCGTAGGATTTTTTTGTTTCATATTTTAAAATAATTCATTTAAATCACCAATGTACGGGTAATTGACATGATTAAAATAAGACCGAAAGAAGTTAAAATATAAATTTTATTTAATCTTTAAGAATTCTCAGGAACTAGTTAATTATTTACCTAAAATCTTTAGGTTTGAATTACTACTAAATTTTCTTCTTTGCCTCAAATTTAAGAATAAAGTTTATGAATATTTCAGAAATTTTTTTTTTCGTGTAGTTGTGCATGCGCAGTAGGTTTCTGTAAGCTTTACAAATGCGCAATAGGTTTCAAAATAATTTACACATGCGCTGTTAATAAAATCTCAAAACAGAATGGATTTCTAAAAATTTAAACGTAAACGGAAACCAAAAAACATGTAAACAAAAAATTCATATACTTTGCGTAGAACATATAATTTTGAAAAGTAAAATATACATAAGACATTTTGCACATGTAAACAGTTAGATCCCACACTGCATTATTGCGTATGTGTTATTGTCATAGAGCATTACTGCGCATGTGTAATTGACATAGAGCATTACTGCGCATGTGTAATTGCCATAGAGCATTACTGCGCATGTGTAATTGCCATCAACATCTAGTGCGCATGCGTCATGAACATAATGATCAAGTGTGCATAAGAATTAATGATATTGATTTACTGCGCATACAAATAGACCATTTTGATCAACTGCGCATGCGTCCCTATCATGACACACTACTACACTTAATTGTATAAGTGCCTAAGTTATATGAATGTTAATAGTTCAAAAAGATTATAGGTGAATTGATTTTAAAAGTTGCTTATAAAGAAAAGTAGTGAACCAAGTGGAAGGGGAAGAACGACTAAACGACGAATTTCTGTTGACGACAAAGGTTTCGTTTTAATATAATATAAGAGAAAGAGATAACGCAACCCAAAAATATAGATCTTTGGTAGAGAAAAAAAGATGCAAATATTTTTGATTAATTTTTTAAACCATTTTTAAAGGTCGCGCTATTCAATTTTTTACAAAATTTCTCTCCTTTTTAAGAACTCACGATTTTGCGATTTGAGACATAAAATTTCATTCAACTTAGGCCCAATGTTTTTCTACTTCATTGAATTCTTTCCATCAATTTTAACCTGGAAACTATAATTTTCAATTACTTTTTGTCATTTTTTAAAGAATTTCTTTAACTTTCACTTTGCTTCTTCGAATTCAATTATTGTTGACATTTTCAACAAATTGATTCAATTGGTTTCTTTAATTTTAAAATATTATTGACATTTTAATTATTTTTCCCAATCTTTAATTAAAAACAAAATTTTTTAAAGATTTTCTCAAATTTAATTTGCAATCAACTATCTTGAATTATATTTGTCATTTTCTAGTAAATCTCCTCAATTAATTTTTGATTTTTTTCTTCCATTTTGTTTTCAATTTCATTTTCTTTTGTTATTACTTAATTACCTTCTTTTTAAAAATATTTTCTTAAAATTTCAGTTATTTTAATCATAGTCAAATTGTTTTCTTGAAATTTCAATTCTTTTCTTTAAGTTTTAATTACAATTTTTGATTTTTATTCTTGCCTCAAATTTCATCAGGAATTTTGGCTTTTTCTTTAAAAAACTATTTTCTTCAATTATTCTTGTAACTTCTGAGCACTTTTTTCAAATTTCAATTTTTTAAAAGTATGTTTAAATGCAACTTCTTCGTTTTTCAATTATTTTCTTTATTTCTCATATTTTTCTTTACTTTAAATCTGTTTTGTCTACATTCCAATTACTTTTTCTATTTTTTATTAAGTTTCTTCAATTATTTTCTACAAATTTAACTCATAACTTATATTTTTTAATTATATTGATCATTTTATACTGAATTTCATCAAATAGAATTTTTTTTTACAATTCTAAATTATTTTCTTCAATTGAAATTATTTTTCTTATTTTTCAATTTTATTTTTCAATTTTCGATTATTCTTCTTATTTCAATTATTTTCGGCATTTTTATTAAGTGCCTTTAATTTTTAATTATTTTTCACATTTTATAAATTTTTGTCTTCAATTAAAAATTTTTCCTAATTTTTAAATTAATTGTGATGTTTTTTATTTTCTTTCATCGATTTCCATTTACTTTGTTTAAGGGGTTAATTTATATGGTTACCACTGTAGCTCATCACAGACTCATCTAAAAAAAAAAAATCAAATAGTATTTTAAAAAGACGATATAAGATATAAGATCCTAAACCTCGAATTACTAAAAAAAAAAAAGTGCAAAAAATGGGGAGCTTCTAAATCCAAAAATCTGAAAAAAACGCCATTATTTTTACCGTAAATCATTCACAAAATAGTTAAAATGAAATGTTATAAGTATGGACCTGCAAAAACTTCCAAAGAATCGAATGCAACAAGAAAATTTAAAATCGGTTAAACGGTGTTTAATTTATGGTGGTAACCATTTTTAAAAATATTGTTCTTAAAAAAAAGCGTTTAAAATTTTGATTTTGTTATATGACTTAAGTTTTTGAACAAATAATGATCTAATAATTTAACTACGTATGCTTGACATATCTGCCTATAAAAAAATAAGAAGAAAAAAATTTTTGATATTTTTGATCCAAAAAATTTACAAAACCCCTTAATTTAAGAAAATTACCTTATGTTTCAATTACACTTTTAATTTTTAAACTAATTTTCTTCAATTTTCGGTGATTTTCTTCTGCTTTCAATTATTTATTTTTAGGATTTTTAATTAAAATTTAAATTTTGCAATTATGTTTGTTAATAATTAATTATAGTCTTCAATTCGAATTTTATTTTTTCCATTCTGAAATAATATCTTTGAATTCTCGGTTTTTCCTTTAATTTTCTACTTATAGCCTATAATTTTTTTGAATTATTTTTATATTTTTTGTCAAACGGAATTCTTCAATTTTGCAATATTGTCTTCAATTTCAATTATTTTTTTGTTTTCAAATGAATTTCTAGAGTTTAAATTTGTCTTGTCATTTCAAAATGAATGTTTTCCTTTTTCAAATATTCTCCTAAATTTTTACTTTGTCTTTCTTCAGTTGTAAACTGTTGCAATCAATTTCAATTTCTTTTGTCATTTTCAGTATATTTCTTCTTCTTTTAATTATTTTCTTCAATTTTAAATTGAAACGTACAATTTTCAATTATGTTTGATATTTTTTAACGAGTTTCTTAAACTTTCAGTTTCTGTCTTCAATTTTCACGTATTGTCTTAAATATTCAATTATTTTATTCAATTTCAGATTATTTTTTAATTTGAAAATTAAAACATGTTATTTTCAGCGATTTTAAAGTATGGTTTGAACAATTTTAATTGTTTTCTAGGTGATTCTAAAATTTCAATTACATTCTTAATGTATTTTAAAATATGTTTCTTAAATTTTCAATTATTTTTTTTTAAGATTTTTTAAATTTTGTCATTTTTTAGTTAATAACTTCGATTTGTATGATATTTCTTTAAATTTAAATTATTATTTCCATTTTAATTATTTTTCTCATTTTTAAATTCAAAAATAGTTTGTTTTAAAGATTTTCTTTCATTTTTTAGGGTTCCGTACACAAAGTGTACAAACGGAACCCTAATGACGAGATTCGTGCGTCCGTAGACAAAAATCGTATCCCCCCCCCCACCCCCTAGACGCCAAACTATATGACTTAGAAATCTCAAATTTGGCAAACATATGTATTTTCACGTATAGATTACAGGAAAATTTTAGAGAACGTGATTGGAAGGATTGGTCATAGTGTTGTCAAGGAAATAACAAGATTTTTGAGCGTTTTTAAAGTACTTGTGCTGAAAGCTCTTGCTATATCCTTGGTACCGCTATGGCCACTACCTTCTCTATAATTTTCCTGTAGGGGAGACCGGGGCTACTTGGCGCACTTTTCACTCTTTGTTGATTGGCTCTGCCAATTTTGTATACATGAAAACTATATTATACAGAAACTTTGCTTAACATCTCAGCTTTGATTTAAAAAAAAAAGTTGCGAAAACAGTTGTAGTTTTTTTTTAGAACAGCGTTTTTGCCAACTAACCCCGGGTTAGTTGGCACATAAATTGAAATGTGTGAATAATGATCAAGCAATATATTTCATTGTAAAAATAAGTCGTGTAAGAAAATTTTATCTTGAAAAAATGTGAATCAATTAAAAATAAAAGGTTAATCTTGTTCAAAAAGTGAAGTTAACGAACCTAAAAACTACAAATATCTGAAATCGAAAAATTATGAGGTTTTAATAATAATATTAATATATAATAAACACTTTTTTATCTTAAAGGGTTGTTTTTGGTAGTAATTATAAAATAAAAGTGTTACCACATTGAATTTAAAAATTTTTATTTGTTACTAGATGTAGCTTAGCGTTCCGAGCGCGCCAACCAGCCCCGGCCCTACTGCGCCAAGTAGCCCCAGAGAGACTATTTATACATTTTGTTCATTTTGATGAAAACTGTAGATATATTATAATATTATTTTTATTTTTTTCTGATTTCATTTTGTAAAAAGATATGCCAAAAAAATGAAGGCGTTAAAATTTACTTTTGAGTACCAAAATTGGTCTTTTGAATTTATAATCCAGAATAAAAATAATCAATTAATTATAATAAAATTATGTGTGAAGTTACATTCATAAAGTACATTAATTTGAACGAAAAGAAAAATTAATTCGACTTTTGACTTTTGAATAAACTCAAGTGCGTCAACCAGCCCCTGCACCAAACAGCCCCGGTCTCCCCTAATCTACACATAACAAGACATTTGTGTAATAAATTTGAGCCCTCTAAGTCAAATAGTTTGGAAGATCAGGGGGGGAATGGTCCATTTTTTATAAAAAATGCAATAAAAGCTGATGTTTCTTCTACTCTATCTGACAAACTATTGTATTTAGAGTGCTGAAATTTGGTACACACATGTAGTTTGACGTGTAGATTACAGAAAGACTAAAGAGAATTTTGTTACAGGCTGTTATCATAGTGGTTTTAGCAAAAAATCACGACTTTTTCTAAAAAAATGATAAAAATGACCATAGCCCCACCCACACTGAGAAAAATGAGTTAGCTACTATATGGATAGCTATTTTTTAGCTGTGGTAGCTAATATTTAGCTGTTTCAGCAAACAAAATTAGCTGTGAAAGCTAATTAATAGTTGTGTTAGCTAAAAAATTAGCTATCCATATAATAGCAATTAAAGTTAGCCAAAGTAGCTAAGTCTTAGCTTTGGCTGCTAATTTTTTTTCTCCGTGCACACGGGGAAAACGTTTGAGGTAATCTTTCCCATATTATATGCAGGACCTCGGATCAAAGTTACAATTGAGATATTGTGTTCAAAATTCTGATAGTTATTTTCAAAAAATAAGAAAAATTTTCCCATATACGTGGTACTTGAGAGTCAAAAGTAGACTGAAAAAGACTACTCGCTTAAAGCTGTAAAATGTGCATTAAAGTTGAAAAGAGTTTGCCGAGAAATGTGCAGAAGTTTACCATGCTACGGGTAATCGGAGTTCGGGCTCAGCGTCAAGTCCAATGACTCTCCAGCATGGTAAACTCTCCTCAAAACTCGCAATTTATTCCTATCGCATGATAAATCAAACTTTCTCCCTCTTTTTCCATTTTTAATTTGCAGATGCGATCACATATTATTTGTCTGTTAATTCCACAAGAACTCTTTCTATTAAAAGGAAAAAGAATGATCTTTAAATTATTAATTTTAATACTTATATTAGAGGCTAGCCTAGCTTACGTTGAATTATATAACATGCAACTATGACAAACAAATTTTAAACGAAAACTTGTTAGATATTTCATATTTTACTGACTACTCTTTCAATTAGTTTATTTTTTAAATTCTTATAATATTTTGATTCTTTAATTGTGTATTTCTGAAATAGTTTAATTCTTAATATTTATTTACATTTAATACTAAAATAATAAATTTTATAATAAATTAAACAATATTTGTATTTTACATTAATTAAAAAGAAAATTACCTAAAATATTTCAGATATGATGCTTTTCTTGGTTTTTTTATCATTGTAAAATTAAACTATCAAACATATATTTTACAACTTCTAAACTTCTATGTTTGTAAATTTTTTTAAATAAAAATTTCTTGTAATTTAAAGACAGATTTTTTATATTTTAAAGTTTCTTTCTTGCTTTGAAAATTTTCAATTATGGTAATTTTTACTGTTTACTATTTTTAAATAGCTAAATGTCATTTTTTAAAATTATTATTTTTCTTACTTTTCATTTATTATACCTTTATAAGATCTACTTAATTCATTACTTTCAATTTTTAGTTGTAATAACTTTTATTTATTCAAATTCTTATTCAAAATAATATTTATTTTCGTAAATAACGTTTAACAAATTCTCTAAATCTGAGTTAGTTAAAAATAACTAGCTTGAAATCAAAAAGTTAGCTATTAATTCAAATAGCTATATTTCTACTAATCATTTAGTAAAAAATAAATAATTATTAGTTTAGTTTATTTTTAAGTTATATCAAAATAGATAATATTTTAGTAAAATTCTGATTATTATTAATAATTAATTATTTTTAACTAATTCAGATTAAAAGAACAGATAGGATTTTCTAGGTTATTAAACTTTTAATGCAGAAAATACAAATTTGTTTCTATAAAAATTATTATATTAAATAACATTTATATTAATATTTTTATATATAATACATATAATATATTTTTAATAAATGAATATTTGGTTTTTTAAACATTGTAAGAATTAAAATTTTAATAAATAAGAATTTTCTGTCTAATTATTAAATTACTTTATTTAAAAATTTTATAATACAGGAGTCTCGGAAATCGAAATTAACACAAGTGAAATTGATCTAAAGTGAATAAAAGATAAAGTCAAAGATTTTGTTAATTACACCTATTTTTAATATTTAGATAATTGTTAAATTTGTACACATTATAAAAAATATTTTTTAAAATATCTACAAGTTATTTTTATAACAACACCTTTAAGTTTTATTTAATTAATGAAGAAAAAAATTAAATATTTAAAAAACACAGGCGGGTTTCAAGAAAACAATTTTATTACTATTAAACTAACTGAAAATTGCAGAAAATAATTATAAAAAGAAGTTAATTAAGTAATGACAAAAAAATTAAATTAAAAAAAAAAAATAAAGTATTGAAGAAATTCATTTGAAAATAAAAAATAAAATAAAAAATTATTGTTTACAAGTTAAATTTAAGAAAATAACAAAAATCGGGCAAGTACGAGTTACACCAGTACTAAAACCAAGGGTTCCGTACAATTATTGTTAAATATTGTTAAATATTGTTGAAACAAAAATTGTATAAAATTTTTTAAAATATTAATTGTAATTTTCAATTATTTCAAAAAGAAATTTTATAATTTTTACCATTTTGTGGAAAAAAATATGTATTTGTGTAAGCTACCGAATATAATATTACATAAATTAATCTGACTAGTTCGTAGTTTATCAAAATACAATTGTTTAATTATTAAATATCAATTTAACGATCTTATTGGACAAAATTAGAAAAACTCTGTATCAAAATTAGAAAGTGGGATAAAAGGTAAATAAGAATATTTACTTATTATATTTGAACTATTATTTATATTAGTGACACATTTTTGTGCGACATACACAAATACATATTTTATTCCACAAAATGGTAAAAATTATAAAATTTTTTTTTTAAATAATTGAAAATTACAATTAGTATTTTAAAAAATTTTATACATTTTTTGTTTCAACAATATTTAACAATATTTAACAATAATTGTACGGAACCCTTGGTTTTAGTACGGGTGTAACTCGTACTTGCCCAATTTTATTTATGCATTTTGCAAATTTAAATTCTCTAATTCTAATATTTTGACAGATAAGGGGGATGAAAGGTATGATCATTTTTAACCATTTTTTTAAGTCGTGGTTGTTTGCTCGAAAACAATATGATAACAGCCTGCAACAAAGTTAGCAACCTTTGTTCTGCAATCTAAAAATAAAACTACATGTTCATACCAAATTATAACACTTTATGGCAAATAATTTTGTTGATAAGCGCCAAGGAATGGCATTTTAAATGCATTTTAACTAAAAAATGACCGTATCTTCAACCTTATCTGTCTAACTATTTGACTTAGAGAGCTAAAATTTGGTATGCACATGTATTTTCAGGTGTAGATTATAAAAAAATTATAGAGAAGGTGATGGTCATAGTGCTGTCAAAGTAATAACGATAGATTTAGGCCAATATGCATAACAAATGCCCAAAAATCATGTTCTCTATAATTTTTCTGTAATCTATACGTGAAAACACATTTGTATACCAAATTTGAACTCTCTAAAATTGAATAAGTGAAAATTCACTTATTAGATGTCAAAAGTCTTCCACTCTTTCAAAAAGTGCATATGCACTTACAATAAGTGTATATGCACTTATGATAAGTGAAATTTTCACTTATTATAAGTGCATATACACTTTTTAAAAGAGTGGAAGACTTTTGACATCTAATAAATGAATTTTCACTTATTTAAATTTAGAGAGAACTTTCTAAGAAAAATAGGTTGGAAGTTAAGTGCACGGAGAAAATGTTTCAGATAAAGTTTACCATGTTAGCATGATACACCTCGGATGAAAGTGATTTTTAGAAAACTTTACCATTCAATTTATAATAGAAATTATTCAAGAATTAGAAATGTTTTATACAAAAATATGGATACACATCACTCTCCAGCATGGTAATTTGATGGTCGGAGGGCGATTCCTCGATTGCCAGAAAGTTGAGTAGTATTATACACAGCACGTGGGAAAACTTTACCATGCTGGATGACAAGGCGCTGAGCTCGAATTCTTGACAATGTTCTTGTCATGAAGACTAGAATAAGGAGGTGAAATTAGATAGTTTTACCACAGGGAACGGTGGCGCGGCAAACAGGCTAGCCAGTAGGCGCCTCTTTTTGGTTCGGGCTTTGCTCAGTAACGAATTTTAGTTTTCTGCGCACGTAAGAGGGAGAAACAAGAGAAGGGAAAAGCGAGCTGATCAACAGCTGCTTCTCCCTTCTCCCTCTTCGTGCGCAGAAAACTCAAATTCGTTACTGAGCAAAGCCCGAAGCGAAAAGAGGCGCCTACTCTTTGGCCTGCTTCTGTGGACACCCCCACTCCACTCATTTCACCTCCTTATTCTAGTCTTCATGGTTCTTGTCAAGGCTCCTGCTCACCAGCATGGTAAAGTTTTGCCAACTAGATGATCTTTTCTATTCAACCAAAAAATAAAAAGATTTCCTTCATATTAATTACAGATTTATTTCCTATAGAGATTACTTATTTCGCTAATTATAATTACATTTAACGATACAATCACGATCATAGTTTTAACCTTAAGATTAATTTAATATTCTTTTCAACTATATACAAGACGCGATTTACCTAAACTAAACTTACGCCGCAATATACAAATATCTAAATACACATTCACGCACACCGAACACGCTCGAATACATTTGGAATTAGAGATTCAAACTTTCCTTATATACTAACTGAGTAGAATTGTATCCCTTTATGAGAAACGGTTTTAATTCTTATATCTTTAGACTGAATAATTTTAATTTAAAACAATTATGTGTTAATTATTGCTTCCTTCCTTGATCAATTTTTTATATAAATCAAGTTTCAAAATTTTGGTAATTTCTATTAAATCTTTCTTTTTTGTCTTGCAATAATCTGTGAATCAAATTCAAAATGTTAATTTAGAACTTATTTTGTATTTTAAATTCTAAAAAGTACGACCAAAATATTATATTAATGTCAAATAGTTTTTTAATTTAAAAAAAAGTTTTATTTAATGTATAAAGTTATAATTATCCATTTTTTGGGCAGCTCCTACCCCATAAACATGGGTAGACGATGCCTGGACGGCTCGTGCGCCTTTATTGGACACCAGAGGTCCCAAAGTTAGATAGCAGACGTCCCGAAGTTGGGCAGCAGTTTAACATAGTAAACAGACAGCAGTTGCGCATTCTATAGCGCAACGGCTGTCTAAAAGTTTTTCCCGTGTATCGATACTGCAAATAAAAATTAAAATCTTTTCATTGCCCTTTAAAAGGAACTATTCAAAGATCAGAATTTGATAATTAAACTTTTTCTCAAACTATTACTCAGGAAGATATAAGAAAAAAACCAAGTGTTTAAAAATTTACTTTGGAGTATCAAAATTAGTTTTTCTTACATTTACTCCACATAAATCATAATATAATAATGAAACTTACCTCAAACTTGCATCTCACTATATAAAATAATTTTTGTGTAGAGAGGAATTAATTCGACTAATAGCGTTTGAGTAAAATGCAATGACCCAACCTACCCCTGACCCAACTAGCCCCGGTCTCCCCTACTTTTTTTAAAACCTATAATTAACACTTTTAATTAATATTTAATACAATTTCTGCTATACAGAAATTTAGTTGAAATATTGAACTAATGATTTTTGCTTATTTCAGCAAGAATAATATAAGGATTGTCAAATTAATTAACGATTTTTAATCTATGTGCGCCTAATTACCCTCCTCTCCCCTACAATCAAATTTTGTAAACATACATATTATAATATGAACTATTAAAACCAAAAGTTCTTCCGTGTATAAGAGTAATATAAAATCTATAATAAATAAAACAACAGCATCCATTTGTTTCTAGGTTGTACGAAAGTCTACACAAAAAGTTCACACTTAAAGGCTCATCAGAGAATACACACTGGTAAGTTCATTAATCACAAAAATTCTTAATAGATTTAACTGCTTTTTATCAATTCCTTCGTTTTTTCAGTTATAAAAGTTTTAAAAAACTGTAACATTACAAAAGGTTCAAATTTTCCCGTTTATGTCCACATACATGTCTAATATCACCAATAACAATGTAAATCATTGAAAATAATTAATTGTTGCATAATAAATGTATATTCGGAAAATTAAGTAGATTATGTTGACTATATTTAAGAGGAAAAAAAAACTTTATAGATAAAGTAAAAAGTGAAAAGCATTTTAGTATGATGAGATGGGTCGATAGGATAGACAAACAAAGCTACACACGACCGGCTGTCAGACTTTAAGTATATATACGAGATCGATTTCATATAGTATCATCTTGAAATGTAATAAAAACTAATAATGTATGATGCTTCGAATTAAAATTTCTATTTTTCATAAAGATAAAAGCTTACAGTAATTTATGGAATAAGAAATATAATACTATAAAAATTAGGTATGTAGTTCATTCGTGTCCATGGAAATGAAAGAGCGGAAAGTCCAGATTGGAAGAACATCGAAAATGTCTTTCATAGTATAGTTGGGCGTGGTTACTTCGACGTCGTGCAAGCATATATATACATATGAAGGCAACGTTGTGTAAATACTTTAAATGCCAAGTGTGGTAACGAATATCCATAACACTATCTTACTCTCAAATGTGTGTAAAACATAAATAAACTTACAGACATAGTGAAATATACACATGTGCGTATTAAAATATAAAATATGCAAACATTCGTACATACAAATATACATTGACATATACAAATTTAAATTTAAACCTACATTCTCTTGTAAAAGAGTTCGTCTCTGTACCTAAAAGTCAATGACCCACATCTTGAATGTGTTTTGATCATATATTTAATTCTTATATACTGATAAAAAAATGTATACGTAAACCACCTATAGTTGTTCATTTTGCCGGACTCTTCAGCAGCAATTCAAGCCAGAGTCATCTTTAAATGGAACATATGCATGTATGTACCACTTTCAGGCTAGTAAATACTTTCGAATCCACATCTACAGCTTCTTTTACGTCTTATGGATTTTCAAAATTAATGATCGCTTTAGGAAAAGTAGTTATATATGTGACACGCGTAAATGATGCTTGAATCTGACAAACTGTGAAAATATGGAGGAGGTTTCTAACAAAGGAGAAGGAATGCTACACTGTTAGAAAAATATACATGCAACTAAACTAACTTGTGTATGAAGTTATTTACAATACTCTAAAAAATAGGAGATTCATTAGAACAAATAAGTGTTTTTTCATTGGAACTAAGGTCAGTTCCCCTATGGGAAATTTGCCGATGCTCAAGATCGGCCCAAGTTTGGGCTAATATTGGTCCAATATTGGCCAAGCTTTGGCCAAGCTCTAGCCGATTGTCATTTCCCATAGGGTCTAATTAAAGAAGTGCTTATTTTTTAATTGGTACAGAAGTTTCAATTAAAGGGACTTTCTGGTTAAGAGTTAACAAAAAAGAAACCTTTTAAAACAATTTTTGTAAAAAAGATATTATAAGTATTGGAATAATTCTTTCTGAACCTTATTACATATGTAAGATTTAAAATTAGTTTCCAAAAATTCATGATGCTGGATCAAATATGGAGGACGAATTTCTAAAGAACCTATTAGATTCATTTGAACCGAAAATGCCCTGTACATTTATTGGATGCGTGGATGGTACTTCGGAGTTATACAGTTTTGTATACCTAAAAGTGATAAATTATTGGATTTATTTGTCCTTTCTAAAAAAAAGCATTCCATTGCTTAGTTGAGTACACAGTACATATCCTTCTTGAAAGAGTATGTACTGTACATACAAGATAAAAGAATCACCCAAAAGTGAGTCACTGAGCACTCTTAGTGAAATTTTACTGAAAATTTAAAGAAAATCTAACTTATTGAAATCAATGAATATGTTTTATCGATAGAGGTTACTGATTCGTCAGTGAAAAATAACTGATTATTAGTGACTCACTTCTCACTGGTTCACTGCTCACTGCAAAAGAGTAAAATTATACATAGATTAATAGACGCAGTTTTTGTTTTTTAATTTTAAGAAAAATTGAAATCATCTTACAAAACTGGCTAAATGAGTCATAGAAAATTTATTTAAAAATATAATTTTAAATTTTCTTATCTAAAAAATATTGAGATATGTATGTATAATAAATTAAACAGGATGTGTTAAAATGACTTGTCCTCGATTACTTATCAGTGAATGTGTGTACACAATTTAGTCAATTGATGCTTTTGCACCGCGTTGCTTTTTAACTTCAAATAGGTACATATTCATATTAAACTTGATTTTTTAAATTAAAGTTTAATAACATAACTTGTGTACTCACCCAATGGGAAATTGCCAATGATCACCATTGGCTAAATAATGGTCCCATGATTGGCGGCCAACAGTTTTTTCTTGGCAAACTATTGGCAACCAATATTGGACCACAGTTGGTCAATCCTTGGGATGATAACGGGTTTGCCAGTCATTGGCAGCCATCATTGGTTCAATATTGGTTGCCAATGATAATGCCAATAAATAAAATTTTTTAAATTAACAATATTAAAATCTATATTTTTATATTGTTAATTTATTTATTGTTTAAAAATTTTTTTTTTTTGTAATAAATATTTTAATTTATTTATTAATGCATTTCAAGTATTGGTACAATAATTGGCTTTCAATATTGGTCCATCCTTGGGAGCCAATGAATAACCAACAATCTTATTTTTACAACTCTATATGGAAACAGAGTTGTTAATTTAATCTTCAGCCAATATTTGACAATGAAGATTTGAGTGTTGGACACATTAGAAATGTATTATCAGAGGTACGGGATCAGGCCTTATATAAAAGAGCTGAAGAAACTCGATCGTGAGAGAGGCTGACCGATGCGCGCCCTATGCCAGTTTCCGAAACCACAAACGCGTGAGAATCCTCGGCGCGCAGACGCGGCATAGATGCGGCGGGAAACTTCCACTATTTGAATTTGAATTTTTTATGCATTTAATCAAAAACAAGAAAAGAAATATAATAATACAAAAATTATACAAATTCTTAAATTTGTATAGTTTTCTGATTGTTATTAAAAAGTAATACGCTTAATTATAAAGAAATACTTATAATAAATATCCTCCATAAATAATTGTTCAATTCTTGAAGATTTGAAAAACTCTTAAAGGTGTGTCCTAAGGTTAAAAATTATTGTTCTAAATCTACTTTAATCGATTTTCATGTTATAGAAATTATTTAAATAGATAAATTAGTTTTAAAGAAATCAGAAAGAAATTAAATTGATGAAAAAATAAACATTTAATATTAAAAATAATATTAATAAAAATAATCACATTAAAACTTTGCTTGTAAAATAAACAGAACGAAAAATTTAAAATTAAAAAATTAATGAACAATTACAAAATATTAAAGAAGACTTTAATTTTATTAAAATGTAAACTTAAGTCACATAAATACAAATATTCATGTAAGTATTTAAATTTTAAATTCACCATTTTTTCTGTTTAAATTTAAAGTAAAATTTAACAAATTGTAAAGAATGATAGTTAATAAATATTTAACTTTATTTGTTATTCTTTTCGTTTTTCACATGCAAAAAATAATCATTTTTTTTTATAAAACTAAGAAACAAATTCTCTAAATTTGAATACAAATTAAAAATGAAAAAAATTTAATATATGTAAAAAAATTTTAAATTTGAATCATTTAATTAAATAATTTATTTTAACAAAATTACTTTCTAAATATAACTATTCAGAATATATAAAAAATATGAGCAAAAAAAATCAAAATTGGTTTTTAAAAATAAAAAAATAAACTTTTTAAAGTTCAAAATAAATTAATTTTTTTTTAAATTTTGTTATACTAAAATTAATATTAAACTTGAATAATAATTTTCAATACAATTACTTAAAGTTAGTTTTCAAAAAATTCAATTATCATTAAAATGAATCTTTCCAAATAATAAAACTTAAACAGAAAGAATTAATGGTTTCTTTTAAATTAAAGAAATAATAGAGCATTAAACATAGTTAATTTAATATTTTAAATACTATTAAAAAAAATTTAAGTTTAAAAAAATTAATGATATCAAAAATATTATTTTTCGATCCTAATTAAAAAATGTAACTTATTTCAATTTAGCTATTACAAAACGGCATTGAGTTTTAAAATTTAAATTTGTATAGAAAGGTTTAATTTAGTTCACATCTTATTTCCAGTTTAACTTAAAAGTTTAAAAAATTTTAAACAAAGTTTTTACTTTCTGAGCACATTTTTAATAATATTCGAAATGTTTACTTTAAAATTTTTAAATTTTTGATATCATTAATTTTTTTAAACTTAATTTATTTTTAATTTTATTCCATAATTTTAATTAACCATGTTTAATGCTCTATTATTTCTTTAATTTAAAAGAAACCTTTAATTTTTTCTGTTCAAGTTTTACTACTTGTAAAGATTCGTTTTAAAATTAATTTAAGTTTTTGGAAACTAACTTTAAGTAATTATATTTGAAAATATTATTTAAGATTAATATTAATTTTAATATAACGAATTTTAAAATATTTTTAATTCAACTTTAAACTTTAAAAAGTTTATATTTTATTTTTAAAAACAAATTTTAATTTAATTTTAATAAAAGATATGGACATAAAAGAAAATAGGATGTAAACTAATTTAAAGCTTAATACCTAGACACAAATTTTAAAATTTTAAATTTAAAAATCAATACTGTTTTATAAAGCTAAATTAATATGAATTTTTTTTTTAAATTAAGATCGAAAAATAATATTTCTGATGTCATTAATTTTTTTAAACTTAAATTTTTTTAATAGTATTTAAAACCTTTAATTTTTTCTGTTCAAGTTTTACTATTTGTAAAGATTCGTAATTTTAAAATTAATTCAAGTTTTTGGAAACTAACTTTAAGTAATTATATTTGAAATTATTATTTAAGATTTATCTTAATTTTAATATAACGAATTTTAAATAATTTTCAATTCAACTTTAAACTTTAAAAAGTTTATATTTTATTTTTAAAAACAAATTTTAATTTAATTTTAATAAAAGATATGGACAAAAAAGAAAATAAGATGTAAACTAATTTAAAGCTTAATACCTAGACTCAAATTTAAAAATTTTAAATTTAAAAATCAACACTGTTTTATAAAGTTAAATTAATATGAATTCTTTTTTAAAATTAAGATAAAAAATAATATTTTTGATGTCATTAAATTTTTTAAACTTAATTTTTTTTTAATAATATTCAAAATATTAAATTAACTATGTTTAATGCTCTATTATTTCTTTAATTTAAAAGAAACCATTAATTCTTTCTGTTTAAGTTTTATTATTTGGAAAGATTCATTTTAATGAAAATTGAATTTTTTGAAAACTAACTTTAAGTAATTGTATTGAAAATTATTATTCAAGTTTAATATTAATTTTAGAATAACAAAATTTAAAAAAAATTTAATTTATTTTGAACTTTAAAAAATTTATTTTTTTATTTTTAAAAACCAATTTTGATTTTTTTTGCTCATATTTTTTATATATTCTGAATAGTTATATTTAGAAAGTAATTTTGTTAAAATAAATTATTTAATTAAATGATTCAAATTTAAAATTTTTTTACATATATTAAATTTTTTTCATTTTTAATTTGTATTCAAATTTAGAGAATTTGTTTCTTAGTTTTATAAAAAAAAATGATTACTTTTTGCATGTGAAAAACGAAAAGAATAACAAATAAAGTTAAATATTTATTAACTATCATTCTTTACAATTTGTTAAATTTTACTTTAAATTTAAACAGAAAAAATGGTGAATTTAAAATTTAAATACTTACATGAATATTTGTATTTATGTGACTTAAGTTTACATTTTAATAAAATTAAAGTCTTCTTTAATATTTTGTAATTGTTCATTAATTTTTTAATTTTAAATTTTTCGTTCTGTTTATTTTACAAGCAAAGTTTTAATGTGATTATTTTTATTAATATTATTTTTAATATTAAATGTTTATTTTTTCATCAATTTAATTTCTTTCTGATTTCTTTAAAACTAATTTATCTATTTAAATAATTTCTATAACATGAAAATCGATTAAAGTAGATTTAGAACAATAATTTTTAACCTTAGGACACACCTTTAAGAGTTTTTCAAATCTTCAAGAATTGAACAATTATTTATGGAGGATATTTATTATAAGTATTTCTTTATAATTAAGCGTATTACTTTTTAATAACAATCAGAAAACTATACAAATTTAAGAATTTGTATAATTTTTGTATTATTATATTTCTTTTCTTGTTTTTGATTAAATGCATAAAAAATTCAAATTCAAATAGTGGAAGTTTCCCGCCGCATCTATGCCGCGTCTGCGCGCCGAGGATTCTCACGCGTTTGTGGTTTCGGAAACTGGCATAGGGCGCGCATCGGTCAGCCTCTCTCACGATCGAGTTTCTTCAGCTCTTTTATATAAGGCCTGATCCCGTACCTCTGATAATACATTTCTAATGTGTCCAACACTCAAATCTTCATTGTCAAATATTGGCTGAAGATTAAATTAACAACTCTGTTTCCATATAGAGTTGTAAAAATAAGATTGTTGGTTATTCATTGGCTCCCAAGGATGGACCAATATTGAAAGCCAATTATTGTACCAATACTTGAAATGCATTAATAAATAAATTAAAATATTTATTACAAAAAAAAAAAATTTTTAAACAATAAATAAATTAACAATATAAAAATATAGATTTTAATATTGTTAATTTAAAAAATTTTATTTATTGGCATTATCATTGGCAACCAATATTGAACCAATGATGGCTGCCAATGACTGGCAAACCCGTTATCATCCCAAGGATTGACCAACTGTGGTCCAATATTGGTTGCCAATAGTTTGCCAAGAAAAAACTGTTGGCCGCCAATCATGGGACCATTATTTAGCCAATGGTGATCATTGGCAATTTCCCATTGGGTGAGTACACAAGTTATGTTATTAAACTTTAATTTAAAAAATCAAGTTTAATATGAATATGTACCTATTTGAAGTTAAAAAGCAACGCGGTGCAAAAGCATCAATTGACTAAATTGTGTACACACATTCACTGATAAGTAATCGAGGACAAGTCATTTTAACACATCCTGTTTAATTTATTATACATACATATCTCAATATTTTTTAGATAAGAAAATTTAAAATTATATTTTTAAATAAATTTTCTATGACTCATTTAGCCAGTTTTGTAAGATGATTTCAATTTTTCTTAAAATTAAAAAACAAAAACTGCGTCTATTAATCTATGTATAATTTTACTCTTTTGCAGTGAGCAGTGAACCAGTGAGAAGTGAGTCACTAATAATCAGTTATTTTTCACTGACGAATCAGTAACCTCTATCGATAAAACATATTCATTGATTTCAATAAGTTAGATTTTCTTTAAATTTTCAGTAAAATTTCACTAAGAGTGCTCAGTGACTCACTTTTGGGTGATTCTTTTATCTTGTATGTACAGTACATACACTGTAAAAAATAATGGAAAATTTTCCATACAAAAGTAACGAATTTTTTCTATACTTGGTATGGAAATATGTTTTTCAGTACATCAGTATGAAAAAATTTCATGACATTATGGAAAATATTCATTCTTATAGTAAAATACCCAATTTGAGTATGGAAAAATTACCTTACGACAAAATTCCATACATGGGGATGGAAGAATTACAATACATTACAAAATATTTTCATACGTGTTTCGAAAAATTCCAATTTTTTTAAAACAGTAATAATGATAAATTATATGTAATTTTAGTGCATAATAATAATATATATATATATATTATATATATATAATAATAATAAGTGCATAATTTTTACAATAGTTAATAAAATAAAAAGTTAATGAAATAATTGGAAGAAAATATACCTATTATTACGTGCTAGATAGCGTAATTTTGTAAAATCATTTATTTCTAAAAAACTTTAATCATATAAATTAAATAAATTCTATTTATTTAAATAAAAATCCCCCTCAATATATTATATGTAAATCATTTTTATAATTTACTTTTGTATTAAGTATTATTGAAATTAATTATTTAAATAATATTTTATTTTCAAATAATAATATTAAATTAAAATTAAAATTAATAAATAATAATTATTTGTTAATTTTGTTTACATATATTGCAATTATTATATTAGAATATTTATTTATAAAATATTTAGAAGTTAGGAGATTGGATTGTATAAACTGTGTATCAGTATATACAAAAGATAAATAAATTCTATTAATTTATTTTAGATAATTAATACGTTCCAGAATTATTATAATTTAAATAGCATGTAATCCAGGCCTGAACCTCCCAAAGTTATTTCTATCGACACTCAACTACCCGGCATAGCCGAGTGGTACTAATAGCGTGCGTTCACCGCGAGCGAATTCGTCTATAGGGCCGTGGGTTCGATCCCCCCTTGAGCGTGCGATATTTTAATTCATAGGTTAAGTGTTTATATGTATTAAAATTGTTAATTAGTCTTAGGTCTATAATAATTAAGTGTTTAAATGTACACTTAAGTTTAAATTATAAAAATAACAATCTAAAAATATCAATTTAAATAATTATAGATTCTGCTTCTGTGGAAACAGACTTGACCATACAACGTATGGATTTTTTTTCCATACAATCGTATGGAAAAATTGCAACAAAGTATGTTGATATAACTATACAACGTATGGTTTTTTTCCATACAATCGTATGGAAAAATAACAATAAAATATACTAATATAACCATACAATGTATGGCTTTTTTCCATACAACTGTATGGAAAAATTACAGTAATGTAAGGGTTAATTTACGTCCAGTACATGTATGGAAAATTTACCACAAAAATTTTTTACAGTGTACTCTTTCAAGAAGGATATGTACTGTGTACTCAACTAAGCAATGGAATGCTTTTTTTTAGAAAGGACAAATAAATCCAATAATTTATCACTTTTAGGTATACAAAACTGTATAACTCCGAAGTACCATCCACGCATCCAATAAATGTACAGGGCATTTTCGGTTCAAATGAATCTAATAGGTTCTTTAGAAATTCGTCCTCCATATTTGATCCAGCATCATGAATTTTTGGAAACTAATTTTAAATCTTACATATGTAATAAGGTTCAGAAAGAATTATTCCAATACTTATAATATCTTTTTTACAAAAATTGTTTTAAAAGGTTTCTTTTTTGTTAACTCTTAACCAGAAAGTCCCTTTAATTGAAACTTCTGTACCAATTAAAAAATAAGCACTTCTTTAATTAGACCCTATGGGAAATGACAATCGGCTAGAGCTTGGCCAAAGCTTGGCCAATATTGGACCAATATTAGCCCAAACTTGGGCCGATCTTGAGCATCGGCAAATTTCCCATAGGGGAACTGACCTTAGTTCCAATGAAAAAACACTTATTTGTTCTAATGAATCTCCTATTTTTTAGAGTATTGTAAATAACTTCATACACAAGTTAGTTTAGTTGCATGTATATTTTTCTAACAGTGTAGCATTCCTTCTCCTTTGTTAGAAACCTCCTCCATATTTTCACAGTTTGTCAGATTCAAGCATCATTTACGCGTGTCACATATATAACTACTTTTCCTAAAGCGATCATTAATTTTGAAAATCCATAAGACGTAAAAGAAGCTGTAGATGTGGATTCGAAAGTATTTACTAGCCTGAAAGTGGTACATACATGCATATGTTCCATTTAAAGATGACTCTGGCTTGAATTGCTGCTGAAGAGTCCGGCAAAATGAACAACTATAGGTGGTTTACGTATACATTTTTTTATCAGTATATAAGAATTAAATATATGATCAAAACACATTCAAGATGTGGGTCATTGACTTTTAGGTACAGAGACGAACTCTTTTACAAGAGAATGTAGGTTTAAATTTAAATTTGTATATGTCAATGTATATTTGTATGTACGAATGTTTACATTTTAATAAAATTAAAGTCTTCTTTAATATTTTGTAATTGTTCATTAATTTTTTAATTTTAAATTTTTCGTTCTGTTTATTTTACAAGCAAAGTTTTAATGTGATTATTTTTATTAATATTATTTTTAATATTAAATGTTTATTTTTTCATCAATTTAATTTCTTTCTGATTTCTTTAAAACTAATTTATCTATTTAAATAATTTCTATAACATGAAAATCGATTAAAGTAGATTTAGAACAATAATTTTTAACCTTAGGACACACCTTTAAGAGTTTTTCAAATCTTCAAGAATTGAACAATTATTTATGGAGGATATTTATTATAAGTATTTCTTTATAATTAAGCGTATTACTTTTTAATAACAATCAGAAAACTATACAAATTTAAGAATTTGTATAATTTTTGTATTATTATATTTCTTTTCTTGTTTTTGATTAAATGCATAAAAAATTCAAATTCAAATAGTGGAAGTTTCCCGCCGCATCTATGCCGCGTCTGCGCGCCGAGGATTCTCACGCGTTTGTGGTTTCGGAAACTGGCATAGGGCGCGCATCGGTCAGCCTCTCTCACGATCGAGTTTCTTCAGCTCTTTTATATAAGGCCTGATCCCGTACCTCTGATAATACATTTCTAATGTGTCCAACACTCAAATCTTCATTGTCAAATATTGGCTGAAGATTAAATTAACAACTCTGTTTCCATATAGAGTTGTAAAAATAAGATTGTTGGTTATTCATTGGCTCCCAAGGATGGACCAATATTGAAAGCCAATTATTGTACCAATACTTGAAATGCATTAATAAATAAATTAAAATATTTATTACAAAAAAAAAAATTTTTAAACAATAAATAAATTAACAATATAAAAATATAGATTTTAATATTGTTAATTTAAAAAATTTTATTTATTGGCATTATCATTGGCAACCAATATTGAACCAATGATGGCTGCCAATGACTGGCAAACCCGTTATCATCCCAAGGATTGACCAACTGTGGTCCAATATTGGTTTCCATTAATGCGCCAATATTGGCACCATTGGCTCCCAATACTGGTCCATTAATGCGCCAATCGTTAGTTTCCCATTGGGCAGTAAATTGGTAAATATAGATTTTAAAAAATAATTAAATAGTATTTTTTTGTCTATTGTTATGCATAGACCTTTTTCTGATTCAATTAATCCTGAAAACGATGCAAGTGAAAATTATGCCAATTTGAAAGCAAAAAAGTTCTTTTTTTTCGTGTGTACGAAGAGCTAAAATTAGTTAGATTTAACATAAAAAAATATTCTATATCGTTCTTCAAAAAATAAACAACCGAATTGTTAAGATAAACTTAGGGAAGGTGGGGGCAAAACGGGATACCTAAGGTTTGAAGCTCAATAAAACTAATATTATCGATTCAAAAATATTTTATTTATAATAATAATTATCTTTGGCAATCAATCTTCCATGAAGAAGTCTTATTTGAAATATTTCGGTACCTCCGAACAAAAAAACCACTCTCGCGTTATACGCCTGAAACTCCTCTCTGACGTCGGTTGTCTAAAACAACCACTGTTAAAATGAACGTCAAAAATCCACATTTTGTTTTTCCAATTTTTCCAGGAAACTAATTTCCAAAGTTTCAGAAACTTAAAAAATTCAAATTCTCAATACAATATTGTATAGATTGGTGCATATTTAAGTTAGTCTATTTCAAATGCTGTTTTGATTTTAATTGAAACATTTTGACATTTCATTTAACCAAAAAAACACAGTGGTTGTTTTAGACGACCAACGTCAGAGAGGAGTTTTTAGGCGTATAACGCGACAGTGGTTTTTTTTTTGCTCGGAGGTACCGATTTGTTACTTAATTAAATATAGAATTAAGAGTAAGTAAAGAAATTCAAATTTTCCATTTTACAAAACGTGGGGGTAAGATGGGGTACCCCCTGAGGGCAAGATGAGGTAGTATAAAAATCAACTTATTTTTGCCTACAAATTTCGCAAGCACCTTTATTGATTTTATAAAATAAACTAAAAAAACCAGTTTAATGCATAATTTAAATTCTCTCATGTAAAATTAAATTACAAAGCTCACCTCAAAAAACAATAACTTTTATAATAAAAATAAACAAGTGGTTATCTGCTCCTGTATTTGAAATGTATTATTTACATAATAGAACGTGTTATAAAATAACAGAAATAGTGTGTAAAATCACCAAAAGAAGATTTTTTTTCAGAAAATAGAAAAATGATTGGTTTTCAGTACACTGAGAAAAATGGATGTTTACCCTTAACATGTGGATGCTAACGCTTAACATATTTATCACTTAACATAGGGACAGCTATCTAGATGTTCAGGGTTAATATCTACATATTAAACTTTAATATCTAGATGTTAAACCTTTAATATTTAGAGGTTAAGCGTTACTATCTTGTTTTAAACATCTAATTCTAAACATCCATTTTTCTCAGTGTACCTTATCCTGGCCTCACATCCTATACCCCGTCTTGCCCCCACATACGGAATTTCATTAAAAAGTTAATTTTTAAAAATTAAGTTTCGAAACGTAAATAAACAAGTATTTAACTTCAAGTGTAATCATTGTTGAACATGAAAGAGATTATGTAGTATATAAAATGTTGTTATGAAAATAACAATAACGTTCTAAATAAAATGCAAAAATAATAAGAAAATCGTCAAAAACAGTTTTTTCATGTAACAAATAAAAAACTCGGTTTCATCAATCAGTGACTTGGACCATCAAAAACTATTGTAACGGAGCACCGTTGTGCAAAAAATGATCATGATTGGTTAATTAGTTTCTTAATTAAGGCAGGTACCCCGTCTTGCCCCCACCTCCCCCATTCAATTTAGACTGAAATTTCATTCTCATATTTTAGTAGATATTATCGTGAAATCATATCTGCTTTCCTACAGTAGATAATTAGTTGATGGGTATAATATACGCGTACGATGATAGATAAGGGACTTTCTAGATACCTGGAGATTTATGAGATACGAGGGTTGAAAAAAATTACTTTTGTCTTTAGTAGTAAATGTACAGTGAACTACACTAGAATCTACCTCAATATACCTGCGTATAAACTGTCGAGATAAATAAAATAAAAAAAATTATGGTTGAAATTGAAAACTTAACCTTCATCATTGTGATAATAATAATATATACTTACCTATACTTTTACTCAACTCATTAACTATTAACATGTTTCTATATTTATAGAACTCTTTTTTTAAATTTTATTGTTTAGGAACGGACAAATTGACAAATTATTTTTATAACTGACTACCTCTCGTGTTATTTGCATTGTGATATCTGCTCGGATTTTGCATCTATCTACTTGGGATTTTAAGTCACTGAACAAATTTTTATTTAATTTCGAAAAATTAAAAAAAAATTTAATATTTTTTCTTGTTTATTTATAACATTTTTAAATGTAAAACGTAGTCTACTGAGATTGATCGGAGAAGTTTAAATGTTTTCTAACTTGACCTCTAAATCTGAATTAGTTAAAAATAACTATTAATTAGTAAAATCGTGTCTGAGTTTTTATTTCAGCAATTAGTTAAATACTAATAATAATATTAGTAAAAAAATGACATAACTAAAAAATTGTTAAAATTTGACTAATTGAATTAGTTAACAGAATTTTACTAAAACATTAGTTATTTTGACATAACCTAAATATGAATTTGACTAATAATTAGTTATTTTCTACTAAATGATTAGTAGAAATATAAATATTTAAATAAGTGACTGAGTTTTTGCTTTCAAACTAGTTATTTTTAACTAATTCAGATGTAGAGAGTGTACAATGTACATTGTAAACAAGTCGAAAATTATGTTGATTTCATGGACATTTTGCTTCCATGTCAGCAAAAAGTTATTTAAAAAAAAATTGAAAATTGCGATTTAATCTATAAAGTTTTGACAAAATATAAACTTTATATTATATTTTTTTTCAAGCAAGGTACACTATTTTTTTATATATTAAGAACATGTGATGGCGAATGACATCATAGTGGTCACGTGACCACTATGACCCAAAAGCAAAATTTCTCAGCAAATTTTCTCTTAAACGTCTGAATATTTTTAAATGAAACTTTGTAGAATTACTTAAAATATCATCTCGAAGGGCTCTCTGCCCATAGTTTGTTTTTAGTTGGTCTAAAAAATTAAATTTGTAAAATTGCTTGAAATGAGACAAATTCCAAAAATTGATTTTAGGGCAAAATCCAAATAAAATAAGGCTACATTGAGAAAAATGGATGTTAACCCTTAACATCTAGATGTTAACGCTTAACATATTTATCATTTGACATAGGGACAGCTATCTAGATGTTAAACTTTAATATTTAGATATTAAGGGTTACTACCTTTTCTTAAACATCTAATTTTGAACATCCAATTTTCTCAGTGTAGACAGACCTTCCAGATGATATTTTAAATAATTCTATAAAGTTTCATTTAAAAATATTCAGTAGTTTAAAAGAAAAACGGCTGAGAAATGTTGCCTTTGAGTCACGTGACCACTATGATGTAATTTACCATCACATGCTCTTAATATAAACAAATTTTGAAAAAAACGAGTTTTTTGGGAATGAAATCAAAATTAAATCAACATGTTTTTAATGGTTACTTTTACAAACCCTTGTGTTTCCTTGAAGGATACACTGAGAAAACTATATTGTTATTATTGCACCAAGGACTGTTACTACTTTTACAAGGTATAATTTAATGCAGAAATCGTACAAAACTGGAGACACTCTTACACGAAATCGTGAGTTTAATGCATATTAATGCTTCGTGTGAGAATAGTAACTCTATATTACTAATTAATCTCCAAGTTTTTACACCGAATGCAACACAAATGTGCCAAAAATGCTCCTCACCTTTTTATCCAGCGTTGCAAGGAATCGGTGTAATTTCTACATGGTTTTTTTGCCACTTAGTCTTAAAACGATGTGCGCAGGCGCGGTCCCTTTAAACGAACAACGATACAACTGAAATTCGCCGCGCATGCGCATTTAAATTCTAATCATGTTTGCTAGAAACTCATGCCAAAATCTCACCGATTTTTTACAATTTTTTCACTGAAAGCTGGAGAGCGTTTTCGGCAAGACTTGTGAGAAGAGTCCGCACATGTTTTCTTACTATTAGTGCACTGAAACTTTTCATGAGCTTTAAGCACGTTTTTGAGCAAGAAAGGCAAAGTGTATGTGTTGCAAAATGCGAACGGTACGTATTCATGCGTTATTCGCAATAGATTTTTCTCAGTGTACAAATAATGTATTATTTATAGAAATTTTACGATAAACTTTCATTTGTTTAAACAAATTATTATTACCAACTTTCGAGACAACTTTCTATTGCATCTAAAATAATGCAGTTTTTCCTAATTTTGCAATTTGCCAAACTTCATACAATGACGGATAAATACTATACATATAAAAGACTTATTTAAATAATGCTTAAAGACAAATTCTTATTGATATTTGCCAACTTTTTAAACATTGTACCTAGAAAATGCAGTGTTATTCTAATTTTACAATTTACCGCACTTTATGTAAACACAGACAAATTATTATTATTGTCATGCACTTTCTGGGTGCACTATTAAAAAAAGTTATTAATAAATAACAATAATGTTTCGTTTAAAGATTACTCAGAGAAAGATCCTTTTGACACAACAAACATCATTTTGACACTCAAGGAATTTACTCTTATTTCAGAGCATAAGAGGATTTTAAAATCTTTTTTTGTTCCAACCATAATTTCTTTTTGACAGAATCTGTTTGAGACAAGAGGATTTAATCTTGTCTCAAAATGAATTTCTTTTTGACTATAAATTTGTCCTGTCATTTCATTGCATTATCATTATTATTATTAAAATAATTTAATTAAGCTAATAGTTTGCAAAAAGTAATGAGACTTACACTGTATAGTTTCTATGATATGTGGAGAAAATCCCCAATCTCGAAGAATTTTCTTCATGTTGACACAACCTAATTGTCATTTTAAATAAAAAAAAATGAAAGTCGATATTTTCCCACGAAAATGAAAATCATTTTGTTACTAACGTCATATAATATTGCCTTGAAATTAATTCCGCTTGAGTCAAGAGGAATACTAATATTGCTTCTATAAAATTTCATTCAAGAGGATTTTATTTTGTTTTCAAAAAGACCGTTTCTGTGAGTGATTGTTTAAATAATAATTTCATTGCTAGTCTTCATCCGTAATTAGATACCATTTGGTTAATTGCAAAATTAAACAAAACTTGCATTTTTCTAGGTGCACTGCAAAAAAAGTTAGTAAATACAACAACAATTATTTGTTTAAACAATTTTTATTAACAGTTGTGAAACTATATATTTTAATTCAATATTTTATTTAATTTATTGACTAAGTACAAGGTGCTAAAAACTTGATAATTAGTATTTTAAAAGTCCTCTACTCTCACTCTTTTCTTTGAAAAGGTTATAAATTTGCAACAATAAATGGTGTCAATATTTGCAAAATTCATTGTACTATTAGAAAACTATATTATTTGTTGACTCATAATATTTATAGTAAAAATGCTTGATAATTTCTCCTTACAAAAAAGTAGTACTGGATTCAGTACTGCCCGTGAGGAAACTTTTCTTGGCGCTGGCCAGACCCAATTCAGCATTCCACCTCTCCAAACTAGCGGGTAGTCAGAAACTCTAGTCAGCGGCTGGCCAGAAGTGAAATGCTTTTTCGCTAGCCAGCTTGTCTAGACTGCGGCTGGTCAGCTGAAAGTTATCTTGGCTAATTGAAAAAAATTCAAGTTTAATTTTTCTCTATTTCACCCTGAAGACACTGAAAGATGCAATCAATTCATTTTATGAATGAATTTACATAAATAAATAACATGAAAAATTTGGAACTTCCGAAGATTAGAACTCTTGATGTGCCAGCTGGAAGTCCTCGAGGCTAACCACTCTGCTATCAGTACTTCTGAAGACAAAATTGTTACAATAGTCTCTTAAAGGCACACTACGGTCTAGTCTGAGCCAGACCTGAACCAGACCAGACTTCCAGAACAACCGATCTAGAGGTTCTAAACTAGCAGGACTGGTTAGGGCCAGACCTGGATCTGACCAGACTTCCATACCAACTGATAAACGTTGTGTTTACCTCGGGTAGTCAGCGTTACGAAAAAAGCTCCGGAAGCTTGAAGGTTAAGAATTATTATAAACACTTTCTTTGAGTTGAAATTTTCACAACAAAAATGGTATCATGTTTTTGACACAATCAGTAGTCTGTTAAAATATATAAAGTATTGAAAAGATAGTTTGATGATACAAAAGAAATAGATTGGAAGTTTGATAATACTGGTAGTTAACGGGTTGAGAGCCGCGGGCACGTGGCGATCGTCTTGAATGAATGCTTCGTCCCTCTCACCTCTTTGCGATCGACGCATTCACTGGACCGTGCGCGATCCTACTCACACATGCACACAAAGGAGCAAGTGAGCACAAAACGTGAATGCGCGATATAGCGAGGGCGGGCATGAGGCGAGCAACATTCCAACCCGATCCGCACTTCCAACTTTGGTAACTTCTTCTTCTCGTCCTTTTCTTCTATCCTTTGTTTAGCAAGGAATTCACTTTTATCCTTCAAATACTGTAAACGCAAGTGCAGTTTTTTACTCTCTAAATTTGAATAAGTGAATATACCATTTTTTGAATCCATAGTTGTATTTTATGAAACCCATATTTATGATTTATTAAACCGATATTTATTGTTTATAGAAATCATAATTTATCAATCATAGAGTCAAAATCAGATCATACTTAAGACAGGAATAAGGAGATTTTAAAAATTTTTAAAATATAACGATCGGGGTTATATTTAGGGTTCAACCCTAAATTCTTGAAAAATTTAAGTGACCGGAATTACCCCGAGGGGTGACCGGATTTACCCTGGAAAATTGTGATTTTGAAATTTGGTATATGTGAATTAAAAATGATCTACAAGAAAGACTAAAAAAGATAAATAAAAAACTCTTTTTTATTTTGATAGTAGAAATGATAAGCTTTCGAATGATATAAAATAACTTGGATTTAGAGAATAATTTTCTAGATTTTTACCTATCTGACCAAAAGTGACCGGATTTACACCAGTCTCTCCTATATTATTAGTGCTTCACGATATCAAGACGATACGATATTTGAGCAATATTGATATTGATCTCGAAATTTCTCGACTATCCAAATATCGTATCGATATTGTTGACAAAAATAGCACATTTTATTCACGTTTTTCTTTTAATTTGACAAAAATATTTTTCACACGTTTGATTTGTTCCCCTATTTTGAATATCTAAGAATTTTTAACATTAAGAGGTTACTGTTAGTACGGACGACAGAAGAGATAAAAAAAAAGTTACCTACAAAGAGGGGTTAAACCACTGTGAACCTTTCAAAATAACGAAAAAAAATTTATCTAGAAAGGTGCTATAGGGTCTTAAAAATGAGAAACAATAAACATTACAGAAAGAAAACAATATTAAAAGTTTAAATTTTAAAACCGCGCGAAGACCTACTATTCGTAGTGCATTAGAAAGGTCTATGTTTTTAAACTTTAAACGCATTTTTCTGAAAACCACATTTTTTAAACTGTCCGGTAACTTTTTTCGCACCATTTTTGACCGATTTACTTAAAAATTGGTATGCAGCTACATTATAACATTCTTCGTGGAAGTACGTATAGGGTTTTCTCTTGTAAAAAAAAATTTATCAACAATTGTCAATCGATTTTTTACCGAAAAACTTGAAATTTTGATTCAAATGTGTGCCATTTTCACGAAAAACGTTATTTTCAAAATCCCCTAGTTTTTGAGTTGCAAAATCATAAAAATGTTGGGTTTTGGTTCCCGATCAAAAATTTAAAAAGATTTTCTACCGGCCGTAGACCTCTACTTAAAAAAATGAATTTTTTTAAATCGACCATCTAGACCGCCATTTTAACTTTAACAACTTAGCAAAACAATTTTTTTATATTTTAATAGATACCTAATAATAATAAATTAACCGGGTTTAATTCTTTTTATTGTGCTCCCTTAAAAAAATTTTAAAATTAGGTCCAAATTTCTTGCTTTACAGTGGTCTAATTCCTTAAAGCGAAACAGTTAGTTGAGCAAAAGTTGTCAGTGAGTAGCACGTGACTAATGCCTAAAGCACAATGAATATATGAATTTACTAATTTACGTTAAACGTATGTCATATTCTAAATAGAATAATTCTTTAAAATATCAATGTGTTTTTCAAACCATATTTTTTCTCAATCTTGAATCATTGAGATCAATACTTCTTTCTCATTAAAGTCGATATCGATAATATCGAAAATCTCGGAAGTCCTTTATCGATATTGTATCGAAATTTTTTTTAGAATATCGTCTTGATATCGTATTGAATTTCAAGACGATATCGAGACGATATCGATATTTTATCGACATATCGTGAAGCACTAAAAACAATTGTCAATTTTCAAAATTTTTTACTCTTTTTCTACTGTAAATTTTACTTGAAACATAAAACTTCTATTACACTGAGAGAAATGGTACACCGTACCATCTAGAATATCTAGATGCTACATCGTACCATCTAGAAGCTATCTCGTACCATCTAGATTCTAGATTCCTGTCCGTATATTTAAGATCAGATATGGTATCTGTTACCATCTAGTTGGTATCCCGTAGCATCTATTTCTCTCAGTGTAGGTAGCCTTGTTATTCGGCTTTAAATTAAAAAAAAATTTGAAATTGGACCAAAAATGACGAAGTAACAGTATATTTTATACAAAAACTACAGAAAAACTGTTTTTTAGCCCTAAAATGAAATTTTTGGAGTGGGGGGGGGATTTAATATACTTTATTTTTTATTTTTTATGAGGAACAACTTAGGCTAGGTCCGATTCAAAGTAATTTTTCTTGTTCATTTTTTGTAACACAGGGTAATTTTAAAGTGTGGGTGTTGATGCAATTAAGGGTAAGTTTAATAACATTCTTATTCTTAGTGACTTTTAAAGTTTGTGAATTCTCTGAAGATTGTTTTTGTCTACTTGTTTAAGAATAGTTGTCAATTTTTTTTAATTCGTGTTAAGGGGATGATTTTGAAGGGTTGTTCCTTATTGTATTGCTTGTTAAGGTTCGATTATTTTTTTGAATGCTATTAAATATTTTATGTATATCTCAAAGTTATTTATAGACTAATAATTTTTAGTGTTTCGTTTTTTTTCGCATAATTTATTGCTTTTTTGAAGGTTTTTGAGTGTTTATGCGTGACATTTTTAAACCTTAGGTGGAAATAAAAAACACCATACAACATAAAAGAATTGATGTTTTGACGAAAATTTTAAGCTTTAATAAAGCCTTATATTTTGAAAATTAAAATGCGCAGGGGGTGGCCGAATGGAGAAAAAATGCCCGATGTTATATTTTTTTGTAGTTACTAGATACTAGTTATAAGAAAATCTCTAATTTAATTTTTAATAAAAATTTGCAGTTATAATATCATGTGATCAGAGAGGAAACCCTCCCCCAGGTGATGAAACGTGATAATTTTCATGACCCGTCACTCTCCCCCTTATTGATTTAAGTAATTTATGGACGACCACTTTTGCGAGAAAGAAAATTATTAAATATTATTCAAGAATGATTTTCCTATTAAAAACTCACGTTTGATTTAATATTTAAATTTTGCAAAATATGCGATTTTAGTGATATGATATAAAAACTTGTAAATATTAGTGTAGGTACAATATTTTAAAACTCACATTAAATATTATATATATATATTAGAGAGTAATATACATAAACTTTCATTGAAAAACAACGAACTCGGGAATAAAGAATCTCATGTTTATTTATGTTAATAAATTGACAATCCTGCAATCACAAAACTTAATTGAAAACGCAGTTTGAGAGCAGTAAAAAAACCTGCTGTTTCATTTTTTATTGTTGCGCATATATTAAAATCTAGTCAAGTTGAATCTGATGTTTAGTAATCGTCATCTATAATTTTCAAATTCTTTTTCATCGTCATCCTTAGAGTGCAATATGATGGGTCTAAGCTAAAGAAGTTAGGATCGTTCTTTGCCTATAAGCATTCAACTCTCTTTCCAAGAGATTTAAATGCTGCTTCATTCTATTTTATCTATACATCAGTACATATATATGAGCTATTTATTTTTACATCTGCTCAGTAATTACTTTTAAATACAATATTGAAACATTATAAATCAATATAACATGTATTTATTTTTGTGAAGTAAACTTGAAATTTGTTTTTAAATATATTATTAAAATTTGTTCATTAAGAAATTAGTTTATTAAGAAACTGAAAAGTTTATTGGACCGACTTGTAGAAGGATTTATTGACCTGAAATTAAAAAAAAACAGTTTATATATTAATCTAGCTTTTTAACTTATACATAGGGGAGACTGGGGCTAAAACGGACAGATTTGGTCTTTTGCAAAAAAAAACATATAAAGACATATTTTTTGCCAAAGTGTATAATAAACCATTTTAAAACTTGTTTCTTTAACTAAAAAAATACAGTTGCGTTCAATTTAAAAAATAATATATAGTTTTGTTGGTAAGTCGCTTTGAATATGACCACCTCGAAAACGAAAATCCCAAAAATGGTGCACTGCAAAAACAGGTGTCTTAAATTGTTCAAAAATGTCTTAAATTAAGACATTTTTTGTGTCTTAGACACCAAAAGTATCTTAATTTAAGACATTTTTGTCCAATTTAAGACACCATGTTTTTGCAGTGTGGGGTTAAACCAGACACCCTATGGGGCTAAGTCGGACACTTCAAATTTAGCCAAGGTTAAACTATAAATATGCATTTTTCAATTTAAAAATTTAATAAGAGTCTTTACTGATACATATTTAACTCATTTAATACAAAATATATTATTTTCTTAGACATATTATTGAAATTAATGACGGATAGCAACTGTATGAAAAATGTCAGTAACAAAAAATATCAAAAAAGGCTAAAAAAGCTTTCCTTGTTTTCAGGCTCATTATTTGGATCGATGTAACACTTTTTTTAAGAAATTATATTATTAGTGGTTCACAGAAAATCACTGTGAGTTTTACGTCAACATTCAATATATCAATAATTCTGATTCGTCCGGTTTTTTCGACCCGGTCATCTCATCATAAAGGCGCAATATTTTTGTTCTTTTAAAAGTATTTGAAAAAACTTTTTTTAACTAAATTCTATATGTCTTAAGCTATAAAAAACAGTTAGCAAATAACAAATATACTTTAATTAAAGTGTCAAAAACCCAAAAAGTATAAGAAAAAAAATTTTTACTTTTAGCGAAAAAACACGATTTTTCACACTTAGACGGCCACTACTTCTATTCAAGTAATAAAATGTCATTAAAACCTACAATGAGAGAAATAGATGGTACGATGTAGCATCTAGATGGTACGGTGTAGCATCTCTGATGGTAGAGTGTAACATAACCTCTCTACCATCAAAGATAGTAAAGTTCTTACCATCTATTTCTCTCAGTGTAATGACGTATATACTTCTCATATCAACACGTTAATAGAGGGTTTTAACGGTGCGAAACACTTGGCAGATTTAGAGATATTTGACTTGTCCGGTTTAGCCACAGTCTCCCCTAATACACAGTTAAAAATTTTGTGTATTTGTGTAAGAATCGGTCCTTGTTCAAATTTTTGTGTTAAAATGTAACATTCTTCGTGTGTTGATTTAATAACTGTCAATAGATTGTTGAACATAACCTCAATTTTTTAGTAATAACACTGTAATTTACATTTAATTTTTTGTTGTAAAACGTAAATTTCGTTTTTAAAATTCATTTTAATAATCAAAAGGTAAAGTTCAATACTAATTAAATAATATTGACTCCATAACTCGACGCGATTATATTTTACTTCTGTTAAGCAGACGATAAAGAAAAGAACATAAATCCCTGTGTTAAAAGTTAACACAAATTTTGAGTGGACCGTTTGGGACTTAAATAACTTAAAGTTTTCACGAAAAACATTAGTATTAGGATAATTCTAGAACTTGTTCAAAAACTGAGAATACAGAAATTTTGCGGGAATACGTCCAAAAAATTTAATAACATTCTAGAATTTTTTAATTATTAAATATTTGATTTTTATGAATTATATTAAAATGCTTATTATTTGTTTAATTATAATTCATTTAATTGATTAATAAAATCTTTAATTTCATTTGTGTACAAAATAAAATTTACCTATTTTTGTACAAAATAACAATTTTCAAAGTAAGTTTTGTGTCAAAATGATACTTACTCCACTAACCAAGCTTATAAAGCTTTTCTGTGTACAGTTGTATAAGATCGATTATTTAGCTCATTGTCAGCTGTACAAGGTGGATATTTTGTAGTCTCGTAGAGCAAAATTTTTGATTGAATCTTAAAAATTATCTTTCTCAAAACGAGTACAAGAATTCTTAATAAAAGTTTCGGAAGCCTTCTTGAAATTCGCATTCTTTATCGTCTCTCAAACTGCGTTTTCCGAAGTTTTGTCAACGGTCGGCGAAACGTCGGGCAAAGTTGAGCCGAAGGCCGAAGAAACTGCGCGTGTCATGATCGACTTTCAAGGCTGGCCCAAATTTGGGTACTTACAGAAAAAAACCTGAACTCATAATGAGCCCGTTTCGTCTCATTTTGAGACGCAGCGGAAATGAGATTTTCATTATTCGTGTTAACTTTTAGTCCAAGAAGTTGTAAAATAACTTTTTAAGACTGAAAAAGTCATTTTGCAACATTTTGGACTAAAATTTAATAAGAGTAAAGGAAATCTCATTTCCTCTGCGTCTCAAAACGAGACAAAACTTACTTATTATGAGTTCAGGTTATTTAAACTTTGGCAGACGTTACTTCTTACTTCACATGTCAAAGTTGTGCGAACATAACAAAACGACATGAAGAAGATTTTTTTTTAAGTTTTTACTAGAAAATTAATAGGAAAAATGTGAAATTAAGCTAACTTAAACAATGAACTATTAGCTTTAAAATAAGTTAAAGAAAATTAAAATATCTCGACTGGTTCAAAAGTTATAAATAAATGTATGATACGAAAAAACGCAACGATTGTTCGAGGAAAGGAAACAAAGGAATTGTTGCGTTTTGTTCTTTATACACATTTACTTATAAATTTGGAACCAGTCAAGATATTCTAATTTTCTTTGGCTTATTTTAAGGTTCAAGTTTTAAGTTAGCTTCATTTCAACAATTTCCAATTACTTTTCTAGAAAATGCAGCTTACCAAACTTAAACAATGAAAATTCAAAAAAAAAAAAAAAAACGAAAAATTCACCTGTCCTTATCACATTGAATCTCCGTTTCTATTAATCAAAAAAGCTTTAATATAGAACCATTTAACGGCAAATTTTATAAGCTTTCCAATGTTCTATGAAAAATTTTATTTCACTAATATCTTCCAGAGTTATCAACATTTTAAGACGCTCATGTTTTTAATCACGTTTTTGTAAGTGGTCCTACAATTTAGGTCGGTAGTGTAAGACACCTGCTTTTGTCAGTTTTTGCGGTGTGAACTGAAGTTCTCAATGCTTTATTTTCAATTATGTAATCCAATTAACAGTTATAAATAATAAAATACGTTTATATATACATACAGGAACATATCTCTCGAGTTCTAATGTTTCACATGAAACTCTCGACAGTAAATAATCACTCGTTATCTCTACGGAAATAAGGCTTATCGACAAAGGAATTATTTCTCATTTGATTATCATTTGGTACAAAGACGTTGAAAATCATGTAGTCACATTCCTTTCTAATGTAGTAGCCTACAGGTGAATGTTGCGGCATATGCGGTTACAGTTAAAGGTCACCGCGGCATCTTGAAGTGGGATTGTATCTATCGCAAAGAGCAATGCTTTGTTCTTTAATGACTTCCTTTAGAGTCAATAGCTAGTTCAAAAATCGTAGAAACGACGATTTTTTTTCGCTTGGTATCTATAATAAGGTTGTATAGATGTTGGGTTTCTATATATCCTCAGGTTGCAAGTGACATTTTGCGCCGCGCCAACAACCGTTATGGGTTAACGTATGCCAGAAAATCCGATATGAATGTGGAACGGTGTGAATCACAAGATGAAAGTGAGAACGCTCACTGAAAGGGAGTAACATTTACAAACTGAATTAATGCTTTCTACATAGCTATAATTATAAGTTTAAGCACATTTCCCATCACTATAGGTATTATAATATCCATATGTGCTCTATACACAACACAATTATTTACAGAAGCATTTACATTTCCTATAAACATTTACAGAAGTTGTAAAATGCAAAAGTCCAAATGCCGAACTAGAAGACCAGGAAATGGAGTGAGTTTTCACTCCACGAAGAGTGAAAACTTACTCCAAGAAATTTAGAGAGTATGTAGTAATAAGGGCTAAACAATATTATAGCTTTAGTATACTTATATAAAAATGAAATCAGGTTGCCGGCTTTATTGTTTATAATAATATAGTGTATGCAATGATATTATGTAACTGGAGAAATTGCGGTCCCTGTGTCAGGTAAATTTTATTACAACGGGTCTACATTAACTTTCAATGACAAGAGCAATAAAAGCGATTGTTCGCTTTTCTCTCTTTCGAACAGATGCATGTATAGATATAAATTTACCAAAGTTGCGTTGCGCTTCTCTTCTCTAATATGTCTTGACCTTAAAGTGCAACGTTCGGTCACAGTCGCACGCCCGTGCTCCGCGTGTACACATATTCGTGAAAGATCACTATACATTCGCTACCAGAAGGTTAGCGACTGGAAAGGATCACGATTCTTTTTTTTTTATCGACTTCTAAGCAGTATTACCTAATCGCGCGAGTTGTATTCGCGTGCACTTCGGCTTCTACACATACAGAGTTCGTAGCAACATCATTCTTGCTCTGCCATGTGAACTCTAAAATCAGATCTATCCTACTAGCATTACTTTGCCAAGTTAAAAGTTAAAAATTTCTTTTAAATTATTAAAAATAAGTAGTAAAGAATTAATTAAATTAACACAGTTTAAATATAGTGACTAATATTATCTGTAATATAATTGTAGATTTTTCTCAGCGTTAATTAATTATAGTCATTTTGAATGATTATAACGTTTGACATTAGGCGAGAGTCAGCCAAAATGCCTACAGTAAAATTTGGTGCAAAAGAAAAGTATTTAATTATAGTTTTGAAAAATATAAACCATCACATATTTAGAAAACAACCTTACAGAATATAATACGGTAGTTATTTTAAGAACTCAATATGAATAAAAGTAAAAAAAATTGTAAACCCTACCGGCCAAAATTATGGGACCATTTACAAAAATGGGATTAAAAACATGACTGTCCTAAAATGTGGATAACTTTGTTACATATTAGTGAAATAAAATTTTTTATAGATCATTGGAAAGCTTATAAAATTTGGCTTTAAATAGTCTTATTTTAAAGCTTCTTTGATTAATAGAAACGGAGATTCGATGTGATAAAGACAGGTGAATTTTTCGTTTTTTGTGAATTTTTATTGTTTAAGTTTGGTGGGCTGCATTTTCTAGAAAAGTAATTGGAAAAATTGAAATAAGGTTAAATTAAACCTTGAACTATTAGCTTTAAAATGAGCCAACGAAAATTAAAATATCTTGACTGGTTCAAAGGTTATAAGCAAATGTGTATAAAGAACAAAACGCAACAATTCCTTTGTTTCCTCCCTTCTCGGCCTATTAGCAATGTATTAAGCAGCCAAAAGTGGAGCGAGCACTAGACTTGTTGGTTTTTTTTGTATCATACATTTATTAATAATTTTAGAACTAGTCAAGATATTTAAGTTTTCTTTGGCTTATTTTAAAGCTAATAGTTCAAGGTTTAAGTAAGCTCAATTTCAAATTTTACCATTTAGTTTTCTAGTAAAAACTTTAAAAAAAAACTTAATCACTCTCTAAATCTGAATTAGTTAAAAATAACTATTTTCAAAGCAAAAACTCAGTCACTAATTAAAATAGTTATATTTCTACAAACCATTTAAAAAAAACTAATTATAAGTCAAATTCATTTGTAAGTTATGTCAAAATTAACAAAAATTTTAGTAAAATTCTGTTTACTAATTCAATTAGTCAAATTTTAACTATTTTTTAGTTATATTTTTACTAATAATTAGTCATATTAAACTATTAATTAGTTATTTTTAACTCATTGCAGAAACAAAAACTCAGGCACCATTTTACTAATAATTAGTTATTTTTAACTAATTCAAATTTAGAGAGCATATCGTTTTGTTATGTTCACACAACTTTGACATGCAAAGTATAAGAAGTAACGTCTGCCAAAGTTGAAAAAATTTTGCGTTAACTACCCTTAAAATTTACCCCTAGAAAGAAATAATCGAAAATAAATCCGAAAAAAAATCATTTTCCACAAAAATTTTTTGCTTTAATTCTAAAACGATGGACAAGACGTGGGAGGGTCTACCCTAGTTATTCAAGATAATAGAAAAAGTTGACAACCCTTAAATGTCACCCCTAAGAAAAATAATTAAAGATAATTCTATAAAATTTACCATTTTAAACAACAAATTTTTGTGCAGTTCTAAAACCATGGAACTGACATGGGAGAATATCCTCTAGTTACTTAGGATGATAGCAAGGCTTAACTACCATTAAAAGTCACCACTAAGAAAAATAATAAAAAATAATTAGGAAAAAAATTACCATTTTCCACAAAAAATTTTTGTTCAGTTTTAAAAACACGGAACTGACGTGGAAGGGTATTTTCTAGTTATCTCAGTTGATAACAAAGGTTAACTACCTCTAAAAGTCACCCCTAAGAGTAATCCAAAATAATTTTGAAAAATATTATAATTTTTAAAAAAATGTTGAGATCAAGTTCTAAAACCATGGAGGATATCCCCTAGTTATTGGTAAAAAAGGTTAACTACCCCTAAAAGCCGACCCAAAGAAAAATAAGCAAAAAAATTCTAAAAAATATCAAATTTCACAAAAATTTTTTGTTTAGTTCTAAAACCATGAAACTGACATGAAAGGATATTTCCTAGTTATTTAATATGATAACAAGTGATAAATAGCCTCAAAAGTCACCCCTAAAAGGAGTAACCCAAAATAATACTGAAAAAAATATAATTTGCAACAATAAGATTATCATCAGGATCTATAACCATGGAAGTGACGTAGGAGGATCTCTTCTAGTCATTCAAGATAATGTTAAGGGTTAACTATCCTTAAAATTCACTGCTAAGAAAAATAATCGAAAGTAATTTTGAAATAATTATCTATTTTAACAAACAATTTTATTAAAGTTCCAAAGTCATAGGAGTGGTGTAGCAGGATATCCCCTAGTTATTCTAGATGATAACAAGGGTTATTTAAGAGTAGTTACTCCTTGCTATATATCATCTTGAATAACCAAGGTATAACCTCCTACGTCACTTCCATGGTTTTAGAACTAGAACAAAAGTTTTTTTTCGAAAATGATAATTTTTTCAAAATTATTTTCGATTTTTTTTTTTGGAAGTGACTTTTAAGGGGAGTTAACCTTTTTTATCATCTTGAATAACTAGGGTATATCCTCCAACGTATCCTTCATGGTTTTAGAACTTGATCTTAAAGTTTTTGTGGAACATGATAATATGTTTTAGAATAATTTTGGATTACTCTTCTTAAGGGTAACTTTTAGGTGTAGTTAACCCTTTTTATCAACTGGGATAACTAGGGAATACCCTCCCAAGTCAGTTCCGTGTTTTTAGAACTGCACAAAAATTTGTTGTTTAAAATGGTAATTTTTTTCCCCAATTATCTTCGATTATTATTTTCCTTAGGGGTTACTTTTAAGGGTAGTTAATTTTTTTACCATCTTGAATAACTAGGGGATATCCTCCATGGTTTAAGAACTTGATCATTAAGTTTTTGTAAAAAAGATAATATTTTTCAGAATTATTTTGAATTATTCTTCTTAGAGGTGACTTTTAAGGGTAGTTAACCATTTTTATCATATTGAGTACCTAGGGTAGATCCTCCCACGTCTTTTCCATTGTTTTAGAATTAAAGCAAAAAATTTTTGTGGAAAATGATTTTTTTTCGGATTTATTTTCGATTATATACTTTATTTACTCTCCCTTTTACGGGTTCGAGGGCTCCGCTCCCTTTACATTTTTATTACAATAACTTCCTAATAACTACCTGTTTACAATATTAATCTACTTAAATCTAAACGTCATCTTAACCTATTTTAACCATCTATCTGCCAAGTGCCTGGGCTTCCATTTCCCGTTCCGTCTGCCAAATCTGGCTTTATTTTATCGACAACCCTCTTATATTTTACCAATCTCTTTTTTCCTTTCACTCTTTAGACGGTCACTCGCTATCCTCTTTTTTCTTACTTCTCAATTTATTCCTTTTTTGTTATTCACTCCGACACTTTTCTCCATTCATTGCATACCCATGCACTCAATATCTATTCTCATTCAACTTTTATAACCTCTCCTGTCTCTTCTCTCACTTTCCATCTTATTCCATCCACCCAGACACAATCTCTCACCATCCTTACTTCACTTCCTTTCCTTCTCTTTGCCCACGCTTTCTCTTCCAAGAACCACCTTACTCTTCTCTCTCTCTTCATGTTCTATCTTCATCTATTCCTTCCCACTACCTCTCAACCTTCCCCTTCATTTCGTTACTTCATATTTATCCTCCTCCTCTTCCAACTCTACTATCCACAATTTTGCTATCTCCTGATTTTCTCTCTTAATTCCCTTAAACTTTTTAATTTTTACCTTCGCCCCAATTCCTGCCAGCAATGTTTCTACTCCCTCTTTGCCTTTCCTATATCCTATTACTGTCAAACCTCTAATAATGATGTTTCTCTTTCTTCTTTCCTTTTCAAGCAGCTCAACCTGACTAGCTAACTCTTTCATTTTCCTTTCCCAATTATCGTCTCTTACTTCCCCATTCTTTTCCCTACTTTCTTTCTTTCCCTCTATATCTATAGCCTCCAAACCAACGTTCCAATTTTTCCCATCTTCCTCACTCCAATCCGATAATTCTTTCTCTAACCTGTTCATTTTCTTCCACATATTTTCTTTCTCCTTTTTCCAATTTTCCTCCCACTTTTCCAACTTCCTTTTAATCCCGCCTATCTCTTCTTTTGTTATCTCAAACTGCTTATCTCTACTTTCTTCTATGTCCCTAACAATCTTTATTTTGTCCCACACTTCTGCCCATTCTTTATCGAAAGTTTTAACCAACGTCTTGATAAACTCGAGTAAGTCGGTGCAGTCCTCACACTTCATAATTTTTCCGCCCTTTTCCCTTCCTATTTCAACTATCGAATTGAAATTTTCCATTTTTAAAAAACACTAACTGGGAATGGAATATCTAAAAAATTAATTCCTTTTAATCCGTATTTCAACTTTTGAATTCTCTGCTAGTATACTTTTTTTACAACTTTTAAATTATTTTTAATTGTAGTGTTGTTTAATTCTACTGAAGCGAGCATATTTTTAGTTCAACCAATTATTTACAATTCATGCACGAAATATCTATTATTTTTCATTTTAATTCTTTACAGAGAAATAGATATTTAGAGAAGTCAATTGATTTTTTGGTGTAGTGTCTTTTCTCTAATAATCTAAAACGTGAATATGCTCCTGAATGTCAAAATGTGACAATCACAGATAAAATAATAGATAATTGATGTTATATTTTCGTGAAATGTGTCCGAGTTTTAATGTAATATGACAGAAAAAAACGTCGTGTAATTTTAATCGATTTTCCTAATTTACTTTAAATATTTAATGTAATTAATGGATTATTTAACAACCTCAAAGCTATAGAATTATTAGAATTAATTGAATATTTATCTAAATTTTACTCAATTATACACTGAGAAAAATGTTTAGTCATAGCAACGAAAATTTGGTTGAGCCAACCAAATTATTTGGTTGTTATTTAATCAACCAAACTATTTGGTTGTGACAACTAAATTATTTGGTTTAGTGTTGTTTGTTGGCATAACAAAAACTTTTGGTTGTCACAACTATATTTTTTTATTTGGGATAACAAAAATTTTGGTTGTCATAAAAAAAAATTTTATTTCGGAGCTAACTAACCCAGGTGCGAATTTTCGATCGGCCAACACATATAATTACATAATTCACATGTTATAAATTTAATTACACAAATATAATCAGATGAGAATGTAGAAATTTCATATTAATGAAAACCTGAAACAGAAAAATTTCATTAGTCATGAAGATTCGAACACGGGTTTTCCAGCTGCCAGTCCAGTAGGCTAACCACCAGCCCATGAGAGATATGAATGACCAATATGGAATAAACCTTATAGCTAAACAGTTCAGTAACAGACACCGTTAGCTCAATTATCAGACCCAGGTTCGGCCGACCGTCTGGTATTGGTTTTTATTTAGATTTTATTTATATTATTATCGGCAGGTTACTTACAAACTAATCACCAATTTTTTTTAATAATTGTTTGGTTGTCACAACCAAATTATGTTTGGATGTCACAACCAATTTCTGTTTGGTTGTCACAACTAAATTATGTTTGGTTCAACCAAATAAGAGCAACAAAATAATATTGTTGTCCCAAAAACTTGATGTGTTACGCCAACCAAATCGTTTTGTTATACCAATCAAAATATTGTTGTTACAACCAACAATGGTCAACTAAAAAATATTGTTGGTAAAACTAAACCTTTTTTCTCAGTGTAATTAAATTCGCAAATGGAAGTTTTTTCGGTTAAGTTACCTTGATAGCTGATATACTTTTTAAATTTTGTGAAATATCTTTAAATAAACACTTTTTAATTTTTTAATGTTAATTCAAAATTAATAAAAGTACCAAATGAATATTTTGATTTTACAGGGTTGCCACAGGTCAGGGAATTCAGGGAAATCTGGGAAAATTCAGGGAAACTGAAATAGGTCAGGGAAGTCAGGGATTTTTATCAAAAGTACTGGAAAAATGCAAGAATCTTTAAAATGGATAAAAAATTATATTCTTCTGAAATTTACTAAATACATTTTTAGAAGTCATATTTTAAACATTTCTAAAATTAATTAATTTTTTCAATCTGAAAAATATTTATATTTCACAATTTTAAAGTAAGGGCTTCCAGTGACTCACTTCTTCCACTTTTACTCTTTTTTTTAAAATCGTTCACTATTACTCACTTTATTAAAAAAAACTCACTTTTTTGGTAAAATGTCTATTCCAGCTGGGGAAGGCGAGGAGGGGATCTTCTGATATTGGGTGCCTGATTAATAAATAATTTACTTTATAAATCAAGTAGTTTGTTCATATCCCAATTACAATTTTTTACAAATTTTTGTTTTTAATTACAGTCTACAAATTCTTAATTTCTAAACCTTGTTTCAATTATTTTCGTCATTTTTAATTTTAAAGTACTTTTGTCAACTTAAAAGTATTTCTGTCAATTATTAAGTATTTTTGCGATTTAGAATATAATTTTTTCAAATATCAATTTCATTTACTTTAGTCTTTAAATTATTGTCATAAATATTTAAATTTATTACACAAGTTTTTTTTTTGTCATTTTTCAATTATTTTATTAAAATTTCAACTATGTTCTTCAATCTTTAAATTATTATCAGAAATATTTAAATTTTCTACACAAGTTTCACTTTACTTTTGTTATTTTTCAATTGTTTTCTTCAAACTTCAATTTTTTTTGTCATTATTCAAGTATTTTTGTCATTTTCCAATTATTTTCTTTATATTTTTCTATTATTTCTGCCATTTTAGAATTATTTTCTACAAAGTTCAATTATTTTATTCAAATTTTTTATTGTCATGAATTTTTAAATTTCTTACATCAGTTTTCAATTATTTTCTATAAATTTCAATTATTTCCTACTACCTTTAATTACTCTCTTCATATTTAAGTTTTTTTTTGCCGTTTTTGAATTATTCTCTTCAAATTTTCAATTATTTTCCTCCAACTTCAATTAATTTCAACATTCAATAATTATTTTCCTCAAACCTATATTTTTTCTCAATTTTTCAATTATTGTCTATAAATTTTTAGTTTTTACACCAGCTTTCAATTATTTATGTCATTATTCAATAACTTTCTTAACATTTCCATTGTTTCGTCAATTTTTCAAGTATTCTTCAAATTTTTTAGTTTTACATCAGTTATCAATTATTTTTATCATTTTTTTCAAATTACAATTATTTTTGACAATTTTCAAATATTTTTGTCATTTTCAAATTATTTTCATTAAATGTCATCTTCTTCAATCTTTTTAATATTTTCATGAATTTATTAACACAAGTTTTCAATTATTTATGTTATTATTTAATTAGTTTCTTCACATTTTAATTATATCGTTAATTTTTCAAGTATTTTATATAATTTTTCAATTAATGTATTTTTGCCATTTTCGATTTATTTTCTTTAAATTTGAATTACTTTTTCTGCTGGTGGGCCACAACTTAATTAATATTAGTAATTTCAAACTCATTATTGCTTACTCACTTTTTTTAATTAAAAGCTCACTATTTACTCACTTTTTAAATTAAAAAGTCATTTTTTCACTATTTTTAATCTGCCAGTCCGCTGGCAGCCCTTTAAAGTAAATATACAAAAAATTAGTTTTAAGAACTCAAAAAAGGTCAGGGAAAAATAAAACAATTTTTCTGGAAATCAGGGAAAAGTCAGGGAAAATTGTAATAAGATATTTGTGGCAACCTTGTTTTATTTCTTACAGATTTAATATAACACTGTGAATTAAAAATAATAAAAACTTTTATTTTTCAATCTTCATATTGGAGTTTTTTTAAGAATGTTCTTACCGGGCATTCACACTTTTGTCTACTTACATTCACTCCAAACAATCACCTTACTTAGCTCATCACTTTTCACGCACAACACTACCCACCCTTAATTAATAATGATGAAAATTAAAAAAAAAAAAAAAAAACAATTCCCCCTTTACAAACACGTGCACTACTCTACGGTACCGGAAACGGAAGCAGATTTATTTTCGGTTATTTCTTTTTAGGGGTGATTTTAAAATGTAGTTAACGCCATATTGGATCCGCGATTTTGAACTTAAAAAAGTTAGTGCTGCCCACGAGACGAGAAGAGACGAGATTTCATACAGTCTCGTCTCGGTCTCGTTAAATATCAAAATTGCAGATCTCGGTCTCGATCTCGGTCTCGGTCTCGTTGAGTACTAAAATTTCAGGTCTCGGTCTCGACAAATATGGCCTCCATCTCGGTCTCGGTCTCGCAATCTCGATCAATCTACTTGCTTTAAGGCGAGTAATTTAGAATTAAGTTAAAGAAAGTGATACACAAAATATGAGAAGTTAACTATAGCTTTAAATAAAAGTTGAAAATTGAGTGCAAGTTTTATTAAATTTTTTTTTTTACTTGTAGTACATAATATTCATAAAAATAACTCGTAAAATAAGGTAGTATTATACACTGAGAGAAATAGATGCTACGAGTTATCATCTAGATGGTACCAGATACCATATCTGATCTTATATATACGGACAAGAATCTAGATGGTACGGGATAGCATCTGGATGGTACGGGTTAGCATCTGATAGCATCTGGATGGTACGGTGTAGCATCTCTGATGGTAGAGTGTAACATAACCTCTCTACCATCAAAGATAGTAAAGTTCTTACCATCTATTTCTCTCAGTGTAATGACGTATATACTTCTCATATCAACACGTTAATAGATTCAACTAATTGAAGTATCATATACCTACTACGAATTTTTATCAAGCTATTTCATCCCTTTACAGTAATATACTTTAGATAACTTTCTTCTTAGACTTCCTTAAAAAAAATCTACTAACTCTTGTAATTATTCTAGGGAAGTGACGTAACAAGTAAATGCAAAAGAAAATCGACAGAATTGCCTTTTAAAATAAAAAGCCTACGCTATTTGTGAAAATTAAAAATTCTGTTCGGAATTACCCCAACTGACCCTAAATAATATCATATATAATTGAATAATAATTAAATTTAATTAATTTTTTATTTTATTAATTATTTAAAAAATTTAACAAAAATGTTTACTTAAAAAATATTTGTCTGTTAATTAATTACATAAATTATTTATAGAAATTAATAATTTAACTTAAAAATAATAAATAAATTCTCGTAATAATATTTTATTTTTTGTTTTAAATTCTAGTCGAGAGTCTCGGTCTCAAAAAACTTTGTATCGGTCTCGTCTCGTTTTATCCTAGATGAGTCTCGTCTCGGTCTCGTGGGCAGCACTAAAAAAAGTGATTGTCATTTTCGTATTCAACTACCTCGAAAACCCCGTAATAACAAATTTCAAGTGATTCAGATGAATTTTTAAAAATTGTCCGCCATATTGGATCCGCCATTTTGAATTTTTCAAATCGGTCATCAGATTCGTAATTAGCGACTCCGAAAACCTCTAGATACCCAGTATTATGAAAATTCAACTACGTGAAAAATGTATGCATTTGAGTACTTGAGTGAAAACTAGTACGCAGGAGGGTTAATGTGTTTAAATCTCATAAATTCAAATATTCATAACTTTTTTAAAAATCATCGTAAATTAATTTTTAAAAATGGATTTTAAAGCTGAAAATGCATACTATATGGAGCTAATAAAGAAAATTTAAGAAAAAATTGACAAAAATTGCCATTTTTGGGACATTTGGCCTAGAATTACTCAAAATCCTGACGTGATGGACTATTTTGCTTGGATTATACGAGACGTTTGTGAGGTAGAAGAATATATTTTCTGAAATTTAAAATTGAAAAAATTATCGTTGGAAAGCATCATTTTCACAATTCTTTAATAAATTCTTTAATAATAAACTGATAAACATGAAAATGTATAGAAATCATAATTACCTTAATATACTTCATTAATAAAAACAATCATGTTTAATATTTATTTTTGTTCAAGTTATTAACGATTGTCAATTTACCCAATTAGGCGTTTTACCCTTATTTCCTCTAATATATAACAAGTTTTAAAATAATTTTTTAAACATTTAATCGAAAAGTAAGTGCAATACTTATTAATTAAAATGTTGGGGAATTTTTGATTTCAGGAGAGAAACCATACCAGTGTCAGTGGCCTGAATGTGAGTGGAGATTTGCACGAAGCGACGAATTAACGCGACATTATCGAAAACACACAGGAGCAAAACCTTTCAAATGTGCTGTGTGCGAGAGATCATTTGCGCGAAGCGATCATCTTGCACTCCACATGAAACGACATTTGCCTAAACAACACGCCAAGTAAAATTTTGTTTTAAGAAATTTTGGAAAATTTTAGAACAAGTCGTGTAATAGTCTGCAAATAAGATGTATAGAGTATATATAATATCTATATATAAATGCGCGAATTGTATACTTGCACAGTTTCGTAATAATATACAATACACATAAGTACGTAGGTAGTTTTAAGAACTCGTGTAGCCATGTTGTACTTATATACCACAACGACTTGGACTGACTCAGTGATCTCAAGGAGATCGCGGTCGATTCGCGTTGGTGTCAATCGCTGTGTGCTGCCCATTGTTCTTGTCGCTAGAATAAAGTATGATTTGTATGAAACATTGCCAATGTATATATACATATGTGATGTACTGCAGTTACAAAATTCACGTCTTACAACTGAATTAAATTACTGCATCAAACTACACTCCAATCTACATTCTCTCTACTGATAAATATATAATTACCTACTTTAATTCAAAATAAATATATATCAATTCATTGAATATTACTTTACATATAGAATTGATTAATTGCACTCTATGTGCAATCTAAATTTGCATATGAATATATATTTTAAAATTAAAAAAGAATAATACATGTAATTTGATGCAAATAATATTAATGCAGTCTTGCTAGAGATTTTTTCATCATTCACTTTAATGAAACCGAAAGATTGTCTCAATAGGTTTTTCAGAAATAACGAGTCGACGAAAGAACATTGTTTACGTCGGTGATGGCTGGACCATCACATATAATAGAAATAAATAACTATATATGTAAATGTATACATGTATAGGTACGTAAAAATTTGCATATGCGAGTACATATATATTATATACAAACAGGGTGCACTAAAAAGCCTATGCTATACGTGACATTTAATCATTTTTAAGATTAAAACCAAGGAAAATATTAATGAAAATTTTTATTAAACTCTACTCACTACGCGGAAAAAAATAATTCGGTAACAGTTCTTTTATTAATTCAAAATATGAGAATTAATCGGGAAATACCATTAAAAATTATTTGAAAAATTCTGAACGCAACTGAGCTAAGTGCCCACTTATGTTATTGTGAAAACATTCATACCCTACTTTTTAAATTGTTTCCCTAAATCTTAAATTTACCTTCTTCAAAGTTAAATGATTTTATTTAGTTTTTTCAATCGCTTTTCAATTTTAATTTTTTTAATTTCAAGTTGGTCTTTCCCAGTTTTGGACATTTTATTTCACTATTAATTATTTTCCCTTCGCATTAAATCAATTTAATTACTTATTCTTAAATTTTATATTATTCATCGCAAAATTAAATTAATTTATTTATTTTATTTATTTACATTTTGCAATTATTATTTTCAATTTTTAATCATTTTCAAAACTTCTGAATTAACTTCCTGAACTTTCTGATATACATATATATATATATATATATATCTCAATTTTCAATTATTTGTTCAATTTTCATTTCTTTTTATTATTTTGCAATTATTTTCTCCATCTTTTAATATTTTAACTATTTTTCAATTAATTTCCTAAATTTTCAGTTATTATCTCAAATTTATATTATTGTCATCAATTTTCCATGTTGTAAATAATTTTGCAATTATTTTCTTTTCCTTAAAAAAAAATTCTGTAATTTTTCTACTATTTTCTTCAATTTCTAATTAGTTTCAGTATTTTGGCATAATTTTCAAAATTTTCGATTATTAATCAGAAATTTCAATTATGTTCATCAATTTTCAATTATTTCTGCGATTTTTAAATTATTCTCTTTATTTAAAATTTTTTAAGTAACCAGTACTGACAAACAACTGGTATTGCACTGATTCAGTACTATTTTTTAGTACTGACCAAGTCAGTACTAAGCCCAAGTTAACATCGTTACCAGCCCGTAATGGGCCCGTACGGGCCCCGCTGGAAGTCTGTTCCGACATCAGCACTGAATCAGTAATATGCCGGTGGTGCATTTCTACCTGGGTATAACTCAAGCAGTGCAAAAAAAGTGAAACCTACTTTCTTTTTTAAGGAAAACAAAATGTCAATTTTAAAACAAATTTGACATATTCTACTTTAAAACAATGTTTGAGGTAATTAAAAAAAAACAATAAATTAATATGCAATTAACGTTTCTACACTGAGAGAAGTGTGGGACGTCAGACGTCCCAAGAGAGCCCTCTGCAATATTAAATATAGTCCTCAAGTAAACTCGCGACTTGGGAGACCAGAAGTCCCATATCGGACTTCTGACGCCCCACTGTGGGAGCTCTGACGTCCCAAAATTTTTGCCGCTGTTGCCTGCGCGTTGGGACGTCGCCTTTTGGTGCGTATGACATCCCAAATTTAGGTTGCCTCAAGCACCAAAGCCAGTAGGACTCCAGAGCTCCCTCTGGCGGTGCAGCACTCGTTTCACACTTCTCTCAGTGTACTCACTTTTACTTATTCTTCCTCTATTAAATCTTCCGGAACGTATTGAAAATTTCATTTTTAACAGTTTGACACAAAAACGTCAAATTTTGCTTCAAAAGTGTCAATTGTTTTTTTTTCCTTCATAAACAAAGTAAAAATTGCCTGGTTTCACAGCAATTTTTGATTTTTTTTATTGACTAATTAAAAAAGTAAAAATTACATTTAACTCAAGTAAATCTTAAATAGTTTTTTTTCAGTGCAATTTTCAATTGATTTAATTTTTTGAGCAAATTTGAAAAATTTGTAATCATTTTTTGCAATCTTTTTCAATTCGAAAATTTTAGAAATTTTGTTCTAAATAAATATTTATAATTTTTTATAACAATGGCCCCGGGGCACTGCCCCACTTTACCCCTTAACAGTTACGCCACTGTATCCACCGTTCATGAGTTAATTCAATAATTATTACCGAATTATATTTTTGTCCGTGTATGAAAATTTGTCTTCAATATTTATTGAAAGAATGCATAAATTTATTATTATAATACTTATTGGTATTCAAGTAAAATACAAATTACTTCTGATCTGTCTTCCAACTGTGATATTAGCAAGAAGATGATGAGTTTTTTTATTTTGATCAATTTTATCATCTTTTCTTTATTGTATTTATTAGTTGTTCAGTGTGTGCAATATAAATCAATGTAATTTGTCTATAGTTTAACTTTTAATTATAGTATTGTTTAGTAACAATTTTTAAAACTTTTTAGACTTTATAATAATTATAGAGTAAAGTGTATATCAGTTTACTAATGATAATTTATTTAGTTAGAAATTAGAAATTACTTTCCAAAACTTTATTATGAAAATTATACAGCACAATTTACAGATTGTGCTTCTATCTATAGATAGCCTTCAAATTCAAAACTTCTTTTATCAAAGTATTTTCTTGTGTGACAGTTCAAAAAAAGTTTTTATACTAGAAACTCAAGGTATTTGGGTAATAAATAGCAAATTTTTATTTGCTGTTTTTATTATTTAGCAGTTTTTGGTATCATTTGTGAAAGAGATGAGATTAATGTTTTGTTTTTCATTCGTTGAAAAATGGAAACAGTGGAATTGTAGAGTATTTTTTTCTTAAATTTATTATTTATTTTTTATCATACCAAAAAATACTAAATAATAATACAGTATAAGAAAAGCTGCAAGAAGTTTAAAAAGATTTTAGGTTTCAAGAAAATAATAATATAAGACCTTAAAAAATCATATAAAAGCATTGGAATATGGCGAAGGAGGCGATCGCCTTCCTTCCCAAAATTAGTCTCTGTATCCGTCCATGCAAAAAGTAGTAGTAAAAATCTTCTCTTCGAAGCCCAGTAAAACCGTCCATATTTTATTATATTAAAAATTTCACGTATTGCAGAGATGAACGTCCATTTAGTTACCCTGTAGTATATATGTGTAGTGTATATATATAATTTATACATATATATATAAAGGTATCTGCAGTGGATAGAGATAAGAGTAGTAATACAAGTAAAATTTGTTGTTTCGCTTTACGAATTTGCAAGTATTCAATATTGTTTTATTTTTAATTTTGTTTATAAATAATATTCGAAAAATAACAAATCTATTTTCTATTTCAAGAGAGTTCAGTGTTTAGAATCATACACTGAAAAGACTAAATCAACCAAAAATTAATGGTTAATCTCTAAATCTAAATTAGTAAACAACGTAAACAATTACTAAATACAAACGTGGGTTAACATAACCTCCAAATTACTTGGACTGATAGTTTTCGTAATTTGTTACTAAACTATCAGTATAGCAGAATTACTTTTTGATGCGGTGAGCGAGGTTTCAATTTTTTACTAATTAAGATTTAGAGAGCAAACAATGAAAAAGAAAAGTATGTAGTTGGATTTATTTGTGGATAGGAAGTAATTACGATATTACACGCGTTAAAGACTTTAATTACTAATGAATAACTTTAAATATTTAAGAGAAACTTCACTGCGTATACTAAGATACGAATACGAGCAGTGAAGCATTAAAGAAAAAAGACTTTTTATTGAAAAAAATAATAATGCGATAAGAGCAAATCTTTAAAAAGCTCTCGTCCTTTGAGAGAGCGAATACTTGCATCCTCGAGTAGCGATATACGATTATTATACTGGTAATAAAAGAACGGTTTATAGCGCGCGGAGAACGTCACTTTGTGAATTAGTTAGCCGCGCACAGCTTCCAAAGACTATGTATTCCGCCGAATGTCCTCGACGCCCGGCATGGATAAACGGCACATCGATGTAATATTTACACTTTCACCGGTATCAACAGTTGTAATTTTTCCAACTATACCACATCAAATTCACCAATTTCATAGTTGCAAAAAATTTAATGATTTCTCTAATTTAAACAAAGTATATTTACCAAATTCTAACATGAGTCGAAAAAATAGTTAAAACAATGCTATCAAAAAAGATTTTATTACATTCAGAGAAGTGATATATTTGGTACACATATAAGCTATTTGTGCCAAATAAAAGATTTTTGTCTTAATGCCTTCTACATTTTTTATTTGTTTTAAATGAAAAAGTTAATTGACTAAAATAAAAATTTAATTGATTTAAATAAAAAAGTTAATAGGCTCTGAGTTAAAATATTTTTTCTTTGAATGAATAATTTTGTTATTAACAACAAATATTTTTTAATATTAAAAAATTATTATTAGGAGAGACCCAGGAGGAAAGTAACAAAAATCAATTTTTTTATGCTAGCATTAAAATTATTTGTAGGATAAGTTCTGTAAATATATTAATCAGAAGCTTGGATTTTCACCTTTAAATAAAATTGGAATTGAACATTAATAAATAATTAAATAGTCCACAGCACTCACAGCAGGACTTTTTAATCAGCTCTATATTTGTTACTTTTCTCCTCACCCTTAAGGTGGAAAGTAACAGCACGAAGAAGGAAAGTAACACTTTAAAATTAAGGCTAACATTTCAAATATAAAACTGCTATTAATTTAAATTAAATTAAATTATAATTCCAAATAATAAATTTATATACAAAAAATACCGTTAAACGTAAAAAGTATAAAAAACTCTATATAAAAACTAGAATTTTTTCCTTTTATTTCCTAAAAGCTTATAAAAGTCTCATTTTATTAATATTTCATTTAGATATTTTTAAAACATTGTGATTTTTAATGTTGGATAAAAATTCAAAATATTTATGCACTTCTGAGATAATAAATATTTTTATTGCTTTTAGGCTCACTTCAACGATAATTTTTTTTATAAAATTGGTATTATGCATTAGTAGTAATCTGTAATTTATTTCTAAAGAAACGCAAACTCCCAGAATTGTACCAAAAAAGTTAGAAAAATTTGTAAACATTTTTCTAACAGAATAATAATTTTGAAAAGTCAAACAAACGAATTTTATAAAATTTTCTTAAATTTTATAGAGGAGAGGGCCCCAAGATGGACATAGTTTCTATTTAATGCTCTAGTATCCAAACTGAATAAGATGTATTTAAATGTTTTATACCGGATGAAAGTACAATATATTAGGTAACTTATGGCCACAGGGATAAAATTTTATTTTGAACATAAACATTTTTAAAAGCATTTTTTCTATTGAAATTTCTGATCTAAAAAAAAGTGGCCCCAAGATGGACACCTTCTTAAAAGTCTCTGAAAAATGTAGCAAAGGAAAAATAAACATCGTTTAACAATTCTTAAACTAATTTTTAATCATTTTACTGTATTTATCAAGAAGTAAAATAATTTATAAAAATAAAGCAGGAGAAAATCCCTCTTTTCCTTGGATATCAACAAACAAGTTTAAATTACACAAAAAGTATTTCACATTTTTTAATATTATACACTATCATGACTTAAAGATAAACAATGAAGCTTCAAAATAACGAAAAGCATATTTGAAATATCTATAAAATCAAAGAAATATAATATTTTGAAAATTTAGCCTGCACATAATATAAAGGAGGAAGAGGGGATAATATTAACAAAAAATTACTTTAGGACCATATTTGTCCGCTCATTGGTTGTTACTTTCCACCTCTATTACTTTCCTCCTCGGTCTCCCCTATTATTATTATTGTTATTCCAAAAAATAATTATAATAAAAGTTATGTTTTATCATTAATTTTTAAGCTATATAAAAGTAAATAATCAAGAAAGTGTACAACACACAAATTCTTTTATTTAATATTTTAAATTTAAATATGCCAGGAATAAACTTGAAATTATAGTGAAATTTAAAAATATAAACTTTTGAAGCATAATAATTTCTTTGTTTTTTTTTCTTTTTTAATTGAATTGAGAAATTTCAAATGCTAAAGAACTGTAATTGAGTGAAATTGACTAAGAAATAAAGGAAGTGGCGGCATTATTTGTGTGCCTTAAAAAAATAAAAAGAAATGATAGATATATGTGTAAAATAAGTGTGTACGTAGGCAATCGTGTCTAGATAATATTAATGTAAAATATATATATAAAGTTCTCGATGATGAAGCGTAAGCGTCCGCCGGAATGTGAAACGTGAATGTGATAATTATAGTCGAGTAGAGACTTAAAGCATTCGTGACACAGATTTATACGTTTACAAGTGGCAATCGTATCCATAGCTGTCCTTAAGACAAAACAATCGCTTATGCATTAGTATTATGCAAAATTCATCGCTTAAAAAAAAAAGAAAATCGCACATTTTCCATTATTATACTTCTGGCAATATGCTTTTTTATGTTAAATCGACAATGCGCAGGAGCAGTGCAACCACAATTTATTAGGTGTGGATTTTTGGTGAAGGGAGAAAGAGGAAAGGAGAAAAGGAGAAAAAGAGAGAGTTCTTTTTTAAGAACAAAATATTTTTGATTTTTATGATAGAACGTCCAAGCACAATTCTTCCGCTAGGATGACTTACCGATTGGTCGCCAAGAGGCAATCCCAATTAATTGGGATTGGTATAATTGGGATATACAGGAGAAAGGATATTTTCAACACAATCATTTTTAAAGCATTTTTTCTAATTTTTAAAATTTTCGATCTTAAAAAAGTGGCCCCAAGATTTACACTTTAAAAATCAGTGAAAAATGTGGAAAATTAAAAACAAACATCATGTAACTATTTTTAATCATTTTTTCATGTACATTTATTAAGGAGTAACATTTTTAAAAAAGTTAATTTTATAATTTAGCAGTAACAAATTAATATCAATATATCGAATTCTCTATCAATAACTCTATATTTCATGGCGGAATATTAAAAAATTTCATTTTAATCCTGAAGAAAGTGAAGAAAGAAATTGAATAGAAAATTAATTTTTAAAAAATATTTTCCAATCTAGCGTAATCACTGAAATATGTGAAATAATTTATATGTAATTTTAGATGTTTGTATAAAAAAACACGGTCTAAGTAAAGTGAGAAAAAATTAAGAAAAAACCAAAAGGGCAGGCACCTCGAATTGACCCTATACTTCCTCTAATAAATTATTTTTTGACAAAGATTGAAATGAGAAAGAATGTCTCATATATATGTAACCGGGTCTAAGAAAAGGGACCTTTTCGACCAAAAAATCGATTTTTTATGACGGTTTCTTATAGTTTAAGGTCCTAAAAATATAATGTAACTAGTTTTTCTCGAAAAGTTGATTTTGGGCAGTAGGTCCCTTTTTTCAGAACCGGTCACTTATACATGTGACGCTTCACGGTGAAAGAGACTTTATCCGCAATAAATGGATTTTGAGGTTTTGATGTCTTTAAATAGATTTTGAGTTCTTTCACATTAAAGAATTATTAATTAAAGAATTAAACAATTATTTACCTCTTTTACTTTTTGTGTTATTAATGATCAATCGTCAGCAACTTATACAGACAGCCATGCGAACTCGCTTTTTATTCTTTTCCTTCTTCTGTAAAATTTTCCCTTTGCAGCTAAGATCCCTTTCAGCGTGGAGCGTCACATATATTTCTTTGCTTCTGTTTAAATGCATTATACTTTTATAACTTGATTTTGGAGATACTCGCAGTAGTATATTTTATCCTGGCGGAAGGATGTTAAGCGTTCTATGGTTATACTTGCTTTCACTAAATACCAAAAAATATATATTTATAAGGCATAAGCGATTGCTCATTTGCCAATAATTTTTAGACTATGAGGTTGGTTACAATGCCTACCATATGATATGAAAATTTCGAAAAAGCATCCTATGACACGCTCTTTTCGTATGTTGACACCTGCGTAGAAAATCGTTGTCATCATAAGCAAGATGTTTTTTCAAAAGTTTCGTATCTTAAGGTAAACAGTGTAACCAGCAATGGCAGATATTTATAGGATTGCCTGAAACAAGACAAAGAGAAATGTATGCGTGTGTGTGTAATAATTTGTGTGTTTATAATTTTGTTATTGTGGATTAAAACGGACTCCAAAAAGATAAATGAGTAGAGATTTAATATCTGTGACTGCCGGTGGAAGTGTCAATGTAAATTGCGATCAATGTACACATATCATTTTGCGTTTTTCTTCAAGACTTCACATTTTATTGTTACATACATAATATATAGTTAATAACGTTAGGAAACGACTGCCAAGAGAAAAAACTATTACCTATTCGTTTCTTAATCTATTCATACCGGGACCAAAACTTTAAGTGCTGCTAGACAAGACGTAACAATGTTGGAAAAAAGGATATTTATCATCTTTGTTTGACAAAATATCCTCATTTTAATTGTTACTTCTTTTCCAGCACTTACAGTTTTGGCCCCGACATTAATGGGTTAATATTTTTACTGGAATCTCAAACAAAAATTGCACACACTTTATAATCGAATAAGCATTATGTGTTCGAATCAATTTAAACTATTGTAATCTGTACTATTTAATATATAAATTAGCACCTACAGCGAATCGAAAACAATATTACTTGTCGGAAATCATAAAACTAGTCTATTTATGTACATATGAACTATGATCTTGAAAGTAATTGATATATTCAAAAAGGATTTAAATAAATATCAATTGAAATGTCATGTATGTTCTTATTATTTAGTAATAAAACTTTTACATTAATTTAGACAAAAGTACCTAAATCCTTCTATATTATTTTAGTTGAGAAACCAGTGAATGATCTTGGAAAGGTGAGATTGAATGAAAATTCAAAAACTACATCAAATTAACATAGCGACGTTTCGTTGGCTCAGGTTTGCCAACAGTTCCATTTTAACAATTTAAAAAAAGTAACATTTATTTTAAAAATGAATAATTATTCTATGGATTTTGTAGAAAAACAAATTAAAATTGGTTCAAATAAAATCAGAATTTCGAAACCTGGTAACAGAAATCAGAACAGTGGAACTGACATATAATACACCATAGCGAGTAGAACCTAACAAGAAGCCGTCCCTGTTGCGTTTTATTACGCTCTTTATAAAGACCGTAAATTAAATCCCATGAAAAGAATTAAAATACAAAATCGTTATATTGAATTTGACATTAATATGAAGTTGGAATGTAACCAACCTCATGGTAGAAAAGTTTCCCATGGGAAGTCCATTACATTCTTTAAATAGTCGTAAATAAAAAAATCCTAATTTTATTTTAGTATTAATTTTCAACAAATTAAACGAAGAGGGGGGGGGGGAGTTTTGTGATATTAATGTTTGGCTTTTTTAAACGCAAAATTCTACATTTAGACTATTTTTGGAAAATCGAAAATCTTAACGATCACAAAGCTTCCTCTTTGAGAAAGCAAAAAGGGACACATGGATCCTGAAACTTCTGACACTAGACCATATTGTCAATTTATTTATAAACTTTAAGCAATAACAATTCGATAATACATTTGTTGTATAATAACTATCTGTGCATGAAAATATTAGTTTTTAATTAATCCATTTATTTTAAAATAACAGATTATGATTAAAAATTCTTTAAAATCATTTATAAAATAACGTTAAAGTTAAAAGTGACTACAATGCATTTTAAAATGTTTCTTTTTGCAGTGCACATTTTATATTTCATACATTGAATACGTAATTTGGAAATTTTATAATCTATCAAATTAATGTATTTTGTTTAATATAATTTTTTCTTCGTTTCTTGGAAAAAAATAAAGGTTTAGGAGGCACATTTAAAAAAAACTAATGAACGTATTTGCATTCCGAAGTTAAGACAACGACATTTCTTAAACAGTCCTAAGAGAACATATAGTAAGCGAAATTGCACAGAGAAATGCAGAAAATTAGACGCGAACTTCTTTTACATGCTATTACTATATTCTCCGATACATGCTGCGCCTCTATTAAACATTTTTCATTTTTAATGAGGGACACTGAAATGGCAGACAAATCAACGCTTATGAGCAAGAAGCTAATTTTGAAATTAAGTTATCTTACAGGTAAAACTCAGAACTTTGAACCATTCAGGGCCGACACAGGTATCATGGAATTTTACTCTAGTCTCTGGAATATGTCAACGTCCGGGGGTATCCTCGTGGATAGTTTTAGGGGTCCAGTAAAAGTATAATTATGATTGGCTACGAGGGAAGGGAGGGGGCAGGAGAGTTGGAGCAAGTATCCACTTGGATATACTGATAAACAAAATAGCACTTTGATAAGAAAAAAAATGTTCTTTCTTTATATTTCTTAAATCCTGAATTTTCTACTTTAAACTTTGCACCACATTTATTTGAAAAAAAAAACAAACAGAAAACATTGAAAAGTGGATACAATAACTTAGATTTAAAACAATAAATGAAAATTTAGGATATAAATTGAAAAATAATTGCAAAAAGAAAAAAGAAAATTAAAATTGAATAAACAGTACAAAAAGCAGGCGCAATGCGCCTACAATTGAGGGTTTCGTGGCTTTTTATTATTGATTCGAGTGTATTCGGAATCTTTCAGGTATTTTCGGAACCATTCGGGTATTTCCGTAACCATTCGGGTGTTTCCGGAACCTTTCGAGTGTATTCGGAACCATTCAGGTGTTTCCTGAATCTATCGGGTGTTTCTGGAACCATTCGGGTGTTTCCGGAACCATTCGGGTGTTTCCGGAAACATTCGAGTGTTTCCGTAACCACTCGGGTGTTTCCGTTACCATTCGGGTGTTTCCGTAACCACTCGGGTGTTTCCGTATTCACTCGGGTGTTTCCGTAATCATTCGGGTGTTTCCGGAACCTTTCGGGTGTTTCCGTTACCATTCGGGTGTTTCCGTAATCATTCGGGTGTATTCGGAACCATCGGGTCTTTCCGTAACCACTCGGGTGTTTCCGTTACCATTCGGGTGTTTCCGTAACCACTCGGATGTTTCCGGAACCATTCGGGTGTTTCCGTAACCACTCGGGTGTTTCCGTAATCATTCGGGTGTTTCCGTAACCACTCGGGTGTTTCCGTAACCACTCGGGTGTTTCCGTAACCACTCGGGTGTTTCCGTTACCATTCGGGTGTTTCCGTAACCATTCAGGTGTATTCGGAACCATTCGGGTGTTTCCGTAACCACTCGGGTGTTTCCGTTACCATTCGGGAGTTTCCGTAACCACTTGAGTGTTTCCGTTACCATTATGGTGTTTCCGGAACCATTCGGTTGTTTGCGTAACCACTTGAGGGTTTCCGTTATCATTCGGGAGTTTCCGGACCCCTTTGGGTGTTATCGGAAGCCTTTGGGTGTTTTCGGAACCATTCGGGTGTATCCGTAACCATCCAGTGTGTGAAATATCGTCTTAATCTATGAATTCAATTTAAAAGACGTCTTAAGCAATAATTAAAGAAAAAAACGTTAATGGTTTCAAAGATATTTTGGTCTCAGATTCAATAAAAAAATCTAAGGTATATCTACGTTACCAATATCAGCATCAAAAACCACCCTTTAAAATTGCCCCTTAATCATTAATTATGTGTTGAACTCCCACTAGCACACAACCTAAAATGACAGCTATTGGTTCGTGTGTTTTCGTCTCTGTCTCTGACTATCACCCTCTCTCTCGCACACAACCTAAAATTGACAGCTATTGGTTCGTGTGTTTCCGTCTCTGTCTCTCACTATCACCCTCTCTCTCGCGCACAACCTAAAATTGACACCTATTGGTTCGTGTGTTTCCGTCTCTGTCTCTCACTATCACCCTCTCTCTCGCACACAACCTAAAATTGACAGCTATTGGTTCGTGTGTTTCCGTCTCTGTCTCTCACTATCACCCTCTCTCTCGCGCACAACCTAAAATTGACAGCTATTGGTTCGTGTGTTTCCGTCTCTGTCTCTCACTATCACCCTCTCTCTCGCGCACAACCTAAAATTGACTGCTATTGGCTGTCAACGACGGACGGACGGACGGACGGACGACAAAGTCTCACTATAAGGGTTTCGGTCCCGAACCACGAAACCCTAAAAATGAGATAAATAATTGAAAGTTTAGGAATTTAGTTGAGGAATAGTAAAAACTATTAAAAATTGAAGAAAGTGATTGAAAATGATAACAATTATAATTGACAATTCAAGAAAATTACTAAAATTTGAGAAAAATATTTTAAAATCTAGTAAATTAATTGATGAATATTGAAAATAGTTAAACATTTGAGAAAATATTTGCAAAATAATAAAAATAATAAAAATGAAAGAAATAATTTTAATTTGTGAAAAATAATTGAAAAAATTACAACATATATTTTTAATAAACGAAAATTATTGCAGAAAGATAAAAATAAATGTGAATTGAAGAAATAACTGGAATTTGAGATAAATTCTTCGTTCGAGCAGGTGGGTTTTGAAATTGTTCAAAAGCCTCGTGCCGCAGCGAAATAGACAGCACTGGCGGTAGTAGTAGAGGGAGAGACACTTTCTGAAACATGCTCCGGGACACTTGCTGAAATGGACAGTTACTGAAACGGACACTTACCGCGACCTTACTGTACTTGAAAAAGGATCAAAATAATTGAAAATTTAACCTAATTAAGGAAAATTAAAAAAAAATTGAGAAAATTACAGAATTTATTTGATATAAAAGAAATTGATTGAAAATCGAAGAACATCATTTAAATATTTGAAAAATACAACTACTAGAATATTTAAACCTTTAAATAAATATTTAATAAAAACTGATGGAGCATGAAACAAATTTTTTATAATTGAAAATTATTTGGAAAATGATTATGGAAAACGATGAAAATAGTGAAACTGATAATTAAATTAACAAATTTGTTGAGTTATATATCCTGCTATTATTTAACATTACCAATCACAGGCACACAAAAAATAAAAACTTCTTTGACCGAGACACTACACTAGTGTATTCTTACGTATTTTTTTCCGCTGAATCCGAATCCGAAATTAGAGTTGTTAGATTGGCTAAGTTTTTTTGAGATAACCACAGAAAAATCGATTTTTCCGTGTTTTTGAGCAGGGGGTCGATTATAATTTGATTTAATTCCGAAATGATTTGATTTCGCCTGACTTCACTTTTTTTCACTTTTGTTGATTGAACAAAAGTGAAAAAAAAAGTGAAGTCAGGCAAAATCAAATCATTTTGATTGAACAAAAGTAAAAAAAAGTGAAGTCAGGCAAAATCAAATCATTTTGATTGAACAAAAGTGAAAAAAAGTGAAGTCAGGCGAAATCAAATCATTTCGGAATCAAATCAAATTATATAATCGACCCCCAGTTTTTTGAAAGTATCTCAAAAATTTTAGCCAAATTGGTGATTTGGACTACGGATTCGGATTCAGCGGAGAAACATACGTAGGAAAACACTAGTATAGTGTCCTGTCAAAACAAAATTTTATGTTTTAATTGATGTTTTTTTTATGGTTTTTGAGATAATTTAAAAAATTGTAGCCAATCTGCTAATTCTAACTTCAGAATCTTATTCGTTGGAGAAAAATACATAAGAATACATTAGGGTAGTGTCTCGGCCAAAAAAAATTTTTTTGGGGGTTTTTTTTTGATGTTTTTGGAATTTTTTGAGATTTTGTTTTTGAGATTATCTCCAAAAATTTAGCCACTCTAACAATTCTGATTTCGGATTAGGATTCAGCGGAAAAAATTAGTACCTTATTACAAAATGATTTCAAGAAATAATATATAATATATAATATATAATTACAACATTATAGAAATAATCGAAAATTTATTGAATAAAATAATGGAAATTTGAGATAAATAATTGGAATTTTCGGAATTAATCAAAACATATTTAAAATAATATAAAAATTGCGAAAATCATTGCAAATGAAAATAAATAATTAAAAATTGACCAAGTAATTAAAATTGTAGAAAAATAATTGAAGAATGATTAAAACATTAAAAAACTAGATGCAATAACTTAGATTTGAGATAATAAATGAAAATTTAGGAAATTAATTGGAAAATAATTAATATAGGGGAGTGGGTCCCAAGATGGACATTTCGTATAAAATTTTTGTTTAAGGTGACAGTGCCTTATGCTTTCTGTCATTTTTGTTGTTTGTATAGACGAAGATTCGGATGCACATTTGAAGAAAAAAACCAGTTGGATTTTCTTCTACACATACCACGTAATTTTGTCTCTAAAAAAAGTTTTGTAACAGGTTTTTCTCAAGTTGTTAAAGTTATTTAAATTTATGGTTTAGAATTAGTACTTGACGTTACAATATTCTTTATTTATCGTATAATAATATCCTAAAATGATTTTACTAATTCAGTGTTCGTACATATATTTTTACTGGGGATTAAAAAAAGGTTTCATGTACCCTAAGGTGGACAGGCCTCAAATCTCAATGTATTTATTTGCATATTTTCGATTTTACACTTTTTTCAATAACTTTTTGAGACAATTAATTAAAATTTTTTATTTTCCACCATAAAATGTGATGTTATCGTTAGAGAAAATGATATATTGATATTTTTCGATATTTTATTACTTTTTACTGTTAAGCTATTAAATTGGAGTTTTTAGAACTGTTATTTCTTGATAAATTTCATAAAATGATTAAAAATTAGTTTAAGAAATGTTACACGATGTTCATTTTTTATTTACTACAATTTTCAGAGACTTTTAAGAAGGTGTCCATCTTAGGGCCACTTTTTTTTAGACCTAAAATTTTAACAATGAGAAAAAATGCTTTAAAAAATATTTATGTTCAAAATAAAATGTTATCCCTCTGGTCATAAGTTACCTTATAAATTGTACTTTCATCCGGTATAAAACATTTTAATATTTATTTATTTATTTATTTAGTGTACATTGCACGGGTAGAAGCACCCATTAAAGATAAAAATATATTTTATTTGGTTTGGATTTTACAGCAATAAATCGAAAGGGTGTCCAACTGGGGCCCACTCTCCTATCTAATTAACATCATTTGACTTAATGCACAATTTATCTAAACTTATTGCATAGAACAAGCAATTGTTATACTTTTGATTTACTAGAATTAATATTTAGTATAATTTTCATTATTGATGTTCATCCATTAGCTTAAATTTTCCGTTTGCAGAAATGTTTTTTTATAGAAATTGTTTTAGCATGAGTAAACATCTCTACTATTTTTTATTTATCTAATTTATTGGTTGAAATAATTTTCTTTTTACTAAGATTTAATCTATTCTAATTTCTATTTCCACCATTTATTAATTATCAGAATTTGTAAGTCACTGAATTCATATTGAACAGAATTCCTCAGGACGTAAAACTGATGACGCTCTAAACTTTGGTACGGCTCCTGTACCAAACTAAGACAGCTCTATTACCAAATTGTAATCACCCGGAAAAAAGAGGTTGATTAAAACGCATTAAAATGTTTCAATGCGCTTTGATTCCGTTTTTGTATGAATGCCTTCAAATGCCTAAAAACAAACCAGTAGCCATATTGCAAGGGAAAATTGAACATGTGATTGTTATGTTTTACTCTGATTATTGTATTTATGAATATTTTACTTTTTAAGTTCAAATATGTTAATAGGTTAACTTCAGCTAAATAGTAGACCAAAATAGAATAAAATATAAGCACTAAATTTAACACTTAACGTAATTTTCGTATTTTGTCTTGCATGCAACAAAAAATGACAAAATGACTTTAAAACTTATGTTTGCGTTCACTCCCTCACTTTGTTTAGATAAACTATTAGTATTAGAAACAAAATCACTTTGTTTTTCACTTCAATAACGCGATTTAGTTAAAATAGATCGAACAACACAAAATAGAAAGATGCCACGACGACGCGCTGCAAAGAATTTACAAGTTAACGATAGCAGAATGGCGTCTTTTTAATCTGCTGACATAGGCATAGAACGGCATTAAACTTCTTGAGGCATTGACTACGTTCAAAACTGTTTTCTTGAAGGCATTGAATGGCATTGAATTTGATACATTATCAGAAAGCATTTAATGGCATTTGGATCTAATTCGTGGTGTTTCGCTTGACGGTAAAGAAACGCATTCAATTTTTTTCATAAAATTTGTGAACATTCAAAATGATTAAAATGAAACAAATATCAATCAAGAAAACGCGTTAAATGGCATTGAGGACAAAAACGGAATTAGTAGGCATCTGTCAGCATTCAAATGACTGTTTTTTTAAATTCCAATTTATGCGTTTTAATAAACCTCTTTATAGATAGATGCATCTATCTATATCGGTCATTTCGAACGTACCGTGTACTAAACTTTTTTCGGTGATAGATTATTATATAGTAACTTTCATTACAGTCTAAAAGACATATCAGTTAAATCCCTCTTTAAATTTTGTTCAACAAAACGTATTTTCTTTTAATTAAAAAAAATATTACGTAAGATTTCGCAGGAACCCCTTCCCCTTATTTAAGATGCCGTAAGATTTTATCAAACCCTCCCCGCGACGCTAGGAAAGGTATATATACCTTACGGTCCTACTCTGTAAGGCAGCTTTTCTCGTGTCACGATACATTAATGTACCTACACGGAGAGAAAATTTGACAGGATATACGTCGATTAGGTTCAGGGTAATAGCCTCGATATACCATCGAGGCAATACCAGTTGAAGAACGACGAAAAGAATGTTGATATTCGAGGCCCGCTATATCGATAGTCTATCGGGGCGTACGGCCTCAACGATCAACTTCTATTGCCTCGATGATCAGGAGAAAATCCGCCAAATTTCGAAGCATGGGAACTTGTGAGCGCCTCAGAAGGGAGGGGATACGGAAAGAAAGAGAGATTCTCTCTCTCCCCGTCACCCTTTTCGTATCCCCTCCCTTCTGAGGCGCTCACAAGTTCCCATGCTTTGAAATTTGGCGGATTTTCCCCTGATCGTCGAGGCAATACAAGTTGATCGTTGAGGCCATACGCCCTGATAGACTATCGACATAGCGGGCCTCGAATATCAACCTTCTTTTCGTCGTTCTTCAACTGGTATTGCCTCGATGGTATATCGAAGCTATTTACCCCGTTTCAGTTGACGTACATCCTGTCAAATTTTCTCTCCGTGTATCATATCAGAAATCAGTGTTTTCTGCCATAATGGTTTATAATCAAGAATTTGAAAACTATCCCAATCAAAGTCATGATTAAAAACACGTTTATGACTGTCAATAATATTGTTTTGGGGTTTTTTATGTTCATTTAATCTAACATTAACAATTCTCTTAGATTTATCAACAATTTTTTTTGTTATCCTGACTTGGTCGGAATAATAATTTCAAAGTTCAACTACATATCATAATTTACACTAACTCATAACTTGTCAAATTATAAAAATTGAGGGGTTGAAAAATAATGATTTATAATTATATAAAGTTATGATGGCTTTATAGTGGATAAAGTATACATTACAACTATATTTAAAATAATTTTACTCCCATTCATCACCATATTTAGTTTTTACTTTGCGCTGATTCCGCCCTGAATCCTGAGTAGGAGCCATCTCAGAACCACCAGGCTGCACAGGTACTCTGTACAATAATTTGTTTTAAAGTGTGTAACAATAGATTAATTAAATTATTCGACATAATTTGAAAGATTATCAATATTATTTATAAACTTAGATTTTTTATTGAACTTAAAGTGCAAGGAAATCATTTATTGCTTTGTAAAATTATTTAAAAAATATATTATTAAGTACATAATTAAAAAAAGAATTATTTAATTAAGTATGGTGGTAGTTCATTATATTACGTATTAAATAAAAAAAAAAAAAAGAATTCATAAAACTTACGGAGCTCTCCTTTGGTAGTTTGATTGGCCTTGAGTTGAGTTTATTTCTTGAAATTCAGATTGTGCTCGAGTATATTGTGGTTGCTGTGAAGCATATGCAGGTTGTTCTGGTGTTGAAGAATATCCATATTGAGCTGATGGAAAACCAGAACCATGGTTCGGTGGCGTTTGATTTTCTGTACGCTGCATTCTACAATGTAATAATGTTTTTTATTTTTAATTTACAAAAAAATGGACTTTAAAACTGATTAGTTTTTAGTAGTTAACAAAAATAATTTAAAAATGTATCTTCTTTGTGCAAAATAATTTTTGAAAAGGCATTTCAAAGGTCATAATTCAAGCTTCCTATTGACCTTAGACATGTAGGGTGTTGTGGGGGTGATGTGCAACACTTTTTTTCGCTGCTCGTAAAACATGTCCTATTATCAAATTCTTGAATATTCCGTGATAGAATAATGTAGAGGAAGAGAAATATTACATTTCTGCATTATAAGATTTACAAAATTTTGAATTTTTCTTTAAAAACTTTTGCATTTTCAAAAACACCCGTTTTGGCATTTTGCAAAAAAGTTGGGTGATGTGCAACACAGATATAATTCACAGAAAAAATTGATCAATATTGATGTAAATCACTTTAAATATTAAATTTAGGCTTCTTTAATGCAAATTAATCGAAATCCGACGGAAAAAAAAATTTCACTATGATATAGTTAACTTCTGAAAAGTGGAAATTTCAACAAAGAGAAAAAATTCAATTTTCCCAGAATAATTATGTCAAATATTTTTCAATCGTAAGCAAGTTGTCCACTTGGTTTGTGTGACGAAACCTACTATACCGACTTTTATTTTGACAATTCAAGGAATATTAAATGATCTTTTAAATCAAGTTGAAATCGTTCAGATTAAATTATTTTAAAATTTGAAATCTGTAAAAAAAATATCGGACACTTAGCTCCGCCGGGATTTAATATCGTAGTTAATCCTTGATGTAGTCCAAATTGTTGTTTACCACTGAGACAGAGTGAATAGGAAATGGAAGCATAAGGAGGCGATTAAAATTAGAATTAAAGAGTTAACAAGAATTAGGCAATCTGACTAGATTGCTGAATCATACTAAATGTTATAACTGTAGTTAAGGGGGGGGGGGGGTAAGGGTTTCAGCGTTAAAAAAACACCTTTTTTGACAATTTTTTTTAGAAATATGGATAAAACAAATTTGTTCAAACCTTTTAGACATTATTAAGTATCTTTTCAAGAACATTTTGTAATTTTTTTATGTTAAAATATTGACAAACAAGCCGCTGAGAAAGCTTTTCCAAGAACGTTCTTGGAAAAAGACGATTTGCGGTGTTCACTGTATCTCAGCTAAAAATTATTTAAAATCAAAAACTTTTAAAATTTAGTCAAAGTATCATCAAATCCTCCCCCCAACGGTCCCTGATTATAATTTATTTCATTTTTAAATTTTTGGTGGTCATTTGAAGCGAAAATTGTTATTTTTCACGAAAAATTCCGCCATTTTGTAAGTGGAAAACCCCCTTAATGTAAAAAAAATCTAAAACTCACCGTTGGGGGGAGGTATTTTATATGTAGAAAGTGTGTACCAAGTTAGAAATAAATCGGTTATGTAGTTTTTAAATGGCAGTGAACACGGACTTTTAAAAAGTGTTTTTGAGAAAAACGTATTTAAAGACCAGATGTACAAAAATTGTACTTAAAGTTTGGCATTGATTTTAAACATTAAAACGCAATTTAAAAAATTTGCCAATAGACATTTTTTATGGCCCAGAAATCGCTCTTTCAAGTAGTGTATTGGAAAATATTGCAAATTTAAAAATAAACAAATTACAGCTGATTATTTAATAAAAAACATGAATTTTGAAGCCTAGACCAACGGACGCTCAAATATTCATAACTTTGTCAATTTTGCTTCGATTGACTCGAAATTTTAACACAATACTCTAGAAATATTATGCATTCAAATAAAAAAAATGCAAAAAAATTTTTTAAAACCTTAGCCCCCTCCCCCCTTAAGATTTAATACAATATATTTCCAAGACGAACCTCACAGAGTCGATATTATATTTTAAGTGATGAGTCTGTATTCAATCTTATATTATCAACTTTGATTGATAAAAGAATTTTTTAATTTCCAGAATCTCTCTCCTAGTTGGATTGAAACAGGCTTTCCTTAAGGCCTCAACAGGATCTATCTCTGATGGAAACTCCGAGTCCAAATACCCCAAGAATCTCGGTCGTAGTTGTGAGAGAATAGGATAATCGTTAACAATGTGTGAGAGGTCTCTAAAGTCAGATCCACACTCACAATCCAGCGGCAGATCCCAATTCAATTTAAGAAAGTGATCCGCCACAAGAGTGTGATTCGTTCTCAACCTAGTTATGAGATTAGAGACTCCTCTTTCCCTCTCCAGACCTCTGAACAAAGGCCTTTTAGATTTTACAGTTATGTTTTTCAAATAAGGGTTATTGGATCTAGAGATAGGCCCGTAGGGCCAGCATACATTTTTCCAATGCTTATGGTCTGAAATGATTACCCCTCTCAAGTCGGAATATGGAACATGATGTTTCCCGATAATTGGAAGATTGGCTGCCCACTAATAGAATTATCTCCTGTACCTGAGTAAGGGTCTTAACATTCATAATAACGGGTGATGCCAGAATTTTGATAGCTGATCTACTATCAGAAGCTATCAATATATTTTTTGAGTCCAAGGTTGAGAGCCTCCTGAATAGCCGCCTTGATTGCTAAAAGCTCCAAAAACAAAATCGAGTAAAAATCGTAAACTCTTAAGGGGGTTGACCCGTGTGACAGCCGTTTTTTAACTGTTTTTTGGGATTTTTTTCTGAAGGGCGATTAAAACTTACAACTTTGGATTTTCTACCATAGATTTAGTAACTATTGAAGTAAATTCAGAAATTTTTTGAAGTCAAAATAATGAAAACTTTACGCGATACAGCGCGGGGAAGTAATTCATGTAAAAAACAGTACAGCATTGGTCGCCACGATTCCGACCGTCTGAATGATCCAAAATCAAAAAATAAAAAATCATTTTAATCTGTGTCACTGTAGCTATGAGCTAAACTAGGATTATTTAAAAATATTGAAAAATAAAATTTTTACGCGACTTTGAATTTTTATTTCTAAAAAAAACTTTATTTTGGGCCTGTTTTCTTTTATAAAAAAAAATGACGTGACCTTTTTTAATTATCCTAGTTCAGCTTGTAGCCCCACATGTGCTGAACATACCCTATAAATTTCAAGATGATCGGTCAAGTTGTTTTGGAGATATCATGGCGACCAGTTGAAAAAGAGTGGTTTCGAAAAAAACGCGTTTGAAAGTTCAAGTACGAATAAGGCAGTGAGTTCGGAATTATTACTAAAACAACTGTTATATTCAAAAATTTATTTTAGGGAACTAAAGTTTTTCTAAATGTACTTATTTTTTACTTATATAAATGTGTATGGAATAATAAAATTGGCGGATAAAAAACCAAAGCGGCAAACCTTCAATGCTAGTTGAAAGCTCGACCACGCGCTCGAACATCATGCCTTTTTACTGTAAAAACTTTATAACAACGACGAATATGTCAAAATCGGTTTACCCACATATTCTGCATATGTTATAGGTGCGATATATGAAAAATAAAAAAATTCGATTTTTCGAATCTGTCACACGGGTCAACCCCCTTAAACCATACCTATAATTAAGTTCGGGAATACATATGCCAAATCCTGCCCTTTAGGTAAACAAATTGTTGGAGCCGTCCGTGTATATATACATCGAATTGGGATAATTACACTCATCAAGAAACCTATTCCACCTCTCCTCGGGATTGGAACTATTTTTAATCTCAATACCAATGTCGAAATCTGTTTCTATCTCCAGATTTATCTGCTTCCAAGTTAGAGCAAGATAGCCAGGTCGTTCAATTTTGATCATCATATCAATCAGTCCCCTAGTTGAAATAAAGGCAGCCAATATCCCTGCAGATTCGACGGATAAACTTCTCTTGAAGTACCTACTTTGATCAGCCAGATCAGTTAGAGATTTAGGAAGAAGTTCATTCGGATTTTGGAAGATTCTGAGCATATATAGATGCGCCAATTTGGATCTAGTTAATTCAAATGATGGGAAATCAGCTTCAGAGAGAATCAAACATTATCGTATCAAGTTTATTAAGATGTGATTGGCTAGCTTTCCAAAAAAATGGAGCTCCCCAGTTCAGACAAGAGTTAATCATGCTCTCACAAACCTTTATGATAACCCCCGGAGAGGATCCCCAGGTAACTTTTGCAAGAACCTTGATTATATTGAGCGCTTTAGAAGCCCTAATAGTCAGAGAACGGATGTGTTCGTGCCATCTTAATTTACTATCGAGAAATATACCCAGATATTTGATAAATTTTAGATTTTCCAGCTTTTGATCTCCCAGCTGGATTACGTGGTTATCCTCCAGAATCTTACGCCTCCTTGTAAAGATGATGAACTGAGTTTTAGGCAAGGACAATTCCAAGCCGAAATTATACAACCAATTCATCAGTGAAACAAGGGCTTCTTGAATACTAATTTTGACCTCTTCAACATCTTCTCCGGCTTTAAATATCAAAATGTCATCTGCAAACATGGTAATATTAACCCCTTCAGGAAGAACATCCTTAATGCCTCTCAGCGCGATGCTAAAAAGGAAAGGCGAAAGTACACCTCCCTGAGGAACCCCAATTCCAGAGACTCTAGAGTCTTCCCTATTCATAGTAAAATGGAGATTTCTCTGCATGATAAGAAAGGAAAAAAATTCAGGAGTCGAGTTGGAGTATCCAATTTAATTAGGTCCTCAATTATTTTGATTGGTTTAATTGAGTTAAAAGCTCCTTTTATATCCAGTGCAACAGCAACGAGAGGTTTACCCTCACCAAAAGGGCGATAAATCTCAGCGGTCAAAAGCGCAACTGGTTCCAATGAGGATCTTCCCTCCTAAAACCATATTAAAAAGATGGTAACCAATCCCTAGACTCAGAGAGTATCTCAAGACGCTTAAAGATCATTTTTTCAAATAGTTTAGCCAGACATGAAGTTAAAGAAATCGGTCTAAAAACACTGCCTCCCTTTGGTATAAATTTAACCAGGGTGTCTCTCCAGCTAGACGGAAACTCACTATTGTGGAACATCTCATTAAATACCTCCAATAACAATGTTCTAGTAGTTTGGGGTAGTTTTGTAACTATTTCATAGGTGATAGCGTCCAACCCAGGGGCTGAAGAAACTTTAGAAGTAGAGAGGGCTGATTTAAACTCAGTAAGAGTGAAAGGTGCATTGAAAGCATCGTCGTCATCCAGAACCTGAAAGGGATTAAGCTGAATGGGTATATAATCCTCCCGAACTAAGGAATTCTGAAGTTCCAGTTGTTTGGGATCATGTGGATCATTAAAAGTACCATGATCCAACAACTGCGATTTAGAGATCATATTTTTAACTGTTTTCCAAATCTTGTTCAAACCATCTTTGAAATCCAAAGACTCACAAAATGATCGAAAGGATTTATACTTTAAGGATCTTAATTTCCTCTTAACTTCATTACTAAATTTTTTAAAATTAATAAGGTTTTCTCTAGATTGATATCTGAGGTACTTTTTCAAAGCATCCCCTCTCTCCTTAATTAATATGTCGCAATCTTCCGACCACCATAACGGTTGAGTTTTTCTTCCACCCTTATTATCCTCAGGAAAGTACGCCCCACACGCAATAAGATTTTCAGTAATTTTATCAATTATTTTGTTGTATTTCATATCACTGGAGAGGTCATTATGAGCAATGAGAACGGAAGACTCTTCCCTAATTTTCTCTGAGAATTTCAGCCAATCTTGGTATTAAGCCTGAAGTTATATTTGATATGGACCTCTGTAGCTTAGTTGGTTTAGAGCAGTCAACTGGAAATTGAAAAACCCGAGTTCGAATCCCGGCGGAGCTAAGTGTATGATATTTTCCACAGATTTCAAATTTTAAAGAGAAAGATTTGTTATATTTAATTTATTTTTTTATTTTCGTGGCATACTGGCTACAAACATTATTAAATGCACTGAAACTCTTAATATATACATATTTAACCATAAAATAGCGATATACTAGCTAAAAATGTATATTGCACATCACACCAAAAAAAGTGTTGCATATCACCCCAAATAGAGTATTTTGCGCAGACTGATGTCGCAACAATACAATGTAAGGAAATCACAAAATCTTTTTGGATATTAAAAGACACTTAAAAACCAACAATAGGGAAGACCGGGGCTGGTTGGGCCATTTTTCACTCTTCGTTGTTTAACTTCGTTAATATCCAATTTATGAAAACCTAATCATAAAGGAAACTTGCTCTGACATTTCAGCTTTCATTTAAAAAAGAAAAAGTCCTGTTATTACTTTTAGCTTTTATTTTGGGAACATTGTTTTTGGAGAAATCCAAAGTGACCCAATCCGCCCCGGCCCGGGGCAAATTGGGTCATGATTAAAATGTTACTGTTTAAATGTTAAAACATTACTTAATATAATAAACTTAGTTTTTAGGGTTATTTTATAATAAAAGAAATTGAAAAATAAATATATTTTAATTGGAGCAGTGAAAGTATAAGATTATAAAATAAAAAAATTGCTCATATTGAAAAAACGTATTTTTTAATTCCTAATTGTTAAAAAGTATTATCATTAGTGTTAATTGACTGAAATAAATTACTCCTAGTGAAATTTAATTAAATTAATGTAGTTTATTTATGTAGTATAAGTATATAGTAAATTCCTCATGCATTTGGGCGACCCAACTAACCTCGGTCAAAACGACCCCACTGACCTCGCCAGTGTTTTTCAAATATTTGATTTTTTTCTATCGATACTGCATATATAACTTAAAATCTCTTCATTGTCCTTTAAAACGAACTATTCAAAGAGCAAAAATTGATAATTAAACTTTTTCTCAAACTATTACTCAAGAAGATATGAAAGATTCCATATGAAGTGATCAAGGTAAAAAAAATGGTTTGCCAATTATGCTTAAATTCGAAGTATTTATGGTGCATATAGATGGTAATTTTTGGAAATTTGTTTTTTGTCCAATATTTTCCGAATGGGAGGGGGGGGGGGATTTTTTGGGTTTTACGGTACAACGCAAATTTTAGTATTTTTTTTCTAGTTAACAATTAGATAAAAAAATTTTGCTACTATCAGTTTCGATAGAGTTTTTCATGGCCTTTCGATTGATGATATGTATTAAAAAAAAAAATTTTTTTGACAAAAAAAAATGAAAGTCAAAAATAAATTTGAGTTTTTTTTGGTGAAGGACACGATCTTTTTTTTTTTTTTTTTAATCGAAAGCTGAGGTTTTTTCCTATAAAGGTATGTAGATGAAAAAGTTGGCCTAGAATTTTTAAGCCATGAAAATTAGAGTTTTAGATCGATGATGCCTCTGGTCGCGTTGAGTCTGCAGACCTCCGCTCTAAAACTCTAATTTTTATGGCTTAAATATTTTAGGCCAACTTTTTCATGTACTTACCTTTATAGGAAAAAACCTCAGCTTTCGATTAAAAAAAAAAAAACGAAAAGATCGTGTCCTTCACAAAAAAAAACTCAAATTTATTTTTGACTTCCATTTTTTTTGGTCAAAAAAATTTTTTTTTAATACATATCATCAATTGAAAGGCGATGTAGCAAAATTTTTTTGTCTAATTGTTAACTAGAAAAAAAATACTGAAATTTGCGTTGTACCGTAAAAACCAAAAAAATTCCCCCTCTCCCACTCGGAAAATATTGAACAAAAAAAAATTTCCAAAAATTACCATCTATATGCACCATAAATACTTCAAATTTAAGCATAATTGGCGAACAATTTTCTTTACCTTGATCACTTCATATGGAATCTCTCATATAACAAAAAAACCAAGTGGATAAAAATGTACTTTGGAGTATCAAAATTAGTTTTTCTTACATATACTCCACATAAAAGATGATATTATAATGAAACTTGGCACAAACTTGCATCTCACTATGTGAAATAATTTTTGTGTGAAGAGGAATTAATTCGACTAATAACATTTGAGTAAACCGCAATGACCCAGTCTACCCCTGACCCAACTAGCCCCGGTCTTCCCTATAAACAAATTTATCTGCAATATAATTCAAAACAATTCACGAAAGTGCTATAAATGTCAAAAGCGAAAAATACTTTGAACTCCAGAAATTTAACTCGCTTTACGTATAGCAAACCCGGGTGCGTGCTGTCTCGTGTGTAATGTATCAAAATCAAGTTACTGTGGACACAAACAGATGACAGTATTCGGTTCTGTCTAATATCGAAATGTAGATTAGAAATTGAAGGTGTTGCACATCACCCCATGTTTCATATCACCCCACAACACCCTATTAATATTAATACAATAATAAATTTGATATAAATGCAAAATAAACAAACTTTTCTAAATATTCTCTTCTATTTCTCTCCCTTAAATCATCATATGTTGTATAATTCTTCGGATTTTTAGAAGGTATAGGCTCTGTGGACATTTGTAGTGTATCTGGAATGATTTTAGAGATTTTTAAATTTAATTTCCAAAAGTATTTTGTATTTTTACAACTTTCTTTAAAACTATTAATAATTAGAACACTATTATTTGTGCAACATACCATTGTCTAGATGATTAGTTACTGTATCAAAGTTGCTCATAATTGGTATTTCTATATCTGTTGGTTTACTCTGAATAAACTCATAGCGATCATCTTGAACGGGAGACTGATAAGGCGAAGAGTTTGCACTGATCAAAATTAATTAAAATTTTAATTTTTTTATTATAATAACACACACTCACAAAAAAATAAAGTTCTCTGATCTGGGTACACTGAGAAAATAAGAAAGGACTGAGTACTGTCCGGACAGGAATGGTTCCTGTCCAAATAAAAAATTTTAATTAGACAGCACTCATTGCTTTCTAGACATGAACCATTCCTGTCTGGAAAGGACTCAGTAATGTCTTGGACATTAATGAAATGGACAGTAGTGAACCCTGTCCAGACAGGAGTGGTTCATGTCCAGACCTGAATGATAACGCTCCGATGGTGAAATTTAAAGAAGGTTAATTTGTAAAATGTAATAGACGTCATTCAAAATAATTGTTTATAAGTAGCATAATAGAAGGTTTTAATAGTGTCAATACCTATATTTCTACTAATCATTTAGTAAAAAATAAATAATTATTAGTTTAGTTTATTTTTAAGTTATATCAAAATAGATAATATTTTAGTAAAATTCTGATTATTATTAATAATTAATTATTTTTAACTAATTCAGATTAAAAGAATAGATAGGATTTTCTAGGTTATTAAACTTTTAATGCAGAAAAATACAAATTTGTTTCTATAAAAATTATTATATTAAATAACATTTATATTAATATTTTTATATATAATACATATAATATATTTTTAATAAATGAATATTTGGTTTTTTAATCATTGTAAGAATTAAAATTTTGATAAATGAGAATTTTCTGTCTAATTATTAAATTACTTTATTTAAAAATTATATAATACAGGAGTCTCGGAAATCGAAATTAACACAAGTGAAATTGATCTAAAGTGAATAAAAGATAAAGTCAAAGATTTTGTTAATTATACCTATTTTTAAAATGTAGATAATTGTTAAATTTGTACACATTATATATAATAATTTTTAAAATATCTACAAGTAAATTTTTATAATAAGACCTTTATTTATTAAATAAAACTTTTTTTCAAATTAAAAAACTATTTGACATTAATATAATATTTTGGTCATACTTTTTAGAATTTAAAATACAAAATAAGTTCTAAATTAACATTTTGAATTTGATTTACAGATTATTGCAAGACAAAAAAGAAAGATTTAATAGAAATTACCAAAATTTTGAAACTTGATTTATATAAAAAATTGATCAAGGAAGGAAGCAATAATTAACACATAATTGTTTTAAATTAAAATTATTCAGTCTAAAGATATAAGAATTAAAACCGTTTCTCATAAAGGGATACAATTCTACTCAGTTAGTATATAAGGAAAGTTTGAATCTCTAATTCCAAATGTATTCGAGCGTGTTCGGTGTGCGTGAATGTGTATTTAGATATTTGTATATTGCGGCGTAAGTTTAGTTTAGGTAAATCGCGTCTTGTATATAGTTCAAAAGAATATTAAATTAATCTTAAGGTTAAAACTATGATCGTGATTGTATCGTTAAATGTAATTATAATTAGCGAAATAAGTAATCTCTATAGGAAATAAATCTGTAATTAATATGAAGGAAATCTTTTTATTTTTTGGTTGAATAGAAAAGATCATCTAGTTGGCAAAACTTTACCATGCTGGTGAGCAGGAGCCTTGACAAGAACATTGTCGAGGCGCGCTGAGCTCAAGAATTCGAGCTCAGCGCCTTGTCATCCAGCATGGTAAAGTTTTCCCACGTGCTGTGTATAATACTACTCAACTTTCTGGCAATCGAGGAATCGCCCTCCGACCATCAAATTACCATGCTGGAGAGTGATGTGTATCCATATTTTTGTATAAAATATTTCTAATTCTTGAATATTTTCTATTATAAATTGAATGGTAAAGTTTTCTAAAAATCACTTTGATCCGAGGTGTATCATGCTAACATGGTAAACTTTATCTGAAACATTTTCTCCGTGTGTACAACTGTTTGGAAAGTGAAATTATTTCTTGTAGGAATGACATCTGACTGGCCCATTTAAATTTTGTAAATTTAGCGGGCAACATTAAAAATTTAGTAGACGACATTAAAGGAAAAATCACGTTTTGCCACATTTTCTCGCCTGGTTCGTCGTTGTTCCTACTGCTACAAAGGCCAAACAGAAAAGGAATACTTGCCTCAAGTTTTTTGGGAAGTGGGACCTCCTTATACTACTTCGTGCTCTGGACCAATTCTGATGATGGATTCGGATTCAGCGCATCAAAATACATATAGGAAAATATGGATCTTATACTCAGATCAGGGAACTTTATTTATTTTGTGGGTCTGTGTAAAATTAAAATTTTGTATTTGAACTTCTATTTACAAAACAATAAATACATTTAAATATACATTTAGCTTCCTCATTAATATGTAATTTAACTTTAAATTGATATAATTTTCTAATATTTTGATATAGTAGTTTTTGTTATTCTTAGTTTCATTTAAATTAATTTTTATTGAAAAGTAGAGCTATTAAAATTGTAAATAAACTTAAGAAGTTTTCAATACCTCTATATATATTATTTAATAAAGGTTTTTTTAACGTTTATAAATTGAATTTTAAATTTTCATTTTACGTTTTTTTTTCTTTTGGTATTGGAAAATTTGGAAGATGGGTACTTACAATATATATACAAAAAATAACGTACCTATGTACTTAAACTTATATTAAATTTATCAATTAATTTAAATATAAGAATATTTCAGCTTTAAATATTTTATGATTAATGTTATTTTTTAAAATTGAATTATATGATTCGTTGTTTACATAATTAATAACACTATTATGTCTGTAAACAAAAATAAAGGTTATTTTAATATACTTTAAAATACGAAAAGCTATTTATTATCAGGTTATGGTAAATTATATTAATTTTTATTTTAATTAATAAACATTAGAAATGTATAAAACTAAATATATTTAAAATGTATTTATTGTTTTAAAAATATAAATATAAATACATAATTATAATTTTATTAACTTATTTCGTCTTGTTTATGTTTCTCCTTCTTTCCTCTTTTCACCTTACTACTTTTCACTGGTTTGGCTCAAGATAATCACATATTATTGTTTTTCTTTATTTAAATTTTAAATAAAAATAAAAATGTTTATTATTAGGTTAAATAAATATAACGAGGTGAATGTTTATATTTCTTCTTCTTTCCTCTTTTCACCTTACTACTTTTCACAAGTTTGGCTCAAGATAAACACATATTATTGTTTTTATTTATTTAAATTTTAAATACAAATAAAAAATGTTATTATTAGGTTAAATAAATATAACCAGGTGAATGTCTGAGACTGAAACTATCAGTTTTTGACTGTTTATTTGTTTCGGAGATTTTCATTATCGCTAAATCACTAAAATTCGAATCAAGAAATTGACTATACCGATATCTGACCTAGAGATACTGTTATTCTTAGACCAATAATAATTATTCTTGCACCAAGAATAATTATTCTTGGAATAAATAAATATCCTTAATCTAAGTGCACATTCTTGATCCAAGAATTATTATACTAGATCCGGTCCTAAGAATAATTTGTATTTGATCTAATACAAAAATGCATTGGTTCAAGAAAACATTTCACTCAGTCCCGTTTCTTTCTCTAAGTGTGTTGAACATAACAAATTGTTTTCTTTAAGGTATTTCTCCGATTGGCAGTCCCTGACAAAAGTTAGTATTTCAGTTTATAGCGATTATTAATTAATATAATTTATTTTCTTACTTATTATTTACTATTAATAGTTAATCGGACATCGGTCAGTAGTTTTTTAGTGAAAATGGTTCAAAAATGAACAAATGTTGTTAAATTTTTAACGTTTTTCAAAGATACCTTTTTTACAAGTCTATCTTTTCTTACCATTTTTTTAAAAATGGTTCAATTTAAGTAAATAATAACTTATTTTCTTAAAAAAAAAAAAAAAAACTCTACAACTTCACTTTGTCAGATTTTTGAAAAAGTGGATCATTGTTAAAATAAAGCAGTTTGTTTATAAATATTTAGAAATGTTTTTAAATAACTTACTATATTTAAAAAATGGTCCACTTTTTCCAAAATCTGACAAGATGAAGTTGTAGAGTTTGTTTTTCTGAAGAAAATAAGTTATTATTTACTTAAATTGAACCATTTTTAAAAAAAATGGTAAGAAAATATAGACTTGTAAAAAAGGTATCTTTGAAAAACGTTAAAAATTTAACAACATTTGTTCATTTTTTTAACAATTTCAATAAAAACTATTGGCCGATGGCGGATTAATTATTAACAATAAATAATAAGTCAAGAAATAAATTATTTTAATTAATAATCGCTATTAACTGAAATACTAACTTTTGGCAGGGACTGCCCATCGGAGAAATACCTTAATAACATCAGTTTTTCAATTGTGGAGTTACACGTCAGTGGAGGTTTTTTACGTAAACAATTTTTTTAATTTTTATATGATTATCAATGCTCCACTATAAATCCCAAAAAAACGCAGTTACTGATTAACAGATAGCTCAAATCACTACTAGTAGCGATTTTAAAATTTAGACCGCGAAATAAAGGCAAAAGATAGCCCAAATCAAGGTTTATTATAAATATTATGTAAAAGTAGTTTTTTTACATACTTACAGTGCATTTCTTCTGTTAGCTCTTTGATTAACTGTACCGCCAGGAATGTTCATCAGTCGTTCGTAACATACAGAGAAATAGGATACTCTGCCAAACAAATAACCAACCGTAGAAGCAGTTAACACAACTGGTATAGCACCAAATCTTGCATGATTTAGTATATTCTTGTATTTTGCCCCTACGTATGAAGTAATACCTAACGCTGCTGACCAAGGTAAAGCTCTCTTACGAATTGCTTCATTACTGCATTCTTTTAGTACTCTCAGCTCTTCTTCTGTAAGTCGTAAAGGCTATAAAAAATTAAATGAGTAACTTTAAAATTAAATAACAATTAAGAGGTAACTTTAGATTAAATTAAAAATTAATAAAAACAAATAATGTCCAATTAAAATTATTAACTAATAAAAAATAAAATTGGAATTTAAAGAATATAATTAAAAATTGAAAAATGTAATTAAAAAAGCAGGGCAGAATTATTGATTATATTGAATAAATTAATTAAAATTGAAGACTGCAATTTCAAATTGAAAATTATAATTGAGAAGTAAAGAAAATAATTAAAAATTGAAGAATTAAATTAAAGATTAAAAAATTGAATTAAAATTTTGAGAATATAATTGACAATTAAAAATAAAATAGTAAACTGTCGAGAATAATCGACAACAGAGCAAAATAATTTTAAAAATTGAAGAATAAATATGAAATTTGTAGAAAATAATTGAAAATTGCGGAAAAAAAATTAATAGTTGAAAGAAATAATTGAAATATGACGAGAATAAATAAAAAATATTGAAGAAAATATCTGAAAAATAACGAAAATAATAGACAATTGAAAACAAATTTCGAAAAATGACTAGATTAATAGACAACAAAATAAAAAAATTGTAAAAATTAAAGAATAATTATAAAATTTTAAGAGAATAATTGAAAACATTGTAGAAAATAGTTGTAAATTGTGGAAAATAATTGAAAAATGCTGAAAATAATAATTGGAGAAAATATTAAAAATTGAAGAAATAAATTGAAGATTAAAGAATTAAATTGAAATTGTAAGAAAATAATTGATAATTAAAAGATAAATTACTAAATGACTCAAATAATTAAACATTAAGAAAAATACTTGACAATTTCTCAGGAAATCAGTTTAAAATGACTAAATTGTTAGTAATTTCTCACTGATTGATATATATGAAAATAGTTTTCAATTTCAGTAACAGCCTTGAAAATTTCAATTATTTTCTATTGATCAATCAGGTAAAAGTCACCGATACGTACATATAATAAGATGGAAACTAATTTAAGCATAAAATCAACAAGTAATAAAGATTAAAATTAAGAAATTACATTAAATCAAACATTTCTAGACATGATGTACTCATGAAATGTGTATTTAAAGAAAAAAATAACACCATTTTCATATCCTCGTCATATTGAGGGTATCATGATTTACTAGCACAACACTTCTGGACATTATTTAACATCTTAAGAAAAAAGCACGATTATTTTGAAAGAAATATTCCTTGAAACAATATCTGTGTGAATATTTTGATAATAAGCTTTCTTTAAAGTTGGAGAGCTATTTTTAATGACATACTTTAATCTATTCTTAACATATTAATTGATATGCTTATTTGCAAAATCTTTAGGATATTTAACATATTTTCTTTGATAATAAGTAGGTATTTAACTTTTCAAAGTATCATTTTTAAAGTTAAAAAAATAGAATTTTTAGATCTCATGACGTGATAGAAAATTGTATAATTTAAAATTCATTGATATTATTTTAATTAATATTAACAGTAATAATAATTATTAGGGTATGTTATGTAAAATATGAAGATTAAAATATAATTAGTTGTAAAATATTATTTTATGTACGATATATTTATATACATAACCTCTTATAACAAAAAGGCAAAGTCAAATTAATTGTATACGTACTTCTTCCCTAAAATCTGTTGGAAATTTAGAATCTGTAGAATTATATCCTTCTTGATATGATGAATTCATATTGTACAATTATTTTGTGTTTATAATAATCGTGATAAACAATAATTGTAAACCATCTTCATAACCTTAAAGTAAAAAAAGGTGTTGCAACTACGCATGCTCCCAAAAGACTCAAGGCAAGTTGCGCCTTTATTTGAAATAATTTATTGAAAGCATTAGAGAAAATAATATTTCAAACAATATTTGCAAAAGCGATATTAAAATATACATAATAATTATTCTTGTTTACATTTTTCAATTGATTTAAACTTAGCGAATAAGTAAGGTAGAAGTTTTCTTTACAGTTGTAAATAAAATATAATAGTGTAAACTATTATATATTATAATACTTAACAGCTATATTTTAATAAGATAAACAAAATTTTGTAAAAATACAAATAAAAGAATTGAATACTTTCTCATTTAGGATGAGAATGTAAAAAATTTCAAAATAATTCTATATATATATATAGTTCTATGAAACATTGAAAATCTATCTGTATGTCAATCAGTTAGTCATTTGTTAAAATCGTTTCGTTAGACAAAAGTTTCTCATTTCATGTTTGTATGTACCTTTCATAATTTGGAGATTTTTTAAAGGTATTTTTAATTTTCTCTATTTATTTTTTTTTAATAATTTGAATCGTAATAGCTTGTAAGTCTGAATATTTCTACAGTCTTTTTTAACATTATTTATTTAGCCTTTGGAACATAACATCAAAAAAAGTAAAAAAATATAAAAATTGCCAAACGTAACTTCAAACTTGAACGTCCTGTGGAAGAAGAAAACTAAATATCTAAGTGAATTAAGGACGAGCTTGTTTCGAAGGTAAAAATATGAAGGTAAAACTTACCGTTGCGTATATTTTGTATTTCTAACAAAATAATAATAATAATTTATTGTTTCATGGAATAATTATTTTTGCTACAGATTTTTCCTAGTTGAGTAAAAAACAGAGATTTAAAAAAGTACAATTTTTAATAATTTTTTTAAGAGTAAAGAGTCACTTATAAATAATAAATAAAGAATAACAATAAATTGTTTTAAATTAATTTTAAAACTAAACAACTTATAAAATACATTTGTAATTTTTTTTTTTTTTTCAAGAAACGAAGGCCTTGTACAGGCAGTCACTCTCATTCGCCAAAGAATTCACCGAGACCTTTACGTGTCCATTCTATACCAAAAAAAAGTAAAAGCCATTATGAATTAAAACGTCGTCGTCAGCAGCGAGGAAGCACAAAGCAGAAAAGTCTAGATCATGTCGATAATATTAGTATAAAAAAAGAAGTTTTTGACTCATTAGAATCTCTGTTTGACTTGAAGAAACCATTGACCTTTCCAAAGATACATTCATCTGCATTACATTTTTATGCTGAATCAGAGAAATTTGCTAATTCGATTGTCGAACGTACAAGTCCAATAAGTCTACGAGATTTTGTCCCCCCTTTATGCTTAACAAATTTTACTGATATTACTAAACTCGAGCCTCATATTTTCATACAAGTAAATATAATAATAATATAATTTTTCTTTTTTTCTGTACACAGAAAGATATTCTATTCCAGACTTTAACAACGAAATACAAATAATGTTAATAAATTTCTGTATAAAAGACATCTTATTAATTTTTTCTAGCAAAATTTGATTAGTTCAACTTTGACAATTTCTACTCAATTTCGTTTGCATTTGATTGTTAAATTTGTAATAAAATTTTTTTTTTGTGTCTGTACATATTCAAATAGACATTTATTCTTTATGTGTTTAATTGAACAACTTTATTACTTATGATTTATAATTTAATTAAATATTTGAATTTAACAGTCGCATGAATTAAATGCATTGGTTTTACAAGACAATGTAAAAGAGATAAAAGACCTTGAAGAAATTGTAGAGAGTGAGGAAACTTCTCCTTTAGAACATAATAAATCTAGCAAAAATTCTTTTGTGGTAAATTCAAAATTTGCGAGGCAAGTAGGAAACTTGCAAAATAATTTTTTTTTACTTTTATTATATGTGCAATAATTAAAATAGAAAATAACGCTTTTTTAGAAAAATGGATGAGGAAGAAAGTTCAGAAGATTTCCAACTTCGAGTAACACCAAGTGAAGAAAGTACAGAAGATTTCCAGCTTCGAGTTACACCGAGTGAAGAAAGTACAGAAGATTTCCAGCTTCGAGTTACACCGAGTGAAGAAAGTACAGAAGATTTTCAACTTCGAGTTACACCGAGTGAAGAAAGTACAGAAGATTTTCAGCTTCGAGTTACACTTTCATCTTCGGAAGATGATTTTGTTTTAAGATTAGATGATAGTGATCCAAGAGATTTAGAGGAACTACCTCTACATGTTGGTAGAGGTAAATGAAACTTAAGTTATTAAAATCATTTCAATATAAGACTGTAAATAAAATTTGTACCTTATGGTTCTTCCTCGCGTCACGCCACGTATGCAGGGGCTGCGTCTTGTAAATTTTTGCCATCTGCAAACTTAACCCCTTCACGCTCATGGGACATATATGTCCCACCTACAAAAACCTCAATATCTTCGAAGAAAATTAATATTTTTTATTCAATCTTGGTGCGTTCTTTTCAGGAAGGATAAAGCTTTAAAAATATGTAGACTGGATTGGGCTTTAATTTTCCTTTTGTTTAAAAAAAAAAATATAAATAATTGTTAAAATTTACGAATTTCGAAAACATTTTAGATTCGCCTGAAATTTGTTACTCGGGGGTTTTTGGGGTCGCTGATTACGAATCCGGTGTTAGTTTTTAAAAATACAAAATGACGGATCTAATATGGCGGATTAATTTTGAAGAAGTGTTTATAATATCGCTTAAAATTGGTTACACGGGTGTTTTTGGGATCGCAGATTACTAATCCGGTGTTAGTTTTAAAAAATTCAAAATGGCGGATCCAATATATGATGGACGAAAAATTGAAAAATCCTTTAAATTTGACTAAAATCGTGTACTTAAAGGTTTTTGAGGTCGCTGATTTCAATAATTCAGTGTTAGTTTTTTAAAATACAAAATGGCGGATCCAATATGGCTGACAAATTTTTAAGAAGTGTTTAAAATCGCCTAAAATTGATTACTCGGGGGTTTTTGAGGTCGCTGATTGCGAATCTAATATCAGTTTTCCAAAATTTAAAATTGCAGATTCAATATGGAAAAATAATTTTTCAAAAACAGCTTAGATTCGCTTGAAATTTGTTATTCTGAGGTTTTTATAATCGCTGATTACGAAAGCTGTTTTTGGCCCTTGAAAATTCATATGTTTAACTGACTGAAGCCATCAAATCTTTAAAAGCCAGTTGGTTTATTTAAAACTAAAATATTTGGTTACCAGAGCCGGGATTTCCAGCGATTCTAAGCAGTTTTTGAAATTTTTTTTTCATATTAAATCCGCCATTTTGGATTTTGGAAAACTGATATTAGATTTAAAATCAGCGACCCCAAAAACCCCCGGGTAACCAATTTCAAGCGATATTAAACACTTCTTTAAAATTTGTCCGCCATATTCGATCCGCCATTTATATAAGAACCACTTTACTTTTGTTTTTTTAATTGCTCAATTTTGCTTGGGTGTGAAAGGGTTAATATTGACTAAGGTATGGGGAGGGGGAGAGAAATAAAACAATAAAGGGTCATCCATATATTATGTCACACTTTAAGGGGGAGGGGGGGGGGGTCAAACAATTTGTGACAACAAGCAGAAAAAATGGCGCTAATGTATGGAACAATGTGTGACATGGGGGAGGGGGGGGGTCTAAAATGGTGAAAAATAGTGTGACGTAATATATGGACGGCCCCTAATAAATTAAAGAGTTTCTTAATTAGAGTAATTATTGTAATGCAAAAGTTGACAATTATATTTGATTTCGAGTACATTTTCGGAATTAATAACCAAATAATCAAAATAATATAAAATTTGTAAAAATCATTGCAAGTTAAAAAAAAAAATTAAAAATTGACGAACGTAGTTAAAATTTGAGAAAAATAATTGAAGATTGATTAAAACATTGAAAAGTGTAGTCGAGATAACTTATATTTGAGATAATAAATGAAAATTTAGGAATTTAATTGAGGAATGAATAGTGAGAATAATTAAAAACTGAAGAAATTGATTGCAAAATGATAAGAATAATAATTGAAAATAAAAAAAAAAATGATAGAAAGAATTGTAAATTGAAGAAAATACTGGAAATTTGAGATAAATAATTGAAATTTTCGGTATTACATGGAAACGTGGATACAGTGACTTAGATTTAAGAATATACAAAAAATTTACGAAATTAATTGAAAAATAATTAATATACCTAATTAAAAGGTAGAGAAAATAATTGTTTGAAAAATGAGTTAAATTTATTATTGAAAGTTGAAGAAATTGATTCCAAAATGATAACAATAACATTTGAAAATTGAAGAAAATTGTTAAAATTTGAGAAAGATATTTTAAAATTTAGGAAATTAATTAAAGAATAATGAAAATAATAAAAAATTGGAGAAAATATTTGTAATGCAATGAAATAATTAAAAATTGAAAAAATTTCAACATATATTTGTAATATAAGACAATAATTGCAGAATGATGAAAACAATTGTAAATTGAAAAAAATAACTAAAATTTGAGATAAATAAAAAATTTTCTTCAATTTTATTTTCATTATTTTTCATTATTTCATTTCATTTTTAAATTCTATTTCCCAAGTTTCAATTCTTTTCTTTAATCTTTGAGAATAGTAAATTTAAAATTATTTAAAATTTTCTTAAATTTTTAACAATTCTTTTCTTTTATGATTTTAATTATTTGCTACAATTGTCAACTATTTTTATCATTTTTCAAACATTTTTTTCAATTTCTAATTATTTCCATTGTTTTTCAATTTTTTCCCTAATTTTTAAATTCAATTTCCTCAAGTTTCAATTTTTTTCTTAAATTTTTTCAAATAAAACTTTTTCAGTTTTAATTATTTCTTTCAATATCAAATTAGTTAGATTATTTATATTAATTAATTTTCAACGTATTTCGTCATTTCTCAATTATTTTTACAAAATATGGTTTTTCTTTATTAAATTTAAATCATTTTCTTCGAATTGTAAATTCATTTATTCACATTCTTATAAAGAAATTTATTTTTTGTCTGTAATTTTGCCATATGGAATATAATTTCACTTTTTGGATTATTGTTAGGTACTAATTATTGTATTAGTTTGATAATAATTCTTTTGAAATTTCTATGACTAGTATTATTAATTAAATTGATCATTTCTTCTTTGAATGATTATATTTTGTAACAGGAAGTCCTGTTGGGCCTGGTCAGAATCGAAATTCAATTATGAATGCTATTCCATTAAACGATCCAGCAGTGGCGAATGAGTTAAATGAAGCTTACGAGCGTTGTGTCGTTATTGGACAAGAAATAGAACAACTAAGAAGTGATATGACTGAGCTTGTGAATGTAAATTTCTTTAACATTTTTTTAACATTCTTACTTAAACAATTAAAATTAAGACGTTTAAATATTTTTAGAAAAAAATGCTATTGAACTTAAAGCATATATTATTCAATACCGCCAATAGCATACCTATACCTATTATTATTTTTATTTAATATAATTTTTATTTTATAGAACTTTAGAGGCTTACATAGGTATCTGTGTCAAAGATTTTAGTTTCTGAAAAATTAACAAAAAGTAAGTTTGAAGTAGATTGCACTGTATATTCAATAGTATTTTTTTCAGTATTGATCGAGATTTAATTTTGAGAAATATTTAAAAGCTAACTTTTTTTTCAGAAATCTGATCTGTCTGAAGAGGATACAAATTTGCTTTCGGAAAAACAAGAGAATGTTAATAATAAATTAGCACAGCTAGACAAAATGACGAGAAAAATACAAAGATTAATAGGACTAAGTGATCCATCTAGTTATACTTTTGCTACAATGTTTGGAATGCTACCATACCCTCATCAGAAGAAGGTAACTTTAATGCAATATTAATTTTCTAGCCCCAAATAATTTATTGCTCATAATACATATAAATTAATTTCTGTTGTCTATTAAAATTTATAATTTAAGGATGTACAAGATGATAAATCAAAAAAAAAGTATTTTGAAAAGGATGATCAACTAGAGGATTCTGAATTTGATCTGCCTCAATCAGAGTATCCAGAAGACGAGTGAGTTAAACTGTTTTTTACAAAACCGTCTATTATTTAAAACCATATAATTTATTCTTTTTTTAGACTGCCGAGAGTTATTGTTTGTGGTAATACTGAAGATTGTATTCCAAAAATTGTAGTCGCTGATAGTAACAGCAAAAAATTAGGAACTACACATTTAGAAAGTCTTACTGGGAAATTAAGCGAATCTTTAATAATGCAAGAAAAATTAGTTAAAGAAAATGCTAAACTTGAAGGTGGACGGTACGTTTGTTAACTATATAGAAATTTTTTTTTTTTATTATGATTTATTAAACTTTGTCAAATACTTGATTCATTTACTAAAAATATTTTTTTAAAGAAAAACAACAAGGTAGGTAAGTTTATTTTACAAAATTAAAATTTTATATATGCTATTTACCATCAAAAACCTAATTATCGAAAACGGTTATTTAATATTGGCTTTTGAAAAGTTTTAATATAATTTATACTGTGTAAGAAATTTCGTCGCTCTGAATTAAATTAAACAGAATTAAATATGTTTTCTAAATTATATTCTTTTGAATGAAAAGTCTTCCTTTAGAATATAAAAAATTATTTATTTATATCTATAAACTTTTGCAATTTTTATTATTTATTCTGACCTTCCTGTATGTTTTTTGGAGGCAAGCTTATTTAAATAAAAATCGCGGTCTCACCTTAAATTAGATTTGAAATTTATTAGAATTGAAATTAGCAAAATAAAATTTGATGGTAACAATTGAATGTCGCGAAAATCACTTGAAGAACCATCTGTCATATTAGTGACATTAAATTTCTTGCCGAAAGTAGTATTTTACTTTAGATTCTAACGTGATTTTGAAAAGACTCTAATGTTTGTTAATTATTTTTATAAAAAAGCTAATAAATAAATACATTCCTCTTAGAAGTTATCAAATTTGTAAGTGAATAAATATCCGACTTATAGTTTTACTGTCCAGAGTAAAAAAGTGAAAATAGTATTAATGGTTATCTTTTTTTTATAGATGTCACAATTGACTCAGTGTCTACAAAATGTGCATTCAAATACAACTTAGGTTAAATGATCAGAAGAGTAGTTTAGAATTTTAATAAAAATATTTTCAACAGATACAAATTGGAGGAGGCAATTTTAGAAAAGGACAATGCTGTTGACAACCTACAGCGCAAAGTATGTGGTCTACAAGCTGAAATGCGAATAATTGTCAAGGAAAATACAGAATTGAATCGTCAGTTGGTCTGTCTAAATGAAAAAATTGCTCCTCCATCCAGTGGTTTTTCTTGTCCAGAAGGTTTTCCATCGCCTCCCTTGTCAACTTCTTATAAGAGTTCATGCCCCTTCAAGCTCTCTATTCAGGATAATATTGGAGACTCTTCAACACTAACTTCTGGTAAAATTAAGAAAATGAAAGCTAAACTAATTATGCTATTCGGAGCTTTAAAACTGGTTTTTTAACGCTTAATTTGAAAATTGTAAATGTTAATAATGGTTATTTTTTGCATGTGGGAAATCCAGACAGCTGCAAGTGCCGTGGAGTTCTAGGTTAGTTTCTAGTTTAAAGATATGTTTTGGATAAAATGTTGTTATTACATGAATTTTCATCAGGTACGCCAAGACTTGCTGGAGGTGGATTGGACGGGAGTTGTGTTTTTTTGGACAATAAAACATTCAAAAGTAACATGTCTTGTGTATCACCTACGGGTACAAAGGCTTCAGCTTCTCCAAGATCTCCGTCGAGAGGAATTTGTCCTGCCGAATTAGAAAATTTATACGGACAAAATACAAAGCATCTGGTGAATTAAAAAAGTCTTGCATATATTTATAAGAAATATTTTAATATTCTAAAATTTTTCGATCATAAGAAAGTTGAACGCTCAATTTAACAAATAATTTTGTGTAAAAAAATAGAATGAATAGAAGTGAAGACAAAATGAAAACAAAAATGTGAGTTTCAATAAATTTGAAATAATGTTTTAGGAAGAACAGCTTGGAAACATAGAAAGCGAAGTCCGCACAATGCAAATGGAGTTGATGAATGTTCAGCGTGAAAGAAATCAACTGGATCAGCAACGAAGACTTTTTAAGTGTACAGGACCTTGTGCCCCGTGTCCTTGCAATCCAACAACTGGAAGTGTATCAGAGCCAGTCCCTAGAAATTTTCAGTCTCCAAGTGCGTGTCCTCCATGTGCACCAGGTCCTCAGTCGGGTGCAAATACACTTTTACCTATGAAGGTACCTATGAATTTCCTCGGTTGTTGCTCCTACAAAGAAAAACAATAAGAGTCGAGGCGATAAAATAATTTGTAAAATCTGTATAAAAGTTGTGAATTCAACAATAATCCTTCATAAATTATTTATTTTCTATGAGTTTAATAAAAAGAGCGAAACATTTATCAAATCGGCTCTTTTGCAAAACCTACACTATGAAAAGATGTCACCAACAAGCTGCAAATGTATGAAATAAACATATTTTTGAGAATCCAATAATGTTCTGTTTTCTTAACTAAAGAAGAATGTTTTTATGTCGATGCAACATTATCCTGTACATATACAATTTATTAAATTGTTTCTCAAATTTGTTTGTTTATCTATGTAAAATATGATTATTTCATATCAATCCACGAATCTTGATTTGGTGGCGTTTTGAAATTATGTACAGCATGGTGTGAGCATAGTTTTTAATTTAAATGTAGTATAGGGAATAATAATTTCTGAGAAAAGTTAAGTGTTTCACTAAAAGAATTGCACGTAAAAAGGAAACAAAAATTATAAATATAAAATTTAAAAAGATTATTATTATTTCTTTGCTTTTTGCTATTGAATATTATTTCATAGATGAATCTTCCACAACAAGCGACCCTAGCTTCTTGTCTTAATAGTTCCACAGTAAGTATCTATTTTTTGACCTTGAAATATTAATAAATTTTATTTCTCGCGATGACAGTACTTAATTTAAAATGTTATAAATTCATTATATTATTGTAAAAGAGTGGAAATCAGTGTCCTCAGCAACAATTACGCGATCTAAAAGAACAATATGCTCGTCTCCAAGATGATTATAAAAGTAAACTCTGTGAAGTTTCTTGTCTTCGTTCGGAAGCAGATAAAATAAAACAAGATGCGCGCGACGCAAAAGAGGAAAGAGCCAAAATGGAAAATAAACTCATCGATTTACAAGAAAGATTAAAGATTCTCGAAATTGAGAAAAATAAAATGAGCGGTACGCAGCAAAGAAAATTAATTGATTTAATGTTTCTCAAGAATATATATATATTTAATAATTTTGTAATGCAGGTAGCAAAGAGCAATTAATAGAGCAAGAACAAGCACTCTTGGTAGCTAAACAAAGATTTAGGGATGCTCAAGATGAACTTGAGGAATTACGAACATTAATTCAAGATCAATCTGCTCAACTTGAAGATTATCGGAATAAATATCTAATGGTTCGTTTCCTAATTGAATAAACGTTTTCTGTCTTACATTAAATTAATATGAAATAATTATTTTGATGTTTATTCAGGCACAGCAAAAAGTGGAGGAACAACGACATCAACTCGATCTTATGGAATTAGATAATGCTAGGATGAATGAGAATGTCACTGTTGAAATTAGCCGTGTCAAGGTATTATTTTGTTTATCATAAATAAAAGATATATTTTGAATTTATTTTTTCTTTTATAATTAAAGAGTATTCAATTATTTTTAGAACCAGTTTCAAGAAAAACTTGCTGAATTAGCTCCTTTGCCTGATATTTTAAAGCAAACTCAATTAAAATTACAAGAGTCTCTGCAGTTGCGGCAAATTGCTGAAAGAAATTGTGAAGATTTATCCAGAGAATTATTGGACCATAAAGACAAAATACAAGCAGTTCAAAATGAGTTGGATTTAATTCGCAATGAAAATCTTGCACTACAAGTATGTATATGGAAATATTTATAATATTTTTATTATACTAAATATATTTTTGACAAAAAGTTCATTTTAAAAAATTAAATTTATCAAAAGTACTAACATGGACACATTTTTTAGAACGAGATGACTCAAAATTCAGAAAAAACTGACGATTTAGAAAAGAAGAATAGCGAATTAAGAACAGAAAACGATAGACTTAAAAATTCTTTGGTTAGAATTGAAGAACAAGAAGCTCAACTTCAAAAACATATTGATGAAAAAATGCATGAGGTGGCCCAATTGACATCCTTATTGGAACAGGTATTTTATTCCACAACTTATGTAAAATGAAATCTTTGATTTCTTCATTTACGAAATATCAAATAAACAGTGGCGTAACTGTTAATAGGCTAAGTGGAGCAGTGTCCCGGGGCCCTTGGTCAACCCTAATAGATCTTTTTTTTTAAAAAAAATCCAAAATTCTTACTAATCGTAGTAATTTAAAGTTTGACTAAATTAAACAACGGGTGCTGGCGTGCGATTAGTTTTCACACCTTGTGTTATCAAAAGTTATAAAGTACGAATTATACTCGTACCAAGTTGAAGGGTTCCGTACCGCTCTAATTTTTTTTCAATTATATGAGGTAGAGAATAAAAATTTTCTACAAAGAAACCATTTTTAAAAATATTTTTTATTATACACTAAATAAAATTTTATTGGTACAAATTTTTAGCACTATAAGCCGAAGCTTTTGCAGCTGGGGAGTCAGTGTCATTTTATAAATATGTTTTTAAAAAATAAGGAATTAACCAATTATTATTTAAACTTTTTTTTAAAAAAAACACGAATTTTGGCTCGTAAATTCTAAGACGAACATTAACAAACTTCTATATATTTTTCCTGTAATCTACACGTCAAACTACATATGTAAACTAAATTTAAACACCATAAGTCAAAAATTCTGGGCTCCAAGAGGGAAAAAGTTGTCATTTTTTCGATTTTTTTTTTAAAAAATCGTACTTTTTGGCTAGTAAACACTATGAAGACCGCCTTTACGAAAGTTCTCTATAACTTTCCTGTAATCTACACGTAAATCTACATACGTGTACCAAATTTCAGTATCCTAAGTCAAATAGTTTGGAACTATTTGGGGGAAATATTAAAATATGGAGAAAATAATTGCAAAATAATAAAAAGATATGAAAATTGAACAAAATAATTGAAAATTGAGATATATATTCGAAAGTTCAGGAAGTTAATTCAGAAATTTTAAAAATAATAATTGCAAAATGACAAAAAATATGATAAATTAAAAAAAATTATTTAATTTTGCGATGAATAATATAAAATTTAAGAATAAATAATTGAATTGATTTAATGTCAAGGGAAAAATAATTAAAATTAAAAAGCGACTGAAAAAACAAAATAAAATAATTTAAATTTGAAGAAGGTTAATATAAGATTTAGGGAAACAATTTAAAAATTGCAGAAAATTGTAGAAAATAATTTAAAAATGATAAAAATAGTAGAAAATTGTAGTTTAAGTAATTGAAATCATAATAGAAAAAAATTAATAAAAATTGAAGAAATTTTTAAATCAATTAAAATTTAGTATATTTGAAACATGGATTAATTGAACTTTTAATCAATGCAAGTTAACATTAACTGAAATTTGAAGACATTGAAATTGTTATAAATTTAAAATTTGACAACATTTTAAAAAAGTGAGATAAGATTTACAATTTGAAAAGAAAAAACATCTAGTGACAAATGTTAGATATGGATAGAATGAAGAAATGAAACTTATAAATTATTATATATATATTTGGGGCCCCATTTTCCTATCTGCCCCAGGGCCCTTGCCCTTCCAGTTGCGCCAATGCAAATAAATAATAATTTGTTTTTATATTATTTAAATATTCAATCAGGTTAGAGAAGATTCAGCGAGACAAGTGGCAAGGACCAAAGAGAGATGTGAAATGGTTAGAAAATCAATGCAGGGGCAAATTTCAGAGATGGAAAGACAACTGGCCCAATGCCGAGCAACAGCACGGGCAGCACAAAAAGATAGAGACGAGGTAACATTAGATTTATCAATTTCTTTTGTAACACGTTATTTTTTTTTCAAAGCTTGAACAAAAATAACTATTTAACACTGACCTTTAACTACATTTCTCAAACTATAGCGGTATATCTTTCAGCTAAAAACAAGTAATCAGTATAAAAAAAATGCATCATCCACTGCTCTTTATAGAATTAAATGTTTTTACTCATCATCTTTATTTAATAGAGAAATATACCTTGATTTTTTTATATCAACAGATTAGGCAGAAAATGCAGGGACAAATCAACAACTTAAACGAAGCTTTTGAACATGCTCAAGGACGAATTCGATCATTGCAGGGTCACGTAAATTATCTGAAAACTTCCTACAGCAACATTTTCAATGGACAAGGTCAAGGAGAAACTCCAGTTCCTCTAATGTCAGGAGAATCACCAACTCAAGGTCAAGGATATGACTCTTGCGATTGCAATTTTTAAAATTTAAACTAAATTTCAGAGCTTTATAAAAAGAATTTTATTATTTTTGGAAAATTATATTTAAAAGATATCTCACAAAGAAACTAAACAATATTTTAGTTATAACAATGGTGTGTTATATCAATAATTAAAAAATTTGTGGTATAACAAAAAAATTCTCCAATTTAAGTGTAACGTAATGTTAAGTATTAAGGTTAACAATAAACTTAACTAAAAAAAGTACCAAAAAAAAAAAAAACAGAAAAAAAAAGAAAGAAAATTCTGTGTCTGCGCAAAGTTTATAAAATTTTATAAACTATGAATTGAAACGACTTATGCTCAAAAGTACACATAAGATATATTCTTAAATTTGAAATACAGGCATGTGTATACTTTATTTATAAATTCACCATGTACTTACTACACATCACTGTAATGAACGAATAAAACTAAAAGAAATGCAGTTTTTTTAATAGTTAGCATAGAAAATGAAAGCGTTTTATGTACATAAAAAAATTGCGTGAATAAAAAGTCCAGTTTAATTAATATCTGTGGACTTCAGCATGTTGAACTTATCCAGGAGAGCATCAGTACGCGAGCGCAGTCTTTCCATATCAGTACGTAAGATTTCTAATTGGGCTTCAATTTCTGCAGACATTTCATTTCGATGAACGCAAGTGTCACAACACCTTTTTCTTAAAAAAAAAAGTTCCGCGAAATTATTACCGAAACGACAATATCCTTAGATAGTCTTGAATACTAAGTGACTTACTTTTCCATCGATTGAGACTGACTTGAACAAGAAGCTCGTGGAGAACATGGAGTTACGATAATTTCAGGTGGACAAGCAGACGTATGACCTGCAACACTTGATTTACTCATATTTGCAGAACTTGGAGTTCGACAATCTCCACATCCTTTTAATAAATCCATTAAAAGTGTTCGTACTTTTTTTCCACTGAGTCTTTTTTTTCTAATCTGTAAGAAATAATAAAAAGCAAGTATATATTAATATAAGACGTATACTACATTATAGAATAAAATATGTAACAATGAATAACTAACAGGCTACTTGTAAATTTACCATATATATAGATTGTACAATTATAGTATAATAATTTGGTGAACGAATTAACTCTAAATGTTAAACTATATTGTGTAATATTCAAGAAAAAAAATTACCTCTGCTGGTTCAAGGGATTCTTGTGGTGTAGAAATTAAAGTATCATCGTCTTGAATTATAAAATTTCGACTTTGGCAGCAACCACTGGAGCAAGTATCTCTGCATTCGGAATTAATGACATTTTTTGGATTACAGGAATGTGTAAATTCTCTAGAAGAATGACATTGTTTTGAAAAATGGTGACAGTTGTTGTCCTCGTCATATGACAAGGATTGACAAGGACTTCTTTGGTGTCTTGAATAATTTTCGTTTCCAGCTTTAAAGCAGTGATTAGAATTTTTAACGCAATGAACATCCATTGAAGTTTTGTTGGATCCGCCAGAAAAGGAATGTCGTCGAATATTATCAGCACATCCTCGAATTTTATTACATGAATGACATTCGCATCTTCTCTCATTATGAACGCAATTGCAACTTTCGCAATCTGAATTTGAAGGGCGAGAATGGTAATGTTTTTGCTCTTCCATTAAATGTTTACATCCTGACCAAGACAAACGATGATTGTTGGAACTACAATTGTCATCAGAGGGAAGTGAACCTCTTCTATGACAAGATTGTTTGCTCATCTGTATTGAATGCTTTGGAATATTATGTTCAAATGAATGCGAAAGTTGAGAAATACTTGAATCGTTAAATCGAGATTGCAATTTTGAGTTTTTATTAGTTGAAGACATGAAGCTGTTATTTAATAAATTTGTTTGAGCAGTCTTTTGCCAGAAAATACTAGATTTTACTTCTGCTGATTTTCCAGACAAGTTGGACTCCTCCTCTGTAGAATCTACATTAATCTGAAATTGAAAATATTGTTTTTTAGGTGAAAAAATTTAGACCTTTCAGATATCAATGAAGAGACTTTAAATTTGAATTAACTAAAATTTGGATAAATTAAAGTTTAGGGAAGATTCAATTTATAATTCATTTAATTGAAATTTACACTATTCAAAGTTTTAATCAATAGAAATTGAGACTTTGTACAGAAATCAGGGCTTATGCAAATTATGATTTTTTAAAAATATAATCAATATATAAAATCTCCAAATGTTGTTTAGTTGTAAGTAGTTTATTAAAGAAACAAAGAAAAAAGTAGAAACTCTTTTCAAAAATTAAACTTTTTACGGACATTTTTTATAAATTAAAATAATAAATGAGATGATAATTAACAAAGCGTTTAAATATATTACTAAAGAGAACAAAAGTTTAAAATTAGAAAAATTAGAGAATTATTTTACAAATTGAATGAAAAAATAATGAATAAAATTTTGGAACATTTAAAAAAAATTTAAGAGAAAAGAAATTTCATGAAATAGAAGAACGATGTTCAAATGAGAATATTTAGAACAAGGTTAAATTTACATAATATAAAATAAAAGAATAAAAGCTTTCAAAAAAGTAGAATATTGAGGAATTTAAAAATGTAGATAAAAGCACTAAATAAATGTTTTCAAAAGTTCGTAACTATAAGATAAAAAATAAATAATTGAAAAGAAGGAAAAATTTTTCTAAGAAATGGAAAAATGATGAAAATACTGAAGAATTAATTAAAACGCAAGGAAGGACTAAAAAATAGTAAACATAAAGAAAATTAAATAAATAGGAAAAAAAATATAGAAATGTTTTTTCCTTAATCTTATATTGGAACTTATATTGAATAAATAAATAAATAATCTAACAAACTGTAAAAAAATGTAAAAAGTTCAAAAAATAATACAAATAAAATAAACAAATGTATATATTAAGATAAATAAAAAGTCCACAAAAGAAATTTAAAAATCCTTTAAAAATAAAAAAGTTTAAGCACATTAAACCAAAAACATTTTTATTATATTACACTTAAAACAAGTCCAGCAATAAATTTAGGAAAACGAAGAGAATCTAAAAATTTAATGGAAGAATAAGTAAGATTGCAAAAAATCTCGTAAAAAATAGAGAAGATGTAAAAACAAATTGAATTAATTCACAAAAAACTGAGCATATTTATTTTTAAAAATACGGAAATAATTTTGAAAATCAACGAAATAAAAAGTTTAGTGAATGATATTATAGAGAAAATGATTTTTGATCCACTTTTTATCCTAGTTTGTACTTCGGAATATATTGATGTTTATACATCAGGACGATTTTACATTAGCATCAATGATTATTATTTAACCAACATCAAACCAGATCCTATTTTGGCAAAATAATCAAAAACATCAATATATTCCGAAGTACAAACTAGGATTAAAAGTGGATCTAAAATCATCTTCTCTATAACATTATTAAATTAAATTGGACAAAAATGTTTTCTTTTGGAAATCCTTGAGGTAAACCATCCAAATTACATAATGTATCTCAAGGTAGAGGATTTTCCAGCACATCAATGATTCGTTTCATTGATGCTAATGTAAAATCGTCCTCTCTCTAAATTTAACTGTAAAAAGTGGATTTAAATAAATTTAGCCCTGATGATGGTTCTCAATTGTAGACCGAAACGTACGCGGCGATAATAAATTAAAAAGATTATTATTTAAACAACATAAAACCAGATCCAATTGTAGCAAAATAATCAAAAACATCAGTTTAGTGAATGTTAAAGTAACAAAATTGTGTTAAATAATAAATAATATTAAATAATTTGCTTAAAAAGAAGAAAATTAAAGAAAATCCTAAAATAAAAAGACACACTGAGAGAAATAGATGCTATGGGGTACCATCTAGATGGTACCAGATACCATATTTGATCTTAAGTATACGGACAAGAATCTAGATGGTACGGGATAACATCTAGATGGTACGGATTAGCATCTGATAGCATCTGGATGGTACGATGTAGCATTTAGATGGTACGGTGTAGCATCTCTGATGGTAGAGTGTAATATAACCTCTCTACCATCAAAGATAGTAAAGTTCTTACCATCTATTTCTCTCAGTGCAAATACAAAAAAAATATCGAAAGTAAAAGGAGAAATGATCTGCAAATTTTTTAAAAATAAGAAATTATAAGATAAAAATTAAACAGTTTCGAAAAAGTGGAATCTCTTAGACACATTGTAAGAATTAATAAAAAGAATTATTGTGAATATGAAAAATAATTAATATTATTTAATTATTTTGCATTAATTAATATGCATTTAAATTTGAATTAACTGAAATTTGGAAGTTGGACAAAATGTAAGATGAATTAATTGACGTTTGGAATTTATTTAAATTGTAATGACTTAACGATATAAAAATTAAAATCTATTTTCTGCTACCCTCACACCACAAATTTGTAAATCGTAGGTATTTTGATTTAAATCACTATTTTCATGCAAATTCCCCAATGATTTAAATCAATAACATTATTATTATAATTATATAAATTCCAAACGTCAATTAAGTCATATTCCAATTTGTTCCAACTTTTAAATTTCAATTAATTCAAATTTAAATGCATATTAATTAATGCAAAATAAATAATATTGATTATTTTCCATATTCACAATATTAATAATCCTTTTTTTTTTAATATTCTTACAAGATTTCTAAGAGATTTCAATTTTTCGAAACTGTGTAATTTTTATTTTATAATTACTTATTTTTACAAAATTGTATGTTTTTTTCTACTATTACTTTTAACATTTTTTTTGTCTTTTTATTTTAAGATTTTCTTTAATTTTTCTCTTTTTATGCAAATTATATTATTTTAAACAATTTCGTTATTATAACATTCACTAAACTTTTTATTTCGTTGATTTTCATAATTATTTCCATATTTTTAAAAATAAATACTCTCATTTTTTTGTAAGTTTATTCAATGTTTTGTGAGTTTTTTTGTAAACTTACGTGTTCTTTTATAAAGTTTTTAAATTTTCTTTATTTTTCTAAATTTATTGTTGGACTTATTTTAAATGTAAAAATATAAAAATGTGTTCCGTTTAATTTGCTTTAACTTTTTTATTTTTAAAGGATTTTAAGTTCCTTTTGTGGACCAATTTTCTATTTTTTTGAAAGCTTTAATTCTTTTATTTTATATTATGTGAATTTTATATTTTACTAAATATACTCATTTGAACATCATTTCAAAATATATGTACTCATTTGTATTTCATAGAATTTATTCTCTATTAACATATTTTTAAATTTTACAAAATTTTATTGATTCTTTTTTTTATTCAATTTGTAAAATAATTCTCTAATTTTTCTAATTATAAAATTCTAATCTCTTTAGTATTATATTTCAACGTTTTCTTTAAGTATCTTCTTATTTATTATTTTAATTTAAAAAAATGTACGTAATTACATAGTTTAATTTTTTGAAAAGAGTTTATACTTTTTTATATACAATTATGTCATTGTTTCATTCTTGTGTTATTTTTTTAATTTTTTCTTTAATAAACTACTTGCAAATAAACATTTGGATACTTTATATACTGATTATATTTTTAAAAAATCATGATTTTTATCAGCCCTGAACTCCATATTTATTGGTCAACGTATCATTCTATTTATATTAGTAAATTTAAATGGTACCTCTTTGCCCCAGATGTTAATGGTGCCATTTACTTCAGTCATTCTAACTTCCAAATTTCCTAAAAGGTATGGCCCACATTCTCTCACTGTTCCCTTATTAGGAATGTTTCCAGTTTCTTCTGCTTGAATTAAAAAATTTCGTTCTTTGCTGTTTTCTTCATCTTGATAAATGTAGTATTTCAAATTGTCTCCTAATTCTTTCTTCATTTTTTTCTCCTCTTCATCATCAAAATTCTTTGCATCGTTTATAGAATCTTCATTTTGAGAAGCCAATCCATTCATCCGACAATTTTCATTGTTAGAATCTTGAATTATTTTTTTACCTCCAGATCCTGCAGTGTGAGGTATTTTAAACGGTTGTTCAGAACTGGCAACCCCAAGCATTTCTGTAGCTTTTCGCTTCTTAGAATTTAATGGAGTTCCCGAAGTAGATGGATCTCCTGTAGATTGAACTTCTTGATTTCTATGATCTTGAGAAATTGGACTACTGGCATTCCATTTTTTTTGAGTAATATTTGACAGAGTTTGTAAAATACGAGATGAAGTAACAAAAGCTCGCGACAAAGTGCGTGGATGTTTCGGAGTTTTTTCAAAAACACTATCATCAGAATTGAAATTTTTTCGTACATCTGGTGACGCTACAGAAATTGATGGACTGAAGCCGCTTTCTGACCACTGATGTATCGAACTTATTGCTGAAGTAAGACTACTAGTAGACATTTTAATCTTATCTTTTTCCTCGATTATTTTATCTTCTTCTGAATTTACATTTCCAATTTTTTCAGTTTGAACAGATGTACATTTCGTTTCTCGATTTTCGCATTCTTCGTGCTTTTTTAAAATTTTCTTTAAACTGTCAAGTTCTTGCTTTATAGCAAGATTTTCAGATAAAGTTTTTTGAAAAGCTATTTGTAGGTTTTCAAATTGAGAATTTCTTTGAGTAAGTGACGCCTGTAATATTTTTATTTCAGAATTTTCGACTTTGATTGTTTCAGTGGCTTGATTAATCATTTTAATGGAATTTTTGTTTTTGTAATTGTATGTTTCATCATCACTTAAATCATGACAATTAGATCTCAAATTTGTTATTTTTATTGAATTATTGACGTTAGTATTGTTTTGTTTCGAATGAAGTGGATCACCCGAAGTTTTCTCAGGGGATATTAAGCAAATTTCAGTTGATTCTACTTTAACCTGTGGTTCCAGTTCTTCTTGCTCATCTTCTTCTTCTTCTTCCTCTATTTCCTCTTCCTCCTCCTCCTCCTCCTCTTCCACCACCTCTTCATCTTCCTCTACGTCTTCTACCTCTTCTACTTCTTGCACTTCTGCGACATCTCCTCGCATATATTCTTCATAACTTAAAGATCTAAGATTAATTAAATTTTTTGAAGGTTCAGATCCATTGACTTGATCCTTTACTCGTTGGAGAGAAATTTCTTTTGGAATTGGAGTACAAGTTACTTCAGATTCTGCACTGAATTCAATAAATCCATTAACTTTTTCAAATTTATCGTTAACTTGCTTTTTAATTGGAGAATGATCAATTTCCATTGGAATATTTTCATCAGTTGAGATTTTTTCAGAACGTAATTTTAAAGGCTCACATTCATCTCCATTTTCCATACGTTCCAAAGTGGCGTAATTTGAATGTTGAGCTTCACGAAATTCATCTTGCTCCAATTCCTTTATGACTTTTTCTGCATATTCTTTTATTTGTTTACCGCCTGCAACAGGAATTGTTTTACAGTCCTTAGAATCTGTAAATTACAAAATAATATAAGATATTTAATAATAGTATTTATAAAATTGATAAAGTGATCAAGTTGTTTACCTTTAGTATTTACAGGATTTCGAAGTTTTGTTAATTTTTCCTGTTCTTTTATATTTTTAATATAACGTTTAACTTTGCTTTCAATATGTTCGTATTTTCCGGCTCCTTGATACGGTTTTGAATTTAGAGCATAAGGACTGTAAACATTTGGTTTGAACGCAGAGGCATCACCATAATAATTGTGTCGTGGAAAATTCCTTCTTCGATTATAACGAGCTTCTATTGTTGTTAAATCTTGAAGTGATAAACTCCTTTCTTTATAATATTTTTTAATACTGTCATTGTGTCGAAGTACAAAATCATCTGAAGCTCTTTCAAATCTGTCCTGTTCAAAATCATCCGAATCTCTTTCAAAACGATCTCCATCATATTCATCTTGACCATCATCATCTTCATCATCCTCATCCTCTTCATCCTCTTCATTCATGTCTGTAAATTATTTTTTATATAATAATTATGCAATTTGTAATTTAAAATAAAAATATATATTATTTTGAAATATAGATAAAAAATTAATACAATTTTTGAAAAAATACCTTCTGAATCATAATCTTCTTCCTCCTCGTCCTCAATATCATCAGGATTGCGATCAGTGTCGGCTGTGGACGAAACGACATATATACTTTCGTTATCATCATTATCCTGGTCTTCACTTGGTTCCGGACTCGAAGTGCGATTTTTTTTTTCAGGAACATCATTTATTCTTTGATCGTAGGATGTGACTGAATTATTAGGCTTCGCGGAACTAGAAATGCTACTGTAAGTTGGCATTTCCTCATCTTCTAGCATTGAAACATCTGAATCCTTTTTTGATGTATCTACCGAGATATCAGAAAATTTCTCCTCACCTGCTGGTTCATCAGGTTTCTCTTTCTCTGATGGAGGCTTCTTCGATAGTTGGTTTGTTTCAGACATAGTGATTTCTTAGATTAATTTTGGTAAATTATTTGTAAATCTAGAAAAGAAATGTTAAACATGCAGATTAAACAAATTTTACACAATAAATTCGAATGAATAAGAACATTAAATGACTGAAAACTTTGACCGCGCGTGATTCTTTAGACTCGATAAATTCACCATTTCAGCCATTGTATAATTCCAATTCCAGTGTTCCGCGTTTCTTAGTCTCTAACTATATGTATAACATTCATGACCACGAGTTTCTATACACATCAAGCACACATATACTTTACGCCTTTTTTTTCTTAAAAAAGTTCAAATACATTACAAACCATATTTCGACGTTTTTAAAAATTCGATATTATTTAATTAGCAAGTCTATTTTTCAGTAATTATTTTTTCACTTTAATATTACTTTACAATACTGGTATCTATGTATGTACATGATTATACATACATGGTCGTAGCGGCCGGCAATATACATATATATATATGCATGCGGATCAATGCTTCTTATTTTATATGTGTGTATAATATATATTTCTATAAAGTCAACTATATGTATACTATAAACAATTATTTAATATTGAATGGTAAAAATTAAACAGACTGAAACTTTCTAAACGAGAAGTTATTGCTGCACATAAATTATGAACAGTATTTATAGTTGGTTGCGATTAAATAATTATTTTTGAAAAATTTAAGATAGTAAATAAAATTATTTAGGAGAATTTATAAGAATTATACATTTTTAATAGTTTACTCGGTTTACTTTTGAGTTTAATTAATATATATAACAAGTTTTAGTAAGAATTTATAAATTATAAGAATATTTGAAGAATATCTAATAAAACATTAAATTACAAAATAATACTTAGGAATTTGAACACTTGAATGTTTATGGTTATGTATTTTCGACGTGCGATCCGGAACTCCAAAAAATTGATTCGTTTGATTCAACATAGTGCGAATATTGTCATTACAATGCCTGGTAGCATCTTTATTAATGAAAAATAAGTTATTAATAAACATACGTTCTAAAATTAGTTTTTAAAAAGTTATTTTAAAAAAAAACTGATTTCGTCCCATTAAGGTACGCTCACACCTTTTTGGCTGCCTGCCTGCCTGCCGGAGTTACCATGGCAACGTGTGAGAGTAAAGAGTACAGACAATAAAATACATGTGTATTATACATGAAAAAATTGGAATTTAAGAGGGAGTGGGGAGTATTCTACGTATAATACGTATTTTACACCATGATGAAAATCTCGTCGAAAACTTCGAGTTAAAACCTAAGCAGATAGAAATACGGTTACGGGACTAGAGCATGAGACAGAAAAGGACAGAAACAGTCTCTGTCCTTTATTATCACATGCCCTGCTTCCGTAAACGTATTCGTTGTGCTTTGGGCTTTACGTGTAACTTTACATCCCTGCCCTGGTAGATGGCCGGAACCGTGGGAGAACGAATCTGGGTTCTTTCAGAGTACTCGTTCGTTCCCGTAGGGTTCTTTGTTGAATATTGGCAAAATATAATAAAAATTGGGCAAAAGGGTTATTATTAGGATAAAGTGTAACTTTCTTAATAAGATTGATAAGGTTTTGGGTGGCAAAATAATGTTTTTAAACAAAAAAATAGAAAATTCTAAAATTGATACTTTAAAGGTGTTTCCACACACGGCACGTGTCAACTTTTGATAGAGTTCGCGGCAGATTTAAATATGTCCATCTGATTTGGAAAATTTAAGAGTTAAAAACGTGTACATTTCTATAGAAATGTGCATTTAATTAAAAATGAAAATGTGTAATTTGACGAAGGAAGATAAAAAAGTGAATTTTTAAGTTAGAAATAATAAAGTGTAGCAACATATCCTGGCAACTTAGCCTAAAAACAAATAATGTTTTTTTCCTAAAATAATTGGTATTTAATTAGTTAATTTATTATTTCATAACTATTTCCCTATTTTTTCTTTAAATCTTATCCTTTTTTCCCACTTCAAGTATAATAAGAAAATATACACATAAAATATAACCTCAAAGTGTCACATATTGTTTTTTATATCTCTCCCTAATGTAAGTAAAAGTTAATATAAACAAATTAGAATTTTCCAAGTAAAATTAAGAGATATGTGTCTTTTCGATTTATAAAAAAAAATCATTTATACACGAAAGTTTAAGTATTTCAACTTTTTCTAAAAAAAAAACCATTTTCAATTTGACTTTTGTGACATTTGAGACTTTTGTGTGTCATTTATTGTCAAATTATGAAAATCAATTTTCTTTTCTTGATTCTTGTTAGATACTATAAGGTTCTTTAAAAATCCTTATAAACTTTCTGAACATCTTAAAAATTAAAAAAGTCTCGACTAATTTTCCAAAACTAAAACAAAACAATTTTCTCGTAAACACCACCTACGACTCATTTTGCTCAAGATTTAATATTTCTGGTATATTATCTTTCTCTAGTTTATTATTATTTTTTTGTAATTTACCTGACAAAAAACAACAAGTTTACAAAAATAAAAACTCTAAATTTTTTCAAGATTTTCCAATTTTTCTTCAAAATTGTTACAATAATGAACTTTAATCCAAATTTTATCGTTTTCATTTCTAATAATTGTTTCGAGCTCTACAAAATAAAGTCAAATTATCGTCATATTGTGACAATTTTAAAGATCAGAAAGCTCAAATCTTTTAAAAATTTCTAGTTTTTTATAAATAGGTATTTTTCTAAAATATTATTTATAATAAACTCGAAATTTTTAAAAGATTTGAGCTTTCTGATCTTTAAAATTGTCACAATATGACGATAAATTGACTTTATTTTGTAGAGCTCAAAATAAATATTAAAAATGAAAAAAAATAAAATTTGTATTAAAGTTCATTAGGGTAATATTTTTGAAAAAAAATTAAAAAATCATAAAATCTTGAAAACCAGTTTCTTCTTTTCTGGTGAGCAAAATATTTGATTTACAGTTTTTTTCGCAGGTAAATTACAAGAAAATTATAAGAAACTTGAAGAAATTAATTTTTTAGAAAAATACTTATTTATAAAAAACTCGAAATTTTTAAAAAGATTTGAGATTTTTAATATTTGGAATTAACATAATATGACGATAATTTGATTGTATTTTGTAGAGCTTAAAATAAATAGTAAAAATGAAAATTAATTAAAGTTTATTATGATATTATTTTTTAAGAAAAATTGAAAAATCTCGAAAACCAGATTTTTGTTTTCTGGTGACCAAAGTATTGTATTTAGAATTTTTTAATTTTGTGCACTTGTTTTTTGTCAGGTAAATTACAAAAAAAAAAATAATAAACTAGAGAAAGATAATATACCAGAAATATTAAATCTTGAGCAAAATGAGTCGTAGGTGGTGTTTACGAGAAAATTGTTTTGTTTTAGTTTTGGAAAATTAGTCGAGACTTTTTTAATTTTTAAGATGTTCAGAAAGTTTATAAGGATTTTTAAAGAACCTTATAGTATCTAACAAGAATCAAGAAAAGAAAATTGATTTTCATAATTTGACAATAAATGACACACAAAAGTCTCAAATGTCACAAAAGTCAAATTGAAAATGGTTTTTTTTTAGAAAAAGTTGAAATACTTAAAATTTCGTGTATAAATGATTTCTTTTATAAATCGAAAAGACACATGTCTCTTAATTTTACTTGGAAAATTCTAATTTGTTTATATTAACTTTTACTTACATTAGGGAGAGATATAAAAAACAATATGTGACACTTTGAGGTTATATTTAATGTGTATATTTTCTTATTATACTTGAAGTGGGAAAAAAGGATAAGATTCAAAGAAAAAATAGGAAAATAGTTATGAAATAATAAATTAACTAATTAAATACCAATTATTTTAGGAAAAAAACATTATTTGTTTTTAGGCTAAGTTGCCAGGATATGTTGCTACACTTTATTATTTCTGACTTAAAAATTCACTTTTTTATCTTCCTTCGTCAAATTACACATTTTCATTTCTAATTAAATGCACATTTCTATAGAAATGTACACGTTTTTAACTCTTAAATTTTCCAAATCAGATGGACATATTTAAATCTGCCGCGAACTCTATCAAAAGTTGACACGTTCCGTGTGTGGAAACACCTTTGAAGTATCAATTTTAGAATTTTCTATTTTTTTGTTTAAAAACATTATTTTGCCACCCAAAACCTTATCAATCTTATTAAGAAAGTTACACTTTATCCTAATAATAACCCTTTTACCCAATTTTTATTATATTTTGCCAATATTCAACAAAGAACCCTACGGGAACGAACGAGTACTCTAAAAGAACCCAGATTCGTTCTCCCACGGTTCCGGCCATCTACCAGGGTGGTCACAGCTGTAGCTGACTCACTCACCAATATGTATAGCCTGACGCACAATGAATCGTAATCGCTAATCCTTAATCGTAAGAATGAGAGGAAGTAGGACAGACATATATCTCCGTCCTGCTTTCTCTCATTATTACGATTAAGGATTAGCGATTACGATTCGTTGTGCTTTAGGCTTATCCGAGGACCAGCCAGCAGGGTTGTGTAACATACCGGAGGTATGTTACATAGTTTGTTACTGTATGTTACCTAGGTAAGTTACCTACCAAATTTGTTACATAATGCATTTTTTTGGTGGAGGGGGGGGGGGTAACATACCTAAAACAGGTATGTTACTTGATGTAACATACCGGTAACATACGTAGAAAACCTATGAGTGACGCGTCATTACCCAACCCTGCCAGCCAGGAGCTGATTAACAGATTAGACTTGAGCCAATCAAAATTTAGTCTCTAGCGGCAAAGTAACATTTACCGCTAGAGATTAAATTTTGAATGGCTTAAGTCTGAAAGCACTTGCACACCTCGGTAGCAGCTGTGGGAGAGAACGGTTCAGACAATTCAAATTTTTTTTGTCTGAACATTTCACTCTCACACGTTACCATGGTAAAAAGGGATGTAAAGGTAATTTACCTAACGTAAATTACATAAGTAATTTACATGCTTAATTCTTTACAAAACGTAATTTACGTTTTCAAGATGGCGTCAATGTGTATTTAAGTAAACAAATGTACCTTATTTCATAATTTCCGGTTTGTGAAAACTATTCTAAAAATACCAAGAAACGAAAGACCAATGAACTTTTAGTGGTAAAAACTCTCCTTTGTACTAAAAAAAAAAGGAAATAGGACTATGAACAGCAATAAAAGTTAAGAACCAGTTGTCCACCATATTTTTTTACATTTTTTACATGTTTTTTACGTAATTTACGTAAAAAATTTCAAGTTACGCGTAACTTTACATCCCTAATGGTAACGTGTGAAAGTGGTGTGAAAGTGCCATAAGGGTGAAGTCACATACAAAGGAGTAGGGTATCAGTGGATTAGAATAGACCAATCAAATAATTGATCACATTGGAAAGTATTTCCTGAATAGTCTATTCTATAGACCTTTTCATCTCGAATAGGAAGTAATGAATGCGCATGCTCAGTCCGCCATGACAGTCGATCATATTTAGAAATTCACATTGTTATTATTTTTTTGTGACAAAATTATTCGAGATGAAAAGGTCTATAGCCCAAAGCACAACGAATACGGTTACGGAGCAGGGCATGAGATAATAAAGGACAAAGACTGTTTCTGTCCTTTTCTGTCTCATGCTCTGGTCCCGTAACCGTATTTCTATCTGCTTAGGCCTTATCTATTCGTCCAAATGTCCTTTCGTCAAAATGTCGATTCGTCCAAATATCCTTTCGTCAAAATGTCGATTCGTTCAAATGTCTTTTCGTCAAAATGTCAATTCGTCCAAATGTCCTTTCGTCAAAATGTCGATTCGTCCAAATGTCCTTTCGTCAAAATGTCGATTCTTCCAAATGTCCTTTCGTCTAAATGTCGATTCGTCCAAATGTCCTTTCGTCAAAATGTCGATTCGTCCAAATGTCTTTTCGTCAAAATGTCGATTCGTCCAAATGTCCTTTCGTCAAAATGTCGATTCGTCCAAATGTCCTTTCGTCTAAATGTCGATTCGTCCAAATGTCCTTTCGTCTAAATGTCGATTCGTCCAAATGTCATTTCGTCCAAATGTCTATTCGTCCAAATGTCGATTCGTCCAAATGTCCTTTCGTCAAAATGTCGATTCGTCCAAATGTCCTTTCGTCAAAATGTCGATTCTTCCAAATGTCCTTTCGTCTAAATGTCGATTCGTCCAAATGTCCTTTCGTCAAAATGTCGATTCGTCCAAATGTCCTTTCGTCCAAATGTCGATTCGTCCAAATGTCCTTTCGTCAAAATGTCGATTCGTCCAAATGTCATTTCGTCCAAATGTCTATTCGCCCAAATGTCCTTTCGTCAAAATGTCGATTCTTCCAAATGTCCTTTCGTCTAAATGTCGATTCGTCCAAATGTCCTTTCGTCAAAATGTCGATTCGTCCAAATGTCTTTTCGTCAAAATGTCGATTCGTCCAAATGTCCTTTCGTCAAAATGTCGATTCGTCCAAATGTCCTTTCGTCTAAATGTCGATTCGTCCAAATGTCCTTTCGTCTAAATGTCGATTCGTCCAAATGTCATTTCGTCCAAATGTCTATTCGTCCAAATGTCGATTCGTCCAAATGTCCTTTCGTCAAAATGTCGATTCGTCCAAATGTCCTTTCGTCAAAATGTCGATTCTTCCAAATGTCCTTTCGTCTAAATGTCGATTCGTCCAAATGTCCTTTCGTCAAAATGTCGATTCGTCCAAATGTCCTTTCGTCCAAATGTCGATTCGTCCAAATGTCCTTTCGTCAAAATGTCGATTCGTCCAAATGTCATTTCGTCCAAATGTCTATTCGCCCAAATGTCCTTTCGTCAAAATGTCGATTCGTCCAAATGTCCTTTCGTCCAAATGTCCTTTCGTCCAAATGTCGATTCGTCCAAATGTCCAGTCGATCAAATGTCAATCGGTATAAATTTATGCGTCCCTATCGAAAGCTATTTTTTGAAATAATAAAAACTCATATAAAAATTTTACACAATTTTATTATTTTTAAAAATAGCTTTCGATAAATGAAAAATAATTTGTTAATAAACATAGGTTCGAAAATTTGTTTTTTAAAAGTTATTGTACAAAAACTGATTTCGTCCCATTGACTGCAATGTAAACCTGTCATCCAGGTAGCCGCCATTTTGAATTTCTCCCCCCCCCCCCAACTTGAATATCATCAAGGTCCCGTCCGCCCCATGACAGCGTCAAAGCAGAAAACGGAAAGCGTTCAGCCAATAAGAGGATGTTTTACAATGGAAGTTATTCTAATTGAGCATTCTGATTAGAGCAACGTTTTACGCTTTTCCGCTTTGACGCTGTCATGGGACGGGACCTTTATACGTAGAAAACCTATGTAATTTACCAGAGTTATTTTACTTGCACAACCCTGAGTGTACCTACTATTGTTAAAAGTGGTTGTTTGGTTGTTTCTTTCATTTTAATTTTCATAAAACGAAAAATCTACTATCTATGGTATTTCATAATTAAAAATTTATGGTGAAAACGATTAATACATGTTAACTTTTATTAATTTAAAGAAGAATATAATACTTGGAAAAAATGCTTACTAAAAACAAAAATCTTCCGCTGACAATCGAATTCGGGTAAATCTATTAGGTGTTTTCTAACCTTGTTCATTTGATTAAATCTACGTGCAACGTTATAGTATAAAGTTTTAATAGATAACTTATAATAGATAACTTATAAAATGTATAAATATTTGTTAAAATTTTTCAGGGGTGGAGCTGAACTGTTATTTGACAAGAAAAAGAAACATGAAATTGACTTACCCAGTGAAGAAGACTGTAAGTTTCAGTATTTTGAACATAAAACTTATTTGTTTTGATTATCAAATCTTTTCAGGGACTTTAAATCGACTATTGAATTGGATTAAAGATAACCTCTTGAAGGAACGAACAGAACTTTTTTTGCAAGGAAATACAGTGTAAGTTTGAAAAACTTTCTTTACGTTAATTTATCTTAAAGTGAAAATGTAAAACTTTTGTATTTTGATTAGATAGATTGAAAAAATATTAAATAATTAATATACAAATTTTATTGTAATTTGTATATTAATTAAATTAAATTAATATACAATTAAATAATTAAATTTTTTCACGAATAACAACGATTAACGTAGAAAGCAAATAATTTATCATTCAAAGAGTTAAACAGAAGTAATGACAGATGGCGCTAGCGCTACTTTCGTGTTCAGGGATGGGTTGGATCATGGGTATATGTAACGTATTAGAATGTTGAAGTTGGGTGGGGGTAAATTCAAAATGGAAGCTAACCGGATAACAAGCAATGCATAATAGTCAGTAGGACGAAATCAGTTAATTAATTACCTTATTAAAAAATTAATTATCTTCACTCTTATAAACAATAAAATTGAAACTGCTTTCAAATAAAATAAAAGCATAAGATATATCCTGAAACTTTTTGTGCAATATTTCCTGAACAATACAGGTTCAGTGCTTCAGGGCGCCGTCCTATGATTGCGTTTTAACGTCAGTTTTGTAACTAGACCATGAGTGCGAAAGGGACAACAGTATGTCTGCATCTTTTTTCTTTTGTCTTCATGGTCTAGTTACAAAACGTGCGTTAAAACGCAATCATGGGACTGTAGCCCAAAGCACAACGAATACGGTTACGGGAGCAGGGCATGAGATAATAAAGGATATTGACTGTTTCTGTCCTTTTCTGTCTCATGCCCTGCTCCCGTAACCGTATTCGTTGTGCTTTGGGCTTGTGCCCTTAGGCCGGCGCCTCATGATTCCGTTTTGCGTTGCGCTATGTAATAAGAAAGAATAGGACAGATATGGCCGATTCCACGTGAGATTTACATGCAGATTTTAAATTTGGTCAAACATATATTTTTTTCAATTATTTAAATTTTGAAATCTGTGAAAAAATATCGGACATTTAGCTTCGCCGGGATTCGAACTCGGGTCTTTCAATTGGCGCTTGACTGCTCTAAACCACTAAGCTACAGAAGTCCATGTCAGATATTTTCTCACAGATTAAACGCTTCATTCAGCAGTATCTTTGATTCAGCTATGACGATTTTCACAGATTTCAAAATTTAAATAATTTAACCATTTCAACTTGATTTAAAAAAGATCATTTACTATTCCTTGAGGGTGAGTCTACAATAGGCAGTTTTCAACTTCTTTTTCTTTAGAGAAAACGAAATGGAAGTGCGCGCGCATGCAGTGCCAACTGCTGTATTTTTTTCTGTTGGTTCGCGTTCCGATGTTCCGGTAATCTAATTATCTAATATGAAAATGTCTATAATTGACCAAAATAATGTAAACAAATATTTATTGACATACTAAAAAATAGTTTCGCTATACAATTCATCAGCTGAAACAATGTCAATAATTGACTAACAACTTTCAAATTATGTGCAGTGTTTGAACTTAAATTTAAGAATATTTACTTTTCCCAATACGCCTCTGGAAAATGCGATATTTGTTAATTTTAAAAAAGTGAATACAAGTGCTTTTTTCCATAAGATTACTTATTACCTGAAAACAAAAAGTGTGTCATTAAAATACAAAAGAATTATCATACTTAACAGCAGTTTAAAATATTAAAATCAACCAAGTATCTGTCAAACGAGCATAGCAAGACGAAGTTAAACTTAACCTCACTTTCTGTCAAATGTCAAAATAGTAAACGTTTATTCTCATAATGTTTATAAAATAAATCGCATTTTCCTGTAATTTGTAGGAAAAAGAAAATAAAAAAGTGACTCACCGCACATAATATGAAAACTGTGAAAAATCTTTACAGATCGAATTTACAAAAATTAAAGAGTTCTTTGGATACACGTATATTTGTAGGTATATCAAGTTTTTTGTTACTAATTGCATCCACCTGTTTTTCCAAAAACTTTAGCACAATTATCGATTATTATAAACACATTGACAAATTCAAAACTACCCTTCGTGTCGTGTAGCGGAACATAAATATATAATTCTCGATTTTACCAAAATTTCAAATTTTTCAAATATAATACATCAAAATTCTCAGCATTTGAATTATAAAGTTTTCAAGCCAGCTTCCATAAATCTAAAATCTAGTTTCAAATATGCTACAAAAAATGTCGGTTATTTGAAACCTTTCAAATTTTCACAAATTTAGCAACAAAAGTTTTGAAAAAAATATTTGTTAATTTTTTTAAAACTACATGAATATTAAAAAGAAGTTTCGTTTATGGTCTTGTCATCTGGACAATCCCAATAAATTTCTTATTAATTTAGATCATAAACGAAACTACTTTTTAATATTTCTATATTTTTTAAAAAATTTACAAATATTCTTTTCGAAATTTTTGTTAATTTGTGAAAATTTGGAAGATTTAAAATAACCGACATTTTTTGTTGAAAATTTAATCTACTTCATCTAGACAATCTCAATTATTTTTTTATTAAATAAGACCATAAAGGAAACTTCTTTTTAAAGTACATATAGTTTTTAAAAAATTTACAAATATTCTTTTCGAAATTTTTGTTGTTAAATTTGTGAAAATTTGGAAGTTTTCCAAAAAAGGACATTTTTTGTTGTTAAATTAATCTATTGCTTCCAGATAATCACAATAAATTTTTTATAAAATAAGACCATGAACGAAACTTCTTTTTAATATTTATATAGTTATTAAAAAATTTACAAATATTCTTTTCGAAATTTTTGTTGCTACATTTGTGAAAATTTGAAAGATTTCAAAAAATCAAAAATTTTTGTTGTAAAATTAATCTATTGCTTCTATAGAATCGCAAGAAATTTTTTAATATAAAAGTCGATGAACGAAACCACTTTTAATATTTATATAGTTTTTAGAAAATTTACAAATATTTTTTTTTAATTTTTGTTGTTAAATTTGTGTAAATTTGGAAGTTTTCAAATACTTGACATTTTTGGTTAAAAAATTAATCTACTTTATCTTGACAATCCCAGTTAATTTTTTATTTAATAAGACCATAATCGAAGCTACTTTTGATGTATTTGTTTTATTTTTGGAGCCAGTATCATTTTGACACATGACTTAATTTAAAATTGTTATATTGTACAGAATGGAAATGTTATTTTGTACAATTTTGAAAAATGAATTTGTTATTTTGTACAATTTTTTAAAGAAGCTGAAAACCTTTGGGATCACAATTAAATCCAGTTTTTAAATACTTGTACAAAATACAAATTCATTTTTCAAAATAGTACAAAATAACATTTAGCATTTGTACAAAATAACATTCTCATTCTGTACAATATAACAATCTAAAATTAAGTCATGTGTCAAAATGATACTGGCTCTATTTTTGTAGCATATTTGAAACTAGATTTTAGATTTATGGAAGCTGGCTTAAAAACTTTATAATGCAAATGCTGAGAATTTTGATGAATTATATTTGAAAAATTTGAAATTTTGGTAAAATCGAGAATTATATATTTATGTTCCGCTACACGACACGAAGGGTAGTTTTGAATTTGTCAATGTGTTTATAATAATCGATAATTGTGCTAAAGTTTTTGGAAAAACAGGTGGATGCAATTAGTAACAAAAAACTTGATATACCTACAAATATACGTGTATCCAAAGAACTCTTTAATTTTTGTAAATTCGATCTGTAAAGATTTTTCACAGTTTTCATATTATGTGCGGTGAGTCACTTTTTTATTTTCTTTTTCCTACAAATTACAGGAAAATGCGATTTATTTTATAAACATTATGAGAATAAACGTTTACTATTTTGACATTTGACAGAAAGTGAGGTTAAGTTTAACTTCGTCTTGCTATGCTCGTTTGACAGATACTTGGTTGATTTTAATATTTTAAACTGCTGTTAAGTATGATAATTCTTTTGTATTTTAATGACACACTTTTTGTTTTCAGGTAATAAGTAATCTTATGGAAAAAAGCACTTGTATTCACTTTTTTAAAATTAACAAATATCGCATTTTCCAGAGGCGTATTGGGAAAAGTAAATATTCTTAAATTTAAGTTCAAACACTGCACATAATTTGAAAGTTGTTAGTCAATTATTGACATTGTTTCAGCTGATGAATTGTATAGCGAAACTATTTTTTAGTATGTCAATAAATATTTGTTTACATTATTTTGGTCAATTATAGACATTTTCATATTAGATAATTAGATTACCGGAACATCGGAACGCGAACCAACAGAAAAAAATACAGCAGTTGGCACTGCATGCGCGCGCACTTCCATTTCGTTTTCTCTAAAGAAAAAGAAGTTGAAAACTGCATATTGTAGACTCACCCTGAATTGTCAAAATAAAAGTCGGTATAGTAGGTTTCGTCACACAAACCAAGTGGACAACTTGCTTACGATTTAAAAATGTTTGGCGTCATAATTCAGGGAAAATTTGAATTAGATATATTTTTTTCATTTATTGAAAAAAAAATACGCAATTTTTTTATATTGTTTTTAGAAGCTTAGTTTTCGAGTTATGCATTTTTAAAATTTTTTGGTTTTTAAAAGTATGCCTATTTTTAAACACATCTCTGAAACTGTGCATTATAGAAAAAATTTTCCAAAAGAGAAAAAGTTTAGTTTTTACTCAACTTTAAACAATTTTAACAAACAAAAAAAAAATTTTTTAACTTTTTTAAAAAAATGAAAATTTTTTATAAACAAATTAATTTTTTTTTAATTTAGGGGATTTTTAAATTTTTTTTTTTTTTATTAAACATACTTGGAAGAAATAATAAAGTTGCAAAAGGTTTCAGAGTGGGTCTGATGATCTTAATGGGTTAAAAAGAATTTTTCTTCATCCCCTATCCGAAAGTACACTGAGAAAAAAAATTGCTATGGTAGCAAACTGAATTGTTAATATGGCGCCTGCAACTTTTTTTGTGATTATAACAAAAAGATTTGATAAGGCAGCAAATGGGTTGCTAAAACAGCAAAACAAATTAGTTTCTCAGTGTACTTTCGGATAGGGGATGAAGAAAAATTCATTTTAACCTACTAAGATCATCAGGCCCACTCTGAAACCTTTTGCAAACTTTTCTTATTTCTCTCAAGTAGATATAAAAAAAAAAAAATTAAAAAAAAATTAATTTGTTTATAAAAAATTGTCATTTCTTTAAAAAAATTAATATTTTTTTTGTTTGTTAAAATTATTTAAAAGTCGAGGAAAAACTAAATTTTTTCTCTTCTGGCAAAAATTTTTTTATAGTGCACAGTTTCAGAGATATATGTGTTTAAAAATAGATATACTTTTAAAAAACAAAAATTTTAAAAATTCGTAACTCGAAAACTATGCTACCAAAAACAATATAAAAAAATATCGTATTTTTAGGGGTCCGTACACCTTTGGTGTTCAGCGGAACCCTTATAGCGAGACTCGTGCGTCCGTAGCCAAAAACGCCAAAAACCATTCCCCCCCCCCTTAACTTCTAAACTATTTGACCTAGAGGTCTGAAATTTGGTACACATATGTATTTTCACGTGTAGATTATACGAAAAATATAGAGAACATGATTCAAGGTGATGTTCATAGCGTTGTCAAGGAGAAACTACAAATTTCCGAAAAAAGTTTTTTTTTTAACTTTGCCATTATTTGAGCTCGAGGGCTAAAATTAGGTACACTCCTGTATTTTTGCATGCAGATTATGGAAAAATTATGTTTGGAAACAAAATTGAATATTATGAGGTCACAAAAAAGAAATTCAAAAAATTACCAAAAAGAGGTTTGACCCCTATGCTAGAGCTCACCCTAATTGTCCTACAGTACCCCTTAAACCAATAAAATTTTTATTTGCATACTCTGAGTTTAAAAAAACGATATAAAACGCGATTGAAAATTGTTATCACTTTTTTTCCAAATGGTTGAAAAATTATGAAAAAAAAAAATTTAATCTTATACAAGTCTTGATTAAGGCTGCCACAGGACCTATAATCAAGACTGTTATAAGCCCTGAAACCCTATAAAAATTTCAGGGTCTCCCCCCAAAAAAATTCTTGATTTTTATGTTATTTATATGGGCTATTCTATTTCAAACCGTTCAACCTACAAAAGACGATCGCAGAAAAGTATGTTTTTAAATAAAATTTATTTGATGAAAATTAAATTATTTATAATATGATTTACACTATTTTAAAAGAGAATTTAGTGCTCTTTTAATTGGTCTTTATATTTTTGAAATTGTTTTTTAATTTCATAGAGAAATTCGTATTTAAAATCTAAAACTCTTAATATCTCAAAACGCCCCTCCTCAGATTTTCTTGAAACTTGTGTAAAAATAAAGATTAGATATTGCAGTTTTTAGTTACTTTGGATTTATTATGGACATTTTAGAGGAATCTTGTATGAAAACGATATAAAATAAGTGTTTTGAAAAATCTGACATGAAGTGAAGTTAAATCCTAATATTCCTAATTTACTCTGATGTTTGTTGGATGGTGAGTTAGGATTTAACTTCACTTCATGTCAGATTTTTCAAAACACTTATTTTATATCGTTTTCATACAAGATTCCTCTAAAATGTCCATAATAAATCCAAAGTAATTAGAAACCACAATATCTAAGCTTTATTTTCACATAAATTTCAAGAAAATTTGAGGAGAGGCGTTTTGAGATATTAAGAGTTTTAGATTTTTAATACGAATTTCTCTATGAAATTAAAAAAAAATTCAAAAATATAAAGACCAATTGAAAGAGCATTAAATTCTCTTTTAAAATAGTGTATAACATATTATAAATTATTTAATTTTCATCAAATAAATTTTATTTAAAAACATTCTTTTTTGCGATTGTCTTTTGTAGGTGGAACGGTTTGAAGTAGAATGGCCCATATGCAATACAAGCTTGTACCCTTAATCAAAAGTTTCATGTACTTGAAGGTAGAAGTATTTTAATAATCTGTACGTTCTAATTAATTTTCATAATCTGTACATAAAAATATACAAATGTACCAAATTTTAGCCCTCTAGCTCAAATAGTGTCATAGTTATGTGGAAAAACCTTTTTTTTTTAAATTCGCAATTTTTTTTACAACGTTTTGACTGTCAACCCAGATAATATTCGCTATAATTTTCCTGTAATCTATACGTGAAAATACATATGGGGTAAAATTCCTGAACTGTCCAGGTCAAAAAATAAAATTTATTCAAACCTTGCTAAAATGTTTCTATTGTTAGTGGAAGGGTAAATACCAAATATTTTCAAATTCCATAAAATAGTTTTTGAGTTACAAAGTTTTAAAATTTTGAATTTTTCTAAAATGTAGTTTTTTAAATTAATTATATTTCCAAGTAGATTGCATAAAAGTTAACATATATATAGTGATTTTTAAAGCTTTTTTTACAGGCTATTTGATGATAATAATTTTTTTTTTGTAAAAAAAATTTGACCTTTAAATTCACGGTCAAAGTGTTAATTTGATTGTATCTCGAAATCGGAGTTTTAAAAAAAAATTTAACCTATCTCAATGGAAAGCTTGACTTTTTTCCTATAAGATATGTAAAAATTAGAGTGGAACTCTAAATACTTCTATAAAAAATACATCTCAAATACCCGCGCGCGATCGAATAGCGCGACCTCGCGCGAGTAACCACTGGTTAATCGAGCGCGAGCGGGTATTTGAGGTGTATTTTTGACAGAAGTATTTAGAGTTCCACTCTAATTTTTACACATCTTATAGGAAAAAAGTCAAGCTTTCCATTGAGATAGGTTAAATTTTTTTTTAAAACACCGATTTCGAGATACAATCAGACCTTGAATTTAAAAGTCAAATTTTTTTTTTACAAAAAAACATTTATTACCATCAAATAGCCTGTAAAAAAAGCTTTAAAAATCACTATATATATGTTAACTTTTATGCAATCTACTTAGAAATATAATTAATTTAAAAAACTACATTTTAAAAAAATTCAAAATTTTAAAACTGTGTAACTTAAAAACTATTTCATGGAATTTGAAAATATTTGGTATTTACACTTCTACTAACAATGGAAACACTTTAGCAAAGTTTGAATAAATTTTATTTTTTGACCTGGACAGTTCAGGAATTTTGCCCCATATGTGTACCAAATTAGAGCTCTCTGTTTGTTAATAAGGTATATCTTTGTTTCGTAAATGTACGGAACCCTAGATTTTGGTACGGGTATAACTCGTACTTGCCCGATTTTTTTTTCAATAGAGAATGAAAAAAAAATGTTTGGCCGAATTTAAAATCTGCATATACATATATGAGATATTCTCTGGAAAAAATCCACCCCAAAAAATTTGTTTGTTTGTTAATGATACATGTTCTAATATACATAAAAACAAATATAAAAAGTAGGATGTTAGGTCAGTGTAAGGGTAAAGTTCTATGATTGCGTTTTAACCTTCGTTTTGTAACTAAACCATGAGTGCGAAAATGACAACAGTATATCTGCATCGCTTTTGCGCTCATGGTCTAGTTACAAATGGACGTTAAAGGTACGGGCACATCTCGCGAACTATAGGAGTTGCCTATGGCAACCGTGTAAGAGTAAGAGAGTCAGAGAATCTTGTGTCTTTCTTACTCTTTCACGGTTGCCATAGGCAACTCCTATAGTCCGCGAGGTGTGCCCGTACCTTAAAACGCAATCATGGGACTGCGTCCTGAGTTTTCTACATCCATACATTTATCATTGCCGCAAGCTTGCTGCATGATTACGTGCTATCTGAGGCGATATTGACGTGAGTTGATATTGTTGATAAGTTGATTTTGTGGAAATATTACGGTAATATTACAGTGATAATGAGATAATATTACGATGACATTGAAGTAATATTATAAAATTATTTTAAATTAAATGTAATATTTAAAAAAATTTTAGGCTCACACGGGGCTTTACCAAAAGGATTATAAGGTACCCTGTAAAAAGAGATTTATTAGAACTAGGGCTAGTTCCAATTAAAGAAGTGCTTATTTTTTCCAAATATGTATTTCCTCCAAAAGATTACATAAAGAATAACATTGCCTCTTTGACTCACGTAGTCATTCTGTTTATATTTTAAAGGCGCTCAACTTTTAAAATATTTGGTTATGAAGAGTGGCATATTTTTTTTTAATTCTTCTGTAATTAGAGGCAGTATTATACTTTGTAAGCAGTCAAAGATGACTTTAAAAAACAATTTTTTTTCTCGGTAATAATTTTATTTAAAGCAATGTAACTTTTTGCATCATATTATAGACATTTTTGTCTGTCAAGAATAAAAAAAAATTTACTGTGCCTGTTTCATCACTAGAGGGCGCCAAAGTCAAGATAAAAAAATAAACGATAAATTGGTGGACAAGCTACAGTCTCACAGAAACATCCGATCTGAAAAAACCAAAGATGGTTTTAAAGCTGGTATATGTGGTTAAGCAAGGCCCGATAAAAAATATTAAAAAATAAAAGAATCGCGCCAATTTAAGAAAAAATCAAAAAAAAATGGGCATTTTTTTGTCATTTTTGGGTGATGGTTAAAAAAAAGAAAAAAAAGTAGACAATCTGATTTAGGGGGGATGCCTAAAGAATTTTATAACGAAGAAATTGATCTAAGGTTTTTTAATATTGATTAAAAAGAACTCGAGTTATGCTGTCCGCCAGTTCAAAAAACATGGTTTAGAGAAAAACGCGTTTAAAGTTTTGTGTGTAATGAACCGATGTGCATATGTATAACTTTTTTATTTCTTCGAAAATTTCTTTTACCTACACTGAAAAAAAAGGTTTAGTTTTACCAACAATATTTTTTAGTTGACCATTGTTGGTTGTAACAACAATTATTTTGATTGGTATAACAAAACGATTTGGTTGGCGTAACACATTAAGTTGTTTGGAACAACCATATTATTTTGTTGCTCTTATTTGGTTGAACCAAACATAATTTAGTTGTGACAACCAAACATAATTTGGTTGTCACAACCAAACAGAAATTGGTTGTGACATCCAAACATAATTTGGTTGTGGCAACCAAACGATTATTAAAAAAAATTGGCGATTAGTTCGTAAGTAAGCTGCCGATAATAATATAAATAAAATCTAAATAAAAACCAATACCAGACGGTCGGCCGAACCTGGGTCTGATAGTTGAGCCAACGGTGTCTGTTACTGAACTGTTTAGCTATAAGGTTTATTCCATATTGGTCATTCATAACATTTGCAGCTATGACTAAAAATCAAAAGATAAATTTAGATACAATGGCACTGAGAAAAAAGGTTTAGTTTTACCAACAATATTTTCTAGTTGACCATTGTTGGTTGTAACAACAATATTTTGATTGGTATAACAAAACGATTTGGTTGGCGTAACACATTAAGTTGTTTGGGACAACCATATTATTTTGTTGCTCTTATTTGGTTGAACCAAACATAATTTAGTTGTGACAACCAAACATAATTTGGTTGTGACAACCAAACAGAAATTGGTTGTGGCATCCAAACATAATTTGGTTGTGACAACCAAACAATTATTAAAAAAAATTGGTGATTAGTTTGTAAGTAAGCTACTGATAATAATATAAATAAAATCTAAATAAAAACCAATACCAGACGGTCGGCCGAACCTGGGTCTGATAGTTGAGCTAACGGTGTCTGTTACTGAACTGTTTAGCTATAAGGTTTATTCCATATTGGTCATTCATATCTCTCATGGGCTGGTGGTTAGCCTACTGGACTGGCAGCTGGAAAACCCGGGTTCGAATCTTCGTGACTAATGAAATTTTTCTGCTTCAGGTTTTCATTAATATGAAATTTCTACATTCTCATCTGATTATATTTGTGTAATTAAATTAATAACATGTGAATTATGTAAATATATGTGTTGGCCGACCGAAAATTCGCACCTGGGTTAGTTAACTCCCAAATAAAAATTTTTTTCATGACAACAAAAATTTTTGTTATCCCGAATAAAAAAATATAGTAGTGACAACCAAAAATTTTTGTTATGACAACAAACGACACTGAACCAAATAATTTAGTTGTCTCAACCAAATAGTTTGGTTGAATAAATACCAACCAAATAATTTGGTTGGCTCAACCAAATTTTCGTTGCTATGACTAAACATTTTTCTCAGTGGGAAGAGGTATTAAACAATAATCAATTAGACTTTTCCAACAATATTGGGACAGCCGATATTAGGGAAACGAATCACGAAAGTGCATTAAAAAAATCGGAAGTATTAATGAACAAAAAAGCGAAAAATGAGAAAGAACCTGCGCAAAAAGATAGGGATGTAAATAAGATGAGGGAAATTGTGGATTTAGAAAGGAGAGACGAAACAGATAGTAACAAAATGGAGATAAGCGAAATAAAACCCGAGGGCAACAAAATAAACTCGTTAAATACTGAAAATTTAAATTTAAATCTTGAAAAAATTTTTGATTCATTTATGCATCAAATTAAGGAGTATATGTCCGTCCAGCTAAGCGAAATCAAGGAAAATGTCAATAAAAACTCGAAAAAGATTGAATTAATATTTGATAAACTCGAAATTAAAGATGGGTAGAATAACAAAATTTAAAGAACTCAAAATAGTATCAATTAATGTAAACTCTATTGTAGCTAATGAAAGGAGATATGAGTTGATTGAATTTATTAAAGAAAACGATATAGATATAACGTTAGTAAATGAAACCAAACTGAAAGAAATACATAAAATTTACTAAGAGAAATACCGAGTCATCAGAAATGATAGAGAGGGGAGAAATGGAGGAGGAACCGCGATAATTATTAGTACAAAAATAAAATGCGAAAAAATAAATTTCATTTGTCAAAAAAAATTAAAGGCACTGGAGACATCAATAATAAAAATTGAGTTGCAAAATAAAAAAGTGCTTTACATAATAAGTGCCTACTCACCTGGGGACATAAGGGAAGGTTTTACAGGTGACCTTGAAAAGATTTTCGAAGAATTAAATGTGAAAGACAGTGATCACTATTATGTATTAGCTGGAGACCTAAATGCTAGGAACGTGGAGTGGGGGATGTAAAAAATAATACCAAGGGTATCAGCCTATTAAACTGGATGAGAAAAAATTCCTTACAATACAGGGCCGTGCTAAGGGGCCCAGAGACCACTACGTTCCCCGCAAGCGGGTCTTTTTTAGACATAGCAATTACTGATGTCAGAGTAAAATATGTAAATAGTGTAAATAATAAATTAAGAATATTACCCTACGATAGCGATCATAACGCAATTTTTCTAATAATTAAAATAAAAAATTTTAATGAGTTATTAATCGACGCAGAAGGACAGAAAAATTACTACAATTTTAAAAAACTGACTGGAATAAATTTAAAACGGGAATACAGAAGAAGGAGTTTAAGGTACCGGAAAATAAAAATCTATCTAATAGGGAAATAAATATATTTGTTGACAAATTTAGTGAAATTTTATCTGATAAATTGTACGAGGTAACCCCTAAAATCGAGACACTGGATTCGTTAAAGGGATATACAAATTCGAAAATTGTAAATTTACAAAAAAAAAGAGTAGGATATTATCTGAATTACATCGGGAAAAATATAGGAAAGGGGGTAACAAAGTTAATGTGAAATTGATCAGCGATCTACTGATAAAAATTAAAGAGGAATTAAAAGTCGAGTTCAATAAAGCAGTTAACAGCTATTGGATAAAAACAATAAATAAAATTAAACCCCATAGCAGTGAAAATATGTTCCCAAAGATAAACTCTATTTTTAGAAAAAAAAAACAAGATGAAGTCATTGCCAAATTTGCAAATACCAATTGACGACATAGATTCACTGAGCAACGAGAACATTGACTTTGGTAAATATAGAATACGGGATAATAAGTACACAATAACGGATCCAAAGGACAATGCTAACATTTTCGCAAAGTTCTTCGCGGACATAAACAACACAAAACGTGAAACAAATAGCGAACCGTTGGAGCGAATTGTCAAAAAAACGGTAAATAACTTTGCTGAGAATACGGGTTTAAATAAAGAAAACGCACAATCACTGGTAAAATTTAATGATGAAAATCCGGCGTCCGCGCCCGTATTTGAAAAAGATGCGGATTTTTTTTGCTCTTTCCTTGTATTAAAATTAATACTAATTAAATTAAATAATAAAAAATCAGCGGGTCATGACAAAATCCCAAACGTGGCACTAAAAAAACTTCCAGACTGCGCAGTTAAAAACCTGGTGATCCTATTCAATAATATGTTAAATAACGCTTACTTCCCAGATAAGTGGAAAATAGCAAGGGTGGTCCCTTTATTGAAAAAGGGAAAAAATCAAAACCTAACATCAGGTTACAGACCCATCAGTCTATTGCCAAATCTGGGAAAGCTCTTCGAAATTTGGGTAAACAAATTATTGACGAAATAAAGAGAAAATTATCCCAAATGAACAATTTGGTTTCAAGATGAAAAGCTCGACAATCCACGCGATTTCAAAATTTACAGGCGACATTAGCAAAGCGCTAAGTGAGAATAAGTTCGTGGCGGCGTGCTTAATAGACGTGGAAAAAGCGTTTGATTCCGTTTGGCTGGACGGACTTATATTTAAAATGATTGAAAAAAATATTCCGGATCATCTGATAAGAATAATTTGGCAAATGATTATAAATAGAAAACTTTATGTGTCGGCAGAAGAAAAAGTGGATAGCGAGATTTATACTTTAAATGATGGCCTGCAGTAGGGCGCGGTAAATTCCCCAGTGTTATTTAATATATATACGAGCGATTTATTAAAATCATATAAAATGAACAGCGATGAAAACACGAAAGGAATAGGATTTGCTGACGACTTGGTAATTTATATTGTGTGTAGATGTTTATTTGAGGCGAAAGAAAACCTCCAAAAACTATTTGGAAACATATGTAGATTTTTGAGCGCATGGAAATTAAAAGTAAACAAGCAAAAATGTGAATCGATCCTTTTTAGACCGCTCATGAAACATGTGAATAAGAAATATAGAGTACACTGGAGAAATTTCGACATAGAAACTGATGAGGGAGAAAACAGTGTGATATCGCACAGGAGGGCAGTCAAATATTTGGGTATACAAATTGACGACAGATTAAAAGTCAATTTACATGTAAATGTTGCTCTGGAAAAAGCCAGGAAAGCCTTCTTTGGCAATAAAAGATCGTTTTTTTTCCTCTAGGTTGGATCAAAGGGTTAAGATTATTTGCTACATGCTGCTCGTAAGGCCTATTCTGACGTACGGGTGCCAGATCTGGTACGGGATCGCGCCGGGCGAAATGGAAAAATTGAGAGTTTTTGAGAGGGGCTGTTTAAGAGCGTGTACGAGATTATACCGCGATCCGCAAAACAACTTCAGGACTTATCTTCCCAATCAAAGAGTATACGAGAAAGCAGGTATTCCTAGAGTGGATATATTTATAATTGATTTAATTAGAAAACACATAGAAAGAGCCAAGGGAAATCTTGACAATCCGATTATTCTATCGCTCTTTGATTGGGGGGAGGAGGAATTGAAGAAAAGGGTTAATAAGGGATATCTATCGCTAGAATCTTTCACTTATTTGGACAAAAACAATTTCATTCAAGACGAAAACAATGTGCCGATCCTGTACCACGTGTCTAGGCGCTCGTGCGACAGAGCGATAAAAGTCAGTATGGATGACATTAGGAGAAATCCGGAAATAAAAATGAGTTATTCGAAAAGTATGGCGTACAAAGAACGGGGGTTAAATCTTGAAAAGCGAAAAAATTGTATTGGTGGCTTAAGGAACCAGACTAAGAACAGACAAGAAACTCGGGTTCTTATTAACCTTTTCTTGCGAGAACCCAAATAGTTTATGCCTAGTTTTTGTTGCCCTGTCGTACGGGTAAAATTTTTTCTAGACAAATGAGAATAAATAAAGATGTTGGTATGAAAAGATATAAAACTGTAAGTGGATAAGTGGGAATTTATCAAGATTATTGTGAATCGACGAGATTGACATGAAAGAAAATGTCATTAGAACACTAATATTCTGTAACTTCCAAGTTTAATGTTAAAGTAAGTTTGTTTTATTACATTGAATTAAAAAAAAAGTTAATATAATATTAATTTGTACACATTGTAATTTAAAAAAAAAAATATCATGTCCGACATATTGGATTCGCTATTTTAAATTTTTTTGTAAATGATAATAGATTCGTATTCATTGACCCAAAAAAATTTATTATATCGAGTTTTGTAAAAATTTGTAAAAATTTAAAAATTCATGTTCGCCTTATTAGATATGCCATTTTAACATTTTTAAAAATGAACGGATTGGTTCTTAACAATTGCAAAAACCTTTGAATACGGAGAATTGGATTTCTATTGCAATAAAAGTAGTAGTAATCAAATAAATTCAAATTTTTTCAACATTTTATAATGAAATTGTGATTAGCAATAAATTATTATTCGAAATGCAAAGAATAGAGAAAATTATATGTTTATTGGTGGATTAGGATAATAACATGCAAAAAACCATGTCTCTATTGTTGAAGATACTTATTCAATAATTTAATTATAAAATTCTCATTTCAGAAAAAGAAAAGCAAAACGTGTTATTCTACGTAAGTGATATCAAAAAGTAACCATTTCAAAATATTATATATATTTATGTAACTTTTATTTCACGCACTGAAAAACATTCTTAGTAGATTTGACTACTTTTTAACTAAGGCAAATGGTTCAATAAGTCCCCAATAAATTTTTTGCAATTACATTAAATATGGAACTTTAGTTAAGTCAACTAAGAATACCATTGACGGAACTATTCTTTGTAATTGATTTTACTAAGTTCAACAAATAACTGTTGTATTGTAGTTAATTCTTCAACTTTTTACAATTATTTTAATGATATTTGTACAACTAAGAAAAATTAGTTTATTTTACTAAGTTAAAGTGTCTCATTTTATTACAAAAGTAGTTCAATTAATTGATTTTCAGTCTACTAAGGGAAAGTAGTTGGATATTTAATAAAAAAATTTTTCAGTGCGACAATTTTAAAAATCTACAGAGGTTAAATGAAGATTGAATTGAATTTCTTGAAATGTAAGTTAACTTAATAATACACTGAGAGAAACAGATAGTAAGATTTGTATGTTAAAATTGTAACATGAAATATGGTTACCGTGAACATCATTTTGTTACCCATTACTATAATTTTCTTTCAGTGTAAATATAAAAATTACTTTAAAACAAACCAAAAAATCTCATAGAGACTAAATAAACACTAAATTAAATTTTATTAATGTAACTTTACTCAATTAAAAATGTATATAAAATTATTTTGAAAAACGAAAAAGATATATATTTTATAAGACTTTTGATCATATTTTGCAGAATGTAAAATAAAAATGGTTAAACATTGAAATTAAAGAGAATTTTTTAAATTTATGAATAGAGACTTATTTACATTGAATATAGTTTATTCATTGATAAAATTAATACAAAAAAAATTCAATAAATAATCAGTTATAAATAATAAATATAATATTATTTTTATAACAATATTTATATTATATATTTATATAAATATATTTTTCTAACACACACACCGAAAGTACAATCTTTCTTATCGTTTCGGGATGAGACGAAAAAGTAATTCAGAGCTTTTTCGTTTCAGGCTCAATACAAAACAATATTGATTGTACATTTTTGTTTCGTCAAAACAATCCAAAACAGAAACGGAATTCGGTTTTCGTGTCAGTCCCTGCGAACTTCGTTCTCACAACCAGAAATCGATTTCGTAATAAAATAAAGTTATTACAACTTCATTGTAGGTTATTGTAACCAATAAACTTAGGTACACAGACAGTTTTATGTATGCTCAATAACTAATTATTGCCAACCACTTTTTTCTGATTATATTAACGACGCATTATTGTTTGAAAAGAATCCATGTCGACAAAGAACTATGTAATAAAAAATGTGTATTACGATAATACCTGACACATTTACTCACACATATTTTGAATTTTCAACCTAACATATATTATACGTAATATACCCTACCAGATACGTAATCGTTACAAAACAAAAAAAAAACAGAAATTATTTTTGCACCTTATTCTGCAGTGGGAAAAGAACTACTAATTCACAGAAATACAATAGTTAAAGAAAAAAAAAAAATTATCGAAAAGAAATATGAATGAGCAATAAAAAAATTCAACTCACATATTACATTTTTCAAAGTAGGCAACACAAATAATAATTTTATAATAATAGTTTTTTGTTAATCTTAAATAGAAAGCTGAATATATAAAAAAAAAATTCCCAACTCTCATACTGAAACGTAGTTTCATAAAACCCTGTCGACCAATTAAATGTTAGCTGATGAACCCCACTACTTTAAGATGTGACACGCGCCCATGACGCCCAGGTTTTCTAAATTTTAAACTTTCTAAGCAAATTCAACTTTCATTCTTGTTGGTGGATATTTCCAAATAAGAGAATGGAAATAGAAAAACCTATAAGAAGGACCAATCACATTATACCCTTTAAAAGAATAAAGCTCCACCTTTTTTGAAGCGAACTAAAAGAAGTGGCATCTGATAGATTATAATAAGTAATTTTAAAAAATAGTATCTTTCACTAGATAAAAAAGAATTTTTGAAATTTTTTTTACCTCTCTCTGAATATTCTAGGAATATTAGACGCAGAAATTCCCTGAAAATTAGAAATACATTTTCAGCAAATATTTGCGTTTAATATTCCTTTTGGCGAACATTTTAATGCTTTCACGAAACTTCCCTGAATGTTAGGTTCGAATATTCCGGAAATGTCGACTAATATTCAAGGAATTTCCGGTTCTGTGTGTGCAATATGAATAGAAAATTAAAAAAAGTAATTTAAATTTAAAGTAAAATTCTAAGAAACTTAAAAAAAGAGAGAATAAAGAGAATTATTAATTAAAATTATTAGTTATTGCTGATAGTAACATTAATAAATTAATTTAAATTTAAAATAAAATTGTAATCAATTGAAGAAAAGAATAGAGTTTTTTTATTAAAAGAATTGAAATGAATAATAATTAATTAATACATAAATAATATTATTAATTTTTTAGAGTAAATAAATAATTACAGTCGACTGTAATTAAAATACTATCGGTATTATTTACACGCCTTTAATGTCAATGGAATTAAAACATAAAAAACAGACTTTTATTTATTCGAAAAGATAAAAAAGTGAATTAAGGTATTTCTCTCGCAGTTATACTTGAAAAATCGGTTTTCTATGGATTTTCTTTAAATTGTGAGAAAATGTTATTTTATATGTGCCTTGTATTTGGTTACAATTTCAGGAATATTTACCGTCTAAAATTTGAGATATTAATATTCGAAATGTCAATTTTTATCCTTTTGCATGTAAAATTGAAATTTCGAATATGAATATCTCGATTTTTAGACGGTAAATGTTCCTGAAATTTTAACCAGATACAAGGCACATATAAAATAACGTTTTCTCATAATTTAAAGAAAATCCATAGAAAATCGATTTTTTTAAGTATAACTGCGAGAGAAATACCTTAAATTTTTGCACCCAAGAAGTACAACAAAGTTTTTTATTTTTTATAAAAAAAAGAAAAGCATTTTTATTTTCGGAATAAAAAACCGGGCAAGTGCGACTCGGACTCGCGCACGGAGGGTTCGGTACACGAACTTAAAAATGCATTGAAAATTTTTTTTAATTATTTATTTTTAATGATTCTTTTCAATTATTTATTAGTTATTTATCATTTGAATTATTTGAATAATAATAAATTCCAATCATAATTTTTTTACTCTTATTAAAAATCTGCCGTACATTTGAAGAAAGTCACTATCTGCATTTGAAGTCGAACGGAGATATTTAAGGAAACGCGTTTGCATGAGAATCCTATAATATATAATACTTTTTGAAAAGACAACTATCATTTCTTAGTAAAATGGACTCGATCTGTCGATTGATGCAAAAGAAGTTATAAATTTTAAGTGAGTATATGCAAAACTGCAGATAGGCCCATTTTGCATGCGTAAAATTACTCGAAATACATTTGGCCGGGGTCCTATGTACATAGGACCTCGCTCTAGAGTCGTGAAAGCGCTGAGATACATTTGAAGAAAGTCACTATCCAACAACCGCTGTCTGGTTAATACTTATTTGTTGGATAGGACCTAATTTTAGTCTTCAACTGGATTCGAAGAAAGTCACTATGTACATAGGTTTTCTTCCTTCGGTCATTTCTAGCGAATTTACATTTAGTACTATGTACATAGGCCCAGAAAAATGTATTTGTATACCGTCCGACACCCACTTTACATTTTTCCCTGTTGGATAGGTCCGCCGTTCTGCAGATAGTGACTTTCTTCAAATGTATTTCACCAAAATCGCTGTAGATAGGCCAATTAGGGTCTAATTATCTTCGAAACTAATTAATATTTTTAATCGTGGATTGCACAGATAAATTTATTTTTTTATTACGAATCCAACGACATAAAAAACTCATTTTTCGAAAAAAAACAGATAGTGACTTTCTTCAAATGTACGGCAGAAATGTTTATAAACATTTTTATAAGATTAAACCTTCCAAGCAAATAGACTAGGCTTTTTTTATATAATTTTGAATTTAAAAAAAAGTATATTTTTTTTATTTTTAAAATTTTAAAGTAATTTAAAGATAAAATTAAAAACTTTGTACAAAAAAAATAATATGAAACTGTAAAATATTGTAGCTGTTCAGGAAGGAAAACATTTTTTTCGGTTACATTTAATTATTTCGAAGAAAATGCTATGATAATATAATTTAAACCATAATTTTCATAGTTTTATAAAAATTTCTGCATAAAATTACACATTTCTGCCAATTCCCAACCTTTCAGGATAAATACGCTGAGCTCTAGCATAGGAGTATTTTGTCATTTTTTAATTTTTCATTAATAATATTTGAAAAATAAGTCCATCAATGTTCGCTATATTTTTCCTGTACTCTAATAGCGAAATTCATTTCTGTACCAAATTTCAACTCTCTATCTCAAATAGTTTGATCGCTAGGGGGGGGGGGGGGGGTAATTTTTTTGGCAACAGACAAACGAGTGAAAACATAAGGGTTCCGATTTGACAGTTCGTGTCCGGAACCCTAAAAACGATTTTCGCATGAACAATTTTTAAAACAATTAAATTGTTTCATTTTACAATATTAATTTAAGTTTATTTTCAAAAACTCTTTAAGCTAAACATCATATATTATCATATCATCATCATATTATTAAAAATAACTTTCTAAAAAATAAGAACTGTGAAATATAATTTTAAATTTGACTTAAATTATAAAATAATTTATTTTACATGATAGATTTAGGTTAATCCTTTAATTTCAATTAATCAATTTTTAAATTAATTTTTTGTGTTTTCTAAATTTTTAATTTCTAATTTCAAAAAATTAATTAATAAAAAGTATGAGGCAGGTTACACCGTCTACCGTAAGATACACTAATTTTAAAAAATCACCATATGATACGCTTTTTCCCTATGTTGGCGTCTGCGCAGAAGTTAGTTGTCATGGCTACGAACTAATGCGCAGTCGCAGTAATATAAGCTAGCTTATCATAAGGAGATTTTTTGGAAGTACCTTATCATAAGATGGTGTAACATGCCTCTATGACAATGTTCTTTAAATAGAATTTTTATTTTCAAAATAAACAAAGATTTTCATAGAAGAATATGAAAAATTTTTAAAACAATTATACTATTTCATTTTACAATATCATTTAATATTATTAGTGTGAAGTGATATTGTTTTATTTGTTTTTAATCTGAATATACTTTTGTGTAGTTTTTGCAGAGAATAAGTTTATAATTTATATATGTATATCATTTCGACAAATAAAAGAATTCATTTAAACGTTTTTCCTATTTTTCTATTACTTTCTCAAGAATTTCAGAACTAATTTTTATATAGGGGAGAGCGCCCTAAGTTGACCCTTTCGATTTATTGCTGTAGAATCCAAACCAAATAAAATATATTAAAATGTTTTATACCGGATGAAAGTACAATTTATAAGGTAACTTATGGCCACAGGGATAACATTTTAATTTAAATATAAACCTTTTTTAAAGCATTTTTTCTAATTGTTAAAATTTTCGGTCTAAAAAAAAGTGTCCCCAAGATGGACACCTCCTTAAAAGTCTCTGAAAATTGTATTAAATAAAAAATTAACATCGTGTAACAATTAATAAACTAATTTTTAATAATTTTACGGAATTTATCAAGAAATAACATTTCTAAAAACTTCAATTTAATAGCTTAACAGTAAAAAGTAATAAAATATCGAAAAATATCGATATATCAAATTCTCTAACGATAACATCACATTTTATGGTGAAAAAAAAAATTTTAATTAATTGGCTCAAAAAATTATTGAAAAAAGTGTAAAATCGAAAATATGCAAATAAATACATTGAGATTTGAAGCTGTCCATTTTAGGTTACATGAAACCATTTTTTTAATCCCCAATAAAAAAATATATACGAACACTGAATTAGTAAAATCATAGAATAGGCAAATGGGATGTGGTGTTTCTAAGTGAAACGTGGGCTGATGAAGGAGATTGGAAAAAATAAAGTGGAAGGCTTCTAAGGAGTATGTGAAAGAGTTTCAGGCAGCAGTAAAGGAAAAGAAGGCAGGGAGAGAGGCAGGCGGAATGTTGGTAGGAGTGAGAAAAAACATAAAGTTGGTGGACAGGAAGAGAGAGGGGAGAAGAGACGAGGGGTGTATGGAGAGGAAAATAAGGATGGGTAAAGAGGAAATATGCTTGGTAGGAATGTACAGAAGAAGGGGCGAGAAGGAAGGATGGGATAGGCTGGAGGAGTGGATGGAGGAAGGTGAAGATAATGTAGTGATTATAGGAGGGGACTTAAATGTGTGGACAGGCCAGAGAGCTGGGGGTTGGTAGGATGAGGAAAAACAGGAGTACAGTCGAAACTCGAAAAAAAGAGGTGGAACAAGAGGGAAAGAAATTGTTATGGATGCTTGGAGATAGAGGGTGTTCGATATTAAATGGTAATACAATGGGGGATGAGAAGGGAGAATTTACGTTTCATGGGAAAGGGACCTCGGTGATCGATTATATATTGGCGGAGGAGAAAGGGAGGGACATGGTTAGGAGGCTAGAAGTGGGTAAAGGGTGGGGTCGGATAACTTTCCAGTGGTAATAGAATTCAGGGCCGAGAAAGGAAAGACGAAAAAGAAGGTAGGGTGGAAAGGAGAAAGGAGGGTAAAGAGGATGGGAAAATGGAAGGAGCTTAGTTTAAAGAAGTTTCAGAATAAAATGGAAGAATGGGGTTCGGAAGAGACAAGGGAAATTGGAGTTGAGGACAGATTGGCAGGTCTAAGAAAGAAATTAGGGGACGCGAAGGAGGAGATAGGAAGGGAATTACAGGAAGAAGTGTTAGGGTACGGTGGATGGTGGGATGAGGAGTGTGAAGAGAGTAAGGAGGCGTTAAGAGAAGATATAAGGAACTGGAGAAAAGGAAGGTTAGATAAGGGAGAATATAATAGGAAGCACAGAGTGCACGGAAGGCTTCTAGAGATGAAGAGGGAATTAGAGAGGAAGAGGTATATGGAGAGCGTGAAAAAGGCGGTAAGAGAGGGCAAAGAATGGGAAGTAATAAATAGAGAAAGGAGGAAAAGACCGGAGATAAATCTAGAGATTAGCTTAGAAGAATGGACGAGGTACTTTAAGGAAATGTATGGAGGGGCAGGGGTGAGAGTAAAGGGAGAGGGTAGGAAAGTAAGAGGGAAGGTAGAGGGAGAGGAAGAGGTTAGTAGGGAGGAGGTCAAAAGGGCAATAGATAAACTGAATAGGGATAAAGCTGCTGGGATGGAAGGAATGGAAAATAAAGAATTGAAGTGTGGGGGGGAAGGAGTAAGGGAAGAGATATGGAAAGTGGTCAAAGAGGTATGGAAAGGAAAAGGATGGCCGGAGGAGTGGAAGACAGGGGCGAAGTTCCCATAATATAGAAGAGGAAAGGAAGAAAGGTGGGAGACTATTGAGGAATCACACTGATGCCTGTGGTATATAAGGTATATGATGAGGTAATCAGGAGTAGAGTAGAAAAGAAGGTGTAAGAGTTAGGTTGCATCCCACATAACCAAACAAGATTTAGAAAGGGGATGGGGACGATGGACAATATATATGTTTTGAATCACTTACTGAGCAGGGGATTGGAGAAGAAAGAGGGAAAAGTGGTAGCGGTGTTTGTCGACTTCAAAGCGGCGTTTCCGTTAGTTAACAGGGGGGTTTTGTGGAAGGTCTTGAAGGATAGAGGAGAGCATGATAGAGAGGATAAAGAATATTTATGAAGATTCAAGAGTGAAGGTCAGGGTGGGAGGGAAGTATGGAAAGGAATTCTGGCTGGGGAGAGGGTAAATGCAGGGGTGTCCGTTGAGTCCTTTGCTTTTCAATCTGCTGATAGCGGATTCGAAGGAAAGGTTATGGAGGAGAGGGAAAGGAGGTGTAGTGCTAGGGAGATCGAGGATATATACCCTGGCGTAAGCTGATGACGTAGTGTTCCTTGCAGAGGATGCTAGTGGAATGAGGTTGTTACTGAGTGAATTTGAGAAGTATGTGTGTGAGAGAGACTTGTGGGTGAATGAGGATAAGACGAAAGTGGTGAGATTCAGAAAAAGAAAGGATGTGAGGGGTGAGGTGATGAGATTGAATGGGAAGGTTATGGAAGAGGTAAAAGAATTTTGTTATTTAGGATATTGGTTTGAGTTGAATGGATCGAATGAGTTGAATGTGAGGAAGAGAGAGGAAAAGGCTAAAAAAAGTAATAGGATAAGTGTGGGGGACAGCGAAGAGAAGGTTTAAGAATGACTGGAAAAGAAGAATGTGGATGTTTGATGCGTTGGTGTGGTTAGTAGTTAGTTATGGTGTGGAGATATGGGGATGGAGAGAGAGAGGCATGGTTGAACGGTTGCATGAAAGGTTTCAGAGGTGGGTGATGGGGGTGAGTGGAAGCTGCCCAGGGTATATGATCCGAGGAGAATTGGGTAGGGATAAAATAATGGCGAGGCAAAGGAAAAGGGTTTGGGGTTTTGAGAACAAGCTAAGGAAAGGAGCAGAGAGCAGAATAGCACAGATGTTTTGGATGGCTGTTAGGGAAAGAGAGGAGAATGGGACGGAGAATAGAATTGGTTGGGAGAAGGAAAGATGGGTGGTAAGAAAGGAGGAAAAAGGAAAAAAGGCGAGGAGTTGGGAGGAATTGGAAAAGCTTATGAAAGAAAATGATCAGGAGGAGAAATGAGAGAAGATCAAGGAATCTAGATACAATAGATGGTATGGGATGGTGAAGAACGAAGGTGTGCCAAGGTATTTGAATGAATGGAAGAAAGAGAAAAAGTGGAATAGAGTGTTAAGATTTAGGATGGGAGGGTATGAAAGAGTGTAGATATTGGATGAACGATGAGGAGAAGATGTGTAGGGTATGTGGGTTTGAGGTGGAGGATTGGGCGCATGTGCTAGATAGATGTACCGGAGTGAATGAGGAAGGAAAGGGCATAGGGGAGTATGTAGGCTGGGTTTTAGATGAAAGTGGGCAAGGGGAAGTATGGATGAAGGAGTTAGAAGGACAGAGAGAGAGAGAATGAGATTAGGGACGGGGTATTTCAAAATGGACTAAGTAAATAAGAAGGAGTAAGTTAAGTCGCGTGGCTCGCTTATGAGAGCACTACGGTTAGGAAACGGAAGTCTTGGCACTGGAAGAAATAGGTAGGCCTGTAAAAGGGAGAATAAACAATTTATAACTGTTACAAAACTTTTTTAGACACAAAATTACGTGGTATAAGTAGAAGAAAAACCAGCTGTTTTTTTTCTTCAAATGTGCATCAAAATCTTGGTCTATACAAACAACAAAAATGACAGACAGTATAAGGCGCTGTTACCTTAAACAAAAATTTTATACGAAATGTCCATCTTGGGACCCACTCCCCTACAATAATTCAATATTCAAAATTTTTAAAACTAAACAAAAATAAATATGGCGTCGAAAAGGACGTCATTTTCGATCCTAAAAAGAGAAGTCTTTTTCGACGTCATGTTTCTCAATAGTAGGGCAGTGCTTTTCAGGGACTTTTATTAATAATTATTCTTATCTATAACTTAATTTATTTTTTTCAATAAAAAATAAATCATCAGACTACACCGTCTATTTTCGTAAGTCAGTTTTATTATTTAACTTTTGTTTTTCAGTTAAAATATTCATTCTAACGTTATATCCACGGGGCATCGGAAGGAAAATTTTGATGGGTGGGCTCACCAAAAATATGTTCAGACATATACACACTCATATACATACACATATACGCATATACACACACACAATGATGGGTGGGCTCGAGCCCACCCAGCCCACACGGTTCCGACGCCACTGGTTATATCAGTGTTCCTTATAAATTAATAGTATTGCGTAATATTCTTTTGTACAACTTGGAGCGTTCTTTCTGTCATTTTTTGGAGCAAATATATTTCCATTAATTGGAACTTCACTTCCAATTAAAAAATATTGTGTTCTAATAATTCTCTTTTTGCAGGATAATACATGAACTTTTTCAGAAATATATTCCAAGAGTTGGATGACTGAGAGGTCCAAGGCGACACCTTCGTTCACTTAGATAGGTCCGAACCCCGTGTGAGCCTACAATTTTTTAAATATTATATTTAGTGTAAAATAATTTTGTAATATTACCTTAATATCACTGTAATATTACCATAATATTATACATGAATATCACTGTAATTTTATCTGCAATATCACCTTGAGGCGGACTTTTCAATATCACGTCAATATCACTGTAATATTACAATATGATATCACTGTAATATTCACGTATTATTACGTGCTGCCAAAGAGTGCTGCTTGGAAAGTTAATGCTGACTAATGCATTTTGGTCAAAAACGGATTTGTTACGCAATTTGAACTTTCAATGCCATTCAATCTGGGAAAGCGAAAACTTCAATATCCATTTCGACGCCTCCCGTTGATAAAATACTTATTCAATTGTTAAAAATATATAATTCTAATTCGAAGCTCAATTTAATATCAAGCTAGTTCGTGATGCGTGTAATATGATTCCTATTCAATGTTCAGAACAATATAACGCTAACTCAAAGTTTCGTTTATAATAATTAAATTTCAAGTTTACGTACAATAAATATTAAAATGTCAATTAAACTATAATATTATTTTACGCTTTTTTATTTTTAGGCGTAAAAGCAATTAAAATTTTCCAATTATAAAAAATTTAGAGCATAAACATTTAGATTTAAGATTTTTAATAAAACTGACTAAATTTTTAATCTTTTAATGAAAAATATCAACATTTTAGACTAATCTTAGTATAATTAATTCTAGATTATTATGAGTATTTTAAATATGTACTTGATATAAAAAGTATAATTTTTAGTAATTCTTTATAATATAATAATTTATTCTTTAATAATAAATTTGATTAATTAGAAAAATTATATTTTAAATATCAAGTATTTAAAATACTTATAGTAATCTAGAATAAAAATACTAATATTGATCTAAATTGTTGATGTTTTTAATTGAAAGATTTAAAAATTAGTTCACTAATATGTATCATGAAAGAGTGGAATTTTTTGGAGTTTCATTGGAAAAATTTAAAAGAATTTTGAGGAATGTTTTGTTTAATGCTGACAATGCGGCTTAATGTTAATAATGTGTAGTGAGTTATTGTAAAAGATTCATTGTGAATTGGTAATTATATATATATTTTTTTTTTTGTAAAGGGCTTTTTGCCCGTTCAAGTTCTCAAATAAAATAAATAAAATAAAATAAACTTAGGTTTTAAACTCTAAATTTAAAAGCTTATGATCTGAATTTCATATTATTTGCTTATAAACTAGATTTTATACATTAAGATTAAATTATTCATAGTAACAGGAAAAAGTAAATTATTTTTATATCGAAAGACAAAAAACGTGAAATAATATCATGATTAAATTAGCATTTCATTATTTTGAATTATAGTAAACGTAATTTTGAGTTTGCATTATGATATCAAACAATGTTTATAATAATCTTGAATATAAGATATATATTATATACTAAAGATTTGTTTAAAATCTTAATATTTTAGGTTAAAATATTTGAAAATTAGTAATCTTTGTTTTAAATCTTTAATTAAATGTAATCTAGTAAATGAATAATAAAAGTTTATAACATAATTTCACGTAATTTATTGTTCATAATGAGAAATATCATGCATTTAATTAATTATAACAATAAAATTTAAATCATTTTTACATCTAAAGACGAAAACGTGTTATACAACATCATTAAATTAGCATTTTATTATTTACTTTATTTAAACTTAAATTTTAATTATATGAAAAGCAACTTTGAGTTAACGTTATATTATTCTAAACATTGAATAGGAATCATATTGTACGGACAACGTACTAGCTGCATATTGAACTGTGCTCCGAGTTAGAATTATATATTTTTTATCCCACAGGCACAAACATGGCGCTTTTAGATGCCTGTAGGCAGGGTCTAAACGCATTCATTTGTTCGACCGGGTAAAAATGGCTTCCATTTTTTCCCTAGGGAAAAAATGAACAGCTGATCCATGCATTTTTTCCACCACAGGGCAAAAATGGCCGCCATTTTTATACGGTCAAACAAGTGAATGCATTTAGACCCTAACCTACAAACATTTAAAAGCACCAAGCTTGTGCCTTTGGAATAAAAAGTATCGTAAGCAACACGGGTTCAAAGTCAGTCCAATTTGTTTACAATGATGTTTGTGTACTCGTTCACGTCTCGGGCTTCGCCCTTGACTGTCACTCGTACACAAACATCAGCGTAAACAAATGGCTGCCCTTAACCCCTTGTTGCTTAATATACTATTTGACAATTGAATAGGCATTTTATCAACGGGAGGCGTCGATTTGATATCCTAAGCATGTCCAAGGGCATTTTCAGGATATCCTATACCAAATGGTTCGACATCCATTTGATATCTTTTTGTTATGAGGGTATTTTTGCAAACATATTTTTTAGAAAAGTGGAAACAAAACGTATTTTTACTTGTATTTTGGAGCGTTCTCCAACATCTATATATCCTTTGAGGTTTTGTGAGAAACTGGAAAACTTATAAGTAATTAACCATCAGCATGAAAACATGTGTTAAATTACATATAACGGTTTCTAACGGCTTTCAAACATGAGAGAGTTAGTTTTCTTCAGTTTCCTTTTAAGATTCTAGACATCTAAAGATATTGAAGAATATCATTGATAAAATAAAATGAAGAATTCGTATTTTCTCCACCTTTTTAAAAAGTAAAGTTTTCGCGCAACTAAGGAATTGCCATAGTGAGTGATATAATATTATTCTCATTAAACTGAACTGTGTTTTTATTTACATTATAATAAATATCTAACTTTTTTAAACAGTTTTATGTGTTACAGGATTGGTGTGATTAGAATAATTTAATAATGATGATTATTACCTGTCTGTTTTATTATTATTAATTTATAGTTACTTATTACTCATCTTATCCCCTCTCTTTCTTTATTAGAATGAATTATTCTAAGCATTAAACTAAATGATAGTTACCTACATAAAAATATGTTTGTCACGTGCTATGTCGTTTTTGATATGGTTTTCTACGTCGATTTCGATACCAATTTGACCACGTTTTCGACGTTGCTTTTTTAAGGGGAGATTGCAGTGGTTTTCTTTCCAAAAATCGAAATTCTTTTTTTTTCATTTTTGGTTAGTATAATTATCTAAAAAGACGGGAAAAATACTCTGAAGTAAAAAACAACATCGAAAATTTGTATTTTTTATTAATTAACTAACTGTAATATGTTTATTTTTAAATTTACAGTTTTTCTTAGGGCTGCGCACGAGACCGAGACCAATCTCGGTCTCGGCTCGGTATCGTCTCGTTTTCCGAAACGATACTGCAAAAAAATTTCCGAGCCGATACCGAGACGATACCACGAAAAAGCGATTCTCGGCGAGACTCTCGCCGAGACCGTAATAGGGAAGTAACTATAATTATGAACTTCTTTACTACGGATAACAGATATAGATATCTATTTTTAAAAGCTAAATAATGTATAATTCGTCTAACCTTTTTTCAAAAATATTCAATTATAGTTATAAAAAAATAATCATACCGGAAAATAAAAATGTAGATTACTGATCTTTTGTTAACAAGATTCTTCAACTGATGATTTAACACCAAAAATCATTTCTTAGATGTAAGTATAGAAGTCGAGGTTGTCGAAGAAGAATGTGAAGAATCGGTTTAAAAGTACTGTCAAACATTTCACTTATTGTTAATTTTGATGCTTTTTAGCTACACATTTTAAACAACATCTTATTTTTAATCTTATATTTAGCTGAGAATTTGTAAGTGACAGCCACACTCTTAAATCAACAAGACTCAAGACGTTTTTAACAATTAGCAGCTGATTCGCAAAACTTTTTACAATAAATAAGTCAACAAAATTTGTATTCTGCAATAACTATGCTCTTTTTTTCGATGTTTTTAAGATCGAGACTAGACGAGACCACAATTATGAAGGCGATACCGAGACGATACCAAGCGTGACGAGACCGAGTCGATACCGAGACGAGACCATTAATTTTCCATTTTTTCGAGACCGAGACGAGATTCTGTCAAATATCGTATCATATCGTATCGTATCTTGCGCAGCCCTAGTTTTTCTGGTGCACCGCTTGAAAGAGCAGTTCTTAAACTATAAGAAATTTATATTGTTAGATAAGAAGGGTTATATGTATATAACTATATTAATATAAATTTTTCTTATTGTGCTTTAGTATTTAAAAATATTGCTGAACTTTAAGTTAAATTTTTGTACATTTGGTCCTTTAAACTTTTAACGCGTTTTTTTCAAAACTACGCATATTTTCAACTCTTTTACACTCTTATTTTGACACTATTCAACGAAATAACTTGAAATTTGGACAGCATGTTCCTTGAAGGTGTTGTTTTCGTGTAAACTAGGATTTTTAAGATCTGTTAATATTTAAAAAAGTTATTAACAATTTAGTTTCCAAATTAGGGCTGAAAAATACAAAAGTCTGTCATTCGATTATTTCTCAAAAAATATTTTTGATCCTAGTTTACACGATTGCCAAAATGGTACAGATTAAGAAACTATTTATTTTTTTTATTTCACATTAACCGTTGCAGAGAAAAAGTGTAAACAACTTTTAGAGAGGACCACTTTCGGCAGCCATTTTCTAAGACTCCATTAAAAAAAAAAAATGTTTTTAATTACTTTAAGAGTTGTATTTTATAGTAAAAAAAAATTGTCATAAATATTTTTTTTTACTATAAAAAAAAAATCTTTGAAAAAAACCTTAAAATCACTGGAATCTCCCCTTATGGACATACTTAAATTACGTAATGCTTTTTTCAGGAATTTTTAGACCCCCCCTCCCTCCTGTAACAGTTTTTATTATGTAAACATTTGACAATTTACACAGGTGTAACAACTTTTCAGAACCCCCCCACCCTCTAGAGCATAACGTAATTTAAGTATGGCCCCTTAATAGGGTAGAAGAGAGTGGCCATCAATGACCAATGTACCGGGTTTTTTTCAAGGTCATAGTACTTATTGAATTTCACCAATTTCAAACACTTCTTTGCATCAGTATAAAACTACAACACTTCTCTAGGTAATGCACACATATTATACACGATTTATTTTGATTAAATAATAAAATTTAGGATTTTTCTAAACTAACAAGCTATTTTCATTTTCAACAACCTGGGTACACAATGAACCACCTCTATAAAAACACTAAAAATGTTCAACAATAATAATATTGCAATTTTCACTTTGTAAAAAAACTTATTTTCTATCAAATACTATTAAAAATTATTACTTAACACTTTTTAATTGATAATGTATAACATAAATATACCTCAAATTTAAGTTAACTAGCTAAAATGGCATTTTAGTTTTGCTACGTTGATAAGAGTACTGACAAAAATCGCTGTAACATGCTGTACGCATGCCTAGTTTTTTAATCAGGTATACCACTTTGAAAATCGAAAATACACTGAAATTTTAGGTGGTTCATTGTTCCCCGGTACATTGAATCAACATGACATTTGCAACAAAAATGGTTTTTTATAACTTAATCCAATATTTCAAAATCTTTATCTCATTAGAATATTGTAGTTAAGGCCCAAAACAAAATAAATCGTAAGTACATTTATTTTTAAATGTCCTTATTTCAATTAAAAAACGTGTTTGTATTTTAGGTAAATTTTTTCTTCAGTACATCAAAAACAGTTTTTTTTAGTTTTCTCTGTAAAGAATAAATCCACACGTCTCAAATTTATGGACGTAGTGTGTTTATGCAAACTTCATTTATATTTAAAATTAGGAGAATTTTTATTTAATTGTTTCTGAGAAAATTGAAATGGTTCATTGAAAAAACTGGTACATTGATGGCCACTCTCCCCTATACGTTTATGGGAATTACGTAAGTGACGCTCCACGAGAGAGAAGGGACCTAACGCGGAAGAATGAATTTTCATTTTTTATGCTAAAAGATAATTTTTGAGTTGTTCTTTTATTTCCATAATTATTTCAAATTTTTTTTTAAATTAAATTTTTTGTTATAATGCTTTAAAGCTTCAAACCTATATAATGAATGTTTGCTTGTATTGTGCGATTAATACATTTGACATAATGTTTTCTATTTTATTATAAATTTACAGAAGACCAGGAATTTTGGTGCTTGTAAATGATGCTGACTGGGAATTATTGGTAAGTTTAAATATTTGAATAATTACTACTAATTAACTTGTAGGTAAATAAAACCAGAGGTTTAAATAATACCCTGTTGATGTAAATTCGTGTATGCAAGATCATCTACTGAACTTGTACAAATGCACCAGGTGCATGATCTTATCCAGAATCTTGTACAAGTTAAGTAGATGATTTTATACACGAATTTACAACCGGGTATAAGTAAATCTCACTACTCTCTAAATTTGAATTAGTGGAATGTCACTGGTGAATCAGTGCGAAATGTGCCACTGATTTCAATCAGTGAGATTTTGACTGAGAATCAATCAAATTTAACCAATCAAATTTAACTGATTCTCAGTCAAATATCTTACTGATTGATTCAGTTACCTCACTGATTCAATCAGTTACATTTTGACTGAGAATCAGTGAAATTCCATTGAAATTTTCACTGATTCAAATCAGTTGCTTTTTTCGCACTGATTCACCAGTGATATTTCACTGATTCAAATTTAGAGAGTGAGGTTAAAACTACACTATAATTTAGATAAATAAGTCCAATATTGCCAAAGTGATTAATTCTTTATGCGGACTTACATATAATTATATATTATACATATACACATATATATATATATATATCCTATTATTTTTTAGGGGCAGGGCGAATATAAGCTACAACCAAATGACAGGGTGCTTTTCATTTCAACTTTACATGGAGGTTAATATTTTTGAAAAATGCCTCTAAAGCAATTTACGAAAGGACAGACAATTCTCGTCATTATTTTTAAAGTAATATATGTACATACTTAGAGGCCGCCCATGAATTACGTAAGGCTCTAGGATTGGGGGGGGGAGGAGTATTTATCCAGGAATTACATCCTGTGCTAAATTTTTTATTTTCACCATGTAAAAATCTTACATAGGGGGGTGGGGTAAAAATCATTAAAAAAAAGTCTTATGTAATTTATGGATGACCCCATACTCTTCTTCAAGACTTTCATATGAATAAGTTATATCATTAAATCTTAAACAAAAGTGGATTGTAGTTTTAAAGAGAATCTGTAGATTTTTTGAACTGTGCTTTATGATAAATTTTTTACAATTTCTATTAACATTGTAATTTTGATTTATTATAATTAGGAATATGTGGATAATATGTAATTTGACTTGAATTTTTTTTTTTTTTTTTATTAGTATATGTTCTCCAATATTAGATAATATTTTATTTCTTATACTTTTCTGTCTGTTAACTTCCTGTTAAATTCCCGGAAATTTTGGTGCTGTTTGAGGTGTTTCTTAAAAATTTTTTTTTCGTAATTCCAGAATTTGACATCAATCACAATTTTTTCCAAGTAGATGTTCAATTCCTCCCTAACAAGCAACTTCAATAATTCAATTAATAATTCCATTTTGCATTTTCTTTAAGGACGCTTATACCCTCAAGCGGTTCTCATTCTATCCGTCCATGATAGTGAATATTTTTTTAATTTTATTTCTTCTTATAATTTGGTTTCTATATAGTATTTTGTAGTTAAAATCATTACATAAACAAACTTTATTGAAAAAAAAATTTTCCGTTGAAAATTTCAAGCTATTAATAATTTTTCTTCCTGATTATTTTAAAAAAGTGAAGAATTTCTACCCTTAAATAACATTTTCTTAACAACGGAACGGTAAATTAATTAAATATTGTTGTAAAAGTTATATTCTATTACAGTTTAAAATATATTAGTTTTTTTAAAAAAATGTGTAGAACCGTGTTTTTTTAATTAATTAAAATATAGTCATTTTGCTCGTTTTGTTACTGTTTCCATGTAAAATTCCCAACTTTATAAATTTATATCTTAAAAACAGAACGGTAAAATTCAATAAAATTCTAACAGTACATGTAAAGTAATGCATTTAATATGTCATTTAAATTTTATAAGAATCTGTAGAAATTGGTTTTTTGGATAAACATCCTTAATTTAAATGGTTTTCTTACAAAAAATTGTTTTAAATTTAAGTGGTTTTTTTAAAATTTTTTTTTTTTGTAATTTAGTTTTTGAACAAAGGATGACAAAAAAGGCATTATTTGTTGGACAAACAAGTTTAATAAATAATTGTTAAAATTTTAACCCTGTCGAAGGTAACTTTACATACCTGATAATTAATCTATTTTAGCATAGTTATTTAGTTTTTTTATTAATTAAAGAAATTGAAGTTAGTTTGTACAGAGCTTAACATATATTAGTTGTCTATATTAACTTTGGAGGACGAAAGTTTTGCACTTTTGCAACAGAGTCGCAGCAGATAGTAGCTCTACAATGTATACAGTATAATGACATACGGCATCAGATAGACCATCCTTTTCGTTCTCGTAATTTCAGTCGTTTGCCTTACTTTTCTGCTTTATTAACGAAAACTTAGCTCATTAATTATTCCTAGAATTAATTAATTACCTTACAACTGCAGGATTTTCGTCTGTTTATTTTGTGGAAAATAATTTTAAGTACGCGATGAAAAATTGTGAGTAACTATATAAAATTATTTACCACTCAATACTCTCTAAATCTGAATAAGTGAAAACTCGTCCACGTATAGACATAACACTTTCAATAAGTGAATATTCACTTATGCGTATTTTCAATTTGCACTTATTTTTCTACATGAACGAGTTTTGAGTTAATTTACTTTTTCAGATTTAGAGAGTAAACATACGAAAATCTATAGGGCTGCGCACGAGTTAAAAAAATATATTAGTAAGAGCAGAATGTTATAGTCCAAAATACTAATCAATGCAAAGTAGTTTTGTTAAAACTTAACCAAAAGAGTCTCGCTGAGACTGACTTTTCCTATATAAGAAATCAGCCAGCGATATGCCTGTTACGCTTTTAGCTGTTACGCATTTTAAGACTGTTTGTCCGTTACGGTATAGAGAGAAGCAAAGATTGTAAGTAGCTTAAGAAAGAGAGGGATCAGAAAGGTAGGTATAATGGGATACCAATAAAGGTCAAAACAAAAATAATAATGTTCTCACTGCTTAAACATTCGCCTAATTAAGGGGAGGCACCGGTGAAATTTCAACCCATCGAAATATTTGTCACTTACCGGTACCAATTTTTTTTCTGGCACTATTTTGGATGAAAAATAATGTTGTATTATAAAAATTAAAAAAAAAAAATTTTTTGATAGAAAACAAATTTTTTTTTGTTGAAAAAATTAAAATTTTTTTAAACCCATACGTAATTTTGTTTGAAATCTCAAAAAAGGCATGAAAAAAAATTGGCATTAAAAAATATTAAAAATTGTAGGAGGAGATAGATTTTTTCGCTAAAAATATCAATTTTTACGTGGTAAAAACCATTTTCATAGGCGAAAAAATGTAATTCTTATAAATTTTTATGAAATTTCATTAGAGTAAATTAAAAAAATATAAATAAAAAATAGTTCTTTTACCTAAAATATTCCTGCACCATACACTGCTCCTTCAGATTCCGTAATATTTTTTTCTCTTCGACTTTGTGCCAAAGCCATCTCTCGTCTAGCATTTTTAAATTTCTCAGTCATTTTCTTCGTACTTTTGTCTAATTGCTTGCAATCGCGTTTTTCTGAAATTGTAATCGTATGTTGGCCTGCTAAAAGACAGGATTGTTGAACAATTTCGCTGACAGTCCTCCTGTTTCCAACATTGTATACACATATTGCTATTGAAGCTGCAATCTTTACTGAATTATTTATTATTAAAATGGTCTGTCTGGCCCAAATTTGGTTGAATATTGCTTTAAAATTAGCTTTTTAAAAAATTCTTTGATTTTCGGAAATTTTTAAAACTTAAGTTAAACAGATTTAAATTTGAATATATTTAGGTCAAGCAGATGTTCTTAATGGTATTTTAAGTAATTTGACAAAGTTCATTATAGGGGTAAATTTACTGACAAATTTGACCTATACTAGAGATGTCATTCTCCATCACATGATCTTAATTAATATATTTCATATTTCGATTACTTTTTTAACTGTGATGAAAAAAATTGAGTTTGTTTTCTCTCGTTTTTAAAAATGGCAGGTAGAAAATAAAAAATGACAATGAAGGTACAGGATCCCGACAGGAACTACTTGTTATATGGCCAGAACTGTTAAACACGACTGGATTTCTATAGACTTGTGAAAAAAAACTTAATTCTTTACATCACAGTTGAAAAAGTAAGCAAACTATAAAATATTTTAGGTAAATATAATTCTACTTTTCTTTAAAACAGATTTTACAATCGTTTAAAAAAATTTTTTTTTTTAATATTTAGTTATTATAAAAATTGTTTAGCCAATGTAATTTTCACAGTATATATTCCTTATAATAAGACAAAGTTAAAAAAAAATTAGCAAAAAATATAAGTGTGGGTTTTACGAGATAATCGACTTTTTAATATTTTTAAAAAACCATTGTCAGTTTGGCAATTTTAAATGTTTTTAAAATTTTCTTTTGGATAATTAAAGAGATTGAAAAACCCTATCAGAATCTGGAAAGAAAACCTAAATATCCTAATTAGATCAAGAAATATGAACATTTAAAGAAAAAAATTTAGTTTTTTTACTGAAAAGTCTTCAAAATTCAAATGCTCATAACTTCAAGGAAATTTTTTTTTTCGCAATTCGCAAAAGTACGTGTCACCTAATTTCCATTCAAAATCAACATATTTCATCCTCATCACATTCTGTGATCACAAGTGGACATCCTGCCTGATTTGAAATGGAACCCGCCACAAATAAATATTATTTCATCCATTGCGCATCTTTGTGCGCAGCTTAGAATCATGGACTTGTGCTGTTTCTGCACGAAACGAACATTTGTTTATTTATTTTAAAGGGTTGATGGGCCGGACAAATTGTTTATAACTATGTATTGTATTTTTTAAACAAATTAACTGTTACCGCATCAATGTACCATAATCGGTTGCAGTATAATAAAATCGATAGTTGGATTTACAGAAAAGTGAAATAAAAATCATTAGCAATTTAACTTTAAGATTTTATATTTGTTAAACAATATTTGTTTAAACAAATTATAAAAATGTCACATTTAATTAAAACTACGGATGCAAATCGATTCTACAAGAAAAATTAGAACGATTTTGTCCTGATTATATTTTATTTTAAGGCATAATTTGTTAATAAAATCGCTAAAAACAAATAAAGAAATCCATGGTGATAATTTATGCGGTAATTTATGAAAATATTAAGGTAATTTATAATAATAATACAAACGAAATACAGGAGTTGAAAAACTGTGTCATGAAATTTTTGTAGTAATTTATGGAAATTTATGGTAACTTATGTGCTAATTTATAAAAAGTTTGAGGTCATTTATAAGAATAATACAAAACAAAATTCAAGATTCAATTTATTTCGTAATTTATGGTAATTTATAATCTTTTTGTGGTAATTTATAGTAAGTAAAAGAAAATAAAAAAAATCATTTTGGAAATTTATGGAAATTTATAGGGTAATTGAAGGGTGCGCTAAAACAAAGCTGTAACCGCCAGGACGACATTCCAACTTTTAGAACTAATTATTTTACAATAAATGTCGTTGTATTGTTAATTAAAAGTCTTAATCATTGTTATAAGAGATATTAAAATAATAATTTCATATAGTTAACCATTCAATGAACGAGAAAGCTCATTAAAAACTGTCAAATAGGGTGCAAAAGATAACCTAAAAAAGATTGGCGTTTACAGCTTTGCTTTAGCGCACCCTTCAATTTATGGAAATTTATGTGGCAATTTATGGATATTCATAGTCATATATTTTGTAATTTTATAAATTATTTTTAAAACATTTATTGTAATTTATTAACACATAATTTAAAATTTGCAAATCAGTTACCAACAATTTACACAAATTTATACGGTAATTTATGAAAATTTATGAAGTAATTATTGATAAACTTATTAAAATTATGCCAGGCTAAGTAAATTTTATTTGTTTAATTTTATTTGGAAACAATCACTAAAATTGTTTTAATTGTACACTTGGTTGAATCACAAATTCAATGAAAGACAGCCAAAAGGCTTCACCATGACGCTGAAGCTTCACCATGACGCTTAATGAATGCACTGTTTTTTTAAACAAATTATTAGCAATTTTTAATCGGTTTTGCATTCCTGCCATTTAAATTAACTGAAATAATACAACCATAAATCATTTAATGAAAAAAAATTTTTCTTTTTGATTTATTGCGAAATATGTAAAGGCTTTACCATGACGATTCAGTGATCCCCTACACAAATTTGGCGCTTCAAACTTAAAAAAACAAAAAATCAATTATAAAATTTGTTTCTGTCTTAGTGAATCTCTTGAGGGAAGTCAATTGTTGTTTGTACTAAAGTATAACTACATTCTGATTTGATTTTTATGAAATATTTCAATTTTTTAAAAAGGCTTCACCATGACGCACAAAACTGGGGACAAGATATAACATCTAAAAAGAAATAAAAAAAAAAAAAATTTGTTTACAACCAATTTTTTTTCTGAATTCTACACACTTAGACAATAAAAAAATGTTACAATTAATTAGTTTTATTATTAAAGTTTACTAAAAATATTTATTTTTCTTTCGAAACTGACCCTAGGGACAGGCTTCACCATGACGATTTGGCTCTTAAATTAGAATTTAACAAAAAATATTTAATCTTATAAATTAAAGTGGCTACCGAAAAAAACATCTTCTTTTGAGCGAAATCCACTCATTTTGATGCTTTTTTTCCTCTACAATATGGTATCAAAATGATTCCCCTCGATTTGAGAGGATGTTATACTCATCTAAATGAGAGGAACTTTCCTCTCATAGGGTAAACTTTTTTACTTTCACACTTAAATTACTTTAAATCATTTAAAGAAAGTTAAAATCACTAACTACCTTCATTGATTCACATAAAGAAAGGAATATTTATCAATATTCGAACATTTTGTATGTTGTTTTATTAAATACGCGAGTAAAATAAACATGTCACACTGCTAGGTTATATTGGTCTTTAACTTCAATTTCACATTCGTACACAAACAAATAATGAAGTCAAAATATTATTATGTGCACAGAACACTGAAATATTATCATCCAGTCTTAAATCCTTTAAAACACACTGTAAATTGTCTTCCACAATCGAAAACTAAAGGTTAAAATAAACGTTAAAGCTGACAACGCAATACGACGCGATACAATTGTTACTGATTGCGCATGTGCAAATACCATATAGAGAATATTCCTCTACTTTTGATCGGACGTTTCTTATCGAAAGTGGTGGATTGCTCTTAACATAAGATTAAACCGTGAGAGTCGTCTTCTAATATTTTTCATCTTCAAAACAGAGGAAAATACTATTGGTTGTAGTATAATTAGCTCATTTTGAGTAAAAAACTCAAGAGTATTTTATTATAGGAATGTTCCGCTCAAAAGAAGAACATATTTTTTTCGGTGTACAGGCTTTTGTTTGTGATCACTAGAGCTACTTTTTCACGTTGGATTCATTACCATATGTGCAATATGTTTCTTAAAAAGCACAAGGGACATGGAATTGTCGGTTTCGTTGAGAATCACCCAAATAACAAATTTTCGAACTTGCAATCATACCCCTGCTTAAATCGTTAAATCAAGGAAGAACTTTGACATTGTAGGTATAAATTGACCAAATGTTTTTTTTAAATAACACTTGGTATTATGTAACCCTTTAATTTCTTTAGATTATGTTTATTATTTTCTGCTATTAACCTTGTTACATCACGTCGTTGCTGAATTACAGATTTCCACGCATTTCAGGTGCAAGTACCGTCCAGCACGTAGGTTACGTTTCGTCAAGCGTTCACAAACACTAACAAGAGAACGTTATGAACGTTATATATATATATATATATATATATTACAGGCACGCATAGTAGAATTGTATATAATATAGTAGATCTGCAAGAGCCGTGATGTAATCGTAGGTGACATAATTAATCACTGAACATCATCCGCCCACGCAGGCAGCCCATTAGTAATGTAACTCTCACTCACACATGATAATCGTCCTGTTTTCGATAGGCGCACATGCTTGCAAGAAAACGTCGGATAATTCACGAATGTTCATTAAAAGTGCCACGTATTTATAGGGTTATTTTTATATATTTTCTTTTACTTTATACATTCATTGTACTTTTATCTTATTAACAAGAGAATCCATAAGTTGATAACTCGGTTAGATATTATCAAAATAAATTATTATTTTTAAATCGGATATTTAATGTTATAAAGATTGGTTACACCGTCTACCTTAAGATACGAAAATTTCGAAAAACCACCTTATGATACATTCGTACCTTATGTTTGCGTCTGCGCAGAATATAGTTCACCATGATAACTAACTTCTGCGCAGATGCAGTATTACATAGAGGTCAGATTATGACAAGATGCTTTTTTTCGAATGTTGCGAATCTTACTCTCTAAATCTGAATTAGTCAAAAATTACTAATTCTCAGTCATTAATGACTAATTCAGATAGGGCGGATTCGTTGACTGTGAATTAGTCAGCAGGTACTAATTTAATCACTAACAAATGTGTAACTAAATGAATTTGTAGCTTTAGGTACTAAATGAATTTGTAGACTATAAAATATTAGTCATCTAAGACATCGTCGAGGAATTGCATCAAACTAATGTTGATAAACTATTCCCAAACTGTAATAAAAAAAATTTAACAGCTTACAAACAGTATTAGTATTAGACTCCTTAACTAATTTTAACTAATAGTCAACTACCTAACAGAAAAATCCTCTGTCGCTGGGGATTGAACGCACGACCCTAACACTAACAGTCCGCAACCCTAACCAACTATCCACGCAACGCACGCTGTAGAGTTTCATAAAAAATTTGAACACATTCTTACTACAGACCATATATAAGAGTAACACTGTCAATTATAGATAATTAGTTTACAATGTGTTTTACTAATAAATTGCAATTAGTAAAATAATCCAGTCTTTCATTTTTTAATTTTAAAATCGCTAATTTATTAATTAATGCAAATGTAAGGTTGAAAACAAAAGATACAAATTAGGTAAGCTGATATTCTTATACTAAATTATGTGTACATACGAATCAATATGCTGCGTTATTTACCAAGTTTTTATTAAAAAAAGCTAAAAATAATAAGCTGTACAGCCAGATGCAATTATGTAAAATAACAAATTTCAATTTCGTAATAAAAAAATATAATATTTTAAATTATATTCCGATAAATTTTAAAAAAAAGTTAATTTACAAATTTTATCTTGAATTTATTATTGAGTTTTATTCTCAGAAAAACATTCTTTCATAACTACATTTTGCGTCACAGTTAAAAAAATGTTATAATAAACTTTAATTCATAACCGAATAATTAATTTATTCTACATGTAATATATTGTTTTATTTTAAATAATAATTAAATACTTTATTATCACATAAAGAAAAGTATTGTGTTTCAAGATTACTTGAAAAAAGTAATCTCTATTATATGTATTATAATGTAAGGTTATGTTTTATTATTTTGACTTATTCAATTTGTAATACATGACGACAAAATAAATTAGTAGAATATCACTAGGGGAGACCGAGGAGGAAAGTAACACAAATCAGTTTTTTTGATGCTAGCATTAAAACTATTTGTCGGATAAGTTCTGTAAACATATTAATCGAAAGCTTGGACTTTCACCTGTTAAATAAAATTGGAATGATTCATTAATAATAATTTGATAGTTCACTGCAGGACTTTTAAATCAACTCTTTATCTGTTACTTTCCTCATCACCCCTGAGGTGGAAAGTAACAGCACGAAGGAGGAAAGTAACACTTTCAAATTAACGCTAGCATTTCAAATATAAAACTTCTATTAATTTAAATTATTTTAATTATGAACATACACTGTAAAAACAGGTGTCTTACACGGGTCTTATTTTAAGACATAAGACGTTTAGAAAGCGTCTTATAGGTATTTTTAAGACACTTTCTCAATGGTTTAAAATTAAGACACCCTAAAATGTCTTAAAAGTGAGGACAAAATAAGACACTTGTTTTTAGAGTGTATAAAAAGACAAAGTGATATTAATTATTAACTACATTTTGTACATAATTGGCAGATATTTTTGCACTTTTCTGAAATCAAGTTTTTTTTAGCTATTTAGTATTCGTTGAATAGCAATGACATTAAAAAAGCATCGTTTCTTAAAAATTCAAATCAAAAGTCCAATATTTAATCTTTAAAATATAAAATAAACATATAAAATCACATAGTTATAAAAAAGGAGGAGGTTTATAAAAATAAAGCATTAGATGAGGAGGAAAGTAACAACGTGTTACTTTCCACCTCACCCCTCTTTTCCTTGAATTTCAAAAAACAAGTTTAAATTTCGCATTTTTTAATTATGCACTAGCACGACTTTAAGGGGTTACATAGGTTTTAAAGCTTCAAAAAATCAATATTTAAAAAAATTTTTTATTTAATAGTATAACATGTCCAGAATATTTTCCCCAAGTTTCAAGTTAAACTGATTAAAACTGTAGGTGAGAGAGAGAGAAGGAAATTATATTCGATTATATATATATATTCATTATATTCGACTGGCACACAATGGTTTGAAATCGAAAAACATCGTGCCTATCACTCTATAAATTTATAAATTGATAATGCATATTTCCAATCAGCAAGTACCAATTGATTATTTTTCATGGATAACAAAAAATCCGCCAATATCCTGAAAAATCCAACTTTTTGAACCTTCAACTTTAATTGCTTTTTTCTCAAAACTCGATTTTTGAAGACGGTGGACACGATTTCTTGAGAACTAATGCACCGATCTTCTTGAAATTTGGTACACTTCTTGGCAATATCATTGACTTGTGCCCGAACGAAGGATTTTTTTTCTTTTTAATCACAACCAATTTTATAAAGATATATGTAGTCAAAAAATGTGTAAAAAATGGTAGTTTTTGCATAAAACTCTGCCAAAAATTCAAAATTTTTTTAAATCCTTCGTTCAGGCATCAGTCAGACTTACCTTCTAACAGAAAATCGTTCGTTTTTTGATTTCGGAAGAAGCTATATACAATTATCATGTCCACTGCAAAAACGTTTTTTCCCCAGTGGTGTTAAAACGTCAGTCCTCGATAGCTCAATTTTTATAATTTTTTAATGAAATTTATAAAATTTATTCTTCAAATATTGTACTTTTATATGATAAAAGGGCTCAATAAATTAATTTATTTATTACATAAAAAAAAATTATTAAAAAAGTGCTTTTTTTTGTCTTTTAAAACCCATGTAACCCCTTAAGATAAATAAAAAAGCTTCAAAAAAATGAAAAGCATATTTAAAATATCTATAAAATCAAAAAATATGATATTTTGAAAATTTAGGCAAAAACTTACTTTTGACGTAATTTTTGCACAAAATGTCAGTATCAGATATATAGCTTCCGGTAGACCCCTAACATAATTTGGGGGAGGTAGAGGGGGAAAACTGACTTAAAATTATTTAAGGACTATGTCTGTTCGCTCATTGGTTTAGAAGTTATAAGCGTTGTTACTTTCTACCTCTGTTACTTTCCTCCTCCCTCTCGGAAATTTGCCGATGCTCAAGATCGGCCCAAACTTGGGCTAATATTGGTCTAATATTGGCCAAGCTTGGGCCAAGCTCTAGCCGATTGTCATTTCCCATAGGGTCGGTCTCCCCTACTAATTCATTTAGCAAAGGAATATGACTATTTTTTTCGTAAAAAGAGATGAAATAACTAATTCAGCAGTCAAAACTGATGCTACTAATTCCATTAGCCAAATTTTGACTAATTCAAATTTATAGAAGGAGTAATCATTCTCATAAAAAGAAATTAATTTTTCGTTTTTAATGAAGTTTTTAAAGAAATTACAGGTTTCATAATGAATAATGAATCCTTGTCAGTTGAATTACCAAATAATAAAAAGAAACTATTATCAGTTTATAAAAAAAATTTCTAGACGAAAAAACATGTACAGTTACAGTACTAGCTAAATTCATCGGTACCTAAGTGGCTGCATGTCGAGCGGTCAACTACTGTTGGTTGTACGTAAGACAATTAGAGCGACAAAAATTCCATGCTTTGAAAGAATCTGGTAACGCATATAACAGCTAAATGACGCGCTATCTGATCCGAACAGCGCCGAATGTTCCAGCAATATTGGTGAAACAGCCGGTGCTGTTCGTCGATGAAGTGAACGGGGATCTCAAATGGTGGATCACAAAAATAAACTCATAATCCAATCTCATTAGAAAGTTTAATTACAAGCTCGTAATATTCACAGACCCATCTCTTTCTGGATGAAGTTGATTTAGTGAAGGCAAAAAAGCTCAAGGATGGTGTAACCTGGAAGAACAGTCACACCACATTAATTACCTTGAGCTTAAAGCAGCTTTCTATGGATTCAAGTGTTTTGCTAAATAAACTCGTGATTGTGAAGTACTGCTACTGTGCATTAATAATACTAAAGATATTTCCTACATTAATAGAATGGGCGAGGTTCAATACCCTAAACTGAATCAAATAACTAGGATTATTTGGCAATGGTGCGAGGAAATGGGCCTATGGAATCATGCACCCTATATTCAGTCGTCAGAAAATACAAAATAAAGAAGCCGACGAAAAATCCAAGAACCTACAAATGAAACCGAATGGGAATTGTCAGATCAAGCTTTTAAAAAAATTAACGAAATTTTAGGTTCTTTACAAATTGACCTGTTTGCATCAAGAGTAAATAAAAAATGCATCGCAGATATATCTCTTCACGGTGCTCTTTGATTAGGTTTAACCCAAAGGTGCCCCAATCAAATTTTTCTGTTAATTCTTATTTTAGTATAAGAATTGAATAATTTGAGCCGAAAATGAAAATCTTCTATGGAAGCAATAAAAAGAAAACTCAATTTTTCGTAATTTTTTATAGGTTAATTGTTCTGGCTACATCCAAAACCACCCCACGGTTAAAATTTCAGATTAAAATATTTGTACGTTCAACTTAAGCAACATTTATACAATTGTGATGCCAAAAATAAGTAACAGTAATTTTATAATTCATAAAAACAACAAGAAACAGTGCTTTTTGTTGGTTTTTAAGCCTATTTACTTTATCTATTATTGTAAATGCAAAGATTATAATATTCATCTGAAAGGTTATAAAATTCCCTACAAATCGGTCGTTTAATTAATTTCTTATCTTCAGTTAATCAGAAGAAATGTCTGCCATAATTTCAGAAAACACCATTAAAAAACGTTTTCCATTTAGTAATTGGGTCTTAACTTTGTCAGCATGCTAAAACATTTTTGAAGCTGATAAAATTTTAAACAAATAAGTAGAAGTTTCATTTCAATCCATGAATACAAGCCAAAGATATATAACAGACTAAACATGGATGCGTCTACTTGTAGGTCGACAGGCGCATAAGTAGAGTATTTATCGTTCACTAATAAACTATACATTTTGATTAATAAGTTATATTTCTTTATTAACTATAGATACAAAATTATTTAATAGATTATTGCCATGGACACATTTACAATTAGCTGCTCAAACGAATTCTTCTATGCTTTTCCCCAATTCTACTTAATTCTACAAGTATTATTAAAAATTGAAACAGATAGGGCCGAAAGAGTAGTGATAGCACCACTATGGCCTTCACAACCATGGTACCCATTGCTTGTCTCCCTCATGGTATCAAAATTGTTAACTTATTTATTGTAAAAAGATAAGTTTTCCAAATCAGCTGTTAATTGTTAAAACTTCTTGGGTCTTGTTGATTTAATAGTGTCGCTGTCGCTTACAAATTCTCAGCTAAATAAAATTAAAAATAAGATGTTGTTTAAAATGTGAAGCTGACAAGCAGCAAAATTAAAAATAAGTAAAATGTTGGACAGTACTTTTAAACCGATTCTTCACATTCTTCTTTAACAACATCGACTTCTATACTTGCATCTAAGAAATGATTTTTGGTGTTAAATCATCAGTTGATGAATCTTGTTAACAAAAGATCAGTAATCTACATTTTCATTTTCCGGTATGATTATTTTTTTATAACTATAATTGGATATTTTTTAAAAAAGGTTAGTCGAATTATACATTATTTAGCTTTTAAAAATAGATATCTATATCTGTTATCGGTAGTAAAGAGTTCATAATTATAGTTACTTCCCTATTGCGGTCTCGGCGAGAGTCTCGCCGAGATTCGCTTTTTTCGTGGTATCGTCTCGGAAAACGAGACGATACCGAACCGAGACCGAGACTAGTCTCGGTCTCGTGCGCAGCCCTAATCAAAACCAATTATATTTAAGCCAAATGAATTACTATTATCTTCTCCTATCAAGATGCCACATCTGTTTGTGAGGACACTTTTCCTGGTTGCAGCAAAATTATCAGCGAAGTATGCTTTGAGAGAAATAATTGCAGAGACGAAGAAGGTGATGCTGGCATCTACAACAGAAAAAAATCTTAACCAATATAGCAAGGGAATAGAGCTGTGGTGGAACTTCTACAAGCAGAACAAAGTATTCCTCTTACAAAGCTCTGAATCCACAATCCTTAAATTTTTCACAAAGGCCATGACTTACAACAGATCCTATAGTACGTTGAATGTCTATAGAGCGGCTTTATCGTTCATAATGGGCAATGAACTACGGAAAGATGAACAAATATCCAAATTCTTTTAAGAAATTTCTAAAATAAAGCCACAAAGGCAGAAAGACTCGACGACGTAGGATTCAGAGCCAGTCTTGCATCATTTGTCCACACTCTTTCCAAATGAAGACATCAGCCTAGAAAATCTTTACTTATGAAAAAGCTGGTCACCCTACTAGCGTTATGTACGGCACAGTGAATTCAAACATTTTGGAACATCGAAATGGAAAATATATTAGAAACAGAGAGACTGTTACAAATCAAGATAGCAGCTCGTTTAAAAACCTCTGCAATAAACAAGGAACAACCAGTGCTGAATCTTCCATTTTTTTAAGAATACCCTGAACTGTATGTGATTACGACAATTAAAGAATACATTCGTCAAACAGCTGAAATAAGAGAAAACCTCTTCAGACTCCTCATTACGGTTAAGATACCGTAGAACGAATTTGACAAATGGCGGGATAGACCAAAATTCAACAGTTTTTGCAAGGTTCTGCAACAAATCTCTGGACACAACAAGCTACTTTGTTTCGGCAGTGCTAAATCTTGAAAACTAAATTGCTTGAAACTATTGCATATTACATATGTATAACTATTATTTTATTAATAATTTTACTGTCTATAGACATTAATCAACGCTTAACTATTTTTCTGTTTCTATAGCAGCTCACTAAATTCTATATAAGAAATCAGCCAGCTATAGGCCTATTACGCTTTTAGCTATTACACTGTTCGTTCGTTACGGCATAGAGAGACAAAGATTGTAGGTAGCTTAAGATAGAGAGATTAGAAAGGTAGGTACACTGGGATAGCAGGTATTCGAGTCCATACCAAGTGATCACACCAATTTCAGTCATATTGAGTAATATTTACGAAATTGATATTTTGGGTTCCTTTAGGAGTAAAAAAAATAAATTTTAATTATTTTTAAAAAATTCAAAATATTTTCGAAAATATTCAAATTCAAAATTTTGAGTACTTTATGTTTCAAATTTTTAATCATTTTTCTCCTTATAAAATTTTGTCATCTTTTAAATTTATTATAGTTTTCATTTCTTTCAACTATTTTCAAACTATTTTTATCATTCTTTAAGGGGAGAGATAGGTGAAATTTTAACTCAACAAAATTTTTGATGCTCAGAGGTGTCATTTTTTTTTCTTACATCAATTAAGATGTAGAATTATGGTATTACATAAAAATTAAAAAACAATATTTTTTTGGTCATTTTCGAAATTTTATTTTTCAAAATCCATACGATGGATTGTAGAAAATCATTTAAAAATCCCACAAAAAAATTGTCGATGGAAAAAATGAAAATTGTGAAAGAGGTTTAATTTTTAAAATTTAAGTTTTTCTTAGAATAAATTTCTCAAACTCCGCAAATTATTTGTTTCTCTATTTTTGACATTACCCCATAATTTTAGGTCTAAAATTGCATAAGAAAAAAAATTAACACCCCTGAACATCGCGAATTTTGATAATTTTACCAGTCCATTATTTTTCTTTCTTCAGTTTTAAATTATTTTAATTATTCACTTATTTTCACTTATTTTTACCAGTTTTTAATTATATTAATTATTTTTCAATTGATTTAACAAATTTTCAATTATTATTCTTAAATTTTAATAATTTTCCCAATTTTTAGTTATTTTTATTATTTTTCTATAAATTACCAATTTTTTAATTACTTTTTTTTACTTTAATTATTTTCTCCGATTTTTTTAATTCTAAAGTTTGATGTCCATGTACTATGAAAAGATCAGTGTGACTTTCTGAAGCTTATAATTTAAATATAATACACTAACTATATTTACATTATGTAAAAATATACATACATTTCGGTTACTACGGAACTACGCGTTGAGTAGCGGTGACACCGGTCTGCGCCGCGCCAGCATAACTTAATAATTTTTTTCTCAAAAACTATAATACATACCATCTTTTTCTTTGGCTTAAATTTTTAAGCACATTATAGGCTATGTTTATGAATTTTTTGAAAAAGATCGATGATATACTTTAGATTTTGTTTAAATAAATAATTTAATTTTTTTAATAAAAATTTAATTATAAACAATTTCTTAATTATTATAATTTTTCTTGAAAGAGTATTTAAATACGAGTAATTTAAAAAAAAAATGATCTCAATTGCTTCAAAATTACAGAAGTTATGATAAAACAAAAAAAATAGTACTCAAAATTTTGAATTTGAATATTTTCGAAAATATTTTGAATTTTTTAAAAATAATTAAAATTTATTTTTTTTACTCCTAAAGGAACCCAAAATATCAATTTCGTAAATATTACTCAATATGACTGAAATTGGTGTGATCACTTGGTATGGACTCGACCAGGTAGCTTGAGATACAATACAATCTTTTTATAAAATTGTTTAACAGTCAATTGCTAAATGGGTAAATTAAAAAACTAATTATTGTATATAAATAAAACTTTCAGTAACTTGGAGAAAGAAGAAAAATATTATTAAAATCTTTTTTGAACGCGTCATTCTTAGAAATGCAGAAAGTGATTTGACGCGCGTAGCGCGCTTTAAAAGTTCTAGTTTGATAAAAATCAATATAAGAATAAATTCTATATTGAAATACTTAATTCTTTTAAATTTTAACCTTCTTTAAACATCTATATGCATAATTATTTGATCTTGAGGATGAGGCAGCGTAGTACAATTGATAGATTGAACGAACGTACCTGAAGTGAAATTAATCATAATTGTATGAGCTGCCTCGTCCGAAAAGATCAAACCCACCCTCCCTTTAATTTACCGTTCTACAATTTTAAAAAAATATGCTCTAAAATATAATGACAAATGTATGATAATTTTAATTGGTTACAGTCAATTTAAATAATATAAAATATTAAGTCTTGCAATTGCTGACTTCTATTCACAAGGCCAATTACTTAATTCCAAGAAAAACAGGTAGGAGTAGTCCGCAGTAAGAGAAAATGCACTTATTTTGGTATAAATTCGACCGTCCCTTTATGAAAAATAAGTATTGGATTAAGTATTGGATTAAGCATTGGATTAAGTATTGGATTAAGTATTGGAATAAGTATTGAAGTATTGGAATAAGTATTGGTTTAAGTATTGGAAACCCCAATACTTTTTTCGCCAAACATTCTTAAAAATTTTACTGGTTGCGCACTAAGTTTCTATGGCTCCCAGCTCTGCGCAGTAGTTTTTTTGTGAATTTAATACATGGAACGCAAAATCACAGTTCCACAGAAAATTAAAAAAAAATTTGTTTAAAAATATGTTACGCGAAAATAGTATTGGAGTTTCCAATACTTAAACCAATACTTATTCCAATACTTCAATACTTATTCCAATACTTAATCCAATACTTACTCCCAATACTTAATCCAATACTTATTTTTCATAAAGGTCAGCACAATTTTCAACCGATTTTGAAGTCTTTTTTTAAATACTCGTGACAAATTAGGCTATAACGCTTGCTTGCGACTTTATGATTTAATTTTTTTGTTATTTATTTAAATAACAATACTGAAAATAACTGGCCAGTTTAAGTCATTTGCCAGAAGACATTCAAAATAATGCCAAATTTAACTTGTTTTCTTTTGCCTGAGTAATTTCGGAGAAAATTGAAGCATTAGAAAATAAAATTAACAGAATACAAAATGGCGGGTCCAATCTGGCGGACAAATTTTTGAAAATTCCTTGAATTTGCTCGAAACTTGTTACTCGGAGGTTCTTGGTGTCGCTGATTACGAATTTCTTCTTCTTCTTCTTCTTCTTCTTGGTTTGTGGCCTTGGTACGGCCAATTCAATTCACTTTAATTCACTGATTACGAATTTAGAGTGTGATTTTCAAAATTCAAAATGGCGGAGCCAATATGGCCAACTTTAAACCTGTCAATTCTTTCAAACTTATTGAAAATGAATTAAATTATATTTTTTTTGTTTCACAAACGGAATAAGATGAAGAAATTCATGTACTTTTTTTTACGTCGGATGTGAAAACCTGCTATCAGGTACCTTGCTGCTAGTACTACAAGGTTATGTGGGGGTGGACAACTATGTTGACCCACTAAAAACACACATGTCCTATAATTTAAAAACAAGAACAAAAAACAAAACATATGATACATATTTTGAAGAATTCAAAATGGGGTTAACTCACGTTTGAAGCACTTCATTAACATAAGACTTGTTGGCTGACACATTTTACGCGTTTTATATTAATTCATTTTCAATAAATTTGAAAGAATTGCAATGATAGTGGTCGGACATATTGGCTCCGCCATTTTGAATTTTGAAAATCATACTCTAGATTCGTAATCAGCGACTCCACAAACACCCGATTAACAAGTTTCAAACGAATTCAAGCAATTTTCAAAAATATGTCCGCCATTTTGAATTTTGAAAATTGTACTTCAGATTCGTAATCAGCGACCCCAAAAACCCCCAAGTAACAAGTTTCGAGCGAATTCAAGCAATTTTCAAAAATTTGTTCGCCATATTGGATCCGCCATTTTGAATTTTGAAAATTGGACTTTAGATTCGTAATCAGTGACCCCAAAAACTTAGTAGTTTTATTTAAAAATTTCACGACTTTTTTTATATAAATGAATATAAGAGACAATTTTTACATGCATTTGGTGCTATTGCATGTAAAAGGTATGAACTTTGAATTTATATTTTGAAGCTGAAAAGTGGTCAAAATTGATAGGATAGATCTCATTTAATACACAAATACCTCATGAATACAGATGCAAAGTTTTAAAAAAATCTGACGAAAATCATTTTACGCGACTAATACCTTAAATATGTAAAGATGAAAATTCGACTCTAACAGCTTTTAGTCTATCTGAATAAGACGAATCCGTAATTAAATTAATTTTTTGCATATTCCAGCATTTCACAAATTCTTAGTTATAAAGGTTAAGTAAAAAACCGCTGGTATTTATTTGGTGTGAGTATTTTTTAGTATACATTTTTTGAAAACATTGCTTCCTCATAGAGATTACTACAAACATCACTGATTTGTAATTAATAGCTCGCAAAAAAATATTAAAAATGCCAATTGATGCATATTTGAATTATCTACAAAACGAGCAAACTAATCTTCATAAAACTTATATAAAAAGCAAAAAACATAAAAGAATTAATTTTTATAAAAATTTTCAATTTTTGAAACCTTGATAACTCGGAACAGGATTACATTAGAAGGTTCGCAAACAAGTCTTTCGATGTGTTTTTTAATCACTTACATGATAATGAAAATTTATTAAAGCTTGTAATAAAGCATAGTAATAAAATTATTAAAAAACAAGATTTTCAATTTTTTTTTTAAAATGCTAATAACTTTTGATTCAATTGCACTAAAGGGTTAGCTAATAGCTCAATCGATCCGTGTTCAAAAAATAAAACGAATAAAATACTTACATTTAACTTATTAAAAAAAATGCATTTTTGAAAAAAACGATTTTTTCAAAATTTTTAAATTGTGAAAAAAATAGTTAGAATTGATCGGTCGGGTTTTAACTTATTTATTTATTAAAATAAATATTAAATTTCTTTATCATAATTTTTCTCCCTGACCCTGAGGGATCTATAATTTCGTAAAAAAACATAGTCGAAGTATTATAGTTTTCGAGATATCGGGCCAAGTCCAATGTGGACATACCCACACACACTAACATTTTTTAAAAATTTCATTTTCGCCATCTGTAAAAAAATCGCAGATCAAGAATTTGAGAGTAAAACAATACCTCCTCTATGAGAAAGCAATAATGTTCAAATAATCACCTGTTATGAAATATATTTTTTTTCATACAAAAATCAAAGAGGAGCAGTTTTGATTTTCTGTCTACGATTTTTTGGTAGTTCTAGTCTAAAGGAAAAAGCTCCCAATTCTAGTTCTCATCGTCATTTTAGACGAGCCTCAACTTGCTTCCTGACCACCGTGAGGCGCGTAGGAGCGAATTTTTTTCTGGGGGGGGGGGCAAACAGCTAAATATATGACGTATATATATATATATATACATCTTCTATTATATTAATACGATACCGCACTGAGAAAAATATCATCTTGATTTAAATATAAGTATTTGTTTGAATGATTTTGGTTGAATGAATAATGTTTTTAAGTTTAATTTCAATATATTAGAAATATCTGAAGTTTTGATTAAAATATATTTTATGTTTGAAGATAATTTTCTGTTTGTTTGATTAAAAACTAAATTTTATTCAAATTAAACCAAATTTGTATCTGAAGCCTTCATACTTGAAAGAAATATATTTTATGTTTGATTCAAACATATTGAATGCGCAGAGGTCTTTGCGCATTCAATATGGCGTCGTTACTGTTCTGACATTAGTTTACGTTTTCTGCAAGACATGAACGCATCGTTTCTAGTGTGTTTGTCGCTTTTTTGGAAAAAAAAATGTTTACAATCGTGGTTTTGTTTTTATTAAAGTGATTTCTTAAAAGTGTAAGTGTTATCATTTTATCGAAAAAATGAGGTATATCTGAAGTGATTAAAACTTTTGTGCACAAGTGAGTTTACTAAAGATATTGTTTCTTTTGTGCATTTTTCTTCAAAATTAGACTGATTCAAAGTTCCACATTTCCAGAATTGTGTGCAGTTATAATAAAAAGTGTAATTTTCTTCGGTTTTTATAGTTTATATGTAAACACTTAAAGTAATCTCAAACATATAAAGGATGCTTTATATAAAAGCAACAAACAAAAATTAAACTATCGCGGAACATATTTTCTGTTTAAAATAAATAAATTTTGTGTTAAAAATAAAAATGATAATATGATAAGGATAAAAATTTCTTTTATTTAAAATAAAATTTACTTTGTTTAAAATGCAAAATTATACTTTGTTTAAAGTAAATGAAATTTTTGTTTGAATCAAACAAAAAATATCTTTAAATCAAACATAAATGATCAACCACTAAATTTGTTCAAATCAAACTTAATTATGTTTGACTGTATAACAAAGTGAAATTAAGTTTAAATCAAACATATTATGTTTGATTCAAACAAAATTTTTTCTCAGTGCGAGAAAACTTCGTTCACCGTCGTACACACTTCAAAGTTCACCTACTTTTTCCAATAGGCAACTTACAAAAATGTTCATTTTACCATGTTATTACAGTTTGTAACAATGCGCACTGGCACTATTCGTGTCAAGCATGTTAAACTGAACATTTTTTCATGCACAACATATTGTTGCACATGCGCAGTAGTGCACCATAACTGTGTAAAAGTGCGCACTACAACGCAAACATTTACATGCGCAGTTGCTTTGTATTCCTGTTACACATGCGCAATGATGCACAGTGATAGTCACACATGTGACTATAGCAGTGCTGTACACTGAAAAAACAGTCCGGTTAACTTAACCGGAATTCTGGTTAAGCCCTATTTAACATGATTTTCCGGTTATTGTAACCGGAAATTCTGGTAAAGCTAACCAGAATACTAGAAAATTAACCAGAATTCTGGTTAAAATAACCGGAAAATCATGTTAAATAGGGCTTAACCGGAATTCCGGTTAAGTTAACCGGACTGTTTTTTCAGTGTAGTTTATCAGATAAGTATATTTTCAGTACATATAGTGTACCTTTTTTAGTAAGTGCGCAGTAGCAATCCGTTTTATTATTGCGCATGCGTAACACTGTAGCATTGTAAGTACCTTTATTTAACTTTTTATTTTTTTTTATTTTTTTTTTTTAAGTCCAACGAAAATTAAAATTTTGTTTTTCTCCACTTGTAAAATGTTGTGCGTTCAATTTAGTCTTTAAAATTATATGTTTTAAACATTGGATTAAACTTTTTTGCTAACATGTTTTTTAATGTCAGTTCATGTTAAAATTGTTAAGCAATCATTATTTGTTTCGATTTTTACCACTGCGCATACCTAACGTTTGTAGAAAGCTACTGCGCATGTGTAATGTTAGTAGAAAACTGCTGCGCATGTGTTACATCGACAAAAACCTACGCGCATTTTTTTTTATTAGTTTTTTAAGATTATATTTTTGTTTTGTATCCTACTTTAAGTAAATTTTTCTTACATTTTAAAATAATTGGTTTAGAAATAATACATTTTATACTTTTTTTGTGTCAATACATTGTTTTTAAGTTTTAGTTAACAAATTGTTTGTGAAGCATATTTTGCTTTTTAAACCCTTCCAATGTTAGCTATTATATATATTTTTTATACAATGTTGCCCAAGTTCCACGACGTGGACGTCTTGGATAGGTATATATATTTATAATATATATTTGACTCCCAGCCAACGATCCCCTTTTTTTTGCTTTTAATCGATTATACAGGTACAAAATGGCGCTTTTTTTTATAAAAAACGTACTTTTACCTTAACTGACTTTAAAAAAAATAAAAAAAAATAATTTTTTAATAAAAGGGGACCGTTGGTTGGGAGATATACTTCCAAATAACTAATTTATTTTAACCCCATGAGTTTCAGATGATTCCACGATTTTTAATTAGGGGCACCGCAACAGACTCAATTTTTGACATGGTCTACATCAAGTGGCTGTAAGTCCTTCAATTTCAAATTTTTTTTTTTTCTTTAAGGTGAGAACTCACTTCAAATGTTACAAAATAGTGTAAAAATAAAATCATTTAAAAATATTTAGTAGTTTCGTAAAAAAAATAGTTTAAAAGGTGTTTTTTTTCGCCCGTAAGTCCAAAACAATAAGCAATTAAATAAATAATAATCACCGAGCGAGCGTTAGCGAGCGAGGTTCATTACGCTAGTATATATTAAATGTATATGTGTATATATATATATGTACATTTAACTTAAATTTCTGGGGGGGGGGGCAAAACATGATATTTGCTACCCCTCTTTTCAGACTGGGGGGTCAACTGCCCCCTCTAACCCACCGGTTCCTACGCCACTTTAAAAAAATATAAAATAAACGTATAAAGTATTAAAATCACATAGTTATAAAAAAGGAGGTTTATAAAAATAAAGCATGAGTATATAATATGCATATAATATGGTGAAGGTAGAGGGGGTAATATATTTACTAAAAAATACTTTTTTTATGTCTGTCCACTGATTGGTCTAGAAGTTATTATAAGCGTTGTTTCTTTCCGCCTCTGTTACTTTTTTCCTCAGTTTCCCCTACAATCAATCGTTAGCTAAATTAGCCATTCTATTTTATTTTATAAAAAAGTAGAATTACAAGTGTACTACACGTCTTAAATTATAGAAACTTGAGTTTTAAAGAGGAAAATTTTATCCATTTATTTTAAAATGTACAAGAAAGAGGAAGAATTTTACATTGAGATGAAATCATTGTTTCTTTGCTCGATGAATTAAAGTTTTGCGTCGCGTTAACGGTTGTTTCACTTTGAAACGCAGGTATAATTTCTGTTATCTTTAACTTGCGGTGGCCCGCGAGACACGATATAAAATAATAAAGGCTTGGAAATCGCTGGGTTAGGAGCATTGGCCGAAAGGTCCTTGTTGGAGGTAACTTTACCTATTAGGCTAAAACTGTTTCCTGCTAAAGTGTCTTCCACTTTTAATGGCGAACCCTCTATTCTTTGTTACTTTCTTCTTTTTATATTTATTATTTTTTCTTAAAACGTAATTCTTTCTTTTACTTGTTTTTTTAAAATTTAACTATAAACTACCTTAGTTATTTTTTAGATTAATTTAATGAGATATCAGATAAGAGAGATATCATTCATAATTTTCTTTTTTTACAATGAGAGAAAAAATTTCTTCTACAAAGGATAAAAATATGCTTTTGGACTATGTGCTTGGATCAATAACAATTATTGTTAAAAATTTGCCTAGTCCAAAATTTTATGCAATTTTTAATTTTTCTTATTTATTTTCTCTCATTATTCATTAAATAGGAATGTTTTTTGCAAGTGTCCATTAATGGTACTAACGATAGCAAAAAACGGCCCAGTGGGAAACTGCCAAGAGTCACCATTGGCGCATTAATGGGCCAGTGATGGTTGCCACGGGTTTTTTCCTGGCGGCCAATAATAAACCAACATTGGACCATTAATGGTTGAGTCTTCGGATAATCACGATCTTGCCAATTATTGGTTGCCATTAATGGCTAACAATTGGCCGCCAAGACAAATTTCGAATTTTAAAAGCATTGGCTATTCATTGGCTACCAATAAATAAAAATTTTTGATTTTTAATAAATTTGTTTAAAATTTTTTATTTTATTTTTTTTATAAAAAATTTTAAAATAGTTATTAATGCATGTCAAAAGCATTGGCATAAAAATTATTTTTCAATATTGGCCCATTATTGGTAGCCATTGAATAATCAACAAATTGACAGCTAAGATTGGCTACAAAGATGTGACATGGTAGATACTCTACAACATGTGAATCTGAATCAAACTGTATTTTCAACGGTAAAGGATCTGGTCTTATATAACGGAGCCAGAGCAACTCATTCATGAGGAAGGCAGACGACGCGCGCCCTGCGGCCACTTGAGGAACTATATACTTGTCACCATCCTCGGCGCGTCGGCGCGGCGGCGTGGCGGGAATCTTGTAATATTTCAATTTGAATTTTTGAAGCATTTATTCAAATACAATAAAAAGAATACAATTAATACCAAATATATACAAATTCTTAAATTAGAATCGCTTTCTGATGATTAATAAAAAATAATCTGCTTATTTTTTAACAAATATCTATAATAAATATCTTTCACAAATAAATAATCAATTCTTGAAGGTTCTGAAAAGCACTTAAAGTAGTGTCCTGAAGTTAAAAATTATTGTTCTAAATTTATTGTAATTGATTTCATTTTCTAGAAATTATAATTAAATTATGAAGAAATCAAAAAGTATTTAAATTCATAAATAATGACTCTTTAATATTAAACATAATATTAAATAAGAATTCTACCTTTCAATAAAAATTTACTTAAATTACTCGTTTTAAAAATCTACTTTTTAAAGAGTAACTATTTACAATAATAAAAATATTGTACACACAAAAATTAAATTTTGTTTTTGAAAAGAAAAACTAAAAATTCTTTAAATTTGAACTTGATGCATAATTTAAAATAATGATTTTACTTACACTTTTACCTTTTAAAAACGTAAAGTGTCTTTTTAGCGAATCATTACAAATAATAAAAGCAGAAACAGAAAAAAGTAAAGATCTTTTTTAAAATTAAAAATAATAAAATAAAACAGTAAAAAATTGTCGATTTAAAATTTTAATAAAATAAACAAAATTTTTAAAGAATAAAAAAATTAATCATACTTAAAATATTATTAAATTTTGATCCTAATATTTAAAAATAAAATTTATTTCAATTTAGTTTTCGTCAAAAAATTTTTTTTAATAATTATTACAATTAATAAAAAAATTCTGAGATAAAACTTATAGTTTGCTTTAAAACTTTTAAAATTTTTAACAAAAACTGAAAATAAAATGCATTATTATGTAAAGCTTAATTAAAAAATAAAAAATTGTAAAGAAGTATAACAAAATTTTTAATGTAAAAAATAATAATAATATTGAGTTTTAAATTTATAGGTAGATACATTCTTTTTAGAAATTCTATTTTTTTAAATGAGTTATTAAAAATATAAACAGAACATATTAAAACCTTTTCCAACTTTTATTCTTTAAAATTTTTTAAATTTTAGATACTTTAAATTTAAATATAAAAAGTTATTAATTTTAAATTTAAATACATGAGTATTTGTAGTTACATGATTTAAATTATTTACCTAATAATGTAGATATAATTAAGCGTTTTCTTTGATTTATTTAATATTTTCTAATTTTTAAGTTATCTTCTAGAAGATAAATTAAAAATAAGTAATATATATCATACAACATTAAATACTCAAACATTTTCAAGATTAATAATTTTGAATGTTTAAATTTAAAGAAACTAATGTAACATTCAAAATTTTTATAATAATTAAATTAATTTAATTCTTTGAGGTTAAAATTTTTTTATTAATTTATCTTTTAAAAGAAAAATTAAAAAATATTAAATAAATTAAAGAAAAAATTTTATTTCATTAAAATTATTAGGTAATTAATTTAAATCATATAAGAACTATAAGTTTTTTCTTAGCATTTTTTTATTATTCATAATAGTTATTTTTAAGAAATAATCTCGTTTTATGAAAACTAAATTAAACTAAGTTATATTTTTAAATATTAGGATAAAAATTTAATAATATTTCAAAAATGATTAATTTTTTTATTCTTTAAAAATTTTTATGATTTTACTTAAAATTTTAAATTAAAATTTTTTTACTAAAAAAAATGTAAAAGCTCTTTTAAAATTAAAAATTATAAAATTAACCAGTAAAAAATTTTAATTTAAAATTTTAAGTAAAATCATAAAAATTTTTAAAGAATAAAAAAATTAATCATTTTTGAAATATTATTAAATTTTTATCCTAATATTTAAAAATATAACTTAGTTTAATTTAGTTTTCATAAAACGATATTATTTCTTAAAAATAACTATTACGAATAATAATTTAATTTATTTAATATTTTTTAATTTATCTTTTAAAAGATAAATAATTTATAAAAAAAATTTAACTTAAAAGAATTAAATTAATTTAATATAATTATTATAAAAATTTTGAATGTTTAAAATAATATTAAATTAAGGTTTCAAATTTATACAAAACACGCTTTTTAGAAATTCTATATAGCTTTTAAACTAAGTTATTAAAAATACAAACAGAATATAATACAATCTTTTACATTTTTATTCCTGAAAATTTTTTTACATTAGTTTCTTTAAATTTAAACATTCAAAATTATTAATCTTAAAAATAATTGAGTATTTAATGTCATTTGATAATTATATATTTATAGGGTAAATGCGGGGAAGTCGGACACTTAAGGATTCGATCTTAAATAATGATATTTTTCTTAAAATTGAAAAGTATTTTAACATATTGCTTTGCATGAACCGTTAAATGAGTCATCCATGATTAATTTTCATATAAATTTGCTACAAACATATCAATATTTAATAAAATATAGCTATTTTAATAAAAAATCAGAATATTAGCAGTAGTCGGACACTTGCTTGTAAAGTCGGACACAACTGTATCAGTAGTCGGACATTTTTCTTTTTTAAAATAATAAAATATTTCTTGCTTTTATGTTATAAAATCTATCAAATTTAGTTACAGAAATAATCCTCAGGCTGCACGATTTTAATTTGTAAACCCATGTGGTGAATCTTAAATAAAAAAAGAAAGTTTTTTAGTTTTAAAATTTTATACCTCACTATGGCATTTTGAAGACAATCTGTCAAGTTCTGTTGTGATCCTTCAGTGAAAAGGAGAAATTCGTATAAAATCAAAATTTAGGTTATGTTTCTTTTGATGCAGAAAATGTTAGAAAGTTAACAAATTTATAGGTTATAAGTAGTTGTTTTTATGGTATTTACTTTTTCAGCATCTAAAATAATACGATATAATACAAGTAATATAGTGTCCGACTATACACAAACACTCTAAAATCTGACAGGTTAGGTCGGACACGTCAATTACGTCAATTATTTGTAAATTTAAAGTCATTTTAATATTATTTTCATTTTTAAACATAAAATTAGAATTTTCATAATCACTTTGTAACATTTTTAAACATAATTACAACCTACAAAACGTTATTTCGTACTAATAAAAATCTCTACCTCCTTAACGGCTGGAATAAGAAATCAGACAAAATGTCAAAACAACGCGGTCGAGTAAATTATTGTTGCATTTTAACTAATTTACAAATCACCAGAGGGCGTTGCAGGTAATTTTTATATTCTATAATTCTGACAAATTTGATAAAATAACTTTGTGAGAAGATTCCGATAGTAAATAATTATTTATTTAACTTCAAAACTGAAAGTGTCCTACTATCGGTACTGTCCGAAATTACCCGCATTTACCCTATATTTAAAGAATCTAAAATTTTAAAAATTTTAAAGAATAAGATAAGCTTAAAGTTTAAAAAATTTATTTTTTATTTTTTAAAACAAAATTTTTATTTTTCTGTGTCCATACTTTTATTTATTCTGCGTAGTTATTTGTTAAACGAGTCGTTTTTTAAAATGAATAACTCAAATAAATGGTTAGAAAAATATAAGTAATTAAATGATGAATTTTTTTATTTATTTAATAGTTTTTCATTTTTTAATTCATCTTCAAATTTAAAGAATTTTTAGTTTTTCTTTTCAAAAACAAAATTTAATTTTTGTGTGTACAATATTTTTATTATTGTAAATAGTTATTCTTTAAAAAGTAGATTTTTAAAACGAGTAATTTAAGTAAATTTTTATTGAAAGGTAGAATTCTTATTTAATATTATGTTTAATATTAAAGAGTCATTATTTATGAATTTAAATACTTTTTGATTTCTTCATAATTTAATTATAATTTCTAGAAAATGAAATCAATTACAATAAATTTAGAACAATAATTTTTAACTTCAGGACACTACTTTAAGTGCTTTTCAGAACCTTCAAGAATTGATTATTTATTTGTGAAAGATATTTATTATAGATATTTGTTAAAAAATAAGCAGATTATTTTTTATTAATCATCAGAAAGCGATTCTAATTTAAGAATTTGTATATATTTGGTATTAATTGTATTCTTTTTATTGTATTTGAATAAATGCTTCAAAAATTCAAATTGAAATATTACAAGATTCCCGCCACGCCGCCGCGCCGACGCGCCGAGGATGGTGACAAGTATATAGTTCCTCAAGTGGCCGCAGGGCGCGCGTCGTCTGCCTTCCTCATGAATGAGTTGCTCTGGCTCCGTTATATAAGACCAGATCCTTTACCGTTGAAAATACAGTTTGATTCAGATTCACATGTTGTAGAGTATCTACCATGTCACATCTTTGTAGTCAATCTTAGCTGTCAATTTGTTGATTATTCAATGGCTACCAATAATGGACCAATATTGAAAAATAATTTTTATGCCAATGCTTTTGACATGCATTAATAACTATTTTAAAATTTTTTATAAAAAAAATAAAATAAAAAATTTTAAACAAATTTATTAAAAATCAAAAATTTTTATTTATTGGTAGCCAATGAATAGCCAATGCTTTTAAAATTCGAAATTTGTCTTGGCGGCCAATTGTTAGCCATTAATGGCAACCAATAATTGGCAAGATCGTGATTATCCGAAGACTCAACCATTCATGGTCCAATGTTGGCATAGTATTAGTCAGCCATTAATGACATTATTGGCAACCATTATTGGCCCATTAATGCGCTAATAGTTTCTTTCCCACTGGGGGTACTTCCACTCTATATTCAGCGCCCTCAATAGCTCTAAAATGTCACATTAACTAATAGTCAAAAAATGATCAACAATTGTCTTCTGACAAAAGATTTTGTATTGTTTTTGCACATGTTCCAATCAATTCCGATATCTCTGTCGAATTGTTATTGATTCTGCAATGACCACTAGTCGACCATCTGTCGATGTGAGATTTGGAATTGTATGGACATACCTTGATGTCTTCGACTTTAGTCCCTATTTTATTTTTGTCAACACGAGGAGGTCGCAGCTTCCCTTTTAACATGTTTTATTTGGTTCGTGACAATGCTTGCAAGACGCGAACCATCAGCATAAAACGTCAAATTTTATGAGCCATAGCGATTCGCGTCGCGTTACATCTTCCTCAAATAGCCGTCATTGTGATCTCGATTGTTGGAATCCTATAGTACGTTTCCCTACCACGAAGAACCCCTCTTTCTTTCTTTTCTTGTTTCTAGTGACTTGCTGTTCTTAAAACTTGTCAAACAATATATATTTTATACGAATTAGAAAATTAAAGATTTAAAACTTTTTAAATCAAAAATCACTATTAAAAATATCCAGCTGGATTTCCACATGGTATTCCACGTGGAATCCAGGTGGATTTCTACGTGACCTTATGAAACTGGAATTCCACATGGAATTCCATGTGGAAATCCAAAGAGATTTCTCCACAAAAAGACTGACTAAAATTCTAATAAAAAAAGCACCATTGTCAACATAAAATTCCATGGGGATTATTCGTATACCAAATGGTATTAAAACATTCAACAAAAAGTACCAACATCCACGTGGAATTCCATACGGATTTTCACATGGAAGTCCATGTGGATTTTCCCATGGACGAAATAAAAAAATTTTAAATAAAAAGTACCAACATCTACTTGGAAATCCATATGGATTTTTCCATGAATTTCTATATGGATTTTTCCATGGACGGAACGAAAAATTTTTTAAATAAAGTACAAACATCCACGTAGAATTCCATATAGATTTTCACATGGAATTCGATGTGTATTTCTCCATGGACGGAATGAAAAAAATTTTAAATAAAAAGTACCAACATCCATTTAGAAATCCATATGGATTTTCACATGGAATTCCATGTGTATTTCTCCATGGACGAAATGATGGAAACTTTAAGCATAATAGTACCCACTTCCACATGGATTTCCAAACTAATTATTTCATAATAGAATTCTACTTGGATTTCTTCACTGTCGAAATGATGAAAATTTTAAACAAAAGAGTACAAATTTTTACGTTAAATTCCATGTGATTTTGTCCATGGTCGGAATAATGTAAAGTTTAGACATAATAGTACCCACTTTCAAATGGATTTCCAAATTTATTTATCCATAGTCGAAATGACAAAAAATTTGAACCTCAAAGTACCTACTTCCACTTGGAATTCCATGTTGATTTCTTTGTTGTCGGAATGATGAAAATTTCAATCAAAAAAGTACAAATTTTCACGATGAATTCCATGTGGTTTTCTCCATGGTCGGAATGATGGAAACTTTAAACATAATAGTATTTATCCATAGTCAAAAAATTGAGAAACTTTTCTTTTATTTAAATAATCTGTGATCGTGCAAATGTAAAAAAAGCTTGAATTGTGCAACAAATATAGCTATTTACAACTCATTCGAATTCCTAACGAATGTCAACAAAGGTGAACATGAATTTTTTCCGAAATTATAAGTAAACTTGTGCTTAAAATAAAAAAATCAGAATCGGACGAATTTCGGGTGAATTTCAGAAGGAATCGCAATTTGCGCCCTTAGACACTAATTTCCTAACATGCGAATTCTGTACTAATTTCGTCTAAACAGCTAACGAATTTCAGTTTGACTTGTAAAAATACAAAAATACAAAAATTTGTAATCGGACGAATTTCTGGTGAATTTCGGACGGAATCACAATTTTCTCCCCTAGTTAATAATTTCCGATCAGGCGAATTCCGTACGAATTTCGACCAAAATGCTAACGAATTGCGTTTAAAGTTACAGCTGGACTTGTGCTTCAAAAATAAAAAATCTTTGGATCGTACAAATTTCGGATAAATTTGGAAAAAAACATTCGAAATTCTTCCGAAACTTAAAATTGATTTGGACGTATAAATCGTTGCAAGTCTTACAAAGTTCGTGCAAAGTTTGTCCTAAAATCATACGAAGTTTTCACAATATTTTATGGAATCTTTGGCATCAATTATAAAATTTTGGATCTTACGAAATTCGGCAGAATTTCGACAAAAAAACATACGCTATTCGGCCGAAACTTGAAATTGTCTTGATCATATAAATCAGGGACCGTCAGGAAATTAATTTATTTTTTGGAGTTTTTTCAAAATATCTAGTAATAGTCAATAGATTTTACTTAAAGATTGAAATAAATTCATTAAATTTGGCAAAAAATAGTTGTACGTTGTTAAAATTTGAAAATTAATTTTCAAATTTTTGTTATTTCGCTTAAACCGTAATTCGAAACGTAGTTATTTTGTTTCGGTTCGAATTATGGTTCAAGCGGAATAACAAAAAAATGAAAATCAATTTTGAAATTGTAACAACGTACAACTATTTTTTGCCTTAAATTTGATGAATTGATTTCAATGTTTAAGTAAAATCTATTCACTATTACTACCCTACTGAAAATTCCTACATAGGATCCTATATGGGATCCTGTATAAATAAACATATATGTTCAACTTATAGGAAAATGTATGCTTTTCTTATAAGTTGAACATATATTTTTACTCATAAGATAAAACATATAGGATCTTATGAAGGATCATACAAAATATCCTATACGAAAACTTATCTAAAAACTTTTAAAGTTTAGTAACCTTTATTCGAGGTTTATACCCATGACATTTTCCTACTTAGGTTCCCATATAGAATCCTATGAAGGATACTACAAAAAATCATATATGAAAACTTATCTAAAAACCTACTCACCTTCCTACACCTTGATCTCAGGTTTGTAACCATGAATTTTCCTAATTGGGATCCCATGAAGGATTCTACAAAAAATCCTACTTGAAAATTTATCTACAAACCTACTCACCTTCCTACACCTTGATCCCAGGTTTGTACCCAAGACTTTTTCCTACTTAGGTTCCCACATAGGATCCCATGAAGTATCCTACCAAAATCTTACTTGAAAATTTATCTACAAACCTACTGATCTTCCTTCATGCATTATCTGCATTTTGTTGTTGTTGTAATTATAAATAGAGATTGGGGTCTTAAACAACTGTACTAAGTGTTAATTAAAAATAATTATAATCTACCTAAATATTTTCATTGCAAATACCTTAATAAATTGTAATAATTTTTATTTAATTCTCCACACAGTTATGTAAGACCCCAATTACTATTTATATATAAAAATTCAGAAGAATCTAATACATTTTCCGTTTTTTTCTTGAAAAAAATATTACTCTTCGTCTTCTTCAACAACTGCGTTATCTTCATCCTCAAAGGCATCTGAAATGAAAAAAAAAAATTTCAGTAGGAAATCATGAATGATGATGACATTATGAACATTATTTAACTTCTGGATAACGTTGCATTCTAACATTTGGAACGTTAAATGGTTACGTTGTTGGATGGCGATGTTACGTTAAAATGTCCGGTGTTCAGCAACGTTCTCTTCGCAGAAAGTTAAGGCTATTATGTACCTTATCGCCACCGGGAAAGCAAAGGGTAATCTTTCTTATTCTTATGGCATTTTGCTAGTATACTTCGTCTGAAATGCAAAAATGAAATTAATTTACATTTATTATAAGATATCTAGTTAGTTATCGAAGAATTTAAAAAAATCGAGGGGCTTCTCACTTACAATTCCGTAGGACTTATTTCATCATTGACTAACAGATTCTTACGAATTTACACAATGTCTGCAATGTAAAACAAATATAGACAACGTTTGCTTTGTAAGACATTATATGACATTCGAGAGTGTCGCTTTTGGTTGCCGAGATTTTGACGACCAACTGGAATGTTGCGCGAACGTTTTGTGTCGGACTTCGACGGACTCTAACGAACGTGCTACGTTCAGCACGTGAATGCTACAAAATCTACAATGTGTGTCGATAAATCCTAGCCATACAAAACGGTTCTGCATAACGTGCTTCTTTGGAAATTTATTCAATTTGTTTTCAAAACTTGTCTATTTTATGCAAACTTATATATTCTTTCAAAAAAATTTTAGATTTTCTTTATTTTTCTAAAATTATTGTTAGGCTTGTTTTAAATCTAATCGGTATTATAAAAATATTTTTCGTTTAATTTTTAAAAACTTTTTTATTTTCTAAAGGTTTTTGATTAATTTTGATTTTAAGAAGAGAAAAAACAACGAAAGTATTCCTGTGAATTTCAAGAATAAATGGAAAGACATAACCTCAAATAGTTAAACTTCATTTTTTTATAGAATCACTTGAACAAACTAAGATTACTAATTTCTAATGTCCCATGGTAAAAACAATAAATTAATATTAACCCTAGAAGGACTAACTTACTTTTCTCACCGTCTAAGGACTAACTGGGGTCCTTTGTTTCCCCCAGATTTTAAACGTGTATATAAGATTTACATTTTACCAAAAACAGCTTTTTTACCAAAAACAGTAAATTTTTCTCGTTTTTTATTAAGGAAGAAGATGGTGTAATTTATTTTTTAATACAATAAAAACAAATCTAAAAATATTGTAAAAACAAAAAAAAGGAACCAAATTTTCTCAAAATTGGCATTTATTACAAAAAATATTGTAGTTTTTCAACAAATTGACCAATTTAGAAAAATCCTGTGGATTTTAAAAGCTGAATAGACATATTTGAAGAAATTTTTATGGACCTTTGAATTATTTGAAAAAAGTTTATTTATTTGAATAGATGAAATTTTAATAATTAATAAACAATTATGCACGTGAAATTTACCAAAATCAACTCTAAAAAAATTTTATTTTTACTCAAAATATTTTTGTTTTTTAAAAAAACTTTTTTTACAAGTATAGTCATTACATTTTTGCTTTGTAGGTTTAATTAAACCGTTTTAATAAAAAACAGAAATTTATTATCCTGACTTTTTTGAAACGTAAAGGACTAACTGGGGTATTTAGGGACCCTAGACTTACTTTAACTGCATACTTAAGAGAGAGACTTGCGCACACAATTCGCACTAACCTACTAAAATCAACTTTCAGGTTACTAAATTGAATTATGGTTAGGATCCCCAACCGAAATTGACACTGTATGGGTCAGGAGCCTGCTTCAAACTTCGCGTGGGGTACAAAACGACCCCAGTTAGTCCTTCTAGGGTTAAAATTTTGATAAAATTTGTGTCCTCTTGGGCGTTAATGGGTTAAATAAAAAAAAGTGAATTCGCAATATAGAGTTTGATATTATTGAAATTAAATTGGGGGGAGGGGGCAGCCGGAAAAGCCATTCAAATTTGAAAAAAACAATTCAAAAATCGAAAAAACAATTAAAATATGCGGGAAATAATTAAATAATGACAAGAATAATTCAATTTGGAAAAAAAGTTGTAAATGACAAAACTAATTGAAAAATTGAAACAAAAGTTTGAGACTGGTGTAAAAAATTGAAATTTTTGCACAATAATTGGGATATTGAAGAAATAGATAAAATGTAAAGAAACTAATTGAATAATGACATAAATAATTATAAAAGCTGGTGTAAAAATTACACTTTTTAGACAATAGTCGAAAAATTGACAAAATAATAGAATTTTCAAGAAAGTAATGGAAATTTGAAAAAAATAATTTAACAAAATTTTAAAAATGTATATGTGCAGATAATAGTTGAATAATCACAAACATAACTGAAAATTAGAAAAAAAATTAATGAAAAATGAGAAATATATTCCAAAATGAAGTAAAAAATGAAAAATTCAATACATTATTTGAAAAATTGTATAAAATAATTGAAAAATTAACGATAGAATTAAAATGTGAAGAAACCCATTGAATAATGACATAAATAATTGAAAACTGATTTTCAAAAGTTAATAAATTTATGACAATAAAAAAAAGATTGAAGAAAATGTCATTTAAAGAAAATAATTCCAAAATGTCAAAAATATTTGAATATTGACAAAAATAGTTGTAACTTGAAAAAATAATTGAGAAATGACAAAAATAATTGATAATTTTAAAAAAATTAAAAATATGATGAAAATACTTGTAAACTGGACAAAGCAATTGGAATATTGAAATAAATAATTCCAAACTGGTGTAAAAATTAAAAAATTATAGACAATAATAGTCCCAAGTAGATATCGCCACAGTTTTGCCATACTTACAAACAGGGGCCATACATGGCGGCCATCGATGGGCCATCCGAGTTTTGTAACATTACGCCGGACTTTTGCCCGACATTCTAATTTCATAGAGATTACTTATCCTGGTAGTTTCTGACGTTGTTCTGACATTTATATTCCATCCTGCGCTGTCCAGGTACTGAGGAAAACATCTTCTACCTAAATATAGAAAACTCTAATCAGGGTATGTGCACCAGGTACTAAAAAACATCTTCTTCTGGTAGTTCTTGTTCGTAATCAAAGGAAGGACAACATTTATCGGGTACAAGATGTCGCCGTCATCCTAATAAATGTTTCAAGTGATTCAGGTATGGAATCAAGATCTTCTCCTAGAATTTTTTGAAGAAATTAAAATTTTATATATCTTTAAATGTTTTTAAATGGATGTCGTCAACCTGATGTATTATTCTACTGCTCTAGGTGTGAAGTCAACATCTTCTTCAAGGAAAATTTAGGGAAACTAAAATTTTACATCCTTTCTTGTATTTTTAAAAGGATGTTGTTATCCTTACAAATAATTTTATTAATCTAGGTAATTAAAAATAATTTCTCCTGGGAATTGTTTCTGAAAAATAAAAAATATAATGCATCCATCATGAGCAAAATGTTGCCGCCGTTCTTACAAATAAATTTAGTGATCTAGGTGACAAATTAGTATTTTCTCCGAAGAATTTTTTTGGAAACCGAAAGTTCATACCTTTTTTGAAGTATTTGTGCAGGCGACATCATCCTGGCACTAAAAGTTAAATATTCTAGGCAATGGATGTTATGTGAGTCTGTTTTTGCTTCTTAGTGCATACGATTCAAATATTTTTATTCCTGCATAAGGTAAATAAAAGTAATTTTAACATTTTGCTCTTGTTATTTTTGAAATTTATAATTTAAGATGATATTAAAAAAGTAAAATTAATATATAACCCTAAAGATAGAGATTTGTAAATATTGAGTTGTCAAATAGGTTAAAGGGTTATGTTAATTTACATATTTTCTCTTTTCTTGTTTATACAACAAAATTTGATAAAAATACGGTTAAAATACTATTACCTATTTTCTTGTACATCATTTTCAATAAATTAATTTAGATATCTGCGTCTGTTAATATAACATTTGTCCCGTTTCTTGGAAGAACATTCCTACACTGAAAGAAATAATTCCACGGTACTGACATAATTATGGATAAATCACCCATAATATATTGCTAATATAGATACTGCCATAATATATTTGTCTTTTAGCCATATGACTGGTGAAACTGCGATGTATATTTTTAGGTTAGAAGAACTGTCAGTGGCGCACCGATGCATTATGGGATATTCATTCATATAGTATTCGAAGTTCTACAAAAACTGTCAACAATAATCATATGGCTGATAAAGCTAGAGTATTTCTTTCAGTGTATTTTGATGTTTCATCATTATCCCGATAATAATACTTTTTATATTTTCATAAATAACATATTTTTCCAGTTTAGATCTCGAGAATAAACTGTGAGGATTACCTTTTTTAAATAGTAGATCTCTTATAAATGTTGATGTTTTACAGAAATTCCTGGAAGTAACCATATTTCCATTTTTATTCTTTTGAGACGTATATATCTGAAATAGTTTTAATAAAATCAATGCAAAAGAAAATAAATAATAGTATTTTAACCGTTTTTTTATCAAATTTTGTTGTATAAACTAGAAAAGAGAAAATGTAAATTAACATAACCCTTTAACCTATTTGACAACTCAATGTTTACAAATTTCTATCTTTAGGGTTATATTAATTTTATTTTTTTGATATCATTTTAAATTATAAATTTCAAGAATAATACGAGGAAAATGTTAAAATTACCTACTTTTATTTACCTTATGCAGGAATAAAAATATTTGAATCGTATGCACCAAGAAGCAAAAACAGACTCACATAACATCCATTGCCTAGATTATTTCACTTTTAGTGCCAGGATTATGTCGCCTGCACAAATACTTCAAAAAAGGTATGAACTTTCGGTTTCCAAAAAAATTCTTCGGAGAAAATACTAATTTGTCACCTAGATCACTAAATTTATTTGTAAGAACGGCGGCAACATTTTGCTCATGATGGATGCATTATATTTTTTATTTTTCAGAAAAAATTCCCAGGAGAAATTATTTTTTTATTTCCTAGATTAATAAAATTATTTGTAAGGATAACAACATCCTTTTAAAAATACAAGAAAGGATGTAAAATTTTAGTTTCCCTAAATTTTCCTTAAAGAAGATGTTGACTTCACACCTAGAGCAGTAGAATAATACATCAGGTTGACGACATCCATTTAAAAACATTTAAAGATATATAAAATTTTAATTTCTTCAAAAAATTCTAGGAGAAGATCTTGATTCCATACCTGGATCACTTGAAACATTTATTAGGATGACGGCAACATCTTGTACCCGATAAATGTTGTCCTTCCTTTGATTACGAACAAGAACTACCAGAAGAAGATGTTTTTTAGTACCTGGTGCACATACCCTGATTAGAGTTTTCTATATTTAGGTAAAAGATGTTTTCCTCAGTACCTGGACAACGCAGGATGGAATATAAATGTCAGAACAACGTCAGAATCTACCAGGATAAGTAATCTCTATGAAATTAGAATGTCGGGCAAAAGTCCGGCGTAATGTTACAAAACTCGGATGGCCCATCGATGGCCGCCATGTATGGCCCAATTGGCCCATACATGGAACATGGCTTCCATACATGGGCCGTAGATGGATTCTAGGTTTTATTTCTACTTGGGGTAGAGTTAAAAAACAAATTTATAAGTTTGAGAAAAATAATTGAAAGTTGAAGAAATTAATTAAAGTTTGAAGACAATAATTGCAATTTCACTGAGAAAATAAACCCCTAGCCAATTTCTAGGTTAAGGGACTCTAAACAAAACACACAAGATACCGGCGATCACAACCAAACAGTAGCATTTAATCTGCTAATAATAAACAAAGAGCTTTGCAGGTGCTATATCAACAATCTCTCTCTGCTAACTTTAATCAAAAAATGGTTAAATTTAGTCAACTTATTTTTTCAGTGTTGAAGAGAATAATAATTCAAAAATGGCAAAAAATTCAAATATGAAAAAAATAATTAAAGTTTGAAGAAAATAATTGAAAACAGGTGTAAGAAATTTAAAAGTTCATGACAATAAAAAAAATTGCAATTTGTAAAAAATAATTGTAAAATGGCAAAAATATAAAAAAAATAATTGGAAAATGACAAAAATTATGCATTAATGACAAAAGTAATTGAAATTTGAAGAAAATAATTGAAAAATAACGAGTGTGAATTAAACTTGTTTAGAAAATTGTGATATTCCTGACAATAATTTGAAGATTGAAGAACACAATTGAAATTTAAAAAAAATAATTGAAAAGTTTCAAAAATAATTGAAATTACAAGAAGATAATTGAACAATAACAAAAATAATTGTAATTTGAAAAAAATAATTGATAACTGGTGCATAAAATTAAAAATTTAAAGACAATACTTTAAAAGTTGACCAAACAATTGAAATCTTACGAAACTGATTGAATAATGACACAAATAATTGTAAGCTTGTGTATAAATAACAAATTTATAGAGAATAATTGAAGTTTGAAGGAAATAATTGAAATTTGTTGAAATTAATTGAAAAAACAATGTACAAATTTAATAAACTCATGACAATAATAAAAATAATAAAGAAAATGATTGAAATTTGTAGAAAATAATTGAAAACTAATAATTATAATAAATTTAAAAATTCATGGCAATAAAAAACATTGAATTTATTTATTTATTTATTTACGGGCAAATGCTTATTACAATATAAAATTTAACTAAGTTGATTTATGTAAATAATCTGCTGTATTGTAATGTTTCATTGTTTTTATAAATTAAATTGTAAAGGGGAAACTTAAAGGGTATATTTTAGGATAATAATGTTAAAGCCGTAAGGTTATACATCTGGAAATAAATTATTATTATATAAAATTTAAAAATTTATTTCAAGTAGGGGAAACTGCCCTATGGTGGATTGACATTCTAACAGTGGATAACTTTAAATAATTACGAAATAAACTATAAATTTCAATCATAATAATAATTGAAACATTAAGCGAATACACCCAGAGAAATAATATATTTGTCTCACAGCCAAGTAACTTTTTATTTGTTTCAATTAAATTTTAATTTGAACCAAATAAATTTTTATTTGTGTCAAAAATACAATTTTATTTGATTCAAATAAATTTTTTTTTTGAAACAAATAAAAAAGTTACTAGGCTGTGAGACAAATATATTTTTATTTGGCACAAATAACATATCTTTGAGTCAAATATATCACTTCTCTGGGTGTAATATTTATTATAGTTTTCTAAGATTTGTTTCAGTATAATGAATAATTTTTAAAATATTTAAAGTTATCGACTGTTAGAATGGCTATCCGCCATAGGGCAGTTTTCCCTAACAATAAAATTAAAATTTGATATTTTACAATAATAATTACTACATGAAATGTTAATATGTCGTATTCAATAATTTGAATAAAATAATAATTGAAATTTGTAGAATTATCATTTGATAATGAAAAAAAAAAACATTTAATGAAGGTAAATCCATCATAATCCAAAATTGGATTTTTTGCTTCTTAGGTTATACACTGATTGCCAGATATGCTTTAACATATTTCATAGGACCTACGTGTTAAAATGGCGATAGCTGTACCTTTCTTCGGAGCGCGTCACATTTGTTTTAATGAAATTTAAATTTAAAATTTTTATAATTAAACATTAAACATAAACTGGAAAAATGCGTCATAGTATTCTCTAAATCTGAATTAGTTAAATTTTCACAATTTTCATTAGTATTTAAGTATTTGACAAATATAAATTATCATAAAACTTTTATTATTGAAAATATAGTGCAAGAGAAATTTATAGACATCCTGTGATGCCATACAATTATAAGATTTCAATTTTATTCTAAAAAAGGTTATACGATCTATAAAAAGGGTAAAGTTAAAGAGAGAATTTAAAAGAATTTCACTAATTTAACAAAATCAGAGCTATAAAAGCAGTAACATTTACTGCAAAGACTTTAAGGACGTTGGAACCCGAAAGCTGAGAGTGGCGTAGAAACACTTTTTCCTCCTTTGCTCGAAAATTTCCCTTTTATGAATTTTTTTTATAAACACTGGACACTTTTTCAAAAAAAGGGTTATGGTAGACAAAAGTATTTGAGATAAGGAATTTTTTAAACATTTGTTTTATGCAAACAAATGTGCCTACGAGCGTCAAAATTAACTCCCGTTTTGACATTGCAAGATTTTCCGTAAAAGATGGCCGCCGCTTGTCAGCTGGGCACTGGCTACCTGACATGGGCTTCAAGTGAGATGCCAGCGGCCATCTTTTACGGAAAATCTTGCAATGTCAAAACGGGAGTTAATTTTGACGCTCGTAGGCACATTTGTTTGCATAAAACAAATGTTTAAAAAATTCCTTATCTCAAATACTTTTGTCTACCATATCCCTTTTTTTGAAAAAGTGTCCTATGTTTTTAAAAAAAATTCATAAAAGGGAAATTTTCGAGCAAATGAGGAAAAAGTATTTCTACGCCACTCTCAGCTTTCGGGTTCCAACGTCCTTAAAAGAATTCCCAGGAATTTCAAAGTACGTTACAAAACTTTTAGACGTTTCAATTTGTTTATAGGGTGTAATTTTTATGAAACTTTTAAATCATTAAAGTTGATGCATTGGAAAAATTTGAGAATCTTATTATATTTACTTTAATTTTACAAATACATACAAATTACATACTATTTTTGAACAATAAGTAATGCAACTTTTAAAGCAATTAAAGAAAATAATGAAAATTTCAAATGTGTTGTTGTGATGTCTCGGAGATTTCACAAGGAAGAAATTTATACTTGTCTGATAAATGAAATAACGTGTGAGAATTAAGGGAAAAGACAGTTTTTATTTATTTAAGTAATAGGGTAAATATGGAGAGATGTGATATGGTAGAGATGACCGCAATTCAAATATTTTATAGAATTTGCCTCAAAAAATCACTTATTATAAACTAGATTTCTTCATTTTGTATGGTCAACTTCCCCGAACTTACCCTACATAGATAAATATTAAATAGCCCACACGACTATGTGATTTTGTACATCTGATGTAGTTAACGCCGCTTCTCTTGGTCCTAATTTCTGTGTTTGAAAAGAAATTACAAGACAAGATGTTATTCAAACTATAAAAAATGTAGAGTCCTCGATTTCACATGTAGATATATGCCAGTTGATTCAAAAAATTAGCTACGTACAAAAATCTCTAATGTTCTTCACTAAAAAAAAATACTCTAGTCGTATTAACCATATGATTATTTTCGACAGTTTTTCTAGAACTTCGAATACTATATGAATGAATATTCCATAATCCATAATGCGTCGTTGCGCCACTGACAGATCTACCTAACCTAAAAATATACATGGCAGTTTCACCGCAGTCATATGACTAAAAGACATATAGCAGTATCTATGTATATTAGCAATACATTATGGGTGATTTATCCATAATTATGTCAGTACCGTGGAATTATTTTTTCCAGTGATATTAATAATTTAAACAAAAAACATGGTCGTATAACGCATACTATTATAAATAAGAATCCACTAAAGGCTTTACAAACAAGAACGAAAAAAATCTTGAAAAATCTTACAGCGATTTACAAAATAGACAATATCACAATAATGATCTCTCTAAATCTGAATTAGTGGTTTTCTACTAATGAATTAGCGAAAAGTGAGCTACTATTAAAATAGTAAGAATTTTACTAATTCTTAGTAGAAAACTACTAAGAATTAGTAGAAAACTACTAATTTTGTAGTAGAAAACTACTAATTAAATTAGTAAAAAAATCTACTTTTTTTAAAAGTAAAGTTTCACTATTTCAATTAGTAGTTTTCTACTAAGAATTAGTAGTTTTTTACTAAGAATTAGTAGTTTTCTACTAAGAATTAGTAGTTTTCTACTATATGAATTAGAGAAAAATGAGCCATGAATTCGACTAATTCATAGTAGAAAACTACTAATTCTTAGTAGAAAACTACTAATTCAGATTTAGAGAGATTTAACTCTCACTGACATGAATTAGCCTTCCGAAAGTACATAAAAAAGATGTCCCACTGCGTCCGATTATTATTTCTCTTGCTAATAGTCAGACCTATTTTCTTGCAAAGTCGCTATACAATCAATTAAAAAATATTATATCTCGACCTTCCTCTCACATTGACAATAGTTTTCAACTAAAAAATAAACTAAATGATATTGTTATTGAAGATAGTTTGATTTTGTTATCACTATGAAGTAATGTAAATTCTCTGTTTTATGTCAGTTTTTTATTATAGATATGTTGAGGACACAATTATGTGTATAAAAATAGTTATTTATGACACAAGGACCCTAAATGGCACTTTATAGTACGAGTACGTATCGTAATACGAGCCTAAGTCCAATCGCAGCCGAGGCGAAGTAGAGGTGGTGACGAGGCTTCATTGAACGTAGCCGAGGCGAAGCCGAGGTGAAGTGAAGATATGAAGCCGAGGCTCCACCGAAAAGTAGCCGAGGCTCTGATGTGGCTGTGGCGAGTTGTACGATACACGAGAACTTAAGTGCCGAAAGGGTCCAAGTGTCATATAACATTTTTTATCACACAAAAAACTGAGAATTCGAACCTAGGGAGAGCTGGTTATCGTAAAAAAGGGCCTCAGGGGGCATTTCTAGGTGGGAGTAGGTCGACAGACTTAGAAATGCCCTCGGAGGGCGGCGAAACCCGTGAACAGCCGTGACGTTTGGGCCAGTTTGGGCAGCTGTACCATAAAATAAAGGTCAGCTGACCAGCATCAGCCAATCAGATTGCGAGTTCATTTACTTTACGGCCTAGGCCGTGAAATGAGCTCTTAAAGGTTTCCAAACAAGCCGTAAAATCTAACTTTTGATGTAAGTGTGATAAAAAAGAACATTTAGATCTTGTCTTAAAGGTTTTTATGGATTTTGACAAAAATTTACAATTTATTTTTGAACTGGATGACAACAATAATATTAACTTTCTAGATTTGACTTTGATTAAAGATAATAATAAACTCATCACGAATTGGTTCAAAAAACATTCGTCGTCAGGCATATTGATCAGCTATCACTCCGATCATTCTATCCCAATAAAAAAAGAACATTGTTTTACCTAGTTGATAGAGCTATTTCATTATCTCATAAAAAGTTTCATTTTACTAATTTAAATAGGATAAAGATAGTGTAAATAGCCAACATTTATCTTGGTGATTTTATAGAGAAAAACAAAAATTTGTTTGAATAAAATTAATTTTTCTGGATTGAATAACAATAAAAAACATAATAATGCAGAGATATATAGAAGTCTTCCCATGTACACTAATCGTCAGATATGCTTTAACATATTTCCATATGACCTACGTGTTAAAATGTTAAAGCATATCTGGCGATAGCTGTACAGTCGAAATCATGTATAGCTTACATCGTCAACGCTTCACTGAGAGAAATAGATGCTACGGGGTACCATCTAGATGGTACCAGATACCATATCTGATCTTAAATATACGGACAAGAATCTAGATGGTACGGGATACCATCTGGATGATACGGGTTAGCATCTGATAGCATCTGGCATCTGGATGGTACGATGTAGCATCTGGATGGTACGGTGTAAGGCCATATAAAGAAGAAGAAGAAGAAAATGGTACGGTCATGAAGACTAGAATAAGGAGGTGAAATTAGATAGTTTTACCACAGGGAACGGTGGCGCGGCAAACAGGCTAGCCAGTAGGCGCCTCTTTTTGGTTCGGGCTTTGCTCAGTAACGAATTTTAGTTTTCTGCGCACGTAAGAGGGAGAAACAAGAGAAGGGAAAAGCGAGCTGATCAACAGCTGCTTCTCCCTTCTCCCTCTTCGTGCGCAGAAAACTCAAATTCGTTACTGAGCAAAGCCCGAACCGAAAAGAGGCGCCTACTGTTTGGCCTGCTTCTGTGGACACCCCCACTCCACTCATTTCACCTCCTTATTCTAGTCTTCATGGGTACAATGTAGCATTCCTGATGGTAGAGTGTAACATAACCTCTCTACCATCAAAGATAGTCAAGTTCTTACCATCTATTTCTCTCAGTGTTGTCTTATACACGTAAACCTATGCATAAGACTAGGAATTAGAAAATCGAAATCGAATATAAGCAGTAATCGAATATTATGTTCCGATTAATCGATTAATCGCAATCGATTCTTAAGTTTGCATGGAAAAATCGAAAAAAAATCGATTAACAATCGATTAAAATCGAATAAATTCGATTTTCTTAGGCTAAAAACTCGATCGATTAATCGTTATTCGATTTTACGTCTTCGATTCCAATCCCTAGCATAAGACAAGCGTAGACGAGAGAAGGCATATATGACTTCTACTGTAGGGGAGACCGAGGAGGAAAGTAACACAAATCAGTTTTTTTGATGCTAGCATTAAAACTATTTGTCGGATAAGTTCTGTAAACATATTAATCGAAAGCTTGGACTTTCACCTTTTTAATAAAATTGGAATGATTCATTAATAATAATTTGATAGTTCACTGCAGGACTTTTAAATCAACTCTTTATCTGTTACTTTCCTCATCACCCCTGAGGTGGAAAGTAACAGCACGAAGGAGGAAAGTAACACTTTCAAATTAACGCTAGCATTTCAAATATAAAACTTCTATTAATTTAAATTATTTTAATTATGAACATACACTGTAAAAACAGGTGTCTTACACGTGTCTTATTTTAAGACATAAGACGTTTAGAAAGCGTCTTATAGGTATTTTTAAGACACTTTCTCAATGGTTTAAAATTAAGACACCCTAAAATGTCTTAAAAGTGAGGACAAAATAAGACACTTGTTTTTAGAGTGTATAAAAAGACAAAGTGATATTAACTACATTTTGTACATAATTGGCAGATATTTTTGCACTTTTCTGAAATCAAGTTTTTTTTAGCTATTTAGTATTCGTTGAATAGCAATGACATTAAAAAAGCATCGTTTCTTAAAAATTCAAATCAAAAGTCCAATATTTAATCTTTAAAATATAAAATAAACATATAAAATCACATAGTTATAAAAAAGGAGGAGGTTTATAAAAATAAAGCATTAGATGAGGAGGAAAGTAACAACGTGTTACTTTCCACCTCACCCCTCTTTTCCTTGGATTTCAAAAAACAAGTTTAAATTACACAAAAGTATTTCGCATTTTTTAATTATGCACTAGCACGACTTAAAGATAAATAAAAAAGCTTCAAAAAAACGAAAAGCATATTTAAAATATCTATAAAATCAAAAAAATATAATATTTTGAAAATTTAGGCAAAAACTTACTTTTGTCGTAATTTTTGCACAAAATGGCAGTATCAGATATATAGCTTCCAGTAGACCCCTAACATAATTTGGGGGACGAAGAGGGGGAAAAACTGACTAAAAATTATTTAAGAACTATGTCTGTCCGCTCATTGGTTTAGAAGTTATAAGCGTTGTTACTTTACACCTCTGTTACTTTCCTCCTCGGTCTCCCCTACTTTATTGCAGGGATGGGCACGGAAACGGAACGAAATTAAAAATCAGTTTTGTTCCGTTTCAGTACCTTGGAACGAAAGTCGATCGGACTTTCGTTCAGTGACTGCGACACAAAACAAAAGTCGACTGGTCGTTTCGTGACAGAATCCCCGAACGGAACGAAAATGCTAGTTCGTATCGTATCGTATCGTATCGAATCACAAAACAACAGACGACCGCGACGATACCATAGACCCTGTTCAAATTGTATCGTGGATTGCCACATCTCACTACATTCATCTTGAATCATATCTCGGAGCGTCGTTCAATTCAGAGCACAATATAAACAAATACGAGCTATGTTTACTTTCTTATACAAAAGAAATAATGAGCTCTTGAATCCTTTCGTTAACATTTCCTCGAAATGCAAGCCCTCCTTATTATTTTATTTGGCCCCCTTATATTATAATAAATGAATTAATAAATTATAAATCGAAACAAAACGCTTCATCATCTCATGCCCAAACAGACAGCAATAACAAAAAATAATCGATTCTGGAAAGCGGAGAATGTTTTAAATAATTATTTTAAACATTATTAATTGTTAAAAAAAATAATTGTTTAAACAAATTGTTATAAACAAATAATAAAATATCAACATTTTTTTCAGAAAAGAAAGTTCTGAAAAGTAGAAAATGTTTTAAATAATTAAATTCAACATTAAAAATAATACAAAAAATTAATTGTTTAAACAAATTGTTATAAAAAAATGGACAAATATTAAAATTGTTATCCTAAAAAAATTCTGAGTAGTGGAGAATGTTTTAAATAATTAAATTTAACACTATAAATTTTTTAAAAAATTAATTTTTTAAACCAATTGTTATAAACATTTCGACAAAAATTAGAAATTTTCATCTAATAAAGCTAGAGAGTTGGAATTCTTTCTTAAGGAAGTTCTACCGTAAATCGAATAATAAAACAGATTTTGATAAAACTTGGTGTACTGCTAGATAAAGTTTCTAAAATTTTGTAGTTACATTTTTAAGACCTGTAAGTTCTTGGGAAAAAAGTTATGATCGATTTATTTTTTTACTGTTTACAATTGATTCTTATGAGAATTCATTACTTTGTCACATATATTTTCGTACTGATTTATTCAATCATTATAATAGAAAGAGAAATTTTAAAATTATTTTTTTGTTCAACAATTTCAATTTCTTAATTTAAAAATTTTTAAATTATTTAAAAATTATTATTAGTAAAATTATTATTATTACTTTTGAAATTAATAAAAAGAAAATATACAGGTACTAGAAATAATTTTAAATTAAAATAAGAAATATAAAAAATTTTAGAATACACGAAATTTGATTTATTATTATTATTTTAATTTAAAACATTGAGAAAAAGCAGCAAATATAATATATTATATTTATAAAATTTATTATAATTAGTTACGATTTATTCATAAATGAAATGAAATTAATTTTAATATATCTATTTTATTACAAAGTTTTTTATCTGAAATTTAATTGACAATTATTTTAGAATAATTATTCGAAAAGTTAATATAAGAAAGACAGCAAATATAACTTATTTTAATTAAGTAATTTATTCACAAAATTTATTTATATTATATTCACTGAGAAAAAAGGTTTAGTTTTACCAACAATATTTTTTAGTTGACCATTGTTGGTTGTAACAACAATATTTTGATTGGTATAACAAAACGATTTGGTTGGCGTAACACATTAAGTTGTTTGGAACAACCATATTATTTTGTTGCTCTTATTTGGTTGAACCAAACATAATTTAGTTGTGACAACCAAACATAATTTGGTTGTGACAACCAAACAGAAATTGGTTGTGACAACCAAACAGAAATTGGTTGTGACATCCAAACATAATTTGGTTGTGACAACCAAACAATTATAAAAAAAATTGGTGATTAGTTTGTATAAGTTAGCTGCCGATAATAATATAAATAAAATCTAAATAAAAACCAATACCAGACGGTTGGCCGAACCTGGGTCTGATAGTTGAGCTAACGGTGTCTGTCACTGGACTGTTTAGCTATAAGTTTTATTCCATATTGGTCATTCATATCTCTCATGGGCTGGTGGTTAGCCTACTGGACTGGCATTTGTGTAATTAAATTTATAACATGTGAATTATGTAATTATATGTGTTGGCCGACCAAAAATTCGCACCTGGGTTAGTTAGCTCCCAAATAAATTTTTTTGGTAATTATGCAGTTAAGCGGCTTTTCCGAATTTTCAAGTTTTTTAATCGGGACCAAGCCTAAGTGGTGTATTTTAGCACCAAAACAAATAATCAGGTGGGGGAGGTTGAAAAAGTTCACCGGTTTTTTATATTTTTGTAAAAAACTTCAATTTTTTTACCATTATGAATAAAGCATATTTCATCACTTTTTTCTGTGAAAACCACTTTAAAATGTTAATTACTGATTGTAAACGCACAATTATAATAAAAATCGAAAAAGTAACTACACGGGGAGAACGTTTGAGGTAATCTTTCCCATATTATATGCAGGACCTCGGATCAAAGTTACAATTGAGATATTGTGTTCAAAATTCTGATAGTTATTTTCAAAAAATAAGAAAAATTTTCCCATATACGTGGTACTTGAGAGTCAAAAGTAGACTGAAAAAGACTACTCGCTTAAAGCTGTAAAATGTGCATTAAAGTTGAAAAGAGTTTGCCGAGAAATGTGCAGAAGTTTACCATGCTACGGGTAATCGGAGTTCGGGCTCAGCGTCAAGTCCAATGACTCTCCAGCATGGTAAACTCTCCTCAAAACTCGGAATTTATTCCTATCGCATGATAAATCAACCTTTCTCCCTCTTTTTCCATTTTTAATTTGCAGATGCGATCACATATTATTTGTCTGTTAATTCCACAAGAACTCTTTCTATTAAAAGGAAAAAGAATGATCTTTAAATTATTAATTTTAATACTTATATTAGAGGCTAGCCTAGCTTACGTTGAATTATATAACATGCAACTATGACAAACAAATTTTAAACGAAAACTTGTTAGATGTTTCATATTTTACTGACTACTCTTTCAATTAGTTTATTTTTTAAATTCTTATAATATTTTGATTCTTTAATTGTGTATTTCTGTAAATAGTTTAATTCTTAATATTTATTTACATTTAATACTAAAATAATAAATTTTATAATAAATTAAACAATATTTGTATTTTACATTAATTAAAAAGAAAATTACCTAAAATATTTCAGATATGATGCTTTTCTTGGTTTTTTTATCATTGTAAAATTAAACTATCAAACATATATTTTACAACTTCTAAACTTCTATGTTTGTAAATTTTTTTAAATAAAAATTTCTTGTAATTTAAAGGCAGATTTCTTATATTTTAAAGTTTCTTTCTTGCTTTGAAAATTTTCAATTATGGTAATTTTTACTCTTTACTATTTTTAAATAGCTAAATGTCATTTTTTAAAATTATTATTTTTCTTACTTTTCATTTATTATACCTTTATAAGATCTACTTAATTCATTACTTTCAATTTTTAGTTGTAATAACTTTTATTTATTCAAATTCTTATTCAAAATAATATTTATTTTCGTAAATAACGTTTACCAAATTCTCTAAATCTGAGTTAGTTAAAAATAACTAGCTTGAAATCAAAAAGTTAGCTATTAATTCAAATAGCTATATTTCTACTAATCATTTTGTAGAAAATAGAATTAAAATAGCATTTGAAAATAGGAAATTAACGCGGCGAGAGATCGTCTAAAATCGGGAATAGTCGTAAACACGGCAGATTGTGATCGCGCGTACAAGCGATTGAGTGACTCAGTATGAATTAATCACTGTAGAATATCAAATGTATTTACTAAAGTCAAAATTTAAAATATATGTGGAGTGACTTTTTTCTGAACATTTGTGTATTATTTTCTGTCCTCACCACTAGTCCAATTCTGGTTACGTATTGTTGTAACATTGTGGCGACCGTGACAGGACTGTTGTGAGGAATTCTGAAGTTTTAAAGTGATTTCGAAAAACGTGGTCAAGATGGACGCTCTGAAACGGATTCGTACTATTCACAGAACTGGTTTTACAAAAGTCCTAAATGAGTTGAATGTACTGTTGGCTCAGGCAGTTCCGGATAAAGAGCAAATTGCAGTGACTTTTGAATTGTTAGAAGAAAAAATGACAGAATTGGAAGGCAGTTCTGCTAAAGTTTTTGAACATATTTTATCTATTGACGATGTGACGGATAGTTCCGCTCTCTATGAAACGGAAAGGGTCAGTACTGATGACTACACTGAGAAAATAAGCCTCTAGCCAAGCAGCTTTATTTTGTAGGTTAGGGTTCCTCGAGAAAAAACAAACAAAACACCGGCGATGACAATCAAACTTCTAGGATACCGGAGCATATGCTCTGCTAAAATCAATTAAGTGCTTTGCAGGTGCTATATCAACAACCTCTCTCTGCTAAATTTAATCAAAAATTGGTTGTATTTAGTCAACTTATTTTCTCAGTGTATAAGAAAAAATTCCTTGTTGTTAAAAGAAAAGTAAGTGCACAAAATGTAATGCCGATCGTCACTGTATCAACTTCTAACGAGACGGTACAGGAGAGAAGAAAAGCGTTTAGACTTCCAAAAATTGAAATAGTGAAATTTTCTGGAAATGTTAAAGATTGGCTGCTTTTCTGGAATCAATTTAGGAAAATTCATGAAGACCCTGAAATTGACGAGGAAGATAAATTCCAACATTTAATCCAATCTATGGAGAGTGGTTCGCGAGCTCACGAATTAATTTGTAGTTTCCCACCTTCGAGAGAAAACTACCAAAAAGCTGTTACGAGTTTGAAAAATCGGTTCGGGAAAGATGAGTTGCAAGTGGAGGTTTATGTGAGAGAGTTGCTTGGTCTTGTGCTAAAAAATGTGGTACATAGTAAAGAGAAGATGTCGCTTGTTAAATTATATGATAAATTGGAAACGCAAATGAGAGCTCTTGAAACGCTTGGCGTGACTTCCGATAAATGTGCGGCCATGTTGTACCCGCTCGTGGAATCGTCACTTCCGGAAGAGATCTTAAGAGTATGGCAACGAACAACGTCATCAACAAATGCTAGGGATTCGAAAACTCGGTTATCAAATCTAATGGACTTTTTGGGTGCCGAGGTAGAACATGAAGAGCGCATTAGTATGGCAGTTGCGGGTTTCTCATTGGAAGTCCAAGCTAAGACCAAGCAAAATAAGTTTAAAGAAGAAGTTTCTCGTAATACTCCAACTGCAATGGAACTTTTAACTGTACAAGGCGAAAGGAAATTTAAATGTATTTTCTGTAAATTGACTAATCATGAAAGCCATGATTGTAATAAAGCAAAAAAGATGATTTTGGAAGATCGCCGTGAAATTGTAAAACAAAGTGGTTCCTGCTTTAATTGTTTGAGACGGGGACATAATTATAAACGTTGTAGAACCAAGGTTAAATGTGGCTGGTGTGACAAGAAACATGTTTTGTTGATGTGTCCGGGCAATCTGAAGGTCGAAGTCAGTGGTAACAGTGCTGAAATGAAAAATACGTTATCTCAAGAGCATAATTTAGCAAATTTCACTGATTTTCCAGAGGTATATTTACAAACACTCCGTGTTCGAATGACTAATGGTACTCAGGAACGTGTTGTGCGGGTACTGATTGACGGTGGATCTCAACGTTCTTATGTGACAAGTGAAATGGTGGAAAAAATGAAATATGAACCTGTCAACACTAGAAAACTAGTTCACACTTTTTTTGGTGGCGCTCGGTCACAGGTGCAGGTTCATAATGTTTTTTTAGTGCATATAAAAAGTTTGAGTGGAGCTTACGCTTGCAATTTTGAGGTCATGGATCAGAAGGTGATTTGTGATAAAGTTTCGTGTGTGAAATCAGCTGATTGGGTCCAGGATCTACAAACGAAAGGAGTGTTTTTGTCTAACATAGGAGATAAAAAGGAAAACATAGATCTTATGATTGGTGCTGACGTCGCGGGGAAGCTATTAACAGGGCGTAAATATGATTTAAAGAATGGTTTGACTGCGATAGAAACACACCTTGGTTGGACAGTGACGGGGAGAGATTCGACTACACAGTCAAGCTCGGAATCAAGAAATGACATGGTACTGTTTGTAAACACATCTACAGTCACAGACGCAACAGTATCTGATTTGTGGCGCTTGGATGTCTTGGGAATAGATGATCCTATACGAAAAGAGACAAAAGAAGAGCGAGAGAGAGAGGTAAAGAAAAGATTTCAGAAAACGATAACTTTTAATAATGAAAATAGATATGAAGTTACTCTTCCTTGGATTCAAGATCATCCTCCGATCTCTTCTAACAAATTTTTAGCCATTAAAAGATTAGAAAATACTGTAAAAAATTTAGAAAAGAGAAATCTTATTGGAGAATACAATAAAGTATTTCTTGATTGGGAAAATGAAGGAATAATAGAAAAAGTACCTGACGAAGAAGATGAAAATTCTTCACACTATTTACCTCATCGTCCTATTGTCAAGTTAAATCACTGCTCAACGAAGATACGCCCAGTATTCGATGCATCCTCCCGAGAAAAGAATTTTCCGTCACTTAATCAGTGTTTAGAAAAAGGTCCTAATCTAATAGAATTAATTCCATCAATTTTGTTGGGATTTCGCAAAAGAAATATCGGAGTAATTGCAGATATTAAAGGAGCCTTTTTACAGATTAGTGTAGCACTTGGGGAACGAGATTTTTTGAGATTTTTATGGTATAGAAATGGTAAAATTGTATCATTTCGACATAAAAGAGTGGTTTTTGGATTGACATGTAGTCCCTTTTTACTGGGGGCTACTTTACAATTTCATTTTGAAAAAATTTTGCAAGATCGAATTTTTACAACTGCTAGTAAAGAAACGGTGCAGAGGATGCAGGGGTGTTTTTATTCAGACAATTGCGTCATTAGTCTCGATGCCGTGGAAGATTTCCAACAATTTAAAGAAGAATCAACTGAAGTGCTCAAAACAGCTGGTTTTGAATTGAGACGGTGGGAGTGTACTGGTGACAACATCGATTCTGAGACTACAGTTTTGGGACTTTTGTGGGACAAAAGAAGTGACACGTTGTCTATTAATCTGTCTTTTTTAGAAGAGTTGGAGACAGTCAATTTGACAAAGAGAACAATATTGTCTGTAGCACAACGGGTTTTCGATCCTATTGGATTTACCTGTCCGGTCACTTTGAGTCCGAAACTTCTACTTCAAGAAATGTGGAAGGAGAACATCTGCTGGGATGAATCTGTTGGAGAAAAAATGAAATCCGAGTTTTTAAGGTGGTTAAAAGATCTGTCTGATTTAAGGTGTGTGAAGATACCAAGAAGATTCGGCGATCTGCGGACGAATACTCAAGCTAGTGTACATGCATTTTCCGATGCGAGTAGCCGAGCTTATGCAGCTGCGGTCTTCATACGTTTGGAAAATGAGGACAGAGTTGAAGTTCAGCTGATCGGCGCAAAATCCAGAATTGCGCCTTCCAAGGAAGTGACCATTCCGCGTTTGGAATTGCTAGCTGCTGCTATTTCTGCTCGCCTGTCGAAATCATTATTGGACGCTCTGGACTTGAAAAATTTAGAAGTGATATATTGGTCAGATTCTACAACTGTTTTATCATGGATCAATAGAGAAGCTCAATGGAATACGTTTGTTTGGAACCGTGTTCAAGAAATTAAATTATTGACAGGCGGAGCGGAGTGGCGATTTATCCCTGGTACAAAAAATCCGGCTGACTTGCCGTCAAGAGGATGTAATCCAACGCAATTGGTCGCTTCGAGATGGTGGGAGGGACCGGAGTGGCTGAAATTACCTCGAAGCGAATGGCCAAACGAACAGCCCCAACACAACGAGGACGAGATAAACTGCGAAATGAAGAAGACTGCGGTAAGAACAACAATATTGTTAAATTGTAACAGTTCCGATGAATCTAGTCAGTTTTGTCGATATTTTTCAAGTTATACGAAAATTGTTAAAGTAATAGCATGGATCCGTAGGTTTTTTGTAAATTCGCAAATTAAAGAATTAGAAATTGAAAAACGAGATTTATCAACATTTGTATTGGCTGATGAAATTAAAGTCGCGGAAATGTTATTATTAAAATTAATTCAAAAGGAAATGTTTTTAAACGATAAAAATGAAAGTCTAAAACATCTTGACGTATTTAAAGATAAAAATGATCTGTTAAGAGTAAAGACAAAAATTTTTTATCGGGATGATAATGAGAATTTCCGTTGTCCGGTAGTTTTAGATTCAGCTCATCCTATTGTTACGCGTATTATTGAAGAAGAACATAAAAATCTGGGTCACGCGGGGATTCAAATTTTGATGAGTAATTTGCGCGAAAAATACTGGATTCTATCGTCAAGACGTAGTATTCGTTCAGTTTTATCAAAATGTCTTAGATGCAAAAGATATGAGGTTAAAAGAATGGAGGCTGTTAAAGTTCCATTGCCGATTGAAAGAGTGAGGGATGCTGCGGTTTTTGAAGTGATAGGAGTTGATTTAGCTGGGCCTTTATATTTAAAAGGGAATAAAAAAGTGTATGTTTGTTTGTTTACATGTGCCGTTTATAGGGCAATACACTTAGAGCTTTTGTCATCGTTATCAACTGCTGCATTTATAAAGGGTTTTTGTCGTTTTATAGCTAGGCGGGGTAGGCCATCAGATGTATTTAGTGATAACGGCACTAATTTCGTTGGTGCAGAAAATGAGTTCAAGGAATTAAATTGGGAAAAAATTGCCGAATTTAGCGCTGCAAAACGAATTAATTGGCATTTCAATCCGCCTTCTGCGGCATGGTGGGGTGGATGGTGGGAGCGCTTTGTGAGAATTGTAAAGCAGTTACTGCGTAGAATTTTGGCGAAAGCTTCAATTTGTTATGAAGATATGATTACGGTTTTGTGCGATTGTGAGGCAATAATAAATTCACGGCCATTGACTTATATTTCCCCGGATCATTCCGAGCTAATGCCTCTGACGCCAAGTATGTTTTTACAAGAAATTAGAGAAATAGGAGTGCCTGATATGGATACACTGGCAACCGTCAATATTAAAGAAAAATCGCAGCATATGCAAAAGTTGAAAAAAGATTTGCGTCAGAGATTTCGCGCGGAATATTTAGGACAACTTAGAGAAAATAAGAATAGAAAAGAATCTCGAGAATTAAAATTAGGCGATCTTGTTCTTATAGGCTACGAAAATAAAAAGCGAATTGAATGGCCTTTGGGAAAAATTGTTGAAACAATTAAAGGTAAAGATGATTGTGTGCGAGTATGTAAAGTAAAAACAGAGAACGGAGAATTGACTCGTCCTGTCCAGAGATTATACCCTTTGGAATTGGATTCAGATTGTAGCATAATACAGGAAAAAATTGAAGAAACGCGACAAAAATGTATTTCTAAACTAAAGGCGGATCCAACTCGAGAAAATAATATAAAGCTTGCAGATGTCACCGAAAAATATGTTACTCGTAGTGGTAGGTTAGTGAAGCATAGATTTGACAAGACTCTTTCATGAGTTGAGCATAGCTCAAGGTGGGAGAATGTAGAAAATAGAATTAAAATAGCATTTGAAAATAGGAAATTAACGCGGCGAGAGATCGTCTAAAATCGGGAATAGTCGTAAACACGGCAGATTGTGATCGCGCGTACAAGCGATTGAGTGACTCAGTATGAATTAATCACTGTAGAATATCAAATGTATTTACTAAAGTCAAAATTTAAAATATATGTGGAGTGACTTTTTTCTGAACATTTGTGTATTATTTTCTGTCCTCACCACTAGTCCAATTCTGGTTACGTATTGTTGTAACACATTTAGTAAAAAATAAATAATTATTAGTTTAGTTTATTTTTAAGTTATATCAAAATAGATAATATTTTAGTAAAATTCTGATTATTATTAATAATTAATTATTTTTAACTAATTCAGATTAAAAGAACAGATAGGATTTTCTAGGTTATTAAACTTTTAATGCAGAAAATACAAATTTGTTTCTATAAAAATTATTATATTAAATAACATTTATATTAATATTTTTATATATAATACATATAATATATTTTTAATAAATGAATATTTGGTTTTTTAAACATTGTAAGAATTAAAATTTTAATAAATAAGAATTTTCTGTCTAATTATTAAATTACTTTATTTAAAAATTATATAATACAGGAGTCTCGGAAATCGAAATTAACACAAGTGAAATTGATCTAAAGTGAATAAAAGATAAAGTCAAAGATTTTGTTAATTACACCTATTTTTAATATTTAGATAATTGTTAAATTTGTACACATTATAAAAAATATTTTTTAAAATATCTACAAGTTATTTTTATAACAACACCTTTAAGTTTTATTTAATTAATGAACTGCATAATTATAACTTTATACATTAAATAAAACTTTTTTTTAAATTAAAAAACTATTTGACATTAATATAATATTTTGGTCGTACTTTTTAGAATTTAAAATACAAAATAAGTTCTAAATTAACATTTTGAATTTGATTCACAGATTATTGCAAGACAAAAAAGAAAGATTTAATAGAAATTACCAAAATTTTGAAACTTGATTTATATAAAAAATTGATCAAGGAAGGAAGCAATAATTAACACATAATTGTTTTAAATTAAAATTATTCAGTCTAAAGATATAAGAATTAAAACCGTTTCTCATAAAGGGATACAATTCTACTCAGTTAGTATATAAGGAAAGTTTGAATCTCTAATTCCAAATGTATTCGAGCGTGTTCGGTGTGCGTGAATGTGTATTTAGATATTTATATATTGCGGCGTAAGTTTAGTTTAGGTAAATCGCGTCTTGTATATAGTTGAAAAGAATATTAAATTAATCTTAAGGTTAAAACTATGATCGTGATTGTATCGTTAAATGTAATTATAATTAGCGAAATAAGTAATCTCTATAGGAAATAAATCTGTAATTAATATGAAGGAAATCTTTTTATTTTTTGGTTGAATAGAAAAGATCATCTAGTTGGCAAAACTTTACCATGCTGGTGAGCAGGAGCCTTGACAAGAACATTGTCAAGAATTCGAGCTCAGCGCCTTGTCATCCAGCATGGTAAAGTTTTCCCACGTGCTGTGTATAATACTACTCAACTTTCTGGCAATCGAGGAATCGCCCTCCGACCATCAAATTACCATGCTGGAGAGTGATGTGTATCCATATTTTTGTATAAAACATTTCTAATTCTTGAATAATTTCTATTATAAATTGAATGGTAAAGTTTTCTAAAAATCACTTTCATCCGAGGTGTATCATGCTAACATGGTAAACTTTATCTGAAACATTTTCTCCGTGTAGTGTTCAATTAATTCAAAATTCCTTTTTACTTTAAATTAAAATTTTTTTCAGAATACAAATTCGAAGTGTAGGTAATTTAAAATTATTTCAAAATTATTATTATTACTATTATTATTCATTGTGAATATTACTATTTGTAAAATTAATAAAATAAAAGAAGAATAATTTCGTCTGTCTTTAAAAAATATAACATAATATCTTCTGTCATTTTTCTCTATTTTGCGTTTTTTCAATGAAATAAAAAAATAATGATGACATTTCCATGCAAAAATAATGTAACCATTACCTATTGTTTTTTCAAAAATAGTATATAACTCATTAACGTCTTAATATTTACACTCACTATTACTTTATTGAACATAAAAATTGTCAACAATATTAACCTCTGTGACAGTAAAGATAATTATTTATTTAAATGGATTACTATCAAAGAAAAATTTTTTAAATGAAAAAATATTGTTACCGACATTAAAAAAAATAAAAAAAATTTTTTTCTCTTGTACCATAATTGGGCACAAGTTAAATTCTTATGAAAAATATTCCTCCTTATGACCACAATTTCCAAAAAAATTTTTAGCAAAAAAAAGGTGGGGTTTTTAAGTAAATTCAACTTTAAGTTTTTTAGTAATATGACCGCCATTTTGTTATTTTTTAATATTTTTTAATTTTTCCAATGGATTTGGAAAGACGAACAAAAGCCCTTTCAGATGCAAGAAGAAAAAATAAATTATCTTAATTACTTATAAAGTTCCAACACTTTAAAGATTTTTCCCCCTAAATTTTGTAGAAACGTAGTTTTCGACTTTTAAACTTAAAATCCTTATAACTTCAAAAAAAAATTTTTTTTTTAGCAAAATAAAAAAGTACGTGTCGTCTAAAATTCTTTATAAAACGACATTTTGAAGATGAAAACTACTTTCAGTCCCGAACAAGCTCTAGCTCTATTAGATAAAAAGACCGTGTTGTTACTAAATAACAAAAACAATTTTTTCAAATAGGTTTAATGTGTGCTAAAGCAGCGTGAAAGGTGCAAGAATTTTTTTTTTTTTAAAATTCTAAAAGTCATATTACTCTTTAAATCTGAATTAGTTAAAAATGACTAATTTAAAAGCAAAAACTCAGTCACTAATTTAAAAAGTTATATTTCTACTAATAATTTAGTATAAAGTTACTAATTTTTAGTCAAATTCATTTTTAGGTTATGTCAAAATAATTAGTCATTTTTTTTACTAATAATTAGTTATTTTTAACTAATTCAGATTTAGAGAGTACTTTGGCGCTATATATTATTTATATATTATATTTTATATTATTATTTATATATATTATATTTATTCTGTTTTCTAATTTTAGTAGCATTATACACTCAGAAAAAAAGTTCAGTTCAATTAAACAAACCGTTTAGTTAACTTAGTTTATTTGATACAACAAAAAAGTTTTATCAGATTAAATAAGCATTTGGTTCCTTGCAACAAATGCCTTGGTTTCAAGAAAGAAAATTATTATTTAAATGTATTTGTTTCGTTCGACCAAACTCTTTCTTTGTACTAAAATAAGTGTTTAATAAAACACCATTTATTTCAGTCAACAAAAAAGTTTGGTTTATTTAACCAAATGTTTTGATCCGTTCAATTAAAGTTTGGTTGATGCAAATAGATATAATATATAGTCCAACTCGAGATAAGTTTAAACAAGCGTCATGTCAATCGCGTCGTAGCGTATAAAGTGCTTTTCTATTATCATAACTTGTGTTTTGTAAATTTAGTGAGTGTTGTTTTCTTATTTCAGAAATTATGGATTACGTGGAAACTTCCTACAAAGTGACAAGTGAGCTATAGTGTGTTTTAGGTTATTAGTGTATTAAAGAGATTTTGATTGCCTGCAGGTTATGTTTAACACATCGTGTGTTTAACTGTGCTTGTAACATTTGAGTGACTTATTGTGACTTTTCAATTCTTTAATAAATTTGGAAGTAAAAGATTTTTCTACAGAGAAACGCTCCGTAAGAAAACAACCTTGAAGAGAAGAAAATTTTGTTTCTAAAAATGCTTAACTGTTATGCACTTTTCTATAACATCTGAATTTCTTATAATATTTTATTTGCATATTTATCAGTTAACTTCCAGTTTATTATGATGATTATTATTATTACTTTGAAATCATAAATATAAAATTGGAAATTAATTAATAATATACAAATAAAATATTTAATTAGAAAATTCAAACATTAAAGAAAAATAAATAACATTTGATTGTATAAACCAAAATATTTATTTGGACGAACCAAATAAATTTAATACAATTAATTTGTTTGTATGAAACAAACTTTTTGGTTGGATAAAACAAAATATGTAGTCAACTGTAATAAACCATTTGCTTAATTCAAACAACTGTGTATAATCAAATTATTTGGTTATATAAACCAAACATTTGTTTAACTGTATATCAATGCATTTTTTTGGTTGATTCAAACAAAGTTTGGTTGTTGAAAAGAAATTTTTTTCTGAGTGTAGATGCTTCTTCTCTGCAAATTTAGACATTTCATTTTTTTTTAAATTTGAAAATTTTTGTCATTTTTTAAAATATTGAAAAACTCGATTTTCTCAAAAACACCACCTTCTTTATATTTAAAATTGTACATTTGTCGAAATGTTTATAACAATTTGTTTAAATAATTAATTTTTTAACAAATTTATAATGTTAAATTTAATTATCTAAAACATTCTCCACTACTTAGGATTTTTTGTAGGATAACAATTTTAATATTTGTCCATTTGTTTATAACAATTTGTTTAAACAATTAATTTTTTGTATTATTTTTAATGTTGAATTTAATTATTTAAAACACTTTCTACTTTTCAAAGTTTTTTCTGAAAAAAATGTTGATATTACCAATCAAAATCTCTTTAATACACTAATAACCTAAAACACACTATAGCTCACTTTGTAGGAAGTTTCCACGTAATCCATAATTTCTGAAATAAGAAAACAACACTCACTAAATTTATAAAACACAAGTTATGATAATAGAAAAGCACTTTATACGCTACGACGCGATTGACATGACGCTTGTTTAAACGCATCTCGAGTTGGACTATATATTATATCTATTTGCATCAACCAAACTTTAATTGAACGGATCAAAACATTTGGTTAAATAAACCAAACTTTTTTGTTGACTGAAATAAATGGTGTTTTATTAAACACTTATTTTAGTACAAAGAAAGAGTTTGGTCGAACGAAACAAATACATTTAAATAATAATTTTCTTTCTTGAAACCAAGGCATTTGTTGCAAGGAACCAAATGCTTATTTAATCTGATAAAACTTTTTTGTTGTATCAAATAAACTAAGTTAACTAAACGGTTTGTTTAATTGAACTGGACTTTTTTTCTGAGTGTAGTGTGATGTGGCAATCCACGATACAATTTGAACAGGGTCTAGCATTTTCGTTCCGTTCGGGGACTCTGTCACGAAACGAAAGTCCAGTGGACTTTTGTTTTGTGTCGCAGACACTGAACTTAAGTCCAGTCGACTTTTGTTTTGTATCGGCGTAACGGAACGACAGTCCCATCGACTTTCGTTTCGTGCCAGAGTCACGGAACAGAACGAAACTGCTAGTTTCGGACACATCCCTGGAAAGGAACGTACTAACGAACATAAAAACAAAAAACTTTTAGATTCTGTTGTGTATCACCATCAGGATTCGATCGGACATGAATTTGATTGGGATAATTATTTCATTTTGATTTAAGTTTATCAATTTACAAAGGTCGTCGATTTTATTTTGATTTAATATAGTTTTGTTACATTTACCTCTTTGAACTTTAGTTATCGCTCAACCGTCGCGTCGCTAGATATGAAACGAAAAGTTTATACTGGTTTTAAAACGCTTTTAATTCTTGACAAGTTTTTAGATTTTAATTTTTTGACGTGTTAAAATAATGTGTTTCATGTTTTAACTAAATAGATATTATAACCTATGTTTCTTATCTTTTTTATTTTTTGTGTAACTGTCTGTTCGAAGTGTTCAATAAATATTACAGCCTGATGAGGTCGACAAACCCAAGTCGACGAAACGTTGCTTTGTGCCTATAAAATTTGGAGTTTTTATTCCATTGACCTTCCTATAATCTCTTACTCTCTTTCTCTCAAATAAAACTATAATGGAAGGAAACAACTCTTTAATATTTTATTACTAACTTCCTTAGTCAGCTCACTACAGCTCAGTACTGGTATCACTTGAACAAAAATGCGTTTAGCTGTGCCCTATGGGAAATTTGCCGATGCTCAAGATCGGCCCAAGCTTGGGCTAATATTGGTCTAATATTGGCCAAGCTTGGGCCAAGCTCTAGCCGATTGTCATTTCCCATAGGGTGGCGCGCGCATATATTATCACATAAGTTATGACGTGAACATGTGCATCGCATACAGACGCCGTGTCAAAAATATAATGTGAAAACCATATTTAATTATATTTTCGTTCAGTGTTTACTTGGTGTAAGTTGAGTGTATAATAATTCAATTCAAATACCCAATGTTGTATATTTGATTTTATTAAATATGTTTTAAAGACAACACGACATCGTAGTAGTATCATTCTGTTTTACCAGATATTACGTTATTGTGTCAATTGGAATCTATTATAGAAGCAATTAAAAATTGTCCAAATACGCGGAGGGATTTACACTATCTCACCATTTTCCTCGGTGTAGATTTTCAGGTTCTTAAAGTAACTTGTTATTTTGAACAATGTTTGTAAACAATGTTTGTTTTGTTTAACTTTTTAACACTTATTATTAATTTTATGCCAAAAATGCATATTGCGGCAAATTCTCATTTTATAATATTAAACATAATTTTTTAAAACTATAAAATGTATTTCATTGATATTTTAATAATTATTTTATAAAGTTAATAATTTTGTTTCATTTGTTCTCTCCATTACAATTTAAAATCAACCAAGCGTCACTAAAAGTGTTTTTTATTGAAAACTAAATGGTAGATATCGCGTGACCATGAAACGTTACTCCAGTAGGCGCAATTCAACCGCTAGAGAAACTATTTTGCAAAGGATGTCCTGTGGAGTAGATTTTGCGGTTGAGCCGCAAAGCGCATTGCAACTGATACAGAACTATTTCTATTACACTTTCTAATTCAATGTGAAAATAATTCAAAGTTTATGTATGCAAATGATTTTCTGAATTTGTAAAACTATGTCTTTATCGTTACCAAGAAGATATTATCTCATTCTCCAGGATTTAGGAGATCAAGACAAATGCCTCTGAGTTCTGGTAAATTATTGTACCATGAAAGATAATACTAATTTAGATCAAGATAGTATTATAGTTCGGCTTTGAATGAATGAATGAATGAATGTTTCTCCGAGTGCTAAAATTAAACGGGACTATTGATTTGTGTCTATAACGAGCTAGATAATAAAAAAGTGTTGATTTTTGAAAAAGAAATAACTTAAGATCCAATTCTGAATCAATGAATTAGTTCTGGATATGTATATGTAACATTGAATATGCATTATCGACATCGTGCGATGTAACCCCCGTCATAACGAGATATGCAGTGCCAAAAAACGAAGGGTGGCTTGAGGATGAAATAACGGTAGTATCTGTAAAGGAAGGGCGGGAGGGAGTTCAGGGAGTGACTCACATTGTGACCGGAATAAGCAAACTACCCCTGAGGTGCGAGATTCGACAGGACGACGAAGATCCTCGATTGAATTACCGTAATCACCAACCCCCGACCTTTTTGGTCTTGCGTACTTCGTGACTACTTGAAAACTGCTCTAAATCGAGCTTTACCAAGATCTTATTTCAGGCCACCGATTTTAATTAAAAAACAACATTAATTTAGCAACCATAAACTAGTTTAACAGTCTCAATTTCTTCAGAACTTACGGATTTTATCTCTGGTGATCAATAGTATCCAAAAGTTAAAAGTATATAAGTACCTACTACACTATTAATTTATTATTTTTAATAAAACAATTCAAAAGTTATTCCAAATGAGATTAAGTATATTATTATTATTAAAAGTAGGTATCCTACCTATACTATTCTCATAACTTCTGAATAGAGAATCAATACATTTATAACTTTGGTAAGTTTTAGTATTTAATGTTTAACATATTTTGAATGCTAACGATTTCTAAAATAAAAGTACAAAATCAAAGGTTACAAAGTAGTAGTACATGTCTGTCAAAAATGTTTTACTCAGGTTTTCGAATTTACAAATGACCCGTGTTCGTAATATTGCCAAGACAAGACACTACAAAGTGGAAAAATTCCAAAAGAAACTAGGGGAGGTAATACACGATCAAACGACTTTTCAGAAGCCCGAGGAAAAGTTAAATATTTTATTAAAAATTTAAATGCTACAGAGAGTCACGACAACCAGACCAAATTAATACGAATTTATTTATCATCTGATTTAGATATAAAAAAACTGCACACAAAGTATCTTAAAACGAATCCAAACTTTCCGCTTTCATACGATGCGTTTAGAAAAGTCTTTAATAATGATTTTAATATCGGGTTTTCGTCACCAGCAAGTGACATTTGTACCTCTTATTCCTTTTGTTTTGACCTACAGCAAGATCAATATTTACCGAAAACACCTATTTAAGAAGCCTTTTATTCGCGACAAATTAGCTTTTACAGTTTTTGTTGTGTAACAATGGATTCTAAAAATCCAACATTTTATACATGGACTAAGGATCTAATCTTTTAAATTGCTTGAATTCACTTGACTGAGAATCGATTGAGCATTTGCGTTTATTTTGTGATGGACGTGAAAGACAAAATAAAAATGAACATATTGTCCATTTGTTACTCCATTGGCTTCAGAATTTTTCTTCAAAAAATGTTGAAGATATTCTTTTAACTTTTCCTGTGAGAGGTCATATAATAGCTTCTTACATGTTAATCGAGTGTTTGGACATGTAGAACAAGAACTTCGAAAACCCGATACCATAACGCATCCGGAAGACTATGAAAAAATCTACTCCAATTTTGGAACTGTCAAGTGTTTGCGGGATGAGACATGGAAAGTTTTTGATATCAAGTCATTGGCACATATTTATAAAAAAGTTGTTCGTATCTCAGAATTTAAGAGGATTTTAATTAAGAAGTATGTAACGAAAGATAGTAAAATACGATTTACAAGTTTATTCATGATCATGATGTTCCAAAAATGTTACTAAAACAAGGAAAATCTGACTCTGATGTTCCGTTAAATGTTTTATGTTTAGATCATCCAATTTCTGTTGAAGAACTTAAAGATGTGCAAAATTTACTTCAAAAGCAATTTGGAAACCAGTGGAATCAATTATCTGAAAAGAATTGGTATGCATCATTCGTAAACAAAGATAATAATTCAATTTCAACTTACAATACTTAAAATAATGTCAATCAATCTGATGAGATAAGTGATTGTTTAACTAAAGATTGTGATATTCACATATGAATTATTAGGTTATTATAAAAAGTAAAATTTTATTACTTTGATATGCATTTCAATATCACTTAAAAGTTGTTATTATTCTCTTGTATTCCTTAAAAGTGTTTAAAAAAATTATAATATATACAAAAATCAAATCTTCAAAATTTATCAAAAGTTGATAAGTCTAGAATAATTTATCAAAATATGATAAGACCATATTTAATTTATTAATTACTGTTGAATTAATAATTTAAAAAAAAATTTAACTAGATATTTATTTTAAAGGAATTCCTAATGTATTAGGGGAGAGTCGGCCAAAATGCCTAATTGGGTAAATTGGCAATGGTTAATAACTTGGCCAAAAATAAATATTAATCATAATTAATTTTCTTTTTTTTTTGGCCTAAACGGCATTGAAGTAAAACAAATTTGTTTGACGCGTTTCGAAATAAAATTTTATTTCCTCATCAGAACTATAAAACACATAATACACATAATATTTATAATATTTTTAAAACATTGTAATCGCAGATGGTAAAGATAAAGAAAATTTTTAAGAACCTGAACATACCTTCGATGTCATGTAATTAATTATAAAAGTTGATTTTTTAAAAGTTGATTTCTGAATATAAAATTGAATATGCTGAATATATTTTTCTAACAGTATAGTTGAAACAAATTGGTGTCAAAAAGAAACTTGGTCCAGAAACTATTTAAATTTTAAATCACATCATCACATAAATATAAAAATTAGTATAATTTATACATTGATAGATAGAGCCATCAAGCTTTCAGAACCAAAATATCATAATTCAAATATTAATTTAGTGTTCAATACCTTACTAAGGAATGGATATCCGGCTAATTTTTTGAATAAATATATCAATAAAAGAATAGAAAGTTAAGAAAAACCTAAAGAAAAGTCAGACGATTTAGATTTTACTAAAATAATAAGCTTTCCATATATTCAAGATTTTACTTCCGAAATTATTAGACTTTTTAAAAAATACAACATTACTATAGTTTTTAGAACTTTAAATAAATTAAATAGTTTCCTCTTTGTATTACCAAAAGATAAAATTGTTATGTTTGATGAAAGTAATGTTGTTTATAAAATACCTTGTGGAAATTGCACTGCAGAATATGTTGGTCAGACTAAACAATATTTGAAGAAACGAGTTTCTCAACATAGAGCTCAACAAGACAAAAAAGAAAATATTACAGCACTTTGTCAACATGCATTAAATTCCCATCATAGGTTTAATTTTTCATCAAATGCAGTAAAAATACTACAATCAGAAAATAATCTTAAAAAAAGAGAAATACTAGAAATGATCTATATTGTAAAAAGTGAAAGGTCGATAAATCTGAAAACAGGTGTATAAAATTTAAGTTCAATATATTTAAATTTAATTAAATTCTGAAAAAATTATTCTGAGTTTGCGCTTTAATTTTTTAGTTTCATAATTCTGAGTTTGCGCTTTAATTTCTTAATTTGAGTATGCGCTATAGCTCGTCAATCTGAGTTTGCGCTTTAATTTCTTAATCTGAGTATGCGCTATAGCTCGCTAATTTGAGTTTGCGCTTTAATGATAGAACGTCCAAGGCTGCGTACTGCCGGTAGGACGCGCTTTCACACAGTAAACGTCCTTCCGGAAAGACAATTCATTTTTGTGAAAAAATATTTTAATTTCATATAATCATCATCATCATCATCACCATCATCATTATCATCATAATTCATCATCTTCATCATCAAAGGAATTGAGTTTATTATTACTTTTGTAAATATTTTTATAACTAACGTAATGGCGGCCGGTGGTAAATGGCTCAGGCGCGAGTCCCTCGCAAATCGCTCTATAAAATCAATATGGAAGCAGATAAGTATAAAAATGAATATATAGTTTTTTAGGTAATGAAACAAGCTTTCAGATGACGTAAATATCGATTTTTTAAATTTATGTACAAGGGCTAGGTAGTCTTTTTAAAAAAACGAAAACGTCCTGCCGGCAGTACCGCGCGTCGTCCTTTTGTGACTAAAAATTATGTGAATTTTTGGAAAATTTAACTTCTTTTAGGTACCAAGCTTCGGGGTTTGAATTTACAAGTTCCATGTTTACATGCGCTGAAAGCTTGATTCTTTACCTTTCCAACGATATATACTACTTTTTGTTTATCTGAATCCATGTTAATTTTATAACGCGATTTCGTACGTACTTGCGAAAGGCTTTTTTGTCCTGCCGGAAGGACGTTGGACGTTCTATCATTAAACACTATATTGTAACCTTAATATCTACCATGTCACCATGTGACAAAATTATATATTTTAACATAACTTAAAATTAAATATTTATGTGGTTTTTAAATTAAAAAGTTTTAAAAAAGATAAAAAATTATTTTTGGTTTTTAAATTTAAATTGAAAATTATAAAAGATATGGAAATGTTCACTAGTTTAGAAAATTTTATTCTTCTTAAAAAAGTTACGTTACAATTTCAAAATCAAAGGTACGTTAAAATTATATAAATTTAATATAAAAGTACATCCATATTCAGTTTTTTTACCTTTCATTTTATTTTCAGATGTTATAAAAAATTATCGTTTTATAAAAAACCACATTGGTTTAAAAAATCAACTTTTATCAACTTTTATATTTAGAAATCAACTTTTAAAAAATCAACTTTTATAATTAATTACATGACATCGAAGGTATGTTCAGGTTCTTAAACATTTTCTTTATCTTCACCATCTGCGATTACAATGTTTTAAAAATATTATAAATATTATGTGTATTATGTGTTTTATAGTTCTGATGAGGAAATAAAATTTTATTTCGAAACGCGTCAAACAAATTTGTTTTACTTCAATGCCGTTTAGGCCAAAAGAAAAGAAAATTTATATTACACGGCATAATAAAGGTTAAACCTTATTAAATTATTAATCATAATTGTTTTTAATTATGAAGTATATTAAGGTGAAGATGATTTCTATAAAGTTTCATGTTTATCAGTTTATTATTAAATAATGTATTAAAGAATTGTAAAAATAATGCTTTCCAACGATAATTTTTCCATTTTTAAATATTAGAAAACATGCACTTCTATCTCACAGACGTACATAATTTTTTTTTTAAAATAATCCTTAAACATTTAGCTATCTAATCACTTTGACTTAATTTATAAAAATGAGTTCTAAAATAAAAATAATTATTTTAATTACATCATGTGTTTTTGGCTAAATTGCCTTGGTTAAATTGACTATATGCTGTAAAACTTCTAAACAAGATACGTACGATACGGAAAATATCTCGGGTTACGCGTATATTTTGATTTAGAAACTAAATATCAAGTTGTTACTGCTTCTGTATAAAAAATCAGTGTTTTAACAAATTAATTATATTAATTATTGCATTTATATTAATAATAATTATAATAGTTATGCATTGAAGAATCATTTTTAATATATTTTTAAAACATGATTTTAAATAAGAGCGGGATGAATCAAAAGAAGTGCGCATGCGCAGAAAAAATACGCACAATTGCGCGACTTACGTGTTGTCACGTGACTATGAAGAATCATGGCGGATTAACCTGTCACATTTGGCATTGCATGCCAAATTTTTCGTTTTCTTCCTAAAACTCACGCAGTTTTTAATCGACAGGTATTTTTGTTATTTATTATAGTGTTTAACATACTTTTGTATGATTTTCTATAATTGTAGAAGCTTTATTTATTTGTTATAGACTTTATTTCCTTTTTTTGTCGGACTGCTTTGGATTGAAATTTTAGTTTTATGATAAAAAGATTATATTTTTGTATTGAAAGCTAGTTCTTTTTTTAATATTAACAAGATAATTGATTATAGAAAACATATAAAAAAATTTTTTTTACTTTTATTCATATTTTTCCATATTTTTGTGCACAGGCGATTTGCCCAGTCGTGCGTCAAAATGGCGAATTTTGACATCAATATTTAAATAATTATTTTTTCTGTTTTTTCTGAAATAAACACTTAAAATGACTACTTTATTATATTCTTAAATGATGTTTTCTAAATATTTGATGGTTTATATTTTTCCAAACTATAATGAAATACTTTTTTTTTGCTCTAAACTTTACTATAGGCATTTTGGCCGACTCTCCCTTATATAACGTTTACAAAATGTTATTACAGTCATGTAATAGTTTTTAAGATACATCATACGGTAAAAAATATTTTGTCTTTTAATAATTGCAATCATACCAAGTAAATATTGTCAAAATTAAGTTTCCAAATTTAATTTTTTGAAGTTTGCATTTTGATTGACAGCATTTTAACAGTTCTTTTTTGATATTGGTATTTGTAGGTATTACCTCTATGAACATGTTTGAGAATTCGTAAATGGTACTTTGTTTCGTTCTTGTTATGCGAGCACATTCTTAGGTTTTTATTGTTTCCGTTTTCACTTTATAGAAAGTAGCATATCAGAAGCAGTTGAATATAGTATTTTGGCAGAAGTAAAGTTCGTTTAAACATTTGTGTGGTTCGGCATCAATAAACTTTCAGATTCTGAAATACTTTTGGCAGGTGTTTTCAAAGTTGAATGTGTATTCGCGTGTAGATTTTCCCAGGAAAGAGATGTCGGCGTACGTTCCGTATAGCACAAAACTTTAATTAACTTGCCACGTCGAATCTATTCAGCAGCTCAGTACGGTACACAGATGTCAGAGAAAAATTTCTTTATATCGAATGAATATTTTCTCTGATTTATTTATCTATTTTAAGCAAAATATCCTTTATTTGAAGTAAAATCTTCTTTGATTGATGATAATGAGAAATATCAGTTATATTTTGCTGATTATCATTAAAATTTGATTGATTCTAGTTGTCGCTGAAAATCAATGATCTTTTTACAAAGAGTAGACAATATAAACTAAATATCGTAAATCGATTATTATGAATTTCATATTTCTTAATTCATGTATTGAATCAATTAATTTTTCAAGTGCTTCTTTATATTCTCTTAAAACTAGTCAATATACACCTACACAAATTAGAGTTGTTTATTTTAGTAAGTATAATGTAGTTTCTAAAGTTTATTAAATGCTTTTGGCAAGTAATTTCAGTATTGGAAAAGTTCATTTTAATAAATAATTTAATAAAATCTAACAGAAATAGAATTAACGAATCGAATTTTCCAAGAATGTAACCAAGTTTCAAAGTATAGAACCTTAAAGAGGGTTCTTGACTATGGATAATTTTCAAACACGGATGCGGGTGCCATTATGGGCTCGATGCCAGAATTCCTTGTACGGCTATTACAATAAACAATCGCAAGCATCAGGAGGTCATTAGAGATACTTTATTATTTAATTATATTATTCACCTAAAATTTGTTTTATTTTTTATTTTTATATAGTTATGGAATGAACAAAATATACAAATGTGTACTGAAAATAATATATTTTTAGAATTAGACAGAGAATCAGAATAATTATTCTTGATTTAAGTATTTATACATTCGCCATCTAAATTCCTATAAAAATTCGTTGTCAGAAATATAATTTCAAGTGAAAATTAATACCTAATAGTTTGGAATTATTATTGAAATAAGACTTTAAGTTTTAAGTAATGTTACTTAAAACATTAGTTACAAAAGTGATTTTAAATTGGAGAAAATTTATTAGAGTATACTTTAATAGAATTAGTTGTAATTTAATATTTTTTGTGGCTTTCTTTGACAAACACGAGACACCTTTAACGCTTCTTGGTTGGACAAGATATCCATCCTTGATGAGGTGCAACCATAGAGTTTGTTGCGGTAAGTCTTCAATATAGTAGTAGATGGTCGTGAAGTTTCATGCGGTTTCCATAGGTATAGAATTTGGTTGTTATCTTGTAGCTTAACTGAAGCACAGTTTGAAAACTTCATCTTGTAATTTAACAATGTAATTTGCCTTGCAGGTGTTAATTAAATATTAATTTATAATTTTTATTACTTCTTACAACTTAGGATATTATTGATATTTCAAGGAAAATAATAGTATCATATATTAAAAGTGTTGAAAGATCAGGAATGTAAACATTGGAATGACAATTTTCCAGCGTTATTGAGCAGGATCAGCAGTTTTTATAAAAGTTCAACGAAACAAATGTGGAACTCATAAGTTTTATATTGTTGAGCACTTAATTCATTGCATTCTGCGAACATTACAAAGCAAAAACTACTTGTCAATTAACTCTAACTTTCGATTCAGAATTAATATGTCAAAACATACATCTTTTTGTTTCTTAAATTATATACTAAACTAGAAGAATTTAATTTACTTTTATTTGAAATTGAGTTATGTGTCCATGCAATAGTAATACTTATGAGGTTAATAAAATAATTGTGTAATTTTATTCTCATTTTACCAGTTGAGTTTAGGATGAAATATCATTTCTTGATCATTTCAGTTTCTGTGTATTGTAGTGGCTTGTGTTTTGAGGTAACAGATTGCTTTAATGTTACTTTTCACTACTCACTACACGTGTGTATCATTTTTAATCAGGCTTGTTTTTTTGGTAATGATTTAAAAAATTAATTATTTGTTTTTGCAGAAACAAACGAATGAAAATTAATAAAAAAAGATAAGTTTTTTTTCATGTAATATGACTATTTGAAATACAGAAATTATGTTAATTGACAATTAGTATAAAAAAAAGTTATATTAAATGATTTTTAATAAAAATAGAAATTATGCCAAAAAGCAATTCTATTATTTAGAAACTAGAACCAATTATAATTTGAAAAAATATAAATGAGGTACCTATATTAAATTAAATTATAAGTATAAAATGTCAAATAGCAATTCGATAATAAGAGTTTCGACGTACGAACATAAACGATATTTGATAACAAGAATAAACTAATACTTTCGGATATTGGTGTGCTCTGCGTGATTGATGATCCGTGATATTCAATATCTGCAAAACTTCATAGAAAATACTATACCTCTTCCCTTCAACTTTCATCTCTTTCTCGTCGTTAAACTCTGTTCTTTTCTTACTTCCTTTTGCAACACTTTATTCCCTTCTTCTTTTGCCAATCGACATTCCTCCTTTACTTGCTCAACTGAAACTAGCAGTACTTGAGTAAAATTTACCAGCAAATTTACAATAATTAAATGGTGCTTTTCTATATATGTATGTGTATATGTAAGTTGTGGCCCACACAGCACCGTAAATTCCCTGAATTTTCCCTGAATATTGGTCGACATTTCAGGAATATTCGAACCTAATATTCAATTAGGAAGTTTCGTGGAAGCATTAATATGTCCGCCAAAGGGGATATTGGACTTAAAATTTCCCTGAAAATGTATTTCTAACTTTCAAACAATTTCTGCGTCTAATATTTCTAGAATATTCAGGGAACGTACAAAAAAATTTCCAAAATTTTTTTTTGATCTTATAATTGATCAAAGGGGTCGTCCATAAATCACGTGATAGGTTTTATGCCAATTTTAGGATTCTACTCGAACTCCGTCCGGCGGTCATTGGGGTCCTTAATTACTAACCTTTTAGGTACTGAATTCCGTCCAGCGTTATCTGTATGTTTATCTATTGGATCTAATGACTTCTTACCTCCCGGGGAGCAAACCCTATTGTTTGCTTAATGTACAGTAAATGAAGTATTTAACAACAAATATGATTGTTTAAATATTAGAATAAACAAATTTTGAATGTCAGTTTCAAAATCTGTGTTTTCTAACGATTAAAACCATATGAAATTTGATTTCAATATTTGAATTTTAAGAAAATATACCTAATTAATAATTAACATTTTTTTTGGTAAACATAAACTGTTTCAAAATAAAAATGATAATATAAATAAATTATAAAATATCAAATAAAAAAAAAGTTTTTTTTATTTAATATTTACCACTGCGCCTTTGAGACCTTGAAAATTAACATTGAATTCTTATGGAAAAAATGCATTTTTTCGTAAATTTGATATAAAATCTATAAAAATTGATATTATTCAATCTCAAAATTATGTTTCTCCTCAAAAATGTCCAGAAAATGAAACCCGATGCTTTATTTATTAATAAATTATTTAAATTATTTTTAATAACGTCCCAAACTCTTCTCCCCATAAAAAAATAAGAAAAAAACAATTTTTTTGCTCTATCATCTAGTTCTGTTTGTTTTGAATGTTTTTAATAACAAAAAATATATTACTGTGTTATTTTTAACTATTTCTTAAATTTTTAAAATTATTTATTAATTTTTACAATTGTTTATTATTAACAATTTTTAGTTCTTCCTTAGAGAATATTAATTTTGAATTTTGCGATTTTCTTCCTGCAGTATAATCATATGTTATAAAACATTTCTTAATTTATAATTTAACAATTGAATGAACAATTTCTTTTTGTTAATTTTAATAATATTTTTTTAATCTCATATTGACAGTTGTACTTTCTTTCCTAGATTGTAATTTTTGGTATATTATTGAACAAAAAAAAAAAAGATTTATTGGTAGTTACATTAAAAAATGTTTAAACAAATTATTGTTATTATTTTTAAATATTTGTAGAAATATATCAAAAAAATTTTTTTTTTTTTTCTGAATTTTTGTACAGCGTACCTGAGAAATACTAAAAAAAATTAAATTTAAAGTTGAGAAAAAATGAAATAATAATAACCATAATTTGTTTAAACAATATTTAATGTATGTAATAATAAATCCTTTTTTGTTTAGTTTAATAATACACCAAATTACAAATTAAGAGGAGAAAAGGTTATAAAATAATAGCAGTAATTTGTTTAAACAATATCTAATGTAATAGTGCACTAATAAATTGTTTTTCTTATTCGAATAAATATACAAAGTTTCAAACTAAGAAGAAAAAGCTATATTTCTCTGAGAAAGAATTAAAAATTGTTAATAAATAATAACAATAAATAGTTAAGGCAATTTAAAATTTTTTTTAAAATAATACAGTAATATATGTATTATTATTAAAAGCATTTAAAACAAGCATAAGTAACAAGATGATAAAGTAAAAAAAATTATTTATTCCAAATTTTTTTTGGGATGTTATGAAAAATAGTTAAAATAATTTATTAATAAATAAAGCATCGGGTTTCATTTTTAAGCATTTTTTATGAGAAATATGATTGTCAAATTAAATAATATGAATTTTTTCAGATTTTATAATTTATTTTCTATGTATGGAATCAAAAAGTACGAGTTAAACACAAAAAATGAAAAATTCAAGGACACAAATTAAAATTCCAGGACATTTCAGGACATTCCAGGACTAGTAGACACCCTGTCCTATCCCCAAAAAGTTTCCAAATCGAAAAAAATAGCAATATTTTTGGTTTGTTTTGAAATCGGAAAATATTTAAGAATGGCGCAAACGGCTCAAAATTTTCCATTGACTTCACATGGGACTTTTTCGTAAATTCCATACAAAATCCTCAAAAATCACTGAAAATTAAGTATATATAGTTTTTTTTTTGATTTTTCAACAAAATTGTTACATATTGTCAATTTAATCTAGGTGCATTTGTAAAGTATTAATAATTAGTAATAAAATTTATGTTTTCAGTGATATACATATATATTTTCAAATTAGTTTGTTGGAAATCCAACACATTTTTTAAACAAACCTGCAAAATATTTTATATGTATACATATAATATTGACTAATAACAAGCTTTAATGAAATTATATAACTTTACTAGTAAAGTTCATTTTTATTTTGAAACAGTTTATGTTTACCAAAAAAAATGTTAATTATTAATTAGGTATATTTTCTTAAAATTCAAATATTGAAGTAAAATTTCATATCGTTTTAATCATTAGAAAACACAGATTTTGAAACTGACATTCAAAATTTGTTTATTCTAATATTTAAACAATCATATTTGTTGTTAAATACTTCATTTACTATACATTAAGCAAACAATAGGGAATGCTCCCCGGGTGGTAAAAAGTCATTAGAAAGACATCAAGTGACCGCTGGACGGAGTTCAGTACCTTTTTAGTGTCCCAACTGACCGCCGGACGGAATTCGAGTAGTCCGCAATTTTAGACCCCCACACAGATATGTGAGCAACCGTGATGTTTTCTGTGACACCCCAACCCCGTTGCTTCTCACGTGACTTTCAATAATTATAAAAGTTACTTAAAATACTGAACGCATATAAACAAAAAGTTTACAGGCTGTTTATTGCAAATTCCTCGTATATTTACATTAAAAGGCCGTTTTATATTCTTAATTTTTACAAAAATGGGTTATTCTTTCTTAATTCGGCCACCTCTCTGTGTATTTTAATTTTCAAGATAAGAAGCTTTATTATAGCTTAAAATTTTTGTCAAAACATCAATTTTTTGATGTTGTATGGTGTTTTTTATTTCCACCTAAGGGTTGAAAAATATCACGCATAAACTCCAAAAAAATTCTCCAAAAATTATGAAAATTGTGCATAAAGTAAACAAAAAACTAAAAATTATAGTGTAAACAACTTCGAAATTTAAATAAAATAGTTAATCGCATTCAAAGAAATAATCAAATTTTACCAATCATTATAATAAGGAAGAACCTTTCAAAATCATTCCTTAAACACGAATTAAAAAAAAATGACAAATATTCTTAAACAAGTAGACAAAAACAATCTTTAGAATATTTATAAACTTTAAAATTCACTAAGAATAAATACCTATGAAATTTACCCATAGGGGAGGTTGAGGCAAGACGGCGTACCTGCCTTAATTAACAAACTAATTAACCAATCATGATCATTTTTTGCATAACATAGCATCGTTACAATAGTTTTTGATTGACCAAGTCACCGATTAATGAAACCGAGTTTTTTTATTTGTTACATGAAAAAAACTGTTTTTGACGATTTTCTTGTCATTTTTGCATTTTATTTAGAACGTGTTTGTTATTTTAATAACAACATTTTATATGCTATATAATTTTTTTCATGTTCAACAATGATTACACTTGAAGTTACCCGTGAGGAAAAAATTCCTGGCAAGCCTGAATCCAGAAGTGGGTCTGATCTGGAACTGCCTGATATGGAAGACCGAATCTGGTCCAGATCTGGCCCTGATCTGATAGCCAGAATAAAAATTTGGAAACCTTTGGATTAACCTGATCTGGAAGGCCAAATCTGGCCCAGCTCTGGCCCTGATTAGATTTGACAGAATAAAAATTCGGAAACCCCTGGAATGATCTGATCTGGAAGGCCTAGTCTGGACCAGCTTTGGCCCTGATCAGGTAGGCCAGAAAAAATTATAAAAAATAGGTACAAATTTAACTTTTCTAAGATAAATATAGTTATTAGTTTTCCCAGAAATACTACAAGATAAAACAAAATGATTGAGTTTTTAAGGTTATTATATTTTGAATATTTTATTTAACGAGTAATCGGACATACAGTAAAAACAATCTTTTTAAAATATGTACGTAGAAAAAATAATTTTGAATATAAAGTTTTTTGAAAAGAAATGTCGAATTTTCCCTAGGATAAAACTAATAAATAAAAATTTAAATTAAGTCTTCAAAAGTTTTAAATGATTTTAACTCAAGTTATAATGGGTCATCTGAATTAGAATGATTTATGTTAATCAGACTTAAATAATTTAGAAGAAAATAGAAATTGCATTTTCTTTATAGTTTAAAATCGTGAAAACTTTATGTTTGTTTAACATCTACCAGGAAACATTAATTTATAAAATTATTAATTAATTTTTATCAAACAAACAAACAAATTTACATTTTTTTAATGTAATGCCGAGAAAACGACTTTTTTTACCTTAAAGTCGATCCGATTCCTAGGGTTATCCAAAAAACTTAAAAATGTTTTTATTTTATAAAATAACAAATTCTAGAAAAACTAGGCAATTTTCAGGAAAAAAACATTACAATTCTGGTCTGAACCAAGTCTAGTGTAGCAAAAAATAAAATTAGGCAAGCTAGTCTGGGCCAAATCTGGCCCAGTTCAGGAAACTTTGGTGATTCTATGGAAAAAACGTTACACTACTGGTCTGGGCCAAGACTAGTTTTGCCAGAACTAGTCTCAGGAAAACTGGTCAGGGCCAGGTCTGGGCCATGTTCAATTTTCCTCACGGGTAAGAACTTGTTTATTTCCGTTTCGAAATTTAATTTTTAGAAATTAATTTTTTAATGAAATTCCGTATGTGGGGGCAAGACGGGGTATAGGAAGCGAGAGCAGGTTAAGGTACTGAAAACCAATAATTTTTTTATTTTATGAAAACAAATCTTCTTTTGGTGATTTTACACAATATTTATAACGTTTTGTTATGTAAATAATACATTTTAAATACAGGAGCAGGTAACCACTTGTTTATTTTTATTATGAAAGTTATTGTTTTTTGAGGTTTGCTTTGTAATTTAATTTTACATGGGAGAATTAAGATTACGCATTAAACTGGCTTTTTAGTTTATTTAATAAAATAAATAAAGGTGCTTGCGAAATTTCTAGGCAAAAATAGGTTTATTTTTATACTACCCCATCTTGCCCCCAGGGGGTACCCTATCTTACCCCCACGTTTTGTAAAGTAGAAAATTTGAATTTTTTTGCTTATTCTTGATTCTATATTTAATTAAGTAACAAATCTTTCAAATAATACTTTTTCATGGAAGACTAATTGCCAAAGATTATTATTATAATAAATAAAATATTTTTGAATCGATAATATTAGTTTTATAGAGCTTCAAACCTTAAGTACCCCGTCTTGCCCCCACCTCCCCTATTAGCGTCAAAAACAACCCTTTAAAATCAGCCCTTAATCATTAATCCAAAAAATGACCACTTTTTATTAAACAAATAAACTAAACAAATTTTTAGAAAATCCCCCGGCTTCAAAAATCAATCAGAATGTATTCCAATTTAATTTATCCCCTTCAGCATCGAAAACTACCCTTAAAAATCATCTCCTAATCTTAAATAAAAAAATTGACGATTTTTATTAAACCAATAAACTAAAACAATTTTGATAGAATTCCTCGCTCAGACTGTATTCCTTTCTACCTTAGATAGAGTAAAAATAATTTTAAACTGTGGGTTTTGATGCAATTAGGGGTAATAAGTTTCATAAAATTTTTATTCTTAGTGACTTTTTAAGTTTGTGAATTCTCTAAAGATTGTTTTTGTCTACTTGTTTAAAAATATTTGTCAATTTTTTAAATTCGTGTTTAGAGGATGATTTTGAAGGGTTGTACCTTATTATAATGCTTGATAAGGTTCGATTATTTTTTTGAATGCTATTAAATATTTTATGTAAATCTCGTAGTTATAATAATTTTTAGTTTTTCGTTTAATTTTCGAACAATTTATATATTTTTGAAGGTTTTTGAGCGTTTATGCGTGATATTTTTTAACCCTCAGGTGAAAATAAAAAAAAACCATACAACAACAAAAAATTGATGTTTTAGCGAAAAGCCTTTTATCATGAAAATTAAAGTGCGCAGGGTGGTGGCCGAATAGAGAAAAAATGCCCCATACATTATATTTTTTTGTAGTTACTATTAGATACCAGTTACTTAGGTATTTTCTCTTTATATTAATTATTTTTTATTGCATATTTCGATATTTTGAGAAATTTCATGTAGCATATTGTTATTCATTTTTTGTTATTAACGGAGAAAAACAAGTTCAAAAAGTACCCTCTTTCTGAAAATATCGAATTTATAATAATTTGAATAATTTATAACTTCCGTAATTTTTAGCAAACCACGAACTACAAAAAAAACGTATATTTATGCTGCAATATAGATAAAAAAAGTGATTCCATGCAAATTTAATTTTTGAACGAAAATAATCCGAAATGCCCCTTTATGCAGAGCTAAAAAATCTCTAATTTAATTTTTAATAAAAATTTGAAGTTAAAATATCACGTGATCAGAGGAGAAACTCCCCCCTCCTATTGGCTCACGTGATTTATGAACCCCAAAATTATATGTTATATTTGACATCTGTAGGATTCTAGAAGATTAAAAACTATAGTCATAAGTATTACAGAAACCAAGTTTAACCGGTGCGCCTCAATAAAGATACAGTGAATATACGAATACTGGGCATTTCCACGTGTAACTCAAGGACGTTTTCGCGATATTTTTTACTATTTTACCCTACCTCCTAGTTTTATCTGAATTTTTAATACGAAATGACTTTTCCAATCTTAAATCCAGTAAACAGATCTATCTAAAATCTGTATTAAAGTTATTTTTCTTCTTTACTTTATGCATTTTTTATGTAAAAGAATGTGATGTGACGCAAGGACGTTTTTTGGACACGAATTTTAATATAACCAAATATAATGCATGAATAGTTTACAAATTATGAGAATTAAAATATTCTAAGGATGTTTAATATTTAAGTATAAAGTGTAGAATGAGTATAAGATGTTGCGAATAAATTGAGAAACTTTTATCACATATGATGGAACTTCAAAAAGCGTAAAAGTCTGTGACGCACGGACATTTTGTTGGTATCCCACAATAAATAATTATTTTCTTCAAAGTTTCAAAATTTAAAATCATTTCCCAATTATTTTCCCAATTTTTAATTATTCTTATTTTTAAAAAATATTCACTAAAATTTTTAAGTATTTTTCACGAACTTCCATTATTTTCTTACATTTTTAATCACACTCTAAGTCTCTAAATATGAATCAGTGAAATATCACTGAGAATCAGTGAATACAACTGATTCTCAGTGGCTGGGTTTTCTTTATTTCAATCAGTTAAATTTAACTGACAATCAATCGTTTTATCACTAATTCACCAGTATATTTTAACTGATAATCAGTAACTTTTTTTAGTGAATTAATCAGTGAAATAAAGTTACTGATTCTTCAGTCAAATTGACTGAAATATCAGTAGTGATGCATGTCGAGCAAACGATCTGATCGACTTCACATCTGATTGTCTGCTGTTTGCTCGATTGTGATTGAATTGAACAAATTACTTTTTATTTACCTTTTAATAATTAGCATAACTTATGAGAATATCGTTAAGTAAGAATCCTTTCTGTTTGTTGATATATACTGACATACCGAAATTTTAAAAAAGTAACCTCTTTTATGATTAATTGCAAACTTAAAAATTTTACAAATTAAGCAAAATAACCTCGTAAAATTTGAATATAGAATTTATTTTGTACAAACTTAAATATGTGTTAAGTTTGAATCTTTTAAAAGCTTACAGAAGAAAGATACGATGTGTTGAAAAATGTCATTTTTCATGAATTTAAAATTTAATTTTATAATAAACAAAATTTTTTTTTAAGTTATTGTTCTGAATAAGAAAAGTTAATGTATTAATTTTAAACCTCGTAAGTATCCAAATTTTTTATTAAATAATTTTATAAAAAATATACTTCTAAATATCACAAAAATTGACAGTCTTTGTAGATCAATCTTAAATCCATTTTTCTTATTATAATTATGCTTTATATAAAAAATAAATTACCACACACAAATCTTTAAAATACCTATATATTGACATTCTTTTTCAGCGAAATTTTATTTAAACTTATATTTAGTAATTTAAAAAGGTTTGAAATATGAACTGAAAACGCTGCACTTTTACGTCTTTAACTAACATTTTGTAAATGCCCGAACAGCACCGGATGTTTGGGTGAAAAAGACAAAATTAACAAAATCTTTATTAGAAATAAATTCTATGAAGTTTAATAATGACTTATAAAACAAATTTATTTTTGAAACACTTATGGCAGCAACATCCCTTAGACGAAAGTCAATGAAATTACCCACGTGACAGATAAAAAATGTTGACAAAAAGAAATGATTCTTACTTAAAGATACTTTAAAAAATTATGCTATTTATTAAAAGATAAATAAAAAGTAATTTGTTCAATTCAATCATAATCGAGCAAACAGCAGACGATCAGATGTGAAGTCGATCAGATCGTTTGCTCGATATGCATCACTATATTTAACTGATTCATATTTAGAGTGCATTTTCAGTTCTTTTCATAATTTCCAATTTTTAATCTATTTTTCTGATATTTCAATTATGGATTTCAATTTTCATTTACTTACGTTCTTTTTCATAATTTCCAAAAAAATTTCAATTTCATTTATCTGAAATTTTTATTTTTTTATTCAATTTTTAATTTTATATATAGGGGAGGCCGGGGCTAGTTGTAACAATTTTCAGAAAATTGTATATATTGTGAAATGCATCAAGTATTTTATAACTATTATTGCTTTTATCGATGAAGCAATTATTCATACATCAAATCAGAGCAAAAAAAATATTCAAAAGTACACCTTTTTCTTACAATTAATGTTTTTTAAAAAAAAATTGACTGTTACAACTAGCCCCGCGCTGGGGCTAGTTGTAACAGCAATGGGGCACATTGTAACAATAATAAAATCATACAATTTTATTATTGTTCTCGAAAAATAAGTACCAAAATACGTTTTTTACAACGTCTTACTGTATTAAAACACTTTACCTTCTTTCAACTTGCCAATTAATAATAATATATCATAAAATCAAAACTGTCAAATCAATGATTTTTTATTTCTCATCAAATCTTAATTTTTTAACTATTTCTTATCTGTTTATGGCAAATTTGTAAATGAAAATCTTGAAATTATGTTTATTTTATTATTTAACATCGAAATTACCAATTTCAACTTAGGTAATAAAACAATAAAAAAATTTAAAATGTTTTTAACTGTTTCAATTATAAAAATTAATAATTAAAGTCTTTATATTAAGTTGCAATGTAGCTGTAAGCAATATTTTTCCGATGTTGATATTCACACTTCTCCGTAGCGAGTTTTAAAAGTTAGAACTCTTTATTTTTAATTATATTTAAGGTTATGTTTGACACATAGAAGGAGCTGTGAGAAAAAGTATTAAATTGAATTGAATTTTTTCTTCCTTACATTTTTTTAATTATAAATTCACAATTAGGAATTGAAATAAATTAAAAATATTAATATTATTTCATGCAATCTTACCTGGTAGTTACACAAATATAAACATTATGCTCGCGAAGCATGTTACAACTAACCCCAAGAAACTGTTACAACCTGCCCCAAAGCACGAAGGTTTAGGTTAATTGAAATTTTTAATATTATTTTGTTATTTTCAGTAAAATTTAATATAGCATAGTAAAGACAGATATATTTAGAATATCTATGCTCAAAATAGAGATAATACAATAATATTATGTATTAAAAAATCAAAGTTTACGAATTTCATTTTTCCTTGTTTACCTGTCAAAACTGACGCATTTACAAAAAATATCGTATTATACTTTCTGGTAGCCTACTGGTAGTTTTTATCTATTCTCATGTTTCTAAAGATAAAAAATAGTCGAATACTTGATGTCATAAAGTCAAATATACTGTGAAAATTGAGTGTTACTTCTTACCCCTGTTACAACTAGCCCCGGCCTCCCCTACTGTTTTTTTTGTATTTTATGTACCTATATAAGTATTCTGAGTTTTTTGCAATTATTTCTCTTAAATTAAAATAAAAAAAAAATAAATAAAATAAATAAAAATTAAATAATAATAATAATTTTTACAGTCACTGACTTATAGTTAATTTGTAATGATAATTGTTTTGTTATTTATCCATTTTTATTTCAATAAATTTTTTGTGTTTGAAAATAGTGGAGCTCATTCAAATATTTCACTAAGCACAATTGCACATGGTTGTCCTATATATATTACTAGTTTTTGTGATTCCCATTACTATAGAGTCCAAGTAAGTTCAACTCCAGTTTTTTTAACATGTACCTATACAGTGTTTCATAAATTAATAAATCTAAAAAACTGTGTAACTCATAAACATATAATATATTAATGCGACGTATAGTTTTCTGGATAACAGCAAAAATTTCTCAAAAGTGAGGTAAATCTTATTATAAAATGTAATACACAGCAAAAACCGTTGTCTTATAAGTGTCTTATTTTAAGACATTTTGGTGTCTAAGACGCAATTAATGTCTTAAAATGAGACATTTTTTGCGTCTTAGATACAAAATTGACATCAAAATGTCTTAAAATAAGACACTTAGAAGACAACAGTTTTTGCAGTGTACTTGTTTATATTAATGGCCACCTTGTAATATATTCTTTTTTTAATCACATAAAACATGCAGAAAGGTTAAAAAAGCAATAGGATTATGTCAGGGGCGTCGTTAGGGTCGAGTGTATCACTCTACAAATCTAATAAGTATCACCTTTCTGTTTTTGAGTGTCACCCTTTTTTGCAGAAAATACATACAATGGTGTAACACCTTATTCTTGATATTTAATTTGTGTATAATACAATTATTTTTCAAAATTATTAATAAAACAGAGATTCATGATACACTTCATGACTATGAATTTAATAGTTTGGTTGGGGCCCATTTTAATTTTTGACCCAGAGCCTTTGACCAACCAGTTACAGCACTGGGTGTGTACATTTTGGTTAATTTAAAATATTATTTTTTGCGTATTCTATTAAATTGGAAACATCGTCAGATGGAAATTTCAATATCTATACCCAGTAATGTTCGATATTATAGATGAGTTAAGAGTACCTTTCTTCACTAAATATGTTATTTCAACTTGACATGATTTTTTCTAAAGTAGGAAAAACTTTTTTCATTTTCGTTACATAAGAAACCGAGCTGTTTCCTCGTCGAAAATTGGTTAACCTATCCATTTTATGATGGCTCAGAGAAAATGTGAAAGAAATGATACTTGAAGTTGTCCCCAAGTTTTTTTATTAGATTCTAGTTGTATTTTTATCGCCCCTCACGGAAAATCGCTTTTTAAATATATTTATATAAAAAAGTAAAATTATTCATTGTAAAAACAAATGTGAAATTAGTACCATAAATGTGTAAAATTAAATTAGTAGAACTTTTTGATACAAAAAAAAAAAAATATTAAAAAACAATTTAGAATCTCTAGGTATAGCATAAACACACATATTTTTCTGATACAAAATATTGCAATAGATACATTTATGTGTACTGTGATATTATTGATTTAAGTTCAAGAACTACATATTAGAAAAGCATCGATATATATTTATTTCCCTTAGAGCAAAAAATAAACACTGTTTGGTAAAATAAGATTGAAAAAGGTGTGGTGTGTAGTAATAAATTCAAGTTCGAAACTTGCTACGTGGAAAAGCATTATACTACTTGGCTGAGAAGAGGGTTGAAAAAAGTGGAGAAAAATGCGGACAATAGTGAGGGCTGGAATCTAATAAAAAATAGAGATGGACCCTTACTCACCCGACTCCTGCCAGCAATTCTGCCAAGTTGATTTTCCATTTCCTTAAATTATTATTTTAATATGAGGAACCAAAATGTTTATGCTTGATAACCATTTCGAGTTACGCATTTCGCGTTAATTACATAAATTACTTTTATTAATAAGTTCTGTACAAATATAAATTTCTACAAAAAAGAGACGTGTTTAATAATTTTTTTTATTCACAAGGGAAATGTTTACTGATTTAGATAGAGAGGTTAGTCTTATTACTTATTTAGAAACATTGAAACTACTCATGCTTTATACGAAACCTACATACATAGATACACTGTTTTCAAGACATTTTACAAAGATACGTAATTCCTGCTCTGCAATTAGAAGTTGCAGAAGCCTGAAGATTCTGCAGATAAACTTTCATAAATGCAAGGAGGCCAAAAACCTCTTGTTGGTGTCAGCCAAGGATGAAGAGATCAATGTTTTATTCTGCAGTGAACACAACAGAAAGAATAATCTTGCTCTCTAGTTTCGAGATACATCATGGTGAAAATGGGAGGTATACGAATATACAGTTGTTATTTCTCATCTAACGACCGACTGACAACTTTAGAAGCCGAAATAGACGAACTCGAGACGAGCCTACAAGAATCCAAGTTGAATATGTTCTCGTCAATGTCGACTTTAAGGCGAAATCAACAATGTGGGTCGAGAAAAGACTTGACAAAAGAGGAAACTTGATTGCAGAAATGGTCTCCAAGAACAATCTGATGGTTATCCATCGGGGTCAAAAGTAGAAGTTTAGGAGAGACGCTATCAGATCAATTATTATCAATTATTATCTCCAAAGCAAGCGCATTTGTTATTGGCGGATTTTTGAAGATTATACCAAAAATGACCACCAATATATTAAGTTTTCAGTCTCTGGGGAGACACTCTTAGAGTAACAAACTAGGGAATTCCCTGCAAGAAAGGCTCTAACAATAAATGGAACATTAAGAAACTTGATAAGAGGAAATTCGGCCAGACCCATAAAGAAACACACCTCATTGAGGAACTTGGCTGGATGAAAAGAACGAGCAAATCTCAAAAGGAAAATGCGAGTGGTAAAGGATACAGTAGTCACGGCATGTGACGTGTCTACGTCGCATTGTAGAAGCACTGGCCCTAGAAAAAAAACATATTGGCCTTTTTGCGAAAAGCATGCCAAAGCAAGACTGATATACAGCTGCTAGCCGTTTTAAGGAAGATCTTTTGTTGAAAGAGGCATATAAAGAGGTCTAAAGGTTAGTTATAAAAGTAACAGATCCGCCTGACACAATGACGCGGCTAGAAGATATATAGGCTCCATAGGGCCTGGTCTATAAAATCGTTACCAATTTTTTGGTAATCTCCGGTCTGAATATACCGATTCAGTCCGGCAATTAATAAGGCTTTGTTTTTTTCTATATAAATCCATAGCCTAGAATGGACTGGTGTGCCTGACAAGTCGGTGACAAGTAACCCTTCACTCTCAAAGAGCTGCCGGATACATGAAGTCATTTGAAGCCATGCAAGTTGTCTGGAATCGATGGGATAAACATCAAGATTCTTAAACAAGTGATCGTTGCTTCACCTCAAATTCTTTTAAGGTGCTCCAACAACTTACTAAAAAGAGGAGAGTTCTTCCGCGATTGGAAATAACAGAGGCTGGTCCTTCTAAGGAAAGGTAACAAACCTCCAGATACAATTGGCAAACTTCTAAAGGATATAGCTCTGCAGATAATGCAGTCCCATTTAACTGAAAAAAAGATTTCTAAGGGTTGAAAGTTCTTTGCTGAGGATAGTCTTAAGATCCCTAAGAAGAGAGTGTTTTTTGTGCGGGTCGGTCAAGTTGGACACTTCCACATAACTTTGTTGAACGGGCTTCAATACGGCAAAAATTAGTACCAGAATAATTCTAGAACTTGTTCAAGAACTGTGGATACGAGAATAATTCGGAAGTTTTTAGTATTAATTCTTTGCAAAATTCCGAAGAGTTCTTCTAAAAGAATTAAAATGAATTTCAAAGAGACTTCCGAAACACGTATTAAGAATTCTTAAACTCGTTTTGGAAGAGAAAAAATTTCTTCATGAGTACTCGAACTCAGTTCCTTGTTCCTTGAGACTACAAAATCTTCGCCTTGTGCAACTGGGCTAAGTCTCAAAGCCAAGTAGTTACACTCTAAAAACAAGTGTCTTATTTTGTCCTCGCTTTTAAGACATTTTAGGCCATTTTACGGTGTCTTAATTTTAAACCATTGAGAAAGTGTCTTAAAAATACCTGTAAGACGCTTTCTAAACGTCTTATGTCTTAAAATAAGACACTTGTAAGACACCTGTTTTTACAGTGTAGTACGAAATTTTTTATTTCAAGGACTTGTCAAAACGCTGTGTCATTATGCTTCAAAATCCAGTTTAAAAGAGCTCATCTGAGCGGCACAAAGGAGTTATTTTTTACCATTTAGAAGAGATAAGTTCTTTTAGACTTAACTTCGAGGCATATCATAGCTTCAAAAATTTTTATAATACAATAAGTTACTTTATGCTTCAAAACTATTTGATCGTACAATGTTTATAAAAATTTTATTTTTAAATTAGAATTTGCAATTCACTTTTATGAAGAAGAAAATGTTCTGCAACATTTTTGACAAAAGAAGTTTGATTTCATGGATTTGATGGCAGAGTAAAGTTATAACATCCTCACCTGTTTTTTTCCGCTTCCTATAAAGCCATATAAGTGCTACGAGTCTCAGCTTTATGGTTTTTTTATATGAATTTTTATCGTTGTGTAAACTATACTGTCATATCTATTTCCGTTTCTCTCTGTGATAGTGTCCTTTATCTTCTCTCATAGAATCGAGTTAACTTGTCAAGAAGAAGAAGATGATGAATTTCCAGAAATTGTTAGACCGTCACTAACGGTTTGTTTTACTCTACTAAGTATAAAAGTATGTATTTACTGCAAAATGTAAAAATACAGTAAGAACCATTAAAACCTAACGGAAATTGAGATAGGTGCCCGTAGCCAAAAACCATTTCCCCCCCTCCCCCTAGTGGACAAACTATTTGAGATAGAGTGTTGAAATTTGGTACTCATATGTATTTTCACGTGTAGATTACAGGAAAAATACAGAGAACATGATTCAAATTGATGTTCATAGCCTTGTCAAGGAAATAACAGCTTTTTTCTGCAAAAAAATATAGAGAACATAATCTGAATTGATAGTCATAGCGTTGTCCAGGAAAAACTGCAAATTTTCAAAGAAAACAAGTTTTTTTCCTTAAGCTTTGCCATTATTTGAGCTAGAGGGATAAAACTTGGTACACTGAAAAAATTTGTGCATTTAATTTTACATTAAAATAATGTAGGCGTGGGATATCCTGACATTTTTGTGAGAAATGTACGTTTTTAAGGGGTTACCCCCACTTGTAGCGTCAAAAAATAGGCCTTTTTCATGAATTTTTTTAAAGAAAACTACAAAACTTTTTTAATCGATCACTATGTCATCTTAAAGTACACGTCTTGAAGAACTTTCAGTAATTTTTTTATTGAAAAATATTACATTGTTAAGTGGCAAATGGCCGTCAATGAAATAATGTTTTTATTTATACGGTTTGCGGTGACCAACATTGCGGCGAAGTGGATCATCTGAAATAAAAAATGTGAATGGATTTAGTCAAATATAAGTATAAACTAGTCTTTAATCGAAGGATTTAAAAAAAATTTTATTTTTCACAAAATGGCGGACAGTCAAAGTTAAAAGTTCGATTTTAACGAATAAAAACGGCCGTTTTTTGACCATAAAACGGCAAATTTTTTTTCGAAAAAAAATCGAACGATTAAAGACTGCATTTTTATGTATTAAATAAGCCTGCAAAATTTCAAGAAGATCGGTTCATTAGTGTTCGAATAATCTTGGTCACCGACTTCAGAAATACCATTTCGAGAAAAACGCGTTTAAAGTCTTAACTCAAGTTGAGGAAAAAAATTTTTTTTAAACTTACAAAGAGTCATTTATTCCGGGCCTATGAAATAACTCTTTCACAGATAAGACCGCTTCCAAAAATTACAATCAATTGAAACTGGAGGGAAGTCCGAGTAATATTTAATATATTTTTAAAAAAATTAAATATTGCGGATTTTTCTCTTTCAATGCTCATATCTTAGTTAATTTTGCTCGGATCGACTTGAAATTTGTAAGACGTATTATTTGATAATTATGCTTCAAAAATCTGCAAAAAAAAAAAAATTGTAAAATTCCAAAGTTACAAGTGGGGGTAACCCCTTAAATAGTATCTAAGGGGTCATCCATAAATCACGTGATATACGTACAAACTTTATCAAGAATTATAATAAGGAACATCCCTTAAAAATCATCCCCTAAACACGAACTAAAAAAAATGACAAATATTATTGTCAAATATTATATTAGACTAAAAATTATATAGCCTAATAATAACTACAAAATTTAAAAAAAATAGTTAATCGCATTCAAAAAAATAATCAAAACTTACCAAGCATTATAATAAGGAACAACCTTTCAAAATCATTTTCTAAACACGAATTAAAAAAAAATGACAAATATTCTTAAACAAGTAGTCAAAAACAATCTTTAGAATATTCATAAACTTTAAAATTCACTAAGAATAAATACCTATGAAATTTACCCATATTAGCGTCAAAAACAACCCTTTAAAATCAGCCCTTAATCATTAATCCAAAAAATGACCACTTTTTATTAAACAAATAAACTAAACAAATTTTTAGAAAATCCTCCGGCTTCAAAAATCAATCAAAATGTATTTCAATTTAATTTATCCCCTTCAGCATCGAAAACTACCCCTAAAAATCATCCCCTAATCTTAAATAAAAAAAATTGACGATTTTTATTAAACAACACGCAGAAAAATCGAGAATTCAAGAATTATATTGAAGCCTAAATTAATTGCAGTAAATAGTTGGTTAACTATACCCAGTACTGTTATACTCGAATGATTCCTGTTATATACTGAAAAAAATTTTTGGTAAAAATTCCTGTGCTGTTCACTATATAAACGTCATAATTGACAGTCTTCGAAATTTTACCGTGCTGTCTTACAATTTTTACCGGATTTCCCACAATTTTTACCAGAAAATCCGGTAAAAATTGTAAGACAGCAGGGTAAAATTTCGGGGACTGTCAATTATGACGCTTTTATAGTAAAGGCACAGGAATTTTTACGAAAATTTTTTCTCAGTGTATACTGGACTGAGTTATAGTAGTGGAGCAATTCATTTCCATCACAACGTTCCCGAAATCATACATGTGCGGACTAGGTGTGAGTCCCAAACTTTTCACCTTTGAGCGCAAGTGGTATATAATTCAGTGCTTTTTAACTGTAATTAGTTCCAAATATACAGCACTGTTTTTCTATAATTCGTGATGGAAATGAATTGCTACGCTAAAAGGACTCAATACCGTTTTTTTAAACTCGATTTTTCTGGGTGAAATAAACTAAAATAATTTTGATAAAATTCCTCGCTCAGACTGTATTTCTTTCTACCTCAGATAGAGTAAAAATAATTTTAACTGTGGGTTTTGATGCAATTAGGGGTAAGTTTCATAAAATTTTTATTAATAAGAAGCTACAGTTAAATTTTTAAGTAAATCGGTTAAGATTTGTGGAAGTTATGTTTCCGGCCAGCGCAAAAAAAGTAGTTTTGAGAAAAACGCGTTGGAACAACTTCATTTTAGACGAGTAAAATTAAGCACTTTCCGTGAGAAAATTTTTCTTGGCGCTGGCCAGACCCAATTCAGCATTCCACCTCTCCAAACTAGCGGCTAGTCAGGAACTCTAGTCAGCGGCTGGCCAGAAGTGAAACGCTTTTTCGCTAGCCAGCGTGTCTAGACTGCGGCTGATCAGCTGAAAATTATCTTGGCTAATTGAAAAAAATTCAAGTTTCATTTGTAATTTTTCTCTATTTCACCCTGGAGGCACTGAAAGATGCAATCAATTCATTTTATAAATCAATTCACATAAATACATAACATGAAAAATTTGGAACTTCCGAAGATTCGAACCCTTGATGTGCCAGCTGAAAGTCCTCGAGGCTAACCACTCTGCTATCAGTACTCCTGAAGACAAAATTGTTATAATAGTCTCTTAAAGGCACACTACGGTCTTGTGTGAACCAGACCTGGACCAGACCAGGCTTCCACAACAACCGATCCAGAGGTTCTAAACTAGCAGGTCTGGTTAGGGCCAGACCTGGATCTGACCAGACTTCCATACCAACTGATCTGAGTTTTTAAAATAGTAAGTCTGGTCAGCGCCAGATTTGGGCCAGACCAGACTTCCAGACCAAGCAATCTAGAGATTCTGGACTAGTTGCTCTGACCTGGCCCAGATTTGGCGCTGACCAGACTTACTATTTTAAGAACTCAGGCCGGTTGTTTTGGAAGTCTGGTTTGGTCCAGGTCTGTTCCTGACCAGACCTTACAAGTTGTAACTCGTACTTGCCTGATTTTTTATATTTAATAGCTCTGTCTCCATTTTCTTTATAGGTTCGAAAATAACTATTCCCATTGGATATTTGTGTATTCACCACAAAAATGTTATCTCAAATCAATTTAGTTTATATAAATTTCTATTTTTCAAATATTTAATTCAACATAATAGTATTAAAATGTGGAATTCTATAAAGGAAATTTCTGTTAACTGAAATTGTTATTTTGGTTTTGTGATGTTCAAAGTTTTAGTCAATATGAGTTAGAGAAGGGACAAAAGTTACTTCCTTGTGGCTGGAATTTTCTTGCAAGTTTCATAATCTGTGTCATTTGCAATGTTTCAACACCTGGCTATTCCTCTTGCAAGAAACTTTATTGTACATCATTTGTGAAATTGAAGTTGAGATTTTCATCTTTTGATTTATAAAATTAAAATTTTAAGTTAGATGCTGATTTCTTCAAACATAAAACAAATTAATTATAAAATACAAAAATTAAATATACGAATTTTGTGGGTTAAAAGTTGAAAAGTGTTAAAGAAAAGAATGATTAACTATAACAAATTTAATAAAAAAAGAAAGTAACCTATATATATTTTTTTTAATCAAGCGGAGAAAATGATCTCAAAATTATGTACCTAATGCATTTTCATTTACAAAACTCTTTGTTTTAGAATATGCGCAATAGCAAAACTACTTTGGAGCAAAGTGGGGCAGTTTTCAAGCTTAGATGGTCCTTGGTCAATCCTAATAGACTTTTTTTGTAAATCCCTAAAAAACTTACTGATTGTAGTAGTTAATGTTTGGATTAGGGTCCCATTTTACTTTTTGACCCAGGTCCCTTGACCATCCAGCTACGCCACTGAATATAGGTACTGTTACATTTTTTTAAAAAAGAAAAAAGTAGAAAAAGTTTACTTGCACAGAAACTAAGATGGACCATTTACAGATTTGCCGTTTCAAACATCATTTCACTAGAATAGCAACAGGGGTGAAAAATAGCAATCCCTTGAGAACACTCGAGAGAGAATGAGATATAAAAAAAGATGAAAGGAGGAACGAAAGTGGATGATAGAAGAAAAAAGAGCAAGTGAAAGAGTCATTGCACAAAATCATGGCTTTAATATATAGATGGTTTTAACTTTTTAACATAAAGAATATGTTAGTAATACACGCATAGAAGAAGCTTGCTGTAGCAGCAAATTTTTTTCTGACTTATCGAAATCTGTTTATTAAAATAGAAACAGCTAAAAGTTCGCTATGTCGCCTAGAAGATAGCTGCCACAGTAAACTTCTTAGCTATAGTAGCAAATATGTTTATTGCAGCAACAAATTTTTAACAGCAAGAACATCATTTTAATGTGACAGCAAATTTTGTTCGTGTATTGAAATAGAAATAAAATTTTTAAGAACTGCAGAAAATCAAAATTGATATGACTGCTCTATTATATTATGTATATCAGATTTCAGACGAATCTGTTTATTATAGTTGATTATTTATTTTGAGCTTGATCTTCTGGCATTAATAATAAATTTGAAATGAATAAAAACTTCTGACCTTTCAGCTTTGTACATTTTATTATTTAACATTAATTATTTCTCTCTCATCTCTATACTGGACCTATACACTTAAAGAAATTCATTCCATATCTATGTGTGAGGTGGATTTAGAATTTGCGTCAGTGTGAGGGAGGCAATATAAGACTTGTCGCATTCAAGTAGGTATATGGATGATTCTGGCCACAATATCCCGCACATTGTTTGACCTCATTTTATATATTTTTCATCCAATATGCGGGATAACTACATCAGAAGAGAATTATTCGATTTAAAAAATTTATAATTTATTATTACATTTGCATTATAAATAATTTCCCAAATTCAATAACAATGTATCAATATGAAGGAAAGGAAAGAACCTACATTTAATAATATTGCGCACATTCACTGCATGGTAAGTATGTACATATTTGGAATGAAAAAAATTAATTTTCATAATTATAGTTACGTATACTGCAACATTTACTTCCATTGGACTTTTGTCCAAGAAGAATGAACCATACATCATGATCGTGTAAGTGCTTCTTAGAACATCTTTTTCTTTCATCGATATTTTCTTTGTTCCAAACTATTCCATTCCGTTCTTGGTACCTTTTTCTAAGTCAGCAAAAAATCTTCTTAGTCTTTAAAAGCTCGAATCCTTGTGTTCGAATTACGAGAATATCGAGGTCTAAAGCGAGGCTATCAAGAAAGGTTTTAAGTGGTCCTTAAATCAGGTTACTAGAAGCGAACTATTTTTGTGATAAGCGTCAACCACCATTTTATTGCATAGAATTTTTTTATTATCTCATTTCTATTACTTATCTGTACCTATTTGCAAAAAAGATTTATAAATGCTTAATGGATTTAACAAATATGTATTTTATATTTTCTATATTATAATGTTGTATAATATATTGAATATTTTTTATGTTTTTAAACAAGTATATATAAAGTAAAATAAACTATATGTACCTATATAAAAAAATAATAAATAATAGTATATATATATAAATAAAAGATATATAAACTAAACTTTATATAAACTTAAAAGGAATATCATATAGCAACCGCAATGTTCGAAGAGTTGTGTACGTGACTTTATTGGCTCTAAAAGGGATCTGCGGACATTTGTCTGCAGGACAAATGGACTACCATATCGAGAGAATGGTTCCTTTTTCACTCTCGTAATAGCAATGCGAAAAATTTTATGTCAATTTTGAATTACTAATATAACTGCATCTTGTAGATATCGGTATTCAGTTAATTTATTCCTATGAAATTTATAACATATCTTCATGAGTAAAGAAACTAAAGTTTTGGATTTAAAGCAAAACTTAAAATTATTTTAGGTCCAATTTTAATATGTAAAAACATATATGGACCTATAACTACAAAAAATAGTATAAAAAATTAAAATTTTAATTCACGATAAATCGAAACAGAATAATTTAAATTCATGTTAACTTTTTACTTAGGTATTACAAAAAGATTATTATCTTTTGAAAGAAAATTAAGAAACGACGCTTTTTACTTGATGCTCTTTGTAAAATTAAAGAAGTGAGAGGTTTTGCGTGTTTTTAAAAAAGAAACATTAAAAGAAATGGAAAAGCATAAAGAATCTCGTTAGCGTGTTCGATATTATTTTCCTAATCCAACCAACGCAACGCGCGCGCACTATAATTTGATTACTGTAATCTCATCGTGCAGTAATTGAACGGCTAATTAGATTAATTTAAAATTTCGGTAACTCTCAACGGCGACGAGTTCAATTAGTAGATTGGTTGGGTTTCGGGTATACTTAAATTCTTAAATACATTTACTTAATTTTAATGTTTTATACAGGTTTATATCATGTATAAGTACACAGATTATATCTACATTATGTTATTGTTGATGAATGTAGCTTAATTTATAATTTTAAAAAAATTTCTGTTTATTTAACACACTGAAAAAAATGAAATGTCTGCAGTGGGTAACTAATATTTGCTGTTGAATTTAACAAAATTAGTAACCACAGCAAATTATTTCCTATGGCAATGAACAAAGTTTGCTGTGATAAACAATATTAGACAAATTTTTTAAAATTTACTCTCACAGCAAACTTTTTTACTCTCACAGCAAATTTGTTCGCTGTCCCTATATTTACAAACTTATTTGGACGTGCACTGTTAAAAAAAGGAGTTGAAATTTAACTCCCTACGGGACTCTATAAAAGTCGCACGCCTTGAAGAGTTGAAGTAAAGGGAGTTAACGCTCAATCCTTTAGTATCCACTCTTCTTTAACATGAAGCGTATGAGACTCACTCACCTTGGAGAGTCGATTTTTAACTCTAAAATCTCAACTCCCAACTCCAGCAACCCATAACTCCCTAAATTTTTAACAGTGTGGCAGCGAATAATTTACTGCCACAGTAAACTTCTTCTATTCGTGCATATGTAAATTTGAATGCAGCGCTAAGTCAACTACATATGTAAATTTAACATCATAATAGTGTAACATTTAACAATGATCTATAGAATTATTAATCTTAACAATTTTATTCACCAGAAAACTACATGCAGCAAAAATCAGAACTAGCCTTTTCTCTGAAGTACTAGCTGCTTGTTTTGTTTTTATTTATTCGTCTTTATTCCTCAAATGTTTACTCTTAGTAGTAGTGTACGTATATGTGCCAAGTGCATTATGTGTCATAATATCCAAAATTTATTTGTGCTAAGAACTTGCAGACATGAATCTAGACGTCTAATATGTTGTATACTATATAGATATATGTTCTAAAATAATGCAACGTCGCGTTTCCGTTTTAGTCTCGTTCTCCACCTCAGAACACTATTGCCCTTTTTCTACCTGTCTCTCTTTCTTTCTCTCTCTGTAAAATAGCATACATTCACTTCCTGTAAGAAGAAAGTCTTACTTTAAGGGGAGGTTCTAGTCCAAATCGACAAAAAAAATTATTTTTTTTTATTGCTTTATTTTCATTCTTAGGGTCTTGAAAATGTGTATGCAAAAGGATATTCCTTTATCTAATTTATTTTACGAGTTATAGCATATTAGACAAAAAAGTGCGTTGGCCGAAAAACAAGTAAAAACGCGCACTCGCACCGCCTATTAAGTGGTGTGTTTCAAAACACACCGAAAATCAGTGCTTAAGTTCAGCAGAAAATGCTCTTCGAGGATGAGGAAGGAACCTTATATGGTCCTGGAATAGCTGATTAGAAGTAAAATTAAAAAAAACAAACATTACATACGATTTTTCCTTCATCAAACTTTAAACGCGTTTTTCTCTAAACACTTTTTTTTTGCGCGCGGGGCACGATTCACCTTCAACGGCTGAACCGATTTCGATGTTTGACAGCTCAAATTAAAGCTTATTCAATTTAGGGGGCTACTAGGTTGCGTTTTTTTTTTTAAAAATGTTTGTTATTGTTTATTTTACGATAAAGCAAAAAAAAAAGGGGAAAAAACAGGTTTTTCTTTTTCAAATGACCCCAATTTTTTTAAAGGGTCTTTTTAAAAATCGGAGATTCATATGGCCCCCCAAATTTGATTTAGTTTAAGAATATTTTTGATTTTTTCAGTTCAGATCATTTGGAAGGGCTGTAGAGTGCCCCGCACACTTGGACTCCCGACACGCACGGCTTTCTTCAGGGAGGGCTGGAGCCGCCATTTTTAATTATTTTTCCTTGAAAAAATTTTGTGAAATCTTTCAAATCAATACCAATAAATACCATAAGAAGTTATGTCAAAAAATAATTGCGTTAACACAAAAAAAAAATCCTAAAATTACGTTAATTTTCGGGACTTTGGACTAGAACCTCCCCTTAAGGTAAAACAATTGTCTTGTTTTAAGGGGACGCCTAAGTGGAAAAATGACAAAAAAAAAACAATTTTTTTTATTTCATTATCCAAAACTAGACTCATTTAGGAATAGAACAAGACTGTTTTAAATCTTTTAAGACATTTTAGGGTGTCTTAATTTTCAACCATTGAGAAAGCGTCTTAAAAATATCTGTAAGACGCTTTCTAAACGTCTTATGTCTTAAAATAAGACATTTGTAAGACATCTGTTTTACAGTGAAGGAATATGATTTTTGTATTCATTAAGTTGTATTTTTAGCATGAAACAAATTATTGGCAAAAAACGATTTTTTTCGACGAAAAATGGTACTAAAAAAAATGGATAATAAGTCATCCAAATTTTATTCAAATCCATTCAAGCGTTCTCAAGATATCTTGGCGACAAAAAACGCTATACACACACACGTACACACATACATCTGGACATTTGCTTAAGAATGAAAATTTACGCTTTTTAGATTAAAGTGAGTCGATTTAGACTATTCTTGGAAAATTCGAAAATCTTAACAATCACAAAGTTTCTTCTATGAGAAAGCAAAATTGTCTAAATTCGCATGAATCTTGGTATATTGGAGTTTTCAAATTGGTTTCAATTTTTAAGTCAAATTTGGAAAATTGAAAATGGTGGACGAATTATTAAAAATTGTCTGAATTTGCATGAATCTGCATGGTATAATGAGATTTTTTGGGGTCGCTGATTTCAAATTTAAAGTCAGATTTGAAAATTAAAAAGGGTGGATCCAATATGAATCAAATCACGCCAAGTGGGCACCCCTTCGGACCTTTTTCAACCGATTTTGATGAAACTTGGAAAAATTGTTGTACCAATAGGATACATTAAATTTGTAAAATATGGTTCATAAATATGAACGGGTTGCCTAGATACAGGGGGTCAAAGTTGATTTTTTTTTCGAAACGGTAATTTTCAAAAATTTTTAGCTCCAAAAATATTGTTCGTAGAAAAAAATGTTTTGAACATTTTTTGTAGCTTTTTTAACTTTTTTTTTTTAACTTTTTTAAGTTTTTTTATGCTTTCTCCATTCTCATAAACATCTTCTTTTACATAAAAAAGTGTATTTGATATTTAAGTACAGAAATCAACAATAAAATTTAACTGCCCGACATTTGCATAAAAACAATCACAATTTGTTTATTGTGGTGCGCGACGGTTATGCTGTTTTACCTGATGGAGCGTAACCTCGTAATGGTGCTAGGCAAAAGTTTGATTTTCCAATATACCAAGATTTATGCAAATTCAGTCAATTTTTAAAAATTCGTCCGCCATGTTGGATCAGCCATTTTGAAAATTTTAAATCTGACTTCGAATTCGAAATCATCGACTCTAAAAACCCCAGTATACCAAGTTTCATAAAATTTGGATTATTTGATTCTGAAATTCATTTGTTTTTCGTTCTTTGTAGTTATTCGGCTCTTCTGTAAAATTTGATTTTTTTTCGGTACACTTTGCTCTAAAACTACTAAACCGATTTAAAAGTTTTTTTTAAAATTTGTTTAGTAAAGTTTCAAGATAACGAATAAGAAGTTTAAAATTATTTTGAGTTCTATTAACGGAGATGTGAGTCAAGTAATTAAAGAAATTAGGAATTTATTTTACCTTTTGGTATAAATGTTTATAAAAAAGTATCTACTTAAGATAACGTATTATTACTTCTTATTCATATAATTGATTATATTTGTAATCGAATAAAACAAGGATGAACGCAATTGGAGTAATAGTTTTTGAGAAAAGTATATCGAAACTTCACTCCTTTTGCATTGTTTTAAGGTGACCTAGGCGACCTCTTAAGATGCAAGATTTTTCAAACAGCTTTTGCAGATTATATTTTGTAACAAAAATTTTCATTCAAACAGTTTTAATGGTTAAAAAAATTAATATATTTGACATTCTAAAAAGTATAACGGGCAAATTCAAATTTTTGACAAAATTGAAAAATAAATCCATTTCTTTTCTCTTATGTTTGACTTCTTGGATTTCATATGACTCAAAGTCCGTATTGTAAATAATTTAGGCTTTATTTTGAATATTACGTTTTAATTTACGTTCTTTAAAATGTAATTTTATATAAATATTTCATATTTGAGAAGATAAATTTATTTCTTTCTGAGAATTTTTTTCCGGCTTTCTTAAGACCGAGACTCTTTAAAATCTCACCCCTTCTCGTCTCGTGAGTAATCCTAAGAAATAGATTAAATAATTAAAGTCGTTTAACAATTATTGCAAACAATTATTGTTTGTTTGTAATCCATCTAAATTTCTAGAAAAAGCAAACGGTGTATAATTATTATCTATTCCCTGAGAAAAATGTACATTAAAATTGATAGAATGGGGTACAAAAAGAATAGAGAAAACTTGCCCTCTTATCAAAAAATAATATTTTTGTGATGTTTATAGATTTTTTATATTTGTTGATTTATCTTGATAAACTAAATATTATAGGGTATAAAAGAGTTTCTTTATTGGTACAATTAAATTAAATTGTAGAATACAAGAAGTTGTTTTATGCTTTATATTAATTTTTGCTGGATATTGCAGAATCGTGCCTCGAGCGCTGATGTCCCCACACAATTCTTGATTTTTTGTATATGAGACAAGAATTGCGTTTGGACAATCATAGCCCAGGACAACGAAAAAAATTCTTGACAATATTATTTATATCCTTCGGACTCGATGCGATGTGTAAAATTTTACCAGTTGGTACAATCAAATCTGTACATTCCTCTTCATTTTTCTGATAATAGATTTCTAATTTTTTTCTTCACCTTTTGAGCATCTGAAACAAGTAATTAAAACAAATATTTTTTTTACAAAAACATACAATATTCAGAATTCATGTATAAAAACCTTTTTAGTGTTACAAAAGATATACGAAAATTAGATAGAAAGTTTTAAGATATATTCACTAATATAAAACATTTTTTCTACCATATAAGCTTGGATCAATAAATTAATAAGTTATTCTTAATCCAGGGAATAATTGTATACTAGGTCTTATAAGGTTATTTGCATTTGGTCAATCCAATGCAATTATGCATTAATACAAGAAAACATTTCTCACAGTATTATTTATTGTTTCTTATTTTATATGCATTTTTAAAAGTGTTATCCATAAGACTTTGCCGTTAAAATTAAAATATGTAATTAAGTTTTAAATCCAAGAGCAGTATTTAATTATAAGAAGCTTGACTTCTCTTTATTCTTTTTGCAATTCTCTAATGGCCGTGTCTGCGATTGGCGCCATCGATTTATTCGCTTTTCCATCTCTCAATTTTCTTTCTTTTATTAAGTTATTCAAGACTGATTCTTAAACAAAATGTTATTGATATTATTTGAAAATAAGGTTAATTAGGTTATTGATATTTAAGTTTAATGAAAAAACAAAAATTTTACAAACTAATTATTATTATTATTATTGCTTAGGATAAATAGTATTTTTAACTCACTTATAATTTAGGGCCGTCCATAAATTACGTCACACCTTTTTTCCTTTTTTCGACCCCCTCCCTCCCCCTTGTTACAACTTGTCACATATTTATCAACCTCCCATTAAAATTCTACAAAAATTAAAAAAGATATTAATATTAACACATGTAATATTGAATCTTCATTTGTATATTTAAAGACTCAAATTTTTTCATAAGAATTTAATTTAAGTATTTAAAAATTTTAAAATATAACACCTGAAGAACGTCAATTTTTAAATTTTAAGTTACTTTTTTAGTAATATTTCTTCAATTATAAAAATGAAAAAGCAGTAAATGTTTATATAAAAAAACATAAATAGTTTGATGTTACACTTCAATTGATTATCACTCGGTGTTAATTCATGAAAGTATAAAAATTAATCCACTTTTTTTAGTGGATAACAACAGAAATTTTTAGAAAAGAATGTTTCGATGAAGGATAAACATTGTCTATATTGAAACGTTTTTTGTATTTCTTCAGCTCACATATTAGTTTAGGAAAAAAAATCAGATTAAATAAAAAAGCTGATCAAATGATTCGTCAATTAAACTAGAGGATTGGGTGTAATAAATTCGTTATTCGGTGAATATGAAGGAGACAAGCTATAGTGTATAGTACCCTTATAACCCTCTTTTGCCTTCATTTCATAAGACCCTTTCCGAGATTCACTTGTCGGGAGCAACTTCACCTTCCCACTTGGTTGTTGGATCAAAGATGAGTCTGCAAGCACAAGAGTGAACACCGCACGCTCAATCAATTTTGCTTCATCGTATATGTATAAGAGATGTACGCTTTTGGGTCGATGGGTGTCTAGGTAGCTTGAGGGATTCCATCATCCACAGGGGTTTTCCTTATAATTGCCTTAGTTTGACTCACTTGCCCTGCAGAGAACGGCTGTCTTTTTACTTATTCATGTTCAGTTATCAGTTGTAAATTAATTCAAATATTAATTGATGGAATTAATTAAATTTCTTTTCACTCCAAGTTGTTTTCTTTTATACTAAAATCATAAGAAAATTCTATACAAAAATGATGATATTTTTCTCGTTACCCATAAGTTATTATCTTTCATTAAAATTCAATTATGAGCGGTTTGTACATAGACTATACCATTACCATTTTTTCGGAGCAGGTCACATATTCTTTCGTAAATAGATGCTTTCATTCATATATTCATTCATTTTTAAAAATAATCATAGAGATGATTTTAGAGGTGCAGTCTTTATAAAAATAAGGTTTAAGGACGTGTCAGTTTATGGTGTTAAAAGGTAATTTGAACCACAAGACGCAAAAAAAAGGAGTGAATATGAAAACGATGATGAAGAATAAAAAGGCTCAAACAGGAAAGCTGAAGAATTATAGAGAGATTTAAAGGGCTCGTGAGAAAGGGCAAACTGTAACGTATATGGGATAAAAGTAGTTTCGTCAAGCAGACTATAAGGAAGGATAAGGGTAAACCTAAGTAAAAAATGAGGGTTGCGTGACATTGATCGGTCATACTATAAGCCAAGAATACTGACATAGGCTAATAAGCGGACCTTGTTGTTTTTTTAAACAGAGACAATAGAATCTAAATCTGCGAATATCTGAAATATTCACTTAGATACATTTAAAGTTATAATATTGTCAACATGTCCACTGACTTCAATAAGTGTATATTAGGGTGTTTCAAAAAAAGAAAATTTTTGGAAATCGTTTAAAGTCGCACGGAAATCGACTACAAATGGAAAAAAAAGTATCCCTATTTTTTTTTTTTTTTGATCTCACAATATTAAGGGGTGCCGTTTGTACCCCTATTTTCCCATTAGAAATACATGACAAAAGTGTAATTTTTTAAAAAATTGCGAAAATTTGTTCATAATTTTATCGAAAAAGGCTCAGAAGTTTATGAAACCTCGTTAAATATTCAAAGTAGAAGAAACTGTGGATTATTAATATTTTTTTTGCAAACTGACCCTCTCTAGGAATGCGTTAAATAACCACCCCCAAAAATAAAATCAGCATTTATATTATTTTTTTACGTCGCTTTTATTTATAAATTTTTTTACTGAACAAAATACAAGGCTCTCTGCATTTTTAAATACATTTTTAATTGTTAAAACAATTTTTTCCATCTTTTATGTTTTAATTAAATATCTTATTAGAAGCTTAAAATTGTTTAAATAGCAAAGAGAAAAACAATTGAATTGATACACTTTAATTTATTTAATTTAATTGTTTGTTTAAACAATAAAAATTGTTTAAAATCAACTTTTCATTAAATTCACCTAGAATCAAGTGTTTTTGTTTTTGCAATTTTCATTGAAGAACTATAAAGAAGTTATTTATACACGATTCGCAATAAATATTCAATGGTTTAAACAATTTTAATTTGTTTAAACATATTTTTTCATACTTTCTCTTTTAATTAAACATCTTAAAAGCTTACTACTTATTAAATAGCGAAGGGAAAATCAATTTAATTAATTTAATTTAATTGATTGTTTAAACAATAAAAATTGTTTAAAATCAACTTTTTATTAAATTCACCTGGAATCATGTGTTTTTTTGCAATTTTCATTGAAGAACTAGAAAGAAGTTATTTATTTATAATTCACAATATACATTCAATTGTTTCAACAATTTAATTTTCTTATATTTTCGAATTTAAATAATTTTTTTAATAGCTGTGGATTCTTTAGTAACAATTGAAGGGAAATTTTTATATTAACTATTTTGTTTATTTGTTTAAACAATTTTAATTGTGAAAAACAATTTTTCATTAAATTCTCCTAGAAGTATTTCATTTTTTGTTTTCTTCATTAATATCTGTTCTAAATAAGAGCCAGTATCATTTTGACACATGACTTAATTTTATATTGTTATATTGTACAGAATGGAAATGTTATTTTGTACAACTGCTAAATGATATTTTGTACAATTTTGAAAAATGAATTTGTTATTTTGTACAATTCTTTAAAAAAGCTAAAATATTGTACTTCCAATGTTTTATTGCTTTTTTAAAAAATTGTACAAAATAACAAATTCATTTTTCAAAACTGTACAAAATAACATTTAGCAGTTGTACAAAATAACATTTCCATTCTGTACAATATAACAATCTAAAATTAAGTCATGTGTCAAAATGATACTGGCTCCTAAATAATAATACTGTCTAATATAATTTTTTTTTTAATTTATATGCTTTTTATTCAAGGAACCTTTATTTTATAATTATAAAATTATATATTTTGCACATATTTAATTATAAATATTTTTCTATATATTAAACATATTTTAAATATATATATTTATATTATATACTGTATATGTGTTGTAAATTGTAATAAAGCTTAATTTATTATGACGCATTTTTGATTAAATGTATATTGTGAATTAATAAATAAAATAGAAATAAATAACTTCTATTATATAGTTCTTCAATTAAAATGGCAAAAAACATCATAATTCTAGCTGTATTTACTGAAAAGTTTATTTTAAAAAATTTTTTATTACAATTTGATTGTTTAAACAATCAATTAAAATAAATTAATTAAATTTATTTTCTCTTTGCTATTTAAAAAGTTGTAAACATTTAAGATACTTAATTAAAACAGAAATTATTAAAAAATATGTTTAAACAAATAAAAATTGTTTAAACAATTGAATGTATATTGCGAATTGTATATAAATAACTTCTTTAAAGTTTTTCAATGAAAATTACTAAAAACCACATATTCTAGGTGAATTTAATGAAAAGTTGATTTTAAACAATTTTTATTGTTTAAACAATTAATTGAATTAAATAAATTATATTATATCAATTTGATAGTTTTTCTCTTCGCTATTTAAAAAGTTGCAAACTTTTAATTAAAGCAAAAAATGAAAAAAAATTGTTTAAACAATTAAAAATTAATTTAATAATGCATAGAGCCTTGTATTTTGTTTAGTAAAAATATTTATAAATAAAAGCGACGTAAAAAAATAATATTTTAGACCTATTTACTTATAAATGCTGAATTCATATTTGGTGGTGGTGTTTTTGTCGCACCCCTAGAGAGCGTCAGTTTACAAAAAAATAATAACCCACAGTTTCTTCAACTTTGGATATTTATCGGGGTCTCATAAACTTCTGAGCCTTTTTGATAAAATTATGAACAAATTTTCGCACTTTTTTAAAAAATTACATTTTTTTCGTGTATTTGAAATGGGAAAATAGGGGGTACAAGCAACACCCTTAATATTTTCAGATAAATAAAAAAAAAAAAAAAAAAAAAAAATAAAAAAAAAAACACTGTAAAAACAGGTGTCTTACAAGTGTCTAATTTTAAGACATAAGACGTTTAGAAAGCGTCTTACAGGCATTTTTAAGACACTATCTCAATGGTTTAAAATTAAGACACCTCAAAATGTCTTAAAAGTGAGGACAAAATAAGACACTTGTTTTTAGAGTGTACTTTTTTTTCATTTGTAGTCGATTTCGGTGCGACTTTAGAACTTTTTCGCATTTAGAAATGTGAGAACATGTTAGCTTTATAAATATAATTTATCCTATCATACAGAAAAAATTATGATATAGATACAATTGATTTCAAATTTGAAGATGTAATTATTTTAACCAATAATATCAACCCCAGTATGAGACATAGTTTAACAATGAAAATCGACAGTGCAATATTCTCTTAATTTTGTGCTGATCAGTATTTTTCACTGTTATCATTTGTTTGATGCTTTTGCAAACTTTCAAATAATTTACTTATATACATTCGAAACTCCATTTGTGCAACATCTCACTGATGGGGCTTTGAGTGTAAACTTATTTTTTTAATCTTCTGTTATTTTTAAATAAAACTTCTTTTAAGAAGTGCCCTTTTTAGGATTATTAACCTAAGAAATAAATGAATTAGAATATAAGAAAAGCCACGCTTTCGATTTCTGGGAAGATAAGACGTTTAAAAGATTTCTTTTGAATGTTGTAGCCGGAAGCGCGAATTTTGGTGGGCAGACGGCTGTCGTAGCTCTGAGGGAAAGGAGGGGTTCACAAGAGGATGTCAGAAGAAGATCTAAAGGGAGAAGTGTAGAAAGCAAAAAAAAAGAGATTTAGGAAGGGATGAATTACAGGGGAAGGGGTTACAGATATCGAAGGGAAAAATAAGGTAGGCGAGGAATCGCGGTTGAGAAGAAAGAAAGAAAATACGTTATAATTGAAAAGCTTCACTTAAATGGAAGCATTTCTCTCTTCTCAGAATTGGATAAAAGTAAGAGCCTGGCGACGTACGAGGGGGGCGAATTTATTACAGAAACTCTACACTTTCTGAACTAACCTTTGCATGACAAATATTATTCATGATGATGATATTCAACATGGACCGCTGACACTCCGTGTATTTTAATAGGCATATTTAAAAATTGGAAGAAGGGAAGTGTTCTTTTTTGAAACTCAAGAGGCGTCGTTGTGTTAAAATTAATTGACAAACACTGTTTAAAATGAATAAATTTGTATGCCCACAACGTAAAAACAGGTGTCTTATTTTAAAACATATGACATTTAAAAAGAGCCCAACAGTAATTTCTTTGTAGAGAAAAGTCGGTGAAAATTTGAGATGGATAATAAATTGAAACAAATGATCGTCTTTTTGATCGCACATACAAGTAGCTTCTTAAATAATGGAGCCAGTATCATTTTGACACATGACTTAATTTTAGATTGTTATATTGTACAGAATGGAAATGTTATTTTGTACAACTGCTAAATGTTATTTTGTACAGTTTTGAAAAATGAATTTGTTATTTTGTACAATTTTTTAAAAAAGCAATAAAACATTGGAAGTACAATATTTTAGCTTTTTTAAAGAATTGTACAAAATAACAAATTCATTTTTCAAAATTGTACAAAATATCATTTAGCAGTTGTACAAAATAACATTTCCATTCTGTACAATATAACAATATAAAATTAAGTCATGTGTCAAAATGATACTGGCTCAAATAATGCCTTAAATTTGATTTTTTTGATGTAATATTTATATATCAACATATTGTTGAATGTTGAGCAAAGTCGTAAAAATAATTAGTCAAAAATGATTTTTTATGCTCAATCAGGTAAACTTTGTTATTTTCAAACATTTATACATCTGGAGACATAAATGTTAAATTTATAAAAGTAAACTTGTTAGATTAATTATACAGAACTTCCGAAATTGATACATTAGTTAAAATTTTAAATTTAGGAAGATATTTAAATAATATAACAATAATTTAGGGTCATTGTTTTATTGTCAATGAAATAAAAACACAATTATGAGATTTCGGTAACTTGGTTCGTCATCATGATCAGACAAATCTAAAAGTTGGAAACATTATAACTCGTTACATGAATTTATCTGCATTGTCAAAGCTGCCATATGTGAAGGTAATTTATGATATATAGTTTTTTTTCATTTCAAATGAAGCTTTTTATTATGAGAAATTTCAACATTACTTTCTTTGATGAGAAAAAATCTCTATTATCGACACTTCTTGTTTCCCCTTAATCTATCATGCATATTTTTCACAATGTCTGGATTCTAAAGTACCGAGTAGGGTAGAAAAGGCGAGATGGGAAATGAAAATAAAAAAGCAATGAAGGGGATACTCTATGCAGTCTGCAAGAACGTTTATGTAATGGCTTCTCTGAAGGCTTCAGTTGCTATTGAAGAATAGCTGCTTTTGCTTGCTTGGCAAATAATACCAGTAGCCAACATGAGTTGACCCTGTATAAATTCATACTTATTGCGCTTTTATTGGATTATTGAGAGCATGATGTTGATTTTATCAATTCGAGAATTATATCTTTCTTGCATATTTTCTCTCAAAATCCTTAGGTGTAACGTTACTTATTTATAATAACTTTATTCTCTTAAATTGAATCCGACAAATTTCACTAGTTCATTAGTCAAAAGCAAGTAACAGCAGTGGCGTAACTGTCAGGGCAAGAGCCCTGGGACAAAAGAGGAAAATAAGGCCCCAACTATATAATTATGATATTTTAAATAGATGGTTTTTTCAATAAAATTTTAAATCAATTTCACCTTTTTAAAATGTTCTCAAATTTTAAAATTAGAGCACGTTATCTTTACGTTTATCTTTTTTCATTTATTTTCTTAAAATTTTAATGATATTCTTTTTTTTCAAGGAACTTCTGAAAGTTTTAGATATTTTTCTGAAACTTTCTTTAACTTTCCCTTATTTAAAATATATTATGTAATTTTTTCAATTATTTTCTCAAATTTTAATTTTTTTTCAATTTACAATTATTTTCTCTAATTTATCATTTTTCAATTTTTGCAATTTATTTTTGAAACATTTTTATGATTTTTTAAGTTACTTTTCCCAATTTTTAATAGATTTCATTCTTTTTCAATTAATTTGCAAAATTTTGAATTATTTTGTTTAATTTTAATTATTTTTTTCTATTAGGGTTGATCAAGGACCCCGGGGCACTGCCCCATTTTGCCCCTTAACAGTTACGCCACTGAGTAACAGATGATTCCGAATGAGGAGGTTGCACCTGAAATTCAATGAAATTTTGCTGATTCAATTTAAGAGAGTAAGTATTTCCTTTTTTCTTAAAATGCTAAGAAAATCTTTTCACAATTTTGATTGACAAATGTATAATTTATAAAATTACTATTAAAGGAAAGAATTTGTTGAGTGTTAAGACCTTTACCTTTTTGTTCCTCTTTTTGCCTCTGAACATGAAAAACATACCTGACAATATTTTAATTTTTCTAGTGTTTTTTTTATTTTTTATTAAGTATTTTTATTTATTTGCATATGCATATTTTAGGGTGAAATTTTTGTGTAGTTGAATTACGTTTCAATTAAACAGCAGACACTGGATTTTGGAAGTTTATGTGTGCAATTTTGTAAGTGACAACATGCGACTACAATATGTTACGGGCATTTAAAAGGCGGTATATGCAAGGCAGCACGATTTGCGATACACGACAATGTACAGTAAAGGGTCAAAGAGAAGGGTGGGTGTCATGGCGGCGACCTGGAGCGAGTGATTTGTGTGACAGATCGGGGCCAGCTCGCGCTACCCGATCCATTCTTACTACCCCATCCAGTTCCAACTGTTTCCCAATAACCGGCTATCCATCTACATATATATTGTTGTCGAGTATGCACAAAAAGGCAAGTTTTTTAAAATCAGTTGAGAAGTCTTGGATAGTTTCTTTAAAATTCAACATACTTTGACTATTCTTATCTAATTCTGAAACCCTTTTTGCTAAATAAGCATTATGAAGAGACATGTATAGCACAATTAAACATAAGATTTCTAACAATCTTAAAATGGAATACTTTACAATGCAATAAACTGAATAAACGATTCTATTGGAAACAATCTTAAAGTAGGTGTAATTAAAGAAATCTATCAAAAAGCTACAAATGAGAATTACTTTAGGTGTTAACATCAAATAAACAACGAAATTTGAAACAATATTAAATTCGCGCTACCAAAAATTTTTGTATACGCGGACAATAAAACGAATACTAACAATTATTAAAATATTGTTCAAGCAGCAGCTTTGTTCACATTAACCTACAAAAAAATATGCAGTCTTTTCAAAATTTTGCACTTTATCGATCTTTATCTAATTACGGAAAACCAGTAAAAATTAAATTATTACTTTAAAATTTTTAAACAAATTATCATTGAAACTACTATTACTTTTTTCATATATATAGAACCTACAAATATGTAATTTTTTCCTAATTTTGCAATTTATCGATCAAATTAGTTGAAACTAATTATGTAAAAACAATACAAAATTAAATTACACAGCCACACAAAAAAAAAAAAAAAAAATTTCTCCGAGACACTACACTATAGTGCATTCTCACGTATTTTTCTTCGCTGAATCCGAATTCGAAATTAGAACTGTTAGATTTGTTCGACTTTTTGAAATGACATGAAAAACATTTTCAAAACACAAATCAAAACCAAAAAAAGTTTTTCCTTATTTACCGGGACACTACCCTAGTGTATTATTTGGTATTTTTCCCCGCTGAATCTGAATCCGGAATTGAAGTAACCGAATTGGCTAAAATTTTTTTAGATAATCTTAAAAAACTGCTCAAAAACATAAAAAAAAATTTTTTTTGTCCGGGACACTACATTAGTGTTTTCCAAGGTTTTTTCTCCGCTGAATCCGAATCCGAAGTTAGAATTGCTAGATTAGCTTAACTTTTTGAGATACCCTATGGGAAATGACAATCGGCTGGAGCTTGGCCCAAGCTTGGCCAATATTAGACCAATATTAGCCCAAGCTTGGGCCGATCTTGAGCATCGTCAAATTTCCCATAGAGTAATCTCAAAAAAGCCATTTTTCGTGTTTTTAATCAGTTTTTTGAGATATCTCAAAAAGTTGAATCAATCTGGCAATACTAACTTCAGATTCGGATTCAGCGGAGAAAAATACGTAGGAAGTACACTAGTGTAGTGTGTCGGACAAAAAAATTTTGCTCGTGGGGCTGTATTATTATTTAAACATTTTTTAAACAACTTATTATTGTTAAAGTCGTTGTCGGTAATTATATAACGATCGATTAATTTCAAAATGAGTGAAAACTGCATATCTGTACAGGTTCAATGTGAACAAAGTTGATAGTTAACAATATTAAATTGTTTAAAAAATGTTTAAATAATAATTTACTCTCTAAACCTGAATTAGTAGTTTTCTACTATGAATTAGTAAAAAGTGAGCTACAATTAAATAGTAAGAATTTTACTATTTTTTTAGTAGAAAATTACCATTATTTAAGTAGAAAACTACTAACTGAACTAGTAAAAAATCGACTTATTTTAACAGTAAAGTTTCACTATTTCAATTAGTAGCTTTCTACTAAAAATTAGTAGTTTCTACTAAAAAATTAGTAGTTTTCTACTAAAAAATTAGTAAAATTCTTGGCTCACTTTTCGCTAATTCATAGTAGAAAACTACAGTAGAACGTCTCTAGTTTCAACATTTATTGTATTACTTGGTAATAATATTTTGCACTAATTATTTCATTAAAAAGTTTATTTAAAAAAAAAAAAATAAATAAATAAATAAACAAATGCCAAGAAGTATTATTTGTTGTAGTATAAAATACTTACATTTGCCTTAAAGAAAATTAGTATGAGTTACAATGAAACTTTTCATTATAATATTACACTGAGAAAATAAGCCTCTAGCCAATTTCTAGGTTAAGGGACTCTGAACAAAACACACAAGATACCGGCGATCACAACCAAACTTCAAGGTTAACAGTAGCATTTAATCAGCTAATAATAAAAATAGTGGTTTGCAGGTGCTATATCAACAACCTCTCTCGGCTACATTTAATCAAAAATTGGTTATATTTAGTCAACTTATTTTCTCAGTGTAATTACTTAATAATTATAGAAGTCGTTTTTCGTAAGTGTTTTTTAAATTTATCACAATGTTCATAATTATATTGTTAATTTTCGTTTAATTAGTCAATAAACTCAATTTATAATTATATTAAAATATAAAATTGATTACTTAATAATAATAGAAGTCATTTTTCGTAAGTGTTTTTCAATTTGCCGCTTTTATCAAGTATTTAGTATTTTCCGACGTCATGATTTGGTTAACTGGTGGGGGTTTGAAATAGGAGAAACCAAACTTGAAACGACAGGACCTTGAAACTAGAGACGTTCTACTGTACTAATTCAAATTTAGAGAGTAATATGTATTCCTTACCCGTAATCATTTATATATCGCTTAATTGCAAAATAAGAAAAAAACTGCATATTTGTGAGTTTAATGTGAAAAAAGTTGGTAGTAAGCAATAATAATTTGTTTAAAAATTGTATAAATAATAACTTAATATTTATTCCTAAGCCGTAATCATATAAAGATCGGTTAATTGCAAACCTAGGAAAAAACTGCATATTTGTAGTTAGTTACCATAACCTAGAAACATAACAAATGTCAACAAAAACTCAAAACCGAATTCACTTTGTTACAAATAATGTCGTGCTATGCAGGTGCTATTCTAACAGCGTCACTCGGTAAGTTTTAACTGAAAATTGGTTATATTTATCCATTTAATTTTCTCAGTGGATAAGCGGGACTTTATACTGTATATTGCATGGCCTATTCAGAATAGTACAATATTTTCGATCTACCCAAAAATTATGAAAGTTCATAATTTCGGATTCATTTTTTTCAGTGTTCAATGTGATTAAAATTTTTGCAAAGAATGTAATTTCAATTTCACGCTGTCGATTTTTTTAATCCAGCAAAGTGCTTCGATTAGTAATCGAATTTCTTGGCCATATATTTTAAACTAGAATGAATTAATCTCCGTTATTTTCATTATATTTACTTTCTTCTTTTTATTCCTGAAGCAGGTAATATTTCAGGAATAAAAATAGGGAAAAAGATTTACTTATGAGAGTCTCGATTGTATTGTTAACAATTTAATTACGAGGGATAAGAACTTTACATCATCAAGTTCTTATAATTTGGAGAGGTCTTTGATATGCGATTTCACTATGCAAACTTTTAAAAGTTTCGATCTCACAAAATCTTAAAAAGTAATGCATTTTAAGTTGTTTTTGCTAAAGTTTTTGGAAATATCTTTAATGTTTAAAAGTGGCTACAAATCTTGTAATCTTATATCTTATAATAAGATGCCTACTTGTTACAGTGTTGTTATTTAAAATTATTTTCTTTGCATTCGTGCGGTTGCAATTAAATGAGTTGACTTTTTATTAGAAAGTTTAAGCGTTATGAAAGCTTGCAGAGTATGCGAGTAATAAAGTATGGTGTACGAACACTCAGGTGCAGAAAGGGCGTCATTATCGTTTTAGTATTTACATCGTAAAGTTAATTCATTGATCGATAAAGTGCAACGTGTTTGCGTCTGTTAAAGCGTTGTGCCTCAACTTGGACCTGCATACGAATCGGACATCATGTGCAGTCGCGTTGTAGTGATATTATCTCAATTCGCTTGTATTCCTCTTGACTCTGTTTAATCAAACTTATTCTAAAAGTAAAGTTTATTTTTGCATGACAAATACTCCATGTTTTCAGCAAAATTGTATCCCCTTCGTTTTATGTTAAGCTTATCTTGAGTCAACTAAAAAATTAGATGTAAACCATATGACTTCTTTTTTTGGGCACGCTAAGTAATTATTAAACTTAAATCTAAAAATGACTAACTGTTTTTTTTTCAAGATACATAACATAGTATGTAAGGTAACGGTACCTATACTCGATCAGTACCTATAGTCGATCAGTGATGATTTAATTGGATAATGAAATGTTAATTAATAGTTTAATAGTAGGGGAGACCGAGGAGGAAAGTAACAGAGGTGGAAAGTAATAACGCTTATAACTTCTAAACCAATGAGCGAACAGACATAGTCCTTAAATAATTTTAAGTCAGTTTTTCTCCCTCTACCTCCCCCAAATTATGTTAGGGGTCTACCGGAAGCTATATATCTGATACTGACATTTTGTGCAAAAATTACGTCAAAAGTAAGTTTTTGCTTAAATTTTCAAAATATCATATTTTTTTTATTTCATAGATATTTTAAATATGCTTTTCGTTTTTTTGAAGCTTTTTTATTTATCTTTAAAGTCGTGCTAGTGCATAATTAAAAAATGCGAAATACTTTTGTGTAATTTAAACTTGTTTTTTGAAATCCAAGGAAAAGAGGGGTAAGGTGGAAAGTAACACGTTGTTACTTTCCTCCTCATCTAATGCTTTATTTTTATAAACCTCCTCCTTTTTTATAACTATGTGATTTTATATGTTTATTTTATATTTTAAAGATTAAATATTGGACTTTTGATTTGAATTATTACGAAACGATGCTTTTTTAATGTCATTGCTATTCAACGAATACTAAATAGATTAAAAAAACTTGATTTCAAGAAAGTGCAAAAATATCTGCCAATTATGTACAAAATGTAGTTAATATCACTTTGTTTTTTTATACTCTCTAAATTTAAATAAGTGAAAATTCACTTATTAGATGTCAAAAGTCTTCCACTCTTTCAAAAAGTGCATATGCACTTACAATAAGTGTATATGCACTTATGATAAGTGAAATTTTCACTTATTATAAGTGCATATACACTTTTTGAAAGAGTGGAAGACTTTTGACATCTAATTAGTGAATTTTCACTTATTCAATTTTAGAGAGTATGTTCATAATAAAAATAATTTAAATTAATAGCAGTTTTATATTTGAAATGTTAGCCTTAATTTGAAAGTGTTACTTTCCTCCTTCGTGCTGTTACTTTCCACCTCAAGGGTGAGGAGAAAAGTAACAAATATAGAGCTGATTAAAAAGTCCTGCAGTAAACTATTGAATTATTATTAATGTTTAATTTCAATTTTATTTAATAGGTGAAAGTCCAAGCTTTCGATTAATATGTTTACAGTACTTATCCGACAAATAGTTTTAATGCTAGCATCAAAAAACTGATTTTTGTTACTTTCCTCCTCGGTCTCCCCTATTGATTTTAATACTACTTGGAATTTTACAAGATTTATTTTTACCAATGTAATAAAACTATTAATTAATTTTGTCTAATTAAATCATCACTGATCGACTATAGGTACTGATCGAGTATTGGTACCGTTACCTTATTATAATATATATAATATTATAAGTTTATCTTTGAATTCAATTACGATTATTTTTTGGAAGATTGAAGAGATATTCTCTTTTTAATTTAACACATATAGAAAGGAGCTGTAGGTAGCTCATTCTTTAGAAAGAAGTCTGTTACCTACAACTGTGAATCTGAGCAGAAATGGGTACAAGTTTGTCTGACGTACTTTGCGCATTGTCCGCCAGCGTTTTACCCCGTCACGACAACGAGACAATGGTCGCTGTTAACGCGTCCTGTAACCGTTTCATTGTTTGCCGACAATGCTTGGAAATACGCAGAGACAGGTTATCTCTGGTAGATCGATCGCACATCGCGGTTTAGTTCCTCGGATAAATCTGGATTTACTACGTTTAACGACAATTTTACACTAAAAAAATGGTAGCATCAACCATGCAAATGGTAGGTTAAAAATATTACTAGTTTTTTAAGGTTAAATTAACTACAAGGCCGTAGACAGGGGGTCGGGGTAAGGGTGTTTGACACCTCCTCCCCAAAATATATGATATAATATTAATACTTGAAGTAAATAAAAAAGGTAATCAACCTTGATTGTTTGTTGACAACCCCCCCCCCCCCCGAATTTTTTCTGAGTACGGACTTGATTAACTATATATAATGTACAACTGAATCTTTCAGAATTTGGTGAAATCATTTTAATTATAGTTTCATTTGCTGTTAAAAATCACTTTTTAGTTTCAGGTAATGTCAAGCGTCGACACCCCATATAACAACTCCAAATGTCACCTATTATTTTTATCCCATTTTTAAATGAAAGTACCTAAATAACACTGTGCGATAGTGAAAAATTACTTTGAATCGGACCTAGCCTAAGTTGTTCGGCATGAAAATCTAAAAAAAAATGTGTATTGAATTTTCCCCCACCTCCAAAATTTCAGTTTAGAGCTAAAAACAGTTTTTCTGCAGTTTTTGTATAAAATATACTGTTACTTCGTCATCTTTGGTCCGATTTTAATTTTTTTTTAATTTAAAGCTGAATAACAAGGCTTTCTATACCTAATAGAGGTTTTATGTTTCAAGTATTTATGGTAGAAAAAGAGTAAAAAATTCGAAAATTGTCAATTTTTTTGAATTTTTTTATCTCTGGCAATGATTTACGGTCTAATTTTATTTAGAACGATTTTTTCTGTGGTAAATATAATTGTTCAATTATTTTCTTCAATGTTCCCATTATTTTCTCCATTCTTCAATTTTTTTCCATTCTTCAGTTTTCAATTGTTTTCTTCTATATTAATTAATTCTCGCCTTTTCAATTACTTTTTTTCAATTATTAAGTATATTCTTTAAATATCAATTTCACTCTTTAATTTTTAATTTCTTTCTTTAATTTCCAATTATTTTTTTCGATTTTCAATCCAGTTGTTAAATAAAATGTGGAATTATTTCCAACTATTATTCTTATCATTTTCTTAATTTTTCTATTTGCAATTGACAATTAATTTTGTCGTTTTTTACATGTTTTCTTTAATTTTCAATTATTCTCGTCATCTTTCAACTGTTTCCTTCAGTTATTAATTATTTCCTAATATCTTTTTTCAGCTTCTAATTATTATCTTAAAATTTTATACAAATTTGTTAATAATTTTTAAATTATTTTGTTAGGTTGTGTATTATCAATTTTTTTAAATTTTGTTTTCAATTGTCAATTATTTTTGTTATTTTGTAATTTTTATTTTCAATTATCAATTATTTTCTCAAATTTTAATTTAATTCTTTAATTTTCAATTTATTTCCTCAATGTTTTATTATTTTCTTCAATTTCAATTATTTTTTCGATTGTCAATCTAGTTGTTCAATTTGCAATTATTTCCATCAGTTATTCCTATAATTTTTCAACTAATCTGTTTAAATTTAAGTAATAAAATTTTAAGTAATGCAATGAAAAATTTTTGGTTATAGTGTTTTCCCGGATGTATCGGATTCCCGCCTATATCGGATATTTTTCCGGGTCCCTTCAAATCCGATATATGTGGGTTTTGCTGTATATCATTTTTTTAGTTTTTCATTACGAACAATTTAGGCCAGGTCCGAGTAAAAGTAATTTTTTGTTAAAATTTTTTGTAACACAATGTATTATAGTAATTGATGAATTTTAGGAAGAATTTTCTTAAAATAGGGAGTTTGGTTACTTGAATTTTATTGTTCGAAAGTGGGTAAGAGAAATAGTGAGAGAGTGAGGGTGAAAAGGAAAGAGGGGGGAGAAATTCTAACGACTGATACACCTGATGGACGACCGTCTCTTGTAAATTGATGGGGGATGACCAGCGAGACCTTGTAGACTACATAGTATCCTTAAATCTCGCATGATACTTCATCGTTTATGAATGGCGACAGGGACAAAATATGGGTCTGGCGAAAAGCGTATTGAAAGAGAAAGATAAAGAGAGAGTTGAAGAGTAAATGTGCGAGAGTGAGAAAGACACTAGAATGGAAACGACTAATGTAATAAATTTAGTACCAGTTTGGCGGCATTAAAGCACAGGCCCTTGTTGCGGTGAAGCAAATGAAGTCGAGCGAGAGAAATAGTCGTACGAAATAGAACGCTCAACTGATAGAGGAGGGTGTTTTCCAAGAAGTGTTTGTACTCATGGTGCGGCGATTGAAACAAAACTTGAGTGAAGCAATGCTTCGTTAATTAGAAAAAAAAGTTTAAATTATTATTATAAACAATTATATTATTATAAATAATTATATTATTATCGTCAAGTTAGATAGCTCAAATTAAAACTTACAATTCAGCAAAGAAAACAAGGGGAACTTCAAATTTTGTTGTACACTTTTTGTAGATCAAACAACGAGCTAAACTTATCGAGCGATATTAAAAAAAATTTGTTAATTTGTATCCCAAATCATCAAATAATATAATCTTCTTAATGAAAGTTGTAATTTTTGTCCTAATTTAGAAAATATGTAGAAGGTATAAAAAATGGGATAAAATTTATTTTTAGTGTGAGATATGAATTTGATCTGACACGAAGAGTGTAGTAGATCTGCATTTCGTAAGGCAGGTACATACATGTGATTTGAACGTCATGTTCGCTGTCGCATCAGAAAAGGCGACAGAGTCCACAATATGGCACAAAAAGCTGAAACGACACATTAAGTTCATTCTATGGGACGGATATGCAATTCGTGCCACATACACTTCGTCTTGTCTCTCTTCCTCTTTTCCATTTCGTTACTATTTCACTGCCGTCATCTCGACGACGCTTGACGACGCTACGCCATTGTACTGCGCTTGTGATCAAGTGAGATAGAAAACTAGAGTACTTGGAAGGGGCGGTGGAATCACTGCTACAGAGCAGGGGCGAATTTGTGCAGGACTATTAGAACGAAACGAGGCGAAAAATGTCCTGCAACCATGCTATATAATATAGATACACATTCAGAGCATATATCGTGTCGAAAGTCTCAATGGATTAAGTTCTTAAGTTCTGATTGGACAAATAAATTACTTGACTTTTAAAATGAAAGTGTCTTTAGAAACTTTAATTTATACCTTTACGGACAGTTACTTTGAAGCAACATTTTTTCTGAGAAAGAGGACAATGTTCATTTTTATACACAATACACATGCATGTTTTTTCTTTAAATTATTATTTTTAATATATTTATATTTATATAAGGTAACTGGTTTAAACTCAATTTTTTCGTCCCTATATAACTTCCAAACTATTTGAGTTAGAGACTTAAAATGTGATATACTTATGTTTTGTCGTTAGATTTACAAAAATGAAATATAAAAAACATAATTGAAGCTCATGGTTAGGGCAACGCGTCTCCCTTCGATAAAATGCTTTTTCGAACATTAATTCAATATAATTCTATCTCAAAAACAAATGCAATATGAAGTAAACTCGGAAATTTTTGCAATATAATTCATAATTAATTGACAATTGTAGATAATGCTATGTCAATTTCAGTGTAATAAAATGACAAGTGAAGCTAACGTTTAATGTAATTCCATCACGACCTATTTTCCATGTATAAGTTTATAATCTTATGTAATATTTTTTTATCTATGAGCTCTGGAGCTTTATTTATTTGATCTTCTTGGAGCACGTTTTCTGATATCATTATATAAATACTCACTCTCTAAAATGGAATAAGTGAAAATTCACTTATTAGATGTCAAAAGTCTTCCACTCTTTCAAAAAGTGCATATGCACTTACAATAAATGTATATGCACTTATGATAAATGAAATTTTCACTTATTATAAGTGCATACACTGCAAAAACAGGTGTCTTAAATTGTTGAAAAATGTCTTAAATTAAGACATTTTTCGTGTCTTAGACACCAAAAGTATCTTAATTTAAGACATTTTTGTCCAATTTGAGACATCATGTTTTTGCAGTGTATACACTTTTTGAAAGAGTGGAAGACTTTTGACATCTAATAAGTGAATATTCACTTATTTAAGTTTAGAGAGCATATTCTTAAAGTATTTATTAAAATAATTGTTCCACAAAAAATAATAGTTTATTTCTTTCGATCATCATTAACTTTATGCGTTCTAAAGTTATATTTTTGAATGTGTTATTAAAATGTTTAATACAGTTTTCTCTTAAATATTTTAGAAAGTACCTAATCATATTTTTTAGAATTCTCTACGTACTCATGTAATAGGAATAAATTATAAAATTCATTTTACACAACTTTAGATAGAACTTTTTTTAGACAAATTTTCATGTTTCGAACTTATTTTCAATTCAATTTTTACTTGACAAAATTCTTAGATCACTGAATTCATACATATTTAACAGAATTTTCATTTTTTCAGAATTTCTTTTTAAACAACTTTTTATTTAGAAGAATTCGAATATAATGGGATTTTTTCATTTAATCGTTATGTGAATTCTATCAAATATTAATTCGTTCAAATACAAATCTAGAAAAATGAAGATTTCGTGAAATTAATATTTTGGCATTTAAAAATTCGACTCACTTAAAATTCTCTTGAAAAATTCAACTAAGTTAAAATTCTGGTAGATTTGTGTTATTTATATTGATAACTTTTCACTAAAAATTTAATAAAAAATCCAAATAGGTAGTGCAATTTTTCAGGAAGTTAGTGGAAATTTTCATTATTTTAAATTAGTGACCAATTTTTACTAGTTTAGATTTAAATTGCACTTTATTTCTAGAAAATTTAAGAATTAAGAATATAGTATTATAAAGGAATAGATGGTTACTTGTATTTAAAATAAAGTTTTTATCAAATTTTAAAACATGTTTCCGTTTGAAAAGGAATCATATTGAACACTAATTTCACTTGTCATTTTATTACACTGAAATTGACATAGCCTTATCTTGAACTAACGATTGGTTAAGAATTATTTTGCAAAGTTTCCGAGTTCACTTCATATTGCATTTGTTTTGAGATAGAACTATATTGAATTGACGTTACAAAAAAGAATTTAATCAAAGGGAAGCGTGGAGGGGTCGTACATAAATCACGTGAGCCAACAGCGGTGGGGGGGGGGGGGGGGTAGGGGGGATTCCCTTCTGATCACGTTATATTTGAACTGCAAATTTTTATTGAAAATTAAATTACAGTTTCTCTTAGTTCTACATAATGGGTCATTTTTCGGATTATTTTCATTCAAAAATTAGATTTGCTTGAAATCACACTGCAAAAACAGGTGTCTTAAATTGTTCAAAAATGTCTTAAAATAAGACATTTTTCGTGTCTTAGATACCAAAAGTATCTTAATTTAAGACATTTTTGGCCAATTTAAGACACCATGTTTTTGCAGTGCATTTTTTTATATCTTTGTTGCAGCATAAACATATGTTTTTTGTAGTTCGTGATTTCATATAAAGTACGGAAGTTCTAAATTATTAAAATTGTTATAAATTCGATATTTTCAGAAGGAGGATACTTTTTGAACTCGTTTTTCTCCGTTATTAACAAAAAATGAGTAATAATATGATAAATGAAATTTATTGAAAATTTCTCGAACTTTCGAAATGTGCAATAAAAAATAGTTAATACACTCTAAAAACAAGTGTCTTATTTTGTCCTCACTTTTAAGACATTTTGCGGTGTCTTAATTTTAAACCATTGAGATAGTGTCTTAAAACTACCTGTAAGACGCTTTCTAAACGTCTTATGTCTTAAAATTAGACACTTCTAAGACACCTGTTTTTACAGTGTATAAAGAGAAAATAGCTAAGTAACTAGTATTTAGTAACTACAGAAACACTGCAAAAAGAAACATCTTAAAATGCACTGTAGTCACTTTTAAGACATTTAAAGTATCTTATATTTCAGCTTCCATCTTAGAAAACTAATGCATTTTAAGATACTTTTGCTAACTTTTCGGAAACATCTTAAAAGTGACTACAAATGTATCTTAAATTAAGATACCTACTTTTTGCAGTGAAAATATAATATGGGGCATTTTTTTCCATTCGGCCACCCCCCTGCGCATTTTTATTTTCAAGATAAAAGGCTTTTAAAGCTTAAAATTTTCGTCAAAACATCAAATTTTGGATACTGTATGGTGTTTTTTATTTCCACCTAAGGGTTGAAAAATATCACGAATAAATGCTAAAAATCCTTCAAAAAATATACAAATTGTGCGAAAAATAAACGAAAAACTAAAAATTATTAGTCTAAATAACTACGAGATTTACATAAAATATTTAATCGCATTCAAAAAAATAATCGAACCTACTCAAGAATTATAATAAAGAACAACCCTTCAAAATCATCCTCTAAACAACAATTTAAAAACATTGATAAATATTCTTAAACAAGTAGACAAAAACTATCTTTAGAGAATTCACAAACTTTCAAAATCACCAAGAATAAGAATTTTATGAAACTTACCCCGCCCTAATTGCATGAAAAGCCACACTTTAAAATTATTTTGACTCTATCTAAGATAGAAAGGAATACATTCTGTGCGATTTCTTAAGCAAGGAATTCTATTAAAATTGTTTTAGTTTATTTGTTTAATAAAAATGGTCAATTTTTTTATTTAAGTTTAGGGGATGATTTTTAAGGGTGGTTTTCGATGCTGAAAGGGGTAAATTTAATTGGAATGCATTCTGATCGGTTTTTAAAGCCGGGGTGAATTTTAAAGTTTGTGAATTCTTATCTAAAGATTGTTTTTGTCTACTTCTTTAAGAACATTTGTCAATTTTTTTTAATTCGTGTTCAGGGGATGATTTTAAAGAAATGTTCCTTATTATAATGCATGGTAAAGTTTGATTGTTTCTTTGAACGCGATTCACTATTTTATTTAAATCTCGTAGTTATTTACACTATAATTTTTGGTTTTTCGTTTATTTTTCGCACAATTTTTATAATTTTTGGAGGTTTTTTTGGAGTTTATGCGTGATATTTTTCAACCCTTAGGTGGAAATAAAAAACGCCATACAACATAAAAAAAGTAATGCTTTGACGAAAATTTTAAGCTATAAGAAAGCTTTTTATCTTGAAAATTAAAATGCGCAGGGGAGTGGCCGAATCGAGAAAAAATATTCCATTTATGAAAAAATAAAGAATATAAAACGGCATTTTAATGTGAATATACGATGAATTCGCAATAAACAGTCTGTGAACTATTTGTTTATAGGCATTCAGTACCTATTTTGAGTAACTTTTATAATTATTCAAAGTCACGTGAAAATCAGGGGGGGGGGGAAGTGGGGAGTCACAGAAAACATCACGGTTGCTCACATGGGGGTGTGGGGGTCTAAAATCGGCATAAAACCTATCATGAGATTAATGGACATGAATTTAAAAAAATTGAAAAATATTTGTAAACAAATAAACAAAAAAAATCTTTATCTTTATTGTTTTAAATTATCTTTCTTATAGAGTTTTCAAGGAAAATTTGCAATAAATGCATTAAAATGATTCTGTCCCTCCTCCCCCTAGCGGTCAAAGTATTTGACTTAGATAAATGAAAATTGATATACACAAATGTAGTTTAGTATGTAGATTGCACGAAAAATAGAGAGAACTTGATTGGAGGCGGTTGTCATAACGTTAACGAGGAAAAACTTTTTTATTTTTTAGAAAAAGCGTGTCCCTTTCCCAGCGTCCATAGTTTGTGATTTAAAGTACTGAAATTTGGTATACAGATGTAGTTTCACGTGCAGTCCAAATTGTAAATTTTTTTAAATAAACTTTTGAGTTTAAATTGCTAGAAAATTTACATAAGCAATTAGGATTTTTTTAATTATTCTCTGAAGATATGAAAATTTGCAAGAGCCTCTGCTGGGCCACTACAGTTCATATATGTGACGTTCCACGGTGAAAGGGACCTTAGCTTCAAGAACTGCATTTTACAGGACGGGAGTTTGAAGTTGAGCCTGCCTATGTTTCATCGTCAATTACACAAAAACTGATCACACAGAAAATTGATTTGGATTAAATTAATCTGCAACGCTCTTTTTTTAATATCAAATCGAATTTAAATAATCTAAAATTGGCTTAAAACAATCGCGCTGCAGATTATTTTAATACATACAAGTTTTTAGTAAATAGACATAAACAAGTTTTATAAAAAACAAGTTTTAGGCCATTAATTAAAGTTAAAGTTAAAGTTTTGATTTCTGTATATGAAAGAGCAACTCAAATTCTGTAGATTTTGTAATAAAAATTAAAAAATATATATATTTTTTGCAGCTAAGATCCCTTTTACCGTGGAGCGTCACATATAATTAATTAGTCTGAAAAAAAGTTAGTCCAAATGCATTATTTTGATTTTTGAACTAGAAAACTTATATGTTCATGTAATATTTTTCAGTGGAAGTTGGAACAATTATATTTTTTACATAATGAGTAATTAAAAATTGCAATTTAATGAAAATTAAAAAAAATTCTATGTACAAGAAATTTAGGATAATCTAACGTTAGATCCTAAATTTCTAGTAGATAGAATTTTTTTTAAGTCGATCAACGTATAGGATCGGTTATTAATTTACAGCAAAGCAACTTATTAATTATTATTATACTTTCATTGTGATCCAGTGTGACCTGCAATTGACAAAAAAAAGCAATTCTTTTAAGACAGGAAAATTCTGAGGTTTTTCCGCGGACGGATCATAATCCTGGTCTGGAATCTTCTTCCTGGAAAAGCCTTCATTCGTCTGAGAGATGCGCACAAGAAAATGGAAAATAATGCGAACTCGTCCTATCATAAAAAAAGTAGGGAGTTTGGTGAGGAAACTGAGAAAAACGGAAATAGGGAGGAGTGAGGGGAGGAGAATGATGAAGACCAAGGATAAAGTAAAGATGCGGAGTCACGACTTTCAACGAGACTTTTTGGTGAGCGGAGCCATTAAAAAAGCTTACAAAACAACAGCTTCGTTATAGCCGCAAGAGTTCAGCTTAGTGCCCTTCTCCTTTTTTCTCTATTTTTCAGCCCTTGTATTATAGCTGTTTATTTTCCTTCAAAAAGGACATGAATCGTTGATTCCTTTGACCTCTCATTCTAATTTTTAAGTGGGTATTTAAAATTATTTGAAAAAATGTAATCAGAAGTATATATAGCTAATCTGATGACTACAAAAAGGTTGCTTTTTTTACAGAACCACATAACCAGACTCCACGCTATTTTCCGTCACGCGAAAAGGGTGGATTGTCCTGAGAATAGTTGAAAGTTGCAAACCGAAAGGATAAATGGCACACTCGTGTCCTGCGACGAGTGAGATTTCCCTTAGGTTTTCAGATATACTGTAAGCGTTTGACGTACTTGAACGGACGTGCGTGTACATAGAGGACCAATTTAACTGTATACTGTCAGCTATGAGACAAAAGACGCTAGAGATGTCGCACTTGCATTTCTAGGAAAAGCCACAGTGGTAAAGTGCACACTACACTAGGAATTGCAGATTGAACAGGGTTCTTGCTAACAATACTCTTGAGAAATCCCAGTTTTCATTTTTGACTTTAATTTCTTCGAGTTCTTCAACTCTAATGCAACACTATTAGAAAATACTTTGAAATTTCAATTATTTTTCAGATACATGAGATAAGGAATTTTTTCTCACCAGATGTACAACATTTCTCCGTTAAATTTGAGGTTATATTTTGAAAAAAGCGTTAGAACCGGGTGCAAAATGATCAGATTTTTAAAATTTAAAATGGGTGAAATACTTGAAGCATTTGTCCAATGGACAATGTGGATGGATAATATCATTATGTGAACTGCAGTGTACAACTGAAAAAACTGAATATCAAATTTATATAATAACAAATTAATATTCTTTTAAAATAATCTAAATGTGATTGTTAAACATTCTGTTACCGTGTCAGAAATTTAATATTATCTCATTAATTCTGCGCATCCGCAAGGTTGATTGTGACAGACATTTCTGTCTTCATATCAAAATTTCTTTTCTGCACTAGCAAAATATAACGCGCACAAGCACGCGATTAGTTTTCCATTCATTTTAGAAATTAAACTATAATAATAAATAAAACAAATTGATAAATAATATTTATCTTTATCCAATAAGGAGTGCTGCCAGTGGACTTGCAGATTGAAAATAGTGAAAAAATGACTTTTTAATTTAAAAAAGTGAGTAAATAATGAGTTTTTAAGTGAAAAAAGTGAATAAGCAATATAGAGTTTGATATTAATAATACTGATATCAAAAGGGGGGGCTCCAGCAGGAAAAGCTATTCAATTTTGAAAAAAAACAATTCGAAAATCGCAAAAATAATTGAAAGAAGGTAACGATACCAATACTCGATCAGTACCTATAGTCGTTTAGTGACGATTTAATTAGACAAAATTAAATAATAGTTTTATTAGATTGATAAGAATAAATTTTGTTATATTCGAAGTAGTATTTGGCACCAATATTTTTAAACTATTAATTAATTTTATCCAATTAAATCATCACTTATAGACTATAGGTACTGATCGAGTATAGGTACCGTTACCTTACGTAGAAAATAATCAAATAATGACAAAAATAATTCAATTTGAAAAAAAGTTGTAAATGACAAAACTAATTGAAAAATTGAGTTAACATAAAAAAATAATGACAAAAATTGAAATGAAATAATTAAAATTCGAATCAAAAGTTTGAGACTAGTGTAAAAAATATAAATTTGTGCACAATAATTGAGATATTGAAGAAATAAGTAAAATGTACAGAAACTAATTTAATAATGACATAAATAATTATCAAAACTGGTGTAAAAATTACACTTTTTAGACAGTAGTTGGAAAATTAAAAAAAATACCTAATAGAATTTTCAAGAAAATAATTGATAAAGTTGAAAAAATAATTTAAAAATATCAAAAAATGTACATGTGTAGAAAATAGTTGAATAATGACAAAAATAATTGAAAAATCACAAAAATAATTGATAACTTTAAGAAAAATTTAAAAATTGTAGAAAATACTTCAAAAAATGACAAAACAATTGAAATATTGAAATAAATAATTCAAAACTGGTGTGAAAATAAAAAAAATTATAGACGATAATTGTAAAGTTAAAAAAAAAATAATAAGTTTGAGGAAAATAATTCAAAAATGTCAAAAAAATAATTAAAGTTTGAAGAAAATAATTGAAAAAAATGTAAAAAAATTGATAAATTCGTGACAATAATAAAAATAATGATAAAAATAATTGAAAACAGGTGTAAGAAATTTAAAAGTTCATGTCAATAAAAAAAATTAAATAAAATAATTGCAATTTGTAAAAAATAATTCTAAAATGGCAAAAATAACAAAAATAATTGATTAATGACAGAAGTAATTGAAATTACTATTTTTAAAAGTAATTTTTAATTTTACTACTATTTTTTTTAATATTTTTAAATTATTATTTTTTTAAAGAAAATAATTGAAAAATAACGAAAGTGAATTGAACTTAAAGAACACAATTGAAATTTAAAAAAAATTATTAAAAAGTTTAAAGAATAATCGAAATTACAAGAAGCTAATTGAACAATAACAAAAATAATTGTAAATTGAAAAAAATAATTGATAACTTGTGCCAAAAATTAAAAATTTAAAGACAGTACTTGAAAAATTGACCAAACAATTGAAATTTTAAGAAACTGATTGAATAATGACATAAATAATTGAAAGCGGGTGTAAAAATAAAAAATTTATATAGAATAATTGAAGTTTGAAGAAAATAATTGAAATTTGTTGCAATTGAAAAAAATATACAAATTTAAGAAACTCATGACAATAAAAAACATTGAATTTATTTATTTATTCATGGGCAAAAGCCAATTACAATATAAAATTTAAAGATGTATTTCAAGTAACAATAAAATTAAAATTTGATATAACAATAATAATTACTATATTAAATATTAATAGGTCGCATTCAATAATTTGAATAGAATAATAATTGAAATTTGTAGAAAATAATTCTAAAATTGCAAAAATAATAGAAATATGAAGAAAATAATCGTAAAATGACAAAAATACTTGAATAATGACAAAAGTAATTGAAATTTGAAGAAAATTATTGAAAATTAACAAAAGTAGAATAGAAACTGGTGTTGAAAATTTAAATATTCCTGCACTGAGAAAAAGTTTTCGTGAAAATTCCTGTGCTGTTCACTATAAAAGAGCCATAATTGACAGTTTCCGAAATTTTACCGTGCTGCCTTACAATTTTTACCGCGGATTTCCCACAATTTTTACTAGAAAATCCGGTAAACATTGAAAGACAGCACGGTAAAATTTCGGAGACTGACAATTATGACGTTTTTATTGTGAACAGCACAGGAATTTTTACCAAAATTTGTTCTCAGTGTGTCAATAATTTAAAGATAGAAAAAAATAATTGGAATGTTAAGAAAATAATTTAAAAATGACAGAAGCAAATGAAAACTTGTGTAATAAATTTAAATATTCATAACAATAATAATAATTTAAAGACTGAAGAGAATAATTGATATTTGAAAAAATTAAATTTAGAATCGCAAAAATACTTGAGAACTGACAATAATTCTTTAGAGTTGACAAAAGTACTTTAAAAATGACAAAAATAATTAAAAAGAGGTGTAGAAATTACGTATTTGTAAATTGTAATTAAAAAGTTGACGATATAATTGGAATAATTCTAAATATTACTTCATTGAAACACACACAACACTTAAGCCTGCTACAACTTTGTCTCAACCTTTCCGGAAGTTTCCAAATTGGCAGCAAACTTGATGATAGTTTCGGAACTTCAAAAATGGTTAAAAAAGTTTCAGAATAATTTAAACTGTATTTAATTTTGATTTTTTCTAATAAAGTAAAATAACGTCATTTGAATTTCTAAAAATTCGACTATTCGACACTTTAAATTAATCTAAATTATTATTAAAATTCATATAAGTGTGTAATATATAAATTATTGTTAGTCATGTAATCAATATCTCGTCAAGTTTTAAAACGTGGACAGAAAAAAAGAATAAATATAAATAGTAACTAACTTCAGGAGTTTACGGAGATTATTATTATTTAATAATAATCAATAATAATAATAATAATAACACTGTTACTTAGAAAATTCTGTTACTACTGTAACATAAAAGTATCTAAATTTAAAAATACTTTAAACATATGTCTTCATGTAAGCAAAGCAAGGAAATATGCCCCGTCCGGATAGATGCCTAATTTCTCAGACATTCGAGATGAAGGAAACTATTTTCATATGTATTACCACTTAATATCACATCCTCTGTCCCCTATTCTTTTTCTATGAAGCTCCAGACCGATTCTACACTTTCTTTATTTAATTGTGTTACCTGTGTGTTGATTGTAGGTATCTTATTTCTCAGAAAAATTTTGTTTAATTCTTTAAATGATGCAAACTTTACATAAATCTTGTCTCCAACTGGAAAAAGAAATCAAATCCGTTTTCTCACTTCAAATGTTCCATAAAAGAATTTTCCTTTCTAGCAAGAAGAGGGTGACAAATTTACACAAGTTTAAGTAAACTTTTCCCAGTACTTCTTACGTGATTTTCCCTCAAGACCAATGCCTTTTTGCTTATGACAGTTGTCAACTGATGTTACTTTTCAAAATCTTCTCTCTAAATCTGAATTGATGGTTTTCTACTAATGAATTAGTAGCGAAAAGTCGTTTACTATTAAATAGTAAAAAGTGTAATTATTTTTAGTAGAAAACTACTAATTTTTAGTATAAAACTATACTAATTAAAATTAGAAAACTATTCTCATTTGAAAGTGAAATATCTACACCCAGAGAAGTGATATATTTGACACAAAGATAAGTTATTTGTGCCAATGAGCTCGTCAATAAACTACTTGACGACTTTACATGTATTTTAAAAATTTTTAACATTTAGAAAAGGTTTAAGCCGGACCCCCCTCCCCCTAAGTTGGTAACGTAGTTTATGGACGTGCCCAAATAAAAATATCTTTGTCTCAGAGCCATACTAAATTTTTTACTTGTTTTAAATGTAAAAGTTATTAGACTTAAATAAAGTTTTAAGTGTTACAAATAAAGCTATAGTTGCTGGTTTTGTATTAATATATTTTTTCTGTGAAAGTACTAATTGAATAGTGAAATTCACTTTTTCAATTAGATGAGATATTTCACTTTTAAATTAGTAGTTTTATACTAAAAATTTCTAAATTTTGACGATTTTTCGATAATTCATTAGTAGAAAATCGCTAATTCAGATTTAGAGAGTTCACTTTTTCAATATCATCTTTTTATCAGTGCAAAAAGCAAGATATTTTGAAGATTCTGGAGACGACGTAATCTCATGTCACAGCAAATTTTCAATTTACAAAATTGTGGTATTGATTAATTTTTAAATTTGTAGAAAGAAACTGATTAGTTTTTTGAAATAATATATAACTAAGAAGTAAAGGCGTAAGTAAGTAGTGTAAAACAAAAAATAAGAAACAGAAAAAATATACTAAAAAATAAATTGAAAGGGTAAAAGGGAGAGAAAGATTGTTATTTTTCCAATATGTGACAAAAGAAACAAGAAAAAGCATGAGGAGCTTTCAAGTCATATCCCATGACTCTTCCCATGGGTATATATGTAAACAAAATAACTATTTCTCAACATACCTGATGTCTACTTTTAGTACGTTTGGTCTACTATCTTGAGAATCATTTTATGTACAGTTAAAATCATGTTTTTTCTACATAATTACAGATCTGTCAAGGGGATAAATTATGACATACGTTTGAACTCGATCAATCATTTATAAATATTTTTTAATCGCATTTAAAATTTGTCAAAAAATCGTTTTTATTCGAAATAGTATATAATTTAAAAAGAAGTTAAAATGTAATATTTCATTCTTTTTGTTACATGTACTTGAGAATCCAACGATTAACTTTTTACAGGAATTGCCACCTCTATGAAAAAACAATATGTTCGTTTTTTGTGCCAAAATGATACTTACTCCAAAATGTTACACAGTAAAAATAATCACTTAGAATGCAACTTGGCAGTGGTTTTTTTTTTCATTAAATTATTATATTGTATTTCCATCTAACTGGTGACGTTACATACCTGATATCATTTTTTCATTAAAAAATAAATCCAATATTATTTTGTATTGTATATACCCGTATTGGAGCAAAATATTTAAACAGCAAATACTGAATTTACTGAATGTACATTTTGTTTCTCTATATTTAATTTTTTAAAATAATGAAAAATACTCTTTAAATTATTATTCTCCAAATTTACAATTGAACTGCTTTTGATTTCAGGACAGCAATCAGCGCTGTGACAAGCGATAAGATTAAACATGTCTTTACACAAAAAGAAAATTATTCATAAATTTTATTAAAAAGTTTTATAATTTAGGGAAAAAGTGATAGAAAGCGAAATTTTAAAACAAGAAATTTTAAGTTTTAGAAAAAACATTTAAATCATTACTAAACAATATTAAAAATTAAATTTGAATATAGTCTGCAGCAAATTCAATATAATTTTTTTTAAGTTTGAAATTACCAATCTGAAGTTTTCTCTTTTAGATCCTTTTTCCCCAAAGGGATAGTCCATAAATCTCGTGATAGGTTTTATGCCAATTTTAGACCCCCACCCCCATGTGAGCAACCGTGATGTTTTCGGTGACCCCCCCCCCCCCTTGATTCTTACGTGTCTTTGAATAATTATAAAAGTTACTTAAAATACTGAAGACGTAGAAACAAAAAGATCATAGACTGTTTATTTCAAGTTGCTCGTATATTTACATTAAAAGGCCGTTTCATATTCCTTATTTTTTCATAAATGAGGTATTCTTTCTCGATTCTGCCACCCCTCTGTTCATTTTAATTTTCAAGTATAAAAGGCTTTAAAATTTTCGTCAAAATATCAACTTTTTTATGTTGTGTGGTTTTTTTTATTTCCACCAAAGGGATGAAAAATATCACGCATAAACTCCAAAAAAAAAACCTCAAAAAAATATATAAATAGTGCTAAATAAAACGAAAAACTAAAATTCTAAAAATTCAAAGAAATAATCGAACTTTACCAAGCATTATAATAAAGAACATCTCTACAAAATCATTGCCTAAACACGAATTAAAAAAAATTGACAAATATTATAGTCAAATATTATATTAGAGTAAAAATTATATAGTCTAAATAACTTCGAGATTTATATGAAATAGTTAATCGCATTCAAAGAAATAATCCAAACTTACCAAGCATTATAATAAGGAACAACCCTTCAAAATCATCCACTAAACACGAATTAAAAAAAAACAAATATTCTTAAACAAGTAGACAAAAACAATCTTTAGAGAATTCACAAACTTTAGCTTTAAAAACAACCCTTTAAAATTATCCCTTAATTAATTATCCAAAAAATGACCACCTTTTATTAAACAAATTAACTAAACAAATTTTTAGAAAATCCCCCGGCTTTAAAAATCAATCAGAATGTATTTCAATTTAATTTACCCTCTTCAGCATCGGAAACCGCTTTTAAAAATCATCCCCTAACCTTAAATTAAAAAATTGACAATTTTTATTAAACAAATAAACTAAAACAATTTTGATAGAATTTCTCGCTCAGAATGTATTCCTTTCTACCTTAGATAGAGTAAAAATAATTTTAACTATGGATTTTGATGCAATTAGGGGTAAGTTTCATAAAATTCTTATTCGTACAGACTTTTAAAGTTTGTCAATTCTCTAAAGATTGTTTTTGTCTACTTGTTTAAGAATATTTACTCAATTTTTTTTAAATTAGTGTTTTTCGTTTATTTTTTGCACAATTTATATATCTTTTAGGTTTTTGAGCGTTTATGCTTGATATTTTTGAAAACTTAGGTGGAAATAAAAAACACCGTATATCAAAAAATTGATCCGATCAGTTTTTAAAAATTCATCCGCCATATTGGATCCGACATATTGTTTTTTTCAAAACTGAATACCGATTCGTAATCAGTGACCCAAATAACCCCTTAAAAGTGAGTTTTGCATAGGTTGATAAAAATTTATATTTTGTCGGCTATATCCAATTTCGCTTGAGACTCGTTACTCGGGTGTTGTTGGAGTCGCTGATTACGAATCTGAAGTCAGATTTGTACAATTCAAAATGGCGGATCCAATATGGACGAATTTTTGAAAAGTGATCGGATTCCCTTGAAACTTGTTACCCGGAAGTTTTTGGGGTCGCTGATTACGAATCTGAAGTCTGATGTGTAAAATTCAAAATGGCGGATCCAATATGTCGGTTAAATTTTTAAAAAGTGATCGGACTTGCTTGAAATTCGTCAATCGAAGGTTTTTGGGGTCGCTGATTACAAATCTGACGGCAATATCGTAATCAGAGACCTCAAAAACCCCCAAGTAATAACTTTCAAGTAAAATAGTACGATTTTTGAAAAATGGATCCGCCATAAAAAGGAACTATTTTTATTATTTTTTCATATTTATTTAGCAACAAATAGATTATTTTATGCACTACGACTGCTTTGAAATATTGTACGAGTCCGACATTTTGGATTTTAAAAAAAGGCCACGGTGCAAATAAAAATAGAGGTTTCAAGCTTTTCTTTGACCCTTATTTGGGATTTTTGCTTTGAAACCAGAAATGAACAGAGGGGGGGGGGGTTAAATCTGACAAAGAATACCCCATAAATAAAAATGAATACTTAAATATGTGAAGAAAAAGTTTAAGAATATAATAATTCAAGTGAATAAGTTCTTTTGTTGCGTCTGAAACATCAGAATCAAAAATGATTAAAGTTAACAGCTATACCTATGACACTTTTAATAGTCGTTCTAAGCCATAAAGTTTTCGTACAATTTAAGCAGAACCCAAAGTGGCAATCAGCCAATTGAATGCTTTTAACTGTTACTATAAAGTTCTCGTACCAACTCTCAACCGATCAATAAAAGTTAATATATGCACCTAAAAATATATAATGCTTCTATACACGTATAAGTATATTTTATAATAAATTTTATGAAGTGAAACATTGTTTTTATAAAGGTATTAAATGTTAGAAAATTGAGCGGAAGTATGCTACTAGAAACAGCATAGATTGGTTTGAGGGGATAAATGTAGGGGAGGTGGCTGGTGAATTGGTCGATTTGTGAGGGGTTCGTACTGTATTTTATGGCGTATACTCGCGATAAGGTGATAAGCTCGCCATTATATCGTACGGCAACCCCATAAATGCTGGCCTCTCTCACTCTCCCTTAACTATTTCGATCAAATAATGCTTCTATTAAACTATTTGTCACAAATATCGAATCGTTAATTAATTTACAATTAGTTCGTGTTATATATTTAAACTTTTTTTAAGTGACGCGCACTTATTAGTCAATTGATATAATTGATAGTTTTTGCTTTTGTTGACTGTATAATCACTAATCAGGAAGTCAACGATGCACGAGCGCATTTGACACGATTTTTCATTTCCTTTTTTGGTTTATCGAGAGTTGCCAAAGTAATAGAAGGCTGAGCAAGGGCCTATAATAAGCAGACTGGTGCTCGTTAAGGGTTGCTTAAATGTACCAAGTCTATTTCACCCTTGCAGAGAATGAGAGAAGAGTTGGGAATGGCAAAGAAGAATAATGGCACGGGGTAATCGGTGGCTTTTTTTGAGGTAAACCCAAGGACGCTTGCAATTAGCTTTAGCCCCTCAAAATCACTTTTATCCCTCTTCTCAACTCGCTCCTTCACAGTTTCTAGCGGCGCCGCTCGCAGTAAAAGACAACAGTTCTTTTTCTCGAAATTAGCTCTCAAGCGTTGCAAGGTTTCTTTAAATAAATCACTTTTAAATCAAATTCACTTAAACGTTTTCTTCAAGTAGGTATTTCATTTTCTGTTTAATTATAAGATTATAACTTTATTCATTAAAAATATTTACACTGATACCCACATATATCGGATTCTTGCTTACATCGGAAAAATTTTCTGGTTTTTAGATGTTTTCAATGTTAATATACCCGCTTATATCGGACCCTGTTATATCAGAAACTCGAATGAATTTTAAAGTCCCTTAAGCTACATTATTCCAATATATATCAGATCTTGAAATTTTTGTGTAAAATTCAGATAAAATTTATAATCAGTTTCTGACAATTCATTCAATAAATATAAATAAATTGTTTAGACAAGTAAAAAATAAATAAGAAAGTGCAAGTATGTATATTATTGAGTTTATTGGTAAGAGTTTAAGATTAGATTAGGATTTTATAATTTATAAGTAACTTTTTATATAAATAAAATATCATTTATAAATTAAAATAACTTTTGAGAATAAATGTGACGTGATCTGAAGAAAGGGACCTTAGAGGCAAAAAATCGATTTTCGGTTTATGGTTGATTTAACTTCAATAAAAGTTCCTTTTTCATTATTTCAAGTCAGAAAATGTTTGTATTCAGATCGCGTCACAAATATCAAATAACTTTATAAAAAACAAACATTAAAATGTTTGAAAAAATCTCAGGATGGCCACTTGAGCGGGAAACCGGAGAAAACTGGGAAAATTTCATCGTGGATCTAAAAGTTCTAAAAAATTTTATCGAAAATCAATTTTTTTCATATATCACAAATTTATAATAATAATAATAAAAATAATCTATAATAATAATCCTCAAGATTCATTCATTCTTTCATTCATTCTTGTCTGTCCGCACCTGAAGTTTGTCACTTAGATATTTTTTTGTTTTAAATCAGTTATACGTTAAAAAAAATGTATCTTTATAAATTAAAATGAGAGTCTACTTTATTAAAAATCAATTTAGCTGCATTGACAGAAAATAAATTAATTAAAATATGGTTTACCCTAAAATATTAAACTGAAATTTCCAAACACTAAAATTTTTAGTAAATTAAATTTTAATTCTATCAATATAAATTAACTTAAAATGTTCTTGTGATTAAATTAATTGATATTTAGATCATTGAAAATTGAGATCATTAAATTTTTGAATTAATTATTTTTAATGAAAATCTAAATTAGTAATTAAGAATCAATATATATTTAAGTTCTAATTTATTGAAGTTTGAATTCATCTAAATTTTTACTGAGTTATAAGGCTTTAAATTATCTAAATTTTAATCAATCCTTGCGTTTTTATTATTCTGGTTATTAATAACTAAACATTTAAACTTGTCACAATTTTAATTTTTTTTTTGTAAATATAAATTTCACTCAATTTCAAATTCCACACTGCAAAAACAGGTGTCTTAAATTGTTCAAAAATGTCTTAAATTGAGACATTTTACGTGTCTTAGACACCAAAAGTATCTTAATTTAAGACATTTTTGTCCAATTTAAGACACCATGTTTTTGCAGTGCTTTAGGCCTAATTTTCATTCATTCAAATTTAAAATAATTAACATTTTGATTAATTAAAATTTAAAGAATTAAAAGTTAATAATAACTGAAATTTATTAATATTAAAATATGAGTAACTTTGTAATTCCTATACACTCTAAAAACAAGTGTCTTCTTTTGTCCTCACTTTTAAGATATTTTAGGGTGTCTTAATTTTAAACCATTGAGATAGTGTCTTAAAACTACCTGTAAGACGCTTTCTAAACGTCTTATGTCTTAAAATTAGACACTTCTAAGACACCTGTTTTTACAGTGTACTAATTAAAGTTTAAATCAATTTAAAGTTAAACTCGTATAAATAAAATTATGTTTATATATGTTAGTTTGTACGTGTAGGAGATTAAAATAATTAGGTATTTAAACAAAATTAAATATAAATCTTAAGACTTTAATAAATAAAAATTTTAATTAATCGAAGTTAAATAAATTCGAATCAACATTTCGTTGAAACTGTTTTAAGTTTGAAACTAAAATGGGATTTAGCTTAAATGTGCATTAGACTGAATGCATTTTTGGTTAAATGGGATTTAGGCTGAATGCATTTTAGGTTAGTTTAAATTTGAAAAAATTAAATCTGGCTTTGTTAGAACTTTTGAAAAATAGAAGTAATCCTCAATAGAAGTTTAGAACAATTGAAATTCGTATAAATTATAGAAGTTTGAATACATTTTGTTCAAAAACTATTCTTTCAACCAGAAACAATTCAATGTTTTTCGCGCCCTTTATGTTGCTATAATTTTCAACAGTTTTCAATATACAATTATTCTCTTTTAGTTTTTTCTATTATTTGGGTCATTCCACGTGACATTTTCATTCAATATTTTTTTTTGCTTGGAATAATTTTTTTCTGATTCTCTATAAAAAATAAGGAAACACGTATTTTTTTATTTTTTTAGTGAATGAAAATTGCAGAAGTTATGAATTTTTGAAATTTAACGTTTTTTGAAATAGAGCATTTTTAACCTTCGTTTTTCTCCGTTATTATTAGTAAATTGAAAATAATGTCCTACATAAGGTTTGTTCAATTTCTCTTAGATTTTTTAGACATGTAGTAAAAAGTAATGAATTTGCAACAAAAATACATGAAAAATTGAATTTACGCCTAAAAAGTGACTTTTCTCAAAACCGAAGGTCTCGGTTTTCGATTTTTTTCTTTCAATGCAGTTACTGATTAATAAAGAAATTTTTTTCGTAAGTCTGAAAGTGGTGCTCTTTAGCGTTTTAATCATATTTGCATTTATACACTGAGAAAAAATTTTGGTAAAAATTCCTATGCCTTCACTAAAAAAGCGTCATAATTGACAGTCTCCGAAATTTTACCGTGCTGTCTTACAAGTTTTACCGGATTTTCTGGTAAAAATTGTGGGAAATCCGGTAAAAATTGTAAGACAGCTCGGTAAAATTTAGGGGAATGTCAATTATGACGCTTTTATAGTGAACAGCACAGGAATTTTTACCAAAAATTTTTCTCAGTGTATAGTTAACTTTTACATTTTTTTAAATTTTAACCTTCTGTTACAAAATAAAAGAACTGTTACACACAGGAATTTGTAAGTTGAGTTGTTTCATTTCTATAATTAATAATTTAAACTTTTTGCAACAAGGAATTATTATAAATATCATTGAAACATTAAAGTGCACCACTTTTAGACTTACGAAAAAAATTTCTTTATTAATCAATAACTGCATTGAAAGAAAAAAATCGAAAATCGAGACATTCGGTTTTGAGAAAATTCACTTTTTAGGCGTAAATTCAATTTTGCATGTATTTCTGTTGCAAATTCATTATTTTTTACTACATGTCTAAAAATTCTAAGAAAAATTGAACAAATTTTATGTTGGACATTATTTTCAATTTACTAATAATAACGGAGAAAAACAAAGGTTAACAAGGCTCTATTTCAAAAAACGTTAAATTTCAAAAATTCATAACTTCTGCAATTTTCATTCAATAAAAAAATAAAAAAAATACGTGTTTCCTTATTTTTCATATAGAATCAGAAAAAAATTATTCCAAACAAAAAAAAATTTTGAATGAAAATGTCACTTGGAATGCCCCATTTATATTATTCATATAATTTTCTCAATTTTTCTAATTGCAATTATTTTCTTTAAGTTTAAAATTTCTTGTTTATTTTTTTATTTATTGCTTCCTCATAGAGAAAGTATTGTTTTACCCTCAAATTATCGATTGTGATTTTTTGACATATCTCGACATATATCGACCTCAGGATGTCGAAAATGAAGTTTCTAAAAAATGTCCATGTGTGTGTGTGTGTGTGTGTGTGTAGGTCCACATTAGATTTGGCCCAATATCTCGAAAACTATAATACTTAGAAATATATGTTTTTTTACTAAATTATAGATCCCTCAGGGAGACAAAGTATGATATACGTTTGAGCCCGATCGATCAATTCTAACTATTTTTTTTCGCATTTAAATATTTTGAAAAATTCGTTTTTCTGCTAAATTGTATATTTTTTTTAAAAAAAAGTTCAAATCTAATCTTATTATTATTTTAAAAATCGAAAAATTTGAAAACCTTGTTTTTTAATCATTTTCTTTTTATGCTTTATTACAAGCTTAAATATATTTTCAGTATTTTGTAGGTAATTAAAAAACACATCGAATAAGCTATATTTACGAACCTTCTACTGTAATTCTGTTCCGAGTTATCAAGGTTTCAAAAATTGAAAATTTTTATAAAAATTAATTTTTTTACATTCTTTTGCGTTTTAATCAAATTTTATGGCAAATAATTTTTACACGTTTTGTAGACAATTCAAAAAGTTATCCATTGGTCTATTTAATATTTTGTTTCGAGTTATATTAATTAAAACTTAGTGATGTGTGATTACACAGTTAAAGTTTTGTGTAAAAAACGGTCCACACAATCTTTGTGTTAAGTTTTACATAAAGATTAGGTTAATTAAACAAGAAGATTGTGTAAATTAACATATGTATAGGTTATGTTAGTTTTCAATGGTCTATTAATCTAGTCATTTTTCGAATTTTATTTTCAATTGACAATTATTTTCGTCTTTTTTCGCATGTTTTCTTTAATTTTCAATTATTCTCGTCATCTTTCAACTGTTTCCTTCAATTATTAATTATTTCCTACAATTTTTTTTCAGCTTTCAATTATTATCTTAAAATTTTATAAAAATTCTTTGAATTTTAAATTATTTTAAGAAGTGAGAAGTACACCCTTCCATTTTTGTTAATTAACAGGAGACGTAAACAATCTTCGGAAAGTAATTTGAAATAAAAATTCAAATTTTTTATTTTTTGCCACAAAGAACGACGTTTCGTCGTCTGAGATTTGCCGACGATCATTATAGGTTAATGACTTTTAGTTCTGTTTGTTATTGTTGTCAATTTTCTAAGTTCATTGACTTTTCTATTATTGAAATTTGTAAATTTCTATTTAGTATCGATTACGATGTCGAATCTGTTGGCTTTCTTTTTGACTTGTAATTTTAAATCAAATTTTTATTTTTATAAAAAATTGACTAATGCGATGTATTTTATACCGTTGACTTGTTGACTACGTGTTTATGTTGTTAACCAATTTTAGGTAAATAATTTTGTTTTTTGTTCATATGTAATTCTGTTATTGTTTGTGTCGAAGTGTTTGTAACTAATTTTGTGCCTTTTTAAAATAAATTAGCCTGATGAGGTCGGCAAATCTCAGCCGACGAAACGTCGTTCTTTGTGACAAAAAATAAAAAATTTGAATTTTTATTTCAAATTACCTTCCGAAGATTGTTTACGTCTCCTGTTAATTTAAATTATTTTGTTAGGTTATGTATTAATCTAGCTTTTTTTAATTTTGTTTTTAATTGTCAATTATTTTTGTTAGTTTGTAATTTTGTTTCTCCAATTATCAATTGTTTTTTCAAATTTTAATTTAATTCTTAATTTTTTAATTTATTTCATCAATGTTTTATTATTTTCTTCAATTTTTCAACTAATTTGTTTTAATTTAAGTAATACAATTTTAAGTAGTGCAATGAAAATTTTTTGTTTATAGTGTTTTCTCCAATGTATCGGATTCCTGTCTATATCGGATACTTTTTCCGGTCCCTTCAAATCCGATATATGTGGGTTTTAGTGTTATAGTTTCTTTCAATTAATGTAGGGAAAGCAAAAAACTAAAATGATTTAAAGATTTGTTGCTTCATGTAAAATGATTCGTATTTTAGGTTTAATTGTAAAAGAATGGAAAATTAATACTTTTTAAAGAGCTTTTGTTAATACTTTGGTTTTCGGTTTCTTTAAAGATTGTGTTTATCATAAAAAAAGATATATAGCTATAAATCAACGAGTTCAACTTTATCGATTTTGGTTAGTCAGGTTTTATAAGATTTCAATTTTTTTTTTTTTTTTTTTTTGATTAATCGACTTTTTTATTCTTCTTACTTGTCCTTTCTTCTCTAGTTTGACCTCATTAGAAAGATTGCTTCAAGTGACCTTCTTGCGTGCAAAATCTTGGCAATGGCAGGTAATCGGATCTCGTGTTTAAATTACCGTCATTAAGCTTACTTGTTTGTTCCTACGAGGTGTCTGTATACTTTACCATCTGAAAATGGTGGTGCTCTTAAGTTTTATATTAGTTGTAATCACACTTATATTTCAAGCAATACTATAGTAATAGTCTATTAACTCATTGGTGTCGTTTGTCTTTAGAGTGACAATTTCCATTAGCAATTTCAGCGATGTAGCTTGTTCCTTTTTTCTCTGAGGATCATTAATTACCATTAGCATTTGATAGAAGAATGTTCTGAAAAGAAAATTGACTTTTGATCGTTTAATTATTATTAATTCTAGATCAAATTAATGGTACTGTATATAGGAAAATTTACAGAGGGCTGGAGCAGATAAAAAAACACAGGACTTAGAAAGGGAATGTCAATTATGAAGTGAACTTGAGGTTTGACATTCCCCAAGGGTTGATATTTCTTTGAGTCGATTTCATTTTACGAGACCTTTGAGAAGGGTTGGGTCGATGGAATTCTGCTTGGTATTGATAAGTACTACTCCTAGGATTCTTCCTCTTTTCTCGTCTCTCAATTTCATTCTTACATGCACTCGCTATATCTTTTCCCTTCAATTTTAAGAAAAATGAATGTAAGAATGTACAGCTTACAAACTTTACACTTGCTATAACTTTGGAAGACTTTTATCGTATCTCGACAAGGTATTTTCCCCAAGGAGCTTCTGTTATAACTTTCGATTAGATTTAATTTTACAAAAAGAAAACCTGTAATAATAGTGCTGTTAAGTATATGCACCATTTTACACAATGCATTAAAAAATATTTAATTAGTAGATAAAGTTTAAAATCTTCTTGATTTATAGCTGTACACTAAAAAAAAAAAAATACTTGAGTAGGGGAGACCGAGGAGGAAAGTAACAGAGGTGGAAAGTAACAACGCTTATAACTTCTAAACCAATCAGCGGACAGACATAGTCCTTTAATAATTTTAAGTCAGTTTTGCCCCCCTCTACCTCCCCCAAATTATGTTAGGGGTCTACCGGAAGCTATATATCTGATACTGACATTTTGTGCAAAAATTACGTCAAAAGTAAGTTTTTGCCTAAATTTTCAAAATATCATAATTTTTTGATTTTATAGATATTTTAAATATGCTTTTCGTTTTTTTGAAGCTTTTTTATTTATCTTTAAGTCGTGCTAGTGCATAATTAAAAAATGCGAAATACTTTTGTGTAATTTAAACTTGTTTTTTGAAATCCAAGGAAAAGAGGGGTGAGGTGGAAAGTAACACGTTGTTACTTTCCTCCTCATCTAATGCTTTATTTTTATAAACCTCCTCCTTTTTTATAACTATGTGATTTTATATGTTTATTTTATATTTTAAAGACTAAATTTTGGACTTTTGATTGGAATTTTTAAGAAACGATGCTTTTTTAATGTCATTCTTATTCAACGAATACTAAATAGATAAAAAAAAACTTGATTTCAAAAAAGTGCAAAAATATCTGCCAATTATGTACAAAATGTAGTTAATATCACTTTCTCTTGTTATATGTTCATAATAAAAATAATTTAAATTAATAGCAGTTTTATATTTGAAATGCTAGCCTTAATTTTAAAGTGTTACTTTCCTCCTTCGTGCTGTTACTTTCCACCTCAGGGGTGAGGAGGAAAGTAACAAATAAAGAGCTGATTAAAAAGTCCTGCAGTGAACTATCAAATTATTATTAATGTTTAATTCCAATTTTATTTAATAGGTGAAAGTCCAAACTTTTGATTAATATGTTTACAGAACTTATCCGACAAATAGTTTTAATGCTAGCATCAAAAAACTGATTTTTGTTACTTTCCATCCTCGGTCTCCGCTACGTCAAAAGTGTGGTGCTTTTAAAATCTAATTTTATATACGTTAAAACAATGCAATTTTTAAATTCAGTTAAGAATGGTCTTTTGAATTACGCATCAGAGTAGTTAAAAAATAGTATTTCAGTATAAAATAAATTAACCATTAAATACTCTAATTGTTTTTGTTGATAGTTTTTCTTTTAAAATTCTATAAACATGCGTGTCAATTGCCAGAAAATTGTTTAATGCATAAGGTGTTTCAACTAATAATTATTATTATATATTGACTTTCCATATGTTGCAAATTTATTTAGCTTTTTCCTACGTATTTGAATTATTAAACTTTCTTTCTTTAAATTAACAATTGTTACTTTAAGTACTTAAATTGTCTTTTGATATTTTTACTTCAGTTTAGAATGTACTAAAAAAGAGAGAATAAATTCTTAATGCAAGTCGCGTGCCTGGAAACACAGAGATTCATCCCTAAGGACTTATTTCTCCGTAAGCGTGTGTGCAGCTTCTTAACGAGCTCTAATAGTTTGAAAAATAGTTTATCGTTGATTAATGTTTATCATCCATTTCATTTTTTAAAACAAAATATAATTATTTAATTTTTTTTTATCTTTGTCAAAATATTTTGATCTTTTGATACATATCTTTTCTCTAAGAAAAAGTGATGCATCACTCCTCTCGTTTTATTCTACCCTGAACACAAAAATATAATATTATTTTAGCATAGAATTATTTAATTATTAATATGCATGATGAAATACGTTATTTTATAAATACGAGGGACGTAGGAAAGTGGAATTATTCCCTTTGCGGAGAATTCCATAAATTCCATAAATTCATTTAAAAAACAACTTTTCTATTAGTTAATTATGAAATTGAAATTTTAGTTATTATATAGTTCGGTTCGAATGAAATTCGACTAATGAAGTCGCTTGTTGTAGTCGTTATGTTTATTTGGTTCTCAGAAGGTAAAAAATAATCGGTTTCTATAACGAGGAAACTGTACTCTATACTTGTAAATAGAACTTGAGCTTTCGATATAAATGAATTTATTAACGCACATATGAATACGCAAATATAGGTATTCAATTTCACAGACAAACGATCTTGCAATTATTGCTTCGAATTTTCACACCTCGCATATCCTTCTCATTGAAATTTGTAACGATCACGAAATTAAGAATGAATGTGAGTGCTTTTTTTTGAAAATAATAAAGTATAGATTTTTTGGTATATTAAAAATTGTTTGTAAACAAAAAGATCTTTACCAATTTTGGTGTTAATTCACTATGGATTTATTAAATTATGAGGATTTCAAATTGGGATATAATTTAAATATTGATTAATGTGCATGGGATTTTAAATAGCAAAACGTGGTAACTTAATACTAGAGCTAGACAAAATTCCTTGCCAGATAAAGTGATTGATTAGCAACCATGATTAAATAAATTTAGAAAATTATAAGGCAGTTTTAAGTTTTGAAACAGGTATAACAATACTAGCATAACACGATGAGATCTCGGGCAATTTGTCTTTCTCATCCCCTTCGCCCTTCATCCCTCTGTACCTCGCTCTTTGTCACAAACTCGGATTTCCTGTCTCTCTCGCTCGCTTTTCGAGCATCAGAGAGGGTTGCCTATCGATCCAGAGCTTCCGAGGGTGTGGTGTGTTGCTCTGCTTGGTGCGACGCCGTGCGTTGGCGACGCCATTTCTCTCCTTCTTTCTCTCTCTCTCTCACCTCTTTTAGTTTCCGCATTCTCTTGCATCTTCTACGTCGAAACACGTTCAGCACGTGGCTTGTACTCGTGTGCACGCGCTATAAGTTACCAAGTTACGGGTTTGCCGAGTGGCCCACTCGGTTTTCCCTTAACTACTACCCCTTTTTACCATTATGTTCAAGTGTTTTCACCAATTCTGACGCACATGATTTTAACACTTGATTTTACCAAAACATGCGACCCGAACACGTGATTCTTTAAAAGCTATTTTCAAAGAAGATCACTTACTTTGAAATATATATCTTTTGAAGGGAAATTCTATTCTATCTAATTCATCTTTAATTCGTGTTTGAGGCTGATCAATAGGGTGGTCCAAAAATGCATGGGAAAAAAGTAAAGTAGGAATTTTAATTCTCTTACCCCCTGGGTTTGTTCTATATCGAAGAAAAAATATCCCTGTTTTTTTTTTTGAAAATCAAAAAATATTTAGAGGTCGCTCAAAGCGCTCAGAGTTTCCCATGTAAAATGTATGGAGAAAAAATACTTTTTTGTATAATTGCTATACACAGAAAAAACTATCTGCGATTTTTGCAACATGTGATTTTCAGGTGAATGAAATTCTTAAGATAAACTCTAGATCATTGTTAAATGTCTCTTTATTTTAATGTTAAATTTACACATATGGTTGACTTTCTGCTGCAATGGAATTTTCACCCAAATCATATATTAAATTAACAAATTTTTTTTTCAGTGTAGAATCCTTGAAAATGAATATTTTTCAATTGGCAAACTCTGTTTCTCTTCAAGAGACTTCAAAGAATAATGGTAAATTGTTTATTTAATCATTTTTTAATATTAACTACTTTTTATAGGGCCCAAAAAACCTATAAGGGTCAAGTCCTATGATTCCGTTTTAACGTCCGTTTTGTAACTAGACTATGTGTGCGAAAGTGACAACAGTATATCTGCATCTCTTTTGCGCTCATGGTCTGGTTACAAAACGTGCGTCGAAACGCTATCATAGAACTGCGCCCTAAATTACAAAATTACGGAAAAAACGTTAAAAAATATTTTTTACTATTTTTATGAAAGTATTTTCCAAGATTTTGAATACATAACATAAATATTGATTTTTAATCATTATTAGGGGAGACCGAGGAGGAAAGTAACAACGTGTTACTTTCCACCTCACCCCTCTTTTCCTTGGATTTCAAAAAACAAGTTTAAATTACACAAAAGTATTTCGCATTTTTTAATTATGCACTAGCACGACTTAAAGATAAATAAAAAAGCTTCAAAAAAACGAAAAGCATATTTAAAATATCTATAAAATCAAAAAATTATGATATTTTGAAAATTTAGGCAAAAACTTACTTTTGACGTAATTTTTGCACAAAATGTCAGTATCAGATATATAGCTTCCGGTAGACCCCTAACATAATTTGGGGGAGGTAGAGGGGGGCAAAACTGACTTAAAATTATTAAAGGACTATGTCTGTCCGCTCATTGATTTAGAAGTTATAAGCGTTGTTACTTTCCACCTCTGTTACTTTCCTCCTCGGTCTCCCCTACATGTAATTGCTAATTTGTATAAAAAATTTTTTATTGTCTATTTATAACTTTTTATCAAATTAGGCTACAAGGTTGTAACATTTTCTCGATTTGGCAACTTTTCAAGACAAATGTAACCAATTACTAACAACAATCTTAAAAAAACAATTTTACTAAATGTTTAAACAAATTATTATATACCAGAGACGAGGAACAGAAGCAGTATTTACTGCAAGTTGTTAAAGTATTCCGTAAGCAGTTCAAGAATGTACACTGAGAGAAAATTATAGTTATGGGTAACATAATGATGTTCACGGTAACCATATTTAATGTTACAAATACGGACAGCTATCTAGATAGTAACAGTTACCACCAGATTGTACGGAGTAACATCTTGATAGTACGGCGTACAATAACTATATTTTATTTACATCATTGATGGTAGCCAGTAGCATAATGATAATACCGTATAACATAACATTTTTAACATCAAAATCTTACTATCCGTTTCTCTCAGTGTAATAAACAGACATTATTAAAAGCAATTATGTAAATAAAAAATTTTTGCATTTAACATTTTTATAATAATAAATTGTTGACAATGTTTACTCGATAATTACGTCTTATATTAAATCTTGTCTTACCAAAAGAAAAAAATATACAATTATGAAAAAATTGCAACTCTGTAGCTTTATTCAATAAAGAGTAGAAGTTAAACAATTGGTAAAATTGTTATATTTAGAATGTTGTTAGTAACTCGTTACATTCAGCTTGAAAAGTTGAAAATTAAGAAAAATTACAATTGTTGTGCTACAGCTCAATTTGATAAAAAGTTGAAGTTAAACAATAATAATTTGTTTAAACAATTAGTATAATTGTTATTCTTAGATTGTTGTTTGTAACTGGTAACATTCGTCTTGAAAAGTTGCAAAACTGGGAAAAATTGTAAATCTGCAGCTCATTTTGATAATAAGAAGAAGTTAAACAATAGTAATTTATTTATACAATTGGTAAAATTGTTATTTTTAGATTTTTGTTAGTAACTGGTTACATTCGGCCTGAAAAGTTGCAAAATTAAGAAAAAATTGCAACTTTGTAGCTCAATTTGATAAAAAAATGTAAATAAACAATTGTGATTTGTTTAAACATTAGGTAGAATTGTTATTCTGATATTGTTGTTAGTAACTGGTTACATTTGGCCTAAAAATTTATAAAAATAGTAAGAAATATTTTTTAACGATTGTTTTGTAATTTTTTGGTCTTTTTTGGGCCCTATAAAAAATAGTTAATATTACAAAATGTTTGAATAAACCATTCAGCATTATACTTTAAGTCTCGTAAACAGGGGCGGACAAATCTTGGCCCAGGACGCCAAGATTGTCTTAATGCAAAATGGAGCGCCGAAAATAGGCACGGGGTGCTGAAAAGCGTGCGCCCCCTATGGTTTGCCCGTTTAAAAATTTAGCTTGGACCACCCCTGCTCGTGAAGAAAAACAGAGTTTGCCGATTGAAAAATATTCAATTTCAAGGATTCTATACCAATTCTACGAAAAAGTGTTTTTCCCCCATGCATGTTACATGGGAAACTTTGAGCGATTTAAGCAGCCTCTAAATATTTTTTGTTTTTTAAAGAAAAAACAGGGTTATTTTTTTCGATATAGAACAGTCCTAATGGGTAAGAGCATTTAAATACCTATTTTACTTTTTTTGGACTGATCAAACCTGTTAATAGTATATTATGTTACAAGGGAAAAAAGTTCCAAATCCCTGTATTGCGCGACAATATGTTGCGCATTTCAGGGCTTTAGAACTTTTTGCTCGTGTAGCGTATACGATTTTTCTTAACATCCGGTCGAAAGCACGTTTCCAAATTCACTTAAACTTATTAAAATAATTTAACAACGTTCCAGCTGACAAAATTGACAGCCTAATTTCGCGACCATCTTTAATTGATGCGTGCCTCTGTCGGAGACTCGTGAAAGTTTGATGCCTGCCCGACATTTGCAGCACGAGCGGAGCGAGTGCTGCTGGTCGGGGGCAGGCATCAAAAACACATATATAAAAAACAAATAAAGCTAAGCAGGTCTCGGATCGACAAAAGAAAAAAACAGTTGTTCTAGTCGGATGTTAACACAAAATCAGAGACTTATAGACACTTCGTTTAAATAGAAATACTAAATAAATTTAAAGAAATAAATAATTATTTTTAAAACTCGCGCCAGCTGGTGCAATGTACTCGCTCTCGGTAAACTGCTTTTACTCCCAGTAAACTGTTTTTAATCCCGCGATCTAGGTGGCGCACGTGTGCATCCAACAATGAGCAAATCTTTGTCTTTCCTATTCGAAATCGAAGCCGAACGTTTGTACTTTCGACCAGGGTATTAAGAAAATAAATTTTCTCACCTGATTTCTATGTTGACGTTTTTCGCTCTTAAAAGATTAAATATATAAATTAGTTAATGGTCGAGTCCATACCAAGTGATCACACCAATTTCAGTCATATTGAGTAATATTTACGAAATTGATATTTTGGGTTCCTTTAGGAGTAAAAAAAATAAATTTTAATTATTTTTAAAACATTCAAAATATTTTCGAAAATATTCAAATTCAAAATTTTGAGTACTATTTTTTTTGTTTTATCATAACTTCTGTAATTTTGAAGCAATTGAGATCATGTTTTTTTTAAATTACTCGTATTTAAATACTCTTTCAAGAAAAATTATAATAATTAAGAAATTGTTTATAATTAAATTTTTATTAAAAAAATTAAATTATTTATTTAAACAAAATCTAAAGTATATCATCGATCTTTTTCAAAAAATTCATAAACATAGCCTATAATGTGCTTAAAAATTTAAGCCAAAGAAAAAGATGGTATGTATTATAGTTTTTGAGAAAATAGTATATTGTGCAACTAGGGAGGAAAGTGAGTGATTTCGCGAGTGTGAGTTTGTAGCACGAGCCGAAGGCGAGGGATGCAAACACACGAGTCGATAATCACTTTTCTCCCGTGTTGCACATACTATTTTTTCTAACACACGTATACCGAAAGTATAAAAACATTTGCTGATAAAAATTAGTTAACATTCGCAGAGTGACAACCAGCAGAAAATGCGCTTGGGCTTTTTCCATTCCGCATGCGTCATTAGCATAAAACATCCTTCCGCATGCGTAATTCTCATGAGACACTATTCCGCATGCGTGTTTATCAGAAAACGCTATTTTGCATGCGTAATTGTCATAAAACTCTATTTATCATGAAACACTTGTTTCCTTATTAATGACGTCACCGGGAGGGAATGTACATTCCCTCCCTGTTAATGACGTCACGGGGAGGGAATGTACATTCCCTCCCTGTCAATGACGTCATGGGGAAGAAATATAACATTCCCTCCCTGTCGCCGGGAAAGACTCACTTTCTGACCTCTTCACAGGTAAGAAAGATTGTACTTTCGGTGCGTGTGTTAGAAAATAGTATATTGTGCAACTAGGGAGGAAAGTGAGTGATTTCGCGAGGGTGAGTTTGTAGCACGAGCCGAAGGCGAGGGATGCAAACACACGAGTCGATAATCACTTTTCTCCCGTGTTGCACATACTATTTTTTCTAACACACGTATACCGAAAGTATAAAAACATTTGCTGATAAAAATTAGTTAACATTCGCAGAGTGATAATCAACAGAAAATGCACTTGGGCTTCTGTCCATTCCGCATGCGTCATTATCATAAAACACAATTCCGCATGCGTAATTCTCATGAGACACTATTCCACATGCGTGATTATCATAAAACGCTATTTTGCATGCGTAATTGTCATAAAACTCTATTTCTCATAAGGATTTATTATGAAACACTTGTTTCCTTTTTAATGGCGTCACCGGGAGGGAATGTACATTCCCTCCCTGTTAATGACGTCACGGGGAGGGAATGTACATTCCCTCCCTGTCAATGACGTCATGGGGAAGAAATATAACATTCCCTCCCTGTCGCTGGGAAAGACTCACTTTCTGACCTCTTCACAGGTAAGAAAGATTGTACTTTCGGTGCGTGTGTTAGAAAAAAATTATTAAGTTATGCTAGCGCGGCGCAGACCGGTGTCACCGCTACTCAACGCGTAGTTCCGTAGTAACCGAAATGTATGTATATTATTACATAATATAAATACAGTTAATCGTCATGTTTATTTTTTTATTTTACAAATTGTGCTGTGCACAGAATTTGAAAAAATTTTTGTTTCAATTTTATTCTCAAGGGGTACGAAGGAATGAAATTTTTGTGTACCTTTAATGGTCATAGCTTGATTAAATCTTTCACTTAACAATTGTTTTTCAGCTTCATATTCTGCGTAATTACAAAATTCTACATTAATTTTCTCTAAACTGGATTTTGCCCACTCGTATAAGTCAAGAGAAGTAACAATTTGATTGTTTAATGGTCGTTGTAAACTTGCTTCTTTCAACTATTTTCAAACTATTTTTATCATTCTTTAAGGGGAGAGATAGGTGAAATTTTAACTCAACAAAATTTTTGATGCTCAGAGGTGTCATTTTTTTTCTTACATCAATTAAGATGTAGAATTATGGTATTACATAAAAATTAAAAAACAATATTTTTTTGGTTATTTTCGAAATTTTATTTTTCAAAATCCATACGATGGATTGTAGAAAATCATTTAAAAATCCCACAAAAAAATTGTCGATGGAAAAAATGAAAATTGTGAAAGAGGTTTAATTTTTAAAATTTAAGTTTTTCTTAGAATAAATTTCTCAAACTCCGCAAATTATTTGTTTCTCTATTTTTGACATTACCCCATAATTTTAGGTCTAAAATTGCATAAGAAAAAAAATTAACACCCCTGAACATCGCGAATTTTGATAATTTTACAAGTCCATTATTTTTCTTTCTTCAGTTTTAAATTATTTTAATTATTCACTTATTTTCACTTATTTTTACCAGTTTTTAATTATATTAATTATTTTTCAATTGATTTAACAAATTTTCAATTATTATTCTTAAATTTTAATAATTTTCCCAATTTTTAGTTATTTTTATTATTTTTCTATAAATTACCAATTTTTTAATTACTTTTTTTTACTTTAATTATTTTCTCCGATTTTTTTAATTCTAAAGTTTGATGTCCATGTACTATGAAAAGATCAGTGTGACTTTCTGAAGCTTATAATTTAAATATAATACACTAACTATATTTACATTATGTAAAAATATACATACATTTCGGTTACTACGGAACTACGCGTTGATTAGCGGTGACACCGGTCTGCGCCGCGCTAGCATAACTTAATAATTTTTTTCTCAAAAACTATAATACATACCATCTTTTTCTTTGGCTTAAATTTTTAAGCACATTATAGGCTATGTTTTTGAATTTTTTGAAAAAGATCGATGATATACTTTAGATTTTGTTTAAATAAATAATTTAATTTTTTTAATAAAAATTTAATTATAAACAATTTCTTAATTATTATAATTTTTCTTGAAAGAGTATTTAAATACGAGTAATTTAAAAAAAAAATGATCTCAATTGCTTCAAAATTACAGAAGTTATGATAACACAAAAAAAATAGTACATAAAATTTCGAATTTGAATATTTTCGAAAATATTTTGAATTTTTTAAAAATAATTAAAATTTATTTTTTTTACTCCTAAAGGAACCCAAAATATCAATTTCGTAAATATTACTCAATATGACTGAAATTGGTGTGATCACTTGGTATGGACTCGACCTAATGTTGATTTATTAGAAATAATAGAGTGAAACATTGTGGTGGAACTTCAATTTTGTTGCTATATGCTATTTTTTATCACATATGTACGAAAACCTTGTGTTTCGTACGCATTAAGCGTGGTAGTACTCACAGTTTTGAGGTTAGTGAACATTAGAGGTAAAAAACTTCTCAACAGGGAAAAAAGTTTTTTTTACCTCTAACGTTCACTGACCTAAAAACTGTGAATTCTGCCCCGCTTAAGGCGAACGAAAACGCGAGGTTTTCGTGCATGTGTGGTAGAAAAGTATATCTTATATTATTTGCACCTTCCATTCTAAGAAATCTTAAAAACTAATGTATTTTAAGATGCTTTTGTTAATTTTTCGGAAATGTATCCTATAATAAGTTGTCTACTTTTTGCAGTGTTGTTAATGACATTTGACATAAGTGGCATGCATATTTTTTAACTTAGTTGATGAAATTGCTTGACAATAAAATATTGAGTTGAGTACGCAAAAATTTACAAGCTGAAATCGGAAGGAAAATAGTATACACTGAGAAAAAAAAACCGCCGTGGCAGCGGTAAAGTCATGCCATTATAGTAGGAATTAAACTGCCTATACATTCCCGCTATTTTGGCAGGAGACACACTGCAGTTTTAGCATTGTTTTGAAAAAGCAGCAGGGACCAGTCAAAATTTTGCAAAATTTAGTGTTGAATAATACGTTGAACACATGAAGTTAATTCTAAAATTATAATTAAATAAATTTTTTAATTAATTAATTTATAATTTGTTTTTAAATTGTATTAGAATAATTAAATCAATCAGTATTTATAACCAATGTTTAATTACAATCTCGAAACATAACAAAACAAGTGAGGATCGATCGTGAATTGTCACAACCTTCGGTTAAAATTTTAGCGGTAATGTCATGCCAAAACTGCAGTGTTCTAGTAACGCTGAAAACACATGAGTGACCGGCGCGCTTGTGGCAGTATTTTTTTCTCAGTGTATTATGCATCAAGGCAGGGAAGTCCGTGTTTTTTTGTCAAGCACAAATGTTCGAGGAACGAGTGTAGCACGAGCGTAGCGAGTGCGAAACGAGTTCGGAGAACATTGTGCGAGACAAAAAATCGGCCTCCCGAGGTGCATATGCTATTTTCTATCACATATGTACGAAAATCTCGTGTTTCGTTCGCGTTAGCGGGTCAGCACTCGCAGTTTTTAGGTTAGTGACGTTAGAGATAAAAAAACTTCCGAACAGTGCGCCGCAATGCGCTTGCGCGATGAGAGTTTTTTTCACTGTTCGGGAGTTTTTTTACCTCTAACGTTCACTGACCTAAAAACTGTGAGTTCTGTCCCGCTTAAGGCGAACGAAAACACGAGGTTTTCGTGCACGTGTGATAGAAAAATACATAAAACGTGATTTATGCTAAATAGTCTTTTAATTAAACGCATTTTAAACTATTAACTTTTTTTTACTGTAATTTATACTTTTATGAAGATAATTAACTCAAATTCAAAATTTCCTAGGAAGAATGTAATTTAAGAAATTCCCTGAAGAAGGTATTCTACTTGCACCGAAACGTCAAAATTTCATTTTGTTTTTTATAAAGGAGGCCTACTTTTGTTCAATATTCTTTTTACTATAAACATAAAAAGGTTTTGAAGAAGAGAAAAAAAAAGGAATAGGGGATCAAACTGAAAAAAAAAATTTTGTTATAATGCTAAAATTTTTTGCCACATTTTCTTAATCCTAAGTGGAAGAAAGCGTGTCTGTTTGGAAAGATTAATAGTCATGACTGACTTGGTGTCGCAAGTAGCATTCACTTTTTCTTAATTCGACACAAGTGGAATGAATCCTGGGGGGACGCTGTTGAAAAACGTGAAAAAGAAAATGTGTAAGAAATAAAGGAATGAGAGAAAGATATATCCCGGAAGAGCTGTTGTCCCATGGACCCTTAACGTTCTGCGCTTTCGCCAGTTTCAAAGACATCCACTGGGGACAGGCGCGGCGCTACCAAAGTTATAGGCTCACAAATTGGCTTAAGGGATGCACGCAAGATTAACTTAATAGTTGACGTTATACATACTTATAATACATAATAATGAAAGTTTTAGTTTTTTCCTTAAGCGTTTGTGTGAATATTTTGTTTCTACTGTCGTGTATGGCTTAAAAATATACGTAAGTGATATTGTCGTTTATTAATCTTTATATAAACCAATTTAATTCAATTTTTTCCAGAAAAACTCTTCGGAATATTTCAAAGAGTTAATAATAAAAACTCCCGAATTATTCCTGAATTCACCATTCTTGATCAAATTCTAGAATTATTCTAGTACTAATTCTTTTCGTGTATTCTTATTTTAAGAATAAGATACGTAGTAAAATAAGGACCAAGTGTGTAGGGGAGACCTGGGCTGTTTGGCGCAGGGGCTGGTTGACGCACTTGAGTTTATTCAAAAGTGAAAAGTCGAATTAATTTTTCTCTTCGGTCAAATTAATGTACTTGATAAACTGTAATTTCACACATAATTTCATTATTATTGATTGATTATTCTGGACTATAAATTCAAAAAACCAATTTTGGTACTCAAAAGTAAATTTTAACGCCTTCATTTTTTTGTTATATCTTTTTACAAAATGCAATCAGAAAAAAATCAAAATTAAGGTTTTGTGTTCTGAACAGTTGCTTTTAAGAAACAATTTAAAATTTTTGATTTATATTTACAGTTTTCATAAAAACGAAGAAAATGTATAAATAGTCTCTCCGGGGCTACTTGGCGCAGTAGGGTCGGGGCTGGTTGGCGCGCTCGGAACGCTAGAAGTTTATAAGCTACATCTAGTGACTAATAAAAATTTATTAAATTCAATGTGGTAACACTTTTATTTTATTATCAGTACCAAGAATAACACTTTGAGATAAAAAAGTGTTTAATATATATTATTATTATTATTATTATAATCTCATAATTTTACGTTTCCAGATATTTGTAGTTTTTAGGTTCGTGAACTTCACTTTTTGAACAAGATGAACCTTCCATTTTGAGTTAATTCACATTTTTTCAAGATAATATTTCCTTAGAAGACTTATTTTAACAATGAAACATATTGCTTGATTATTAATCACACATTTTAATTCATGCGCCAAGTAACCCCGGGTAGTGCGCCAGGCAGCCCCGAGCCGGGGCTGTTTGGCGCACTTTGGTTTTCTCCAAAAAGTCTGTTCTAAAAAAAAAAGTACAACTTTTTTTGGAACTTTTATTTTTTGAAATCAAAGCTGAGATGTTAAGCAAAGTTTCTGTACAATATAGTTTTCATGTACACAAAATTGGCAGAACCAATCAACAAAGAGTGAAAAGTGCGCCAAGTAGCCCAGGTCTCCCCTATTCTTAATTTTAGAATGAATTTTTTTCGGTGATGTTCTATTTTCTATATAAAGTAAATAGGTATGCAATGGTTATTTAGTATTTCTATTACCTACTTAGTATCTTATCGATATCCTTAGTATTGGTTAATATAAATGAGAAATTTAATAAAATTTAAATTTCATTACTTTTACTAACACTTTAACACGTGAGTCAAACATATTTTTTAATGTTGCAACTTTCATTAATAATGTCTTATTTTATTAAGAAAAAGGTTCGCCACAACTTCGTCATGTGCGACTTCAAGTGATAAACTTTATAATTTTATTATATAAAATTATGACTAATGTTTTATATAAATATTTAGGTCAAAATATTAATTAGTTCAAGAGAATTGAAATTCCGAAAAAAAATTGAAATAACAATATCTTTAGTTCTATCAGTTGAATCAAGGTTTTCTTTTTCTAAAAATGCTCAGAAAAATATAAGTAATATTTCTATTTCTGGGTCCTTTTTTATAATTTTAATATTGAAAAAGTTATTAAATAAAAATTGTACAACTTTTAATCAGCCAAAAAAAATTCAATGACCTAAATAAACTCCGCAGTTAACCTGACTGAAAATAACGTAAATTTCACTTGGAGTCGCACCCGAAGTTTAAATTTTCTAGAAATTTTACTATTTTTCAAATATGGATCTTTGCGTTTTAGGAAAAACTATTTTTTGGGAATGTTTTTTAAAACAAATATCCATATTTGAAAAATATGCGCAATGAATACAGCTATAAAGTTTCCTAATGACTCAAAAAAATTAAATTTGGAAAACCAGCTTTGCGTCTTATTAGTCAAACAATTCATTTCCGTGACGACTTTTAAGGAAATCAGTTCTGAATATTTTGCACACTAGAACAATATTGCTGAGTTATGTGCGACACTTACGCTCATCGGTAAGAAGTTTATGGGACTCGGTCCAAAATTGCCCATGTATGACATCGGGTCATTAAAATGAATTGCTCATTAGTAGGACTCACTTCAGCATAATATTATACTATAGTATACTAAGTATAAGTAAGTCTCTGATTTACAGCAATTTACTTATTGTATTGAACCTCCTTCTTAAATTTATAATTTTCTGCATGTTTTAATTTATATATGTGCCCAGCAAGAAGGACAACATTAAAAAAGATTGCAAATTTTTAATATTTTTGAATCCCTTTTTCCGACAGCACTTTTCAATCCGTTGATAGCAACCAAAACCTATTAAAATTTTATCCTGGCAATACCATTTTAAGTTTTTTTAAGAAGATTCGGATAGAAATAAGGTATTGAATAGAAGTTAAATAATATTTTGCAGTGCAGTATATAAAAATAAATTTTTCATTTAGTATAATGAATATGAAATTAGGTAAATAGTCTCTGCATCTAAATGCATAATTATAAGTGACAATTCACTTATTGAACTTTATGCACTTTCAAATATAAGTGAAAAGAAAAACGTCAACAGTTAACCTACAACACTTATCATTTCTCTCGAAAGAAGAGAACAAAAAAATATATATTATTCGGAGACAGGAAAATAAACAACAATAAATCTTTTATTTGAAAAGTCGGAGTAATTAATGAAAAGATAATGATTTACACAGGAAGCACAATATAACCTAAAAACTCTGAATATAAAGTAACCTGTATGACTTATATTACAGTTCGGAAATTAAATTATTCTAATTATATAATAGAATATTTTTAGATGAAAAAGGCACAAAATTACAAGCATTCAAAGTTAGAAGTGGCAAAATTCTAGTTTTGAGAAAAACGAGTTTAAAGTTTAAGATTACCATTAGCGCTCATGCATTTTATAAATTAAATATAAAATTATTTTTTTTTTTTAATTACGATAAAGTAATGATAAACGCATGAATCGACGTGGGACATTCCGTAGTTTGTTTATCAACAATGGAAAAAATTTAAAATCTGAACCTGCTTTAGAAAAAGGCGAAAATCTCGGAAAATAAAATAGACAAAGTGGGCCCTTTTCATGCAGATATACACTAAGATGGCCAAAAAAAGTAAACAAGGAATTTTAATGCTCTCACCCAATAGGATTGTTCTATATCAAAAACAAAAATACCCCTCTTTTTTTTATTTATTGAAAATCAAAAAACATTTAAAGGTAGCACATAGCGCTCAAAGTTTCCCATGTAAAATGCATAGGGGAAAAAACACTTTTTCGTAGAAATGATAGAGAATCCTTGAAAATAAATATTTTTCAATCGGAAAACTCTGTTTCTCTTCAGGAGACTTCAAAGAATGTTGCTAAATTATTTATTTAATCATTTTCTAATATTAACTATTTTTTAAAGGGCCCAAAGAAACCACATAAATTACAAAATTAGGAAAACATCGTTAAAATATTTTTTATTTTTACTACTTTTATTAAAGTTTGTTAATAGATTTTGAGTAAATAACATAAATATTGATTTTTAACGCAACTCTGTAGCTCAATTTGGTTAAAAGTTGTAAATAAACAATAATAAAAGTAGTAAACAATATTTTTTAACGATTTTTTCCTAATTTTGTAATTTATGGGGTTTCTTTGGGCCCTTTAAAAAATAGTTATTATTAGAAAATGATTAAATAAACAATTTAGCAATATTCTTTGAGTTTTCCGATTGAAAAATATTCATTATCAAGGATTTTATATCACACTGCAAAAGCAGGTGTCTTAAATTGTTCAAAAATGTCTTAATTTAAGACATTTTTGTCGAATTTAAGACACCATGTTTTTGCAGTGCATTTCTACAAAAAACTGTTTTTTCCCTATGCATATTACATTGGAAACTTTGAGCGCTTCGAGCGACATCCTAATACTTTTTGATTTAAAAAAAAACAGAAGTATTTTATTTTCGATATAGAACAATCCTAGGGGGTGAGAGCATTAAAATTCCTAATTTACTTTTTTACCATGCATTTTTGGTCCACCCTAATGTACACATATATTCAGAAAGCCATACTGCTGAGGGATAAGCATAGAAGTATTTACACCACAAAGTCTTTTGTAAATGGATTAATAGAGCTGGAGACCCGTGATAGATTGAGACAGCGGACTCTGGGGGTAAGTATAAGTATATATAGCAATCAGAAATCCTCTAGTGTTACAAGAGAAGTGTATAGTCGAGGATCTAGTTTCTCGTGGCGGCGTGGCGCGATGCTGCGCACTAACTTCTCTCTCATCCCTTCCATCAACAACATAGAGAATCCTCTTGGCGCTGAATTTGCGACATTATTCGTATAAGTCATCAAAAGACCCGGCTCTGGATGCTGTATAAGCCGCTGTGAGATGTTCAAGCCGACGCGACGAGACGAAACACGACGTTGGTTGGTACAACTCACCAATTCTCAATCTTGCAAACTCTAGGGCCTTCATCTTGTGCTTCTGCTTTTCCATGACAGAAAATTAATATCCTTGTACAAAAGTTGATTGACTTCCATAATATATAGATAACAAGCAACTTTCATTGACGTTTCAATTTCATTTTCTACCATTATATATTATGTATTAATACATCAAACTTTTTATTCAGTGCTTATATACATTCATTAAGAAAATTATATCACAACTTTAGAATATACAAAATCAAGATGTTACTTATTTTTTATGTTCATTCGTCATTGAAACTCCATATCTAACATTGTCAAAGAACATAGTTTTCTATATATGCTCATTTGAATGGGACATTCGAGATACTCTAAAAGTCTATAAATTTCGAGAAACGAGCGATGTTTTCGAGAGCGAATACTTCTTCAGCTCCACGGATAAGAGGACTTTTCGAATAGGATTACTTTACTTTCTCTATTTTCTCAGTTTCTCTATATTACTGTACCCATATATATAGGTACCTATATTCATATAGATAGGGACATGCCCTTTATATATCTTTAGATTAAATTTTCTATCATCAAGGTGCTTAAATTTGCTGCTTCATTGAAACTATAGAATTAAACCACCAATTTAATTGGTTAAAGACACACACTTAGTCTCCAATATCCTGATCGTATAAAAACCGGAAATTTCCTACAAAACACAATTTCTAGTTTACTCAATAAATGCAAAAAGAAAAAAAGTGCGAAAAGAGAGAAACAAACGGTAGAAGCTTAGAAGGAGAAAATAATATAACGCGGCAAGGAGCTTGAAGGACTCTCGTTTTCAGAGACCCCATTAACCCATTTGCGATGTTTGCTTGAACCGTTATATTTTCTGAGCAAGTATCCTGTGAATAAAAGCTCAGTTCATACGTGTACGCGAAAAAAAAGTGAATGCTCTTAGTACGACAATTTGGTTGGTATACACATTTTTTATGCCTATTGAGAATACAGTGACCACCACTTCTCTTCATTTCTTTTCCTAAAATTCAGCTTGTTAGGGGTTTGTGCCGTAAAACGGAACCCTATTAAAATCACTGTGCATGGCCCTTTCGAGCCCCCTCTAACTTCCAAGCTATAATAGCTAGACTCTAGAGATTTAAAATTTGGTACACATGTTGTAATTTCAACTTGGATTTACAAAAATGAAATGGAAAATTCACTTCCCACCCCCTCCCCCTTCTTTTGGCGGCTAAAGTTTTTGACTTAGAGAGCTGAAATTTGATACACATATTATAGGAAAAATATAATATTAACGTTATTTCAAATTTAATTTAATTATATTTAATTTAACGTTCAACAAAGATTTTATTTTAAAATATTAATGTTTGCTGCATAATAAAAGAAGAATGAAACTTTTCATTTTACTTACTTTTCATCTTTACTTTTTACATTCCTTAGGTATTATTTGAGAAATTTAAATTCACTTTCAAACGGCTACAATCTACACGTTAGTTGAAGAAAGAATTATTATTAAAAAATAATGTTGGATAAGTTTTAAGAGATATTTTTTTTAAGTTTTTAGGGAGATAAAAATCGAAAAATCTGACACTCGTAGTTATACAGAGAAATAATGATAAAAAAATAAGGAAATACGTATTTTTGTCTCATTAAATGTAATATAAGTTTCGAGAGTTAAAATTTTTTCGAAACAGTACTTTTGATTAGCTTTTTTCTCTGTTATTATTAGATATAGATATTATTAGATTATAGTTATTATTATCTATACCTAATAATAATCCGCAAGATTCATTCATTCCGTCATTCATTCTTTCAGTCTGTTCGCACCTGAAGTTTGGCACTTAGATATTTTTTTGTTTTAAATCAGTTACGTCCCGTGTAGAAAAGTTCCCAGTAATTCCCAGTTTGTATGTGGGCGCCAGTTGGGGCCAAACTGGGCTTCCCAATTTTTATCAAATACGTAAATTGTTACTAAATAATAGTTTCAATACTAAACTTATCGTCAATCTGGCTTTATATATTGCGATTTCTCTTCATTTCAATTTAAAAATTCATGAAATTCGGTCAAAGCGCTCAAAGTTTCCCATGCAAAATGCATGGAGAAAAAAACTTTTTCATAGAATTGATAAAAATTCCATGAAAATTAACATTTTTCGATCGGATAAAGCTGTTTCTCCTCAGGAAAATTTAAAGAATAAGATCCAATAATTTATTTAACAAACTTTTTATTATTAACTATTTTTTAAAGGGCCATAAAAAATCTCCATAAACGAAAAAAAAGTGTAAGATCGTTAAAAAATATTCATTACAATTTTTACAACATTTTCCACCAAAATTTCCTTTAATTACATAAAAATTAGTTACTAAAAATCGGTCCATGTATTTTTTAATTTGTTTAAACAAATTAATATGGTTTATTTGCAATTTTTCATCTAATTGAGTTACAGGGTTTAAACAAAAAATTTTATAATTATGGATCTTCGTTTACTATAAGTTGTGGGTGTTTATAGGCTTAAAATTTTGCAAAATTAAGAAAAAGTTAAACTCTCTAGCTCAATTCGATGAATGATTGCAAATAAACATCATTAGTTTGTTTAACCAATTTTTATAATTGTGGATTTTCGTTTATTATTAATATTCAGCTTTGGTATTCTTAAAAAGTTGCAAAATTAAAAGAAAATTTTAAATCTAAAGCTCAATATGATAAAAAGTTGCAAATAAACAATATTGATTTGTTTAAACAATATCTGTGATTGTGGATTTTCGTTTATTATTAATATTAAGCTTTCATCAGCTTAAAAATTTGCAAAATTAAGAGAAAATTTCAACTCTGTAGCTCAATTAGATGATAAGTTGCAAATAAACAATATTAATTTGTTTTAACAATTTTTAAAATTGTGAATTTTTGTTTATTATTAATATTAAGCTTTCATAGGTTAAAAAAGTTGCAAAATTAAAAGAAAAATTTAAATGTAAATCTCAATAAGATAAAAAGTTGCAAATAAACAATATTTGTGATTGTGGATTTTCGTTTATTATTAATATTAAGCTTTTATAGATTTGAAAAGTTGCAAAATTAAGAGAAAATTTCAACTCTCTAGCTCAATTAGATGAAAAATTACAAATAAACAATATTAATTTGTTCAAACAATTTTTATAATTGTGGATTTTTGTTTTTTATTAGTATTAAGCTTTCATAAGCTTGAAAAATTGCAAAATTAAGAGAAAGTTTCAGCTCTCTAGCTTAATTAGATGAAAAGTTGCACATAAACAATATTAATTTGTTTAAACAATTTTCATAATTGTGGACTTTCGTTTATTATTAGTATTGGGCTTTTATAGGTTTGAAAAGTTGCAAAGTTAAGAAAAAGTTACAACACTCTAGCTCTATTAGATGAAAAGTTGCAAATAAACAATATTAATTTGTTTAAACAATTTTAATAATTTTATATTTTAGTTTTTTTCTAATATTAGGCTTTACTTAACTTATATAGTTGCAAAATTAGAAAAAAGTTACAACTTTCTAGCTCTATTAGATGAAAAGTTTCAAATAAACAATATCGATTTGTTTAAACAAATTCAAAAATACATGCAACAATTGTTATTAACTAATTTTTATATCATTAAAGAAAATTTTGGTGGAAAATATTGTTAAAAGTTGTAATAAATATTTTTTAACGATCTTAAATTTTTACGATCTTTTTTAGTGAATTGGCACTAACCGGGTTGAGCATTACAAGCCCACTAATTTCCCAGTGGGAAGACCCAACTGGGGCCCACCTTAAATCTGGGAAACCCATATGGGGCCCAACTGGCGCCCACTGAACTTTTCTACACGGGGTTTGAAAAAATGTATCTTTAAATTAAAATTAGTATCTAGTTTGATACGAATCAATTTAACTGCATTGACAGAAAATAATTAAAATATAGTTAAACCTAAAATATTGAACTGAAATTTCCATACACTAAAATTTTTAGTAAATTAAAATTTAATTCAATCAATATAAATTAACTTTGAAATATTCTTGTGATTAAATAAATTGATATTTAGATCATTGGAAAATGAGATCATTAAAATAATTTTGAAATAATTATTTTTAATGAAAATCTAAATTAGTAATTAAGAATCAATATATATTTAAGTTTTAATTTATTGGAGTTTGAATTCATCTAAATTTTTATTGGTTCAAAATTTTAATCAATCCTTGCGTTTTTATGTTCTGATTATTATTAATAACTATAAACATTTCAACTTTTCACAATTTTAGTTTTTTTTGTTGTAAATATAAATTTCACTTAATTTTAAATTCCATTAGGCCCGATTTTTATTGATTCAAATTATAGTCTAAATTATTATTTTAAAAATTCTGACTGATTATAAGCTTAAATATACAATGGAATTTTTTTGTATAATTAGAAGTTTTTATATAATGGTTAATGTTTAAAATAATTTAAATATCCATTATTAGATTTTGAAAATATGTAAAGTTTATAACAGTTTAAATTTCAATTAATTTAAATTCATAATAATACTTTTGATTAATTAAAATTTAATGAATTAAAAGTTTAAAGTAACTGAAGTTCATTAAAATTAAAATATGAATAACTTTGTAATCCGTATATAAAGTTTAAATCAATTTAAAACCGTATAAATAAAATTAAGTTTATATATGTTAGTTTGTAAATGTAGGAGATTAAAATAATTAGGTATTTAAAAATAAATAAATATAAATCTTAAGTCTTTAATAAATAAAAATTTTAATGAATCGAAGTTAAAATAAATTTGAGTCACCATTTCGTTGAAACTGTTTTACGTTTGGAACTATTTTAAATTTGAAAAAATTAAAACTTGAAATGTTAGAACTTTTGATGAATAAAAATAATCCTCAATAGGAGTTTGGAACGATTGAAGTTCGTATAAATTATAGAAGTTTGAATACATTTTGTTAAAAAAACTATTCTATCAACAAAAATATTTCAACTTTTTGTAATGTACATATCTACCTATACTCTATTTTCTTCTTTTACTTATTTTTTTATTATCTTTTCTTTTTTAAATATAAAATTGGAAAATTCGTGCTCTTTTAAAACATTTTTTATTTACTTTTACTTATTTGTCTATTTCTTGAAGTCGGCAGGGATTTTAATTTGCATAGAATGAAAGTTATATTTATCTAAAATATTAAGTTTATTTTAATACCAAATTTCATTAATTTATAGTTGTAAATGACCAAAAACAATTCAATGTTTTTCGCTCGCTTGGGCGCGCGTTTATATTGCTATAATTTTCAACAGTTTTCAATATACAATTATTCTCTTTAAATTTCATAATTATTCTTTAATTTTTTTAGATATTTTGTTCAGTTGTCGATTATTCTCGACACATTTAAAATTTTTCCTTAAATTGTCAATTATTTTCCTCATTTCTAAATTATTTTCTTTAATATTTAATTATTTTAGTCATTTTGTAAAATTTCTTTCAATTATCAATTATTTTTGTTGAAATTTCAATACAATTCTTTAATTTTTGTATTTTCTACATTTTTATCTATAATTTTCATCAGTTTTTAATTGATAATTTATTATTCTCCATCAATTTTATGATTATTCATTAATTTAACCAAAAAATTTCTAATCCCGATTATTCTCCCCATTCTTCGATTTTTTTTTTCAATTGTTAATTATTTTTTTTATTAGTTAATTATTTTCGTAACATTGTAATTTTATTTTTTAATTATCAATTTTTTATTTGATATTTCTATTTAATTCTTTAATTTTCAATTTATTTTCTCAATTTTTAATTATTTTCTTCAATTCTCAAATATTTTCTTTAATTTTCAATTATTTTTATCAATTTTCTATTAATGACTCAATATTAAAATAATTCTCGGATTTTTTTCAATTACTTTTTTCACTCATCAATTGTTTTAAAATTTTAATTTAATTGTTATTATTATTATTATTATTATTATTATTCTTATTGCCTTTTTTCTATTATTATTTCGATTATCATTATCAAATTTTAATTATCAAGTTTCTTTAATTTTAAATTTAATTGTTCAATTATTCTTTTTTAACTTTTAATTCCATTCTGCAATTTTTATTTCTATTCTTCAATTTTTAAGTATATTCCATAAACTTAAATTCAATTCTTCAATTTTTAATTATTTTTTCCAATTTTAGTTATTTTTTTCGATTTTTAATCCACTTGTTAAATGTGCATTTATTTCCAACAATTATTCCTTTAATTTTCTTAATTTTTAGGGTTCCGTACCGTAAAACGGAACCCTATTAAAATCACTATGTGTGTCCGTTTTCGCACCCCCAAAAACCATTTTTTTGCCCTAAAATGCAAAAAAATGACCGTGCCCCCCCCCCCCTAATCTTCCAAACTATTTGACTTAGGATGCTGAAATTTGGTACACGTATGTAGATTTACGTGTAGATAACAGGAAAATTATAGAGAACTTTCGTAAAGGCGGTCTTCATAATTATAGTGTTTACTAGCCAAAACCTACGATTTTTTGAAAAAAATTCAAAAAAATGACTATGTCCCCCCATACCCCCCTAATCATCCAAACTATTTGACTTAGGATGCTAAAATTTAGCAATTTACAAACCAAAATTCGTGTTTTTTTTTTAAGAAATCAAGAAATAATTGCGGTTAATTCCTTATTTTTTTAAAACATATTTAAAAAATGACCCTGACACTCCAGCTGCAAAAGTTTTGGCTTATAGTGCTAAAAATTTGTACCAATAAAATTTTATTTAGTGTATAATAAAAATTATTTTTAAAACTGATTCCTAGGGGCAAATTTTAAATTTCTACCTCATATAATTGAATAAAAATTAGAAAGGTACGGAACCCTTCGACTTGGTACGAGTGTAACTCGTACTTGCCTGATTTTTCAATTTGCAATTATTTTCTTTAAATTTAATATTTTTTGTTTAATTTTTTAAATTATTTTGTTCGCTTGTGTATTTATCTAGATATTTTTTTAATTTTGTTTTCAATTGTCGAATATTTTCGTCATTTTGCAATTTTTGTTGTAGATATCAATTATTTTTTTTAATTTTAATTTAATTCTTAAATTTTCAATTTATTTCCTCAACTTTTTATTATTTTTTATTATCCTATAATTTTTCAACTATTTTGTTTAAATTTAATATTCATTGTTTAGTTTTTTAAACTATTCCTTTCAATTGTGTAATTATGTAGTCATTTTTCGATTTTTTTCAGCTGTCAATTATTTTTGTTATTTTTCAGATATATTCTTTAATTTTGTAATTTTTCTTATTTGAATTTGCAAAAATTTTAAATGACCAACAACAAAGGAAAGTTTGTCGCGCGCCCAAGCGTTAGAAATAGTGCTCTACATAAAAGTGCTTAGTTTATTATTTTTTAAATGTTCCTTCTGTTCCAAAGGCGTTTTTTCATTATTATAATATATCTAAAAAAAAATCCAGAACAACTGAAAAAATTTAATATATAGGATTATTTTCAATTTTCTAATAATAACAGAAAAAAATGCGTGTCAAAGGTGCAAACAAAACCTGAGTAGTTATATGAATTACATTCAAAAATTATATTTTTTAAACTCAACAAGTATAGAGATTACATTTTTGAAATCTTATATGTAATCTTTAGAAATTTGGTCTTTCAGAGATGTGGATATCAAGATTTCGACTGCTGCCTGGACAGTTTTCCCTCTTTCTAAGATGATATTGTCACCATTTCCTATTTTCCAGACATTTTCGTTCTCTTATCTTTTTTCTCTGTCTCACATCTCCACTTCTCCCGAGCCTCCACTTCAAATACTGCAATTTCAGCCTTGTCGCCGCTACGAAGAAGCTACGAAATGATAAATTCTTGCTATCCCCCTCACCTTACTTTCATACTTTTGCGGTACTTCAATGTGAACTTTAGCTTGCGAATATTATATTGACGGCAAAGTTGGGAATTTAAAGCTTTCAACTATAAATAAAATAATAAAATTACTTAATGGAAACATGAACATTGTACACATTTTTTAATTTCAAATACCAATTGTGTTATTTATATAATTGAAAAGGAGTATTTAATTGAGCTACCCATAATTATGTCAGATCCGAGGATTTATTTTTTTCAGTGTAGTTAGTAAAATAAAGTTTTGTAGTTGTTTTTGAAATTTAAATACTTAAAGTAGTAAATTTAAGTACTAATCCTAACTATATACATAAAAAGTAGTAAAATTAACAACACAAACACGGTTAGATTGTATCTAAGAAAGTAATTATTTTTGTCTTTGAAACGATATTCATGTTCCATTCAATGTTTATTTTTATGACATCTCAGGTAAAAATAATATAAATAAATAAAAATACAGAAATTAGATAGGAGTTTTGTTAGTATTAGTCAAAAATAAATGAAAGTAAAATGAAGTTATGAGATGAGAGAACTCTTCTCGCATTACAAGCCTGTCTAACTAAAGGCTTTACCGCACTGCGACAATTCTAGAATCTCGAATACATAGGTCCCTTTTTCATTGCAAAAACAGGTCTCTTATTTTAAGACTTACACTTTTTCAATATATATGCACTAGGGTGGCCGTTAAAAATGACATTTTGGAATTTTGTCAATTTCCGCCCCTCATTTTGTCACAATTTGAAAAAAAAACAGATACGTATTTTTTATATTTTTTTGAATTAATATTTAGTGGTGCCTGTACGCTATGCTATTGAAAATTTGCATGTATTTTGTATAGAAAAAAACAGTTTTTCGTAGATTTCCTGTGAAATCGTTAACATTTAATATTTTTTAACCGGACTACTGTGTTTCTCTTCATAAATGTTCCAAGAATAACATGCAATTATTGACATATGAAATTTGTTAAGTTTATTATTTTTTACAGGAAAATTAAACTGCTAATAATTATGGTTTCTATTGTTTTTTAGGTCGCTGATTACAAATCTGAATTCATATTTCAAAAATTCAAAATGACGGATCCAATATGGTGGACATAATAAATCGGTTAGTTAGAATGAACTAATAATTAATTAAGTTCGCTTTTAGGTTATGAAAAAGTATTATAAATTTCTGGTAACTAATCAAATTCGTCAAATTTTTAGATATTTTGAACTAAAAATTAGTAATTTTTTAAAATAATGAGTTACTTTTCACTGATTGGTAAAGCAGAAACTCAGCTAAGATTGTGCTAACAATTAGATATATTGTTAACTAATCAGATTTAATTCAGTTATAAAAGAATTACTTAAATACATTTCATTATATTGTCTTGCATTATTCAAAATTAAAATTAACATGAAATGAACAGTGTTAAAAACTGTAATAAATTCTTTCTTTTTCTCAAAGAAACTAAATTGTGGTATTTAAATTTTACCAATTACAATCGACTCCTTGCGCCTGGTCAAATAAATTCCTATGTTACCATGTGTCGGTAAAATTTCATGGGTTTGAATTTTTCAAATCTGACTTCAGATTTGTAACTAGGACCCCGAAAACCCCTTGATACCAAGTTTTATAAAAATTGATTAATTTTTAAATTTTTATGTCCGCCATTTTGAATTTTTGAATTCTGACTTCAAATTTGTAATAGGGAACGGTTTTTCATCAGGACTATAAAATGACATTTTAAATGTAATCATCCATGTATGAGTACGTTATATTCAATTTCTGAAATGGTAAAAGAATTTTCTGATCACCTTGTCGCCAAAAAAACCGTTGTTGTCACAATTCAGAAGATTCTAATGAAAATTTTAAACAAGGAATTTAAAAATTCTTTGTATTAAAATTCTATCAAAATTATAAAAATGTTATTTGCAATTAATGGAATACACTTAAACTTTTATACTGTTTATTTAATGAGAGTTTAACAGTGTGTAATGCATTACCAAAAGGAACGGAAGGGTGTTTCTGTCAAGAAAGAATAGTTCCATCAATCTTCGGTATCGAATGACGTCGTCTTTGGTCCCTTAAACGAACCATATACCGTGCGTTAAGCAAGCAAGGATAAAATACGAGAGTATATGTCGGTATGGAATTTCTCCTCAACTCTCTTGCTTTTCGAATCAGAATGAATTCCATGTACATATCGATAACATAGCATCTTCTGCTTTGAATTATTCTTTGTAAAAAACATTCGATTATTCTCAATGGAGAATCTAAAATCATCAATCATCTGTAAGTTTAAAATGTATATTGCATTGTACTCAAACGCTCTGTAAAAATCTAACAATTTTTGAAAGATGCTTATTTTATTAAAATAAATTAATTTTTCAAATACTGTTTTATCTTCTTTAAATTAAAATAATATAATTAAAAATTTTAAGATGTCTGTAGAATAAGCATTTGAAAATGTTATAAAGCTCAACCAGGGATGGCGACTTGTAAATTTTTGCCATCTGCATACTTAATATTGACCGGGAGGGAAGGGGGGGGGGCGAGAAGAGAAAAAAAAAATATTAACTTAAACAGTTTCTTAATTTTATTGTAACGCAAAAGTTAAAAATTGAAGAAATTTATTGCAAATGATAACAATAATAATTAAAAATTGAAGAAACTTATAAAAATTTGAGAAAAATATTTTAAAATCAAAAAATTAATTGAAGAATATTGAAAAAGTTAAAATTTCGAGAAATTATTTGAGATAAACAAGGCTACTTGAAAAAGGATAAAAATAATTTAAAAAAATAAAAGTTTATCATGGAAATTTAAAAACAAATTTGAGCAAATTTCAATATTTATTTGATATATAAAGTGTATAAAGTGTATGAAAGTGATTAAAAATCGAAAAAAATTATTTAAATACTTGAAAAATACAACTAAAATATAAAAACAAAAAATAAACATTTAATAAAAATTGATGGAGCATGAAACAAGTTTTTTAATATTAAAAATTATTTAGAAAAATATTATGAAAAACGATGCAAATAGTAAAACTGATAATTAAATTAACAAATTTGATGAGTTATGTCCATCCATTATTCGACATTACAAATTGTAATTGACATCCATTACAAATTGACATTAATAATTCGCTATTGAAGAAATTAATTGAAATTTAAAGAAAAAAAATTACAATTTGAAAAACAAAAATCATATTTTGCAAAAAATAATTGAAAAATGACAAAAGAAATCGAAAGTTGATTAATAAACAATGAAACTAATTTGATATTGAAGGAAATAATTAAAACTGAAAAAGTTTTACTTGAAAAAATTACACAAATAATTGAGACTTGTGGAAATTTTGAATTTAAAATTTAGGGGAAAAATTGGAAAGTACTCAAAATCATTGAAGAAATTTTTTGAAAAATGATAAAAATAGTTTAAATTAGTAAATACTAATTGCAACTTTATAAAACTCATTATAAAAAAATACAGAATATTTGTGGAGCACAAGAAAGTACCTTATTACAGAATGATTTTAAGAATTTTAAATTCAGGAAAATAATTACAATTAATAATTGAAATTTTCGGAATTAATCAACAAATATTCAAAATAATATAAAAATTGTAAAAATAATTAAAAATTGAGGAAGTAATTGCTAAAGGATAAAAGAAAATGAAAATTGAAAAAGAGCAATTGCAATATAAGATAAATAATTGAACATTTAGGGATTTAATTGAGGAATAGTAAAAATAATTAAAAATTTAAGAAATTGATTGGAAAATGATAACATTAATAATTGTAAACTGAAGAAAATTATGAAAATTTAAGAAAAATATTTTAAAATCTAGGAAATTAATTCAAGAATAATGAAAGTAATAAAAAATTCGAGAAAATATTTGCAAAGTAATAAAAATAATTAAACAATGAAGAAAATAATTTTTGTTTGTTAAAAATAATTGAAAACATTACAACATAAATTTGTAATAAAAGAAAATTATTGCAGAATGATAAATTTAATTTTGAATTGAAAAAAATAACTGGAAGTAAAATATATAATATTAAAAAAAATTAGAAAATGAATTAAAAAATAATTGAAAATCACAAAAAGTAATTAAAAAATGATAGAAATAATTGAAAATTGAAGAAAGTAATGGAAATTCGAGATAAATAATTGAACTTTTTGGAATTAATCAACAAATATTTAAAATAATTTAAAATTTGTTAAAATCATTGCAAATTAAAAAAAATAATTAAAAATTGACTAAAGTATTTGAAATTTGAGAAAAATAATTGAAGAATGGTTAAAACATTGAAAAGTGGATACAGTAACTTAGATTAGAGATAATATATAAAAATTTAGGAAATTAATTAAAAAATAATAATTAATATATCTAATTAAAAGGTGGAGAAAATAATTACAAAAAGATAAGAGAAAATGAAAGTTGAAGAAAATAATTGATAGATTTTCAGAATATATTTGAGATAAACAAGACTACAATTACAATTATATATTATAATTTTTCGAACTTCAATTAATTTGAAATTCCATTGATTAAAAATTTTATTAATCCATGCTTTGGGAATAATAAATTTAAAAATATTTAATTATTTCTTCAATTTAGGGTAAGTGCACCAATTACCGAGGGTGCACTAATTGTCGAGGATCATAATTTTCTTTTTCAGATAAATAGTATAATATAGAATATTCAAAGACCAAAAAAATTTCTAAATAATCTATATATTTTCAACTTTATACTTATATTCAAATTTTATATCAATGCTACTAAACTGATTAATTAATTAAAATTATAATTTACTGCTGTTAAATTTACTCGAATCGCCATTTTCTTAATCTTCAGGTTGATTGAAAGAGAATTTTAGAAATACAAATTAAACAATTCTTTTGATTTATGATTTTAATTATTTGCTACAATTTTCATTTATTTTCAAAAATTTCTATCAATTTCTAATGAATTGTATTATTTTTCAATTTTCCCCTAAACTTTAAATTTAACATTTCCGCAAGTTTAAATAATTTTCTTTAATTTTTTCAAATAAAACTTTTTCATAACTAATTTCTTCAATATCAAATAAGTTTTATTATTCTTTAATTAATTTTCAATTTCTTTCTTTATTTTTCAAGTACTTTGGCAAAATATGATTTTTGTTTTTTAAATTTTAATCTTTTTTTTCGAATTATAAATTCATTTATCCATATTCTTATTAGGAATTTATTTTTTGTCTGTAGATTTGCCATATGGAATTCCACAGGGCGTCTTTTTTGCTCTATGAAATTTGCAGACGTACCATACACAAGTCGCCGCCCCTTTGCTCAACTTTTTTTTAATAAGACAAATTCAAATCATGACGAAAAATGATGCTGTGTAATAGAAGGGAGAGTGGAAATTTGAATTCAGGACGTAATTAACAGTCAGCAATTAGTCATTTTCCTCTGTCAGGGCAATGGATTTTAAAGGAGGGCTATTGTCAAAAAAAGGTGGCATGAGAAACGCGGAAAATGGACTTTAGAACTTATTACTTTTGCAGGAGCAGATTACCGCTGATTGTATGCCATGAGAAAAAGTGCTTCGCGCGATTTATCAATTTCAAGGGAGAGACTGGAACTTTTTAAATTACATCGACTTGGTGATCAAGTTTTTCCTTTTTTCTCTTTGCCGCTTCCTTCCTAAACGTCAAAGCAAAGCCTATCTTGATCGTGTTTTAAATAAAATTTACTTACTTCTATTTTAAAAAGAAAAAGCAACAATAATGTTCCTATTATATAAAATCTTGAGAAATTGGTTTTGTTCCTTAAACTTTACAATTGACAGTAATTTTGTAGACGGTATTGAAATTGTCAGACTAACCCTTTGTCAAATTCCACAATTAATGTACGAAACAATAATTTGGTGTCAAAGTGTTCAACGAACCGCAAACTTTTAGGGTCGATAACTAATTCAGTTTAGTTGCATAGACTCTTGCATCCTCCTTTTGTGTATATGATAGCACGATGACTTTTACAAACTTTATCCGTCAAACTTAGAAGCAAAACTTTAATATACTGAGAAAAAATGTAATGAAGAAAATATAAATCGCAAAACCTCGCTAAAAAGCTTCCATTGCTTTTTTTAAATATTTTTATTGGGAGATCGCAAAATATTTAGATTTTGCAATAAAACCGTGTTTCATTTTTTTATTTGTGAACTAAGCTTGTTTCGCTTTTAGACATAAATTACAGATACCTATTTTTTCTTCATCTGTATTTTGATGTACATTTATGTCGAATGTTTATCTCAATATATTGAGAGATGTGACAACCTGTTATTTGTTCCGCATAGTCCATTGTGAGTTCAGAGTGCAAAACGTGACTGGTCCAAGTTTCATTGGATCACGCAGACCACAATTCTTGATTACTTCTCCAAATTCGCTACTAAGATTACGTTGCTATCTGTTCAATCACCATTAATCTCTATGAAGAAACTAAAAAACATTACAAAGAAAAATAGTATTGACTTTTTGGCTATTGTACACATATATATATATATATTTATATTTATAAAATAACGCGTTACTCTGCGATTTTTGAGATAGCTTTTTCTGAATCCGACTTCGGAATTTCAGAATTCAGTACTTTGGAAACAAAAGTTAATTGAATTTTCTTGTAACTTGGTAGGCAAATATTTTGACAGCATAATATTTCTGACTTTTATCTGTTTGTAAAACCCTTTATGTAATTATGTACATTTATATAGTAAACAGACATATTCATACATATACATATTACCTGCAAAAATTGAAAAACCAATTACAAAAATCGGATATTATTCGAATGATTCCCTTCCATTATTTAATGTCAAAGTGTATAAAAACGATCAAAAGAAGGTCATGGGAAGTATTAAAAATAAAAACTTCACAACATCGTAGTCAAATTGTACTACGTTTCGTCAGCTTGGTTCTGCTGACCTCATCAGGCACTGTTTATTTAAAAAAAATTTTTGTTATTTTTTTTAATTATTTATAAAACATTGGTTCCATAAGACATAGTTTAAAAAATAATATAAAAATATATGTACCTAAGATTAACACATTGATGAACTTATTATATTATAAAAACCAACCATTGTCAATAAGAAAAATTAAGTAGAAAAATAAGTAAGTCTTAACATTTCGACCGTCGAGTACAAACTAACTATACACTTATTACAAGCAATATATAAATAATAAGGAAAGGCGTCAATGAACTTATTACAAGTCAGAAGCTATATAAAACAAAAACAAGTACAAATATTACTTCGCATCATTACGAATAAAATTAACTGAAGTGAAAAACGATGTACGAGTCTAAAATAAAACAATCATGAATTAATTTTATTTATTAAAGGAATAAAAGTCTTGTTAAAAAACAAAGTGTCTTCTTTAATATTAATGTTATGAATATCAAATTTAATATGAATCATTTCAGAAATAATTCTTTTTCTTTTATTAGATTCAAAATCCAAAATTTTGATATTTTCCCAGTCAAATTCATGATTGTACTCATTTTTATGTTCTTGGATGACAGAATTCTTATTATATCCCTTAATGTGTTTCCTTAAACGGGCTTTGAGAGCTCGCTTCGCTTCGCCAACATAAGACGCAGGGCAGTTTTTACAATTAAATTTATTCAACATTGTTGTGGTCTAATTTTTCTGTTTTGTCTTTGCCTAATTTTATAATAGAATTTAGACCTTTTTTTATCTTTGGTACAGTAGCAATATTGTGTTTTTTTTAAATTTTTGAAATTTTTTCAAAATTTTGATTAAATGGAAGAGAAATTTTTGGAATTCTACGATATAATTCTCTGCGTTGTTTATTATAACTGTTGTCAACTTTTGAGTAACGGATTTTATTTAAACGCAGTTCAATGTTTTTTTCAACACTGTTAAAAATTTGGGGAGTTAACGGTTGCTGGAGTTGGGAGTTGAGATTTTAGAGTTAAAAATCGACTCCCCAAGGTGAGTGAGTCTCATACGCTCCATGTTTAAGAAGAGTGGGGACTGAAGGATTAAGCGTTAACTCTCTTTACTTCAACTCTTCAAGGCGTGCGACTTTTATAGAGTCCCGTAGGGAGTTAAATTTCAACTCCTTTTTTTAACAGTGAATGAAATCACAAGGATAATCATTATCCAATAACATTTGTTTAATAACAGAAATATTAGAAGTATGGAAAGATTTATCTGACAATAAAATTGCTCTGTCAACCAAATTGAAAACTATATTTTTCTTTTGCTGTATTGGATGATTTTGAAAAGAAATTAATAAGTCTATCAGATGAATTTTCTTTCTTAAACCAATTAGTAGTAATGCGATCGTCATTTCTTATCAAAGTCATATCTAAAAAGTTAATTCTATTATTATTATAATACAAAAATCGGATTCAAAACATGACCGTCTTTAAATGTAGCAATTCCAGTGCAGAAAATAGAAAATTCAGACAACCAAATCAAAAAGATTTATTAAAGAATAAATCTTAAAAATTTTCATTAAAAAACTATAAAAATTGAGCCACTGATAGTGATGCATGTCGAGCAAACGATCTGATCGACTTCACATCTGATTGTCTGCTGTTTGCTCGATTGTGATTGAATTGAACAAATTACTTTTTATTTACCTTTTAATAATTAGCATAACTTATGAGAAAATCGTTAAGTAAGAATCCTTTCTGTTTGTTGATATATACTGACATACCGAAATTTTAAAAAAGTAACCTCTTTTATGATTAATTGCAAACTTAAAAATTTTACAAATTAAGCAAAATAACCTCGTAAAATTTGAATATAGAATTTATTTTGTACAAACTTAAATATGTGTTAAGTTTGAATCTTTTAAAAGCTTACAGAAGAAAGATACGATGTGTTGAAAAATGTCATTTTTCATGAATTTAAAATTTAATTTTATAATAAACAAAATTTTTTTTTAAGTTATTGTTCTGAATAAGAAAAGTTAATGTATTAATTTTAAACCTCGTAAGTATCAAAATTTTTTATTAAATAATTTTATAAAAAATATACTTCTAAATATCACAAAAATTGACAGTCTTTGTAGATCAATCTTAAATCCATTTTTCTTATTATAATTATGCTTTATATAAAAAATAAATTACCACACACAAATCTTTAAAATACCTATATATTGACATTCTTTTTCAGCGAAATTTTATTTAAACTTATATTTAGTAATTTAAAAAGGTTTGAAATATGAACTGAAAACGCTGCACTTTCACGTCTTTAACTAACATTTTGTAAATGCCCGAACAGCACCGGATGTTTGGGTGAAAAAGACAAAATTAACAAAATCTTTATTAGAAATAAATTCTATGAAGTTTAATAATGACTTATAAAACAAATTTATTTTTGAAACACTTATGGCAGCAACATCCCTTAGACGAAAGTCAATGAAATTACCCACGTGACAGATAAAAAATGTTGACAAAAAGAAATGATTCTTACTTAAAGATACTTTAAAAAATTATGCTATTTATTAAAAGATAAATAAAAAGTAATTTGTTCAATTCAATCATAATCGAGCAAACAGCAGACGATCAGATGTGAAGTCGATCAGATCGTTTGCTCGATATGCATCACTAGCCACTGAGGACTGACGTTTTAAGACCACAGCTAAAAAAATGTTTTAGCAGTGAACTATATAATTTTATATAGCTTCATCTGAAATCAAAAAACTAAAATTTTTTTGCTAGTTTATGCTAGAGCTTAGCGTGTTTATCCTGAAAGGTTGGAAATTTGCAAAAATGTGTAATTTTATGCAGAATTTTTTATAAAACCATAAAAAATTTTGGTTTAAATTTATTATCATATCATTTTCTTCAAAAAATTGAAATTTTACCGAAAAACAATTTTTTCTTTCTAAACAGCTACAATATTCCACAGTTTCAGATTATTCTTTTGTACAAATTATGTTTAAATTACTTAAAAAGTATAAAAATAAAAAAATTAAAATTAAAAAAAAAATTTTTCTTTAAAATTCAAAATTATATATAAAAAAGCTCAGTCTATTTGAATGGAAATTTTTAATCTTATAAAAATGGTTAAGTTTATACTTAAATTTTAACAAAAGTAAAAAAATTCTGATTTTAATTTATTATTATTTAAATAATCCAAATAATAAATATCTATTAAATAATTGAAATTTTAGAAATTAAAATTAAATTAAAATAAAAAGAAGAACTAGAGGAAATAATTCTAATTTGTGCTATTTAGTACTTTTTGTTCGATATCGTCTGAACCCGACCTAAAATTTATATTGTTTATTTTAAAAATTCGGGTTAATTTTTATTTGATTGAAAACAAATTAAAAAAATGAAAATTCTGCTACAAAGAAATTCTGTAAACTAAAAACTAGGACTAATAAATTTTATGGAACATTCATTTAATTTGCAGCAAAATTAATTTAATTGAAAGAAAATTACATTTATTTAAATTTATTTTTTATTTAATCTTGTACTAAGGTAACGGCACCAATAGTCGATCGGGTACCAATAGTCGATCAGTTTGATACAGTTTGATATAAGTCAATTAATTTGCGCTTTACGTGTAATTTTTATTTGTTTGTTGTTAATTTTATTTGTAAAACTTATAAATACATTAATTTTTACGTACTACGACTCATTTTTCTAGTTAATTAACTAAATAATTGTATTTCAAGTTGTGTGATCGACTATTGGTGCAAGATTGATCGACTACTGGTGCAAAAGGTTTTCAGACATTTTTGCCGCTGATCGACTATTGGGTCCATAACCCCCAAAAGAAGGTCCTTTTTAAATTTTAATTTTACAATAAATAACTTATACTAAATAATTCGATGTCAACGGTTACGCATTTGCAGAGCTTCCACTACATAATTTAAAAAAGAAAATTCAAAATGCATAGTTCGTTTTGAATTTATTGAGTTTTATTGAAAATCTTACTTTTTTATCTCAAGATGTTGATCGACTATTGGTTCCATTACCTTATATGAAACTAAAAATTTAATTTGCAAAAAAATCAATTTAATTTAATAATAATGGTTAATTTTTTTGTTTTTTTAATAGATTTTTTTATTAATATAAAAACTTACAAGAAATTAAAATGAAAATAATATAAAAAAAAAAACTAAAAGAAATGATTACAAAAATATATTTTTTATTTTAAACTTGTTTTATAGGAAACCCGAAAATTTACTTTCCAGAAAAATTAATTTAATTTAAAGAAATTTTAATTTATTTTTTAATTTCTTTCGTAGATATACTTCTTAAAATAACAAGAACTATATAAATTATTATTATTTTTAATAAATTGTTTAAATTTAAAAATTCATTTATATAAATAAATTATATTCAATTGAGTTTAATTTAATTTAAAATTTATTATTTATTTTAAATTGCAGAAAAATCCATTTAATTTAATAAAACTTTAATGAAATTTTATATTTTTTTAGTTGATTTTTTTAGTAATATAAAAGCTTAATATAGAAATTAAAATTACATTAAAATAAAAAGAAGAACTAGAAGAAATAATAATTATTATTTATTTGTTACTTTAAATTAGCAATTTAAAAAAAAATCTGAAAATTTAACTTGCAAAAGAATCAATTTAATTTAATAAAACTTTAATTAAATTTTTTATTTTTTTAGTTCGTTTGTTTAATAATATGAAAGCTTTATAGAAATTAAAACTAAATTAAAATAAAGAGAAGAACTAGAAGAAATAATAATAATTATTTATTTTTCATTTTAAACTTGCACTTTAAAAAATACCTGAAAATTTAATTTGCAGAAAAATCTATTAATCTATCACGGCGATCTCGGACTCGGCTTTCTTCGTTAAGTTTCGGCTGTCGCTGGCTTCCGCCATACTATATATAGAACTGAGTGAACGCTTACAAGCCACTATTGTAATCGTTCAGAGAGCTCTACACGAAGCATCTCAAAAAGAAAAATTAATTTGAGTAGCTTGGACTTCCTACAGACTATTGTAATCATAACAGTACTATACGTTAACGCTTAATTTTTTTATATTAATCAGTAACATAAATGAATATTAATGAGTCCCATAAATTTTTTTCGCCATATTACTAACCATACTTTGTATCTATTACAACAGCTATTGTAATCATTTCCAACCAATTTTTTAATTCTTTATACATTCTTTGTAATCATCCCCAAAACGTGCCACTTATCCGAGCTCTAATATAAACTGTTGTAATCATTACAATTAAATTTTTCTCCGTGTTCACTTCAAATTTCAATCATTTTCTTCAAACTTCAATGAATTTCTTTAACTTTCAATTATTTCCCTTAAATTTGTAATATTTTGTTCAATTTTTCAATTATTGTCTATAAATTTGTTGTTTTTACACCAGCTTTTATTTATTTATGTCATTATTCAATTAGTTAATTGAATTAACTAAAATTAATAATTAAGTTGCGATTATTAAAGAATTTTCAGATTTATACGAAAACAAGGATTTTTTTTAAATTGTCCTGGAATTTATTTATTGTCATGAATATTTAAATTTCCTACACCAGTTTTCAATTATTTTCTTTAAATTTAAACTATTTTCTTCATTCTTATTGTTATTGTTACAAATTAATTAATTTTTTACTCACTTTCCAATTATTCTCTACAAATTTCAATTAATATCTTCAAACTTTAATTGCTTTCTTTATTTCTTAAAACTTCAATTCATTACTTCACTTTGAATTATTTTTCTCAAGCTTTGCATTAATTTTTTTGCATTTTTTAATTATTTTCTATAAATTTATTAACTTTTACACCAGATTTCAATTATTTGTGTAATTATTCAATTAGTTTCTCCACTTTTTAATTATATCGTTAATTTTTCAATTATTGTATACAATTTTTCAATTAATGTATTAAAATGTTTATTTTTTACTCCATTTTCAAATTATACTTCTCATCTTTCATTAATTTCTTTTCCAAATTTGAGGTATTTTTAATATTTTTTTAATTCTATTCTTCAAGTTTCAATTTTGATTTTGTCGATTTTAAACCACTGTGCTCCAGTCGAATATAATAAGAAAAAAATTCCAAACTCTCTTTATCTTTCTCTCTCCCTCGCCTAGAGTTTTAATCAGATTAACTTCAAACTTGGGGAAAATATTTTTGACATGTTATTCTATTACATAAAAAAAATTTTAAAAGATCAATTTTATGAAGTTTTTAAAAATTTTATAAGCATTTAAATGGTCTATCAAAAAGGCGATTTTTGTTAGTTGTCTCTGAATTTTGTCTGATAGTGTACAATATAAATAATGTATATGTCGTAAAGTAAGTTTAGTATAGGATAAACTTTTGCAACATAATAGAAGAAAAACAGTATGAATTAAATGGGGAAGGATGGGCAAAGTGATAGAGTTTATGTGAGGCAGCCTCTTCGGATAAATGGAAAGATTCTCAAGAAAGGGGATCGGACTGGAGAAGATGGAAAGAAGGAGCAAGAAAGCGTCAACGACTTGAGAAGATAAAGGAGGGCGAGATGAGAAAAATTGGCTGCAGGTAAAAGGATTAAGAAGAAACTTTGCACTTGGCAATGCCCTACTCTCCTCGTTTCGTATGAAACTCACATTTTTTATCGTATTTACTATCACAAGATGAAGGAGTTAAATAAATATATTCATTCGCATGAACTTTACATACTTGAGACCATTAAAGTCAGGAAAAGACACTCGTTGAATACTTTCGTTTCCGTGGCACTTAGCATGGCTGTTACTACTTTCGCTGAAAATTTAAAAAATCACTTTATATGCGAGACGTAAGAAAAGAAATTGCCATGCACTGCATTTTAGAGCTATTTGTTAATAGATATTAGTTTTTATACATAATTTTTATAATTTTTATAAAGTATTTATGTTTCTAATCATAGTTATAACAAAAAAATACTTAACATTTATTGTTAATTATTCTGAATTTGACTGTTCAGAAAACTATATGCGCAGGGACGGCTACTTGTAAATTTTTACCATCTGTACAAATCGAGAGATTTGAATTGTTAAAACTTAAAAAATATTCAGTAAAAACCTTTTCTGATTTTAGATAATGAAAAAGGTACATTCAATAAAATTAAAAAAACCATAAACCGAAAACCGATTTTTTGCTTCTTAAGTCCCTTTCTTCAGAACGCGTCACAAATATTCAAAATAATATAAACTAGGTGAGAATTATGTCCATTTCATGGACATTTCGCTTCCAAGTAAGCAAAATAATTTGCTTCCTTATAGAGGAAGCAAGAAATTAATAATATATAAGTTAATTGGGGAAGTTGTTAAAAAAAATTTGTTAATGCAAAAAAATGTAAAAATATGAATTATTTTACGAATTCTTGATCAATTATAAAAGTTATATAGGTTAATCGATTCGTTTTGAGATAAGAAATATGATTTTTGTATTCTTTAAGTTGTATTTTTAGCATGAAAAAAATTTTTGTCAAAAAACGATTTTTTTCGATGAAAATGGTGCTCAAAAAAATTTGGTTGGGTATTTTCAAAAATCCCTGTGTCCAAATTTAGATATTCATGAGCTTAATAAGTCATCCAAATTTTATTGGAATCCGTTAAAGCGTTCTCGAGATATCTTGTACACAAAAAACGCAATACACACACACTCTCTAAATTTAAATAAGTGAAAATTCACTTATTAGATGTCAAAAGTCTTCCACTCTATCAAAAAGTGTATATACACTTATAATAAGTGAAAATTTCACTTATCATAAGTACATATACACTTATTTTAAGTGCATAAGCACTTTTTGAAAGAGTGGAAGACTTTTGACATCTAATAAGTGAATTTTCACTTATTCAATTTTAGAGAGCACACACATACATCTGGACATTTGCTTAGGAATGAAAATTTACGCTTTTTAGATGAAAATAAGTCGATTTAGACTATTTTTCGAAAATCGAAAATCTCAACGATCACAAAGCTTCCTCTATGAGGAAGCAAAAATTGTAAAAATAATTGCAAATGAAAAAAAAAAGTAATTAAAAATTGACGAAGTAATTGAAATTTGAAAAAAATAATTGAAGAATGATTAAAACATTGAAAAGTGGATACAGTAACTTAGGTTTGAGATAAGAAATGAAAATTTTGGAAATTAATTGAAAAATAATTAATATATCTAATTAAAAGGTGGAGAAAATAATTGCAAAAAGATAAAAGAAAATGAAAATTGAAAAAGAGTAATATGCAATATAAGATAAATAACTGAAAATTAAGGGATTTAATTCAGGAATAGAAAAAATAATTAAAAATTGAAGAAAATTATTAAAATTTAAAAAAAATATTTTAAAATCTAGGAAATTAATGGAAAAATAATTAAAGTAATAAAAAATTCGAGAAAATATTTGCAAAGTAATAAAAATAATTAAAAAATGAAGAAAATAATTGAAAAAATTGATACATTTATTTGAAATAAAAGAATATAATTGAGAATGATGAAAATAATTTTTAATTGAAAACATAACTAGTATTTGAGATAAATAATAAAAAGAATTAGAAAATTAATCCGAAAATAATTGAAAATGACAAAAAGTAATTGAAAATCAAATTAATTGAAAAATAAATTTAATAAACAAATAATTGATAAAAATAATTGTAACTTGAAGAAAATAATAAAAATTTTAATAAAATAATTGATAGAATATCAGAATATATTTGAGATAAACATGACCACAATTAAAATTATATATTATAATTCTTCAGATTTCAATTAATTTGAAATTTCATTGATTAAAAATTGTATTAAACCACGCTTTGAGAATAATAAATGTAAAAATAAGTATTTAAATATTTTTTCAATTTTTAACAATTTATTTCTATTAGGATTTCAATTATTTGCTACAATTTTCATCTATTTTTATTTTTTTCCCAAAAATTTTCTTCAATTTCTAATGAGATTTCATTATTTTTCAATTTTCCCCCTAAACTTTAAATTCAAAATTTTTACAAGTTTTCATTATTTTCTGTAATTTTTTCAAATAAAACTTTTTCATTTTTAATTATTTCCTAAATTTCTTTCAATATCAAATTAGTTTCATTATTATTATTTATTAATTAATTTTCAATTTCTTTCGTCATTTTTCAATTATTTTTGCAAAATATGAGTTTCGTTTTTTTAAATTTTAACCTTTTTTCCGAATTGTAAATTCATTTATCCACATTCTTATTAGGCATTTATTTTTTGTCTGTAATTTTGCCTTATGGAATTCCACAGGGCGACTTTTTTGCTCTATGGAACTTGCAGACGTACCATACACAAGTCGCCGCTCCTGTATATGCGCATGCCAAAATAGGCTAAAATTTTTAAGGCATTAAAAGAGAGACTTTTTTGTCAAACTAAAAATTATACTCTTGACAAAAATAAATGGAATTTCATTGAGACCAAATCAATGTAAACATATACTTCTATTATTCTTTTGTAAAAAGAAAACATTTCTCAAAGTGATGATGTTTTTTTTTATACCTACAAGTTTTGGTAAGAAACATCTGTTGTTTTTATTGTGCGCGATTAGAGATTTGAGACTTCCCGAATAAATTTTATAAGGAGATATGCTGACTTTTACCTATTGCAGTAAATAGTATACTTCTTTTTGCCTTTCACTTTTGTTTTTCTGTAAAACTCTTGTTTTTTATTTTATTTCGTTGTTATCTCTCGTCCTCACTTTTACTCGTATGAAATAAAAAGTACCCCCAGGACAAACTACTAAGCCTTACTTTCTTTCTCTCCATAGCCTCTATAAAGTGTTTTGTTTTGTTTTATTTTATTATAATTTTCTACTTTCTCATCTCGCTGCAAAGATCCAGAGAAATGGAGCGCAAGCCATTGGGGAATACTAAATAGAAATGCAGAGAAAAGCGGTTAAATGGATAAGGGACTTCAACCCCTAGGCGGCTTTTCTTTACAGAAAATGTTGCTGCCAACCTCAAGATTGCAGACAATTATTAAAAATTTCATTTTCCTTGTATTTCACTTGTTATGTATATGTATATATATATATATATTGTGTACGTTAAAATTTGTTTCACTTATTAAAAAAATTGTATTATGAATAATTTTTTTTAATTTCTGAAAAGATAGAAAATGTTTTAGACAATTTTATTAAAACAGAAAATGAGATTTCAGATCTAGTTATTTTTTTTTACAGTGGTGCACACTTTTCCAGCTTCTTGTATTAAAAGGAAACCTTTTTACGATTTCATCGTGAGATCGGTCTAGTTGCAGTTTCATGCTTCGTTTATTTTCACGCGAAAACCCCTGGAAAAATTGGCTTATTTTTCTTAACTTTTCTTTGCTTCTTTAGCTTACATATCGAAACGTTTTTCCAAGCATAAAAAAAAACATGGAAAAAATGAAGCGCAATTTTCCCCCGATTTCAAGACAAAATTACTTCCTTATTGAGGTCACTATGAATGCGTTTTCACCATGGTACTTATTAACTCAAACTTAAGAGACTTAATAGGTAAAAGCGGAGCGTAAGCAAGACTCCTCTTTCTGACTTTAAGCTCCGCTTTTACTTAGCTTAATATCTTAGGCCTGAGTTAAGTACCGTGATGTAAACGTGTTCTATATTTAAAAATAATAAAAAGATTCAAGTATTGAAGAAATAAATGATTGAACACCGAAAAAATTAATTCAGTCATTTTTACATAACTATTTAGGACTGGCGGATACAGCCATTTACTGGACTTGGTTCTGTACATGAAAAAAATGAATTCAGTGGATTTTGCAGAACTGTTGTAAAATAGCGTATGCACAACCTTTTACGGATCTGAGTTTTGTAAAACTTGGCAAACATTTAGGACAAAATCTAGAAAAGTCGTAGAATTTATCCTGTAATATTCACCACATTTTACAAGAATCAGATCCGTAAAAGGTTGTGCATACGCTATTCTACAACAGTTCTTTAAAATCCACTCAATTCATTTTTTCCATGTACAGAACCAAGTCCAGTAAATGGCTGTATCCACCAGTCCTAAATACTTATGTAAAAATGACTGAATTAATTTGTTCGTTGAAGATGTAAGAAGAATGTAAAAAACTACTATTTGTCATAGATTGATAATTTTTTATTTTTTTATTTACAGATTTGTTTCTGATAATTTGTTTTTAATTAATGCTGTTATACTAATAAATATTTTAAAGGTTTATTCTTTGTCTATATTATAATAATTTTCGTACACTGTTAAAGTCAATTGGTCAAGACACAAGTGCATCCAAATCTCAAATACAAACATGTATTATATAGGACAGTATGATGAATGCCTTTCTATGTACAATACACGCATATGTCAGTACAATATGCACTTAAGTGTATGTACATAAATCGAAACACCTGTCCATCTTATCCATTATATAGGTATGCACACAAGATTTTTTCTGCTTAATATCGTTTACTTTGCATAAAGAGATTTTATGTTGCATGTACTTAGAATATTTTTGATCGTTTGTCTTTTTAAAAGTTGTTTCCGAAAAGGAAATCTTCCAGTTTATAAAACTGAAATGTTTGAACTATTTATACCTATATATTATAATCTTTAGGTCGAAATCTACAAGTCTTGGGAGTTTTGATGTTTTAAAAGACAAACAGATCTCAAATGTTAAAAAATTAATACTGAATTACTGCTAGATTCTCAAATAATACTAATGTTTTATTTATTTTGTAAATAAGATAGTTTTATAACTTACATCAAGTTTTTTTTTCAACACCCTATATGAAGTGACAAAAGCGAAAAAGCTATTTCAAGATAAGTTACCGCGAAACTGCTCTTCTTTTCTTTATTCTTTTACTTTTAGACGTCAAGAAAATTGAACAATTTTTATTTTTCTCGTTTTACGAGAATGTATTGATTATTGAATAAACTCTTTTCGCAGAATTTGAATCAAGACTATAATTTAAAAGATAGATTTTTCCGAATAAATGTATAGGTATAATATTAGTAACATAAATAAAGATAAATGTAAAGAGAAAATCAGATTAAAGATACTTTGCGCTGTTTCAAATTTAGAAAGTAGTTTTCTCGTAACTAATGAAAATAAACTAAGACAAAAATTCTTGGATCAATAAAATGGTTAAACCATATATCATATGAAATTGGTTTAAGAAAATATTTCCCTGGAGAGGTACTATTGAAATCAGTAGAGATTTTCTCTAACCCAGTGAATCCATTACACTGTCCGACAAAATTAAACTTTGTTTTGCACACATAACAAAATGAAGGATTTTTTACAAATAGAATAAAAACAACCCTTAAACGGATGATAGCAAAGCATCTTTTTAAAAAATCTTGAAAAATGAGAAATTTTATTTCAAAAGTGTGCTTATGCGTAGGAGCGATATTTCACTGATATAGATTTAAAGCGTACACAAAAAAAAGTATTGAAAAACATTTTATGTAGTTTCTTGACTGTTGTATATTGTTTAAATTTAGTAAATTTTTTTCATAAAAATATTTGTCATAAGGTATATGATTTTGCAGAATACACGTGTTTTGTGGTTATCCGTTTCACATAGATATAACCAATTGGTTGAGGATCGAGTATGGCCAATCGCGGTCTGGTGGTTCGGAATATTGAATCATTATGCATACATACGAAGTGTTCCAATATATAGTGAGTGTGAACAATCAATGCAAACTTTAGGTTACCACCGTACATTTCCGAATCCAGTACGTATCATCTTTCCGTTTATATCGGAAGCCCTATTAATTACTATCATAATTTACATTCTGATAAGTCTTCATTTCCATTGCGACACTAATGAACATCAATTGTTGATCATTAAGTCTTAACAATCTTTAATTCTAATATTTATAACTTATTTTATCTGAAAATTCGCTATTTTCGTTGCAATATATACTTAACGCTATTTATATACTCTTTACCAATGCGCATTAAATGACACTTGAAACCACAAACCTATCTGTCATGTTGATTGATTGATTTAGCATAAATTTTGTATGGGTTCAATCAAATTATGTTACGTTAACGGCTCATTACTGTGAACGATGTATAAAAGCTGGACGTAAACTTAAAAATCTTTGGGTGTTAAGTTGAGGAAAAAAGTTGAAGCTAATTTTTTTACTAACAAGGAAAACTTGCACATTTACGACAAAGTACAAATTCAAAATGAATATAGGCGAATATAAATTCAAACATTCATGGAGCTAACTTGATTACTTTCGTAGCAATAAACTACCCTCTATCTCTCTTTGTCTGTTTTTGTATTAAAAGTCTGCTTTACCTTACATTTGTATTTAATTGAAAGCAAAATGAAACGTAACGCCAGCAGCTTGAGGAAATGTTTTACGGTTTAATAAGGTTAATTTTCCTAATATAGCGGCTTCATTTCTAATAGCCATTATACTGGATTACAGTGTAATTTCAAACTGTTATCTCTTATATAGGATCGTATTTTTATTTGGAAAAATTAATTCTCACGGGGCCAGTTTTGCGATAGAGCCGTTCGATTTACGTCACAGCTTTATGGCTTTACGGCTTCGCGATTGTGTGGTATCGTTATGTACCTCATACAGAGAATCATGTATTGTTGCGTATGCGTACCTTTGAATGTGAAGTGGTTCACCGGTTAGTCGGTTGAGCGTCGAACCGTGAAATTACCAATCCTGTTACCCATGATTTTATATATACTAGTGTCATGATAAGGGTGAAACAGCGAGGTCTTCAACACTCTGATGCTGTTTTAGCAATAAAATTGCAAATTCGTTCAGTTACCTAAAAATAAACCGATTTCCTTCTTCGTAAATGTAGCTGCACTACGCGACACTAAGCATTCAGTAATACATTGATTTGGAATTTCGATTGGCTTTTTTAAACCGTTTTCAGTTTTAAGGTCAGTAAAATTAACCGGGCATCTAGAGAAAACCACAAAATCATGTTAAATAGGGCTTAACCGGAAATCCGGTTATTTTAATCGTACAGTTTTTTTAGTGTAAAATAAAAGTAACGAAAGATTGATTTGTTTAAAAGAAAGAAAGACAGAAAGATTGTTAAAATTAAGGAATACTGATTGAAATCGAATGTTGTTTCTCTGTTTTACAGGGAAACTATTCTTCTCAATTATTCCCGTTAAATTCTAAAAAAATAAAGGATTTATTCTATTAAGATAAAGATCATTACGACGCTCCCTGTTAATATAATTCTTATTTAGATACATAATTAAGAAAATGAATGTAGGGGAGACCGGGGCTAGTTGGTTCAGGGGTAGATTGGGTCATTGCGGTTTACTCAAATGTTATTAGTCGAATTAATTTTTCCCTACACAAAAATTATTTCACATAGTGAGATTCAAGTTTGTGCAAAGTTTCATTATTATATCATCATTTATGTGGATTAAATATAAGAAAAACTAATTTGGATACTCCAAAGTAAATTTTTACCCACTTGGTTTTTTTGTTATAGCTTACTGAGTAAAAGCTTTAGAAAAAGTTTAATTATCAAATTCTGATCTTTGCGTAGTTTCTTTTAAAGGACAATAAAGAGATTTTAATTTATATTTGCAGTATCGATAGAAAAAAATCAAATATTTGAAAAACACAGGCGGGGTCAGTGGGGTCGTTTTGACCGGGGTTAGTTGGGTCGCCCAAATGCATGAGGAATCTACTATATACTTATACTACATAAAGAAACTACATTAATTTCATTAAATTTCACAATCAGTAATTTATTTCAGTCAATTAACACTAATGGTAATACTTTTTAACAATTGGGAATTAAAAAATACGTTTTTTTCAATATGAGCAATTTTTTTAATTTATAATCTTATACTTTCACTGCTCTAATTTAAATATATTTATTTTTCAATTTCTTTTATTATAAAATAACCCTAAGAACTAAGTTTATTATATAAAGTAATGTTTTAACAATTAAACAGTAACGTTTTAATCATGACCCAGTCTGCCCCGGGCCGGGGCGAGTTGTGTCACTTTGGATTTCTCCAGAAACAGTGTTCCCCCAAAAAAACTAAAAGTTATAACGGGACTTTTTCTTTTTTAAATAAAAGCTGAAATATCAGAGCAGGTTTCCTGTACGATAAGGTTTTCATAAATTGTATATTAATGAAGTTAAACAACGAAGAGTGAAAAATGGCCCAACCAGCCCCGGTCTCCCCTATAGTGCAATAATTGAATAGTTGTACTTTAATTTTATAACAATACTTGACTTTTCTCTTATCCAAACGTTTAATTAACCGAAATAGGTTCTGCGATCCAAACTAGTTCCAATAATCGAGGTACAACTGTATTAAACTTTGACTGAATTATGTCATTTTATATAATATGAATACAATCTCTCATTATAGAACATGAAATATCCGAATTTTATGCAGGGGCTGCGAATTGTGTGTGGTACGTCTGCAAATTCCATAGAGCAAAAAAGTCGCCTTGTGGAATTCCATTTGCCAAAATTACAGACAAAAAATAAATTTCTGAATAAGAATCTGAATAAATGAATTTACAATTCGAAGAAAAAGATTAAAATTTAAAATATAAAAATCATATTTTGCCAAAATGATTGAAAAATGACGAAAGAAATTAAAAATTAGTTAATAAATAAAGAAACTAATTTGATATTGAAGAAATTAATTGTGACAAAGTTTTATTTGTAAAAATTAAAGAAAATTATTGAAACTTGCGGAAATTTTGAATTTAAAGTTTAGGGGAAAATTGAAAAATAACAGATTCATTAGAAATTGATGGAAATTTTTGAAAAATAATAAAAATAGATAGAATTTGTAGCATATAAATGAAATCGTAATAGAAAAGAAATGTTGTAAATTGAAGAAATATTTAAATATATTTAAATTTATTATTCTCAAAGCGTGGATTAATAAAACTTTTAATCAATGAAACTTCAAATTAATTGAAGTTCGAAGAATTATAATTATAGTCTTGTTAATGTCAAATATATTCTATAATTCATTCAATTACTTTTTGTCATTTTCAATTATATTTTTCGATTAATTTTCTAATTTTTTTATTATCTATCTCAAATTCTAATTATTTTTTCAATTTAAAATTACTTTCATCATTCTGCAATTATTTTCTTTTATTAATTACAAAAAAATGCTGTAATTTTTAAAATTATTTTTAACAAACTAAAATTATTTTCTTCATTATTTAATTATTTTTATTACTTTGCAAATATTTTCTCGAATTTTTTATTACTTTTATTATTCTTGAATTCATTTCCTAGATTTTAAAATATTTTTCTTAAACTTTCATAATTTTCTTCAGTTTTCACTTATTAATGTTATCATTTTCCAATCAATTTCTTCAATTTTTAAATATTCTCAAGCTTCATTTCTCAATTAAATTCTAAAATTTTCAATTACTTTTTTTAATTTTAATTTTCTTTTATCTTTTTGCAATTATTTTCTCCGCCTGATAATTAGATATATTAATTATTTTTTAAATAATTTCCTAAATTTTCATTTATTATCTCAAATCTAAGTTATTGTATCCACTTTTTAATATTTTAAACATTCTTTAATTATTTTTCTCAAATTTCAAATACTTTCGTCAATTTTTAATTATTGTCTTTAATTTGCAATGATTTTCACAAATTTTATATTATTTTGAATATTTGTTGATTAATTTCAAAAAGTTCAAGTATTTATCTTAAATTTCAATTACTTTCTTCAATTTTCAATTCTTTCTATCTTTTATCAATTACTTTTTGTCATTTTCAATAATTTCTTAATTCATTCTCTAATTTCTTTTATTATTTATCTCAAATTCTAGTTATTTTTTTAATTTACAATTATTTTTATGATTCTGCAATTATTTTATTTTATTACAAATTTATGTTGTAATTTTTTCAATTTTTTTCACAAATTAAAAGTATTTTCTTCAATTTTTAATTATTTAATTACTTTGTAAATATTTTCTCGAATTTTTTTATTATTTTCATTATTCTTCAATTAATTTCCTAGATTTCTTAATTATTTTTCAATTAATTTCAAAAATTTTATTTATTATCTCAAATCTAAGTTATTTATCCACTTTTTAATTCTTTAATCATTCTTCAATTATTTTTCTCAAATTTCAATTACTTCATCAATTTTTAATTATTTTTTTTTTGATTTGCAATTATTTTCACAGTTTTTATATTATTTTGAATATTTGTTGATTAATTCCGATAATTTCAATTATTATTTATCTCAAATTTCCATTATTTTTTTCAATAATTTTTTTTATTTCAATAATGTTGTAATTATTTTCTTGAATTTAAATTTCTTGAAATCATTCTGAAATAAGGTACTTTCTTTTGCTTCACAAATATTCTGTATTTTTTAAAATTATTTTTCTAAAATTGCAATTAATATCTACAAATTTAAACTATTTTTATCATTTTTCAAAATTTTTCTTCAATGATTTTTATTATTTTTCAATGTTTCCCCTAAATTTTAAACTCAAAATTTCCGCAAGTCTCAATTATTTTTTTTAATTTTTTTAAATAAAACTTTTTCAGTTTTCATTATTTTCTTCAATATCAAATTAGTTTTATTATTTATTAATTAACTTTTAATTTCTTTCGTTATTTTTCAATTATTTTTGCAAAATATGATTTTTGTATTTTAAATTGTAATTTTTTTCTTTAAATTACAATTAATTTCTTCAATAGCGTATTATTAATGTCAATTTGTAATGTCGAATAATGGAAGGACATAACTCATCAAATTTGTTAATTTAATTATCAGTTTCACTATTTGCATCGTTTTTCAGAATATTTTTCTAAATAATTTTCAATATTAAAAAACTTGTTTCATACTCCATCAACTTTTATTAAATGTTTATTTCTTGTTTTTATATTTTAGTTGTATTTTTCAAGTATTTAAATAATGTTCTTTGATTTTCAATCACTTTCTTTTATATCAAAGTCTGCCCCCTCGCCCCCGGTCAATATTAAGTGTAAAGATGGCAAAAATTTACAATTCGCCGTACCTGATTTTATGTTGTTTTACTTTTATTGAAGAGAATATTTATATAATTGAATTTCTGATATTCTTGAGAGAAATTCACATTTGTGCAAAAAAATCCACATTTTACCCTTTTAAGAGAAACACTGGGCCGATTTAATAACTTAATTTATTGCTGTAGCAACACTGCAAAAACATGGTGTCTTAAATTGGACAAAAATGTCTTAAATTAAGATACTTTTGGTGTCTAAGACACGAAAAATGTCTCAATTTAAGACATTTTTGAACAATTTAAGACACCTGTTTTTGCAGTGAACTCATGTACATATACATAGTTAACCATTAAAATTGTTGAGTTTCTGAAAACGATTCCCCAAGATATTGTTCAGTTGATTCCCATGGGAAGTTTCCTAAGTTCGAATAGATTGAAGGAAGACTTGCCAGAAAGTCGAGGAAAATCGTCTGTTTCGTTCCGCATTGGGAATTTCGGTGGTTCAAAGGCATTCAATTTGGGGCTCACCAGCTGAATATAGTCTACGACAACTTTCCACCAAGTTTAAATCTACGATTGCGCGCGTATTGGATTGAAAATAAAATCTAAGCTGTCTGATATATTTAAATGCAAATTGGAACGTCATGGATACTCCATAAAAGTTCAGTCGTACAGTGTTACTCCTTTTATTTATTGTTTTTCTCGACAAAATGACCTACTTTAAAGTTCATGCGACATTTTTTAATTTTATTATAATATGTTTTAAAAATTATTTCCCACCATTCACCAAAAATATTAAAATTTAAAATAAGTAGTAAATAAAAAATGTTAAAATTTTAACATTTTCTCTAATAATGCGGAAAGTCTAGATTATTCTGCACTTTATTGAAACGTCTCTATTATTATTTCATTCATTACTGCTTTTGCGGTATTAATTTATGTGTATTTTCATTTATAGCCTTATGCATTTTCTCTATAGAGTCCACTCACTATTATTCGCTAATGACATATCATTACCTGAAGGTATTATTACAGTCAGCGATTATTGTGTTATGTATGTTTTTGCATTTGTGTAATTTTCTTATCATTAACGCAATGCTGTGTTGATATTTGATCGATAAATGCACGTTGTTATAAATATAGAAATAAATTAATATTATTATTATTATTTCTAAACTTTTAAAATCTACTTTAATCTATATCTATTTTTAAAAAATAATAAATTACTTTGCTTATACGTATAGTGATTACTTTAAATAAAATCAAGAACTTGAAAGTGTGCTAATCACTTTTAGCTAATTTCTAACGCGAAAGGCTCCCTAGGTTTCAAAGCAAATCGAGCTTGACATCCAGATGAAAATTCTATAATTGGATTGTCCTCTCGTTATACGTGAATTGACTTTCGTTAAAGTTTCTACCACCTATTAAGTAGAAAAGGGCAAATATGGTCAGACGATATTATTTTTTCTTTCCAAGTATACAGTTGACTTGTACTACTTGCACTAAAAATAACTTAAACAACTTAAAATTGCACTCAGTGGCTGAAAATATGCAAATACAATAAATGAAAAAAAATGTTAATTAAATTTCAGAATTGAGTAGAAAAAGGCCAAACTACTTGCATTTTAAAAATAGGACAAGTTGTTAGTTGTATATCCTTGGCTGGAATAATTTTCTTCTCTAAATATAATCACAGCAAAACTAATGGTGTTCGTTTAGTAAATGTTATTATCCATTTTGTGTCACATAAGTGACACTGGCTATTTGTCTTAGCACTGTAAAATAATGTAAAACTATAAAGTAACAAGTTTTTAATTCTATAATGGATTCCGTATTTTTACTAAAATTTAACGTCTTGAAAAGCTTTCTATCAATTATTTTTTTGTTAAATTGGGATTCTGAAATCCGATAGTTGAGTTTCTTAGAAATATAAAGGGCAAAGTTTAATCGATTTATTGAATCGTGCCAGTAGAATGAACATTTTACTATCAAGTTTTAACCCTTGGGGACGCAAAGGGTGAGACTGAAAATCCTGTCACCCTCGAATTTTACTCCTATTGCAGTCTCGAGGGTGGTCGAATCAGCGGACGAACAGAACTCTGGTCATTCGCATTTTCCATCTCGCTCGCTCATTTCCCGGTTGGCTGCTGCTAGCGGGTTTCCACCCCTTCGCTCATTAAATCATTTGTTCTCCACAACGTTTCCGTGCCCCACCAACGTTACCATCAACGGGTCTGGCCACTGCAGTCACCATAACCTAAAATATCTCGCGATCAGTACCGGAAATCCGTTTCTATCCTCCGTTCCACGTTTCTATCCTCAATCACCTTTTTTCCACAGCACAAATTTTTCAAGTTTCTTCTCTTTTTTTTCTTCTTTTTTGGGCGACAATTTTTACGCTCGAGAACCAAAATGTCAGTGACTTTATTTTCTTTTCCAACATCAGCGAATCGGCCAATCATCTGTCGATTCTCGATCAACGCTGACACAGCCTCGTTCAGCTGTCAATTGCGATTTATGTCAAATTCATCAACGACTGAATATAAAAAAATAAATACAAATCAAATTAAAACGTGTGGGAAATTTTTGCAGACTTTGCGGTAACCATTCAACAACAGAAAAACTGGTTTATTCATATAGTAATATTTTCGTGATTTTTATTTTTTGATTTAGAATCAAGTTCAAGTTTAAGCGATTTTATATATTTGTTTTAGATAGTTTCAATTCTTTTTGCTGTATTACTTTCGTTTCGAAATGTAAAATTTTTTGCTTGAATTACTTATTAAATGTTTTAAAGAATTTCTCGAAAGTTAAAAAATATGCACTGAGACATTTTTGACATTTTTGTAAATTTTCCTACAATGAACTACATTCTAGAATTGAAATTTTACATTGTAGCGATTTAAAATGTTGGTTATATTTTAAAAATTATTTTCAACCGTATTTCGGAGCTAGAGCGATTGTCTTCTATTTTATTTTGTATAATTAGTGATGTGCTTGTGTCAATTACGTAAATGTAAGTAATTACATTACTGGTAAACCCTTACAAAAATGATAAAAATGAAAACTTAAAATATTTGGTGATTTTGCTGAAGTAAAAACAATTTCCTATTATTTTTTTATTAGTATTAATATTAAGATACAATTTGGGTATATTATGAACGCGTAAAAATAAAAATAACCAAAAACAGTGATTTTTATTAAAGCTAGCAGACGACAGCCTTTTGTTTGTTTTTAGATACATAACCTTACTTTCGTATTGTTTTGCATATTTTTGTGTGGAGTTTTACTATTTTTAAGACGGAGAATTTTACAATTATGAAGCCTACGGACACTTTTAAACAATATTTTGACAGACAAATCAATTTCAGACCAAAAGTTGAAAAAAAATATCTATTTAGATCGTTCCAGGTAAAAATATAAGATTTATCCAATTTAGTTTAATCTTTGCTAGAGTGGAAGTACGAATACCAAATATTTTTAAATTTCGTGAAATAATTTCTTAGTTACAACGTTTTAAAATTTTTGATTTTTTTCACATTAAGTTTTTTAAATTTAATATAGGTATTTCTAAGTAGATTGCATAAAATTTAACATTTGCTTTTAACACCCTTTCTACAGGCTATTCGATTTTACCCTGAATTCATTTTTCCCAAAAATATATATCAATTTCCAGTAAAACATATATACTTAATATAGACCAATAATAGTTTGTATTTTAATCTAGAATATTTTATCCACAGGACTTATTATTATAAAATAAGAATTGGAGAAGTTATAAAATTGAAAAAAAATTATTGAAATTGAGATAAATATTTAAAAGTTTAGGAAATTAATTTAGAAATAATGAAAATGATAAAAAATTGAAGAAAATAATAAATAATTGGCCAAAAATGTCTTAAGTTAAGATACTTTTGGTGTCTAAGACACGAAAAATGTCTTAATTTAAGACATTTTTGAACAATTTAAGACGCCTGTTTTTGCAGTGTACTAATAATTAGTCATATTTTACTAATAATTAGTTAATTTTAACTAATTACAGAAACAAAAACTCAGGCACGATTTTACTAATAATTAGTTATTTTTAACTAATTCAAATTTAGAGAGTAATTAAAAATTGAAGAAAATGATCTAAATTTGAGATAATAATTAAAAATTTAGGACATTAATTTAAAAATAATTCAAATGATTAAAATATGGAGAAAATTGTAGCAAAATGATAAAAAGAAATGAATATTGAACAAAATGATTGAAAATGGAGATACCTATATTATATTTGAAATTTCAGACTATTAATTCACAAGTAATAAAAAGAATTAAAAATTAAGATAATAATTGCAAAATGAAAATATTAATGGTAAATTAAAAAAATTAATTTAAATTTGTGATAAATAATATAAAATTTAACAATAACAATAACAATAAGTAATATAATAAAATTGTCTTATTTTCGAAGAAAAAATAATTAAAATTAAAAAAGTGATTGAAATAATTGAAGACAGTAATTGAAATTCGCGGAAGGTAGATTTAAGATTTTTAGAGGGAAAAGTGAGAAATAATGGAAATAATTAAAAATTGCAGAAAATAATTGTAAAATGATCAAAATAGTAATAATTGTAGGTTAAGTAATAGAAATCATAAAAAAATAGAATTGACGTTTTTAAATTACTTCAAATTTAGTATATTCAAATCGTGGATTAATCGAACTTTTAATGAATGCAAGTTTAAATTTACAAACATTTGAAGAAATTAAAATGAATATAAATTTAACATTTGAGAACATTTTGAAAATGTGAAATATGATGTAAAAATTTATGACAAAAAACCATCTAGTGACAAACTTGAAGTGTGAACAGAACACTGAGAAAATAAGTTGACTAAATATAACTAATTTTTTATTAAATGTAGCCGAGAGAGGTTGTGGATATAGCACCTGCAAACCATTTTGTTTATTATTAGCCGAATAAATGCTACAGTTAATCTTGAAGTTCGGTTGTGATCGCCGGTATCTTTTTGTTTTGTTCTAAGTCCCTCAAACTAGAAATTGGCTAGAGGCTTATTTTCTCAGTGAATGAAAAAATAAATAAATGAAAGAAACTCGTAAGATTGTAAGTTATAATTATATAATTAAAATTTTTTAGAAAAAACGAATTGTACTATACTTACTTATTCTTTTTCTACTTCATGTGCATTGAATCGCAAGTTTAAAACATAAATAATAAAAATAAAAATCTTATTATCAGTATAAAAAGAACTTATTAATTAAATGAAGGAACAATGATAAATTATATTGATAGACTGAATATTCTCAATCTAGAATATTTAGATACTATTTAAAAACATGTATCTCTCACAAAAATGTCAAGATATCCCATCTCTAAATTATTTTAATGTAAAACTTAGTACACACCTTTCCACAGTGTGTATATGAAAGTGTCCTTCTTTAGAAAAAAATTGTATTATTTAAAAAATGCACAAATTTTTAGGAATGTATATGTTATGCATATTTATATACATATATATATTTGTACTTCAATTGTTCTTCTTCTCAATTGTTCCACGTTTTACTCAGATAATCTTTTTTTCTGTCAGCTTTTTTGACAGCAAGGTGGGTAGATTTCAGTTCGAGACAGCCGCTTCGCCGTTACGTTAATGTTATTAAAAACTAACTCGAAATGAAAATCCCGATGTTCAGCAGACCGTATAAAATACGTTGCATTGCTACATGTCGTTGATTCTGCAACCTGACCATTTATTCAGAACATGTTTCTCTTCCTCTTCTAATTATGGCCATATGTATGCTGAAGAGTTAAAAATAAATAAAATAAAAACTTTCTTACCCTTATATATATATATACATAGACGTATAAAAATAGTAATATTTAAAGTGTGTTTTCAATTTTGTTTCAATTATATCTTTTAAATTACTATTGATGTTTAAAAGTAAATTTCTGGAATCTTTACTGTTTCAAAACTTACAAAAATCGAAAAATCTAACACTCGTAATTTAAGAGGGCTCAATATTCTAATAAGGTTCAATAAAATTCAAGCTTTTTAAAGCTATATTCGTTTTCCGTGAATCAGCTAAACGTTCTATTATTATTATTGTTATTACTATTATTAATACGAACGCTTAATTTACTGTAAAATTAAATATTTAAAATTAAAATACTATTGAAGAAATTAAATAATAATTACAAATTCGATAAATTTAAAGGAATGAGGATTTAATTAGTAAGTAAATGCTCTATAGAAAGAGTAACTGAGGTTATCTCCAGCAAAATGCATAACTGTTCTAATTACACCTAATTAATGAAGCAAATTTCCGTGATAGATAAAATCCACAGTTTGAACTTTTTACTGAATCTTATTTCATTGCATTTAATTAAGTTTTAAATTCAAATTATTTTATTTGTACCCTGAAAAAAAATTTTTCAATTCGAATAGCCGATTACTTGACTATTATCAAATAAATATTTATTTGTATCGACTATCAAATAATTTTTATTTAAATCAAATACATGAATCAACTACATTTTTTTTCAGTATCTATTAATGTGAATGCTGGCTATACATAAAGATAAACATCCTTTTGATTTTACAAAGAAATTATGTAACGAATATTTAAAGCATTTTTTAAAGAGGACATGTTTTACAATTGCTACTAAAAAATTATAGAATTGATTCAAATTCGTTACTGTCGTAACGGAGTTTATCGTCAACAAAAAGGTGGTTCTTGTTAACAGTATAAAATACGGACATCCATAACAAAGAGAACCTAGCCATTTTTATACCTGCCCTCTCTTTTTCTAACAGAGTTATGGACCTTTGAACGAGCCTTATAATGACCACTGGGTAACGTTGATTAAAAAAGCTTTACTGCTTTTCAACAAAAAGTCCCGTTATATATCCAAACGCGTGTAAAAAAATCCAAAGGCTGGGCTCACACCCAGCCTTTAAATGTCGTTAACGACATATTATAGGCAGCTTTATTTCTTTAGAAATAAATTTATCATCATTTTTGTTCAATGTTCAAAGATTCAGGGATAATTTGGTCAATTATATATATCAAATATAATAATTTTTTTTTTAGTGATAATATAGAGATAACGAACAAACAATGTAATGAATTTTAGTTACATATACTTAGGTGTAGTATAATTATAAAAAGGATGTACACATTTTTAAAGCGAGTGTTTTTATTTTAAAAATCGTTGTTACAAAAGAGGAATGATCTTCTACAGTAACACAAAAAACCAGCAATACTCGTTATATCAAACCTCGTTACAGTAAAGATTCAAGTGTATTTCAAGAAAGTGCTCTCGCAAAGCGGTTTCTTTATCAATATTGCCATAACACTTTAGAAAAGTTCTTAGATTGACTTTTCGCTTTATTGCTAATTTGAAAAGTATTAAAAGTTTAAACACGAATTGACTGATTTGTACCAAAGTCTAATATTTTTATATAAACTCAGTGCAAAAACTACTTGTTCACCTAAAGATCTCCTGGAATCATTTCAATTATTTAATTTCTATTTTTACAACTGTCTATTTTAATTTATATTATTCCAGATATTAAACTGAACTGTACGCATTGTTTGAGCAGATTTAAAGGTATCTCAAGAAAATATGATGATTTTCAAAATAAAATTTTTCCACTTGTGAAATAAATTCTACATTCGCCCTTGAGTTTTCAAATAAAAAAGTAACAAGCTTGAAGGCTTGTTCAGAGAGTGAGAGACTCTAGAAAAGGCATTTCATTCAAAAGAAGCTCAACTTGGGATTATCTGCAGCTTCTTCCTTTTCTTGCGTTTTTTTTTCCTTTTTTCTTGAAACCAAACCTTTCTTACTTGCACGCAAACCTTTCCACCCTTCAAGTATATCTTCCATTAACTCATTTCACCGTTTGAGTTCAGTCGTTAAACGTCTATTACTAAACTTGAAGTTGATGAAAAACACAGACTCTTTGATAAAATGAGTTTTTATCAGCAGCAAAACAAGATATATTTACAGCTACACTGTTAAAAAATCGGGCAAATGATAGTCGGACTCGCGCACCGAGTGTATACTGTTCCGTATACACCAACTTAAAAATATGCATTTCAAAGGGAAATTTTTTTCCGCAGATTTTATACTTTTCGAAAAAAAATAGGTACACTGCAAAAACAGGTGTCTTAAATTGTTCAATAATGTCTTAAAATAAGACATTTTTCGTGTCTTAGACACCAAAAGTATCTTAATTTAAGACATTTTTGTCAATTTAAGACACCATGTTTTTGCAGTGTAGGTACTATAATACTAAATTTCAATTATAATTCTCTTTACTTTTATTAAAATTTATAAGTATAAAATTAAACATTTTTAAAAGATTAGATTTCTGCCAATTCACAACCTTCCAAGAGAAATAGACTGAGCTCTAGCATATATTTTTCATTTTTTCATTAATAATTTTTGAGAACGAAATCCAACAACGTTCGATATATTTTTCCTAAACTGAAAAAAATTTGTTAATTTAATATATGATTTGGGTGAAAATTTCAATGCAGCAGAAAGTCAACCATATGTGTAAATTTAACATCAAAATAAAGAGACATTTAACAATGATCTAGAGTTAATCTGAAGAATATCATTCACCTGAAAATCACATGCGGCAAAAATAGCAGATTGTTTTTTCTGTGTATAATCAACACGCAAAAATACATAAGTGTACCAAATATCAATAGTCTGGGGCAAAAAGTTTGGAATTCCGGATTAGACACCGAAAAATATTTTTCTAAATGTATAAGTACTTCCAACCAATTTGTTTTCTTATGTTTTGATATTTCCATATAAAAAACTACATCATTTGTGAACTACTTCGTATATACTGTTCTTTTGCATACAAACAAATAAATGAGATTTTTTACTGGAAAGTGATCAAATACAAACCCAGTAAAGGAATTTGCCATTTTTAATAATATATTATAAATAACATTGTTTTTTATTAATGTAAAAGTAAAACATATAAACTTAATTTAACAAAAACAAAGTCATAAATAATAACGACGTATTCAGAGCAAAGTTCTTTTATAGTTTTACCTACTAAAGTAAGTGTAAGACTTTTAACAAATTTAGTATCTATTTTTCTACTTGATTTTATGCTTTAAATTAAGTATATGGGGCAAATATTCTCAAGTGTCCAAAGTCAAAATTAAAAGTTGTTGGATCGAACTAATATTTGCTATGGATAAGTACTTTAACCACCAAATATTATGCAATTTTTTTTAAAATTATAGAGGGGAGAGGGGGTTGAATATTTTTTCAAGTATGAGCATTGAGTTTTTCAAAAAATCGTAGCCGCTAAATAACAAAATGAACAAAATTTTCACCTGCATGTTTTCAAAGGGTTTTTTCCTACTCTTTCATATGATGCCAAAGTTTTTTTTAAATTCAAAATTTAACCCTTTTTTTTAAATTCAAAATTTTTTTTATTTTTTTATTCAAAATGAACCCTTTTTTTTCTTTTTTTTGTCTTAAAAGAAAGCTCAAGTTGTGTACTTTAAACATACGAAAAGAAGAAAATGACGTTTTTGGTTGTTTTCAAATTATTAATTAATTACTTAATAAATATTTATAAAAATTGAAATATTTTACAAAAAAATAAAATTATAGCAATTCTGAATACACCACTTTAAAGCTTATCAAAATCCGCATCTATCGAGCCCTATATGATTTTATGATTTGTAAATAAATATTTATAAAAAATTAGTTAACAAATAAATATTATCCATAAAAATAAAGACAGAGTGTTATAAAACGGGCTTTTAATGTAAATTTACGAGGAATTTACAATAAACAGTCTGTGAACTTTTTGTTTATATGCCTTCAGTGTTTTAAGTAACTTTTATAATTATTCAAAGTCACGTGAGAATCAAGGGGGGTGGGTGTCTAAAATTGGCATAAAACTATCACGTGATTGATGGACGACCCCTAATTCACTTTTAAAAGTTTTGCTTCAAGGTTATATTTAAGAATTAATCAATTATAAATTACTATTATTATTATTACTATTTTTATCGTTATTTTAACATTTTGAGATGCGACAGTTGATACTATATACACCGTTAGTAAGCTTCAGAAAATGCAAATGGGATCTAAGACAATAGGAGATTTGGCAATCGCAAATCGAGGGAAGACAGGTCAGACTCGTAAATATTAGGTGATCCCCTTCGACGTAAGGATGGCTCGAGAAGCATAATGTTAGTCCTAAGCTAGTATAATGAAAGGAATATATCATCATGATCGAGTCCATGAAATCCGTCGCTCCTATTACTAGACACGCCATTACCCTCCTGATGTAATAGTAGAGAACGTCAAGTGTTCCAATTGCTTTAAAAATTGTCATGAGATATACCTGTATTATATACGATTATTATATCTAATAACATTATTCTACTCATATATACATAGGCACAAAATTTGTTACAATATTACTTGTTGCCAATAATAATTATTGAATATTTGTTTAAATTATTTTAATGCCATTTTATCCATTGGAATATCCCTGAAAGATCCCTAGGATATTCTACCTCTGTGATATTTATTTATTGAATATTCAAACAATTACTACAAATTAAAAAAAATGAAATAAACATAACGTTTGAGAAATATACCAAGAGAGGAAACTGTGAAAAGCATACTAAATGCAAAATGAGAGCTTTTATGAAGCTCGAGATCAACGACAACATATTATTGCTCATGTAGCGCTGTAATATCGTTCTAAAGAATCTCAGTCGAGTGGCGCGTTATGTTGTAGGTAAAATTCTCTGAAATGTATTTCCGTTTGAAATTATCTCAGACCATGATTTGAATTTTATTTCCAAAGGAAAGTAAAAGTAGTATAGTTAATTACAATTTCAAGCTTTAATTTTCGAGCGAAAAATAATAAAAGTAAAAATACTAATGAAAGATCTTTTCTCTCAATCTGAATTAATCACTTTTAACTAATATAATAACACCGATTCATTCATTAAAAATGAATCAGTTAAAACTTAAACAAGTGAAATCTCAGACCGTCGTGTATACATACACAAAAGAAAAGTGAAAAATTAGTTGCATACAATTTTACACTTAACACTAAGAAAATATTGATTTAATTTATTTTTAAGAAATTATTTTTAGACGTAAAATATATAATAATTGACAAAGTTGATCAATTTTACAACAATAATAAGTTGACTAACAAGTAGGACAATAGGAAGAAATGTATTGTGTCAGATGTAAAGTTAGGAAATTTGACGGATTGAATCAGTTAACAAAAAATCTATTGTGGTGCTTCAGTTATTTTTAATTAATTCAAATTTGCGTTTCAACCATTTATGAAACTAAAAGAAAACAAACAAAAAATAAAAATGACGATTGGAAGAGTGAAGACAAGGGGACACTGAGGATGAAGGAAAACGAAAGACAAATAAAGTAGAGTAACAGAAAAGTGAGACGGCGTAACATTAGGGAAATTGAAACGGTTTTCTTTATCTGTCTCCAGAGTTAAGGAGACTCTCCTACTGGGCACCAAGGGGATTTCTACACGTAAATCTGCTACGATATCTTTTACTTTCCTTTAAATCTTTTTCTATCCCTTTTGGCAAGAATCTTACATAAAAAAAGTACAATAAAATCCATGCCTTCTGTACAAAAAATATTTCTCTTTACATATCTTAAATGTTCCAAAGGAAATATCAATTTGTTGCAATATCACACCGATTATAACATCTTCTTTCACTAAACCTTTTAGTATATGTTACGAAGTTTATATTTTTGTTAGAAATCTCTTCTTTCCTGCATTTAAATTGTACCATATTTACACTGTATGAAATGGAAAAAATTATGGCTCTTTTTTGTAGTAAATTAAACGGTCTTTCATGTAGTATGTTTAATTTTTAAAATTAAATTAATTTCCTTCGAGAAAAGTGAAAATGAAAGATTTAAGATCATTTTTCATGACCCCCGAACATTGAAGAATTTTCTTACAATGGCTTAAAAAATAGTTTAAGGATTGGAGACTTTGTATAAAAATGACAGAATAGCAACTTTTGTAGTTTAATGGTTATTTAATATATAATATCTTGATATTTTACACAAATATTTTTGTTTTAGGGTTAGAAGTTTTTTATGTATACGCAACAGTGTTCACGGTAATGTTTAAAAAGAAGACTTAAGTTATGCAATATTTTAAACTTACTGAAATTTATATTATTGATGTTTGAATGATAAATAAATGAAATAATTTAATCCATAAAAGCTTCAAATGTTTATCTTTTACGGATATAAATTTAAACAAGTTCAGAATATTACATATCTTAAGTCTTTTTTTTTAAATATTACCATGAACACTGTTGCGAACACATGCATCCAAAACGTTTAACCACAAATCGAAAAAATGTATGTAAAATACCAAGTTATATAAATTTAATAACTATTAAACTACAAAAGCTGCCATTATATCATTTTGTATACAAAATCGCTGATTCTTAAACAATTTTTAAACCATTTTAAAAAAAAAGTGAAACGGTCGATGACAAATGATCTTAAATCATTACACAGAAAAAACTAGTTGTGATTTTTGTTGCATGTAGTTTTCTGGTGAATTAAATTTTTAAGATTAACTCCAGATCATTGTTAAATATTTCTTTATTTTGATGTTAAATCTACACTAGTAGTTGACTTTATGCTGCACTGAAATTTACACCCAAATAGATCATATGTTAAACTAACAAAAAAATTTTCAGTGAAAATAGATTCATTTTCACTTTTCTTGATGAAAATCAATTTAATTTTAAAAATCAAATCCAGCACATTAAAAACCGTTTAATTTACTACAAAAAACAGCCATAGTTTTTTCCATTTCATAAATTTGAATGGAAAAAACAACATTTTGAAAATTATATTTTTTGCGTTGCAAATTTTAGGATGTCTGCTTTACGTAGAATGTCCTAACTGCAATAACTGCTGTCTTCTACATGTCATGTTTTAAGAAATTTATGTGTTTTTTTTTGTATCTAAGACGCTAAAAATGTCTTATTTTAAGTCACTTATTGAGTCTTAGATATACAATATTGAAGGATTAAGTGTTAACTCCCTTTGCTTCAACTCCAAGAAATACGACTCATACAGAATCCAGTTGGAATTTTTTCTTGTAGAACTAAATTTTATTTTATTCTTTAAAAAAGAGTTATTTTGATATCTAGACATGCGCATAAAAGTTATTAGAGTTACACAGTTATTGGAGAATTGAAGTGAACGAGTAACCCAAAATATCACGATGGTTTGATTTTCGAGCCGGAAAATTAAAGTTCTTCACGTATTTGCTGCATAACCAGGTGTACGGCGTGCGTGATATAAAGATGGTATAGTATACCGAACTGAGTGCAGTCAATAAAAGCAACATGTCTGCATGAATATCAACTCTGTCAGTTTTCCAGTCTCATCGTTCGAACACATCTATAAGCCTGTGTGTGCGTGTTCATGTACCTCTTCTCACTTTTTTTATTTATATCCTTTTACGCGGAGATTTTTCATAAAAGTAAATCCAAACTTCTCTTTCCTGTGCACATGCAGAAAACGTGTACTATTAACATTATTATAAACAAATTCTATAAAGAAACCAAGCCAAGAAAAATGTTAATGGAATTTTCTATTGGGGTTTCTTTGCAAGGCGAAAGCGAAACATTATTTTATGCAAATGCAAATATATACATTATGTTTTCAAATTTAAAAAATATGGTTAATTTAAACATATTTCCTAGTTGATTGTGCAAACAATCATTATTGTATCAAACAATTTTTTTTCAATTTAACACTTTTATTTTTCAGTCGAATTGGTTTTGGTTTTAGGGACTTCCGGATCCGACATGACATAGCGCATTTGATATTCCGCGTCAGGGAGTCAACATCATGCGAGGAAACCGCACAGGGTTGTTTGTGTTTGTATTTATCATTGCATGTATATAAATATATTATGTTTATTAGGATGTTCCAAAAAATGCAAAGTCAGAAATTTTAAGCTCCTTCCCTCAAATTTGTTCCCAATTGAAAAAAAGTTACCCCTATTTTTTTATTTTGAAATCGGACAATATTTAGAGGTGGCGCAAACGCTATGAAGTTCCCCATATGTATTTTGCATGGGAAAAACGCACTTTTCCTTAAATTTGCAATAAAATAGTAAAAAATCACTTAAATCATTAATGCACTGAATAAGTTCCTAAAAAGTGTTTAAAAAACAGTATTCCATAATTTATTTACTAATTTGTTGATATTAAGTATTATTAATTTTTTAGAATTTTTGTGGTTTTTGAAATTGCAAAAAAATAGTTAATATCAACAAATTAATAAATAAATGCACACACAAAACCTAAAAAGCTTAAAACGTTGCATAATAATGCCATTTTTTAGCTCAATTTCTAAAATAAATCGAAAAAACGGTATCATTATGTAACGTTTTGAGCTTTTTAGGTTTTGTGTGTGATGGAATACTGTTTTTCAAACACCTTTTAAAAACTTATTGGGTGCATTAATGATTTAAGTGATTTTTTACGATTTTATCTCAAATTTACGAAAAAGTGCGTTTTTCCCATGCAAAATAAATAGGAAACTTCATAGCGTTTGCGTCACCTCTAAATTATGTCCGATTTTTAAAATAAAAAAAAAATAGGGGTAACTTTTTTTTCAATTTGGAACAAATTTGGGGGGTAGCACTGTAAAAATAAGTATCTTAATATAAGATAGATTGTCCTCACTTTTAAAACTTTTAAAGTGTTTTGTGTCCTTATTTATAAAACAAAACAAGTGTCACCATGTGATCATGCACAGCTGAATCTGACTCTCTTTAAGATAGAAAAAGATCATAAATAACTAAAATTAAGTTATGTATCTTAATTAAAGACGGATTTCGTGTCTTAATACATGTCTAAAACATGAAAAGTGTTTTCTGGTTTAATTTAGATATTATGCCTGTTTCAAAGTGAAACACGAGATAACTCAAAACAAATCACAATCAATGCCTCAAAGGTACGAAACATTTAATTCTTTAGCTTTAAAACATAAATGAGACACCTATTTTTACAGTGAGGAGCATAACATTTCTGACTTTACTGTTTTATGGACCACCCTAATGTTTATTTATATTCGTGGTGTAGTGACTTTTGTTAGTAAAAACAATTACATAAAAACACGTGATATTTTATATTAAATGAAAAAGATGATCCTAGTAAAATTCTTCATATAATACACATTACTTTTTCGACATAAATACTTTAAAAAGTATTTATGTTTATTTCATTGGTTTTATATAACTTTGGGCAAAACTGATTTCTTGGTAGGTTTCTCTTTCAAGCTGAAACCTCAGTACAGACAGTTAGTGCAAAGTTTATGTGTAAAGTAGAAGAAGAAGAAGAAGAAGAAGAAGAAGAAGCGTGCACAAGAAGATTGGATAAGAGAAAATGGAATAATGAAAAGAAGGGTTAGGAATAACGAAAAGAGAAAGACAGAAACTATTCGTTGGAAAGGAGGAAAAGAGAGGCAAAAACTTCGTGCTAAGAATATAAACAATGCGTTTTAATTAGAACCCTTGCAATTGTTACCTCTAGCAGGAATTTGCTCGAGGGCGGACCAGACTATGTTTCTCTCACTATTTCCAACGCCTAGGTTAGCCGTACATCCAATGTTAAATGTGTAAAGAAAAAGAGATGTAAATTAACTAACTGAAATATTTAGCATAATATAAAATGAGCAGAATATACTATTGCACAGTCATATTTTTCAACACAAATTCTAATCCTTATGCACCGAGAGAGAAATGTATGCCGAGAATATAATTAAAAGCATTTTTTCTTCTCATCTTTATTATGTTGAATGTCACGTACAATATTAGTGCGACATGGCCTTAATTGTCTAATATCTAATACCTATTTCCTACACTGCAAAAACAAATGTCTTAAATATGGGGACACAAGACACGTACGCGCCTTATTTTGAGACATTTGTTTTTATTTATTTTTGCAGTGTAAATCACAAACACTGTCGTCTTTTTTATAGAAGCGCAATTTAAGAAGCAAGAGGAAATGTTTATAGTAATAATATAGTTTATATTATTTTCCTTGTAAAGCATTTTGAAAACCTATTTTCTAAATGTCCTTCGAAAAATTTTCTAGCATCTATCTATAAATATTCATTAATTTTTAATTACTAAATTATTAAAATGATACAATAATATAAAAGAGAAATAAAAAATCGAGTGAGCGTTAGCGAGCGAAGGTTATTGCTCTAGTATAGATATAAATGAATGATAATAAAATAACAATACGACTTTTGCAATCAGCTATTAAAAGAATTTATACTTGATTGAAGGTGGTTGAAAATAAAATAGTTAAATTCTTGTTAGAATAGCATTGGTGTAAAAATCTTAAAGAAATCTAAGCAGAGAAAAAAAGCATTTTCGTTGTCAGCTAAAGTAGAATCATTGGAGTCTTCGCGCAAAAACTGTCTCAGCGAATGGAAAAACGATAAAAATGAGATTGCCAAGAAGACAGGGAAGCCTTCTTAAGGAAACTTGTAAGCATTTAAAAAAAATGACACTTTACCTTTGAAATCACGACTTGTGTCGTTGTTAAATGGAAAATTTTCTTTTGTATTTATAAGACGTTTTTTATATTTCTCTTCATATATATTCCTTAAAAAAAATTTTGAAACGTGTTTTAAATACAAAATATGTTCTGCGATAGTCTAATTTTTGTTTCTTGCTTCTATATATATAAAGCATTCTTCATAGTTTAAGATTACTTTAAATGGTAATTGATGAACTTTGAAAAACCGAAAAAAATTGCATTTTTTATTAACATCACACAATTGTGGATACCTCAATTTTTTGATAAAATAATAACACATCCGCATTTAATAAATTATTTAAAAAAAAACAAAGCTACGATTGCAAACATTTTTTCCTCTGCGCATTTAATATGCTCGAATCAAACATAAAATATATTTCTTTCAAGTATATATAAATACTTTAAACACAAGTGTCGTTTAATTTTAACAAAATTAAGTTTTAAATCAAACCATAATAGACAATTAACTTCAAACATAAAATATATTATTGCAATCAAAACTTCAGATATTTCTAATACATTAAAATTAAACTTAAAAACATTATTCATTCAATCAAAATCATTCAAACAAATACTTATATTTAAGTTGTTTCAAAAAGAGTTTTTGAATTTTTTTGTTTGGAAAGAACAGATATTGGATTCTTTACCACAAGTTTTTATGAAAATTGGGAAAATAGGATTATTTCAACAAATGAACAAAAGAATAAAGTACGCGTGCACGCGCGAATTATTCCACTTTCAATATAAAATTCAATATAAAAAAAAGTTAATTACAATGTTTATTTATATTTATAGAAAATAATATAATAATAAGATTAATTTTAAGAAGCTAGCAATAGAGGAATGTCGATATATTCGTGACAAAAGTTCAAAATAACCTGGTTAAGCTTCGAATTATATGTATGTGTGTATATCTTTGCCGATTACACGTGACTAGGATTATAATACAAATATGATGGGGTATGAAAACTTTCCTGCATTTTCGCCATACTGAATTGCGAAATATTACAAAACAATAAAATAGAAATGTATTTTATTCTATATGTTTGTTTACTGTTAACTGGAAAAGTTTATTAATTACAGTGAAACCAATATATATCGAATTCCCGCGTACATCGGAAAAAATTTCTGATACTTTGGATTTTTAGATGTTTTTAATGTTAAAATACCCGCTCATGTCGGACCCTGTTATATCCTCTCCAAATTTCTTGGAGTGAGTTTTCACTCCACTAAGAGTGAAAATTGAGGCACTCCAATCAGAGTGAAAGACCCACTCTCTAAATCTGAATTAGTGGTTTTCTACTAATGAATTAGCGAAAAGTGAACTACTATTAAAATAGTAAGAATTTTACTAATTCTTAGTAGAAAACTACTAGGAATTAGTAAAAAACTACTAATTTTGTAGTAGAAAACTACTAATTTTGTAGTAGAAAACGACTAATTAAATTAGTAAAAAAAATCTACTTTTTTAAAAGTAAAGTTTCACGATTTCAATTAGTAGTTTTCTACTAAGAATTAGTAGTTTTTTACTAAGACTTAGTAGTTTTCTACTAAGAATTAGTAGTTTTCTACTATATGAATTAGAGAAAAATGAGCCATGAATTTGACTAATTCATAGTAGAAAACTACTAATTCTTAGTAGAAAACTACTAATTCAGATTTAGAGAGCACTCTAAAAGTGAGATCTCATTCTTTAAGAGTGAAGCTTCACTCCAATTTGAGTAGAAATTCACTTCAAAATTAGAGTGAGAGTTCACTTTTGCTTGGAGTGAAAAATTCACTCTATAAGAGCTCTCTAAATTTAAATAAGTGAAAATTCACTTATTACACTGTAAAAAGAAACATCTTAAAATGCATTTGCAGTCTTTTTTAAGACGTCTAAAGTATCTTATATTTCAGCTTCCATCTTAGAAAACTAATGCATTTTAAGATACTTTTGCTAACTATTCGGAAACATCTTAAAAGTGACTACTTTTTGCAGTGTAGATGTCAAAAGTCTTCCACTCTTTCAAAAAGTGTATATGCACTTATAATAAGTGAAAATTTCACTTATCATAAGTGCATATACACTTATTGTAAGTGCATATGCACTTTTTGAAAGAGTGGAAGACTTTTGACATCTAATAAGTGAATTTTCACTTATTCAATTTTAGAGAGAGTGAGATCTCACTCTTTTAGAGTGGCTTTCTCACTCTTGATTGGAATGGATCCACTATATCGGATCTCGAAATTTTTGTATAAAATTCAGGTAAAATTTATAATCAGATTCTTTTTTTATATAAATAAAATATCATTTATAAATTAAAATAACTTTTGAGTATAAATATCAAATAACATTATAAAAAACAAACATTAAAATGTTTTAAAAAAACCTCAGGATGGACACTTGACCGGGAAACAGGAGAAAACCGGGAATTAAAAAATTGGCCAAGAAATTTGTTACTTAACCGGAAATTTCATCGTGAATCTAAAAGTTCTGAGAAATTTTATCGAAAATAAATTTTTTTTCATATCACAAATCTATAATAATAATAATAATAATAATAATAATAATAATAATAATAATAATAATAATAATAATCTGTAAGTTCTATCATTTCTTCATTCATTTTTTGGCTGTTCACTTTCTAAATCTGAATGAGTTTTCTCTTTTTCAATTAATAAAAAAGAACTAATTAATAGTAAAAACAACTAATTCAGCAGTTAAATTTAACTAATTAAATAGAAAAAATAACTAATGTAATTAGTAAATAGAAATCTACTAATTCTTTTAGTAGTTTAACATAACCTAAAATTACTTTAACTAATTAAATTAGTAGTTTTTTACTAAAGTTTTAGTAAAAAACTTCTATTTGAAATTGTAAACTAGTTTTCACTGTTAAAATGGTAGTTTTTAACCATTTTAGAATTAGAGAGCACACATGGAGTTTAACACATAGTTTTTTTTTGTTTTAAATCAGATACTTTTTAAAAAATGCATTTAAATTGATTAAAATTTAAATTTATAAATAACAGTTCAATTAATTTGCATTTCATTAATAAATAAATATACAATTTTTTTTTATAGTTTTCAACAGTTTTAAATCTAAGATTATTCTCTTTGAATTTTATAATTATTCTTTAATCTTTTAAAATTATTTTGTTGTGTTGTCTATTATTCTTGCCGGTTTTCGAATTGTTCTTTCGATTGTCAATTATTTTTCTCATTTCTCAATTATTTTCTTAAATATTTAATTATTTTAGTGATTTTGTAATTTTCTTTCAATTATCAACTATTTTCTTAAAGTTTCAATTTAGCATTATTTAATCTTCAATTTATTTATTTAATTTTTAATTATTTTCTTCAATTCTCAATTTTTTTTCAATTTTCAATTGCATTCTTCGTTTCTCAATTATTTTATTCAATATTCAATAATTCTCACATTTTCTCAATTATTAATTTTTTTTTAAATTTCAATACAATTTTTCAATTTTCATTTATTTTCTACTATTTTTCCATATTTTCATCAGTTTTCTAATGACAATTTATTATTCTCCTTTAATTTTCTGATTATAAATTAATTACAATTTTTTTGTTTAAGTGACGATTATTTTTACTACTTTTCGATTTTTTTTCCAATTGTTAATTATTTTTTAAAATAGTTAATTATATTCATCAATATTTAATTATTTTCGTCGTATTGTAATTTTTCTTTTTATTATCAATTATTTTCTTTAATTTTCCAATAAATTCTTTTATTTCCAATTTTTTTCTTCATTTTTAAATTATTTTCTTCAATTCTCAAATGTTTACTTTAATCCTGAATTATTTTTATCGATATTCATGTAATTCTTCAAATTTCATTTATTCTCGGAATTTTTCAATTATTTTATTTATGCATAAATTTTTTTTTAAAATTTAATTCAATTTTTTAATTTTCAGCTATTTTCTTCATGTTTAAACTCCACTTTTTAATTTTCAATTATTTTCTTTAATATTAAAATATTATCGCCTTTCTTCTATTATTTTTTCCAATTATCATTAAATTTCTTTAATTGTAAATGCAATTAAAGATGCAATTGAACAATTGTTCAATTATTTTCTCCATTCTTCAATTTTTTTCTATTCTTCAGTTTTCAATTGTTTTCTTCTATATTCATTAATTGTCGCCTTTTTCAATTACTTTTTTCCAATTATTAAGTATTTTCTTTAAATATCAATTCCATTCTTCAATTTTTTAATTTTTCTTGTTTATTTTTTTTAATTATTTTTTTTCAGTTATCTATTAATCTAGTCATTTTTCAAATTTTGTTTTAAATTGACAATTATTTTCGTCTTTTTTCACATGTTTTCTTTTGTTTTCAATTATTCTTGTCATCTTTCAACTGTTTCCTTCAAATATTAGGTATTTCTTCCAATTTTTTTTCAGCTTTCAATTATTATCTTAAAATTTTATAAAAATTCTTTGATTTTTAAATTATGTTGTTAGGTTGTGTATTAGACTAGTTATTTTTAAATTTTTTTTTTCAATTTTCAATTATTTTTGTTATTTTGTAATTTTTTTTTTCCAATTATCAATTATTTTTTCAAATTGTAATTTAATTTTTCAATTTTCAATTTATTTCTTTAATGTTTTATTGTTTTCTTCAATTTCAATTATTTTTTTCAATTTCCAATCTAGTTGTTCAATTTGCAATTATTTCCAACAGTTATTCCTATAATTTTTCAACTATTTCGTTTAAACTTAAGTAATACAATTTTAAGTAATGCAATGAAAAATTTTTGGTTATAGTGTTTTCCCGGATGGATCGGATTCCGTCTATATCGGATATTTTTCCCAGTCCCTTCAAATCCGATATATGTGGGTTTTACTGTATTATTAATAACCAAATAAAGCTACTTTAATCTAGAAAAAGTATTAAAATAATCTTTACAATATAACTGGATTTACAACTACAAAGATTTTGTTTAAATTAGTAGAGAGAGAGAGAGAGAGAGAGAGAGAGAGAGAGAGACTTTTGCAAGAGGTAAATGATTCTTAAATACACAGAAAGGCAAAGGGCGGACAAGCATTAGAGTGTTTAATTAAAGAAATTCTTGTTTACCTCTGGTTTCTGCTTCATGTCGTCACCCTTCTCTGACAAAGTCTCAGTTGGTGCCGTTAATAACTTATTCACGAACATCGAGTCGCCCACGGCTGAAACAAGAGACGAGGAAACATTTGAGATGGAAGGTGCGGTAAGTGAGAATTTGTCTTAGGGCGTTGGACCTTTCTTACCTTAAAAGAAATTATAGAATATATTGTTTGCAAAAATTTAACAAACTGATAATAATTTCGTTTAATAAAAAGTATTCATTGAAAATAGACTGCGCGTGAAACGATACGAGGCGCTATTTTGTAGACTCTTGTCTAGATATATCGTATTGGTCTCGTCAAAATTTCACTGATTGGATTTAAGAGAGTGGTATCGTCTTGGTCTAGTTATTATAATTAATAAATATAGTCTCGTTTATTAAAAACAATGTAAATCATCAATTAAATACATTAACGACCAGAATTTTAATGTTTAGGAATAAAATGGCTTAATGGGCAAATTGTTTTTTTCAGAACGTTTATTGCCAACGTTTCGAACTGGTACCAGTTCATCTTCAGGGCTACAAATAAATTAACTAAATTACTGAACTAATTTTTAGATACATAGTTCTTTTTAATTTTTTAGTTAAGTTTAGTTTAAGTTTAAATTAGAATAAAAAATGGTGTTTACCATTTCCAGTTTGATTCCATGGAGAGTCAAACCTTTGTAATATAATATTTGGTACGTAACTCTTAAAATCAAAGAACCATGTATCTAAAAATGAGTTGTGTAATTACCAGTTCGAAACGTTGGCAATAAATGTTCTGAAAAAACAATTTGACCATTAAGCCATTTTATTCTTAAACAATGTAAATCATTTAACTATTGTAGCGTAACATTCTTTGATGGTTCGATCACTGTAAAATCAGGTGTCTTACAAGTGTCTTATTTTAAGGCATAAAACGTTTAGAAAGCGTCTTACAGGTATTTTTAAGACACTTTCTTAATGGTTTAAAATTAAGACATCCTAAAATGTCTTAAAAGTGAGGACAAAATAAGACACTTGTTTTTAGAGTGATAGTACGTCAATTAATATTAACCCTATGTTATTAAGGGCAAACAACAACAAATTGTTATTTCTGTTAATAATATTTCTTTTCTGTAAATCTCTTCAGCAGAGACATATTCATATCAAATCTTTTGTCAGAAAAATACACTTCTAGCAAGCCATAATAAAAATTGCTCAATAAATATAGTCTTTCCTTTCTCAACTTTATTTTTCCTTCTGAAACATTTTTCTCTTAGAAACCATAAATAGAGCAAGAAAAATGATAAGATTCATTTAGATGGTTTGTGTCCACAGTGTCCACACTTACTTTAGCCTACTACAGTCTTAATGGAGGGGCTACTGGTAGCACGTGACGTAGTCATGACATTAAGGAATCGAAGAAAAATAAAGGGAATATAACTTTGCGAATGGAACAAAGACATTAAACGAATTGGATGCATCTCTGTCTGCAAAAATTCTCATACCCGTTAACTCTGTTCATTTCTCATTCTTTCTCACCTTTACCTTCACATTCAACTCTTCAATGATGTTCAATCTCATCCCTCTCTCGAATCTCTAGTTCTTCAAGAACCACATGCCACAAATAAACCTTTAACGATACCTCATCTTGTAGTTATTTTTCTTTTTCTTTTCATCATCCTTATACCACCACCACCACTACCATAATCATTAGCATCAACATCATCATCATCATCATCATCAACATTGACATCAATTTAATATATTTACTATAAAGCCACTTCCATAATATCGAAAAAATTATTTATACGCGCAACGTTTCTGTTAATCGAAAAAACTTTAAAAAAGAAACATTTAATGAAAAATTTTATAAACTTTATATATGAGTATATATAAAGTTTATGAGAATTATGGTTACGTTTCTGTTAATCGAAAAAACTTTAAAAAAGAAACATTTAATGGAAAATTTTATAAACTTTATATATGAGTATATATAAAGTTTATGAGAATTTATGGTTTATGAGAAATTTTAATTCGCTAATATCTGACAGAGTTATCAACATTTTAAGACGGTCATGTTTTTAATCACATTTTTGTAAGTGGTCCCACAATTTTGGCCGGTAATGTATTTGCAAAAATTAAAGAAAATAATTGAAACTTGCGGAAATTGAATTTAAAATTTAGGGAAAAAATGAAAAAATAATGAAAATAATTAGAAATTGAAGAAAAATGTTTAAAAATGATAAAAATAGATGTCAATTGTAGCAAATAATTGAATTCATAATAGAACAGAATTATTAAAAATTAAAGCAGTTTTTCAATAATATAAAAATTATTATTCTCAAAGCATGGATTAATTAAATTTTTAATCAATGAAATTTCAAATTAATTGAAGTTCGAAGAATTATAATATATAATTGTAATTGTAGTCTTGTTAATGTCAAATATATTCTGTAATTCTTTCAATTATTTTTAACAAATTTTTATTATTTTCTTCAATTTACAATTACTTCTATCAATTATTTTTTAATTAATTTTTAATTACTTTTTGTCATTTTCAATTATTTTTTGATTAATTTTCTAATTTTTTAGGGTTCTTGACACAAAGTGTCAAATCCGGAACCCTTATGTTTTCACTCGTTTGTCCGTCGCCCAAAACTTTTTGTCATTTTCAATTAATTTTCTAAATTTTCATTTATTAACTCAAATCTCAGTTTTTGTATCCTCTTCTTTATGTTTTAATTTAATTTATTGAATAATATACGGGTATAATACCCATTACAAATAATTACTAGAGGCTAGAAAGAAAACCAAATACATGCCTTATATTTCGTGACAAAAAAAAATTTTAAACTTAAATTAAAGGCGTAGAATAAAAAATTGCGTATCGCAATTAATGATTCTTCAAATATTTTTCTCAAATTTTAATTACCTTCGTCAATTTCTAATTATTTTATTTTAACTTGCAATCATTTTCACAAATTTTATATTATGTTGAGTATTTGTTGATTAATTCCGAAAATTTCAATTATTTATCTCAAATTTCCACGTTTTTTTAAATATATTTTCTATTATTTTTCTAAGCTTTAATTATTTTCCTCGATTTAAAATTCTTGAAATTATTTTGTATTTAGGTAATTTCTTTTATCAGACATATATATTCCGTCTTTTTTCAATTGTTTTTCTAAAATTGCAATAATTATCTTTTATTTTTTATTATTTTTATCATCTTTAAATCATTTCACCCAATTGTATTTATCAAATTCAAATTATTTTATTTAAATTTTTTTTAATTCCATATTTTGTAAATTTTGGATTTATACAAATAAATCTTGTTTTATTTATCTTTAAGTATTGTATTAAAAATTTTTATAACTGTTGATAACATAAGCTGTTGAAATTAATCGCGCGCTAGCGTGCGTTGTATAATCTAATTATAAATATTAATTATTTACAATTTATTTTTAATTTCTTTTTAATTTCTTTTTTATTTAATTTATTACTCGAAATCAAATAAGATTGTCAACTTTTGCGTTAAAATAGTAATTACGCAAATTAAGTACTTAACTCTGACTTGAGACGCGTACTCAAGACTCCCCTCTCTGACTTTGTATCTTAAGTCACAGTTAAGTACCAAGATGTACAGCGATTGTATTTTATTTCTGACGTTATCTCAATAATTATTAATTATAAGTGCTTTTTTTATATAAAGATGAAATTATTCTAGGAACAAATTAAATACTTTAATCTTTGTATACCAATAATAATTTTTGTTCTTTCAAAGGAGATGGTATAGAGGCACTTCAAGAAGGCGAAAGTACTTACAGAGAGAGAAACTCTCACTTTGGAGAGCTTAAACCGAAAACATAATCAAATCTCACTGAGAGCGTCTGTGGTTCAAAGTTACTAATTGCTTAATTCCGCAATGTTTCTTGTTTTCTCCCTCTTCAATGGAAATCCAATGAGTTGAGCAAAAACATTATATAATTTTTTAATGAATTTTTTCTACATATATAAAACAATAACACAAACTCTTTATTTATCTTTTCATTCAAATTCAAGAGATGTACATTTTTAAATGCAAATAAAAAGCAAAAGTTTAATATCTATATTAGCAAAGAGATTCCAATAAGTGAAAAATTTTCTCTCCATTAAAGATAACATTATTTTACCCTTTTTATTGACTATTTAAAAAAGTTGCATGACATTTTCTAAGTAAAATCTTTTCGGAATAAATGAATAATGGGTAATAACCAGAAAACGATTTTCTACTAAGGCGACAATCTATAATCTTTTTTACTTTTCCATTTGAGGCCACAAGTGATAAATAGATAGGAGAATTGCATTGCTTTACTTAATTTTTTGCGCCCAACCAATCGGAAAACGATGAAAAGAAACGTCGTCCCAGTTCTCTCTGACTTCACTTAAATACTTATCTCCAGTCACGACCTGCGCTGAAATTACAAAGTGGCTTTATTCACACCCCTGTTTCAACGACTCAACGCGCTACACAATGCCGCTTAATATGATTAGCCTTCATGACACTTGAAAAGTACAAAAATGATAAAAAGACAGAAAGGTAAAGTTAAGAATGGAAGAGGACTTAAAAAGCGAGAAATAAATAAAAGATAAATAAAGAAATAAACTGGAAAAAATATATTTTTCAGAGGAACAAAGATTAAATGACGAAAAAAGTAATAATAATAATAAACAAACAAACAAATTGACATAAAATTTAGAAAGTGTTGCATATTTAAAAGAGTAATACAATGGTAAGAAGTTTTGTGATAAGGAGAAGAGTTGGAAGGAATTTCAGAAGGATATAATAAAAAAAGGAAAAAGGAAGAAAGAAGCCTTTCAGAACAGCTTTTGCGGAATCTGCAGTTGTTGCAAACAGTAAAACGTTGTGGATCTCGTTCTCGATTTATACCTCGTTATCCATGTTCTTTGTTCGTCTCGGTGACAAAAGTGGCTTCCATAAATATACTCTGCTATCATAATCTGCGTATGGCTGAAAAGAAAACGTTTCTCCTTTTTTTCTAGAAATATGGAAGCAAGGACGACGTCGTTGGTATCCAACCATAGGAACAAACAAGAAAGTAATCTCTTTTGTCCTGGAAAAACCTCTTAAGCCTTTCTATATAAAAAGTTCTTTCTAGATTTTACTCATATAGTCTTCGCTTCAATATTAATTAGTTTCTTTACTATAAAGAAAGAGTTAAATGCTTATAAACTCTCCTTTTCTTAAGTTTCTTTGCACTTTATTATTTCCAATGACGAGCGCCATTTTTTCGGCAGGTCCTTCCACTAACATGTGAATGAAGTTATTTACAATATCTGCTATTAAGTTTTCAATAATATGAATCATTTTATTCAGTGGCGTAACTGTTAAGAGTCAAAGTGCCTTTAATCAACCCTAATAGACCTTTATTTATTTCTACATAAGGTGGTTCACAAAATGAACATTTTTGAGTTTTGTTTCCAGAACAAAAAAAAATGGACTAAAAACAAATAAAAGTAATTAAAAACTGAAGAAAATAATTGAAATTTTAGAAAAACACTTATAAATCTTAGAAAATAATTTTAGAAAATGAGAATAATAATTAACAATGGAAAAAAAGAATTAAAAAATGATAAAATTAAGTCAAAATTAAAAAAAAATTAAAATATCATGGAAGTAATTTAATATTGAGAAAAAAAAATTGAAATATGATAAAAATAATTTAAATATGGAATATTGAAAAAAGTATCTAAATAAAATTTGAGGGAAATGGTTCCAAAAATCGTAGAATATATTATGTTTAAAGAGAGAAAATAATTACAAAATTACTTTAAGTTTTTTAATTCAAGAGAATTATTATTAAACAATCGAAGAAATAATCGAAAATTAATGAAAATTTATTTATTTATTCAAACATAAACGGGTAGAAAAACCCTTTATTACAATCAAAAAGATTTAAGTAAAAAATTAAGTATACAAGAGATTAGACATAATAGCGTCAAAAAAACTAATTATTGAGATGTCAAAAAATACCTTTCAAAGAGTTTCGTAATTGATTTTTAAAAACAGAGTAAGAAGAATTAAAAAAGTCAATTTGCTGGTATTTGTTGGCCTCTCTACAAATACGCGAAATTGGGCAATTTTCCCCGTAATTAGTTCGATGTGACGGAACTCTAAAGATGGTGAACCCTCTTGTAATCATCGTAAGTTCAGATAGTGTAATGTTAGCAGAAATTTCATGAGAATCTATTCTATCGTTAAGAATAAGATACAAAAATTTTAATTCCAAGAAAAGATGTCTGTATTGCATCGAAGGAATATTAAGAGCAATCCTTAGGTTCTGATAGTCATGTGAAAATCTATCGTAAGGTAAATTGAGTTTATATGCAGCAAATCTAAGGAATCTATTTTGTACTCTTTCGATCCTAATTCTATGACACTCGTAATATGGAGTCCAAATAATAGCCGCAAATTCAAGGTGGGGCCTGACTAATGAGAAGTACAAGACTTTTAGAACGAGAGGATTATAAAAATCGGTTGAGGCCCTGATAATCAAACCCAAAGCTCTTACAGATTTATTTATTATATTAGATAAATGTTCAGAGTAAGTAAGAGCAGAATCAAATGTGACACCCAAATCCCTCACGCTAAAAACTCGTGGAAGTATTAAAGATTGAATGTTGTAATAAAATTTAACAACTTTGTTTTTTTTTGTAAAAGTGATAATTAAGCATTTTTTGATATTTAACGGTAGGTTATTATATTTGGACCACAACAGTATTCTTTCAAGGTCACTCTGAAGTTCAAGAGCATTTGTTAGAGAATCAATTTTGTTAAACAGTTTAAGATCATCTGCATAGCACAAAAATTTGCTATGCAGAATATTAATTTTAATATCATTTATAAAAATCATGAAAAGAAGAGGACCAAGATGAGAACCCTGTGGAACTCCAGATGATACGTTAATCATACGCGAGAGTTGGCCATCACACCTGACATACTGTCTTCTACCCGTTAAATAGTGAGTGAACCAGGATAGCGCATTTCCTTCGATGCCGTAAGCTCTTAATTTTTCCAGCAGTATATTGTGGTCAACTTTGTCGAAAGCCTTCGAGAAATCTGTGTAGATAGAATCTACTTGACTACCTTTTTCCAAGTTGTTTGCAATATACTGCGCATAAATACAAAGATTTGTATCAACTGAACGACCACGTCTAAACCCGTGCTGTTCATCAATAAAAAAACTCTTGAAAGCATCATAAAGTCTATCACTAATTATGCTCTCGAAAACTTTAGGTATAGAATCAAGTATAGTTATTGGTCTGTAATTAGCGATGTTAGAGAGGTCACCCTCCTTATGAATCGGTACTATTATTCCATTTTTCCAACAATTTGGAAAATATCCAAACTTGACGCAAGCATTAAAAATTAGAGACAAAGGAGCAGCTAATGAATATCTACATGATTTAAGAAAGAGAGGTGGTATTCCGTCAGGTCCAGCACCCTTGTGTTCACTTAACCTAGCTAATTTATTAATTATGGTTTGTTCAGAAATGTCTGAGAAATTAATATTTATAATATCATTGAATTCGAAATTGTACAAATTGTTATTAGTTTCATGATATGTAGATTCGAAATAACGAGAAAATAAGTTAGCAGTGCTCTCACTAGTATAAGATTTTTCATCATCTAAATACATTACATTTGGTAACGCAGATCCCTGTTTTGATTTATTAATATAAGACCAGAAAAATTTCGGATTTTCAATTATATTACGTTCAGCCTTTAGTGTATATTCATTGAAACATCTTTCTGAAAGCAATTTACATTGGGCTCGTAGTACAGAAAATTTTTCATAATCCGATAATTCTCTAGTCCGTTTGTAAATAGCATGCGCAAGTTTTTTTTCTCTTACAAGTTTTTTTAGATCAGTAGAAAACCATTTAGGAAAATTAGAATTAAAAATACAAAATTGTGGAACAAAAGTAGAGAAAACAAAATTAATTTGCAAATATAAATCCTCGATCATACTATCTATTATTTTAAATGCATCAAGAGAGTCATTATCAAAATCTCTAGAGCTTAAAGCTTCAATATGAGTTGAAAACAAAAACTCCCATTCAATACAGCTAAGATATAAATTAATCGAGACGAAATCAGCTTTTTTAAAATCATAATTAACAAAATTAGCAAAATTTGATGACTCACTATTTAAGCTTTTCTTTTGAACATTAAATTCATACAAAAGTGCAGGATGATATTTATCACATGGTAGTAAAAAATCAGGGGCTAGAGAGGCTGAACTATTCGCTGAGTTTGATAAAATAATATCCAGCAATGAGCCAAAATCGTTTAAGATATAATTTTTCTGCTTAAGATTAAGAAACTCTAGAGAATCAGAAATAACAGAAGCAATTTCAGATTGAATTAGCGTTGAGGTGGGCTTAGCTACGCAAATGAGATTATTTAAATTATTTTGTGACCAATCAATAAAAGGAATGTTTAGATCACCAATGAAATGAAAAGAAGTATTTAAAGAATTTTGTAAAACCTCCTCAAGACCAAGACAAAAATCTCTATATTTACTAATTTCTGAGTTAGGTGGAATGTAAGCAGAGCAGAATAAATGTTTATTATTAAAAATAATTACTTCAACAAAAAGAATTTCAATTGAATTTATGACAGAAAATACCTGATAACTGGAAAAGCGTTTATTGACAGCAATCAAAACGCCCCCCCCTCGAGAACGATCACTGGTTAAATTATTCCTATCATTTCTGTAAATAATGTAACTATCAAAACCCAACTCAGAATTTGTTATATTTTTAGATAACCAAGTTTCTGTTAAGATAACAACCTCTGCCGTAAAAGACGGAACTGTTTTTTTTAGATCCAATAATTTCGTACGAAGTCCTCTGACATTTTGATAATACACTTCAAAATGTAAACAAGCACAGACACCATCATGGCACGTGACACACACATTGTTGCAAGAGTAGATACAAGACCCGCTGGTACCCTGCACATGTGTAGAAACAACTTCGTTTATTGGTGACACTAGATTTTTCTGCGACTCTTCACTATCCTGGGAATGTTGTTTTTGAAAACAATCGTGAGATCTGCTTCCCCGGCTTCTCTCCTGGATTGAAGTTCCATTCTTGTCGATTGTAGTTGGCTCAGTTGCATTTTGGTCCTGTCCGGAGCGAACCAGAGATTTGTATGGCCCGTATTCGAGATTTTGTTTTTCTCTTTCACTGCAGATACCAGAGATCGAAGCAGATTCTGTGCCATCAGAGAATTTTCGCAGCAAACCTTTAATGGCCTTAATTTTGGATTCGATGCACCCTGTGAGACAACACCAATACGTTGAAACGTTAATGAGGGAATTTTATAGTTAGGAAGCATAGATTTAATCATCGATAATACGTTATCACTATCAGTATTTTCGTTAGTTTCAGGGAAACCAAAAATAATAAAATTGCCTTTTTTGGCGATGCGGCGATCCATTTCATCAAAAAGCAAATCATTATCGATTTGAATATTAGAATTTCCAGCACATTTTAGTTCATTCAACGTACCTTCTACTTTATCAAGGCGTTGCTCGGTTGCAGAGACTCTAGTGACCAGGTTGTCGAATTTAGCATCAAGGTTCTTTATGCTTTCCAAAACCACACGATTATCTTCTGTTAATTTATTATGGAGTGAAGCAATTGAATCATTTAATGATTTAAAAAATCCATCTGGTGCAGGCGGATCCACAGGAATTGGCGTAGAAGGTCGTGAGCTGCAGCATTTTACGAAAGATCCGTTAGGTAATTTATCACACCTGATAGCACAACCAGGGTGATAACTGGCAGAACATCCAGAGCAGGAAACTACCTCATTAACAACCGCAGCTTTGCATCTTCTGCAGCTATTATCCACTGACAGTGTAGTTTGAGTTTCAGTCATGATTAAACTCAAGTGTAGCTAAATGTAAAGCACGTGTACGGCAGGTTTGAGGTTATGAAACACCGGCACAGAGAATCAATAATTAATAGGCACCAGATTGCTATTATTAAAAAATCACAATGATGCGAAGAGGAAGCACTCTCGTTCCACAACTTTTATAATAAAAGAAACAGTCTTTATAGTCACTAAGTAAAATATCGTGTTCGAACACGTTTTGTATTTAAGGTTAGAAGTCACAACAGACCACTAAAATAACCGAGAACGCTCAATAAGATTAAAATTATCAATTAGCAACGAAGATCAATAAATAATTGATATAATAAACTTTTATTCCGACAACTGGTTATTTAAAACTATAGAAATATCTCAAAAACTTCGCGATGTCTCTAAGAGGTGTGATCAGATTGACGCCATGTTTAAAGTTTAATTGAAATTTTAAATAAATAATTAAAATTTTTGAAAACTATGCCAAAATAATAAATATAATTAAAATAATAATTAAAAAATCGTTTAAAATATGGAAAATTGATGACAATAATCTAAATTTGTGAAAATAACTGCAAAAGGAAATTAATTGAAAAATAATGGAAATATTTAAAGATGGAGAAAATCAACACATAATAATTATGTGAAATATTTGAAACTTCAGGAAATTAATAAATAAATTATAAAAATGATTAAAAATTGAAGGTAATAATTGCAAAATGATAAAAATAATGGTAAATTAAAAAAATTAATTTAAATTGGCGATGAATAATATAACATTTAGGAATAAATAATTAAATTGATTCAATGTCAAGGGAACAATAAATAAAATTGAAAAAGCGTATGAAAAAATTAAATAAAATAATTAAAATTTGAGGAACGTAAATTAAAGATTTTGAGAAACAATTTAAAGATTAAAAATTTTTAAATTAAAAGGATTAAAAATTGCAGAAAATAATTTAAAAATGATAAAAGTAGTCCAAAATTCATATTTAGTATAATAAACGTGGATTAATATTGAACTTTTAATCAATGCAAATTTATATTAACTCTAATTTGAAGAAATTAAAATTGCCATAATTTTAAAATTTGAAAACATTTTAAAAAAGTGAAATATGATTTAAATTTTTAAAAGAAAAAAAAATCTATGTATAAAATCATATATAATTGGGGCCCTATTTTCCTTTTTGCCCCAGGACCCTTCCCTGAGAGTTACGCCACTCATTTTGTTATGGTAAAACTTTAATTTTTGTATTAGAAATTAATTTATGAATCTACAGAAAAAACCTGGGCTCAAAAGTGAGCCTTGTGAGTGATTAAAATATACACTGAAAACTTTTATGTACTAAAATAATCTGCAGCGCGATTGTTTTAAGCCAATTTCAGATTATTTAAATTCAATTTGGTATAAAAAAAAGAGCGTTGCAGATTAATTAAATCCAAAACAACTTTCTGTTTTAATTAGAAGTAATCTTAACTCGAGTAAACCAAATTTTTTATTTTGTTTTTCGTCAAAAATCGAACTATCAAAGAAGAAATATTCATTTTTTATGTAATAAATTAAAACGTCTTGGGACATTTTTAAATTAAGAGCTTTCAATTTTTAATAGCAATCAACTGTTGATGCTTTTGTGTTAAAAGCATTTTAAAATCTAAAAGCTTTTAACTCAAATGTGCTTTAGCTTTGCGTTAAGAACTACAAAGAAAGTTGATACTTTTGATTTTATTAAAAGTGATTATAAAAACTAACAAAGTATTAATACTACATCACCGCATAATAACGCAACTTTTTATAATTTGTAACAAGTATGGTATGTTAAGTAATTAATGGCCGTTTTTACATAATAATAATATGATTTGCTTGGTTCAATACATATTTCTGGATAAAACAAAAGCTTTGATTGAATCAAAACTTTTTCAAACACAAATTATTATTAATACAGGATAAGAACAAGTATCTCGATTGTTTATCTCGTATTCCTTATAAAGGACCTTTTTATACTATATGAGCCTTTAAAAGCTAATTCACGTTTATAGTTTTCCGGAGTTTCAAATCTTGAACAAACCTATCCACATTAAGTTTAAGTGGATGATAAGAATAATTTTTTTTAATAACACTGTCTATAGCAAATTAATGCAAAATATTCAGATTGCTGACACCATTTAATTTTTTCGGTGTATATTTGTTTTAATGTACTAATCTACGAGGGTTAAATCAACGTTTTATGTTTTCTCTTTCTTTTTAACACTCCTGATATCTATCACACTTTATAAAAGTATCACTCTCTTCTAAACAACATGCTACATTCCCTTTAAGGTTTATGGTCACCTCGATGTTTGTTGCTCCCAGTCAAATCTGATCCCTATTCCCTCTGGCATTGTTATGCTAAGCGAAAAATGTACCATGGTGGGAGAGAGAGAGAGAGAGAGAGAAACAAGAACGAGGAAATCTTTAAAGCAAAAGAGAGATGAAAGAGAAAGGTGATAAAGAAAGATGAAGTGCAGAGTCGGCTCTGCGTCCTCAGAACACAAAACGATGTTGGCTTTGTTGTTGGGTTATAGTAGCCAACCACAACCTAATCCTGAATATGAAAAAGGAGAAAGAGATAGGTGGTTACGGCAGGCACGAGCTTCGCACCTAATTCCCCACTAAAGCTTTACGGTTGAGTTATTAACGTACGCTTTCATAAACCAAGTCAAACGAAGGAAAAATATTTGACCTTAAACAATTTCAAAACATAAACGAAAATTGGTTTCATTTTTAGTAGATACAAAAATTAACAATGCATTGTAATTTTAACAAGTAGTAAACGGTAAGATTCTCTTCAACTGAGAATCCGGTCAAAATACCGGTTATGGTTTTCTGTTGCCTAATTCCCGATTTAAGAGAATTTGGAGATTGTTGAAATGAAAAAAAAATTTAAACTCTCTTTACGAATAGGCTAACATGCAATACTAAAATCAAAAACATCTTAATTTTGGAATTAAGAGCTTGCAATTCTGAGCGTCAAAAATTTATAATCTTCAATCGAACCCCATCAATTTTAATATATATTGTAGACAAAATATTGAAATAAACAATTTATATAATTTTACCATTAACAAGTGTAACGAACTGATGCTTTGTTTTACTTTAAAAGCTTACCAAAACATCAAAGTTAATATTCCGTAAAGGAACTTTTATCCATTAACCCTTTCTCTTCCTCATTCCCTTCTCAATCTCCTCTTCTTCATCACTCTTGGTGTGTATCGATTGACACCAAAAATCCATCACCCTCGAGTGATGTTCCTATTTGAGTTTTACCAAACCACACGGTTTCCAATTACAGTTTCGTTTGAAAAATATATCGCAATGCGAGTCAGAACCATTTCTGACCATTTATTTATACGCAAACGTAAACGTGATCGTTTAAAAAAAAAGCTGCCAGTACTACATGATGCAATTACCAGATATTTCAATAATAATAGAAAATATAAATTTCCATGCTATTTAATACTTTAATTTTTAATTTTACGTAAAAAAGTACAGAATTGGATTTGTTGCGTATTATTTTGGATCGAAATATCCTCACATACATATTTTTATAATTTATAAAAACGAACACATTATCTTTCTTTTCTTTCTTTCTAGTATTTTTTTTATTTAGACGCCAGTTTATGAGACTGTTAAACTGCCCTGCTGCAAGCTGCAACACATGACCAGAAAACGTAATTTAAAGTCGGATCATAATCGAGAATCGACGATTTATTATGAAATATTGAAACTCTCGGGGCAAAATCTTCCACATCCAAGCCATGTCTCTTATCGCATTTTACGTTTACGGTTTCTACCTTTTGCGTGATGCTTTATATTATTTATGAAATCTTCTTCAATTCTACTAAAAACTTTCGGCCAGCTTTAGGCAAATATATTTTTTACGATGTTTCAAAAATATGGGCAAAGTTCTAAATATTATTGTTAGAAATATATTTATAGAAACAATAATTCCTGCACGAGAACCACTTCTCTTTAGTGCTTGAAGAATTATACAGTAAAACCCACATATATGGGATTTAAAAGGCCGGGAAAAATATCCGATATAGACGGGAATCCGATACATCCGGAAAAACACTAAAACCAAAAATGTTTCATTGCATTACTTAAAATTGTATTACTGAAATTTAAACAAAATAATTGAAAAATTATACACTGAAAAAACGATATTCTTATTCTAAGGAACACTTCTTAAATAGGCGCCAAGAATAAATATTCTTGGTTATTCCAAATAACTGTTGGAAATAATTGCGAATTGAACAACTGGATTAAAAATCGAAAAAAAGAATTGAAATTGAAAAAAATAATAAAACATTGTGGAAATAAATTGAAAATTAAAAAATTAAATTACAATTTGAAAAAATAATTGATAATTGGAAATAAAATTACAAAATAACAAAAATAATTGTCAATTGATAACAAAATTCGAAAAATAACTAGATCAATAGGCAACTGAAAATATTAAGAAAATTATAGGAAGAATTGTTGGAAATAATTGCACATTTAACAACTGCATTGAAAGTCGAAAAAATTAATCAAAATTGAAAAAAATAATTGAAAATTGAAGAAAGAAATTTAAAATAAAAGAATGGAATTGATATTTAAAGAATATATTTAATAATTGAAAAAAAGTAATTCAAAAAGACGAGAATTAATTAATACACTGCAAAAACAGGTGTTTTATCTTAAGACATTTATGTGGTCATTTTTAAGACATTTTCAAGTGTCCTAATTTCAACCAATGAGCGTACGTCTTACAAAATTATTAACTAATGAAATAACTTGAAATTATTGTAAAACGCTTAATAAACGTCTTATGTCTTAAAATAAGACACCCGCAAGACATTTGTTTTTACAGTTTACTTACACTTTCTTATTTATTTTTTACTTGTTTAAACAATTTATTTCTATTTATTGAATGAATTGTCAAAAACACTGTAAAAACAGGTGTCTTAAATTGTTCAAAAATGTCTTAAAATAAGACATTTTTCGTGTCTTAGACACCAAAAGTATCTTAATTTAAGACATTTTTGGCCAATTTAAGACACCATGTTTTTGCAGTGAACTGATTATAAATTTTTTCTGAATTTTATACAAAAATTTTAAGATTCGATATATATATATGGGAATAATTTAGCTTAAGGGACTTTAAAATTCATTCAATGTAAGCGAATTTCACTGTAATTGAATAACTCTAAGAACATTTTTTTTTAAAGATATTGCCTATTATTATAACACTAATACATGTCTATGTTTATTTCAAATAATGACGAAAAGTTTTTAAAAAAAATCTTCTGTAACATAATCTTATGTATTTTTTAATCTGAATAAGTGAGTACTCACTTATTGTGAGTTACTTATTTAGATTTAGAGACTTTTTAACATTGTAGTTAATGTTTAGCGTTTAAAAAAAAATCACGATTTTCTCGAAATCGTCAAAAGTGAAGTTATGCAGTTTTACATTCTATCCACTGATATTGTCCTTAGTTTTAAAAGCAAACAGTAAAATAAAAATTATGTTACATAAAGATTTGACAAAATAATTCTGCACAATAAATAATAATTAGTTTAATAAACTTACGTTGAATAAAAATTATGTTAAAAATAAAATTCTTTGTTGAAAACAATATGCCACGAATTTTGTCGATCAGGGTGGATAAGAAGATCAGTTTCAGTTCAAGTAGTATGAGTCAGCTAGAAACTTAAATACATCTTTAAATATAAATCTGGTCTGACCATATTTACTTTATTCTACTTAAGTAATATAATGTAAGTTTTTTCTAGTAGTACAGAAGTTAACCTAGGCATAATATATTTATTATTTTATTATTTATTTATTACATTATTATTATATTTATTATTATTTATAACATTCTGTTATAAAGACAGAAGATCTGCTTTAAATTACAAGTGCACTGCAAAAACATGGTGTCTTAAATTGGACAAAAATGTCTTAAATTAAGATACTTTTGGTGTCTAAGACACGAAAAATGTCTTAATTTAAGACATTTTTAAACAATTTAAGATACCTGTTTTTGCAATGTGGATAGAGAAAAAACAAATTCATCAAATTCATTATTAAAAATGCAGCTATATTTAACTCGATCTTCTAACTGTTAAAATATATTATCTGAAATGTTTTTTAGATATATTTAGGATTACATATGTGACGCTCCGCGAGAGAAGGGACCTATCGCGGTAAAAATCAATTTTCATTTTTTTATGCTAAAAGATTATTTTTGAGTTGTTCTTTCATTTACATGTTTCAAAAAAAATTTATTAATTACACTTTTTGTTATAATGCTTCAAACCTAGGCGTGCTAATTGTATCGCATTATTTGGATTTTCTTTGAACTACCATTTCATGAAATTGTCCGTTATTAATTTCATGTTTTTTATCGTAATTTGTAGATTATGAGTTGCTTTTTGAGTTCCAAAAATCAAAATTTGATTCCTGCAATTAGTTTCCTTGTTATGAAGCTTCAAACATAGATATGTTAAGCGTTTCGATTTTTCTTTCTCCTCTTTGCCCGTCCGTTCTTTAAAGTTTGATTTCTCAGCGATAGGTCCCTTCTCTCGCGGAGCGTCACATATATTGATACAAATATAATTTTATTCTTGGCACAATTGCAGTTATTTTTCTTTCAAATTAAAAATATAATTTTTACAAGAATAATTACACTGTGTGACAGTAAAAAAACTTCTTATCGGTCCTAGTGGAGGTTGTAGGTAATAAAAAACTAAAAAGAATGGTACACTGCAAAAAGTAGGCATCTTAATTTACGAAAATATCTCGAAAGTAACTTAAATCGTAACTTCGTATAATTAAGTCAATTTTTACAACAGTAACACTTTGTTATAGCAACAAACCATATTTGATAGTTTCCTAATATTAACAACTCTTTATGAAATGCAAAAGTCCCTTTTTACCGTAATTAATTTAAGTAAAAACTGGTTAGTAGAGTTGAACGAATTCGCTGATTTGCAAATGAATTTTAAATAGAGTCAACACAACTGTGTTTATTTTTCTCCTGAATTTGTTGAATCATGTAAATTTTGGTTATAACTATTCATTGAAATATATTCAATATAACCTATATATAAATAACTTGTTAAAACACTAAACATTCAGAATTAAAGTAAATATAATTTTGAATAGAGAAGTAACAGAATTGTTGATTAAAAATTCAAATTTCACTTGCTTTTTCGCTTTTTAGTTTCGACGAAATTGAACTAAAGTTATAGTGAAACTTTTATTAAATTTACTATTCTAAGTTAATTTTTAACTTCTCTAAAAATGTGAGTCTGTAATTATAATTAGTGATGCATATCGAGCAGATGGCTTTAATTTTTGTTCTATCTCCTTTTGTAATAGAAATGAGATAAAACATTAAAATTCAATTGTTTCATTTGTTATTTTAACGAGATGCTTCACGTGCATGACTAATTATTATAATAATTTAAATCCAAATTCAAGTTAAACCGTTTTAAATGAGAATCGCGTTTGACTATATTTGCCTTGTTCTTCTTAAGAGCATATGATGGAGAATGACGTCACTGGTACAGGCAAAATTTGTCAGTACTTTGATGCCAAACTTTGTAGAGTTACTTAAAATATCATTAAGAAGATCTCTCTGATCCACGTTTATTTAAACTTTGCCTTAAAGTTAATTTTTTAAAACATTGGCTGGTTTTCGGAAAATTAAAAACATTAGTTTTAAGACAAAATTTAAACAAACTTAGGTCAGAGAGACCTTCTTAATGATATTTTAAGTAATTCTATAAAGTTTGGCGTCAAAATATTTATTATTTTAAGAAAAAGTTTACAGACAAATTTTGACTATACTACACTATAAAAACAATTGTCTTATGGGTCTCTTATTTTAGGACATAAGACATTTAGAAAGCGTCTTACATTAATTTCAAGTTATTTGATTGGTTAATAATTTTGAAAGACGCATTCTCATTAGTTGAAATTAAGACACTCAAAAATGTCTTAAAAATGACCACATAAATGTCTTAAAATAAGACACCTGTTTTTGCAGGGTAGTGACGTCATTCTCCATCACATGCCCTTAACATACAGGCTTCTATTTAAATCCACAAATGATATATATAATTTGAGTTATGTTAAGGTAATTGAATAAGAATTCTATCAGAATCCTACTCTCTAAATAAATATTGAAAACTCATCGACGTATAAAAATAAGTGAATATTTACTTATAATTAAATTACAAATTGGATATTTAAAATATAATAAGTTTGAGTCACTTTTGCATTAGTTTCTCTATTCCAACAACAATAAAATAACAATTTCCATTGAGGGTAAAACAAACTCTAAGAAAAATGGCAAAAATTACATTTCCGTGAATTGTACTGCCCGGGTCAACTGGGTGATGTATGCGCGCAATAAATGGTGCGCGACCGATCACCGGAAATTTGTCGACCTCTCGGAAAACGAATTCAGATTCGACAAGACTAGTACTCTCGATTCTGGTAGAAAGAGTGAGCAATTTCGTTAACGATACTTACTTTTTAAAATTTTCCAGCATTAATTAGGTATTCGCATTTTACTTTACTTCTTTAAATGATTTTATTCTTCGCAGAAAAAACAGAACGTTCTATAAATAATTGGTTAATAAAACAAATGATACGATCAATGCTTTTTTCTCCACAGAATTTTTAGCGAGATTTGCAATTAGCCAGATGACCTTTTTGAAACTTTACAGTCTGCTTTTTCTTAAAAAGGAATTATTGTTTATTTTGATGACAGTAAACAAATATAATATAATGAAGTTGAAGTTGAGTTATGGCAATATTTGGTTTGCGAAGCTCAAAAGTAGAGTAAGCTATTTTTCTTTCTTTCATTCGACTACGACTGTGTTTACGTGTGCGAACGAAGTGGAAACTAATGGGAAAACCGACTTTTTGCCTGAAGATTAAAATATGCAAATAACCTACCCGACACAGCTAGGTTGATAACCCACCCCTGTACCTTTAGAGGCATCCAGCCAACGTCACACTCCCCTTTTCATACTCCTCTCTAACCGCCTCGCACCCTCTTAACCATCGTACCTGCACAGGGTGTTCGGAAAATTATTGTAAACTGTTCACATATACAAACCACTAACTGTTTCGGGTATCATAAGGGAACAGCCCTCTGCTGGTAACTACAGCATCACAATCAGTTTTAAAATATTTTTTTAAAATTGAAAAGTCTTTTCTTCCTTCTCTCTAAACTTGAAAAAGTGAATATTCAGTTAGTTCAAGATCAAAAGTCTTCCGCTATTCTAATAATTGTATATACACTTTTACAAATAAGTTCCATTACACTCTAAACTTTGTTGAAAAATCGAACATCAGAAATGATATCAGAAGTGCCATCTGATTTTGAGACTAAAAATAATGTCATTTTTTATGTCATTTCTGATATCACTTTTATTTATTTATTGCCATTATTGCCAATAATTATTAGGTACATTTACAAAATTGACGACATGTTTTAATTTTCTCTTTTAGATACAAATTGATCAGAATTCACATAGGAAATAATGTCATTTCTGACATCAGAAATAACATCAGAATTGATATCAGAAATTACATTAGAAATTATATCAAAAATTACATCGGAAATGACATATCAGGAATAACATCCTTTTCTTCATTATTTTCGATCAATTCATCCAAAAGAAGGAACTGAAAAATTTCAATTTCGTAAATGCAATAAGTTTTGGCAATAAATAAATGAATAAATAAAAATGATATTGAAAATGATATCGGAAATGACATCAGAAATGATATAAGAAATGACATCACAAATGATGTCAGAAATTACGTAAGAAATTATATCATTTCTAGTCCCAAAATCAGATGTCATTCCCGATGTCATTTCTGATGTAATTTCTGATGTCATTTCTGATGTCCGATTTTTCAACGGAGTTAAGTGAAAATTTTACTAATTGTAAGTGTATGCACTTTTTGAAATAAATGAAAGACTTTTGACTTATTCACTGTAAAAAGATAATCTTAATTTAAGACTTGCCTTAAGGTATTTCTCTTGCAGGTATATACTTGAAAAAATCGAGTTTCTACAGATTTTCTTTAAATTGTGAAAAAACGTTATTTTATGGATGCCTTCTATTTGGTTAAAATTTCAGGACCCTTTGCTGTCTAAAAATTGAGATATTCATGTTCGAAATTTCAATTTTTAGCATTTTGCATGTAAAATTGAAATTTCGAACATGAATATCTCAAATTGTTTTTCAATAATACATTGAATAATAATTGTTCTTCAAGAATTCTATATACCATTTCTATGAAAAAGTTTTCTTTACCCATGTAAAATACATGCGAAACTTTGAGAGCTTTGAGCGACATCTAAATATTTTTTTATTTAAAAAAAAAGTGTATTTTTTTGACACAGAAAAATTCTAGGGGGTGAGAGCATTAAAATTCTGATTTTACTTTTTTCCATGCATTTTTGAACCACACTAAGGACCAAACTCCATGTAACCTTATAATATTGTTCATTAGGGTGGTCCAAAAAAAGTAAAGTAGGTATTTTAATGCTCTCACCCCCAAGGATTGTTCTATATCGAAACAAAAAGTACCCCTGTTTTTTTTTGAAAATCAAAAAATATTTAGAGGTCACTCAAAGCGCTGAAAGTTTCCCATGTAAAATGCATGGGGAAAAACATTTTTTCGTAGAATTGGTATAGAATCCTTGAAAAGGAATATTTTGCAATCGTCAAACTCTGTTACTCTTCAGAAGACTTCAAAGAATAATGATGAATTGTTTATTTAATCATTTTTAATATTAACTATTTTTTATAGGGCCCCAAAGAAACCCTATAAATTACAAAAATTACGGAAAAAGCGTTAAAAAATAATTCTTACTATTTTTATGAAAGTTTTATCCAAGATTTTGAATAAATCATATAAATATTGATTTTTAATCATTATTCCATGTAATTTATAAATTGTTTAAACAAATTATTATTGTTTATTTATAACTTTTTATCAAATTAAGCTACAGAATTGTAACTTTTTCTCAATTTGGCAACTTTTTAAGACGAATGTAACCAACTACTAACAACAAACTAAAAATAACAATTTTACTAACCGTTCAAATAAATTATTATTATTTTACTTCAATTTTTTATCAAATTGAGTTACAGAGTTGCAATTTTTCTCAACAGAAAAGGCATTTTAAAGGTAATAATTCAAGCTTTCTATTGGTCCTAGGCATGTATTAAAGTTAAGTCGAGTTCAAATTCTAATGTTCAAAAAGTGTCATTTTATTAATTTTGAGGTTAGGGTCAAAACTTAATCCGATGGACCAATTCTGATGACGGATTCGGATTCAGCGCATCAAAATACATAGAAAAATGTGTGTCTCTTACCCAGGTCAGGGAACTTTATTTTTTTTGTGTGGCTGTGTTATTAGTAATATACAAATTATTATTGTTTAACTTCAATTTTTTTCAAACTAAGCTACAGAGTTGCGATTTATTCTCAATTTTGCAACATTTAAGACGAATGTAACCAATTATTAACACCAGACTAAAAATAACAACATTCCTAACAGTTTAAACAAATTATTATTGTTTAACTTCAACTTTTTATCAAATTAAGCTACAGAGTTGCAATTTTTTCTCAATTTTGCATTTTTTTAGGTCGAATGTAACCTGTTACTAACAATAATCTAAGAATAACAAATATACTAATTGTTTAAACAATTTATTGTTGTTTAGCTTTAATTTTTTATCAAATTGAGTTACATAATTGCAATTTTTCTCAATACTGCAACTTTTTAAGCCAAATGTAACGAGTTACTAACAACATTCTAAGAATAACAATTTTACCAATTGTTTAACCAAATTATTATTGTTTATCTTCAACTTTTTATCAAATTAAGCTACAAAGTTGTAACTTTTTTCCATTGGCAACTTTTCAGGCTACATGTAACCAGTTACTAATAAGGATCTAAAAATTACAATTTTACCAATTGTTTAAACAAATTACTATTGTTTAATTTCTACTCTTTATCAAATTGAGTTACAAAGTTTGAGTTTTTTTTAAGTTTTGTAACTTTTCAAGCGTTATGTAAACAGTTACAAACAACAATCTGAGAATAACAATTTGACCAATTGTTTAAACAAATTACTATTGTTTAAATTCTACTCTTTATCCAATTGAGCTACAGAGTTGGAGTTTTTTGTCAGTTGTGCAACTTTTCAAGTCGAATGTAACTACATACAAACAAAAATCTAAGTATATTAATTTTATATATTATTTAAACAAATTACTATTTTTTATCTTCAACTTTTTATCAAATTAAGCTACAGAGTTATAACATTTTCTCAATTTGTCAACTTTTCAAGATGAATGTAACCAATTATTAAGAACAAACTAAAAATAACAACTTTCCTAATTGTTTAAACAAATTATTATTGTTTAACTTCTACTCTTTATTAAATTAAGTTACTGAGTTGCAATTTCTTTTCAATTGTATATTTTTTATTTTTGGTGAGTAATGATTTAGTATAAGACGTAATTATCGAGTAAAATTTTCGAGTAAAAATTTTTATTTACATAATTGCTTTTGATAGTGTCTGTTTATTACAATCTTGGCACTGCTTACGGAATTATTTAATAACTTGCAGTAAATACTGCTTCTGTTTCTCGTCTCTGGTAATTAATTTATTAAAATTGTAAATTAATTTGACACCTCTCTCCCCGAGAACTTAGATTATTGTTAGTAACTGGTTATATTCATCCTGAAAAGTTGCAAAATTAAAAAAAAATTGCAACTTCGTATAGCTCAATTTTATAAAAAGTTGAAATTACACAATATTAGTTTGTTTAAACAATTGATAAATTGTTATTGTTAGATTTTTGTTAGTAACTGGTTATATTTGGCTTAAAAAATTGCAAAATATAGAAAAAATTTCAACTCTACAGCTCAATTTGATAAAGAGCAGAATTTAAACAATAGCAATTTGTTTAAACATTTAGTAAAATTGTTATTTTTAGTTTGTTGTTAGTAGTTGGTTACATTCGTCTCAAAAACTAGCCAAATTGAGAAAAAGTTACAACTCTGTAGCTTAATTTGAGAAAAAGTTATAAATAAACAATAATAATTTGTTTAAACAATTTATAATAATTACATGGAATAATGATTAGAAATCAATATTTCAATAATAATAGAAATCAATAATATATGATTTATTCAAAATCTTGGAACAAAACTTTCATAAAAATAGTAAGAATTTTTTTTATCGATTTTCCCATAACTTTTTAATTTACGGGGGTCTTTGGGACCTTGTAAAAAATAGTTAATATTAAAAAATGATTGAATAAACAATTTAGCAATATTCTTTAAAGTATCCTGAAGAGAAACAGAGTTTGTCGATTAAAAAATATTCATTTTCAAGGATTCTTTACCAATTCTACGAAAAAATGATTTTCCTCATTCATTTTACATGAGAAAATTTTAGCGCTTTGAGTAACCTCTAAATATTTTTTAATTTGCAACAAAAAAAAAGTTGTATTTTTTTGAGATATAGAACAATTCTAGGGTGTGGTCACCCTATTCTTCATGCTTAATAGAAACGGTGCAACCAACACTTTTGAGGTGTGGATTTTTTGACGGAGGGTCAAGGTGGAGAGGGTAAACAGAGTGGGCGGAACTGTGAGGATCGATAAAACTTTTCAAATTTTCATATATTGGAGTCCATCATCTCTTAATTTATTTAAATAATCTATTTTGAATGTTTTATTTGTGAAAGCGTTTGTTAAATTTATTACACAGTTAAATAAAAGTTGAAAAAAGTATTTCAATTTGATACTTGAGTTTTGCATCATTATTATGCCATAAAATGTGTTACTTTTATTACTCCGCAAATTTAAAGGATATGCCCCTTTCCGCGCTTCATGACATATGCTCATTCGCGCATCCTGCCGCCGCGAATATTAAAGCGATTATTCAGGGCTCCCTTTTTGGTCCATTAATTTTCGGACACCCTGTATGCCTACATACGGTGGATTACGAGGGAGCAATTCGGAGGAGAATTACATTTTAATTTCATCGGGGCCAAAAGGGGCGGTAGCACGCGCAACTTCATGCCGCGCTAGGTGCCCACTTTCTCGTGTGTTGCTTTAGAGTATTTTTTATCTGCTTCGCGTACACAGAGGTTAGATATAGGTGTATATTTGAGTGTCGAGGAGTCTGTGTATGCTTCCTGGTTTTGCACGTACCACATACGTGGCCACCAATTGTCGGAATTCCTCCGCTATTGACACTGCATTTTCCCCTGTTCATGCATATATATTAGTAGCGCAACAAAAAATGACAATGTTGCCAAGATTCATTGTATTTTATTCATTCTATGATTCTTCTTTTTAATTTACTTCAGAGGATATGCACCTAGACCACTTCACTTTAGATTTTTTTATCAGCACGCAAGATATACAGAAAATAAATGGAGACTGTAGAGCAAAGGATTTTCTTTACGTGCAGCCTCAAAGATCTTGCATCAATAACTTTATTTCACCATCTTTAAACCTTGAAGATGTTTTCATGAAAGAAAAGTAGCAAACTTGTTTATTTTATAGAAAATTTCTATTCAGTAGAAAAATGTTGTTGAAATAAAAATAACGGGAAATTTCTGAAATTTTTGCAGTGTTAAACCATATGAACAGTAGCGTAACTGTAAAGGGTCAAAGTTTATATAAACAAATAAATAAATAATTATTCAGAACAAAATTTATAAAATTTTAGAACTAAAAAAAATTGCAAAAAATAACGGGGGGGGGGGGGACACGTTTTTTAAAAAAAAAAGTTTTTCCTCGACAACGCTATGACTATCAAATCCAATCATGTTTTCTATATTTTTCCTGTACTCTAATCGATTGCGAAAATACATATGTGTACTAATTTTCAATACTCTAGGTCAAATAGTTTGGGAGATAAGGGGGGGAGGTAAATAGGCATTTTTATGCATTCTTTGAAAAAAATCTTGTTATTTCCTTAAAAACGCTATGAACATCACGTTCAATCATGTTTGCTATATTTATTATATTTATTATCCCAAATAGTTTGGCCGCTTGGGGGAGGGGGGTAATGGTTTTGGATGACGGACAAACGAGTGAAAACATAAGGGTTCCGAATTGGACACTTTGTGTCCGGAACCCTAATAGGAAAAGTAATTAAAAAAATCATAAAAAAGTTTCAAAAATTAATTGAAAAAATTGAATAATGAAAACTTAGAGAAAATAATTGTAAATTAAAAAATAAATGATTGAAAATTGAAAAAAAATTAAAATTTGAGAATACAATTAAAAAAAGTACATAATACATATATTTTAAATCAAGGAAAATTAAAGTATTTTTTAGAAAAATATTTAAAACTTTCAGAAGTTATATATTTTTATATATTAAATTTAAGATTTTGGAAAACAATTTAAACATAATTAGAAGAATTAAAAATTGCAGAAAATAATTAAAAAATGATAAAAGTAGTCCAGAATTCAAATTTAGTATATTTGAAACGTGGATTAATTAAACTTTTAATCAATGCATGTTCACATTAACTGTACTTTGAGGAAATTAAAATTGCTCTATTTTTAAAATTTGAGAATATTTTAAAAAAATGAGATTGATTTAAAATTTTAAAAGAAAAAACATCTATTAAAAAAATTATATATGACACTATGTTATAAAAAATGACGAAGAAAAATTACTTTGAATCGGACCTAGTCTAAGTTTTTCCTCATGAAAAAAATGTGTATTAAATGTCCCACCCCCCACCCTAAAATTTCATTTTAGAGCTAAAAAAACAATTTTTCTTTTTTTTTATAAAAAATATTGTTACTTTGCCATTTTTGGTCCGATTTCAATTTTTTTTTTTTTAATTTAAAGCTGGAAAACAAGGCTTTCTATACCTAATAGAGGTTTTTATTTTAAGTAAAATTTACGGTAGAAAAAGAGTAAAAAATTTCGAAAATTGTCAGTTTATTAAATTTTTTCTAACTTTGGCAATAATTTATGGACCAATTTTATTTAGAATGTTTTTTCTGTGCTAAATTATTTAAAGTGTACATATTTAATTCTGCGTCGAATGAGCTTTATTGAAATAAATTGATGAAAATCTAGCTAAGTTATTACATTTTTTGTCATTATAAGCACAGTATTTTGTGTGAAAATCTATGTTCGAAAATTTTTGTGACATTCTTATTTTTCCAAATTTTACGGAAGTTTACTAAAATAAGAATAAAAAAGTTGTTAGAAGATGATAAGTACCAATTGCAACGATTAAAGAAGGCGGAAAAGAGAAAGTACTGTTTTTTGCTCAAATAAAATACTGCAAAAGTAAAGACAGAAAATGCAATAATTTAGCCAGTTTTTTATTACTTTAATTCAAAGCAGCTCATTCAACGTAAAATTAAATACAATTTAAATAATTTATCACAGAAAAAACATTGTAAATAATATTGGTTCATAAATCGTTGCCAAAGTTGGAAAAATTTTTTAAATTGACAATTTTTGAACTTTTTTACTTTTTTTCTACCATACATTTTACTTAAAACATAAAAGCTCTATTAGGTATAAAAAACCTTGTTTTTCAGCTTTAAATTTAAAAAAAAATGTTGAAATCGGACCAAAAATGACGAAGTAACAGTATTTTTTATACAAAAAAAAAAGCAGAAAAACTGTTTTTTAGCTCTAAAATGAAATTTTGGGGGTAGGGGGAATGTTTAATACACATTTTTTTCTGTTTTTCATGACGAACAACTTAGACTAGGTCCAATTTAAAGTAATTATTCACTGCCACACAGTGTAATTGGGGCCCTATTTTCCTTTTCGCCCCCAGAGCAACCTTTGAATTATAATTTTAGTCATACCAACCTGTAAAATGATCATCCTGTTGTTATCGACTGAAACGTTTGTCAGATAATCAAAAATAAATCACTCCAAGTCAAGGAAATTATAAAAAATACATAATTCTTGTCCTGTTTAGAAACTACAAAATTAAAAGAGAAACTATAATAATAATCTTCTGACAGCTAAACAGATATCTGTAAACAAACTTTCTATTGTTTTTCACAAAATTTTATTTTTCACAGCTATAACCTTGTACCAACCAAGGCCCGATTGTTGAACTTATGCCAAACCAAATTCGCACCCGAATTGCCGCATTGAGAAATTTTGGGAAGTATAATCTTTCCCCAATTATATGTAACATCTAAAATGAAAATTTCTTAATATTTTTACATGAAATTTATAGAAGTTAAAGTTTAAAGTATTCTTAAGATTATATGCCTATAATAATGCTTAATTATTTAACTGAAAAACAGTTATTAATTTTTTTGCTGCTCTTTGTTACATTATTGTTTGATAATTTCCAATTGCTTCGTTTAACCAGAAAAATTTCAGTAAACACAAAGTGTTATATGTCAAAATGTTCGTAGACATCCAATTAAGTTTTCTAAAATGTTTCATTTGAATAGAAATTGTCCTAAACAAAATATAAGAAATAAATTTGATAGCTGTGATGTTAGGCGTAGCGCTAAGTATCGTTTTCATGTTAATTGAATTATTGTTTATCCTTGTGTTGAGAATGAAAGTTTGCTTTTATGTTGGAAAAAGGATTCTATTTATTTTATATTGAAAATTTAATGAAAAATGTTAGAAATTGCGTCAGTTTCAAGTGGAAGAAAAAGAAAACGGACATAAGAAAATTGAGGAAAGAATATTAAAAAAAGAAACATGGTTTGTTTTAACTTTATAAACTATATGTAAGTAACTTTAATTATTTTAAATTTGAAGTACAAATATTAATGCATAAAATTAAATATTCCTATGTTAAATATTAATAAAATACAAATTTATAAATGTCATAACAGTTGATAGAGATAGAAATTTAATAAATAACATTGTATCAAATCTTTGTTTAATTGAGGACTATATATTCTCTATACGTATAATTCTTATTATTAAATTTGTCTACAATGAGAGAAATGTATACACTGCAAAAACAGGTGTCTTAAATTGTTCAAAAATGTCTTAAATTGAGACATTTTTCGTGTCTTCGACACCAAAAGTATCTTAATTTATGACATTTTTGCCCAATTTAAGACACCATGTTTTTGCAGTGTAGTCAAACTTACTATCCTGGATATTAAAAAATATTAATTTTAATATCTGAATATTAAGTTTGAATATCTAAATACTAAGTTTTAATAACTGGATGTTAAATTTTAATATCTACTAATATCAATTTTCTCAGTGTAAGATAAAATTTTAAGAATTTTACTGAATTTTAATCAAAAACAAATTTATCATTATATTTTATCATGTCACTCGAAAATGATCAATAGTTAATGCAACAATGAGCAAAAGAAATTAGGACTTTTTTCAATTAAAAAAATAAGTGAATAAAAATATTAAGTTCGATTAACATGAAGACGACCTAGTCCGTTGCGCCGCGAAAAAATTATTGCTTATATTTTGTTTCGGATAATAAATAGTGAAAAATATCACTATTTTTTAGTAGAAAACTACTAATTGTAATAGTGAAAGTTTACTTTTTCAATTAGTAGATATTTCACTTTCAAATTACTAGTTTTCTACTAAAAAAAAGTGTAATTTTTCACTATTTAATAGTAACCGATTTCTCGCTAATTCATTAGTAGAACATCACTAATTCAGATTGAGACAGTATAATAAATTGTTTGGAAATTAAAACTTTCTCTATTAAGAAGGTAAATTAAGGAAAAAGTAAAGATCTCCACTTTTTAAAATTTTTATTTTTTGCATATGTTGTATTGAAATTAGTTATATTTTTTTAAATTCAATAAATGTTTTTGGTTTTTGACCGCTCCGTTTGTTATAAGAAGCAATCAATAGAGAAAGTTGTTATTGAGAGACTTTAATGTAATTAACAGAAGTTAAAAATTAGAAAATCGACAAATTTAGCCATTTTCATTTTTTTTTTTTTTTAAATCAAAAAACATATATTTTATTCGAAATTCATAGTTTTAAGTCAGAAATTTACTGGAGAAGCTTAAAATTGGTTGTATAATTTTAATTTGTCGACTGTATTTTAATTCTCAAGGAAAATCCGCTTCGTTATTTTCTGAAAGTGCTATATGCCGTCGGAGATCTCTTTTCAGTCTTGCTTACAAATAAGAAATCAAACTCTTAGGTTTTATATAAACTCGAGAAATCAACATTGTCAAAGGAAAAGTAACAAAACATCTTTTTCCAACCTCCTGTTAAATAAACAATACAGTGTAGTCAAACTATTATGAATAACTTTATTATTTATAACTTTTTGTACAAATCGGACATACTATGTTAACATCAGTGGAAGTATAAAGGAAAATATATCTTATAAAAAATGTTTTAAAACATTTTTCAAACCAAGGCGCTCTATATATTTAAATTGGAAAGTTTGTGCAAAGTGGATCTCTTCTTCTTCGTTTAAGTAGTTTACTGTTTGAAACAGATCGCAATTTCTGCTCGGAGAAACGCCATGTTTGCCGATACTTTATGGATATTGATAAGCTGCAACTATCTTATCTACATGTGGATTCCATTTCTTTATCCTTTTTAAGAAATTAGCTCTATATTTTAAAAACAATTTTAAATCCAGAAATAAAATACTCTCAATTATTAATTAATAAGTAATGTTTATACCGATTATAATTGATTATAGTTGTAATTGCGACAACATAATTTAGTAAATAAATTTATGAATTTTATTAACATACAAGTGATTTTATGCAAGGATTACTTTTTATGTGTCTTTACAGAACGTGTATGTGTACCTACATTCATATTTGAATAAATACATGCATGGAAAGCATGCAAACTGGATTATTGAAATGGACGTCGAACTCGGCGATCGAGTAAATGGTTTCACTGGCCACAACTGACAGATTTGCTTTTTATTTACGTCGCACCTTTTCTAATTGGTTTTTACTGATTCAACGTTTCCTAAAACTGGTTGTTTCATTGCTGAAGCTTAAAATTTGCTATTGGTTAGCATATTTTTTATCAACTTTGATTACTTCATTTAAAAGTAAAATCAGCATAACAATCAATAAAAGCGACAAGATTTAATGCGCATTTTCAAAATGAAAACGTTTTACCTTTTTGTAATTAGTTTCGTGTTTTATCTCTTTTCCCCCGATATTACTCCATTTCAGAATAAAGATAATAAAATTTGATGATTCAAGGGATTTCTAAAGAAAAAAAGTCGTTCTTGTTTTGTATACAACTTAACATTATGTTTAAACAGAAAATTGTATCACTCTAAAAACAAGTGTCTTATTTTGTCCTCACTTTTAAGACATTTTCAGGTGTCTTAATTTTAAACCATTGAGATAGTGTCTTAAAAACGCCTGTAAGACGCTTTCTAAACGTCTTATGTCTTAAAATTAGACACTTGTAAGACACCTGTTTTTACAGTGATATTGTGCAACAGTATTTTTTACCTGCGTAGAGCTTGAAAGGTAAATTTTTTCAGTAACTAAGAGAAAAAACATTATTTTTCTTCCCTGATTTCATGTCACGGACAAAGAAAATCATTTTTCTTTGAGAAAAACTTACAATCAGTTTTAAACATTTACTCAGGTAAAAAGTATATTGTTCTTTCAGAAAGAATAATACTTTCCGTTTCTAAACTATTTTAAAAACTTTGCTTTATATAATGAACTCATAGTCATAATTCTATGTCTCTCGGATTTATAAAATATGCTCAAGATATTATTTGTCTGTCTTTAAACATGCAAACATTATACCTAAAATCATACATTTAAAAAAATGTAAGGCTCAAAAGGAAGAATTATTTTTAGCTTCTTTTACGATTAGATGCTGTACGCAGAATTTTGCGTCGTTGCATTTACATAGAGAATTACAAAATCATCATGGCGTGGCCTCCTATTTTTTAAAATAATTGTACGAAAGCATTGAAAAAAATCTAATGCACAAAAAATAGACAAAAAAGATAAATAATATTAATTCGAAGTAAAATTCACCTGCGTCTAAAATCACTATAAACATATAGAAACAAAAGGTGAAAAACCACCAGCACTCAATTTAAATCTTTTGTTTTTTTTTAGATGTGTAATTTTTGATTGAGAATCTATGATAAAAGGACAACAAAAGACAAGTTGAGAGCCGGTGCCTATATATGTTTGATCATTGATCAAGAAGTAATTGGTACTCTTACCGTTTGATCTGCATTCATTAACTTTTTTCTTTTCTTAATTTTTGGTTTTCTCAGGAACTTTTTAGCACTTTCGAAGCCTTCTGTCTGACATCACAGTTATCAGAGTACAGAAGAACTCGTTCCTACTATTCAAATCAAATTATTTCCACGAAGAAAAAGAAAATCAAATTAACACAGAAAAAACGAAAAATCTGGATTGTGTAAAGACAAATTGAGTAAAGTAAAATAATTATTTTGTTAAAGAAAAGATTAGTACCTTACCCTACTCATTTTCTTCTTACCCTATCAAAACTTTACCCTTTATTTTTTCTCTAAATTATTGATTATTCTTTTGAAAAAATAAAGAATTTTATTTGATGCAAAAACAGCTGCATTTATTTGTAACAATATAGACAAATTTAGTAAGTCTCATTTAATTATTACTGTAATTTAGTTGAATGATAAAATGCCCAATGGTCTGTCCTGCCGGCAGGCTTAAGGTAATGGAATTCAATGTTGAGAAAGTTGGCAGGCTTTCCGGCGTCCTTCCGGTAGGACGTTGCATTTTTACTTTTCTCAAATTGGATACCATTGTCCTGCCATGCTGGCAGCTCGGACCCTGGGACGTTCTGTCATTAAGGTTAATTCTTAATTTTAGAGTAAGAGTACAACGAAAAAATTAAGGTATTAAATATAGACAAAATAATTATTTCCAATATTCGAAATGAAAATGTAAAGCGTATTTGTATAGAAGATAACTTGTACGTGTTAAACTGTTTGACCGACTCGAACAGGGAAACAATAAGGGTAGACAATGTGAAGAGAGACTGCATCCCTCTTGGCCGCGTAAATGGAACTGAGTGCAGTGCCCTACGGAAGAAAGCTTTCCATACTCATGGAAACGGCGCACGAAGCTTTCAAGTCCCGCGTCAGACTGCAGGGTGTCACCCTCGCTCCAACCCTTGGACCGATTTCCACCACGACCACTCTTCTATCTCTTTTTCTCTTCGACTCTCTTGTCTCTTGTGCACACTCTTGCGCATGCTCTTAACACTCTTTTGTACGCACGCTGAGTTTTAACTTAAAAAAAATAAAATAAAAAATGCTCGACATTGATGGTCATCAATCAAACTCTCTCTCTCAGTTAATCTTCAAAGCTTATGTTGTTCACTTCATCATTGAGAGAAGTTTAAATAATTGAATTTGTTAAATTCTTTTCAAACTATTTGAATAAATAACATCTTATTTCTGCAAATAGATTCATTATAACAGACACTTATGAATTTTAAAATAAATTTCATATCACATTTGTAATATCTCACATATCTTTGTGTTGAGACAAAAGCATATTAGAAGTGTCCTGTATATTAAATAGTTAAATTGGAGTTGAAGTTAGGAGAGTGTGGTCGTCAAAAGAACACTATAATTTCAGTTTCAGAATTGTTATGCAGAATAAATTGCTAGAATTCTACTGATCCATTATGCGAACATTTACGTGTTTCTCTAACTCGTGAGAAGTTATAATTCACTCCAAGAAAACATTGCAAATTAAAAATGTTATTAAAAGTAAAATTATCATATGAGATTAAAACTTCTTTTTTTTATTTACATTAATACAAAAGTTACAGTTAAAAACTTACATTGCAATTGCTATACACATTACACATATAGGGTAGAGGTACCAGTTATTGAACATCTAGTGGAAGATCGTCGAATATTAATTAAGTCTTTCTGCATATATAAAAAATTTTTTCAATATCCTATATAGACGGGAATCCGATACATCCAGGAAAACACTAAAACCAAAAAGTTTTCATTGCATTATGTAAAATTGTATTACTTAAATTTAAACAAAATAGTTGAAAAATTATAGGAATAACTGTTGGAAATAATTGCAAATTGAACAACTGAATTGAAAATAGAAAAAAATAATTGAAATTGAAGAAAATAATAAAACATTGAGGAAATAAACTAAAAATTTAAGAATTAAATTAAAATTTAAAAATTAACTGATAATTGAAAAAATAGGTGAAAATTATGTCCATTTCAAGGACATTTCGCTTCCAAGTACAATGAGAAAAATGAGTTAGCTACTATATGGATAGCTAATTTTTAGCTGTGGTAGCTAATATTTGGCTATTTCAGCAAACAAAATTAGCTGTGAAAGCTAATTAATAGTTGTGTTAGCTAAAAAATTAGCTATCCATATAATAACAATTAAAGTTAGCTAAGGTAGCTAAGTCTTAGCTTTGGCTGCTAATTTTTTTTCACCGTGTAAGCAAAATAATTTGCTTCCTCAAAGAGAAAGCAATAAATTAGTGATATAAAAGTTAATTGGAGAATTTATTAAAAAAAAAAAAATTAAATGTAGGGGAGACCGAGGAGGAAAGTAACAAAAATCAGTTTTTTGATGCTAGCATTAAAACTATTCGTCGGATAAGTACTGTAAACATATTAATCGAAAGCTTGGACTTTCACCTATTAAATAAAATTGGAATTAAACATTAATAATAATTTAATAGTTCACTGCAGGACTTTTTAATAAGCTCTTAATTTGTTACTTTCCTCCTCACCCCTGAGGTGGAAAGTAACAGCACGAAGGAGGAAAGTAACACTTTAAAATTAAGGCTAGCATTTCAAATATAAAACTGCTATTAATTTAAATTATTTTTATTATGAACATATAACAAGACAAAGTGATATTAACTACATTTTGTACATAATTGGCAGATATTTTTGCACTTGTTTGAAATCAAGTTTTTTTTATCTATTTAGTATTCGTTGAATAAGAATGACATTAAAAAAGCATCGTTTCTTAAAAATTCATATCATAAGTCCAAAATTTAATTTTTAAAATATAAAATAAACATATAAAATCACATAGTTATAAAAAAGAAGGAGGTTTATAAAAATAAAGCATTAGATGAGGAGGAAAGTAACAACGTGTTACTTTCCACCTCACCCCTCTTTTCCTTGGATTTCAAAAAACAAGTTTAAATTACACAAAAGTATTTCGCATTTTTTAATTATGCACTAGCACGACTTAAAGATAAATAAAAAAGCTTCAAAAAAACCAAAAGCATATTTAAAATATCTATAAAATCAAAAAAATATGATATTTTGAACATTTAGGCAAAAACTTACTTTTGACGTAATTTTTGCACAAAATGTCAGTATCAGATATGTACCTTCCGGTAGATCCCTAACATAATTTAGGGGAGGTAGAGGGGGCAAAACTGAATAAAATTTATTCAAGGACTATGTCTGTCCGCTCATTGGTTTAGAAGTTATAAGCGTTGTTACTTTCCACCTCTTTTACTTTCCTCCTCGGTCTCCCCTAAATAAATGAAAAAATATGAATGATTTTATTAATTTTTGATCAATTATAAAAGTTATAAAGGTCAATCAATTCGTTTTAAAATAAGGAATATGATTTTTTGTATTCATTAAGTTGAATTTTTAACATGGAAAAAATTTTTGTCAAAAAACGATTTTTTTCGATAAAAATAGGTGCTTAAAAAAATTTGATAGGGCTTTTTCAAAAATCCCTGTGTCCAAATTTAAATATTCATGAATTTTATAAGTCATCAAAATTTTATTGAAGTTCATTCAAGCGTTCTCGAGATATCCTGGCGACAAAAAACGCTATACACACACGTACACACACACACACATTCACATATACATCTGGAATATTGCTTAAGAATGAAAATTTACGCATTTTAGATGAAAATGAGTCGATTTAGACTATTTTTGGAAAATCAAAAAACATAACAAAAAAACATTACAAAGCTTCTTCTACCAAGGAAGCAAAAAATTACAAAATAGCAAAAATAATTTTCAATTGAAAACAAAATTTAAATAATAGCTAGATTAATACACATCCTAACAAAATAATTTAAAAAATCAAAGAATTTTTATGAAATTTTAATAATTGAAAGCTGAAAAAAAATTGTAGGAAATAATTAATAATTGAAGGAAACAGTTAAAAGATGACGAGAATAATTGAAAATAAAAGAAAACATGTGGAAAAGACAAAAATAATTGTCAATTAAAAATAAAATTCGAAAAATGACTACATTAATCGACAACTGAAAAAAAAATCGTGCAAGTACGAGTTACACTCGTACCAAGTCGAAGGGTTCCGTACCGCTATAATTTTTTTCAATTATACCAATTATACCACTCAAATGGTTACGGAAACACCCGAATGGTTACGAAAACATTTTGAATGGTTACGGAAACACCTGAATGGTTCCGGAAACATAATATATTATACAAGAGAAACAGAATTAGAGACTGAGAAAGAGAGGAGACTAGTTTTTTACAATTTTTCTGGTTGTTTGTGAGAAGGAGGTTAGTAGGGATTAAGAGAAAGCCACGAAACCCTCAATTGTAGGACCATTGCGCCTGCTTTTTGTACTGTTTATTTAAACATGTTTTCAAAAAATAAAGAATTAACCAATTATTACTCAAACTTTTAAAAAAAAAAAAACACGAATTCGGATAGTACATTCTATGTACTATCTATGTACTATCTATGTACTATGATTTTTTAAAAAAATCGTACTTTCTGGCTGGTTAACACTATGAAGACCGCCATTACAAAAGTTTTCTATAATTTTCCTGTAATCTACACGTGAATCTGCATATGCGTACCAAATTGCAGCATCCTAAGCCAAATAGTTTGGAAGATTAGGGGGTAGGACATGGTCATTTTTTCGAATTTTTTTCAAAAAATCGTACTTTTTGGCTAGTAAACACTATGAAGACCGCCTTTACGAAAGTTCTCTAATATTTTACTGTAATCTACACGTAAATCTACATACGTGTACCAAATTGCATCATCCTAGTTCGAATAGTTTGGAAGATTAGGGGGGGGGGGGGGGGGTGGGACATGGTCATTTTTTCGAATTTTTTTCAAAAAATCGTATTTTTTGGCTAGTAAACACTATGAAGACCGCCTTTACGAACGTTCTCTATAATTTTCCTGTAATCTACACGTAAATCTACATACGTGTACCAAATTGCAGCATCCTAAGTCAAATAGTTTGGAAGATTAGGGGAGGACATGGTCATTTTTTTGCATTTTAGGGCAAAAAAGTGGTTTTTGCTGGATTTCGGCATGTTCATGAGCTCCAATCGCGTTTTCCATATCATTTTCGTAAATCCAAGGTGAAATTACATATGTGTACCAAATTGGAAGTCTCTAGCTCATATAGTTTAGAAGTTAGAGGGGGTGCGAAAACGGACACACATAGTGATTTTAATAGGGTTCCGTTTTACGGTACGGAACCCTAAAAATAAAAAAAAATAAACAAGAAATTTTAAATTTAAAGAAAATAATTGCTAATAGAAAAATTAAGAAAATTATAAGAATAATCGTTGGAAATAATTGCACATTTTAACAACTGAATTGACAATCGAAAAAAATAATTAAAATTGAAAATTGAAGAAAGAAATTAAAAATTAAAGAATGGAATTGATATTTAAAGATTAAACTTAATAGTTGAACAAAAATAATTGAAAAAGGCGAGAATTAATGAATATAGAAGAAAAAAATTGAAAACTGAAGAATGGAAAAAAAATTAAAGAAAATAATGGAAACATTAAAGAAACTCATTGAACAACTATATTTACAATTAAAGAAACTTAATGATAGGGGAGGTAGGGCCAAGACGGGATACCTGCCTTAATTAAGAAACTAATTAACCAATCATGATCATTTTTTGCACAACGGTGCTCCGTTACAATAGTTTTTGATTGGCCAAGTCACTGATTCATGAAAACAAGTTTTTTATTTGTTACATGAAAAAAACTCTTCTTGACGATTTTTTTGTCATTTTTGCATTTTACTTAGAGCGTGTTTGTTATTTTAATAACAACATTTTATATACTATATAATTTTTTTTATGTTCAACAATGATTACACTTGAAGTTAAGCACTTGTTTATTTCTGTTTCGAAACATAATTTTTAGAAATTAATTTTTTAATGAAATTCCGTATGTAGGGGCAAGACGGGGTATAGGAAGTGAGGGCACGATAAGGTACTGAAATCCAATCATTTTTTTATTTAATGAAAAAAAATCTTCTTTTGGTGATTTTACACACTATTTATAACGTTTTGTTATGTAAATAATACATTTCAAAATTTAAACACAGGAGCAGGTAACCCCTTGTTTATTTCTATTATAAAAGTTATTGTTTTTTGAGGTTAGCTTTGTAATTTAATTTTACATAAGCTCAGTAGAAAACTACTAATTCTTAGTAAAAAACTACTAATTCTTAGTAGAAAACTACTAATTGAAATAGTGAAACTTTACTTTTAAAAAAAGTAGATTTTTATACTAATTTAATTAGTAGTTTTCTACTACAAAATTAGTAGTTTTCTACTAGGAATTAGTGAAATTCTTACTATTTTAATAGTAGCTCACTTTTCGCTAATTCATTAGTAGAAAACCACTTATTCAGATTTAGAGAGTATAAAATGAATAAAGGTGCTTTCGAAATTTGCAGATGAAAATAGGTTGATTTTTATACTACCCCATCTTGCCCCCGGAGGGTACCCCATCTTACCCCCACGTTCTGTAAAATAGAAAATTTGAAGTTTTTTACTTATTCTTAATTCTATATTTAATTATGTAACAAATGTTTGAAATAAGACTGTTTCATGGAAGACTGATTGCCAAAGATTATTATTATAATAAATAAAATGTTTTTGAATCGATAATATTAGTTTTATTGAGCTTCAAACTTTAGATACCCCATCTTGAACCCACCTTTCCTAATTGAAAAAAATAATAGAAAAAAGGCGATAATATTTTAATATTAAAGAAAATAATTGAAAATTGAAAAGTGGAGTTTAAATATGAAGAAAATAACTAAGAATTGAATAATTGAATTAAAATTTTAAAAAAATTTTATGCATGAACAAAAATAATTGAAAAAATCCGAGAATAAATGAAATTTGAAGAATTACTTAAAAATCGATCAAAATAATTGAGAATTAAAGTGAACATTTGAGAATTGAAGAAAATAATTAAGAAATGAAAAAAAAAAATAGAAATTAAGGAATTCAATTGAAAATTTTAAGAAAATAATTGATAATTAAAAGAAAAATTATAATACGACGAAAATAATTATATATTGAAGAACATAATTAACTATTGCAAAAAATAATTAACAACTGAAAAAAAAATGGTAAGAATAATCGTAATTCAAACAAAAAAAGAAATTTTAATTAATTTATAATCATAAAATTAAAGGAGAATAATAAATTGTTATTAGCAAACTGATGAAAATTATGGAAAAAATTGTGGAAAATAAATGTAAATTAAAATTATAAGAAAATAATTAATAATTGAGAAAATGCGAGAATTATTGAATATTCAATAAAATAATTGAGAAACGAAGAATGGAATTGAAAATTGAAGAGAATAATTGAGAATTGAAGATAATACTTATAAATTAAATAAAAAAATTGAAGATTAAATAATTAAATTGAAACTTTAAGAAAATAGTTGATAATTGAAAGAAAAATTCCAAAATGACTCAAATAATTAAATATTAAAGAAAATAATTGAGAATTCATTTTTTAAAAAATATCTGATTTAAAACAAAAAATATCTATGTGTTAAACTTCATGTGTGAACAGACAAAAAATGAATGAAGGAATGATAGAACTTTCAGATTATTATTATTATAATTATCATTATTATTTAATATTATTATAGATTTGTGATATATTGAAAAGAATTGATTTTCGATCAAATTTCTCAGAACGTTTAGATCTACGTTGAAATTCCCGGGTTTTTCTGGTTTCCCGGTCAAGTGGACATTCTGAGATTTTTGGCAAACATTTTAATGTTTGTTTTTTATAAAGTTATTAGATATTTATTCTGAAAAGTTACTTTAATTTATAAATGATATTTTATTTACATAAAAAGTTTACTTATAAATTATAAAATTCTAATCTAATCTTAAAATCTTATCAATAAACTCAATAATATACATACTTGCACTTTCTTATTTATTTATTTTTTTTTATTTTAACATTGAAAACATCTAAAAATCCAAGGGACCAAAAAATTTTTCCGATGTAAGCGGGAATCCGATAAATGCGGGTCCGATATGTGTGGGTTTCACTGTATTAAAAAAATATATTAGAAAAATAAAAAGATAAGTCACTTGCTCTAGTTATTGGACTCAAAAAACATTAGAAATCCAGTTATTAGACCCCAGTTATTGGACTCATCAAATTATTTAAAATATTTGAAAGTTAAGTGTTTTGGTTTAATTATTATAAACATGAATAGCCTTAAAAATCTTCCAAACTAAAGAAGAATAAAGAAATGATGGAATAAAATAATTGATTAAATGTTAAAGAAAATTTATATTTATTAAACAAAACATTTTAGGTTTTAATTAAATGTAAAACATATCAATGTACTTTAATTTAGTTAATAATTTTTTAAAATCATGTAATAAAATAATTAATGTTTCATATTCATATATAAAACAATCTTTAGTTTATCATCACAAAGCAAATTACATTGAGTCTAATAAATGGAAATGCTAAAAAATATGCTTCTGTTATTAGACATTTAATTATTTTGCAAAATATTTCTTAAAGCTTTAGGTTTCTTGTTTGCATGATTAATTTAAAATATACACAGTCAGTGAGAAACAATAAAATGATAATTTTATACACTTTTGAAAAAAGTCATTTTCTTAAAAAAATGTCCAAAAATCCCAGATTTCGTTTTCCTTAAAATTTAATAGTTTTTTTCTTAACTTTCTTTTCATTTAATAATACATTTTTCTTGTGTCATTTAAAAAAGTTTTCAATTTCTTTAATAAAAAATATTATAGACAATTTGTAAGTCGTATTATATTCTGAAATCATAGAAAATATAAATATTTGTCCGATAAACTGGAACGTGTCTAATAACTGGTACCTTTACCCTATTACTTTAAAAAGTCATTCAGCTACTGACTTTTTTTTAGTAAAAACATGAAATTACCGATTATAATTACTCTCTAAATCTGCCCTCACAGCACCGGATATCCCGGGATATCCTAAAAATGTCCCGTGGATATCCCTAGGATATCCCAGGGATATCCAAGGATATTTTCAGGATATCCTAAAAGCGGCGCTGATATCCTGGGGATATCCTGGGGATATCCCATGGATATTCATAAAATGAAATTTAAGATACCCTCAGGATATCCCCCGGATATCCCCAGGATATCCTCAGGATATCCTCGGGACATGCTCAGGACATCCTCAGGACATCCTCAGGACATCCTCAGGATATACCCAGCACAAACAGAATTACTAGCTAGAGCCGTATTGAGAGTTAGGTGACTGAGGCGCTTGCTGCTGGCGCAACCGCATGGGGGCGCCAAAATTTAACGAAATTAAAACAGAATAATAATTTTTAAATTATCAAAAAAAAAAAAATGTTTTTGTAGTTGGGAGCCATAAAAATTAACATATCATTTGCACCAAAAGAGGAATTTTATACATTATGACTTACCCCACTTTGCGTTTCAACCCGTGTGGAAAGTTCCGAGTATTTCGCAGTGTAAGTGGGCGCCAGTTGGGGGCTAGGTGGGGCCCACCTGGGCTAGGTAGGCCCCAACTGGCACCCACTTACAAACTGGGAAATACTGGGAACTTTTCCACACGGGAACTGCAATAGTATTAATTTTAAAACAAAACAAAAGTCACATTTCGTAAAAGTCCCTGCTAAATGCTCGATAATACAAATCAATTATTTAAAAGAAATTAAAGTACATAGGGGGCATTATTTCTGAACTGCCCCAGTCAAAAATTAGAATGTCCTATAACTTTGGTAAATTTTTGCCCTACATGATAATATCAAATCCCCGCAATATTAGCTTTTTTGAAAAAAATTTGTATAAAGTAGAGGGGGTTGAAGTTTTGACTTTTTGAGTGACACCGTCATTTTCGAGTTCATATAATTATGTAACAACTTAATAGATTTTAATTTATATATAGTGAATTTACAAGCTTTTTTCAAGCACTTTTTAAATAAAAAATAATTTTAAAAAAAGATTGTAACCCTTCTTTTTTCAAAATTAAGTCTTATTTTTCACTTTTGAGGTTTTTCGGCGGTTTTTGGATTTTTTTAATTTTTTTCAATCGAAAGCTGAGATTTTTTCTAACGAAATATGTAAAAATGGAAATGGGCCAATAATGGGTTTTCGAGAAAATGTAAAAAATAAGCAAAAAAGTAGGTTTTTTTACATTCTCTTGAAAACCCATTATTGGCCCATTTCCAGTTTTACGTATTTCGTTGGAAAAAATCTCAGCTTTCGATTGAAAAAAATAAAAAAAATCCAAAAACCGCCGAAAGACCTCAAAAGTGAAAAATAAAACTTAATTTGGAAAAATGAAGGGTTAAAATTTTTTTTTTAAATTTTTCTTTATTTAAAAAGTGCATGAAAAAAGCTTTAAAATTCACTATATATAAATTAAAATCTATTAAGTTGTTCCATAATTATACGAACTTGAAAATGACGGTGTCATTCAAAAAGTCAAAACTTCAACCCTCTCTACTTCATACAAATTTTTTTCAAAAGAGCTAATATTGCAGAGATTTGATATTATCATGTAGGGCAACAATTTACTAAAGTTATAGGATATTCTAATTTTTGACTGGGGTAGTTCAGGAATAATGCTCCATAGAAAGATTTAAATAGAATTCAATTCAATTATTTATTTATTTATTTATTTCAATTTAACGGGCAATGCCCTTTCATACAAAAGTATTTAATTAAATCTAATCCTAGAACAAAACTAGGAGCTAAATCGAATATAAAATTATAAATTTGTTTTAATATTAATTAATTAAAATATTAAATAAAAAATTTATTCCTTTTGAAATGTAGAATTTAATAAATAATGAAAAAATGAAATAAATACCTAGTACCTATATTTTTCTTTTAGAGAATTGAATAAAAATTTAAAATAATAATTTATGTCCCTGAAGTTCTGAACGTTCATTTAAACGAAATTTTTGTTACATGGAAATATTTTCAAGAATAACTTTTGCAACGCAAAATATAAAAGAAGAATTTAATTCTTAAAATATCAAAATCATTTTTTTGGTAAGCAAAACTTTATTTTTGGTCAAATTTGAATTTGTAAAATATTAAAATAATAATTTCGTTGATTTAAACGTTCAGAACTTAAAGGTCATATAATTTTTATTCCCTTTTATAAAGATAATTAATTTAAAATACGTAATAATTTTGAAAATCCAATTACTTAAAAAATTAACCTTTTTCAACATGTAAAATTTAAAGAAATTTACAGGGTCTCTAGCGAATTATCATTTTTATTTTCCTTGCAAATTGATAAAAATTTAGTAGCAAATTTACATTTAACAAATAATAGATGAAATTCTGTAAAAAATTATAAAGATTAAGAAATTATGATGAACATTAGAAAACCTACAGAACATAAAAATTTTAAGCTATAAGATAAAAAGTTAAAAATATTAAATTAATTAAAAGCTTAAAGAATAAAAAATATGATGAAAGAACGAAAAACTTGATAAAAATGTGAAGATATGAACTATGAAGATACACGGAAAAAAAAGAAATGCTACAACTACATTCAGGAACTTATTAAAAATTACATTTCTCATGTCCTGTTATAATAACAGAACTTTTCTGTTTGAATTAAAATTTTTTTTATGCTGTCCTCACTATGAAGTTGTTCTGTTAAAACAAAATAACGTTATCCGTAGTGACAAACTGTCATTTAATTTTCCAAACTTTTTGCTTTCTCGTGAAGGAAACTCACAAAAAATTTTAAAATCATTTAAATAGACATTTCCTTATTTCATCTAGAAATGTGTTATATTAGTTCCTAATCAAATATCCACATATGTGTTTATGTATGTGAGTGTGTGACAATGTACTATTTTGTGAACCCGAAACTCGAGAAAGGTTTAAAGGACTTGAATAAAGTTTGGTATGGTTATTTTTACTTCTAAAAGTTGAAATCAGACACAAGAATTTTTAAAGATAACCATTATCAAAACTTTTATTAAATTTTGATTTTTTAATAATTTTGCTCTTTTCGAGCAAATTTCAATTCAATTTATAAATTTAATTTAATATACCCATAAGAAATTTGTATTCCTTGATTCAAAATCGATTAACCTATATAAAACATATAATTATTTGTTTAAAATTTGAAAACTTATTCGCAATTAAAAAATCAAAATTACAATTTTTTATTAACATCTTAGAAAAAATTTTAATTCAATTTATGTAATATATTTAAGAAATGCTATTTCTTTACGTTAAGAAATATCTATTTATCTATTTTAAGTTTATATTTTTTCAAAATTTTATAAAATACAAAATTTTTAAAACATTTTTTTTTCTTACACAATTTTAAAACCTTTATTAAATTTAAATTCTCATTTTCTAAAACAAATCACACAAAGCGCTCTCTTAATTTATTTTAGAATTGTACATAATATATATTTAAAAACTATTATTTTCCTACAAAGAAAGCAAAATGTTTATAAAATAAACATAATTTCCAATTTATATTATTTATTTTAATTCATAAGAGTGATAATAAAATTGGATAGTTATAACATGAAATTTCGGTAAATTCAACAGAAGTATTATTATGCTGTTTTTACTAGAATCTGTTTGTTAACTACAACTTCAGACAATATTGTAACTGGCACTTAATGACAGTTAACAAAACATCTCGGGTAATTATAACATTAGAGTTCAGCTGTCACAACTTTTTTTTATTCTCAGTGTATGAAGCAATTACAAAACTATGTGAAAATTATGTTCATTTCTGAAGATTTCGCTTTTATGTAAAAAAAATATTTGCTTTCTCAAAAAGGAAGCTAAATTCGTTTTTCATTGTAAAACATTTTTTAAAATTTTTATAAAGGAATCATTACTTAAAAATGCCAATTAGAGTAGTTATATTAAAGACATCAAAATTAAAATTTTATTAAAAATTAAAAATTCCCATTATTTCTTCAAATTGAGAATAAAATGCATACTGTATACATAATTAAATTGATCCATTTTTACATATAGAATATTTTGTCCAAAGGATCTATGATTATAAAATAAAAATTGGAGAAGGTGTAAAAAGAAAAAGAATTTTAAATGAAAAAAAAATGAAAACTCATGATTTATTATTATGCGAATTTCCGGTCCATTATAGACTTTATATAGGTCAATCGATTCGTTTTGAGACAATATGATTTTTTATTTGTTAAGTTGTATTTTAAGTGTGAAAACAAATTTTGTTAAGAAACGATATTTTTTTGTGAAAATGGTGCTTAAAAATATCCGATCTTTTTTTTTAAACATGAAAATTTGGGCTTTTCAGATAAACATAAGTCGATTTAGATTACACAGCCCCACAAAAAAAAAAAGTGTCATGTACTTTTGACCGGAATACCCTAGCCCTATGTATTTTGACGCGCTGAACACGAATCCGAAGTCCATTTTGCTCCATCACGTCAGAATTTTTTTCTAACCTCAAAAAACATGTCGAATTTTGAGAGGTAGGCGATTTTTTAAAAAAATTTATGGATTTACTTCAAACTTGGTATCTGGGGGTTTTTTGGGTCGCTGATTACGAATCTGAAGTTAGATTTTCAAAATTCAAAATGTCGGATCCAATATGGCGGACGAATTTTGAAAAAATTTGAAGATTTACTTCAAACTTGGTATCTGGGGGTTTTTTGGGTCGCTGATTGCGAATCTGACGTCATATTTTCGAAATTTTTATGAAATTTGGTATCTTCAGGTTTTTAAGTTGCTGAGTGTGATTTCGAAGCGAGTTTCTCACATTTTCAAATATGACTTCTATTACAATTTTATCATAAAATATTCCTTGGTAACAGATTGGATATGTTTGGTGCAGAAGCCAAATAAGAAAGTACATTGTTCCATTCTGCATCTTATTCCTGATAAATCTTCAAATTTTTTAAAAATTCGTCCGCCATATTGGATCCGCCATTTTGAATTTTGAAAATCTAACTTCAGATTCGTAATCAGCGACCCAAAAAACCCCCAGATACCAAGTTTGAAGTAAATCTTCAAAGTTTTTCAAAATTCGTCCGCCATATTGGATCCGCCATTTTGAATTTTGAAAATCTAACTTCAGATTCATAATCAGCGATCCAAAAAACCCCCAGATACCAAGTTTGAAGTAAATCCATAAATTTTTTTAAAAAATCGCCTACCTCTCAAAATCCGACATGTTTTTTGAGGTTAGAAAAAAATCCTGACGTGATGGAGCAAAATGGACTTCGGATTCGTGTTCAGCGCGTCAAAATACATAGGGCTAAGGTATTCCGGTCAAAAGTACATGACACTTTTTTTTTTTGTGGGGCTGTGTAATCTATAGATCCACAAATACTCAGATGTTTCCACAAGTTTGACACATGGAATTTAGATTACCACACGTTAGAAATTTTAAAATATCTTATACTTATGCGAGTTAATAACCAAATATAACTTTTTTGTACAAGGGTACCTTTGTGTTGGCGAGCTACACTATCACTGAAAGAAATTACTTGGGTAATTTTACCTATAATGTTTTGGAACCAAAAAACCCAAAGATTTTATGGATTAAAGAGCACAAGAATTTCAGTAATTTTACCTAAAGCCTTTTAAACAAATACCCAATGATATTTAGATAAAAATACACAAGCTTTTTGGTAACTCACAACTACCCACACAGGTAATTGTACGTAAATTTAACAAACAGGTTGTGTATTTTTACCAAAATCTATTTAACGCTAAGAGATCTCGAACTACTCGCAACTCCTGGGCCTAAAGCCCAACGCAACGTTCCAACCACTATGCTATACGCTCGTGAACTATCATTATAAGCTACATCAGGAGGAAAAAGCAATGTCTCAAGTTATCACTATCTTCATATTAAAAACAACATTAAAAAATTATCAGATAAAAAGTTGTAATTAAAAAAATTATTGTTTAAAAAAATTGTTGAAAAACTATACTAAAACCAATTAGAAGAATACTATAACCAATAGCAGGTATAATTTGTAATTTGTTGCTGTGACCAACGGGCTTTTATCACATGGCGCATGGGCGTGATGAGAAGAAACGGTATGCCCCCAATACGTTACAACTTAAAACCCAGAAGAAACTCCCGGTATTCCGTAGAAACTAAATTTAAGCAAGTGGTGGGGGTATACCAATTCCCCTCAAGGCGTCTAAGAGATATCTGCACGTGACCAATAGCCATAAGTATGCAAAATGTTTTAGAGCCTAAGGAATAGCATAGTTTTTAGCCTATAAATATTCATAAAGTATTTATACGCATCATCCTTGTAAAAGCATGAATATATCCTGAGGATGTCCTGAGGATATCCTTAGGATGTTCTAAGGATATCCTTAGGATGTCCTAGGGATATCCTTAGGATGTCCTAGGGATATCCTTAGGATATCCTCAGGACATCCTACGGATATCCTAGAGACGTTTTCAGGTTATTTTAACATTATTTCAGGATGTCCTGAGGATATCCTAAAGGATATCCGTAGGATATCCTTTGGTTTTGAGGAAGGCCACTAAACTTTACGGAAGAGTAACAAAGATTCATTGCATTTTGAATAGCAAGTGCTAAGTAGCCGAGAGGTTTAAGGCTACGCGTAAGCTTGGCATCCATCATAGTTAAGTAGGTTCGATCCCCGTATCCCATAAGATTTTTCCGATGCGTTTAACCATTAAATTATTATATATAAGGAAGGACATAAAAAATTATAAATAAGTAAATTAATATCTACTTTATTATAATTTTTTTTCAAAAATATCCTTGGGATATCCTAAGGATATCCTAGGGATATCCTTTTAAACATTTCTGGGGATATCCTGAGGATGTCCTAAGGATATCCTCAGGATATCCTGGGAATATCCTAGGGATATCCTAGGGATATCCTAGGGATATCCTGAGGATATCCTGAGAATATCCTTATTGCGGCGGCTTGGATATCCGCAGGATATCCTTTTGATATCCTGAGGATATCCTGGGGACATTTTCAGGATATCCTGACATTATTTCTGATATCCTGAGGATATCCTAGGGATATCCTTTTGTTGTGAGGGTGTATTTGTCAAATTTTGATAAATTTGATGTTTATTGTTATTTAACTAATTCAAGTAATCGTTTTTGTACTGTTTTATACGAGTTTCATATGAATACATTTTCAAGTGGAACTCTACGAAATTTAGAACTAAAATTACAAAAAATATACCTAACCTATAACTTACTTCCAATATCTATTTAAATTGCAACTCTTTTTAGGGAAATTGTTACATTAAGAAGAATAAAACATTGATAAACTGTAACTTGAAACTAAATGACTCTACTTTTTAAAGTAACCTTTTCTCTTGAAATAAAAAGTAAATATCTTCTTGTGATGAAATTTTGTCAGTCAGAGATACTAATTGAATTTAAAGATTCTAACTATTTCACAGTCATCGAGTGCGCCCTATTGATAAAAATAACTATAAGAATTAATCATTATTGACTAATTGATATTTAAAAAGTACTTTGAAAAGACAACTTAATCAAACTTATAAATATGTTAAAACCTAATACTTTAATTCTATAATAGACATTTAACATTTTCTGGATAAATTTAGCAAACAGTAGAGAACTAAGAACAAATAGTATGAAACTAAACCACAGGACACTCCAGAACTTACTAAAGTTTGCATATAAATTTCCACAAACACATGGAGTTTACTGTTACGTAAATAGTAACTTAACTTATAACTAACAATTTTTTTATATTTTCAGCTTATTATATTAGTTAAATTCTTATTATTGTAGTTAAAAATTAATTTTTTAGAAACTTTCTTTGCAATTTTTATTGGATTCTTATCACAGAAAAAATGCCGTAATATATTTAGTTATATCCAAAATTAGCGTAGGGTGGTACCCCTTAAGAAGTTAACTTCTGCCTACAATATTATCTTCTTTCGCTTCTTTGTCTTTTTTTTTTAGTTTTGTGATTTCTAATCCCAGGGGCGGTGACACGTAAATTTTGGCCATCTGCACACTTAATATTGACCGGGGGGGTGAGGGAGAAATAAAACAATGGTAAATTAAAGAGTTTCTTAATTAAATTATTGTAACGTAAAAGTTGACAATTTATTTAATTTCGAGTAAATTTTTGGAATTAATAAACAAATAATCAAAATAATATAAAATTTGTAAAAATTAAAAATTGATGAACTTGATTGCAATTTGAGAAAAATAATTGAAAAATAATTAAAACAATGAAAAGTGGATACAAAAACTTAGATTTGACTATTTGAGATAATAAATGAAAATTTAGAATATTAATTGAAAAATAATTAATATATCTATAATTAAAAGGTGGACAAAATAATAGAAAAAGATAAAAGAAAATGAAAATTGAAAAAAAAATGAAAAATGAGATGCATAATTGAAAATTTAGGAATTTAATTGAGGAATCGTAAAAATAATTAAAAATTTAAGAAATTGATTGCAAATGGAAACAATAATAATTGAAAATTTAAGAAATTTACTAAAATTTGAGAAAAATATTTTAAAATCTTGGAAATTAATTAAAGAATATTGAAAATAGTTAAAAATTCAAGAAAATATTTGCAAATTATGTGAAATTGTGAAAATCATTGCAAATGAAAAAGAAATAATTAAAAATTAACGAAGTTATTGAAATTTGAGAAAAACAATTGAAAAATGATTAAAACATTATAAACAGGATGCAAAATGATATCAATAATAATTGAAAATTGAAGAAAATTATTAAAATTTGAGAAAATTATTTTAAAATCTAGGGAATTAATTGAAGAATAATGAAAGTAATAAAAAATTAGAGAAAATGTCTGCAAACTAATAAAAATAATTAAAAATTATAAATTGAAGAAAATAATCTTAGTTTGTTAAAAATAATTGAAAAAATTACAACATATAATATTTGTAATAAAGGAAAATAATTGCAGAATAATGAAAATAATTGGAAATTGAAAAATTAATTAGAATTTGAGATAAATAATAAAAAAATTAGAAAATTCATCAAAAAATAAATTTATTAAAAAAGTAATTGAAAGAATTTCAGAATATATTTGGGATAAACAAGACTACAATTACAATTATATATTATAATTCTTCGACCTTCTTCGAACTGGTTTCATTATATGCTACAATTTTCATCTATTTTTATCACTTTTCAAAAATTTTCTTCAATTTTTAATGACTTTCATTATTTTTCAATTTTTCCCCTAAATTTTAAATTCTAAATTTCCGCAAATTTCAATTATTTTCTTTAGTTTTTTCAAATAAAACTTTTGAATTTTTAATTGTTTCCTTCAATAGGGGAGACCGAGGAGGAAAGTAACAAAAATCAGTTTTTTGATGCTAGCATTAAAACTATTCGTCGGATAAGTTCTGTAAACATATTAATCGAAAGCTTGGACTTTCACCTATTAAATAAAATTGGAATTAAACATTAATAATAATTTAATAGTTCACTGCAGGAATTTTTAATAAGCTCTTAATTTGTTACTTTTCTCCTCACCCCTGAGGTGGAAAGTAACAGCACGAAGGAGGAAAGTAACACTTTAAAATTAAGGCTAGCATTTCAAATATAAAACTGCTATTAATTTAAATTATTTTTATTATGAACATATAACAAGACAAAGTGATATTAACTACATTTTGTACATAATTGGCAGATATTTTTGCACTTTTTTGAAATCAAGTTTTTTTTATCTATTTAGTATTCGTTGAATAAGAATGACATTAAAAAAGCATCGTTTCTTAAAAATTCCAATCAAAAGTCCAAAATTTAGTCTTTAAAATATAAAATAAACATATAAAATCACATAGTTATAAAAAAGGAGGAGGTTTATAAAAATAAAGCATTAGATGAGGAGGAAAGTAACAACGTGTTACTTTCCACCTCACCCCTCTTTTCCTTGGATTTCAAAAAACAAGTTTAAATTACACAAAAGTATTTTGCATTTTTTAATTATGCACTAGCACGACTTAAAGATAAATAAAAAAGCTTCAAAAAAACCAAAAGCATATTTAAAATATCTATAAAATCAAAAAAATATGATATTTTGAACATTTAGGCAAAAACTTACTTTTGACGTAATTTTTGCACAAAATGTCAGTATCAGATATGTACCTTCCGGTAGATCCCTAACATAATTTAGGGGAGATAGAGGGGGCAAAACTGAATAAAATTTATTCAAGGACTATGTCTGTCCGCTCATTGGTTTAGAAGTTATAAGCGTTGTTACTTTCCACCTCTTTTACTTTCCTCCTCGGTCTCCCCTACCTATGAAATTAGTTTAATTATTTATTAATTAATTTTCAATTTTTTTCGTCATTTTACAATTATTTTTGCAATATATGATTTTTTTAAATTTAAATCTTTTTCTTTGAATTGTAAATTCATTTATCCACATTCTTATTAAGAAATTGATTTCCTGTCTGTAATTTTGCCATATGGAATTCCACAGGACGACTTTTTTGCTCTATGGAATTCGCAGACGTGCCATACACATGTCGCCACCCCTGTCTAATCCTATATTTATTTATTCTTACAAACTATTTTAACTACAGTTTCTCACTTGCTTTTAATCTGATTTAAAAATAATTTCTTTCTTCAACCTTCTTACCTATTCTGTATAAGAAGATGCCATAGACTTATCAAAAAGCAGGAAGTAGAGATGGGAGAGTTGGAGGAGGTAGGAAAAGAGGTAGAAGAGAAGACTTTGAGGAAGATAAATCAATTCCTTCACGAGATATCACTGCACCCAGGTCCAAGACTAAGACAGAGGCAGGTTTTACTGCCCTCTCGAGCATTCGTCCGCTCCTGCGCCTGCTGGAAAACGTTTCGCTCACGCAACTTTTTTTTCCAGTTTGCAATAGCTTTTCTTCAAATCTCTTTTTCGTTTTACTATGTCCTTCATCCTTCTTTTCCATTTCTTTTATAGATGAGATAAATATCTTTCTGATGGCGGTTCACTCACCATGTGATCGCGAAACTTTCGGCTTTGCATTTATTTTCTAACACATAAAACTTGTGCTCACTTCTGATGCGTCTCAAGACTCAAATTGAGCAACAACAAGTCAGAAAAAACTACAACTCGCTATGTTCATTTGGATAATAGCAGTAAATTAACAATAATATATTGTTTAAACAAATGAAGAATACATAAAAATATCTATAAGCATTCGTAAATTGACGATATGCAACAATTTTGTTGAAAAATTCTAAAGAAACTATTAATTTATAATTTAAAATAAATGATCTTTTTTTTCATTTATGGGGGTTATTTATAACCCTACAAAAAAAATTAATTTTAATAAATTATTAAATAAATTATGGAATATTGTTGTTTGAGGACTTTTCAAGATGTGATTCGCTGTATTGCTGTTTTCAGTGATTTTTGAGGATTTTCTAGCAAATTTACGAAAAAGTGCGTTTTTCCCTTGTAAAATCAATTTAAAATTTCAAGGTGTTTGAGCTATCCCTACATTTTGGCCGATTAAAAAAAAATAAGGGTATTTTTTCGATTTGAAAACTTTTTGGAGGGTAGGAGCAAAACATTTCAAAAAATATTTTTTACTGTTCATTTTTGGACTACCCTATTGTTCAGGCAAGTTGCAAATTTGGTAATTTTAATATTCTGCTAAATGCGAGTTAGGTGATTTCAAAATTCAGAAAAATGCAAATTCGGTGATTTTAAAGTTTGGACAAATGCAGTTTTGGGTAATTGAATTTTTTGATAAATACAAGTTCAGAGAATTAGGAATTCGGACAACTGAATTGCGTGCAATTACAAGTTCGGTTAATTGGGTTTTGGAGAAAATCCATACGACCCTCTTAGTTAATATTTAGTTACGATAACTAAAATTTTTCAGCCTATTTTTTTTAGCTGCAGCAGCTATAACTCACTTTTTTAAAAACATTGCATAATCATTTCTCATAATTGATCCAACAAATGGTATCATTATGTAACGTTTTGATGCTTGCTGGTTTTGTGATGCATAAAATGTAAATCGTAAAAAAATTGCACTTATTTTATAATTATGAACTTTTTTTTTGACATTTGCAGTTTCTCCAGCTAACAGATAGCATTAAAGACTGCTATTTCGGATAAAATCCGAATAACAAATATTATGTATATATCGGTCTGTTACTTTTTAATTCGTGTTATCGAGTTATCGGAAATTTTTTACAGGGCACTTTGTTTACATCAGCTTTATATTATGTTATAGATCTGAAATCATATAAAATTGCAAATTAGATATTATCGTGAAAAATATATTTGTAGCAAATTAATGTCTGACAATCAAAGTCACTTTTCTTGCACAAAAAGTAACATCACGAAAATTTTTCTCCCTGCTCATTCTTCTCACCTTGATTCTCCAGAACTGATTTCTCCTCCTTTCATTTCGCTTTTCCTTCTTCTCTGAGTATCCTCCGCCTTTATCAAACTATTCTACTCTTGAAATCGCAGCTAGGCAAAAAGAATTGATCTCTCGGCATTTCCTGGAATTGTATAATAGTATATATAGAGGAAGATGAAAGCGAAGGAGATCGAAAGCGCAGTTGCCAATTCACCAATGCGAAAAAGTTGTAATTCAGATATGGTCAAAGCTTTTGCTAGTATGTGAATGATTTGTGGCTTGAATTTTGCAATAAAAATCCATTTCCACTTCACGGGTATCTAGGGGAAGCTGATTTTTTTAAATTATCTTGTAAGCAGTAAAAAATGAGATTTCTCTCTTTTTTTAAAATAAATGAAAAAAGAGGACTTGGCTGAAAGCTGTGATAGGTACAAATTATTCAGCAGTTGCCAAGAATTCTCTCTCTGCAAATTATCTTCTTTTACTATTATGCAAATAAAGTTTGAAATCAGACACAAGTATTACAATCATTCTACTTATTTCTAATAGAAGAAAGGACACGAATCTTGAAAAGGGTTGACTGCAGAATCGAGAAACTAATGAAGAGGAGAAATAAGATGCAAGGAACGAGAGCAGATTTCTCTCTTAAAAGACGGAGATATTCCATAAAGGATGAAGAGACAGAAAGCTGTCGTTTACGGACAGGACATTAAAACTCGACAGTGAATGTGCGAGTCAGTGGCACGTCATACCGTTGGCACTCCTGCCAAACGATAACTGCAAATTCTCCACCGTACTTTTGAGCCCTTTCTCATATCATGAAGTAAGACCAAGGTTTTCTGCCTAGGCCTGGCACATTAGCACGGTTATAAGGTAATGTAATGACACGCGTTAGCTTGGCGTAATGGGCCTCATAAGGCCTACTTACCACCAAGTTTCCGGACTTTTCGTCCCTATTTTCTTCTAAAATCCCTCAACCATCCACCAAGCAACTTTCTCTAGTGGAACCTGGCCAGAAATATCATTCTAGAACGATTATGCTTGTGGAATTTGGTTGCTTGCTTTGTTAATTAGCTGCTTACCAGCCGCAATTCTTATAAGGTGAAAATCAAAGTTTGCAACATTGTAGGGAAATAATTTTTCTTTCATAAATAATTATGTATATGTATACATATAATTACATATATAGAATTGTTTATACTCTATTTTATTTGATGAGATTAAGCCTCAGAGAAACTGTTTCAGCAACATGAATTCTACTACGGGTACAATAAAACTAATAAATATGTTAAATTGTGTACATAACACACCTACTTGGGGGAAATGCTTATAATGCCAAGACTGTGCAGAGGTCTTTGTCGTTATGCGAGTTCATAAGCTGCTAAATCCAGTCGTAACTTCATTTGGGAATAATAGCTTCAACCCTGTAACTGAGACTAACCACACACTCACAATTCACATCACATTATTATACCTACCGCGGATATTGTCCATATATTGATTTGATAGGAAACGCCACTTACAGGCGTATTACCCTAAAGTATTCGCCTAAAAACTGCAATATAAATTTCAACTAATATCCTATGCATTCTATCCTTCTGAATATTATAAAATAGCTTCTTATTATTCTCTTTCTCATATGGGGCATTCTCTGGAAAAAAATCAACCCAAAAAAATTTTTTCTCGTTAATGATATATGTCATAATATACATAAAAGCAAATATAAAAAGTAGGGTGTTAGGTCAGTGTAATGTGTGGTTGCCATATTTTCAGGGATTAAATTTTACGGTAGCATAATTTTCATCTGCCAATAACTTTTTTCCTAATCATTGAATTTAAAAATCTTACAGGTGTTTTTTGTGTAGAATTTCCCAAAATTTTAAATTATATAACTACTAATTTTGAAACATTTAGTTTTGACAAGAAAAATGCAAAAATGGTTTTTTAATGCAATTTTTAACACTAGTGCCCCCCTAGGATTTTTTCTAGCATTGTCTAGAAATTTTCCTTAATTAATAAGCTTTTTACCTCTTAAATGGCATTTTGGGACAGCAAGGCTTATACGAGCTGCAACTGAATATTCACTTTGCACAACTCACTAATTTGTAACTAATGTTTTTCGGCTGTTACAAAAACGATTAGAAATCATTTTAAAATAATTCTGAAATAGTTTTAAACAATGCAGGAATTATTATAGGTCGCCCGAGAACATAAGTTACAAATTAGTGAGTTGTGCAAAGTGAATATTCAGTTGTAGCTCGTACACACCTTGCTGTCCCAAAATGACATTTAAGGGGTAAAAAGCTTATTAAGGGGGGGGGGGGGTACGGTTTGACAACTTTTTTTTCCATTTTTTTTTCTTTTTTTTTACTGAAAGTACAATATCTGAAAAATATTGTATTACATTTTTAGACCAAGAGCAAAACTAACGAAGTTACAGTAGATGACAGTACCTCTACACCGAAAAAAAAATAGTTTTGGAATGAGAGGATTCCGCTTATTTTTTAAGAGGACACTCATTGGTCAGAAAAGATCGGAAAGTCTGATTTCTGATGGTAATTTTGATTCTGATGAATGACTGTTGAGGATTTAGAGCATGCGCAATTACGATGAGTGAGGGTATCTGGCAAGACTGGTGGCGATCTATTTTCCCAAAAGTGTCATTTTTAAAGTCGGTGACCAACCTACCGGAAAAACTACTGAACCGATCGTTTTGAAATTTTGTACACTTATTCTACATATAAATAGCTCTCAAGTGACGTCGAGTTTTTAAATTTTTCAAAATTATTAACAATTTTACAATAACAAATAGGTCGAGTTTTTCGTCAAAAATCGTCATTTTGGCTTCAAAATTTTGTCAAAAATTGAAAAATTTAAAAAAACTCTTCGTCACTTGAGAGATAAAGTAATAAACTAAACAAAACATTTTCACTTTTTGGTTTTAGTTGATCCAGTGATGCTGTAGGCTGGTCACCGCACAAACACTTTTTTTCTAGGCACCTGCGGAGATCTGCAATAACTTCGTTATTTCTATCTATTTTTTAACAAAAATTTTTTTTAATATTCTTTAAATGTTACACTATCATATAATAATATGTAAAATAAATCGACAGCAATAATTTCTTCTAAAAAAATTAATGAAAAAAGGTCTTTGTAAGAGTTTGATCGCTCTCCATAGTTTATAAAATTAGAAAAATTGTCGATCAATAGGAGCCAATATGTGTACACTCTAAAAACAAGTGTCTTATTTTGTCCTCACTTTTAAGACATTTTGAGGTGTCTTAAGTTTAAACCATTGAGATAGTGTCTTAAAAATGCCTGTAAGACGCTTTCTAAACGTCTTATGTCTTAAAATTAGACACTTGTAAGACACCTGTTTTTACAGTGTAGGTGTAAATACTCTTCCCTATTTTGCATAATTTTTAATGCAAAAAGGAAGGAACAAAAAACACTAGACACATTTTTAAAGACCACGGTCTTTATTTGTCAAGCGACGTTTCGTCAATATTCCATTGACCTCATCAGGCTGTAAAATAAATATTACACTTTTCAGTAAATATCGTTCAAATTTTTTAACACGCACCACAATTAAAAAATATTAACACATCAATGCATATTTTACCTCAAAAAATAAAATTAAATTAAATTACATCGAAAAGTACAACGTCACGAATAAGTGACATGTCAATCACAAGTTCTCAGTCACAGAGTACGGAATAAACTGACAAGAATTATAAATATAAAAACAAATTAACGGCAAGGTAATCTAACATCACAAATAACGACTGAAATAAACAAACACAGTAAATAGAGAAAAGTCAATGTTAAAATTGAATAAATAATTTAAGACTGGAAATTAGCAAATCGAAAAATTTGTGTATAACAATTTGTTGTAAATATTATTTAAATTATATATGTTTTCTTTTTTATTAATACTATTTGGATCATGGTTAATGAACATCATTTCGGATATTACACGTTTTCGCCAGTCTGTTTCAAAATCAACGATTAAAACATTTTTAAAGTCGAATTCATGTTTTTTTGAAGTACAGTGTTCGTGTATAACTTGAAAGAGGTTTTTATTATTTTTGTGTTCATTAATACGTTTTTTAAGAGTTCTTTTTGTTTCACCATAGTAAACAGCATTGCAGTTTTGACATGAAATTTAAATGACGCCAGCTTTTTCCCACTTTTCAGTATAATCCTTCCCCAACTTGATGATACCGTTAAGTGGTTTTTTAACTTTTGGAATCGTACAAAGGTCATAATTTTTAAAGGTGTAATTACACTGTGAATAAAATTGCCCGTTATTGAAAGGGATAACAACTTTAGGCCTCCTTGCATAAATAGATTTTTTTAAATTAGTGAGTTCCTTGTTATTTTTGTTATCAATTTTTCTATTTTTTAAAACATTTATCCTTTTTGAGACACCAGTATTTATAAAGTGAAGAGGATAATTATTATTAATTAACATTTGTTTTACAAGTAAAATGTTCTTTTTGTGAAATTTCTTGTGGGAAAGAGACATTGCTCTGTCCATAAGATTAAAAATAATATTCTGTTTTTGATTTAGAGGATGATTAGACGAAAAATTCAAAAGTCTACCAGACGATGTTGGTTTCTGGTACCAATCCGTGACAACCACGCATTACAGTGACCTAACACCCTACTTTTTATATTTGTTTTTATGTATATTATGACATATATCAATAACGAGAAAAAATTTTTTTGGGTGGATTTTTTTCCAGAGAATGCCCCATATACCAAATCATACGTCTAAATTGTAATGTATTCACTAGGGTGTTTCAAAAAAAGAAAATTTTTGAAAATAAAGTCGCACGGAAATCGACTACAAATGGAAAAAAAATTATCCCTAATTTTTTTTTTTTTTTTGATCTGACAATATGAAGTGGTGCCGCTTGCAACCCCTATTTTCCCTTTAGAAATAAATAGGGAAAATGTAGGTAATTTTTTTAAAAAATGCAAAAATTTGTTCATAATTTTATCGAAAACGACTCAGAAGTTTATGAGACCTCAATAAATGTGCAAAGTTAAAGAAACTGTGGATTATTATTATTTTTTTTTGCAAACTGACCCTCTCTAAGAGTGCGTTAAATGACAACACCCTAATATTAATTCAGCATTTTTAAGTAAATATAAGTCTAAAATATTATTTTTAGGTTGCTTTTATTTATAAATTTTTTTACTGAACAAAATACAAGGCTCGCTGCATTATTAAATTAAATTTTAATTGTTTAAACAATTTTTTTCATATTGTTTGTTTTAATTAAATACCTTAAAAACTTACAACTTTTTAAATAGCGAAAAGAATAATAATTAAATTAATATAATTTGATTTATTTAATTTAATTAATTGTTCAAACAATAAAAATTGTTTAAAATTAACTTTTCATTAAATTCACCTAGAATCATGTGGATTTTTGCAATTTTTATTGAAGAATTGTAAAGAACAAAGGAGTTATTTATACATAATTCGCAATATACATTCATTTGTTTAAACAATTTTAATCTGTTTAACATATTTTTTCAAACTTGTGTTTTAATTAAGTATCTTAAAAGCTTACAACTTTTTAAATAGCGAAGGGAAGATCAATTTAACTAATTTCATTTAATTGATTGTTTAACAATTAAAACTATTTAAAATTAACTTTTTATTAAATTCACCTATAATCATGTGTTTTTTTGCAATTTTTATTAGAAAACTATAAAGAAGTTATTTATACACAAATCTCAATGTACATTCAATTGCTTAAACAATTTTAATTTTTTTAAATATATTTTTTCATACTTTCTGTTTTAATTAAGTATCTTAAAATTAATAGATTGTTTAAACAACTAAAATTGTTTAAAATCAACTTTTCATTAAATTCACCTAAAATCATGTGGATTTTTGCAATTTTTATTGAAGAATTGTAAAAAAGTTATTTGCACACAATTCGCAATATACATTCAATTGGTTTAACAAATTTTAATTTGTTTAACTTAGTTTTTCATACTTTCTATTTTAATTAAGTATCTTAAACGCTTACAACTTTTCAAATAGCGAAGGAAAAATCTATTTAATTAATTTAATTTAATTGGTTGTTTAAACAATAAAAACTTTTCATTTAATTCACCTAGAATCATGTGGAATTTTGCAATTTTTATTGAAGAACTATAAAGAAGTTATTTTTACACAATTCGCAATATACAATCAATTGTTTAAACAATTTTAATTTGTTTAACAAATTTTTTCATACTTTCTGCTTAAATTAAGTATCTTAAAATTAATTAATTGTTTAACAACTAAAATTGTTTATAATCAACTTTTCATTAAATTCACCTAGAATCATGTGGATTTTTGCAATTTTAATTGAAGAATTGTAAAGAAGTTATTTATACATAATTCGCAATATACATTCATTTGTTTAAACAATTTTAATCTGGTTAACATATTCTTTCATACTTGTGTTTTAATTAAGTATCTTAAACGCTTACAACTTTTTAAGCAGCAAAGAGAAAATAATTAAATTGATATTGTTTAATTTATTTCATTTAATTGATTGTTTAACAATTAAAACTATTTAAAATTAACTTTTTATTAAATTCACCTATAATCATGTGTTTTTTTGCAATTTTTATTAGAAAACTATAAAGAAGTTATTTATACACAAATCTCAATGTACATTCAATTGCTTAAACAATTTTAATTTTTTTAAATATATTTTTTCATACTTTCTGTTTTAATTAAGTATCTTAAAATTAATAGATTGTTTAAACAACTAAAATTGTTTAAAATCAACTTTTCATTAAATTCACCTAAAATCATGTGGATTTTTGCAATTTTTATTGAAGAATTGTAAAAAAGTTATTTGCACACAATTCGCAATATACATTCAATTGGTTTAACAAATTTTAATTTGTTTAACTTAGTTTTTCATACTTTCTATTTTAATTAAGTATCTTAAACGCTTACAACTTTTCAAATAGCGAAGGAAAAATCTATTTAATTAATTTAATTTAATTGGTTGTTTAAACAATAAAAACTTTTCATTTAATTCACCTAGAATCATGTGGAATTTTGCAATTTTTATTGAAGAACTATAAAGAAGTTATTTTTACACAATTCGCAATATACAATCAATTGTTTAAACAATTTTAATTTGTTTAACAAATTTTTTCATACTTTCTGCTTAAATTAAGTATCTTAAAATTAATTAATTGTTTACAACTAAAATTGTTTATAATCAACTTTTCATTAAATTCACCTAGAATCATGTGGATTTTTGCAATTTTAATTGAAGAATTGTAAAGAAGTTATTTATACATAATTCGCAATATACATTCATTTGTTTAAACAATTTTAATCTGGTTAACATATTCTTTCATACTTGTGTTTTAATTAAGTATCTTAAACGCTTACAACTTTTTAAGCAGCAAAGAGAAAATAATTAAATTGATATTGTTTAATTTATTTAATTTTATTGATTGTTTAAACAATAAAAATTGTTTAAAATTAACTTTCCATTAAATTCACCTAGATTCATGTGGATTTTTGCAATTTTTACTGAAGAACTATAAAGAAGTTGTCTATACACAATTTGCAATATACATTCATTTGTTTAAACAATTTTAATTCGTTTAAAATATTTTTTCGTACTTTATGTTTTAATGAAGTATCTTAAAAGCTTACAACTTTTTAAATAGCGAAGGTAAAATCAATTTAATTAATTAAATTGAATTGATTGTTTAAACAATTAAAATTGTTTAAAACCAACTTTTCATTAATTTTAGCGAGAAACATGTGATGTTTAGCAATTTTCATTGAAAAACTATAAAGAAGCTATTTATTCACAATTTGCAATATGCATGTAATTGTTTTAACAATGTTAATTTGTTTAAACAATTTAATTTTCTTATATTTTTAAATTTAAATAATTTTTTTAATAGCCATCGATTCTTTAGTAACAATGTACAGAAAATTTTGACATTAAATATTTTGTTTATTTGTTTAGACAATTTAAATTGTTGAAAACAATATTTCATTAAATTCTCCTAGAAGTTTTTCGTTTTTTGCTGTCGTCTTCTTTAAAGAAACATTGCTAATTTTTCCGTCTGCAATTTTTAGGACCTTTCAATTTTTTATATAATTTATATTTGCATCAACAATTTATTTTTCTTATATTTTAAGGGTTTAACTAATTATTTTTTTTTTTTAATAAATCATAGAGGAAGCTTTTTAAATCTCTTTTACCTTATACTTACCCAGAATCTACCAGTTTTGTTTATTTTTCATTAATAAACCTATACTATGTACTATGATATTTTGCGTATATAATATATTTATTTATTTAACCGGGTGCAGAAAATTTCCCAAAAACCCAAAATGTCGAATATCCAAATTGTCGAATTTCAAAAAGTCGAATCTCCAAACGGTCGAATAACAAAATGGTCGAATATCCAAATTATCGAATACCCAAAATGTCGAATGTCTATTTTGTCGAATTTCCAAATAATCGAATATCCAAATGTCCGAATTTACAAATTGTCGAAAGTCCACACTGAAAAAATAGCAATGTAATCATAACAAAATAGTTTTGTTAATGATTTTTTGTTGGCTTTGTCAAATTTCAGAGTTAGAATTACCAAAAAACAGTTTAAATTATAAAATAATTTTGTAGTATTTAATAAAAATTTTGTTTGAGTTTATTAAAATCTTTTGTTGGCATTACCAAATATGTGATGGCGCATGCGCATTCTGTGCGATCCTGTTTGACGCATGTTCTCGTCTGGTTTTCATAAAAACATCGATATAAATTGGAATTTTTTGTTTTTTGAAACAAAAAAAAAGAATATTATATAATGGGTGATAACTAAATCAAATGTCTACAAAGTTAACTTTTGAAATTAAAAAAATATAACTATAAAATATACTTTATAAAGATAAAAAAAGGGACTTATTTATGATTTTATGTTTAGTGACAAAATTGACAGAATGTATTGCTGAATGATACATAAGTCGATAATTAGTCATATAAGTGAATAAATATTATTGTTTTTTAAAAGAGTAAATTTATATTTCGATTCTTATGTGGCAGGTTAATAAACGTTTAAGCACAATATGTTTTTTAAATATGTTGTTTTCAAGAATCTAAACCTAACCTATAAAACTATTGACTTTATATTCTGTTTTTTTTTTTTGTGGAAAATACTTTATTTAACATAAGAAATAATTAAGGAATAATTCCATTTTTAATAGTATGAAACCACTTTCAATTATTATTTTAAAAATTAAAAAAAACACATGTTTTTAAATAAATTTCATGCCTAGAAATATTTACGTGTATTATTATAACTACACATTATTTCACAGTGAATATTTCACAGTAAGATACAAAAAATATTAAATATTTTTTAATTAAGAACATTAATTTATTTAACAAATCAAAACAATATTGGAATTTCCATTTGCACAATCTGTGTTTAACTTTTTTTTCTTTATTATAATAGCCATCAAAATATTGTTAAGCTCTAAAAAGTTTTGTTGGGACTACCAAATTTTTTTGTTGAAATTACCCTAAATAATTAACAAAAGAATTTTGTTGGCACAACAAAATAATTTTGTTGAGTGTATATCAACAAAAGAATTTGGTTGAGCCAACAAAATTTTTGTTCAGCCAAACAAACCTTTTTTTCAGTGCATACTGTTGCTATTTAAAAAATTGTAAGCGTTTAATTAAAACAGAAAGTATAAAAAAATATGTTTAAACAAATTAAAATTGTTAAAACAAATGAATGTATAATTATTGCGAATTATGTATAAATAACTTCTTTACAATTCTTCAATAAAAATTGCAAAAATCCACCTTATTCTAGGTGAATTTAATGAAAAGCTTATTTTAAACAATTTTTATTGTTTAAACAATCAATTAAATTATTTTTCTCTTCGCTATGTAGAAAGTTGGAAGCTTTTAAGATATTTAGATATTTACTTATAAATGCTGAATTCATATTTGGGGGTGGGTATTTAACGCAATCCTAGAGAGGGTCAGTTTGCAAAAAAATAATAATAATCCACATATTTGGATTAAATAACTTTGGACATTTATCAAGGTCTCATAAACTTCTGAGCCTTTTTCGATAAAATTATGAACAAATTTTCGCACTTTTTTAAAAAATTACACTTTTCCCATGTATTTCTTATGAGAAAATAGAGGTTGCAAGCGGCACCCCTTCATATTTTCAGATAAAAAAAAAATAGGGTTAATTTTTTTTCCATGTGTTTTGAAAATTTTTCTTTTTTTGAAACATCCTAGTATTCACAGCTCTATAGTTAATACACTCTTTAAAAAATGTGTCTTGTTATTATTAACAGTTAATTTTCTAATTATTGAAAAAATACATCAAAGGTTTACATTTTACATTACATCATAATTTAAATTTTACATTTGCAAAAAATAAGAGTTTCGCACGCTTATCCTAATTACCAGTAATAAAAGCTTTTTATCAGGAAAAGTTATGCTTTCGTTCGCTTTACAGCGCACAATCTAGTTTTGCCTTAAGCAAAAAATGTAATACCTCTTCTATATATACATATATATCAGTTTATACTACATCACACTCACACTTATTGGCAAAAAGCATGAAACTGATCGCCTTCTTTAGTCTCACTCTGTTTAAATTTAGTTTCTTAAAAAAAAAATAGTTCAAACAGTTTGAATATTTTATTACTTTTAGAGTTTTTATTTATCATTTATCATTATTTTTTTATTGTTAAAAATACCTATACACTACCGTCGGAAATTGTTGGTCCGATCGATTGGAGCTGATCAAAAAAATACAGCCCAAATAAGACCACGATATCTTGGTTAAAAATTAAGATAGAAACTTGACATTTAAAAATTTGGAAAGCTTATTAAATTCTGCCTTAGAATACCTATTAGTTAAAATTTTTTAAAATTCCAAAGTGATTATATTAGTTGATGTGTTAGAAAAAAAAATTCTCGATTTTTCAATTATCGTTCCATATGTTCAGTTCGTTGCCTGATTTAGAAAAATTGAATAAAAAAATTGAATTTTATATTGTTCTCTTCGTTGAATTGCCAGCTTTAATTTGAGCTAAGGGAACTTGAAAAATATTGAATGGTTCACGAGATATGACTAAATATGTCCGAGCATGTTTTTCTCGAAAATCAATCAAAAACGTGGTTTTTGCCTAAAAATGAAGGTTTTTGAGAAAAATATGCTCGGACGTTTTTAGTCATATCTCGTGAACCATTCAATATTTTTCAAGTTCCCTTAGCTCAAATTAAAGCTAGCAATTCAACGAAGAGAACAATATAAAATTTAATTTTTTTATTCAATTTTTCTACATCAGGCAACGAACTGAACATATGGAACGATAATTGAAAAATTTGAGAATTTTTTTTTCTAACACATCAACTAATATAATCACTTTGGAATTTTAAAATATTTTAACTAATAGTTATTCTAACGCAGAATTTAATAATCTTTTCAAATTTTTAAACGTTAAGTTTCTATCTTAATTTTTAACCAAGATATCGTGGTCTTGTTTGAGCTGTATTTTTTTGATCCGCTCCAATCGATCGGACCAACAATTTCCGACGGTAGTGTATATTATGTAAATAGTTGCGTCAATATTAATTTTGGACAATTCAAAAATCACATGCAAACTATAAATACTAATAAAATCAAACTTAAACAATTTCTGATAAAAAATTTGTTAAACATTATTTTAAAAAATTAAATTGACAAATTTCTCATTAACACGAAAGCAGAACTTTGCTGGGCTTAACGGTCGGCTGAAAGTCCAATCTAATAAAAGTTGGTCAGCATGAAACCACGGCCCTATAACGACAAATAGAAGGAAACAAGACAACGAATATTTACCATTTACGGATGGCAAAAAGGTGGCGGTTTCAGCTTATTAAATACAAAATTACCTTAATAAACAGGGTTATCACAGGCAGCTACAAGAGCCAAATTTCACCCTCAAATGTAGAAGAATAAAGATAATCACCTACCCACATTAAACGAAAGAGGAGTTAGATTTTCTTAATGTTCATGAGACAATTACCGAATAAATTAATGAGTACTATAATTTCTGAGAACATATAATATGTATGGGTCAAAAATAACATTTATTAATAATTTATTTATTTATTTATTTAAAATTACAAGACTTTATACAATATATTTTATTATTATTAATTTTGCATTATTTATTACAATACTTTATTTTTGTAAAAAAAAAATGCTTGAATACAGTCAAAATCGTCACACTCAGAAAAAAGAGTTAATGTTTCACATTATTATATTAAATATTTATCTCAGATATCCTGCTTTCGCTCGCCAAAATCAATAGTTTAGAAAAAATAACATGCTATAAACTAAACATTAAGTTAAATTGAAATAAATATTTTTTTCTTTAACCGAAAGGCTCTTCATTTATATTTCATCTTTTTTCGTATTCATTTCTAATCATTTTAACTGACTTTTTTGTTTTTATTTTAAATTTTATGGAAATGTTAAATAGATTAAAAATTTTGATGAATAAACAATGCAAAAATCTGTTTTGAGTGTGAATCATCCACTATATATCTATCTAATATATTTTATTAAAGAAATTTGAGGTTATTTAGAGTTAGTAAAGAAGAATCATCAACTTCTCTTTTCGATGATCTCATGAGTTGCATGACTTTATTATTATTCAGCTCGTGTTTTTTATCCCTCGTTTTCATCCCCTCCTCTCTGGACCTGTCGACCCTTGGACAGTAAGCCCTTTTTTCTTGAAGAATCACATTCAAGGGACAATCTGAGCATACTCACAAAACTAGTATTTTATTCGAAGCATGTCTCAAGATAAGTTTTCAATTCGGTTTTTTTTGTCAAGCAAGATAACGAAAAGAAGAATAATCTATCAAAAGAATTGTTCAGTATTTCATGAAAGAAAAAATAATTCGAAAAAAAATTACGACTAAAATTAAAAATTAATTTCAGTTTTTATACGCATACATAACGTAGTATATTATTTTAGGCATAACGCAAGAAGAACCGCACGGAGAAAAAAAATTAGCAGCCAAAGCTAAGACTTAGCTACCTTAGCTAACTTTAATGGGGATCATTATATGTAAAGCTCAGCTAAGAGGGCACCACAATCGCAAGATTTTTTGGCGCATTATTTTTAATATCAAAAATTAAATATATAAAAAATAAAAGTACCTATTGATCAAATTAATTAGGTAAAAGCCTATTAATGCATTTACAACTCTTGCACCACATTTTTTAGATCTTTTCTTGCAGACACTGAAACTTTCATACCTAACCTCAAAATTGCAACATTTTTAAACAAATAATTATATTAGAAATGATCGATTATTTTGAAAATTGTATGATATTTCATCATTTGTTACGAATTAATATTCGTTAAATAATTTATTGTACTTTCTAAATTTTTAAAATTTTTATTTGGCAATAAATATTATTTAAAATTTTGCGCCGTAAAATCCACAGCTAAAAATTAGCTATCCATATAGTAGCTAAATCATTTTTCTCAGTGCGCTCTCTAAATCTGAATTAGTGGTTTTCTACTAATGTATTAGCGAAAAGTGAGATACTATTAAAATAGTAAGAATTTGACTAATTCTTAGTAGAAAACTACTAAGAATTAGTAGAAAACTACTAATTAAATTAGTAAAAAATCTACTTTTTTTAAAAGTAAAGTTTCACTATTTCAATTAGTAGTTTTCTACTAAGAAGTAGTAGTTTTCTACTATATGAATTAGAAAAAATGAGCCATGAATTTGACTAATTCATAGTAGAAAAATACTAATTCAGATTTAGAGAGCGTGTTTTTAGGATGTTAACTTTCAGTTTATTGACACCATTAACGTCAATAATGAATAAACGTCGCTAACCTATTACTAAACTTATAAATAAATTATACTATTAAACAACAAAAAGACAAACCACATTTTTTGTGAATAAACTAAAAAGGCCCATCTCTCCACTCCGCCTTGTACTTTATAAAAACATTTTTCAAAAAAAGAGTTAATATAGTTTTTAATAATAATGTATGCATATTTAACTATAAATAAATTGATTTTAAAAAAGAAAAAGCGAGGTAAAGTTTAGAAACATTAAAAGAAACAGTGTCAACACAACCCGCGTAACTAAACGCCAATGGCTAAAATCTTGCAAATCATGGCGCAAATCTTGTAAATGTTTAGCAATACTATAAAGACTTCAGCCACACTTTTAAGTATGGCGAAAATCTGCGCAAGCATGGCTAATGTTCATATGCCATAGTCAAGATGCACAATGTTTTAAATAATTTGGGCATCTTTATAATCCTTATTTCTTGATATTTTTACACCACATAGATTGAGAAAAACTTAACAGCTTTAGAATTACATTTTTAATTAAAATTAAAGCTTTCTAATACAAACAATGGCGGATATCTCTCAAATAATGGCCAGTAATTCAGGTATGTTTTTTATTGCTTTTTCTCCAGTTTTTAACTTAATACTGTTTGTAAAAAATTAGGCCGATGTTACATATTTTTTTAACCAAGAGAAACATAATTTTCTAACACTTTGGTCATAAAAAACCTAATCATTACGCAAATCTGGCAAACAATGGCTAGTAATTTAAGCATTGTTTTTATCGATTTTTCTCAAATTCGTAACTTTATATATATTTATGTAATTATTAGCCAATATAATAAATTTTTTTAACCAAAATAAACATAATTTTCTTACACATTGGACATAAGAATATATATCATGGCGCAAATCTGGCAAACAATGTCCAGTAATTTTAGCATCTTTTTTATCGGTTTTTCTTAAGTTCTTCACTTAATCTATTATTGTAATTATTAGCCGATATAATTTTTTTTTAACCAAGAGAAACATAATTTTCTATCACTATAATCATAAGAAAACTAATCATTACAAAAATCTGGCAAACAATGGCTGGTAATTTAAGCATTGTTTTTATCGATTTTTCTCAAATTCGTAACTTTATATATATTTATGTAATTATTAGCCGATATATTATATTTTTTTAACCAAGAGAAACTTAATTGTCCAACACACTTTGGTCATGAGAATGTATATCATGGCGCAAATCAGGCAAACAATGGCCAATAATTGAGGCATATTTTTTATTGCTTTTTCTCAAGTTTTTCAGTTAATCCAGTTTTGTAATTATTTAACCGATATTTTCTATTTTTTTAACTAAGAGAAACATAATTTTCTGACACTTTGGACATAAAGGAACAAATCATGCCGCAAATCTGTCAAACAATGGCCAGTAATTTAAGCACCTTTTTTACCGTTTTTTCTTAAGTTTTTTACTTGATATATTATTGTAATTATTAGCCGATTTAATAAATTTTTTAAACCAAGGAAAAACTAATTTTCCAACACTTTGGACATAAGAATACAAATCATGGCGGAATTCTGGCAAACAATGGCAAGTGATTGAGGAATGTTTTTTATTGCTTTTTTTCAAGTTTTTAACTCGATATAGTTTTCTTATTATTCAACCGACATTATATTTGTTTTTAACCAAAGAAAACATAATTTTCTAACACTTTGGTCATATAAGAGAACTAATCATGGCGCAAATCTGGCAAACAATGGCTAGTAATTTGAGAGTTATTTTAATCGTTTTTTCTCAAGTTCTTCACTTAATATATTATTGTAATTATTAGCCGATAAATTATATTTTTTTAACCAAGAGAAACTTAATTTTTCAACACACTTTAGTCGTGAGAATATATATCATGGCGCAAATCAGGCAAACAATGGCCAATAATTGAGGCATGTTGTTTATTGCTTTTTCTCAAGTTTTTTACTTAATCTAGTTTTGTAATTATTTAACCGAGATTATATTTGTTTTTAATCAAAAGAAACATATTTTTTTAACACTTTGAACATAAGAGAACTAATTATGGCACAAATCTGGCAAACAATGGCTAGTAATTTAAGAATTTTTTTTCTCTTTTTTTTCAAGTTCTTCACTTACTATATTATTGTAATTATTAGCCGATATATTATATTTTTTTAACCAAGAAAAACTTAATTTTCCAACACACTTTGGTCATGAGAATGTATATCATGGCGCAAATCAGGCAAACAATGGCCTATAATTGAGGCATGTTTTTTATTGCTTTTTCTCAATTTTTTCACTAAATCTAGTTTTGTAATTATTTAACCGATATTTTCTATTTTTTTAATTAAAAGAAACATAATTTTTTAACACTTTGGTCATAAGAGAACTAATCATGGCACAAATCTGTCAAACAATGGCCAGTAATTTAAGCACCTTTTTTATCGATTTTTCTCAAGTTTTTTACTTCATATATTATTGTAATTATTAGCCGATTTAATAAATTTTTTAAACCAAGAAAAAATTAATTATCCAACACTTTGGACACAAGAATACAAATCTTGGCGGAATTCTGGCAAACAATGGCAAGTGATGGAGGCATGTTTTTTATCTCTTTTTTTTAAGTTTTTAACTCGATATAGTTTTCTTATTATTTAACCGACATTATATTTGTTTTTAAACAAAAGAAACATAATTTTCTAACACTTTGATCATATACGAGAACTAATCATGGCGCAAATCTGTCAAACAATGGCTACTAATTTGAGAGTTTTTTTAATCGTTTTTTCTCAAGTTCTTCACTTAATATATTATTGTAATTATTAGCCGATAAATTATATTTTTTTAACCAAGAGAAACTTAATTTTTCAACACACTTTGGTCATGAGAATGTATATCATGGCGCAAATCAGGCAAACAATGGCCAATAATTGAGGCATGTTTTTTATTGCTTTTTCTCAAGTTTTTCACTTAATCTAGTTTTGTAATTATTTAACCGATATTTTATATTTTTTTAACTAAGAGAAACATAATTTTTTGACACTTTGGACATAAAGGAACAAATCATGCCGCAAATCTGGCAAACAATGGCTAGTAATTTAAGCATTGTTTTTATCGATTTTTCTCAAATTCTTTACTTGATATATTAATATAATTATTAGCCGATATATTATACTTTTTTTAACCAAGATAAACATAATTTTCTAACACTTTGGACATAAGAGAACAAATCATGACGCAAATCTGGCAAACAATGGCCAGAATTTAAGCACCATTTTAATCGTTTTTTCTCAAGTTTTTCATTTGATATAGTTTTGTAATTATTTAACCTATTCTATAAATTTTTTTAATCAAGATAATTAAAATTTTCTAAAACACATTGGACATGAGAATATATATCATGGCGCAAATCTGGCAAACAATGGCTAGTAATTTAAGCATTGTTTTTATCGATTTTTCTCAAATTCTTTACTTGATATATTATTATAATTATTAGCCGATATATTATATTTTTTTTAACCAAGAGAAACATAATTTTCTAACACTTTGGACATAAGAGAACAAATCATGGCGCAAATCTGCCTAACAATGGCCAGTAATTTGAGCATCTTTTTTATCGTTTTTTATCAAGTTCTTGACTTTATATATATTTATGTAATTATTAGCCGATATAATAAATTTTTTTAACCAAGATAATTAAAATTTTCTAAAACACATTCGCATGAGAATATATATCATGGCGCAAATCTGGCAAACAATGTCCAGTAATTTTAGCACCTTTTTTATCGTCATTTCTTAAGTTCTTCATTTAATCTATTATTGTAATTATTAGCCGATATAATTTTTTTTTAACTAAGAGAAACATAATTTTCTATCACATTAATCATAAGAAAACTAATCATTACGCAAATCTGGCAAACTATGGCTAGTAATTTAAGCATTGTTTTTATCGATTTTTCTCAAATTCGTAACTTTATATATATTTATGTAATTATTAGCCAATATAATAAATTTTTTTAACCAAAATAAACATATTTTTCTTACACATTGGACATGAGAATATATATCATGGCGCAAATCTGGCAAACAATGTCCAGTAATTTTAGCATCTTTTTTATCGTTTTTTCTTAAGTTCTTGACTTAATCTATTATTGCAATTATAAGCCGATATAATTTTTTTTTAACCAAGAGAAACATAATTTTCTAACACTTTTGACATAAGAGAACAAATCATGGCGCAAATCTGCCTAACAATGGCCAGTAATTTGAGCATCTTTTTTATCGTTTTTGCTCAAGTTCTTGACTTTATATATTTATGTAATTATTAGCCGAGATATTATATTTTTTTAACCAAGAGAAACTTAATTTTCCAACACACTTTGGTCATTGTTTGCCAGATTTGCGCCACGATTAGTTCTCTTATGACCAAAGTGTTAAATAATTATGTTTTTTTTGATTAAAAACAAACATAATCTCGTCAAATAATTAGAAAACTATATCAAGTTGAAAACTTGAGAAAAAGCAATAAAAAACATTCCTCAATCACTTGCCATTGTTTGCCAGAATTCCGCCATGATTTGTATTCTTATGTCCAAAGTGTTGGAAAATTAGTTTTTCCTTGGTTTAAAAAATTTATTAAATCGGCTAATAATTACAATAATATATCAAGTAAAAAACTTAAGAAAAAACGGTAAAAAAGGTGCTTAAATTACTGGCCATTGTTTGACAGATTTGCGGCATGATTTGTTCCTTTATGTCCAAAGTGTCAGAAAATTATGTTTCTCTTAGTTAAAAAAATAGAAAATATCGGTTAAATAATTACAAAACTGGATTAACTGAAAAACTTGAGAAAAAGCAATAAAAAATATGCCTCAATTATTGGCCATTGTTTGCCTGATTTGCGCCATGATATACATTCTCATGACCAAAGTGTGTTGGACAATTAAGTTTCTCTTGGTTAAAAAAATATAATATATCGGCTAATAATTACATAAATATATATAAAGTTACGAATTTGAGAAAAATCGATAAAAACAATGCTTAAATTACCAGCCATTGTTTGCCAGATTTTTGTAATGATTAGTTTTCTTATGATTATAGTGATAGAAAATTATGTTTCTCTTGGTTAAAAAAAAATTATATCGGCTAATAATTACAATAATAGATTAAGTGAAGAACTTAAGAAAAACCGATAAAAAAGATGCTAAAATTACTGGACATTGTTTGCCAGATTTGCGCCATGATATATATTCTTATGTCCAATGTGTAAGAAAATTATGTTTATTTTGGTTAAAAAAATTTATTATATTGGCTAATAATTACATAAATATATATAAAGTTACGAATTTGAGAAAAATCGATAAAAACAATGCTTAAATTACTAGCCATTGTTTGCCAGATTTGCGTAATGATTAGGTTTTTTATGACCAAAGTGTTAGAAAATTATGTTTCTCTTGGTTAAAAAAATATGTAACATCGGCCTAATTTTTTACAAACAGTATTAAGTTAAAAACTGGAGAAAAAGCAATAAAAAACATACCTGAATTACTGGCCATTATTTGAGAGATATCCGCCATTGTTTGTATTAGAAAGCTTTAATTTTAATTAAAAATGTAATTCTAAAGCTGTTAAGTTTTTCTCAATCTATGTGGTGTAAAAATATCAAGAAATAAGGATTATAAAGATGCCCAAATTATTTAAAACATTGTGCATCTTGACTATGGCATATGAACATTAGCCATGCTTGCGCAGATTTTCGCCATACTTAAAAGTGTGGCTGAAGTCTTTATAGTATTGCTAAACATTTACAAGATTTGCGCCATGATTTGCAAGATTTTAGCCATTGGCGTTTAGTTACGCGGGAAATTAATCAATATCACTTTTAGAAATTTGATTGTTCTCTTTACTTGCAAATAAAATTCGGTATTTTACTGTAATTTGGATTTTTAACATGATAGGTATAATTTTGTAAAATTAAATTGTATATAATTCATATTTAAATATGGTTTGAACTGTAAATATTTTAAACAAAAAATTGAAGGCATGTAACGCAAAATTAATGTTAGTACATGATACTTGCAACCCATTCTACTGCTTCATTCTTATCATGGACAACTATACAAGGTTCAGACATAAATAAACGACACTCTTCAAGATATCTGCTTTCTGATAAAGTAGAATTAAACATTTATTTACTTCTTATCTACTTGTATTGTTCTTAATTTAAGTAATTCACTTTTTGTATAAAATTTATTTATGTACAACAAAGCATAGAATTAAAATTAAATTTTATACCAAATAATTTATGTTTTCCATTTTACATCTAAGTACATACAATTTATATAATCATCAAGAGAAAAGTAGAATATTTTTAACTCCAGAAACACTATTAAACATTATAGAATGAAAATGTTTAGAAACTTAGTTAGTTAGATGAACCATTTGTCGAGTAAACAAATTTTATTTTCCGTTATGAACAGAACTCTGAGAAAAAACTTTACTTGAATCAAACGTATATATAGTCAATGAGAAAATATGTTTGAATTAAACATAATATGTTTGTTTCAACTACATACACTGAGAGAAAATACGAGATCTTAAAGCATGTGACTCGAAGAATCTCGAAGGATGTGATGTCTAAAATTGTAAAAGCATGTGGACATCCTTTAAAAGGATGGAACAAATGCTCTCAAAGCATTTGAGCCATGCTAAATTAGCTTTTGTATACAAATGCTACGATATCTTCTGTCACATCCTCTAGTTTCTCGTCTCACATCCTCTAGTTTCTCGTCTCACATGCTCTCAGAGGTGGCCGAATCGGCAAAATGAAATACATGCAAGCACTTCTGTTTCAATGAACATATATACATCCGTATCAGTGTTTTACTCATTAAATAAATGCGCATTACTTTTTTTATTAATCAAATACATGCGCACTAGTTTTTTATTGAGACGGAAACACCCGAACGGTTCCAGAAACACCCGAATGGATCAGGAGGTACCCGAATAGATCCGCAAGTACCCGAACGGTTCCGGAACCACCCGAATGGATCAGGAGGTACCCGAATAGATCCGAAAGTACCCGAACGGTTCCGGAACCACCCGAATGGGTCAGGAGGTACCCGAATAGATCCGAAAGTACCCGAATGGTTCCGGAACCACCCGAATGGGTCAGGAGGTACCCGTATAGATCCGCAAGTACCCGAACGGTTCCGGAACCACCCGAATGGATCAGGAGGTACCCGAATAGATCCGAAAGTACCCGAACGGTTCCGGAACCACCCGAATGGGTCAGGAGGTACCCGAATAGATCCGAAAGTACCCGAATGGTTCCGGAACCACCCGAATGGGTCAGGAGGTACCCGTATAGATCCGCAAGTACCCGAACGGTTCCGGAACCACCCGAATGGGTCAGGAGGTACCCGAATAGATCCGAAAGTACCCGAACGGTTCCGGAAACACCCTGACCCATTCGGGTGGTTCCGGAAGCCTTCGGGTCCTTCCGGATGTATTTAGGTACCTCCTGACCCATTCGGGTGCTTGCGGAACCGTTTGGTTACTTCCGGATCTAATCGGGAACCTCCTGACCCATTCGGGTGGTTCCGGAACTGTTCGGGTACTTTCGGAACCATTCAGGTACCTCCTGACCTATTCGGGTGGTTCCGGAACCGTTCATGTACTTTCGGATCTATTGGGGTACCTCCTGATCTATTCGGGTGGTTCCGGAAGCGTTTGGGTACTTCCAAATCTATTCGGGTACCTCCTGACCCATTCGGGTGGTTCCGGAACCGTTTGGGTACTTTCGGATCTATTCGGGTACCTCCTGACCCATTCTTGTGTTTCCGGAACCGTTCGGGTACTTGCGGATCTATTCGGGTACCTCCTGACCCATTCGGGTGGTTCCGGAACCGTTCGGGTACTTTCGGATCTATTCGGGTAACTCCTGATCCATTCGGGTGTTTCTGGAACCGTTCGGGTGTTTCCGGAACCGTTCGGGTGTTTCCGTCTCAATAAAAAACTAGTGCACATGTATTTGATTAATAAAAAACTAATGCGCATTTATTTAATGAGTAAAACACTGATACGGATGTATTATATGTTTATTGAAACAGAAGTGCTTGCATGTATTTCATTTTGCCGATTCGACCACCTCTGAGAGCATGTGAGACGAGAAACTAGAGGATGTGACAGAAGATATCGTAGCATTTGTATACAAAAGCTAATTTAGCATGCGTCAAATGCTTTGAGAGCATTTGTTCCATCCTTTTAAAGGATGTCCATTGTCCACATGCTTTTACAATTTTAGACATCACATCCTTCGAGATTCTTCGAGTCACATGCTTTAAGATCTCGTATTTTCTCTCAGTGTACCTAATATATTTAATTTAAACATATCTTTTGGTTGACTAATATTATGTTTGAATCAAACAAACTTTTCTCTCAATCTACATCACATTGTACACTGAAAAAAATTTTTGTTAATTTAACATATGATTTGGGTGAAAATTTCATTGTAGCAGAAAGTCAACCATATGCATGTGTAAATTTAACATCAAAATAAAGAGACATTTAACAATGATCTAAGAGTTAATCTTAAGAATTCCATTCACCTGAAAATCACATGTAGCAAAAATCGCAGATAGTTTTTTCTGTGATAAATGTAAAAAATGGTCTATATTATGAAATATAAATGTGAAACATAATATATATTAATTTTGAAACGACCAAGAAATTTCCTATTTTTAGACAATGTTTAAGGTTGTTGCAATGGTAACTTGACAAATGGACATGCCTTGGTAATTTGTTCTTTTACCTATGTCAATATGACATTTACCTCAAACAAGCTGGTAAGTTATTCATTATTTTTGCTGCAATCATATATTGAATATTAAGAACACAGAAACTGTAAATTTTATTTTGGTTTACATTTTAAATCTCAACCTTTCATTTTTGTGACCACTTCACGAAGATAATGTTTTTTATCAATTTAGCTCAACTATTTTCATTTTTAACTGCTATAATTATTGGTTTTCCAAAATCTAACATCATATTCGTATCCAGTAACCATAATAAACTTTTTGTAAGAAAAATTTTGAAGAATTTTTTTTTATTATTTGACAAAAGGTCTCAAAAGAATTCATAATTGGATATTTTGACCTTAGATATCTATCCCCTCAAAATTTTTTAAAATATTTAAAAAAAATTTCTAATATTAACCTACTCTTTTGGACAGAATATAAAGAAATTATATGTCCCCCCATAGCACCTGAACTTGGCTCAACTTTTCCAACCTTTCCTCAAGTTTCTAAACTTGCATCAGAGTTTCTGAAATTTGACGGCACTTGAGGAAAGGTTGGCAAACTTCAGGCAAGTTTAGGTGCTGTGGGGGTCTTAAGTTCAGCAGTTACAAATGAAGCAAGTTCCAGAAAGTTCTTAACAAATTATGGTAAAAAACTTGTAGGGTAATTAGGCTCTAAGATAATATATTTTTTTCTAAGGTTAGAAATATGCGTATACTATATATCTGCATTAAAAATTTTTAAAGATAGAATTTGGAGGAGAAAAATGTCTTTTACTGTTTATTTTGTTAATTCGGAAAGCTCTGCGAGAGAGGATGAAAACAAGCAGGGTATAGGACGTTTTAATTTATAGAGTCAAACAACTATTTAGATAGGGGAGCCAAACTGAATCCGTTTTAAATACTTACCAGAATTAAGTACAATGCAGATATTCTTATAGTAACAAGCCGAGTTGCGAAGAATTATTCGGTATACTACCTAATTAGTTTTTCGTCACTAGTTAATCTCTCTGGATATCAGTGGGCCGATCTTTGCTTGCCGATGCTTGTAGCAAAGTTTGGGGTTTTCTCGTGGTTAAGTTATCACGTAAATAGGTTGGGACAGACTTTAGCTTTCAAGATTAAGGTGATATTTAAACGAGACAACCAAGCCTGCAGTCGTTTTCTGCTGCTACTGCTACTTCCTTACACTGCTTTTTTTCTTCTTTTCTTCTTCTTCTACCCTCTGGACCCAAGAGGAGATTAATTTTATCGCGCGACGTAAGTCGAGCACCTCGCCAAGAAAATGCCAGGGTAGCTTAGGTGCTCAGGCCACGGTTAAGATTTGACCGAAGTAACTATATTTTTTCAGAAACTTTTCATCAAGTTGTTTTGTAATACTTTTTTTAAAAAAATCGGTTCTGATTTTTCAAGTATAAAAATAATAAAAGAAATTAAATAACATGGGAAAATGAACTCTTCATTTTTGAACGACGTATAATAATGCAATTTTCGTATTATTTATTATTTTATATATTACACTTTCTTCAGTCGCACCTTCCAATACACTCTAACAAACAGAGACATTTACAAAATTAATAGTTTCTTTCTTGTGTTTTTTTAAAAGGCTATAGCACATCCCAATATGATATTTCCAATGTTAACGATTGGCAAACTATTGGACCAATATTGAGAGTCAATGTTTCAACATTGGTAGAAACTTGTCAACTTGGCATATAGGTATAGGCACCAATAGCAATAATAATTATTGCGGCTCCACTTACCATTCTTGTGAGTTGAAGCATAGGATCCTATACATATTCAGTAGCTTAACTCATTTGTGAGAAAAGTAAGTGAAACCAAGCTTAGAAAATTATTGGGTCAATGCTGCAGATGCCAATAATTTAGTGTTTCGATACCAAGATTCGCTACCATCGTTGATCCAATATAATTCACTAAACGCAAACTTCCCATTGGGTTGTCAAAAGTATTTTCATACCGATTAAAATAAACACATCAAATGTAAAAAAAATAGTAGTTGTATGTTTTTCAAGTGTGAAAATTAATTTTTCGGTATTTCGTTTGGTCAGCAATTCGATCAGAAATTCTTTTGTTTCGGATCGAATTACAAGTCAAATTAACATGTTCTAAAATTTTCAAAAACTCAAAAAAGACCTTTAATTTCATAAAGGCCCTGCTAACAACTATGTTACATCACTTAATTAGAAAACATGTAGGTGCTATATTAAATAAGGCTTTAAAGAAAACTTTTCTTGACAAATATCCAAGTATTCATAAAACTTCAATATTGCATAAAGATAAATTAAAAACTACTCCGAATGTCGACTAGTTCAATTCTGCATCTATAAATGCTAAACTTTTTTATATTAGAAAACTGTAGAGTTTATGATTTTTGAAATGCGATGTTTTTTTTGGCCGACTTAGTTGTATGTTCTACTCGTTCATTAAAAAGTTTAAACGTCTCCATGCTATTCCGAATTCAGCTCAACTTTCCTGGATTCTCCGGAAGTTCTTGAAGAAACTTGAGAAGCTTAACGAACACATTGAATTTCCAGACATGCGATCGAACATCAAAAAAGAGCCAAGCTTGGTCCTTAAAAAATCATAAATTTACTCTGAATCTTCACAACATTTGAGTTTTTGCAAATCATTAATATAGATCGTAGATTTTTCAATTCCAGTGTAGTTGCGATTGAAAAGTAATTTGAGAATGGGTTTTATTTTCATGAAACTTGAAACATTAAATAAGCCTGTCGTAAACATTTTCCTTGAGGATACTCGATCCACTTCGATGTCTTCTTCGAGGAGGTGTAGGTCCATTTCCATCATTTTCAACCGAGTCTGTTAAATTTATGCGATGCAATCTGCTTGGTTTCTCAGGTGTGTCGACAACCTTAGAATCCTTGGAATCAATAAATGCAAGACTGTAACCTTTTATATTATCTTTTGACGAATCATCTAAAACACCTTTCTTTATTTCAAAATTTCTGCCATTATCTGCATTATTGATGACTGATTTTAACTCAACTGCAACAATTTTCACCTTATCTCTGGAGGAGTTAACATCTCCATTATCACTGCCAATTAATTCATTGTCTTTATTAATTTTCAATTTTTTTGTACTTTCTAAGTCATTAACGTTGTTTGTATTATCATTAAATGATTTCTTTTTGTCAATAGGAATAATACAAGGTTCAATTAACTTTTCCGGTGATCCTGGCTCTACAGATTTGGATCTTAAATCCTCCTTACTTTTTTCTAAAGAATTATTTAGGTCCAAGGATTCTTGTTCATTCAGCAGGTCATCAGGATCCTCATGCTCATCTTTTTTCTCTAACATGTCTGAAAGAGCAACTTCAAGTTCTGTTAGGCTGGGTGTCATAGAACTGAGATTACTTCCTGCTACAGCGGCAGCTTCTTCTTGAAGAACCTTTAATAAGGTAGAATGATCATTCTCAAAGATTTCAGCTTTAATTTTTGGTTCTGGACTTGATGGAGGAGTTTTAAAATGTTCCTTGATGTCTTTATTAGTAGCACTAGAATTCTTAGTGATTCTGTTTTGAACATTTTTTGCTGTTTTCTCTTCAAAAAAATCATCTTCTTGGTCGTCATCTACTTCCACGGTTTCCAGCATTTCTATTGGTAAGGACTCTTCAGAGATGGTTCTCTGAATCCGAGAATGTTGAAATTCAAGCGCAAGTTCCTTTTCCTCGTAACTTTCAAATGGTTCACTTTCATTAGATAAGCTGCGTTTCAAAATCTTGCCTGGATCCCCAACATCAGAATCTGATTTTATCTCTTGAGAGCATTGCTTGGTACTACCTGTTAAATGAAATTGTGCGGTTTAACTAGACAAGTACGCAAATAGTTGTTCTTTAGCTATTGAATTTTCTTCAATCATCCTGACTAATAGGAAGTTATAGCCAGGGAAACTTTTCGAGTTCATTAATGTATAGAAAAAGTATCTGTCAGAATTTTAATTACTTAGTTTTAAACTGAATTTCAATCAAAATTAAGCAGTGGCGTAACTGTCAGGGCAAGGAAGAAAATAGGGCGTCAATTATATATGATTTTTTAAATAGATGTTTATATCTTTTAAAATTTTAAATCAATTTCAACTTCTTAAAATTTTCTCAAATTTTAAAAATAGAGCAATTTTAATTTCTTCAAATTACAGTTAATATGAACTTGCATTGATTAAAAGTTCAATCAATCAATGTTTCAAATATATAATTTGAATTCTGAACTATTTTTATCATTTTTTATTTATTTTCTGCAATTTTTAATTCTTTTAATTATCTCTAAATTGTTTGCCAAAATCTTAAATTGGGACGTATGATTAAGTTCTAAAATTAATTATTTGGAATTTTTATTTCATAAAATTTCATGAGGTAGAATTTTCTTGCATCTGAAATTTCACATTTTCGAATTTGTTTCAATCGAATTTAAATGAATTCGAATTTTTACCTAACAGAATTTTTAGGTCACCGAATTCATATTTAACAGAATTTTCATTTAAAAGAATTTCAATTTAAACTAACTTTAATTTAAAAGAATTTTCATTTTACAGAACTTTAAGTTAATCGAATTTTTAAATGACAGAATATTCATTTGAACGAATCTTCATTTGTCCGAAATTGTATTAATACGAATTGACATCTGATAGAAGACTTAAAACGTAGAATGTTCATTTGTTAGAAATTGCAAAAGGCCAAAAATGCATCTGATAGAAATATTTTCGCGCGAATTTTGAAATTGACCAATGGGATTTTTTTTTCATATTTTCTGATTGATCAATTTCAAAATTCGCGCCAAAATATTTCTGTCAGATGTTTTTTCAGCCATTTGAAATTTCTAACAAATGAACATTCTACCTTTTAAGTTTTCTATCAAATGTCAATTCGTACAAATACAATTTCGGACAAATGAAGATTCGTTCAAATGAATATTCTGCCATTTAAAAATTCTACTAACTTAAAATTCTGTAAAATGAAAGTTCTTCTAAATTAAAATTCGTTTTAATTGAAATCCTTTTTATTAAAAATTCTGATAAATATGAATTCGGTGACCTAAAAATTCTGTTAGTTAAAAATTTGAATTCATTTAAATTTGATTGAAAAAAAATTCGAAAATGTGAAATTTCGGTTACAAGAAAATTCTACCTCATGAAATTCTATGAAATGAAAATTCTAAATAATAAATTTTAGAATTTAATCATACGTGTCCCTTTAAATTTACCTTCCTCAAATTTAAATTATTTTGTTTAGTTTTTTCATACACTTTTTCAATTTTAATTATTTTCCCTTGACATTAAATCAACTTAATTATTTATTCCTAAATGTTATATTATTCATCGCAAATTTAAATTAATTTTTTTAATTTATCATTATTTTTGTCATTTTACAATTATAACCTTCAATTTTTAATCATTTTACTTCCTCATAGAGGAAGCTTTGTGATCGTTAAGATTTTCGATTTTCCAAAAATAGTCTAAATCGATTTATTTTCATCTAAAAAGCGTAAATTTTCATTCCTAGGCAAATGTCCAGATGTATGTGTGTGTGTGTGTATAGCGTTTTTTGTGTACAAGATATCTCGAGAACGCTTTAACGGATTCCAATAAAATTTGGATGACCTATTAAGGTCATGAATATCTAAATTTGGACACAGGGATTTTTGAAAATACCTAACCAAATTTTTTTGAGCACCTTTTTTCATCGAAAAAAATCGTTTTTTGCAAAAAATTTTTTTCATGCTAAAAATACAACTTATAGAATACAAAAATCATATTCCTTATCTCAAAACGAATCGATTAACCTATATAACTTTTATAATTGATCAAGAATTCGTAAAGTAATCCATATTTTTTTACATTTTTGTGCATTAAAAAATTTTTTTTAACAACTTTCCCAATTAACTTACCCAGATAACCAGCGTACAATTACTGTACACACCATGTACCTTTGCACTATATTAGTACCATACGTGTATAAAGGTACTGATTTTCGAAGTACTGATACTAAATTAGTATAGTGCCAGTATGTATGTACATTTTCATTATATTTGTACGACGTACTAGTATCACACTTGTATGTAATAAATAGAAACTTTAATATTTTGACTTAGTACGGCCTACTAAATAAATATGGAGTCGTACCAGAGTCGTACTACTCCGCCATTTTGAAAAATAATTTGTCAGTTTGAGTACTTAGTAAGAGTATAATACAAGTAAAGTGCCAGTACATCATACCGTTGAATAAAAAAGAGTATGCACATACTGGTACTGTACCATTTTAATGCAATTATCTCAAGATAATTACGCTATACTCGTATAATACTAGTACAATGCGAAGGTACATGGCAAGTACAGAGCCGGTATACCGGGTATTTTGGATTAGTACGCTTGGCTATCTGGGTTATATATTATTCATTTCTTGCTTCCTCTATAAGGAAGCAAATTAATTTGCTTACTTGAAAGCGAAATTTCCATGAAATGGACATAATTCTCACCTAGTTTATAATTTCTTAATTAATTTCCTGAAATTTCAAATATTCCAAATAATTATTTTGTTCAGTTTTCATTTCTTTTTTTATTTTGCAATAGTTTTGTCCATCTTTCAATATTTTCATTATTTTTTAATTAATTTCCTTCTGCAGTTATTTTCACAAATTTAGATTATTGTCATCAATTTTCCACATTTTAAACGATTTTTCAATTATTTTCGTTTGCTTAAAAATAAATTTTGCAATTTTTTTTATTTTCTTCAATTTCTAATTTCAATTATTTATCTGAAATTTCAATTATTTTCATCAATTTTCCATTATTTCTGCTATTTTTCAAGAATTCTCTTTAATTAAAAGTTTTGAAGTAATTTTGTAATAATTTTATTTCTTTAAACAATATATTTTATGATTTTTGCTTCCTCATAGAGGAAGCTTTGTGATCGTTAAAATTTTCGATTTTCCAAAAATAGTCTAAATCGACTTATTTTCATCTAAAAAGCGAAAATTTTCATTCCTAAGCAAATGTCCAGATGTATGTGTGTGTGTATAGCGTTTTTTGTGTACAAGATATCTTGAGAACGCTTAAACGTATTCCAATAAAATTTGGATGACTTATTAAGCTCATGAATACCTAAATTTGGACACAAGGATTTTTGAAAATACCCAACCAAATTTTTTTAAGCACCTTTTTTCATCGAAAAAATCGTTTTTTGCCAAAATTTTTTTTTTATGCTAAAAATACAACTTAATAAATACAAAAATCATATTCCTTATCTCAAAACGAATCGATTGACCTATACAACTTTTATAATTGATTAAGAATTCGTAAAATAATTCATATTTTTACATTTTTTTGCATTTAAAATTCTTCATTTTTAAATAACTTCCCCAACTAACTTATATATTATTAATTTCTTGCTTCCTCTATGAGGAAGCAAATTATTTTGCTTACTTGGAAGCGAAATGTCCACGAAATGGACATAATTCTCACCTAGTTTTCAATTATTTTCCTTAAATTTTATTTACTGTTATCAATTTTTCATATTTAAATTATTTTCATCATATTTCAATTTCTTTCTCAATCTTAAGTTTTTTTTAGAATATTTCAATTATGTTCTTCAATTTTCAACTATTTTTATTTGTTTTTTAAATTTTCAAATTTTTTATATTAATTATCGTAAATTTCAATTATTTTTAGTTCTTTTCAATTCTTTTATCCAATTTATCCATTTTATCCAATTATTTCTCTTAAATGGCATTTATTTTTTACAACTTATCATTGCTTTTATCATATTATAATTATTTTCTTCAAATTTTAACTTTTTGAAATCATTTTTCAATTATTTTTCAAAATTTATAACTTTAAATTTTCAATTTTTTAAAATTTTTTTTATAATTTTCAAGATTTTAAACTATTTATCTGACATTTTAATTATTTCATTCAATTTTCAATAAGTTATATTTTTTTTTCTTTAAATTTCCATTATTTTCGTTCTTTTTCATAATTTCCAAAAAGTTTTGAATTATATATTTTTAATTAAAAATTGTTCTCTTCAATTTTAAATTGCCTTTATCTTTTTTCATTTATTTTCTCAAAGTTTTATTTTTTTTTTTTTAATGAACTTTTGAAAGTTTTAAGTATTTTTCTGAAACATTCTTTAACTTTCGTTTATTTAAAATATATTATGTAATTTTTTCAATTATTTTCTCAAATTTAAATTTTTTTTCAATTTTTAATCATTTATTTCTCAATTTACAATAATTTTCTCTGATTTTTCATTATTCAATGTTTTAAATCTATTTTTAAAACATTTTTATGATTGTTTAAATTACTTTCCCCAATTTTTAATTTATTTCATTATTTTTTTTCAATTAATTCGCAAGATTTTGAATTATTTTGTTTAATTTTAATTAATTTTTGCAATTTTTTTTAGTTCTAAAATTTCATAAATTTTGTCCTGAATTTATTTTATATTTTTTTATTTATTTGTTTATATAAATTTATTTTTAAATATCATATTTAAAATATTTATAATTATTTATGATAACACAAGGTGTAGAGACTAATCGCGAACCAGCGCGCGTTGTTTAATTTAGTCAAACTTTAAATTACTACAATTAGTGAAGTTTTTGGAATTTTTTTCTTTAGAAGGTCTATTAGGGTTGATAAAGGGCCCCCTAAGCTCAAGGGGGGCACTGACCCACTTTGCTCCTTAACAGTTAAGCCACTGGAATTGAGCATTTAAAATGATTTTTTTTATTTTAGAAAATTAATAAATTTTTCGTACCATCCTCGCCTGGAAAAGTTTCTTCAGCCTCATAAAAAACTTGACTGCGCAAATTAAAAGTGTCAGAGAAGAAACAATTTCTCGAGTCGTCTCTCACGTTCTTATTTTTTTCATCGTGACCACTTGCAGGCGAATTGAGAGCAGGTGCATAACCAGAGGAACTAGAACTGCAATAATAAACATAAAAAATATATATATAATATTTCTCATGAGCATTTCTTTACAATCGCATATTATATTATATTATGTAAACTTTACATTTCTAATTTTCCTGAAGATTCTGATACATCATTCATGGTCTTGATTGGAGTTGAGGCTTTTATTTCATCTTCAGTTAACAAAGAATCTTTCAAAGTCTCCGAGGAACTTAAGCCTTCGGTAGAGTTAGAAGAAATATTTGCTTTAGAGATGGATTTCTCCCGATTCTTTACATCGTTAAATTCCACCTCATTCTTTGCATGGATACCATTCAAGATCTGAAAAAATACAAAAAATTATTTTTCAATAATAACCATTGAAAATGATTTCAATTGAGAAAGGTTTTCATTTAGTTCTCACTAAAAGTATCTTCAATTTAAATTGAATTTTAGTTGGTACTGGTGATTTTGATTTATTACCTTTGATTTATCATCATCATCATTTGTATTTTTATTCAATTGAATTCCTTCAAAATCTGCTCGCCAAACAATGTCCTCAAACCTCTCATCATAATTCTGTAAGACATAAATGTTTTTAATAAACAAAATATCCTAAAAAGAGATAGTCTGAATGTTTGTTGAAAAAAAGTGTTTAATATATAAATTAAAAGAAAATAACCTTGGTATGGCGAATAATTGTTTCAAGTGGTAATGAACCCGTAATTGATTTTCTTTCGGAAAGCACCTTTGGATTTTCGTCTTCCGAATTATTTTTGTCAGCATTGTCCCTTGTTACTTGAAGTTCATTGTAATTTGGTAAGCTGATCGTGCTACTATTCTTTGATCTTTTCAATGCATCTAACTTCCAGGAATCCTTGTTGACATAATTTGGAGTCGAAGAGTCTTGAATCGATCGGCTACTCGAGAATCTCTCATATTCCTCTTCATGAAGTTTGCCCCGACTTCTAACGTCGGAAGTTTGGGAGTTTCGATTATCGACAAAACATCTTTCTCCGGACACTACGTCGCTTGGAATTATCCTTCCCGTGCCATTCACCTGCATTTCAAAAGGAAGATTTCTTAACTTTTCCAATGAAGCTCCAAAATATTCAAGATTGAAAACTTTACCATCAATACTATAGAACTATTTTTAAAAAATGTGTATCTACTATATATACCTTACTCTATTTCCAATATAACAAGTAATTTGTCTCATTCTTTTTTCATTTCTTAAATTTTAAATTACATGCATGTGTAGAATTTCTTTAAAAAACTTCTTGATTGTAAAATAAATAATAATTTTAAAACCTTTATCTACAAATAATAATTAAATAAACTTTAACTAAACTTGTAAGGCATCACTTGAATTTATAAATCAAACTATTCATAAAAGAAGAAGTCTTGTTAGAGGATGGTATATATAAAAGTTGTAAACACATTTTCCCTAGGTATTTCAGGGCGATATATACGAGTAGTTAGAGAACTTTCATTACTACTACTTTCTCACTTTGTATTCTCTTATTTTTTTTATTTTCTGACCAAAAGGCAGACGCTGCCTTGGCTGCTGCTGTTGCAATATTTCCCAGATAAGCAGGATTTTACAAATTTATAAACATCTTAAAATTGAAATTTTTAAATTACAATTTTTATTACTCTAGTTTACTTTTAACTAATATAAGTTTTCAAACAACTCTTGCATGTTATGTAAAATGAAAAAAGAAATACGTTATATAATATATTAATATCAAAAATCAAAAATATTTTTTGAAATTATACTTTTTACGATTAATTCAGTCACCTTGTGTTCATATACTTCTTTCAACTTTTTTGATTCGTCGAAGGACTCGGACATTCCCTTCGAATCGATTTCCGAGGCTTCGAATTCGAAGTAAGTACTTTTAGGTGCCACCGAAGAATACAGAGGTTCTTCATTTAAGGAGAAAGACTTTATCTGACGGTGGTTCTCAATGACGTCATCTGGCTTGGGAGGCAGAGGTCGACCTTTATTTCTCTTCCTTTTTCGTGGAGGAGGAACAGGTGTCACACTTTCAGTCAAATTTGGACCTGTTATAATAAAAAAGACAGAATATTTTAATATTCCAATAATTATGAACAACTGAATTTTGAAATCAACATGAATAATTGCAAAAAAATGTATATTAGATGCTTTCTATTTATTATGGATATTTTTAAGCTATTTTATACGATTTTTTAGCAGTAATATGACTCTCTATTTTTAACATATATAATTAACAGGTACCTGTGATCAACAATCAATTAATCAGAATTAAAATACGAAAGGTCTTTTTTTGGACATTTAACTCACTATTATTCAATCAAAATATTAATAATTTAAATAACAAAGTATATTTTTCAACTTCCTAACACTAATGCTAAAAGCTTTTTGCACTCTCTAAATCTGAATTAGTTAAAAGTAACTAATTATTAGTAAAATATGACTAATTATTAGTAGAAATATAACTAAAAATGGTTCAAATTTAACTAATTGAATTAGTTATTTTGACATAACCTAAAAATGAATTTAACTAATAGTTAGTAATTTTTTTACTAAATGATTAGTAGAAATATAACTATTTAAATTAGTGTCTGAGTTTTTGCTATCAATTTTTAACTTCAGGTTTAGAGAGCATTTTTTAAAACTTCAACTTGATAAAATAATTGAAAAAAGAGATTAATAAGTTTTTTTTCAATATTTTGGCCTTTTCTATAACATAATAATACTAATGCTAAAAATATTAACGTATTAACTTGTTAATAAACAATTAAATCTCAAAAAAAATTTTAAAACGCAAATCAAAACCCAAAAAAATGTTCTTTCTTTTCGGAACAATACGCTAGTGTATTCCTAAGTGTTTTTCTCCGATGAATCTGAATCCGCAGTAAGAATAACCAGATTTGCTAAATTTTTTTAGATAATCTCAAAAATTGCTTATAAACCCGAAAAAAACAAAAAAACAAAAATTTTGTCCGGGACAATATGCTAATGTATTCCAACGTATTTTTCTCCGCTGAATCCGAATCCGTAATCAGAATAACCAGATTGACTAAAATTTTAAGATAATCTTATAAATCTAGTGAAAAACACGGAAAAATTGCTTTTTTATATTATCTCAAGAATTTAAGCTAATGTGGTGATTCCGACTACGGATTCGGATTCAGCGGAGAAAAATACGTAGGAATACATTGGCATATTGTCCCGGTCAAAAAAATTTTGTTTAGGTTTTATCGGGTTTTTAAGCAATTTTTGGAGATTATATCAAAATTTTTAGCAAATCTAGTTACTCTGACTTTGGATTGAGATTCAGCGGAGAAAATTACGTAGGAATACACAAGTGTTGTGTACCCGAAAAAAAAGAAAAAAGTCTTATTTGCTTTGATTTGCGTTTTAAAAATGTTTTTGAGATTAACTAAAAAAATTTAACCTATCTGGTTATTCTAAATTTGGATTCAGATTCAGCGTAGAAAAATACGTAGGAATACACAAGCATAGAATCCTGGAGAAAAAGAAAACATTTTTTTTGGCTTTTATTTGTGTTTTAAAAATGTTTTTGAGATTATATAATAGGGTAGTTATTTTAAGTGAGGACAGGTAAATTGCCTGTGCACAAAAATGTGATTCACGTAACTCTCGCACTCGAACGTATTTTTTCTGCGCATGCGCACTTCTTTTGATGCATCCCGCGCTTATTTAAAATCATGTTTTAAAAATATACTAAAAATGCTTCTTCAATGCACAATTATTCTAATTATTATTAATATAAATGCAATAATTAATATAATTGATTTATAAAACTGCTTTTTTATACAGAAGTACACTGTAAAAACAAGTGTCTTATTTTAAGACATTTTCGTCCTCACTTTTAAGACGTTTTAAGGTGTCTTAATTTTAAACCAATGAGAAAGCATCTTTCAAAATTATTAACCAATGAAATAGCTTGAAATAACCGTAAGACGCTTTCTTAATGTCTTCTGTCTTAAAATAAGACATTTAGAAGACAGCAGTTTTTGCAGTGTATAGTAACAACTTGATATTTAATGAAGAACACAAATAAATGATCCAGGGAAGGTAGTATGAAAAAAAGTACAAACTTTTTTATCCGTCAACAATTACAACGTTTCGTTGGCCTGGGTTTGCCAACCTCGTCAGGCTAAAATTTATTAAAAGGACACACTTAAATAATATATACACTGGTCATATAATTTTATAATAATCTTTATATGACCAGTGTATATATTATTTAAGTGTGTCCTTTTAATAAATTTTAGCCTGACGAGGTTGGCAAACCCAGGCCAACGAAACGTTGTAATTGTTGACGGATAAAAAAGTTTGTACTTTTTTTCATACTACCTTCCCTGGACCATTTATTTGTGTTCTTCATTATTAACAATATGGAAGGAATAAATTCTGATTTATTAACTTGATATTTAGTTTCTATATCAAAATATACGTAAGCCGAGATTATACGAATATACGTATTAACCCAGGCAATTTACCCAAAAACACACGATATTATTAAACTAATTATTTTAATTTTAGAACTTATTTTTATAAATTAAATCAAAGTGTTTAGAAAGCTAAATGTTTAAGGATTAATTTAAAAACAAAATTACACACGTTTGTGAGGTAGAAGTATATATTTTCTGGAATTTAAAATTGAAAAATTTATCGTTGGAAAGCATCATTTTCACAATTATTTAATAAATTCTTTAATAATAAACTGATAAACATGAAACTTTATAGAAACCATTTTTAGCTTAATATACTTCATTTATAAAAACAAAAATGTTTAATATTTATTTTTGGCCAAGTTATTAACGATTGCCAATTTACCAAATTAAATGTTTTACCCTGCTCTTCCCTATACAAATATAAATTTATATACACTGAGAAAATTCTATCTGTAATGATTACAAAACGAACCTGTACTCCTCGGATGAAATGACCATTTCTGTTATATTTCCTTATTAACTTTATTGTTTTTAAGAATATATCTGCTAATTTTACAAAACGTTTTATAATCTGTCATAAGCTGTACTATACTTCGCATCAAATTTTTGTTCTGAGATTATTACAATGTAAGCAAAAAAAATTAACTTTAAGATACAGTGAACTGTCATAAAAAGGAACTCAACTATTACAAAACTCATTAATATAAAGCTGTAATGTTCCTATAAGCACAGAGTGCAGGTATAGGAAAGATAATTTTACAGAACTGCTTTGTAACGCACCACGTACGTAACATTAAGGAAAATAATATTCGGCAACTTTCGGCATCTTCCGTCATCTTTCGGCTTCACTCGGCAACAGCCAACGCTACACATGACGTTGCAGTTCATATAGACGGGTCAAAACTAACTGTCATGTTTTTTTGGTTTTTTTTTTTTTTGGTTTGAAAAAGTAGATTTATTTTGGCAAAACATTAAAATTTACAATAAGGAATATTAATCTCTTAAAAGACCTTAAACAATATATATTAAAAATTAAGTACGCTATCAATGATAGGTCTCGCTTAATATCATTAATAATTTTAAATGTAATGTTTTACAAACTGAAAAAAAATAATAATAAATAAACAACTAAGTGTATTAGTAAACTAAGAAATTAAATGGGGTGAAAAACATTTTGTGAAAAAGACCCGTACAATATGTTATTATATAAACTAAGAGAAAAAGTAACAAAGTTAAAATATAAAAAGATAAAAATGAAAAAAAAAGACATACTTAGGGTATGTTAGATAATATATGATTAATAATAAATTACTTTTGAATAATTTTAGAGTCTCTAATGAGTTCATTTTTGATAACACTACAATAATTAAAATTTATAATTAAGCACTTTGGTGAAGAGTTACACACACACTGTCACTGATCCTAATTTCTTCTTCTGGAACGCTTCCTTATTTCGTCTAAATGTTTAGAGTTGTCTGATAACCACCAGTAATTTTTGTTCAGCCTATCTTTCGAATACAAATCGATATCTGGAATGTCTGTAGAGTAGACCAAATTATTCTTCTGGTACCTGGATTCATCAGTTGATATTGCCTTTTTGGCTCTGTGTCTCTGGAGATGGTAGAGTATAGGGATATTATATTCATCTTGAATTAATCCTATATTATCCAAGTGAGTAAATAGTTCCGGGGAGATGTACCCTGTTTTTAGCATTCTCTGAATATTACATTCGTTGTTGCATTGCAGTTTATTCAGGTTTTCGTTGTCAATTTTGAAGATTTTGAAATAGTTCCTGGTTAGATCTATGAAGAAATTATCAATTCTTGGGATTTTAGTCATATTATAAATTGTTTTGTTATCAATTCTCCTCTTGAAATTGGAATCTGGAGTTCTGTATTTTCCTAGAGACATCTTTAAACATGAACGTTCAAAATAATTTCCTATAGTATTCTATAACGGTGGGACCTACGTTCCAGAGGACAGGTGCTGAGTATGCTATTATCGGACGGATGAGTAGGAGGTAGCAAATAATTTTGGCTCTAGTTTCTAGTGCTGAATTGTGAAATATTCTTGAACAGGCTCTTACTGCTTTTTTTGCTTTTTCAAGTTGGGGTTTGGCGTTGATAGCTGCGGTCGTTAAGCGGTAGTTTTAAGTTCGTGATAGGGTCGTGACACACGAGTTCGAATCTTTCACCATGCGAATTTGTTTTCAAATAGTTGAAAAAAATATATTTGTAAGCAACAAGGTGTATCTATAAATAAATGTAGGTTACGTGTGAGTTAAATACATGAATTAACTGAAAGAGAATAATTTTTTAAATGTGAACAGGTTAAATTACAAAACAGTTCTGTAACTTATCACAGTAAGTTTATATCTTTTTCCAAGTTGAAACATAAGTTTTTCTGAGACTCTTTAATACTCGTTAAATATATTTTGTTCTGTAATTTCAACACTACGTACGTTAATTTCTTTGTTTTTATAACATTAAATAGTATGAAACAATCTCGTTTTTTTTATAAAATCAGCTTATTTACTATTTACAGAAAGTGGTCTTTCGTCCGAGCAGTACCATACCAGTTCTGTAATCGTTACAGATATAATTTTCTCAGTGTATATATATATATATATATATATATATATATATTATATATATATATCTCGGACTGTATAAAAGTATTGTTAGATTTATGTACTCACAACTGGAAGTCGTAATAGTAGTTGTTGGATAGTTGGTGTCAATTGTTAAATTCGTGAGAGCAGAGCATGCCCTGGGTGTATTTGGTACTTCAAGATTAACATCCACCCATTCGCTTGGGTGAAATGGTCTGTCTGTTGAGTCCATACTGCATCCTCTTGTTAAAGGTGGTGATCCTGCATATCCAATTTCCGAACTGCAAATGAAAACGAAAGTTTATTATTAATTTTCAAAGCTTGAATATTCATGTTTAACTAAATAATCAAATTATTCTTCAACAATTGTTTTACACGGAGATTGAGTTTATAAGAAAAATCCCTCTCTCAGAATTTTTTCTGATACTGTGCCCACATCATCTGCCGGGACTAATTGTTTGCAATTAAACAACATTTTTCAGGGAATGGAATTTTATATTATATCTTTTCATCTTAAACTTTGAGTTCATTTTTATTAGGCAGTTAACTTTCAAAAATTAGTACAGTCTATTACACAGGTTTCAAATCTTGTTCAGAATCCGAAAATGGAATGCTTACATTCGCGTAGGTAGATATTCTGGGTGTTTCTCACGTAACAATTGGACCAACCTCATCCTAATCAAGTTGATTATTATTCTTGTTTGGTGATACATATGTATACGCGAACTCACTATAGAAAAGAGTTTCTAAATCGCACTTTCTAAGAATATAATCTTGAAAAAAGCTTCCAAATAAAAAAATACATAATACTTCCTGATTGGCGGGTTTAAGTGAATGCTGGCTTGAACCAAGGCAGGAATTATAGTTCCAGAAAATTGTTGCACACAGTTTGCTGCAGGGCCGGATTTATATGTAGGCAAACTAGGCAACTGCCTAGGGGCCCCCACCACAAAGGGCCTCCACCAGCTATGTATGTTAAAGTCAGGGAATCATTTTTCATTGAAATATATTGTTTTTTAGACAATTTTAGACGACACGTATTTTCCCGATTCGGTAAAAAAAATTTTTTAACCAAGTTTTGCAGATTTCAATTTTTTAAGTTGAAAAGTGAGATTACTAGAAAATAACGTTAAAATTTTTTAAAATTATTATATCTTATTTGCTTTTGTATATATTAAAATTATCCTTTCTGTGTCTAATTAAGGCTTTCATGTTCTTTAAAATTCCACAAGTGAATTTAAAATATTTTCAAATTTAACAAAATGGCGGCGTTTTTCCGAAAAAAATAAAAATCAAATTTTCTCAAAAACCCCACCGTTTTTTTTCTCTCGATTTTGTTACTACTTTCAGGAAGTATAATGAATATTTTCTATAAGAATTTATTGGAGTCCCGCTTCCTGGGAAACAATAAATTTTTTTTTTATGAAAAGAAAATTCAAAGTTTTTTCAAACCCTTTACTAGATGCAACAAAGTCCAAATAGAAAAAATGTTCCTCTTCAAAAGTAGAGTAAAAAAGTCTAAAGGTTTTTATCTCTAACTTTTGCGAATCTTTCGAATTATTAATTATAACACGAATTAAATCCATAAATTTTACATTTTCGCAAGTATAATTTATACTTCCAAAAATTCAAAAAATTTTCTCTTCACTTTTTACTACTTTCTGATTTTGATGGTTATATCATTCATAGGAAAAAATTTTGCATTTTTGCAATTATAATTTTTACTTGTAAACATGAAAAATTTTTAATAATTCGAAAGATTCGCAAGTTAGAGATAAAAGGCATTAGACATTTTTACTCTACTTTTGAAGATTAACATTTTTTCTATTTGGACTTTTGTTGTATCTAGTAAAGAGATTTGAAAAAACTTTGAATTTTCTTTTCTTAAAAAAAAAAAAAATTTATTCTTCCCCAGAAAGCGGAACTCTAATAAATTCTTATAGAAAATAATCATTACACTGAAAGAAATAATTCCACGGTACTGACATAATTATGGATAAATCACCCATAATATATTGCTAATATAGATACTGCCATAATATATTTGTCTTTTAGCCATATGACTGGTGAAACTGCGATGTATATTTTTAGGTTAGAAGAACTGTCAGTGGCGCACCGATGCATTATGGGATATTCATTCATATAGTATTCGAAGTTCTACAAAAACTGTCAACAATAATCATATGGCTGATAAAGCTAGAGTATTTCTTTCAGTGTATACTTCCAGAAAGTAGTAAAAAAATCGAGAGAAAAAAAACGGTAGGGTTTTTAAGAAATAGTATATTATGTTACAAGGGAAGAAATTTCTAAATCCCTGTATTGCGCGACAATATGCCCGAGGCGAAGCCGAGGGCATCGTTTCGCGCATTTCAGGGCTTTAGAACTTTTTGCCCATGTAGCGTATACGATTTTTCTTAACTTCCGGTCAAAAGCACGTTTCAAAATTCACTTAAACTTATTAAAAACAATTTAACAACGTTCCAGCTGACAAAATTGACAGCCTGATTGCGCGGCCATCTTTAATTGATGCGTGCCTCTGTCGGAGACTCGTAAAAGTTTGATGCCTGCCCGACATTTGGCGGCACGAGCGGAGTAAGTGCTGCTGGTCGGGGGCAGGCATCAAAAACACATATATAAAAAACGAATAAAGCTAAGCAGGCCTCGAATCGACAAAAGGAACAAAAAAAGTTGTTTTAGTCGCATTTTAGCACAAAATCAGAGACATATCCACACTTTCTTTAAATAGAAATATTAAATAAATCTAAAGAAACGAATAATTATTTTTAAAACTCGCGCAATGTATTTGCTCCCGGCAAACTGCTTTTACTCTCGCTGTTCTAGGGGGCGCACATGTGCATCCAACAATGAGCAAATCTTTGGCTTTCCTATTCGAAATCGAATCCGAACGTTCGTACTTACGACCAGGGTGTTAAGAAAATTTGATTTTATTTATTTCGAAAAATCGCCGCCATTTTGTTAAATTTGAAAATATTTTAAATTTACTTGTGGAATTTTAAAGAACCTGAAAGCCCTAATTAGACACAGAAAGGATCATTTTAACGTTATTTTCTTGAAATTTCACTTTTCAACTTAAAAAATTGAAAACCACATAACTTCGTTAAAAATTTTTTTCACCAAATCGTGAAAATACGTGTCGTCTAAAATTGTTTAAAAAACAATATATTTCAATGAGAAATGATTCCCTGACTTTAACATACATAGCCTGTCTGAATTGGAATGGAAACGACCAACTGCTTTGTCGACTTTGAGTAAATTTCGGAAAAATCCATTCCTTGCTACCAACGTCTGCCTGTGGCCCCATGTTTGGTAAATCCGGGCCTGGTCTGCTGCATGTCAGGAGTAGTAGTATAAAGTTAAATATAACAAAAATTACTACAATAAATAAAACTTTAGTTTCATCTATAAATATAAAATTAAATAAACCTTAATCTAACAAAAGAACAGAAATTACGTGATTCACGTATAGTGCAAACCAAGTCACGCATCTCGAGAATACATAATTATGTCCATTTAAGGTCGAATCTGTAGCCTCCTTTCAACATTGTCAGCTTTATCTCCCATAGTTTTTGCACAAGAAAAACATTCTGTTTCATTGTAATTTGCATGGAGACTTGTGTGAAATAGTACAGTTTAACTTTGTTTGAAAACAACGATTACTTTCAAATTCGTTTTTAAAAAATTTTACTATAAATATATATTATGTAACCATAATTGTATTCTACAGATAATGTATACTGAATATATGTATAAAACTTCCGCTAAAACATTATTTTTTAACAGGGACGTAACTACCATACAGCGAAACCCCGCATTGCGGGGGGGCCTCGGCTTGCTAGGGGGCCTCGAGCCCAATAACCCTAATGCAAAAAAATTTTTTAAAAAAATAATTAAAAATAAAAAATATTGACCGAAATTATTTATACACTATTTAAAAAAATATTGGGGGGGAGGGGCCTCCTGAAAAAATTTGCGTGGGGCCTCCATATTTGTAGTTACGTCCCTGTTTTTTTAATAATAGCAAGAAAGATAGAAGATTTTTAGGTGATATATTTCATTTACTTTTAGAAAAGTTGCTCTAAATTCATTTCTTTTAGAGCTAAACCTTATCTTTTTAGACTCTGTCTCTAAATTCGAACTTTGATTCGAAACTTTTATTATGTAATGCACTTGACCTTATTCTTTATTTGTATCGTTTTTGCGAGATTTCTTTTTCTTCTTTTTCTGCGCTAATAAGACACTGGCTTGCTGACACGAATTTCTATTTTACAATCCTAACTTCACCCTATTAAGTTTTTCATATAAAAATATCCAATAAAAAAGTATGTATGAAAAAAGTTCTAAATGTATACAGAGGTGAATTTTGTTGAAACCGAATACTGATCAAAAAGTATGAAATCTGGGAAATATATTTAATATTAGAGAATATAATACCTTGTGACCTTCTGGGTAGCACCACCCAAGCACTCTTCCTTCAGGCTTGGATATATCTGAAAAGAATAAATCAAGGAATAAATCGGATGTCAAGTTAGTCGTGCGAATAAGTCAATATCGTATGAATCATTTGATTATTTTTTTGTATCAAACCTATAAAATGAGAAAATAGTAAAATACTGATAAATTGTAAAATTCTTATTTTTAAAATTATTTTTAAATATAACATTTACAATCATTGTAATACTAAATACCAGAGTAAAAATTTGATTGTAGTCTTTGTTAGTTTTTTCTTTTTCCTTTGTTTTTTAATTGAAAAGTAAAAAAATGAAAGATCATCTATAATTGTTCTATTAAAATCTATATGTACAATATTAATCTTACAAAAGTAAGAGCATCTAATAAGTACAAATAAAAAATATACTATATATCATTGATAAGTAAATTGCAATTTTTATTTCAATTACATGAAATTATTAGTAATTGAGAAACATTAATGACATCGCGTGCCATTATACACCATGATTCCAAAGGAGGAACGACTATTAGGCAAATCGCTTGACTCATCAGAGCCCTATATTGATTGTACGGGATATGGTATTTAAATGTTCTTTAAACTAACGAGCATATTTAACATTCTTGTATACATAAAACAAAAAACAAAAATGAAACAATTTATTTAAAAAAAACCTATAATGAATTAACTTTCAAAAATGCAACAAAAGAAAATGTCAATTTTGTAAAAAACACAAAATCGTGTAATTTATTCGTTCTTTTAATTTCCGAAAAAATATATAAGGTCAGGTGAGTAAGTGCAATATCAATATTTTAACCTCAGCAGACCATCTACAAAAAGTTCTAAATATTTCCCAATTTTCCGATTATCAATTGGCAGGATATTCGAAAATAATTCCTAATCGACAAAAATTTGTCAAGCAAATTAACAATGCATGAGTATTTTGTGTTGTATTTGGAGAATAACCTTCCAAAAAATCTAAAAAAAAATTTTATTATTAGTTACTAAAGCTGTAATAGAAATTTACTTGGGTTTTTGTTCTTTGCAAATTTAAAAAATAATAAGGGCGGCTACTTGTGTATGGCACGTCTGCAAATTTCATAGAGCAAAAAAGTCCCCCTGTTAAATTCCATATGGCAAAATTGCAGACAAAAAATAAATTTCTTAACAAAAATGTGAATAAATGAATTTACAAATCGAAAAAACAGATTAAAATTTAAAAAATAATTAAAAATTGACGAAAGAAATGAAAATTAATTAATAATGAATATAATAATTACTTAATAATTAATTTCTTCAATTTTTAATTATTGCAATCAATTATTTTTTTAATAAATTTATTTTTTGATCAATTTTTTAATTTTGTTTATTATTTATCTCAAATTCTAGTTAATTTTTCAATTTACAGTTATTTTCATCATTCTGCAACTATTTTCTTTTATTACAAATATATGTTGTAATTTTTTCAATTATTTTTAAAAATTATTTTCTTGAATCTTTAATTATTTTTATTACTTTGCAAATATTTTCTCGAATTTTTTATTACTTTCATTATTCTTCAATTAATTTCCTAGATTTTAAAATATTTTTCTCAAATTTTAATAATTTTCTTCAATTTTCAATTATTATTATCATTTTGCATCCTTTTTGTAATGTTTTAATCATTTTTCAATTATTTTTCTCAAATTTCAATTACTTCGTCAATTTTTAATTATTTTTTTTTCATATCCAATGATTTTCACAATTTTTATATTATTTTGAATATTTGTTGATTAACTCCGAAAAATTTAATTATTTATCTCAAATTTACATTATTTTCTTTAAAAAATTTTTTCTATAAAATTGTAATTATTTTCCTGAATTGAAAATTCTTGAAATAATTTTATAAAATGGCTCTTTTTTACTTCAAAAATATTCTGTATCTTTAAAATTATTTTTCTAAAATTGTAATTAATATCTACCAATTTCAAATATTTTTATCATATTTCAAAAATTTTCTTTAAAGATGCTCATTATTTTTCAATTTTTCCTCTAAACTTTAAATTCAAAAATTCCGCACTTTTCAATTATTTTCTGTAATTTTTTCAAATAAAACTTTTTCAGTTTTAATTATTTCCTTCAATATCAAATTAGTTTCATTACTTATTAATTAACTTTCAATTTCATTCTACATTTTCCAATTATTTTTACAAAATATGATTTTTGTTTTTAAAACCATTTTCTTCAAATTACAATTAATTTTTTCAATATCAATTTGTGTCAAATGTCAATTTGTGATGTCAAATAATGTAAGGACACAACTCATCAAATTTGTTAATTTAATTATAAGTTTCACTATTTTCATCGTTTTCCGTAATCTTTTTCCAAATAATTTTGCAATATTAAAAAAACTTGTTTTGTGCTCCATCAATTTTTATTAAATTTTTATTTATTGTTTCTATATTTTAGTTGTATTTTTCAAATATTTAAATAATATTCTTCATTTTTAATCTTTTTCTTTTATATCAATTAAATTTTGTAATTTTCTCAATTGTGTTCTTAAATTTCCATAATTGACTTTAATTTCAAATTATTTTTATCCACTGAAAATTTTTTTGGATTAAATTAATCTGCAACGCTCTTTTTTTATACCAAATGGAATTTTAATAATCTGAAATTGGCTTAAAACAATTGCGCTGCAGATTATTTTAATACATAAAAGTTTTCAGTGTCGTTTTTCAAGTACTCTTGTTTCTTTCAAATATATTCTGTAATTTTTACAATTATTTTTTACTAATTTTTATTAAATTCTTTAATTTTAAATTATTTCTATAATTTTTCAATTAGTTTTTGTCATTTTCAATTATTTTTTAATAATAAAATTCTCTAAATTTTTTATTATATATCTCAAATTCCAGTTTTTTTTCAATTAACAATTACTTTTATCATTCTGTAATAATATTCTTTTATTATAAATATATGTTGTAATTTTTTGAATTATTTTTCACAAATTAAAATTATGTTCTTCAATTTTTATTATTTTTATTACATATACTTTGCAAATAATTTCTCGAATTTTCAACTATTTTTAATAGTCTTCAATGAATTTCCTAGTTTTGAAAATATTTTTGTTAAATAAGCTTTTAATACATGAAATAATCGATATGTGATGATTTTCTTGAAATTGACAGGAAATTAAAATTTTTTGTTTATTCATAACAGTGATTAAACAATGATGAAAAAACTTTTTAAAATTATTCGTTAAATTTTCCAAAGTAGAGGATGTAAAATTTTAAATGATACTTATTTTTATTAGAAACTAAAACACAAGAACTTTTTTTTGCTTTTAATTTGTGGTAAGGTGAGAACATTTTGTTGACTGACACTGCGGGTCAATTGATTCATTTTGAGAATAGGAATGACTTTTTTTAATTGTTAAGTTACGTTTTAAGTACGAAAAAACGATATTTTTAGATAATTTTTATATAATTTTTATTTCGTATAACGCTCGTATAATGCAACGATTTTTAACAAACAAAATTCTCTCTACAACGAAGTAATAGGAAATTTTATTCATTAAACAACAATCGAATTTTTGAATATTTTTCTGTTAATTTAGAACAGGTCGTTTCCATATAGTTGTATATCTTAAGTGTAGAGCATATGTCGAATTGATGTACATTTCAGGATGGTTTACATTGCAAATTAGACTCAAAGGCCTGACATATGTTGTTCTAGAAGAGCCTCAGAAGTTATTTGACGATTTAGACTTAGTGTACTGAGGATTATTGCGGTTTGTTTTGCAATATCCACTCAAGAAACGCTTCAATTTGTATATAGGTAATATAAAGTATAGGTATAAATCTTTAAAAACTGTATTGCTTACTATATATTAATTAATTACATTCATTAACGTTTAGCCTGCTTACATTATCAAGTAATGTTTAATGATTGAAAAATAAAATGTTAAATATTTTAAATAATCGCATATTTTGAAAAAATATGATTGAATTTAAGAAAAGTAACACATGAATGTAAAGCTTTTATACGCACATATGCCCATCCTACGGCATGCAAGCCACTGCAAAAACAGGTGTCTTACATTGTTAAAAAATGTCTTAAATTAAAACATTTTTCGTGTCTTAGATACCAAAAGTATCTTAATTTAAGGCATTTTTGTCCAATTTAAGACACCATGTTTGTGCAGTGAGGTCATTACAAAAAGTTTTGTGTCTTTATTAAATATTGTTTAAATATTTGACTTAAAACGATACCTAAAAAAAAATCTTTTTAAATTTTTTTTATTGTTTAATTGCTTGAAATAAAAAAAAATTCATTTTTTTGAAAAATTTCAAATTGATACAGTTTTTGAAAAAATCATCACATTTCAGTTCTATAAATGGAATTTGAAAGCATTTTTTATCACCTTTTAAAATGATTAACTTGAGAACAACTGACTTTTAGAAAAAATTGTTAAAAAAAAATGTTCCCTTTTGTGCGTAGAATTAGGAAAAAAATATTTAAACATTAAAAAAAAAATTTTTCTTTATCGATATGTATTGGTACGTATAAGTTATTCGTCTTAAAAATATATAGAAAAGGAAAAAATGTGTATAAAAAAAATTTTTCTTTTTAATGTTTAAATATTTTTTTCCTAATCCTACGCACAAAAAGGCACATTTTTGTCTTAACAATTTTTTCTAAAAGTCAGTTATTCTCAAGTTACCAACAATTGAAAAAAATGCTATTTTTATAAACAAATGATCATATCTTCCTTAAAAATTATCGTAGAGCAATTTTTAAAAAATCGTTTTAAAAGTGACAAAAAATTCTTTCAAAATTTCATTTATAGAACTGAAATGTGATGATTTTTTCAAAAATTGTATCAATTTGAAATTTTTCAAAAAAATGAAATTTTTTTTTATTTCAAGCAATTAAACAATAAAAAAAATTTTTTTTTAACTTTATTTAGGTATCGTTTTAAGTCAAATATTTAATCTTTAAAATAAATACTTGATGAAGGTTTTATCTTTAGTATTAATGAAGATACTTATTTAGTTACTTTTCATGAGGTGTAATTAAGCGCAACTTTTAATTGTAAACTTGTCTTATGAAGTAATATCTTGTACCCCATTTATGGTCCATTAGAACTGCCAGGAGAATTTTTAAATAAATAAATAAAAAAAAAATAAATAAATAATAGTTATTTATGACACAAGGACCTGAAATGGCACTTTATAGTACGAGTAAGTATCGTAATACGAGCCTAAGTCCAATCGCAGCCGAGGCGAAGTAGAGGTGGTGACGAGGCTTCATTGAACGTAGCCGAGGCGAAGCCGAGGTGAAGTGAAGATATGAAGCCGAGGCTCCACCGAAAAGTAGCCGAGGCTCTGATGTGGCTGTGGCGAGTTGTACGATACACGAGAACTTAAGTGCCGAAAGGGTCCAAGTGTCATATAACATTTTTTATCACACAAAAAACTGAGAATTCGAACCTAGGGAGAGGTGATTATCGTAAAAAACGGCCTCAGGGGGCATTTCTAGGTGGGAGTAGGTCGACAGACTTAGAAATGCCCCCGGAGGGCGGCGAAACCCATGAACAGCCGTGACGTTTGGGCCAGTTTGGGCAGCTGTACCATAAAGTAAAGGTCAGCTGACCAGCATCAGCCAATCAGATTGCGAGTTCATTTACTTTACGGCCTAGGCCGTGAAATGAGCTCTTAAAGGTTTCTAAACAAGCCGTAAAATCTAACTTTTGATGTAAGTGTGATAAAAAAAAATAAATAAAAAAGATACAAAACTTTTTGTAATGCCCCTGCATGCCGTAGGGTGGGCAAATCCTTTTGAGCGGCACTGTATGTATATAGTTAAAGCTGAAGTTCAAATAAAAGTGTAAAACTGTGTATAAAATTTTTTATATTCCTCTTGAATATAAAAAGTTGTACAAATGATTCCTGAAACCAGTAGACATAGAAAAATAAAAAAAATTCAGAACATTTTTCTCGCGAAGTAAATGAATCAGAGCAGAAACCCGAAAGAATAATATGATGGAATAAAGAGAATAACCTGATTCTTTATGTCGTGTGATATGATGTTATGCGCAAAGAGTGGTTTATAAATCTTGTTTTCTAAGATTTATTTTTATGAACAGAACAGAGTGATACTTGAAAAAACTACTTAAACAAGCTCCAACATATTTTGTTACTATGTCCTTAGCATTAGCGGAGTTGCGCTAATCGCTTATGTAAAGAATATCCATCTCGCTCATTTAAACTATAATTATACTTATATCCTTCATCGGCAAAGGTATTTTTTTCAGTCTAAAATATTGTCTCATTGCCTTATCAAAAGTGTGAGGTGACATTTTTGATTTGTTGGATGCTTTAGATAATATTTTGTACTGTAATTGATTTTTATTTTTATATATTTATATATTTGAAAAAGCATTTTTTTTAATGAATAAAAGACTTGGTTTAGTTATATAGAATTGCAAAAAGGAAGTAATTATACGAGGTCTCAGGTGATGTCAATTAAAGATAAGCGGACATTTTTCGTATACTACATAGCCTTTGAAAATATCCTCTTTGCCTCACTGAAATACCCTTAAAAAATTATAAAATGTTGTTTGGCATGAGCTTCTGGCACTAGAAGAATATGGAAAAGAGTTAAGGAAGGAGATGCTTTTTGGCACGAATAATTTAGATAACAGAAATTATGTACATTACCTAAAACTTAAAATTTAAATCGAATTTAAGGGAATATTTTATAATAAATTATTCGATTTAAAGCGTTGTTAGGTTCTATATTTTTTTGCAAATATGCATATAGTTATTTCTGTTTCTAAAGTTTACGAGAATAAAACGTTTACTTTTCAGTAAAAATAATTGTTTAAGTTTTAGAAAAGTAATCATCACCATCTGCGAACCTCAGTAACTTTGCTCATAAAACTTTTTGCGATGACTCGTTTTGCGAATCAGTTGACACGTTCTTGCCCATTTCCTGCGTTTATCAACCATGTAACAATGCTACTCGCTTCATTCCATGAAAAATATTACGAAATCATTCGCATGAAAAAAGAAAGAAGAAGTATCGCAAATAAATGGAAAATAGTTAAAAAATAATAATTATGATTGATTGTCAGTCCGTAAGAGATTTTAATATTTCACTGCAAAACGGGTGTCTTATCGTAAGACGCTTACTTGGTCATTTTAAAAAATGTTTTGGGTGTCTTAATTTTAATTAATGAGGCCTGTTTTTAGGGAAACTGGGGCAAAGGTGCTATATACCTTTATATATATATTTTGCTTTACATAAATCTAACTAGACATGGTACTTAAATAAACTTTTATTATTATAAAACTTTAATTAATTTCTTATTAACATTTTCAAATGTCAAGGAATTTTTTTTAAAAATTAATTTTAAGACAAAATTTAAACGAACTTAGGCCAGACAGACCTTTTTAATGATATTTTTAAATAATTGCACAAAGTTTGTAGTCAAAATATTTATTATTTTAAGAGAAAGCTTACGGAGACAGGTAACTTTTGCTTATGCCAGTGACGTCATTCTCCATCATATGCCCTTAAAAGCAAGAAATCCTAATCACTACTAATTGAAATGACTGCGACAATGTTGGCAAATATAGTACTAAGCAGATAACAATAGCAAAAAAAATTAACAAGAAAAAATGAGTTGCAGAAATTATAGATATTATAGTTTTAGGTTGTATTAACTGTTTTAGGTATAACTTTTACCATATTTATGATAGAGTTCAGATTTAAGTAAACTTTAGCCAAAACATTTTTCCCGTGCAGTAAATAGTTAATTTCATTATATTTTTCTTCTTAATTCTAATTTTGCATTTATTCTTATACAAATTTATTTACATAAATGGAAAAATTTATTAGAAAATTTTAAATATTAATAATGCAGACACTTTAGTATTTCAGATAAAAAATGCGCTTTTTCGTAATCCGAGAAATTATGTATAGAATAAAAAATGGAATTACGATTTATGATTTTTACTTTAAGAAGAATATTTCATTTAGAATAAAAATTTTAACTTGGTTGAAATGGAGCTTTTAGTTTATGCAACAATGAGAAAAATTGTAAACTTTTCTACCTCTATAATTAGTGAATTAATAATTATATTCACATACCCGGTGAGCACATCGGATGAAAACTCTGTCCAGAGGTGATTTTGAATCCTGAGCCTTGGCCGCTTTTTCTTTACACCATGCTTGTCCCATTTTATTCCTCTCTTTTTTTAAATCAGCAGTTTCCTGCTTTCTTCAATTTTCTCTCTTTTCTTCAAAGAATAATATATTATTCAAAATTTTCGATTCAAGAATAATACAGGCCATTTTCATTTGAAAGCCTGCTTCTCACGACCTGCCACAAATCGTAGTGCTTTTACAATCGATCAAGCGAATTACCAATCGAATATCTTCACTGAAGAGAAGAAAAGGTGAAAGAAAGAGCCAGAGAGAATATAAGAGAAGCACGTAGCCGATTTAGCCTCTCGATGAGTGTTCCTCCAAACGTGCTGTAAATTTCAAAATCTCTTGTAAACAACTTAATTTACATGAAATACGCCAATTGTTTCGTCTATTAACAAATAATATTACTTGTGTGAAAAGAATTTTTAATACACGAAAAAATCTGGGAGATCAAGTTGAGCAGTATTTATACTCAATTTGAAACGCATGAAAATTTTAAGTTTGACTAAATTAAACAACGCGCGCTGGTTTGCGATTAGTTTCTACGCCTTGTGTTAGCATCAATTATAAATATTTTAAATATGATATTTAAAAAATAAATTTATATAAACAAATAAATACAATAAATCATTATTCAGAACAAAATTTATACAATTTTAGAACTAAAAAAATTTCAAAAAATAATTTAAATTAAACAAAATAAGTCAAAATCTTGCTAATTAATTGAAAAAAATAATGAAATCAATTAAAAAATTAGGGAAAGTAATTTAAACAATCATAAAAAATGTTTTAAAAATAAATTTAAAAAATTGAATAATGAAAAATTAGAGGAAATTATTGTAAATTGACAAATAAATGATTAAAAATTGAAAAAAAATTAAAATTTGAGAAAATAATTGAAAAAATCACATAATATATTTTAAATTAAAGGAAAGTTAAAGAAAGTTTCAGCAAAATACTTAAAACTTTCAAAAGTTCCTTGAAAAAAATAAAAAAATTAAAACTTTGAGAAAATAAATGAAAAAAGATAAACGTAATTCAAAATTGAAGAGAACAATTTTTAATTAAAAATATATAATTAAAAACTTTTTGGAAATTATGAAAAAGAACGAAAGTAATTGAAAATTAAAGAAAAACATATACAAAATAATATAAATAATTGAAACTTGAATGAAATAATTGAAATTTCAGATAAATAGTTTCAAATTTTTAAAAATTATAAAACAAATAAAAAAAATTTTAAATTAAAAGAGATAGATTATGGAAAAAATTTAAAAAATGATTTTAAAATTTGAAACTTCAAGAAAATAATTGAAATATTATCAAAACAATGATAAGTTGTAAAAAATAAATGACCATTGAGAGAAATAATTGAAAAAATTACGAAAATTGATTTAAGACCATCTCTCGGTTAAATACAGGCTATCAGAAAAAAATTCCAGTGTCCTTCAAAGGATTTAAAACTTTTTGGAAACTATATTTTTGGGAAGGGGCCATCCATAAATTACGTAACACGTTTTTTTAAAATTTCAGACCGCCATTTTTTCTGCTGGTCGTAACAAACTGCTTGACCCCCCCCCCCCCCCCTATGAAACGTTACGTAATTTATGGATGGCCCCGAAAGGAAAGTGTCCTTTTTTAGAAAAAAAAATTTGTAATTTTAAAAATTGTATATTTACACACATTTTTATGCAATCAAACTTTTCTCTCACATCGCTTCTTTACAAATTTTTAAAATTGATGCTATTTTGATTTATAATAGCTCATTTTCTTCAGAAATAGATTATCTACAAATTAACGGAAGTGAACTTTTAAAAATTGCACCGTTTTTCAAATATGATTATTTGTTTAACAAATGAAGTGCAATTTTTTTTAAATAAATAATCATATTTGAAAACCGGTGCGGTTTATTGATTGCATAAAAATGTGTGTGAAAAAATAATTTTTAACATTACAAATTTTTTTTCCTAGAAAAGGACATTTCCCTTTCCCAAAAATATAGTTTCCAAAAAGTTTTAAATCTTTTGAAGGACACTAGAATTTTTTTTCTGATAGCCTGTATTTTACCGAGAGATATACCTTAAATAAAAAAAATAATTTAAATGTGAGAAAAATACGTGAAGATCTTAAAAATTAATTGAAAAAAACGAGAATAATGAAAAATTGGATAAAAGAATTGAAGAGAACCAAAAATAATTGAAATTTACGATAATTAAAATAAAAAATTTGGAAATTAAGAAACCAAATAAAAATAATTAAAAAATGAAGAAAATAATTGAAATTTTAGAAAAATACTTATAAATCTTAGAAAATAATTTTAGAAAATGAGAATAATAATTAACAATGGAGAAAAACAATTGAAAAATAATAAAATTAATTCAAAATGAAGAAAGAATTAAAATATGATGGAAGTAATTTAATATTAGGAAAAAAAAATTGAAATAATATGATAAAAACAATTTAAATATGAAAAAATGAAAACAGTAGCTAAATAGAATTTGAGGAAATTAGTTCCAAAAATCATAAAATATATGTTTAAAGAAAGAAAATAATTACAAAATTACTTAAAAATTTTTAATTAAAGAAAATTATTTTAAAAAAAACGCAGAAATAATCGAAAATTGATGAAAATAATTGTAATTTTGGAAAAATACTTAAAAATTTATTATATACAATAATAAATTTTAGAAATTGATATTAATAATTAACAATCGAGAAAAATAATTGGAAAATGATAAAATTAATTCAAAATTGAAAAAAATAAGGGAAATATGCTGAAAATAATTTAAGATTGAGAAAAAAAATTGAAATATGAAAAATTGCAAACAGTAAATAAAATTTGAGAGAAATAATTGAAATTTTTGAAATTTATGCCACAATTATAAAAATAATTAGAAATTGAAGAAAATAATAGAAAAATTGCAAAATTTATTTTTAAGCAAAAGAAAATAATTGAAAAATCGTTTAAAATATGGAAAGCTGATGACAATAATCTAAATTTGTGAAAATAACTGCAAAAGGAAATTAATTGAAAAATTTAAAGATAAGTAAAAAAATTAAAAATTGCAGAAAATAATTCAAAAAAGGTCAAAATAGTTCAAAATTCAAATTTAGTATATTTGAAACGTGGATTAATTGAACTTTTAATCAATGCAAGTTCACATTAACTGTAATTTGAAGAAATTAAAATTGCTCTAATTTTAAAATTTGAGAACATTTTAAAAAGGTGAAATCGATTTAAAATTTTAAAAGAAAAAATACATCTATTTTAAAAATCATATATAATTGGGGCCCTATTTTCCTTTTTGCCCCAGGGCCCTTGTCCTGCCAGTAACGCCACTGATTTGATACCGAAAATTCAAAAAATGGACTAATATTCGCAGCAATTCCAGAAATTTACTTTGTAAATTAATAGTAAAAGTTACATTATTATAATTTTACTGTTCAATAACACATTTTCTCAAAATTTAATGTGTTGGTGAATTTTTTCTGAGAAAGTTTTGTTGCATAATAATAATTGCATGAATTTTTTGAGAATGAGTTATGAGTTATAGAGTTATGTTTTGATGTAATTTAATTGCAAATTCAGTAGAGTTATAAAAATCTAAAGATGCATGCGTATTAAGGTGAACTTCTTTTGAATGAAACAATCATTATGACGTAAGGTTATTCTACAATGGCACTGTTATTAAAATTCAAGGTTTGAGTTCAGAAGTCAAAGATTTATAATTTTTCTTAGTAATCTATTTTTATAACATTATTAGTTATAATTTTGAAGAAATTATATGGTCTGTTGAAAGCTGAGTAAAGCATTATAATTAACGTAATAAAACGCGGTAATTTGCGCTGTAAAAGCAAGTGTCTCAGTGCGTGAAATGTTTTGTCCTCACTTTTAAAACTTTTAAATGTTTTGTGTCCCAATTTCAGTGACACTAAACACTTCATGTGCTTAGTACATTTTAGTTTTAAAATGCCAGTTTTTTCAGCCCAGATAGCCAAGCGTACTAATCCAAGATACCCGGTATACCGGCTCTGTACTTGCCATGTACCTTCGCATTGTACTAGTATTATACGAGTATAGCGTAATTATCTTGAGATACTTGCCACGGTGGTCTTGAAGCAACTTTGAATGAAGGGTTTTAGCACATCATTTTTTTTGCTGATTTGGGTTATTTACATCATAAATAGTGTGAAAAAAATTTATTGTCCATAACTTGTCGAGCCGTTTTTAAGAAAACTCATTTTTAAAAAAAATTACTCTTATTTATTAATTTTTTTTTCAAATGGTGACTATATGGCAATTTCTTTATATTTTTCCTGTATTGTAACTTGTATAGGGGAGACCGGGGCTAGTTGTAACAGGGGTAAGAAGTAACACTCAATTTTCACAGTATAAATGACTTTATGACTTCAAGTATTGGATTATTTTTTATCTTTAGAACCATGAGAATAGATAAAAACTACCAGTAGGCTACCAGAAAGCATAATAATATATTTTTTGTAAATGCGCCAGTTTTGACAGGTAAACAAGGAAAAATGAAATTCGTAAACTTTGATTTTTCAATACATAATATTATTTTGTTCTCTCTATTTTGAGCATAGATATTCTAAATATATCTGTCTTTACTATGCTTTATTAAATTTTACTGAAAATAACAAAATAATATTAAAAAATACAATTAACCTAATCTTCGTGGTTTGGGGCAGGTTGTAACAGTTTCTTGGGGTTAGTTGTAACATGCTTCGCGAGCATAATGTTTATATTTGTGTAACTACCAGGTAAGATTGCATGAAATAATATTAATATTTTTAATTTATTTCAATTCCTAATTGTGAATTTATAATAAAAAGAATGTAATAAAGAAAAAATTCAATTAAATTTAATACTTTTTCTCACAGCTCCTTCTATGTGTCAAACATAACCTTAAATATAATTAAAAATAAAGAGTTCTAACTTTTAAAACTCGCTACGGAAAAGTGTGAACATCAACATCGGAAAAATATTGCTTACAGCTACATTGCAACTTAATATAAAGACTTTAATTATTAATTTTTATAATTGAAACAGTTAAAAACATTTTAAAATTTTTTATTGTTTTCTTATCTAAGTTGAAATTGGTGATTTCGATGTTAAATAATAAAATAAACATAATTTCAAGATTTTCATTTACAAATTTGCCATAAACAGATAAGAAATAGTTAAAAAATTAAGATTTGATGAGAAATAAAAAATCACTGATTTGACAGTTTTAATTTTATGATTTATTATTATTAATTGGCAAGTTGAAAGACGGTAAAGTGTTTTAATACAGTAAGATGTTGTAAAAAACTTATTGTGATACTTATTTTTCGAGAACAATAATAAAATTGTATGATTTTATTATTGTTACTATGTGCCCCATTGCTGTTACAACTAGCCCCAGCGCGGGGCAAGTTGTAACAGTCAATTTTTTTTTAAAAAACATTAATTGTAAGAAAAAGGTGTACTTTTGGATATTTTTTTTGCTCTGATTTGCTGTATGAATAATTGCTTTATCGATAAAAGCAATAATAGTTACAAAATACTTGATACATTTCACAATATGTGACGCTCCGCGAGAGAAGGGACCTATTGTGGAAAAAATCAATTTTCATTTTTTTATGTTAAAAGATAGTTTTTGAGTTGATCTTTCATTTCCATGTTTCAAAAAAAAATTTATTAAATATACTATTTGTTATAATGCTTCAAACCTAGGCGTGCTAAGTGTATCGCATTTTTTGGATTTTCTTTGAACGACCGTCTCGTGAAATTGGCTTTTATTGATTTCATTTTTTAATGGTAATTGATAGTTTTTGAGTTGCTTTTTGAGTTCCAAAAATCAAAATTTGATTCCTGCAATTAGTATTCTTGTTATGAAGCTTCAAACATAGGTATGTTAAGCGTCCCGATTTTTCTTCCTCCTCTTTGCCAGTCCGTCCTTTAAAGTTTGCTTTCTTAGCGATAGGTCCCTTCTCTCGCGGAGCGTCACATATATACATTTTTCTGAAAATTGTTACAACTAGCCCCGGCCTCCCCTAATTTACATAAGTTGACAAAAATAAGTGTCTTGGGGGAGCATAGGCGGTCATAAAATTTAAAAAATCGAGTTTTTTCTATTTTTTTTGTATTAAAGTACAGTATCTTAGAAATGTTGTCACAAAATTTTTAAATCGATACAAGAAAAATTCTCTAAAATTTCTAAAATCTCTCTAAAAGTTGATTTGAACATAAAATTCTGATTTCAAATCACTGCGGTAGCTCGAAGGTTAAACGCGCTTTTCTCCAAACCACATGTTCAGAGTTGGTGGAGACCATATCTTAAAAAATAGCGCACCGATCATTTTGAAATTTTCTACACATATTTTATACATACTCAGCTTGAACTTGAACAGAAGACTTTTTCTTACAACGTATACAATTTGTTTTAAGAAAATAAAATGATTCATTTTTTAAACAAAAATCACGATTCTTACTTCAAAGCACTATTAAAGATTAAAATTTTATTTTTAAATGTGCATCGTTCAAGTGCTAAAGAAACTTATCTACTAACAAATAATAATTTTTGGTTTTTTGATTTCGGATGATCTTAACGGGACTTATCATCTTCACTGGTAGGATACTTTTTTCTCAGGAGCAACACTAAATTCGTTATAGCACTTATAATTTTTATTATTTTTCAACAACAAAATTCCGAAATGTTCTTCCAATGTTAATAAATAGTATGCGAAAATTTAAAACAGAAAAGAATTATTTCTTTTCTTACAAAAAAATCGAGTAAAACCTTTTGTTTTGGCGTTACCGACTGCCTCTATGCTCCTTTAACATGTGGACGTTAGTATTATACACAACATGCTAGCATACGCACAAAACAGGTGTTGCAGTGTAAAAAAATTAAATTTAATTAAATTCAATCCTCAAATTCATAATTCGATGTGAAAGTGTTATATTTTTAATAGCAGACGAGTAATTTTTTTTTTTTAATGAGTTTTCTCAAAAACGGCTCGGCAAGTTATGGACTATAAATTTTTTACACACTATTTATGATGCAAATAACCCAAATCAGCAAAAAAAAATGATGTGCTAAGACCCTTCATTCAAAGTTGCTTCAAGACCACCGTGTTGCATTAAAATGGTACAGTACCAGTATGTGCATACTCTTTTTTATTCAACGGTATGATGTACTGGCACTGTACTTGTATTATACTCTTACTAAGTACTCAAACTGACAAATTATTTTTCAAAATGGCAGAGTAGTACGACTCTGGTACGACTCCATATTTATTTAGTACGCCGTACTAAGTCAAAATATTAAAGTTTCTATTTATTACATACAAGTGTGATACTAGTACGATACTAGTACGTCGTACAAATATAATAAAAATGTACATACATACTGGCACTATACTAATTTAGTATCAGTACTTCGAAAATCAGTACCTTTATACACGTATGGTACTAGTATAGTGTAACACTGCAAAAAGTAGATATCTTAATTTAAGACATATTTGTAGTCACTTTTAAGATGTTTCCGAAAAGTTAGCAGAAGTATCTTAAAATTCATTAGTTTTCTAAGATGGAAACTAAAACATAAGATACTTTAAACGTTTTAAAAGTGACTACAATGCATTTTAAGATGTTTCTTTTTACAGTGAAAGGTTACATGGTGTGTACAGTAATTGTACGCTGGTTATCTGGGTAGTGTATACTGTTACTTCGTAAAATATAAAATCTTAACAATCCATAAAATGGCAATTTTCTAAAGGTTGTTTATTTAAAGATTATTTTTCAATTTCGTGTTCTTAAATATGATCCATTGAAACTGTTTTATTTTATAACTACTTAACTAAATCTGTTAGCAATTGCTCACGCCTCATGTTTAAATACGATCCTAAGCCTTTTATTGCTTTATGACATTGTCACATCTGCAAGACAGACGTTTTTCGACAATTGTGTTAGTCTCACCGACGAGTCCTTAAAATCCGAAATTCGAACGCCCACCTTAAGTTTTTCAACCAATTAAAGTAGCCAATTTCCCTCCAAAATTTGTAAAACCCATTTTCCAGGTATGAATTTGTATGAACGTCAGTCCCTGTACAACTTTTGTAACGAAAGAATCAATCCTCCACATGTAACCATCCCAAAGTTCTTCTCTCAATAAATTGTATGTTTGATTATATTTAACAAAAATCACGGGAACAAATAATTTCCTTCCCTACTCACATTAAACTAAATGTGGGTCAAAACATTATGGTCCTTCGAGCCGGATGTCATTTGCACTGTTTGTTAAAGTGGATGTGACGTGATAAAAAACTTTCAATTGTGAATTCTTGGAACTACAACAAGTGTCACACAAGAGTTTATTGGAAAATTTTGTGAACTTTTTGGATTATTGAGCAGACTGTTTGTGAAAAATATCATTTGTCTGTGTCATTTCATGTAACAATAAATAGTTTGTTACACTTATCGTTTGTGTGAGTGATTGAAAATTATCATACAGTGACTCAAAATTGACTTTCTAGAAACAAAACATAGAGAACTTTTGACAAAGTTAATTTGAGGATTAAATCATTGACTTTGAATCCATTTATCGTCGTTCTAAAGAGTTGAGAGAATTATCGAAGCTACAACTACGGTGAGCTGTTAGGAGAACAATACAACATCACAGATCAATCTTCAATAAAGGCAAGTCATTGAAAATCACCAATTTCTCCTAGTATTTTAGTTCCTATCTCTCGATCTTGATTTTATTAAATTTCTATATTGCTCAAAATACTATCCCGAATGGTCATTTTTGGTATTATTTATCGTTTTTAAGGTTAATAAAATAGAGTCAAGTGATAATACTAAACAATAAATTAACAATTAAAATGTCGGAAGCTCAAATTAAAGTGCTTAAAGCTCAACGAAAAAATGCAAAACGTTTATTAACAAATTTTAAAACTTACATTGAAGGTTTTAATGCTGCTAAAGATTATCCAATTCTAGAAAAAAGAATTAAAGAAATAGAAGCCCAACGCGAAATATTTGATAAATGCCAATCAGACTTACAACTTTTAGTGGAAGATCCCACACATGATGATGTTTCCACTGAGTTTGAAGAAAAATATTATACCGTGTTAAGTATTGCCACTTTACATTTGAAGGAACAAAATAATGTCGCGCCTAATCGAATGTCAAGACTAAATTCAGTTGAATCTATTGAAACAACATTAGGTTCAGAAACTCGTATCCAAAGAAAATTGCCTTCTTTGAATTTACCTATATTTAACGGAAGTTTTGAGACATGGCTTGGTTTTCATGATCTTTTCAAATCTTTAATTGATACTAATAAAGAAATTTCGGACATAGAAAAACTGTATCATCTAAAAGGTTGTTTGCGTGATGAGGCCGCGGAAGTTATATCATCTCTTGAATTATCCGCAGCTAATTATAAAGTCGCGTGGGAATTATTAAAAGATAGATACGATAATCGTAAAGTAATTAGGCAAGGGCATATAAAAGCACTCTTAAATCTTCCGTCTATTTCTAAAGAAATTTCGGTTCGTTATCTCTTAGATCAAATTCAGAAACACATTCGCACTCTTAAGGCATTAGAAGAACCTGTAGACACGTGGGATTCGTTATTGATAGGAATTATCGCTCAAAAATTAAACTCAAATCTTCGTGAAAAATGGGAAGAGTTCAGTGATAACTCTACAAAACCCACATATCCTGAATTAATTTCGTTTTTGCAGCGTCGAGCACAATTCGAAGATGCTCAAAACTACCAAAAATCAGATAAATCTCAAGTTAATTCTGATAAAAAATTTCCGCCTAAATCTCGTACTCAACAATCTTGTTCATCGACCGTATCAAAATATCCTTGTCCACATTGTGATAATGATCACTCTATTTTCTCATGTGACAAATTTAAAAGACTCACTCCTCAAGCGCGTTTTGAAGCGGCGAAAAAGAAAGCACTATGCCTTAATTGTCTTAGAAAAAATCATCGTGCCTCGGATTGCACTTTTGCCCCTTGCAAAAAATGTAATCAAAAACATAATATCTTCTTGCATTTTGAAAATTATTCGAATGAATCAAGTTCATCTACCGATAAAGATAATAGTCAAGTTGAAAATGTAAAAAATACTGATTATCAAAAAAGGTCCAGTGTATCATGTATTGCAAAAGTTTCTTCTGAAGCTGTTCTCGCAACAGCTGTTGTAGATTTTGTGAATGATCACGGAATGACCAAAACATGTCGTGTATTTTTAGACGCAGGTTCGCAAGCTAATTTTGTTACGGAAGAGGTAGTAAAATTTTTGAAATTGCAAAAAAATCCAGTTGACATATCCGTAAATGGAATTCACGATAGCAATGTTGACATAAATTATTCTGTTTCGGGTACAATTAAATCGAAATTTAGTAAGTATCAAAAACGTATTGATTTACTTGTCTTAGATCAAATTACGAGATCAATTCCTTCGGTTCCAATAAATCTTTTATCACTGGAAATACCAAAAAATATCTCGTTAGCTGATCCCAATTTCCATAAACCAGGTAAAATCGACCTTTTGATAGGGGTTCAATTATTTTTCAAGCTATTGTGCGTTGGACAAATTAGTATAAAAAATCATCCTGACGCGGTGCTCCAAAAAACTCAGCTTGGGTGGATTGTAGCTGGGGAGCTTGGAAGCTTGCTTTCTCAAAATAGTAATATTCAATGCACCTTTGTTCAGAAAAATATACGGCTTGATTCAAATTTGTCAAAATTTTGGGAAATTGAGGAAATACCTTTTTCGAAACTGTTATCAAAGGAAGAGAAAAAATGTGAAGAACATTTTAAGAAAAATACTTGTAGGGATATAGACGGAAAATATGTTGTTCGTTTGCCCTTTAATGAGAAGAAAGATAATTTAGGCGATTCGCGAGCGGTAGCATCTCGACGTTTAACTTATTTAATGAAGCGCTTTGAGAAAAACCCAGAATTGGAAAAAGAGTATAAATCCTTTTTAAATGAATATTTGGTATTAAATCACATGTCGAAAATTAAAAACAATGAACTTTCTAAACCTAATTGTTATTTACCGCATCATGCTGTGATTAAGCAAGATAGTACAACGACAAAAACTCGCGTAGTATTTGACGGTTCTGCAAAAACTGCTTCTGGGGTGTCTTTAAATGACTCCTTAATGATAGGTCCGCCTTTACAAAATGATTTATTTTCTTTACTTCTAAGATTTCGATTACATCAAATAGTTCTTATCGCTGACATCGAGAAGATGTACAGGCAAATTTTAGTTCACCCAGAAGATAGATCTTATCAAAAAATACTCTTTCAAAACTCAATTTCTGAGCCTCTTGAAGAATTCGTTTTAAATACTGTAACATATGGCACTTCTTGTGCGCCATATTTAGCAATTCGTGTCTTGCATCAATTAGCAGAAGATGAAAAAGATAATCACCCTTTAGCTTGTGAAATTTTAAAACAAGATTTTTTTGTTGATGACCTTATGACAGGCACAGATACGCGTGAAAAAGCAGAATATATTCGAAATGAAATAATTGAACTTTTAAAAAAAGGAGGTTTTCACCTTCGAAAATGGGCCTCAAACGATCCTTCACTTATTTTAGATGATTCTGATAAACATTCGTTAACACCTAAAACTTTTGACTTAGATTCTTCTATTAAAACGCTTGGAATTCAGTGGGATTGTATAAATGACACTCTAAGTTACAAAGTTAACTTATTGAAAAGCGAGAAGCCAATAACTAAACGACTGATTCTCTCGGAAATCTCGAAACTTTTTGATCCAGTAGGTTTATTAGGTCCTGTTGTAATAATTGCAAAAATAATCATTCAGGATCTCTGGAAAGCCGGTAGTGCGTGGGATGAATCAGTTCCTCAAAATATTTACACTAGGTGGATAGAATATAAAACACAACTTCCTCTGTTAGAAAAAATTCGTTTTGATCGGTGTGTTAGTGTTGCAGATTGTATAGATATTCAAATTCATGGATTTTGCGATGCAAGTGAGAAAGCTTACGGTGCTTGCATTTATTTAAGATCAACAACTGTTAACGGTGAACACTTAACAAAATTATTATGTTCAAAATCAAAAGTTGCTCCCATAAAATCAATCACTCTGCCGAGATTAGAATTGTGCGCAGCCCTTTTATTAAGCAGATTATATATTGCAACAAAAAATGCATTTTTTAAAGACTATCATAAAATTGGTACAGTTTATTTATGGTCCGATTCAACAATTGTTTTGCAATGGTTACAAACTGAGTCGCATTCGCTCAAAACTTTCGTATCGAATCGTGTGGCTGAAATTCAAAATGATACGCAGTCTTGTGTGTGGAATCACGTTCCATCACAAGAAAACCCAGCTGATTTGGTTTCCAGAGGAAAATTACCTCGAGATTTTTTGGATGCGAGTCTCTGGAAAAATGGACCCACGTGGCTTCAACAAAATTCAGCATGTTGGCCTCAATCAAAATTAGAAAAAACTGAAATTTTAGAACAAAAGAAAACCGCAGTTCCTCTAACATGCTTACAATTAACGATCGCTGGTAAAAATTTGATTGAAAAATATAGTTCATTTAAAAAATTGCAGAGAATAGTTGCGTATATTCTTCGATTTGTTAAAAATACTAAAAATCCAACAAATAAGCAAGTTGGACCTCTCTCTCTTGACGAATTAAAAATCTCTTTTGATTTAATAATACGTCTTGTTCAAATGAGCGAGTTTAAAAGTGAAATTGAACGTCTCAAACGAGGCATTCAATTTGACTGTCGTAGTAAATTAATTCCTTTAAATCCAATTATTGACGATAAGGGAATTTTGAGAGTGGGAGGTCGACTTACTAATTCTGAATTATCGGAAAATCAAAAACACCCTATTTTGTTACCTTCAAATCATCATGTAACTCGAACTATTATCCGTGATGAGCACTTGAAACTCTATCACGCTGGAACTCAAGCAACGTTATATTCAGTTAGAGAAAATTTTTGGCCTCTTAGTGGACGAAACGTTACTAAGAAAATTATTCATAAATGCGTTACTTGTTTTCGATCAAAACCTCGCGGACAGGAACAAATCATGGGTGATCTTCCTCTAGAAAGAGTAACATTCTCTCGACCTTTTCTTAATGTCGGTGTCGACTATTGTGGGCCATTATTCATTAAAGAAAAGCGTTTTAGAAATCGTAACAAAATAAAAGTTTATATAGCAATATTTGTATGTATGGGTACAAAGGCTGTACATTTAGAAGTAGTAAGTGATCTAACTACTGAAAATTTTATAGCAGCTTTAAAGCGTCTTTTTTCTAGAAGGGGAAAAGCAAGAGTTATTTTTTCTGATAACGCAAAAACATTCGTCGGTGCCAATCGTGAGCTTCAAGAACTTGAGCATTTATTTCAGTCGGGCGAACATAAATTTAAAGTCCAACAATTTCTGTTAAATGAAAATATTGAATGGAAATTCATACCCCCCAGAGCGCCTCATTTTGGAGGGCTTTGGGAGGCCGCTGTCAAGTCCTTTAAACACCATTTATTACCCACCGTCGGAGATACACTGTTAACATTTGAGCAATTAGAAACATATACAATTGAAATCGAAGCCATCCTTAATTCCAGACCACTATCACCTATGTCAACCGATCCTAATGATTTACGTCCTCTTACTCCTGGTCATTTCTTAATTGGTGATCCATTGACAAGCCTACCACCTGCTGACTTTGCTGATATCCCTCAAAATCGACTTTCAAATTGGCAGCACGCGCAGCAAATGCGCCAACATTTCTGGAACAGGTGGCAAAAGGAATATTTGCACCAACTACTAGTACGCAGTAAATGGCAATCAAAAAACAATCAACTGATTCAACCTGGAATTCTTGTTATTGTCAAGGAAGACAATCTACCTCCCATGCAATGGTGTATGGGGAGAATCACTGAAGTTTTTCCAGGACGTGATGGTATAATTCGCGTGGCAAAGGTTAAAACCTCAACTGGCGAATACAAAAGAAGCATTCAACGATTGTGTCCTTTACCAAATCAAGATTAAATCTTGCTGTTGTCTCTTATAAAATGACATTATTATTATTATGTTTAAAGATAGAGCATTAGAAACCAATTTGTAATTTCAAATAGCCCTTCAGGTTTATCAACAATCAATTAATTGTGTTGACAAATTAAGTCTTTGAATTTATTAAGTGTAGTACTTTTGATTATATTAACTCCAACTTATTGAACACTATAACTACAATGTATTTACAATAATTAGGTGAAACTCAATTTGGAATGTACATGGTATATATGAAGTATGATTGATTTACAAAATTTGCTTGAACTTATTCGTTCAAGGTGGGCCGGCATGTTACTTCGTAAAATATAAAATCTTAACAATCCATAAAATGGCAATTTTCTAAAGGTTGTTTATTTAAAGATTATTTTTCAATTTCGTGTTCTTAAATATGATCCATTGAAACTGTTTTATTTTATAACTACTTAACTAAATCTGTTAGCAATTGCTCACGCCTCATGTTTAAATACGATCCTAAGCCTTTTATTGCTTTATGACATTGTCACATCTGCAAGACAGACGTTTTTCGACAATTGTGTTAGTCTCACCGACGAGTCCTTAAAATCCGAAATTCGAACGCCCACCTTAAGTTTTTCAACCAATTAAAGTAGCCAATTTCCCTCCAAAATTTGTAAAACCCATTTTCCAGGTATGAATTTGTATGAACGTCAGTCCCTGTACAACTTTTGTAACGAAAGAATCAATCCTCCACATGTAACCATCCCAAAGTTCTTCTCTCAATAAATTGTATGTTTGATTATATTTAACAAAAATCACGGGAACAAATAATTTCCTTCCCTACTCACATTAAACTAAATGTGGGTCAAAACATATACATTATACTTAAACTTTGTTAAAATATATGTAATTTTCATTTACTTTTTATTCAAATATAACCATACTAGATTTGGTTGTAAAATTAATTAAGTAGGTATTTATAATAAGATTTTTAATAAACGAAGTTTATCTATTTTTCTGAGTGTATGGAACTTTTAATAACCAGATGAAATTGAATAAGTACTGCTGTTCACGCTTGGATTGATTGAAATTATTATATCTTGAGAATCAGGGTAGTTATTATTAAACTACACTTTTTACAGTTGTGTGATAATATTTATTGCTTTATGGAGGACCTGAATCACCCTATAAACATGTTATATAATAATAAAGTTAAACATTAGAAAGTAATTTGTATTTGATAGCTTTACAAGTGGAAAGTAAAGTGTGCTAAATAGGGTTACATTAATTTTATGAGTTTCAAGTTACATTTGATTATGATATGTTTTCTCTATAATAGAAATTACTATAGTGGAAAACTGGATGTAGTTAGCGCCAAAACTGGTACTCTAGTCTAGCGAATCTATATACTGGGGATTATTGCACATGTTATCCCTTTATTGAGATAAATGTTTGTTTGATTCAAACCTATAAAGACTTGTTTAACACAAAACACAATCAAAAATCCTATCGAAGAACCACATAAAGTCGAAAAATGTTGTTTTTAATATTTTATAAGTTATAATAATTCTACAGAATTTTACTCAAATTTTATAGAAATTTACTAAACGGAGCAAAATAATGAAATGAGTTTTTGAAACCGAGGACGATATAAGTACTATCCAACGCAAAATACTGCTATATACTCTACTCTCTGCTTTTTTAGAAGTGTCATTGATGAATAATTTAGATCTCAATACGCTAAGCATATTCCTATACTTATGCTCATTGAAAAATATTTACACTGAAAAAAATTCTAAATTTGTAAATAATTTATGTTGGATAAAAGGAATAAATAGTAGAGTTGCAAAATTCTCGGTAATTCATCTCGGTAATTTTTCACTGATAAAATAAGCCTCTAGACAATTTCTAGGTTAAGGGACTCTGAAAAAAACAAACAAGATCCGGCGATCACAACCAAACTTCAATGTTAACAGTAGCATTTAATCTGCTAATAATAAACAAAGAGCTTTGCAGGTGCTATATCAACAACCTCTCTCTGCTAAATTTAATCAAAAAATGGTTATAATTAGTTACTTTATTTTCTCAGTGTTAAAGTCCGGTTACATTCTCGAGAATATAGCCAAGAATATTCTCCTTCAGAGAATTTATGAGAATTTTCTACGTTTGAATGAGCTCCATTAATTTCAAACACGAAAATTTTATTGAAATAAAAATGGAAAAATAAATTTAAGAAAATAATGAAAAATTAAAATAAATAATTTAAAATTTAAGAAAATAATTAAAACTTGTGAAAATAGTTTAAAAAATTACATAATAATTATATTTTATATAATGGAAAATTAAAGAAAATTTCAGAAAACTAGTTTAAAATTTGGAAATTAAGAAAGGAATTAAAAATGCTTAAAAATGTAAGAAAATAATGGAAATTCGAGAAAAATACTTAAAAAATTTTGTGACTATGGTTTAAAAATAAGAATAATTAAAAATTGGTAAAAATAATTAAAAAGTGATTTTAAATTTTGAAACTTTAAGAAAATAATTATTGAATAAGGCTAAAAATATTTGAAACTGAAGATAATTAATAAAAAATTTCCTAAATTATGAAAACAAATAAAAATAATTTTACAAAATGAGAATAATGATTAAGAATTTAGGAAAATTATTTAAAAAATGATAAAAATAATTTAAAATTGAAAAAAATAATTGAAATATGAGAAAAATAATTAAAAATTTTTAAAAATAATTAAAATATGATGAAAAAAATTTAAAAGTAATTTAAATATGATGAAAATAGGTAATACAAATTTCATATAAATAATTGAAATTTTTGAGAATTATGCAAAAATAATTAAAATAATTAGGAATTAGAGAAAATAGAAAAATTACAAAATTTATTTTCAAGCAAAAGATAAGAATTGAACGATCGTTCAAAAAGTTGAAAATTGAAGACAACAATCTATATTTGAGATAATAGCTGAAACTTTAGGATATTAATTCAAAAATAATGAAAATTATTAAAAATTGCAGAAAGTAATTGCAAAATGATAAAAACAGTTGAAACATGTAGTTTCAGTAATTGAAATCATAAGAGAAAATAATTATGAAAAATTTGAGATAATTTTAAATAACTGCAAATTTATTATATTTAAACCGTGGATTGAGAAAATTCGACTTAATTTGATAAATAAATAAAAAACCTAAATTCTCATAAATTCTCGGTTAGAAATTTGGTTGGTTATATTCCCGGTCATATTCTCGTTTTCATTACCGTTCTCCAGGTAGGGTAAGTCCGGGGGAGATGGCCATACGGGAGAGATGACCAATTCAAATATTTTACTGAATTTGTTATTAAATATCAGTTATTATTGGTTATTTTGCTTCATTTGTGTGCGTGAAAGCAAACAACAACAAAAACTTGAAAATTAAAAATGAAAAAGTACTTGAAATCCTGGTGTATTTTTTTGACTAGTGCTCGAAAACATCAATGGGTTGACTTTACTGATTGTTAAAGTGTTCTTTTTTTTAGAATAATGCTTATTTTCGTATTTTTTGGAACTATACATGAGGCAAGCTTTGTAATAACGTCAGAATTATACATGAAAAATTTTTATTTATTTAAATATTAGGGGAAATCTGGGGGGATGTCATAAGGGATAGATGGCCAATTCAAATATTTTTACAGAAATTGACTCAAAAGGTCACTTATTCTAAACTAAATTTCTTCGTTTTGCATTTAAACATAAAGAAAAGCAAAATTTTGGCGAAAAATAATAAAAAATTAAATATAATACTTCCTTTTTATTTTGTCTATTACTCCAGTACTGAAAAATTTCAACTTGTTTAAATATCTATTTATTGTGGTGATATTCTTTAAGATAAGACTTATTTTTGTGTTTTGTTTATTCTTTCATGTAATAAACTCAAAATGATATATTAATTATATTTATTTACTTAAATAATAAGTGCGGCCAACTCTCCCTTACACCTATGGCCATCTCACACTACGATTGGCCATCTCTCCCTGAATGTCACTTTTTACAAAACATTAATTTTATGATTGTTAACATTAAAATATTTTATATTATTTATGGTTCTTTTAAAGTTAAATAGTCAATGTTTAATTAACAATAAACATCAATATATAAATGTTGTTTTTTTTATTTTTATGGACCTTTATAGAAAGTATGGCCATCTCCCCCGGACTTACCCTAATATTACTTCTTCGCAACTCTAGATACCTGTACTATTTTTTTAGGTTACATTAACTATAAATGTAATTGTTAACTTTATCATTTTCTTAATTAAATTAACCACTTTTGATACTTAACATAACCAAAATGTAAACAAATCTTACAATAAACGTAATTTGATTATTTAATGAAGCTTAAATTATAACCAATTTTTATTTAGAAATCTGAAATGTTGTTTGACCATCCTCCAACAAAAGATAAAAATTTTTGTTTTCATTATCTTGGATAAAATTCACGGAGGGAGCAAAAAAGTCTAAAAAAAGTCGAAAGAGTGATAATGGACGAGCCCTTATAACTTATAAATAGAGTAGAATTTCACATATTCAGATTTAGAGAGTGTACTATTTCAAAATATCTGTTTGACATTTTACTCCGTGTATAGTGAAATATTCGTTACACACAAAAAACTTGTGATCAGTTCTGATTCAATTTAAGTAATGTGAAACGACATGGAAAGTGTCGCCACCTACCAGTCTCACTTCTGATTTTGTCCTTATTTGATTTGAAGCACCTGATTAAGATTAAGAAACTTCACAAAGAATTAATATCTACTAATGATTTTTGAGACATGAAAATACACATGAAGTTTGCAAAATAAACTATATATATATAATATATTAAATTAAACAAATATTTTTCTCGGTGACTTATAGTTGTAATTGAAATCTATAAAAATGAGGACATGAGTGTCAAAACTCACCTTATTCACTAAACGCAATGTTTAAACAACGCAGAAAATGTCTAGCAATTAACGTTGCGCTAATAGGTATACTGTAACGCAAGATTTCACTTTAGAAAAACTATAAACTTTAAAACTAGTTTTTTATAAATTATATATATAGTATTTATTTAATGAAAATATATTTGCACTAATATATTATATTGGAATTTTGAATTTTTTTATGCTATGTAAGTTTTAATGCATAAGTTTTCAAATGTATTTAGTATAAATAATAATCTAATGCATTATAATGTATGGAACTAAACCTTATCACAATGGTTCAACTGGAATTCAAGTTGTAATTAAAAATAAATACCATTCTCACGCTATTATTGTACGATGTCTCGGAATTGAACACTAAACATATTAACAAAAGCATAGTTTCAAGTTTGTATAATTTACTAAACAATTAAACTCAAAAGTATGAACATAACATTTACAAGATAATAATATAAGTAAATATTTAGAAAAGTTATTATTTTTATCAATTTTACTAATATTCAAGAATTTTTTTTTAAAAATGTTTTAAAATTAAAAGAATAAATGTTATGAAATATAATCAGTGACGAAGAAATTGATTGTCCAGTTTAATAAAACATAATAAATAAGATTGTAAAACTTTAAGAAAAAAAAATTACTGTGCAATTAGAAATTTAATTTAAGTTACAACATTTAGCAGACAGGGAAAATGCAGTCTTAACCAAGATAGAAATCTAACCAATTTTCAACTTTATGTTTACGTCATAATGTCCTTTCATGAGTGGATTCACTCGTGCATTCAAATGCAATGTACAAGTCAGGTAATGTACGTGTAAAAAAGACGAAACAGAATCGTAATAAATTGTTTAATTTTACCTACATTTTAAAGATTTTAAGTAGAATTTTATTTATTAAAAAATTAATACTTAACTATTTCAAAAACTTAGAATTTATTATAAATGTTCTTAAAAATAAAAAAAAGAAGAATTTATGTAAAAGTAAGACACTTCTTATCATTATTTTTGAAACCATTTTTTGCACTGAACTTTAAATTGCAGATTCATTATGAACACACGTGCAATCTGCGCGCGCAGAATAGACTTCCAATTCGTGAACTTCCAATATTTCTCTTGTAAACAAAAATTCGTTACTTTCTAATTCACCTTCACCTCATTGAATTTAAGGTTAACGAACTTTCCAATCGATAAATAATAAATAAAAATAAACTTTTTATTATATCTTACAAGAATAAGGAATGTACGATTAATAATGCTTATTAAATAAAGTCGAAATTAAAAATATTTATATTAATTTTTTAAATAAGATTTGATATTTAAAATGATATCTAATGCTAACTGCTCCAATTTAAAAATCTATATTGATAGAAATATTTAAACATTATTTATCTAACAGTAATCTGAATTCTTTCTTTTGTGATCTAAAAACAATAATTAGATTTAAAACTTTTTTCTTTGACAATGTGCATTTGTTGTGAATTATTTTAGAAATTTTACACATACTGAATACTAAAATATGTTTGACATACGAATAGGATTGTTTTCTAACTTTCTACAGTTATTTGCAGTTCACATAACTTTTGAGAAACAATTGTTTCTGCTGTTTGTTTTAATTTATTTCCTTTAAAGATGGTTTTGGGCACACCTGTACACGAAGATGCTGCTCTGGAAAGATCCATTGATCCTAATGTGCAGAATATTGAAATAAGGGACTAAATAACATTAAATTTTCCATTAAGAAGTCGAGGTCGAATGACCTGGATCCAAGACACATCCGACACGAAGATCAATTATCACTGACGTGTAAATGGTACCGAACTGGTACCGGTCGCATATGTACGCGGAGACTGACGGTATGCAGAACCGGCTGTGGCTCGGCTGCCACTTCGGCTAGCACAGCCTCCAATACCATATAACTTCCTTTCCTCTCTACTCCTCGCTTATGAACTCACTCTTCTCGGCTTTTCTTAACAACTGCTATGTTTCGACCAGGTTGGCATTCTCTAGGTTCCATCCATCAAAACTATTCTTATTTATTTTCTTAAACACAATACAGTAAAACCCACATATATCGGATTTGAAGGGACCGGGGAAAATATCCGATATAGCTGGAAATCCGATACATCCGAGAAAACACTATAACCAAAAAATTTTCATTGCATTACTTAAAATTGTATTATACTTAAATTTAAACAAAATAGTTGAAAAATAATAGTAATAACTGTTGGAAATAATTGCAAATTGAAATTGAAGTAAATAATAAAACATTGAGAAAATGAAATGAAAATTTAAAAATTAAATTAAAATTTGAAAAAATAATTGATAATTGGAAAAACAATTACAAAATAACAAAAATAATTGACAATTGAAAACAAAATTAAAAAAATAGCTAGTCTAATACACAATCTAACAAAATAATTTAAAAAATCAAAGAATTTTTATAAAACTTTAAGATAATAAATTAATAATTGAAAGTTGAAAAAAAATTGTTGAAAATAATTAATAATTGTAAGAAACAGTTGAAAAATGACGAGAATTAATGAAAATTGAAGAAAACATGTGAAAAAAGACGAAAATAATTGTCAATTGAAAACAAAATTCAAAAAATGACTAGATTAATAATTGATATTTAATTAATATTATTAATAATTGAAAAAAAGTAATTGAAAGAGGCGAGAATTTATGAATATAGAAGAAAACAGTTGAAAACAGATGAATAGAAAAAAATAATGGAAACATTAAAGAAAATAATTGAACAATTATATTTACTTATTAAAGAAACTTAATGATAATCGAAAAAAATAATAGGAAAAAGGCGATAATATTTTAATATTAAAGAAAATAATTGAAAATTGAATAGTGTAGTTTGAATATGAAGAAAATAACTAAGAATTGAATTGAAATTTTATAATAATTATTATGCATGAAAAAAATAATTTAAAAAATCTGAGAATTATTGAAATTTGAAGAATTACTTAGAAATCGATTAAAATAATTGAGAATTAAAGTAAACATTTGAGAATTGAAGAAAATAATTAAAAAATGAAGAAAAAAATTGGAAATTAAAGAATTCAATGGAAACTTCAAGAAAATAATTGATAATAAAAAGAAGAATTACAATACGACGAAAATAATTAAATATTGAAGAACATAATGAACTATTAAAAAAAATACTTAACAATTGAAAAAAAATTCGAAAAATGGTAAGAATAATCGGCATTCAAACAAAAAAACTGATGAAAATATGGAAAAAATTGTAGAAAATAAATGAAAATTGAAGAATTGTATTGAAATTTCAAGAAAATAATTAATAATTGAGAAAATGCGAGAATTATTGAATATATTGAATAAAATAATTGAAAAACGGAAAATGCAATTGAAAAAAATAATTTGGAATTGAAGAAAATAATTCAAAATTAAGTAATAAATTGAAGATTAAAGAATTAAATTAAAACTTTAAGAAAATAGTTGATAATTGAAAGAAAAATTACAAAATGACTAAAATAATTAAATACTAAAGAAAATAATTGAGAAGTGATAATAATCGACAGCAGAATAAAATAATTTTAAAAAATTAAGGAATAATTATAAAATTTAAAGAGAATAATTGTATATTGAAAACTGTTGAAAATTATAGAAAAAATTATAGATTTATTTATTAATGAAATTCAAATTATTTAAGGGCATGTGATGATAATGCTAAACTTGTCCGTAAACTTTCTCCTAAAATACTAAATATTTTGAGACCAAACTTTGTAGAATTACTTGAAATACCATAAGAATGGTCTCTCTGACCCAATTTTGTTTCATTTTTGTGATTAAACTAATTTTTTTTCGATTTTAAGAATTTTTGAAAATTTTGAAAAATCAGGATATTTTAAAATAATTTAGTTTCAAGACAACAATGAAACAAAATTGGGTCAGAGAGACCATTCTAATGGTATTTGAAGTAATTCTACAAAATTTGGTTTGAAAATATTCAGTATTTTAGGAGAAAGTTTACGGACAAATTTAGCATTATCATCACATGCCCTTAAACTGATATTTATAAATTTAAATGTTAATTTATTTAATTACATTTTTCAAAAGTATCTGATTTAAAACAAAAAATATCTATATGTTAAACTTCATGTCTGAACAGACAAAAAATGAATGAAGGAATGTAGGAACTTGCAGATTATTATTATTATTATTATTATTATTATATAAAGTTATTTGATATTTATTTTCAAAAGTTATTTTAATTTATAAATGATATTTTATTCATATAAAAAGTTACTTATAAATTATAAAATTCTAATCTAATCTTAAGATCGTATCAATAAACACAATAATATACATACTTGCACTTTATTTTATTTATTTTTTACTTCTTTAGACAATTTATTTATATTTATTGAATGAATGGTCAAAAACTGATTATAAATTTTATCTGAATATTATACAAAAATTTCAAGACCCGATATATATGGGAATAATTTAGCTTAAGGGACTTTAAAATTTATTCGATGTAAGCGAGTTTCTGATATAACAGGGTCCGATATAAGCAGGTATTTTAACATAGAAAACATTTTAAAATCCAGGGGACCAGAAAATTTTTCCGATGTAAGCGGAAATCCGATAAATGCGGGTCCGATATATGTGGGTTTCACTGTATCTATTATTAGAATAATTTTTTTGTAATCTCCCAGAGATTAATTTTCTATAATCTATATCTTGTTTCTCCACATTCCATTCTTTTAAAAAATGCGTAAAGAAAATCTATCAAGATTTATCGAATAATTGTTGAATTTGATTTGAAAAAAGTTTTTGCAAAGATCTTTTGCGTCGTGGTATTCTTGGTCATCTTATCATTTTATCGCTGAATAATAAAGCAGAGCAAACAATTGGGATCTAAAGTTTATACATATTTTTAAATTTACTTTACATCTTGCGAATTTCTTTGTATTTCATGTTTTTAGGGTACCGAACACCAGGTCGAAAGGAACCCCATTGGAAAGACTTTGGCGTCAATTTTGTATACCCCACCCCTATATGGCCACCAAACTATTTGACTGATTTTGAAAGAGTTCAAATTTAGTACACATGTATTTTCATGTGTAAATTACAGAAAAATTATAGAGAACGAGATTTGAGATGTTCGTTAGTCACTGCGTTGTCAAAGAAATAACAAATGCATTAAAACATGACTACCCCCCCCCCCCTTCAAGCGATCAAACTACTTGATTTAGAGCATTGAATTTATTGAGGGAAGAATCGGCCAAAATGCCTAATTAGGTAAATTGGCAATCGTTAAGAACTTGTCCCAAAAATAAATATTAAACATACACTGAAAAAATAGTCCGGATAAGCCCTATTTAACATGATTTTCCGGTTATTTTAACCAGAATTCTGGTTAATTTTCTAGTATTACCCAAATAGCTCGATATCTTCCAGGAAGCTTCCACCGAACCTCCAGGGAAGCTTCATGGAAGCTTCCATCGAACCTGCAGGGAATCTTCATATCAACAAAAATTTTGTTGGCTCAACCAAATTTTGTTGCTATGACTAAACATTTTTTTCAGTGCAGGTCAATTTTTCGATTTTTGTGAATTTTCATTGTTCAATTTTGGTGGGCTGCATGTTCTAAAAAAGTAATCGGAAAATTCGCGGAAAATTAAATTTAATTTAATTTGAAATTAATCTTAATAAAACTTTGAAGTTTTAACTTCAAAATAAGCCAAAGGGAACTTAAATATCTTGACTTGTTTTAAAGTTATAAGTAAATGTATGATACGAAAAAACGCAGCGATTATAGTGGTCGCTTCATTTTTGGCTGTTTAATACATAGCAAATAGTTCGAGAGGGGAGGAAACAAAGGAATTGTTGCGTTTTATTCTTTAGCTATTTTAGATACTTAATGTTAGCTAGGTATTGTTATAGCTGTGACAGCTAACATATTCCAGCTAATATGTGACTGTCCAAGAGAAAAGGTCCTTCAGTTCCCAAATGTGAATATATTACAGGGCAAGCAATTGAAGTAGAAGCAGAAACGTGGAACACGCTTGACATGCCCATCTTTAAGGGTTTCTGTACCTTAAAACATATATAATAAAGCCTAAAAATTTCATTTTGTTCCCTTGAATATTTCCAAGAAAAAAATTCCCGAATAAACGTTCATTTTTTAGTTCATTATATTGTCAAAAATAATTGACATAAACAATTTTTGACTTTTGCATGTGAAAGAACAACTTAATATTTATTGATTAGCGGTAGAATCCATTTCAAATCATGCAGGCCGACTAATTTCAAGTTGTAGATTTAACTGCCTCCAAAATATGTTATTCTATATGAAAAATAAAAGGACATGTATTTTTTTATTTTCGATAAAAGTTATTTTTAACCAAGTTACGAGCACTTGAATTTTGAATGGTAAAACTCAAAATAACAGTGAAAGAAATTTGTTTCACTTGTAATTTTTTTCCTAATTAATATAATCAAGTTTTGTTTCTCGGATTTTTTAGGTAGTCTTTTCTTCTTCAAAATGCTGTTTGAAAAATTTTAAAATCTTAAAAATTAACAAAATTAATGATGATTTTCCAAAAATAAATAAAGTACATTTCCTTAAAAACCCCAGCTTTTTTTTCTTTAAAATTTTGACCATAAATTCTTATCAATATAAGCAAATATTCCTATAAGTTTCAAGGATGTTAAACCATACTGTCAGCCAGGAGAATTTTTTTTCCAAAATAATTTTTTGCTTAAAGTTTGAGATTGTTGGCATGCAAGTTTACGAACAAATGAAATGCAATGAATTCAACTGAAGTAAGTCCTTTTATATAAAATCAATAATTAATGCACACTAACAATCTCAAATTGTAAGCAAAAAATTATTTTAGAAAAAAAATTCTCCTGACTGACAATATGGTTTAGCATCCTTAAAACTTATAGGAATATTTGCTTATATTAATAAGAATTTATGGTCAAAATTTTAAAGAAAAAAAAGCTGTGGTTTTTGAGAAAATGGACCTTATTTATTTTTGGAAAATCATAATTAATTGTGTTAAATTTTAAGTTTTTTAAAATTTTCAAACTGCATTTTGAAAAAGAAAAGACCACCTAAAAGATGCAAGAAACAAAACTTGATTATATTAATTAGGAAAAAAATTACAAGTGAAACAAATTTCTTTCACTGTTATTTTGAGTTTTACCATTCAAAATTCAAGTGCTCGTAACTTGGTTAAAAATATCTTTTATCGAAAATAAAAAAATACATGTCCTTTTATTTTTCATATAGAATAACATATTTTGGAGGCAGTTAAATCTACAACTTGAAGTTAGTCGGCCTGCATGATTTGAAATTGATTCAACCAGCATCAAAATCTGAAAATTGATTTTTGGCACCTGTTCTCGTGGATAGTCATATATTGGTTAATGCTGGTAGCAAATGACCATTTGATAGTATACAGCTAATAATTTGCTGCATCAACTAATAAATCATTAACAAAGGTAGCAAATAGAAGTCATCAAAGGCATATTTGTTGGTGTTTCTATAAATTATTTTTCACCATGTGTATAATCTTCACATTCTTCACGTACAAATACATCTGATGTACTCAAAATTTCAATAGATGTAATTGAGATAGAGATACGGAACCCTATGTTTTGGTACGAGTTACAGAACAGTTTTATAATTCTAAAATATATTTTGCTATCTACAATATCAGAGATCAAGAACATTCATCTAAATCTCTTTCTGGTGTCAATATACTAAAAATATGATATGATACAACAGAAAAAATCGGGTTTAATATTAATAGCTTACGCTACTCAATTTGAAACTCGTATAAAATGAGTCATTTGCAACCTAAGCTGAAACGTACAGAAGATAAAGAAAGCGATTTTATTTTGAAAATGTAAAATGAGTTGAACAAAAATTTGTGCATCTTTAAAAAATTGGTTTTTTTTAAGTGGATTCTGCTTTACCTAAGCAATAAAGTATATTTATATTATCTCAATTAAATGTTCAAATAAATTTACATAAGCGTTTAAACCTGTCTCTTCTTTTGTCTAAGAAGTGATTAATTGCAAATTGCATTGTGGTTTCACTTTTCAAACTTCAAAGGGAAATACTTGTGACTTGTTCTCGTGTCAGAGATATATATCTTATCCATCTGCATGGATTTCAATTTATATTTTCTGCTTCCATTTACAGTCAACTCTCGTCTCTTGTTAATTTAAAAAAATATGAATTATCGAATCATTTAAGTTACTGAGCTTTGATTTATCGAGAATCGACTGTATTTTAATTTAAAACCTTATTCTTTCTGAGTGCCAAAATGCTAAGCATATGGCGTTTTCATAACTCGATGTGATTTATAGTTTTCTCCAGATTCTTTTTAAATAGAAGGATCTATAAAAAGTAGGTTTAGTCACTGTTCTATCAGAAAAACCCTCTAGAATTTTCATGAGAAAATAATCGATTTTTTTGATAGGATGTAAGTTCACAAGCTTTTGTCTGGATGGTCCTCTCTTTGTCAAGCCAAATTAGAACTGAATGTGGTTGAATTAATTTATCTTGCCGGAGAGGGGAGTAACCTTGGGAATTTCATTTACTCACAGCAAACCAAACCAACTTCAGAGTTTTTATCTTTAAAAATATTAAAAGTTCTGTCTTTAAAAATTTAATATATATATATATATACTTAATGATATAGTTATAGAACTCCCAACATCCGTACAACAAATTAAAAAAAAACTCAGGCAAATCTTTCTAAATAAATTTCATACATTCAGCGTATGCAAACATGAAATTGTTGGAAACCTATAAAAAATTGTTTTTTTATTAGGTATTTTACAATATTCACAATTTTAATTCTCAAAAAAGTAGTCAATTTCTTCGACTTCCCTATAATTTTTAAAAGATTGCATTTAGAAAGTTGATCAAAACATTATCAAAAAGCTATAGTTTCGTAATCATTAAAATCATGTATTATATTTTGTTTCTTTCATAATCAGAAGTATTTTTATAACGCTTGTCCAAACGGCAGGATAGGGGCTTGGACATTCGATCTTTAAATACGTTTTAAGATGTTTTTTATTCATCATTATAGGAACATCTCCCACACAATGAGAATTATAAGTAGATTGATATCATTTCTACCCACTATATGAATATATAAAAATGCCTGTGAGAAGTAAGAAAAAATCATTGAGAAAAAAAATATCTTCATCCAAGGATGAAAATATGTTTGAATATATATATGCTTGAATCAAGAACAATTGAGGCGGTTGGTGCAGAAACCGCACAAGTCCACAAATCGTAATTGTTCAGGAATCAATAAAAACAGTTTTTCTTGTAAATGTGAGAATTTTTTTTGATTCTGCGTTTTGTATTATTTTCTACTAACCTATATGTTTAAAAATTCAATATGATTGATTTATATTTTAATTAATATAGGGTATAAAAAAAATAAATTAACTTTTGGACTTGTGCGGTTTCTGCACCAAATGAAATGGAAAACACAGAAAATGTATTGAATCAAGTAAAGCATCACAGTTTTAGTAAATTTTTAGTAACATTTATTAAAAATGTTTAATTTGTATAGTTTTTATTAGCATTTTATAAATAATATACATTTTTTAAAAATCACTCTCTAAGATTTTCTTAACAATTATCACATAATTCACTATTATTGTTTTCTGCCTTGCTTTCAGTGCATTTTATTTATAATATAGAATGTTTTATATAAATTATTTAACAACATCTAAAACACTTTAGAAATATCACAAATAAATATTATTTCATCTATTGCGCATCTATGTGCGCAGCTTGGAATCATGGACTTGTGCTGTTTCTGCACGAAACAAAAATTTGTTTATTTATTTTAAAGGGTTTAGAGTTTAGTAACATATGTAATATTTTACTAAATTGTAGAGCTTCATTTAAAGATAAATTTTCCATAAAAAAGTGATTTTCGAAAAAAAGTGGACTTGTGCGGTTTCTGCACCAACTGCCTCAATTATTCTTGGGCCAAGAATATTATTCTTAGACTAATATTAATTATTCTTGGATTAAGAATTATCCTATATAGCTCTAGGAACTTGTATTTCAGTAAATAAATAATCCAAGTACATATTCTTGATTCAATTCATAGGTATACTTGAGTCAATAATAAGTTATTCTTGATTCAATAATAATGATACTAGGTCCCATGCAAGGATAATAAATTTACATTTGATCCAATGCAAAAATGCATTGGCACAAAGAAACATTTCTCTCAGTAAAGGGATTTTATCAAATTTGATGACTCATACAAAAATAAAAGAAAATTTATAAATCATATAGGTAAGAAGATAAAATATTAATTACAGCATCGAATAAGCAAGTTCATAAAAAAAGTTACCAATTTTATAAGAATTACGTAACAAAAAATAAGTACATTTAATACAACATGTGAATATTGATGTGTAGATTGTGGGGATTCGTAGGCTCAACATTTCCATCCTTGCTTCCCGCGTTCGTAGCATGTGGTTTTACCCTAAAGCGAGAGACGATGTTTCCGCTCCATGGTTGAATGAGTGGTAGAATTGTGTATGTATGCGTGAGGAGTAAATGTATGTGTAATCATGTGATTCCTTATGATATCGATTAAAGTAGTATTAATCCGGCAGTCACTTGTGAAACACTCGTTCACTGACATTTTATATATAATTTATATACTTATGTAGATTCATTTTTGTTATTAATAAATAAGGTGTTAAATTAAATGTGGAGTCAGAATTCAGTGGGATTACCTTCTGAAACCCGAGATTATAAATAATTGATAATTATTTCCCACATTGGTGACCCCGACGTGATCGTGATGTAATGATGCCGTCGAGCACGTGTCGAGTGTAAAATTTTAAATCGAGTTTTATCTGTAATTTTACCGGCCATCCAAGGATTTCTTGTGGAGAAATGAATACAGGGGAATTTTTTATATTCCTGGACACCAATATTTTTTGGAATTTTTAATTTTTTTCTCACATATATTAATGTGAGTGTTTGTGCCATGTGGTCACTGACGCTGCCGGCATTTGTACTTTTGGACGAAATTGTTGAATTTTAACACCTTCCATTGACCGACCACACATGTTCTGGTCCTGACGGAATTTTTTGTGATGTCTTTTTTGTCTGCTGCCATGGATTTTATTGCATTTTTCTGGATTTTTTGTTCCTGAGTTTTGCATCTGGACTTGACTTCCTGAAACACGACTCGAGAGGCAACCTGGTGTGGATGTGACATACCATTTTCCGAGTGTTCCAGACTTCTATTTTTAAACAAACGCTTTCATTGAACGGCGCATGGGCAGAACATTCTTGCCCATGTTTAAGGTATTTATCTTTTTTATGCCTTCTGCAAACTAACAGTTCTTTGAGCTGTCTGCTGTCTCTTATGAGATCCCTTTTTTCATGCGGTCCTTGGCCATTCCTGTGAGAGTTCATCGCCGCCGTGGTGTATGCAGGGACCTGCCAAACGGTAAGGATTGCTGACGTAAGGTTCTACTGGACATGGAGTTCGTCGTCCGATTCACCTGCCGTGTCTTCTCCGAGGATCGTCTCATCGCCTATGGAATTTTTATGATTTATGTCTGTGCACTTGCATATATGTTGTTGTAAGTCTCCGAAAAATTTTTTTTACGAAACATTTTTTTATTAATATTTTTTTCGAATAGTTTTTTTTAGAAAAATATTTTTTTCTCAAACTATTGTTTTTTTAAATTTTTTTTTGAGAATGATTTTTTATTCGAGACGACATTTGGAATTTCTTTTATTTTTGACAAGAGAAAAATAAAATCTTTTATTTGTTTTTTTTTCGGTTTGTCGACGAAACATTAATACGAACATTTTTTCCGCGTTTGTTTTAAAGAAATATTTACGAATTTTCGAGTATTTAAAAAATTGTTTTCTTAAAGCTTTCAATTTTTGATTTTGCGTTAAGCGCATGAATTTCATTGCTTGATTTCAGATAATGTTTAAATAATTTAATAACAAGCTTATTTTGATAAAAAATATATTTAATTTTTTTATATTTTGACATGAAATTAAAATGCGGATTGTACTGACAACGCCAGTTTTCGTCGACAACTTCGTATGGTTTTGTGTATTTTATTTTTTTACACGCTTCCTTATGTCGTCATCCTGTCTAATCAAAATGATTTTTAATTTTTTTTTGGATTGTAAGAATTTTTAATTGAGTACACGTCGTGAATGCGCGCGAACAATAATTGTCAGGTTTTGCGGTAAATTTTATTGCTGATTTTCGGTGTGGACATTCGAGCGATTTTTTTGGGAATATTTTTATTATTCCGGGATTCTCATTGCCTCTGTTTTTTTTTGGAACTTTCATTTTTTGATTAAAACAAAATTAACATTAATTTTTTTTTGTTTAAAAAAAATATTTCACAATGGTTGATCAGCAGGAGGATAAGACGTCCGCCGATGCCGGGGGTAGTGGGGCTCCTCCAGCCATAATGAACGGGGCAGCCGGTGGTGCTCCTGCTGTTGAGGCACATGTTGATGATTTGCGAAATGTTAAACTTCCTTGTTTTTTTCGGTCTGACCCAAAGCTTTGGTTTGTTCAGGCGGAACTGATGTTCGAATGTAATCGTGTTAGAAGCGAACGCCAAAAGGCCGGTGCCGTTGTTTCGGTATTGGATTTTGAAATTGTCCAAACAATTAGTGATTTATTAACCGCGGATCCCCCGAGACCAAGACTTTATTCGGAGATTAAAGATCGGATTGTTAATAATTTTAGTATTTCTCCTGAAAAGGAGCTTCGTTCAATTCTTCGTGGCGAGATTATTACTGACGGGAAGCCATCTTTAATTTTGAGTAAGATTCGGCATTTGAGTCGCGGTAGTTGTTCCGAAGAGGTTATTAAAGCGGTATTCTTAGAGCAGCTTCCGGAGAGTTGCAGAGCAATTTTGTCCCTGTCGGAGGTTGAGGATGTTTCGCGTTTGGCCCTTGTAGCCGACAAAATTGTAGAAAACATTTCATTGGCTGGGAGTTCGGTTAGCGCGGTTTCCGCAGATAACGAGGTTTTAAAGAAGATTGAGGCTCTCACTGAGAGAATCGACGCGATGTCAACTCAATCCCATTTTCAGAACCAATCACGTTCGAGATCATTTTCCAGAAATCGTTTTAATTCTCAGGATCGTTCTGCTAATTCGCGCAGTCGTTCGAGGGACAATCGCTATGAGGGTAAATGCTATTATCATTTTAAGTTCGGAGAGAACGCTAGATTTTGTAAACCACCCTGCTCGTATAAAAAGAAACTGGAACCTAATTTAAAACCAAAATCGGATGCGGGAAACTAGGCTCGCCGCACCGAGTCGAGACTATCGATGCTACGGCCAATCAAAAGCGTCTCTTTGTCAGAGATCGTAATTCTGGCATAAAATTCTTGATTGACACTGGATCTGACATTTCTCTTGTTCCTGCCGATGGTAGATCTAAGAGAAGGCCAGCCGATTTGGTGCTTTATGCGGCGAATAATACGCCAATAAACACATTCGGTGAACGTCGACTTTCACTGAATATCGGCCTCCAACGTCCTATAATGTGGAATTTTTGTATAGCATCAGTCCCCTATGCAATCATAGGAGCTGATCTATTAAGCCACTACGGACTTAATGTCGATTTACGTAATCGAAGAGTTATCGATGCTCTTTCTGGTGTCGGTTCGGTATGCGTTCTTGGTTTTGATTCGTTCAACGGTGTTAGCACCGTGAACAAATCGAAATCATACGCAAAGATTCTTGCCGAATTTCCCAGCATTACTGGGTTGGAACAAGGTTCTGGTGTTGCAGCACGTGGTGTTTTCCACCAAATAGAAACCACAGGTTTTCCAGTAGCTGAGCGTCCTCGCCGTTTATCACCGGAGAAATTGGAGATTGCAAAAAAGCAATTTAAAGTTTGGTTGGATACGGGGCAGTGCAGACCAGCGCGGGGTGCATGGGCATCGCCATTGCACATGGCCACTAAAAAGGATGGTAGTTATAGACCGTGTGGTGATTACCGTAGACTTAACGCGCAAACAATCCCTGATAGTTATCCGGTGCCTTATCTGCAGGACTTTACCGCAAATCTTCACGGGAAGACAATTTTTACCAAATTAGACTTGCACGCAGCATATAATCAGATCCCGGTTGCGCCTGAAGATGTCCCGAAGACGGCGATAACAACACCTTTTGGTTCGTTTGAGTTCCTTGTTATGACTTTCGGTCTTAGAAACGCGGCTCAGACTTTCCAGCGTTATATCAACCAGGCGATGCGTGATTTAGATTTTGTTTTTGCTTATATTGATGACATCCTCATTGCGTCATCCAGTGTGGAAGAGCATGAGAGTCATATGAGGCAAGTTTTCGAACGGTTGAAGGAATTTGGTCTTCGACTTAACCTAGAAAAATGTTCATTTGGTGTTACCGAACTTGAATTTTTGGGACACATTGTAGATGCCAATGGTATTAGTCCTACCGCAGAGAGAGTTAGGGCAATTGCTGAGTATCCGAAACCGACTACCGTGGTCGAGTTGAGACGTTTTTTGGGTCTGGTGAATTTTTATCGACGTAGTTTGCCGCATGCGGCCGAAGCTCAGCGTCCATTGAACGCTTATTTATGTAGTTCAAAGAAAAACGATCAGACGAAGATCGATTGGTCTCAAGAGGCTTGCGAAGCTTTCCAGAAGGTCTGCCATAGTATTACTGACGCGGTTAGATTGGCACACCCTGATCCAAAGGCTCAGACCCGTTTGGTCACTGATGCATCCGATTCTGGCATGGGAGCTTCAGTTGAACAGTTCCGAGATGGTACTTGGAAACCGTTGGCCTTTTTTTCTCGCGGTTTTACCCCCACCCAGCGGAAATATAGTACGTATGACCGGGAGTTGACCGGAGTTTTTGAGTCGGTAAAATACTTTAGACATTTGTTGCAAGGCCAAAAATTTAAAATAATCACGGATCACAGACCTCTCATCTATGCTTTTCAGCAAAAATCGGAGAAGGCATCTCCTCGCCAGCTTAACCAGTTATCATTAATATCTCAATATACCACCGATATCGAATATCTGCCCGGAAAAGAAAATGTCGTCGCGGATTCTCTGTCCCGCGTAAATGCCGTTATTTTTGCGTCTGAAGTTAGTCTGGCCGAAATGGCCACAGCCCAAAGGGACGATCCAGAATTGAAATCTTTACTGGAGGGGGGCAGTAGTTCTCTCAATTTAAAAAGCATTAGATGGGGTACTGATCACACCGCCATTATTTGCGATCTTTCGGGAGAAGTTTTACGTCCTTTCGTCCCTGTTGCGCTTCGTAAACGCATTTTTCAACTTCTGCATGATCCTGCACATCCTGGCGCCAAGGTTTCGTGTAGGGTAATTTGCAAGTCATACGTGTGGCCGGGGATGAACCGGGATATTAAAGAGTGGTGCAGAGGCTGTTTGCCCTGCCAAAAATCCAAGGTCACGCGTCATACCGTGACGCAACCGTCTCATTTCGTGGCACCTGAGAGTAGATTTCGACATGTACATATGGACATAATTGGTCCACTTCCGGTGTGTGATGGATTCCGGTATTGTCTCACCCTTATTGATAGGTTTTCTCGGTGGCCGGAGGCCATTCCTATGAAGAGTATTGATGCGATTACTGTCTGTCGCGCGTTTTTTAGTGGTTGGATTTCTCGTTTCGGTTCACCTGAAATATTAACAACAGATAAAGGAAGCCAATTCGAATCTCAGTTGTTTTCGGCTCTGCTTAGGTTCACGGGTTGTCAGCGTGTCAGAACTACAGCGTACCATCCTGCCTCTAATGGTATGGTGGAGCGCTGGCATAGAGTGTTGAAGGCCGCATTGATGTGTCATTCGGACCAGCAATGGACGGAGGCTTTGCCTGTGGTTATGTTAGGATTGCGCAACAACGTTTTACAGTCGGGAGCATCACCGGCTGAATACATGTTTGGGATTCCGCTTAGAATTCCTGGCCAGTTTGTTTTGCCAGAAGATTTTGCACCAAATCCTCAGTATTTTCTAGAGGAATTTAGAGAGCACATGCGTCTGATTCGACAGGTACCTGTTGATCATCATGATAAAAGAAAAATATTTGTTCATAAAAGTTTAAAGTCATGCTCACACGTTTTTTTGAAAGCAGCGTTCACTAAGAAGTCGCTTGAATGCCCATACTCTGGTCCACACAAAGTAGTGAATCGCACGTCTGAAAAAGTTTTTGAAATTAATGTGAACGGCGTAAATAAGCAAGTATCCGTAGAGAACTTAAAGCCTGCCTTTTTTGTTCGCGACGCCGCAGATGTTGTAAATGAGCCTGTGATCGAGCCCGTATCTGATGTACCGTCGAATTCTTCGTTGCCTACTCGTGTTACTACGAATCCCGAAACAGTATTAAACGTTAAACCAGTATTAAAAACCTATGTTAACAAAAAAAGAAAAGTTATATTTAACTTACCTTAGATTACTCAAATTAAGATCTCAGTAGTGTTTAGATTTTTTATTTTAATTTAAATCAAATACTTTATGATGCGTATTGTAATTTTCTATTTATGATTTTAAATAATTTAATGAATATTATGTTTTTTTTAGCTCGTAGGTTTTTCGAATAAGTTAATTGTACAATGTATAAAGATAGTTCGTCCTAGGGAACCAAATATTAGACTATGTAATTTTAAACTGGATTCTTTTCTTGCTTATGAAAATATTGTGATATTTAAATTTTTTATTTTTTTCCCGCCGATATTTATTCGTTGTCACTAGGGGGGGAGTATGTGGGGATTCGTAGGCTCAACATTTCCATCCTTGCTTCCCGCGTTCGTAGCATGTGGTTTTACCCTAAAGCGAGAGACGATGTTTCCGCTCCATGGTTGAATGAGTGGTAGAATTGTGTATGTATGCGTGAGGAGTAAATGTATGTGTAATCATGTGATTCCTTATGATATCGATTAAAGTAGTATTAATCCGGCAGTCACTTGTGAAACACTCGTTCACTGACATTTTATATATAATTTATATACTTATGTAGATTCATTTTTGTTATTAATAAATAAGGTGTTAAATTAAATGTGGAGTCAGAATTCAGTGGGATTACCTTCTGAAACCCGAGATTATAAATAATTGATAATTATTTCCCACAAGATTTAAATGTGTGCTGCCATCTGTACAAACGATACTCAGTCGAATTACAAGTTTCAGAAGGTAAAAGTTTTGCAAACATTCAATATATTGTATGTAGAAGAAATCTCTAAATAAATTTATGAAACCATTTGTTTATCCTTACGAGTCATTTTCTGTAAAAGAGAAATTTCCGAATTAAAATTTTTTGAAAAATAAAATACTAAAGGACGACATTTATATCACTTACAAATAAGTGACATTTCACACTAAATAAGTAAAATTTTCTCTTATTATAAGTGCATATACATTTTAACAAAACTTATTGTTTACAAAATCTGTTTTTTTTTCTCTCTAAAATTTCTGCAAGCAAATTTTGTTCTTATTGTTCTTTTCAAATTTAGTTTCAATTCCAACTCTTTATATTAAAACTATTACAGTTAATAAACAGATATGTTTTTATGTATAATGGGTTGCGTTCGCAGGGATTTTACGATGCATGAAATCACTAGATGACGATTCGCAGTCGTTTCTCGAATGATATGAATCAATAAATAAATAAAATAAATATTTAGTATTTAGTATTTAGAACAAAATTTATAAAATTTTCAAATTAAAAAAAACTGCAAAAAATTAATACTAATTTTTAAAATTAACGCAAAAAACAAATGAAATCAATTAAAAATTTTGTAAATTTGAGAGAAATAATTGAAAAAAGCATTGAATATATTCTTAAAAAAAGAAAATAATTACAAAATTACTTAACAATTTTTAATTAAAGACAATAATTAAAAAATCGCAGAAATAATGGAAAATTGATCAAAATAATTCAAATTTCAGATAAATAACTGAAAATTTTGAAAATTATACCAAAATAAGAAAACTAACTAGAAATTGAAGAAAATAATAGAAAAATTGCAGAATTTATTTTAAGCAAAAGAAAAAAATTGCAAAATTGTTTAAAACATGGGAAATTGATGACAATAATATAAATATGAGATAATAACTAAAAATTTAGAAAATTAATTGAAAAATAGTAAAAATATTAAAAGATGGAGAAAATAATTGCAAAGTACTAAAAATAAATGAAAATTAAGCAAAATAATTGAAAATTAAGATATTTATTTGAAAGTTCAGGAAGTTTATTCAGAAATTTTGAAAATGACTAAAAATTGAGAATAATAATGGCAAAATGACAAAAAATATAGTAAATTAAAAAAGTAATTTAAATTTGCGATGAACAATATAAAATTAAGGAATAAATAATTAAATTGATTTAATGTCAAGGGAAAAATAGTTAAAATTAAAAAGCGATTGTAAAAACTAAACAAAATAATTAAAATTTAAAGAAGGTAGGAGAGACATGGGCAAAGGTGCTACCTTTATATATTTTGCTTTATGAAAATCTAACTAAACATGATGCTTAAAAAAACTTTTATGATTATAAAACTTTAATTATTACTGAACATTTGCCTACAATCGTTTCGGATTTTAATATATTCTTGATTAAATGAAAATGTAATTAATAAAAGAGTACAAATTATCACCATTACCCCAGTTACCGGGGTAAAAGTAATATGGCTATTTTTTCTGAAAGTGAAAATATTTTGGAGATTAGTTTTTTATATTATAATTCCTTGTTAACTGAAGCAGTAAAATAGTATATATAAAACATAATTTGTGGAATATTTACGGTAAGTTTTACTAAAAGTAGTGAAATGTGTGATTTAACATTACATTTGAAAAAAAAACATCTGAAGTCTGCTTGACGTATGAATGTTTACATAACCATATGAATCGTATACTTTTGAATCATTTAATTATTTCACCAAGAACTTCAAATTTTCCATCAAAACACGTGTGTTTAGTATTTTAAAAATATTAAATTTTAATTGGCCTACTTACTTTAACTGAATTATTAATATAAACTCCATAAAACCATTCCAAAATATCGTTGACATACGTTAAATGTTGACCTATAATAGATAGGTAAGATTTCTACATTACCAATAAACTATTATTTTTAGTTATAACTTTTACCCCAAACTTCAAGTCTTTTTTATATTGAAAATTTAATATACATATTTAAACGTTGAGTCCAAGTTCAAATCCATGAAAATATGATAGGTAAATGTTTAATTTAATAGAGCATCAAACTTTTAGGACGTTAATCTTTTTTAATTTCCTAAAAACATAATATAATAGAAAATCAATTTTTCATTGCTTTCTGCGTAAAACAGCTTATTACTAAAATTTCATGATTTGCATTGAAATTAAACATTTTCCTTCATAATATCATTTCTCCGATAAAAATGAAGATTTGTGTTTAGAAGAAAGTTTTGATAATTCATAAATATTAAAGATATTTTGATTGTTATCTTTTCCCCAGTTAGCACTTTTGCCTCAGTCTCCCCTAAATTTAAAATTTAGGGAAACAATTTAAAAATTACAAAAAATTGCAGAAAATAATTTAAAAATGATAAAAATAATAGAAAATTGTACACTGTAAAAACAAGTGTCTTATTTTAAGACATTTTTGTCCTCACTTTTAAGACGTTTTAGGGTGTCTTAGTTTTAAACCAATGGGAAAGCGTCTTTCAAAATTATTGACCAATGAAATTGCTTGAAATAACCATAAGACGCTTACTTAATGTCTTGTGTCTTAAAATAAGACACTTAGAAGACAGCAGTTTTTGCAGTGTAATTTGCGTAATTGAAATCATAATAGAAAAAAATGAATAAAAATTGAAGAAATTTTTAAATTAATTAAAATTTATTATATTTGAAACATGGATTAATTGAATTTTTAATCAATGCAAGTTAAAATTAAAATTAACTGAAATTTGAAGAAATTAAAATTGTTATATTTTTAAAATTTGCGAGAACATTTTAAAAAGGATAATATTTAAAATTTGAAAAGAAAAAAAACATCTAGTTACAAATGTCAGGTGTGGATAGAATGAATGAATGAATAAATGAAACTTATAAATTATTATATATAATTGAGGCCTCATTTTCCTTCTTGCCCTTCCAGTTGAGAACACTGATTATAAGTTTGTACATATTCAGATATAAATACGTTAATTTTTTTTAAATATATACACACATATTACTTATTGTATTAATAAAACAAGATTTAGATTTTTTTAAGAAATTTTTTGGCAGCAGGACATTTATAGCAATACTAAAAATGTGCTGCGAAAATATGAATAATGAAATAAATAAAAAAATCAATTTTTCCATTCGAGAAGATAAAAAAAATTTGGATATAAATATAATCGAGTTTCCACTATAACTAAATTAAAAAGGCATTTTATTTATTTATTTGCTAAATTATAATAGTTTCTGTTTAAGAATCAGTCAAAACATTATAATTCATTTAATAATAACGATTCGGTGGTTTTAAATTTTAAAATTCCAATTTAAATATTATATCAGTACATTTAATAGACTGGAAAATATAAAACTGTTTGGAAATATTTTCCAAATATTAATTACTGATTCTTTAGCATACAGTTAAACATTTTGTAGAAAGGCTTTTCTTTCAAATAATTTTATGATAAATAAACTTGCATGAGTTTTATTTTTAAACTACACAAATTTTTTAAATAATATTTTTTAGTTAGCTTCTATCCACAAAAGTCGAAAAGATAAAATTAATTATTATTGTTTCAATTTTTTTTCTGCAGGTTCCTACATAAGACAGTGTGAAGTTTTCTGCTCAAGAGCAATTGTAAATATATTAGATGAATTTACCCCCGAATTTATTAAAAAAATTACCCCTTTTTTCTATGTCAAAATTTAAAAAAATTTTTAATAAAACTGTTATTACTATAAAAATATGTAATTTATTTTACAATTTTATTTTTATTTAAGTGATTAAATCATAAAAGTTCATGACTAAACAAAATTTCTGTTTACTCAACGAAATATTTTTCTGACTAAAGCAGGCTTAAACGTAAGTCATTCATTGAGTTTTCATTCATGGGGTAGTCCCCATTTGTAAGCCGGAAATGCTTACCTACCCAGCATTTTGAGGTGTACATTCTTTGAATCTTGGAAGAAGTTTAGTATTCATTCAGACTGTGTGTTTTAAGGGCAAGTTTCGTGTTCAAAGGTTGCTAATTTTTTTAAAAATTACGAAAAAAGTTAATAAACAGATCTAAAACAATGTCTAATTTAATATTATTGATAACTTATGCCCTAATCAGTTTACAATGTAAAAATGTTTATGCTAAACCACACATTAAAATGATACCAACTGGTGCAATTCCACAAGTTTGTGTTACTGCTGGCCGAGAACTTCCACCTTGTGGTATTGGTAACTTTAAAAAGCAACAGCAAGAGTATGAAAATAAAATTAATAAAATCCGACAAAGTTACTCTGATATGATTATTGATTGTGAAAATTCTAAAGGTTGTATAGAAAATTATATTCGTGGAAAAATCTATTTGATTAGTTTTGTGTCATTAAAACGGCAAATGGAAGAAGAGCAAAAATTATTATTGGCAAAAAACAATTCATCAAAAATTGAAGAAAGTAAGCAAGAAATTTCGATGACCCGTACATCAGAAGTGGAAGATACGCAGACAAATGAGAAGATTTCATCACCTGTTGAAAATGATCAAGATCCAGTCAATGATTCGAAAACTGAGGAAACAGACGAACCATCCATTATCCATATTGTTCGAGTCACCAGATCACTAGAAAAAACTGTTATATTTGCTGATCAATGCATTCCCCTTGGGGTCGAGTTCTGTGATGATTTTCCAAGACCCAGTGCTTATGAAGAAAGTAACATCAAAAGAAAAAAAAGAAGTTTTAAATCGATTTTAGATGTTTTCAACAGCCTTAGGTTGTTTGAAGGTAAAAATAAATCTGCCGAGCATAAAAGTATAACTGATGGTCTTGTTGAAATAATCCCTGAAAATAGACTGGAATTTTTTAAAAGAGTAGACAAAAGATAATTGGATATAATAAAAAGAAGAAATGAACGGTAATTATAAAACACCTACTTTACTTATAATAAATTGCGAAATTTGTTTTTATAATTTTTACATTTGTTTTTAATGAAAAATGGTTCTATTTACAATATAATATTGCATGAACCATTTTCAATTAAAAGCTATACATTTATAAAATGTTAAAAGTACATAAAATAAAATTGAATTTTAATATTTTATGTTTCAGGAGGTTAATGGATTCGATTAGATTAGATATTGAAAATGAAGATGATGAAACTTGAAACAAGTGCAATTTCCTATTTAGAGAAAGACTATTTTAAAAAAAAATTATTGTTAATTTTTTTGCCATTACAATTGTTACAGTAAATATTTGTAATTATTCTTTTAAAATGCTTTCTTCTTTAATAGTGAATTTTTATTTTCTAAACATTATAAAAAAAGATTTTTTAAAAAGTTATAAAAACTGTAAAAATGATAAATAAATTTTTTTCGCTTTTTAACAAAATATTTTGTCTTTTGTAATAATTAAAAAGTGGTCTTAATAAATTAAAAAGTTTGAATGTGCAATCAATCACTCCTACAGAGATGGTCAGATCTCATATCTTTGTTGTACATGAGTTTTCAGTTTTCGCCTACCACATAGATCTTTACAATTCCCAATTTGACCTGATTGGTGGAACTGTGCAAGCTGCAGGGAATCGTCAAAAGCCGGAAATGACCTGAACCTTTGCCTCCAAACTATTTCTGTTCTAGTATATAAGATACACATTCCTTTTAAATTTTCAGTATATACTGAAAAGCCTCACAGGTATATAGGTGAAAAAGAACTCTGTGAAATTCCAAGCAAAATGAAGTCTAAAATAAAAAAATTGTTTAATTTTCTAGTTTTTGTTTTACTAATTGAATGTGTGTTCTCTAAATGTGTTAAGGGACAAGAAAAATATTTGACAAAGTCTGTAGAATTTGATCATGAACGGAATGAACTTGTTATAAATGTAAATCCAAATCAAAAAACAAATTTTAATGATGAACTAGATTTTATTGGGCTTAAACATTTAAGGCATATTTTACAGGATCCATATTTTCGAAAAATATTTGACAACTATTTACAAGTAAAGTCCATTAATCTCAAGAATCTTCAGTTATCCCATCATGAAAGTAAAGATCAAAATGACCTCAAAAATCATTCAATTAAAAAAAGAACTGTGAGGCCGGGCGGAAATGTATTTCTTGACCAAATTTTGCAATCAGAGAGATTTCTTTCTTTTTTAAAGGATCAAAATGATCAAATAAATAAAAAAAAAAATAATACAAAGGTAATTAAAAAAAGAAGCCTTCCTAGAATATTAAATTATTTTATGAATTATTTAACAAATTTTCTACCAAATGAAGATGCAACTACAGAAAAAAGCATGTCAGACAAATTAACGGAAATATTTCTTGATGATGAGAAAGTTTCAAAAAAAGAAGATAAAAACAACGTTATTGTTCCTATTGAAGATACAAAATTAGCAAGTGACATAAGGAAAGAAATTCAAACTGAAAATTTTGACTCTCAAATACTTCAGTATGGCAAAAACATTCCTAAACAAGAGAATAAATTGACGTTTATTAAAAAAGGAGCTGGAACATCCACTCCCGCTGAAATTGATGATTTTCTTAAACAAGTTCAAGAACACAAAGTAGAGGTAATTAATACAAAATATTCTTTCTGCAAATCTTTCTATCTTATTATCTGATGCTCATTTATACAATCATATAATATCAGTATAATAGTCATTGTTAAATACATATGACTATTTCATTAATATATAGGTATAATGGTTATAATTAAAGCTTCAAATTTGAGTTTAAACGTAAAGAAAGTTCCTGAAACATTTGTTTTATGCATTTTAAGATATTTCAATCTTACCAATTGGTAAAAATATTGTTTTTCCAAACAAAGCTTTAAGAAACTTGGGCGATCCTTTAATTCACATTTCTTAAATTTCAAACTTTTCTTTTTTTATTTTCATTATAAAATCTAAATATTTACACTTCAAATTGAAAATTTATAAAATAAAGTGCATGATTGATTTTTCAAATATTTTGAAAGCAAGTGTAAAGCTGCTCGCACTCCTCTTGGCTGCTTTTCCTCTTTAAGGGCATGTGATGGAGTATGACGTCACTGGTTTAGGCAAAATTTGTCCGTAATCTTTCTCTTAAAATAATAAATATTTTGACATCAAACTTTGTATATTTACTTAAAATATCATTAAAAAGGTCTCTCTGACCCAAGATTGTTTACATTTTGCCTTAAAGTTAATTTTTTAAAAAATTAAAAAATTAATTTAACCGCAAATTTTGAACAAACTTGGGTCAGAGAGACCTTCCTAATGATATTTTAAGTAATTCCACAAAGTTTGGTGTAAAAATATTTATTATTTTAAGAGACAGTTTACGGACAAATTTTGCCCATACTGGTGACGTCATTCTCCTTCACATGCCCTTAATGTGAACTTGCATTGATTAAAATTTCAATTAATCCACGTTTCAAAACCGTGCAATAGCTTAGATTTGAGATAATCGAGGGGGTATTTTCTTTAAAAAAAGACGTACAGAGTAATCCCTATTACGTATATTACGACTAATACGTATCTAATACGCCTATTACGCTAGTATTACGCCAATACGCTATATTACCAAAATAATACGATATATTACGGTATATTACGGTACATTACATGAGTATTACACAATATTACAGGTGTAATATTAAATATTTTGAAGAAATAAGTAAATAAATAAATACTAAAAATTCAGTCATAAGAACATATTTACTTTAAATCTACAATAAATAACTCACATATAGAACGAAATAAACTTAATTAAGAGTGAGTCCGGAAGAGTTGAAATAGCTTTTTTGAATTTTTGTAAAATACTTTAATATTAATTAACATCCATATAGATTGGCTTGTGAAGCCGTTTTAATTTTCTTTCATTTTTTCTCAGTTTATAAAAAATTATTTAAAAAAGACAATTCCGAGAGAGATGAAATTGTCCAGGTGAAATAGAACATGCAGGGCTGATAAAAATCATGATTTTTTTTAAAAAAATAAAAAAAAATCGGATTTATTTGATTTAAATCGCATTTTTTTTATTTAAGTCAAAAATTGACTTTTTTAAAAATATAATCAGTATTTAAAATCTCCAAATGTTTATTTGTACGTAGTTAATTGAAGAAAAAATTAAAAAACAACACAAGAAGGAAACAGTGACGTAATTATATAAAAAAAGTAGAAACTCTTTTCAAAAAATTAAACTATTTACGGCCATTTTTTTAAAATTAAAATAATAAATAAGAAGATAATTAAGAAAACGTTAAAATATATTACTAAAGAGAACAAAATTTTAAATTTAGAAAAATTAGAGAAATATTTTATAAATTGAATGGAAAATCAAAAAAGTAGAAAATTGGGAAATTTAAAAATGTAAAAAAAAGCACCAAATAAATGTTTTCAAAAATTCGTAATTACATATAAGATAAAAAATAAACAATTGAAAAGAAGGAAAAATGTTTCTTAGAAATAGAAAAATGATAACAAAAATTAGAGAATTAATTAAAACGCAAAAAAGAATTTAAAAAATAGTGAAACTTTAAGAAAATAAAATAAATAGGAAGAAAATATAGAAATGTTTTTTTCCTTAATCTAACAAACTAAAAAAATGTAAAAAGTACAAAAAATAAAATAAAAAAATGTATACAATATCAAGATAAATAAAAAGAAAGTCGACAAAAGAAACTTAAAAATCCTTTAAAACTAAAAAAAGTTTAAGCAAATTAAACCAAACCCATTTTTATAATATTACATTTACAATAAGTCCAACAAATAAACTTACAAAAATTAAGAAAATCTAAAAACTTTATGGAAGAATAAGTAAGTTTGCAAAAAATCTCGCAAAGAATAGACAAGATTAATAATAATTTAAAAATAAAATATATAGGTAATTAAAAATTGTTGAAAGTATTTGAAATTTGAGAAAAATAATTGAAGAACGATTAAGGTATTGCAAAGTGGATACAGTAACTTAGATTTGAGATAACAAATACAAATTTAAGAAAATAATTAATATATCTAATTAAGGGGGGATAAGGGTTTTAGTGTTAAAAAAAGAACTTTTTTGACAATTTTTTTTAGAAATATGGATAAAACAAATTTATTCAAACCTTTTATACGTTATTAAGTATCTTTTCAAGAACATTCTGTAATTTTTTTAAGTTAAAATATTGACAAACAAGCCGCTGAGAAAGCTTTTCCAAGAACGTGCTTGGAAAAAGACGATTTGCAGTGTTCACTGTATCTCAGCTAAAAATTATCTAAAATCAAAAACCTTTAAAATTTAGTCAAAGTATCATCAAATCCTCCCCCCAACGTTCCCTGATTATAATTTTTTTCATTTTTAAATTTTTGGTGGTCATTTGAAGTGAAAACTGTTATTTTTCACAAAAAATTCCGCCATTTTGTAAGTGGAAAACCCCCTTAATGTAAAAAAAATTCTAAAACTCAACGTTGGGGAAAATATTGCTAAATTAAAAATAAACAAATTACAGCTGATTATTTAATAAAAACATGAATTTTGAAGCCAAGACCAACGGACGTTCAAATATTCATATAACTTTGTCAATTTTGCTTCGATTGACTTGAAATTTTAACACAATACTCTACAGATATTATGCATTTTTTTGAAGAAAATAATTTTAGTTTGTTAAAGATAACACTGCCCCACAAAAAAAAAAAAAAAAAAAGGTAGACACTGACAACAAGAGAGAGAAACTACTAAAAAGGGCGCTATACAAATTCTCGCACTGGGGCGCGAAATAGCTAAGGCCGGCACTGCATGAATCCGTTATCAGAATTGGCCTAGCACTTCTAGGTTTGACCCTAACCTCAAAATCAATAAAATGACACTTTTTGTTAATTAGAATCTGAACCCGACTTAACTTTAATGCATGCCTAGAGCCAATAACAAACTTGATTTATGACCTTTAAAACGCTTTTTTAGAAATTGTTCTACGATGATTTTTAACGAAGTTATGATGTTTTACTTAAAATATGACTTTTTTTCACATGTTAGAAACACATTAATATTATTGATGTGTTATGGTGTAATGGAAAAAAACTGATTTTAAGTAAAACATCATAACTTCGTTAAAAATCATCGTAGAACAATTCTTAAAAAAGCGTTTTAAAGGTCATAAATCTTGCTTTCTATTGGCTCTAGGCATGTTGAGTCGGGTTCAGATTCTAATTAACGAAAAGTGTCATTTTATTGATTTTGAGGTTAGGGTCAAACCTACACGTGCTAGGCCAATTCTGATGACGGATCACGGATTCGTGTTCAGCGCGTCAAAATACATAGGGAATGACTAGTCTAATCCGCCGCGCACGACACTTTTATTTTTTTGTGGGGCTGTGAAATTTAACAAACGATGTTTATTAGTTCTTTATGTCTTAGTTTATATAACTCCAATAATGTGGCCTAACAAATGTATCTTAACTTATTTTGTATTTTCTTAATGGGTTTTATCAACCCGTGTATATTTTCAAATATAATAAAAAAAAATAAATAAATAATTGAAAAAATAACTAGAATTTGAGATAAATAATAAAAAAAATTAGAAAATTAATCAAAAAATAATTGAACAGTTTTTAAAAAATTCTAACATTTTATTTAAGTAAATAACATTAATTCTTAATATATATTTCGTTATTTTCTCTTTTTTTCCAGATGTATAATTCCATTGAAGCTAAGCGAGAAGGATTCGTAGAAGACGACGAGGATTCGGAAACAGATGCATGATTGCAGGAAATAAATTTTTCATCGTAATCAAATATCATAAAATTTAATTTTATATTTCATATCAGAATTAAATATAGTAAAATGATTTGAATAAAATTTTGACTATAAATTTTTTACACAAATAAAAATATCATGATTTTATATACGTATAATTTATTTCTTTATATATTCTATCATTACACGCCAGTTTATTTCATTACAAAAAAATTATCTAATGTCCTAACTCATAGGTTTTTTTTAACATTATTATTAAAATCGCATTATAAACAATGAAAGAGCTAATATCGAAGTAAAATAATCTTTCCGTTATATGTACATTCTCGGCTATATATGCCTTCTCTGCTTCTGATGTGCCCATACATATATATTATTTCACTAGGTAAAACAAGAATAACATACATATATAACCGTGACTGTACTTATCAATAAATTAAGAAAAAAATACATAAATGCTACATTTCTTAAGTGTCTAACTATCAACATGACATCGAAGAGTCGTATTTTTAAATAATCAAATAGAAAAAGAAGTACAATATGCTTGTAATTATATTTCCAATAACAATTGGAAAAAGAAAAAGAGAGGCGTGGAGAAGGGAGAAAGTGGGGAGCTAAAATAGAGGAACAGGGAGAATTAAGGAGGTTCTATCGCAAATAGAATTAACATTACCATTTTAATCAAATTTGGTTTACTGGTAGATAATGGTTTTATAATAATGCAGTTACATTTTTGAGACCTCAAGGTACTTGTGAAAAAAGTTTTAAGTGTATTTGTTTTTTTTAAATTTCACATTTACCAGTGGACCAAATTTGATTAAAATGGTAATGTCAATTCTATTTACGACAGAACCTCTTTAAAAAGGTTTTGGGAGGGAAAATTTTACGAGAATAATCCTAATATATAATTATAATTATGACGAAAATGTAAATTATAACAAAATGAGTTTCACGAACGATCAGTTATTATGCTCTCTAAAATTGAATAGATGAAATTTCTCTACAAAAATCAGTGATGATTTTTTACCATAGATAAATAATGGTCAATAAAATTATCACTAAATTAATGTGCCAAATTTTTTCATCAACTGACAATAAATAGATTTTACTGATTTTTCAGTAACAATTTTACTGGAATGATTCAATGAACTGTATCTCAGGTTAATTTACGAGTGACATTTTACTGGTTCAATTTAAGAGAACACATTGCGCATACAATCTATTTCTAAAATTTACTATACTTTTTTGCTGGCGAATGTTGAATCACCTGCCGACACAATTTAATTTTAAGACTACAGGTCGATCACAAATAATTGACTATAATGCGTAGTACCTTTATCACATTTATCCACGACCATGCAGATCGCACACAGAAAAAAATATTAGCATTTTTGAGATATGAGCCACTAGTCTATAGCAAAATATAATACGATTATCGGCTATAAAGTACATGATTGAGTCAATATTAATTCATTTATACCTTCGATAAGTAATTACTCTAATCTACTACGAATAAAACTAATTACTCGCATAACTAAGTCTATTTTTTAACAAGCTTTAACTTTCCATTTAACAGAAGATTTTTTTAAACAAAATTCATAATCTTTTTTTTTTTTTAATTTTCAAAGAAAGAAAAAGTTTCTTTTTTCTGTCAAATAGAGATTTAATTACAATTTCTACAAATCTGACGTCGTCACATTATTGCTATTTCGGCCGATATTTTTTTCCGTGCAAAGTCATCGAGATCGGCATAAGTTGCATCGAAATAATAAAGGCGAAGAAAGGACGTTTTTAAAAAAATCATCCCTCTTTCAAAAATAAGGATTAGTCATTTGCACAGCCCCTTTTTATAAACGAGACGAACAATAAATAAACGACGATGAAAAGATACATGATAATAAAAACGAGCATTAATGTTAAAGGCCACAGCACATTAAAAAAAAATTATATACTACTCTTGCACCTAGACTCCCAGAGTATAAGAATCTCTTTTATTTTTCTCTCATTAATTTTTCTCAGATTTTCCTTTTACTGTATGTGCGGTAGTCTTTCAGCGATTAAATCATAAAAATACAAAAAGGAATGTCGATTGTGAAATGTTTTTTTTTCATATAGACAGTAAAACCTTTCTTATCTTCTAAATTACACAAAATCCATAGTTGAAAGGTTTTACTTATTTGTGAAGATCCGCGAGGAAAGGCACCTGCAAAATGCATCGAACAAAACTTAATTTCATTTGGCAGGTGTATAATCTGGGATGGCCTGTTCCATGAAATTAGATTTTGTTTGCTATATTTTACTAAAGTACCATTTTCAGTGGAGTGTCACATTTATTATACATATATATTGTCAAGTAAAATAGACATATTATTTTGAAAACAAATAATAATAATCCATTAACTTAAAAACTTCCTATAAAATTATAATAATTTAATTGAAGTTTGAATTAATTAGACGCCTAAAGTAAATGAAAATACTTAATAAAAATTGTTTTCAGTGGAAACATTTAGTCTCATGATTAACAATGAAAATTATTAAATAATTAATTATATTTAAATACGTAAAGTCGTCAAGTGAAAATCTAAATGACATTAAATCCTTAGATCTAAAATTTTAAATGGTTCGACGCATGCCAAATAATTTTTCCCGACTCTTCATATTTTTTAATATCCGTAAATTTATTTCAAGAAGACTTTCCTCTCTGGTGTTTTGTGTGATGAATTGAAGCTTTTCTGTCAAATGGAATGAGAAGAGCTGGAGACAAACTATTATAATAATAAGCATAATATGCCAAAAGCTTTCGCGAAGCTTTAGATTTGATATTATTTTGTGAAAGTTCACTATTTCTTTTTGCAGCAACAAGCTTTGCAGCATCGAATGGAATAGCTTTGCAATACGGAAACTCACTACCAAATTCATTAACTTCCTGAATGAATCTTAATTTTCTCGACAGATTTGAAGATTGATTTAAAGAGTCAGTTTGATCATTGGCGTGAGGAACTGTCACATCGATATATTTACTGCCCTTTTTCAAAACTTTGGAACGATTCTTCAAGCTTTTCAAATTTTCTATCGGTATGTTATGATAATGAACTCTAGTCTTCTTCTCTCTCCCTCGATTGTCGCCAAGAGTATTCACTTTTCTGGAATTTGAATAGTCAAAAGAAATAGACGGATTGTTTTCTGCACTTTGCAAATTTCTAGAATGATGATTTCTTTTTGGAAGTGGATATTTTCTGTCAACTTGCAATTTTTCGGAAACATAAGGAGTTTCTCTGGAATAAGAAAATTCTAATTCTTGATCAAGACCATTAACTTCTTTAATATCTTCTTCAGTCTCCTTTTGAGTTTTATGAGTACTTCTTCTCAAATTAAAAATATTTTTTTTGTTAGTATTATACTTTTCAGAAATCTTTGACTTTCTTTTAAAAGAATTGATTAATTCAATCTCTTGTCTTCGTTTGCTCTTAGATGCAGATTCAATTTGATGTTGCATATTTTCCATTTGTTCCAACCATTGGGTATAGTTGAATCTCGGAAAAATTAACGGAGAAGATTTATGCTCTTCTTCTGTCTTGAATGGACGTAAATTTTCTACTTTTGCTGAAGGGTTATTGGATTCCTCGGGTTGACAAATAGGCAACCGAAAAGGTAATCTGAAAAAGTACCAAGCAAATTTATTACAAGAAAACTATTATTTGCATTTCATTTGTTATTAAACATACCTTGTTGGAATACATCCATCTATTCTGTAAATTATTAATGATTTTGGAATGTCAACTTCTCTCTTTCTCCTTTCATTAATTTCTCTAAAAGATTCGTCTTCCTGCGTTGAATCCTTGGTACTACAGAAAAAGTATTAAATATTAATATAAAAATATAATATAACAAATTAATAATATTAAAAATCATGAAACATTCGCTCATATTTTGCGAATCCCTTAAAAATAGATAAGTTAACCATATAAAATGGTTGGACGTATTTATGTTCAGAATTTTTTTTAAATTTTCTATAAAAAAAATAAACGACCTGATCTAACAAAAGAGCTGGACATGTATATTTTTAATTTTGACCTAGTTTCCAAAAATATTGGATTTTTTTATGTGCGCAAAATGGTGTCGGACGATGTTATTATATTATTATTATTATTATTAAATTGTAATTATTATTATTAAATTGTAATTACTTGTCAAAATTGCAAGGTGAAAGATTTGGCGGGATCTCTACGCAAATGTAGACATTATTAGTTGTTTCTATGGGAGTCTCTGACGAAATTGATGATTTTGATAAAGGATTGGAATAATTCTGATTTTTGGATGAATCGATCTTAACTTCTCGTATGGATCTAAGGGTCAGGAACGTTTGACCTGACCCGAATAACAACATCATCATCAGAAAAGCCACAACACACTCGTTCATGGCTCTCGTTGCCCTTGATAAACTGAAACTTGAGCTTCCAGTGAACTCTGCAACATGACGAATGTTTTTGTTAATTTGTGATAGTTACAAAAATCCGTGTAATGAAATCATTAATATTGAAACCAAGGCTGAAATTCATGACCTCAAACTTTATATATTCAATATTGATATGTTTATATTTATCATTTCTAATTAAATAATATCATTATATATTTATTGTATGCATGGATAGGTACAAATATTCCAATTGAGGGCTCGGATATAATAAAACTAACTTTCTGCTCGAACGTTTTTTCAAGCCGAAAATTATGTTCATTTCAAAAACATGTTGCTTCCTCATGAAAGAAGCAATAAAGTTAATTTTCAGAAAATTAAAAATTTCAGTTTTTTTTTAAATTTGAAAATTATAATATAAAAATTCATTTCAATTCAGGTAAGCTCGACATGTTTAAAATAAGTTGACTAAATATAACCAATTTATGATTAAATTTAGCAGAGTGCACTCAGAAAAAAATTTGTTTGTGACAACCAAACTTCAGTTAAAGAAAGAAATTTTGGTTGAAACAACTAAATTTTGGTTGAAACAATAGAATAATTTTGTTGATTTAACCAAACTTTGGTTGTTTCAACCAAAATTTGTTTCTTTAACTGAAGTTTGGTTGTCACAAACAAATTTTTCTCTGAGTGTGAGGTTTTTGATATAGCACCTGCAAAGCTCTTTGTTTATTATTAGCAGATTAAATGCTACTGTTAACCTTGAAGTTTGGTGGTGATCGCCGGTATCTTGTGTGTTTTGTTCAGAGTCCCTTAACCTAGAAATTGGCTAAAGGCTTATTTTCTCAGTGAACTTTGTAATGTCTGATTCTTTTTTAACGGCCTGAAAGAGTTGTTAGTCTTCTTTAAAAATCTATTGACAAATTTTTAAAATGTTGTAAAATAACAAAATGGAGGCCGTTTTTCTAAAAAATTTTGAATTGCAATTACTCAAAAACCCCAACCTTTTTTTGGTTAACATTTTTTTTGGAAATTGTCGTCATAGAAAGATTATTTTCAATAAGAGTTTAACTTGTGCCTGATTTTGGTAAAAGAGAAAAGAATTATTTATTTTTTGAAAGGAAATAAATTTCATTTTTCTCAAAACAAATTTTGAATATCAGAAAACTTGCTAAATAAAAGTTGTTCCTCTTCAAAAAATATAAAAAAGGTTTCTCAAGATATTTTTCTCTACTTCCCCTTTTTTTCAACAAATTTTATCAAAATTCGAGTTGATGCACATTTTTTACGAAAACTTTGCAGTCTTTGTAGATGCAAACAAGCAAAAAATTGTTAGAAAACGTGTAATTTATTAGAAGCGTTTATATTTTAAACATATCACATTTTTAGCTTAAGGATGTTCTCTCCATTGACATAACCTTAAACTAAATAATGGATCTTTGTTCACATCAAATAAAAATGTTATTATCATTAAGTTCACCAAATTTCGAAAGATACAAGATAAGAAAGATAAGAAAGATACAATCAAAGATACACATTTTTTTCATAAACAATTTGGTTTAGCTAAAATTTGTTGTCAAATAATAATTGTTTAACAATTGGTGTTTTGTTGTTGTTGTTAAATCTTGTTAAAATCTCATCTTATTTTGTCAAATAACAGCTCATCTTACTTGTTGAAACATTTTCTACAATTATATTAGTTTGATTTTTTAAAATATTTTATACAAAAGTTATGGAATAAATAAAATTTGATTTAGATATATTTTTAAACAAAATGTTATTTAACAAAAGCCAACAAATAAAATTGTAAATAATGTTTTAAAGAGAAAAATTAGCTATTATTTATCAAGATTGGATAAAAATATTACATATTTCTACTATTTTCAAAGAAAAAAGATGGTAAATAATTATTATTTGACAATAAATTTTGACCCAACCTTATTTTTTCTGAGAAATGTTAAACTTGATATTTCAAAATTTGGTGAAATTTGCTTTAATAATATCTTTATTGACCTAAACAACCCCTTCTTAATTTTAATTTTTTAATTAAAAGAGTTTAAAAATAAATAAAAAAATTCAATTAAGCTAAAAATGTGATATGTTTAAAATATAAACTCTTCCTATAAAGTACACGGTTTCTAAAAATTATTTGCTTATTTCCATCTAAAAAAACTGCAAAGTTTTAGAAAAATTAGCTTTTAATCGTGTTTTGACGAAATTTGTTGAAAAAAAGGGGAAGTAGAGAAAAATATTTAGAAAAACTTTTTTTATATTTTTTGAAGATGAACAACTTTTATTTAGGAAGTTTTCTGATATCTAGTGTATTTTTTTAAAAACATAAAATTTTCCTTTAAGAAAATGAAAAATAATCTTTTTTTTCTCTTCTACCAAAATCGAACACAAAACCAATAAAATTCTTATGGAAAATAATCTTTACTATGACGATAATTTCCAGAAATAATTTCAACCAAAAAAACGGTGGGGTTTTTGAGTAATTGACTTTCAAAAGTTTTTAGTAAAACGGCCTCCATTTTGTTACTTTACAACATTTTGAAAATTTTTCAATGGATTTTTAAAGAGGACTACACTGTAAAAACAGGTGTCTTACAAGTGTCTAATTTTAAGACATAAGACGTTTAGAAAGCGTCTTACAGGCATTTTTAAGACACTATCTCAATGGTTTAAAATTAAGACACCTCAAAATGTCTTAAAAGTGAGGACAAAATAAGACACTTGTTTTTAGAGTGTAACAACTCTTTCAGGCCGTAACAAAAGAATAAGACATCCCAATTACTTAAAAAGTTATTACACTTAGGTTTTTTTTCTTAGAATTTAAATAAAAGCAAGTTCTGACTTTAAAAATTAAAATATTTATAACTCCCTGAAAAAATTTTATTCATCTAAACAAATAAATACTTGTTATCTACAATTCTTTGAAACACAACTTTTTGGAGATAAAATTAATTTTCAGTTCCGAACATGTCCAGTAGGGTGTCCCAAAAAATAAAAATTTTTTTTTTTCTTTGGTCTCACCCCCACAAAACCTTTCATTTTACGTCAAAATAAGTGTACTGTATGTAAAAAAAATTAATTTTAATTTTGACCCTTGGTCCAGGGCTTCTGTATCATTAAAACGTTTAAAATTCATTTTTCTCAGATGTAAACAAAATGTAAGTGCCAAAGACTTAAAAATGATAAAAATTAGGATAAAATAGGGTAAGTCCGGGGGAGATGGCCATACTTTCTATAAAGGTCCATAAAAATAAAAAAAACAACATTTATATATTGATGTTTATTGTTAATTAAACATTGACTATTTAACTTTAAAACAACCATAAATAATATAAAATATTTTAATGTTAACAATCATAAAATTAATGTTTTGTAAAAAGTGACATTCAGGGAGAGATGGCCAATCGTAGTGTGAGATGGCCATAGGTGTAAGGGAGAGTTGGCCACACCTATTATTTAAGTAAATAAATATAATTAATATATCATTTTGAGTTTATTACATGAAAGAATAAACAAAACACAAAAATAAGTCTTATCTTAAAGAATATCACCACAATAAATAGATATTTAAACAAGTTGAAATTTCTCAGTACTGGAGTAATAGACAAAATAAAAAGGAAGTATTATATTTAATTTTTTATTATTTTTCGCCAAAATTTTGCTTTTCTTTATGTTTAAATGCAAAACGAAGAAATTTAGTTTAGAATAAGTGACCTTTTGAGTCAATTTCTGTAAAAATATTTGAATTGGCCATCTATCCCTTATGACATCCCCCCAGATTTCCCCTAATATTTAAATAAATAAAAATTTTTCATGTATAATTCTGACGTTATTACAAAGCTTGCCTCATGTATAGTTCCAAAAAATACGAAAATAAGCATTATTCTAAAAAAAAGAACACTTTAACAATCAGTAAAGTCAACCCATTGATGTTTTCGAGCACTAGTCAAAAAAATACACCAGGATTTCAAGTACTTTTTCATTTTTAATTTTCAAGTTTTTGTTGTTGTTTGCTTTCACGCACACAAATGAAGCAAAATAACCAATAATAACTGATATTTAATAACAAATTCAGTAAAATATTTGAATTGGCCATCTCTCCCGTATGGCCATCTCCCCCGGACTTACCCTACTATAAATTAACAGCTGAACTAAATTAAATTTCATTTTCATTAAGTATCAACAGTTATTTAATAAAGTTTTGTTTAAAAAGTCATCACATATTTTTTAAACAATAATTTATCAATATAGTTGATACTTTAAAAAAAGACAAGTTATGTGTTTTAGCAGTTAACTTATATTATTTTATACTAATTTATATAATTTTAAAAGTAATTCTTACTTACATTAGGTTTAAACATGAAAACAAATTTTTAATGTTTTGATGATTTAGAGGCCCTGGACTACGGGTCGAAATTAAAAATAATTCATTTTATATACAGTACACTTATTTTGACGTAAAATGAAAGGTTTTGTCGGGGTGAGACCAAAGAAAAAAAAATATTTTTATTTTTTGGGACACCCTAATGTCCAGCCTGCCTGATTTGAAATGAAGTTGGTCAAATTATTTTTGAAAATGGCCACGAAAGTTATACTGGCTACAAAATTACAAATGGTAAATCTACCCTGTTTACATATTATAATATTTTCATTACATTCCACATAGGGCAAAGTCGGCTAATATGCCTAATTGAGTAAATTGGAAATAGTTAATAAATTGTCCAAAAATAAATACTAAATTTCCAGTTTTTACTGCTTCTGTATGAAAAATTAGTGTTTAAACAAATTAATTATCTTAATTATTGCATTTATATTAATAATGATTATAATAATTGTGCATTGAAAAATCATTTTTAATATATTTTGAAAACATAATTTTAAATAAGCGTGGGATGAATCAAAAGAAGTGGGCATGCGCAGAAAAAATACGTACAAGTGCGAGAGTTACGAGAGTCACGTGATTACCCTTATGAAAAATAAGTATTAGATTAAGTATTGGATTAAGTATTGGATTAAGTATTGGAATAAGTATTGAAGTATTGAAATAAGTATTGGAAACTCGAATACTATTTTCGCGTAACATATTTTTAAACAAATTTTTTTTTAATTTTCTGTGGAACTGTGATTTTGAGTTCCATGTATTTCTACGTATTAAATTAACAAAAAAACTACTGCGCACAGCTGGGAGCAATAGAAACTTAGTGCGCAACCAGTAAAATTTTTAAGAATGTTTAGCGAAAAAAGTATTGGAGTTTCCAATACTTAAACCAATACTTATTCCAATACTTCAATACTTAATCCAATACTTAATCCAATACTTAATCCAATACTTGCTCCCAATACGTAATCCAATACTTAATCCAATACTTATTTTTCATAAGGGTATAAAGAATCATGGTGGATTAACCTGTCACATTGGTCATTGAATGTCAAATTTTAGGTTTTCTTTCTAAAACTCACGCTATTTTGAAGCAAGCAGGTATTTTTGTAATTTATTACAGTGTTTAATTTACTCTTGTAAGTTATTTTATAATTTTATTGTAGAAGCTTTATTTATTTGTTATAGATTTTATTTCAAAGCTAGTTCTTTTTTTAATATTAACAAGATGATTGATTATAGAAAACATATTAAAAATTTTTTTACTTTTCATATTGTTTCACATTTTTGTGCATACGCAATTTACCCTGTCGTGAGACAAAATGGCGACTTTTTACATCAATATTTAAATAATTTTGTCTTTTATTTTTCCTGAAATAAGTACTTAAGGAGCTTTATCCAAAAACCGTAAGGTTGTTAAGATAATGTCATTCAAGGCTAGTAATTCTTCTCTTTTTTAAAAAAATCAGGAAGGAGAAATTTTAATAGCTTGCGAAGTTCTTAACGGAAAATGTAATGACTTTAACTATAAAATACTATTTAGAAACCAAATTATAAGAAGAAATGAAATTAAAAAGATATTGAATATCAATGTCCGATAGAATGAGAACCGCTTGAGGGTATTCCTTAAAATACCTTCCTTATTATATTCTTGAAGGTTGTTTTCTAAACATGTGATGGTTTATATTTTTCAAAACTATAATTAAATACTATTTTTTTTTTGCTCCAAACTTTACAATAGACACTAGCAAAATATAACGCGATTAGTTTTCCATACATTTCCAGGGGCGGCTTTAGGCAAAGTGTTCGGAAGGGGCGATATATGGGATAGAAAGAGATAGCACCACACTGAGAAAATAAGTTGACCAAATACAACCAATTTTTGATTAAATTTAGCAGAGAGAGATTGTTGATATAGCACCTGCAAAGCAATTGATTGATTTTAGCAGAGCATATGTTCCGGTATCCTAGAAGTTTGATTGTCATCGCCGGAGTTTTGTTTGTTTTGTCCCGAGGAACCCTAACCTAGAAATAAAGCTGCTTGGCTAGAGGCTTATTTTCTCAGTGCATAGTGTTATCTCTCTCTCTCTCTCTCTCTTTCTCTCTCTTATACAAATATAAGATTCTCGGGGGGGGGGGGGCGGTCGCCCCAATAGCCCCCACGTAAAACCGCCACAGTACTCTGCAAAAACATGGTGTCTTAAATTGGTCAAAAATGTCTTAAATTAAGATACTTTTGGTGTCTAAGACACGAAAAATGTCTTATTTTAAGACATTTTTGAACAATTTAAGACACCTGATTTTTCAGTGTAGGAATAAAACTATAATATTAAATAAAACAAATCGATGAATAATATTTATCTAATAAGCAGCGCTACCTGCGGACTTGCATATTGAAAATAGTGAAAAAAAAAGACTTTTTAATTAAAGAAACTGAGTAAATAATTAGTTTTTAAGTGAAAAAAGTGAGATTAAAGAAAAAGAGTGAATAAGCAATAATGAGTTCGATATTACTTATATTAAATGGGGTGGGGGGGGGGGTGCCAGCAGGAAAAGCCATTCGAATATGAAAAAAATAATTCGAAAATCTCAAAAATAAATGAAATATGAAGAACATAATTGAATAATGACAAAAATGATTTAACTTGAAAAAAAAGTTGTAAATGACAAAACTAATTGAAAAATTGATTAAAAATCAAAAAATAAAGACAAAGATTGAGTCGAAATAATTGGGTTTTGAACTAAATAATTGAAAAGTTTTAAAAATAATTGAAGAACAAGAAAATAATTGAAGAATAACAAAAATAATTTAAATTTGAAACAAAAGTGTGAGACTGCTGTAAAAAATTTAAATTTTGCGCACAATAATTGAGATATTGACGAAAAATAAAATTCTAAATAAAATTCTTTAAAATGTAAAGGAACTAATTGAATAATGACATAAATAATTAAATGCTGGTGTATAAATAAAAAATTTATAGAGTATAATTGAAATTTGTTGAAAATAATTGAAAATTATTATTTATTATTTATTTACGGGTGAAAGCCCATTACAGTATCGAATTTAAAAATTATTTCAAAATGGCAAAAATAATAGATATATGAAGAAAATAATCGTAAATTGACAAAAATAATTTAGGGTTGACAAAAGTAGGGGAGACCGGGGCTATTCGGCTCACTTTTGGTCAGACAGGAAAAAAGTTAGGAAATTATTTTTTAAATCCAAACATGGATATATCATTTAGTAGCCTATCATTTGCACTTTCAAATTTGCAAGGACTTTTTGATTTATCTTTTATAGTTTTAGCTCTAGATAATTTTGAATGCAGATATACCAAATTCTCAAACTGCAAATTTGGCAGGTAAATCGGCTTACCCTGTGGGGCAATTCGGCGACTTTTATTTTTTACGAAAAATAAAAAAGTTCAATAACCTTTATTTTGTAAATATGAAAAGTACCTATATTCTTATTATAATTATGCAGTGATGGATCAAGGTCAAAATTTTTGGGGGGGGACTGGGGCCCCTAAAATTAAAGAAAATTCATTAGACCTTACTTTTTTTTATTTTTTTATAAAAAATAAAAAAGTTAGTACACTCATTATTGGTAATTATTAAAAGTAGTCATATTCTTATCATAATTAAGCAGGGGCGGATCAAGACAAAGTATTTTTGGATAAGATGATTAACCGTCGCGTGAGCCCATTTACCCCACCCTGACTTTTGGCACTTTAAAACAAATACAAGTCACATTTGATACATATAAATAAAATAGCATAGGTGTATCGAAAGAGCACACCTGAGAGCATAAAAAAAACTTACCCAAAAAAATTAGGCTCGTAAATTAATGTACTAAAAACGTAAAAGTTTGTAAGTAAAAAGTGTACGCGCGACGCATAAAAACATAATACTCTACCTGACACGAGGCTGAATTAATAGAATTACACTAAATTTCGTTTACCTAACTAAAATGTTGAGACCTATATTCTATAGCGACCTTTCCCTCCTAGATTCTAATTAAGGCGTGAAATCGCTAATGAGCCGAATTACCCGCGGGTTCGGATTGCCCCGCTCTCCCCTACTTTAAAAATGACAAAATTAATTGAAAAGAGGTGTAGAAATTACGTATTTGTAAACTGTAATTAAAAAATTGACGATGTAATTGGAATATAAACAAACGAATTGATTTATAAAGTAATACATTTCTAATCAGGCACCTAATATCAGAAGACACCCCCCCCCCGCAGTTGGAGTAGACATTTTACTAAAAAAGTGAGAAAAGTAAGTTTTTTTTTAAAAAAAAGTGAGTAACAGTAAGCAATTTTAAAAAAAGTCAGTAAAAATAAAAAAAGTGAGTCACTGGCAGCCTTGCAATAAAAAGAACAACACACAACACTGCTAAAACTTTGCTGCAACTTTTCCGGAAGTTTGCAGCAAACTTGATGAAAGTTTCGGAACTCCAGAAATGGTTAAAAAAGTTACAGAATAATTTAAACTGTATTTAATTTTTTTCCAATAAAGTAAAATAACGTTGTTTAAATTGTTAATAAATCCAACTATTCGACACTTTAAATTAGTCTAAATTATTATTAAAATTCATATAATTGTGTAATATATAAATTAGTATTGTTTACAATCAATATCTCGTCATTAAGGCTACCTCATCTGCATATTTTGTCTGTAAACTAAAACAATTTCAACATTTTCTGATAAAGAGAATCAAAATTAATAAAAAAAAACAAGGACTAACTTCACACTGGATTTTAAAACGTGGACAGAGAAAGATGAATAAATATGAATAGTAACTAACTTCAGGAGTTTACGGAGATTATTATTATTTAATAATTTTGGCCGACTCTCCCCTAAATATTTAACTTCGTTGAGTGATAATTTTTCTTCTTATAAAGTAGTGAAGTTAAAATATATAATATCTAATTTCTTAAGAATATTGTAGTATGTTTAAAATTAGATCTATAGTTGATTAATTAAGATGTTGATCCATGAATATTCATAGATCCTAATTCCGAATATCTATTTTTCTAATTTTTATAAGTGCTGCAATCAAAGACTATAGATTTTTGTGATTAAACTAGCAACATAAACTATTTTAATAATATTTTATAATTATAATTCACCTTGCTCTAAATATATATTCAATTATATTTATAGAAATTATAGAAAATATAAATTATATTTATTAAATGTATATAAGCGTTTGCCTTGTCAAGTAAAATACTTGACAAAATAGGTGTAGGAAATGAAAGTGTTAATTCTGTGACAAGCGAACAGAAAGGGACTGCAATCATCACGTAGAGGCGTTTGCAAGTCCGAGATGTGTACTCGTTTGATAAGACATTCCACGTGGACCTATGACTCGGTTAAAGAAACGTATGATAATTTTACAACAATGATCCATCTGACACCACGATTGAAAGCTAAGTTGGACTATGTATTGTAAATGTCATAGTATATAGGTACTGTAACAAATCGCCCTTGCTTTGAAGTTGTTGCAATCGGAAACAAGGCCTTCTCCGCGCAATTGACTAGTAAACAGAATCATTATGTCATCTATGCAGATCTAGTAGTCTCTAGAACCAGAGCCACAAAATAGTATCTACATTGTCAGTTACTGCCTCAACTTTAAAATATCTTCCTTTTCAAGCTCAACATAAATATTTAAAATCACATTAGGTGTCCTCCATGAACCACGTGGTCTGTTCCGAAGTAGGAGAGGATCGGTCAAATGCTACGGTAGGGTACATGGCGGGGAGGTGTATGCATATTAGTTATGTAGCTTCGTACCTATTAATGGGTTAAAATTCCTGAAGTGGCCCCCTAATTTTTGTTGAGTCTAGGGATTCTTTTCATTCATATATGTTTTGATAGTCCATGATGATACTAGAAAAACTTATAAAGGGTTTTTCAAAGTTATAAACGCTCAAAGTTTTTTGCATCGTTTCAGAAAATAACCATTTGCTTGCTTTTGGATGTACCGATTTTGATAAATTTTGGAAGAGAGACTAATAAGGAATTCTACTTGAGATAAATGGTCAAAACTTAAATAAACAATGCAATTTATGTAAATAAATTAGATTTCTAATTTTTAAGGTTACAATTAAACAATGTTCTCCATCGATTTTACCATTTTTTAAAAACAATCTTCTAGAGAAAACTTTTAAGATTCTATTTCAACAATAAAAAAGTGGGATATTCTGTTACTTTAGTATTAATAATAATTTCAGTCTCGCCAAATTTTTGTAAAATAACAGAAATTTAAAATAAAACAAATGAATTTGCTCTTGCTACGGATTTTTACATCTATAGGTATGTATGGTAAATATGCTTTTGTTTGAAAAAATTTTCATCTAATTCTGACAACACGAAATAATAAATATATTAAAAACAAAAGCATACTTACCAAAAACTCGTAGCAGGAGTAAATTCAATTGTTTTATTTTAATTTGGCGAGACTAAAATTACTATTAATGCTAATGTAACAGAATAACCCACTTTTTTATTGTTGAAATCGAATTTTAAAAGTTTTTTCTAGAAGATTGTTTTTTAAAAAACGGTGAAATTGATGGAGAACATTGTTTAATTGTAACCTTAAAAATTAGAAACTTACTTTATTTAAATAAACTGCCCACACAGCACCGGAACTTCCGTGAACATTCCCAACCTTCAGGGAAGTTCTGGAACTTCCAGCAAACTTACTGCAAGTTTTGAAACTTCCCTGAATGTTAGGAATGTTCAGGAAAGTTCGGGTGCTGTGTGGGTGCATTGTTTATTTAAGTTTTGAACATTTATCTCAAGTACAATTCCTTATTAGTCTCTCTTCCAAAATTTATCAAAATCGGTACATCCAAAAGCAAGAAAATAGTTATTTTCTGATACGATGCAAAAAGCTTTGATCGTTTTTTATAACTTTGGAAAATATTCAAATTTTGAAAAACCTTTTTATAGGTTTTTCTAGTATCATCATGGACTATCAAAAAATATATGAATGAAAAGAATCCCTAGACTCAACAAAAATCAGGGGGCCTCTTCAGGAATTCTGACCCTACACTGCAAAAACAGGTGTCTTAAATTGTTAAAATAAGACATTTTTCGTGTCTTCGACACCAAAAGTATCTTAATTTAAGACATTTTTGGACAATTTAAGACACCATGTTTTTGCAGTGTAGTATTACTTATTAATAGATAATTTTCCAGAATTGCAGTTTTTTGCAGGAAGTTAACTGCAAAATAAAAAAAAATTCCTGTTAACTTTAAATGTCCTCCAATTTAAAGACTCCAATGATGACTTCCTGAAAGTTTGCAGCAAACTTTTCGCATAAATTAAAAAAATGAAAGAAAATTTTTTTTTTTTACTATAGGAGAGACCGAGGAAGAAAGTAACAAAAATCAGTTTTTTGATGCTAGCATTAAAACTATTTGTCGGATAAGTTCTGTAAACATATTAATCGAAAGCTTGGACTTTCACCTATTAAATAAAATTGGAATTAAACATTAATAATAATTTGATAGTTCACTGCAGGACTTTTAAATCAACTCTTTATCTGTTACTTTCCACCTCACCCCTGAGGTGGAAAGTAACAGCACAAAGGAGGAAAGTAACACTTTAAAATTAAAGCTAGCATTTCAAATATAAAACTGCTATTAATTTAAATTATTTTTATTATGAACATAAAAAAAGACAAAGTGATATTAACTACATTTTGTACAGAATTGGCAGATATTTTTGCACTTTTTTGAAATAAAATTTTTTTTTATCTATTTAGTATTCGTTGAATAGCAATGACATTAAAAAAGCATTGTTCCTTAAAAATTCAAATCAAAAGTCCAATATTTAATCTTTAAAATATAAAATAAACATATAAAATCACATAGTTATAAAAAAGGAGGAGGAAAGTAACAACGTGTTACTTTCCACCTCACCCCTCTTTCCTTGGATTTCAAAAAACAAGTTTAAATTACACAAAAGTATTTCGCATTTTTCAATTATACACTAGCACGACTTAAAGATAAATAAAAAAGCTTCAAAAAACCAAAAGCATATTTAAAATATCTATAAAATCAAAAAAATATGATATTTTGAAAATTTAGGCAAAAACTTACTTTTGACGTAATTTTTGCACAAAATGTCAGTATCAGATATATAGCTTGTGGTAGACCCCTAACATAGTATGGGGGAGGTAGAGGGGGGCAAAACTGACTAAAAATTATTGAAGGACTATGTCTGTCCGCTCATTGGTTTAGAAGTTATAAGCGTTGTTACTTTCCACCTCTGTTACTTTCCTCCTCGGTCTCCCCTATCAAAAAACTCAATTTTCTCTGAAACATTGTCCTTTATTTCATTTTTGAATGTAATTTACTAAAAAAGCGTAATGCTTGTGGCTCCATTTTCGATAAATTTCTGGTCCTGTAAAAACCTATATTATTTCAAAAATATGCACATTTTTTATTATTCCGTTTTTTAATCTTAGTAATGTTTTAGATGCTTTTTCTTTAGGAATTTATAAATTTCAAACATCTTAGTGGATAAACCAAACCTATTGGGAAAAATTCTCTTTTACTTTTATTAACAAGAAACCAATTTTTTTCTTTTTTTTTTAATAAAAGATGATGTTTTTGAGAAAATCGAGTTTTTCGATTTTTTAAAAAATAAACGACATTTTGTGAATTTAACAAATTTTTTAAATTTCTAAATTTGCAGAGGAGAAGCATCTACAACACTACTAAAATCAAAAATCAGAATAAAGAATAAAGTCACAATGTCGCTTAGGTCGCTATTCCAATAATATGAACATACAAAAATCAGCCTAAGGGACAATGTGACTTAAGTAAGTTCTTGTTTCTGACGGTAGTATGGATGACCCCTAATGAAATTTCGGAGATATATACTTTCTGGAGTCTTTTTCATCCAACAGGAAAGTTGTTATATTTTTAAAATTTTTTTTAAGCTATGTGCTACGACAAGAGGAATAAATTACGCTAATGTATAAGATAAAGTGCTACATGGGGGAGGGGGGAATTTAATTTCCCAAAAAAGTGGGCTACGTGGTTTATGAACGACCCCTAAGCCTTAAAGTTTCTGGTAAAGCTTTTTTGGTAAACCTTTTGGTTTCTGGTAAAACGCAAGCGTATTATTTGTATTGAAACAAGGCAACATCTATGAACAATAAAAACATAGTTCAGGCTACGTCAACTCAATGCTCAATGGGAAATGTGTGGCAAACGAAAGTGCTACATTACACGTATGCAAACGAATATGAGGTCGTGTCGTACATGCATGAGGTTATACTGTTGTTCCTCTATGCGGTAAAGTAATTTTTTAAAAATATAATATTAAAATTAAGGAATGTAAATTTTTTAAAAATGCTAAATTATAATAATATCTATGCAAAGGAATTCGAAAAAATATATTATCATTAAAAAGAATTCCCGTCAAAAAACTGAAATAAAAATATTTACGTGGATTCCCAGATCGACTTGCAGACGTATAAATCACCTGTTATTTTGTAATAGAAAATCGAACCTTTTGAGCAACAATTTTCACTGCTTTACAAGATCAATTTAAAAAAACACACACTTTTTAAATAAAATAAATTTGTTTATTAACATAACATAATTAATAACAAATATGGCGGTAAAAGTCAGTTGAAACTATGAAGTATTATAAGAAGATAAAATGTCTGTAATCTGTCGCGGGAAAACTCGACTGCAACCTGGGAGGGGGGGGGCAATAACACAAGTTTCTATTTGTTTGCTCTAAGCTGTTAACAGCGCTCGCTGTGGAGAATTTTACAATTAATTTATAACGTTATCTACAAAAACAGATAGACCACAAAGTTAATTATAGGTTTTTCTTGAAGAGAAGTTTAAAACGTTGGGCAAAAAAAAGGTGCCCATTGACACCCCCTCCCTCTATGGGGTCCAATAATAATGTGTACGGCGTTTCACCTCCTTCACTGAAAAATAGGTGTCTTACTTTGAGACACAAGACGTTTAGAAAGTGACTTACGGTTATTTTTAAGACGCTTTCTTAAGGTATTAGTCGCGTAAATGCTCCCGCAAAACTCCCGCAAAATGAAAAGAACAATAAATAAACTTTTATATCAACTCACTTGCTTCCTTGTGACCTCTTCTAATGTAATATATGTAATTTTCACGATTTTGAGTCAGGTACTATAAGTTATCGTGATGTATTGCTCACACGTTTTCGACATTTTTTAATGAAACCACGTGAGAATGAAAAATTATGAATTTTTAAATTATTGTATTTTTTATACGGCGTGGTCAATAAAGGTAATTTTTTTTTAAAGGACTTATTTTATCTCAATGTGTAACTTAGTAGTTTTATTTGAAAATCTGACGACTTGTTTTTTTATAAATGAATATAAGAGACATTTTTTACATGCATTTTGTGCTATTGCATGTAAAAGGTATAAACTTTGAATTAATATTTTGAAGCTCAGAAGTGGTCAAAGTTAATCAGATAGATCTCATTTCATAGATAAATACATCATAAATACAGATACAAAGTTTTAAAAAAATCTGACGAAAATCATTTTACGCGACTAATACCTTAATGGTTTTGAATTAAAACACCTTAAAATGTCTTAAAAGTGAGGACAAAATAAGATCCTTGTTTTCAGAGTTTTATCCTGCTACATGGTTGAAACATATTTTATGCCACCAAAGTCCTTATTTTCCTTCAGGGTCCTATTTTTCAATTCACTATTGCCACCTATTAGGTGGATCCCTCTCCAATTTAAAAGGGAATTTATCATTTTTAGCTACAGAATTGAATAATTTGATGTAAATAACCAAAACTAGTTATATACATTAGGACAGCTAATCACATACATCATATAGTAAAGAAGACTTTGTTTTTGAGATGGGATCCAATTTCGAATCTTTATGGATTCCTATATAAGAAACTATGGTTAAACTTTATAGTTTATCGACCTCTTCTTGAAGTTGCTGGTTGCGATTTCTAATGGTTCAGAAATGGAAACATAAGGGATATAGTGGGGGAAAATTAACACAAGAGAATTTTAGCAGATTTGTATCCAACTTCAAGAAGCGGTCGCTAATAATAAAAAACGAACCCCAGGAGAGTTAAAAGATACCTATTTTCGCAAAAAGTGTTTTTCTGAAGCTTTCGTTCCACACTCTAAAGTTGAATAAGTGAAAATTCACTTATTAGATGTCAAAAGTCTTCCACTCTTTCCAAAAGTGCATATGCACTTTAGTGATGCATGTCGAGCAAACGATCTGATCGACTTCACATTTGATTGTCTGCTGTTTGCTCGATTATGATTGAATTGAACAAATTACTTTTTATTTACCTTTCAATAATTAGCATAACTTTTGAGAATATCGTTAAGTAAGAATCCTTTCTGTTTGTTGATATATACTGACATACCGAAATTTTAAAAAAGTAACCTCTTTTATGATTAATTGCAAACTTAAACATTTTATAAATTAAGCAAAATAACCTCGTAAAATTTGAATATAGAGTTTATTTTGTACAAACTTAAATATGTGTTAAGTTTAAATCTTTTAAAAGCTTACAGAAGAAAGATACGATGTGTTGAAAGATGTCATTTTTCATGAATTCGAAATTTAATTTTATAATAAACAAAATTTTTTTTTAAGTTATTGTTCTGAATAAGAAAAGTTAATGTATTAATTTCAAACCTCGTAAGTATCCAAATTTTTTATTAAATAATTTTATAAAAAATATGCTTCTAAATATCACAGAAATTGACAGTCTTTATAGATCAATCTTAAATCCATTTTTCTTATTATAATTATGCTTTATATAAAAAATAAATTAGCACACACAAATCTTTAAAATATATATTGACATTCTTTTTTATCGAAATTTTATTTAAACCTATATTTAGTAATTTAAAAAAGTTTGAAATATGAACTGAAAACGCTATACTTTCACGTCTTTAATTAACATTTTTTAAATGCCACAGCGCCGGATGTTTCAGCAACATTTAATAATGACTTATAAAACAAATTTAATTTTGAAACACTTATGGCAGCAACATCCCTTAGACAAAAGTCAATGAAATTACCCACGTGACAGATAAAAAATGTCAACATGATTCTTACTTAAAGATATTTTAAAAAAGTATGCTAATTATTAAAAGATAAATAAAAAGTAATTTGTTCAATTCAATCATAATCGAGCAAACAGCAGACGATCAGATGTGAAGTCGATCAGATCGTTTGCTCGACATGCATAACTAATGCACTTACAATAAGTGTATATGCACTTATGATAAGTGAAATTTTCACTTATTATAAGTGCATATACACTTTTTGAAAGAGTGGAAGACTTTTGACATCTAATAAGTGAATTTTCACTTATTTAAATTTAGAGAGCATTGTAATAAACTCACTTTCTTTTTCAGAATCGTCCAAAAACTGAAAATCGATTCTTTTGAATCGATATATCCCTACTTTCAACAGTCCATGTCATCTACAGTTAACGATGCAAGAACTCATGTAGGTCTTTATGTGTTTTTGGGAATAAAATCACATCTAAGAACCCATGTTCTTTAGTTTTCGTAGGCACCTCAGTCAACTGTAATTAGCTGTTCAGTTGATGGTTAGGTTAGCCGTTTGATTGGTTAAGGTATCCAATATAATAAACCAGATAATTCGATAGCGCTCCAGAGTCCATTGAATAAGTGATGATCCAACTCTTGACGTATGCGCAATTGCGCATGTATAGAATACTGTATATGTTTTCTTCGTGTTATATGTAAAACACATATTAAAAAGCAATAAGGGCATATATGTAAAAAGAACACATGGGAATTTCTATATATGACACGCTCCGAAGAAAGGTAATGCAAAACGGTAAGTTTACAGGAGAGCGAAATAAAAGCTGGATATGTTTCGGACAGTGCGGACACTAAACACTGAGAAAATAAGCCTCTAGCCAATTTCTAGGTTAAGTGACTCTGAACAAACCACACAAGATACCGGCGATCACAACCAAACTTCAAGTTTAACAGTAGCATTTAATCTGCTAATAATAAACAAAGAGCTTTGCAAGTGCTATATCAACAACCTCTCTACGCTAAATTTAATCAAAAATTGGTTATATTTTGTCAACTTATTTTCTCAGTGAAGTCACCCCCGAAAATATGATTGACCTTATATTTGAAGATATGAACGCGTTGCAGCAGTCCGCAGTTGATCAATGTGGATCCTTACCCCCTTCGATTTGTCGCTTGGTTAGGATCTGATTTTAGACTGAGGGATCTATGGGCATGGGTGGAGTTAACACTCGGCGATGTTGGTTAATAAGTCCAATCATTCCGCTGAGTTTTAAATACTCCTATAAAGTGCGGAAGGTTTAATGGGTATTGCCCACAGTCGGCTTCCGGGGGAATATTTATATTCCCACGTAAATGTTCTCGGGGACCGAGAACAAACACACGGAGAGCATCTTTATTAAATGATGCTTGATTTTAAAAAAAGACAGTTCCAAAACATTTCTTATTGCCTTCTCATTGAGGTATTACCCTCAAATTATCGATTGTGATTTTTTTACATATCTCGACATATTTTAACCTCACTAAACTTTTTATTTCATTGATTTTCATAATTATTTCCATATTTTTAAAAATAAATACTCCCATTCTTTTGTAAGTTTATTCAATTTTCTGCACATCTTGTCTATTTTAGCGAGATTTTTTGTAAACTTACTTATTCTTCCATATAATGTTTTTAGATTTTCTTTATTTTTCTGAATTTATTTTTGGACTTATTTTAAGTGAAATATTATAAAAATGTGTTTGATTTAATTTGTTTAAACTTTTTTATTTCTATATGATTTTTAAGTTTCTTTTGTGGACTTTTTTTATTTATCTTGATATATACATTTTTTAATTTTATTTTTTGTACATTTTACATTTTTTTAGTCTATTTATTTTCTATTTATTCAATTACACAGCCACACAAAAAAAATAAACTTCTTTGTCCGAGACACTACACTAGTGTATTCTTACGTATTTTTTTCCGCTGAATCCGAATCCGAAGTCAGAATAACCAATTTGGCTAAAATTTTTGAGATATTTTCAAAAAACTACTCAAAAACACGAAAAAATCGAGTTTTTTGAGATTATCTCGAAAAATTTAGCCAATCTAACAATTCTGACTTCGGATTTGGATTCAGCGGAAAAAAATACGTAGGAAAACACTATCATAGTGTCTCGGACAATAAAGTTTTTTTTTTGTGTGGCTGTGTTATCTTGATGTTTCATTATTTTTTTTAGTTCTTCCTTGCGTTTTAATTAATTCTTTAATTTTTGTCATCATTTTTCCATTTCTATAAGAAGTAGTTTTCCTTCTTTTCAATTGTTTAATTTTTATCTTATAATTGCGAATTTTTGAAAACACTTATTTGGTGCTTTTATCTACATTTTTAAAATCCCAATATTCTACTTTTTTGAAAGCTTTTATTCTTTTATTTTATATTATGTGAATTTAATCTTGTACCAGGTAAATATTCTCATTTGAACAACGCATCGTTCTTGTACTTTATAGAATTTGCTTTCTTTACATTTTTTTTAAATTTTACAAAATTTTATTGATTTTTTTTTATTCAATATGTAAATTATTTTAATTTAGAAAAATGTTCATAAGTAGTTTAATTTTTTTAAAAGAGTTTCTACTTTTTTTGAATTATAATTATATGTCACTGTTTCATTCTTGTGTTGTTTTTTTAATATTTTTTTCATTTCTTTAATAAACTACTTACAAATAAACATTTGGAGATTTTAAATACCTACTGATTATATTTAAAAAAATGAATTTTGGATTTTTTTAAAATAAAATCATGATTTTTATCAGCCCTGACAATTAGGCATTTTACCCTGCTCTCCCTTACATATTTAGCGTAGAATTCTTAGGTTATAAATAGTATTTTCATGGGCATATCTACGTTTCGGTAAGATAGGGGTAACTAACCCGCCTAAAAAGTCCATTTTGTTGCCAAAAAGTATAATTTTTGCAAAAACTCATGTTTTAGTGTAACATATTACCCCATCCTCTCTAGCCATATGAATCGCCAAATAACCACGAATTGGCTTTTAATATAGGGTAAAAGTACTCGGACAGGAGATCCAGTAGTCGGACACGTCTTTTGAAGCTTATAACTTACTAATTACTGTTATTTGTTTAATTTTGTCAATTTTAAAACAAAGCAGAAACGATTCTTTATTAAATTACACAATTTGAGATATTTTATAACTTTATTTCCAATAGATTTCTCAATTTTTATGATTATTGTAAATATAAATTGAAAGTTTGTTATTTTTCTTTCAAAATAAATATTCAGAGATTAAAACTTGAGTTTTAATTTTTTTCTAATCAAATTTATGAAAAGATATCCCACTTGAAAAATCCGACATCAGAATTTACTAATTATTTGACGTCAAATTTGACGTACAAAAATACGTAAAAAGTATTAAAATATGACTTCTAAAATTACGTCTCGATTAACACCTGAAATTGGGATATGCAGGGATGTCATTTCTGACGTCTTTTTGTGCGTCATTTCCGACATCTTTTTGTACGTTTTTTTAACGTCTTTTTGTACGTCATTTCTCTAAATACTCTCTAAATCTGAATTAGTTAAAAAGCATAAAATTAGTTTTGAAAGCAAAAACTCAGTCACTAATTGAAATATTATATTTCAATATAACTATAGTTATATTTCTACTAATCATTTAGTAAAAAATAACTAATTATTATTCAAATTCATTTTTAGGTTATGTCAAAATAACTAATATTTTAGTAAAATTCTGTTTACTAATTCAATTAGTCAAATTTTAACTATTTTTTAGTTATGTTTTTACTAAAAAATAGTCATTTTTAGGGTTCCGTACACCTTCGGTGTTCAGCGGAACCCTTATAGCGAGACTCGTGCGTCCGTAGCCAAAAACCATCCCCCCCCCTTAACTTCTAAACTATTTGACCTAGAGGGCTGAAATTTGGTACAAATATGTATTTTCACGTGTAGATTACACGAAAAATATAGAGAACATGATCTGAATTGATGTTCATAGCGTTGTCAAGGAGAAATTACAAATTTCCAAAAAAAAAAGTTTTTTTTCTCTAACTTTGCCATTATTTGAGCTAGAGAGCTAACATTTGGTACACTCATGTATTTTTGCATGCAGATTATGAAAATATTATGTTCAGAAATAAAATTGAATATTATGAGGTCATAAAAAAAATTCAAAAAATGACCAAAAAGAGGCTTAGACCCCTATGCCAGAGCTCACCCTATAATTGTCCTACAGTACCACTCAAACCAATAAAATTTTTATTTGTTTACTCAGAGTTCAAAAAAACAATATAAAACGCGATTGAAAATTGTTATCACTTTTTTTCAAAATAATTGAAAAATTATGAAAAAAACAAAAAAAATTTTTTAATCTTATACAAATCTTGATCAAGGCTGACACAGGACCTACACTGTAAAAACAAGTGTCTTATTTTAAGATATTTTTGTCCTCACTTTTAAGACGTTTTAGGGTGTCTTAATTTTAAACTAATGAGAAAGCATCTTTCAAAATTATTATAACCATCAATGAAATAGCTTGGAATAACCGTAAGACGCTTTCTTAATGTCTTGTGTCTTAAAATAAGACACTTAGAAGACAGCAGTTTTTGCAGTGTATAATCAAGACTGTTATAGGCCCTGAAATATAGTGATTTTTAACTAATTGAAAAACTTAGTCAAGATTTTACTAATTATTAGTTATTTTTAACTAATTCCCATTTAGAGAGTAACGTCTTTTTTTACGTCTTTTTGAACGTTATTTCTGACGTCTTTTTCTACGTCTTTTTTAACATTATTTTCGATAACGTTTCAGAATACATTTTGTACGTCATTACAGAAAACTATCAATACAGGATATTTTTTGCTAAGAAAAAATTATATACTTATACATATATCAAATTATATTCATAATTATTTCTTAGCAAAAAATATGCTACAGACCTTTTTCTGAGGTGACGTACAAAAAGTATTTTAAAACGTCATCGAAAATTACGTTAAAAAAGACGTCAGAAGTGACGTACAAAAAATGGCGTTAAAAATGACGTACAAAAAGACGTCAAAAATAACATTCCCAGATAGCACCCGAATTTCCGGGAAGTTTCCCGTGGTGAGTTCGGAAGTTTCCGACGGAAGTTTCCAGGAAACTTCCTGGAAATAGCAAAATGTCCTCCTCCTAGGAAGTTCCTAAGGGAAACTTCCGGGAAACTTCCCTTGGGAATTTCCTTGAAACTTCCCGGAAACTTCCCTTGGGAACTTCCTGGAAACATCCTTTGGGAACTACCAGGAAACTTCCCTTGGGAACTTCCTGGAAACTTCCAGATATCTATTTTATAAGTTGATTTTAAATATTTAAAATTTATTTCCATTTAAATATTTAAAATTTAAAACATTTTTAAGACTCTCCTGCCAAAACTTGGTTCAGGAGATATCAAAATGTGTAGACACATTTGAATTATATTTTCGACGTTACGGGGACGGGTCTTATATAACGGAGCTGCCGCAAGTCGCTCGTGGGAAAGAGTGACCGACGCGCGCCTTCCTGCCACTTGTCGAAACCACAACCGCGTGAGCATCCTCGGCGCGCAGACGCGGCATAGATGCGGCGGGAATCTTCGTATTTTTGAATTTTAATTTGAATGGCATTTAATCAAATACAAGAAAAGGAATGTAATAATATCGAATTCATACACATTCTTTAATTAATATCGTTTTCTGAATATTAATAAAAAGTAATATGCTTAATTTTGAACAAATACTTATAATAAATATCTTCCATAAATAAGTACCTATTCAATTCTTGAAGATTTTAAAAAACTCTTAAACTAGAATCTTAAAGTTATAAATTATTTTTATTGTAATTGATTTTCATATTTTAGAAAGTATTCTTAAATGAATTAGTGCTAAGAAAATAAAAAAAAATTTAAAATGATAGAAAGTTAATTTTTAGTACCTATTAAAAATAATATTCAATTTGGATCTTACCTTTCAATAATCAGTTACTTGAATTAAACGATTCACAAAAGATACTTTATCAAAATAAATATTTCCAATAATAAAAATATTTGCAGAAAAAAATTAAATTTTGTTTTTGAAAACAAAAAAATTCTTTCTCAGAATTGAAGACGAATTAAAAACTTTTTCAGTTTACAAAAATTGAAGGGAATTTGGTTACATTCAAGATAATAATAAATCCCCTGGGAATTTCCCGGAAACTTCCAGTTATCTTTTTTTAAATTTAATTCTAAATATTTTAAATTCATTTAATTTTAAATATTCTAAGTATTTTAATTCTAAATTTCCTGGAAATATTCAATTCTTTATATATTCAGGGTGGCCGCAGGTCAGGGAAAAACTGGAAATCAGGAAAAAGTCACTGAAAAATCAGGGAATTTTCAAAATGAAATTTTGCGGCCACTCTGTATACTTTTTTATGTAAATAATAAATCATTTTTAGAATTAAGATAGGATACTTTTTTTTTAAATACACTTTATTACCAGCAATTGTATTAACATTAATATATAATATGGAACACAAAAATATTGTTATTATTATTTTATTGAGACGATAATTAAAAAGTAACATTGTAGGAGGTCATAATATAATGAAAGCGATTACAATTTAAATTAATTGAATTTGAGGTTGTTAAAAAAGATTAAGCTGAAATTTGAATCTTTTAAAAATTTTTTAAAATTAATTTGTACTATTTAAAATTTTTAAGGATTTTTTTTGGGATTAATTAAATTTAAACATATAATGAATTGAAATTGAAATCTGATTAAGATTTGTTGGAATTATATATATAGAATAAATTTAAATTTTAATCAATATAAATTATTTTGGATCATTTAAAATTTGAGTGCAATTAATGTCGACTGTTTAGAGTTTGGATGAATTTAATAAATTAAATGTTTATTAAAATTTTAATTGATGAAAGTTTCTACAAATTAAAACTAGGATTTAATGAAATGTAGATTAATTAAACTTTGGATAAATTGAATTTTGGTGCAGAGTAATTTTATAATGAAATAAAATTAAAGTATGATGAATTAAAATTTGAGTGAATTAAATTTAGAATGTATTAAAATTTTCTAAAATAACAGTTGGAATTTTCTGAAATTCTAAACAAATGAAATTTGTATATAATTGAAATATAGAATTATTAAAATTTAAATTGATTACAGTTTGAATAAATTAAAATGTCAATCAATTAAATTTGCGGTTGATTAAAAATAGAATAAACTAACATTTAAATAACAACTAAATTAAAATTTTTTAAAAATTTTAAGAATTTAATGGAGAATCAATTAAAGTTTAAATAAAATTGTAATTTTAAACTTTTTATTGAATTGAAATTAAAATCTGATGAAATTTGGAAATAATTATTTGAATTATATAATTTAAATTTTCACCAATAAAAATAATTTTATGTCATTTAAAATTTGTATGCATGTTATTTAAACTTATATAAAATAGAGTTAAACAGTGGAATCAATTTCGACTGTTTAGAGTTAGGGTGAATGAAATTTGGAGTTAATTAAAATTCCAATTATAATGAATACATTGATAAATTAAATTAATATTGATTCAAATACTTAAAGTAATTAAAATTTTATTTATTTATTTATTTATTTCCAGTTTTTCCCTGAACTGCGGCCACCCTGAATATATAAAGAATTGAATATTTCCAGGAAATTTAGAATTAAAATACTTAGAATATTTAAAATTAAATGAATTTAAAATATTTAGAATTAAATTTAAAAAAAGATAACTGGAAGTTTCCGGGAAATTTCCAGGGGATTTATTATTATCTTGAATGTAACCAAATTCCCTTCAATTTTTGTAAACTGAAAAAGTTTTTAATTCGTCTTCAATTCTGAGAAAGAATTTTTTTGTTTTCAAAAACAAAATTTAATTTTTTCTGCGAATATTTTTATTATTGGAAATATTTATTTTGATAAAGTATCTTTTGTGAATCGTTTAATTCAAGTAACTGATTATTGAAAGGTAAGATCCAAATTGAATATTATTTTTAATAGGTACTAAAAATTAACTTTCTATCATTTTAAATTTTTTTTTATTTTCGGATATACTTCCGAATAGCGCGGACCTCCGATTTTGTTGCCACTAGGTATCCCTACGTATTTTGGTGCGCTGATTACGAAAATAATAGTGAAAATTGGCGACTAGCTCATTTTCATGGTGAAAACCATAAAAAACCATTAAAATTATGGTTTTTTGCTTTTTACTCTGTAAATATTGAAAATATGAAAAATTGTTTCATACAAAAGTTTTGTTAATTTTTATAGTATGTATCGTAAAAATGTTGAAATTGACAATTTGGGGGGCTTCGCCCCCCAAAATACAAAATACCGGGGGTTTGGGGTGCCCACTGAACGTGGAATATAGACAACGGTGGAAAACCAATAGTTTTGTTAATTTTTATAGTGTTTATTGTAAAAATGTTGAAATTGACAATTTGGGGGGCTTCGCCCCCCGAAATACAAAATACCGGGGGATTGGGGTGCCTACTGAACGTGGAATATAGACAACGGTCGGAAAACGAATAGTTTTTTTTTGGTTTTTATAGTATGAATCGTAAAAATGATGAAGTTGTAAATTTTTTTAAAAATGATTTTCGTAATTAGTGCATAAAATTACGTAAGATACGTAATTTTACGTTATTACATAAGTGTACGTAACTCAACGTAAATACGTAATTTTACGTTATTACGTAATAGTACTGATAGCACATAATGGATGTAATGTTACGTAATTTAATAACGTAATTACGGCTGTAGGTAGTAAAATATTGGTATAATGTAGCTATTTATAGTCACATTTATGGTGATTTATGTTTTTTGCAATTAGTTCGTAAACTAATTGATTTTAGTAAAAAATGCATTATACATAAAATGTGTATTTTGATAAGGTCTACATTTTTTGTATGAAACTTTTTTTTATATTTGCAATATTTAAAGAGATAAATGCAAAAAACCACATTTTTCATGATTTTTTATACCTCTTTTTTACCATGAAAATGAGCTAGTCGCCAATTTTCACTATTATTTTCGTAATCAGCGCACCAAAATACGTAGGTATACCTAGTGGCAACAAAATCGGAGGTCCGCGCTATTCGGAAGTACACCCTTATTTTCTTAGCACTAATTCATTTAAGAATACTTTCTAAAATATGAAAATCAATTACAATAAAAATAATTTATAACTTTAAGATTCTAGTTTAAGAGTTTTAAAAAATCTTCAAGAATTGAATAGGTACTTATTTATGGAAGATATTTATTATAAGTATTTGTTCAAAATTAAGTATATTACTTTTTATTAATATTCAGAAAACGATATTAATTAAAGAATGTGTATGAATTCGATATTATTACATTCCTTTTCTTGTATTTGATTAAATGCCATTCAAATTAAAATTCAAAAATACGAAGATTCCCGCCGCATCTATGCCGCGTCTGCGCGCCGAGGATTCTCACGCGGTTGTGGTTTCGACAAGTGGCAGGAAGGCGCGCGTCGGTCACTCTTTCCCACGAGCAGGGTTGTGCAGTGACGCGTCACTCGAGGTTTTCGACGTATAATACATTTTCGACGTAATATACGTAGAAAATGTAGAAAACTATGTAATTTACATCCCAAATCTATAAGGTATATCTATATATATATAAATTTTAAATTTTCGCGCGCTGTCACGTGATTAAATCTGTGTGTACTGATGTATATTACATTATGTAGAAAACTAAACATGTAAATTACATATGTAATATACGTAGAAAACCCATGTAATTTATCTGATGTATTTTACGTGCACAACCCTGCCCACGAGCGACTTGCGGCAGCTCCGTTATATAAGACCCGTCCCCGTAACGTCGAAAATATAATTCAAATGTGTCTACACATTTTGATATCTCCTGAACCAAGTTTTGGCAGGAGATTCTTAAAAATGTTTTAAATTTTAAATATTTAAATGGAAATAAATTTTAAATATTTAAAATCAATTTATAAAATAGATATCTGGAAGTTTCCAGGAAGTTCCCAAGGGAAGTTTCCTGGTAGTTCCCAAAGGATGTTTCCAGGAAGTTCCCAAGGGAAGTTTCCAGGAAGTTCCCAAGGGAAGTTTCCGGGGAGTTTCAAGGAAATTTCCAAGGGAAGTTTCCCTTGGGAACTTCCTAGGAGGAGGACATTTTGCTATTTCCAGGAAGTTTCCTATGGAAACTTTCGTCGGAAACTTCCGAACTCACCACGGGAAACTTCCCGGAAATTCGGGTGCTATCTGGGTTCCTGCATATCCCAATTTCAGGTGTTAATCTAGACGTAATTTTAGAAGTCATATTTTAATACTTTTTACGTATTTTCTTAGGTCAAATAATGAATAAATTTTGACGTCGGATTTTTCAAGTATGGGTTGACAAAAAAAAATGAAGATGTTTACTAATTTATAGTATACTGGAGGTGCAATTCCAGAATTTTTTGCGTATTGGTATTGAACTATCTAAAGAGGATTCGAACTGTTTACATTGTGATTGGATACATTTCTGCTTGTTTCAAGTGAGAACATCATCAAAGCGCAGAAAGTGGTGTTAGACGATAATACGCATCTCGTATATATTGTTGTCTCTTTTTCTTATATGTACCAGTGTAGCATGAGAATAACCACTCAACTGAGTGAGTATTCAAACATTGTCGTTCATAAGCGATGAAGGGGCAACCTCGAGTGCATTGCCATCGACGTGTCTGTTACATTGTAATCATTTTTCTAAATTGTCTATTACATACAACAGTAACAATATTCCTTTATTATCCTTTTATAACCTCATTCAAAAAGAAGGTTGGAAATTTGTTATTATTATTTAACCAAACTCAATTTCTTTTTAAAGTAGGTATACACGTGTTATACCTGCAATAAATTGTCATAATATACTTAAATATTTGTCCTTAAAAGTTCTTCTGATGTTTAATTGTTTACAATCATCAATAATAAAAATTTGGAAATGTTAAAATTCTATTTATACTTCTCGCTTTTATATCAAAATTGCTATTTCATCAGAAAGTTTTCAACTGTAGTTTGTAATGCTTAGAAGAGTTGTTGTCTTATATTATAAGAATAAATTAGCAAATATTTAGAACAATGAGCTGCCAGTGTAAAAAGAATTCCCCATGTTCATTTTTAGACCTAAATATGATAATTTTGTTAATAATTGGTATTAGTTTTCTGGTACAGTTATAGATTAGATTGCAAGAGGAAGTCAGTTTCTAATTTGAGTAATTAAAAGTGCATTTGACTTTTTACAAGATGAGTTGTATTAGCGTAACAACAACAACTCAGATTGATAATGTCTGGCTTCGGTCTGGTACGCAACATTAATATCCTCATGAAATAAGGTCGTACACGTCTTTAAAACAACTATATACTAAGAGGAAAGTTTTTACTAGGTGTTTCCATTGTACAATAAATTCAATTGTCAAAATCCAATCTGTATATGTAATATTTTACATCTTTTTTTTTTTTTTTATTAATTAAAATAAATTAATATTAATCTCGTTTAACAATCGTTTATCGTCCAATTAAAAAAAATTGTTTGTTCAATTCAAATAAAATTGTAATATGTGATATTTTAAAACAGTTTTCTTTCTTATTTTTGGAAACGTGTTCCTTATCGATAACTTTAAATACACGCGCTGATAAATATAAAAATATATTTAATTTTCCGTTATTTTTAGAAAATCGATGTGTACTTTAAATCCAGAAAATACTGAAATCTGTTGATGAAAGCATCCTTGAAAAACTCGAATCTGTTGACTGTTGTGAATGTCTATATCTTATTTGTATATCTATATCTGTCAATATAGAGCATGAATTTGTGGAATAAAGCAGAATAATTATTTCTTATTGACGCAGTCTATTGTTATGTATGTATATATATATATTTGTATAAAAATATATAAATACATATCTAAAAATACAAAAGATCAATTATAGAATTAACTAAATAAAATTTCTGTATAAGAATTTATATATGGGTGATTCTTCAGAAAGTGGTTACTTTGGACAACATTAAATTTTTAAATTAAAAATCTTTCTTCTTGTATATTATTTATGTAGTACTTATTAACAATTACTGAAATAAATAATTTTTTAAAAATTTGAGCTTAAACTCATGTTTTTAGTCTTACATAGAAAATTTAAAGTTTTAATTTTTAAAGGTTAAAAAAATTAATTTAAAATGTTTAATTTTTTACCTTAACCGAACATTCCAATAATGTTCTGTTAGTTGGAGGATGCGCTAAGATATCCAAGGTTTTTCTTGGATTATTTAATTATAAATTAAAATAAACGTATTTAATTAAATAATTATATATACAAAAATCAATATTTTGTAAATAATTCAGGTTAACGATATTTTGAATAGAAAACAAAACACTATTCCCATGCTTTTTTAATATAATGAACCGGAGTTTACAGAAACTGGAGTTTACAAATCAAAGAAAATAAATTATTATAGCCGTAAAACTTAATAAAATAAGAAGATCTTTGCAGAATACTACATAGATTTGCCTACTTTACATCACTATTATTTTAATTTTATTTTAAATATAAGCAATTCAGTCATTTTTGGCGAACCAGAGTTTACATGTCATTAAAATACGCAGTAAATTAATAATAATTTTTCAATTTTAAAACTAAATATCCCATTTCTTCATGTAAGCATATCCATATTTCAAAGTGTTCATCTTACTAACATAAATAGTTAGTGAAAATGATTAAAATTGATGAAAAACAATGAAAATGTAAAGTCCTGTTCCAAATAACGAAAAGGTGAAGAAAGTATTAAAACATGAAGAGAAGAAGATTTATATTAATAAAATCTGGAAGATAATACAACAAAAACAAAGTTTTTGAGATAAACTGTCGATTAGAATACACCGAAAAAAAAATATTCTTCCAATGAGAGGAACATTCCTTTCGTGAAATCCTCTCACGTTTTTACATTGTTTTGAGAGTATCCTCTACTTTTGAGAGGAAAATTCGCATCAAAATGAGAATATCCTCTCATTGGGAGAGGATATTCTAGAGGCCATATTGTAGAGGAAAATTCGCATCAAAATGAGAGGATTCCTTTCAATCCAAGAATATTTTTTTTTCGGTGTAGATAAAAACATTTTAAAAGTATGTTTTAAGTGAAATAAAATGTATTAAATCTCACGAGTCCTATGTGGAGAACCTAGAAAAGTGCAGATTTTGAGTCATTTTTAACAATTCTATATCTTTTGATGTTAAAAAAAATATTTTTCAGTTGTGATATTAATAAAAATAATAACAAAGAATAGATGTACAAAGTATTAAATATATTTTAAATAATTTTGAAAGTTATTAGGTAGGGAAGTAAAAGTAACCACTCAGTGAAGAATTACCCATATTCAAGATTTCAAACCATATTTTTATATTTCATAGACGAAATTCACAATATTGTCCCAATATATTGCAAATCATGTTGCCTTAATATTAAAATGAAATATTTCCAAAAGGCAAACATTTTAATATTGTAGCTATTTTGAACCAACAATTATATAAATAAATTACAGTAAAATAAATTAAGCAATATTCCCAATATATGAGACAATAAGTTGGGCTTTATGGGATGTTGTCTCAAAAATTTGTGAGTAAAGAGTCACGGAAGATTTACTTCTAGAAAAGCTGTCAGTCAATCAGCCCTAGTCAATATGTCAATATATGTCTAAAATAAACACAGTATTTTTTCAGTGTTTACTTTGACTTTCTTTGATTTATCTGCCTAATGCTGTACATTTAATAGTCATTAATCTCACACGGTAACTTTTTATTTCAGAGATGCTATGTAGTGTCATATAAGGAAAGTGTAAATATACTCTTTATCGTAATAAAAAAGGTTCCAATTCAATAACAAATCAACACAGAAAAAAAATCTATGACTCCTGAATTCTGAATTTCTACACTGGAAAATAGGTATATACTTTTTAAAGTTTCATAATTGTAAATTGATTAAAATGTTATTATTTACGTAGAAAATATTAAAAAACGTAATTGTATAAATACATTAAAATCGAGAAAAATAATTGATGTTATTCTCTGGAACCTTTAAATTTCATTAAATTTGTTAAACAGATCTAAAAACTACATTAGAAAACAGGATAACATATCAAACACCCAAAATATTTGTTCATTCTTCGATTTTACAGAAATCAGAAAAAAACAAAAACACGTTTTACTCGAAACCATGAATATGGCGCCTGTGCTGTTTTACCTTTAAGCCACAGAATTGATACATAAAATAAAGGCACTTTGTCAATTTTTTATTATAAGTTAATCAAGTCTAAAATTTGTTTATCATTTACTGAAACTTCCACATAATTGTTAGCAAATTTTGAATAATTTCTAACTTTCTCCTAAATTACAATATATAAACATTCAAATAAAAGTATATTTTGTTAATTTCAGGAATATTTTAATAATTTTTTCATTATAAACAATAATATCACCAATATAAGTACCAGTTTGTTGTGAGATACACTGAGAGGTTAATAATAGTGCATTCTCGATAAAGACGTCTAAAAATAACCAATAAACGAGTCCGGCTACTTTTAAAAGACATACAAAAGTATTCTCCGGTTTAATGGTGTTTCCTTTCCTCCACTCTCTTAATCCTCCAATAATATTCTCCTCTTACCCCTTTAAAGTCAAGCAAGTCAAATCAGGCATCCGAAGTTCCGTAAAAACGGGTTCAATTCAATATCGCTGATTATAAGACGTAAGTAACATGAGAAAAAAACTTTTGGTTGACAAAAGTACATTATGTACTTGCTGTTGATTTAAAATTAAACGAATACTGTAAAAGTTATGGTGCTAATGGAAACCTATAATAAGTTTTAAACATTTTAACCAATAACAACCAATATAACATTAGATTCCAAAAGCAGAATACTTTCGTTGGACAAGAATTTTTTTTCAGTGTAGTAGACAAAAATTTCTTGGCCACGTGATATTTTTAGACGTGAAACGTGAACGTCCTGCAGCGGGATATCACTCCAACGGAAAGCCGTAAACAGTCCGAAGGTTATATTAACGAGAGCAGAAAGAGCAACATGAATCGATGAAAGTTACATTAAATCTCTACTTTAAAAATATTGCAAAAATCATAAATAAACACGCAGCAGATGCAATTTACAACCCCATCCCTATTTCCCATTACATCTGGAATAGTTAATCTATTTTATTCAAATTTGAAAACGTAAACACAAGTGCAGTGACCATTTATGACAAAATGCATCTTACTATGAAAATTTTCTACGCCCTCCAAATTCTTAACTAAAGAAAAATTCATGCTTAATTTCGTAAATTAAGGTGATGATAATGTTTTTAAATATTGCATCATCTTGTATTTCTTAGTTTATTCATACAGATCACTAATTCAGCACCTATATGTAAAATAGTCTTTTTGTCTTTCTGTCTTATTGTCTGTTTGTCACAATCTTATACTTATACACGATTATCTTACGCAAATGACGAAAACCCAAAATTTATCAAAGTTGAGTAATCATTGGATAACTATTGGATTTGAGGCCGTAAATCTAAAGATTGTGTAAAAAACAATAAAATTTCTAAATTGATGAAGGTATATGATGTATACACTGCAAAAACATGGTGTCTTAAATTGGCCAAAAATGTCTTAAATTAAGATATTTTTGGTGTCTAAGACACGAAAAATGTCTTATTTTGAGACATTTTTAAACAATTTAAGACACCATGTTTTTGCAGTGTACCAATTTGTATGTAGTAATGTTTCTTTAACTGTTTTTAGACTTTGTATTTTTGCTTTTTGGCCTCAAACCCAATAATTACTCAATACTGATTACACACATAACTCATCGATAAAATAAAAAACATTTTAAACATTCTTGTTTCTATCAATTTACCTCAACAAATTTATTTAACATTGACCATATAGATATGGATGAATCATAGTAGAAGATAAAAAAAGGGTTATTATTTTGATAATAATAAATTTTTGTGATTTCTAAACGTAGAAACATTTTAAAACGGTTTTTAAAGAAATTGAAGTCGTTCTACTGGACAATTAACACTTTTACAATAATTTACAGCAGATAAGCTGTAACGATTTCATAAGAAACGAAATCAGAAATTTAAATTTAGAGAGTGCCTTTTCGTTTAATCTAATTCACGTATTTTTGTTAATCGAGAAAACAGATACTTTATCGTAAGTTTATTTATAAAAGTATTTTTAATTTTTCAATACTATTTTTTACTGACATAATATTTAAAAAAAAGAAAAGAGTCTTGTTTGACAAACAAGACAATGAAAAATTAATTTAATATAATTTGAGAAAAGTCATTAATTAAAAAAACATCTTTGGAAATTTTAAAAATTATTATAAAAGTAATTATTAGCATTTGTTTATAAATAGCCCACAAGAAAAATATTCCTAGTTGGTGATTATAAATTATCTGAAATTCAATGTCAAGACGTCGACTGGGAAATCTCTTATGTTAACTATAAGTGCATTTTAAATTTTCTTAAGCATTTTTTAATTCAGCTGAAATAATTTTTATATACAATAACTATGTAATTTTGTCATTTAATTTTGTTTTGTTAAAAATATGTAGAGTGTGGATGAAATATTTCAAATAAAAGTATATTTTTCCTAAATGAATAGATAATATTGAATTCTCTAAAAGATAGAAGAGGTCAAATGTTGAAATTATTGAAATCTTCAAATTATATTATCTATAGAAAGATATTGTCCAAAAATAAAATAATTTTTCACCTACTATTTATACTGACTAAGCATTTTAAATAGAAAAAATAACGAAAGTTGTAATTTTTTTAATTAAATTGGTTTTAATTAAAATATTTATCGTATCTTAATTTGAAACATTTTTGAAGAATGCCGTTTTCTTATACGCGGTCAAGAACTATAAAAATTTATCATTTTTGACATGATGATAACTTTGTTTAATTATTTATTAAATTAGGTAAAATATTAAAAATTAAATTATTTTTAATCTAAACTATTTAACTGTTTTACTGTTCTTCAAAGATATTTATGTTTAATTTGAATAAAGTGCTTTCTCAGTGACATTGGTGCAAATAATATTGGAATACGGGTCAATTGTATAGGCGTCTTTTCAGTTGTGCATAAAAGGTAAAATTGAAATCGTGATGAGGAATAGATTACTAAGGGCTTTGGTTTACAGATTAAAATTTGCATGAATTGAGATACCGTGACATTTCAAATGATACATCATCGTTAAAACAGAATCTCTATAGAGACCTTGTTTTCTTCCTTACAAAAAATTATTCGACTAATAGCAATTATTATTGTCGAGAAACATTGTTCTTAAAAACAAGAGAAGTATCAATAATAAATTCCAGCAAAATCGCCTTTATCTATTAAAAAACTGCTAGAAAAGAAACTTGAAAACAAGTAAAAATTATTATCAAAACAAGTCACTGAACGTAGATTGTCATTTAAAATATCAAAATGGACTTTAATTTGCTTTCGAAATATTATTCAAAATCACTGTATAAATGGAAGTGTTGTTTCTTTACAACTGTCAATCGACAATTATTACCCCCAATACACTGAAGGAAAACATTTCTTCATTTAGTGCAAAAATTTACCTATTGAGAACGAATTTTTCTTTGAACCAAATCAAAATAATAAAATTATAATTGATTTGGGAATATTTTAACTGTTTTGTATCAACTTGGTTATTTTATCAAATTGAAGATGCTAATGAGTTTGTTTAGAGGCAAATGAATTTGAAGAATATATTATATTATAGGTATCTGTCGGTATAATAACAACTGATTTTTATACAATAGCTTTCTCTATTTTTACATTTCTGTCAAATTATTTAAATTTAGTTACATTAGTTAAGTTGTCAATAAAAGATTTTGTGAAACATTAACTTCAATGGATTCATTTGAAAAAGATATGTGAAAAACAAGATTTTGAATAGTTATATACATGTTTATAGTAATAATTAAAAGCAGTATTACCTTTTGAGAAGTGTTTGGAAATTCCTCTCTTATCTTGAGAGGGTTGTAATCAATTTCCAAGATCTCTGATCGATTCTTGTCTTCCTCCTTAATTTCCTCTTCTTTTATTGGAGCTTTTTCTTTCGATTAATTGTTTCTTATAGTGGTAGCTTTTTCGCCAAGTGTTCCTCATCGGCTCGAGAGACTTCTGGAATGACCTTGTTGATTTCACGTTTCCAAAAAGTTGTTGCAAAAGTTTTTATTTATTTTTTCTTGATTTCTTTGGTTTTTCTTAGCACTCTTCCGAGCCTATAGTCTCGAGAGCGTTCGAAGGCTGTTTTGCTCTGCGAAATCGATCGCCGGCAAAACGCAAGTGAGTGCGAGTTGTGGACAGGTAGAAGGGATGATTGACCCTCTGACCAGCGAGTAGAGGGTGAACGACAGTGGGGGGATAAAGGGTGACTTGGCGCCAGGTGTCTCGGAGAACAATTGTTATCTTCGTTTTTTTTTCTGTTCTCTTCTTTAGAGAAGAAAAATCTTTTTTTTTCTTGAGTCTCTCTTCTCAATAATTTAGAAATTATTGATATAAACAAAATTTTTTAAATAAAATTAGTATCCAATTCCCCGATTAACTCTTATTAATTTGTTGTTTTCTTTTATTTATATAACTATCTTTATTTGTTACTATTTATATTAATATTTATGAGTTTTGTTGTTTTTAGCGTTGCTTACTTACTTATTTCCGAATACTTGAAGTTTAAAAAGAATAAAAAAAATGAAGAATTATGAACATAGGAGGAAGAGAAAAGAGTCGAGCGTACCACGATACTCTTGGTCGAAAGATAGTAGAGCGACTGAACTCCTCTCAGACGATATACGTACATAAAATCAGTTCCTGACTACACACATAAATTAATGTCAGTGCAATTGTACCAATTCCCTTGGGGAACATTCACCTAGAATACAGAATATTATCAAAAAATAAAGTAAAATACAAATTAAGTGCAACTTATAGATTTATTTTAAATTTACGAAATAATAAATACACTATATAAAGTATATGCATCTAAAATGGTTATTAACAATATTTAAAGATTATTGCTTGTAAATTAAAATTTTATTTATCGTGACCAATTCGGGTATATAGTGTATAGCAATTTTTATTCTAAAATATGAGATCTTGGTTATAGGTAACATCACAAATTCAAAGAATCATGTGTTTTAAATTATTTATAAGTATATAATTATAGAAGTAAATCTTTTTGCAATACACCAATATTTTAAAAAAATATTGAAAATATAAAAAATTTTATATTTTTCAAACCTAAATTATAATCTAGATTTTTGCATTTCAAAATTATTAAAATTCTATTTAAAAAATATAGATAAATGAAGACTGAATTAAAGAAAAGTTCATATATTTTGTCTGAAATAGAAAAACGGAAGTATTACAAGTTCTTTAAATATATCATGGTTATATTTTTATCGTCTGAATAATTTCAGAGTGGGTCATTAAGATCTCGTTGACCCCTGTTAAGATGAAATTCCCACCATTATATTCGGACATGTTTTCAACTTTGTTTTCAATGAAGCAAACTAAACTTGAGTTCCAATTTAGGTAACAGTCTAACAGTATATTTTTTCTAATATCAAAAAAAAGTACATATTTGAAGTATTTAAACTCATGTGATAATTTGATAAAATTTTCAAAATATAAGTAAATATTCTTTTATAATCTCTTTCACTAAAGTTATAATTTACTAGAGACAAATTAATTGGTGGAAATAAATTTAATTAATATTACGTCACGAATGTTTTGTGTAAAACAAGTAATAAATGCTTCTCAAGCATATTAAAAAAAACAAGAGATAAGCTCTGTACAATGATTATTTAAAAAAGCTGCGGAAATTTTCTTCAGAAAGTGATTACTGTTAATTTTCTAAAAAAAATGTACACGCGTTAAAACAACAAGTATTTTCCGTAGAAAACAATAAAAATTTAATACATTTCCACTATTGCACCCAGAGAAGTGATATACTTGACTCAAAGATATGTTATTTGTGCCAAATAAAAATATATTTGTCTCACAGCCTAGTAACTTTTTTATTTGTTTCAAATAAAAAAATTTATTTGAATCAAATAAACTTTTATTTGACACAAATAAAAATTTATTTGGTTCAAATAAAAATTTATTTGAAACAAATAAAAAGTTACTTGGCTGTGAGACAAATATATTATTTCTCTGGGTGTGGAATCAGATTCAAATTTTTGTTTCTATATAAATTAAAGTTCAAATAATTTGGAATGCATAACAACATTTGATTAATATAGAAGCAACAAAAAGTTGTTAATTGCGACAAAAACTTTTTTTGAGTTTAATCACTTATTCAAATAGAATATTACTAATAAATCAGTTAGTTATAATGAACTAATATTATAATAAGTATAATAGATACCAAGTTTCATAAAAATTGGAACTTTCAATTTTTTTACAGAATTAATCCGACAAATAGTTTTAACGCTACACTGTTAAAAAAATGGTATATGCTCTTACAACTTTACACCGGTGTTAAGAAATCGGTGCGATTTTGGCCGTGCACTACACCGGCCGAGTGTAAACTTAAAACAAATTGGCATTTACAACCAAGCGGTGTAAACGGACTATCAAATCACACCAAAAAGTGCGATTGTCAGTTTCTTTGTCTAACTGTCCCTCTCTTCGCCCCCTTTGTCAACATCTGAGAATAGCCATTTTTACGTTTTCTTCTAATTTTCGTTTTCACTGAATCCACTAGCAGACAACTATATATATGACATGACTAGAAGTTTCCGATGCGCGACATGTTTTTCCCACGTTCAAAATTGAAACAGGCCATTATTAGTAAACTAAATGATTACTAAATATTTAAATATGATAAATCCAGTTTATCAAAAACATAATATACCTAATGTAACTTAATATATAAGGTGAAAAACAATAAAACACAGAAGTAAATAAAAACAAAAAAAGATTACTCGACGACATAACCTAAACAAAGTATTGAAAATAATGTCATATCAATTTATTCAATTCTCTAGTATATTCTATGTGGCATATAAATTTCCCGAATATTATTTCAGCTTCTTTAAGATATTTTAAATTCAGAATTGTATTTAAAAACAATTGGAATTTATTTTTATAATTTAGAAAAACAGAAACAGGTTTTATAATAGAGAAAAATATCAATTGTTGTAGAATCGAATTTTTTTTACAAAATGTATTCTATGTGGCAAATAAATATCCAAAATATTGTTTTAGTTTTTTTAAGATATTCCAAACTCAAAACTGTATTTAAAAAAAATTGGATGATATTTCTATAATTTATTAAAACAAAAACAGGTTTTAGAATAAAGACAAAATATCAATTTTTGTAAAACAGAATATTTTTTACAAATTTTAATCTATGTGTCATAAATTTTCCAATTATTTTTTTAGATTCTTAAAGATATTTTAAATTTAAAATTGTATTTAAAAAAATTAAATGATATTTTTATAATTTATATAATACATTTCTGAATTTAAAATATCTTAAAGAATCTAAAATAATATTTAGGAAATTTATGTGCTACATAGAATAGAATTCGAAAAAAATATTCGGTTTAACCAAAATTAATATTTTGTCTCTATTCTAAAACCTGTTTTTGATTCCATAAAATAATAGAAATATCATATAATTTTTTTTAAATACAGTATTAAAAATTAAATATCTTAAAAAATAACAATTAAAATTTGGGAAATTTATATGACACATAGAATAGAAATTAGAAAAGATATTCAGTCATACAAAAATTGATATTTGGCCTCTAGTATACAACCTGATTTTGTTCCCATAAATTATAAAAATAAAATATATAGTTTTTTAAATACAATTCTGAATTCCGATTTTCTTAAAGATTCTAAAATAATATTTGGTAATTTTATTAGCCATAGAATCGGTAAAAAATATTCGGTTCTACAAAAATTGACATCTGCTCTCCAGTCTAAAACCTGATTTTCTTCTCATAAATAATAAAAATATCAGCAATTTTTTTTAAATATTGTTCTGAATTTGAATTTTCTTAAAGATTATAAAATAATATTAAGGAAATTTCATTTCCATAGAATGAGTAAAAAATATTTGATTCTACAAAAATTGATATTTGGTCTCAGGTCTAAAACCCGATTTCGTTCTCATAAATAATAAAAATATCAGCTATTTTTTTTTAAATTCAATTCTGAATTTGGATTTTCTTAAAGATTCTAAAATTATATTTGGAAAATTTATTTGCCATAGGATGTGTACAAAATATTCGATTCAACAAAAATTGATATTTGGTCTCAGGTCTAAAACCTGATTTCGTTCTCATAAATTATAAAAATATCAGCTATCTTTTTTTAATTTAATTCTGAATTTAGATTTTCTTAAAGATTCTAAAATAATATTTGGGAAATTTATTTGCCATAGAATGTATACAAAATATTCGATTCTACAAAAATTGACATTTCGTCTCTGGTCTAAAACCTGATTTTCTTCTCATAAATAATAAAAATATGAGCTATTTTTTTTTAAATTCAATTCTGAATTTGGATTTTCTTAAAGATTCTAAAATTATATTTGGGAAATTTATTTGCCATAGAATGTGTACAAAATATTCGATTCAACAAAAATTGATATTTGGTCTCAGATCTAAAACCTGATTTCGTTCTCATAAATTATAAAAATATCAGCTATTTTTTTTAACTTAATTCTGAATTTGGATTTTCTTAAAGATTCTAAAATAATATTTGGGAAATTTATTTGCCATAGAATGTGTACAAAATATTCGATTCTACAAAAATTGACATTTCGTCTCTGGTCTAAAACCTGATTTTCTTCTCATAAATAATAAAAATATGAGCTATTTTTTTTTAAATTCAATTCTGAGTTTGGATTTTCTTAAAGATTCTAAAATTATATTTGGGAAATTTATTTGCCATAGAATGTGTACAAAATATTCGATTCAACAAAAATTGATATTTGATCACAGGTCTAAAACCTGATTTCGTTCTCATAAATTATAAAAATATAAGCTATTTTTTTTTAAATTCAATTCTGAATTTGGATTTTCTTAAAGATTATAAAATAATATTTGAGAAATTTTTTTGCCATCGAATGTGTAAAAAATATTCGATTCTACAAAAATTGACATTTCGTCTCTGGTCTAAAACCTGATTTTCTTCTCATAAATTATAAAAATATGAGCAAATTTTTTTTTAAATTCAATTCTGAATATGGATTTTCTTAAAGATTCTAAAATTATATTTGGGAAATTTATTTGCCATCGAATGTGAAAAAAATATTCGATTCTACAAAAATTGACATTTGCTCTCTGGTCTAAAACCTGATTTTCTTCTCATAAATAATAAAAATATGAGCTTTTTTTTTTAAATTCAATTCTGAATTTGGATTTTCTTAAAGATTCTAAAATTATATTTGGGAAATTTATTTGCCATAGAATGTGTACAAAATATTCGCTTCTACAAAAATTGACATTTGGTCTCTGGTCTAAAACCTGATTTCGTTCTTATAAATTATAAAAATATCAGCTATTTTCTTTTAAATTCAATTCTGAATTTGGATTCTCTTAAAGATTCTAAAATTATATTTGGGAAATTTATTTGCCATAGAATGTGTAAAAAATATTCGATTCAACAAAAATTGATATTTGGTCTCAGGTCTAAAACCTGATTTCGTTCTCATAAATTATAAAAATATCAGCTATTTTCTTTTAAATTCAATTCTGAATTTGGATTTTCTTAAAGATTCTAAAATTATATTTGGGAAATGTATTTGCCATAGAATGTGTAAAAAATATTCGATTCTACAAAAATTGACATTTGCTCTCTGGTCTAAAACCTGATTTTCTTCTCATAAATTATAAAAATGTCATATTTTTTTTTTAAATTCAATTCTGAATTTGGATTTTCTTAAAGATTCTAAAATTATATTTGGGAAATTTATTTGCCATAGAATGTGTAAAAAATATTCGATTCTACAAAAATTGTTATTTGCTCTCTGGTCTAAAAACTGATTTTCTTCTCATAAATAATAAAAATATCAGCTATTTTTTTTTAAATATTGTTCTGAATTTCGATTTTCTTAAATATTATAAAATAATATTTGGGAAATTTATTTGCCCTTGAATGTGTAAAAAATATTCGATTCTACAAAAGTTGACATTTGGTCTCTGGTCTAAAACCTGATTTTGTTCTCATAAATTATAAAAATATCATCTATTTTTTTTTAAATACAATTCTAAATTTGGATTTTCTTAAAGATTCTAAAATAATATTTGGAAAATTTATTTGCCATAGAATGTTTAAAAAATATTCAATTCTACAAAAATTTTTATTTGGTCTGTAGTCTAAAACCTGATTGTGTTCCCATAAATGATAAAAATATCTTCTTATTTTTTTTAAATACAGGTTTGAATACAAATATCTTGAAGAATTTAAAACAATATTTCAGAAATTTATTTGCCACATAGAATAGAATTTGGAAAGAGTATTCGGTTTTACAAAAATTTATATTTTGTCTTTATTCTAAAACCTGATTTTGTTTCTATAATTTATAAGAATATCATTAAATAGAGTTTTGAATTTAGAAAATTAGAATATCTTTAAGAATATTTGAAAAATATTTAGCAACTTTATGTGCCATGTTGAATAGAATTTCAAGTAAATATTGTGCTTTACAAAAATTGATATGTTGCCTCTAGTCTTAAAACCGTTTTTGTTTCCATAAATTATGAATATATTTTTGTTAATTTCTTCTTAAATTTTGTTTTTATTTGAACATATGTTCAAGAATTTAAAAAATACTTAGGATCTTTAAGTGCCACATAGAATAGAATTTGAAAAATATATTCTCTTTTAGAAAAAATTGGTATGTCATATGGTCATATGTTATGTTTGCGTTGTCAATTCTGTTGAGCATAACCATTAAAACGTTTGTGGCTTTGTTGTTTAGCTGTGTGTAATATCATTTGTGCTCTTGACAATTTTAAATATTAACTTGAGTGTATGACTTTTGAGTAAAAATGTGTATTGATAGTTTAGAATTTGTGTTTTTATGGATGTGATTGTAGGTTATGTGTAATCGCGAGTGGCACTCGCACCAATCAGTGTTGATGTCTCATGTGTCATAACAACTTCGCACCGTAGCACTGGCGTTGCAATTTAAAAGTGTAACTTACAAAAAATTAACACTTTTAAGGATGCATTGCATTTTCTTCGCACTTTTTGGTGTAAAGTGCGTTTCTTTTTTTTAACAGTGTAGCAGCAAGTTAGTCGCGTCCATCAAGCATCATAACGTTGCATACACTGCAAAAACAGGTGTCTTAAATTGTTCAAAAATGTCTTAAATTAAGACATTTTTCGTGTCTTAGACACCAAAAGTATCTTAATTTAAGACATTTTTGACAAATTTAAGACACCATGTTTTTGCAGTGTAGTGATACCGTTTTTAGGATCAATTATTAGAAATGATCTAAGAAATGGTATCATTGTGCAACATTTTGATACTTTTAGGTTTTGTGTGAAATGCTTTGTAATCTGTATTCTTGATAATTATTTATGTAAATATAAAATACTTTTTGTGTAACACCTACAAGAAAAGTACCATTTATCATGCGTCCAAAGAAAACGTAAAGTAAGTCATTTCTGCACAAGTGCAGGAAAGTAAATTTTGCTGCACTCTTAGCCAAAAACTGTACAGGAGCTAACTAGATTTGCATGGGAGAGAGAGAGAGACAACACTTCAAAAACTGCTGTCTTCTATAAGTGTCTTATTTTAAGACATTTTGATGTCTTTTTTGTATCTAAGACGCAAAAAATGTCTCATATTTTAAGACACTTATTGCGTCTTAGACACCTAAATGTCTTAAAATAAGACACTTAGAAGACAGCAGTTTTTGCAGTGAACAGTATAGTGTTGTCTCTTTCTCTCTCATATATGACCCCCTCCAGAAACCAAGTCTGGATCCGCCACTGCGATCGTGCGTCGATGTAAAATTCCACGGAAATTTTTTACAATAAAGTGCGTTTCTTCGCGCATGTGCTTGTGTCAAAGTTTCCTATCCAAACAACGCCGGATTTTTATCAATCCTTCATAGGAAACCATACAGGAACCTGTAGAAAAGAACTTATTAGGGATCTGACATGAGAATTTTGAACTGAAAGGCTGCGCTCAGTGGGGAAAAAAAAACTGCATCTGGACAAATTGATTTTCAGCCCACAATTATTATCCAATTTACAACTTTTTTTCTTTAAGTTAAAGGTAATAAAATTTTGCACAAAACGTATGTTTTTTTATTTTCTTAAAAAAATTGTTAACAAATGCTTATTAAATGTTAAAATAAAAAAAAAAATTTAATTTTGACTTTAAACTAATACCATTATGCTTATTGGAGGTACTTACTGTACCAATAATAATTATAATTATTAAAGTAACATTCCAAGAATGATTTTATGCTATAACAATAATGTTTTAATTTTTTTTTAAATTTATTATAAACAAATAAGTGAACAAAAATTTTTTTATGGGAATTATTGAATTTTAGCTATTAAGTTACCATTATTTATTGTATTTGTTATCTACAAGTAATTATCAATACTATTTAGTACTATAAATAATTAATTTATTATATTGTAAACAATAGTTATAAACAATTTATATAAACAATTTATATTTCGCAGTTTTTTATAATGTGATGGATGATCTCATTTGACTATATATACTAATTTGTATAATGTTGACGTAAAATACTTTATCAATTTCATTTTTTATTTTAACAATGTTTAAACAAATCTTAACTAACAAATACATAGTCTCGATGTTTTTCGTTGTTTGGGACTCGGTCTTTTTAAATATTTTTTTAATTTAATTTAATTTTTCGTCAAAATTAATAAATTTTATAACTTAAAATTGTTATTAACAATTTTATAAATAAACCATTTTCAAGAACAAAAACTTTAATACTGTTTGCGTCTCATTTTTCTTTAATAAGCGACAGTTATAATTGTCAGTTAGTATAATTTTCATTACTTAATATAATAGTTTTAAGCATTTATTTAAATAATCCTTAATTAAAAAATAAGCAGTTTCGTTTAAAGTCTAACTTTGATCTCAGATATATTGAAAGAAAATATCAAATATCGGTATAATTATTTTAAAAGAACTAACTAACTTCTGGACGTATAATAATTATTCGTTTTTATAATATTAATAAAAACAAATGAAATTATTGACAATTTAAAGTTTTAACCCAAAAAAAAATAGTTTTCATTTAAGATCAATTGTTAAAATAACGGGGATTCATCAACAACAAACAACGAGACTGTTTATTTGTTAATTAAGGATTATTTAAACAAATGCTTAAAACTATTATATTAAGTAATAATAATTATACTAACTGACAATTATATTTTATTAGTAAAAACATTTATTAAAGAAAAAAAAAGACGCAAATAGTATAAAAGTTTTTGTTCACTTGAAAATTTTTTTATTTATAAAAATGTAAATAATAATTTTAAGTTAGGGTCAGTTGGGGTAATTCGGGACAAACGATATTTAAGCTAAATTTGCAGACTATTACAGTACCGTCGGAAATTGTCAGTCCACCCATTTTTTAAGGTTTGAAAAACATCTTTAAACGTACAAAGTACAAATATTAAAAATTTTCTGTGTTTATCTCCTTAAAGTAGATAAAATTTTGAGGAAAATAAGGCCTGAGTGAAGTGAGTTAGTCAATTTTTCTTTGAAATATATTAAAAAATGTTAAATTTTTAATGTTTTAGAAAAATTGAAATTACTCTCGAAATAATATAGGTTTTTTAAAGTTTCTATGCTTGTTTAAAAGAAAATTTTCTGGAAAATAAGACTGTTGCTTAGGCATTAATGTGCAATTTTTTTCCTAGCATATGCAAGGCTCGGAAGTTGGACCAAAAAATATAAAAAAATTATTGTTTATATCTTGATATCAAATACAGCTATATAAAATATACCAAGGTCATAATTGTCAATAACTTTCGGAAGGAGGTAATATAATATATATATTGGAATTTTAAAAATTATTTTTATGTCAAAATAGTGTCTTCAAAATTTGATAAATTTTTTGGCCTAACTTCCGAGCCTTGCATATGCTAGGAAAAAAATTGCACATTATTGCTTAAACAACAATGTTATTCTCCAGTAAATTCCCTTTAAAACAAGCATAGGAACTTTAAAAAACCTTTATTATTTCAAGAGTAATTTCAATTTTTGTAAAACATTAAAAATTCCACATTTTTTAACATATTTCAATTAAAAATTAACTAACTCACTTCACTCAGGCCTGATTTTCCTCAAAATTTTATCTACTTTAAGGAAATAAACACAGACAAATTTTAAAAATTATACTTTGTACGTTTAAAGACGTTTTTCAAACCTTAAAAAATAGGTGGATTGACAATTCCCGACGGTACTGTAAGTATGTACGATATAAATATTTTAACCTCAGATCACCTGCAAGAAGTTCTAAATATTTGCCAATTTTTCAATTGTCAATTGTCAGCAAGGTACAGGAAGATAATTCATAATCGATAAAAAGTTGACAATCAAAAAGAAACTGTTTCAGTAGTTCTTCTCGTATTTGAAAAAAAACAATCCTAAAAATTCAACAACAATTTTTTCTTATGTGTTATTAATACTGTAATTGAAATTCACTTGGGTTTTTGTTCTTAGTTAATTTATACAATAATAAAAATCTGTCCCTCATTACCCCGAGAATTCGACAAGACTGGGGTAATTCGGGACAGAATTTTAAATGGATTTTTTTTAATAACAGCTGAACAAACTTGCATCTTATTGACCACTACACTATTCTTGCAGTGTAAAATTACAAAAAAAAATGTTTATTATACTTTTCTCGAGTTTAAGTATAATATTTAGGCATAATATAATATTTCACAGTGTAAAGTAGATATTTCTTACTGCAAATACGTAAAGGAAACCTACAAAACGAGCTACAGGTAAATGAATTTAAGACAAAAAGTTAGTGATTGAATGAGAGAGAGAGAGAGAGCGCAAAAGAGAGAAAAAGAGAACAAGAGAGCGAGAGAGAGACTTCAAATATGTACGTATTAAATAACCTTTGGATGTCAAAATTGAAGCAAATTAGATCAATTTTTACGAATTTCTTAAGAATTGTCCGTCCTATTGAATTCGACATTTTTAATTTTAAATGTCTGATTTTAGATTAATTTTCAGCGACCTCAGAAATCTTTTTTTACCAAGTTTAAGATAAATCCCTTAAAATGTGATCAAGTTATTCAATTTTTCACATTGTTACTTACGGTATGGTTGGTTTTTGAACATATATGATACATTATCATTCATATGATTAAAGTATCATATATCTATTATGAATTTTTTTCAATCTATTTCATCCCTTAATACAGAAGTATACTTTGGATAACTTTGGATACCCCTAAATTTACACACAAAACCTTAGGAGCTCAAAACGTTGCATAATGATACCGTTTTTTCGATTTATTTTACAAATTGAGCTAAAAAATGGCATCTTTATGCAACGTTTTGAGCACTTCAGGTTTTGTGTGAAATTTGCCATTTTGTCAAAATCGTCGGGGTAATGCGGGACAGCAGTTTTTCGCGATTCAGGGTCATCTATAAAATCTACTAACCCATAAAATTATTCTAGGGAAGTGACGTAACAAGTTAATGCAAAAGAAAACCAAAAGTATTGCCTATTAAAATAAAAAACTTACGTTATTAGTGGAAATTAAGAATTCTGTCCCGAATTACCCCAACTGACCCTATAAGATTTATCAATTTTGAGAAAAAAATTAAATATACATTGAATATTTAAAAAAATATTTAAAAAGAACGAGACTCAAATAACGGAAAACATCGAGACTATGTATTTGTTAATTAAGCTTTGTTTAAACAATGTTTAACAAACATTTATTAATTTAATATGTTTAAAGTAAATCTCGAGACTATGTATTTGTTAATTAGGCTTTGTTTGAACAATGTTTAAAATAATGTTTAAATCATAATTTGTTTAAACACAGCTTAATTAACAAATACATAGTCTCGATGTTTTCCGTTGTAAGATGATTAAACAAAGGTTAATTAACAAATACAAAATTTTGATGTTTATTTAAACATAATAAATTAATTAATGTTTGTTCGTTTAAACGAGACTGTTTATTTGTTAATTAAGGATTATTTAAACAAATGCTTAAAACTTATTATAGTAAGTAATGAACATTATTTGCATTTCTTTAATAAAAACGCTTATTAAAGAAAAAAAGAGACGCAAATAGTAATAACATTTTTGTTCTTGAAAATTATTTATTCACAGAATTGTCAATAAATTCTTCTATAGTTTTTCCTATTTTTCCCCTAAAATAAAAACAAAACCACGATTCAAACATTTTTTTCGAAAGAATCGATAAGTATGCGTAATCACCGGAAACCACGCGCACATATTTAACCGGAAAAGTAAACTAACGTTAAAACAGTGACCACACTTGTGTTTGTAGTCTTTATACTTGAAAGAAATATATTTTATGTTTAAATCAAACATGAAATATATTATTCTTTCAAGCATAAAGACTTCAAACACAAGTGTGGTTTAATTTTAACCAAATTTAGTTTTAAATCAAACAAATAGAAAATTAACTTGAAACAAAATAATAAATTTCTCTATTAATCAATTATTTATCAATACTGAAAAAAAGCTAGTGCAGTTATTACAATTAGGATAATTTAACTGACTTTCTACATAAATTATTATTAAAAATTTTATATTCAAACATTTTTTATTATTGCAGAAATGTATGTTTTTGAATAATTGTCGTTAATAATAATTTACAATATTTAAAAAAGAACGTCATAAACCTACAAAAATGAAAGAATGTTATCTGCATGAAGTTCTGTCCACGCAGATAAGAGCATTGACTTGAAGTTAGTGGAGCACTTTCCTCTTTTGATTTGCCTTGGCTGGCGCTTGCTTCGGTAGATCAAGTGTTGAACTGTTTAGAGTCTAGACCACTGGCACTGGTGGACGATCCACAGAATCGTCATTAAATGTGTGTCTTCATCATCGACTTACACAGTCATTAATTATTGTTATCAAATCATCTGATTTTACTCAAATTCCATCAACTACTTGTTTTCTCAGAAAAGACAATTACACTTTTGCCATGAAGGACATCTATAAACAGGTACTATTTCTTTTTCTTCTATTTTAATTCATTAAATTAAATTTAAACAGATGTCAATAAAAATACATTACATTGCATTGATCCAAGAAAATGACAGACTGATTAAAATCCAACATTGAGTTGACTTGATAATTTAATTATACATTAATTGATTGCTTTTTCATTATAAAATATTCCATAATATTGCAAATTTTTAAACTATAAAAATATGGTTCAATGCAATGAAAACAAGATTAAGACCTTGAATTATTGTGTATTTATCACTTGTGAATACCTATACATATATGACTGCTTTGATAGCAGAAAATATACATATGTGACGCTGCGCGACAAAAGAGACCTTAGCTCCCGACCATAAATTTTAGAGGGTGAGCGTTTAAAATTGCAGAAATGCATTGAAACCAATATAACATGCCTACGCTTCTTGATTAATAAATTTAATAACACATAAAGCACTTTAAAAATTGCAAGTTTTTATTTTTAGAAATGAAAGAGTAAATGATAATCTGTCGATTGATATTAAAAAATAAAAATTTATTTTCTAGAGCTTAGGTCACTTTTGTCCCGATGTGTCACATGTATACTAACTATATACAGAATACAGACATGCATGCATACAAATACTAACAAACAAATTATAGACTTGACATTTATTTTTGCATTTTACAATAAAAAGATTGAAGGAAGAAACAAATGATTATTTTAAGGTTTGAAAAATTTTTAATCATTGAAGAAAATATATTTTAAGGCCATATTCAAGATGTGACATTTTTCAGTGGAAATCCCCATGCAAAAATCTCATCTTGGGCACACTGCAAAAACAGGTGTCTTAAATTGTTCAAAAATGTCTTAAATTAAGACATTTTTCGTGTCTTAGACACCAAAAGTATCTTAATTTAAGACATTTTTGTCCAATTTAAGACACCATGTTTTTGCAGTGCATGCACTTAAACTAGTAAATAAATTACAATTATAAATATATGTATTATTTAAAATTTATTCAATTTGAATTAAATACAACTTCTTTCAATCAGTGTGCTTGTAATGCATGAAATAAGTGAAAGAACAGAAGCGAATTTGAATAGGAAAGGTCAAGTGAATGAAATGAATGAAGGACGAAATTAGTTGAATTAATTTTCTAAGAATAAAGATTTGGCAGTGACCGGGCTTGTGGAAATAATCCATGAGAATTTTCAACCTTGTGGCTCGCGACTCGCGACCCACGCGGAATGAGGAAACTATCTTTATACGTCCAGCAGTCCATTCAGAAAAGAGCCACGTTACGAGAGGACTATTTTCGCCTTCATGTGATTCACTCTTATACTTTAACACGTTTAAACTTGAAACACGTGCGTGCAGGAATGCATGCCAATGCAAAACAGTAAATTGTATAAACTGTGATTTGCTCGAAACTCGTGGACAATCGAAACGAAATTTATCCTGGAAAGTCACGACCAACGTGTCACCTGTGTACTGGTTTGAGATTATTTTTGATCAGCTTGCGTGAGCAAGAAAGCATTCCGACAATCTTCCATAAAGGAATTTGAGGTGGAAGGTCTGCGTCATCTCCAAGTGTGACTGCGTTGGCGTATTTGGTCTGTATTGGTACAAAGAGAAGAAATGTTCAACCTTCTCAAGGGCAAGGCCTTTTTTCTTCTTAAATTCCTGATTATCAACTTCTATTTTATTATTTCCATTTTAGACTTCTTTAAGAAATATTCATCAACTATTTTAAATTGAAAATAATTCCTATAGTCAATGAAAGCTATAAGACATTTTTGTTAATTCTTAATGAGATTCAATTCAAGTTCTTGAAATAATTCTTAAATTTCTTCTACCAAGGATAAAAATATGCTTGGATCAATAATAAATTATATTTAGTTTAAGAATAATTATCTTTAATCCAAGAACGTATATACTTGGGTCAATAATAAGTTCTTCTTGATTCAAGACTAATTATATTAGGTCCGGTCCTAAGGATAATTTGCATTTGATCAAATGCACTGTTAAAAATTTAGGGAGTTATGGGTTGCTGGAGTTGGGAGTTGAGATTTTAGAGTTAAAAATCGACTCTCCAAGGTGAGTGAGTCTCATACGCTTCATGTTAAAGAAGAGTGGATACTAAAGGATTGAGCGTTAACTCCCTTTACTTCAACTCTTCAAGGCGTGCGACTTTTATAGAGTCCCGTAGGGAGTTAAATTTCAACTCCTTTTTTTAACAGTGTGCAAAAATGCATTTATACAAGAAAACATTTCTCTCAGTGAAAATAAAAATGAGTAGATTCAATTAACTTAGGAAGTTTTAAATTTCGTTTCTTCCTGAAGTACATATCAAAGTAGACCAGATCGTTTTTATTCACCCCTTAGTATCAAAAGGGTCATCTCCTGTATCTCTTCTCAACTCGAGAAGATGATTAGATGAACAAAAATAGACCAGTTTCCTTGTTCAGCTACTATGTATTATATATGTGACGATCAACAATGAAAGGTACTTAACGCGGAAGAAATCGACTTTCATTTTTTATAACAATCGGTAATTTTTTAGTTGCTCTTTCATTTCCAAACATATGTATATTCTTTTTAATTCCCAATAAAAATTGCACAATTTTCAATTCCAGTACGCGACAGTTAGAATTGAAATCAATTTAATTCTGTTTTATCTCTACACAATTTGGAATTAATTGATTTATGTGTAGAAAGCAAAAATTGCTAACAGTTAAATTCATATTTTAATAAATTTCTTCTTGTCGGGAATGAAGTAATCAAAATTAGTGTAAAAATTAAAAGTGGAACGTGTGAATTACAATATGTATTTAATTGTAATGAATTGTAATTTGTTCAAGAGTTTCTGAAAATTGGTATACGAATGTAGTTCCGCTGTATTTATATGTATACAATTCTCAAGTGTCTCGTTCTCTTATGCGAACCGGATTTTAAAAAAATATAATAAAAATATCCCGTACAGGTAAATTATTTCTCTTCCTTTTGCAATGCTATTTTTGTCTTCATCATTACATTTGAATTCCAAGGTATATTCATTCCTTGTCCCCAAATAGGTATTGAGAACTGGAAAGTAAAGCAAAGAGAGAAAAGGTGTGAGGATATACATATATGTTGATGCAATTTTCATTTGATATGGTCTTTTTGAAATATAAGATTCAAAGTCTAAATAACAAGTAAATATATATAACTAAATACATTTCCTCTTTATAAATTCAAAATAACTGCACACTTGAAAGTTCAATTCACAGTAAAAAATAAATTCGTCTTTCAATTCAAATAAATAAAATTCTTGAAATTCCAAAGGATGAATCATAATATTCCACGCAGCATTAGGTTAGGTATATTTAGTACCGATGGATAACAATCTTTAATTTGTTTACAACTTTCCACGAGGATAATGCATATAGTTAGTGGAGGTTTATGTTTTATACATGTTATTCTTTTTGTTGCTAAAAATATCAGAAGTTTAACACGTTTTTCCTGAGTTATGTGCCCAGGTTACTCACTGGTTGGGCCTGTTTGTATCAGTAGGGGCCTTCCGCACCGATTAAAGCGAGAAAGAGTCAAAGAAAAAACACGACAAAAATCTGCAGACCTTTCGCCAAGCATATATATATATATAAAAGCTATTTTTAGTAATCTTTATCGAAGTCGTGCTATTATTAACCGCAAACTTCAAAACAAACTGCACATGGCATCCCGGATATTAACTATAATTATTAAAAATCTATAATTGAGTTGATGAAATGAAAAGTCATTGATCCCTACTGAATGTCAAATATATATAACAAGCTTTGTTAAGACAAGAAACACAATAGTTTTTTGAAATAAGTTATTAATGAAAATCTGACAGAGAAAATAATATCTCAGGATAACAATTTATACATTATACGTCTTTTAAAAATAAACATGAATTGTTTATTAACTGAAGATAAAAAAAATTTTCTTTGAATTTACTTTTATCTTTATTAGTTATAAACTCATATACTTCCCTTAAAGTTGCACTGCGAATTCTATCCTTTTCAACACTTGTCTTTCTACCTTCTTCTAAAGCTTTTACAAATAAGATATGGTGCTCTTCGCAGAACACTTTGACCACATCCCATAAAGTATCAGAAATTTCCAAAATACTAAGAAAATTACTTGATCATTACAAATATTACTGTAATGCTGCAGTAATAATTATAATGTTCCCGTTTCTTTTTAATATTCAGTAAATACTTGGAGATGCGTGGGAAGCATTTTTTTCTTGATTAGAAAGCAACAAAGTTTCCTACCCTTATTATTTTTAAGGTCTTCAAATTTTCAGCTGCATCTTGGCCATGACCACAACCATGGACTTAAAGCCTTGCACATTGGGTTCGAAAACCGTTATGCCTTCTCTCTCGGGAAATTTGTAAGACTTATCTAAGAACATTATTCATCGTTTATATCTGCGCTCAGTGAGAATGGAGATTCTCCAAATATTATATTTTTAGTTTACTAAAAGAGACACAATTAACTACTGATGCTGATTCCGCTATTATAAGGTGTATAAAGATGTTATTAAATATTTAAAGTTCCTCACATGTGGACATTTTTGTACTTACACCGATGTTGACCGGACATCTATTTCAATATTTCAAAACTTAAACTGTTAGGGTCAGGCAAGCTTCAGGAAATATCTTGTGCTGTGTGGTTAATCAAGCATTCTTTCTCAAATAATTAATGTAATCATGTATACTTTCTCCAATAATAAATGTAAATTTGTCTTCTTCTTTTAATAACACAATCATGCAAATGCTTGTTTATCCGTTGTCTGAGATCGGCAAGTCATGTTATTCCGTAGTTTTCGATGCGCTAAATCAGCATCTGGAAATGAAAACTTTCCATCACATCAAAATGCATACAAATTGATTTAAAATTTTCAAATTTGATCCTTTTATACAAATTTACTTTTTCTTCTTCAATATCTCTTCTTTTTTATTTCCACGTTGATATTGAATTTTAAAGGTAGAAAAGCTTGCCTAATTAACAAAATTAAATTAATTTTCTCTTTTTAAATTAGTATATACATGTAATTTTAATTCAGGATTGAATAAGAAAATTAATTATTCACATTGTCACGTGAACTATATTGTAAATATAGTTGAATTAGATTGCCCGCCTTGTTCTACATCACTTCGTTCCACTATTTTGCCACCCGGAAAAGGTCTGGCATGGCGTAAATAGAGCGACCTTTGACTTCAATTCGTTTATTTGTGAACTTGTTGAGTTAATGCACGAGAAAGAGATCTAGTCTAATTTGCTATACCGCCCTACTCAATAAGATTTGATTAAAATTTGTTAAATTAACACTTAATTATGTTTTTCAAGATTTACAATTTTTCTATTTCTAGTAAAAAATTAAATTACACAAGTTGCTTATGTTTTGTATTTCAGTTTGAGAAAGATGGATATGTTATAATAGAAGATTTTCTTAAACCTGAGGAAGTGGACGAGCTCAAATCATGCGGCGAAGAATTCACAACAAATCTTCCTCCAGAAGACGAGAGAAAAATTTTCAGTACCGAAGGGCAGCAGCAGGTATTAAAAACAGGCTTAAGCTACAGATATAAAAATATATGGAAATAATAAAATTACATTAAATTTACAGAGCAAGGAACGATATTTTTTGGACAGTGCAGATAAAATTAGTTACTTCTTTGAAGATGAAGCTTTAGAAACGGATGGAAAATTAAAAGTTCATCCTAGAGTGTCTCTTAACAAGGTGAAACTCTATCCTTTATAAAAATGAAAATGTTTAAAAGTTGAATTTACAATTACATTACCATAAATAATTACAGATAGGACATGCACTTCATTGGCTACATCCTAAATTTAGGAAATATACTTTTGATGAAAGAGTAAAAGAAATTGCATTTCAATTGGATCTTCAAGAACCTGCAGTTTGTCAATCAATGTACATCTATAAAAACCCCGGAATAGGTTCTAAAGGTCAATATTGACCCTAAATTAATATAATTATTATTTCACAATTATATACCGAAGAAAATTTTAATTGTTTCTTTTATCATTAATTACACTGTACTTATACTTTCAGTAATTGCCCATCAAGATGCGAGTTACCTCTACACTGATCCCGTAAAAGTTATAGGTTTTTGGATTGCTCTCGACGATGCTACTCAAGAAAATGGATGTCTTTGGATTGCTCCAGGATCCCATCTCAGTGGAGTTCATAGACGTTATCTCAGAAACAAAGATCCAAAATCAGAAGATATATTAATTCATGATTCGCCAGCTCCATGTTACGCATTAAGCAGTTTTCGACCAGTTGCAGTTCGTAAAGGAACTTGCGTTCTAATCCATGGTCTAGTTGTTCATTTATCAAATCAAAATCGAAGTGAAACTTCTAGACATGCTTACACTTTTCATGTTATTGAAACAAAGCATGTCAATTATGCCAAAGATAACTGGCTGATGCCACCCAAAGAAGGATTTCCTTTTCTTTACAGAAATTAGCATTTCGTCGAGGATTTCTGTCTCGGTGATTTTAAAACAAAACTGACTGATATTCGTAACGAGACTAATCTTACGGCTGTGTTAAATAAATTTTATAATCTTTTAGTGAAACTTAATTGTTGTGTCCTACAGATGTATAAAACTTTTGTAAGAATATATATTTCTGCACTGAGAAACTTTTAATTACAGTTTTTGCTTTTTTGAATTTCTATATTTGTAATTTGTATCCTTCTAAAATTCTTTAGACGTAACTGTTGCATCTAAAACGTCTTTTCTTAAACAATGTACTAGTTTTTAGAATCACATCTCGATTATCCCTAAACTCTTAAATTTTATTGTACATAATGATAAGTAATAAAGCAGATATTAAAATCAAAAGGTTCTCAATGCATCACTCTGATATGGTTAGAAGAAAATTTAACGATTTAGTTTTTTAATCTAATTTTGGAAAATCCCAAAGTTCAGAGATTAAGCGAAATGCCTAATAGACAATTCGAGCAATATACGTCAAAAAGATGAAGAGCAAGTGGGAGCAAGTTTTCAAAAGTTGATATAATAAAGCCATTTTTTAAAAAAGTACAGATATGAACTTATACCACATTAGATCTTACAAATTAATCCCTTCCAAGAACACATAATGAACAAACATAGGTATGTATATATTTTTTTGTAACATAGGTATATATTGCAAGCATCTCTGGAAGTGCTTTTAAAGATAATAATATGAAACATTATAAATTCATAATAATATTTTTTTCTTTTCCTTAGGTTTTGTCCTTAAATTACGTAAGGTCTTTTGGTAGAGAGGTTGGGGGTGGGTGGGCAGAACATTTTTCTATGCTAACTATGCTAACTATGCTGGTATCTAGTTAAACAAATTTCTTACGTAAGGGGTCGTCCATAAATCACGTAAGCCAATAAAGGGGGGTTGGCGGTAGAAGGTTTTGAAAATTATCACGGTTCATCACCTAGAGAATACATTGAGAAAAAATTTTGGTAAAAATTCCTGTGCCTTTACTATAAAAACGTTATAATTGAAAGTCCCCGAAATTTTACCGCGCTGTCTTACAATTTTTACCGGATTTCCCAACATTTTTACCAGAAAATCCGGTAAAAATTGTAAAAATTTCGAAGACTGTCAATTATGATGCTTTTATAGTGAACAGCACAGAAATTTTTACCAAAAATTTTTCTCAGTGTGGGAGGTTTCTTCTCTGATCACGCGATATTTTAACTGCAAATTTTTATTAAAAATTAAATTAGAGATTTTCTTAGTTGTAAATAATGGGGCATTTTTCGGATTATCTTCATTCAAAAATCAGATTTGCTTGAAATCATTTTTTTTAAATCTTTATTGCAGCACAAACATACGTGTTTTTTGTAGTTCGTAATTTTTGATAAAAATTACGGAAGTTATAAATTATTGAAATTTTTATAAATTCGATATTTTCAAAAGCAGAGGGCACTTTTTGAATTCGTTTTTCTCCGTTAATAACAAAAAATTAATAATAATATGCTAAATGAAATTTATTGGAAATTTCTCAAACATTCGAAATGTGCAATAAAAAATAATTAATATGAAGAGAAAATACCTATATGGGGCATTTTTTCGCGATTCGGCCACCCCCCTGCACATTTTAATTTTCAAGTTAAAAGGCTTTATTAAAGCTCAAAATTTTCGTCAAAACATCAATTTTTTGATGTTGTATGGTGTTTTTTATTTTCACCTAAGGGTTAAAAAATATCATGCATAAACGCTCAAAAACCTTCAACAAATATGTAAATTGTGCGAAAAATAAACGAAAAACTAAAAATTATTAGTCTAAATAACTACGAGATTTAAAAAAAATATTTAATAGCATTTAAAAAAATAATCGAACCTTAACAAACATTATAATAAGAAACAGCCCTTCAAAATAATACCCTAAACACGAATTTAAAAAAATGAACTAATATTGTTAAACAAGTAGACAAAAACGATCTTTAGAGAATTGACAAACTTTAAAATTCACCAAAAATAAGAATTTTATGAAACTTACCTGTATTGCATCAAAACCTACATTTTAAAATTATTTTTACTCTATATCTAAGGTAGAAAGGAATACATTCTGAAGCGAGGAATTCTATCAAAAATTTTTAGTTTATTTGTTTAATAAAAATTGTCAATATTTTATTTAAGATTAGGGGATAATTTTTAAGGGTAAAGGGGGTAAATTAAATTGGAATACATTCTGATCGATTTTTAAAGCCGGGGGATTTTCTTAAAATTTGTTTAGCTTACTTGTTTAATAAAAAGTGGTCATTTTTTAGATAAATGCCACCACAGCACCGAAAATTTCCTGAAAATTTATTAAAGATTTATTTGCAAACTTCGGAATATTTAGGTGCAAAGCTTAGTGAAAATTGTGTAAAGATTTAAATGTCCCGATTAAATAAATGTTTAGCGTAAAAGTTGACTGAAGATTTAAATTAAATTTTTGTGAAATTTTCGTCGCGAATGTTTCCTGAACATTTAAATTGCATTTTCGTGAAATGTTCGTCGTAAAAGTTGACTGAAGATTTAAATTAAATTTTCGTGAAATGTTTGTCGCAAAAGTTGATTCAACATTTAAATTCAATTATCGTGAAATGTTTGTCCCAAAAGTTGATTCAACATTTAAACTGAACTTTTGTGAAATGTTTGTCGCAAAAGTGGATTGAACATTTAAGTGAATATTTGCTAAATGTTGAGCGGAAAGTTGACAGAATAAAAAAAATTATATTAAATAGAAGGGGAACAAGTAAGTTAAACGGTAATTCAAATAATATAAACACATTTATTGAATATTATTGTTTAACATTTATTTTAGTTTTAATTTTCAGTAACAAAACAAAAGAAATGCAACACACAGGAAATTGTAAGTTGAAAGATTGTATTAGATTAAGGATTTGTTTTTTATTCGGTCAACTTTCCGCTCAACATTTAGCAAATATTCACTTAAATGTTCAATCCACTTTCGCGACAAACATTTCACAAAAATTCAGTTTAAATGTTTAGTCAACTTTCCCTACGAAAATTTCACGAAAATTTAATTTAAATGTTGAATCAACTTTTGCGACAAACATTTCACGACAATTTAATTTAAATGTTGAATCAACTTTTGCAACAAACATTTCACGAAAATTTAATTTAAATCTTCAGTCAACTTTCACGACAAACATTTCACGAAAATGTAATTTAAATGTTCAGGAAACTTTCGCGACGAAAATTTCACGAAAATTTAATTTAAATCTTCAGGAAACTTTCGCGACGAAAATTTCACGAAAATTTAATTTTAATCTTCAGTCAACTTTTACGCTAAACATTTATTTAATCGGGACATTTAAATCTTTACACAATTTTCACTAAGCTTTGCACCTAAATATTCCGAAGTATGCAAATAAATCTTTAATAAATTTTCAGGAAATTTTCGGTGCTGTGGGGGTGATTAAGGGATGATTTTTAAGCGTTGTTTTTGACGCTAATAGGGGTAGATTTCATAGGTATTTATTCTTAGTGAATTTTAAAATTTGTGAATTCTCTAAAGTTTGTTTTTGCGTCTACTTGTTTAAGAATATTTGTCAATTTCTTTTAATTCGTGTTTAGCGGATGATTTTGAAGGGATAATCCTTATTATACTGCTTGGTAAAGTTTGATTATTTCTGTGAATGCGATTAACTATTTTATTTAAATCTCGTAGTTATTTACACCCTGAAGAAATTACGTTAATTAGAGGTGAGGGGGTGGATCAAAAACTTACGGAGCCTTATAAACGTGGGTTCCTGGGTCAAAATTTAAGAAAAATGCCTTAAGTAATTTATGGACGGCCACTTATCAATAATGATTTTAAGGGTAAAAGTATAAAGCACTCCCAATCGTTTACCACAGACTTGACCTAGAGTGCTGAGATTTATTTTACTTGTTTCTTTTTTAAATTGAAATCGTTAATCAAAGGCGGATCCAGACGAGGGTTTTGGAGAGGGTGATATATAAGATAGAAAGAGATAACAATATAGTGTTATCTCTTTTTCTCCCATACGAATCTAAGGCTTTTGAGAGGGGCGATCGCTCCCTTCGCCTCCCGCTGCATCCACGGCTATCGTTAATCAATTTGAAAGTTAATTGGAATTATAGGGTAACGGAAGCAGTGAAAGAACATTTAAGGAAGTGTATAGGTACTTTTATCATTAATTCTTTTTTAAGGACGTTGGAACCCAAAAGCTGAGAGTGGCGTAGAAACACATTTTCCTCCTTTGCTCAAAAATTGCCCTTTTTTGAATTTTTTTTAAAAACACTGGACACTTTTTCAAAAAAAGGGCTATGGCTATTTAAACAAATGTTTAAAAACTTCCTTATCGCAAATAATTTTGTCTGCCATAGCCTTTTTTTTTGAAAAAGTGTCCAGTGTTTTTAAAAAAAATTCATAAAAGGGAAATTTTCGAGCAAAGGAGGAAAAAGTGTTTCTACGCCACTCTCAGCTTTCGGGTTCCAACGTCCTTAATGCAAGTACCGAAAATGGTCTTGTAACTTTTTTTCCCAATAGTCCTTATGAAAAGTAAGTATTGGTTTAAGTATTGGATTAAGTATTGGATTAAGTATTGGGAGTAAGTACCCACACAGCACTAGAACTTCCCTGAACATTCCCAACCTTCAAGGAAGTTATGAAACTTCCAGCAAACTACTGCAAGTTTTGAAACTTCTCTGAATGTTGGGAATGTTCAGGAAAGTTCGGGTGCTGTGTGGGTATTGGATTAAGTATTAGATTAAGTATTGGAATAAGTATTGGTGGAAACTCCAATACTATTTTCGCGTAACATATTTTTAAACAAATTTTTTTTTAATTTTCTGTGGAGCTGTGATTTTGCGTTCCATGTATTTCTATGTAATAAATTAACAAAAAAACTATTGCGCATAGCTGGGCTGGGAGCCATAGAAACTTAGTGCGCAACTAGTAAAATTTTTAAGAATGTTTGGCGAAAAAAGTATTGGAGTTTCCAATACTTACACCAATACTTATTCCCCAAATAGCACGATAGTTTGCTGTAAAGCCACTGTAAGAGTTATCCGTAAAGGTTGTAAGGTTACAAAGTAAGCCAGTAGTAATAAGCAAACAGTGGACTTAAAATTTCCGCCTCACAGTAAAATTACCCAAGCAGCACGTAATATTACATGAATATCACAGTGACATCATATTGTAATATTGGTAATATTACGGGGTGATATTACAGTGATATTGACGTGATATTGAAATGTCCGCCTCAAGGTAATATTACAAGTAATATTACAGTGATATTGATGTAATATTACAAGTAATATTACGGTAATATTACAGTGATATTAAGGTAATATTACGATGATATTAAGGTAATATTACAATTATTTATTTCAATATTTATTTAACATTAAATAAAATATTTAAAAAAAAGTTGGTTCAGACGGGGTTCGAACACGCAACGTTCGACACGACGTGAATACGCCTTGTACCTCTCGGCCATCTAGCTCTTGGAATATAGTTCAGAAAGTGTTCTTCATATTGTACCAAAGAGAATTTAAGGTACTACATGAAGAACACTTTCTAAAATAAATTCCAAGAGCTAGATGGCCGAGAGGTACAAGGCGTATTCACGTTGTGTCGAACGTTGCGTGTTCGAACCCCATGTGCGCCGAATTTTTTTTAAATATATTTTTTTTAATGTAAAATAAATATTGAAATAAATAAATCAATGTAATATTACCTTGAGGCGGACATTTCAATATCACGTCAATATCACTGTAATATTACCCCGTAATATTACCAATATCACAATATGATGTCACTGTGATATTCATGTAATATTACGAGCTGCTTGGGTACAAAGTAAGGTCGTGGTAAGTTTCTAGTAACCCTGTTTAAAGAATGTATTAAAAATTATAGAATTTGATAGGATTTCTATCACAAATATTTTCAAATTTTAATCAAATTGTATACAAAATAAAAAATCCTATCAAATTCTATCAAAAATACTAAATTCAATCAATTTTAATAACAAGTTTGGAAAGAATTTAAATCAAAATTAATACTGAACTAAAGACAAGTACATGTCTATACTTCATTTTGTATAAAAAGTGTATCAAATCTTGTAATTCTAAACAACATAATCAATTTCAATCATAAGTGTGGATAGAGTTTCTATCAAAATTAATACTTAAATAATGTTAAATACATTTGTATACATACGTCTGTATCAAAAGTTTATCAATTTCTATCCGTCTGAAAATCGAATACTTTGGTATCAAGAGCTCTGTATTAAAACTTTATCAAATTCTATCCGTAGAAAAGTCGAATACAATCTTATCAAATCATTTGAATAAAAACTCTATCAAATTTTACCAAACAGAAAATCGAATACATTTCAATCAAAACTTTGGGATAAAAAATTAATCAAATCTTATCGATGGAAAATTCTTATACTATTCTATCAAAATCTTGGTATGCAAAATCTATCAATTTCTATCCGCTTGAAAATCAAATACTTTGCTATCAAGAGCTCTGTATTAAAACTTTATCAAATTCTATCCGTAGAAAAGTCGAATACAATCTTATCAAATCATTTGCATAGAAACTCTATCAAATTTAACCAAACGGAAAATCGAATACATTTCTATCAAAACTTTGAGATTAAAAATTAATCAAATTTTATCGATGGAAAATTCTTCTACTATTCTATCAAAATCTTGGTATGCAAAATCTATCAATTTCTATCCGCTTGAAAATCAAATACTTTGCTATCAAGAGCTCTGTATTAAAACTTTATCAAATTCTATCCGTAGAAAAGTCGAATACAATCTTATCAAATCATTTGCATAGAAACTCTATCAAATTTAACCAAACGGAAAATCGAATACATTTCTATCAAAACTTTGAGATTAAAAATTAATCAAATCTTATCGATGGAAAATTCTTATACTATTCTATCAAAATCTTGGTATGCAAAATCTATTAATTTCTATCCGTCTAAAAATCAAATACTTTGGTATCAAGAGCTCTGTATTATAATTTTATCAAATTCTATACGTAGAAAAGTCGAATAAGGAGCATTTACATATGACGTCACGCTATAAGGGGGAGGGTGGACTCTTGATCAAACGTTAAAAAACGTAACATGTTGATGGGGGGGAGATCGTTCTAAACGTGACGTCACGAGAAAATTTTTTAATTCAAAAATTAATTCAAACTACCTTTTAAATTTTGTAAGCATCTTTATTTATGATAGACCTCGGATTATCCTTAGGATATCAACGGGAAATGCTCATCAGGATCCTACCAGACATCGTCAAGAGATATCCACAAGACATCATTTTGAATTTCAAAATGGTCAAAATATTTTTCCGGTAGTTATATATCCAGGAAAGCAGGGATTTTAATATCCACTGGATATCCTAAGGATGCCCGAAGATATTTTTCTCATTACCTGAAATCAGAAAACGTTTCTATTTAATATTTTTAGAGTTATAACAATTAAAACATCCCGGTTTGTACAAACTACTATGTGCACTTGTCTTTTCTTTTCGCTCTCCAGTAAAATCACTAATTTGCTTCTAAGGTCTTCTTCTTCGGAGTGCATTACATATATTGTAAAATCTGAAACCCAGACCTCACTTAATCTGTATTAAAGAAACTGTTTTATTAATTCCGATCAATTTTTTCAATTCTTTACTAATCCAGCCTTCTTGTCGAGTATTTGTAAGTTTTATTCCATTGCTGCCACTACTGGCGCAGCACTGCGTCTATTGTTACTATCCCCTTCGATGTGTCATATTATTAGTTAATAATTTTATTATATTTAGATTTGAAGAGCAGGAGCGAATTTTTCCGTGGTGTGGACGACTTACTTAATGGTTTCAACTTTAAAGTCCAATTTCTGCAAACTTCAAATTATGTTATAACATGTTAAGTTACATAATGGAAATAATAATAATAACACAGGCGTAAAAAAGTAGAAACCTTTTTTCGCTAAGTATTGGGCCAATAATGGTTTACCCTTGGAAATCTGTCACTGCGGACAGTGAAAAAATACATATAGAAATACTCAGCCAATTGTCCAGTACATACATTTGCCAATAATTTGCTACCTGTTATCGCAGAATGAGGAATCATTGGTTAAATCTTGGAATGTAGACATCCGTGCCAATCATTGGCTAACAATATTGGTCCAATGTTTAGCCGATGTTAAGTTTCCGATTGACTGTTATATTCTGAAAATAATGATTATGTATATGTGAAAAAGTTAGTGGCTTTAGAAGCAAGTTTATTAAAAAGAAGAATTTTTTCTTTTTCAAATATTCATTCTCTAAACGTTTCGGCTCTAAATACTGATGGCCCTCGTTGGTAGAAAATAGATTTATTCTGAAATAGTATTATGTATAACAATATTAATATAAGGCTGAAGATAAATTGATGTGTTACGCATTCTCTTTTTTGTTTTTTAGTAATTAATTCTAAACCCAAATAATGCAAAAATCTATATAACCGAAAAATAAAATTTAAAGAACAACAGTATAATAATAACAAAACAAAAAAGAGAATAATACAACAATTTATCTGAAGTTTTTGCAGTTGTCTACTACATTATTAATACTATTTCAGAATAAAACTATTTTCCTTTAACAAGGGCCAGTATTTGGAGCTGAAACGTTTGGAGAATGAATTAATAAAAGAGTAAATTCTTTTTTTCAATAAACTTAACAGTGTAAAGACACTAACTTCTTCATGCGTTTCTTTTACGAAGTTGACTGTTTGAAAATCAAAAAGATACTGACTGTACGCCCTTAGCAAAAGAACACAAAGGAAAAGGTCCTGGCGTTGGAATTTTAGAGCCATATGTGTTTCCTTTAAGTTAGAAATGTGTTTAGAAACTAGTCTTGAGTAGAGTCAAGTAATCGCGTTGCATTCACAGATAAAATAAGATAACTAAGAAATAAACTACAATATTATATTAATTTTTAAACAGTTATATTGATATTAATATCTGATTTATTTTTTAATAAAAACATAAAAAAAGTTCGTAATGTCATGATCCAAATACGTTAAACAGTTGCTCATTTACTTCTTTAAAAAGCATTCTCTACAAATCCACTCATAAAATTTTATTTTTCATAGATAAGAATTTAATTATATTTTATATATTTGTATATGGATAAAATATTTTGTATAAAATTTTGTGAGTAAAATTAAGGATTGAATAAGCGGCCAAAAGTGAGACAAATTTTTCTAATTTCGAGAAAATTTAAGAAATACAGTTTTTAACGTAATCCTCAACCAATATGATTTATTATTATTATTTTTTTTTTTTTTAATAGAAATGAAGTCTATAAAAACTAATAAAACCTTATATCTATATATAATTAACTTTCACTAATATTAAACTGCCTTAGATATAAGAATCACTGTTATTTAAAAAACTTAGTATAGTTTTTCTAGTTTTTAATTAACTTTCAGGATTACGTTAAAAACTGTATTTCTTTAATTTTCTCGAAATTAGAAAAATTAGTCTTGCTCACTTTTGGCCGCTTATTTAATCCTTAGTTTTACTCACAAAATTTTATTAAAAATATTTTATCCATAAACAAATATATAAAATATAATTAAATTCTTATCAATGAAAAATAAAATTTTATAGGTGGACTTGTTGAGAATGCTTTTTAAGGGAACTAAATGAGCTATTGTTTAACATATTTGGAAAAAACTGCAATTGTTCATCAGATTTAAAAATAAAACATAAAACCTTAAATGAGTAGTTAAGAATAAACTATTTAAATCAATAAAATTTTTTTTGCAAATTGTGTGTCAGTAAATTTGTTAAAATATATTAAAATAAATTTTTCTTTGAATTTATTTTCATCCTTAAATCGTACAATTTTTAATTTCGAAAATACAATTTCATGACATAACGAACTTTTATATGTTTTTATTCAAAAATAAATCAGATATTAATACCAATATAACTGTTTAAATTTAATATAATATTGTTAGTTTATTTCTTAGTTCTGCTAAAGTTAAAAATTAAATTTTACCTTAAAACATTATTTCTCTTAAATTATTATTTTATCTATGAATGCAACGCGATTACTTGATACGATTCAAGACGAGTTTCTAAACACATTTCTAATTAAAAGGAAACACATATGGCTCTAAAATTCCAATATATATATAATCATTATTTTCAGAATATAACAGTCGAAAATTTAACATCGGCTAAACATTAGACCAATATTGTTAGCCAATGATTGGCACGGATGTCTACATCCCAAGATTTAACCAATGATTTCTCATTCTGCGATAACAGGTAGCAAATTATTGGCAAATGTATGTACTGGACAATTGGCTGAGTATTTCTATATGTATTTTTTCACTGTCCGCAGTGACAGATTTCCAAGGGCAAACCAATATTGGCCCAATACTTAGCGAAAAAAGGTTTCTACTTTTTTACGCCTGTGTTATTTTTATTATTTCCATTATGTAACTTAACATGTTATAACATAATTTGAAGTTTGCAGAAATTGGACTTTAAAGTTGAAACCATTAAGTAAGTCGTCCACACCACGGAAAAATTCGCTCCTGCTCTTCAAATCTAAATATAATAAAATTATTAACTAATAATATGACACATCGAAGGGGATAGTAACAATAGACGCAGTGCTGCGCCAGTAGTGGCAGCAATGGAATAAAACTTACAAATACTCGACAAGAAGGCTGGATTAGTAAAGAATTGAAAAAATTGATCGGAATTAATAAAACAGTTTCTTTAATACAGATTAAGTGAGGTCTGGGTTTCAGATTTTACAATATATGTAATGCACTCCGAAGAAGAAGACCTTAGAAGCAAATTAGTGATTTTACTGGAGAGCGAAAAGAAAAGACAAGTGCACATAGTAGTTTGTACAAACCGGGATGTTTTAATTGTTATAACTCTAAAAATATTAAATAGAAACGTTTTCTGATTTCAGGTAATGAGAAAGATATCTTTGGGCATCCTTAGGATATCCAGTGGATATTAAAATCCCTGCTTTCCTGCACTGAAAAAAATATTTCCGTGGAACTGCAATAATTATGGGCAGATTGGCAATATTTTATTGCTGTTTTGGGAACTGCCATACGTATTTGTGTTTTAGCCATACGACTGTGTGAAACCGCGAGTGACATTGTAAGGTTAGGTAAAATCGACAGTGGCGCACCGATGATGCATTATGTCAAACTCCTACATAACCTGTTAACCATAGTCAAATGTCTAATCTGATCACAGTATTTTTTTCAGTGTGGATATATATAACTACCGGAAAAATATTTTGACCATTTTGAAATTCAAAATGATGTCTTGTGAATCTCTCTTCACGATGTCTGGTGGGATCCTGATGAACATTTCCCGTTGATATCCTAAGGATGAACTACGGATATTATTAGGATATTCCTAAAATTATTCAAATGGATTCAGAATACGGATTAAAAATACAATCTTAGCAAATCATTTGCATAGAAACTCTATCAAATTTAATCAAACGGAAAATCGAATACTTTTCTATCCAAATGTTGGGATTAAAAATTAATCAAATCTTTTCGACGGAAAATTCGTATACTTTCTTATCCAAAAGGTTTGATAGAATCGTATACAATGTTAATGAAAATTTGGATTCAAAAACGGATTGAAATTGATAGAAATTCCTTTCTAATAAATGCGAAGTATTGATTTTGATAGAGATTCTATCCAAAAGGTTTGATAGAATCGTATACAATGTAAATGGCAACTTGGATTCAAAAACGGATTGAAATTGATAGAAATTACTTTCTATTAAATGCGAAGTATTGATTTTGATAGAGATTCTATCCCAAAGATTTGATATAATCGTATAAAAAGTACTTGAAATTTTTGATTCAAAAAACGGATTTAAATTGATCGAAATTTCTTTCTATCAAATTCCATCAAATTCTATCAAATGCGAAGTATTGATTTTGATAGAGATTCTATCCAAATGTTTGATAGAAACGTATACAAAGTACATAAAATTTTGGATTCAGAAAACGGATTCAAATTGATAGAAATTCTTTTCTATCAAATCCTATCAAATTTCGTAAACAGGGAACCCTTATGAAAAATAAGTATTGGATTAAGTATTGGATTAAGTATTGGGAGCAAGTATTGGATTAAGTATTGGATTAAGTATTGGAATAAGTATTGAAGTATTGGAATAAGTATTGGTGTAAGTATTGGAAACTCCAATACTTTTTTGCCAAACATTCTTAAAAATTTTACTGGTTGCGCGCACTAAGTTTCTATGGCTCCCAGCCCAGCTATGCGCAGTAGTTCTTTTGTTAATTTAATACATAGAAATACATGGAACGCAAAATCACAGCTCCACAGAAAATTAAAAAAAAATTTGTTTAAAAATATGTTACGCGAAAATAGTATTGGAGTTTCCACCAATACTTATTCCAATACTTCAATACTTATTCCAATACTTAATTCAATACTTAATCCAATACTTATTTTTCATAAGGGAAGCTTACACCGTTAGCTTGTGGTAAGGTTACATTTTAAGCATTTTGTAAGCTTATACCACAAGCTTACGGTGTAAGGTTACTACAAGCTTACGGTGTAAGCTTTAATTCCAGTAACGGAATTTGCATTTTTTATAAATCATAAATAAATTTCACTGCTGTTAGTTCCTTTAACTTTTACTATAGATATTATAAAAATACCAAACAAAATTTATATCGTTTTTTTCTTAGCACATCAAAGAGAAGTTTAATTGATATCGTTATATTAAACATACTTAAATAAAGTATAATTTAAAAAAATCATATGTGTTTTTTCATATACAAAACAGGTGCAGCAAATTTCCCAAAAACGCAAATAGTCGAATATCGAAATAGTCGAATTTCAAAAAGTCGAATCTCCAAACGGTCGAATAACGAAATGGTTAAATATCCAAATGATCGAATATCTACTTTTTCGAATTTCTAAATTGTCGAATATTCAAATTTTCAAATTTAAAATTTATCGAATATCCACTTTGTCGAATGTCCAAATACTGTCGAATTTCCAAATTCTCGAATATCCATTTTATCGAATTTACAAATTGTCGAATTTCCAAATTGTCGAATATCCACTTTGTCGAATTTCCAAATTATCGAATTTCCAAATGATAGAATATCCAAATAGTCGAATTTCCAAATTGTCAAATTTCCAAATTGTCGAATCTCCAAATGTTCGAATCTCCAAATGTTCGAATTTCCAAATCTTCGAACTTTTTTTTTATGTGAGTTTCCTATCTATGAAATGCGTTGGTATAGTAGATTGGACAAATGCGCAAAATTTAAAATCGTCATGGAAATTTTAAATTTTGCGCATTTGTCCAATCTACTATACCAACGCATTTGATAGATAGAAAACTCACATAAAAAAAAAGTTCGAAGATTTGGAAATTCGAACATTTGGAGATTCGAACATTTGGAGATTCGACAATTTGGAAATTCGACAATTTGGAAATTCGACTATTTGGATATTCGATCATTTGGAAATTCGACAAAATAGATATTCGACAATTTGGAAATTCGACAATTTGGATATTCGATCATTTGGAAATTCGACAATTTGGAAATTCGACAAAGTGGATATTCGACAATTTGGAAATTCGACATAATGGACTTTCGACAATTTAGAGATTCGACAAAGTGGATATTCGACAATTTGGAAATTCGACATAATGGACTTTCGACAATTTAGAGATTTGACAAAGTGGATATTCGACAATTTGGAAATTCGACAATTTGGATATTCGATCATTTTGAAATTCGAAAAAGTAGATATTCGACAATTTGGAAATTCGACAATTTAGAAATTCGTCAAAATGGATATTCGACCAAATTGATGTTCGACAATTTAGAAATTCGACAATTTATAGATATTCGATCATTTGGAAATTCAACAAAATGGATATTCGACCATTTGGATATTCGACCTTTTGGGTTTTTGGGAAATTTCCTGTACCCGATCTCCATACGGTCGAATATCTATTTTGTCGAATTTTCAAATGATCGAATATCTAAAATGTCGAATTTCCAAATTGTCGAATTTCCTAATTGTCGAATATCAAAATTGTCGAATATATATTTTGTGAAATTTACAAATGATCGAATATCCAAATAGTCGAATTTGCAAATTGTCGAATATCTAAATTGTCGAATATCTATTTTGTCGAATTTCCAAATGATCGAATATCCAACTAGTCGAATTTCCAAATTGTCGAATCTCCAAATGTTCGAATGTCCAAATAACTTTTTTTTTCATGTAAGTTTCCTATCTATGAAATGTCTTGGTATAGTAGATTGGATAAGTGCGCTAAATTTAAAATCGTTATGGAAATTTTAAAATTTGCGCATTTGTCTAATCTACTATACCAACGCATTTCATAGATAGGAAACTCACATAAAAAAAAGTTCGAACATTTGGATATTCGAACATTTGGAGATTCGAACATTTGCAGATTCGACAATTTGGAAATTCGACAATTTGGATATTCGATCATTTGGAAATTCGACAAAATAGATATTCGACAATTTCGAAATTCGACAAAGTGGACAATTTAGAAATTCGACAAAATGAATATTCGACCAAATGGATGTTCGACAATTTGGAAATTCGACAATTTAGATATTCGATCATTTAGAAATTTGACAAAATGGATATTCGACCATTTGGATATTCTACCGTTTGGAGATTCGACTTTTTGAAATTCGACCATTTGGATATTCGATACCTTTTGGGTTTTTGGGAAATTTCCTGCACCCGACATTTCATAGATAGGAAACTCACATGAAAAAAAAATTCGACCTTTTGGACATTCGATCATTTGGATATTTGACAATTTGGATATTCGATCATTTTGACGTGGAGCGCAGAACGCAAAGTTTGCTGCCAACCACAGCACTGCATCAAGAAATGAAAATTCCCTAGATTTAAAGTAGTTTTAGTTGTCAACAAACTTTGAGTTCCTCGAATTTATGCATAACCGCAGAATCAGCTCCCATATGTAGATAGATAAGGACAGACTTACGTTTTTGACGCGTTTTGCGGCATAAACGTAGGTAATTTATATGCTTAATTTTTTACAAAATGTAATTTACGTTTTCAAGATGGCTAGAAAGTGTGTTTTATAAATAAAAGTACATTATTTTATAATTTCCAGTTTGTGAGTACTATTCTAAAAATACTAAAAAACGAAAGACCAATGAAGTTTTGGTGGTAAAAACTCTTTTTTGTACCAAAAAAAAAGGAAATAGAACTATGAACAGTAATAAAAGTTAAGAAACAGTTGTTCGACATATTTTTTTATATTTTTCACAAGTTATTTACGTAAATTACATTTTTTACGTAAATTACATTTTGTGTGTCTACACACGTTTATCTACGTCTTTTTCTCTCTCATTACAACGCAACTTTCAACGCATGCATGTAAACATAGGGATTCGTACAACGCAGAACTTTGCGTTAAACTACTAGATCACTAATTCACTAGCTAGAGGTATAACGCATCAACGCAAGAACGCACTGCGTTCAACGCAGGCATGTAATTTCGCCCATAAGGTCCCGGACAGCGTCACGGTAAAATCCCATGTGGGCTGAAAGCATTGAACCGAAAGCAGAAATTATGAGAGTGAGAGAGGTAGGTAGATATCACTATCTCTCTCACTCTCATGATTTCTGCTTTCGGTTTTGCGCTTTCTGCTCACATGGGATTTTACCTTCAAAGCAGAAAACGGAAAGCGTTCAACCAATAAAAGTATTTTATACAATGGAAGTTATTCTAATTGAGCTTTCTGATTGGAGCAACGTTTTACGCTTTTCCGCTTTCACGCTGTCATGGGACGGGACCTTAGGGTGAAGTCTCATACGAAGGGCTAGGGTATTAGTGGATTAGAATAGACTAATCAGATAATTGGTCACATTGGAAAGTATTTTCTGAATGGTCTATTCTAGTCCACTGATACCCAAGGCCTTCGTATGAGACATCACCCTTAATGGGCTTTTCAGAAATCTTGAGTTCTAATTATTTATAAGTTAATTGTGCCAAAATGTAGTAAGCCATTGAAGAAAAGTTCCAAAACATCTTTATGTCACAGCCTGAATTGTAAAATTGCAGGTTTTAGGTTATGCTTACGAGTAAATTATACTACGTAGAAAACTTCTGAGGTAAAATACTAAGTAAATGACGGTAGAAAATCATGTAATTTACCTTAAGGATTTTACTTGACCAACACTGATGAGAGTGAGCAAGAGGGAACACATTCTCTCTCTTGCTCACTCTCATACGTTGCCATGGTAACCTGCAGGCAGCCGGGAGCTGTGACCGTACCTTAATGCAACTGCAGTGTAGTAGGAGACGAAACTAAAGTTACGGGCAGGGATGTAAAGTTACGCGTAACTTCTAGTTTTTACGTAAATAACATAGGTTTTTTACATTTGTAAATTACGTAACTTACCCCCGACTCCACAAAATACATGTTTGAAGGAATCAGGACATAAATCACGTACGTAATTTACTTGTAAAAAACTATGTAATTTACGTGATGTAAATTACCTTTATGCCGCTTTCATGCCTTCTCCAAGAACTTTACTTTTGTCTCATTCTACTGCACAGCCTTGGTATAAGTTACGGGAGCAGGGCATGAGATAATAAAGGACAGAAACTGTTTCTGTCCTGTTCTGTCTCATGCTCTGGTCTCGTAACCGTATTTCTATCTCCTTGGGCGTTATTACACAGCAGGGTAATAGGTGTGCGTCCAGGACACTCTAGGCCTAAGGGTGTCGTCTCATGCTAGGGATTAATGGATTAGGGATTAGAATAGACCAATCAGATAATTGGTCACATTGGAAAGCATTTTCTGATTGGTCTATTCTAATCCCTGATCCATTAATCCCTAGCATGAGACGGCACCCTAAGCAGATAGAAATACGGTTACGGGACCAGAGCATGAGACAGAAAAGGACAGAAATAGTCTCTGTCCTTTATTATCTCATGCCCTGCTCCCGTAACCGTATTCGTTGTGCTTTGGGCTATAATTAGTGCGAGAACGAGACAAACTTATGCCACTGCTGTGCAGTAGAATGAGACAAAAGTAAAGTTCCTGGAAAAGGTAAAAGGATATTCAAGTTGGGTGGGGAGAAATTCAAAATGCAGCTACCTGGATGACAGGTTTGCATTACAGTCAATTTTTTGTACAAAAACTGATTTCGTCCTATTGACTGCAATGCAAACCTGTCATCCAGGTAGCTGCCATTTTGAATTTTTCCCCACCCAACTTGAATATCATGATGAAAACGGCATAATTTTCCAGAAGTATTTTTTACAGTGCATGCGGAGTTCCGATTAGAGATCGGAAATTGACATGTCATTTTAGATTTTGAGGTAGAATACGTAGAATACGTAAAATACGTAGAGAACTGTAAAAAACCTAGGTAATTTACAATTTGAACATGGCGGCAGTAGAAAGAAACTTTTTTTTATAATTTTTTGATTCTATGAATGACTTTTATTAATTTTTAAAGGTGTTATATGTGTTATATGTTTCGGCTAGTTTTAAAATAAATTATGTAATTATTTTGGTTTTAGATTTTACTTTTAGGTTATGTTGCATACGTATTATTGTATATCACGTGATATTTATAAGGGATGTAAATTACGTAGAATACTTCTCCGGTAAATTACTAGGTAATTTACATGTAAACAACCATGTAGATTACCTTAAGTAATTTACGTTCCGATCTCTGGTTCCGATCACTGGTGCATTCGCAATTTGAGTTCCAAGCCCTGCTTTTTAGTTGTTTTGTCGTTGCTCATACAAAATGGCGTCCCGTTGACGATGCCAAGTATATTATATTTTATCTGTGAATTTATGAAATTATAAATATATCTGCAGTATTTTACTCAATATGGGGTAAATAGTTATTATCAATTACTTTTATAGTTGTAAATGCAGTAATAACAGTTTTATTAATTAATAGGAGTGAATTTGAGTTATTGTACGTTCTATTTACTTTATGTGATGAAATATTATACATTTCAATTATAAAAAAGAAATTTCATGATTTATTTAATAATAATCATTAACATGATACATTTAGGAAATTCATACTTGCAAGCAAGTATTTTTAAAGCAATAGGTGTCAATTTTTGTCTGTTTAATATTTGTGAAATTTATGGAGCACTAAAAGATTTATTTCAATAATATTACTGTTATCTTGGTTATTCCGTAGAAGTAAAAATATTTAAGTATTTTTACTATGTACTTTGAAATAAAGAAATTATTTATTTGAAAATATATATTAGAACATAGTTGATTTAATCAAAGATACATTTTGCATATCTCAAATTTATTGTACACAATATTTTTTTTTTACTTTGATTGTTGATAATATGTACAATATTAATATTTATGTATTTTTTGGAAAAATTTTATATTTTAAGTCGATAATTTAATAATTCTTTTCTCTGCGACTAAACGTCCGTCTAGCCGGATAAAATATTTTGTCCGTCTATAGCTGGACTTTTAGGTTCAGGAAGCAAAGATGACTAAACGTCCATCTAGCCGGATAAAATATTTTTGTCCTAACAAAATTTTTTCTGGGGTACCGAGGGGTTCTTGTCAGTAAATCTAGATCTAAATTTTATCCTGCTAACCGGACGTCTAGACACTTGGAATTCTTTTATCGATTTTATAAATAGGTAAAACATGTTTTTGTCAGTTTTCTGAATTTTTATTTAATAATTCACTTACAGTTCGTCGGATGTGGAAACTTCAGAACTAAAAAAAGATGCTATGGAAGTACATTCTGAATCAGAGATATTTAATGAACAAAAGAAAAAGAAAAAAAGAAAACATAAGCACCATAAGCATAAAAGAGACAAGGTTTTGGAGAAAGAAGATGGAAAGGTGGACAAACAAGATAGGTAAAAGACTTTTAATACTTAAGTTACTATTACTATTTATTATAATTTTTAATTGTTAATTAATTGTTAATTTTTATATTTTGTTTTATTAAAAAAGAAAAAAGCACAGAAAACATCGACGTTCCAGAAAGTTAAAAGAAATGGAAAACGGTACTGTTGAGATGAAAGTAACCCAACGAGTAGATACTAAATTTTCGGTTGTTAATGGAAAAAGAGAAACTTCATGTTTAGAAGTATTAACTACAGAAGAGTCTGAGGAAGAGAAACTTGTTGATTTGGATTCGGATGAAGTGGATTGTACTATTATTGAAGATGATATTGATTTAGAAGAATTAATGAAACAAAAGGTTTATACTCAAAGTACTGTTAATTATAGTTAATGAAATATGTATATTAAAAGTAGTATCTGTTTATCAAAATTATATTGCTGTCCAAATTTATTATACTTGAAATAAAAACTTATTTATTTTCTTAGGAGCGGCTTCAAGCGTGCTTAGTTCAATATCTTTCCGACGAATCTGATAAAGGAAAAGTAGTGGACACTCCGGATGTCATACTTGTAGAAGACGATAGCGGAGATGAGAGTGTTTCTAAAAAGCGTCATAGAAGTAGATCTGGTAGTAGAGAACGCAGAAAGATGCTGAAGACTGAAAGAAGAGTTGTAGTTGACATGACAAGGGATAGAAGAACTAGGGAGGATCTCAAGGATAAAAGGAGAGATATTGAGAGGAAAAGAGATGACAAACCTCGAACTAGAGAAGATTTGAGGAAAGATGATAAAGTAATACGTAAAGTAATTGATAAATCTAAAGAAGATAGAAAAGATGATCTAAGAAAAAGGATTGATGAAGATAAACGAAAGGAAGCTTTGAAGAAAGAAGAGTCACGTAAAAAGGATTTTGAAAAAAGGTATGTAATATAATACATAAGTGTATGTTATATTTAAAATTATATTTAAAGAATCTTATTTTACAGAGAAGATGATAGGAAAAGAGAAGGGGACCATCATAATATAAGATCGAGGCTTGATTCGAAGTCTAGAGAATCCAGAGCTGATTCTAGACATCAACCACTTAAACGAGACGATCGTCGAAGTCGAGATAGACCTACAAGTAAAGATCATGACAAGAGAGACAGTAGAGATAGATTTGTTCCAAGGGATCGTCACACCAGTCGTGAACGTGATAGGCACAGCAAAGATCGACATATTGCACGAGAGAAGGGTGGAAATCGTGATACAGTTGATAATCGAGATCGAAGAGATAATCGAATTCATGATAGAACTAGAGATCGTTCAAGAAGTACTAGAAGATCTCGTAGTCCATTTAGAAGTCGAGCAGATAGAGATCGTAATGATCGATACAGAAGATCTAGATCTACATCTAGAGGACGTAGAGACAAAGATCGTCATGGTAGAGATCATGATAGAGATAGAGACAGAAATGGAAAGAAAGAGCGTAGTGATAAATATAAAGATTCTTTGTCAGAAGGACTTAAAAATGAACGTTCAGAGAGTTCAAGTGAAGAAGAAATTAAAGATATTGATATTGAAGAAGAAGAAGATGAAGAGGCTATTATTGAACGAAGAAGAAAGCAAAGGGAAGAGTTGTTAAAGGTGAATTTTAATAATTAAATGACTATTTAAATAAGCTTTTGAAATTTTACTTTTTCAAATCCTACTTTACTTAAACAATATTTTTTTTAAATTAGAAATCAAAATTTATCAATCTTCCAAGTCAAAGTGTTGAAAAAAAAACAAAAACACATAATCCTTTTATGTGTTGACTTCTTGAATTTTTTCAAGTATAAAATTTTAAATTCTTATTTTATTTATTTGACTTCGTACATCAAAACTTGCAAAAAAATTTTTATAAAGTTATTTATTACTCACTTCAAAAAAAATATTTATATAATGTATTTTATAAAAATGAAAACATTATTTTTTCTAATAAGTTAACAGTTCTGATGAGGACAGCATTGTCAATTGAAACGTTAAAAAAGTGTTTTTTTAAATTTCCTTAACTTCACTTGACTTTTGTTTAAGGAGGTTTATCGAAAAATCGATTTTCTACAGATTCTTATAAAATTTTAATGACATTAAATGCACTATTTTACATGTATGGTTACAATTTTATTAAAATTTACCGTTCGGTTTTTAAGAACAGAAAGAAAGAAAGAAAAATTTATAAAGTTAGGACTTTTACATGGAAATATAAAAAAAATTAAAAACATAGAAATTTTTTAAATTAAATTTACAATTATAAAAATTACCATAGAAAAGTATGAGAATTTACTTGTGATCAACACTATAAATATAAATCGACTGAAGAATCTAAAATTTAGTTTATAAAACTAAATGCAACGATTAATAAATAAGAAATCGATATCTAGAAATGATTAAAAAATTTTATAAAATATTCTTAAGTCAATGGTTTGAATTTTTTAATACAATTTTTATAATATTGGTTCAAATTTTCTGTGTCATCTTTTTTGTTTAGAGGTTTCTTTTGCAGATTAATATGAATCATTTCAGATATCCATCTATTTTGCTGCACAGGTTCATGGTTAAGGATCGAAAAATTGTCAAAATCATGTTACAAAACAGTTTTATGTTCTGCAATTACGTTAGTTTTTGATTGCTTGTGCTTATTCACTCGTTTTTTAACCATTCTTTTTGTTTTGTTGTCGGTAATTTTATAATTGTTTTAATTATTAAAAATTTCTGTTTTCAATTTATTTATATTAATTATCGTGATTTATAAATGCAGGCTTCACATGCGTCCCCTATTTAGCAATTAGTCCCTAAAAGTCCCCTATTTTAAAAATTTGTCCCTAGTATCCCCTATTTTTCACGAAAACGGGGAATTTGTAAAAAAAAAAAAAAAAAAAAAAAAGACTTTAAAAAACTTTTAATTCCAAACTTGAATTTATTGAAAGCTTTAAATTACCATTTTTTCCAAATTTAACAGTTAAAATTCAAACACTAATTATTTTGTGATTTTTAACTTAAGAAGGTTCTCTCCATTTACATTACGTCAAACTAGAAATTCAATTTTCACCCCAAATAAAACTATTATTAAAATTAATTTCACGAAATTTTGAAAGAAACCGTCAAGTGGGGCTATTTTGTGCACGCGAGGTTTCTATTGAATAAAATCTTTATATTCAGTTGCTTAAGTTTGCTATTTGGTATAAATATTTTCTGATATCTAAACTACAGAGAGTACTAAATGAATTTACCTAATTCTTTATCAGAAATCAGAAAAAAATCGTAAAGTCGTGAAAATCAAGCTGTAAAATTTCAAAGTTCTCAAAATTCTATTCAGATCTCCGGAAGTTTAAAATTATTTCTAAAGGTATTAATAATACTTGTTGACAATATAGGTATAATGATGTATAAGTGATGCGCTAACTTTTTATTGCATATTTTAAGAAAAAAGTGTAAAAAACTGAAAAACCAGGATTTGGTGGGTTATTTTGTGCATTCTTTAAAATTAAGTTTTTTCAATAATTTGTTTTGTAGTTAGTAAAAATTACTTTAGAATTTAGTTTTGAAACATTTTTGTCTTATTTTTGTTATAAAAAACAAGAAATAAGCATAAAATTTCAGTTTTACACATGGTGCCTCAAAAACCTCAAAAAAGTAACATTAATATTTACATGCTTTTTAAGTTAATTTTAAAACATTTTCTCTTAAAATAACTCAAGAAGTGTAATAGAAGTTATTTTAACTAATATTTTCTTAAAGAAATAACTTTTTTTGTAAATCTACATTTTTGTGAAATTTTAATGTTTTACTTTCAAATTAGTTAAACAATTCCTAGAAAAAAAATATTTCTGGCTTTGTTTTTCTTTATTGTACTCTAGAATATCTAGAAATAATACTTCATACACCAAAAACGTTAAAAAAAATTTTACACAACTTTATAAATAAGCAAACTTTGATGCACAAAATAGCCCCACCATGGGGTTTATTTTGTGCACAACTTTGAGTTTCTATAACTCAGACAAAAAATTTTTTCTTATCGGCTAACTCATAGGACAACTTTAGAAGGATGTCCACAACATAACTGAATAGATAAATTCTTTATTTTTTTAAATTCTGAATTTTAATAAAGCATAGAGTGGAAAAAGAGCGGGTTCGTGCAGAAAATAGCCCCACTTAACGGGACAAGTGTTCTTTTTTCAGAAAAAATTAGGTTGAGCTAAAATTTGTTGTCAAATAATAATTATTTAACAATTGGGGTTTTTTTGTTAAATCTAGTTAAAATCTCATCCTATTTTAACAAATAATAGCTCATGTTACTTGTTGGAACATTTTCTACAATTTTATTTGTTGGATTTTTTAAAATATTTTATTCAAAAGTTAAATAAACAAAATGATATATTGATTTGATTTTGATATATTTTTTTAAACAAAATATTAGTTAACAAAAGGCAACAAATAAACTTGTGAATAATGTTTTAAAGAGAAAAATGAGGTATTATTTGTCAAGATTGGATAAAAATTACATATTTTTACTAGATTCAAAGAAAAAACATAAATTTTCTGGTTCAACTTTAAAAAAAATGGAAGGATTTACATCTCTCTCAAAAAACATAAAATGTTAAATAAATATTTATTTATTTATTTAAAAACGTAAACGGGCACATAAAGCCCTTTACAATAAAAAAATTATTGTTTGACTACAAATTTTGACCGAATCTAATTTTTTTAAGAAATGTGAAACTTAATATTTTAAAATTTGGTGAAATTAATTTTAATAATGTAAAAACCACTTCTTAATTTGGATTTTCTAATTAAAAGAGAAAATGAATGGAAATGAAAATATGTATAAAAAATGCAATTAACCCTCAACTGCTAGACCGGGTCTGACAGACCCGGTAGACCTTTTCCGCTCTGTCCTACAGCGGACTGTAGATTGAAAATAGTGAAAAAAGTGGCTCTAAAAAATCGGGTCTGTCAGACCCAGTCTAGCAGTTGAGGGTTAAACTAAAAACGTGATATGTTTACAATATAAACGCTTAAATTAAATAACGTTTATTAAATTTAATTTCTTTCTGACAATTTCTTATTCTTAAAAACAATGTCAATATTTTATTATTATTATTATTATTTCTTTTGTATTTCTATACAATTTTTTAATGCTAATCGCTTTTTTAAGATTTTAATTTTATTTGTTCCTAATATTTTTGTGTTGTAGATTTTCTTCTTTTTACGCAAAGTATTTCAGATTATTTTATATAATTTTGGTTTTACAACATTTCGAAAATTTTATTAATTATTTTATTGATTTTCTTATTTAATTTAATAATTTAAGGGGAGAGGGTCGTTCAATTTTTTTTCATTTATCTGATTACTTTTAGATTAACTCGTTTTTTATGTAAATTTATTTAATTTTCTTTACATATTGTCTATTTTTTCACAAATTTATTTACCCTTTCACAAAATTTTTAGATTCTAAGATTTTTAAACAAATTTTTGTTGTTAAAGTTGTTTAAAAATTTCTTTCTTTTATTTTTTAAATTTATTTACATATTCCTTTTTAAATTTTCTTCAATTCATTTATTTTTTATTTATTTTATTTTTTTTATTCTGCTAATTTTTTATTGTGTAGTTCATTTTTCGCTATTTTTATATTTTCTCTCATTTTTCAATATATACCTATATATTTTGCTTTGTTTCTTTGTCTCTTTTTTTAATTTTATATCTTTAAATATTATTTGATTCAAATTTACTAATAATCCATTCAAATTTCAGTCGATTTAAATTTTCACTCTCATAAAAATTGTTTAGCTTTTAAGAAATAAGAAAAAAAAATTTTAAACTTCCTACGTTTAAAGATGTTTTTATTTATTTCATAATAAGTATTTCCTCAATGGTGATTATGTACGTATTTATAAATAATAATTTTTTATCATAGAAGTTAATAATTAAATAATATTAGAAGAAATATCATAACTCTTTTAAAATTTTGACTAGAAAATGTTTTTGTCTTGCAAATTAATTAGAATATATAATTCATTTATCTTTATTTATTAACTTCTTAAAGTACCCTAAAAGTCCCCTATTCTTATATGTTTAGTCCCCCAATTCCCCTAAAATATTCTTCATTGTCACTGTGAAGCCTGTAAATGAAAATAATAAATGTTACAGTTTCTAAAGAAGATAGCTGAGCTGTCAAAACGTTAAAAAAAAGGATTATGTGTTTTTGAATTTTTTTCAACACCTTGACTTGGAAGATTGATATTTTTTTTTATATTTTTTTATATAATTTATTTTTTTTATATATCATCTGTATTATTTTACCAAGTGACAAATTCTTATAATTACTAATATTTTTTGTTTTTGTTTTTTTCTTTGTAGAGATTAGGTGGACCAAACGAAGATTCTAATCTTTCTATTGATATGAACACAACGACAGTAACTCCTAGGTCAGAAGTTCAATCTAATATATCGCCGAAATCTATGGATGTGACATGTAATAATAACGGTTCTACCTCAGAAAGTCATACACCTCCACTACCCCACACAATAAAGTCTCCTGAGAATGTAAAAAAGCGAAAATCCAGATTTGAAAATGTAGAAGAAAAGCCAGAAGAAACAAATGAAAAAACTAAGTTAGATGATAAACAAAACTCGAAGAAATCTAATGAATGGGATATGTTTGCTGAAGTAGATAATATTGGCGATTTTAATGTAGGTTTTTCATATTTTCACCAATTCTTATATTGAAATTTGTAATATCTTAATATATAATTGTATTATAGAGCCCTACAGTTGAAGGTAAACGTCATGGAGGACCAGACAATCCTAGCCTCACGGATAACTGGGATGACGCTGAAGGATATTATAGGTCAGTAAACGAAATTTTTATTAAACATAGTATTTTATAAAATGGACTTATTTCTTTATTTTTTTAAAAATACACTAATGTATTTAATGAGGAAATTTTTGCAGAGTTCGTGTTGGAGAGTCTTTAGACTCTCGTTACGTTGTTTATGGATATACGGGTCAAGGAGTTTTTAGTAATGTTGTAAGAGCAAGAGATAATGCTAGGGGGGGTCTCGATGTTGCTGTAAAAATTATTAGAAACAATGAAATAATGTAAGTATCTTATCATGTAAATTTCAATAATTATAATAAAATTTATTTTACTGATGATACTGATGATTTATCAATCAAAATTTTTACAGGCACCGAACAGGTCTAAAAGAATTGGAAATTTTGAGGAAGCTTAATGATGCTGATCCGGAAGATCGATTTCATTGCTTGCGTTTATTTAGACACTTTTTCCATAAGAATCATTTATGTATGGTTTTTGAACCTTTAGCTATGAATTTAAGGGAGGTATGTTGAAATTTATTTAAATTTGATTTTTTTATTCTGTAAAATATATTTATAAAAAGTCATATTATATAATTAATAAAAACAAAAACATACTTTCTTTAGGTATTAAAGAAATATGGTAAGGATGTAGGTCTGCACGTAAAAGCGGTAAGGTCTTACACTCAGCAGTTGTTTTTAGCATTGAAATTGTTAAAACGGGCAAATATATTGCATGCGGATATTAAACCAGATAATATTCTAGTCAGTGAAAGCAAGTTAGTGTTGAAACTATGTGACTTTGGCTCAGCATCACACGCACATGAAAATGAGATAACACCATACCTTGTATCGAGATTTTATCGTGCTCCTGAAATTAGTAAGTTTTTTTTTCTTTTCGTTTTGTTTTATTTATTTGGGTACCTATTATTCTTACAAATTTTTGCTCAATTTACAAAAATGTTATTTTAAATATTAAATACTTTCTTTATGAGAAAGCAATAGGTATAACAACTTTCTTCGATTTTGCAAACAAAAAATAAATAATAATAATAATAATGTAACCATTTTCTAGTTCTTGGTATACCATATGATTTTGGTATTGACATGTGGTCCGTGGGATGTACTATTTACGAATTGTATACTGGCAAAATCATGTTTTCGGGAAAAACTAATAACCAGATGTTAAAATTCTTTATGGACCTTAAAGGAAAAATGCCCAATAAATTGATTAGGAAAGGTTCTTTCAAGGATCAACATTTTGACACGAACTGCAATTTCCTCTACCATGAAGTCGATAAAGTTACAGAGCGGGTAAGTTATTTTATCTAATTTTTTATCCCTGCCCTCGTTTAGTGGTAAGTGCCATTTTATTAATTTTTCGAATTATGTAGTGTAGAATGGGACAAAACCACCAATTGGCTTTTATTTTCATGCTATTCGTCTTACAACTTTTGCTGTTTGATTAGAATATGATTTTAAAATAATTAAATTAAATTCGTAATTTAAAATGAAAGACCATTGAATTTTATTCATTCGAGTGTACACTCATTTGTTCATTCATTTGTACGATATTAAAACCTTTTTAAAATGCCTTCAATTTTATTCAAAAGTCACTCGATACCCTGATTGATAATTTATTATTCATTTAATTTGAATATTTTATATTTTTTTCGTTGTAACTACCAAAAAAGTTATTAAAATAATTTTATATTTGGACCTGGAATTTTTATGAAATGGACTGGAAAACCTAAAAAAAGTCATGGAATTTTCAAATCATGTTTTTGTGGCAACCCTGATTTAGTGGTTTGATGCAACAAGAGCGTTAATATTTGTTATGAAAAAAAATAGTTTTTAATAGTTAACCACAACTTTCAGTCAAGTGAATACATATAAATTGGAGAGCTTTATAAATGGTTAATCAAATAAGAAAAAGTTAATTTAATTTACATTTACAGTTTTTAAACTATAAAAGATTAAAAACTTTAAGTTAAAATATCTCCGATTGTCATTTTTTGCCTAACGCCCTTGTTGCACCTAACGCTTCAATTGATGATTTCACTCCAATACATGGAGTAATGCCGCCAATTGGAAGGGTTTTCTAGAACGGCTGTAGCTCGGAATATTGATAGTTGTGCATTCAGAATAAAATGTAGCCAAAAGATATAAATATTAAATTTCAAACACCATTCAGTTTTTCTCTGTAACCACTATGGTTTTAGAGTTATAGCTATAGTTAGAAATGTCAAAAATTGATGGTTATGTCCCATTCTACCCTATATTTTTTATGTATAATAAAACACTAAAGTTCTTTTATTATTTAATATAAATTTAAAAATGTTTTACACACTCTTGATAGGAAAAGATCGTAATAATGTCTACATTACCAGCCACGCGAGATCTCAATACAGAATTGGGAGGAAATGCACTGCCATCAGAACAAAGTCGAAAGGTATCGCAGCTTAAAGATCTACTAGAGCGGACTCTGATGCTAGATGCTGGAAAAAGAATTACTGTCAATCACGCTTTGGCTCACCCTTTCATACAAGAAAAAATTTAGGTAACCCTGACCCGGACGCCTACCGCGATGGAGTTTCATTAATTTCAATTTGCACATTTTTAATCAGTGCTGTTGTTAATGTCACCGTCAGCTGCTGATGAACATTAAGCTTTTATTCACTTCAGGTTAAACATCCTCCAAGAGAATATCTGCGTAATTTGGTGAAACAGGACACAGAGCTCAAGGGAGATTAAAAAGGGCGAAAACTAACAATAATAAAGCTGCTAGTAGCACTTTTTCTACTCGCGTTGAAAAGGCAAAAGAATATAATATTTATATTATATCTGCCTCTTTACCGCAGTTTCCAATTGAGTAAATGGCATAATGGTAAATAATTTTTTCAGGGCAACATTTTCCCTAGTTATGAATGTTTTTTTGTAAATCTCTGTACTACGATAATTAATTAATGATTATACTTTTCGTACTTTAATTGAGATAAATTCAGTATCTCTTAAAAATTGTAAATTATTATGTTTTAATTATTAATTAAAAGACATAGCAGTCGCATAATCTTTTGTTTATTGTTTTTTTTTCTATGGCGAGTCAAGTACACATTATTACGTATGAATTTATCTTGAAATTTAGCGACAAAGTTGTTTGGTGTATTAAGAAGTCAAATTTGTATAATAAATAGGACTGCAGTTGAAATAAAACAAAACATGCTTGAAAGATTATGAAGTATTCTCATAAAGTTTTGAGAAAAAAACCTTCTATTTACATATTGTATCTCTAACGGTGGCTTTAAGTTAAATTTCTTTTTTATAGGTATATTTATTTTTCTTTTAGGGCTTTTAAATGTACTTGAATAATATTTTTAAAAACATTTTTTGGCCGCAATTAACACCAAGATTTAAACTCAATTATATAAAATGGTTTTTATATCTACAATATTAATTTTTACAATATCTTGGTGATATTTGCGATTATGTTATACTCAGTGAGGAAAAAAATGGTTTTCAAAAATGATTTAAAAGTGAAAAGATTATACGAGGCTGCTTATGTTTCAGATGTTTGTGTCGTCGTTTCAAATCAGCGATAAGTAAGAGTGGACCTAACAAGAGCTTTTAGCGCTGTTCCCGTTGCAAGGTATTCATGGGGACTGCCTTATGGGATGTTTAGTATACCCATTCTCATGTATCGTTAGTTACATTTTACTCGACGCTATAATACTACTAAATACATACTCTTGTCCAAGATTAGTTAAACTGTATTAGAATTGTATATAAATCATATTCAAACTTTATTACTAATTTTGTACTTTAAAACTAAATTATATTTTTATAATTTTATTTACTCGTAATACTCGTAATAATTGGCACATAATTTATCATATCAATTGAATTAGTAATAAATTGCAAAAATGCAAAGAACAGAGTTTTTTTGTATCTGAGATAAAATTTTAATTTTTATTAAAACCATGCACGAATTCAATCTCAAGTTGGAAAATTTTAATTTATAAATATATATAATTAAAATTCTTGTATATTCAGAAGTAAAGAATGAACAAGGTTGAAATTAATAAACTATTCTAATTGATAATTTGGTAATGTTTCACTTGTAGCCCTCCTTGTGAGGAGGGGAGACTTTGGGAAGAGATGAAGGATCAACATCTACATCTTGAAGACATCCTTAACTTCAACTTCAAGTCTTCAGAGATCAATTTGCTAAATTCATGTTGGACCTAAAATTTATATTTTTCGAATTTTACACTTGGAGTAGTAGGTATCATTGTAAGAAGGTAAGATAATTATATTCATTTTATTTATTTATTTATTTATTTTCAATAAATTCAATCAAAATTAAAATACTTTTTGATTCAAATGCCTTTTAAGGTAGAAAGAAATATAATCAATTAATCAAAAACTCTTTATTATTTTTATTAAATATTTTATTTGTTTAAATACAACACATTAATTTCATTCTTCTGTATTTAAACAACTAAAATAAAGCAACATTTTTCGCTGTTATTAAACAAGAATTAATGACACTAATTATAAGCTTTCAGATATGGAGCAATCAAAACTAGAACAAAGAAATAATGGAGAAGATAATTTGATAGTTTTTTTATATAATATAATTTAGAACAAAGTAGCAAATGTTGAAATATTATTTCAATAAACTTTCAACAATTGAATACTAAAGTAAATGAATAATTCTATGCCATAAACCTATTCACATAGAAATAAAAATACTTAGTTAAATAAATAAAATGTCAAAGGAAATACACTTTTTATAGTACTTTTATTAATTTATTTAAACTATTTATAATTAACACTCATAAAGGAAACAAATATATATTTCATTTTTAAAAATATTCTTTAGTTTTCTCTTGATATTTGATTCAATTAAATTGAACAAACATATTTAACAGTTTGAAAATTACAATGTTGATGGAAATTAATCTCGTTCGGGATAATATTGTACTAAGAGCTTGGCCACTTGTTGGGCAAGAGACATGGTTGAAGCGCACAATACTCTTCTGCTCAAAATATCAAATGCTCCGCCTAAAAATTTTTGTAAGAAACTTTAGTCTGATTTAATTATTTCTTGATATTTTATACAGTAAATGCTTTTGTAATATGATTAATTTATTTAAATTTACGGGGGTATCTATTCATCTTATGTTATTTTGAGTAGACAAAAGTATGAATGAAGAATAGCTGATATTTCATTTTATATGTGTAGTTAGTTACAACTAATAAAGAAGTGGATTAATGATTTTTTACCAAATGTATATATTCATGTACATAAATCACGCTTATGAATTTGCACAATAAATTTTTTCAAAACCAAAGAATAAAGTAATTTAGTCCTTCTGATAAATTTTTAATACAATATACACACATACAAAAAATAAAATCACAAAATACGTTCTAAGAAACTATGTCACAGTGAGATGACTTTTTTTAGCAGAAAATTTATATATAAGTTCATGTGATAATAATAAATAAAGTTTATATATTTCATATTTTTTTAAGCTTGACATCATTTTCTAAGTCTTTATTGTGATTTTACTTTCCGACATAATGAAATAACGACAGCAATATTTGAACGTTATTTTCTTATAAATTTGTAAAGGTATATTGTTTTTGTTAAAGAATAATCAACATTATTAAAAGTACAGTTAAGTTATACTATTTCAAATCGTGCATCTCGAATATCAATTATCAAAGACTTAATTATAAAAAAAATTATTGAAATATTGTTAAAAATTAATGAACGATTTGAAATAGATAATACTACTGTGTATGTTAATGGTAGAATATTAGAAACTAACAGAGGTGTGATTAATTAAATTAATTTAAAAATAAATTTGATAAATCAAGTACCAGATGGATCAATGCAGACACCACCAGCTTCTCTGACTATAAGGTCTCCAGCTGCAATGTCCCAGGCATGAATTCCATATTCATAATTAACGTCAGCTCCTCCCATTGAAACCATACACATATTTAATGCTGCTGAGCCTAAAGCTCGGGTTCTGTAAATACATTTTTCAAAAAAACGCAAGTAAAATAGAGTAAAAATTTTGTTCTATTTAGATAATAATAATTCAAAAAAAAATACGTGAAAGTTACCCATGTATGAGTGGTGTTAATACAGTAATATTTTCTATAAGAGTTTTCGTCTTCTCGGGATCTCTACTTGTTCCCATTTCCATCATGATCAGGGCCTTTTGCAGTTCTGAAATATAAAATGTTAATATAAATTTTATAATTATTAAACGCATTATCAAATTTTTTAATATGCACTGCCGCCAAAAATGTTTGGTATATCTTAATTATTTACCTGTCTCTTTAGAAACATGAATATTTTTTCCATTTAAGAACGCTCCTCTTCCTTTACGAGCTGTAAATAATTGATCCAAGACTGGATTGTAAACTATTCCTATTTCGGCAACTTTATTCACCAAAAGAGCAATTGAAATACAAACATGAGGCAAACCATGCACAAAGTTCATGGTTCCATCTACAGGATCTATAATCCATGTTGGATCATCTGTTAATTCTATTTTATTATTTGTTTCTGCTGTTGTCTCTTCTCCAATAAATCTATAAAATTTAATAGCTGAATTAACATTAAATACTTTTAGATTACTACTCTGAATAACAATAATGATTCAAAAATAATAATAAAAGAGTCATTACATCTAAATTTAAGTACAAATTTACACCAGAGAAAAATCTTGAATAAATACAGACATATTAATATTTCACAGAATGGAAAAATATATAAACTTGACAAGCTAAATTAATCTGAAGTTGATATACTTCACACCTTATATTTTTCCTTGAAGTAAAGGGATTTTCTAAATTATTTGAAAGTTATAACTACAAAAATGATTAATTATCAATATATGCATATATTGTTTACTTATGATCAGGAAATTTTGCAGATATTCCATCTATCAAGAGCCTTTCAACCTGACGATCAGTTTCTGTCACTAAATCCACCTCGCAAGATTTTGTCAAAACATTCTTCTGTCTGAAGATATTATTTTTAATGAGCTGCAATAATATATTATTATTAATTTATTTTGCAGACTGTATAAAATAACTTTATTTAAAACCACAATTAAAAAGTAATTATATGGTTTTTCAGTTGTATACTTAATATAAAATAATAAAATATTATAAAACTCAATAACTTTAAAAAAAAATTGTAATAAATTGTAATATAATTTTGAATTAAATTGTAGAAGACATTTTTGAACAATTTTATATCATAATAAATATACAGCTGTATTGTGCAGCTTTAAAAAACAAATACTTTTTATAGTATCCATGTATTATATAGATACATCAATAATCGATAAGTGTTGCGCACGTTTTCTAAATAATTTAATTGTGATAATTATATAAAATTATAATCTGTATATAGTTAAAATTTCTCAAAACTAATTTTTCTATTAGATAGTTTATAATAAAAATCAGTAATACTTACCACTCCGGCTTCATTTACAAGTTGAGAAACAATTTCATAACATTCATCTGTATTTATCATATTTCTTCCTATTATATTCACGTTCTTTAAAGTTAAACAATTTACACAAAGTATCTTAGTATTTCAAACAAAAATGTATCATTTAAATGTATTTTGTCTGTTGCTGTCAGTGGATTATTTTTTAATTCTGAAGCTGAGCTGAAGGCAGAATGTTATCACTCACAAATAATAGCTGATAATAACCGGCTACTACTGAGACTGATTGTGAATCACACTTTAAATTACTATAATTAAAATATTTGGAGTTTATCTTATTACATATTTCATTATACACAAGAACCACCTGGTCCCAATATTCACAACACGCAAACGCACAATCGACATACTATTCCTAAGGTCTCGTTGTCTATATACATATATTTTGGTACACGTGAGTATAAGTGGATACATGTTGTATAAGTCGAAACAGATTTATATTGTATTATACTTACCATGAATGAATTTTTCACTTATTTCTTTCATGGAAGAAGAAAAATTTCTCATCTGAAGAATAAATTACTTTTTATTTATATGAATGATCGAGCCAAAATTTGAAAATAATTTGAAAATAATATTTAGCTTTTTTATAGGAAAAACAAATTATAATTATCCCACTTGTTTCATTCTATTATTTCTATAACAAATCGCGTCTTTTGCTGATTCATCTTACTTTTTAAAAGCGACCCTGTTACAAAAGGCGGGAATATACTTGATTTGAATTTTTACCTCAATTTTCATCCAGTAATAAGAAAAACTTGAAATCCTCTCCGTTTCACAATGTTCAAATAATTTATATTTAATATAATAACATTTTTTAATATTATACTTATTTTTCCATCAGGCCCGTGCGCAAGGGGGGGGTTTTGGGGGTTTAAACACCCCCCAGAGAGGTCTGAACTTGCTTTAAAAATTTTCAACTTTTTTGATTAAAAAATTATTTTTAATAAATAACGAAGTTTACACAATTTATTTTTTGAAAACCCCCCCCAGAAGCAAATACTGCGCACGGGCCTGTTTTCCATGATTCATATGTTCTTTTTAAATACATACTTCTAAATTAAAACTCAAATTGGTGTTAGTTTTTTAATATCTCCCTCTGTTTACGCGATACGCTGTCATTTCTTTAATTGTAACTATTTTTCAATAAATTTTAGATATCCATATAATTGTAAAGACTTCCAGATTTAGAATTTTAAAAAATCAAAATTTAATCTTGCAAAATAAACAATATTTAATTTACTTAATGTTAACTAGCACTTTACAGCGTGATGCTAAGGAAAAAATTGTATGTAATAGAAAAAATAGTTTTACCCATTACTCTCAACCGGATAGAAATTAGAATAGACGTAATAGGAAAAAAGTCTTGTCTATTACTTTTTTTTTCTCAACCTTATTGTATATAATTATCGTTTCGTTATTTTAAAGCAATTATAGTATGATTATATTGTTAATAATTTGATCTCATCTGTTATAATTATTATTTTCTCAATTTTAAATTTTCTACTTTATTATGTATTTCTTCGGTTCCTTAAAGGACTTCTTAGCCTTAGGAGCATATTTTCTAATCAATAAATAAATTACTCTCAGTGACATAGAACTAATGCATTATAAAATTATTGGCCAGAATTAAACGTAATTAAAAATTTAGAGCTTGTAATTCAAATCAAGCATCGAATGTAATTTAAATTTCATCGCATTTTCGTTACAACCCTGAAATAATGAATTATATCCAATTATAAGGCCTTCTTACTGGAGAGAAACGTCAACATTAAAATCAAAAGTGAAAGCATTTTTTTCACAGATTTGATCAGCCGTAACAATTTTTTTTGTAGGAAATAGGAAAAAATTAATAATTTTGTAAAAACAGCTCCAAAATGTTTAAAATTTAAACAATGTAAGTGCTGGAGTATACAAAGTGGATCTTTTGCATACGGACGTAAATTTTTTTAACTGGCAAATATTAGATTATTAGAAAAAGAAAAACTGAAGAAGTATGCTTTTCTTTCAGTACTTCAATACTTATTCCAATAAGTACTTCTCTTATATTATTAAGCGATGTTTTTTGCGTTTAAACGCAGTGGTCTCACCTTTTTAAAATGTTCTCGCAAATTTTAAATTTATAATAATTTCAAATTCCTCAAATTTCAGTTAATTTTAACTTGCATTAATTAAAAGTTCAATTAATCCATGTTTCAAATATACTAAATTTTAATTGATTTACAAATTTCTTCAATTTTTACTAATTCTTTTCTATTATGATTTCAAATACTTAAACTCCAATTTTCTACACTCTAAAAACAAGTGTCTTATTTTGTCCTCACTTTTAAGACATTTTAGGGTGTCTTAATTTTAAACCATTGAGAAAGTGTCTTAAAAATACCTATAAGACGCTTTCTAAACGTCTTATGTCTTAAAATAAGACACGTGTAAGACACCTGTTTTTACAGTGTACTATTTTTATCATTTTTAAATTATTTTCTGCATTTTTCTGCAATTTTTAACTTGTTTCCCTAAATCTTAAATTTACCTTCTTCAAATTTCAATTATTTTGTTTAGTTTTTTCAATCGCTTTTTAATTTTAATTATTTTTTCCATGACATTAAATCAATTTAATTATTTATTCCTAAACTTTATATTATTCATCGCAAATTTAAATTAATTTTTTTAATATACCATATTTTTTGTCATTTTCCAAACATTATTTTCAATTTTTAGTCATTTTCAAAATTTCTGAATTAACTTCCTAAACTTTCAAATATATATCTAAATTTTCAATTATTTTGTTCAATTTTCATTTCTTTTTATTATTTTGCAATTATTTTCTCCATCTTTTAATATTTTCACTACTTTTCAATTACATAATTTCCTAAATTTTCAGTTATTATCTCAAATTTATATGTGACTGTCCATGAGAAAACGTGCCTTAGCTCCAAAAAATAAATTTTGATTTTTTAATGTCAACCGACAGATTTTCACTTGCTCTTTCATTTTCAAAAATAAAAAATTGTTGTTTTAAAGAACTTTATGTGATATTAAGGAAAGACCGTAGGCCCATTACATTGGTTTCAATGCATTGCTGCAACTTTAATCGCTCATCCTGTAAAATTGACGTTTGGGAGCTAAGGCACGTTTTCTCATGGACAGTCACATATTAATGTCATCAATTTTCCATGTTTTAAACCATTTTGCAATTATTTACTTTTGCTTAAAAATAAATTCTGCAATTTTTCTATTATTTTCTTTTTCTAATTAGTTTCATTAGTTTTGCATAATTTTCAAAATTTTCAGTTATTTATCTGAAGTTTCAATTATTTTCATCAATTTTCAATTATTTTTGCGATTTTTTAATTATTCTCTTTAATTAAAAGTTTTAAAATAATTATGTAGGTAATTATTTTCTTTTTTTAAGCATATATTCCATACTTTTTTCAATTATTTCTCTCAAATTTAATTTAGTGTTTTTAATTTTTAATATTTTAATTATTTTCATCATATTTCAATTTTTTTTCAATTTTGAATTAATTTTATCATTTTCGAATTATTTTCCTCGATTGTTAATTATTATTCTCATACTAAGGATTCGTCCATAAATGACGTCACAAATTAGGGGGCAGGGGAGGTCTAAAGAAGTGTAACAATCTTTAGAAAATTTTTAAGTTCCTCATGTAAAAAGTGTGACTTTGGGGGGGGGGGAGGGGTTCAAAATTCACAAAAATTTGTGAGACTTAATTTGTGGACGACCCCTAAAATTATTTTCTAAGATTTTTTTAGTATTTTTCTAAAATTTTAATTACTTTCTTCGAATTTTTATTATTTTCATTTGTTTTCATAATTGACAAAAATTTTTTATTCATTATCGTAAATGTCGATTATTTTTAGCTTTCTTCAATTCTTTATTCCAATTTTTAGATATTCTCATTTTTTTTCAATTAATTTCTAAATTCTTTATGTATTTTTCTCAAATTATAATTATTTTTTTTTCTTATTTAAAAGAAATTCTGTTTTTTTCAATTATTTCACTCAAATATCATTTATTTTTTTACAATCAAATTTTAAAATCATTTTTCAATTATTTAAATATAATATTTACGTAATTTTTTCAAATATTTTCTCAAATTTTAATTATTTTTTTCAAGTACTTAATACTTATTTTATTTATTTATATAAATTTATTTTTAAATATTATATTTACAATATTTATAATTTTTGATAAAACTAGGTGTGATGGAAACTGATCGCGCTCCAGCACCCGTTGTTTAATTTAGTCAAACTTTAAATTACTACAATTCGTTAATTTTGTAATTTTTTTTAAAAAAAGGTCTATTACTTTGCCCACTCTGCTCCTTAACAGTTACGCCACTGTTTAAACGATAAAATAAGATAGAATCATTTGGAAATAATGAAAAAATCAGAGAAGAAATATTTTAACATAACAATAAATGTATATATTTTTCAACATACAATATAACATTATATATTTTACACATGTATATATATGTTTTTATTTATATAGATTCGCATTTCTTAAACTATATATCACACCTAATTAATATTTGTTCCACGTGGAATGATATGTATTGGTTTTCACATCTCTCTTTTCTTGAGACATTTATGGCTAATATAAATTTGCATTTTAGCCATTTATAAACTTCATAAAATATACAGTAAAAGTGCGTAATTAAGTGCGTGAAAATTTTACTTTTGTTTTATCGACGACTATATTCTGTTTTCTATTTTACATATTTATAATGTTGTTAAGTCGTTGTGCTTTTCAAAATTGTAAATCATTCATTGGCATATTATTTTACTATAACTTTCATTATTATTTAATATTTATACACATTACAATAATTGTAATGTGTATTTATACAATTACGGCTGTTTCAATACACTGAAAAAAAGTGTTCTAGACAAATAGTAGAGTTATTTGATAATAATCAAATAAGAATATTATTTAAATCAAATGAATTTATTAGAACCATCCATTTTTATCAATATATAGATTTGGTTAAACATTTACAGACAAAAATCTTCTATTTGCAGATTCATCAAGAATCTCCTGCTGACGCTGTTTATTTGTCTTAAACAATTTTTTTAGTGCACCCTGTTGTGTATAGGTTTACATTATTTAATTTTAATATATTAAAAATTATATACTACAAAATAAAAAAACTGCACATTTGTCGTTATGAGTACTGAGGCTTTTCATTACGCGTTCATTAATAGGTACATAGGTATTATAAATTTGTCATAAAGTAAATATTCATTTGACTTTAAAAGCTGTACATTTTTAGTATATACATCAAGAAAAACAAATTATTATACATTCATGTGTAGTCAGTAGCGTATCTAGAGGGGGGCAGAGGGGGCAGTCGTCCCGGGCGCCAACCTCGAGCCCAATGCATTTGGGGGCGGCAAATCGATGAAATAATTTTCAATAAGGGGCGGCAAAAATTGCCTTTTGCCCCGGGCGCCAAAAATGCTTGGTACGCTACTGTGTGTAGTTTAAAAGATAAAAATTATTATCAAATATATATTACAGTGTCCCCAGATAACTTGCCAAATATACAGAGATGTAATTCCTTTTCATAGTTTTCTGTGATACACTAAAAGTTAAAAATGTAAATTTTCTGATACTTTTTATAGTAGTATATTTTATTTTAGTAAAATTAGTAGTTTTTTTTTGTAGATGCAAACTAATTTTGAATCACTGTCCCTTGAGGAAGATATATGCATGTAATAATAATAACATAGGGGAGAGTGGCCATCAATGTACCAGTTTTTTCAATGAACCATTTCAATTTTCTCAGAAACAATTAAATGAAAAATCTCCTTATTTTAAATATAAATGAAGTTTGCGTAAACACACCACGTCCATAAGTTTAAGACGTGTGGATTTATTCTTTACAGAAAAAACTAAAAAAAACTGTTTTTGATGCAATGAAGAAAAAATTTACCTAAAATACAAACACGTTTTTTAATTGAAATAAGGTAATTTAAAAATAAATAAACTTACGATTTATTTTGTATCGGGCCTTAACTACAATATTCTAATGAGATAAAGATTTTGAAATATTGGATTAAGTTATAAAAAACCATTTTTGTTGCAAATGTCATGTTGATTCAATGTACCAGGGAACAATGAACCACCTGGAATTTCAGTGTATTTTCAATTTCCAGATTGGTATGCCTGATTATAAAACTAGGCATGCGTACAGCATGTGATCGCGATTGTTATCAGTACTCTTCTCAACATAGCAAAAATAAAATCCCATTTTAGCTAGTTAACTTCAATTTGAGGTATATTTATGATATACATTATCAATTAAAAAGTATTAAGTAATAATTTTTTATAGTATTTGATAGAAAAAAGTTTTTTCACAAAGTGAAAATTGCAATATTATTATTGTTGAACATTTTAAGTGTTTTTATAGAGGTGGTTCATTGTGTACCCAGGTTGTTGAAAATGAAAATAGCGTGTTAGTTTAGAAAAATCCTAAATTTTATTACTTAATCAAAATAAATCGGGTATAATATGTGTGCATTACCTAGAGAAGTGTTCCAGTTTTATATTGATGCAAAAAAGTGCTTGAAATTGGTAAAATTGAATAAATACTATGACCTTGAAAAAAACCCGGTACATTGATGGCCACTCTCCCCTAATATGTATTGTATATACATAGGGGAGTAGGTCCCAAGATGGACATTTAAAAAATGTTTATGTTCAAAATAAAATTTTATCCCTGTGGCCATAAATTACCTTATAAATTGTACTTTCATCGGATATAAAACATTTTAATATATTTTATTTGGTCTGGATTCTACAGTAATAAATCGAAAGGGTGTCCAACTGGGGGCCCACTCCCCTACATTTAATCTCTCATTTAATATAAATTTATTTTTTAAAAATATAGAATTATTTTTCAATTTAGTTCATGGGCTTTGAAGTTCAATCCTGATGTATATACTCATAAATATACATTATAAAATATTCCCATTTTTAAATACAAATCTGGAGTGTTTATTGTTTAATGTCCAGTTTAACTTACAAAGCAAACAATTGCAAACTTATCGCGCGCATGTCCTGAAAAACATTGTGTTATGTTTATCTTCTTTGTATTGAAATAAGATAATTTATTTATAATTTTATCAAATGATTCAACTATTACTGGGATTTAGAAAATATTTATTCTGCAAGTTTTAACGCCTTAGGAAGAGGGTCGACTTATCAGCTGTTTGGAAAGTTATACTTGAAATTGTTACTTTGACCATTTTTTCTAGAAAACCTGACAACTTTCCCGAAAACAATGCTTTTCAATTTTTTATGAAGTAAATATTCTAAAACAAATTTATTTTTAGAGATTCGAGTTTTCCTTGCCGTTTAGTTAGTTAGACGGAAAAAAAACTCAAAGTAGAAATTTTAAGCAATTCTTAATATAGCTGACAACAACGGCCTTAAGTAAGTCTTATGAATATTCAATTTATACTTTCATATGTATAAGAAAATAATAATCTAGTAATCTAATTTACTAATTCCAAGATGTAACTTTATACTCTCAACTGATAATACTTGAAAAATTCTAATAAATAGTAGATTTCACTAATTAAAATTTTGGAAATCCATTCTTAATATTGTGCTTGCATATTAAAACTGTTGTACATATTATGTATAATATACTATTATATCAACTTAAATCTCAGTACTGTAAATAAATAGTGGCTTTCTATATTTTATATTGTATATTGAATGAAGCAATAAGAGCTCCAGAAGTACTGGACCTGTTGTTTTTATAAGTACCTATATGAATTCATTAAATGCTTAAAAAACATACTATAAAGCAGAGACAAAGTTTAAACTATTTTCCCTTGAAAACAAAAAATTATTGTGCATATAATAATTACGCGCAACGTCCAGTATTTTAGAAAACGGATTCGATTATAAAATTAAAGTAAATATCTGATGGTACTTTTTAACTAAAATTAAACATTATATCCGATTTATGGCATACATACTCTCAACGGGAAATGCCTGAGTTCAGCCAACTTTTTTTACTGGTACTCTCGATTTCCTATCAGAATACATAGTGGCAGTAAAGAACAGTACCTACTCCGGTATCTCCATATTTTCCATACACATTGCCGAACTCTACCGAGGTTTGGCGCAGTTCTGTACTGTTGTGGATATTTTCTCGATACGACTTGTTGCGTTGTAAAAAAACTTAAGGTTAATAGGTTTTTTCTTTACTTCTCACGATTCAAAAATGATTTTCAATAAACCATTGTGAAATTTTTAGAGGACTAGAAGAAGACGCCTTAGGCTTGAGGCCTTAATTGGAATAATAGATCTACAATACTTTCGTCAGCTAGTGTCGAAGTATCTCCAACATTCCGATCACCAATTGCAATTTTTCTTAAAATACGACGCATTATTTTTCCAGATCTTGTTTTTGGCAGACCTGGTGCATGTTGAATCACATCCGGTTGGGCAAAAGGACCAATCCTCTCACGAACTATAAAAAGAAAATAGAATCTTAAATTTGAAAGCCTTTAGTAAATAATTTTTACTATTTCCACCCTGGATTGCAGGGACGGCGACTTGTGTATGGTACATCTGCAAATTCCATACAGCAAAAAAGTCGCCCTGTGGAATTCCATATGACAAAATTACAGACAAAAAATACATTTCATAATAAGAATGTGGATAAATGAATTTACAATTCGAAGAAAAAGATTAAAATGTAAAAAAGAAAAATCACATTTTGACAAAATAATTGAAAAATGACCAAAAAAATTAAAAATTTATTAATAAATAATGAAATTAATTTAATATTGAAGAAATTAATTATCAAAAAGTTTTATTTGGAAAAATTAAAGAAAATTATTGAAACTTGCGGAAATTTTGAATTTAAATTTTAAGGGAAAATTCAAAAATACTTAATAGAATTCATTATTGATAGAAATTTTTGAAAAATGATAAAAATAGATGAAAATTGTAGCAAATAATTGAAATCATAATAGAAAAAAATTGTTATAAATTGAAGAAATATTTAAATATTTTTAAATTTATTCTTCTCAAAGCGTGGATTAATAAAAATTTTAATCAATAACATTTCAAATTAATTAAAGTTCAAAGAATTATAATATATAACTGTATTTGTCTTGTTTATCTCAAATAAATTTTTTCAATTTACAAGTAGGTATTTCTATTAACTATTTTTGAAATTCAATGTATTTTTCAATTAATTTTCAATTACTTTTTGTTATTTTTAATTATTTTTTCACTTTTCAATTATTTTCATCATTCTGCAATTATTTTCTTTTATTACAAATATATCTTGTAATTTTTTCAATTATTTTTAACAAACTAAAATTATTTTCTTCAATTTTTAATTATTTTTATTACTTTGCAAATATTTTCTAGAATTTTTTATTACTTTTACTATTCTTCAATTAATTTCCTAGATTTTAATATATTTTTCTCAAATTTTAATAATTTTCTTGAATTTTCAATTATTATTGTTATTATTTTGCAATCAATTCCATCAATTTTTAATTACTCTCAAATGTCATTCCTCAATTAAATTCCTTAATATTCAATTTTTTTTTAACTTCCATTTTCTTTTATCATTTTGTAATTATTTTTTCCACCTTTTATTTAGATGTATTAATTATTTTGAAATTAATTTCCTAAATTTTTATTAATTATCTCAAATCTATAAGTTACTGTATCCACTTTTCAATGTTTTAATCATTCTTCAATTATTTTCTCAATTTTTATTTTTATTAAATTATTATTTATTTATTATTTATTATTTTTATTATTATTTTTCTCAAATTTCAAATACTTTCGTCAATTTTTAGATATGTTTTTTTTTAATTTGCAATGATTTTTACAAATTTTATATAATTTTGAATATTTGTTGATTAATTCCAAAAAGTTCAATTATTTCTGTCAAATTTCCATTACTTTCTTCAATTTTTAATAACTTTCTATCATTTTTCAATTACTTTTTGTCATTTTCAATTATTTTTACAATTTTTTTATTATTTTAAATATTTTTTGATTAATTCCAAACAGTTCAATTATTTGTATCAAATTTCTATTACTTTCTTCATTTTTCAATTACTTTTGGTCATTTTCAAATATTTGTTTTCTTTCATTTTCTACTTTTTTTTTATGAATTATTTCTAATTATAGTTATTTTTTCAATGCAAAATTATTTTTATCATTCTGCAATCATTTTATTTTATTACAAATTTATGTTGTAATTTTCTCAATTATTTTTTACAAATTAAAATTATTTTCTTCAATTTTTAATTATTTTATTACTTTGCAAATATTTTTTCGAATTTTTTATTATTTTAATTATTCTTCAATTAATTTCCTAGATTTTAAAATATTTTTCTCAAATTTTAATAATTTTCTTCAATTTTCAATTATTATTGTTATCATTTGCAATCAATTTTTTCAATTTTTAATTATTTTTTCTATTCCTCAATTAAATACCTAAATTTTCAATTATGTTTCTTATATTACAAAATTATTTTCTCCACCTATTAATTAAATATATATTAATTATTTTTCAATTAATTTCCAAAATTTTTAGTTTTTATCTCAAATCTAAGTTATTGCATCCACTTTTTAATGTTTTATCATTCTTCAATTATTTTTTCTCAAATTTCAATTACTTCGTCAATTTGCAATTATTTTTTTTTCATTTGCAATTATTTTCACAATTTTTATACTATTTTGATTATTTGTTGATTAATTCCGAAAATTTCAATTATTTATCTCAAATATCCATTATTTTTCTTAACATATTTTGAATTATTTCTATAATGTTGTAATTATTTTCCTGAATTTAAAATTCTTGAAATTATTCTGTAATAAGATACTTTTTTTTGCTTCACAAATATTCTGTATTTTTTAAAATTATTTTTCAAAAATTGCAATTAATATCTACAAATTTAAACTATTTTTATCATTTTTCAAAACTTTTCTTCAATGATTTTCATTATTTTTCAATGTTTATTAATTAACTTTCAATTTCTTTCGTGATTATTCAATTAGTTTTGCAAAATATGATTTTTGTTTTTTAAAAATTGTAATATTTTTCTTCAAATTACAATTAATTTCTTCAATCTCGAATTATTAATGTCAATTTGGAATGTCAAATAATGGAAGGACATAACTCATCAAGTTTGTTAATTTAATTATCAGTTTCACTATTTGCATCGTTTTCCATAATATTTTTCCAAATTATTTTCAATATTAAAAAACTTGTTTCATGCTCCATCACTTTTTATTACATTTTTATTTATTGTTTTTATATTCTAGTTGTATTTTAAGTATTTAAATAATTTTCTTCGATTTTCAATCACTTTCTTTTATATCAATTAAATTCTGTAATTTTCTCAATTTTGTTCTTAAATTTCCATGATAAACTTTAACTCTACTTTTCAAGTAGTCTTGTTTATCTCAAATAATTTCTCGAATTTTTAACTATTTTCAATATTCTTCAATTACTTTCCTAGATTTTAAAATATTTTTCTCAAATTTTAGTAATTTTCTTCAATTTTTCAATTATTATTATCATTTTTAATCAATTTCTTCAATTTTTAACTTTTTCGTTACAATAATTACGCTAATTAAGAAACTCTTTAAGTTAATATTGTTTTATTTCTCTTCTCTGGGAAAATTTTTAAATTCTGCACGATTATCCCAGATTAATAATTTTATAATAAAAATAACACAAGCCTGTAAAAAAAAATTTTTTTCTGTTGTTTGAGATCGGTAAGTCATTTCCCGTAGTTTTTGATGCGCTGAATTCAAATCTAGTAAGGAAAACCTCCCATCACGTCAGGATTTTGAGAAAAGTGGGGGCAAAACTTCCAAAAATCACGTTTTTGGCACTTTTTGAAAATTTGTACCGAGCAATTCCGACGTGCTAGAGACTTGTCATAGAGGTTAAATTAAAGCTTGAACCCTATACTTTACGATGATATAATGATATTGGCAACAACATGCTAAATTAACTGTCAAACATGGTTTTTTTGACAGTTGTCAAGCCTAAAATATGTCTTTCACTGTCCGTAAATACAACTATTTTAAAAATTGATTGGATTCGCTTGATACTTGTTGCTCGGGGGTTTTTGGGGTCGCTGAATACGAATATGTAATCAGATTTCAAAAATTCAAAATGGCGGATCCAATATGGCGGTTCTAAACGAAACCAATCAATTTTTAACAAAATCGTCCGCCATATTGGATCCGCCATTTTGAATTTTTGAAATCTGATTACATATTCGTATTCAACGACCCCAAAAACCCCCGAGCAACAAGTATCAAGCGAATCCAATCAATTTTTAAAATAGTTGTATTTACGGACAGTGAAAGACATATTTTAGGCTTGACAACTGTCAAAAAAACCATGTTTGACAGTTAATTTAGCATGTTGTTGCCAATATCATTATATCATCGTAAAGTATAGGGTTCAAGCTTTAATATAACCTTTATGACAAGTCTCTAGCACGTCGGAATTGCTCGGTACAAATTTTCAAAAAGTGACAAAAACGTGATTTTTAGGAGTTTTACCCCCACTTTTCTCAAAATCCTGACGTGATGGGAGGTTTTCGTTACCAGATTTGAATTCAGCGCATCAAAAACTACGGGAAATGACTTACCGATCTCAAACAACAGAAAAAAATTTTTTTTTGCAGGCTTGTGTAATTAATGTATAAACTATAGTAGGTACTTAATGTCTAAAGTCTTTGAGTGTAAATGTGTAATGTAATTGTATTATATTTTAAAACAATAATATTTGAACTCAAAAGAGAATGATATAAAATGAAAGATGTTTTATACCTTTATTATAAAATGTATTATATCAATTTTTTATTTAAGAATAATTTATATACAACTTCTAAGTCTTTAAAAAAATTCAAAAATGCAATATTACCTTTCGCTTTTAATTCATCTTGTAGCTTTTTATCAAAAACAGTATTATCGTTGGGAGTGATGAAACAATAAAGACACTGTCCTTTAACCGTATGTGGTTTGCTAACAACAGCTGCTTCAGCTACTGATGCATGCTCAGCTAATACATTTTCTACTTCGGCAGTTGACATCAAATGGCCCGAAACATTTAACATGTCATCAATTCGACCCGTCACCCAAAAATAGCCATCTGCATCGCGTCTTGCACCTTAAAAAATTTAAATAAAAATATTATTAAATAATTGAAATTAAAGTCATTTTTTGTGTTAATCATCTAACTAAGAGTATATAATTTAAAAATGATTAATAAATTTTTTGTTCTACTTAAGCGAATTGAAATGAATAATAAATCAAGATCAAACTTCTTTTGTTATTTTCATATTTATAATCGATAGTTAAAATGTATTAACGTCATAAGGAATAACATAAATTAAGCATATATAAATAATACATTTTTTCTACTTTTAATAAGTTAACATTGTAAATTATTATCAGTAATAATGTCAATTTTAAAAATCAAAGCTCGACAAATATTTGATTCTCAAGGAGATCCTACGCTAGAGGTTGATGTGATAATGGATATTGGTCTGGTGAGGTCATCTGTTCCTTGCAATTTATTCTTAAATCCTAATGAAGCTGTAGATCTTAGAGACGGGAATGAGACTTCTTACAATGGTCGATCTGTCTTTAAGGCAGTGGACAATATAAATAACATCATAGCGCCTGAGATTTTAAAGTCAAAATTAGATGTTTGTCAGCAAAAAGAAATAGATGCATTAATGATAAAACTTGATGGGTCTGAAAATAAATCAAATTTGGGTGCGAATGCAATACTGGGTGTTTCCATTGCTTGTTGCAAAGCAGGTGCTGCAAAAAAGAGCTTACCACTTTATAAATATATTGCTCAATTAGCGGAAAATGGAGAATTATATCTACCTGTTCCTGTTTTCACTCTAATCAGTGGTGGAAAAACTGCCAATAATTCTCTGCCTTTTGAAGCCTTTATGATTATGCCGATAGGTATTTAAAAAATTATATGTTTTTATTTTATGTATATATAAATATATTACAACTATTTAAATAGTACAATTAATTAATTGGTTATTTTTTAATGTAACATGTATATAATTTTTTAATATGAATTTACTTTTAGGTGCTTCAAGTTTTGCAGATGCTATGAAAATGGGAACAGAAATTTGCCGAGAGATAGAGAAGAAAATTACTGACGAACTGGAAATAAAATCACCACTTCCTCATAATGCTGAAGGATCTTTTGCTCCAGAATTTGAAAGTAACGAACAAGCATTAACATTGATAGATGAAGCAATCAGTGCAACTGGTTATGAAGGAAAGGTCAAATTAGCACTTGATATTGGTGCTTCTTCTTTTAATAAAGATGGTAAAATCACACTAATAGTTGATTCTATACTTTATTGAATATGAATGCAAACTAAACAGCCTACATTGAACAAAAATAAAAATCACAAAAAGGTTGCGTTGATTTCATGTTCATCTTTAGCAAATTTCAATCCATAATTTTATGGTACTACTGTTTTTTTTGCATCATTTTTAGCATGCAATAAATTATATCCTTGACAGTCAAAAAGTTGTTTCTAACATTTCTCAAAAGTACTGATAAGATTGATTAATTTTCCCATAGGAAAAACATTCAATCTTTAAATTCATTAACATTTTATTTTTTCTAGGTGTATATGATCTTGATTTTAAATCGGAAGACACTGATCCCGATGACTATCTGGAAACAGAAGCATTAAAGGATTTGCACATAGAACTATTAGAATCATTTCCCAACATTATCTCCATTGAGGATCCCTTTGATAATGAAGATTGGGATGGATGGTCAATGCTTGCTGATCAATCTATTCAAATTGTTGCAGATGATCTGACTGCGATGAATATTGAGAGAATTGAGGAAGCGATTGAAAAACAAGCTGCCAATTGTCTACTTGTCAGGCTTATACAAATTGGAACGATCACTGAAGCTATCAATTGTGTTAAAATGGCTAAAATTAACGGATGGGCAACTGTGATATCAGCAGGGTTTGGAGAAACTGAAGATACATTTATAGCTGATTTTTCTGTCGGTGTTTCTTGCGGCCAAATCAAGGTTGGAGGCCTTTGTCAAACTGAGAGGACAATAAAATACAATCAAATCATTCGAATTGAAGAGGAGTTAGGCAAGAACGCAAAATACGCTGGAATCAATTTTAGAAATCCATTTGCCAAATAATTTACAATCAACAATAAATGTTGATACAAATCGATAAAATGAAAATATATTTTTATTATTAGAATTATTCTCACCATCTCCTGTACAATAGAACCCGTGAAATCTATCAAAGTAAGTATTTTGAAAGCGTTCATGATTTCCATAAAGCGTTCTCATCATTCCTGGCCAAGGCTTTCTGAAAACAAGATAACCTTCACCTTCACCTTCGATTATGTGGCCATCCTCATCTAGCAATTCAGGCAAAACTCCAAAGAATGGAAATGTCTGAAATGATAAAAAATCATTTTTTTACCAAACTTTCATAAGAAATGAGTGAAAAATTACAATTGGAAAAAGACATAATAGATAATTCACTAAAGAAACAAAAAAAAAAAGATTATTTACTGCAGAACCAGGTTTCATTGGAGTTGCTCCTGGAAGTGGCGTTATCACATGACCTCCAGTTTCCGTTTGCCAGAAAGTGTCTGCAATACTACACTTCCCATGTCCAACCAGATTGTAAAACCAGAGCCATGCTTCTGAATTGATTGGTTCTCCGACAGATCCAAGCACCTGATTTAAAATCAAATTTTCAGATAAATGAACTTTAAAATTATTTTTGTTAAGTGTGTATACTTAATTTTATAATAGCTAATTTATCAAGTATTTTTACCCTCAAGGAATCAAGATTGTGTTTCTTGACCAGATCATCACCAAACTTCATAAGGGATCTAACTGCCGTTGGAGCTGTGTAGAATTGTGTTACCTTATATTTGTCGATTATGGACCAATATCTATCGTTCATTGGGTAAAACGGCGTCCCTTCAAACTGTTAAAGAATGATGATTTTTATTCTTCTTGAAATTAATTTACTTAAAAATTAGATAAATTAATTAAAATTATTAAATTAAAAAGACAATTTTTAAAAAATCATAAAAATAGTTTAAATTTGTACATATTAATTGCAATTTTAGAAAAATAATTTTAAAAAATACAGAATATTTGTGAAGCAAAAGAAAGTACCTTATTACAGAATGATTTCAACAATTTAGAATTCAGGAAAATAATTATAACATTACAGAATTAATAGAAAATATGTTGAAAAAAATAATGGAAATTTACTCTCTGAGTGAGTTCTCACTCCACTAAGAGTGGAAATTGAGCCACTCCAATCAAGAGTGAGAGACCCACTCTAAAAGAGTGAGATCTCACTCTTATAGAGTGAATTTTTCACTCCAAGCAAAAAGTGAACTCTCACTCTAATTTTGGAGCGAATTTCCACTCAAATTGGAGTGAAAGTTCACTCTTTAAGAGTGGAAGTTCACTCTTTTAGAGTGGGTCTTTCACTCTAATTGAAGTGGCTCAATTTCCACTCTTAGTGGAGTGAAAACTGACTCCAAGAAATTTAGAGAGTAAGATAAATAATTGAAATTTTCGGAATTAGTCAACAAATATTTAAAATAATATAAAAATTGTGAAAATAATTGCAAATGAAAAAAAAATTACAAATTGACGAAACGAATTGAAATTTGAGAAAAATAATTAAAGAATGATTAAAACATTAAAAAGTGGATGCAATAACTTAGATTTGAGATAATAAATGAAAATTCAGGCATTTAATTGAAGGATAGAAAAAATAATTAAAAATTGAAAAAATTGATTGCAAATGATAACAATGATAATTGAAAATTGAAGAAAATTATTAAATTTGAGAAAAATATTTTAAATCTAAGAAATTAATTGAAAAATAATGAAAGCAATAAAAAATCCAAAAAAATATTTGCAAAGTAATAAAATAATTAAAAATTGAAGAAAATAATTTTAATTTGTAAAAAATAATTGAGAAAATTACAACATAAATTTGTAATAAAATAAAATGATTGCAGAATGATAAAAATAATTTTGCATTGAAAAAATAACTATAATTAGAAATAATTCATAAAAAAAAAGTAGAAAATGAAAGAAAACAAATATTTGAAAATGACCAAAAGTAATTGAAAAATGAAGAAAGTAATAGAAATTTGATACAAATAATTGAACTGTTTGGAATTAATCAAAAAATATTTAAAATAATAAAAAAATTGTAAAAATAATTGCAAATGAAAAAAAAATAATTAAAAATTTACGAGGTAATTGAAATTTGAGGAAAATAATTGAAGAACGTTTAAAACCTTGTATAACTATACAGTAACTTAGATTTGAGATAATAAATGAAAATTCAGGGATTTAATTGAGGAACAGAAAAAATAATTAAAAATTGAAGAAATTGATTGCAAATGATAACAATTATAATTGAAAATTGAAGAAAATTATTAAAATTTGAGGAAAATATTTTAAAATCTAGGATTTTAATTAAAAAATAATAAGAGTAATAAAAAATTCGAGAAAATATTTGCAAAAAAAATAAAATAATTAAAAATTTAAGAAAATAATTTTAATTTGAGAAAAAGAATTGAAAAAATTACAACATAAATTTTTAGTAAAAGAAAATTATTGCAGAATGATAAAAATAATTTTGAATTGAAAAAATAACTGGAATTACAAATGAATAGTAAAGAAAAATTAGAAAATGAATTTAAAAAAAATTGAAAGTGACAAAAAGTAATTGAAAAATTTTAGAAATCATTCAAAATTGAAGAAAGTAATGGAAATTTTACATAAATAATTGAACTTTTTGGAATTAATCAACAAATATTCAAAATAATATAAAATTTGTGAAAATCATTGAAAATTAAAAAAAAAATATCTAAAAATTGATGAAAGTATTTGAAATTTGAGAAAAATAATTGAAGAATGATTAAAACATTGAAAATTGGATACAGTAATTTAGATTTTAGACAATAAATAAAAATTTAGAAAATTAATTTCAAAATAATTAATACATCTAAATAAAAGGTGGAAAAAATAATTACAAAAAGATAAAAGAAAATGGATGTTAAAAAAAAATTGAATATTAAGGAATTTAATTGAGGAATGACATTTGAGAGTAATTAAAAATTGAAGAAATTGATTGCAAAATAATAACAATAACAATTGAAAATTGAAGAAAATTATTAAAATTTGAGAAAAATATATTAAAATCTAGGAAATTAATTGAAGAATAGTGAAAGTAATAAAAAGTTCGAGAAAAGATTTGCAAAGTAATAAAAATAATTAAAAATTGAAGAAAATAATTTTAGTTTGTTAAAAATAATTGAAAAAATTACAAGATGTATTTGTAATAAAAGAAAATAATTGCAGAATGATGAAAATAATTGGAACGTTAAAAAATAACTAAAATTTGAGATAAATAATAAAAAAAAATTAGAAAATTATTAAAAAAATAATTAAAAATAACAAAATGTAATTGAAAATTAATTGAAAAATACATTTAATAAAAAAAAAATTAATAGAAATAATTGTAAATTGAAAAAAATAATAAAAATTTGTAAAAATAATTGCCAGAATTTCAGAATATATTTGAGGTAAAGAAGACTACAATTACAATTATATCTTATAATTCTTCGAACTTCAATTAATTTGAGATTTCTTTGATAAAAAATTTTCATTTATCCACGCATTGAGACAATTGTAGCTTTGTTTCTTCGAATCATAAATCCATTTATCCACATTCTGATTAAGTTTAGATTTTTGGTTACTCGTTTTCTCAAAAGCTAAACTTATATAAATTGTTTATTCTCCCTTTACATACTATATACATCGAGTCTTAACCTACATCGCCAAACGCTATCATACAATCTACCTATTTCTTCCAGTGCCAGGGCTTTCGTTTCCTAACCGTAGTGCTCTCATATAAGCGAGCCTCGCTACTTTACTTACTCCTTATTATTTACTTAGTTCATTTTTAAATACTCCGTTCCTAATCTCATTCTCTCTCTCCGCCCTTCTAACTCCTTCATCCATATTTCCCCTTGCCCACTTTAATCCAAAACCCAGCCTACACACTCCCCTATGCCCTTTTCTTCCTCATTCACTTCAGTACATCTATCCAGCACATGCCCCCAATCCTCCACCTCAAACCTACATCTTCTCCTCATCATTCATCCAATATCTACACTCTTTCATACCCTCACCCATCCTCAATCTTAACACTCTATTCCACTTTTTCTCTTTCTTCCATGCATTCAAATACCTTGACACACCTTCATTCTTCACCATCTATTGTATCTAGATTCCTTGATTTTCTCCTATCTCTCCTCCTGATCCTTTTCCTTCATAAGCTTTTTCAATTCCTCCTAACCCCTCGCCTTTTTTCCTTTTTCCTCCTTTCTTACCAGCCATCTTTGCTTCTCCCAACCAATTCTACTCTCCGTCTTATTCTCCTCTCTTTCCCTAACAGCCTTCCAACACATCTGTGCTATTCTGATCCCTCCTCCCTTCCTTAGCTTCTCCTCAAAACCCCAAACCCTTTTCCTTTGCCTCAATATCATTTTATCCCTACTCAATTCTTCTCGGATCATATACCCTGGGAAGCTTCCACTCACCCCCATCACCCACCTCAGAAACCTTTCATGCAACCGTTCAACCTCCCCTCTCTCTCTCCATCCCCATATCTCCACACCTTAACTAACTACTGACCACACCAATGCATCGAACATCCACACTCTTCTCTTCCCTATTCCCCACACTTGTCCCATTACCGTACTAGCCTTTTCCACTCTCTTCCTCACATTCAACTCATTCGATCCATTCGACTCAAACCAATATCCTAAATAACAAAATTCATTTACCTCTTCCACAACCTTCTCATTCAATCTCTGCAACTCACCCCTCACATCCTTCCCTTTTCTGAATCTCACCACTTTCGTCTTATCCACATTCACCCACAAGTCTCTCTCACACACATACTTCTTAAATTCACTCAGTAACAACCTCATTCCACTATCATCTTCCGCAAGCAACACTACGTCATCAGCGTACGCCAGGGTATATATCCTCGATCTCCCTAGCACTACTCCTCCTTCCCTCTCCTCCATAACCTTTCCTCCAAATCCGCTACCAGCAGATTGAAAAGCAAAGGACTCAACGGACAACTCTGCATTAACCCTCTCCCCAGCCAGAATTCCTTTCCATACTTCCCTCCCACCTTGACCTTCACTCTTGAGTCTTCATAAATCTCCTTTATTCTCTCTATCATGCTCTTCTCTACTCCTCTATCCTTCAAGACCTTCCACAGAACCCCCCTGTTAACTGACGGAAATGCCGCTTTGAAGTCGACAAACACCGCTACCACTTTCCCCCCCCCCTTTCTTCTCCAATCCCCTGCTCACTAAGTGACTCAAAACATATATATTGTCCTTCGTCCCCATCCCCTTTCTAAATCCCGTTTGGTTATGTCAGAGTGATTCCTCTATCTCCCACTTTTCTTCCTTTCCCCTTCTTTACTCACCATACTTCAATTCTTCATTTCCCATTCCCTTCTTTTCCCACCATACTTCAATTCTTCATTTCCCATTCCTTCCATCCCAGCTGCTTTATCCCTCTTCAGTTTATCTACTGCCCTTCTGACCTCTCTACTAACCTCTTCCTCTCCCTCTACCTTCCCTCTTACTTTCATGCCGTCTTCCCTCACTCTCACTCCTACCCCTCCATACATCTCCTTAAAGTATATTGTCCATTCTTCTAAGCTAATCTCTTGATTTATCTCCTGTCTTTTCCTCCTTTCTCTATTTATTACTTTCCATTCTTTGCCCTCTCTTACCGCCTTTTTCACGCTCTCTATATACCTCTTCCTATATAATTCTCTCTTTATCTCTAGAAGCCTTCCGTGCACTCTGTGCCTCCTATTATATTCTCCCTCGTCTAACCTTCAATTTCTCCAGTTCCTTGTATCTTCTCTTAACGCCTCCTTACTCTTTTCACACTTCTCATCCCACCATCCACCGTACCCCAACATTTCTTCCTCTAATTCCCTTCCTATCTCCTCCTTCGCGTCCCCCATTCTCTTTCTTAGACCTGCCAATCTGTCCTCAACTCCAATTTCCCTTGTCTCTTCCGAACCCCATTCTTCCATTTTATTCTGAAACTTCTTTAAACTATCCTCCTTCCATTTTCCCATCCTCTTTACCCTCCTTTCTCGTTTCCACCCTACCTTCTTTTTCGTCTTTCCTTTCTCGGCCCTGAATTCTATCACCACTGGAAAGTGATCCGACCCCACCTCACTACCCACTTCTAGCCTGCTAACCATCCTCCTCCCTTTCTTCTCACTACCTTATCTCAATAAATCTTAATAAAGATGGTAAAAATCACACTAAACTTATATAATAAAAATGGTTCATTTACTCAAAATTTAAAGTAGACAACGAATCCAAAACTATATTTAAACTTTGCAAAAGGAATCGTAATAAATGATCCTTTTTTTATTAGAAGTTTAGTTTTCGAGGAAAATCTCTCCTCGTAACACCCTTAATACATCATTTTACTACACTCAGAGAAAAAATATAATAACTCCAAGCCAACGGGCTTTTTTATTTGAAACAAAATTAACAAATTTGTATGGCTATGAGACATTTTTATGCAAATTAAAAGTTTTCAATTTTTTTTGCACAGTTTAAAGCTTAAGAAAAATCTGTAAAGTGTTGCGTCTTAAGTCTTAAAATGAGACAGGTTTTCTATCTTTAAATAAAACTTTCTTTTTACAGTATTATACAAGTCTATACTGATTAAAGACTCACTAAAACTGAAGTCGCTCCATTTGCTAGTGGACCATAAACAACATATGTATGTCCTGTGATCCAACCAATGTCAGCTGTGCACCAATAAACATCAACGGGATGATAGTTGAAGACATACTTGAATGTTGTAGCTGCATAGATTAAATAACCCCCTGTTGTGTGAAGAACGCCTTTCGGCTTTCCCGTAGAACCACTGAAATTTAAATACAAAAAATCTATTACAAAATCTTACTTATTTTTCAAAAACAATTAAAGAAATAAGCAATAAAATTATATACATTAATAAATTGATGCAATAAACAAAAAATTGCAAAAAAATAAAAATAAAAAGAGACCTTGTATATAAAATAAAGAGAGGATCTTCTGCCCCCATCCAAACTGGATAACAACTTGGTTCTACATCTTCCATTTCTTCATGCCACCAAGCATCCCTCTCTTCATTCCAAGGAGTTACAATTTCATTAGAAATACCCCTATTATTTGTTTTATTAACACCATTTGTTTTACCTAAAAATTATTCTTCCTTTTCAAATCAAATTAGGAACTTAATTTCACGAATTTTAAGAGATTTTAATTTAATTCAATGTTTTTTTCTTCTAAGTATAGATTAAAAAATTGTTGTATATGATAAACGCGCAGAGCAAAATCATTAATTTTTGTTCAAAATTCTATTAAAAATTGCTGTGCTATTAGTAAAACATAATTATAAGACATCTGTCAATCCAATAAACAGCACCTGAATTTCAGCAATGTTGCCAAGTTTGAGGTAATGTTCCCAAAAGTGCTGCAATATTTAGAACCTTGCCTTAAGATTCCAAGAATAATTACATTAGATCCCATTCTAAGAAGTATTTGTACTTGATCCAATACAAAAATGCATTAGTACATTTAAGAAAACATTTCTCTCAGTATTCTTACTTGTCAGTAAAACTGAATTTTTAATTGATAATAATAATACTTTTTTACTGAATTACATAATTCATATTGAATAAACAGCATAATCTTTAGTAATTGTAGTATAAAAATTATTATTTTAAAGAAACCGCAGAATTTTAACGATCTACATTGGAGTAAATTTATGATTTTCCAGGAAAGTCATTATGCATTTGCTTTTAGGTAAAAAGCACAGCAATTATTAATAGAATTTTTTCTCTGTTCATAGAATTATATAAGTGAAATGATTTCAAACCAATTCAATATGATTTATACAGAACCTATATTATATTATATAATTTTTTGCACGAAACTTATCACAATATTTCATATAGGTAATAGCAAAGCATGTATTGTATTGTAGGGGAGACCGGGGCTACTTGGCGCACTTTTCACTCTTTGTTGATTGGTTCTGCCAATTTTGTGTACATGAAAACTATATTGTACAGAAACTTTGCTTAACATCTCAGCTTTGATTTAAAAAAATAAAAGTTCCAAAAAAAGTTGACTTTTTTTTTTAGAACAGACTTTTTGGAGAAAACCAAAGTGCGCAAACCAGCCCCGGCCCGGGGTTGCCTGGCGCATGAATATAAATGTGTGATTAATAATCAAGCAATATGTTTCATTGTTAAAATAAGTCTTCTAAGGAAATATTATCTTGAAAGTAAAGTTCACGAACCTAAAAACTACAAATATCTGGAAACGTAAAATTATGAGATTGTAATAATAATAATATATATTAAACACTTTTTTTATCTTAAAGAGTTATTCTTGGCACTGATAATAAAATAAAAGTGTTACCACATTGAATTTAATAAATTTTTATTAGTCACTAGATGTAGCTTATAAACTTCTAGCGTTCCGAGCGCGCCAACCAGCCCCGACCCTACTGCGCCAAGTAGCCCCGGAGAGACTATTTATACATTTTCTTCGTTTTTATGAAAACTGTAAATATAAATCAAAAAATTTTAATTATTTCTTAAAAGCAACTGTTCAGAACACAAAACCTTAATTTTGATTTTTTTCTGATTGCATTTTGTAAAAAGATAGGGGAGAGGGCCCCAAGTTGGACACCCTATCGATTTATTGCTGTAGAATCCAAACCGAATAAAATATATTAAAATATTTTATACCGGATGAAAGTACAATTTATAAGGTAACTTATGGCCACAGAGATAAAATTTTATTTTGAACATAAACATTTTTTAAAGCATTTTTTCTAATTGTTAAAATTTTCGGTCTAAAAAAAAGTGGCCCCAAGATGGACACCTTCTTAAAAGTCTCTGAAAATGGTAGTAAATAAAAAATTAACATCGTGTAACAATTCTTGAACTAAGTTTTAATCATTTTACGGAATTTATCAAGAAATAAAATTTCTAAAAACTTCAATTTAATAGCTTAACAGTAAAAAGTAATAAAATATCGAAAAATATCTATATATCATTTTCTCTAACGATAACATAACATTTTATGGTGGAAAATAAAAAATTTTAATTAATTGGCTCAAAAAATTATTGAAAAAAGTGTAAATCGAAAATATGCAAAAAAATACATTGAGATTTTAGGCCTGTCCATCTTAGGGTACATGACACCACTTTTTAATCCCCAGTAAATATATATATATATGAATACTGAATTAGTAAAATCATTTTAGAATATTATTATACGATTAATAAAGAATATTATAACGTTCAGTACTCATTCTAAATCATAAATTTAAATAACTTTACCAACTTGAGAAAAAACTGTTACAAAACTTTTTTAGACACAAAATTACGTGGTATGTGTAGAAGAAAAACCAACTGGTTTTTTTTCCTCAAATGTGCATCAAAATGTTCGTCTATACAAACAACAAAAATGACAGAAAGCATAAGGCGCTGTCACCTTAAACAAAAATTTTATACGAAATGTCCATCTTGGGGCCCTGTCCATCTTGGGGCCCACTCCCCTATAACAAACAAATGAAGACGTTAAAATTTACTTTTGAGTACCAAAATTGGTTTTTTGAATTTATGGTCCAGAATAATCAATCAATAATAATGAAATTATGTGTGAAGTTACAGTTTATCAAGTACATTAATTTGACCGAAGAGAAAAATTAATTCGACTTTTCACTTTTGAATAAACTCAAGTGCGTCAACCAGCCCCTGGGCCAAACAGCCCCGGTCTCCCCTATTATTGAAGCAATAAGACAAGGTTTATGAAAGTTTAAAAATTTGAACATTATAGAGTAAGCTTGCATGGGAAACTTAAGGACATATGATCGAGAATGACGTCACTGGTATAGGCAAAATTTGTCCGTAAACTTTCTCTTAAAATCATAAATATTTTGACACCAAACTTTGTAGAATTACTTAAAATATCATTAAGAAGGTCTCTCGGACCCAAGTATGTTCAAATTTTGCGATTAAATTAATTTTTTTAATTTTCCGAAAATCAGCTAATTTTTTAATAAGAGTATTGCAAGGGGGGGAATTCACATAACCTTAAAAATACTTTCCCAAGCACCGTACAATCTATTTTTTTCGAAAACAAAACACGTAATTAAAAATATGTCCATGTACCCATAATTTAAATTTTATGCAGATTCTAAAACGAATTTGACATTTTAGAAATATGTATCATTTTGGCTTCAGTTTGTGAACAAAATATTGAAAATTATACAAATACACAATTTTCAATATTTTGTTCACAAAATGAAGCCAAAATAATACATATTTCTAAAATGTCAAATTAGTTTTAGAATCTGCATAACATTTAAATTATGGGAACATGGCCATATTTTCAATTACATGTTTTATTTTCGAAAAAAATAGATTGTACAGTGCTTGGAAAAGTATTTTTAAGTTTATGTGAATTCCCCCCTTGCAGCACCCTTGGGTCAGAAAGACCTTCTTAATTACACAATTGAAAAGAATAAATTAAAAAATTAAACAATAAATTTTAAATTCGAACAAAATAGTTGAAAAATTAGTTATTAGAGAAATAACTGTTGAAAATAATTGCAAATTGAACGACTGGACTGAAAATCGAAAAAATAATTAAAGAAAATAATAAAAAATTAGGGAAATAAATTGAAAATTTAAGAACTAAATTAAAATATGTAAAAATAATTGATAATTGAAAAAAAATGACAAAATGACGAAAATAATTGACAATTAAAAACAAAATTCCAAAAATGACTAGATTAATACGCGAACGAACAAGATAATTAAAAAAATCAAAGAATAATATTATATAATTTTAAGATAATAATTAAACATTGAACAAATTGTAGGAGATAATTCTAAATTGCGGAAAATAATTAATAATGGAAGGAAATAATTGAAAAGTGATAAGAATAATTGAAAAATTAAGAAAAAGGAGATAATTTTTTAATACCTATTAAAAGAAATAATTGAAAATTGAAAAGTGGAATTTAAATTTGAAGATAATAAGTGAGATTTGAAGAGAATAGTTCTAGAATTGAATAATTGAATTGAAATTTTAAAACAATTTTTATGAGTGAAAAAAGTAATTGAAATAATCCGAGAACTATTGAATGTTGAGAAATTAATTGAAAATCGATAAAAATAATTGAAAATTAAAGAAAATATTTGAGAATTGAAGAAAATAATTAAAAATTGAAGAAAGCGCACAATAAGGCCAAAATTATTAAATATTGTAAAAAATAATTAACTATAAAAAAAAATAATTAACAATTTTAAACAATAAACAAAATTCGAAAAATGGTGAGAATAATCAGCATTTGAACAAAAAATTTTTTAAAATTAATGAATAATCATAAAATTGAGGGAGAATAATAAATTGTCATTTGAAAACTGATGAAAATTGTGGAATTGCAAGAAACTAATTGATAATTAAGAAAATGTGAGATTTATTGGTTATTGAATAAAATAATTAAAAAACGAAGAATGCAATTGAAAATTGAAGAAAATAATTGAGAATTAAAGAAAATAATTAAAAACTAGGAAAATAAATTGAAGATTAAATATTTAAAAAAATAATTCAGAAATGAGGAAAATAATTGACAATCGAAAGAAAAATTCCAAAACTGTCGAGAATAATTGACAACAGAACCAAATAATTAAAAAAAATTAAAGATTAATTATAAAATTTAAAAAGAATAATTGTATATTGAAAATTGTGAAAAATTATAAAAAAAATTATAGATTTATTTATTAACGAAATTAAAATTATTTGAACTGATATTTATAAATTTGAATTTTCATCAATTTACATGCATTATTTAAAAAGTACTGATTTAAAACCAAAAATATCTATATATGAGAAAAATTGATTTTCGACCAAATTTCTTAGGACTTTTAGATTCACGAAGAAATTTTCGGTTTAGTAACAAATTTCTCGTCCATTTCCCGGTTTTTGCTGGTTTCTCTGTCAAGTGAATACTCTGGAAATCCCTGTTTTTTATTAAAAATAATTTTTTAATAAAAAAAATTGAAATTTTTATTTATTTTCTTATTATTATTATTGCATTGCAATAATATAGACCTCGTCTTGCAATATTGTGATAAGTTTCGTTCATATTCTTTTATCTTTGGTCATTTATATAATTGTATCTTACCACTGTTTTCAACCTTAGTCTGAGAACTAGTAATCCTTCTTAAATGTGAAACAACTATACATTTCTCAACTTCATGTCCATTTTTCTTTACTTTATCTAGAGCTTCGTCACATATACCCTTTAATAATAAAAGTTTTTCTCCCCTCCATACACCATCAGCTGTTATTAAAACTTTTGCCTTTGAGTCTAAAATACGTTCCGCCAGTGAATCAGAGGAGTATCCTGCAAACTGACAATTACTTACGTCAAACATAAATAATAATAATGAGCATAATCACAAGTGTAAACATTTAATTAGGTACGTTTTTATAAAAAAAAAAAAAAGTAATTATACGGATTATTAGGTTTTAAAGATTCAAAACAGTTTGAGGTTTGAAAATTTATGATAATTTTCTCACCACTATGTTGTGGACAGCGCCAATTCTAGTACAAGCCAACATTGCAACAGGCAGTTCCATAATCATGGGCATGTAAATAGCCACTCGATCACCTTTTGAGACTTGATTTGATTTGAGAACATTGGCGAATTTACACACTTCCTGTAAAAGTTTTTTGTAGGTCAAACGAGAGTAATCTTCTGGATTGTTTCCTTCCCTAAAAACATTTTTAAAATGGAAAAATGTTGACATTTCTTAGATATTCTCTCTTAAATTGAATCCGAATAATGTTCACTGATTTAATTTAAGAGATAAAGACATTTAATATTTTAAGGCACAAAAAACAACAACAAAGAAATGTAATGGATGGACTAATAGAATTTTAAAATTCTAGTCAATGACGTCAGTATCATGTAAAAGTCAAATGTCAAATTCCATTAAAGGAATATTTGTTTTAAGCGTATTTTTCATAATCATGATTTTCATAATCATTTGATATTCCTATAATATTTTGCACTTATTCAATTATATTAAAGTATATGTATACATATCAAGTTTTAAAATAATATTATATTTTAGTGAATACTTATAAATTCTCAAGTAACATTCAACTACATTAATTTTTTGTTATTTCTATTGCATTTAAACGTAAAGATATATAATTATAAGAAATAAAAAATGTTTGAAGATAATATTAATAAGGTAATAGTGTTAAGTTTTTTATTATTTATACATATATATGAAAGGGAAAAAAGTATTATAATGCATCTTTCTGACCAGCGTTTCAATTATATATAATTATATACAGCGATATAGCCAAATGGCTATATCGCTATATAATACTTTATAATACTTTATATATATATTTATAAATATATATTATACGTATATATATATCATTATATACAGGTATGTGTACATAAATATTATGCGGTCTTACTACTCAACACTTCGAATGACTTGCGTCTACGAATGATCAGCTTATTTTGCATTATAATGAATTTGCTTTCAGTGGTTCTCCATTTAATTGAACAAAAAAAAAGGAAGACTTTATTTAAAAAAAAAACTGAAAATAAAAATATCTATTACAGTTTTATTATAAAAGAATTATATAAATAAGAATCATTGGATTGAAAGTCTCAAAATGGGGGTGAGGGCAAACTTCCCGTTTTTATCCCAAAAATACCTCAAATTAAATGCACTAATATACACATTAGGGTGGTCCAAAAAAAGCTGTTTCAAATTTAGAGAGAACATTAGTTTAGACTAAAATCGCAAGTTCACATAAAAAACTCTTTACATCTAGGACTTTAAAAGCATTCTGAATTTAGATATTTTTCATTAATTTTAATTAAATTCTATTCAAAAGAATTAAAATGCTAACAATGTATACGCGTTCAAGAAAGAATTCAAATGATTTCATTTTAAAAAATTTCTAGATGGCATTACATATTAAACTGGATAAAATTGATTTCATTTTTGAGCATTTTTAAAGATTTAAATAGTGAACCATAGCCAGTTGAACAGAATATAATTGTATACAAATATACACCTTTTGACCTTCAAAATTTGTCAGTAAAATTTTTCTTAAAATGCTGAATATTTTTCAGGAAATTTTGTAGAACTATCTAACTTATTATTTCGAAGATCTGACTGACCTGAACTTTTCTAATTTGTTAATTTTCAAGATTTTTGAAAAATAAATTTCAAGACAAACTCGAAATAAACTCGGGTTAGACAGATCTTTGAAATGACGTTTTAAGTAATTCTACAAAGTTTTGTGGCAAAATATTAATCATTTTTTAAGATATAGTTTATGGACAAATTTTGCGTATCCTAATGACTTCACACTCCATTACATGCACTTAACATTCTACTTTTATCATTAAAAATTTCCAACAATGATAATTTTTTGTGTATTAAACATAACGTAATTTGTGCCTCCGGAAGTCATTCATATATTTGTATACACGTCAAATATTGGCTTATAAAATAAAGATTATTCGTTTATTCAAAAGCCACAAAATTGTACAGTGTCTCTGCAAAACCCATTTACCATCTTTGTTAAAAGAATTTTATTAAAAGTAACTTTATCTGTTTTACTTTTATTATTATTTTCGAAATATTTTACAAAAGTATTTCTACGCAATCTTTTGTTTATTCGTTTTGTAAAATTATCAGTAGCTATCAGCTAAAAGAAAATACATTATTTCTATATTGGCTGTCTGCGGTGAAAAATTTTAAATGTTAATACACTAAAATACATTCTTCAGCTAAATAAAGATGAGCACGTTTCTGATTCCAAGTTTCAATTTTCCATCATGTGAAATATGGTAATTGACTTTAATTGTTTCTTAATCAGGAAATTAATTTATAAATTCAAAATAGTCATTAACTTCGTGTTTTTTAAATACATACAAATGCGTCTTATTACATTCTGTTTGTGTACTTTATTGTATGCAAAAAATTAGATTTAAAAGAACTGAACTGAGTCCTAATCGTAAAAGAATTCAATTTCATGAAGAATATTAGGAAACCAGTGCTGAATATTCTACATTCATTATAATCTATATTCACTGACTTACATGCCATTTATGCTCATTATTGGTAAGAAATTTGGGACTCATACCTAAATACTAAATCGTACATGTGTGACGTCGAGAACGCTATCATGGAAATAATTTGCTCTACTTCTGGGTTTTACTCCAATATAATACTACTGATAATGAGAATAGTTAGCCTACATGATTTACTGTAGGTTATTTAGTTTTTCAATGCAATTCTTTCCTTTTCGATTTTTTGCAAGTATAAGAAATTTAATATAGATTTGTGAAGATATTAAAATAAAATGTATTACACTCTTCCTTGAATTAATATTATTGATAAGGTAATAAAACTTACCAATAAAAAGCTACCTTATCTCCATTTCCATTTTTAACGTTCTTGTCCAAAAGGTTGAAACTTAGATTTGTGGATGCACCTTCCATCCATTTAATAAAAATATCACCTTCATTTAAATCAAAATTATAAGTAAAAAACTTGCCATCTGTGGCAGGTGTTTCCCAATAAAATTCTTTAGCTATTTCTCCCCAAAACTGTTCGGGATGCTTGATTGATCTGAAAAAATACAGTTTTCTTCACATGCGTTTACGTAAAATAAGACTTGCGTTATGTTCACCTTGATCTGATGTCTCACCTTTTCTATACCAATATAGTACAGAATGAATACATGAATTTATATATATATTTTTTAGATATCTGTTTTATAAATGAAGTTAGAGTTATTACACAAAATAAAACCTAAAATGATTATCACTTACGTTTATTTTTTGTGAAAATAAAGTACATTGTGGTTTAAAAATTCTTTGAAACAATGTATAGTGATTAATAAACTTACAAAGTTAAAATACACTTATTTTCAGTTCAAAGTTGTCGCTCTAAAATATAAATAAGTGCATTTTTGTAATTTAGAGAGTTTATTAAATAAGAAGATTATAGATACATAAATTAATAATATTGTAGTATTTAATTATAATTAGACTTGTATTAAGAATATATTATATAATAAATGGTTCATTTTATTATAGTTTATTCAAATTAAAAATTTGATAACAATACCTAAGCCATAATTTCTGTCATTTGAATGACAGGTCCTTAACTTTTATATACATAACGAACAAATCTGAAAACTTATATTAAAAAGCTGTAGAATAAGAACCGGAAAAGTCTTCTGAAATTAAAACATATTTTCCAATAGGTTAAAAGTACCGAGGGTAAAAAGTTTCGATATGTAAATTTAGGAAATGAAAAGAGATAAAAATAAAAATCACAGTGATCAATCTTTATTTTTATCACATTTTATTTTCGAAATATACGTATCGGAACTTTTTACCCCTGATGGCACTTTCAATTCCGCCTTCCTCCCACTCAAATCATTATATAGTGTTGAATAAAAATATTTTTAAAATGTAAAATTCTTTCGCAATATCATTAAAAAACCTTGCTTTCAAGAAAAAAAGGAAAAGAAAAAATAAAAGAAATGAAACGTGAAAAGCGAATTTTTTACCTTATATATACATAATCTTTAAATTTGAATAAGTGAATATTTACTTATTTAGATGTCAAAAGTCTTCTACTTTTTCATTAAGTGCATATACGCTTAAAAATAAGTGACATTTCACTCTAAATAAGTGAAATTTTCACTTATTGTAAGTGCACTTATACTCTTATTGAAAAAGTGGAAGACTATTGGGATTAAGAGTAATAAATAAGTGTTGTTTCCTTTCATCATTGCGATTATTAAAATTGTGGTATTTTAAATTGTACTGACTTTCCCTGAATAATTTATCACGATATTAATGATTAAATAAATAATTTTTTAACTTTTTGTGGTCCTCCTTTTTTTTAGACACTCTAATATATATTAAATGTAAAAAATTAGGTACTACTTTGTCTCTTTTTAAGTTTTTATTTTCTCATTAAAAACGAGAAAGGAGCAAGTTTCGTATAACTATAATATAATATCTCACGGTCAAGGATTGACTTGAGATCAATATAAACAGTATCTATTTCTATCGATTTTTCTGCAGAATTACCTATACAGTAAGCAAAGGACATTTTTCATTCTGTACTCTTCATTAGATATTATTATTTTATATTATAAATATTATATTATTGATATTATTTTACTGTATAATTAAATGTTACCCTGTAATTACAGGGTTCATTCTCTATGAACATTAATAGCAATAAAATTTCTTGTATTATGGGATGAATATCCGACAAATCTTTTTAATTTAAAATACATTTCATATAAAATGTAATTTTGACAAATAACAAAAATCGAATTCTTTTTGCAAGAAGAAAAGATTTTCTTTTCTTAACTTTTGTAATACTTTGAAGCATCATTTTAATATATACAAAAATGTAAAATAGTTACCCCTCACCTTTATCTTACATTATTTTTAAACTTGACAACTTAAAAAAATACATATAAACCTTAACAACGAGGTTTATATTAAAGCAAAAAAGTATTTTTTTGAATTTTAACATGTTTAATCAATATCAAGAGTTGAACAATTTAATTTACGATTGATGTTATAAAACAAAAAAATAAATGAAATAATTATGAAAATAATAAAGTGTTAAAAATTAACTCACTTTTCGTGCATTTGTTTGTATTGCTCCATACTGTTGCAATGAGCATTTTTGACACATTCTTCATTGGGGTAGTATATCCTATCAGCCATGTTGTCCGTCAGGTGAGCCAAAATTCTTAGTACACCCAACTTATTCTTTAACAAGAAATTTAATATGCGTAACAGTAAAAGTTCGTGTTACAAAAATTTTGACTTTAATGAAATAAACTGGAATGCAATAAACTAATGAAATGTCATTTTGGAAAAATTTTATTATAAATTAAAACATGAAATATTCGTGAACATTATCTAACTAAATGTTCAATTGTACTCAGAAACGATACTAGTTAGAAACCAACGAACTTGAACAAACTTCCACAGACGAGGGCAAAACTGCGAATGACAACAGCTACTACGACCTGCGATCTGTGACCTAACCTGCAGTCAGTAGTCAGTCAGTACAGTCAACAGTAGACTGGAGCAGTCACAATTGAGTAATACCTAAGTATAAAGCTGCAGCTAAGTTTGAGCTACACATCTAAGCAGCTAATTTAAAAGTTATCATTAAGCACGTTTCTTTATCTTCAACACTAATACAAACTCTAAGGAAAATTCATACTTACTCCTCACCACGTCTTCTGGTGTCTGTACACGATTACGTGATCGATAAGCGCGGGCGCACTTCTCGTCATTTTCTCTTTTTTTATTTAAGTAAAAAAGTGCTTTATATATTCATCTTTCTCGTAAATAATAAAATATTCTTGACTCAAAAAACATTTTAAATAATTTAACAAAATCAGTTTCATCGTTGTACAAAATATTCAAGTATTAAATACTATAAATGTATGAATAGTAATTACAAACAATTTTTTTTTTTTATAATAATACATTAATAATAAAACTTTTTTTTTTTAATATGTGATCAATCTAATTCATGGTGATGCGTTGAAGCGAGAAAACGAAGAAACAATCGAGTTCAATAACGTATCTCAAAAGTCAAGAGTGAGAAGTTAACCGCTTCTTGACAATTGAGTAAGAAAAATCAATAATCAAGCTAGATCAAGCAATATTCTTGATTATTGGTTTTCTTTTTTGGCACATGAAGTGAAACATGTAATTTTTTATATTTAAAAGTAATATATCAAATATAATAATATTAAATTAATTAATTTGATAGCCCGTAGTATAAAATATTGTAGAGCAACCTTATACACTTGTTTGGCAATATATTCAATTTTTGATCAAATTAATGAACATTTACAACAAACGAAAATTTATATTCTTTATATTTATAATCTCTCAAGTCTAATTTTCATTTTCATTTTCATTTTTACATTCTTTATTATACAATTTTGTATTTCTTATATTTTTTTCTCTCTTATTTGGAAAATTTTATATTAGTTAATTTTATAATAGAAATACACATATTTGTAAAACCTTTTTACAGATTTAATAAATTCACTGATGACGGCTCACACGCGATGCCGAAACGTCTGAAATAAAGATTAAAATTGTCTTTTTTTCATGGACCCTTAAGCCAATATAACTCCTCTTCAATTAAATTAATTAAATATTAATTTATATAATTATTATTATTATAAATAATAATAGAACATTTAAAATTTTTAATCATTTAATTAATAGTTATCTATGAAAAAAATATACATATTGAAAATTAAAAATTGTTTTTTGCCTTATTAAATATTAAAAGAAACTAAACTCTTTAAAGGTTTATTAAAGATCTTTAAAACTATAGTATTTTTTGTAATTCACAAGAGGTCCCACTTGAAAAATCCAACGTCAATCTAAATGACGTCAAATTTGACGTACAAAAATACGTAAAAAGTAGTAAAATATGACGTCTACAATTACGTCTCGATTATAACACCTGAAATTGGGATATGCAGGGGTGTCATTTCTGACGTCTTTTTGTACGTCTTTTTTAACATTATTTTTGACGATGTTTTGGAATACATTTTGTACGTCATTACAGAAAACTATCAATAGGATATTTTTTGCTAAGAAAAAATTATATATAGTATATATCAAAATATATTCATAATTATTTCTTAGCAAAAAATATGCTACAGACCTTCTTCTGAGCTGACATACAAAAAGTATTTTAAAATGTCATCGAAAATTATGTTAAAAAATTATGTCAAAAATAAATAACTTTAAACCTAGGAATTCGACCTTAATTTTTAATATTATTATATTATATTATTAATTTTTGAAATTTACCAATTTCTATGATATTGATTTATTGAGAATATTGTTTTACAGATAAACAACATTATAATTTCTTCGATCAGAAAGATGTTGATAGATGTATAAAAAATGCACAATTATATTCTAAAATATTATTGTGAAAAAAGAAATATGTCTTACTGATTTTGAGTCATTCAACTTGTTGAGAAGATGTGTTTTTATATTCTAAAATTACAGCAATGAATACTGATACTAATAAAAAAGACTTATTTAACTTATTATGCTTAATATCACATAAAATTTTAATAAAAAGGTGTAAAATGTCAAATTTTTAAAAATAAATATTCTTGAAAAATATTAAACTTAGCGTTGACTCTTAAGTCCAAAGTTATTTATTTTTTAATAACTATTTTAAAAAAATAATTTCATTCGTATCGGTTGCCTAAACTTAAAGCTTTACCCTTGTTAATCAATAATTAATTACACGATAATAAAATAGTAATAAAGACTAAATAACGTTAAGAAAATATTGATATAAAATGTAGAATCACTCAAAGAAATAAAACAAAGTTGAGATACAAATATGTTCATTTATTTATCAAAGACTAAACATTTAAAAATTGCATTCTTTGATTGAAAACCTTAAAAATATTAGTACATATTACATAAAAACTAAAAATTTGTTACAGTTAATTAAAATTTTGTTATAATTAAAGAAAAATAAATATTTTACAATTTTTAATAAAAATTAAAGAATTTAAGATTTTGCTCAACATTTTTTTAAAATACATATTTCGGTAAGTTGAAATTTTTAAGAGCATATTAACAAATTTTTCAAAATTAAAGTAACTTTTAAAATATGCAATTCGATCGAATTTTCCATTTAAAGTCAGTTTAAAATTTTTAAGGTATTACTTATAAATTCAATAAAAAAAAGTTTCAATAAAATTAAGAAAATTTTAGTATAAAATGTAGTATTACCTACTCTTAGAAATAAACTGAACTTATATTAATTCAAATACAATGGTTTTAAAAATTAAAAAATCTTTATTTATAAGGTAACAGAACCTACAGTCGATCAGTGGTGATTTAATTGGATGAAATTAATTAGTATTTTAATAATATTGATACCAAATACTACTTTAAATATTTCAATCTTTATTTTTATCAATGCAATAAAACTATTAATTAATTTTATCCATAATTAAATTATGACTGATCGACTACAAGTTCGGATCGAATATTGGCTTCGTTACCTTAAATACAGAATTTTTAAATTAGTTCATTTAAAATTTTTGCATTAACCTTAGTTAATCTTAACCAAATTTAAAGCATATTGCCAAATTCATTTTGTTAATGACCGACCAAGATTCAATATTATCGCTTGTATTGAAAAGGTAAATGAGACAAGACTGTTTATTGATAAACAAATGAAACTTCAATATTTTGATTGCAAGATAACTTCAATATCAATCGAGAACTGTCAATAATCAAGAAATTATTGTCTTGCCGTGCATTATTCTATTTAAAAATTGTAATACTTTGAGAAAATGTTTTATATTGCATAATTTTTAAATTAAAAAACATTAATTTTTTTAATATAAAAAATAAAGAGAGACTTTTAAAGATGTCAGTAACTCCTCAGTTGGATAAAATACATAGCTGTTATTGTCTGACTGTACCGTCTGACTCTACTACTATATCAGTTATTCTTCTGCATAACTATATATAGTCAAATTGATAATTTAAATATTGTGTATTTACATACATCTATCATTCATTGTTAAGATGTCGTACCTGTAGCTTCTTACAAATAATTTTGAGGTTATAATTTTAAGATATAAACGAAACACTGAGAAAGTAAAAATTATCAAAAATAATCTTTCTACTCAACATCTATTGTAGAATTTAAAAAGAAACTTTGTAGTTATGTTTATTTTTAAGAAAATTTTAGGAACAAAAGGTTTCACCTTATATATGAGTCGTGGATTAATAATTAGTTAATAATAATAAAAATTATTTGAATCTTTTTTTGGCTTATAAGACTTTTTTTATTAAATATGCGTTTTTTACATTTTACGTGTTTCGACGCAACATATTACGTCCTCTTCAAAAACTATAAACAACAAACATAATGTTTTAGATTGTGGAAATCATAAATTTAAGTAATAACTCTATTATAAAAAGAATATAAATGGAAAAAAATTTATAAATGCAATGAAATATAAAAAATTTTAATAAAAATTTTTTTATAAATAATATTAACATAACATATTAATTGAATATAAAAATTCTTACAGCAGAAAACCAAAAAGCATTAGCATTAGGAGACATCTGGAAAATGAAAATTCCATAGATTGTTAAGTTTAAAAATTATTAGTTAATAAAAATGTTTTTAAGAATATTTTCTAAATAATAAATACCTGAATGATTAAAATTCATAAGAGAAGAAATCTCCGTCAATAAGAGTCACAAAGTTTAACGTCACACTGTAAAAACATGGTGCCTTGAATTGGACAAAAATGTCTTAAATTAAGATACTTTTGGTGTCTAAGACACGAAAAATGTCTTAATTTAAGACATTTTTGAACAATTTAAGACACCTGTTTTTGCAGTGCACTATATAAATGTTTGTTATAATATATTATGTTAAACATAATATAGCTCAGCCTAAAGTTTCGAAAAATTGAAATTTTACCGAAAAAAATTTTTTTGTCCTAAACAGCTACAATATTTTACAGTTTCAGATAACTTTTTTGTACTTTAATACTTTTAATACTTTAATTAAAATAAAAGCAAAAAAATTAAGATTAAAATTTATATTATTATAGTACTAGCAACCATTGTTGTTGTTTCCATTGTTGTTGGTCATTTGAAACTATAAATTTTTGCAAGTACAAATAATGGAAATTACGAAATTAAAGAATATATCTGAAAAATGACGAAAATAATTGACAGCTGAATAAAAAATTCGAAAAATGACTACATAATTACACAATTGAAATGAATAGTTTAAAAAATTAAAAAATGAATATTAAATTTAAACAAAATAGTTGAAAAATTATAGGAATAACTGTTCGAAATAATTGAAAATTTAACAACTGGACTGGAAATCGAAAAAAATAATTAAAATTAAAAAAAAATAATAAAAAGTCGAGGGAATAAATTGACAATTTATAAATTAAATTAAAATTTGAAAAAATTATTTGATAACTGGAACAAAACTTACAAAATGACGAACATATCCAACAATTGCAAACAAAATTAAAAAATGTCTAGATTAATTTACAATCAAACAAAACAATTTAAATAATCAAAGAATAATTATAAAATTTTAAGATAATAATTGAACTTTGAAAAAATTGTAGAAAATAATTGAAAATTGCGGAAAATAATTAACAATTGAAAGAAATAGTTGAAAAATGGCAAGAATAATAAGATAATTCATATAAATATGTGAAAAATAACAAAAATAACTGTCAATTGAAAACAAAATTCGAAAAATGACTAGATTAATAGAAAACTGAAAAAAATAATTGAAAAAATTAAACAAGAAATATTAAATTTAAAGAAAAATTAAAAAATTAAGAAAATTGAAGGAATAATTGTTGGAAATAACTGCATATCTAACAACAGGATTCAAAATCGAAAAAAATAATTAAAAATTGAAGAAAGCAATTAAAAGTTGAAGAACTGAAATTAAATTTGTGGAAAATATTTAAAAATTTAAGAATGGAATTAACAATTAAAAAAATAATTGAACAATTAACTTTAAAATTAAAGAATTTTCATTATAATCAAAATAATAATAGAAAATAAGCGATAATAATAATAATAATAATAACAATTGAATTGAAATTTTAAAACGATTTTGATGAGTAAAAAAATTAATTGAAAAAATCCGAGAATTATTGAATATTGAGGAATTAATGGAAAATCGATAAAAAGAATTGAAAATTAAAGAAAATATTTAAGAATTGAAGAAAATAATTAAGAATTGAAGAAATAAATTGAAAATTAAAGAATTAAATGAAAATATCAAGGAAATAATTGATAATTAAAAAATAAAATTACAATATGACGAAAATAATTAACTATTAAAAAAAAAATTAACAATTGAAAAAGAAACCGAAGAATGGTGAGAATAATCGGGATTAGAATTTTTTTCTTTTAATTTAATGAATAATCATAAAATTAGAGGAGAATAATAAATTGTCAATTAAAAACTGATGAAAATTATGGATAAAATTGTGGACAATAAATTAAAATTGAAGAATTATATTGAAATTTCAATATAATAATTGATAATTGAAAGAAAATTTACAAAATGACGAAAATAATTAAATATTAAAGAAAATAATTGAGAAATGAGGAAAATAATTGACAAAAAAATTCGAAAGCTGTTGAGAATAATCGACTACAGAACAAAATAATTAAAAAAAATTAACGAATAATTATAAAATTTAAAGAGAATAATTGTATATTGAAAACTTAAAAATTATAGAAAAAATTATAGATTTATTTATTAATAAACTTAAAATTACTTGACTTTTATGAAAGTAGACTCTAATTTTAATTTAAAGATACATTTTTTCAAACGCAACTGATTTAAGGAGGTTAGTTAAAAATCACTAATCGTCGGTACAAGTTAAAAATTTTCAGCAAAAATAATTAAAATATTAATGCACATTATTGTTAAACTTGGGATAATTTTACCGTATAGTTTCTGAGATCTTGTCATCCAAAATTCACTATTTTTTCTAATATTTTGCATTTTTCTAATGGCCGACGCGAAAACAATTAGGAACTTGAAATATATCATTTAAAAACTTTTGATGTACAATTAGGTTTTAATTCAAAATTAAAACAAAAATAATTGAATATTCAAGAATCATATTCCTCTTGAAAGACCAAAAGATTTACCATTTAGTTGTTGAGTATTATTTATCCTACAATTAAAATGCTGCAAAAAAAAATTTTTTATGTTGAAAACACAAAACAAGAGACTAAAAAAGTTGAATACCGCAAAGATTCGAATAAAACGAGAAATTATAAAACGAATTTTTTGGCGTAAAAAGGGAAGTAACACAAAAAACTTCTAATAAAATATAAATTTATTTAGTTAAAGTTTCAATAAATGTTACTGAACAAAATATTTTTCAAATAATAGTCATAAACTTAAAATCGAAAAATCTGTAGCTGTCATTGAAATCATGGTTAGTTTGACAGAATTCTAAATGCTCTGCACTACGTTTTTCAAAAAATTACTATTTTTCTTCAAAATTTTATTACTTACATTTTTTAATTATGGAACACAAAGAATATTGTTTAAAAATATAAAATTTAGTTTTACAGAAAACTTTTTATTTCATATTTAGCATTTTAGAAAAAAAAAGTTTTACCTTGACTAGCTCATTCAAACTATCCTCCTTAAAACCAAAAAAATATCTAACAATAAGTGACAAACTTCAGGTGCGGGCAGACAAGAATGAATGAATGAATCTTGCGAATTATTAAATTATAGATTTTATTTCGAAAAATTGAAAATTTGCCAAAAAAAAGTTTCCCTTTTAAGGTATTAGTCGCGTGCCTGTCAGCTGAAAATTGATGTTTTTTAAAATATTTTTTACAAAGTAAATATACATTAATTATTTAATATGTTTATTACTTAGTGTTATTTAGTATTTTCTGTAAAGAATAAGCTTAGCTTTAGTTATTATTTGTTGAGATAAATAGGAAATTTAGTAACAATTAACTTTCATTACATTTTCTAATGCTCTCGCTCGTGAGGTTTTTTAAAAAATGTTTCAATTTTAGTTAATAATAGCTTATTTTATTAACAAATAGGTTTTCTATAACTTTACCACATTTAATTAAAAAAAAAAATTTAAGATATAAATTTATAAAGTTGGATCTTTTACATGGAAACAGTAACAAAACGCGCAAATTGACTATATTTTAATTAATTTAAAGAAAGCGACTTTACAAATTTTCAAAAAAAATTAATATATTTTAAATTATAATAATTATAATCCAACTTTTACAACAATATTTAATTAATTTACTGCGTGCAATTGTTAAGAAAATGTTATCCAAGGTTAGTATAATAGGGTAAGTGCGTTAGTTGCTGCGGATGCTTCAGTTGCTGCGGTTTTCAGAAAAATATTACTAATATTTCTATTTAAGAATATGTACCTATTTAAAAATGTGTGATAAAATTATTCTAACCTTTACTTAATACAATTACATCAAAAATCTTATTTTAACTATTATTAATTTATAATTATTTAAGTTTAAATTATTGTTCCCGCAGCAACTAAAGCAAACATTTGGTTTGTATGTGCTTTAGTTGCTGCGGGAAATCCAACCTCCAATTACACGTTATTTTGGCCGCAGCAACTAACACGCATCAACTGACTCAAACCCGCAGCAATATAGATGCATTTGATATTATTTTTAATTTCTTAATTTTGTTCAAATAATCAATTTTTATGGGGTTTTGATGTTTGAATAAATGAGGGGCTGATAGTAAAAATGGATTATTATAATAATGATGGAAGCAAAAGTGGATTATATTCACTAGGAGCAAAAACGGGTCAAAAGTTCCAAACAATTTCTTTATTTATAAAATATCCTATCAATTACTGTCTGTTAATTATTTTTACATTACAACATTCGAAATTGTTAAAACAATATTCGTAAATTAAAACAATTTCAAAATAGTTGATAGCATCTTTTATAAATAAAGAAATTATTTGGAACTTTTGACCCATTTTAGCTCCTAGTGAATATAACCCACTTTTGCTTCCATAATTATTATAATACATTTTTACTATCAGCCCCTCAAATATCTAAATAACACAAACTACTCATTTAATAAGTCGTAAGTTCATTGTTATCAATAAAAAAGCGGTATTTTTAAATAAAAAGGAGTCTCGGCTGAGAGCCCGCAGCAACTGACACATTTACCCTATTCTTCTCTTTTTTGAAATAACCAGGAAGGAGAAATTTTAATATCTTGAAGTTCTCAACGGAAAAAAAATTTCAACTAATTTCGTTTTGATAATGATTTTAACTATAAAATACTATTTAGAAACCAAATTACAAGAAGAAATGAAATTAAAAAGATGAAAACCCTAAAATTTGCATATTTTATATCATTTTTGTTTGCAGTGTAAAAAAAGAGTATTTTCAGGTATAATGACGTTTTAAAAAAATGAAAGACTTATTTTATTTTGTCAGATATTAGAAATAAATGCATGCATTATAACAAAATTAACATTTATAAATAACTACTCTTCAATAATTTTTCTTTTTCTTTATTACTTTGTGTTTATACATAAAAGTTGTACTTTTTTAAAAATTTTCATGACATGAAATTATTGTTTTATTAATATACACATGAACATATATAGTTTTGTTGGTAATTTTCTTCTATTTAATGTGACAATTAGGTATTATTCAATTTGTTAACAATTATCCAAATTTGCTTTATCTAATTAGAAATTAATTTACCAAACTTATAAGAATATAATAAACATAATATATTAATTAGATGGAGCAGATAGATTGCATTGATATTAGGATAATAGAATCTATACATAGTTTTAGTACGTATACTTGTCTCGATTGTCAATTGCATAATTAATAATAGGACGACTTTTTTCAAAAGAAAAAGTTGCTAGCCTGTTGCACTTGGAAATTCAACTGTTAGTTACACTAAATCTCACTGATATTGATACATGTACAATAAAATATATATGTATAACATAAATAAATTTATACATTTTACTTATGTACTAAAATCCATAGCACTGTTTTGTTTACATATAGTATCCATCAACATTTATTCTTAATACTAAAACATATCTTTAGAATAAATAATGATATTCAAATATATGAGTATATTTGAATATTTTTTAAATTTTTGTTTGTAAATTTTCTTCATCAGACGCTACTTGCGCATAAAACAAAAAGAGTACATATTTTATCAATGATAAACCTTCCTATAAACATCTTTTGACATGACGTAGAATTGCTGCTAACGAAACGAGAAGGAACGAGATTTTAAGCAAACCTTTATATCTCATTCGTTTTTAAATTAGAACGAAATTGTTGATTTTAATTATCTTTTCATAATAGTCTTGATGTCTTTTTGACCAAAAAATAAAATAAAATAAAACTGACTCTTAACAAAACTGTCACTTAAAACTTCAAAGAGATTACAGTCTCATGAAATTTAATCTAATTTAAATTTCATTTTTAAACATAATATAATTACATGGTTATACTGAATGAACACATAATATAATACATTAAAAATAAAACATGCAAAGTCTACTATATGTTTTACCTATGATCTTTCGAATACCATTTTTCTTATCGTTAGTGTCCTTGAAATTTGAAAGGACCGCATATTAAATTAATTATTATAATAATAAGTTAATATTATAAATTATTTGGATTGACTGTAAAATATTAATGTTAAAAATTATATTTTCATTAATGTGAAAATACTTGTAAAGGTTTTTTGTATTAATCACTTGCAATATATATAGAATTTGTATAACGATTGTCTTATTATGTGATGGATTAAAGCCTTTCAGACGATTCTCCAAACGCATCAGTCGTTCTTAATATTAAGGACACTTAACTTTTTAATTGCCTTTTCAAACAATAATCACATTAATCATATAGCCTCAATGTATAGAGAGTAATAATTATTTTTTATTAACATTGTCATTTAGAAATAGGTACACTGAAAGACTTTTAGATTTTAATTTTTTCTAGATACTGGCTCTTAATCTAGGAAAATCGTTTCAAGATGAGAATTTTTTCCAGTTGAAACCCTGAACAGAATAGAACGCAAATAGAAATACAAGCATGAGAAAGAAAAGAGATGACGATATTTCTATCATATTCTAGCACAATACTTGCATTTTTATTTCTATTTTATTCTGCGTTAGGCTTGAGAGAAAAGGACAGACAGCGCGTAAAGGCACGAATTCGTATAGGATTTCCAGGGGTAGATTACTCGAGAAACGACAGGTGAAATGGAATAGACAATCTACTGGAAGATGAACGTAAACAGACAAATTTCTAGAATCGTGACGTTTTTTTCAAAATGCATTGCACACTAAAGTTACCCCTAAAAATATCATGCAATTGATCCCGGAAAGAAAAGGTTGATTAAAATGCATTAAAATGAAAACGAAAAAGTTCAAAAATATTCGTCATTTTTTCAAACATCTTAATCTGTTTTAATTCCGTTTGATTAAAATAAATTAAACTGTTATCAATTTTTTTGTCCTAAACGGAATTTAATTGGCTGCATATTTTTTAGCAATAAAACGGGATTCAATTGATTTCATTTCTAACTACCATATCGGAATTGAAATGCGTACAATTTTCATCAGGAACTAAAAAAGAATAGAAATTTGTTCAGATGAACTCTTTCCAGAAGAATTAAAACGTATAAGTTGGGTTTAGAGTTTACTCTATTAATTCCAATCATTAATTAGCAGATTTTATGTTCTTAAAACATACAAATTTTGTTTTGAACTTAAGTTCTTCTTTTGTGTACTTTGTTTTTTTATAATACATATATTGTTTAAATTTGAGTTTAGAAAGTTCCCAAATAAACAAATCTATTTGTAAATCTTTCCGCCTGACCACCAGATCTACGTTATGAATTCAATTCAATTTTATTTCGTGCAAACTTGAGAATGTGAAATCTTTTAATGAATATCTAATTAATATAATATCAAAGATGGTGCGTCAGCGCTCCAGTTTTAATATGAAGTCATTGTGAGAAGTACTTCCTTGTATATAAAGAAGATTGGACGTGATTCTTGACCCTGACCTTACAACAAAAATTCAACCACTTAGAAAAGTTGATTGAAACTCAAGCAATTGAAACTGCAGGTGTTTTTGACATGTGCTCTCTAAATCTGAATAAGTGAATATTCACTCTCTAAGTCTGAATTAGTGGTTTTCCACTAATGAATTAAAGAAAAATTGGTCACTATTAAATATTGAATATTTCGCTAATGTTAAGTAGAAAACTACTAATTATTAGTAAAATACTATACAATTTGAAAGTGAAATATCTACTAATTGAAATAGTGAGTTTAGAGTTGCAAAATTCTCGGTAATTTTAACAATTGTAATTTTTATACAATTTTGACAAATAATGGCTCATTTTAATTTTGGAAACATTTTCTATAAGTATGTTCGTTTGATTTTGTTAAAAAATTATTAAATAAATCAAATTTTACTATTATATATTTTTTGAACAAATATCAAATATTTTGTTATTTGATAACAAATTTGGTCTCCTCCTTATTTTTTTAAAAAAATGTATAACTCGGTCTTTCAAAATTAGGTGAAATAAATTTTAATAATATTTTTGTTTTATGTGGAAAACAATTTTCTAGATTAAGGTTTTGTCAATAGGTTGAACATCCTTAAAAAAATTAATTTCATTTTACGATGAATAATATGAAATTTAACAATAAACATTTAGGGATTTAGGGAAAACAGTGAGAAACAATAAAGTTAATTAAAAATTTCAGAAATGTTGAAATTATTTCAAATTTAGTATATTTGAACCGTGGATTAATTAAACTTTAAATCAATGCAAATTCACATTAGAATTTAAATCATTACTAATTAGAATAGGGATTCAATTTTCGTACATTGATTGAGAAAATTTGACTTTATTTGATAAATAGATTTAATAAAACGACACTTTCGGACTAAAATTTGGTTGTTTATTTATTATTCAAAACCTTAATATTTACAAATACTAATGATTGGTCTCTAAACTTGATAGGCAAAATTATCATTAACAAATTTTTCAGTTTTAAACTTGACAAGTGAACTGAACAGTTTATAGTTTTCAGTCACTAAGAATTTTAATCATGTAACAACTGTTAATTTTAATTTTTTGACATTCTTGATATTTTCCAAGTAAAAGTTAAGCTATGTGTCAGGATTACAAATAAATTATGGATTATATTAACATTAGGTAAGAGTTCTCTTCTATTAACTAATTTTATCAAAAAAATTCTAAAATTGTAATTTTTTATTTATATTCTGTTTTATTGTGATTTCTAATTTTGTCTTTGAATATTTACTGAATTTTTATGAATGCTTAGTAAAAATTTTTTATATGTATTTATATTATAGTCCCTGAAGAGGAGAACTATTCGTTCTCGAAACGTTGGACTTCTTGTAAATAAACAACCAAATTTCAGTCCGAAAGTGTCGTTTTATTAAATCTATAATATTCTCGGACGTAAAAGGATTAAAATAAAAATTTGATAAATAAATAAAAAACCTAAATTCTCATAAATTCTCGATTAGAATTTTAGCTGTTTATTTTCCTGATTATATTCTCGTTCTCATTACCGTTCTCCAGGTAATATTACTTCTTCGCAACTCTAAGTGAATTTTACTGTTTTAATTAGTAGAAATTTCACTATCAAATTAGTTGTTTTCTACTAATAATTAGTAATTTTCTACTAAACATTAGTGAAATATTCACTATTTAATAGTGACCTTTTTTTCTCTAATTCATTAGTGGAAAGAAACTTATTCAGATTAAGAGCTAGAGTAAAAAGACTACCGGACCTAATATACCAAATTATTTGCTCAATCAGAATACTGTCTTGATGACATTTTTTGTATAAATTGTTTTTTGAGCGTTCGATCTTTCCATAATAATTATCTATGTTATGTCTTGAGTAATGTTAACATTCTCGGATTGGGAGCTTCTGCGATCACTAACCATGATAATTTTTACTTCGATTAGAACAAACATTGAAAAGTGAGATTTGTCACAAAGAACTGATTGTGTACTATTTGAGACTTCGAAAGTGTTGCGGACTCGATTGTCATTAAATCGCATATAGGTACTTTGATCAGAGAGGATCAAGAAAATGCGAGAGTGTGAATAAAAGCAGGCTTTTAATTCAGTGTATCATATAGTGATAGATTTATCCATTTTACATGCATGCTGTCCATTTTGACCAAAAACAAAAAGGTTGAAAATTTCTTAAGTTTTTAAATTTAAAATTTCGCTCTTTATATTGAAACCACTTTCTTAAAATAATTCACAGAAATTTAGTTATAAACGATAAGTGTGCTGCTAATAATTTTAATCAGCATACGGTTTTAGCCCTTAAGGCTGAATCAGTAAATCAGTCAATTTCACTGATTCGAATTTGGAAAGAAAACTCAGTGTTTAATCCCATGTGAAAATACTCAAATGTATTTCCACGTATTAAAGGATTTTTCATATCGGGTAGCCCCGGACTCTAAGAAAAATTGTAATTAAATATGCTTAAAAAACTACATTCATGTAATAGTTAATATATTATTCTGAAAAAAGTAGTAATCCTTCCAACTATAATTTGAATGGTTAATGTTACCATATTTTTTTCAGTGTCGCCAAAGATTGAACATATTTTTCTTGTTAATCTTAGATATTTCCCAATTAACTAAACATAAACAATGAATTTTTTTATTTTGTCTGATAGCATCACCCGACTTAAAATATCTGAGGTACATTTCGGAAAATTTTCTATGAGAAGTATAAATCTTTATATTATGAACAAACAATATCAACCGATTTCATAGTTCAAAAATATATTTTTGTATTTCTGCAACGAAAGAAAAAAATATTTGATTCGGTTTCGTAAAAATTGTAGGTTAAAATTTTCTTAAACTCTTCGAAGGTCATTGATGTGAAAGTAGTGAACATTTAAATTTAATTTTCTATAAATCTAATTAATGATAGGTTATAGGTACACTCTACTTTTAAAACTACATTTTACAAACAGTTTAAAGGCATATAAAGGTGGTTATAACGTTAAAAAGTATACTATTTATATTTTATTTCACATGTGTCCGAGGCTACTTGACTCTCCTCTTTAAAATAAATCAACAAGAAAATCACGTTATACCTAATTTCGTCTTGAATATTTTCACTTGGGTAAGGATTTTACTGAAAAAAAAGTTTATATGAGTTCATTGATAAGTATACAGTAGGTATTTTTTACCAAGAAATTTATTTTCTGTCATTAAATCATCATAACCAAGAAATTTGATAGAAACTATTGTTATCTTAAAATATTTCATCGACAAATTGAAAAACTTATTGACGATATAACCAACATCTCCCTTATTGAGTAAATTTCACACAAAACTATTTGCAATATGCTGTAAATATTATAGATTTATAGTTTCGCAAATATATATATTACATAATATAATGACCTTTTAAATATTTAATAAAATATTCATTTGGAATTTCATTGTTTTTATACCTTTTAATATGATTATCTTGCACAATTATATAATATAATTGAACATAAGAACAAAGTTTATGACATTTACTTTGTTTTTAAAGTGACGTTTCGATGACTGTAGGTTTGTCTTACTTACCAGGCTAACAAGTAACAATCAAATTATATACATGTCTTGACAAGATGCTTGTAACGATTGACATATCTTTTAAAAATGTTCGAGTAGTTACTATGTAACTTATAAAGTGATTGTTAGCCTGATGAGAATGACAAAACTAGTCATCCAATTGTGGCTTTAATAATAAAGCAAATGACATAAACTTTGTTTTTCTTTTTTACTTATATTTATGTATCTTCGATGGATCAAAATTTCTGCATTTTATATATTGATTTAAAAGGGAATTTTAATTTTTTCATTTTTGGATCATAAGATTTACACGTGTTGTTTTATAGTATCCATCTATCTATCTATCACAAATAAATCATATTATTTCCATTCTTTAATAATTATATTGTATTTACTAAATAAAACATTTTAAGATATATATTGCTTTTATAAAATAAGGTTTCCTTCAAAATAATAATAAACTATACATACATATATATTTTAATTGACACACAGATTAATTAATTTTTTAATAATTCAAAAGTCTAACTTTTCTTACTCAACTGATTTTTTTACTATTTTAATAAAAATTTCATATTAAAATTAAACTTGGAATAGATCCATAAATACATTATTTTTATCGTATTTAAAATTCATAGTAAATCGTCAAATAATAAGACTTTTATTTAACGATTTACTGTGAAATATTTCATAAATAAATTAGATTATTTTAAAAAAATAGTAAATCACAATATATAGTTGAGTCTATGCCTATAAAACAAATTATAGGTATACATTTCATAGTAAACACGATATATTTTTTAAATCTATAGAGATTATAATTTAACATGATTGTCTGATTTTGAGTACGTGATTATAATATTACTTATACTCAAGGTATACGATATTATAAAACTGAAAAATTTAATATACGAATTGTTACTCAGCGCTTTTTATATAACACAAAAAAGAATACTTTTTTTTATGATTTGAAAAAGTACAAGAATCCAAGTCAATAACATAATTTTTCTTCATGCTATTTTAATTTATTGTTGTTGTTCTTTTTCTTTTTATAATTTTTTAATAACTTCACTATCTTTAATACCTAAAATAAAAAAATAACATAACTATAGTATAAGAAAAATCTTGAGATTGAGCATTTTAAAGTGGATAAATTTTTACTTTTTTGATTTTGATCGCAAACTCATGAATTTACAAGAAAAATTTAAGTGAGCTTACGCACATCTGATATAATGATATATTACTAATAAGAGTAGTTTTTATCAAATGACTGATATGAATTAATTGACGTATCTCAGAAGCACTGTGTCGACAGAATTTAGATTATCTTTTAAAAATCTATAATTTCGTTTCATAATAATGATAACATATTTTAAATTATATGCATCTTCTTCAATATTTGTTATCTAATTGAGTTCTAAATATATATATATATATATATATATATTTATTTCTCACATTCGGGTATACACTGTCAAAAATATTTTGAAATTCTCGAGGCTTTTGTTACAATTGTAACATCAGAATTTTCTAAATGCAGAAAATAATTTTTGACAGGGTGACAGAAATTTATAATACAATCAACCTCAAATATGCATATTATGTAATCCGTGACAGAATTTTCTGTCACCTGTGACCGAAAACAACTATGCTGTAACAGGTGAGAGAATATTCTACTAAGAATTTTTAACACTTTACATTTGCAACTTAATACCTATAATCTTAACTTTATTAAGTAAATTTTTAAAAACAGCTAATCATTTACTGAGAAAGAAATATAATAATTAACAATTTGTAAAACCGCACAGTTGCTCCTTCTTGTAACAATTAAATTAAATATACACTATACCGGCTAAAATTGTGGGACCACTTACAAAAATGGAATTAAAAACATGACCGTCTTAAAATGTTGATAACTCTGTCAGATTTTATCGAAATGAAATTTTTCATAAACCGTTTTATTAAATTTGATGTTAAATGATCCTATTTTGAAGCCTTTTTGATAAATAAAAATGTAGATTTAATGTGATAAAGACAGGTGAATTTTTTGTTTTTTGTGGACTTTCATTGTTCAAGTTTGGTGGGCTGCATTTTCTAGAAAAATTATTGGAAAAATTTTAAATTGAGTTATATTAAACCTTGAACCTTTATCTTTAAAATATGCATAAGAAAACTTAATTATCTTGACTGATTCTAAAGTTATGAGTATAAATATATACAATACAAAAAACGCAGCATTCCCTTTGTTTCCTCCATTCTCGGCCCATTCGCCATGTATTTAGCAGATAAAAGTGAAGCGATCTCGTATCATACATTTACTTATAACTTCAGAACCAATCAAGATATTAAAGTTTTCTTAGGCTTATTTTAAAGATATAATTATGTTCAAGGTTTAATATAGCTCAATTTCAAATTTTTCTAGAAAATGCAGCCCACCAAACTTGGACAATGAAAATTCACAAAAATTGAAAATTTCACCTTTCTTTATCACATTGAATCTCCATTTATATTTATCAAAAAGGCTTCAAAGTAGGACCATTTAACAGCAAATTTAATAACCTTTCCAACGGTCTATGAAAAATTTTATTTCGATAAAATCTGACAGAATTATCAACATTTTAAGACGGCCATGTCTTTAATTCCATTTTTGTAAGTGATCCCACAATTTTGGCCAGTAGTGTAAGTATTGTTAAAACTTATTGAAGATGACACATTCTGACCAGATAGTATTAAAGTTTGCTATGCAAGGCTCGTAAAAGTTGTAAAGAGTTTTGCCACAAAAACAGAAAAAATCTTAGCTCCACGTTTTATGTCATTCAACATTGCTCAATTGGAGAGTAGGCATCAGAAGTGAGCACAAGATTCTTGTGTGAATTTATTGTTAGATTTACATTTTTGAAATCTTGAATCTTTTCGTGTAGAACTAACAATTTTTTTTACAGTACAGTGTCAACACAGATGCAATTATTAGGTAAAATAGTTATTCTTTCGTAGAGGCTAAACACTCCTGTTTTAAGAAAATGATCGCTCAACATAAATTTAAGTTTTTCATAACTTTTGTTGCAATATATATTCTTTGAATATTTCCATTTAGCTGATCGAGCACGAAAACAATAATCATCTCCCGAATTCAATCTTGACGTTTCTCTATTCCAAAAAACAAAATAAATTGTGAATGTCGATTTTTTAATATATATCACGCAATATTAGAAATACAAATTTTTAAAAAGCGCTTTGTCCATCTCAAACTTATAAAAGAAAACAGCTTTCGAAAAAAAAGGAAAAATAATTTAAAAATAAAAAAATAAAAAAATCAAAAAGGTTACGAGAGTATACCACATATTTGTCACTCCCCTGCTTTTAAAAAATCAACCTTTGACCATTTATTTTAGTTTTAATAATCGAAAAACGTCATGATTGAAATCTGGTGAGGATTTATTGTTTTCGGGCTCGAATATAGCTTTAATGATAGAACGTGCAAGCTCAATTTTTCCGGAAGAGTGGTTCACCGTTCGATCACCAAATTGCAAACCTCTTGGCGTTTTAATTTAAAAACTCGAGTATGCTTCTTTACCAATTCTGAATTTGTTTAAAATTTTTTTACTTTGTTTTTGTTTAAATTCATCATACTTTTATAATGTGATTTCAAAAAACGTAGTTGGACGTTTTATCATTAAGTAAAATTTTTTTTAATTGCTTCAAGCTTTCCATGCGCAAACTTCCGGGACTTGCACGACAAATTTTCCGTAACACTTTTTATAAATTCTTGTTTTACATATGTATACATATAATGCGCTATTTAAAAATCAAAGGCATCTATTTTTTTAAAATATTGTGATAGTTTGGTTTGAAAAATAGTTCCTTTTATTCAAATATGTTTTAATAAACTGGGCTTATGAAAATAGAAAACCTTTTTTTTTCATTCTTTTTGTTAAAGTGAATGTTAACATTGAAAAATGGAAAACATCACAAAAATGTTTAATTTAAATTTTTCATTCTCAACGATTATGTGTATTACAAGTATGTATACATTCTGCACCTATTTATTCTTTAACACTTACTATTTTCTCTGCGTTTTATCGCAGAACATTTTAAAAACGATTCAGTTTTAATTTCTTTTGCAGTATAAGAATAAACGTATAAATAAGTTAATTTGCTTTACCCTATATAACTTTTATACTTATATGAAATAATACACTGAAAAAAAATGGAGTTTCAGCTCAGTGACGACAACAACTATACCTATATCTAAAAGATTTAACATCAGCATCTAATTGATAAATTTATAAATTGAAATTCTATAAGTTTTAATATCTAGATATTTGATTATTAATTTTTAGTACATGCAGATGCTTCTGTTAAATATTTTAAATATCTGTTTTGATGTTAAGCGTCTAAATAATTAATTTAAACATCCATTTTTTTCTGTGTACAATTATTATTTAATTTTTGTATTATGTTTTATTTACTTATTTAAGAACTTTTACGTCGCTTTCAAAAAGAAGCGAAATAATTGTATTGTAATATACAAAAATACAAGATGTATGTGGGTATGTATGCATAATATTAAAATGATAAAGCAAAAAATTATTTACATATTTATTTTGAGCTTTAGAATCGTTTTAAAATATTCTTATTAAATTCTATATGGAAAATGACGGCAAGTATTGATTATATTGTGCAATTATATATGTGTACATGTATTACAGTTTCTGTATACTCTATTTGATAATTATAAATATATCTCTGGTAGATAAATAAATCTCTATGTTTCGCAGGTACAAAAAGCCGTTTGAACTCGTGCTAACTCTTAAGGTTCTTCAGTGAATTACATTTAAATATGCATCAGGCCTTTCTATTTAGGATTGGAGCATATGTACGGTACATCATACAATATGGTTTATACGTAGCCAAGAAAGAGAACAATAAAAACACTCATCAATAGAATACTTTATAGAATATCACAGAAGAGGAGTAGATTTGATACTATATGATTATGACAACGTCAGAAACACTGACACTTGTATGTCATGCGCCATTTATTGTAACTTCTTTTTATTTTATTTCTCTACTTTTTTATGTTTATTATCCCGAACTCACCAGTGACCAGCACTGTTTTCAATGAATTTCTCGTTTCATAATATTATATTATTATTATATAATATAATAAATATTAATATTATAATATTATTTTATACATACATACATACACTAGAAAACAAAGTTTTCCACTTTTTAAATAGCATATTTGAAATTTTCATAATATACTGCATTTTATTTTAAAAAATCCACTAAGTTTAGAAACTTTTTTCTATTTGTAAAATATATCTGAAGTTAAGTAAATATATACCTGAGGCTATATTTTATTATGTGGGAAACGGTTTTTTGATTTTGTTTAAAACTTTTTACAGTAAAATTGGAATAATTTAAAATGATAGAATGTCAAGGAACAGTTAAATTTTACTAAATCTATGAACTTTCTTAATATGTAAGCAAAAAAAGCTCCCGACCAAAAAAAGGATTTCCTTTCATTAAAATAAAAAATTTAAAATCACTGAAAAAAGTAAATATATAAAAATTGACTATACAAGGATACTTAAACTATCACTTATAAAGATACTTTTTTTGCTGTTTATTGCAGGAAGAACGAGGGGATCAGCACATGAAAGAGTGGATTTTTAAAATGTCACTGATTGATGAGCGCAAATTTGCTGATAATAGAAATCACTTTAACACTTATCGGTGATTCAAACTTAAAGAAAAAGAATTCACTGGAATAGTTTAAGTCTTTACAATTATAAATAGATACCTACTTTTAGTGAAACCTTTCATTGAAAGTAAAAGTTCTTTTCTTTTTATAAAATAAGACGCATATATTATGGCCACCCTAATACATCCTATTTAACAAGTAAAAGTTTATTATCTGTGCTTGTATGTTACATTATTTTTGCAAAATACAACCTCATACACTTAATAATTTATTAGTTATACGAATTTATATTCATTACTTTTTATTCTTATATTACTTTGAATGTTTATTTTCTAAAAAATATTATTTGAATTTAATCAGACTTTTAGATAATTAAAATCTTTTTTCTGACATTAGTATCAAATTACTTTCTGAAGTTTGAATAATTTTCTATAATATTATTAAAAGGATTATTTCTTTTAATTAATAAAATTAGAATATAAATATATCAATATTAATTAAGAAGGAATTGGACACATACTCGAAAGAGGTTATATTTTGAAGACATTACTTTGATTTTTAAATATAGAAACTGACTTTTAATGTAATTTTTTAGACGAAAGGTGACAAATTTAATTTAAAACAAAAGGAACTGGTAAAACTCATAATTAAAATTATTATTCTCTAAAACGTTTCTGCATCTCAAAAGTCTTTAATTTTTATCCAATTATGAGTTTTAGTCAGTGGCGGATTCAGACAAGGTTTTTGGAGGGGGTATTGCATGAGAGAGAAAGAGATAGCACTACACTGCAAAAACATGGTGTCTTAAATTGGACAAAAGTGTCTTAAATTGAGATACTTTTGGTGTCTAAGTCACCAAAAATGTCTTAATTTAAGACATTTTTGAACAATTTAAGACACCTGTTTTTGCAGTGTATAGTGTAATCTATCTCACTCTCATTGTTAAATATGAGGCTTTTGGGGGGCCAAGCACCCGTGCCCCCCCCCTGGATCCGCCAATGGTTTTAGTGGTTTTTTGTATTAAATTAAAGTTACCACATTTCATCTGAATAAAAATTCACTAAAAGCTCATTTTTCTATTTGAAAAAAGAAAATAATTACTGCAAACATAATCTCTTCTCGAGTGTATGTACAATAGGGTGGTTCAAAAAATGGACATTTTTGAATTTTGTTTCCGGAACAAAAAAAATCGACTAAAAATGGAAAAAAAAATACCCCTATTTTTTTATTTTATGATCCGACAATATTAAGGGGTGCCGCCCGCACCCCCTATTTTGCCATTGGCAATGCATGGGAAAAATGGATTTTTTTAAAAAATTTTAAAAAAATAATGAAAATATTATTTAAAAAGGCTCAGAAGTTTATAAGCCCTTGCAAAATGTTCAAACTTGAAGATACCGTCGATTATTATTATATTTTTACAAATACACCCCTCTGGAGGGCCCCTAAATAAACCATCCCCAAACGTAAATTTGGCATTTAAGCTAAAAGATGTCTAAAATATTACTTTTTTACGTCGTTTTTTACAGGCTTTATTAAATTATTAAATTGCAGCACTCAATTGATTGTTAATTAATTTTTAACTGTTTAAACAATTTAAATTGTTCAAACAAATTAATTTTTTTTAAAACTTTATTTATTCTGTTTCAATAAAATATATTATTAGCCAACTGTATGTTTAATAACTAAAGATTTGTTTAAATAATTTTAATTTGTTTAAACAAATAATTTTTTGCATTTTGTTCGTTTTCCATAAAATATTTTATTACCTTACGATCTTTTTAGTAACTAAAGAGATACAAAAAATTAGTGACTTCCATTGTTCTGAACTTTACATTACTTCTATGCCATTCAATCACATACATAAATTCGAAAAATATGTTACCTTAACAATAAAAAAGTTTAAAAAGTAATTATTGACAGGTTATAATTCTTTAATAAATTTTGCAAAAAACTACAAGTTTCAAGGTAAACTTCATGAAAAATTGATTTTTAACAATTTTAATTGTTTAAACAAATGAGAAGTAAGTCAATAATTTTTTTTATTTCTTTAGTTATTAAACATACAGTTGGCTAATAATATATTTTATTGAAACAGAATAAATAAAGTTTTAAAAAAAATTAATTTGTTTGAACAATTTAAAATTGTTTAAACAGTTAAAAATTAATTAACAATCAATTGAGTGCTGTAATTTAATAATTTAATAAAACCTGTAAAAAACGACGTAAAAAAGTAATATTTTAGACATCTTTTAGCTTAAATGCTAAATTTACGTTTGGGGATGGTTTATTTAGGGGCCCTCCAGAGGGGTGTATTTGTAAAAATATAATAATAATCGACGGTATCTTTAAGTTTGAACATTTTGCAAGGGCTTTTAAACTTCTGAGCCTTTTTGAATAATATTTTCATTATTTTTTTAAATTTTTTTAAAAAATCCATTTTTCCTATGCATTGTCAATGGGAAAATAGGGGGTGCGGGCGGCATTCTTTAATATTGTCAGATCAACAACAACAAAATAGGGGAAATTTTTTTTCCCATTTTTAGTCGATTTTTTTTTGTTCCGGAAACAAAATTCAAAGATGTCCATTTTTTGAACCACCCTAATGTACAATTCATCCTTAATTATGATCATAGTAAAAGATAAGTTCTCAAATATACTTTCACATACAGCATAAAATATTTCCTCAATATTAAGACAAATCTTGAGATAATAGTTTATTGAAATTTATACACGGGAAAATTTTTTTCCGTAACTCTTACCATATTCATGATAGACTTCAAATTAAAATCACAGATGCAAAATTGCACTCAAGGTTCTAGAAAATTATTCCCATACTTCTGGTGATTTTGATTTACTTGTAAACATTTAAATCCGAACTGTTCTGTGAATTCAAAATTGAATACACATATCTTCACTGAAAAGAGTGTTTAGCTAATTATATTAAAATATATTTTTATTTGTAGGGTTCCGTACACCTTCGGTGTTCGGCGGAACCCTTATAGCGAGACTCGTGCGTCCGTAGCCAAAAACCATTCCCTCCCCCCCTTAACTTCTAAACTATTTGACCTAGAGGTCTGAAATTTGGTACACATATGTATTTTACTTGTAGATTACACGAAAAATATAGAGAACATGATCTGGATTGATGGCCATAGCGTTGTCAAGGAGAAACTGCAAATTTTGGAAAAAAAAGTTTTTTTTCTTTAACTTTGCCATTACTTGAGCTAGAGGGCTAAAATTTGGTACCCTCGTGTATTTTGGCATGCAGATTATAGAAAAATTATGTTTGGAAATAAAATTGAATATTATGATGTCACAAAAAAAAATTCAAAAAATCACCAAAAAGAGGTTTAGACCCCTATGCTAGAGCTCACCCTAATTGTCCTACAGTACCCCTCAAACCAATACAATTTTTATTTGTATACTCAGAATGTAAAAAAAACGATATAAAACGCAATTGAAAATTGTTATCACTTTTTTTTCAAAATAATTGAAAAATTATGAAAAAAAACAACAAAAAAATTTTAATCTTATACAAGGCTTGATCAAGGCTGCCACAGGATCTATAATCAAGACTGTTATAAGCCCTGAAACCCTATAAAAATTTCAGGGCCTCCCCTTAAAAAAAAATTCTTGATTTTTATGTTATTTATATGAAATACAAACATGTACCCTTAAGCAAAAGTTTTATGTACTTGAAGGTAGAAGTATTTTCATAATTTGTACGTTCTAATTAATTTTCATAATCTGTACATAAAAATATACAAATGTATCAAATTTTCGCCCTCTAGCTCAAATAGTTTCAAAGTTATGAGGAAAAAACTTTTTTTTCGAAAATTTGCAGTTTTTCTTTTTTTGACAACGTTTTGACTGTCAATCCAGATAATGTTCCCTATAATCTTTCTGTAATCTACACGTAAAAATACATATGTGTACCCAATTAGAGCTCTCTGTTTGTTAATAAGGTATATCTTTGTTTTGTTAATGTACGGAACCCTAGATTTTGGTACGGGTGTAACTCGTACTTGCCCGATTTTTTAATTTTTGATTGTTTATTTCTGCTAAATATTTACTTGCAGTTAACCCTAAATTTTACTGGCCGACATGATATCTGGAATTTGGACTAGCTAAAATCAAAAAATCAAGTATTTTCTTTAAATGTAGATATTTAGTTATCTTCTGAACTACGAACTTTTACCTCCAATAAAAAAACCCTATTTTTACAACTTAAATTGTTTAAAAAATGGGTTAAATATTAATGGATAATTATTTCCATAGTTCATACCAAAGCGGCACATCCGTAGAAAAGTCCTTGAAAATTTGAACTCAATCGTCTCAATAGTTTTTCTTTTGTTCGTAAACTTTTTCTTAAAATAATAAATATTTTGACACCAAACTTTGTAGAATTGGGGTAAGTCCGGGAGAGTTGGAACACCTTTTTTTAAACATGGTTTGTTCCTCGTTTTAAATGACTATGTATAATAGAAAATTGAAAAATAAAAGTCAAATACTATTAAAAAAATTAATTCCTTTCATTTTAGATATTTTTTTTAAATACCTAAAAATTTCCTTATTTTATGAAGTTGATAATTCAAACCAATTTTCGCGATTTTCTTCTCGAATTGACACGTGTAGTATAGCGTGAACTTTGTCGTTTGCACTGGATGACATTTCGAAACTTTTTTTACGCGTATAAAAATTCAATTTAATACTTCCAATAAACTTTCAAAAACACACTCAGAACTTAAATTACGGATTAAATTAATGTGTAATGAATTACTTGTCCGTAAAATTTGACGTAATTCAATTTTAACTCCTAAATTATAAACGTAAACAAACAAATTTGGTTAGTAGCTTGATGCTTTTGTTTTTTATATAACTGTTCCATCTCACCAGGAAAAAATTGTCCTTTTTATCCCGATTGTTAGAGAAAAATAAAACTAAAAAAAATATATATTCCCAGTTTCAATAAAAATTGCCACTTCTACATACACATAGAAAGATGTCCAAAGTTGCCTAAATTCACACGAACTGAATTTAAATCCGAGAATAAGAAAAAAGCAGATACATATAATATTAAGCTAAAAAACTTTGAGTTCTCGCGACGCTCGATCTTATATTAACGATGGATTATAAATTTGTTTGTAATTTTGCTAGTGACAAATATACATTTTATATTTCATTTACGTACTGTTAAACACTTACACTGTTAAAAAAAGGAGTTGAAATTTAACTCCCTACGGGACTCTATAAAAGTCGCACGCCTTGAAGAGTTGAAGTAAAGAGAGTTAACGCTTAATCCTTCAGTCCCCACTCTTCTTAAACATGGAGCCTATGAGACTCACTCACCTTGGGGAGTCAATTTTTAACTCTAAAATCTCAACTCCCAACTCCAGCAACCGTTAACTCCCCAAATTTTTAACACATACAAAATTAAAATTATATTTAACAAATTATTTTTCAAGATAGAGCAAGCGTACCATCTCTCCCGGTGTTCCAACTCACCCAGAATTACCCTACTTAAAATATCATTAAGAAGGTCTCTCTGACCCAAGTTGGTTTAAATTTTGCCTTAAAATTAATTTTTTTTAATTCTCCGAAAATCAGCTTATTTTTGAAAAAGTTAACTTTAAGGCAAAAATTAAACAAACTCAGGTCAGAGACGCCTTCTTAATATTATTTTAAATAATTTTAATTATTTAAATATTAATTATTATTTTAAGAGAAAGTTTATGGACAAATTTTGCAGCTAAACACTTTTTTCAGTGTAGCGAAATTTGCATAGTGCTTTTGATTCAGGAAATATTCAAGCAATATTTTTTGCTGTGTGAGTTACGAAAATAATGTCAGAAAAATAATGTCACGCTTTTTTGCAATTATTTATACGTGAGGTTAATCACAAAATAAATCAAGAGAAATTATTTTATACGTAATTTGTCACAGCTAGAATAGTATAATAGAAAATCGAAAAATTTATAATATTACTTTTCCTTTTTTTTTTAATTTTTTTATTTGAAAGTTTATGATAGTATTTATATAATAGTAATAAAAAAAGTCGATATGTTTACTATTCTTGCTGTGTTTAATTACGTTCTTGATTTCAATAGGCCGTAAAAATCTCCTAAAATGCATTCTTTAAGTTGAGATTGATTAACATTGTAAGTTGAAGAAAATATGTATTTGAGGATTGTCAGGAAATATTTTAAATTGAGATATTTCTGATGTTGTCGTTTAGAACAACTCATTGCATAGGCAAACACTTTAGGACATTCATATGTACGTACACTATACATTCACTCACTCATACTAGCATTTATACTCTTTTTTTCATTTTATCAATCTCTTGATTTCGACTAAACCCACTCAGTATAAAAGCTACTTTTAAAATTAATAACTATTAATACAATAATCAATTGGTATTCAATAATTTTATGAGTAAAATTGTAATGGATTGAAATGTTTCACTGAATTGAGAAAATGGTATTACAGTTAAAATGTAGCACCTACCAAATTACATTTTCTGTAATTTACAGTTATATATTTTTACTAAACAAAACAAAACACATAATTTTGTCAATAGAAATTTTGTAGATGCTACACAGTAGCAAGGACATGATCAATAGTAGTCGCACTTATTTTTATTACTTTCAAAAACTTCTGTAAATATCCCTGATGTAAGAATCAGATTAAATTTCAATCAGTTTTAATAAATTTGGATAAATATTTTTCTGAGGTATTACGAAATTTATTTCCGCATTAATCAGTTTCTATCCGAATCATTCCAGGTTAATCCGTTTCATTCCATTCTAAATTTTAATCCTTTTTAATTACGAATCAATGCTTTTCAAATCTAATCGGATTTATTCGTATTTGACATAGATTTATTAGGAGTAAAATAACAAGATAAAATTGTATGGACCGATTTGTTTGAATGAAACGTGTAGTAAAATGCAAAAAAATAATAATAAAAGGGACAATCTTTTTTTAATATTTTTTTAAAGATTGAACTTTTGACACTAATATGAGCTACTGAAAACTAAAACGACACATAAAATTTGTACGGCGTTTTAAATTGATTCCTAATACCTCGAGAATTAATATTAAAAAAATTCAATTTAATTTTGTAAATATGGTAGTAATAATTACATAAATATTGTTAGTTTAACATCGATGTTTTAGATATCAGAAGTCAACTCAGAAGGGCATATTAATTTTATTTGTTATTTTAATTTCTGGTGGCTCATATATATAAATAATGTATATTTGTCAGATTTTTAGAAATAACAAAAATTAAGTGACAACTATTACTGTGTTACTATTACTATCCTCGCTCAATTAATAATGACGATTTCTTATTGTTGCTTGTCAAATAGATTTTTTTTTTTTTTGGCAATGATGGGGTCAATAAAATATTTTCTGGTATGATCAACCGGCACGTTTTTTCGCTTACTCATTATTCAAACAAAATAAACGAGCCCAACAATTAATAATTTCCATACATTTCTAAACTTACAATTACCAACGAATGATTGTACCGTTAATTAGATGTTTACTATTTAATCTTCTTGATTGGCATTGGCAGATTTTCGCCGTTGAATTTAAACTTTCAATTTGATTATCGTTGAACGACAAGTATCATTCGTGCGAATTCCTTTAGTTCTGGGAATCCATTAATACACTAATTACAAAACTTTAAAAAAACCGGAGGGGATCGTAGTAGAGGAAAAACATGTTTTCAAGTGGTTCATTTAGAACTTGCCTTTAATTCACAAGAAACTTTTCTGGAGTACTTTCACTTGATTTTTTCTTTCATTATAGATTTACTTCTCTCTCCTTATCATCAGTTATTATTTTTTCTATTGAATTGATGTCTTTTTGGTATAAATGGCATATCTAACCAAAATTTTACCTCGATCTCATTAATTATTTTATTTATTTTGGTCTTTTGTATGTCTTTAGGAACACTTCATCCATATTTTACCGACAATGAAAGGATATTCTCACTTCCAGTTCGAGCCAAATTTCACGTCCTTAACGAAGGACTTGATTGCTTTCTATCTAGATCCGAGGGTTTAAGACCGTCCAGAGAACAATTGGTACTGTAACAAAAAGTTAAAAATATTAAGAATTATAAAAATATCAGTTATTTCTAATTTGTTAACGTTTGGACCCTAATAGTAAATGGAAATAATAAGTTGCTCAAAATTTGCTTGTCTGTTATTAAATTTAAACGAAACCATATGTAGCTTCCGACTGTTTTGTATAGACATTTTAGAATTAAAATTATTGTGTAAGAATTTAATAAACTGGAGACTTCGAATACGTTTAAGATTCAATCTCAAAATTAGATGTCGTTATTGATGTGTGTTAATGACAGTCAAGTACATTTTGAGTAGCTTATTTTTCCCTTGTTTATTAAAAATAATTTAAAAATACAAGTTTCTTTTTGTTCAAGTTCCCACTTTTTTTATATATGTATGTATATCATTTAACTGCAACAGAAATGTATATTTATATAGTAATTGATATTGAAACATTTTTACAAAAGAAGAACTAGCTTTAAATAACAAAGAGTTTTTGAAATATCTTATATATATCATCCCAAAAAACTTAAATGCGTATACTTAAAATAAATGTTAATTAAGAAATCAAATATATTGGCAACAAATAATTTCAACTTTTGATGAGTGTTGCCCTTTTTAAGTTTTATTACTCAGCTAAGCAAAAAGTATAGCTGTTACGTTGTTGCAAGCGTTCATGCACAAGTCACAAATCAATTACGAATTGACCAAATCGAAGTTTATACACTATTTAAAAATTAATGTTTCTTTTTTTAAATTAAAACAGAGAAGAAAGCAGTACTTAATTGCAAATGTTGCCTATATAAAACTATAAAATACACACAATAAAATAAATTAAAAATCAAACAATAATTAAAATTCTTAAATACTGACTCATTTAAACAACAACTTGAGTCTAAATGAAATCAAATTCTGAAAAAATTTAAAAAAAATTCTTATTGACTCCACATTTAGATTGATACATTATTAGAAATAATGGATGATCTCTTCACTACCATAATATGATTGACAAAATTTCCAGTTATTACTTAAAATAATTCAATAATTGATTAATTTTTTGAAAATGTAAAAAAGCAACAACAGCATAATATTTCAATAAAATATAGAAATTGTTCCTTAAAAATATTATGTTTTAAATTTTCAAATATAATCATGAATAAAGAGAAGTGTGCACTGCACAAGTATGCTTCACAAGGATATTGAAATAATAACATATATGTAAATGTATTTCTGGAATATCTTTGGGAGCAAGTATTGAGCTTCAGACTCGGCATGTCATCTCAATAAAAGATTTTAGCCTCCTCGTGCATCCGTTCTTACGGTCATTACTTAGCGTATAATGTTATGGCGACGTGCTTAACCATGAGCAGATGCAAATTGCGAGAAGGCAAGAAAGCTACAGAATAGAGAGGCAAAGACAGAGCTTGCAGTTTTTATCGCAGAATACGAAACAGACATTGAGGGCGAAGGAACTCATTGTACTCGCAAAGTACTCGAGAGAATTGGTTGGCAAAGGAACAGAGAGATCCTTACACTGTCACCAAGGGTCAGTGGGAAGGCTGTCCCGATGGCTGGAGTGATGGAGAGAGTGTTGGTGGTGGTGGTCCATTGAGGCAGATGGGGGGTAGTTGTCTTACCATGCCGCTAATAGATTGCTGAAGGATTCCCTGTTGCGATGCATTTGACGAAACAGAGGGCCGTCTTGAACCTCTAATACTGTTCATACTCGAGCTTAGAAGGTATGGAACACTGCTACTTGTGATAGGCATACCACCCTGAAATATAATATATGTATAAATTTTAATTCACTGAAAAAAGTACAGAGTTAAAATAAGCCAGAAGAGAGTCAAAGAGAATGCGAGTTAAAATTAACCTTCTTATAGTTTTAAATTATCGTAGTTCATTAAAATCTGAAGTGACGTCCAAAAGAAAAAATAAATTAAAATATCAAAAAGCTTGTAAAGAATATTTGAACAAAATTTAAAATTCTTAACCTTTTAAAACTTAAACAATGTTCGATAAAATTAACGTTCAAATTTTCTGTGAAATCTCAGTTCTAAACTTCTAACCATATTTAACGTTTACGTTTAAAAAACGAGTAACGTTCACAATCTCTTTATAAAGTTCATAAATTTAATAAAACAATTTTTCAAAACTAACATAAAATAAATATAAGTGAAGAACGGAAATTTAAAAGTGCGGTGGTATGTAGAATAGCAAAATAAGAGAAACTAAAAAGTTCAATAAACTGAGGTTAGTGAAAATATTATAAAACATAGTTATTTTTCTAACACACGCACCGAAAGTACAATCTTCCTTACCTGTGAAGAGGCCAGAAAGTGAGTCTTTCCCAGCGACAGGGAGGGAATGTTATATTTCTTCCCCATGACGTCATTGACAGGGAGGGAATATAGGGGAGACCGGGGCTGGTTGGGCCATTTTTCACTCTTCGTTGTTTAACTTCGTTAATATACAATTCATGAAAACTTTATCGTACAGGAAACCTGCTCTGATATTCCAACTTTCATTTAAAAAAGAAAAAGTCCCGTTATTACTTTTAGTTTTTTTTTTGAGAACATTGTTTTTGGAGAAATCCAAAGTGACCCAACGCGCCCCGGCCCGGGGCAGACTGGGTCAGGATTAAAATGTTACTGTTTAATTGTTAAAACATTACTTTATATAATAAACTTAGGTTTTAGAGTTATTTTATAATAAAAGAAATTGAAACATAAATATATTTAAATTGGAGCAGTGAAAGTATAAGATTATAAATTAAAAACATTGCTCATATTGAAAAAACGTATTTTTTAATTCCTAATTGTTAAAAAATATTACCATTAGTGTTAATTGACTGAAATAAATTACTGATAGTGAAATTTAATTAAATTAATGTAGTTTATTAATGTAGTACAGTTGATTCCTCATGCATTTGGGCGACCCAACTAACCCCGGTCAAAACGATACCACTGACCCCGCCTGTGTTTTTCAAATATTTGATTTTTTAATCAAATTTTTTTTCAATTCCTTTAAAAGGAACTACTCAAAGATCAAAATTTGATAATTAAACTTTTTCTAAAACTTTTATTCAGGAAGCTATAACAAAAAAACCAAGTGGGTAAAAATTTACTTTGGAGTATCAAAATTACTATATTTCTTATATTTACTCCACATAAATGATGATAAAATAATGAAACTTGGCACAAACTTGCATCTCACTATGTAACATAATTTTTGTGTAGAGAGGAATTTATTCGACTAATAGCCTTTGAGTAAACTGCAATGACCCACTCTACCCCTGACCCAACTAGCCCCGGTCTCCCCTACATTCCCTCCCGGTGACGCCATTAACAAGGAAACAAGTGTTTCATGATAAATCCTTAATATGAGAAATAGAGTTTTATGATAATGACGCATGCGGAATGGACAGAAGCTCAAGCGCATTTTCTGTTGATTGTCACTCTACGAATGTTAACTAATTTTTATCAGCAAATGTTTTTATACTTTCGGTATACGTGTGTTAGAAAAAATAATATGTGCAACACGGGAGAAAAGTGATTATCGACTCGTGTGTTTGCATCTCTCGCTTTCGGCTCGTGCTACAAACTCACACTCGCGAAATCACTCACTTTCCTCCCTAGTTGCACAATATATTATTAATTAATAAATTTAACATATTATTAGTTTCTTGTAAATTTTTAACATTATAAATTTAACAATATTTTTAAAGAATATCAGTAATTTTAATTGATAAATACTAAACTAATCAAAAATGGATGTGAATAATTCAATATTTATATTTTATTTTTGGTTAGATTACAAAATGAAATTAATTAGTATTATAAATAAATACGATACATTTTTTATTTAAAAATAAGTACAAAAATTAATTTAATTTGTTTTCTGTTAATGTTTTAATTTGAAAGAAAAATCTCGTCTAACGAAAAAGAAAATGTAAACGCAATTATGAGTTTTTTATGTCTATTTTTGATCATTCTAGTATGATTAACATTTTTTATGCTATATTTAAAAATATTATTAATAAATTTAGCATATTAAAAATATAAAACAATTAATAATATTTTTAATATACATTAATGAAATAATTAATTAAATAAATAATAGCAATATTTTTGGTTTTCATCACACATGACAAAAATAACGCTTAAGGAGAGTAAAACTAAGTACGAAATAAGGATTAGTTTAATTATTTAAAAATATCGGGGTAAAATTGATAGGACTCTCAAGAGATTTTTTAACACTGAGAATTCAACTCTCAATTTTTCTCAGTGAATACATACATAAATATACATTAGGGTGTTTCAAAGAAAGATATAGTTTTGAAAAAAGTTTAAAGTCGCACGGAAATCAACTACAAATGAAACAAAAATTACTCCTATTTCTTCTTTTTTTATTTATTTTTTTTTTTGGTCAGAGAATATTAAGGGGTGCCTCTTGCACCCCCTATTTTCCCATTAGAAATACATGGGAAAAATGTAGGTAATTTATTTTAAAAAATGCGAAAATTTGTTCATAATTTTATCGAAAAAGGCTCAGAAGTTTATGAGACCTCGATGAATATATCCAAAGTTGAAGAAACTGTGGATTATTATTATTTTTTTGCAGACTGACCCTCTCTAGGGGTGCATTAAATAACCACCCCCAAATATGAATTCAGGATTTAGAAGTAAATAGGTCTAAAATATTATTTTTATAAGTCGCTTTTATTTATAAATTTGTTTACTAAACAAAACACAAGGCTTTCTACCTTTCATTAATTTCAGCTAGAATCATGTGGTTTTTTGTCATTTTCATTGAAGAACTAAAAAGAAAATATTTATTTATAATTCACAGTATACGATCAATTCTTAAAACAATTTTAATTTGTTTAAAGATATTTTTTCATACTTTCTGTTTTAATTAAGTATCTTAAAAACTTACAACTTTTTAAGGTAGTATTATACTTTGTAAGCAGTCAAAAATGACATTAAACAACAATTTGTTACTCGGTGACAATTTTATTTAAAGCAATGAAACTTTTTATATCATATTATTGATTTTTATTATTACCAAATAATGGGTATTTTTTAACATTTTTAAGCCATTAAAAAAAGTAGACAATTAAATTTAGGGGGAATGCCTGAAGGGTTTCATAACAAAAAAATTGATCTAAGGTTTTTAATATCGATTAATAAGAACTTGAGTTATGCTGTCCACCAGTTTAAAAAATATGGTTTTGAGAAAAACGCGTTTAAAGTTTTATGTCTGAATTTTGTCATTATTTAACAAGAAAAAAAGTAAACAATCGGATTTACGGAGGATGCCTGAAGGGTTTCGTAACGAAGAAATTGATCTAAGGTTTTTTAAAATCGTTTAAAACAAACTCGAGTTATGCTGTCCGCTAGTTTAGAAAATTTGGTTTTGAAAAAAACGTGTTTAAAGCTATTTGTGTGAATTTTTTCGTTATTTTATGTATAACTTTGTTATTTCTTTATTTTAATCTGAAATTTGGGAATTATATTCTTGAGGCAATGTAGACCACAAAAATAAAATAAACAAAAATTCGATTTCTTGATCAATACAAACTATAATACTACCTTAAATAGCAATTTAATTAATTTAATTTATTGATTGTTTAGTCAATTAAAATTATTAAAACCAACTTTTCATTTATTTCAGCTGGAATCATGTGGTTTTTAGCAATTTTCATTAAAAAACTATAAAGAAGTTATTTATATTAAATTCACAATATACATTCAATAAAAAATGCGTCATAATAAATCAAGCTTTATAACAACTCGTATACGGTATAAAATAGAAATATATATGTTTAATAAATAGAAAAATATTTATAATTGAAAAATGTGCATATTATATAAAATTATAATAATAAATAAAGTTTCCTTGAATAAAAAGCATATAAATTTAGAACAAAATTTCTATCAGACAGTATTATTATTTAGAACAGGTATAAATGTTTATAATTGTTAAATACATAAATATATTATACGCGAAATATCATATAGTACATGGTATAGGTTTATTAATAAAAAATAAACGAAATTGGTAGATTCTGAGTAAGTATATGGTAAAGGAGATTTAAAAAACTTCCTCTATGAGTTATTAAAAAAAAAATTAGTTATACCCTTAAAATATGAGAAAAATAAATTGTTTATGCAAATATAAATTATTTAAACAATTAAAAAGTATTATAAATTGCAGGCGGAAAAATTCGCGATTTTTCTTTAATAAAGAAAACAAAAAACGCAATACTTTTAGGAGAATTTAATGACAAATTGTTTTTAACAAAAATTGTTTAAACAAATAAATAAAATATTTCATATAAAATTTTTTGTCAATTGTCACTAAAGAATCGACAGCTATTAAAAAAAGTATTTAAATTCAAAAATATTAGAAAATTAAATTGTTTAAACAAATTAATGTACATTGTAAATTATAAATAAATAACTTCTTTATAGTTCTTCAATGAAAATTGCAAAACACCACATGATTCTAGCTGAAATTAATGAAAAGTTGATTTTAAACAATTTTAATTGTTTAAACAATCAATTAAATTAAAATAATTAAATTGTTTTTCTCTTCGCTATTTAAAAAGTTGTAAGCTTTTAAGATATTTAATTAAAACAAAAAATACAAAAAAATTGTTTAAACGATTAAAAATTAATTTAATAATGTAGAGAGCATTGTATTTTATTCAGTAAAAAAATTTATAAATAAAAGCGAGGAAAAAAATAATATTTTAGACCTATTTACTTCTAAATCCTGAATTCATATTTGGGGGTGGTTATTTAATGTAGCCTTAGAAAGGGTCAGTTTGCAAAAAAAAATAATAATCCACAGTTTCTTCAACTTTGGACTTTTATCAAGCCCTTATTAACTTCTGAGCCTTTTTCGATAAAATTATGAACAAATTTTCGCACTTTTTTAAACAAAAAATACAATTTTCCCATGTATTTCTAATGAGCAAATAGGGGGCGCAAGCGGCACCTTATAATATTGTCAGATCAAAAAAACAAAAAAATATTAATACTTTTTTTTCAATTGTAGTCGATTTCCGTGCAGAACCGGCGAAAGGCATGTAGAACGCCAGGAAGCTTCCCCACGCTAAATCCAAATGGGTGGGGAATTTTATATGCTTAAAGGGGGGAAAAGGGGGGAATGGGGAGGGAATTCCCCACATAGAAAAAATCTGTTTTGCCGGTCCTGTTTCCGTGCGACTTTAAACGATTTTCAAAAGTTTCCTTTTTTTAAACACCTTAATATACATATAATTATCTGTTCATATGAGAATGTTTATTTAACGTAGTATTAATATAAGGCTTGCATGATTTATACCCTATGGAAAATTTGCCGATGCTCAAGATCGGCCCAAGCTCAAGCTAATATTGGTCTAATACTGGCCAAGCTTGGGCCAAGCTCTAGCCGATTGTCATTTCCCATAGGGTATTTCCATTTTATGTTTTTTTCATACTTTATTTGAGCATTTTCATGTTGCCAATAGTTTCAAAAAGCATAGAAAATTTCTCTACTATTCCCAGAAGTTGACACTGCAAAGTTTGAAAATGGTTCTGTAACTATATGTATTTAAATGCCCGTAAAACTTGAACGAATATTCACGCTCATCTTCTGTTAATCTTAACCCTCTGACGGCTGAATTAAGTGTCGAAAAATTGTACCGAAACGGTTAAATTATTCCTGTATAGAAAAATTTTTAACTTTCAGGTTCTATTATAGTTTTCGGGGTCACAGATTAGGAATCTGAAGTTAGTTAGTGTAAGTTCGATCATGTCATAGAAAGATGCATGCATATTATTAACAAATTTTAACACAACATAACTTTGTATAAATAATTTTCATTATCTGAATAATTGGGCACTAGAAAACACATATATTCAGCTTTAATTTAAGCTTATGGGAAAATTAATCCGATGTTCGGTTATTAAAACATAAAGAAAAACGTTACCCCGAGTATACTCGGGTTAAACCGTCAGAGGGTTAAAAAATCCAGCATCTTTTTTGTGACATTCGGTTAATTTTTATATCTACCGGAAATATTTACTCCAACACTTTCAAATATGTATATATGCATTATGCAGAAACATTTTCTAAGCCTTATTTATAATATCAGAGCTCTACTTAACTGACCAAATTGGGATTACCTTAGTCCAATTGTCTAAGATTGTAACATCAGCAATAGCAGCATCTTTAAAAATAACTTAGAACAATCAAGTAGGAAAACATTTTAAGACATTCTTAGACAATCTATGGAGAGAATCCCATCTCGGTGGGTTGCTTCTATTTTGACAGTTGATATTGTTGGACGACAAATTGAATTTTTATTTATTCCTAAATTAAATTATTAAATAGTAATAGTAAAGTAAATGTACCGTAGGTGGCGAAAGATTAATATTTGAACCTCGTCGTTCTTGAGGGCCTGTACTTGAATGTCTTCGGATTGGTAATCCTCCTCCTGGCGTGCCTCCTGGAGAACTCGCACAAGATGGGGCTATGCGAATCTTTGGAGTCATTAGTGTATTATCAGAGAGTCGACGGCACGTAAAAGTATTAGCTACCCTGAGAAAATTGTTGTCATTCGTAGATGAAGATGAACCAAACCACCAACTTCCAAACATCCCTGGAATAGTCATGCTTTGTTATATTATGTACATCGTAACACACTGTTTGATTTAAGACTAGAGACAGTTGAAATATTTTTCGGGAATTTTTAGAAAAGGTGCCCAAAAATTGCATGAATTCTCCTAATCCTACATTTTAATTGTCCAAAAATTAAATTTTAATTAAACAAAAAAGTCGTGTCAATTAACATGAAAACTTTAATGCTTGCTTGAGCAAAGAGTTCTTCGAGGTTTGTACAGTTCCCTGTATGAGGTCCTACTCGATTATAAAATTCAACATCAAATACATTAAATGATGCCCAGTTGAAAAAACTTGTACAAGATCTTGGAAAAGTTCTTGTACGATTTCTAGTACCTGATCAGGGGCATGAACTTGTACAAGAACTTGTATGGTTTACTTACTCATACAAGGTCCTGTATAAGGTCTTGTACAACAACACTTACTCGTACAAGTTCTTGTACAGGTTCTTATACAAGTTTATCTTTTCTATGATATGATTAAGATTTTGTGTGATTACTTCTATATAACAATGGCCGTGAGGTACTAAAGTATGTCGTTAGATGAGTTATATGCGGGTTGATGGGTTCGAAACTCATCAGTGTTCATTTTTTGTTTTTTGAACTTGTGCAAGAACCTATACAAAAACCTGTACAAGAATATTTACAAGAACGTGCACAAGACATGTACAAGCACATGTGTAAGGTCTTGTACGAGTAAGTGTTCTTGTACAAGATCTTATGCATGAACCTGTACAAGAACATGTTCCAATTTCTTGGACGGAATCCATACATGTTCTTGTGCAAGTTCATGACCCTGAGCAGGTCCAAGAAATCCTACAAGAACTTGTCTAAGATCTTGTTCAAGTTTTTTCAACTATGTGGTTGAAACTTAATTAAGGAAGGAAACTTAATTCGTCGAGCCCTTGAATCAAATTCATTTTGTAATGAGAACAAAACTCTTGCAATTTTAAATAACTTTCAAATATAAGGACCCTTGGCTCTATCTGGTGAGCAACCCTATTAAAAATCCAATGTGGGATTCCATACTAATAAAAATAATTTACATATTATAGTTAAACAAATAAAAAGTATGAAAAAGTAAATTTATACAATTTTTAAACACCACTTTTTATCATTATATATATTATTCCATCATCTTACCAGCCATTGAATTCTTCCTTGCCATATTTTCGGCTGAAGCAGTCATTGACATGGAACCTATAGAGAAAAAGTTGAAAAATATGGTCAACAATATACAAGAGAAAAAAGTTTATTAGGTTGTATTAGTCAACCAAAACATTTGTTTGAATAGAACAAACTTTAATTTGAATATTTAGCATCTTTAATCGAAACAAATTTTATGGTTAATCATAAAGTTTGATGTTTTCAAACATTTGTCTCATTGTATGTGAATAAACTAAAATTTTAATTCTTTAAACATTATCTTTTAGAATTCCTTTTCTTTTTTTGAGTCTAAATATATTATGTATATATATATATATGTATATATTTACCGATTGAATTTTTTCTTGCCATGTCTTCAGCTGATGATGTTTTTCTTTGTTCTATACGAAGATTAGGAATGTTGAAAGGCGGAACATGCATATTATCTGTGCTGCATTGATGTCTTAGAGGACGTCTCATATCGGCATCCAGTTGCAATTTATTTCTTTGATTTCTAATTTTAAATCAAGATTAATAAGTAAATTACTTTCATATTAAAGTCATATTTATATGTATTTTATTTTACCTTTCTATGTGATTGAGCATTTCTTGCAGGACATCCAAAAGAAGATTAAAGTTTTCCAATTTGAGTGCTGGATTTACTGTTTGAGGCAGCAATGAAGGCATTACTCGCGTTGCCATTAGATTGACTGACAAGCCGTACTTTTTATCACTTAACATTAATCTGTAGATGCCTAATAAAATATTAATATTATATTATTATGATGATTATTAACTATATAATTTCTATCATAAAGCTAAATTTAAGCAGGAGATGTAAACAATCTTAGGAAGGAAAATTTCAAATAAAACTTTAAATTTTTATTTTTGTCCAAAAAATGCAACCTCATCAGGCAACAAATTGGTTAACACATAACTGTTAAATTACTTACTGATAAATTCAAAGATCAAAATTTGATAATTAAACTTTTTCTAAAATTATTACTCAGGAAGATATAACAAAAAAAACCGAGTGGGTAAAAATTTACTTTGGAGTAACAAAATTAGTTTTTCTTATATCGTCGGGGCTAGTGCAATACCGCGAATCTACATATTTCCATAAGAGTTATTTTTAGTGCAATTTGCTATGCAACAAAGTCCTTATGGAAATATGTAGATTCGCGGTATTGCACTAGCCCCGACGATATTTACTTCACATAAATGATGACATAATAATGAAACTTGGCACAAACTTGCAATTTACTATGTAAAATAATTTTTGTTTAGAGAGGAATTAATTCGACTAATAACATTTGAATAAACTGCAATGACCCAATCTACCCCTCACCCAACTATCCCCGATCTCCCCTACACTTATCTATTAATTATCAGTATAAAAAAAGATGCGTAAAGAATATTGATATCATATTAAGGATAAGAACATATTTTCTTATGTATTTCTAAAAAACATATATTCACTTACTTACTATCCGTACGACAATTTCAGGTTCTTGGAGTTTTACATTCCACAAAAGTGGCATCACTTCATCGATAATTTGTTGCTTTTCAAGACGGTCAAGGATACTTGCCAAAGCTTTCATTAGAATTCTTAAATCAGTTGTATTCTTTTCAAAAGCCATTTTTATTTTGGGTAAAACAGTTCTTCTTATCACCAGATCGTCAAGGAAATGTGTTACGTTAGCAACTGCAACGAAGGCAGCGCTCTAAAGACCAAACATTAGTTTTTCAGAGTTACAATATTATGACATTTCACTTAAAGTACATATAATTTAATATTTTTTCAAATTTCATCTATATTTTATACCATAAAAAACTTTTATAGTTTTAATCTAATTAAATAATGAATTTAAAATTTTTGAAAATTAACATCTTGTTAGAATTATTTTTGAATAACAAACCTCAACTTGAATGGTTGGACTGTCAAAAGAAGTGAAGAGCATGGGCAAAACTTCGTCTCTAATTACATCCAGTGGAGTTTTTTCTAAAATAATATGTAAATTCTCCAAAAGTGTGACAGAACCTTGTGTTGATTTTGGTACGGAGAAAAGCGGTCTGAAATAAAATAACATCTGTTGTCAAGGGTGCAATAAAGATCATTTATGTAACAACTTGGCGCGTCTTTTTTACAATCAATCTGCTCAAATATAATAAAAAATAAATAATATAAACATAAATGCTGAAATACATTATAAAAAATTTAAAAGAAACAATCATTATTTTTTTTTTATTACAACTTGATTGGAATGAGAGAGTAAGAAACAAGAATTTTCACAATACAATTATTTTTTATAGAATAGCAGTGAAGCATATAGTGATCTCGGGTTTTCAAAAGCATATTATTCTTTTAATTTACACATTTTTAGTTCTTTTTTGCACCAATATATGTAAAAATCGTCGTTGTACTTTTAACTAATTTTTTCTTCGCAGCATTAAAAACAGTTTTTCAATAAATTCCACTGTTTGAAAGTAGGTATTATGCTTCAATTAGAAAAATGAAATTGACCACTATATGCTCCACTCTTATATGTATACAGTCCAACCCTTATATAGCTTTTCGATGATCAGTTAACAAGAAATAATAAATAATGAAATTGAATTGTATTGAAGTTATAAAGAGGTTGTGGACCGTATTTTTATGGAAGCTACCAGTAGAGAAAGCGCCCGTCAAAAAAAAAGTTATATAGAAGTTGAACTGCATGCATATGCAGGGGCGGCGATTTGTGTATGTTACATCTGCAAATTCCATAGAGCAAAAAAATCGCCCTGTGGAATTCTATATGGCAAAATTACAGACAAATAAAGAATTTCTTAATAAGAATGTGGATAAATAAATTTACAATTCGAAGAAAAAGATTAAAATTTAAAAAACAAAACTCATATTTTGCCAAAATAATTGAAAAATGACGAAAAAAATTTAAAATTAATTAATAAAAAATGAAAATAATTTGCTATTGAAGAAAATAATTAAAAATGAAAAAGTTTTATAAGAAAAAATTAAAGAAAATAATTTAAATTTGCGGAAATTTTGAAAATAAAGTTTAGGGGAAAAATTTAAAAATAATGAAAATTCATTAGAAATTGAAGAAAGTTTTTGAAAAATGATAAAAATAAATGAAAATTGTACAAAATAATTAAAATCATAATAGAAAAGAATGGTTAAAAATTGAAGAAATAAAAATTTTATTATATTCTTATAGAGTGGATTAATTAAATTCTTAACCAATGAAATTTCAAATTAATTAAGATCGAAAAATTATATATACCTAATATATATTTGTAATTGTAGTCTTGTTTATCTCAAATATATTCTGAAATTCTTTCAATTATTTTTTACAAATTTGTATTACTTTCTTCAATTTACAATTATATCTATCAATTATTTTATTAAATTTATTTTTCAATTAATTTTTGTCATTTTCAATTATTTATTAATTTTTTCTGATTTTTTTATTATTTATCTCAAAGTCTAGTTATTTTTTCAATTTACAATTATATTCTTCTATTACAAATATATGTTGTAATTTACTTAATTATTTTTAACAAACTAAAATTATTTTCTTCACTTTTTAATTATTTTTATTACTTTCCTTATTCTTCAATTAATTAAATTGAATTGATCAATTAATTTAATTAATTGTAAAATATTTTTCTCAAATTTTAATAACTTAATAGGGCAAATCTCATTAGTGACGATGTGGATTTTTTTAACAAAAGTTTACATTTGTTCATTTCAGCGCTGAAAAAAGTAACTTTTGGAACTAGGCCTCTGAATTGTTAAATTAGTTTTATATAGCTTTTTATATCTTATCTTATGTTTATGTATTGGGTTCTACCCGTTTATTTGATGTAAATAAATAAATAACTGTCTTTAATGTTCAATTATTATTATTGTTATTATTTTGCAATCAATTTCTTCAATTTTTAATTATTCTCAAACTTTATTCCTTAATTAAATTCCTAAATTTTCAATTATTTTCTTCAATTTTCATTTTCTTTTATCTTGTTACAATTATTTCCTCCAACTTTTAATTAGATATATTAATTATTTTTCAATTAATCTCTTAAATTTTCATTTATTATCTCAAATCTAAGTTATTGTATCCTTTCTTCAGGGTCAAACCATGCCTAAAATATCAAAGTTGTCCCCTAGGTCTTCGATTTTGATGAAACTTGGTAAAAGTGTATAGAAATACATGCAAATGGAAATTCTGAAAACGATTTTCGAAATTTTTGAAAATTTTTGGAATTACATATGTGTTTAAAATTTTGTTTGGAAATTTTCGAAACGCCATAACTCTGACAATAATTATTCGATTTAATTAATTTTTTCAGGGATTATTTATTATTTGATAACATTTGAAAAAAAAATTATGCCTAAAATTTTTTTTTTATTTAACATAAAAAAAATGAAAAAAAAATTCAAATAAATTTTTCGTTGAAAAGCGTATTTTGTTTTTCTTTCCAATATCGATTTTTGAATTTCTTATGATTTCACGAGTATTTAAAAAAAAATTGATGGAGGGTCTGAAACTTTCGGAGATATTGCATTTATTGTCTGTGCGGACCGCTGCGCTGAGTGCGGCTCAGCGCGTAGACCCAAGCGCGCTATACGTGCAAGCTATTCAGAAGCACTTACAGCCCGTAAATTTCAATTGAATTAAAATCTTCTTTTTGTCAAATATTCAGTGATAAACTAAAATATAGTTTTTTATCTTGATTTTATAATTGTTAATTAATTAATTAAACTTTTATAAATAAACAAATAGCCTGCAACACAGAGGTTTTTATAATATACGGGACGTTCTTTTTCAAGCAGACTCTTCCACCTCCCTATTTTTGGTTTGATATAACAAAATGTAATCTTATTGGAAAAATTAACTTAGACAGCCTACTTTTCGATCCTGTTAGGCGTTTTATAAAATTCAAAATGGCGACTTAAATATGGCGTCTAAAGCACGTGAAAATGGCTACCAAGGGTTTTCGAGGCCGCTAATTACGAATTTAATGTCAGTTTTTAAACATCCAAAATGACAAAGTCAAAATGGCGAATCAAAAATTTAAAAAATTAATCTCAACTTAAGAAAATGTCTACTTGGATGTTTTTGGGGTCTCTGATTACCAACTGAATTTCATTTTTTAAACATTCAAAATGGCGGAGTGAGAATGATCCGCCATTTTGACTCCGCCATTTTGGATGTTTAAAAACTGACATTTAATTCGTAATTAGCGGCCTCGAAAACCCCTGGTAGCCATTTTCACGTACTTTAGACGCCATATTTAAGTCGCCATTTTGAATTTTATAAAACGCCTAACAGGATCGAAAAGTAGGCTGTCTAAGTTAATTTTTCCAATAAGATTACATTTTGTTATATCAAAGCAAAAATAGGGAGGTGGAAGAGTCTGCTTATAAAAGTTTAATTAATTAATTAACAATTATAAAATCAAGATAAAAAACTATATTTTAGTTTATCACTGAATATTTGACAAAAAGAAGATTTTAATTCAATTGAAATTTACGGGCTGTAAGTGCTTCTGAATAGTTTGCACGTATAGCGCGCTTGGGTCTACGCGCTGAGCCGCACTCAGCGCAGCGGTCCGCACAGACAATAAATGCAATATCTCCGAAAGTAATAAATAATCCCTGAAAAAATTAATTAAATCGAATAATTATTGTCAGAGTTATGACGTTTCGAAAATTTCCAAAAAAAATTTTAAACACATGTAATTCCAAAAATTGTCAAAAATTTCGAAAATCGTTTTTAGAATTTTCTTTTGCATGTATTTCTATACACTTTTACCAAGTTTCATCAAAATCGAAGACCTAGGGGACAACTTTGATATTTTAGGCATGGTTTGACCCTTCAATGTTTTAATCATTCGTCAATTATTTTTCTTAAATTTTAACTAGGTTCGTGAATTTTTTTTTTTTTTTAATTTGCAATAAATTTCTCAAATTTTATATTATTTTGATTATTTGTTGATTAATTCCGAAAAGTTCAATTATTTATCTCAAATTCCCATTATTTTCTTCAATTTTAAATTATTTCTATCATTTTTCAATTACTTTTTGTTATTTTCAATTATTTTTTAATTTATTTTGTAATTTTTTTTATCTCTAATTCCAGTTATTTTTTAAATTCAAAATTTTTTGTATTATTCTGCAATAATTTTCTTTTTTTTCAATTTTAAGTTGTAATTTTCTCAATTATTTTTCACAAATAAAAACTATTTTCTTCAATTTTTAATTATTTTATTACTTTGCAAATATTTTCTCAATTCTTTTATTATTATCATTAATCTTAAATTAATTTTCTAGATTTTAAAATATTTTTCTTTAATTTTAACAATTTTCTTCAATTTTCAATTATTATTGTTATCATTATGCAATAAATTTCTTCAATTTTTAATTATTCTCAAACTTTATTCCTTAATTAAATTCCTAAATTATTAATTTCTTATCTTATATAACAATTACTTTTTTCAATTTTTATTTTCTTAAAACCTTTGCAGTTATTTTCTCCACCTTTTAAATAGATATAATAATAAAGGTACTTTCTTTTGCTTCACAAATATCCTGTATTTTTTAAAATTATGTTTCTAAAATGGCAATTAATATCTACAAATTTAAACTATTTTTATCATTTTTCAAACATTTTCTTCAATGATTTTCATTATTTTTCAATGAAAATAAAAATTTTAAATTCAAAATTTCCGCAAGTTTCAATTATTTTCTGAAATTTTTCCAAATAAAACTTTTTCAGTTTTAATTTTTTTTTCAATGGCAAGTTAGTTTCATTATTTGGTAATTAACTTTCAATTTATTTCGTCATTTTCCAATTATTTTTACAAAATATGATTTTTGTTTTTTAAATTGTAGAGGAGTGGGCCCCAAGATGGACAGGGCCCCAAGATGGACATTTCGTATAAAATTTTTGTTTAAGGTGAGAGCGCCTTATGCTTTCTGTCATTTTTGTTGTTTGCATAGACAAACATTTTGATGCACATTTGAAGAAAAAAAACCAGCTGGTTTTTCTTCTACACATACCACGTAATTTTGTGTCTAAAAAAGTTTTGTAACAGTTTTTTTCCAACTTGGTAAAGTTATTTTAATTTATAATGTAGAATGAGTACTTAACGTTATAACATTCTTTATTTGAAGGGTAGCATGACAAAAGGGGTCAAGCCACAATTTCATGATTTTACAGGAAACGAAAAAAACATATTTAAAAATTCTACAGGTCATTAAATAAAAAACCAAAAAAAAAACGGTTTTGAGATATTATAATGCTTTACCATTAAAAATACATTTTGTTTAGTTAAACCCTGAAATTAAAGATAAAAGTTAATAAATGTGTGTTATTTCAAGGTTACGTCAAATGCGCAAATTTTCTTTTAAAATTAATTATTAAAAAAATATGCCATTTAAAAAAAAACTGAGAAATTAATTTCTTAATATTGAATTGATGAATCGAATGTGAAAAAGTTTGCTTTAAAAAAGTTGTTTTTTTTTTCGAGAAAATAATGAATTAAGTGATTACTTTTAACCAAGAAGTTCCAAATTTTGTAAATTAATAATTTTGTAAATTTTGTAAAAATTTTGTAGCTGACCTTTACAGGTCAGCTAAAGGAAAAATAATTTTAAGTCTAAAAAAATTTTTATTCATGCCTTTGTTTATCATAAAGATAAAATTACCGTGATTAAAATACTTTAAAAGTAATTCAAAAACATATTTTAGGTTACACATGTGTATACCTTGTTTACAACTCCTACAGATAAAATTTCTTTCCCATTACTTTTTGTAAATGCTTCTCCTGCACGTCGTTTATTTTTTTCCATTTCTTTTTTATTAATATTCTTTTTCCCGCACCTACGTGGCATTTTCGAATTCGGAAAAATAATATTTTTAACCTTGTTGACTTACTGAATAATAATATTGACTTTGTATTTCTTTTGTTTTTCATTTAAGTTGCATTACAAGTAAAAATTGAGGCTATTTTGTGATTCTAATTTTTATTAAAAACTTATATAAAAACGCAATTAAGAAGAAAATCCTTTTACACAAATGTGTAAATGAATTTATTTGATTTTTGCATGAAAAAATCTCAATTTCGAAAAATTGTGGCTTGACCCCTTTTGTCATGCCACCCTTCATTTATCGTATAATAATATCCTAAAATGATTTTACTAATTCAGTGTTCGTATATATATTTTTACTGGGGATTAAAAAATGGTGTCATGTACCCTAAGATGAACAGGCCTCAAATCTCAATGTATTTATTTGCATATTTTCGATTTTACACTTTTTTCAATAATTTTTTGAGCCAATTAATTAAAATTTTTTATTTTCCACCATAAAATGTTATGTTATCGTTAGAGAAAATGATATATAGATATTTTTCGATATTTTATTACTTTTTACTGTTAAGCTATTAAATTGAAGTTTTTAGAAATGTTATTTCTTGATAAATTCCTTAAAATGATTAAAAATTAGTTTAAGAATTGTTACACAATGTGCTGTTTTTATTTACTACAATTTTCAGAGACTTTTAAGAAGGTGTCCATCTTGGGGCCACTTTTTTTTAGACCCAAAATTTTGCCAATTAGAAAAAATGCTTTAAAAAGTGTTTATGTTCAAAATAAAATTTTATCCCTGTGGCCATAAGTTACCTTATAAATTTTACTTTCATCCGCTATAAAACATTTTAATACATTTTATTCGGTTTGGATTCTACAGCAATAAATCGAAAGGGTGTCCAACTTGGGGCCCTCTCCCCTAATTTTTTTCTTTAAACTACAATTAATTTCTTCAATATCGAATTATTAATGTCAATTTGTAATGTCAAATAATGGAAAAATAATTTTCAATTTTAAAAAACTTGTTTCATGCTTAATCAAGTTTTATTAAATTTTTATTTATTCTTCTAATATTTCAGTTGTATTTTTCAAGTATTGAAATAATGTTCTTCGATTTTTAATCACTTTCTTTTATATCAAATAAATTCTGTAATTTTTTCAATTTTGTTCTTAAATTTACATAATTAACTTTAATATCCAATTATTTTTATCCTTTTTCAAGTAGTCTTGTTTATCTCAAATAATTTCTCGAAGTTTGAACTATTTTCAATATTTCTCTCAAATTTTAGTAATTTTCTTCAATTTTCAATTATTACTGTTATCATTTGCATTCAATTTCTTCAATTTTTAACTTTTGCGTTACAATAATTACACTAATTAAGAGACTCTTTAATTTAATATTGTTTTAATTCTCTTCTCCCCCCCCCCCCCCAACGGTCAATATTAAGTGTGCAGATGGCAAAAATTTACAAGTCGCCGTCCCTGTGCCTATATATATACACATTTATTTATATTTCCTAAAAGGTTTTTTCACCTGAAACTAGGGAGAATTATTTTTTCATACTCCTCAGGGGTACTATTTTGAATAATATAAAGCATAGGTTGCAAAACAGCAGCAAAAACTTCCTGTGATCTCGACTCTTCTTGCAAATAAGGCCAAATGTGTTGAAACCAAAGTTTCTACCAGCATTTTATACAAATTATTTAATGTTATAAATATTCTTTTTGTCATGCAATAGATTATGTATTTTCATAATAAAGTGTTATAAATGTATTCAGTATGATCATTAATAAATTTATCGTATTTATTTTGAATTTAAGTTTTACTTACTCGAGGAATATAAGGAAGCGCTTCTATAAGAGTCGTTCTATAGAAGAGAGCTTTCTGTGTTGGGTCCTTCATATTAATGACATCCAAAAATTGTAGAGCATGTACTGATGGATCGCTAAAAATTGTCATACATTTATTTAAAATTTCAAAAGAATGAAAAAAAAATCAAGTAATGAACTTTCTATGCAAGTCAAGGCGGTATCGCTTTTAGGTTCGAGTGTGGAAACAGCATATGACAATGAGAAATCATTTTAGCGCAAAATGCATTTACTGCACTGAGAAAAGAGGATCTCGATTTATAGTAAATAATGTAATTATTTAGTAAAAATTACTATTTGTAGTAAAAATTACTATTTAGAGTAAAATGTACTTCATATAAAGAAAAATTACTTTTTACGTAGTAAAATTTACTAATTGTAATTATTACTCTAGTCGTTTTTAAAAATTCTGTTAATATTTTTAATCTTTATATTGTCTTAATAAATTTTATCAACTTCGAGTATTAATTATTAAATTCGTCCTTTTTTAAATATTGCTCAAGCATTTTTAAAAAGTATAACTGCGTGATATAACAATTACTTCAGTAGGATCAGTTTTTAATATTTGCTAGCAACTTTTGCTCAGGAAATAGTAATCCGTGCCACTACTACTAATACTACTACACGCCTCTCACCGATACGCGAGTCATATACAATCGAAATATATGTACATTTAATAAATGCTTCAATTCCTTGTTACATAAACATTTTTAATATTTTTTAAACAAATCTCTTGTTAATATGGATCTTATACTTTTATTTTGACATATTTTGTTCTAAAAAAAATTATAATAAGCAAATTTATATCAAAATGTGTATTAAATTAGAGAATTTAATTGTTTCCTTCTTTAAATTAATTAGTAGGGGAGAGTGGCCATCAATGTACCAGTTTTTTCAATGAACCATTTTAATTTTCTCAGAAACAATTAAATAAAAATTCTCCTAATTTTAAATATAAATTAAGTTTGCGTAAACACACTACGTCCATAAATTTGGGACGTGTGGATTTATTCATTACAGAGAAAACTGGAAAAAACTGTTTTTGATGTACTGAAGAAAAAATTTACCTAAAATAAAAACACGTTTTTTAATTGAAATAAGGCCATTTAAAAATAAATGTACTTACGATTTATTTTGTTTTGAACCTTAACTACAATATTCTAATGAGATAAAGATTTTGAAATATTGGATTAAGTTATAAAAAACCATTTTTGTTGCAAATGTCATGTTGATTCAATGTACCAGGGAACAATGAACCACCTGGAATTTCAGTGTATTTTCGATTTCTAGAGTGGTATGCCTGATTATAAAACTAAGCATGCGTACAGCATGTTACAGCAATTGTTATCAGTACTTTTCTCAACATAGCAGAACTAAAATGCCATTTTAGATAGTTAACTTAAATTTGAGGTATATTTATGTTATACATTATCAATTAAAGGTGTTAAGTAATAATTTTTTATAGTATTTGATAGAAAATAAGTTTTTTTACAAAATGAAAATTGCAATATTACTATTGTTAAACATTTTTAGTATTTTTATAGAGGTGGTTCATTGTGTACCCAGGTTGTTGAAAATGAAAATAGCTTGTTACTTTAGAAAAACCCTAAATTCTATTATTTAATCAAAATAAATCGTGTAAAATATGTGTGCATTATCTAGATAAGTGTTGTAGTTTTATATTGATGCAAAGAAGTGCTTGAAATTGGTGAAATTCAATAAGTACTATGACCTTGAAAAAAACCCGGTACATTGATAGCCACTTTCCCCTATATTGTTACTCATTAAGGATACAAAAATATTTTAAATAATATGTATTCTATTACCATTGCAAATTTTTTTATAAAACTTGAATTTGTTTGGTAAATATTAAGTAATGAATTTTCTAGTTCAAAAATTTTTTTCTTGTAAACTCAGGTGTTATACAAAAACAATTTTTCATTTTTCATTTATGTTTAATCATATTATTTTGTATTATTTTCTTCAAAAAACTGCATTTGTTATAATAATTAATTAAATTTATTTTGATATTCAGATAAATTATTCAATATTAATATTAAAACATTTTTAAAATTAATTTTTACTTTTATGTTTGCTATTTTATTTTATAAATTAGTTTGCTTTAAACTATTTAATAAGTATTATTTATTAATAATATATTATATAAAAAAATTTAATAATATTTTATTATAAAATTTTTTAGATTATATAAGTATTTCATTTATTTTTACATATTTACAATTTTTTTATTTAATATTATGCTATCTAATATTATTCTATTTACTACTATTTTGAATAATATTTACATTTAATTTCAATAATGTAGTAAAATATATGGGGTTTATGATTTATTTTATTGCGGTAATTCATATAAGTTAAAAAATATATGACGTCAGTTGCGTCGATAGCCGAGAGGCTTAATGCGAAAGCGTACGTTTTTAGGGTTGCGACATTGCGTATTTATATTTAAGTTAGGTAGTTCGATCCCGTATAATTCTAAGATTTTTCCGAAATGTTCACTCGTTAATTCTAAGTACTTGTATATTAGAAGAATGAAACTTGTAAATTAATAAATTGAAGTGTATTTATAAAGTTCATAATGTTGAAACTTTTTTATTTTTATTTGCATTGATTTATTTTATAAAGAATTAAAAACAAGAAAATATTATTTTCTGTATTATTTCATTCTCCCGTTCCCCGTCTCACACGCATATAAGGCCTACATCGGTGAGTGACGCGAGCAGTGGAGGGGCAAAATTACAATTTTCTGAGCAAATATCGTTAGTGGCGATGTAAACGCCACTCCGTTGAAAAGCAATTCTTATTCTGGATGATACAATAGTTCCTCAGATTCATATTAATACTTATAAGTTTCATTTAAATTTTCCATTCCATGGAGTAAATTTTATTTCAATCAAAGTATAATTCATTTACTGAATTAAGTAAAAAGTATTTAATTTTTGAACAGTTTCAAAACTACTGCTCAAAAATAGTAATCTTTAATCGAAAATATGTAACTTTTATTATTCTTTTTTTTCAGTGTGAGTAACTTAAAAATCGGCAATCAGTTAAGATCCTGAATAATCAGAATACCTGTACTAGGTGACTTAGGTTACATTTAACAAAATTTAAATAAACAGATTTTAAAAAAATATAGGTACACTGATTAGTTTCGAAAAAAGCATAGGCAGTTAAAGTTTGTCAATTTTTTCAACTGAAGGAAAATTCTAGTTACCTAAAATATTTAATAAGAGTGAGAAGTTGAACAGTGGGCCGTTGCCTAAAATCTTTATGTAAAAGCCTCGAAACAGCTTCCTGCAGTGGTACTGGTACTCTTGGCAAAATATTATGCACTTGGTCCTCCAACTAAAAGTGCAGAAACAAATTTTTATCTCACAGACACGTTAACATATAAGGACATTATTTGAAACTACTTATTTGTTTTTTGATATGGAATTGTCATTCATTTTTATCCTTGGATAAAAATATAAATAAAGTCGTCTTGTTTTTGTCTTTGTAATAAAAATAATCATAAGCGAAGTGGGACTAAAGTAATCTCAATTTATTTGCATTGCTGTTAAACCGTAATCTCTTACTTGTGGTACACATATGTCAAAAAATTTATTTGTGTGTAAATATAATTCTATAAGCAAAATAAGTGACAAGATATTATATTCAAGCAATAAAAATGGAATAATACATACTGTATCCAGTTGCCTGATATACTCTGAGCAATTATGATTCGCTTGTATTAAAGGGCGGCCGTAATTAAAGATTGCGCAGATCACCATTCCAAAACTGTACATGTCACTAAGGATACTTCCTCTTTTAGACAATTGCACTTCTGGAGCTATATATTTGAATAAAGAAATAATGATTAATTCTCATGTAAAATATAAATATTCTAGTATATAGTAAACAATGTATTTTTAAAATTTTAAAAATAGTCAAGTCTAACCCAAGTAATCCAGATTTGGTTGAGCCATTTTTGAAATTCTGTTCGTCCATTGTGGAAGTGGAATAGGTTCTGTAGTATCTTTTTCATTCAATCCTAATTTTGTTCGGACAGAAAAAATAAAATATATATTACTTTAACAAAATCATTGATAAATAATAATTATTTATTTTTTATAAAATTATTATCTAGTAGAAAATAAGTTTTTACCTATAAATTCAAAACCAAACAATTTCCATGTTCCTTTTTTTGTAATCATTATACTACTTGGACACACGTTTCTATGAAGTATTTGGCGGCTATAATGAAGAAATGAAAGAGCTTCTGCTACCTGGAAAATTATACATTATTTGGATATTGATTGATTTTCTAATATTTAAGATAAATTATATGTTGTCTATTATCAGAGACTCAAATAATCTCAATCAAACTTCACGACAGGTAAAAGATTCTTCTGATCGGTTAATTATTATTTACATTGTCTTCACAGAAAAAACTTAAACTCATTTTTGTTTCACCTCACAATTAAAGAATTATTTGTACTTTCAAATGACGTTCTACTTATTTTATACTTTTACCTGTAGGAGCCCGTATTTAATTTCCATATCTAATAATTCGTATTCTTTTATGTAGACTTGACGATTGTGTTGATTATGTTGCTGTTGTGTTAATTGTCCTACGGATGATGTAGATGACTGAGCTAAAGATAAAGCTTTCTGTTCTTCATAAGCTAAAACATTAGCTAAACTAGCAAGAACTGGTTCTGACGCAAACGCTAATGTTTCTTGACACTGCTCAACTGAGTGAAGCACCTAAAAATTTTCCAAGTTAGTAGTTTGATGAATTTGATACTAAATTAGCTCCAGTTGATCCAACTCCCTGTTAACTTTAACTGTCAGATAGCCATAAGAAATAACATGCGACAAGTTTATCTGGAACTTATCGTGAGGTGGATCAACTAATAATAATTTTAAATTGAGACTTAGAACCAGTTTTACCAACTAATCGACAATATTGGTAAGCGTTAAAATTGACTTCAACAATCACTAAAAAAAACTTTTAATTCAAGATTATATTTTGATTATTGAATAAATTTTAACTATAGGATTAATGAATGCTGCTCTAAAAATTATGCAAATTAACGGTAATCTTTCATTTAGAAGATACAGTAAAAACTCGATTCTGCGAGATTCAGTGATAAATAATCTTGTTTTCATAAATAATTAAAGAGGTCAATCTTTTGATCAATGGTTTTTTATAATCAGTGATATTTCGCTAAGAACCAGTAGTGAAATTTCGCTTTTGTACATTTAGATTATAATATTTAATTATATAATCAAAATGTTGAACTAAATTTAATAATTTTTCAATTCAGCGACGTACAAGAAAAAATTTGTGCTGTTTTCGTGTTGTATTCTAAATACTATATTGTCTTAGACATGACACATTTCCCATAATTTAACATGTAGTATCCAAACACGAAAACTTTTCATTATATATATTTTAAATGTGTCAGTTGTCAAGAACACATTTCATCGTTGGTAAAGTTTTCTTGTTCTGTGAACGTTTTGTTTCTATGTCGGTCCTTTCTTTAAATAATTAATATACTCATTAGAATGTACCTGCAAAATTTTTGGATGGCGAAAACGTTCTAAGTTTTGAACTCCAGCACGTAAAGTTTCCGTAATAGTTTCCTTTCGTTTTGGTTTTGTTATTTTTTCCACGGAACGTTTCTCAAACAGAAATATTGAAACTTCCTGTAATAAAAATTTATAATTTCAAATATTAGTTTAAATCAATATGATGTTTCTTAGGCCAAGAAGAAGGAGCTAAATGACTCTTTTTCTTCTGAGCAACATTTAATTTATTTATATAGGATGGTCCAAAAATGTTAAAATGTAGGGGAGAGTGGCCATCAATGTACCGGCTTTTTTTCAAGGTCATAGTACTTATTGAATTTCACCAATTTTAAGCAGTTCTTTGCATCAATATATAACTACAGCACTTATCTAGGTAATGCACACATATTATACACGACTTATTTTGATTAAATAATAAAATTGAGGATTTTTCTAAAGTAACAAGCTATTTTCATTTTCAACAACCTGGGTACACAATGAACCACCTCTATAAAAACACTAAAAATGTTCAACAATAATAATATTGCAATTTTCACTTTGTAAAAAAACTTATTTTCTATCAAATACTATAAAAAATTGTTACTTAACACTTTTTAATTGATAATGTATAACATAAATATACCTCAAATTTAAGTTAACTAGCTAAAATGGGATTTTAGTTTTGCTATGTTGAGAAAAGTACCGATAACAATCGCTGTAACATGCTGTACGCATGCCTAGTTTTATAATCAAGCACACCACTCTGGAAATCGAAAATACACTGAAATTCCAGGTGGTTCATTGTTCCCCGGTACATTGAATCAACATGACATTTGCAACAAAAATGGTTTTTTATAACTTAATCCAATATTTCAAAATCATTATCTCATTAGAATATTGTAGTTAAGGCCCAAAACAAAATAAATCGTAAGTACATTTATTTTTAAATGGCCTTATTTCAATTAAAAAACTTGTTTGTATTTTAGGTAAATTTTTTCTTCAGTACATCAAAAACAGTTTTTTCCAGTTTTCGCTGTAAAGAATAAATCCACACGTCTCAAATTTATGGACGTAGTGTGTTTACGCAAACTTCATTTATATTTAAAATTAGGAGAATTTTTATTTAATTGTTTCTGAGAAAATTGAAATGGTTCATTGAAAAAACTGGTACATTGATGGCCACTCTCCCCTACAGTAAAAAATATTTTAAAATGTTTTGCTCCTGCCTCCCAAAAAGTTTCAGAATTGAAAAAAATACAGCTATTTTTTTTTAATTAGACAATATTTAGAGGTGATTCAAACCCCTTGAAAATTCCCAATTGATTTTACATGGGGAAAACGCACTTCTTCGTAAATTCTTGACAAAATCCTCAAAAATCACTCAAAACATCAATACAGCGAATCACACCTTGAAAAATCCTTAAACAACAATGTCGCATAATTTATTGAATAATTAATTAGTATTAACTATTTTTTATAGGGTTAATATAAACAACCTTCATAAATACAAAAAAAATGATAATTTTTTTAAATTACAAATTATAGTTTCTTTAGGATTTTTCAACAAAATTGTTACACATCATCAATTTACGAACGTTTACAGATATTTTTATGTATTTTTCATTTGCTTAAACAATTTATTATTGTTAATTTGTAGCTATTATCCAAATAAAATTAGCGAGTTGTAGTTTTTTCTGACTGAACTATTATTTATATTAAAAATGAAAAAAAGTATTTAGTAAAATTAACCAAATTAACAAATTGCAATTATTTAAAAAAAATCCTTCTTAATAATTATAAATTCTTTACAAATGCACTCTATAAAAACACAACTTTTTGCTAATCTTACAAATTATTGGGCTTGGGCTCTGGTTAGAATAAGACAAATTATCAACCATAAGTTATTATTGCTTCCTCATAGAGAAAGCTGTGTGGTCGTAAATATTTTCTATTTTCCAAAAATAGTTTAAATCGACTCATTTTCATCTAAAAAGCATAATTTTTCATTATTAAGCAAATGTCCAGATGTATGTGTGTGTGTGAATGGATGAATGTTGAATGGATTTCAATAAAATTTGAATGACTTATTAAGCTCATGAATATCTGAATTTGGACACAGGGATTTTTGAAAATACACTATCCAATTTTTTGAGCTCCTTTTTTCATCAACAAAAATCGTCTTTTGCCAAAAATTTTTTACATGCTAAAAATACAACTTAATGAATACAAAAATCATATCCCTTATCTCAAAACGAATCGATTGATCTATATAAAGTTTATAATTGATTAAAAATTCGTAAAATAATTAATGTTTTTTCATTTTTTTGCATTTAAAAATTATTTTTTTTAATAACTTCCCCAGTGAATTACTTTTTTTAAACAATTTATTATTCTTAATTTAATAACTATTATACAAATAAACCTAGCGAGTTGCAATTATTTCTGACTTATCTATTTTTATATTTAAAATGAAAAAAAGTATTCAGGAAAATTAGCCAAAACAACCATTTACAATTGTTTAAACAAATTATTCTTAATAAATATTAATTCTTTACAAATGCACTTATAAAGACATAACTTTTTCCTAATTTTACAAATTAATGGGCTCTGGTAAAAGAAGACAAATTATTATAACTATAAGTTATCATTTTTACTTTGTTTAAACAATTTATTGTTATTAATTTATAAATTTTATATTAAAATACCTAGTAAGTTGTAGTTTTTCTATATCTTTTTAACTTTTTATGTTAAAACTAATAAGATATTTAGCAAAATTAACAACAGCCACCACTTAAAATTGTCAAGACTAGTTATTGTTAATAATTATTAATTCTTTCCAAATGCTCGTATAGAAAGATACAACTTGTAAAATTATAAAAATTTTGTGTCTTTCTTGGTTTATTTGTAAATAATTAATAATTATTAACAATAATTAGTCTTACCAATTGTAAATGGTAGCAGTTAATTTTGCTAAATATCTTATTATTTTTAATATAAAAAGTGAACAAGGTAAAAAACTACAACTCTCTAGGTGTTTTAAAATAAAAGTTATAAATTAACATTAACAAATTGTTTAAGAGAAGTAAAAATAATAAATTACATTGCAAAAACTGCTGTCTTCTAAGTGTCTTATTTTAAGACATTTAGGTGACTAAGACGCAATAAGTGTCTTAAAATGAGATATTTTTTGCCTCTTAGATACAAAAAAGACATCAAAATGTCTTAAAATAAGACACTTAGAAGACAGCAGTTTTTGCAGTGTATAGTTAATAATTTGTTTTCTTCTAATCAAAGGCCATTAATTTGTAAAATTAGGAAAAAGTTGTGTCTTTCTAAGTGCATCTTTAAAGAATAATTAATTATTAACAATAATTTATTAAACAATTACAAATGGTTGTTGTGGTTAATTTTACTGAATCCTTTTTTTAATTTTAAATATAAAAATAGTTAGGTCATAAAAAACTACGAATCGCTAATTTTATTTGGATAATAGCTATAAATTAACAATAATAAATTGTTTAAACAAATGAAAAATACATAAAAAATATCTGTAAACATTCGTAAATTGACGATATGTAACAAATTTGTTGAAAAATCCTAAAGAAACTATAATTTGTAATAAAAAAATTATCATTATTTTTGTATTTTGGGGGGTTGTTTATAACTCTGTTAAAATAGTTAATATTAATAAATTGTTAAATAAATTATGCAATATTGTTGTTTAAGGACTTTTCAATGTGTGATTCGTTTTTGAGTTTCCCCATGTATAATCAATGGTAAATTTCAAGGGGTTTGAGCCAACCGTTAATTTAAAAAAATGTATAGGGTTATTTTTTCGATTCTGAAACTTTTTGAGGGGTATAGGAGCATAGCATTTCAGACTTTCGTCTTTATGGACCACCCTAATACTATATATAGATGCTGCTCAAGATATATTTCGGCATGGGGGATCAAGTTTATTTTATTTAAGAAATGTGAGAACAGTTATTTTCATACTAATAGAAAAAAATGATTGGCGGAACATTGGGCCAAGGCTGGGAGTGTAGGAACCAATGCTAAGCCTCGGAATATAATATTGGACCAATATTGAACCAATATTCCAGTTATCAACTTATTTTAAAAAATAAAAATAATAGTATCAAGACATATTCTAATGTTTTAGGGGTCGCTGATTACGAATCTAAAGTCTGATTTTTAAAATTTAAAATGGCGGATCCAATACGGCGGACGAATTGTTTAATATATTGAATTCGTTTGAAACTTGTACTTCAGAGCTTTTTGGGATCGTTGATTCTGAATCTCAAGTCCGATTTTCAAAATTCAAAATGGCGGACGAATTTTTAAAAATTCATGGAAATCGTTTGAAACTATTGTTACTTGGGGTTTTTTTGGAGTTATTACGCTGATTACGAACCTTAATTCAGATTTTCAAAATCCATAATGGCGGATCCTTTGGGGCGGACGAATTTTTTAAAAATGTGTTGAATATGTTTAAAACTTGTTACTTGAGTTTTTTTGGTCGCTATTTACTGAGTCTTGGGGTCAGTGGCCCCAAGTAACAAGTTTCAAGCAATTTCAATGGATTTTTACAAATTCGTCTGTCATATTGGGTCCGCCATTTTGGATTTTGAAAATCTGACTTAAGAATTGTAATCAGCGACCCCAAAAAACCGCGAGTGGCATATTTCAAAAGAATTAACTGAATTTCTAAAAAGTCGTCCGCCATATTGGGTCCGCCATTTTAAATTGCGAAAATCGGGCTTTAGATTCGTTAACAGTGGCCCCAAAAACTCTTGAATAACAAGTTTCAAATGAATTCAATACATTTTAAATAATTCGTCCGCCGTATTGAATTCGCCATTTTAAATTTTAAAAATCAAACTTTATATTCGTAATCAACGCCCCCAAAAATATTAAAATATGTCGTGATCAAATTTTATTTTTCTAAAGAACAAGAATTGGCCTAATATTTAGCCAATCGTCAACCTTGTCAATTTCCCACTTTTCTCACATGTAACATAAAGTATTTGTTTTTAAACGTACCTTGTTATCGCTTTTACGATATCCCTCGAGGATCCTCCAAACATTTTCTGGTCCGGCAGTTGCAGATTGCTTTCCTATTTCAAAGTGATTTAATATGGGATTTGATTCCAAAATATTTGGTGTTGAGCCACCACTTTTAAACTTGGAAAACATCGTTCGAGCGCCCATTCACGTTCTTCCTTGATAAGGACCTTAATTTTCTATTTTAAAAACAAAACATGAAATATACGTGAAATCTATGCATAATTGCAAAAACGAAACTAGCTGACGTTAATTAAAATTTATAATAGAACGTCTGTGAACATCTATTCTACAGAAAAAGTCTTAAGTTAGTACTTTTGGATAGGCGTTATATATAAATACTTTAGACTCGAAAAAACAAATTATAATGTAGAAATTTAAAGGTTTTAGAGAAAAGTTATATTAAATTAGAGAATACTAATTTTTTTATTTATATCAAATAAAATTTTCTTTGTGTCAAGTATAACATTTTTATTTAAAATAAATGAAAAATTTAGTATTAGGCTCGGAGACAAACAAAGTTCATTTGGTTATTTTAATAACTTATACTTGTGCCAAATATACCACCTCTCTTGGTGTAGGAAAGTTCAGATTTCTCACTTTAACTGAGCACAATACTTATTTTTGCAGATTAATTAATTAGTTTGCGCATATTAACCCACATATATACACTTATCCAAATTTATTGAATTTTTAAAATGTGAAACATTTTTTAGTTTGCTCTGTTTTAGAAGATCTAAATAACAATTAATTTTCCCATCATTTACGGTAATTAAGTGAAATAAGTGTGAAAACAAGGACGTTTCTCTTTTCTCATCTCAGACAATTCAATCAACGTAAACTAACAGTTTTACTTTGATTACGAAGTAAATTTAATTAACTTCAAGTTGAAATTGTCAACTGAACAAGATCTTCTGTTTTAATTTCAAAACGATTGAGATGGGCCTTTTTTTCTTTCCAAAGTAAATAAATAAATAAACACAATGAATATAAATTTCTAAAATAATTAAATTTATAAATAGAATTCACAGTTATAAATTTTAAAATTATCTCTTCATCATAGAGAAAGCTTTATGATATTAAAAATTTTCAATCTTCTTGGCATAAATTATTTTTTATTAATCTATATAATTACACTAGCGGTCAGAATTGTGCACCTAGAAAAAAGATATATTTGTCTCAGAACCAAATCAATATTTACTTAAATCAAATATATTTTTTTATTTGTGACAAATATATTATTTCTCTAGGTGTGAGGCCATCCATGTTTCGAGTAAATAAATTAGCTACAATTAAGGACGCTTATACCCTCAAGCGGTTCTCATTCTATCGGACCATGATAGTCAATATTTTTTTTAATTTCATTTCGCTTCGCTTTATAATTTGGTTTGTAAATAGTATTTTGTAGTTAAAATCATTACACAAACAAATTTTATTAAAAAAAAAATTTCTGTTGAAAATTCCAACTTACTAAAATTTTTTCTTTCTAATTATTTCAAAAAAGTGAAGGACTACTACCCTTAAATAACATTTTCTTAACAACGGAACGGTAAATTAATTAAATATTATTGTAAAAGTTGTATTCTATTACAGTTTAAAATATATTAGTTTTTTTAAAAAAATTTGTAGAACCGTGTTTTTTTAATTAATTAAAATATAGTCATTTTGCGCGTTTTGTTACTGTTTCCATGTAAAAGTCCCAACTTTATAAATTTACATCTTAAAAACAGAACGGTAAAATTCAATAAAATTATAAGAGTACATGTAAAGTTATGCATTAATTATGTCATTAAAATTTTATAAGAATCTGTAGAAATTGGTTTTTTGGATAAACCTCCTTAAGCTTAACAATGAAACGCGCCTCAAATGGTTAAACAGTATTTTGTAAAAAAAAGTTTAATTTGAAATGTTTTAATAGTTTAAAGATTAAAGATGTATTTATTTGACATTCTAAAAGTAAGTTGCAAATTCAAATTTTTTACACTCTCAGAAAAAAACATCATATCTAAACATATCACTTCTCTGGGTGAACGTTGAAAAATATATCTTTTTCTTCTATCTTATGTTTGACTTCTTAGACCACCTTTGACTTAAAATTTGAATTGAAAATTATTTAAGTTTTAAAAAAAATTTTAAAGTGGGAAAGAACGATCATAGGAAGGTCAAGTGAAAAAATAATCCATTTACAAACTTAAAAAAATTGATTATTTTTTCACTTGACCTTCCTATGGTCGTTCTTTTCTATTGGAATTTCTTTTAAATATACAACAATGGAAGGGTTCACCAGCCTTTTTGGAAAAAATATTTAAGCTTTCTCATTTGTTTCAAATAAAAAAGTTTATCTCTAAATCTGAATAAGTGAAATTCCATTTATTCAGATTTAGAAAGTGAGCTTAGAGTTAATATATTTTTACTCTGAGTGTAGAATTACTTGAAATTAAGTTTTAATTTACGCTCCTTCAAATTTAACTTCAAATAAAATTTTCATTCTTGGGAGGATAAAAAGCAAAATATGTAGGTATACTTTATTTTAATATAAAGTTTTTCATACTTATTTTTATAAATTTAGACATTAATTTCTGCGTCATCTGAAAGGTAAAAGAGCATAATTTCAATTTTTTCAATTTTGAAATAACATCAAATTTCTATACATTTAGGTGTGCTTTTTAAAGTACCATAATTGCAAAATGATAAAAATATTTATTTACATAAAAAACATTAAATAATTTAATGACATAAGTCTATTTTTGTCTTCGATAGGATAGTATACGACACAACTCTATTTAGGCTGAGAAAAACAATTGACGCTTTTAAAAAATTACAGATTTTACAAATTTTTTTTTAATAACACTTATCATAATGTATTTATATAATATACAATAATTATACCATATAATAAATATATACCTATATAAGCCTAATTTACAATTTAAACAAGAGTTTAAGAGAAAATAAATCATAACCATTTTTTAAAAATGACATTTAAAAACAAATTGAAGTTATAGTTAGATATATTACAATTTGAAGGTAAAATGACCTAACTTAAACAAAATATGATGTTGTGATGAAAAACTATTAAATTTTTTTTAAATCTATGCGTTTTATTAAATTTGATAAACGTAATTATAAAAATCTATTAAATAAGAAGACTTAATGCAAAACACTAAACATATTTGTTAATTTTTCGATTTCATAGAAACAAAAATTAAAATTTGTTTATCTCGAAACCATGAAAATGAAATTATGCTCTTTTACCTTTCAGTTATACAGAATTAAAAGTTTAACTTTCAAAATAAAATTGTACCTAATATTATTTAAATTTGTTATGAATTCCTTTTTATCGTCATAAAGTTTGAAAACATTTGTTTTTGAAAACTGTTTATGATAAAGTTAATTAATTTAAAAGAACAAAGTTTATTTAAAAATTATCATTTTATGTCACTTGTTTCCGCGAAGGGTATCATTTTATTTGAAGTAGAATGCGTTACTATATATGTATATACATATATACATAATTATATATATATATATTTTATATTATTTATATATACATATGACACCACATAATCATAAGAATTATACATGCATGTTCAATGTACGTATACCTACATGTATCAGACCGTTCTCGTTTCCAAACAGAATGCATTTTCAGAATAATGCGACTAACTAATTATTTCCAATAATTTTTCTTTTATAATTGAACCTTTAATTTTCCAAAAAAAAAGTTTTGCAAATAAATTTTTTATCATATTGTTCTGAAAATGTATCTTGCATGATAACAGAAGCGATCTGAAAACTGGCACCTAATACACTTATAACACTGAAAAAAATGTTTAGTCATATCAACAAAAATTTTGTTGGCTCAACCAAATTTTTGTTGATATGACTAAACATTTTTTCAGTGAATAACACATTATTCTGAATTAAAGATTTTATATAGAATGAAAATTTAAAAAGCACCAATGTTATAATATAAATTATTAACTCTCTAAATATAAATAAAAAGTACCTATTCACTTATTTAAAATCAAAAGTCTTTCACTTGTGCGCTTACAAATATTGGTGACAGTCTCAGTTAGGATAATTGGAAACAAGGGGTAAGTATGGCACAGTAGAAGTTTAAGCTTTTTTAAGCTCAATTTACTTATTTAAGTAAACTACATTAATATTTTAACCTTAAATCAAGTGGTTCTGAGTATTTTTTCCAATTTTTCTTTTGTCATTTGGCAGAAATGAATATGCTGCCGTCCTTTTTAGAAAAGACACTGTCTATACATTTTAACTCAAACCGAGATATTGAAGGAAATGCGTTTGCAACTGGATCTCTCAATAAAACATAAATTTTGTAAATAAACTTATGGTTCTTGACTAAATCGGACACGCTTTTTTCATTGGGGCAAAAAAAAATTTGAAAATTTTAATTAATTATTATAATTATTTGCGTATTTCTGCCTAACTCGATTCAAAACATACTATCACTTATTTGATGATTTCTCAGTAAAAAAAAACAAGTTTCAACAAAATTTAAAAAACTGTTGTAAAGCTTATTAAATTTCACGTAAAATGATTTATGTTTGGATTTATTTCGTTTATTTGGTCCTGAGTTGTCAGGTGAGAAAGACAAGAAAAAAATATCCAACTTTTTCATTTTCAGCTATTAAGTTTAACTATACTGAAAAAATAAAACAAAATGGTAATAAAAAATTGTTCAAAACATGATAATGAACTTTAGAATATTAGCTTTAAGATATAAGCATAAGCCTGAGAAAATAAAAAAAGGCTAATTCGTCATTGAGTTATCATTGAAAATGTAAAGTGTTTTAAATCAGATCTGATCCAATCTGCCGCGACTCGATTCTCGCTTAGCACGGGATTTTAAAACATCCTAAAATTTTAAATTGTTCTAAGTTATTGATTTAATTTAGTAATAAGAAGAATAATAATAATTATTATTAAGAAAGTGTCCACAGACTCATGAACACATTATTTTCACATTATTTTTTGGTTACATTTTTAATCAATAGTACCTATTTTATAGTTTTTTTCATGTTAATAAAAATTTATTCCAAATACCTACTTCACCTTTATTTTGTAGACAATTCAAATACGCATTAATTGAGCAAATTTTAACTTCCTTGTTATCTATTAATAAAAAGTTTGTGACCTTGAGAAAATTAAAACTTTTTTCAAAAATTAATTTTTAGAGACTTTTTGTAAAGCAAATAATGTAAGTACATAAATAAATTAATTAAATGACTTTAGTGATTTAATAATAATAATAATATATAACAATAAAATATTTAAAAAAAATTTATTATTTTTATTTATTTTAAGTAATTTGACTCCAGGGAGTAACTGACTCCCTGAAGAGGAAATCATTTAGATTTTGAAACGTCGGAAAATTTTTAAGCATTAAACTACATTGTCCGAATGACTTTATTTTTGTTCATCTTTTTTCATCCTTCTATCAAAGTAATTTATTTGAAGTTAAAAATTTGTTTATTTTAATTTTTGAATTAAAGTTTTAAATTTTAATTATATTTCAATTAATTATTTATTAATTTTATTAATTTATTTTCATATATTATTCTTATTATTGTAAAATATTATTCAAGAACTATAATATTTGAACCTAATGTTAAATTATATTTTAGTTACTTATTAATTTTTATTAAATTGTTTTGTTCATTTATTTTTATTACCATGATAAATAATTATACCTTAACTTCTGAAAATTTTGTAGATAGTACGCCTTCTTTTATAGACAGTGACTTTTTAAAAAGTATTTCTCAAAAATCTCTGTAGATAGGCTAATTAACGCCTTATTATCTTCCGATCTAATTAACATTTTTAATTACTAATAAGACACCTAAATTGTTTTTTTCATAACTAATCCAACGGTATAAATATCTTATTTTTCATAAAAAATGGAGATGTGCCTTTTTTAAAAAGGACGGCACTATGGTGGACGAACTTTTTAGAAAGCGTTTAAATTTGATTGAGACTTGTTACTCGTCTGTTTTTTGGGTCTCTAAATATGAATCTAAATTCAGATTTAACAAATTAAAAATGGCGAATTATGATTATGGATTCGTATTCAGCGACCACAAAACCCCCGAGTAACAAGTCTCAAAATTTGAACATTTTGTTTTTACAAATTCGTCCTCCATATTGGATCCGACATTTTGAATTTTTTAGATCTAACCTTTAATTAGTAATCAGCGGCACCAAAAACCCCCGAGCAACAAGTCTAAAGCTAGTACGATTATGAAGAATCAATTTTCAGCAATACTCTCATTCGCAGTTATTTTGACTAGTATGCGAAGATAAGTGAGAGAGTTCATGGTAAATACTATTATACAGCTTCCGCGCAATTGTTAAATGACTTTTCAGTATTGGAGCTTAAAGTTGAAGGTTAAAGCTTCATTTTAAGCCTGACGAAAGCTTTTTACGTCTTCACGTTTTCTTTTTACAGTTCTTTAAAAAGTGACCAAAAAGACATTTTATGCTTAACCCCCCTTTTTAGAGAACTGAAAAAATTTTTTTTTTGATATTTTAGTTTTCATTGACACTCAAAAATTGAATAACCACAGGACTTTTTAAATAAACACGACATCACCATTTTTTTGTTTAGCCGGAACACTACACTATATTCCTATAAAGTTTAAATTCATAGTCAAAATTGCCAGATTGGCTATAACTTTTTAAAAAAATTCAAAAACACCAATTAGGTAGAACCCAAACAATAAATTTTTTTTGCCCGAGCTTTAAAAGTTGTTTCAAGTGTCGAATGTAAATAATATTTATTCGTTTACATGTTGTAAAGTTTAAAAAAAAGCTCGAAAAAAGTAAAGAGCTACATTATTTTAGGCAGGGGGAAAGGAGTCAAGCAATATAGGTACTAGGCTGAGCTATACGTGGCGTGAAAAAGGGTTGAAAAAGCCAAAAATAGGAGCCACGTTGTTTATAGATGACCCATTAAAAATATTTTTAGAATCTTTCGCCAAATTGGATTCGCCATTTTCAATTTTAAAAATCTGATTTCAAATTCGTATCCAGTCATTCCAAAGAAACTTTTATATGATATATATATTATCGTTCAACTGGTTGGGGTATCATATACAAATCTAGGTACTACAAACTTTTTCAAGCCTTTCCATCCCCTAAATAGTTTAAATAAGGTAACTCTTTTCTTATAGAAACAAACTTGTTTTCAATTACCCCGAAAGTTTGCACTTTTTTTCGAATAAATCTTCGGCTAATTGGTAATGTCAATTTTTCGCCATTCAAGGTCACCTACATTTTCTACTAACCCATAAAATTGTTCCAGGAAAGTGACGTAACAAATTAATGCAAAAAAAACCCAAAAATTATTGCCTTTTAAAATATAAAAAACTTACGTTTAAGAATTATTTATTCTGGTTTTCAATTCCCCCAACTGACTCTATTTGACTCAAAATAAGTAAAAAATTCACTTATTAACATAACAAATACCCAATGATGACAGAGATGAATATGACTCTTATTTTATGGTAGAAAATTAATTTTTTTTAACGTCTATGTAATGGAGTTTTTACACTCTTTCAACAATAATAACTCAGTTAATTTGAAGTTGTCTTCTTTAAATACTTTAATTAAAAAACTATGAATATTATAATATGGTGAAAATAATTAAAATAAATATTATAGATTATTTGACATTAAACATTTTCATGCATTCATTAAAATAATTAATATTTGTTCTGATAATTATAAAAGGTTTATTCTTATTTCATGAAAGTATTAAAAAAATAAATATCCAATATAAAACAATAACAAGAGCATCTAATATTTCATAAACTGGATTCTTGTTAATGTATAATAATAACAATTACAAAATGATCAAGAAGAAGGGAAAGAAGAAAAAGAAGAGAAACATTTAATTGAAGACTGATCACTAATGAATTGCTAATAGAATTTACCTCAAATTTCATATTTTTTTTTACAATTACAATTTTCCCAAATACAAAATTAACATTCTCTGCCGTGAAAAAGAAGAGAAGATTAATTATTGTAATATAATTACCATAATAAGTAAATATAATATAGTCCCCAAAATACGTGTTATAGAAATAATTTTTTCAATTTATTATATTTGAAGTCATTTATAGAATTATAAAATTGTGGTAGTTTGTCAAATGAAAAATTAAATCTAAGCAATGATTAATAACAATAATATTACAAAAATAATTCCTACAACTAGATCCAAACACCTTACGTTAATTGTAGTTATGGTATCAATCTCTGAGTTTTCAAAAAGTGGCTATTTCGCCGGTCACACACACACACACATACCACTAAGGACGCATATTACACGAAAAAAAGGAACGCGGTGCAAAAATGAAACGCGACTGGCAGGATCCTTTATCCTGTAAACAGGACTATGCTTTCATACCTAATGGCGCATGCGTCAATTTTGGCCAGGGTAAAGAGTACGCCTAGCCTGCTGCCTGGTTGCCTGGGAGGGCCTGTCAACTGGCCTAGCTCCCCGATTTCCCTAATTCCCTGTTAAGCATCCGGGTCAAGGTCGAGAATTCTGACACAATATACTAAACTCTTGTACTTGTACTCTTACTATTGCTATCGCCGTCAATGACGTTAGAATTAACTTAGTTAATTAATTGCAAATGAGAGCCGCAATCTTTTTGACAAGTGTACTCCAAAATAAACTTTCTCATACCATCTTAAATAGCAATTATATTCTTAGCATATACCCTTTAAAAATTAAGATTTACAGAAATTAAAAAAGCATTTTTATACAAAGATTGCTGTAATGGAACTATTCATTTTTGACTTGCAGAAAGGTGAAAATATGATGCTATAATTAACTTATGCTATAAATAATTTGCTATAATTGAAATTTATGAAAATAAAAGCAATCTTAATTCCGCACTTTGAAAATCTTTTAATAATTTTATTGTTATCAAAAAAAAGAAAAAAAAACTGCTGCCAAGATGTAGGTGTTTTAGTGTTGATTTGAAATGATTAACTTCTTTTTGGTCATTTTTAGGATCCCATACCGTTTAAACCTATAATAATTTCAATAAATTCGTCCCTCTCTTAGATTCTAAACTATTTGAGTTAGAGACCTAAAATTTAGTACATATATTTAATTTGACGTTCGATTTACAAAAATAATATAGAAAACGTGAGTAGTCAAGCAAAATTTAAGAAAAAGAAAAATGCATTATAAAATGACTCTGCTTCCCTCTTCCTGTTGGCCAAAGTATTTAACCTTGATTTAATCTACAGACAGATCAAATTTGGTACAAACATGGCGTTTTTTATCGTAAAAAATACTGACAAAATGTGGAGTATTTAATAGGGTGGTCTAAAAATGCATTGGAAAAAAAATTGGATTTTTAATGCTGGCACCCCCTAAGATTATTCTTTGGCGAAACAAAAATACCCCTATATTTTATTTGCGAATTAAATTATATTTAGTGGCAGCTCAAAGTCCATGAAGTTTTCCATGTAAAATGCATGGGAAAACACAGGCATTTTCGTATATTTGATATTAAATCTTAGGAAAATAATATTTTTCGACCGGATAACGCTGCTCTCTTCAAAAATGTTTAAAGAACAACTTACAATAATTTATTTATAATTTTTTTGTTATTAACTATTTTTTACAGGGCCGCAAAAATTCCCCATAAATTGCCAAATTATGGAAAAATCGTTAAAAAATATTTTTTACTATATTTTTTGGAGTTTTTTGCTATATTTTACGTAAATAACATAAATATCGGTTTTTAGTCATTATTTCATGTAATTGCTAATATGTTTAAAAAAATTATATTATTGTTATTTACGATCTTTTTATACAATGTAGCTATAGAGACTTACGTTTTTTTTAATTTTGCTACTTTTCATACTGGATTTTACCAAACCTAAGCATCGAACGTAAAATTTATTTATAACTATTGTTTAAACAAATTATTGTTATTATTTATCAACTTTTTCAAAAATAAAGCTAAAAACCTGCGGTTTTTGCTACATTTTACAGCTTTTTATGTTTTAGATAGCTGAAACTAAACATTAAACTTGAAATTTATTTACAATCATTGTTGTTGTATCTAGCTTTATTTTTGAAAAAGTTAATAAATAATAGCCATAATTTGTTTAAACAATGGTTGTAAATAAATTTCAAGTTAAATGCTTACTTTTAGCTTTATAAAACATAAAAAGCTGTAAAATGTAGCAAAAACCGCAAGTTTTTAGCTTTATTTTTGAAAAAGTTGATAAATAATAACAATAATTTGTTTAAACATATTAGCAATTACATAAAATAATGACTAAAAACCGTTATTTATGTTATTAATGGAAAATATAGAAAAAAAACTCCAAAAAATATAGTAAAAAATATTTTTTAACGATTTTTCGATAATTTGGCAATTTATTGGGAATTTTTGCGGTCCTGTAAAAAATAGTTAATAACAAAAAAATTATAAATAAATTATCCAATATAAATCTCTCTTAACCTGAAGAGGACTTAAAAAAAGTCGAAGCATGTAGTTCAAACATCAAATTTAATTTTTAATAAAATACCACAAAAGGCCTCGTAGTTGTTCTTTGAACATTTCTAAAGAGAAACAGCGTTATCCGATCGACAAAAATATTAATTTCCCAAGATTTTATATAAAATCTACAAAAACGTTTTTTCCCCATCCATTTTACGTGGGAAACTTCATGGGCTTTGAGCTACCTCTAAATATTATTTAATTAACAAATAAAAAAAAGGGGGTATTTTTTCGCTAAAGAATAATCCTAGGGGGTGCCAGCATTAAAAATCCAATATTCTTTTTTTGGACCACTCTAGTATTTAATTTGAGGGATTATCATAGCGTTATCGAATAAAAGAGTTTCCGTGCGAGTAATAGAAATAGTAAGAGAACTTATATTTCGACGCCTCCCGTTCATAAAACTATAACATTATCCTCAATGCGAAATAATTTTAAGTTAAAAACAAGTGCAATATTAATTTAACAAAAACAAGCGTGCAAGAGAATTTTATCCTCTTATTCAGTGCAAGACAATTATAAGATAAATTTGCGTGCAATTTAATAATATTATGTGAAGCAGGGTGCAAAATGATTTTATAAAAAACTTCAATGCAAGACAATTTTAACTTTTAATTCAATGGAAAACAATTATTATCTAAATCTAAAAACAAAATTACAACGATTTTTTATAGCGGTTATGTCCAATATTAGCTATAAAATTTTTATTAATTCTAAAATTATCAGCTCATTTATGTCACATTATTTTAGTAATAAATGTTTAATCTTATATATTCCAATTTGTTAACATATAACATATTGAATGATTCACTTAAGTTTTAATTATTTTTTGAAATAATATAAGTATTATTGATAATTAAAAATATCACTAACTAAAATTATTTAATTATTTATTTTTGAATCAAACTAATTGATAAATGCAAAAGATGTACCTATTACTGTTAAAAAATTTTGTATTGTGTTACGAAAAAAAAACATTTCAATCATAAGTTTCCACGAAAACCAACACTCCTGATTTTTTAAACCGAAAAACGAATTTTTGTGTTAAAAAACACATTTATTACATTTATTTTATAAATAAATGTCACAACATGAAAGCGAATTATAGTTTTTAGTTCGATAATTTTCATATATCTCTTAAAATTCTATATAATTGAGTTTGATAATTGGTTATTAGAAGATAGTTTAATAAAAAATGAGATTAAAACGGTAATAAATAAAAGATTACTATTTTTCCTTACTTCACAATTTTACTCATAAATAAATAATCAATTAATTATTTTAATTAAGATATATGTATATTTATATTCATATTTATGTAGAAATAATTACTCAATAGTATTTTTATAAATAGAAAAAATTAGTACTATATTTTAATTAATTTTTTAATAATACTTTTATTGTTTTAAACGATAATTAAAAATATAAGTAAAGCATCCAATATGTAATATTTTAACAAATATTGGACATAACCGCTATAAAAAATCGTTGTAATTTTGTTTTTAGATTTAGATAATAATTGTTTTCCATTGAATTAAAAGTTAAAATTGTCTTGCATTGAAGTTTTTTATAAAATCATTTTGCACCCTGCTTCACATAATATTATTAAATTGCACGCAACTTTATCTTATAATTGTCTTGCACTGAATAAGAGGATAAAATTCTCTTGCACGCTTGTTTTTGTTAAATTAATATTGCACTTGTTTTTAACTTAAAATTATTTAGCATTGAGGATAATGTTATAGTTTTATGAACGGGAGGCGTCGATTTAAAAAAGAACTATATCTCTACAAAAACCATGATATAGTATTTCAAGCTATTTTTATCGTAACGTCAAAAACATCTTTTTTTTATTTTTTTCGTAAATAATTAATCAATTTGGCTCAAAATTTTTGGATATAGTGTGTTTACGTAAATCTTATTTATATCTAGAGTTTGGTGAAGTTTTCCCCAGTATTTTTCCAAAAAATTGAAATGTCTAATTTTAAAAATCGTCTCAGTTTTGTGGACTGGACTCTAAATACATTATTATATTCATTTATTAAATTAACACATTTAAATTTATTTAACTAAGTTAAGTTAATTTGTAAAACACAAAACGTAAGATTTTGTTGTAAAACTTTGTTCCTGCACAGCATATACACCCAGAAAGAAAATATATTAACTCAGAGCCAACTAACTTTTTATTTGTTTTAAATAAAAATATATTTGACTCAAATAAATATTTATTTGGCTCTTAGACAAATATTTTTTCCCTCTGGGTGTTGGAAGATCCACTTTGAGTTTTCTGTTGAATATTGAAAAACATATATAATTAAAATCGGGGAAAAAAGACATTGTTATGATAAAATTTTACTTTTTTAATAGGTTTAAGACAGCATTGAGAGATAAAATGTTAACTTCAAATAGAAAAATAGAAAATTCTGAAAATAATATTTTACTATACATATAGATATACTAGCATGCAAAATATAATTATTTTTCTGTCTGAAATTGATAGATCCATTCTGTCTGACCTTTCAATACCGTCTTAAACTTAATAAGAAAGGACGTACCTATTTCAACGATTTATTAGTTTCTCAGTTTCAATTTCTCATATTTTATCTTCTTGTCCTACATATATAGACACTGTTTTTTCCTTAGAAATATCAGACAACCTCAAATTAATAAGCAAGTTAAATTTTATCATAACAATTACTTTTTTGTTCAATTTTAATTAATACATATATTTTTTTCAATATTGAGCAGAAAAGCCAACTGGAACGAACAAGAACTCAGAGAAAACTCAACTCGGTTTTCCCAAGGTTTCGCCTCTGTGTCAGGGACAGCAGGCTGACCTGAAGTTTATACAGAAATTTCGGAAGCTTTCCAGCTAAGCCTAAGGTAAGTTTTAAATGTTATAAAGCAACATTGACAGGAAGCCTACATCGTAAGGTTGTAAACATTAAGTAAGCTTATCACAAGCTTACAACGTAATATTAATGTAAAAATTTATTACACGCAAATAATTTTAAGGGATTCATCTTAAAATTGATAAAAAAAGGTTATTGAATACTAATCTGAAATCAGAACTTTAAAATTAAAAATGGCGGATCCAATATGGCGGACAATTCTAATTTGCTTCAATCTCGCCACTCAGGCCTATTGAAAATTCCTATGTAGGATACCATGTAGGATCCAGCATAGGATCCTATGTGGGATCTTACATGGTGTCCTACATAGGATCCCGATACCTGATCCTATATGGATTCCCACATATCTAATTTATGATCCGCTATAGATTCCTACATACCCGGCAAAAAGGCTGGAATAACCTAGAATTAATTTTATAAATTCTACTTAATACTTGAATTTCCCTTCATTTTATGATTCTGCATTATGAATTAAAAATAACAAAATTCTATTCCTTATAATTCAGTTTTTGAAAAAATTTTAATAAATATAAGAATTGATCCCCAATTTTTATGTTACAAGTCCACGAAAGTAACAACTGAGCTACACGTGACTTGAAAATACAAACATAAATGAGCCTTTTGATTTGAATGTGTGAAGAGAATTGCCAGGGAAAGAAAAAATGTCAACTGTATTTTCTATTACGGAATTAAATATTTTGTAGACTCAAATCAGAAGGAATTATTGGGAATAGAAAAATCATGAATGCGTATGCTGTTTTACAGAATACGAGAAGTTTCTGGAATTAAAAACATTTTAATTCTATTCTGATGCATGGAATACAAAATCATTTTAGAATAAAGCAGAATCGATTTCAAAAATATTCTTTTCTATTTCTGGAAGTAAGTATTTGAGGGAAATTCAAGTATTTAATATAAAAGACTCTTTCAAGGCTTCTTGCCTGGTAGGATTCTATGTATTACTCCATGTACCGCCCCACATATACAGGGTGTCCGAGGCAAGGGTGTACATATTAAGAGGTCATAATCTTTGATAAAAAACAAGACGAAAAGTCCTTTGTAGTTTTTGAAAATTTGCAATAGTTAATGAGTTATGAGAAAAACAATTTTGACCAATGAGGAAGATTTCTTGACATTTCGGGCATCAGGAGGTGTTGTTTGTCAAGTGTGGTACACCCTCCTTCAAACCACACATTTTTTCATAATATCAAGATACTTGCGAAAAAAAATTTTCCGTGGAGCAGAACCAATTGCAGGTCAGTTTTCGAGAGCTCGGGCTCGCCACAGGGAGTATAGTTTTAGGGAGGATGGACCCACATTTGATTAACAACACCCGAAATGCTAAAAACCTTCCTTATTGGTCAAAATTGTTTTTCTTATAACTCGTTAACTATTGCGAAGTTTCAAAAACTACAAAGGACTTTTCGTCTTGTTTCTTATCAAAGATTATCACCTTTTAATATGTACACCCTCGCCTCGGACACCCTGTATAATTTCCATATGGGATCTTATGTCCCCCCATATGGGAATTTGTGTCGGCCTATAGGATGTTATATGGGATCCTACGTACTATCCCATATATTATCCAATATACTATATTCAATATAGTATCCCGTACAGGATCCTATGCACTATCCTACATCTCATCTCATAAAGAATCCCATATAGAATAATCTCATAAATACATATCCCATGCAGGCAATCCTATGTAGGATCCTATATGCTATCCTGCATATCATCCCATATAGGATTCTACAAACTATCCTACATCCCATCCCATATATGATCATCTTATATCCCATATGAGGGATTATTATATGCAGTATTCCATATGGGATCCAAGGTACTGTCTCATATAGGATCCTAGATATCGTCCCATATAGACCCAAGCAGCACGTAATATTACATGAATATCACAGTGACATCATATTGTAATATTGGTAATATTACGGGGTGATATTACAGTGATATTGACGTAATATTGACGTGATATTGAAATGTCCGCCTCAAGGTAATATTACAAGTAATATTACAGTAATATTACAAATATTTATTTATTTAAATATTTATTTTACATTAAATAAAATATTTTAAAAAAACCCGGCTCACACGGGGTTCGAACACGCAACGTTCGACACGACATGAATACGCCTTGTATCTCTCGGCCATCTAGATCTTGGAATGTATTTCAGAAAGTGTTCTTCATGTAGTACCTTAAATTCTCTTTGGTACAATATGAAGAACACTTTCTGAACTATATTCCAAGAGCTAGATGGCCGAGAGGTACAAGGCGTATTCACGTCGTGTCAAACGTTGCGTGTTCGAACCCCGTGTGAGCCGGATTTTTTTAAAATATTTTATTTAATGTAAAATAAATATTGAAATAAATAAATCTTTGTAATATTACCTTGAGGCGGACATTTCAATATCACGTCAATATCACAGTAATATCACCCCGTAATATTACGAATATTACAATATGATGTCACTGTGATATTCATGTAATATTACGTGCTGCTTGGGGAATCATCCCATGAATGTATTTCTCATATGGGTAATCCTATGCAGTATCCCATATGGGATCTTATATGTGGCTCGGCATAATATCATATCTAACTAGAATCGTTTGTGTGTTTAGTTGTGAGAACGCACCAAGTGTAATTTCTATAAATTAACTCACATATAGGAATCTACGTATAGGTCCCAACATAGGATCCTATGTAGAAAACTACATAGATTCCCATGAACGAGAGTTTTATATAAATGTGGTTGGGTGCGATCTCTCACCTAATGGGGTCTCGGCTATGTGGGTCGACATATAGGATCTTATGTGGGAACCTACATGAATTCCTATACGATAGTTCACTTCATAGAAAGTTAATCAGTTAAGTTTAAATTCTGATATTGGCTTAATGCGAAGGTATATCCATCTGAAAAAAGACGTTTTCAGATATCCTTTGTAGGATGCTACCTATGTAGGAACATATGGGATATTGCGAAGGACCCCCATATGAGATTATATCCTATATCGGATCCTATATACGATGAAGTGTAGGATCCCATATAACATCCTATATGGAAGCCGACATGAAATCATATATGGGAGAGTACATAGGATACCATATGGGATACTGCATATGATTTCCCAAATGGGAATTATAAATGCAGTGCAGTACATGGAGTAATACATAAGGATCCTATGTAGGAACCTATAGCGGATCTTATATGGGATGATATGTGGGAATCCATACAGGATCCTGTATCGGGATCCTATGTAGGATACCATGTAAGACTCTATGTAGGATCTTATGTAGTCCGTAATTTTTCTCTTAAAATATTGAATGTTTTGTCGCGAAACTTGGTAGAATTACTTAAAATATCATTAGGAATGTTTCTCTGATCCGATGCTGTTTAAATATTGTCTCAAAAGTAATTTCTCAAATAATTTTCAAAATTAATTTTGAACCAAAATTTAAGGTCAGAGAGATCTTCCTAATGACGTTTTAGGTAATTGTACCAAGTTTCATGATAAAATATTTAATATTTTAAGAGAAAAGTTAAGGAGATATTTTGCCTTTACCATAGTGACGTCATAATCTATCACATGCCCTTAAACGCGAGAAAAGTATAAAAAAAAATTTTTTGTGTAATTTTACGCTGCAAGAATAGTGTAGTCGTCAAAAAGATTCAAGTTTGTCCAGCTATTATTGTAAAAAATTCATTTAAAATTCTGTTCGTAATTACCTCAAATTTTCGAATTCTTCGGGTAATTTTATTATTTTAAAAATAAGTAAATTCTAAATTTAACCTTAAATTATATAGGCAATTTAACAAACGTATCGTATGAAACATCATTTAAATGTTATATTATATTTGGACTTTCCGTTTCTACTGAATAAGTGTTTTAATTTATTTCTATAAATTAGTTTACGGTCATTATTTAAGACACAATTTATTTGTACTTTATTTTATTTTCTCTGTCCGGTGATACCCGACAAGTTTTTTGAGGTTTTACTACTCTTATTTGATCTCATTTTTCTCTTAATTAATGATTTTATTTTATGATAAGAGTTCATTTCAAAGGTGGACAGAGATCATGTCTTTGTCATAAGATGATTTAATTAATATTTCAAAAATAATAAATAAATTGGAATTTACTCGCATAGTCCTGTGTATCCTGTATAATTAACGATTTTACTCGCTAGGGCACTATAAAAAATTATTGAATTGAAATTTATGTCAATATTTAATGGCAATAAATTACTGCGACAGTTCGTAAAAATTTAACGTGCGAGTAAAATTGTATTTTTACTGACGTTTGTAAATTTATTTATTTATTTATTTATTGAAATACAAGTTCCTAGAGCTAAACAGCTCACGAGAAACAGAAATATATACACAATTAAAGATAATAACTAAAGAAAATAAAAATATTTTAATAAGAAATATTTTTATGTTTTTTTATTTAATTTTTTTTTTTTTTTTTTAATTTTTTATTATTTTTATTTAATTTAAGCTCGCTATCGACGAAAGTTTCCTGATTTTAAGTCATAGTAGATTAATAAACCATTCAAAATCTTCCTATTCTTGTAATATATGTTATTTCGATAGTCTTTCACTGTAAAAAAAATCTTATTTTAAGGCAGAAAGTAAGTCTTGTTTTAAGACGCAACATTTTTAAGGGCATGTGATGGAGTATGACGTCACTTTTATAGGCAAAATTTGTCCGTAACTTTTCTCTTAAAATATTGAATATTTTGTCATAAAACTTAGTAGAATTACTTAAAATATGGTTAGGAAGGTCTCTCAGACCCGAGTTTGTTTGAATTTTGGCTCAAAATTAATTTTTTAAAAATATTGCAATTTTTCGAAAATTTCCCAAAATTAATTTTGGGCAAAAATTCAAACAAACTTGGGTCTCAGAGACCTTTCTAATGACATTTTAAGTGATCCTACGAAGTTTCATGACAAAATATTCAATGTTTTAAGAGTAAAGTTACGGACAAATTTTGCCTATACCAGTGACGTCATAATCCATCACATGCCCTTAAGACAGCCTTTGTTGAATTTCAAATCCAATTTTTGTACCTCAATTTAAGAAGCAAAGAATGTGATTATCAGCATGTAAATTTGCTGAGTTCTGTAAAATCAGCAGCTGTGTGCTGAATTTAAGAAATATGTTTGATATTCAGCTGATCCAAGATCTTATTTTCACTCAAACATCTGTTGAAATTAAAAGGACACCCTTATTTTCACAGAAGCACCAGTTGAAATTAAGGACAGCATTATTTTCAAGACTGATTGAATTTCAGACTTCTCTGAAATTAAGACTTTCTTTTTACAGTGTTACAAAAAAAGACAGTTGCTAAAGTTTAGTTGTTAGTTCTTTGAAAAAAAAAGTTATGCAAAGTAATAATTGTGGAATTAGTTGATTTATTAAAACTTTCTCAGCAACCATCCTTTAATTTTTTCAGTGATGAGTGTATAAAAAAATTTCGGGTTCTGCTCCCCTATCCCTGGCTCCGATCTATTTTTATGAAAATGGTACTTTCTAGTACATTTTTCTTAATTTTAATGTAAGTTGAGCAACGAGCATAAAATAATAAATGATTTAACAATAAAAAATAACATACATTTTTTTATGCAATACTTTAATTAATGCTTACCAAATTTTAATGGAATATTACATAATACTTCGCGCAGGATATTTACAATTACTGCGAATAAGTGATATATGAAAACAATGTCAATTTACAAAAAGCATTAGCATTGTTAAGACAGCAATAGAATATAATAAAAGTTACAAATATCAGATCGCTAAAACAGTATAATTGACCTATTAAGAATGAATTAAGAAGTAAAATAGTAAAAAGAAACATCAGTTTACAAGAATGTATGGAACCAGTAACGAAATTATATTCGTTGTAAAAACAATATCCAATAAAAATACATAATTTATGAGACGCTTGTGCAAGAAAAACAATTATGTATATAGATTTCAATTAATAAACATTTTTAAAAGAATATTTTCCACTTTATTGGAAAACATGAGATCAACTGATATAGCTAAAATAAAATGATTGCTTGATTTTTGTGCTTTTACATTAGGCTAATTTTTTACTTTTCAATATTTTAATTCAAATATCTAATTGTAGCAACAATGGTAGTTTTCTACTTGTTTACATATCACGAAACTCTTACTTCAATTTCACGCTATTAAAAAATTTCATTAAGAAAATCTTGAGTCACCGTGCCAGTCAAACAAGATTTACACAATATGCGATTGAAAAATTATAAAGATATCGTTCATCTTTTTCTTCCTTTTATCTTACATACGCACAAGCACATACTTTATATATATATATATATATATTTATTTATATATAATTTGGTTTTACCACAGTATCAAATCCTCTATATGACATCAAAGACTGTCACAAAATTTGTGTTCAAACTTGAAAGACAATAGATTTATTTTGTAAATAAATCAAGTTATTTTCTTATTTTATTGCTTCTGTGACAGTCTTTTAAATACTAAGATAATTTAGTTAACTAAATTAAATTTATCTATTATACATATATAAAATTTACTGTAGCTGCCGATCACTTTTGATCGAAAAGATTATATTGTACATAATTCTTAATCTTAATATACAAAAGACAATTAGTGAAGAGGGCCTTTTTTCGGGGGATCGTCGATGAATTACAATGGTGTAAAAATCGTACACGATACTGCGTTGTATTTTACGTTGTGTGACTGATTCTTGCAAATTAAAAAATGGTATTAATGCTTACACAATATGTACAAATACATTATATAGATTATTATAGATAACAAATAAACATTGAGTTAACGAGTATGGCAGTCATTGATTATTAGAAATTTCACCTATAGGTATGAATCTTATAAATCTTCCTATTTCTAAAAGTTGTATGTAAATAAAAGTTATTTTCTTAATATACCGATCAGTCTCACAATCATTATTAAAATTGTTCTTTAGAAATCCTACGACGTTAAATAGGTATCAATTGAAAATAGGGTGAGATCCATTATATTCAAAATTTAAAATACAATATTTACATCCATTCCTGTCATCCCGAGAAACTACTTATGTGCCCATTTCACTTAAATTCATTGCCGCCGACAGATTAATTTTGCAACTCGAAGCACCCAAATTAAAAACAATTTTTTTACGTAGAATAAAAATGTTATATTTATATAAAAATTTTACTTAATATTAATTGTTATTTGGTGAGCTGCATCGCTCTTGTAAAACATTTTATTACGTACGTATTCTCTATATGTGATGTTTTTAATTATTATTTAAGATATTACAACTTATATTCGCATTTTCTTTTTTAAATCAAATAAGTGAAAAGAAACACGAAATATTAATCATGTTAACGATACATTTTCCAAAATTAAAAGATGTCAGTCCACTCCTCTCGTAGATTTTACATATTATAAAAGTTAAGTATAACTGCTCAGAAAAACATGTTTTGTGGGTATTGATGAAAATTAGCCAAATATATATTATATGTATATGTTTCTTTTCTTATGATAATATTTGACATGGACAAAAATTGTATTTTTTCATTTTATTTTTTTCATCAACTATGAAATTGTATTTAATTTTCATCTAAAGACCGGTTATTTGGATATTGTACTTTATTTTACTACCAAATATGATAGTTGAAAATTTGTACTGTACGGTAATTAATAATTGTTGCAATCTGGAAAGTATACCAACACCCACGAAAGCCTCACGGTACCACTAATCTCTAATTTACTTTTTCTCATCACTTTCATAAATAATTGAAAAAACCTGTTGGTACGCAGAGTGCTCAATGTCAAAGCAACGACAATGTGAATATTCCTCAAAACTTACTGCTACTGACAACTGTCACAAGAACCAATATTTCTTTCTTTTAATTATAACTAGCTCGATAATTGTAAATGAATATATTAAATTGTAAAGAGAAACCTTTACGATATTAACAAAAGTTATTATTAATTAATATATTGCCAGAGCTAATTTAATTGTAATTAAGCAGTACTTTTATTTTCTCACCCTCTTTTCTTATATTACTCAAGGCAGTGATACTCAAAACCCATTAAAAAGCAAAAAATAGTTTGTATAAAAATATATCAGTTTCCATACAAAAAGTAAATTTACTTATGTAAAACAATCAGAAAATAAATAAAGTAAGTTTGCAGTTGAGTCCAAAAAAGCCTGTTAAAAACACAATCACGGATACTTGTTTTTAACTTTATCTTTTGCCCTTCATTATTACTCACTCATACACTCACTCACTCACCCACTCTCTTAAATTCTCTTATTACGAAGTACAAGTCTTCTTGGTTTTAAACATAAATTCAATTTAAAAAGGAGATTATTATTTACAGTAGAGATCATAAGCTCTAGTAATTAAATTAAATGCAATTTAATTTGTTACAGGATAATGAATTTTTTATCATCTTCCGACAAATTCCATTATTGGTATTTAATTCACGATTGTCAATGAGGATTTGAGATAAATAATTTAAGTAGTACATTTGTTAGACATATTTTGTAAAAAATAAGTTTAAATTTGGAATAATCATGATTGTGTCCTAAGGTCTATTTTACTCAAAAATAATTTATAATAAATTAAAAAGTTTGAAGAAATTGTCTTTTCTTCAGATCAATTTTGTTGAGCAAAAAATCAAAGGCAAACTTTATAAATTTACACGAAATTAAGTATAAATACTTTTCAATTAGACAAAATACATTATATACAAAAACATTAACTTTATAATTGCACAAATGTTATAAATTTTAATTTTAATTTTAAAAGCATCTTGATTGTTTTTTCCAATTTTTTTAGTTAAACATATATGATTCGTAAATCTTTATTTAAAACAATGGAAAAAGAATTGTTATAGTTGTAAATATCTAAATAATTAACACTACTCATTTTCCAACAGGGTCTATCAAAATGATACATAATTATTTATCGCACCTTAAAAACTTTTAGAAAAATTTCTCTGGGTAAGAAGACTGGACAGTTTATGATTGTTTACAAAAATTATATCCATAAAATAATAAAATAGGTATATAAGCATACAAATTGATTTGAAGTATAATAAATTAACAAAATAGTGTTTCAAATTTAAAAAAAAACAAATAAATACATAATAAAAAATAAAAAAGTTATATTCAATTTGTAAAGAGCAAATTTATTGTAAAAATAGAGTAAATTTGTACTTTGAAATTTAACTTAAAATATTAAGTTTGCAGACGTTCTCCGGCAATTATACTTGAAACAATGATTTTCATAGAATTTATTTTTTCTTTCTACATGATTAAAATTTAAGCAGCTTTCGCGGTACTAAAAATTAAGATACTTATTTTCAGGTTAAAAATTTCAATTTTAGATAGGACATGATAAAAACCATAAAAACTAAAGATTTCATCCTAAATATCTGATTATTTAGCACCAGAAAGAATACTGCAATTTTAATTTCGAGGAAGACACATATAAACTAACATTTTCTAATAATTTAAAGCAATTTCTAAGAATGTGACTTTTAAAGGTATTAATTCCTGGAGAACGACTTTAAGGAGGAATTGGACACATTCTTGAGCAGAGGTTATGTTTGAAGTAAATATTTCCCCTTATCAATAGAAAAGCTAACTTTTAATGTAATTTTAATTAGACAAAATGAGACAAATTTAATTTAAAACAAAATAAACCATTAAAACCCATAATTTGATAAAAAAATTAAAGATTTTTGAGATTTAGAAACGTTTTAGAGAAACGAGAGAAACTATAAATTGATTTCTGAATCTCAAAAAAAGTTCATTTTTATCCAATTAATTGAGAATATGTTCAATTTCTCCATAAAAGAGAAAAAAACAAAAAATTTAGAATGATAATAACACATTACTTTGTTTTCTTTCATCGTTAATTTATAACCTTATAATCAGTTAATTACAATTCACAATTACTTATATATATATATATATATATATACATATATAAATATATATATAAGTAAAATACTTTGATAAAGTATCGCTTCAAGTTATTTTTAAAACCTTATATTATAGTTTCGAAATAAAAATAAGTGATTACTTAAGGACGTCATAAATTGCATCAATTATAGACAAATATTAAAAAGTTTTTTGATTTGCTTTTAAATAAAAATATAAACTTTTTATTGGATCTTTTTTCTGACTGATAGTGTAACCAAAATTTAATACTATTTATAAGGTAACAATCAAAGACTTATCTTGATTATCATGTAATTCTTACTATTGTTATAATTGGGTCAGAATTTTAATATCTGAACACATTGTCATGGAGCTTTGCAAGATTATGTTTAAATGCATGCTAAAAATGTGATACTGTTTACTGTCTCCTTGCAATTTTTGGACCCAATATTAGAAGATTGATTGGCATCTGGGAATAGCTATACAATAATTATCATAGTGTATATACATACGATCTGTGTTTGTATGTAATTGCAATTATTACAATGTATGTAAGAATACCCAGAAAACAAAAACTGCGGATTATAATATTAAAATACAAACAAAAAAAAATGTATGAAAAAACAAAATTATCAGATAAACTCAAAGACAAACAGGAATAATTAAGAATACAATTTATTACGTTCAAAAATTTCAGAACTCAATACGATTAATTTTAAATATTAAACTCTAGTCAGCTACTTTTCGATAGAAAATGTCATTATATAAATTCTCTGCTTTGCCTCTGAGACAATAAAAATTTCTAGTTTAATCCATCAATATAGCTCTCAAAATTTGAGTTCGCGATCACTTAAAGGTAGATTCTTATCGCAAGGTACACCTAACTATATGAAAAATAATAAATTAAGACTCTACGAATGACTGACATTAATTAGTGACCGGTTGCCTGGAAGAGGCATGAATAGCAAAATCTACGAGTGGATTGGATGAAATTGAAGTGCCGTCGCATAATGAAAGATTACTCAATGTAAGATTACTAGCTGTTACTAATGAAATTGGCTTCATTGGAACTAGTTTCATTGGCACTTCATTTTTTATTCGAACAGTTTCTGATATTGGAATTGTTTTCAACGTTACACCTTTTTGAGTTTCAATTTTAATTCCAGATTTGGAATTTTGAATAATTTTAGCTAATTTACTCTCACCGACTCCTTGGTTGGAAGACTCATCATATCCTGAATCCGAAGACGATTCGTAAAATCGGTGATTTGTAATGGGTTTTGAAAGTTTGGACACAGCAGACTCGACAACAGATTCTACACTGTGAGCAGGACTAGTGGACGCCGAACTATGGGAAGGACTTGTTGACGCTGAACCAGGCGATGGACTTTTCCTGAGAACAGTCATTTGTTGTTCTTGTTGCTGTTGTTGTTGCTGCTGTTGTTGTTCTTGTTCTTGCTGTCTTTTCGACATATTGTTTGAGCAAGGTTTAAACAGGTTTCCGTCCATCATCACTTCACCGTTGCGGCCCTTGAATACCAACCCACAACAAATCATCTCCCTAAAAATGAAATATTATTTTTAACACATAAAAGTCTAACAGATACACATACTGGTATGGTTTAAATGTGCTCTTAAAACTTACTGTTTAAAATAACTCAAAGCCAAACTGAGCAATTTTGTTTCGGAAATAGTATCACAACCTCCTTCAGGACTTCCTGCTCTACTAGAATTTTTACTTCCTGAACCATTACAGTCTTCTTCTACAAAAATAAAATTAGTAAAAACAAATTAATTTCACATCATTAGTGTAATGTATCAAAATAATGATTTGGTCTTTAAGAAAATTAGTACAAACCAATAAAATCGTCGCTCATGGCAGGGCTATCTTCTCTGTCTCGTTTTTGGTAAACATGTTTCTTTTTCACGATTTTGTCCAGTTTTTCATTGACATCTTTTAATTTTTTCTTCTTGTTTTTAGATTTAAATTTTGTTAATGATTTTATTCCTGGACCTGCACGTGCATCAACAACCTAGAAATAATAAACATATCAAATTATTTATAATTGAATAGACATTTTTCAGTTCATATTAAAGAAATTTTAAAATTAGAAGTCAGTTATTTTATATAAACTCTCTTACATGATTCCAATTACGATCAGTACCGGCTGGTAACTTTTTCCATCGTTTAACCAAAAGCACACAAGCATTACATATTTCTCCTGTGCGACGTTCCTCTAGTTCAAAACATTTTATAAAATCGTCTTCATATTTTTTACTATCAGTAAATCTCGAACTAAAAATAGAATAGAAAAAAATAGTTATTGACACAACTGAAGAAATAAATACTTTCAAATTAATGCATTTTGTAGTATTTTTTCTCTACTACCTAGATATTTTTCAATTAAATTTATTTCATATTTTGAAAACTTACCTGCTTGATTTGGCTTTACAAATGCAGCAGCCTTTACTCGAACGATAAACCTTTGGTTTATGAAAGCTGAACATTTTTGCCTCCAAGTTTGAAGATTCTGAAACAAATTTCATTGTGAAAAAAGTGTTAAAAAGTAGAAAAGGTAACCTTTCAACATGCTTTGAGAAAAAATTTAATTTAAATAAGAAAAGGGATATAAATTATTAGTCTCAAAGTTGAACTTTCTTTTAATAAGTCCACCTCCTTTAACATAACTATTTTATAGGTTTAGTGAGAATTTTGGAATATTTTGTAAATTTACTATGCTAGACAAGATAATCCTACTTTACGAACAACAAATCTCATATAAATCTCATTATTAGAATAATAGCCTCTGTTTTATTCTAATTGTCATATATTAATCTCTCTCATTAACGAAAATTGACTGCTTTTATAAATAAAAATACCTTTTATAAAATAAAATATTTTTTTATAACAATGTTTAAAAAATTAAAAAGAAATTATTTAAAAATATATTTAAATAATAATATTTCATAGACTACTTTTATTTTTACATTATTGACAGTTATGAATTCTGGATTATACATGTATCTGAAGCAGTGCTGGTAAAAATCATGATTTTTTTTAAACACAATCAGTATATAAAATCTCCAAATGTTTATTTGTAAGTAGTTTATTTTTCAAACTGAGAACATTTAACAAGAAATAATGAATAGTAAAACATTTAATCAAAATTAAATAAATTATGTCGAATAAATGAGAAAATTTCAAAAAAATATCTTCAAATTCATGTCATCGCAAAATTAAAAAAATTAGGTAAAAGCAACGAAAAAATAATAAATTATTAAAAAAAAAAAAAACAAGAACGTAAAAAGATAAGAAAACAGTCTATTAAGAAAAAGAGAAAATTCTTATAAATAAAAAATGTCATGGACATTATTAAAGAAATGAAGAAAAAATTAAAAAACAACACAAGAATGAAACAGTGGCATAAAAATATATAAAAAGTAGAAACTCTTTTCAAAAAACTGAACTATTTACGGACATCTTTTTTAAATTAACAAAATAAATACCTAAGAAGATAATTAAAAAAACGTTAAAATATAATACTAAAGAGAATAAAATTTTTAAATTAGGAAAATTAGAGACTTATTACACAAGTTGAAGAAAAAAAGAATTAATAAAATTTTAAAAGAAAAAAAAATTCTTTGAAATTGGGAAATTTAAAAAATGATAAAAGTATCGAACAAATATTTTCAAATATTCGTAATTACAAGATAGAAACTAAAAAATTTAAAAGAAGGAAAAATGTTTCTAAGAAATGGAAAAATAATGACAGCAATTAAAAGAATTAATTAAAACGCAAGAAAGGACTAAACAAATAGTGAAACATCAAGAAAATTAAATAAATAGAGTTATACTGTAATGATAATGATAGTGATATAATAATGATAAATTCATTAAACCAAATAAAATCGAGGAATGCTTTTTTCCTTAATCTAACAAACTGTAAAAAAAAAAGTAAAAAGTCCAAAAAATAATAAAATTTGGTTGGAATCTACTAAAAAATCAGAATAAATAAAAATAAAATAAAAGAATGTATAAAAGATAAATAAAAAGGACACAAATAAAAGTAAAAAAATCCCTTAAGAATAAAAAAATTGAGGCAAATTAAACCAAAAATATTATGAAAGTCAACGAAATAAAAAATTTAGTAAATTTTATAATAACAAAATTGTGTAAAATAAATAAAAATAAGAAAATTAATGAAAATCCTAAAATATAAAGAAAAATACAAAGAAAAATATCAAAAGTAAAAGCAGAAAAAAACTTAAAATTTTGTAAAAATAAGACATTATAAGATAAAAATTGAACAATTTCGAAAAAGTGAAATCTCTAAAAAAAGGATTATTGTAAATTTGAAAAATAATTAATATTATTTAATTATTTTACATTAAGTAATATGCATTTAAATTTGAATTAATTGAAATTGTAAAGTTTGAACAAATTGGAATATGAGTTACCTGACGTTCGGAATTTATTTAAATTTAATACTATTTTGTGCTATATCTTCACAACAAGAAATTTTAATTCGCAGGTATTTTGATCATCAGTATTAGCTAGCACAATTTTTGATTATATATTAATATTTAATTATTTTACATTAAGTAATATGCATTTAAATTTGAATTAATTGAAATTGTAAAGTTTGAACAAATTGGAATATGAGTTACCTGACGTTCGGAATTTATTTAAATTTAATACTATTTTGTGCTATATCTTCACAACAAGAAATTTTAATTCGCAGGTATTTTGATCATCAGTATTAGCTAGCACAATTTTTGAATTCATCGGTTTATTAGTTTTAAGATTTTTATTTTTCAACACATTCCCTTCATAGAACTTCTTGTCTTTATCTCTTATTATCAATCAGTGGTGGATCGAGGAAAGGGTTCTTTTTTTAAAAAAAGGGAGAAACTAACAATACTTTTTTGTTCCATAAAAATTAAAATTAACATTAATATTTAAATTACTCTGGGGGGGGGGGGGGGTAGGTTCATTTCCACTTTGGATCCGACACAAGTTTAAAGACAATTTTTTGTCTTTGATTCATCTTACATTTTTTATTTCTTACAAGTATAGGTATTATAATAAATTTTAAAAAACAAAAAAAAAAAATATTTTCACAGCTTTTTTTGTTTTGAGGTATGAGTGCAGATTATGAACCTTGCCACACAAGCGAAAGGTGCCGTGCGACAAAATAAGTCTAAAAATAGCAAGCAACAAGCATAAAGTTTAATGCGCGGTTGCTAATATAGGTATATATATATATATGTATGTGGGCGTTTTGTTTGTCTTTTAAAATAAGAAAAAATGCATTTAATTAAAAAATATTAATAATATAAAATAAATCATTGATCTTTTTTGTAATAATTTTAGCAGAAAAACATATATATATATATAAAGTGAGGAGGAGAGAAAGAGAGAGAGAGAATATGTGCACAAGTTATACACATATTTCAAGACAAGGACAAAGCGAAAATAAACCAGTTTTCCTCCAATAAAGTAATTTACTTTCTTTTTCCTGTTTCTTTGGTCAGAATTTTTGATTTTATTTATCTGTTTTTAGTTTATGTCTCTAGAAAATTTAAGCAATCGAGTTTACAATGTATACCCACAAGAGAATACTAAAATGAGCCTACAGCAAGTGCAATTGCACTCTTTCAAAAGTAAAAGTAATTAATTAAAATTAATAAAAATAAAGAATTTATATAATTTTATATATCAGATTTAAATGTCAGATTACGGTTTCATATTCAATTGTAAAGCTTTCTGATTTTGAAAAATATTCAATTGTATTAAAAATGTTTGTTTTTGAATAAGCGCGATTCTTTATTAAGTTGCGAACATTTTGAGAGGTCTTGAACCTTTATGAAAAATTCACATTTACAAGGCAGTTACTGAAGTCAGAAGTGGCAAAAATTTAGTATTGAAAAAGAAACGAGTTTAAAGTTCAAGTTTATCAACAGCTTCCACCATGCTTATTAAAAATTAAAAATAATATTATTACATGTTTCTAATTATTAAAAAGTTATGACAAATTACGTTAAATACACTGAAAAAAAATTAATTAAAAAATATTCCCTGAATTGTAAAATAATTAGATAATATTTGTTAACACTCATGCACTGAAAAAGGAAAGTCTTCAGTGCATAAGTAAAGGGTTAATTAAGGAGTAAGTTTTCAAAAGTTGATAACTTCATTCTCGCATAACCACTAAAATTAATTTTAAGATAAAATTTCTAATAAACTATTTGTATAAGAATATTTTTTGGATTTAAGGCGTTTTATTTTTAATTAAACCCTATGCCTATCATAATTATGGGATTAAAATATTTTGATCACTTTTTGTAGAAAAAAAAAAGATAAATTATCTTGGTCAAGCCCAGATGTTTTTAAATTGAAAATTCTTTGACAATTATTTCTTTTTTTTTTATTAAATTTAAGTAGTAGATTGATTTTTAAGATTCTTAATATGTATGTTAAATATGTGTTTATCTCCACTTTTTTTAAAAACAGATTTATCAACTTCAGAAAACTTGCTCCTCAATTAGCACAATTATCTCTTCTTTACAGTGTGGCAAAAGTAAAAATAAAATTTTATTAATAATAATGCGTATAACATCATTGGATAAAATACTATTTTTTTTAAATCCATCACAAACTTCAAGTTACAAATTATTACAAAAATAATAATAAACTTTTGTAACAAGTCACATAAAAAAATAAAAAATAATTAGCAAAGAAATTAGAGTTTTACAGATCTTTGTTACTTATACGTGACGAATTACTACACAATAATGAATGAAAAGGGAAAAGCTTTCTTAAGTTTTAACTGGAGATCCTAGTAACTGTAGTGTGAGAAATGTTCATTCATTAACTTTGTCTGGCTAATATGTTAAACATTTGTTATTACATGTTTTGAAAAATATGAATCTATATTGAGTGCTTTGATCAACAGTTTTCTCTCTTGCGTAACGGTTGTTATTTGCCTAACTAGGCGATGTCATTCAGCCCTGACACAGTTACCTAGTAACTTTCAGTCTCTTTCTACTGTTACTTTGCTTTTGGGAGATGTAAGTCTGAAACTTAATGTAGTCCTAACGGTAAAATTGTAATAATTTGTATCGATAAAAAGTTATAAGTGAATGATTTGTCTTGTCACCTAATGCCTTATTATAAATTTGACAACAATACTATAAAATGACATCAGTAACAATCATTAAAAAAGATATACTAATGATTTTCTAATCATTTTATTATTTATACACATACACATAATCTAAAATCAAAGTTCAATTTTTATCTATTTCAATTAGAAATATTCAAATCAAAGTAAGCTGTGAAATTAAAAAATTTTCAATGTTATTTCAATATTTTCAAGTTTTACAATACTTTTGTAGTTATAATTAATTTTACGTGTTTTGTACCAAGAGAAAAAAATTTTAAGTAAAATTTTGAATACAGGTATGCATACCAGCTAGCTTGTCTTTTTATTTATAAATGAAATTGCTTGAAGAAAAAAGTTATTTTCAGTCACTCTGATCGTTGCAGTGACTACTGGTGACTACTTTCACCGTACGCACAAAATTTAATATCGACTCTCATAAACCCTACATTAAAATTTTATTAATTCCGTACTTTAAGCTTTTTAACAATGAATAGTATTTCTTAATAACCTTAAATTATTTAAATTATGTGTATATAATTATGTATACTCAATTTTCAAATTCAATGCCTTATCCAAGAGGTAAACAAGAATATACTAAAATTATGGCTATTAATATTGTATTCACTGTTTGACTCGTTTTTGATTCTTTTTTTCATATTTCATTTCCTATTTTTTTATGAAAAAAAAATTAGAGTTTTGATAATTTTTCTAAAAAAAAAATTGAAATCAACAGATTTCAAGATTGTGTTAAATGTCGTTAATTTCTTTTCGAAAAACGAGATAAAAATAATCTGTGAAAAAAAAGGAATTAAATTCAAACAATCGAAAAATAAATTCACTTAATTTTTTAAATTAGAAACTAAATACATATAATCAAAATACAGGATAGAATTTTAAAGATTCAGGTCATTTTGAGGTTATGGCTTCACCTGTCTTAAGAAAATAGATTATATATGATTTATTTTAAAAAAATAAAGTAACTTAGAGGTTATGATGTCATTTAACATTTTTAAAAATATTTTGTAAAAATCAGATTTCAATAACTTTCCAAAATGGCATTCACGAATTTGTTTACTTATTTCCTCATAATCTTTTCAAAATTTATCATTAAAACTTTACTAATTACTTATGAAGAAAAAAATTTGAAATTAGGGGCAAAATACAAATTATTTATAAAAATATGTGAATAGAATAGGGCTTTAATTTGATATTTATACTTATAAACAAAATTTGTTCAAAAACTTAAAATAAAAAAAGTTAATTCAATGCAGACTTATGAACCTAATTTCTTGAATGTTTGGAATGACGTGTGCGCAAAGCCGCCATAACCGCTTTTACTCCAGCTAAACAATCAACAATGTGTTTACAAAAATATAGCAAAATTAACAACAATGGAGCAATTAATTACTTCAGTGGGACACTTAAATCTCTTTGACACACATGCAAGCACATATAAAACAAAAAAAAGTAATGTTTTTGTCATTTGTCATTTATTGTTTATCTCACTGTGTCGTATCTGTCGAATCGTGCCGTGCCGTGCCGACAGTTGCCAGACTGACAGAAGAAAAAGTTCTGTTAGTCCAAAATTGAATGTAATGAACGTACTTGACATAAATTGAAAAAATGAAAGTTCACTCTAATAAGTCTTTCTTTTCAGAAGTTAAAACAATTAATTAAATCGCGTGTCAAGCTCAAGCTGGAAGCGGTACAGAGACGCTACACTTCAACACTTAAGTAATATTTTTGCTTTGTTTTGAATAAACACCAATGACAATACGTTTGTCAGCAAAGGAAACACTAAACTATGTTTTGCTCATAATTTGAGCAAAATTTCTTGCAGAATATATGGTTAAAAACAAAATTCAGTAAAAAATGCTTAGAGCTTACCTTCACAATCTTACACGGAACAACTTTTACTGCGCAACTGCTTGCGCATGGCTTACCGCTTGAAAATTGACAATGTCAAGCAAGCATGTCAAGAGTCAACAGATTAATTGTAATTTCTATTTATTCTAATTGTTAGAAAGCAATTGTAAGAACCAAATAAAGTAATTTAAAATTAATTTTTTAAATTAGTATTGATAGATGTTAATACTGTTAAAGGTGTTAAAGATATTATATACTGTTAATATAATTAACTTCCGGTTAAGGATTTGAGTTTCTGATGTCAACGACAAAATAATTACAAAAATAATTGTGATTAAATAAAAGATGCCTTTATATTGTTTAATGATAAATATTAAAGAATATAGGTATTTGATAGTTTTACTATTTTGTTTTAAATATTTTTGGCCAGAAAAATATATATGTACACAAATATCTTGATTGTTACAACGGAAGTCAATTACGTCAATTTCTATCAATCAAGTTATATGAATTTATGATTAAATATACCGATGTTGTTTATTTTTATTTAAACAATTAATACATATTTTCAATTCTTTTAAATTAAATATTTTTTTCAAGTAATTTTAAGTTTATTATAAAGTATTTAATCGACTTTATGGAAAAAGGGAAAATATGTACCAAGTTGAATCAACCTATCATAAGATTCCTCCATGGTGAAAAACGGAAATCCACCAATCGCTTACTGTCTCTTACGATAGGTTGTAGGTTCCACCAAGTGAAGAGTGGGGAGGTTTTTACTATAGTGAATAAGCAGCCGGTATATTTGATCATTTGACGTTTCATTGGAAATGAAAGTGAAACATGGAAAACAATAAAGTTTATGATTTTAAAGTTGTTCTTTTGGGCGAAGGATGCGTAGGAAAAACATCAGTTGCGCTTCGATATGTTGAAGATAAATTTAATGAAAAACATGTTAGTACGGTTCCAGCAGTGCAGGTAAATATTGTACATATATATATTATTCGAAATTATTTACAAAATGTTTTTAATAGTAGGATGTTCGGTTTATTTAAATTTAGGTATATAGTTTATTAACATCAAATAAATTTCAATAATAATTTGATTGTGCTTACTGATAAATATTTAAAAACTGCGTTTTTTGTTATTGTATATTTAACCTTCAATTTTCATTCCAAATCATTTTTATAATTCTCTTTTATATAATTTCTCTAAAAAAGTATAAACAAGTAACAATTAATGTTTTTCTATTATAGGCTTCGTATCTTAAAAAAAAATTGAATATTGGTGGAAAAAGAATAAATCTTGCAATTTGGGATACTGCAGGACAAGAAAAATTTCATTCATTAGGACCTATTTATTACCGAATGTCAAATGGTGCAATTTTAGTTTATGACATAACCGACAAGGCATCATTCCAAAAAGTAAGTTTTTCATGCCCAGTTTTACTGAATTTTTATATTTTTAAATTTTACCAATTTTACTTATATTTTAGGTTAAAAATTGGGTTAAAGAATTAAAGAAAATGCTTGGTACGGATATTTGTTTAGTAATAGCTGGAAATAAAGTTGATCTTGAAAAGGAAAGAAACGTATCTCTTGAAGAAGCAGAAGAGTAAACTATTTTTTAAATTAAAATATTACTACAAAATCATATGTGTACGTCCGCATGAAAAGGGCTTTCTTTGCGGCTATATTGGATTTATCTTTATGAGCATATTCTTAATTAAATTTCAAAAGATTTGGGAGGTATTAGACCTTAAATGATAAATTAGCAAAGTTACAAGGATTCAAAATTAAGAGTGACAAAAACCTAGTTTTGAGAAAAACGAATTTAAAGTTTGAATTTATTATATATATGATTTTAATTGAGATAATGAAGTTACAATAAACTTATGATTCGACGTGGGACATTCTGCAGTCTGTTTTTCAGTAATAAAAAAAAATCAAAAATTCATGCGGACGCACAAATATGTTTTATTTTTTATAGTAGATAATTATAAAGTTATCATAATTCAAAAATATTTTTTAGATATGCAAAACAAGTTGGTGCTGTTCACTTTAATACTTCAGCTAAATTAAATCAAAATATAGAAGAAGTGTTTTTTGATTTAACTCGTCGTATGATGGCACATATTGATGAGTTGGAACATTTATCTAGTTTAACGAAAACTAGCAATAGTCGTAATGTTGTTGTTGTTGAAGATGAAATAGAACAAACGCAATTAACCAAAAGTTCATGCTGTAGTGGCACCTCAACACAAAGATCCTAATTCAACAATGATTATATACTCATTTGTTTAATAGTGAAAAAAAATTTTATTCTGTAATATAAATAATCAGAACCACTTTCAACAATATGTTAATATCTCATGAGTCATTTTCGACGGTAATTTTTAACTCTTCATAATTATAATAAAATTTTTTAATATCATTAAATTACGTATATAGTGCATTGTCAATGAAATATTTTTTTGTTTTTGCAAAAAATTTAATGTGCAAAGATTATAATAGTTATTTAATTTTTATTTAATAAGAAAAATGATCGTTTATTTATTATCTATTAACTTAAAAGAATATTTGTATATAAATGTTGCATTTTAATCAAAACTGTCTGCTTTAAAAATTTTATTTACAGGATTTTTCATTTAACCATCTTAATATTTCAATAAAATTTAAAATTTTTAAAAAATTTCAGGTCGTTTATCATCTATTGTCACATTTTTTTTAAAGATACAACCTTTATAATATCAATTTGTAATTATTTTATTCATAGATAGTTATAAAATATTAATGTATATTTATGACATTCTTTTTACTATCAAATAAATATAATGTCAGCGTATTAATTGCAACTATAAATGTTAAGGATTTATTAACAAATAAATTTTTCAAGAATAATTTCGTGTTCCCTTACTTTTATACAACATAAATGTATATTATCTCAATGTATTTCGAAAATTATTAAATGAAAAAATCATATTTTGTGAAATTATTTACATTTCAGAATGATTATTATATATTGTGTAGTAAACTCCGATATATAAAAATAAAATTTGTAAATTAAATTTCACATTAGAGATCTTTGAAAAAACAATCTATTAAACATTTTTATACTTTTATTAATACAGTTTTATAAAGTATAACAAATAAAATGTATATCTTTATTATAGCCAAAGCATTTTTATACACAACTAATTATTATTAATGTTAGTTGATGTTTCGGCAAATTTAAAATGGATTTGTGACACGTAGATGTGTATCCAAAGAATTAGAAAAAGTTATATTCTTTTTGGCGAAACGTTGACGACGTTTATTTAATTTATTTGAAAGTATGCTTTTAGCAGTTTTATATGACTAGAAATATATTATAAGATAGAGATTTTATATGTAATGAATTGTCTAAAGTTTAATTTTTTATATTTTCGAATGTTTTTTATATAAAAAATATAGGTATAATTCTTTGAAGAATTTACCCATAAATTAATAATTTATATTTATTACATTTAAAGAAATTAGAATAAATTATTAGTTAAGGCGTTGTTGAATTTTCAAGAAAAAAATTAATCGCTAACTGTTTATTAAATAATTACTACAATGTATTATAAATTATTTGTATATTAATCCTAAGATGTTCAGACAATAATTATAGAAGATGCAAACATCATTGCAATAATTTTTATAATACAATATATTGTTACGAAAAAAAATCAGTAGCTGAAGATTCTTACGTTTGCATCTTATTTCTTAATATAAAACAATACTTCAAACTAAAAATATTATACAAATTTTCAAGTTCCAAGGAACTCGAATGAAACTATTTGCAATCAATAATAAAGAATTTAATTAAAAAAAAAAAAAATTTCTCACATAATTATCATTCTATATATATGTAACATTATTTATATACCTACATGAGTTTTTAAAAATAATTTTAATATTAGTATCATGTACATACCTCAAACATAATTTTATACATGTTATCGGATTTTCACGTATGTACATACATTACAAGGTAAACAGTTTGCTTTGGTTAACGAACTTGGAATGTTAAAGCGATAAAATCTCATCGAAAGCTGATAAAAAAATTACCCGAAAATAAACTCTAAATGGAAAATAAAATTTAAGTTTAAGGTCAGGTCCAATGTTATTGTTGTTTTGCATGGAAACGTCCATGCAAATCTTATGACAACTTAGACATGTCCTTAATTTAGTATTAATAAAAGCATTTTGTACGTAAGTTAAATTTAAAATTATTGAATAATTATACTGGCTATACAGTTCTAGATTGTATATATAAAACTTTTTTAATTACAGAGTTTAAGCTCTATTTTTTTTTTACCTAAACGGCTTTTTTAAATTAAATTAATATCTACTTTTGTTTTTTATTGGTGAATTTTGATGCAATATTTGACGTACTTATCAGAACTATAAATAATTAAAAAGAGTAAATTTGAATTCATACCGTATGACCTTCAATTTTTCATTAATCTCTTATTATTTTTTTGTGTAAAAAAAAAAAGAATTAAAAAATACAATTTTTTAGATCTTAGAGATTTGCAATTTTTAAACAAAAATATTTTTTAAGTAAATGTTAGGTTACAAAAATGGTTTAAAAAATGTTTATCACAAAAGGTATGTACAACTTTATTATACTTAGATAACCTTTAAATTATTAAATAATATAATGTCTTTACAGTTCTAATGTGGATGTAATATATTGCATCTAAATGTGCCAAAAACAAAAATAAAATAAATATCAGATACTAACTTATTTAATAAAAGTCGCTTAGGGTAAAAAATGGAATTTAAACAATTTATTAAAAATGACACGGCTTAAAAGTTTTGAAGGTTAAACCTTAATATAATTAAACTTTTTGTTGACATTCCATATAACTTTGAGTCTTTGGTATACAGTAAAGAATTTTTAAAATATTTAAATGCGCATTCTTAATTAACAAGTACTTATCGTTGTTCTATATTTTTACATTTATAAAAAATCTCTTACACTGTGACAAATCTTGTGCATAATACATATCATAAATTTTAAATTGCAGAATAAGCAGTTAGAGAAGCCGTTTTCAATCATTATTTACTCCCAGATAGCACATTTTTTTGCAGGGCACTTTAATTTATTAAATTATTAATTAATATGTATCGTAGAACCTTAGAATACCCTTTCTCCACCTTACCACTTTAAGTTAACAATGTTATCTAAATTATTAATGTAAATTTGTTGTAAAAATGCTAGGAACATTTTTTAGAAATTTGAATAATTTTGATATTATTCTGCCCTTTTGATCGAAAATCCCCTAAAAAAGTGATTGGAGTTTAAATTTCTACAAATAATTCGAGAAATAATTATTGGGAACTGCAATATGTGTATAATATGAAAAAACTTTTTGTTAATCAATTAATGAGGGGGAAGGGTTTTTTAAGGTCCTGAGAAGTTAATCATGTTAAGCTTTGAGTTTAATACGGTTAACACCCTGAAAAAAGTATTATATCTGGGATATTTTATATTTTTTACTATGTGTGGACAAGTTCAATTACATTTGCAGAAATATGTATTATCAAACAAAGAGTCGTTTATGAATAACGTTATCAATTTTTCGACTTTTACTTGACACATGCTTGTCAAACTTGAGGCAATATTAAATCGGTAACACAGTTCATGAACGACCCTTAAACTTAATTAACATATCTATACAGTAGGACAACTATCATAGGTGTCAGTTAATATTTTCATTTATTAAAATCATTGCAAATTAATGATAATTCATTATGAAAAAACAAACAACTAAATACCGACATAGCACAACTCATTGTTAAAATATTGCTATGAATATTGGGAAAACTGTCTTATTTTGTTGAGATATTCTTATTATATTGAGACAATATGAGTCGTAATATTGAGTCAATATTTTAAAGTAATATTACATAGAATTACTTGTTTAAGGAAAAATAATTTTTATATAGAGGCGAAAATTTAGTGAAATATTACTTCAATATTGCGACTCATGTTGCCTCAATATTACCTTGCAATATTTCAGCAATATTAAAATGTAATATTTCCTTTACAAAATAAGGCACAATTCACAATATTCATGGCAATATTGAGACAATAAGTTGTATTATCTGGGTGATGTTCTTTAATTTTTTCCGGCATTGAATTTTCATTGATATGTATTTGCAAAAGTTTTTATAAATAAAAACAAAATTAAATGAGTGTTATGGTGGTCCCCTCACTGTATTGATAAATGTGACTATTCCATATGCATGCACAATTGCTCACACAATCTACGTACATTCATATAACAATCTACATATATACTTACATTCATGCATACATACATACATTCAACATACATACATCTGGAGTAGTATACAAGTCAAATTAATTCACGTATTTCTTATTTTTTCATTTTGTTCAATGTATAAAATTCTCCAACTTGCATAACTCTTGGACTATTGTTATGCAAGCTGATTATTTATTAATAAATAATAATTTTTAAATAATAAATATTTTATCTTGATAAGTAAACACAAAATCAATAAATTGATTAATAGGACCTATTGCGGAAAGAGACATTCCTTTTGAAGGTGGTGCTCGAACTAAATTTGGTCCAAAAACTACTGCTAGATTGCTTGAGGTCATTTTATTCAGGTCACATCTGTCCATAACCTACATATAATATTAATCAATTTAACAAACAAAATATATACAATTGTTGTACAACTATATAAATATGTTACCTTTGATAAGAACTGCACAATGTATTTTAAAAGTTGATAATTGTCAAGGGGAAGTTTTTCGAGAATTAAAATTTTCACTTTCCTAGGTCTTTCATCTTTAGATAAAGCTGTTAATATTAAGAAAATATTAAGAATTGTTTTTATTAAAATATCTGTTGACCTAAGTAACGTCTCTGGAAAAAAACTTAAAAAATGTTCCAAGTATAACAATAATAAGCGAATACGTCCAAAATATATAACAAATAATTAATATATAATTTTTATGGTATAATAATAATACCTAGTAATAATAATAGTAATTAATGTTATTAAATTATGGAAAAAATCTTAATCTCAAGATTCTTGATAAAATTGTAAATAATATATTAGAAAATTAAAAAAAAATGGAGACGATTAAGACTTAGAGGAACTTTTTTTGCAAGATAATAAAATATTAAAATAAAATTTTCAATTATTTTCCTCGAGACCTGTTATTGAGCTCAACAAATACGTATAAATTCAACAAACCAAATAGAAGAAAACTAATTATTGAAGAATCTCACTTTGAAATTGAGTAATTTCATCATAGAGGTCATATGTCATAAGGGGTTCATCAAGCTCTCGTAAGAAAGTTTTAAGAAGAACTGCTGCTATATGAGGGTCACCATGAAAATCTACAGGTAAACCTTGATTACAACGATTTTGAAGCTCCTTAATTACTACTACGTTAGCAGATCTTCTAAATATTCCCTCTGTCTCTAGAACTTTTATTTTAAAAAAAGCATTCATTAACTGATTTTGAAAATTTATTTAAAACTTTTTATATTTATATGTATAAAGAATTATACCTTCAGGTGTTTTAAGAAAATCAACGCATTGACGAACAATTGGAGGTATAGGATCACCACCATTGTTTTCTTTGATAAATTGAAGACTCGCACCAAATTGCGTTGTACAAACTGGAGAAGATATTCCACTATTTGTAGCAACCGAAGGCAAATTCCTTTTATGTTTAATCATTAGTTGCTCGTCATGTCTGAAAGATAACATTTTATTTGCATTACAAAATGTAGATAAAAAAAAAGAATAATAATAATAAAGAAATTTGAATTAATAATACATTTTAATTCTCTTTAAAATGCTAAATTGATGAATATTATAGTGTATCGACTTACTCTATTACTTTAGAGGGAATGATAAGTTGATCTAGATTAATGTATTGAGCTAATTCCTCTAAATAGTTGACGTACATCATTTTTCGACCAAATTTGGCGCTAAAAAACAATAATTATAAATATTTATAATTCTTCTAAAGTAATTTAATATGATTGAATAATTGCAGATACCTGATTGCGGGTTTAAATATTTGCCAAACAATTCTAATAAAATTCGTTGGATGAACTAAGTAAAGGGCCTTTAAATTTTTCTTATACTTCCTATCGAATGCTTTATAAGCTTGCCATAACCAGGATAACGGTGGTTTATTTTTCGACGTAAGACCATAATGAAAATAAATTAAACTATAATCTTGTTCAACAAATGTGTCCAAAGTGTGTGTGAGATATCTGTAAATGCACTTTAATTAAGTTGACATTATTTTTTTTAAGTACAATAAGAAATGCACTTTAAATTATAAATACACGAAAAATAAAAAATCCAATTAAAATCATTTAGCGTACCTAAGAAGCTTAGCATGGTTAAAAGCTTCTTTGTTAACGGGGGGCAATTTACAAGCTGATACAACAATAATTTTTCGTCCAGCGCTATCATCACCAACAACTTCAACTATTCCGTGTCTAGAAATATCCAAATAATCTTCTTCATCGGCGAGCTCCCTATCAAGAGCAGCAAGATCAGCAGCTGTTAACAAGATATAAGTTACTTTCAAGTTACTTTGAAGCAAAATTTGCAAAATCAATTATATTAATTTCATTTTAAAATACTAAAAGTAAAATACCGTTCTCAATAACAGGTGCATCTACCAAAGCTTCCTCAAAATTTTCTTCAATGGTTCCATCGCTAACTGGACTTTCTAAGTAGTCTATTCCCGTACCAACCCCACTGGGATTTAAATCCAAATTTTCTTCTAATAATTTAGCTGCTATAACAAGAAAAAACAATTGTATTGAAAAGAAAAAACAGTTTTCAATTTGTTTTTCAATAAACATGTACGTGTACGTGGAAAGGGAGCATTTTAGCATTATTGGATTTGGGTGTATTTCTGATTAAATATAAAATTAGGAGCATTTTAAGAGGTAGTAGACCTTTTTAAGTGAAAAAATCTCAAAGTTGTAAAATTAGAAGTACAGAAAACTTTATTTTGAGAGAAACAAAATAATTTAAAGTTCGAGTCTATCATTATCCCCCTTAATGACGATTAAACATACCTATATTATACTATGTATGTAATAAATACAAAAAATATTATTTTAACATACTTTCTAAATTAAATGAAAGTTTAAAAACTATTAATGATTCAAATTTCTTACTACAGGTAGTTGTAGCTTGTAATTCAGTATCATCAAATTCTAAATTAGGCTCATAATCATGATAATCTGACAAGCTAGGATATGGATCTTCGGAATCACCTGCAGTCACTATAAACAAAGAAAAATATCAGTTATTATTTGTAGGATAACATAAATGCTACCCTTTTTTTTTTTAGTAACAATAGTTTATTGTTTGATTATAGTAAAATTAATACATATATTTAAGAAAAGTTTCAAATATCTCATATTTAAAAAATACTACAAAAAATGATGAAAAATAAATTAAATTAAAAAACCATCAAAAAATATGTTTTTTCCTAAATCAGGGATCTTTAATTGAAATTTAAATAAAATATTGCAAAGCTGAAAAACAGAATATATTAAATATATGAATTTGGTGAAATAAAACCGAAAATGGACTTTTGCTTCTTAGGTCCTTTTCTTTAGGGCACGTCTCATATATTTACTTTTAAAAAGGGTTAGAAGGGTTTTTACTCCTTTAAATTCTAAATTTTATTGTAAACTTCATATCCTGAAGATGAGCTAATACCAACTCGAAAAGTCGTAAAAATTACTGACCAATAAGTCATTTTACTAACTTTTCTAATAAAATCTGTGTAAGATTTTCAAACCTTAAAAATTCTTGTGAGTTAGGATCAAAAGTTAGACTTTGAATAACTTTTAATTTGCAAAATTTCAGTTCTTAAATCTATTTTAAATTTCATTTTTTAAAATGTTAAAAGTAGTTTTTTCTCTTAATTCCCTTAATTTTGCTTGCTTCTAAAATATTAAAAAAGTTTAAATTGCTTCTATAAATCTTTCAGCTACATATTTACATGGGTGATTGTTTAAAAACTTTCTTCAATACAAAAATATTAAATGGTGCCCTTCTTAGGCTACTCTCCCGTAAATTTATTTGTTCATTATTATAATTTATAATATAATTTTTTACAAATTACATTTATTTCTTTTTATGTTTGTTGCTTTAAAACAATAAATATTTTAAATTATTTCATTTAAAAGCTCTTATTTTTTAACTAATAATAAAATGTGTACAAATTTAGTTTATCATGATAAATATTAAAAATACATTAAATATTTATAAGGTATAATAACGAGAATTAATAAAATCAAGAGTTAGGGTGTCACTTTGAATTTTACTTATAATTTAAAAAATATTAAATAATTACTTTATATATTTATACATAACCTTCCTTGAAAGTATATTTACTAATTTTAACATTGTTCAGCAATCTTCTATTAGAGTTGCAAATTTTTAATTTTTATAAAATCAATATACCTATTAAAGATAAAAATAAAAATTTAGAAGTACTTTTTCATCATTGAACAAGTGCTTACAGAATACAGATATAAAATTCTTATGTACGTATATAACAATTCTCATAATAATCAGTGCTTTTAATGGGTTAACAAGAATGAATGCAATTATATTTTTAATATATAAACAGTAGACTGCCTATAGAAAGATATAGTTTCCCTATCAGACTTAGCAAAGTTAAATTAATACTAAAATTTCAAAAAAATGTGTTTAAATAATCAAAGCACAAAATTCCTTCGTGAATCAAAGCAAAACAATATTTAAAATACTTAAACCTGTCAAAGCTTGGCGATTTGGTTGATACTCGGCTTCCATTTTTTGTATCGCGAGCCGATGCAAAAATCGCCTAATTTAACTACAAACTCATTTTCTTAATCATTTTAAAAAATTAATTATTTAAGATTACAATTTATTTATGTATGTATTGTTAAATGCTATATTCTGTAGAACACAAATCAGGGAAGGGAATGTATACAATGTATAGTACTGTACTGTAAACAACTGTAAAATAATTGGGGCTGGCAGGGCTGGGGGCTTATTAATACGTCCCTAGCAGCACTGTAAAAAATTTCGTTGTATTTTTACACCGTGACACGATGGAAATAAATCGCTTCACGTGACACGTGATAATTTTACAACGTGTTACAATGAAAATATTCGACCGACATGCAACAATTTCACGTACGACGTCGTGAAATCAGAATGCATTGTAATATTACTACGTGATACGTGAAGCGAAATATTTCCATCTTGTTACGTAGTAATTTTACAACGCGTTGTGATTTCACCAAGTTATACGTGAAACACTCGAAGTGTAGTTTTACAGTCGCGTTGTATTTTTATCACGTATGAGGGCGCAATTACATGTCTGCGTCGAAAGCTGCGTTCTTGCGTTGTATGTTGAGAGAGAGAAAGACAGACATATAGTCACATCTTTGTCACTCTCACCATTAAACGCAAAAACGCAACGTTCGACGCAGGCATGTAATTGCGCCCTTACGATGGAATATTACAATATAAATTTAATGTTTGGGACGGAAAAATACTTTGCATTGTAATTATCTGCAAGTAATTTTTTTTACAGTGAGGGTTGTGTAATAACACGTCAGGGTGAAATTAATGAGACAGTCAAACGTTGCGTCGTAATGAAACATCGGATGAAACATTTTAATTGACCCTTCCCACTCTTTACGCAAATGCCAAAAACACTTTGCACTTAAGGGGAAATGTTACATTTCCCCTTAAGGAGGTTCTTCCGTATGACGATACTAGTCAAAACAGAGACCATTATTTTGTGGTTAGGTTTAAATTTAATTTTACTGATATACAATTAAACAATTGTATTTATTAACTTTATTAACTTTATTTACTTTTTAAATATGACTATTTTTCATGTGCGATCAAAATCAACATTTTAAAATATCAGAACGTCTGAACTGTATCGTGTAAAACGTGAAATATTTTTACAAATTAATTTATTGCAACTCTCACAGGAACCTATTGTCCTTTTTTAAATACAATATCGGTTCAATACATATCTGTGTTTAACTATACAAACTTTGATCACTATCTGGTCATTTAATAATTTTTAGTACGAAAATATATGTGACAGAGTAATGAATTCTCATAAGAATCAATATTAAACAGGTTAAACAGTGAAAAAATATATCGATCATAACTTTTTTCCCAGGAACCTACAGGTCTCAAAAGTTTAACTACAAAATTTTAGAAACTTTATTTATCAGTACACTAAGTCTTATCAAAATCTGTTTGATTAATCGATTTACGGTAGAACTTCCTTAAGGCACATGTGTGGTAGGGATAATTTTCTTCATTTAAAATGTACGAAAAAATTCAAATAAAATGGAAGTTCATTTAAAATGGAGGTCAATTAAATGGAAGCGTACTATACAGTCGGGGACATTGATGCCTTCCCATTTTCCACTAGATTTTTTTATGAAAACACATGAAAAATGTGAAGGCATCAATGACCGCGACTGTACAGTCGGGCACATTGATGCCTTACCTCGTCTACGCTTGTCTTATGCATATGATCACGTGCATAAGACAAGCGTAGACGAGGGAAGGCATATATGGCCGCGACTGTACATGGAAGCTGATTCTGCGTCAAGCGTCAAAACGCGCAATAAAGCCCATGAGATAGAAAAGGACGGCAACAATAACAAACATTGTCTGTCCTTGTCTCTCTCACAATTCTATGTTTATACGTTACGCATAACCGCAAAATCAGCTTCCATGTACACCCCTGCACATAAATGCTGAACTTCCGGTTTATTGTTCGTCTATTGTTCGAACAAAAAACCGGAAGGACAGCATTTATGTGCAGGGGTGTACAGTCGCGGTCATTGATGCCTTCACATTTTTCCACTAGATTTTTTATGGAAACACATGAAAAAATCTAGTGGAAAATGGGAAGGCATCAATGTCCCAGACTGTACACCTAGGTGCATAAATGTCTTACCCAGAACTAGTTGTCCGCCATTTATGCACCTAGGTGTACATACAGGTAATCTTTCTCATTACGACCAGGGTTGACCTCGTCGGGACCGGATGAAACATTTTAATTGACCCTTCCCACTCTTTACGCAAATACTCTGCACGTGAGGGGAAATGTAACATTTGCACATGAGTGGTAGGGATAATTTTGTTCATTTAAAATGTACGAAAAAGTTCAAATAAAATGGAAGTTCATTTAAAATGGAAGTCAATTAAATGGAAGCCTACTGTAGTTTGTTACTGTATGTTACCTAGGTAAGTTACCTGCTAAATTTGTTACATAATGCATTTTTTTAGTGTTGGGGGGGGGGGGGGTAACATACCTAAAACAGGTATGTTACTTGATGTAACATACCGGTAACATACGTAGAAAAACTCGAATGACGTGTCATTACCCAACCCTGCTTATTAGTGAACATCTATTCCTCAAAATTTCTAATTCTTTGCATGAGACTGCACCTTTAGATCTCTTCTTCCGAATTCCAAGGAAATAATTGGTTTGCATGACCAAGGGTTTGAACAGCATCTAAGGTGATGTTTTGCGTATATTCCGATTGGGCGCCTTCCCAGGTGTCGAATACTACCCCAGATGTGGGCAGGGTTGTGCACGTAAAATACATTAGGTAAATTACATAGGTTTTCTACGTATAATACATGCGTATTATACATGAAAAATTGGAAATTAAGAGGGAGTGGGGGATTTTATACGTATAATACATGGTTTTCTACATTATGTAAAATACGTATTATACGTAAAAAACCTCGAGTGACGCGTCACTGCACAACCCTGGATGTGGGTAGTACCAAGAAAAACAAATACCCGGGGCTAATCAACGCTAGTAAGGGTTTGACTCCCAATATAATATTGTCCAGTTTGTGTTGGGTTAACTACCTACTGCATCTACGGCGATTGTAAAAGCAGCGCTACCGACAATAGGTCTCTCTCAGATGGAGACCAGGAATGCGGACAAATGAAGCCTTAGTATTTAAGAGATCTATTAGATATTTTTTGCGAATGAAAAAGAACAAAACAGATCACCAGTTGTCACAACACCTTTAAAAACATGGGTATGAACATGAACAACATGGTTGAAGCAAGTAGAAAACTATCATTTCTATAGATTGGGATGAGATTGATACATTGGAGTTTTAAGTTGTGTAGGTACTGTCTTAATGTATCCGTCCTAACCTAACCCACCCTGCTGCACAATTCTCGATTTCTTAGATTCGATTATTTTAAGATTCTGAAATCGATCATCGACAGATCATAATATTATTATTTTGTTTAAAGATATCCAAAATCCTTCTGGCTGTTGCGTGACTGCTAAAGCCAATAAACCAAGAGAAAGAAAGAAAGAAAGATATCCAAAAATTTTATCCTTATATTTATTATGTATTTTTATTGCTGCAGATTTAAATGATAACTTATGAAGAATATTGGAAGAGAGCAATTGGATACCGGTAAATTAGTGAGAAGTGTTTTTCCTGACATTATATAAAAGTAGTTTTTTTAAAAATGATGTTAGAAGATTTACACTTCCTTCGTTCTGAACTATCCGGATAAGATTTGTTTGTAAATATATACATATTTTATTATAAAAACTTTGGCACTGTTAGAATGATATTTTTGCCTCTAGATAAGAAATTCGTAAAGTTTGCAAAAAGGTTCAAATTTAAGTGGAATATAAAATAAATCTAAATACTTTTTCTAAAATGCTTTTTCTGCAGTAAATACTCTAACAGAGAATGATATTAGGATAATTTTTGTCAATTTCTTATGAAATTGTTTTTGGGACTGATAAATTAATCAATAGTTAACCGTTCTTTTTAATAAATCGTAGTACAAAAGTCTTCTTTACGGATTAATAAATTATTTATTCTAATAAATAAATTGTTTTACAGGAATAATAGAAGCCGTTAAGTTTCTACCAATTATCAGTTTATTCAATTTGTTATTAATAAGCTTTTTTTGATAAATTACTTAACGTATTCTGTATGTTAAACACATACTTGTGAAATTAAAAACCAATTTATAAAAGTTATGAGGTTCATAAAACCAAAATTGATTACTTTCGATATTAATGGCACATTATTAATGACTGATATGATTAAACATTATACTGCAGTTGGACTCGAGCATGGCATATCTGTTGATGAAAAAAAACTATCGAACAGCTTTAAAGAAAACTTTAGAAAGATTTCAAATGATCAACCACTTTTCGGCAAATACACAGGTTTAGGTTCTGATAATTGGTGGCGACTTGTCGTATATGGTGTCTTCAGAGAACAAAATCCTAAAATCTCAGAGGAAAAGCTGTCTAAGGTACATACGGTGAACAAAAATGCTCTCACCTGATTTCAATGTTGACGTTTCTCGCTCTTAAAAGATGAAATATAAATTGTTTAATGTTGGTTTATTAGAAATAATAGAGTGGAACTTCCATTTTGTTGCTATAAAGAAGAATTAAATTCGAAATTTGGAAAGATGATTAAAAAATAATATTTAACTCTTTTATATAGCAACAAAATTAAAGTTTTACCTCTTCTACCACTATTATTTCTAATAAATCAACATTAACTAATTTATTTTGTCTTTCAAAAGCGGGAAACGTCAACATTGAAATCAGATGAGAGCATTTTTGTTCAACGGTTTGATCAGCCTTAATATGTTTTAAACTTTAATACATCAATATCTACATATATGTGACACTCCCCGAGAGAAAAGAGACCTAACGCGGAAAAAATCAATTTTCATTTTTTTATGCCAGAAGATAATTTTTGAGTTCTTTCATTTCCATGTTTCAAATTTTTTTTTTTTTAATTACACTTTTTGTTATAAAGCTTTAAACTTAGGCGTGCCAAACATATCACATTTTTGGATTTTCTTTGAACGACCGTCCCCTGAAATTGGCTTTTATTGATTTCATTTTTTATGGTAATTGATAGTTTTTGAGTTGGTTTTTGAGATTTTTGACTTAAAGCTAAACCACAGTATGAAAGTAGATAGATTTCTTCTTGTCTAGTCTCGTACATTAAAACCACTTTTAAAAAAAACCGTAAAATCCAAATTTAATTTTTTACACATTTTTAAAAATAAATTTTTTTATGCATTAAATGAAATGTCATTTAACATGAAATGTTTCTGTTAAGTCTCAAAAGTATTTTTATCATTACTTCAAAAACGGACTTTTTTACTGATAATGTTTCTATTTTAGGTAGCAACATCGTTGATAGAAGTTTACAAGACTAAAATTTGTTGGTATCCTCTTCCTGGAGCTATCGAGCTTCTTGAATTTCTTCATAAACAGAAAATTGTTCTTGGTGTAATATCAAATTTTGATGAGAGACTCGACACAATTCTCGAATCAATGAATATGAAACGATATTTTTCCTTTATATTGTGCAGTTATCATTTAGGAATTGAAAAGCCAAATCCTGCGATTTTTAATGAAGGTCTTAAAATGTTTATTAAAAATACAAGATTAAATATTCTTCCTGAAGAAGCTCTACACATTGGTGACCGAGTTGATAATGACTATGAAGGTGCAAAAAGTGCCAATTGGAATGCTTTTTTGATAAAACCTGATAGTGAAACAGATGCTCTGGTTGCAAAATCTGATATTTTTGGAAATTTAGAAGAAGTTAAAAAACATTTTGAACGTGAATTACGTATCTGAAAATATAGATTTTTTACAAAAAATAAGGTCAGGAATGAACAGAAAAAAGTCAGATAATTTGACGATTTCTAATTTGACGACTTTTGCAAGAATTGTTCAAAGCAAAACTTTTCGTTCAAGAATGATGAAAAATGCTTAGAAGTTTACAGCTGGCTTCCAATTATAATCAAGGAAAATTAGAATCTTTGCGGCTTCTATTTGCAAAGAAATAAAAAAAATCAGACGAAATGTATTTTTATTTTTCCTGTAACACCTTTCGTCAAAAACTCTACTAATCACGGGTTTTTATGAACAAGTGCGTTAAAAGAGGGGAATTTATCTGTTTACGCAAAGGTCACCCTTCCAACAATGCAGACACGTAGCCAGGGGGGCTAGGGGTCCCGAGCCCCCCCTCCCAATTTTTTTTATTTGTTTAAAAAAATTTCTGCTAAAAATTTTTTGCTACGGGCTTACGGGTATGAAATTTTGTCCCCCCCCCCCCCCCGAAAAAATTTCTGGCTACGGGCCTGCAACAATGCTAAAAAAAACTATTTTTACCAACATAAATTACGCTCGAGTCATGTCACTTGTCACCGAATTGTAGTGTTGCGTCGCGTACAATTCATACGCTCAATAGACAGTTCTTTATAAAAATTAAATTTGTCAAAGAATTTTGTCACAAAGTCGATGTCTCGTTTTTTTACTCAAGATGCTATAAAAGATTATGTATGGAATATGGGAGAATGTAGAGGAATTTAATTTCGGCAATTTAATAACAATTAACATATGTTAATTTTTGTAGGAAAATACGATTGGCGCGAAAATACTTTATTCAATAGTTTATCTTCAACCGTTTTTTTTTATTATATTTAATTATAACATTTGAAAGGTATATGCGTAATAAGTTTAAAACATACATATTTCTTTTATTGAATAACAATTAAAATTTAAACCACATGACAATGAAAAATAAATATTTAATAAAATAAACTTTAACTTTTACATTTTACGTTTCTTCAGGTTTATGTTTGAAACAGTCACTTTTATATAGCTGAAGAAAAATAAATTACTTAATTATAAATAAAATAATTAAAACTATTAATATGGCAGTCAAGACTCCAATGGCTACCCATTGTCTGCGATCTAAAACAAACATTAAGTAAAATCATATTTGCTTATTATTTAATTAAACTGCAGAAAAATATAGTGTCTTAAAATAATATTCATTTTAATGTATTTTAATTATCTTTTATTTCATGTTTCTAATACAGAAAAGTCAAATAACTTCTAGTTGACAAGTAGGTAAGAAGGAATCGGAAGTGTTAGAGAAGAGTCTGTCAGCCCTCAGCTTTTAAGATAATTCGGTTATTATTTTTAAAATATAGAAAAAAAAATCAACTTTTGAAGTATCTACACTTAAAACTTAAATATTTTTAAGGAAATACTAAATAATTGAAAGATATGATATCAAAATAAATATAATGAAATACTGATTATTAAAAGAATGTGTCGACTATTTTAGGAATGTTAACTTACAGGCGCGGCGGAACATATACGGAGAATTCCACACACAAAATTATGGATTTAAAACTTTTTGTTGAAGCTTTCTATTATCAGCAGTAGTGCTCAGTTGCAGTCTTCGCGAAAAGATTATAAAAAAAATTGTATTGATTAGAATAATAAAATTAAGGTATGTAATAGTAACATTAAAAACTTGGTTTCATCTCCTTCCACCAATAATCTGAACTTCACATACGACCTGGATCTGTTCCACCGCTTCTGTTTACTTATTCACAAATTATTAGAAAATTAAATAAATAGGTTTACAAGTTGAGCAATCGTACTTATATATTGAAATTTATATTATTATCAATTTATCCACAAACAAAAACTTCAATCACCATTTTCAGAAGTAACAGTTTATTGAATATTATATGTGGCTGACCCTTAGTCTTGGCTATCCAACTCTCCCCTACTCCCGCTCGATCATACAATAAGCGGGCGCAAAGTACTTTTCCGACCGTTCGCCATTAAAATTGTCAAAACACATTCTACTTTCAAAAAAAGATCAATTTTTTTATAGAGGTTTCGCTCCTCGTGACCCCAATGACATACTTTCCATGCAAATAGGACAAAAAATTTTGTTCGCGCCATGAGCACAAAAGGTGATTGTAGCTTAGACGAAATTAGACATACACAATCTCGCCCTCGCTACAATCGCCTATTTTTCGCCCTTAGTGCGAAAATAACTATTAACTGTTGTATGTAAAGTTAAGGTTTCCAAATTCAAAGTTTTAATTTTTAGAACAGGTGTGTTAAAATTGCAGGATAGCTAGGCAAAATTTTAGGTCAAATAAAAAATACATATTTTTTATAAAATACAGTTATTACACAACTTAGGATAAGAACTTGACTTATTGGGTACTCTCCCGATCAAATATATTTCTTTACACGTCTACGCTTGTCTTACACTGAAAAAAATTTATTTAGTATATGAATGACCTTTTGGGGTAGAACCCACCAATTATTTTAATTAATTCGGACCTATTGCTACTTGAGTAAGATACTTTATATAATTATAAAGAGAATTCATGTTAATTTGCACCTATGTTATAACTAAAAGACTAAAATATTTTTAACATTCCACATTTTTAAAGTCTACATGATAATGAAAATAAATATGTTATTCTGTAGAACAAAGAAAACAGTTAGTAATAGTAGTTGACAAAGAATAAAAAGGTGATTTAGGTTTATAGCAAGTTTCATAAAACATTGAAGTAGAAGGAGAAGGATCGGGAATGTAATTGTTATAATTACCATTACTCATGTGAAGGACTTTCGCCATTTTTTTCATAGTCGCATCTAATTTGGAATCCGTCACCTCCAATTCGTTTCCAAAATCATCCAGCATTCTATAAATTATCAAAATTATTGCTAAACACGAAAATTACAATAAAGTTTAATATTTTGAAAGAAAAACTTTAAGAATATGCTTAGAAAAAATATTTTAAGGGTCAAACCATTTCATTTCGCCTAATGTATTTTTCACCTTTTTAAAAAACTTTAATACTTTACAAAAATATTATTGCACGTTTTGAGATGACGAAATGAACGATGATTTTAAAAAAAGAATTAAATTTCATATTAAAAAAAGATTTTTTAAATTGAGAGAACACGAAAAAAATGACACATTGACAGACAATAAAAAATAATTTAAAATACCGGTAATTACTTCTAAAAAGATGAAAATCCAACTGTCATTTATTTTTAAAGGCTTAATTTATGTTTTCTGCAAAGTAATTTAATTTCAGCAAATCGAAATTATTCAACTTCATAACTTGCTTGCATGAAAACCGATCCAATCCAAATTTTTGGAATATGAAGATTGAAGCTCTTCTTGCTATTAAAACTTCACGTTGGTTTTTGCACTACTTTTTGAAATAAATTGATTAAGGGGAGAGGCTGTTCTAGAGCGCAAAAAAATGGGCATATTTTATGAATTTATTCTGACTCAACAAAGAAATCAATCAAAAATTTGTGAAATAGGTTTAATAATATGTGTTTCCAGGTACAAAAACAAAAAATTTTGAGTGAATTCATTTCAAAATGGACGCTGTACACTACTTCTCCGAACAAGCCTTTTTTTTAATAGGTCCATTGGCGAAAATGTAACGTCCTTAATTTTCGTCCTAGATCAAAAAATAAATTTTTTTTAGTTTCTATATAACAACAGCAAGGGCGGGACGTAGGATTTTTTTGATATTTTGTTTTTTCGCGAAATGGTGCATGTTTGAACAAAAAATTACAATTTTCACTATAAAAAACGACATAAAATTGTTGATTAAAAAAAAAGTATGTAATATAAAAAAAAATCCTACGTGACGCTTCGGAGAATGGTATCTAGAATGTACTGTCAAAATTTCATAAGAATCGGTAAAGATTTGTTCGAGTTATGTTTTCGCCCAGTTTAAAAAAAGTGATTTCGAAAAAAACGCGTTTAAAGTTTTACGTATTGTAAAATCATATTAAATACCTGCGAGACACTGCCGTAGAATGAAAAATTTGGGCATTTAGGAAATTAGGCCGGCATCCATCTTTTGGTATGTTATTTCTAAGACCCTAAAGCACCTTTTAAGACAAAAAATTTTTTTTCGATTTTTTCAAAATTCTAGACCAGCCTCCCCCCTTAAAAATAAATGTTTATTTTGAAGGTTAATGTCAAGTTTTTGTCATCAAAAACAAAATGACCGTGACGTTAATTCACATCAGATTTTATGGGATGAAATAAAAGTTTTACATAGAGTCAAATCACGCCAAGAGGGCACTCCTTCGGACCTTTTTCAACTGATTTTGATGCATCTTGGAAGAATTGTTGTACCAATAGGATACATTAAATTTGTAAAATATGGTTCAAAAATATGAATGAGTCAAATCACGCCAAGTGGGCACCCCTTCGGACCTTTTTCAACTGATTTTGATGCATCTTGGAAGAATTGTTGTACCAATAGGATACATTAAATTTGTAAAATATGGTTCAAAAATATGAACTTGCCTAGACACAGGGGGTCAAAATTGATTTTTTTTTCGAAACGGTAATTTTCAAAAAATTTTAGCTCCAAAAATATTGGTCGTAGAAAAAATGTTCTGAACATTTTTTGTAGCACATTAGTTGTAGTTTCAAAAACAAATTAGTATTACCAGAACATTTTTTTTTTTGTTTTAAACATTATTAATTGTTTTAAACAATTAAGTTTTTTTATGAATATAATTAATCGAAAACCAATAATAAATCAAACTTTTGCCTAGCACCATTACGAGGTTACGCGCCATCAGGTAAAACAGCATAACCGTCGCGCACCACAATAAACAAATTTTGATTGTTTTTATGCAAATGTCGGGCAGTTAAATTTTATTGTTGATTTCTGTACTTAAATATCAAATACACTTGTTTATGTAAAAGAAGATGTTTATGAGGATGGAGAAAGCATAAAAAACTTAATTGTTTAAAACAATTAATAATGTTTAAACAAAAAAAAAAATTTCTTGTAATACTAATTTTTTTATGAAACTACAACTAATGTGCTACAAAAAATGTTCAGAACATTTTTTTCTACAACCAATATTTTTGGAGCTAAAATTTTTTGAAAATTACCGTTTCGAAAAAAAAATCAACTTTGACCCCCTGTATCTAGGCAACCCGTTCATATTTATGAACCATATTTTACAAATTTAATGTATCCTATTGGTACAACAATTCTTCCAAGTTTCATCAAAATCGGTTGAAAAAGGTCCGAAGGGGTGCCCACTTGGCGTGATTTGACTCATGAGACTAATTCCCAAAAAAGAAAATTTGCTGAAATGGTTTTTATTAAAAAAGAAGAAAATAGTATTAATAAAAAAACTGATTTGCAATTTTTTAGCTCTTCGTTCAATTCTATTTTACAAATTTTAAAATAACAATTTTATCTCAATGTCTTAAAATTCTAATTATTAATATTATTTCTAATTATAATCATTTAATGTCTTTCGTCAATATGAATAGTATATTGTGCAACTAGGGAGGAAAGTGAATGATTTCGCGAGTGTGAGTTTGTAGCACGAGCCGAAGGCGAGGGATGCAAACACACGAGTCGACAATCACTTTTCTCCCGTGTTGCACATACTATTTTTTCTAACACACGTATACCGAAAGTATAAAAACATTTGCTGATAAAAATTAGTTAACATTCGCAGAGTGGCAATCAGCAGAAAATGCCCTTGGGCTTCTGTCCATTCCGCATGCGTCATTATCATAAAACACAATTCTGCATGCGTAATTCTCATGAGACACTATTCCGCATGCGTGGTTATCATAAAACGCTATTTTTTGCATGCGTAATTGTCATAAAACTCTATTTCTCATAAGGATTTATCATGAAACACTTGTTTCCTTGTTAATGGCGTCGCCGGGAGGGAATATACATTCCCTCCCTGTTAATGACGTCACGGGGAGGGAATGTACATTCCCTCCCGGCCAATGACGTCATGGGGAAGAAATATAACATTCCCTCCCTGTCGCCGGGAAAGACTCACTTTCTGACCTCTCCACAGGTAAGAAAGATTGTACTTTCGGTCCGTGTGTTAGAAAAAATCTGTTTATTTACAATCTGTTAGTAGTCTCTGTTCACTCGTACGAATAAGTTCGATGTAAAAATGATTGTCACGTCGTTTAGAAAAATTAATAATGATATTAATTTTATTTTTTGACTGAAAAAAAATACTTTCTTTTTTCTTTATGTTTGTCATTCATATGTGTTTTATATTGTGTTTTTGATGGTAAGTGAGAGTGATTAAAAATTTATATTACCTTATTTATAATTTTTTTGTTAAAATTGGTTTTAATAATTATATGTGTATTTCAGTCCTTGAAAATGGGAACGGTTCGTTCTTGAAACGTTGGACTTTATAATAAATTAAAATTGAAAGACTGTCCGAAAGTGTCGTTATTTTTCAATATGACAAGTTTCAAATATCAACTTGATATTTTATTATTGATGTCGACATCCAAATTTAAAAAAGATTGTTGCTTTATTAAACTGTAGGGAAAATTTAAAAAATTCAATTCAAATAAATATATTTAAAATTAATTTAAAATCGATTTTGAAATGGCATGGCATTTAAAAAAATCGATTCGTTTTGACTTTGATTTTCATCGCAAGTCGCAAACCAACTTCAAATTGATATTTAAAACTTGTCATTAACCTTCAAAATAAACACTTATTTTGAATCAATTTTCAAAAAGTAGTGCAAAAACCAACGTGAAGTTTTAATAGCAAGAAGAGCTTCAATCTTCATGTTCCAAAAATTTGGATTGGATCGGTTTTCATGCAAACAAGTTATAAAGTTGAATAATTTCGATTTGCTGAAATTAAATTACTTTGCAGAAAACATAAATTAAGCCTTTAAAAATAAATGACAATTGGATTTTCATCTTTTTAGAAGTAATTACCGGTATTTAAAAAATTTTTTTATTGTCTGTCAATGTGTCATTTCTTTGTGTTCTCTCAATTTAAAAAATCTTTTTTTATATGAAAATGAATTCTTTTTTTAAAATCATCGTTCATTTCGTCATCTCAAAACATGCAATAATATTTTTGCAAAATATTAAAGTTTTTTAAAAAGGTGAAAAATACATTAGGCTTCGAAAGTCGTCTATATCCCTTTATTGCATCCAGCCCCTCAAATGGTTTGACCCTTAAATATTTACTTTGATAAATTAATAAAATTAAGCTTACACTGCTTGTTCGTCTAATTCCGTATTAATTTGCCTCGAAACAGTTTTAAGGGTGTCGATACTTTCTCCTATTACATCAAGTTGTTCGTCTTGTTGCCGCAGCATAATATGCTGTTGATGCATTGTTGTATCTAGAAATTGTCGATTTGGACTGTCCACTTCGTTTTCTAATTTACTATACTTTGTTGTACTATGAGAAACTGGTACTCTAGCAGGGCTATTATTATCTAACAGTGGCTGTGAAATCAAACAAATCTAAATTAACAAAATAATTTTTTTAAATTAATTATATTTATATTCTCCGAATAATAGCTTTCAATTGTTAAAGTAATAATTAATTGTACCTGTCTAGCAGTACGATCTCGATCTCGGCCCCTGCTTAAATTCATCTTGTCTTTCATAATCTGAAATTTTTTTAATAAAACAGTAAGTATTTTGATTTTACATGTATACTTGGGGTACACATTATGTATAATAAGGTTACACTTTTATGTAAATTGAAAATAGTATTTTATAAAGAAATTTACTTTTACTTCGTCCCGAGTTTCTTCAATGAAATGCCTTCGAATTGTTAATTCCTTATTATCAATTTTAAATTTTGATGGATTCTTTTCGACGATACGTATTCAAGCTGTCAAGGAATACATATACACTGATAAAAATTTGTTAGGATATATGGAATAAGGGAAATCAAATAACGTAAAAAGGAAATGAGAGTCCGGTTGCAATAACTGTCTCTCCATTCGAAATGACTCAGAATCACGTAAAATTATTTTAAATATGAGCACATCAGGAATGAAAACACGGTTCTGTTTTTTTACAACTTTTTCTTAGCCGTATATGTTTAATAATAAAAATGGTTACAAGATGTTATTACAGGATATTGACACTTTCTGAAAAAATTTCTGTTATTTTCAAGTTTTCCAGATCTTTTAAAATTTTTCTTCCAGGATTTAAAAATAGATATAATAGGTAACAAAAAAATTATTAATTAATAAAAAAAATTTTCAACGAACAATTTGATTATTCTTTTGTATAAAACTTATGAATGCTCATATTAAAAAAAAAATGTTTTGCAGTAGGAGAGTATTGTCTTGTACAAAGGAAACTGCCAAAAAAATACTTACACAAAAAGTTGTGCAATTAGGATATTCCAATACTAATATTGTACGCGTTATTCGGAGATTTAAATATTCTGACAAATGCGACTAAGGTAAATTTGATGTTCTTTGTTAATTTAACCACGATATTATTGTTTAAAAAAGGATATAAATTGTATCTTCCAAATCTTCTAAGTCCCATTCAATGGATCGCAATGCGTTTCTTAGTTCGGTAGTTGTCCACTCAAATTCTTCTTTCGAAACTGAATGTTTTGAACCTGTCAAGGTTGTATTATCGGCATTCTGAAGTTCTGCCCAACGACTATACAGATTTCTTGTTTTGTTTAAAGCTTTGTTTACCTCGCTAAAATAAATTCATTTTTAATGTAGGTATTTTTTTCATACTTTCAAAAAATATTAAGTAAAATTTTATGTACATTATAAGGGTGTATATGCAGTCAAGAGGTAAGAAAAAGCTCTTTATAGATTTTTTTGAACGGTTTTTTTTTTAATTGATGACTTTATATGCCCTATAAATCTCCAAACTATACTTCATCATACGATTAGAGACAATAAGAATTTCGTTTCATTTATACCAAGTAATATAAAAATTCCCCAAAAGTGCTTAAGTCAAAATTAAAAAGAATTATTATTATTATTTTGGAGTGGACAGAACAATCGTTCAGTCAGCTGGATTTAATAGTTTATACAGAAAATAGATTGAAAAAGCTGGTAAAGACAAAAAACTTTTTATGTTTTAAACTTAAGTTCAGTTTTTGAACACTTACTAGGTTTGAAGAAATATACAAAATAATGTTAATCTTCAGACCGATAAAAAGGCGAAAATATTAGACTCTACGTATGATTGAAACTTTGTGTAGGATCATTATATTTGGATTTTATACGAAGATGAAACATTGTAAAACCCCTGCGGTCTACAGCTTAAATATTTTATTACTAAATGCCCATATTAGGAAGCATTCATAACTTGACAATGTATAATAATTTTGATAAGGAAATCTTAAGAAATTATCAATCAATAATTAAAAAAAAAACTATTTGCATTTATGGGTATTGTTCATAACCCTATAAAAAATAATAAATATGAACAAATTAACAAATAAATTAAGAAGTACTGTTTTTAAGCATTTTCTAAGAACTGGTTTAGTGCATTTTTAAACCTTTAAACCGCTAAAGAAAAGTTTCAGAAGCTATTTAAGGCTGATCAAACCTATGAACAAAAATGCCCTCGCTTCATTTTAATGTTGAAGTTTCTCGCTCTTAAAAGATAAAATAACTTAGTTAATGTTGATTTATTGGAAATAATAGAGTGGCACAAGTGGTGGAACTATAATTTTTTTCCTATGAAAGAGCTAAATCTCGAAATATTATGCGTAAAAACAATGCGCATACGGATTTTAAATTTTTAAATTAATTTCTATAGTCCTAAAAAGGCGTTTGATATTATAATATTAATAATGAATAATAATAAAAATATAATAGTATTTATAACATCAAACACCTTTCTTAGGATTATAAAAATTAATTTCAAATCTATGTGCCTATTATTTTTAAATATGTGACGCTCCGCGAGAGAAGGGACCTATCGCTGAGAAAGCAAACTTTAAAGGACGGACAGGCAAAGAGAAGGAAGAAAAATCGAGACGCTTAACATATCTTTGTTTGAATCTTCATAACAATAAAACTAATTGCAGGAATTAAATTTTAATTTTTGGAACTGAAAAAGCAACTCAAAAACTATCAATTACCATAAAAAAAATGAAATCAATAAAAGCCAATTTCAAGAGACGGTCTTTCAAAGAAAATCCAAAAAATGCGATACACTTAGCACGCCTAGGTTTGAAGCATTATAACAAAAAGTGTATTTAATAAATATTTTTTTTGAAACATGGAAATGAAAGAACAACTCAAAAACTATCTTTTAGCACCAAAAAATGAAAATTGATTTTTTCCGCGATAGGTCCCTTCTCTCGCGGAGCGTCACATATATACACATAGTTATTAGTCTTGTTAGTATCGCAATCAATCAGCTATTACATTAATCAACAAATGCTGTAATTTTTATGAAAAATCATCACCGCACTTTAAATTAAATAGCTTCAACTGACTTATCAAATATGCTATTCTAAGATTTGAAATACATGATCTACACATTTTAAACAATATACTTTTTAATCTATTATTATCAAACATTTTAAACATGTTAGAAATTGAGTAAAAATAAATTTTAGATTCTCAATTTAAGTTTTCTTAATGAAACTTAATTCAATTTTAAACATTTTTTACCATGCACATAAAAGATCATTAAATATACTACTATAAAAGAGACACCTAACTTTATTTTTAAAGTATTATTTTAAAAGAAATGTCAGCACTTAAAGTTGATCAAACCTATGAACAAAAATGCTCTAACCTGATTTCAATGTTGACATTTTATTTCTCGCTCTCAAAAGGCGAAATAAATTAGTTAAGGTTGATTTATTAGAAATAATAGAGGAGTACAAGTGGTGAATCTTTAACTTTGTTGCCTTAATAATAATTTTTCCAAATTTCGAGAACACCTTAAAAATAATATTTAACTCTTTTTTATAGCAACAAAATTGAAGTTTCACATTCTTTTAACACTCTATTATTTCTTATAAAATCAGCATTTATTAATTTATTTTGTCTTTTAAGAACGATAAACGTCAACATTGAAATCAGGTGAACCCAGTTTTGTTCACAGGTTTGATCAACAGAAAAACTCATCCTTAATTTTAAAAACAAAAGCAGGGATGTTCGTTTTATATAAAATGCCCTAAATGTCACTTCAACCAGTTTATTTGTTCTTTCTTGATGCTCGAACAAATTTTTGCGAACATAATTTTTTTAATAAGCATTTTATAACTTTTTGAGGCCCAAGACGAGAAATTATTATTTGTGAATTTTTAAGTTTCGAGCAATGTATAGAAAAAAGTTTGATTTTATTTATATAGATATTCTGGGAAAATTAAAAAATCATTCTTACTCTTTGACGACAAAAAAGGGATCCTCCAGCGTCATTCCTTTCCTCACCTCACCTCACGGCTTTAGGCTCCAATGTGCCGATCATCGGTGAAAATTCAGCATAATTTGAACAGTGATAGTTATTTATATTATGTGAGCATTTGTAATCAATTTCATACACCTCACTGCAAATATATCATTAACTAGAAATTGACACGTTCACGTTTGCGCGCTCCTAGAATCAGTTCAATATTGATTTTACATTTGTGCTCGTTGTCAATTGTCACATTTTTATATACAATTTTTTGATTGGCAGGGTAGACAGATAATATATTTATTTCAAAATCACTTGGTTGTTTTAGCATGAATATTTAAAAAAACTCTATTTTGCCACTTTTATTCATTCTACCACAATATAAAATAAACCAAATAAGTTAATGCATATATGTAGACAACCATGTATAGGTATGTTGTTGTGTTGCAGTGAGAGGGAAAAAGACACATATATACTATTGTTCTTTATCATTACAAACGCAACGTAAAACGCAGTGATGGTGAAAGAAAAATAAAAAATTTCATTGTATTTTTACACCGTGATACGATGAAAATAAATCACTTCACGTGACATGTAGTAAATTTACAACGTATTCGATGAAATTATTCGATCCGACATGCAAATTTTTTGCGTGCGACGTAGTGAAATCACAGTCGATGCAAAGAAATCAGGGGCAAATCACATGGGAGCGTCAAACGTAAAACGTTTTCTGCTTTTCATGAGAGTGACAGCGCTAGCGATATCTTTTTATGTCTCTTGCTTTCATGCAAAGCAGAAAACGTTTTACGTTTTACGTCTACCTACCTCTCTCGATTTCTGCTTTCGGTTCAACGCTTTCTGCCCACGTGGGATTTTACCCTAACGCACAATGAATCGTAATCGCTAATCCTTAATCGTACGAATGAGACGAAGTAGGACAGATATATATCTCTGTCCTGCTTCCTCTCATTCTTACGATTTTTTTATTTTTTTATTACGAGGTATAGAAAATGCATTTACGCACCATAAAGAATACCTTACAATGAATGATGCACGCATCATTTAAGGAGGGTGCTCTCCGTGTGTGGGGCTCGAGCCCAGAGTATAGTTTACCAGGGAATATAAATATTCCCCGGCAAGTTTATCTCTGGGTAATACCCACTAAACCTTCTTCGCTTTATAGGAGTACTTAACACTCAGCGGAAAGATTGAACTAAGCAACCAACATCACCGAGTGCTAACTCCACCCATACCCATAGATCCCTCAGCCTAGCATCAGATCTCGATCAGCCGACAAACCGTTGGGGGTAAGAACCCCCATCGATCAACGGCGGGCTTCGAACTGATGACAGGTGGAGGATTCTATACGGATTTCTTCCCTACCTTCTTACTTTCCTTTGTCTCCAGCTTAACCCTGGTTTCGTCCCCTGCGACCATTGATGTCTTTGGTTTTCATTACCTGGATAATGAAGGATTCAATGTGCTGCCACGAGTCCACATTTCTTAACATAAGGTCAATCATGTTTTCGGGGGTGACTTCAGTACCCACCACCCAAAACATGTATTGCCTTTTCTCCTCCCAATATCTACAAACAAAGAGGGTGTGTTCCGCGGTGTCCACGGGGGCGTCGCAATAAGAGCACGATCCCTCTCTTCTTAATTTAAAACGTTTCAAATACTCGTTGAAACAACCATGACCTGTTAGCGCCTGTGTTAAGTAGTAGCTAACTTCTCCGTGCCTTCTTTGTATCCATTTAGCGAGATGGGGAATAAGGCGGTAAGTCCACCTTCCGGTAGATTCCCCATTCCATCTCACCTGCCACTCCTCGACTAATCTGCTCCTCGCAATTCTACGAATCTGGGCCTTTAGACGCTGTCTGTCCTCTTCTGGAAGCAAGCTTGCCCGATCTTTGGCGAGGAAATAGACATATTGTCTTTCCTTAGCCAATAGATCCTTAGCCTCATTGTCCTCCGGATCGTTAGAACCTCCGTCTGTGTCTCGGCAGGGTTGACCACCGACTTCATATGCTTCAGGGCGTCGGCAAAGGAGACGTTATCCTTTAACGTCACCCTGATAGCGTCATTTTTTCTCAGCTTCCTGTCGTTGGTGGCCTTTCTTTGGGCCGCCAACTCCGCCTTCTTTTTAGCGGCTTCCGCTTTTTCCTCCATCTTTTTCTTCTTCTTCTTTTTTCTCTGGGTGGCTTGATCTTCTTGCCACTCCTTGTTCAAATCGACCACAAGGTCATTTTGCCCGCGGGTTGCCCCAGCAAAGGATTTTTCAATCCCACCCTGGGGTTTCTCGGGCTTTTTCTCTTTCTTCGAGGAACTCTCTTCAGGGGTACTCGAAGCTTCTCTCTTTTCTCCTCGTTTTTCGCCTTTTCTCTGAGATGCTGGCGTCCCCAACTCATCGGGTTTTGGGCGAAGGGGGACCTTCACCTTTCCCTTTGGTTTGGAGGCGCCTTTTAGTTTCTTTATCATCTCGTCTTTCAAGTCCTTTGTGGACTCTTCGAGGCAGCCACTCCATTCCACTACCTTGTCGATAGTTTCCTTCACTGGATTCGGATTGTTCTCCAGCCGCTTCGACTGCACGAACAATAGCGACTTCGTCAGCTCCTTAGTGACGAGCACTTGCTTTTCCAAAAGCCGAATAATGGCTTCCCATCCCTCGAGTTTCGGAAGAGCAGCGCTCCCCTCTCTACTCTGGGTCTCCGTTGTCCGGGCAGTAGAAGCGGATGTCGTTTGTCTAAGTTTTTCCTTAGTACGGCAGAATACAGTGAACTCGCACACTCTATAGACCTTTTCATTTAACTTTTCTGTCTTTTTCTAATGCATGTGCTATTGCACGAGCTGGAAAAAGACAGAAGAACTAAAATGAAAAGCGGGTGCAGGAAATTTCCCAAAAACCCAAAAGGTCGAATATCCAAATGGTCGAATATCCATTTTGTCGAATTTCCAAATGATCGAATATCTAAATTGTCGAACATCCATTTGGTCAAATATCCATTTTGTCGAATTTCTAAATTGTCGAATTTCCAAATTGTCGAATATCTACTTTTTCGAATTTCTAAATTGTCGAATATTCAAATTTTCGAATTTCCAAATTGTCGAATATCCACTTTGTCGAATTTCCAAATTGTCGAATATCCAAATGATATTGTTTTGGACTTTTTTACGTAGAAATCAATTAATATAAGTATACTGAAAAAAGAATTTAATTTGATTTAAATAATTGATTACTTGGCTATTATCAAATAAATATTTATTTAATTAAATTAATTATATTTTAATTAAATAATTATCATTTGATGTATAGTAGATTGGAGAAATGCGCAAAATTTAAAATTTCCATAACGATTTTAAATTTCGCGCACTTGTCCACTCTACTATACCAACACATTTCATAGATAGCAAACTTACATGAAAAAAAAAGTTCGAACATTTGGACATTCGAACATTTCGAGATTCGAACATTTGGAGATTCGACAATTTGGAAATTCGACAATTTAGATATTCGATCATTTGGAAATTCGACAAAATGGATATTCGATCATTTGGAGATTCGACTTTTTGAAATTCGACCATTTGGATATTTGACCTTTTGGGAAATTTCCTGCACCCGATGAAAAGTTCTATTCATATGGGCATATCTCTGGAACATTTGACTTTTCAATAAGAAAAAATATTTTATTTTTTTTTTGTAGCACAGTATTGAAACTTTGTCTACATAAACTTCAAGTGCTAAGCTTTCAAATTATACAAATGGACAAATAAATCTAATTGTCCTCAAGAAAATATAAATTATTTAAAATTACAAATAATTTTTAACCTGTAACATAAAAATATTCAACAGGTGGTTGCTTTTTAGGATAAAAAACAGTTGAAATTAATTGTTTGAGGGGTTATCATTTTTAAAAAACGATAAGTTTGTTTAATATTTTCAATATTTATAAGAATAGTAAAATATTAATAATACTACACTAGGAATAAAGGAATAAAGTTCCATTTTTGTGTGAAAATCAATCTCGAAATAAACATTAAAACTTAACCTTCAGGTTTTAATTAATGACAATTTCTGTTGAAAACATTAGAATCGGCAACTTCAGACTTAAAAATTTCTTTCTAAAAAATTTCGGTCGATTACGGTCGACCGTAATTGATAAATATTTTCACATTATCATTGCAATAAAGTATTTTTTCTCAAAGCACATTCACACAATGTTAAATGGTACTCGTAAAAATATATGTAAGTACTTTTTGAATACTTTTATTTCATTTTCGTGAAGTATCACTCGTATTACGATCGTTGTCAAATTTTGTGCACACGTGTTTTCTGTTATTTAAATTAGAATAGTTTTTTGAAGACATGAAGCACATCAATTTAGTATGTCTCAAAATAATTCTAATTATTTAAACTTTTATTTTCCATAAACTATTTTGGTGTGCCAATAGTCTTATTCAAGAAAAATGATAAATAAGACGATTACGGTCGAAAAGGTTAAAAATAAGGGACAACTTTTAAAAACATATAACTTTCTTCACAATAAACAAAATATTAATTTTCATGCACAAATGTGTTCATCGTTTAATTAACTTTAAAAACATGTGTCATCTAACTAGTAATTTTTATTAATTACAAAGTTTCAACGTATAAACCATTCGAAAGTATGGTTAGGGACAAGTAAACATTGTTAAAAATCGGATGTTCAAATTGGAATAATTATTTATCTATTTAATAAATCAATGTGTAATCTTTTGGAAATAGTTCATCGTATCAAATGTTAATATTTCCAACAAAAACCAGGTAAATATTGATTAAAATTATCAAAATATATGCAAGGGACATAAAAGTTAAAGGTTCCAGAGATATGCCCATATACCTCTATGGTAGAAAACTCAGGACATACAGTAACTTAGGGTGAAATCATATGGATGCGTCAGATACGGAAGCGCCTATGTGCCACGCCAAGGCGCGTACTTATGTGTTCTGTTCAAAATGGAACCGCTATTTTGGACCAATGAAATTAACTTGTTATGAACATCCGTTTCCGGAAACACGCGACCAATCAGAATCCAAGTCAACATGTCTCAACTCTTTCAGGATCCTTAGTTGTGTCGTAATGAGAGAGAGGAAGACAAATATATATGTATTTACGTCTTTCTTTTTCTCATTACGACTCAACTTTTGACGGATCCGAGTGATTTCACCCTTAGGGCGCAAATACATGTCTGCGTCGAACGCTGCGTTATTGCGTTGTATGGTGAGAGAGAGAAAGACAGAAATATAGTCACATCTTTGTCACTCTCACCATTCAACGCAAAAACGCAATGTTCGACGCAGGCATGTAATTGCGCCCTTACGTATGTAGATCTGGGGACAAGTGCATAGCTAGCGCCACTGGTGCTTACTTTAAATAGTTGTGACGTTTACAATCTTTTTCATGAATGTAGAATTGTTGAATATTTCCACTGCTAGTTTTCAGATCTGTATAATCTTTAAACTTTATGATCTAACCTTACCTTACAATGCTACAATTATATGATACACGAATTAAATATATCAACTTTGTTTTTTTCAAGTAAAATACTGTTCAATTTTAATATATAAAATAAAAAGTCAAGTTAAACTGACATACAATGTCGTCAGACTGGGATACTGTGCCGATTACACTTAGAAAGCGAGTCCCAAAAGGATCTGCAATGAAATCGGAGCAGGTATGAATGTTCAAGTAACTTAAAGGTGTCACAGCTTTTATAATCATGGTCAGTTATTAAAAAGAGTTATTTCATTTAGGCCGTAAATGCAGCTCGCAGACAAGGTGTAGCTGTCGAAACACAAGTGAAATGTAAGTCATTTATTCTTTTGTGTATAATATTTTTATATCCAGGTAAACACATAAAATCTATTTTACATATAATTTAAAGTACGATATGTAAAGCTACGTATATATACACACCATTATTAAGCAGTTTCTTGTAAAAATAAATTAAATTAATAATAATTGTATTCTAATTGTTACTGTCTATAATACATTTATGTGACGCATTCTAAAAAAAAGTATTTGAAGAAGCAAAAAATCGATTCTCGTGTTCTGATAGTTCAGAAAATGTTTTTATTGCATATTTTTCAAGTTATGTTAAGGCAACTCAAACATCAGCGATTTGTACAAGCTGCACGTTTGTCTTTCCTTTATAGAATCACCGTTTAGTTTCTTAATGTTTTTTTTGCAGTGCGTCTCAAATACTTAAATTGAAACAGTTAATGTTTTAAAAATTTTCATATTAATGTAGGGGGTGGTGGAGCCAACAAACAACACGTCACTACCAAAAATACAGCTAAATTAGACCGTGAAACCGAGGAATTAAAGCATGATAAAGTATCTCTTGATCTTGGAAAACTTATACAACAGGGTCGTCAAAATAAAGGATTATCGCAAAAAGACCTGGCCACGGTATAACACATTCAGTAGTTAATCTAATGAAATAGAAAATTTGCAACATATGGTCATTAAATTTGACTAATTAAACTATCAAAATATTTAATGCATTCTCATAAAAAATAAATTCAAGGATATTAATTTTTTTTTAATTTTGCATTAAGATGTTTTTGTTTTAAAAATATTATACCGCAAAAAAGTTGCATATAATATTTTGTGCTTTTTATTAAAAAATTTAAACTATTAGTTCGCGGCGAAACTAATTTTAAAAATATTATATTTTCTTTTTATTTTTTGATTATAGAAAGTAAATGAAAAAGCACAAGTAATAAACGATTATGAAGCTGGTCGTGGGATCCCAAATCAATTGGTCATTGGCAAGATTGAGAAAGTGCTTGGACTCAAATTACGAGGAAAAGATCGGGGTACTGCTATGGTTTCCCCCGGGACAAAAAAATGAATCTCGGGGGAGCAATAATTGATTTATTATCTTTATACTGTATTCTACAAAACCCCTTGTGTGCATGATGTAAAATGTCATGTTTTTGGTCTCATTTTTTTTTATATTTCGCATAATAAAGTAAGAGTACTGCGATATTGTGTTTATATACATATATGATAAAATAATAAATAAATAAATAAATCCATAAAAGTAAGCAACTCTAAGAGAAGAACCTAGTCATTACGAAACAGGTCTTTTTTATGTATCCTGCTCAAAATCATCGAAATATCAAAATCGGTGATAAAAATATAATTTATAAGAAATATTCGCAATAAAAAATTATTTTATGTGACGTTTAGATTAAATATATATATATATACATATTCACACACATATTTGTAATTTTCTTTTAATGTTCATTAGTTCTGTTATTTATGTATAAAAAAAGGTTCGCTCTAATAAATTTTAATAAATGCAAAAAAAGATTTAAGTTAAAGGAACTGATATTTTTTATGGCAATCTTATATTTATTTTTTAATAGAAAGAAAAATATTGAATCTAAAGTAAACGTTTGCGACTTTTCAGGTGACCAGGCCGTTCTCTACTAAAAATTTTTATAGTATAATAAATCCGTTGTGCACAAACTAACTCTGCAAATTTTTTGTACATCAACTTCATAATATCTACCAGAATCTACAAAAAAAATTGTATTTTGTAATTTCCGAAAATTTTCCACATTCATCCTTAACATAGTTAGCAGTGCATATATGTCGTATACAAGAGAAACAAAACATTTTTTAAAAACCATGAATAATTATAAAATATTTTATTAATTGATATTCATTTGAACTCGTACATAAATGTTGTAATTAATCCTTCCTTAAATCAAAGGTTTCAGTTTTTATACCGTCTTTCGTAATAATTTTAATGATAATACCATCACCAGTGTATATATCTCTCTCTGCTGCAGCTATAAAAACATCCTTCAATATTTTTAAAGCTTTATCAATAGTCAGTGGTATTTTTTCAATATTTTCCTGATTTGTATAACCAATCTAAAAATACAAATATTTTATTGCTTAGGAAAATCAAACCGTTTCTTTTAAAGCGCCTATTTGAATAATGAAAAAATTATACTAACAAATACTGTAGGCATAAAAAATTACCTGGTTATCCAAAAGTGGTTGTAAAAGAGCTCCTGCAGAACCTCCAGCTCTATAGTCGGTTCGTGCCATATGACCAATTGGATCATAGTCGTAAACGCAACCTTTTCCTTCTTCATCTAACCCTGCTAAGATATTGCTGATGTAGTAGGGAAAGAATCTTTTATAATATAACATAGTTGAAAGCATTTGAGCCGTTGCAGGTGTAGATATATCTTTTTGATGTTCATGCTTGTACATCTGAAAAATAACTTTACATCAATCTGTATTTAAGAAATTTAAAAACATTTTCGTTCTGAAAAAAAAAGAATTATACATTACCTGCACACGTGCAGACAAAATCCTTGTAAGACTCAAGGTATCGCACCAACATCCTGCACAGCCTAAAACCGTTTTGTCTGAAAGTTGAAAAAGTTTTTCCTGATTTCGAGTATTAATCTGATATCCACTACTTAGACGAGTATCGGCTCCGATTATGCAAAAGTCATTTCCTCCGATTGCTAGTACACTCCTAAACGTAAAATTTTGTTAGATTTAAAATTACAATATAATTCTAGAGTATATTTTATATATAATTTCAATTATTTAATTCTTGCTTTTAAAAATAATTAAATCATTGTATCTTACCCCCCATTGTCTGAATAAGGATTAAATCGTGCAGTCTTAACACTTTCTACATAATCAGGCAGATTTCTGATCACATTGGAATCACACTGCATCATTTTTCAAGTATAGGAGAGTAAATATCCTGTTTAAAAGATTAAATATTTTCAACTTGAATAAACAAAACTTTTGATTACTCTGGATGACGGTTCAATTTCATTCGTTGTAACGGTGTGAACACACGCACGTTTGTTTCAATGCAGACCAGAGTTGGGAAGTTGGGTGCAGCTTCATGTGCATAGATTACCAAGGTTGTGAACAGGTAAGGGCAGAGATGGGTAAACGTCACGTCACACGGAGTTTTCGACGTATAATACATGGTATTCTACATTATGTAAAATACGTATAAAACCCCCCACTCCCTTAAAAATACATTGATGCAGAAAACTCTGGGGCGCATGCCTGAGTCCTAATCGTCATATGTAGAATGCTTATTCTCATGAATTTCATATTTCGAAATCATGAAAGTTCGAAATTGCCTTTATTAGAATTTTTTTCTACAGAATTTTTATTATTTGGAATAAACATTTATCTGAATTATTTATATAGGAAATGTTATTCAACGAATTTTTTATTTAACGGAAAAGTCAAAAGATAGAATTTTTAAAATTAGAATTTCCATTAATAGAAATTTTTTAAATCAGAAATTTTATTTTCTAGAATTTTTTTTTTAGTGAATTATCATTTACTCGAATTTTTAATTTTCTGAAATATTATTTCATAGAAATTTATAATTTAGAAATTTCATTTCACGTAATTTTCATTATTGAGAATTATTATTTACCAGAATAATTATTTTTAGAATTCCTAATTTGCGAAATTGTTATTTTGTAGAATAGTAATTATTTAGAATTACCTTTTATGGGAATTAGCATAAACAGGAATCTCTAATTTAGGAACTTTCGTTTTTCCGAAATTGTATTTTATGGAATAGTCATTCCGTAGAACTGTCATATTTTGGAATTGACATGACTAAGAATCCCCAATTTACGAATCACCTTTTGTCGGAAACGGCATTTCTATGAAAAGTCAATATATAGAACTGTCATATGTGTGAATCGCCATCTGTAAGAATCGTCTGCGCTGAGAACCTTCACAATTCAGAATCGGCATTTTTCGGAAAAATCAATCCATAGAATTGTCATACTTGAGAATTACCACGATTAAGAATCTCCAATCTACGAACTTTCATTTCTACAAGGCTTGTTGGCTATATGAGTTTCCAATCTACCTATACTTATTCATGCCGGTAAAGTAGAACTAGGAGGCGCCACAGAGTCTTTCTTAATATAAATAGCGCGCATATTTAAAATGTTGTTTTTAAAAAGATATGTTTTTTAAAAATATCTTTTAATTTTTTTTTTTAAATCTTTTTTTTTTTTTTTAAAGATATCTTTTTAAAAACAACATTTTAAATATGCGCGCTATTTATATTAAGAAAGACTCTGTGGCGCCTCCTAGTTCTACTTTACCGGCATGAATAAGTATAGGTAGATTGGAAACTCATATAGCCAACAAGCCTTGTAGAAATGAAAGTTCGTAGATTGGAGATTCTTAATCGTGGTAATTCTCAAGTATGACAATTCTATGGATTGATTTTTCCGAAAAATGCCGATTCTGAATTGTGAAGGTTCTCAGCGCAGACGATTCTTACAGATGGCGATTCACACATATGACAGTTCTATATATTGACTTTTCATAGAAATGCCGTTTCCGACAAAAGGTGATTCGTAAATTGGGGATTCTTAGTCATGTCAATTCCAAAATATGACAGTTCTACGGAATGACTATTCCATAAAATACAATTTCGGAAAAACGAAAGTTCCTAAATTAGAGATTCCTGTTTATGCTAATTCCCATAAAAGGTAATTCTAAATAATTACTATTCTACAAAATAACAATTTCGCAAATTAGGAATTCTAAAAATAATTATTCTGGTAAATAATAATTCTCAATAATGAAAATTACGTGAAATGAAATTTCTAAATTATAAATTTCTATGAAATAATATTTCAGAAAATTAAAAATTCGAGTAAATGATAATTCACTAAAAAAAAAATTCTAGAAAATAAAATTTCTGATTTAAAAAATTTCTATTAATGGAAATTCTAATTTTAAAAATTCTATCTTTTGACTTTTCCGTTAAATAAAAAATCCGTTGAATAACATTTCCTATATAAATAATTCAGATAAATGTTTATTCCAAATAATAAAAATTCTGTAGAAAAAAATTCTAATAAAGGCAATTTCGAACTTTCATGATTTCGAAATATGAAATTCATGAGAATAAGCATTCTGCATATGACGATTAGGACTCAGGCATGCGCCCCAAAACTCTGGAGGTAAAATACATGGTTTTCTACATGTAGAAAACCATGTATAATACGTCATGTATTATACTTCCCCATCACTGGGTAAGGGCGCCTGCGCAGGGATGGGTGCGTATTATACGTGATGTATTATACATGATTTTCTACAGTATAATACGTACGTATTATACGTGAAAATTTCGAAAATAAGAGGGAGTGGGGGGTTTTCTACGTATAATACGTATTTTACATAATGTAGAAAACCTCGAGTTTTCTACATTTACCCATCCCTGTGCCTGCGTCAAACTTTGCGTTTTTTGCGTTGAATGGTGAGAGTGACAAAGATGTGACATTTCGGTCTTTCTCTCTCTCACCATTCAACGCAAAACCGCAACCGTGTAAGAAGAAGTCCACATAGAAACGCGCGAAAATTTTACATTGAAAAATTTGAATTGATTGCGATTTGACTGACACTCACACTAGTGTCTTAACTCTTATATCTCTATAGGTGAGGGTGAAGTCCCACTATTGCGTTTTATCATCCGTTTTGTAACTAGTCTATCAATGCAAGAGCGATGCACATATACTGTTGTCACTCTCGCACTCATGATCTAGTTACAAAACGGACGTTAAAACCGTTAAAACGCAATCATGGGACTTTAACCTGAATGTAAAGTGGCGGCAAATTTAAATAAAATTAATACACTCCTTAAAACTATATTAGTGTTTTTATCGTAATCACTTATTTATAATTAAACATTATAATGCATTTCTACTCTGTTGTTAGCAAATATAAATATTCTTACAAATAATTTCTTACGTTTTCTATTATTTTTAACAATGTTAAGGATTTCATTCCGTTTCATTAAAATGAATTAAAATGTGAGAAATTTTTACGTTCTAAATGGAATTCGAGAATTGATTGCATTTCTGTTTACAGTATCGCGAAATTTAAATAAATCAGGATTAAATTGACTTCATTTTTAACTACCGTATCGGAATTAAGTTATGTACGATTTTTATCAGGAATTGAAAAGAATAGAAATGTGTCCGGATGAATTTTTTCCAAAGGAATTAAAACGTAAAAATTGAAAAACGACATTAGATGGGATTCAAAGTGTTCGAAATTTCACAATATTTGGAACTGCATTTATTCATTTTTATTAACTTATTCTTGCCGAGGAGACAAGAAACCGTCTTTCTTATGATTCTAACACTTTTAATAATTTGTTTGAACGGTGTCCTTCAAAATTTTACCATCCTCCTTTGTCCTCCTAAAACGCCTAGAAAAGCATTTTTTTGCTGATCGTGCCTCCTCCTCCAAAATTGTTTTAGAATTTTGGCCACACTACCGAAGGTTAAATAGCCAAGATCTATAACTATCAAGCTGATTTTTCAAACGTAGGTATTTCAAGGCAAAATCCCTAATTAGGTATATATAATGAAAAGAAAAAGGGGAAAAAAAGAGTGGGCAGGAGAAGAAAGAACATAGAAATCCAAATAAGGCACTTTAATATAAATTACAATACTTCTCAAATTAAAGATATTTAAGTACAACATAAGTTACAATGCATAGTTTTAAAACAGTCTTATGTAAATAATTATAATTCAAATTCTAGTCGTTAACATAAAATAAATAATTTTTGATTTTCCAAAACAAAATTACTAATTTTGGCAAATTTTAAGATTAAACGTCAATTTAAACTAGGGGCGAACTGATAGCAATGTATTTGAATCGGTGCAATCAACGATGGGCCGGTGACAAAAAACGCCGATCAGTTCTTCCCAGCCCACCCCTGCTTTAATCTATTTATTAATTTAAACTATTTAAATTATTTTGTTTTTAATATTAGATACATATATGTATATTCCCCTACAACTGGAAGAGTTATTTTATATTCAGTGCAGAACAATAATCCATTTTTTCTAAAACATACGTACGAGACAAAATTTTTCAAAGGATAACACCTAAATTATTTTTTTCTAGATCTTACATATTTATTTAATTAATTGTATTGAGTGCATGCGATGGAGAGTTCCGTTACTGGTAATGACAACATTTTTGTCAGTAAACTTTCTCTTAAAATACGGAATATTTTGTTACAAAACTCTGTAGATCGAATTACCTAAAATACCGTCAATCTTTGAGACAAAATCCAAACAAACTAAGGCCAGGCAGAATTTCTAGATGATATTTTAGGTAATTCTGCAAAATTTCATGATAAAATATTGAATGCTTAAAGAGCAGGTACGGGGTCAAATTTGCATATACGCAAGTGACGTCATTTTCCATCTAATGTCCTTAATTGTTTATAAAAAACATTTCCTAGTATTTATTACATTTAAAAATCTCTCAATTATTGATTCTTATTATTTATCTTTATTTATTATTCGTTTTTTGTAAGTTATATCAATTTACAAAATTTTAAAAACTTGAAACATCATTCACTGAATATTACTTTATATATATAAAATCAATTCTATAAAAACTGTATGTTTTTTGTTACTGTATTTGCCATTACAATTTAGGGGAAAGTCCATACCAATGACGCATTTTTTCGTAGTTTTCGTTGTTTTTAAGAGAGTGTTACAAACGCGACTTACGTAAACACACTGACAAAACAGTTTGAAAAACTTTTTTTACAGCACTCAGGTCCGACAGGACATAAGGGTTCAGTGGGTAGCGTCATCCACTCGAAATTTAAAAATATGCGTTCAAATTTGGAATTTTAATTTAAAAAAATTTGCAAGAGGGTCATGACCCACTAAAAATTTGAGACATATACTCTCTCCGGATTTAGCTGTACTGCTGGGCCTGAGTGTACTCCAATTCCAAAAATTTGAACTATGTTCATTCATTATTTATATACAAATAATATTCAAGAAACTCTCCCCTATTTGTACCCTTCAAATGAAGTTATTCCAAAACGAATTAATCTGAATACTTAAAAATGAATAAGAAAATATTTAGAAAAAAATGGCTTAACGATTTCTTTAAATATCACAGTTATGTTGAATAATACTCTCTAAATCTGAATCAGTAAAATGTGCGACTTCAAGTGAGATTTTCTTTATTTCAAAACAGGTTAATTTTAAGTTATGAATAAATTCAGTATAACTAATGTTTGACGTAAAATAAATATTGGATCAAAATATTAATTAGTCTACAAGAATTTAAATTTCGATACAAAATTTAAAATAGCAGTATCAAGACTTTCTTTGTTTTAATATACTGAAAAATATATAAAATAATTGTATTTCAGAACAATTTTTTATCATTTTAAAAATAAAAAATTATTAAATAATAATTGAATAACATTTGAGCAGCCGGAAAAAAATCAAAGACGAAAATGTTAAAAAGATGTTTCATGTACTAATAACTTTTTAATTTTAAATTATAAAAAAAATTGTTCTAAAATAGGATTATTTCTTAAATTTTCTTAAATTTTTGTCTGATAATTTCAAAAATAGAAAGTCTTGATATGACTAATCGAACAAAAGATATTGTTATTTTAAATTTGATATCGAAATTTTAATTCTCAAAAACTAATTTATATTTTGACCTAATATTCACAACAAACATTAATCATACTAAATATAATAAAATTCTAAAATATCATTGTTTACAGTTAACCTGCTCCGAAATAACAAAAATCTCACTTGGAATCACACTAATGTTATTGATTTAGATTTGTAGGAATAAACAAATACTTCAAAATCCTAACCAAAAAATGCAAGTTGGTATAATGAATCTGTTAATAAGCGATTAAGTATCAATCGTTAAATATAAGTCAATTATAGAATCATAATCTTTTACCTTTTTCTTATAACAAAATATAACAACCTCTAACCACTTTCTGAAAAATATCCATAAAGGGATAACAAAGTAAGTAAGTAAATAAGTTTCTTAATGTTATAATATTGTTACATCAACTCTCATTTTCTTCTACAAAACTTAAAAGAATTTTAAGCACTTTGTGGAAGCAAATGTTATTAGAGGAGATTTATTATGATTGACTAACAGTTGATTTTGCTTTGAACTTACGACTGAGAAGTTTACGAAAAGATGAAGTCCATTTGGAACGAATGAGAGTTGGTTGTCGTTGTGTGTCTTCACTGTTGTAAGATTCACTTTTATGACTGCTACTGCATTCATAAGAACGTGACCTACGGTCTCCTATCTCGGAGGAGAATCTGAAAAAAGATGGTTGTTAATAAACTAAAATAAAAAAATAAAAAGTACAAAAAAAAAATTTAGGGAAATTTTACACATTTTAGAAGGTGTTTTTATTCTGACTAATACTAATAATACTTATTCTTTTATTTATTTATTTATTTAATAGGCCTTTTGTCTAGTGACAAATAGCTAGGAGAATAAAAGACTCATACTGATTCCACAGATTCTGCCGCCCTTTTTAACAAAAGCACTATCTCCATATTTTTTTTATGAAAAATGAGATATTTATACCGTTGGATTCGTAATGAAAAAACCAATTTAGGTGTCTTAATAGTAATTAAAAATATCAATTAAATCGGAAGATAATTAGGCGTTAATAAGCCTAACTACAGAGATTTTCTAGAAGTACTTTCTAAAAAGTCACTATCTACAAAAGAAGGCGTACTATCTACAAGATTTTTAAGATTCTGGGGTAAGTTGGCCCCCTAAATCCTGATTCAAAGGCACTATGTACATTGGGATGCCCATAAAAAATAAAAAAAATTTCTATATCGCATCCTACTCCTAAATTTTCTTTCTTTTTATGAGAAGATATGTTTCCTATTTTTTTAGATTTATTAAAAATGATTTATTACTGAGATTTTGTGTATCATCTTTTTTTGTAAATTTATATGTATCATTTCAGAAGTCCAACGTTTTTTAAGATTTGATTCTATATCTAAAATTGAATATCCATCCCAATCAATTAAAATTATGTTTGAAGTCTTTTTTGTGTGTTGTGAGAACCGTTTTTTGTTTTTTTCAATTTCATGTTCGTGAACTCTAACTCCCACCATTCTCTTAGTTTCTCCAATATATGTAGTACGACAATCCTTGCAATTGGTTTTAGGGGCCATACTTAAATTACGTAACGCTATAGCGGGGGGGGGGGGGGTTCTGAAAAGTTGTTACACCTGTGTAAACTGTCAAATATTTACATTATAAAAACTGTTACAGGGGGGAGGGGGGGTCTAAAAATTTCTGAAAAAAGCGTTACGTAATTTAAGTATGGCCCCTTATAAGCTACATTAGTTATTTCAGATTTTTTTGTTTTGTCTTTCAATTTTTTAACGGTATTTAATTGACTAGAAATGTTTTTTGAAGGAAAAACGCAGTAATTCCTTAGGCTGTGGGCTATTTTTTCATATAGATCTTTTGTATACGGTAAGAAAACTTTTGGAAAATTTTTATAGAAAAAGTTTTTAGCCTTAAAAAAAATTTATATGATATATATAAATTTACAAAAAAATCCGATCAACAAAAAAGATGATACACAAAATCTCAGCCATATTTATTTCCAATTTTTAACTGAACAAAAATACAAATTATACAATTTATACTTGTTGTTTGCCTTTTATTAATAAAAAAAACGTACTAAGTTTTCATATTTTATTTGCTTATTTATATTATTGATTACACTTTTCTCTTATTGATAAAATTTATATTATTAACTGATATGCCTGATCAATATTCTTTGATTACAAACTTATATTTGTGAATTCAGGGTTAGTCATTCGTTCTTACCTTTAGTTTAATTTTAATTATCGACATTTACACAACATGTATTTCAACAATTTTGATATTTAGTTTTAATTTTCGATGTGTATTGTGTTTTTAACCTGTAACAGGATTTTTTTATCTCATTTTATCGGTAGCTATATATTAATTTTTTCGTATTGTATTTTGTTTATTTTATTTTTTTTTAGTATTTATTTATTATTTATTTATTATTCATGTTAATATTGTAGTTTCTGGTGAGGGCAGTGTAACTGTTGAAACGCTATATTTTAAATAAAATGACAAAAGTTTTGACTCAGAGTGATTGATTTCTTCTTATTTCTTATTAAAATTTACTGCTGAGTGATAATTTCCACTTATAATATTATAAGGATATTATTACCATTTTGTTTTATTTTTTTCAGTAGTTAAACTTAATAGTTGAAAATGAGAAACTTGGATAATTTTTTCTGGTCTTTCTCATCTCACAACTCAGGACCAAATAAACGAAATAAATCCAAACTTAAGTCATTTTACATGAAATTTAATAAGCTTTACAACAGTTTTTCAAATTTTGTTGTAACTTGTTTCTTTGATGAGAAATCATCAAATAACTGATATGTAGTATGTTTTGAATCGAGTCACGCAAAAATAACTCCAGGCTCGTGAACGGCAGTGTTGATAGTGACGTTTTAAATCCAGAAGATAAGCCAAAAACTCGATTTTGGCCGTACTATCTACCACATAGTGCACTTTTCATGTATTCTGCTCAATTTTAAGATAATTTTTTTTTGCACCAATGAAAAGAGCGTGTCCGATTAAGTCAAGAACCATCAGTTTATTTACAAAATTTATATTTTATTAAGAGATCTAGATGCATACGCATTTCCTTCAATATCTCGGTTTTGAGTTGAAATGTAGAGTGTCTTTTTTAAAAAGGACGGCAGAGATTTACAAAAATGTTGAATATTCATACCCTGAATCTGACGAAAAAGCCCTAGAAGTTGGTGGTACGTTAGAATTTGTGGAAGATAAAGATACTTCGGCAATCGGCGCGTTACAATATTCATCCTCTGAACTACTACTGGATTCATCAATGTAGCCAATTTCACATTGTAATGGAGAACTTGTTCTCAGAGGTGGTAATATCGATGGTACACTCGGTAATAACCAGCTTCGTAAATCTTGAAATGGCGCTTGGAAACATTTGAACAATTTTCCACTGAAACAGTATTTTGTAATTATATAAGATTGTCAATAAAATTACTTAGGGATTATTCACATTATCTGTTAAATTGTATAATGTGTGAATGATTCCTTATAGTAAATATAACATTCAAATAAACCCACGTATCTCGAAATTCATCAACGTCAGCAAATGTGCGTTTAGCGTAAGTACACACAGAACATCTTCTTCGACGTCGACAAGCAGTTGCATGTAACGCTGCAGCTCTAAGATGTCTTGCAGCATGACGCAATGTTACAGCTTCTTGAGTTAAAGCTGCAATTCCCTCTTCTCGTCGAAGACGTTCAGCACCCAATTCAGTTTGTTCCAATTTTAATTTCTCTTTCAATAGCTCATTCTAAAAGTTTTTGAAATTGAAATATTTAAACATTTAATAATAATAAATAATTATTAATTCTATAAAATTATTTTACAGTGGCACATTTTTAAAAATTTACTAAGCATTAAGCAACAACAATGTTTATAACTTTATGTGGTTTAAAGAAATGACTTTTTAAATTTAATTAAATGTACATAAATTTATATTAATTATATTATTATATTGTAAACTATCATGAAGCACTGAAATATATTAGCTTTTATAGCTATTCATGAGAAGTAGAGTATTTGGTGAAAGGCTTGACCTTCTTCTACCTTAATTTATAGTTCAGAATCTATACCCTAAAGCATTCCAATATTAATAAAAATTTTAAAAACAGGAATTTAAATACTTTTATTCAACTGAAGGATTATTTGACTCCGATTCCCTTAATCTATATTTTGAAAAATGTGACAACAATGACACATGCATGCAAATTTTTTCCTTTAATGTTGTTTAAGATCGGCAAGTCACTTTCCGCAGTTTTTGATGCGCTGAAGCCGAATCTTTTAATGAAAACTTTCAATTCCGTAAAAACCGCTAAGTACGAATATGAAATCAAATTTTAAAACTCAAGAAGGCAAATCCAGTATGACATTTGACAATTTTAAAATCCTGATCCTGAAAAAGTTAAAATCGATTTTCCCTTAAGGGGTTTAATCTTGAAACGGTCTTTTTCTCTAAACCATGTTTTCATTTGATCAAGATTACAATAAAACTGCTTGACCGATCCTTACAAAAATTTAGTAGTCTTTTTTTATATCTTAAAAAGCAGTCCTTTATCGAAGGATTCTTTGTTTCGATAAAAATCTGACTTATTTATTAACAATTAAACAAAGAAATTTTTCTCGAACTTCAAAGTTTTTACTTTGACCTGCCGACATTTCGTCAAAACATTTTTTTTTTATCAAATTCCTTAAACTAAGGACTAGAAAAACTAATAATTTATCGAAATCAATTTGAGCTTTTTATTTTAGATAAGTTTGTGAGAAAGGAGAGTTCTGTCTGCAAAACGCTTTTTGTGAGCAGACTTTCAAAAAGTTGTCTAGAACTCTTCAAGTTTTAATGATTTTCTAATAAAAATTACATGCAATATTAACGAAAATATATGTACAATAGAATGCAAAAAGATTTAAAAACATTTACGCATTGGTTTAAACGAAAAAAAATCTTAAACAACATCGATTTTTTCGCTCTGTGACTGCGAGAAACCTCTTAAGATATTAGTCGCGTAAGATGATATTCGTGAGATGGTTTTAAACTTTGCATCAATGTTCCTGAAGTATTTATCTATGAAATGAGACCTAACCCATCAATTTTGACCACTTCTGAGCTTCAAAATATAAATTCAAAGTGCGCACCTTTTACATTTTACCTTTTACAAGGTAAAATATAAAATAATAAATGAAATAAAAGTTTACTTATTGTTCTTTTTTTTTCGGTTTTTTTACTGTAGCCAGCACGCGACTAATACCTTAAGGAGGTTTGTTCAAAAATCGATTTTTTACATACTCTTATAAAATTTTAATGACATATTACATGCAATGTTTTACATGAATAGTTACAATTTTATTGAAATTTACCGTTCTGTTTTTAAGATATAAATTTATAAAGTTGGACTTTTTACATGTAAACAGTAACAAAACGAGGAAATTGACTATATTTTAATTATTTATAAAAAAAAGGGCTTTACAAATTATTATAAAAAGAAATTAAATTAAAACGATGGATTCGTTCCGTGTACCATGAAGTATTCTGAAGTATTGCGAATTATTCCAAAGTGTCATGACTTATTCTGAAATATTTTGATTGATGTCTCATGTAGTCCATGAAATATCCTAAATTATTATTTCAAAATATTGAAGTACACAGGTGTACACCATAGTTTTGAGTTGTTACCTTTAGGGTCTATCATATTGGACTCACATTTTGCATTTTTGAAAACTAACTTCAAACTCATAATCAGACAAAAATTCATTGAAGACGGAAAGAATAATCCAGCTTAGTCAGCAAGATACTGCGTAAAGTTTTAATGGGGTGGTCCCAGGGCTGTTATGGATTTAAATCATTGAAGAATTTGCATTAAAATCATGATTTAAATCAAAAAAAACTTTAGAATTATCAATATTGCATGTAAAACATCGCAAAAAATAGTATAAATTTCTATATCTTTAAGTCATTATTAAATAAATTCGAAACGTCAATTAACTCATATTCCAATTTATTCAAACTTTTCAATTCCAATTAATTCAAATGTAAATGCATTTAAATTAATGCATAATAATTAAATAATATTAATTGTTTTCCATATTCACAATAATACTTTTTTTTTTAATTCTTACGAGATTTCTAAGAAATTTCATTTTTTCGAAACTGTTTAATTTTCATCTTAAAATTTCTTACTTTTACAAAATTTTAAGATTTTTGCGTCTTGTACTTTTGATACGTTTTTTTTGTATTCGTCCTTTTATTTTAGGATTTTCTTTAATTTTTTTTTATGCAAATTATTTAATATTATTTTACACAATTTTGTTGTTATAACATTCACTAGACTTTTATTTCGTTGATTTTCATAATTATTTCCATATTGCTTCCTCATAGAGAAAGTATTGTTTTACCCTCAAATTATCGATTGCAATTTTTTGACAAAACTCGACATACTTCGACCTCAGGATGTGGAAAATGAAGTTTTTAAAAAATATCCGCGTGTGTCCACATTTCGTTTGGCCCAATACCTCGAAAACTATAATACATAGAAATATGTTTTTTTAAGAAATTAAAGATCCCTCTGGGGGACAAATTATGATATATATGTTTGAACCCGATCGATGAATTCTAACTATTTTTTTTCGCATTTAAAAATTTTGAAAAAATCGTTGTTTTTTTTAATAATTAGAATGTACGTATTTTATTCGTTTTATTGTTTGAAAACACATCGAATGAGCTATTTGCGAACCTTCTACTGTAATCCTGTTCCGAGTTATCAAGGTTTCAAAAATTGAAAATTTTTATAAACATTAATTTTTTATGTTGTTTTTGCGTTTTATATATAAATTTTATGGAGAATGATTTTTACTCATTCCGTAGATAATTCAAAAATGCATCAATTGGTCTATTTAATATTTTTTTGCGAACTATTAATTAAAATTTAGTGATGTTTGTAGTAATCTCTATAAGGAAGCAATGTTTTCAAAAAATGAATATCAAAAATTACTCATACCAAATAAATACTGGAGATACAACTTGGCAGCGGTTTTTTTTTAAATAAATACGCTCATTTTTTTGTAAATTTTTTCAATTTGTTTTCACATCTTCTCTATCTTTTGCGAAATTTTTTGCAAACTTACTTATTAGAGTATCTTTATTTTTCTAAATTTATTGTTGGACTTGTTTTAAGTGTAATATTATAAAAAGGTTTTTGGTTTAATTTGCTTAAACTTTTTTATTTTTAAAGGATTTTTAAATTTCTTTTGTGAACTTTTTATTTATCTTGATATACGTATACCTACATTTTTTTATTTTATTTTTATTAATTCTAATTTTTTAGTAGATTCTAACCAAATATTTTTTACAGTTTGTTAGATTAAGGAAAAAAACATTTCCCCATTTTCTTCCTATTTATTTAATTTTCTTGATGTTTCACTATGTTTTTAGTCCTTTCTTGCATTTTAATTAATTATCTAATTATTTTTGTCATCATTTTTCCATTTCTTCGAAACATTTTTTTCTTCTTTTCAATTTTTTAGTTTTTATCTTATAATTACTAATTTTTAAAAACATTTATTCGATGCTTTTATCTACATTTTTTAAATTTCTTAAATTTCTACTTTTTTAAAGACTTTTATTCTTTCATTTTATACTATGTAAATTTAATCTTGTACTAAATATTCTCATTTTAACATGGTTCTTCTATTCCATAAAATTTTTTTTTCTTTTAAAATTTGCCAAAATTTTATCCATTCTTTTTTTTCTCAATTTGTAAAATAATTCTCCACTTTTTGTAATTTAAATTTTTTTTCCTTTATTGATATATTTTAACGTTTTTTTAATTATCTTCTTATTTATTTTTTTATTATAAAAACAATGTCCGTAAATAGTATTATTATTTTAAAAGAGTTTCTACTTTTTTATATATTTTTATGTTACTGTTTCATTCTTGTGTTGTTTTTTAAATTTTTTCTTCATTTCTTTAATAAACTACTTACAAATAAACATTTGAAGATTTTATCTACTGATTATATTTTAAAAAAATCCATTTTTGATTTAAATAAAAAAAATCGGATTATTTAAATTTTTTTTAAAAAATGATGATTTTTATCAGCCCTGGGTAGTTCACAAAGCATGTGATTTTGCAAGGGGGTGGAGGTCTAAAAGATTGTCAGTGGCCAAATCTAAATTGGAAGCAGTCGGGGCTATCATTCCCAAGAAATTGAAAAATAATGTATTATGGTAGATTTGAAAGTCGGGGAGAGTGGAAAGATGTAAAACTAATAAAACTCCCCACCCCCCGGAAAAAATATTTTGGATCCACCCCTGAAGATTGTCATGGTAAATCACAAGGAGTGACGGGAAGTTATTGACGTATTATCACGTGACATTATCTTTCTTCAACAAAATATTTTACTTTAAGTTTTTGAAAAGGACACGACATTGCTTTTCATACTGAAATCCTTCCTCTCAGAGCGTAAAGCAATAAGTTGCTAATACTTAGTTTGACAGGAAATTCTGAATTAATAATGTTAAAAGATCATAAAGACGAGACGTACCTCTTGTTCTAAGGCGTCACGTTCCGCGCGAATAATTGTTGCCTGTTTGATCACTTCTTGTCTAGCTCTCTCTAAAGACCGTCTCGTAATTTCATTTTGGACTGTATGCAGCTGGAGCTGTTTCAACACACCAACTTGATCTCGTTCCAAACGATCACGTTCAGATTGACAAGTGTCTCGGTCCTTTCTAACTCTTTCAATCTCATCTTCAAGGTGTAAAGTTCGTTCCAATTGAAGAAAAAGTTCCTCTTCCTTATCTCGCAGATCAGACACGCATCCTTCCAATTTTTGTTCTAATTTACATCTTGTCTTTTCCAATTTATCTCTTTCAGCCTAAAGAAAAACAAGAATAATTCATGTATCAATGAATTAGATTTTTAGAGAAACGAATACATAGTTTTAAAAAATTAATTGATTAACAAAGTTTTTATAATAGTATACCGAAAAAATTAAAAAAAAAAAGTTTGAACCAAATCGATCAATTTTAATATATGCCACTAGGCAACTGAAACTTATGGGGAAAAAATACTTTCTCGTAGATTTAGTGCAATCTTGCCAACAGGGGCATGTCCAGATTTGGTTTTTGGGGAGGTTATATATAAGAGAGAAAGAGATAACACTATAGCGCTATCTCTCTCAGTCTCATATAAATTTAACTTTTTTAGGGGGGTCATGACCCCCTGACCCCACCCCCATGAACACGACCCTGCTTGACAAAAAGAAATTTCTTTTTCTTAAATTTAGGCATTCTTATGGGAAAGAGTATCACCAATTATTTTCGAGTTAAACAAATAACAAACAGCTGGAAAATCTGAATTAAATTCTAAAGAACTGAAAAAATTCGACCTGCTCTTAAAAAAAATCACGTTTTTCACATTTTAAAAAATGATAGGGAATTGTGGAACACAGTTGAACTACTTAAGGCATACACTTTAATTAATTTAACAGTCTTATTAATTTTGCAAACAGCAGGGATCACAGTGGTTTCTTCGTTCAATTTTAGGTGAAAAAGGGGATTTCGATTTTCAAAAAAGGGGATTTTCTTTAATAAAAAGGGGATTTTTGAAATTAATAAAAAAGGGTTATGTTAATAATTCAAGTTTTCTTTTAAAAAATTTTATTGTTTCTTTTTTTCAAAACAGTTTTATTAATTAATTTAGTCTTTTTTTGTTCAATTTGTTTATAAAAATTTTAAAAAAAGAGCACTTTCGGAAATACAAAAATGTATCTTTTAATAGGTTGTCTGTTCAACGACGAGAAGATGGTTGTTGCAATTAAATAATTTTTAAAATAATTTTTAATTTCAAATGGTTTTCAAAATTATTCATTTAATAATTAGATTTTAAACAGGAAACATAAAAATCTATGTACCTGAAGTTCCGGACGTCCGTACGGACGAAATTTAAAAAAAATATTTTTTAATTTTTGCCGACTACGCAATTTTTTTTAAAATACTTGAAAAATATGTTTTAAGTAAAAAATTTTATTAATTCTGTATTTCTAGTGGATGGTAGCACCCCCGGAAAAATAATTTAAAGACATTTTTTCTAATTTCGTCCGTGCGGACGTCCGGAACTTCAGATACATTAAAAATCTGTGATGTAAAATATTCTGATATAATATTAAAGAAAATAAATTCAAAATTTTTCAGCGAAATATGACAAAATCAATTCAAATTATTTTTATTTATCTCTTTTATTGTAATTTTTTTATTTTAGATATGATTCAAAGCAATTAATTTTTGTTTGAAATAAGTAAATATATTTCATAAACAATTTTTTTTCCATCCAATAAAATAAATTTGATGTATTTCAGCAAGAATACATGGTACTCGAAACATGTTTTAATTTTATCAAAAATATGACAGCAAAATTTTTATTACAAAAATATAATTAGATACATTAGATAAATAATAATTTTCATAACATTTATTTCCTTTTTTTAGCAGAATGTGACAGAATTAGTTCAAATTATTTTTATTAACCTTTTGTATTATTTTATTTTATGATGCAAAACTAGTAATATTTGTTTAAAACGAGTAAAAAATATTTAATACAAAAATTTTTTTATTTAATAAATTAATTTGGTGCAATTAATTAAGAAAACATGGTAATAAGAATATTATTCAACTTTTTAAATTAATTTTATTTTAATTATGTTTTTTTTCATGTTTCCTGTTAAAATCTAAATTAATTCAATAAATAATATAAAAAAACCATTTCAAGTAAAAAATTATTTTTAAACATTTAAATTCAATAACTAATTTCTCATCATTGTACAGGCACCCTAAAAAAGGATAAATGTTTGCATTTCCAAAAGTGGAAAAATAGAAACTTTTTTAAAAAAAAGAAGGTCAAAGAGGAGAAAAATCTTGATTTAGGTGTTTTAGGTGTTTAAAGTGATTTTTCTAAAAAAAAGGGAAAAATAAGGGGAAAAAAGGGGATTAGGTGAAAAATTGATCGAAAAATGTTCAAAAAATAATGCAAAAATAAAATATATGAACAATAAAGAAAGTTTTCAAACTGTTGGTTTTTGAAAAATTAGCGCAAAAACTTTCGCAATCGGTGTCATCACATTTTTACTAAAATCACGAACCCTTAATGATGAAAACAGAAATATATTTACCTTTAACTCCACATAACGTTCTTCTAAATAGTACACTATTCCTTTTGCTTCCTCATATTTAACTGATAAAGCCACGTATTTATCATAATGCCTTTTAAATAAGACAAATCTGGAAACAAGTAATAAATACATATTAATTTCTTAAGTTTAAGAAGAAAAATAAATTGGCTGTAACTTAAGAAAATTTTACATTCTTATATCTTTATTAAATGTAAAATTTTCTTAACTTACAGTGACTTAAACCGATGGAGAAAGCAGATTTGTGTTGTTCAAAACATTAATAAAATGTAATTTTGAAAGTAGAGTCTATGGTATTTCTCTTGCAGTTATACTTGAAAAAATCGATTTTCTATGGATTTTCTTTAAATTGTGAGAAAACGTTATTTTATATGTGCCTTCTATCTGATTAAAATTTCAGGACCCTTTACCGTCTAAAATTTAAAATATTCTTGTTCGAAATTTCAAATTTAGGTACATGCAAATTATAAAAAATTGAAATTTCGAACATGAATATCTGAATTTTTAGACGGTAAAGGGTCCTAAAATTTTAACCTGGTATAAGGTAGTAGTCGATTTTTTCAAGTATAACTGCAAGAACCTAAATTAGATTAATAAAAAATCGAATTTAAATATTCACTCCTTTCAAATCAATGACCTTCTAAGAATTCAGAACCATACTGAACGTAACATTTTTATGTAACAGCATCAAATACATTCTTCTTTCTTTGAAGATATACATAAATATTCTTTCACATATTATTAACAAATCTGTTAATTCATTTAAATTTTTTTTTACTTTTTATAGCAAATTTACCGAAATATATCACAGTAAGGGTAGCCACGGACATCTTTTGTCGTGTACCCCACACAACATTTTCTAACATTTGGTGTATTGATTTTAACTTTTAAGCAACTTACATTGACAATCTAATATTTATTTTTAAAAAACTCAAAAATGACTCTTAATTTTGTAAAGATCCCTGCTTTAAACTAATAAGAATGTAAAAGACAATCATAGTCCAAAGATGTCATGTGTTATGAAAGCAGAAAATATTTAAACTATTATTTTAAAAATATATACATATATAATTTAATTAAAGGGATTAAATAACAGTTCAATGTATAAGGTTTCGATATAATACTTTTATTTTATTTATATAAGGTATATGTATAACATAGGGGGCATTCTATTTCAAATCGTAACACCAAGGCCGCGCCCAGAAAAAAATATCAGGGAAGGGAGGTTTTGATAAAAGACAATCAAGGGTACCTTCTTTTTTACATCAGCTTAAAACTATTTTGGGCAGGGAGGAATAATCAAACTTTTTTATTCCCCCCCCCCCCCTGATTACGGCCTTATGTTGGGTTTAGCAAAGGAATATCATGTCTAGAGAGTTTTTTAAATATATTTAATTTTATTAAATCAACATTAAAATTTAATAATTAGAAAAATGACAATAATTAAATTCAAGAATTGGAACAATGACACTTATGAAGTGCCATTGTTTTACCTAATTACTAATTTATTACTCGTACGTAAAAGATTTTAATCTTATTACATTAAAATGTAATTATTTAACTTGAGTTGGACTTGAAAGAGAAAGTATTGAGCTTTAAAATGGTGTGTTAGGCTTTTTGTGAAAAAATTTCAATTAAATATACTATTTTGTATTTAAGGAGGAATATTTATCTAATTGAAGCTATATATTTTATCAAAGACTAAATGTTATTCATAAAAAGACTATTTTAAACCTCAATCAAGGCCATGTTCTAAAAGTCAGATTTTTCAATGGAAATCGCTATTGAAAAAGTTGACTTTTGGGACATGACCTTAATTAGAAACATATCTGATTCTACAAAGTAAAACTTCGCGATTCAGCAAAAAAAAAGGACTAGTTCAAATATTAAAACAAAAATGGCAATTTTTAGTAAGCTTAGAGTTTGACGTAAATATTAGGTCAGTTTTTGTCAGTTTACAAGAGTAAAAACAGTTGCTTATTCGTCTCGTTGACAGGCCAAATGGACTAAGCGCTTTTTAAATACTATTTTCCAATTAATATAAGGGTACGTGTTTTGAGATATTAGGGTTTTAAATTTTCGAATATAAAATGCACTATGTGTAATTTATCTTATTTTTGTACAAAAGGTTTTAACTACTTTAAACCCCAACATTTTTTATTTATTTTTAAAATCAAGTAATAGCATTTTAATTGTAATGTATAGTTAAAGAAAAATTAAAACAATTAGAAAAATTCTTTGCTTCTTAAAATCTTTTGCTAGGTGAAACTGTGTATTTGAAATTTAATAATCTATAGATACATATTGGAAATTAAAGTCACACTTTATTTGTAATAATAAAATTAATAAATAATAAATAAATATAAATAAGACTATAATAATTTTGCCAACCTGTAAAGATCGTTTTCAGAAACGATATCGCGAATAGAATCAACAGGATCGACTGTGAGGGAGCTAGACAATCCAGTATATGAAGGACTGGAATCTCTTAGAGCTGTTGAAGCAACAAGGTCATCTTCAGAAACGGCATTCGACGTGCAAGGCAATACAGTTGAAACACTTGACGTAAGAAGATTTTCGCTTCTAGAATGTTTCATCTCTGGATTAAGGAAGCTGTTTGTTAAGACATCTCTACTAATCAATAGATCTGTCATCGTTCAAGTTTTAGATAATACAAGATTCACACACAAAAATCACATTAAATAAATGCATACTTTCTATGCATTAAAGGAATTGCAAGAAATAATAAAATTATTTTATTGTCCCGAAATACTGTAAACTGAGAACAAATAAATTAACAACGCACTGATCATATTTTCTCCTTTTTCACTTTAATAAAAATTCAAGGTATTCATTTTAGAAATATTTGTGTCATATTTGTTTTAAGGTGAAACATCAGTATTTAGTGCAGGTGACTATGATGCAAATTTCAAAATCCAAAAATATAGAAATATTTGTCACTCTTAAATAATTTAAACAATCAGATACACAATACGTTCAGAACATAAAAACAGTTTAAGTGGCTTTTAATTGTACCCATCAGTACATTCACTTCATTTGTTTCTAGAGTTCAGAGTTGGGAACCAACGTACGGACGTAACCCATCAGAAAGTGGTTTTTCGGGAAAGTAAAATTTCAGCAGAGTGAGGGCGCAATTACATGTCTGCGTCGAACGCTGCGTTTTTGCGTTGAATAGTGAGAAAGAGGAAGACAGAAATATAGTCAGATCTTTGTCACTCTCACCATTCAACGCAAAAACGCAACGTTCGACGCAGACATGTAATTGCGCCCTGAGGTCCTACCTCAGGAAATGTGTAACCAGGGTTGTGAAGTTCCACATTACTTTGGTCATATACAGACAGGGTTGTGCAGTGACGCGTCACTCGAGGTATTTTACGTAATTTACAAGTATTTTATATAAGTAAAATACCGTATTTTATCCCCACTCCCAAAAAATACATTATGTAAAATATTATTGAGGTAATTTACTAGACATTTTACCGTAAAGCAAAACGTAATTTACCTAAGGTATTTTAATAGCACAACTTCAGGGATGTAAAGTTACGCGTAACTTGGACTTTTTTACGTAAATTAAGTAAAAATGTAATTTACGTAAAAACATGTAAAAAATGTAAAAAAACATGACGAACAACTGGTTCTTAACTTTTATTGCTGTTCATAGTCCTATTTCTTTTTTTTTAGTACAAAGGAGAGTTTTTACCACTAAAAGTTCATTGGTCTTTCGTTTCTTGGTATTTTTAGAATAGTTTTCACAAACCGGAAATTATGAAATAAGGTACATTTGCTTACTTAAATACACATTGCCGCCATCTTGAAAACGTAAATTACGTTTTGTAAAGAATTAAGCATGTAAATTACCTATGTAATTTACATGTAAAAAACTATGTAATTTACGTTAGGTAAATTACCTTTACATCCCTCAGCACAACCCTGTATGCAGAGGATTACGTGTTTAAGGAAATAGAATGGACAAATAAGATAATTTGTCAATTGGAAAGCATTTTCTGATTTGTCTATTCTATTCCCTGATCGTCTAAACTCCGCAATTGACTTCACCCTAATGCTTCTCGCACAAGCTGCGTCGTATCCAGGGCTGTGGAGTGACGCGTCACTCGAGGTTTTTTACGTAATTTACAGGTAAAGAGTCTTTTAATGTGACGTCACATGTCAAGAAGGTTAAGTCATTTTTTTCAGGAAGGTTAGACGTAGTGTTCTAAAATTCTCGGTAAAATATAATCCGAGAAGGAAGGGAAGAAAATTGCGGTAAATTACCGAGAAGACGAGAATATATGAGAATTAACGAGAATATTTGTTTTTATGGTTTTTTAATTTGGTTTTATGCTTTAAGTTTATTATTTTATAATAAATAGGTTAAAGAAAATGCATAGAAGAGTTATTTAAATTTTAATTATATAACTTATTAATTATATTACATAATTGAAACAACGAATATGTACATAAAACTGTAAGATCAACGTTTCTATAAACAATTAAACATATATCACACTTTTAACAGTATTGAAACAGTCTTTGCGATTTGCACTTTCCGTTAAAATTTAAATAATAGGAAAAAAGAGATAGCCATGCCAAAGTCATTGAAAAAGTTACTTTAAGATTAATTTTATTGAATGACTTAAATCTATAAAAATCTGGTAACTCTCTATAATATTCTTAAGTTTACGCCCAACAATAAATGAATGCGAAAAGTAAAATAGAATAGACCAATCAAAAAAGGTATTCCAATGTGACAAATTACTTGATTCGTCTATTCTATTTCACTATTCCTCCAATCCACTGAATGTGTACAAATTCTAGTCATTTAAACAGTTTTTGAATCTTCTCATAAATTCTCCGAGAAAAAACGATCCGGTAATTTACCGCAATCTTCTTTCTCTTCTTGACGTAAATTACCGCCTTTGGAACACTAGTTAGACACAGACCCAAATTTACATTGAGCTATAAAGGGGTTTCTAATATAAAAGGTATTTTAGACTAATTTATTTAGAAATTGCATAAATTGTTGCTATTCGAAAATGGAATATGTTTTTTACATTTTAATAATGTATTCATATTCCTTGTCAATTAATTAAATTTGTATTTAGAAGCCAAATAAACAATGACATTGACAGAACTTTCTAACCTGTTTTGAATTTTTTACTATTTTTTTTCCATTTGAAAATAAAGCAGATAACCGATAAGAAGTATGATTATACTACAAAACCATAAAAAATATGTTTTATCTTTTGTCTTTAATAATTTTAAAAGTTTTTTATTAAATTGTCATAAAAATAACTTTTTATTAAAAATCCCATTATAACGTAATGTAAATTTGGGTCCAAGCCTAACCTTCAGGGTTGTGTACGTAACATACCGGAGGTGTTACATAGTTTGTTACTGTGTGTTACCTAGGTAAGTTACCTACCAAATTTGTTACATAATGCATTTTTTTGGTGGTGGGGGGGTAACATACCTAAAACAGGTATGTTACTTGATGTAACATACCGGTAACATACGTAGAAAACCTCGAGTGACGCGTCATTACCCAACCCTGCTAACCTTCTTGACAAAATGACCTAACCAATCTTGACTAGTGACGTCACATTAAAATACTCTATGGGCTTAAACAGATAGAAATACGGTTACGGGACCAAAGCATGAGACAGAAAAGGACAGAAGTTACGGTTACGGGACTGCTCCCGTAACCGTTTTCGTTGTGCTTTGGGCTTATTTTACATAAAAAATACCGTATATTAGGGTGAAGTCAATCACGAAGGACTGGGGTATCAGTGGATTAGAATAGACCAATCAGAAAATTTTTTCCAATGTGACCAATTATCTGATTAGTCTGTTCTAATCCACTGATATCCTAGTCCTTCGTATTAGGGCGCAATTACATGTCTGCGTCGAACGCTGCGTTCTTGCGTTGAACAGTGCGAGAGAGGAAGACAGAAATATAGTCACATCTTTCTCACTCTTATTATTCAACGCAAAAACGCAACGTTTAACGCAGGCATGTAATTGCGCCCTTAGACTTTACCCTTACCCTCCTCCCCACTCCCAAAAAATACATTATGTAAAATATTATTGAGGTATTTTACCGTAAAGTACCACGTAATTTACCTAAGGTATTTTACTAGCACAACCCTGATCTTAACTTTGGGTACTTCTCTTATCTTTTTTACATTTCCAATGGTTTTTGACCTTAAAATACGTCAAAAACTAGGAAGTTAAGCGTAACTTCCCTATTCTGATGTTCTTCTTTACTAACGTTTGTTCATGTTTGTTGTTCACGCGATTTTACGATCTACCATCTACGTTCATGATGTATTTCATGCATACGTACATACCTAACTAACAGATTAATCTAAAATTCTTAACTTTCGTTACAATAATTTATTAGTTAAAAAATTATTCAAGTAATAGATTCAACCATTTGCCTACTATATAGTTTTTTTCAATATTTTTTCTTTGTGATATTAAGTTTTTAACTGAAATTAAAAATGGACCCAGACAAATCCATCGAAAGTTATGACGAGAATTCCGTTACTATGCTAGATGTACTTCAAGAAGAAAATCAATTAGAAGAAGATGCTAACGCAGTATTAGGATCTGCTGATGATAAGAATTGCACATATAATCAAGTATGAAGTCTTTTTAAAAATTAATTAAGTATTTACCAAATTAAACTTGAGTTTGCGTTATTAATTTTTTCATTAAATTAGTCAAAAGTCACTCTTCGGAGTTACTCCAAGTTACTTGACGAAAATAAACATTGAGATGTAAAATGTAAATAGATTAAACGAGAAAGACTGCTTAGAGGTCAAAATTCTATCATGAAGCGAGGGTATTGTTTTTATAAATTTTATTACTTGACAATTCATAAAGAATAGAAACTTTTGGTTCTTCAAATATCTGTTCTAAAATGTAGAGAGTAGAAAGTTTCTTGCATCTCTTAAGATTTATACCCAATGTTAAACATTTTTTTCCTTAATGTATCAATAGGTAATTAGAGTGCATTTTTTTAAAATTTTTTATATAAGAGAGGTACCCAAACAATCAGAGATCAAGTTTTGGATTATCATTCTAGTTTAAGAAGGTTCTATAGTAAATAGAATTAACATTACCATTTTAATCAAATTTGGTCCACTGTAAAATGTTAAAAACAAAAACGCTTGTAACTTTTTGCACAAGTACCTTGAGATCTCAAAAATGTAACTGCATCATTGTAAAACCATTATCTACCAGTGGACCAAATTTCATTAAAAATTTATACATTTATCTGAACTCAAAAACATTTTTTATTCAATATTTTCGTTAAAGAAATACACGACAATTTGCCGGACTATGTATTCTTAAAGGATTTTATGTTCTATTAAATTTGAAAATTTGAGGTCTAACATTTTATACTTAAAATACAGAAAGCCAAGTTTAATATCATATCTATCATAATAATAACATTTTTGTAGGGTTACATAAGACAAGCACTTTATGCTTGCCAAACCTGTTGTCCTGAAGGTACCCAAGCTGGAATTTGTTTAGCTTGTAGTTTTCACTGTCATGAAGGTCATCAATTGATTGAATTGTATACCAAAAGGCATTTTAAATGTGACTGTGGAAACGTTAAGTTTGGCGATAAGAAGTGCTGTTTATATCCGGTAGTTATTGATATTTAAAAAAAAAATTATTTAATATTTATAAAGTTTAAATCTCTTGATTGATGGAATTGTAGTTAAAGTCAGAGTTGAATGCGGAAAATAAGTACAATCAAAATTTTAATGGTTCATATTGTACTTGTATGAGACCTTATCCAGATCCAGAAATTTTGGACAATGATGAAATGTTGCAATGTGTAATTTGTGAAGATTGGTACCATTCCAAGGTAATATTATTAAAGTAATAAGTAATTAATTATTCGTTTATTTAATTATGTATTTTTTTTAATTCAGCATCTTGGCTATTGCGAGAACAAACCAGAAGAAAATGATTACGATGAAATGGTTTGCGATGCTTGTATGACAAAAGTATCCTTTTTATGGAACTATGCTCCTAAATTTTCCAGTAATTTAAATTATTTTAAAAAATGTTTATTTCATAAACAATAATTAAGATCCAGTTTTTAATTATCATTAATTTTCAGTAACGAAAGATTCGAAAAATGATACAATTAATGAAAGTATTGAAATGGTTGATGTGGAAGTAACTTCAAACAATTGCATAATGCCAAAAGATGGTAGCGGTAAAAAAGAAGGATGTTGTTTCTGGAAAGAAGGATGGAGGTCATCTTTATGCACTTGCGAACAATGCAAATTGGTAGTAATAATGTTTGGTTATATATTGATTATTTCAGGCTTCACAGGCGGTTCTCTATTTCCCCTAAATGTCCCTTTTTTGCGACTGGTCCCTAAAAGTTCCCTATTTAGAAAAATTTGCCCTAAAATCTCCTATTTTTCACGAAAATATATTGAAAGTCAATGTATCTAGAGATATTCAATTATTTTCAATCTTTAAATTTTTATTACTTTTTGTCAATCTTCAATTATTTCTATCATTTTTAAATTATTTTCTCCAATTTTTAATTTATTAATTTATATTTCAATAGATTTTCTGACTTTTCAGTTCTTCATCTCAGATTTCAATTATTTTATTCAATTCACAATTTTTTTTATCATTTTTAGGGTTCCGTACACCACAAATGTACGCACGGAACCCTATTGGAAAGTCTTTGTCGAAAATCGTATCCCCCCCCCCCCCCCACCCCTAGCCGCCAAACTATTTGACTTAGAAAGTTCAAATTTGGCCCACATATGTATTTTCACGTGAAGATGAAAGGAAAATTATAGAGAACATAATTCTAGGGGTTGATCATAGCGTTGTCAAGAAAATAACAAGATTTTTGAGAAATTTTCATATTTTTTGTCTGAAAACTCTTGCCATTTCTTTTACAGCGCTATCACCATCACGATCTCTATACTTTTTTTGTAATCTACACATGACAATACATTTGTGTACCAAATTTGAACTTTGTAGGTCAAATATTTTGGCAGATAAGAGGGGAATACGTTCATTTTTTAGAAAAAATGCGTTTAATTTGTACCATTCCTGCCGTCTATCTGCCAAACTATTGTACTTAGAGTGCTGAAATTTGGTACAAATATGTAGTTTGCAGGGACTGACACGAAAACTGAAACAAAATATATTTTATTTTTGTTTCGTTTCGGTTTAAAAACTGAAACAAAATACCAATTTAATTTTGTTTTGTGTTGAACCTGGAACGAAAAGGCTCTGCATTACGTTTTCGTCTCATGCCCGAAACGAAAATCAACTTCGAATTTCGTTTCAGTCTCATGCCCGAGACGAAAAGACTCTGAATTTCGTTTTCGTCTCTCATAAAAAAGGCTCTAAATTTCACAAAAACAGTTTTAAACACAATTCTTTTCTTGCAGGAGACGAAAACGAAATTCAGAGTCTTTTCGTTTCAGCCATGAGACTGAAACGAAATTCGGAGTTGATTTTCGTTTCCGGCATGAGACGAAAACGTAATTCAGAGCCTTTTCGTTTCAGGCTTAATACAAAACAATATGAATTGTATATTTTTGTTTCGTCACAACAATTCAAAAAAGAAACGGAATTCTGTTTTCGTGTCAGTCCCTGGTAGTTTGACGTGTTGATTACAAAAAAACTATAGAAAACCTTGTTGCAGGGTGTTATCATAGCGTTTTTGAGCCAAAAAAAAAAACGATTTTTTTCAAAAATGCTAAAAAATGGTCGTATCCCCCCCCTCTGAACTTCCAAACTATTGTACTTAGAGTGCTGAAATTTGGTATAGGGGAGACCGGGGCTAGTTGGGTCAGGGGTAGAGTGGGTCATTGCAGTTTACTCAAATGTTAGTCGAATTAATTCCTCTCTACACAAAAACTATTTTACATAGTGAGATGCAAGTTTGTGTCAAGTTTCATTATGATATCATCATTTATGTGAAGTAAACGTAAGAAAAACTAATTTTGATACTCCAAAGTAAATTTTTACCCACTTGGTTTTTTTTGTTATATCTTCCTGAGTAATAGTTTTAGAAAAAGTTTAATTATCAAATTTTGATCGTTGAATAGTTCCTTTTAAAGGGCAATGAAGAGATTTTAATTTATATTTGCAGTATCGATGGAAAAAATCAAATATTTGAAAAACACAGGCGGGGTCAGTGGGGTCGTTTTGACCGGGGTTAGTTGGGTCGCCCAAATGCATGAGGAATCTACTATATACTTATACTACGTTAATAAACTGCATTAATTTATTTAAATTTCACTACTAGTAATTTATTTCAGTCAATTAACACCAATAATAATACTTTTTAACAATTAGGAATTAACAAATACGTTTTTTCAATATGAGCAATTTTTTTATTTTATAATCTTATACTTTCACTGCTCTAATTTAAATATACTACTTCATGTTTAAATATATTTATTTTTCAATTCCTTTTATTACAAAATAACCCCAAAAACTAAGTTTATTATGTGCGATTCCAAGTGAAATTTACGTTTTTTTCCGGCAGGTTAACGGCGGGCAATGAAACTTTAGAATTTTATTATATTTAGCATGACTAATGTTTTACATAAATATTAGGTCAAAATATTAATTAGTTTACGAGAATTGAAATTTGCAAAAAAAATTTGAAATCGCAATATATTCCGTTCTATCAGTCGTATCAAGGTTTTCTTTTTTTTAAAATGCTCAGAAAAATATAAGGAATAATTCTATTTGAGGACAATTTTTTATAATTTTAAAATTAAAAATGTTATTAAATAAAAATTATATAACTTTTACACAGCTAAAAAAAATTCAATGACCCAAATGCTAAAACGATCTTACCTGTGTTCTTTTCAAGATTCCAAAAGAGTTGAAGTTAACTGTTACCTCCTTAATATTTAATTTTAATAAATTATAAATGTAAACATTGGAATTTGAAACTAGTAAACATTGCTAATACGTTGCGCGCGCATCTCCGGCTGAGAAGTGCAAAGCCCATGTTACCAAACACAGTGTTTACGACTTTCTCATGTGTGTGTTATGCCACTGAATGTCCAGTAGCTTAATATCATTCTAGAAAAGAATTTTTGACAAAAATAGTTAATAATAGTTTTTAATTCTACAAAGAGGTACAAAGTTTCTTTGCTCTGGCACTGATTATACTGAATTCACGTCGTGTAACATGGGCTTTGCACTTCTCAGCCGGAGATGCGCGCCCAACGTATTAGCAATGTTTACTAGTTTCAAATTCCAATGTTTACATTTATAATTTATTAAAATTAAATATTAAGGAGGTAACAGTTAACTTCAACTCTTTTGGAATCTTGAAAAGAACACAGGTAAGATCGTTTTAGCATTTGGGTCATTGAATTTTTGATTTTAAAGTTATAAAAAATTGTCCTGAAATAGAATTATTCCTTATATTTTTCTGAGCATTTTAAAAAAAAGAAAACCTTTATACGACTGATAGAACGGAAGATATTGCGTTTCAAATTTTTTTTGCAAATTTCAATTCTCGTAAACTAATTAATATTTTGACCTAATATTTATGTAAAACATTAATCATACTAAATATAATAAAATTCTAAAGTTTCATTGCTGGAAAAAAACGTAAATTTCAATTGGAATCGCACTTATATAAATTAATGTTTTGACATTTAAACAGTAACATTTTAATCATGACCCAATTTGAATTCTCTAAGTAAAACATTTTGGAAGATAGGGTGGGGGGTCCATTTTTTATAAAAAAATTCATTATATGGGCATATCTCTGGAACCTTTAACTTTTATGTCCCTCGCATATATTTTGAAAATTTCAATCAATTTTTTCCTGGCTTTTGTTGGAAATATTAATACTTGATACGATGAATCATTTCCAAAAGATTTAACATTTATTTATTAAATAGATTAATAATTATTTTAATTTAAATACCCAATTTTTAACAATGTTTACTTGTCCCTAACCATACTTTCGAATGGTTTTTACGTTGAAACTTTGTAAATAATAAGAATTACTAGTTATATAACACATATTTTTAAAGTTAGTTAAACGCTGGAGACATTTGTGCTTGAAAATTAATATTTTGTTAATTGTGAAGAAAGCTATATGCTTTTAAAAGTTGTCCCTCACTTTTTACCTTTTTGACCGTAATCGTCATATTTATCATTTTTCTTGAATAAGACTATTGGCACACCAAAATAGTTTATGGGAAATAAGAGTTCAAATCATTAGAATTATTTTGAGACATATTAAATTGATGTGCTTCATGTCTTCAAAAAACTATTCTAATTTAAATAACAGAAAACACGTGTGTACAAAATTTGACAACGACCGTAATCGAGTGATACTCTACGAAAATCAAATAAAAGTATTCGAAAAGTACTTACATAAATTTTTAAGAGTACCATTTAACATCGTGTGAATGTGCTTTGAGAAAAAATACTTTATTGCAAAGATAATGTGAAATATTTATCAATTACGGTCGACCGAAATTTTTTAGAAAGAATTTGTTAAGTACGAAGTTGCCGATTCTAAATCTTTCAATAGAAATTGTCATTACTTAAAACGTGAAGGTTAACTAAAAAATTTATTTAGTTGATTTAATTGTTTAATTTTATTCCTAGTGTATTATTATTAGTATTTTACTATTCTTATAAATATTAGAAATATTAAACAAGTTTATCGTTTTTTAAAATTTATAACCCCAATCACCTGTTGAATATATTTTTGTTACAGGTTAAAAATTATTTGCAATTTTAAATAATTTATAACTTTTTGAAGACAATAAGATTTATCTGTCCATTTGTATAATTTGAAAGCTTAGCACTTAAAGTTTATGTGAACAAAGTTTGAATACTGTGCTAATAAAAAAAAGAAAATATTTTTTCTTATTGAAAAGTTAAATGTTCCAGAGATATGCCCATTTATTATATTTTATATATTATATTATATATAATATGTATAATATATTTATATATTATATATTTAATAATATCAAATATATTAAAAATTATTTTTTTTTTGTGTACGGAACCCTCGGTTTTAGTGCGAGTGTAACTCGAACTTGCCCGATTTTTTAATTTATTCCTACCATTCACACTTATTTGTTTTATTATTTGACTAATTTCATAAACTGTCAGCTATTTTCATCAAATTTCAATTATTTTATTCAATTTAAAAATTGTTTTCTACTTATTTAAATATTTTCATTATTTTTCAATTAATTTCCAAAACTTGCAATTATTTTGTTTACATTCTAATTTTTTTTATTATTTTTTCATTAAATTTATCATTTTTCAGTTATTTTATTAAATTTTATTTATTTCTTTTAATTTTCAATTATTTCTATAATTTTGAAAATATTTTCTCCAATTTTTAGTTTTGAAAAGTATTTTTATACACTTATACATTTTTAATTTATTAATCTCAATTTTCAGTTATTTGTATTATTTTTCAATTATTTCCATCATTTTTAAATTGATTTCTGTAATTTTTCAATTTGTTTTTCGAAATTATAATTTTCAAAATAATTTTTTAGTTAATTTACTAAACTTTTAATTACTTATTTCAAAGTTAAATTAATTAAAGAAATTGTTAATAAATAAATAATTATAATAATATAATTATAATAATATAAATAATAATTATAATAATTATAATTTTTTCCAAATTTACAATTACTTTCGGTATTTTATAATTGAATTACTAAATTTCCATTTATTTATCTCAAATTTCAATTATTTTAAAAAATTTATCATTATTTATACCATTTCTCAATTATATTTTATATAATTATTATATTATAATAATAATATTTCGATTTTAAATTACCTTCATCATTTTTCAATTAGCTTTCTAAATTTTCAATTATTATTATTAATTCTCCGTTGTTTTCATCAATTAAACATTTTTTTCAATTATTCTCATCATTTTTAAATTAATTTTTTCAATTTTTAATTATTCTCATCATTTATATTTCAATTATTATCTTGAATTTTCAATTATTTCTAAAGTTCTGTATTCATTTTCTATAATTTTAAATTATTATTTATCAGTTTTAAATTACTTTCCACAATTTGTAGTTATATTACTTTTTTTTTGTTTATTAATTTGAAAATTCGGTAATCATGTATTTTAATTTAATTTTTTTTTGATCCTACAACTTTGTAATTTTGTCCTACCCAAATAAAATATTCGAGGTTCCACTGTATATTCAATTATCTTTATTTGTGAAGTTTTTAAAGTACCCTAAAAGTTCCCAATTTTTGTATATTCAGTCCCCTATTTTCCCTAAAATAATTTTCATTGTCACTGTGAAGCCTGTTATTCACAAAATTAATTTCATATATAACAATTTTATTATTTTTGTATTACCAGCTCTATGCAGAAAAAAAAGTGGAATTTTTAATAGATCCAAAAGATAGTGTTCAAGCGTATGAAGAAGCTGGTAAATCAAACAATAGAGAGTCCCACTATGAAATGGGAATGAAAGCTTTGGCTTCCCTTGATCATGTGCAACAGGTCACGGTAATCGAAGGTAAAATTACTTTATAATTTATTTTATTTTCTATCACCGACTCTGAATAAAACAAAAATATTTTTGCAGAATATAACAACATGAAAGAAAAATTAAAAGAATATCTTAAAAAATTCGCTGACAATAAGACGGTTGTTAGAGCAGAAGATATACAAGAATTTTTTTCTGAAATAGAACCAAACAAACGACAAAGAGTAGAGATTCCAAAGTTCTGCCGATAAATTATTACAAAAATTTAAATAATTTTTGTTCATAATATAGTTAATACGGAATTTGTGTACGTCACAATCAGTTGTTTATTTTTTAAAAACTGCAAAGAGTGTCTTGTTAGATAAAAATCCAAGAAAAAAAAAGAATATCGCTATTTAATTTGTCAATTTTAAAATGATAATTATTTATTGAAAAATTACAATTACAATTTATCCATTACTAAATATTTCATCTAGGTTTACAATGTCAGACATTCCATAAAAAATGCCAACAATACAACTTTTAAAATATGTCTAATATAAAACCAAATTGAATAATTCATTTTTCAAGTATAAATATATATGAAAATGATACTTAAAATGTTCTACTTCTTTTTATAGTCCTTGTTAATATCATGCTGTTACATATAAGTTTAGTCATTTTTCACGTATAAGTTTAAGAATATTTCGGCAATATGGTAACGTAGCAAATTGTTGATAATGTATGCTCTTGGTTCAATGAATAATTGAAAGTTGTAGATTAACACATTTAAATGTTGGAAAATGTACATTAATTAGACTTTCTTGAGAGGATTTTTTAATTTGGTTTATAAAAATTCCTATTATTTATTTATTTTATTCAAGATATTAAAGACTTACATGCACAAAAGTACAGAAAAAATACGTTATTGATTTTAAAACCAGAATTCAAATAGCAACGGTTTGTTACGGCATCATCTTACGTGCCTTTAATGTTTAAAATGTTTTTTTAGTCTTTTGAAAATTGTAAAATGAATTCTTTACATTTATGTACAGTTGCTGCCACATATAACCTTTACATGCCTGCGCCTGTCTTATACACGTGAATATATATACGTAAGACAAACGTAAATGCGACTTTACTTAAATTTTCGTCATAACAACTTGTATAGTTAAATTAAGTAATTTTAAAACTGTTTTTAGAGATCATTTATGTAAAATAAATTAACAGTTTTCTTTTATAATCAAAACGTTGTTTTATTACAATACATCTTATTATATAATGAGTCCTCGCATGAGTTCTTATGCGAGAAAGCATATTAGGGGTAAATGAGACAATCATACAAATTATATTCATAAAAGTAACTATATTTGTTTCGTTTTTTAAAAATTATATTTTATGTATTATTTTCAATTACATGTTATAAACGTGCCAGTTGCTGCTAATGTTCCAATCGCTGAGGTTTTTATAAAAAAAAATTTTTTTTCTGATAATAGATTTTTTATTTAATCTAATTTTTATTTCATCGTTCGTTTATGAACTCCAATTTCCATTTTGCAGAAATGTTATGTAACAGAAATTTTTTTAAGCACGAGAAAAGATTTTTCTTTTTTTAATTTTTTACTTGAACTAATTTACGTTTTACAAAATTTCTATTTTCGTAAATTATTACTTAACAGAATTTTCTTTATTCGAATTGTTCTTTAACCTAATAATTATATTTTTTCTAAATATTGTAAAACACAAATTCCATTTTAAAGAAATTTTATTTGCTGTAAAACAGATTGAGTACAGAGTTCTTATATAACAGCAGTTATTTTTCACCAAATTGACATGTGACCTATTTTCTATTTGTTTAAGTTTGTATTTAACAAAAATCCATATAGCACGAAATAACAGTCAATCACATGTATATTTTCTAGAATTATTATTCAACATAATATTCGTTTTACCAATATTTCGTTTTATGTAATTTCATATTTTAGTAGAAATTGTTTCACATACGTTTATTTTTACCAAATTCTTCAATGATTATAATAATAGCTTTGAATTTGAAAAAATGTTTTTAATTATAATTTTAATATCTCTTACTTCAATAATTTAATTAATTTTTCACGGAAAAAAGATTCGAGAGCAATTTATTCTGAAATTAATTCAGAAATTGAGAATACAACATACAAGAATTTGTTGAAAGTTTTTGTTTATAGTAATTCTTAGAAATATTTCAAAAAGTTTTTCTAGAAGTATTAGAATGAATTTCAAGAAGACTTCCTACATTATTAGGAATTTTTTATTGTACTAGTTTAAAATGAGAACATCTTTAATAATCGAGAAAAAATGTTCCTCTATGAGTATTCAAACATAGTTCCACACTAAAACATCTCTGTCTTGTGTAACTAAATTAAGACTTTCAAAACAGTTCTCCGAGGATTTATCAGAGTGCAGAGAGATCTTCCCATTGCCCGCCAAGGGAATTCTTTCAAAGTTATTGTATAGATATTATCTGAAAATTCTAAAATGATTATTATTCTTTTCTAGACGTTCATCCGAAAAATCTCTGAACCCTCAGTTTCAGAGCAAATTCAAGAATTGTTCTAGAACTATTTTTTTCCATGAAATATAATTTTAATTTGTTCTCCATTTGATGTGCTAAGTTGAAATTTGATTAATTTTTTATTTTGAATCAATTATATTATTGTTTATCTCAAGATGAATAACTAGTATCGGTTTACTGCAACTTGGTTTGTCAGTATAAATGGACCACGTTCTCTTGATGCAATCAAAAATTCCTATTAATAAAATTTAAAATCTTTATTTTTTTCAAATATTTAAAATTTTAAGACTGATCAAACCTATGAACAAAATTGTCCTCACCTGATTTCAATGTTGACATTTCTGTTTCTCAGTAGGCTAGATAAATTAGTCAATGTTGATTTATTAGAAATAATAAATTGGCACAAGTGGAGAAACCATATTTTTTTGCTTTAAAAAAAAGTTTAATATTATTTATATAAATAATAATTTTTCCAAATTTCGAAAATAATCTAGAAATAATATTTAGCTCTTTTTTTATAGCAAAGTTACAGTTGCCTCACTTGTATCACTCTATAGTATTTCTAATAAATCATGTTTTGTACAAAGCCTTTTTATTTATTTATTTATTTTTTTGTTATGCTATGTCCGCCGGAAGTCAATGAATACTATTTTTTTAAACAACTAACATTAAAAAATGTTTCCTTTTTTTTTTAATCGAAAATTTATGATTCTAGTACGGACGATAGCGAGAACCTTACTATTCAATAATCTAGTCTGATTTTATTTTTTAGACACTTTGAACTTGAGATATCATGTCATCCAGTTTTGCGCGGAGGTCACTTCCGGCGAACACAGCAGCCAGATTTAAAAAAATAAACAAAAAGATTTTGTGACACTCCAATACCTCCTCTTCCATTCATAAAACTTTGAAATAAATCAAATAAATTTTTGTATACAAAAAAAAAATAATAATTGAAACAAGTGGCAAAGATGTGGTACTGCCCTCTCAAAGAGCGAGAAAGGTTAAACATTGAAATCAAATGAGTCATTTTTGTTCACAGGTTTGATTAGCCTTTATAATAAGAATTAAAAATCAAAGTAAATTATACTCACCTACAGCGATTGTTTTTACAAAATCTTCTGTTCCGAATTCTTGAAATATTCTGTATTCATCACCTGTCTGATCACTTAAAATATTGATGACATCTTCACAATTTTTAGGTGGTGGGTGTTTTTGTATTGCTTCCATTCTATGAATGCTACTGTCTATTATCACACCTTTAACTTCTGGCACTTTCAATCGCATGTATCTGAAAAATTAGAGTCATTTAAAATTTACTCTTTTCATTGAAATACCTTTATTATACCAGTTTCCGTTAAGTTTTGCGTATTTTCGAGTGTATTTAGTCATAAGTAAATTAAAAGTGGACGGAAACTAATGTAATGGTGTCAATGTAAGGACCTTTACCCGATAAGAAGTGCAAAATAAAAAATGATTAGATTTTTTAATTTTTTTTCAAAATTTAAAAGCATTTATTATGAGTGCTTTTATATGTCGATCAAATAAAATTTCCAGGAATAATAATGTAATACATAATATGAGGGGCTACTGATAATAAAAATGGATTATAATAATGATGGGAGCAAAAGTTGGTTATAATTATATTCATCAGGAGCAAAAACGGTTTAAAAGTTCCAAACAATTTCTTTATTTATAAAAGATGCTATCAACTGTTTTGGAATTATTTTAATTTACGAATATTGTTTTAACAATTTCGAATGTTGTAATGTAAATATAATTAACAGACAGTCGATAGGATATTTTATAAATAAAGAAATTGTTTGGAACTTTTAAACCGTTTTTGCTCCTAGTGAATCTAACCCACTTTTGCTCCCATCATTATTATAATCCATTTTTACTATCAGCCCCTCATATAAAGAAAGTAAATATAAGGGATAGCGACTTTCCTTTTACACGTATATAGAGCACCAAAATACAAAACAAAAAAAGAAATTTTTTGATGATAATTTGACAGAAATGTAAAAAAATTAAAAGTACGAATTCGTTAGTTAGAATTTTCATTTACAGGGTGACCGCAGGTCAGGGAAAAGTTAGGGTTTTCCAAAAAAAATTATGCGGCCGTCCTGATTTAGTAGAATTTCATTAGATAGAATTTTCTTTTACTTATTTCATATTTAGCCTCATTTTCATTTTTCGAATTCGTTGTCAATTGAATTGAAATAAATTGGAATTTTTATTTAACGGAATTTTAATTTAGCAGAATAAAATTTAACATAATTTTAAGTGAGACAAAGTTTAAAATCCCAGAATATCCATTTCACCGAATCCACATTTTTGTCTATATGTTTTTTGCACCAATTGATATTATTTTCTTCGGAAAATTATTTTCTTATTCATGATTATATTTTTTCAAATACAAAAAATAGAAAAAAATATTGATAGACGTCTGATACATTTTTATTACTTGTTACAATGATAAATAGTTTCTCCAGGACTAGCAGTCAAAATGCAAAGTTGCGATTGTACTGCATTAGGTTCGACAGGACCAATTTCAGCGTTGTGAAACATCCTGTCTCCTTCTTGAAGAAGAAAAGTCATATTCACTGAAAATCCTTCTGCTGCACCATAGCCATGATTTCTTAAAGTTTGTTGAGCTTGAACGAAATTCTCAACCCCAAGAAGAGATCGAGTTATAAAATAACGAGCTGTAATAATATACAATTTTTGAAATACTGCTGACATTAATTTGTAATATTTAATGGCTTTGAGTTTTCGTAATAATCGTTTAACAGCATTTGTATTTTAGCATTTCTTTTTTTTTAGCATTTTTTCTTTATATAAAAAAGAAGTACTTAATTATGTACTGGGAATAATTAGTATAAGTACTATAGAGAAGAACTGGAAACTTCGGAGTACTTTTTTCTCCATACATTGAAAAAATAATATATGTGAAGCTCCACGGTAAAAGGGACCTTAGCTGCAAGAAATTAATTTTACAGGACGGGCATTTGAACTTGAGCCTGTCAACTCAAATTCAATCGATTCATAATAAAGATTCAAAATCGAATGTTTTGAATTTTTCAAGACGGGCGGTTTAAAGATGAGCCTGCCTTTGTTATTGTTATATATATTATGTCTATGTTTCATCGCTAATAACACAAAAACTAATAGACATAAACAAGTTTTGATTTCTGTATGTGGAAAAAGCAACTCAAATTTTATCGATTCATAATAAAAATTCAGAACCCAAATTTGCAGCTAAGGTCCCTTTCACCATGGAGCATCACATATGTTTCACACTATAAGTTTCTATGACTCGTACTCCTAATAAATGAAAAGCAACTGGAAGTCAGAAAAGGAAACTGGAATTTTCAAAGTTCCATTTACCTTTGGGGGTCATCCTTATACCACGTGGACAAGTTTGGGAGGGGGGTTCTAGAAAAATTCTAAAAATGCCCACAATTCAATGTACATATTTTAGTCCAGTCAAATTAAACATTTCAACCAACATTAATTAGAACATGGTCAATTTTTTTTTATTCAAAAGGATATTGTTCACAAAGTTTAAATCTGAGTTTTCGACCTCGGGAGGTGGTAACTTTACCCGCCATTTTGAAAAAAGGGGTGAAATTTGGTTTTGCAAATATCTCGCAAACTATTACTGTTACGCAAAAAATTGTGAAAAGCAGTTTTATAGAGCACAACATTCTCTACAACATTTGTAGAAAACTTTTTTACACAAAATTAATATTTTTCATTTTATATTGCGAAATGTGTCAAACTGGAGGGATGCAAAACCGTAATTTTGCATTTTCCGCGAATCCAATGCGAATTTTGTAAAAAATATTCCAATGAAAGAGATTGCGTTTTAAAAAATAAATAAGTTTCATCAAAACTATTTTTTCATACAATAATTAGGTAAGTCCGTGGAACGTTGCAAAGTTCGCAGCTACCGGGTGTTCGATAGGTAAACTTACCTTGCAATATTTAATTATTTTACTTTTAAGACAACGCATTAATAGAACATGGTCAATTATTTTTTTATTCAAAAGGATATTGTTCACAAAGTTTAAATCTGAGTTTTCGACCTCGGGTGGTGGTAACTTTACCCGCCATTTTGAAAAAAGGGGTGAAATTTTGTTTTGCAAATATCTCGCAAACTATCACTGTTACGCAAAAAATTGTGAAAAGCAGTTTTATAGAGCACTAAATTCTCTACAACATTTGTAGAAAACTTCTTTACACAAAATTAATATTTTTCATTTGATATTGCAAAATGTGTCAAAGTGGGGGGATGCAAAATCATATATTTTCATTTTCCTCGAATCTAATGCAAATTTTGTAAAAAATGTTTCAATGAAAGAGATTGCGTTTTTAAAAATAAATAAGTTTCATCTAAACCATTTTTTCAGACAATAATTAGGTAAGTCTGTGGAACGTTGCAAAGTACGCAGCTACCGGGTGTTCGATAGGTAAACTTACCTTGCAATATTTAATTATTCTACTTTTAGGACAACGCATTAATAGAACATGGACAATTTTTTTTTATTCGAATGGGTACTGTTCACAAAGTTTAAATCTGAGTTTTCGACCTCGGGGGGTGGTAACTTTACCCGACATTTTGAATAAAGGGGTGAAATTATGTTTGCAAATATCTCGCAAACTATGACTGTTGCGTAAAAAACTATAGAAAGAAGTTTTATAGAGCACAACATTCTCTACAACATTTGTAAGGAACATTTTCACACAAAATTAATACTTTTCATGTTATATTGTAAAGTGTATCAAAGTGGGGGATGCAAAATAATAATTTTGCATTTTCCACGAATCCAATGTAAATTTTGTAAAAAGTGTTTCAATGAAGAAAATGATGTTTGAAAAATAAATAACTTTCATCTAAACCATTTTTTTAATATAGTATTAGGTAAGACTGTAGAACTTTGCAAAGTATGCAACTACCGGGTGTTCGATAGCGTAAACTATTTAATTATTTCACTTGTAGGTCAACGCATTAAAAGAACATAATTAAATTTTTTTTATTTGAAAGGGTATTCTTTATAGAGTTTAAATCTGAGTTTTCGACCTTGGGAAGTTGTAACTTCACCCGCTATTTTGAAAAAAGAAGATTTTGTGATTTTACATCCCCCCTATGTTGACACACCTTGCAATATAGAATGAAAAATATTAAATTTGTGTAAAAAAGTTTTCTACAAATGTTGTAGAGAATGTTGTGCTCTATAAAACTGCTTTTTACAATTTTTTGCGTAACAGTCATACTTTGCGAGATATTTGCAAAACCAAATTTCACCCCTTTTTTCAAAATGGCGGGTAAAGTTACCACCCCCTGAGGTCGAAAACTCAGATTTAAACTTTGTGAACAATATCCTTTTGAATAAAAAAATAATTGGCCATGTTCTATTAATGCGTTGTCTTAAAAGTAAAATACTTAAATATTGCAAGGTAAGTTTACCTATCGAACATCCGGTAGCTGCGTACTTTGCAACGTTCCACGGACTTACTTAATTATTGTATGAAAAAATAGTTTAGATAAAACTTATTTATTTTTTAAAACGCAATCTCTTTCATTGAAACATTTTTTACAAAATTTGCATTAGATTCGAGGAAAATGAAAGTATATGATTTTGCATCCCCCCACTTTGACACACCTTGCAATATAGAATGAAATATATTAAATTTGTGTAAAAAAGTTTTCTACAAATGTTGTAGAGAATGTTGTGCTCTATAAAAATGCTTTTTACAATTTTTTGCGTAACAGTCATAGTTTGCGAGATATTTGCAAAACAAAATTTCACCCCTTTTTTCAAAATGGCGGGTAAATTTACCACCCCCCGAGGTCGAAAACTAAGATTTAAACTCTGTGAACAATGCTCTTTCGAATAAAAAAAGAATTGGCCATATTCTAATTAATGTTTTTATTTGGTCTTTTTGACGCCCTAGTGACTGGACTATTTATATGTCCACGGTGCAATGGGAGGAGGAGCGGGGGGGGGGGATAAAAAATAGATGAAAAATTGTCCATGTGGTTAATTAATTTCGGGAATTGTGACTATGGCTCCAATTCCCTAAATACAACTTTGAAAGTTCTAGTTTCCTTTTCCGACATATCCAGTTTCTTTTTATTTACTGAGTTTCTGAGATAAAGTTTCTTATTGTAAAGAAAAAGAAATATACAGATGAAGACTAATTATAATTTCATTGTATTACACTGTGCAACATGAAAATTCTGAACCAATTTTTGAGAATTGCCGCTGAAAGTACTTGCAAAAACTAGAAATTCTGCGTTATTACTTTTGCCAATTTGGTTCGGGTTTGGATTTTATGCTATCATCCATTTTTTTTGCTCAAATTGGATTTTGACAACTTTTTTGATATTTTGATAAGGCTATATCTCGTAAACCGAGAGAAATATCTTTTTTGTGTCTGCAGCAAAGTTGTAGGTTTCGAATGGGAGAAAAAAAATTCAGAACAAATTTACCCGAAAAAATTGCATGTGGTGCCTCAAAATCGCAAAACTGACCATTTTTAAACCATTTTTCTTACAATTTTCTACCATTTTTGGTCAATAGCTCGACCACACATCCACAAATATATCGTTTTTTTGCTTTATTTCGAATTAAACAAATGTATGAAATTTATTGTCAATAATGTCTGTTTATTGGTTAAAATACTTTTGCAGAATAATAAAAAAATAAATGCTAAAATGAAATTATAATTTTTTTATTATTAGGCTAATCATAAATATATAAATATTAATTGTCATAAATATAAATATTTTTTTATTATTCAAAATGTTTTGCAAATATTACAAATATATATTTCAAGAAAATAAACCATAAATGAAGGGTGTGCTCGTAATTTGAAAATTTCTATAAATGAAAATTGACTGGTTCTATGGATTTGCCCATAAATGTTAATTGCTGCCACCCATTCAACTTAATGCCCCTGGTTCTGATGATCTCAATCTTTTCGTGGGTGGTTCAAAATCATCATCTGAGTCTTCATTATCATCTGAAGATATAGAATTTAATAACATATCTATTTCTGTGTGTCCTTCAAATCTAGTGTAATTTAGATCTTCAGTGTTTTCAGTGTCTTCATTAGGGTGTCCGTTAAAAAGTCGACTTTCGAATTATGTTTACGATACCCTCCAGTTTGGTTCCAATATAAAAAAAAAGAATTTCTGTAAAATTGCAGCCTTATTGATTAATATTAACCCGTGCCAGCAATCGATTGAAATTTTCCATTGAAAATACATGGGAAAAATGAACTTTTTTAATTTTTTTGCAAATAAATTTCCAGGTCACAAATTTCTTCATTTTCAGCTATATTTTAAGGCAGCGTTTTTAGAAAAATTTAATTTTCAAAATTTTAAAAATGGCGGATGTTCAAAAATGGGTCAAAAAATATATTGTAATATTTGCAGCGTTTTATCATTTAAATATTCAAGGAAACTCAATAGATCTTCTTAATCGGAGGTTCTTGAGGTCGCTAATGAAGATTACGATGTCAAAAATTAATTTTTTATAATTTTGGAACCAATATGGCGGACTCAAAATTTTGCATTTCCACATTTTTCAAGAAATCGCCTTGAAACATTGTTATCGGGCTTTTCGGGGTCACCATTAACAAATTTCATGTCAAAAATGTATTTTTCAATAAAGCTGATCCAATTTGGCGGATTCAACAAACTTTATTTTGTTTTAAATATAGTTCTTACATTTTTACATTTTAACTATTCAGTTTTTGATCATCCATAATAAGCAAAACTGATCTGTAAATCTGACTTTCAATAATTGATTTTTTACTAATGAATTGGCGAGAAATCGGTTACTATTAAATAGTAAAAACTTTTACTAGTTATTAGTAGAAAACTACTAATTTAAAAGTAAAATATCTATTAATTAAAATTGTAAAAGTTCACTCTCTCAATTAGTAGTTATGCAACTGTTAAATTAGTAGTAATTTTCTACTAAAAATATTGCAATTTTTAACTTTTTTGACATCGTAATCTTTATTAGCGACCTAAAAAAACCCCTGAATAAGAATATCTATTGAGTTTCCTTGAATATTTATGTGATAAAACGCTGCAAATATTGCAATATATTTTTTGACCCATTTTTAAACATCCGCCATTTTTAAAATTTTGAAAATTAAATTTTTCTAAAAACGCTGCCTTAAAATATAGCTGAAAATGAAGAAATTTGTGACCTGGAAATTTATTTGCAAAAAAATTAAAAAAGTTATGAAATTTTTAAAAAAAAGTTCATTTTTCCCATGCATTTTCAATGGGAAATTTCAATCGATTGCTGGCACGGGTTAATATTAATCAATCAGGCTGCAATTTTACAGAAAATTTTTTTTTTTTATAATGGAACCAAACTGGAGGGTATCGTAAACATAATTCGAAAGTCGACTTTTTAACGGACACCCTAGTCTTCATATTCGCACTGAAGATCCCAATTAAACTAGATTTGAAGGACACACATAAATAGATATGTTATTAAATTCTTTATCTTCAGATGATAATGAAAACTTTGAACCACCCATGAAAAGATTGAGATCATCAGAACCAGGGGCATTAAGTTCAATGGATGTCAGCAATTAACATTTATGGGCAAATCCATAGAACCAGTCAATTTTCATTTATAAAAATTTTCAAATTACGAGCACACCCTTCATTTATGGTTTATTTACTTGAAATATATATATTTGTAATATTTGCAAACCTTTTGAATAATAAAATATTTATATTTATGACAATTAATATTTATATATTTATGATTAGCCTAATAATAAAAAAATTAGAATTTCATTTTAGCATTTATTTTTTTATTATTCTGCAAAAGTATTTTAACCAATAAACAGATATTATTGACAATTAATTTGATACATTTGTTTCATTCTAAATAAAGCAAAAAAACGATATATTTGTGGATGTGTGGTCGAGCTATTGACCAAAAATGGTAGAAAATAGTAAAAAAATGGTTAAAAAATGGTCATTTTTGCGATTTTGAGGCACCAGATGCAATTTTTTCAGATAAGTTTGTTCTGCATTTTTTTTCTCCCATTCGATAACTACAACTTTGCTGCAGACACAAAAAAGATATTTCTTTCGGTTTACGAGGTATAGCCGTATCAAAATATTAAAAAAGTTGTCAAAATCCAATTTGAGCAAAAAAATTGATGATAGCATAAAATCCAAACCCGAACCAAATTGGCAAAAGTAATAGGTAATAACGCAGAATTTCTAGTTTTTTCAACTACTTTCAGCGGCAATTCTCAAAAATCGGTTCAGAATTACACAAACGAATTTTGTTGAAAAAACATTTTCCGTTAAGAACTTTAAGCTATTAAAATTTCTTCTTCCTGATTATATTTAAAAAAAGAGAAGAATTACTAGCCTCGAATAACCTTATCTTACACCGAAAAAATTAATTCAGTCATTTTTACATAACTATTTAGGACTGGCGGATGCAGCCATTTACTGGACTTGGTTCTGTATGTACATGGAAAAAATAAAGTCAGTGGATTTTACAGAATAACTGTTGTAGAATAGCGTATGCACAACCTTTTACGGATCTGAGTTGTGTAAAATGTGGTGAATATTACAGGATAAATTCTGCGACTTTTCTAGAGTTTGTCCTAAATGTTAACCAAGTTTTACAAAACTCAGATCAGTAAAAGGTTGTGCATACGCTGTAGCGTATCGATTTTTGGATAAACGTCCTTAAGAAACAAGTTAAAATTTTTTTATTTTTTTTTTTATGTAGGGGAGAGTGGCCATCAATGTACCAGTTTTTTCAATGAACCATTTCAATTTGCTCAGAAACAATTAAATAAAAATTCTAATTTTAAATATAAATGAAGTTTGCGTAAACACACTACGTCCGTAAATTTGAGAAATGTGGATTTATTCTTTACAGAGAAAACTGAAAAAAACTGTTTTTAATGCACTGAAGGAAAAGTTTACCTAAAATACAAACACGTTTTTTAATTGAAATAAGACAATTTAAAAATAAATGTACTTAAGATTTATTTTGTATCGGGCCTTAACTACAATATTCTAATGAGATAAAGATTTTGGAATATTGGATTAAGTTATAAAAAACCATGTTTGTTGCAAATGTCATGTTGATTCAATGTACCGGGGAACAATGAACCACCTAAAATTTCAGTGTATTTTCGATTTTCAGAGTGGTATGCCTGATTAAAAAACTAGGCATGCGTACAGCATGTTACAGCGATTGTTATCAGTACTCTTTTCAACATAGCAAAACTAAAATTCCATTTTAGCTAGTTAACTTAAATTTGAGGTATATTTATGTTATACATTATCAATTAAAAAGTGTTAAGTAATAATTTTTTATATTATTTGATAGAAAATAAGTTTTTTACAAAGTGAAAATTGCAATATTATTATTGTTGAACATTTTTAGTGTTTTTATAGAGGTGGTTCATTGTGTACCCAGGTTGTTGAAAATGAAAATAGCTTGTTAGTTTAGAAAAATCCTAAATTTTATTATTTAATTAAAATAAATCGTGTATAATATGTGTGCATTACCTAGAGAAGTGTTGTAGTTTTATATTGATGCAAAGAAGTGCTTGAAATTGGTGAAATTGAATAAGTACTATGACCTTGAAAAAAACCCGGTGCATAGATGGCCACTCTCCCCTACTTCTTTTCCATCTTTCTTCTCTACCACACTAATTGTAAGAGACTTTTCTTTTCAAAATATACTACATTCGTTTATCGTTTTAAAGTTTGATATTTAGCATTGCAAAGTAAAAGAAAATTTTATGTTATAATATGCCATCTTAGGTAATTGTATTATAATTTTAAAGCTTAATATGCACCATATGAATTTTCTTCGTTGGAAAACGATTCCCAGATTAATATCTAAAGTCTTATGACCGATGTACATTTACATATTATTATGTATAAATATACCTATGTATACATATACTTGAAAAAAACTTACGTGTTTTGCCCGATCTAAGAATTTTTGCACTAAGAGTGTTGATACTATATACAAGACCATGGTGATTGTAACCCATTGTGTAACCTGGTAAAAATCCAGCATAACTAAGGGAAGTAAATTTCTCTTCCCTGCAACCAGGTTCAATAACGTGAGCATCTACAAGATACCAGTGATTCAATGTTTCACTCAAAGCATCTTCATTGTGACCCAAAATTTCCTAAAAATTTAAAAAATATTCATTATATTATTTTTAGTTTAATATTTTTGAAAGTATCAATATTGTCTGCCAGTTATTTATTTTAAGGGTACGTTCAAACGGAGCTATTTTGTGCACGCGAGGTTTTTAATGAATAAAATCTTTATAAATATTGATAAGAAGCATATTCTTAAACTAAGAATAATTTGTTATGTTCTTTTTGATCCAAAATCTGAAATAGGATCCAAGAATTATTTTCAAAAGAAGAACACCATTTTTTCAGTGAATCACGCGATATGTGCGGGGAAAGAATATAATAAAATTATTGAGATAATAATGTAAAAAGTAAATATTAGGACCTGTCCAGGTTGATTGCAAATAATGGATGTGCAGCCTACAGGTTCTGTCACTCCTTGCTTTCCTTCTATTACGTTTGGCAGAATATCATCCAAATGCATTAAAAATAGCTGAAAACAGTACAAGATTATCATTAACATTATCTTTAAAATAAAATTTTAGATATTGACAGGTAAAGAAAGAAAAACAATAGTCAGCAGGGTATAGCAATAAAACACTTTATTATAGTGTCCAAAAAAGTGGAATAATACTATTCATCAACAATGACTATAATCTCCCCTAATAATAATAAAATAGACAAAAATCAGTGCTTTAGCTCATGTTTGAAAATTTTTATTTTTTTGATATATAAATTAAATTACCTTATGAAATGGAACTTCTGCTCCTGTGGCGGTTCCTTCAATTTCTTGAACATATTGGGGAAATTGTTCTTTAACACAAGCCAAAGTTTCATCGTAAACTTTTCGCCCTTCTACAGTTTCATAAAGAGGTAAATAAGTATCATTTAAGGGACGATAATTTTCTACATAATCGCAAATAAGTTTAGCAAACGTACGACCCTGTAAATTATTTCATTAAACAATTAACATTCAATTAATATATACATTTAATACAGTCGAACCTGGATAAATGGAACCTGAAAAGACCAAAGTTCTTCACTATAAAAAGAAAGTTTATTTTAAAACGCAATATTTTTAAGACATTTTACAGATTTTTGTTCTGCTTTAAACTGTGCAAAAAAAAAAAAAAAAAAAACTTTAAATTTGCATAAAAATGTGAATACTAATCAATTTAAAAAAGTAAATTTATAATTATTGCAAATTCAGCTTGATTAAGATAGTGTTTTTCACATAAACATTTAAATAGCAGAGGGTTTGGTGAATTTAAGATACGTCTTAAATTAAGATTCTCCTTTCACAGTGGTGTCCCTTTTATAGAGGTATTCTTGTTATCCATGTCGTTTAAGTCCAAGTTACTCGTGCATGGACCACAAAGAAAGTTTCACTTAAAAAGGATTCCCAGTTATTCAGGGACACTTATCCAGGTTCGACTGTATATATTGGGGAAACTACCCTTTAGTTACAGTAAATAGTCTTTAAGTAGTGTACGATTTTAAATAATTTGAAAATGAATTAATAATTTTAATTATCATAAATATTATAATATATATTAATTTTTCCTAAGTTTTGTCTGAGTAGAGTGGATCATTTATTTTGAAATTAGTCAAATAAGCACCAATTATAAATATAATTATACAGGGTTGCTGCGGTTCTGGAAAACCTGGAATTGTCGTGGAATTTTTTTGTAGTCAGGGAAAACCTGAAAAACTTGGAAAAGTCAGGGAATTTTATTAAATGTTGTTTTAAAAAATTAATTTAATTAATTTCTCTTTTTATGATTTCAATCAGTAATATTTCATTTGAAATAAGTTGAAAATTGATGAATTGTCGGTGACTTTTACCTTATTGATCAATAGAAAATAATTGAAATTTTCAATGTTGTTACTAAAATTCAAAATTATTTTCATCTATATCAATCAGTGAAAAATGACTAACAATTTAGTCATTTTAAACATTATTTCCTGTGAAATTTCATTGATTGAAATCATCAATAGAGTGATTTTCAATATAAAATTATTCTCCTTAAATTTTATAATGTATTCTTTAATTTTTTTAATTATTTTGTTCTGTTATCGATTATTTTTGACAGCTTTCGAATTTTTTTGTCAATTGTCAATTATTTTCCTCATTTCTCAATTATATTCTTTAATATTTCATTATTTTCGTCATTTTGTAATTTTTCTTTCAATTAGCAATTATTTTCTTTACATTTCAATTTAATTTTTTAATTTTCAAATAATTAATGTAATTAATTCATCCTAATTTTTCAGCCAGGTTATACAATACTAATATCACCGAATCAATATGTAAATTTTATAATTTTCGTTATTTTTCTTATACTGTATTTGAGTTTATACTGATGTATATTTCGTTACCCATTTATGGTCCTTTATGGACTGCGGGGAATTGTATTTATTTATTTATTTATTTATTTATTTATTCATCAAAAGTTCCTAGGGCTAATTAGCCCTTAATAGAACAAAATTTACAATAACAAAAATATAATGCACATGGCCTTAAACCTGAAGAGTAATATAACAAACAAAGTATTTTCTTTAAATTTAACACAATTTTTTTTTAACACATTTTCATTAATATACTACTATCCCTCTCTAAACTAGTAGATGTAATCTCAATTACCAATAAGTAATATCATACACAGTACCACCTGAGTTAAATAAGAATCTAAATAATAATTTTTTAAATATAAATTGCGACGATACATTCCTAAGACTATCCGGGATTTTATTCCACAAACGTGTACCTCTTACAATAAAGGAACGCTGCAATTTACATGTACGGTGCGGAGGTACTTTAAGTACTGAATTTCTTCCACGAAGATTACGTGAGTCAGAATCATTGTTTTCATTATTGTTTTTAAAGATAAATAAGTCAAACAAGTAATTCGGGACTCCGCTCTGGAAAACAGAATAAAGAAGGTTACCCATAAACAGTTGCCTTCTTTTAGCCACGTTCAACAACCCAGCCCTTTCTCTAAATGGACTAACATGAGTGTCCCGTGTCAAGTTAAAAGCAAACCGGATGCAAGCATTCAGTGCCCTCTCCAACCTATCATTCAACTCATTAGTTATTTCATCATAGACAACACATCCGTAATCTAAAAACGGTAGTATTAAACATTTAATTAGCAAAAGTCTAGTGTGAGGAGGCAATGAATCCCTGCATTTATAGAGCTGGCGCAGTGTGGTGTAAATCCTTCTAGTCACATCGAAAACATGATTCTTCCAGGATAATGAGCTATCCAGGGTTAAACCGAGATCGCTCACTGAATCATAGAAACCAATTATCAATCCTCCTATATGTAGAGGAGGCAAAAGGCTAAGGGCCCTTGCTACAGCGTTTTTGTTAGTACCAAATGCAACGGCTCGAGATTTATTGGGATTGAGCAATAGACCATTTTCTCTACACCAGAGAACAATAAGGTTAAGGTCGTACTGTATTTCGCAAAGTAATCTTGGAAGAGATGCAAGAGATCCAGAGCGATAGAGCTTGAGATCATCCGCAAATTTATGATATTTACTATAAACAAGTTGTTTTCCAAGATCAGTGACAAAGAGGCTAAATAGCAGGGGGGCGAGAGAGGAGCCCTGTGGAACACCACAGCTCACCTCGGCCCAATCAGACAACTGTCAGACAACCCACCTTTACTGTTGGCCACTCTATGCTCACGAGAACTCAGATATGATTCAAACCAATTAAGTACTGAACTGGATAACTCAAAATTTTTAAGTTTAGATAAGAGCAAATTGTGATCAACCAAATCAAATGCGCTCGAAAAATCGAGAAAGACAGCTAGTGTAATTTCACTTGCGTCCATTGCTAATTTAATGTCAGTAGTAAACTTAAGCGATGCAGTAGTTGTGCTGTGTTTAGACAAGAAACCAGATTGAAAAGGATCATTCAGGTTTCTATTCGAAATAAATTTTGAGAGTTGAGTGTTAACAATTTTTTCAAGTGGTTTAGATAGAGCACTTAAAATAGAAATAGGTCTAAAATCAGCGACTGATAAGGGATTTGACTTTTTAGGAATGGGTCGAATAATTGCCCTCCTCCAAGCACAGGGAAAAACCCCTGTCTGGAGAGAGTAGTTATAGATATGGAGCAAAACTGGAAAGATTACAGGGAGCGCTAGACGAATCATAGCTAAGCTGATTCCATCCGTCCCAGTTGCATTGCTATTAAAACTGGAGAGAGTTTTCAGCAAAATATCAGGCGAGATATCGGAAAAAAAGAACTTGGTGTCATCAAATTGAGGTGACGCATGATCATAAATTGTATTAGAGGAAGGTAGTACAGGGTCAAGGGTAAATTTATTCAGAAACTGATTCAAAGAAAAATTCTGATCCATAGGCTTAAGCCACGGAGAAATTAATCTAAGTTTTTTAAGTGTATGCCAGATATTATTTTTATTATTTTCAATTGTATGATAGTTAAACCCATGGATGGCATCTCTGATTTTAGTTTGTACCAAATTCCTTATTTTCCGATACTCGAGTTGTATATTTAAACGTTTCGTTCGCTTGAATAAACGATATAACCTATTACGCTCCCTAATAAGAATTCCAATTTCTTCCGTCATCCAAGCAGGAGTCCTTTTCCAAGGATAGATAATGTGTAAAGGAGCAAAAATATCAAAACTGGAGCAAAGGTAATCAGTTAGTTTAGTGACTTTAACATTGATGTCTGTAGCAGCGTAAACACTAGCCCAATCTTTTCCCGACAAGTATTCTAGAAATTGGGGCTGATCAATATTTTTTAAGTTACGTATAAAAGTGCCAGGAGAAGCATAATCAAGATTCACAGAAAATTTAAAATTTATATCAATAAGATCGTGTGTAGATAAGAAGGAAAATGCACGCTGTGAAAACTGGGTAATTTTTTCAAGATCATCAACTATAAATAAATCTATTCTTGAACTACAAGTCTTTGTATGATGTGAAGAAGTATGAGGAACAATAGATAACCCAGTTGAAAAAAACAGTGAAGTTAAGTAGCTAGAACGACTATTTGTGATATTAAGATTGGTATTAAAATCTCCGGTAATAATTACATTAGTGTAATTGGCTACAAGTGAAGTAATCTGGGTTTCGAAATCATCACCGAATGAAGCATTCGGAGGCTTATAGACTACGCCAATGAGAGCCTGATCATATTGGGATTTAATTTCAATAAAAAGATATTCAGCATTTGGTACATAAGACAGTGAGCTAGAAGAAATTATTTTACATTTTAAACTCTGATGAACATAAAGACACACACCCCCACCCCTGCGTCCAGCTCTGTCGTTACGTAAAAGCATATAATCTGCAAGCTCAACCATACTAGATGGAAGATCATGAGAAAGCCACGTCTCAGAAACTGCAATTATATGGTAGAACCAAGAATCAAAATAATTTTTAAATTCAGAAAAATGTGCAAGAAGTGACTGGGCGTTAACGTGGCAAACTTTTAGGATTTCCATTTCAAAGGTATTTAAATGCTAAAAAATCTCCAGAACAAAGTTTCAAAAAACCGTAGCTCAGGCAGTATTGACTCAAGAACGAAAATACATTTCCACTGTAATATCCCAAAAAATATACATAAATATTAACAAAATATACATAAGTGAGCATTAAATAGATAATAAAATCGTGAATAAAAAAAACAAAATTTAGAAGATAGAAAAAGAATAGTATGAAATAAAAAATCAAAAGGAAAAAATAGAAAAAGAAAAGAAAAAACCAGTTGAGTTGATCTTCAACAGCGACGAGATGCAGGAACAATAGTTGCTACTTGAATTTGTCAAGATCTTGAAGACAGGTCAGCTGAAGTCTTAAGGAGCCGTCCTCCCGACGGCAGAAGATCTTCCCTCCCGATATCCATAGATATTTCAACTTATTATTCCTTCTAAGATTAAGAGCCGCTGAGTAGATGCGACGGTTAAGCAAGGAAAGAGGCTCACGAATAAAAATGAAGCGTTTACTGCTATCCGGCCATCCGAGGGTGTTAGTGGAAAAGTTGGGTGTATGTTTCCGTTTGTCAATGATGTCATCCCTTAATTTCTGCCTGAAGAGCTTAACCATAATTATCGGTGGGTGTATGGGATTGCCGTCCTTTTTTCCTAACCGATAAATATTAGATATGTCATCTGGACCAGTTTTGACATTTAGAGCTTCAGCTATGTCACAAAAGAGTTCAGGAAGATTCTCATTATCCTTCAAAGGAAGGCCATGAATCTCCAATGACGTTTGAAGACTCGTTTGCTCTAAATTATTAAAATTACGCTCAAACAAGGAAAGTTTATTCTCAAGCACTTCATTATCAAGCTTCGCCATATTAAGTGCCTCTTTCTGCGTTTCAACCAAGGATTCCAATGATTTAATTCTGTTTGAATTATCATCAATAGCCGTCCTAAGAGTAGCAACTGTAGCATTTAGTTTATCATTGAACTCACTCTGCTTCTTAGCAAACTCCGAAGACATATCCTTGAAGAGTGTCCGAAAAGAATCCAAAACTGTAGCTTGCCCCTGTTCGACTGCAACACGGATTGCCTCAGTGACTGCCGGCGACAGCTCATTAGAAACCAGGGGAGAAACAGATCGAGAGTCAACTTTATCACTTGATTGCGATCCATCACCAGTCGAGCCATGATCACTACAGGTGTCTCCACCCTTCACTTTATTGCAATTTTTGCAAACATAATTACTGATGTCCTTTTTTAGGTTAGCCGTTTTGGTTTTAGCAATGATAACTTTGACGCATTCCAGATGCGACAAAACACTACACTTTGAACATGTCACAACGTTAGTATCACCCCTCTTGATTAAGATCGAACATTCCGGGCATATAGCCATAGTCACTGCAGTCAAGAGAAATGTACAAATAATAAAAAATGTCAAAAATAACTCACGGCTTTGATAACACTCAATTTACTAAATAATAAATAGTAGTATTTGCTAAATAAATAGATAAATACATAAATAAAATAAATAATTTCCTCTATTTTTAATTATTTTCTTCAATTCTCAATTATTTTTTTCAATTTTCAATTATTTTATCCAACGTTAAATAATTCTCGTCTTTTTTCAGTTATCAATTATTTTTTTGAAATTTTAATACAATTCTTTAATTATCTTAATTAATTTTCATTTATTTTCTAAAATTTTTTCTAAAATTTTCTTCAGCTTTTAATTGACAACTTAATATTCTCCCTCAATTTTATAATTATTCTTTAATTTTTTCAATAATTTTGTTCTACCTATTATCGATTATGGTCGTCATTTTCCGAACTGTTTTTACTTTTTTTTCAATTGTCAAGTATTTTTCTTAAAGTTTAATTATCGTTAACGTTAATTAACGTTTAACGTCATATAGTAATTTTTCTTTTAATTATTAAATATATTCTTACATTTTCAATTTATTTCTTCAATCTCCAATTTAGGTATATCTTCAATTTTTAATATTTTCTCTAATTATTAGTTTCGTCATTTTTCAATTATTAATTATTTTCCACAACTTACAATTATTTCCTACAATTTTTTCAATTATTCTCTTAAAATTTTATAATTATTCTTTAATTTTTACAATTTTTTGTTTTGTTGTCTATTACCTAATCCAGTCATTTTTCGAATTTTGTTTTCAATTATTGTCTATTATTTTCGATTATTTTCAGATATTGTTTCAATTTTTCATTTATTCTCGTCATTTTTTATTATTTCTTTCCACTATTAATTTTTTTCCGCAATTTTCAATCATTTTCTACAAATTTTTAAATTTACAATTATTTTTCTTAAATTTTATATTTATTCTTTAATTTTTATAATTGTTTTGCCCTGTTGTCGATTATTCTCGACAGTTTTCTAATTTTTTTTGCAATTGTCAATTATTTTCTCAAAATTTTAATTCAATTCCTTAATCTTTAATTTAATTCTTCAATTTTTAATTATTTTCATCACTTCTTAATTATTATTTTGAATTTGAAATTGCAATCTTCAATTTTAAATTATTTTATTCAATATTCAATAATTCTAACCTTTTTTTAATTATCAACTATTTTTTCAAATTTAAATTTAATTCTTAAATTTTCAATTTATTTCTTCATTGTTTTATTATTTTTATCAATTTACAATACCATTCTTACAATTATTTTCTTCAATACTCCATAATTCTCAGCTTTTTTAATTACACTTTTCGATTTTTAATTATATTCTTTAAATTTAAATTTCATTCTTCAATTCTTTTCGATTTTCAATCCAGTTGTTTAATTTGTAATTGAGGGGCTGGATGCAATAAAGGGATATAGAGGACTTTCGAAGTCCCCCGTTTCTGCCGGAGACTCGCTGTACGCGGGGGCAACGAAAGTCGCGCGTATCCCCTTATTGCATCCAGCCCCTCAATTATTTCCAACAATTATTACTCTAATTTTCTTAATTTTTCTTGTTTCTTAATTTCTTAATTTAATATTTCATGTTCAATTTTTTCAATTATTTTTTTCCGTTGTCTATTAAATTAATCATTTTTCGAATTTTGTTTTTAATTGTCAATTTTTTTGGTTATTTTTCAGATATTTTCTTCAATTTTTCAATGATATATTCTCATCATTTTTCAATTATTTCTTACAACTATTAATAATTTTCTTCAATTTTCAATTGTTTTCCGAAATTTTTCAATTATTTCCTACAATTTTTTAAATTTTCAATTATTATCTTAAAATTTTATAATTATTATTCTTTGGTTTTTTAAATTTTTTTGTTCGGTTCTGCATTAATCTAGCCATTTTTTGAATTTGGTTTTCAATTGTACATTATTTTCGTCATTTTTCAGATATTTTCTTCAATTTTGTAATTATTCTCGTAATCTTCATTATTATTTATTGCATTTGTAAAAATTTATAGTTTTAAATGACCAACAACAATGTTGTTAATGTTGCTATTTATTTTATATTTGGTCATGGAATTTGATGAAAAATGGTCTGGAAAACCTGGAAAAATCGTGGAGTTTTGAAATTTTGAAAAAGTAGCAACCCTGAAATATTGCTCCAGGGGTCAATAACTTACAATACTTCTTAGGGCTATACACGGAGAAAAATCGAGTTTAAAAAAACGGTACAGAGTCCTATTAGCGTAGCAATTCATTTCCATCACGAATTACAGCAAAACAGTGCTGTATATTTGGAACTCGTTACAGTTAAAAAGCACTGAATTATATACCACTTGCGCTCAAAGGTGAAAAGTTTGGGACTCACTCCTAGTCCGCACATGTATGATTTCGGGAACGTTGTGATGGAAATGAATTGCTCCACTACTAGGACTCAGTCCAGTATAACAGGAATCATTCTAGTATAACAGTACTGAGTATAGTTAATCAACTATTTACTGCAATTAATTTAGGCTTCAATATAATTCTTGAATTCTCGATTTTTCTTGCTTGTATATGATGTATGTTAAAGTCAATTCTTATAATCTATATTATAAGAAAACTTGACAGACATCCTTGTCTGCTGTAATCAAATTAGAGCAATAATGTCCTGTTTCGTTTATTTTTAAATTTCAAATTTCTTTAATTTAAAAACATACTAAACTTCCATCCCTAAAATTTATTACTGACACTTAAACTGTATATAAAATTACAACCAAATGAGTTGTTTTACCATATTTCATCCACCATTGGTACACATGATTCACGACTGGTGCAATTACCCAATAGTAAATAATTTTGAAGTAATTTAAAGTTATCTAACTGTTGTTTTAGGATAGTCTCCCCTATATTTAATACAGCTATAAATATTTTTCTCAGTATAAATAAATTTATTAAGTTATAAAAGTATATTAATCTTAAGACTGATCGAACCTACGAACAAAAATAATGTTCTCTCCTGATTTCAATGTTGACGTTTCTCACAAAAGATAAATTAACGAATGTCGATTTATTAGAAATAATCCAGTGGCAAAAGTAGGGCGATTATAATTTTTTTGCTATAAAAAAGAGCTAAATATTATTAATGTATAAATAATTTTTCCAAAATTTCGAAAATAATTTAAATTTAATTAAATTTTTTGTAGCAAAAAAAAAAGATTATTATCGACCCACTTGTGCCACTTTATATTTATTATTTCTATAAATCGACATTTGATAATAATTTATCTTGTCATTAAAGATCGAGAAACGTCAACATTGCAACGTGAATTGAAATCAGGTGAGAGCAATTTCGTTCACCAGCCTTAAGACGTTCGCAATTATAAAATAGTATAAAAAAATATTGAATAAAATTCCATTATTCTTTCAAACATTCCTTTAAACTACATACCACGCATTACATGCGTATTGTTTGATCCAATCATTGTCAGAGTATTAATTTGAATTATCCATACATTTGACAGGTGTGCACGTTTATCGTGTTTTACGTGCACACATTTAAATTGTTTAAGAAGTAAATAGTCACAAAGACATATGCATAACGTGAGCACATGCACCTCTTTTAATATATTATACCTCACTTTCCTCTTTCAAATGAAACACTATATACCTATTATGTTTTAATACTTTTTAAATAGATATTAGACAACACGATAAACTTATTATATAATATACCTATATAATTATTATATTATCTATACACATCTTATATTCTTTAGTTATATATATATGTTAATACAATTCTTTAAATTTAATCATTTAATAAACCAGTATATAATAATAATACTTTTAATTAATATTAAGTTTATGTTTAACATGAAATGACAAAATGTATTAAGTATCAATAAGTATTCATAAAACAATTATATTAGATTTTTTATTTAATTTTTAATTACAGATTTGGAAGTTTAGTAGAGGATTAAAAAAAGTTTGAAAAATATCTTCAACGATAAAAAAAGTATATAAAAAAGTAGAATATATATATCAAATAAAGTAAAATCAGCTTTTAATTATATAGAATGTTCAAGTGCCTATCTTGCCGAAAGAGACTCAAATATTGGACAGGCGTTATAAAATTCAAGTTGGGGAACTCAAAGAAGTTGGTTTTTTTTAGAATTTAAATTGTGAATGCTAAAATAAGTACAATAAATATACATAGTATTTCATTTAATAGTGTAACTTTAACAGTTGCATTCATACTTGTTGTTTGCATACGCGGAAAGCTTATTTATTGCTTAAGCCAATTTAACTTGGTTTTATCTGATAAATCCACAGAACCTCAGAAAGTGTTCTACACTTCAAATTCAAGCAATAGACACTGACAAAATAGTTTTATTTGTATGTCTTACTTAATGGTAGAATCCTTCCAGTGGGGTAAAAAAAACTCTGGCGAGTCTTTCCGAAATTGCATTATAAAATTAAGATGAAATCACAGAGTTAGTGAAACGAATTTTTTCGAGGTGTGCAGTTGTTAAGAAGATTGGGGAGAGGAGATGAGACCAATAAATTAAAAAAAATTTCTTGTATTAAAAGGAATTGAATGAAAAGAAAAATATGAGCTCATAAAAGTTTTATTCAACTATCAATTTCTTATAAAATATATCCCATATGTATAGTGTAAAAACCACCAAGCAGGTCATATAACACATGAAAACTGACCAGCTTGATGGTTTTCTTATACACTGTAATATTTATTATATAAAGGACATTTCATTTGAGATTAAAGTTGAAATATCCTAAATAAGTATACTAAACTTTGATTAGATATGTTTATATTTTTCAAAATATTTGCCATTGCAAATTAGTGTAACTTTTTTGCCGTTGATAAAATATTTTGGAATATCTTGAATGTTCATAAAAAATATTTTTCTTTACATAATATAAAGTATTTAGGTGTTTAAAACACCCATTTAATTTTTACTTTTCAAAGATGTTTTGAAGCAATTCCAGTCCTGAAAAAATTGTCAATTTTATTTAAGATGTGACTAAAACGCATTGAAAGATAATGCGTTATTTTTTACTTTGAAGATAAAAATGTTTAAAGTTGTTTAAAGACATTTAAAGATTGTTATCTCAAAAATGAATAATTACACCTTGCCAAATTTCAGTATGTCTTTAATGAGATCTTACATAATATTCGTAATTTTTAAAGACTGAAATTGCTTGCGTGAAAACAGCTTTAGAACTTAAATTGGTTTTCTAAAAAAATAATTGAAAAGTTACAGATTTGTTTAGAAACAATTTTATTATACAAGTTCAACATTTTCTGAAAAAAAGTGCGGTACTTCGCAGCCTGTTTTATTATGAAATTTTTCAGTTTAAATAAAGAAAATGAAAGACGAGAGACGCAAAAAACGAAATAATCATTGCAATTAGTTGAAAATTTATAATGTTTCAACATTTCTGAAATAATGTGAATATTTTAATTATGATTTTAATTCCTTATTGACAATAGGTATACTTTATTGTAATTTATATGCTTACTAATTCATTTTCAAATTAATTTATAGTCACTGACTAATATATATTTGAAGAATTAAAATGTTTCTAATTGTTTTCTTATTAAGGAAACTTAAATAAATTAAATTCACCTACTCATATTTCAAATGAACATATACATATTTATATATCCTATTCACATATATATGTATGTACTCCTGTCTTTGTATGTATGGATTTTTCTTTTTATTCTCGTACACAATGTTATCACAAACTGATTCATAAAAGACTGTCATTTTTTAATTTCAAAACTATTTTATAAATTGAAAATTAAAATTTTTTGTATGTAACAAAAAATAAATAAGGCACAATTTCTTGAACGAAACCTGCTACATCATTGTATGACGACGCAATTCTGCAATGCAATATTGAGGAAAAGTTCGTGCAACCCAATAAATCCAAATTACTATAATTAAATTTGGACTATAATTACCAATTTAAATTAAAATACTGCAAAAAAACTCATCAACCACTTATGCAACTTTACCCTACTTGTCATCACTGAAAAAATGTATTCTTTTTTTAAGTATATAATCTTGTTCAAATCAAGAAGCAAATTTTTAATTTAAGAATATTTTTTAAGCCCTTAAGAATAAAGATTTGCTTTAAGAAGTTTTCCTTATTTTACTCTCTAAATTTGAATTAGTTAAAAATAACTAATTACACACAGGCACACACAGGCAGGTGCCCAGATAAAATTTTTAGGGGAGGTTATATATGGCAGAGAAGGAGATAACACTGAACCGCTATCTCTCTCACTCTCATATAAATTTAACACTTCTAGGGGGGGGGGGGTCATGACCCCCCTTGACCTCTCCCCTAAACACACGCCTGGGCACACAAAAAAAGAAAAGTGTCATGGCCGAGACACTATACACGCACACACTAGTGTATTCTTACGTATTTTTTTACACTGAATCCGAATCCAAAGTCAGAATTTCTAGATTGGCTAAATTTTTTGAGATAATCTCAAAAAACCAAATTTCAAAAACACCAAAAAAACCACAAAAAATTTTTTTTTAGCTGAGACAAAAGAAAACACCATTTAAAACACAAAAAAAAATTTTTTGTTCGAAACACTACTCTAGTGTTTTTCTACGTATTTTTGTCCACTGAATCCAAATCCAAAGTCAGAATAATCAATTTGGCTAAATTTTTTTAGATACTTTCAAAAAACAGCTAAAAAAAACACAAAAAAAATCGTTTTTTAAAATTATCTCAAAAAATTTAGCCAATCTAGCAATTCTGACTTCGGATTCGGATTCAGCGGAAAAAATACGTAAGAATACACTAGTGTAATGTCTCGGCCATGATACTTTTCTTTTTTTGTGTGCCTGTGTTATTAGTAAAATCGTGCCTGAGTTTTTGTTTCTGGAATTAATTAAAAATAACTAATTATTAGTAAAATATGACTAAATATTAGTAAAAATTTAACTAAAAAGTAGTTAAAATTTGACTAATTGAATTAGTAAACAGAATTTTACTACAATTTTAGTAATTTTGACATAACCTAAAAATGAATTTGACTAGAAATTAGTTATTTTTTACTAAATGGTTAGTAAAAATATAACTATTTCAATTAGTGACTGAGTTTTTGCTTTCAAATTAGTTATTTTTAACTAATTCAGATTTAGAGAGTATACTCTGTAAAAAGAGAATCTTAATTTAAGACGTGTATCTTAAATTCAGCAAGCCCCATGAATTAACAATTATTACAAATTTACCTTTTTAAATTGATTAGTACTTCACCTTTTTATGGAAATTTGAAGTTTTTAATTTTTTTTTGCATAGTTTAAAGCAAATCAGCAATAGCTGTCTTAAAAATGTTGCATCTTAAAATAAGACAACTTTTCTGCCTTAAAATAAGACTTTTTTTTAGAGTGTAAGAATAATTATTACAAATAAGAATAATATCAAGAATATTATATAAAAATAAAGTTTTATTTTAAAGCAGAAAAGCTGTCTTATTTTAACATTTTTAAGACAGATTTTGCTGACTTTACATATTTTTTTTTTTCGCTTTAAACTGTACCAAAAAAAAATAAAAAACTACAAATTCAGCAAGCCCTGCTATATAAATGTTTACGTGAAAAAATCATGCTGAATTTGCAATAAATATAAATTTATTTTTTTAAATTGATTAGTACTTTACATTTTAATGCAAATTTAAAGTTTTTTAATTTTTGGCACAGTTTAAAGCCAAAGAAAAATATGTAAAATCAGCAAGAGCTATCTTAAAAATGTTGCGTCTAAAAATAAGACTTTCTTTTTACAGTGAGGGCTTGCTGAATTCAAGACACATCTTAAATTAAGATTCTCTTTTTACAGTGTATTCTCGATTTTATTTTTAAATAGAAGTCAAGAAATATTTTTAAAAGAAGAAAACATTTTTTTCATTGGCTTTAATAGGGGATTCCACAAATAATGTCACGATTTTTTGAATAATTTTCTCTTTATATTAAAGTTTTTACATACAAAAAAAAATGAATTCAATTATGAATCTCTCTAAATCTGAATTAGTTAAAAATAACTAATTTGAAAGCAAAAACTCAGTCACTAATTGAAATAGTTATATTTTTACTAATCATTTAGTAAAAAATAACTAAATATTAGTCAAATTGTAACTATTTTTTAGTTATGTTTTTACTAACAATTAGTCTTTTTTTTACTAGTAATTAGTTATTTTTAACTAATTTCTGAAATAAAAACTCAGCCACGATTTTACTATTATTAATTATTTTTAACTAATTCAGTTTTAGAGAGAAACTTAGGTTCCTGATTAATTAGAAAATATCAGAAGCCATCAAACTTGATTGCATTTAACCCATTTTCTTTAATGCAGAATTTGTACTAAAAAAGAGAAATGTGTCAAAACCGTTCTCTGACAATGAGCTATATAACTAAACCCTACCCAGTGGGCAAAAATCCGTGTTCGTTTTAAAAACGTTCTTAAAACGTTTTTAGAACGAACATAGATTTTTGCCCACTGGGTAATTAATGATTTTATGCTATATGTTGTTTGTATAAAAATTTATAATTTTTTAAAATATGTTTTAATAGCATGGAATTATTTCTTTTGTAAACGACAGCATAAAAACATTCATAAGGACTTTATTTATTAACTCTAAGAAGAGTTTTGTAACTTTTCATTTTGTTCCGTACAAAAAAAATCGAACGCTATCAAATTAGCAATGATCACATCTGATCTTTTCTAATCCGACAGGGATTCTTGTTACATAATTGTAACAGTTTCGTAACACTTGTAATATATGTAATTACAATTATAAGAAATTTTCCGTGGTCATAGGAATAAAAGATTATTTAAATTTTTAATTATGTGTACTTACGATATCGAATCCGATTTCATAATGAGTTCCTTTAACATAAATAATAGGTACAGCGTTCCTTCTGCCAATTTCTTGAACTTTTTTACTGTGATTCAAATGTGTAACTTCAATTGGCGTCATAATTATATAAATATTTGAATTAAAAAATCCTTAATTTATCTTCACTGTAACTTTATTTGTGTAATAAATACAGTATTTTCACAATATTTTAATCATTTGCCTGAAAAATCTGATAATTTTCATATAATTTTAAAGTAAATATTAATTTCAAATCTCAGTGTGTAATGTTTGGCATAGAATATTGACTTTGAATTATATGTACGATGCGTATGTGTATTGTTATATTAGGGTTCTAAGTTTTAAAAAATATATTACATATAAAATTGAAAAATTTTATTAAAATACTTATACCAACATTGAAAAGTTGAAATGAATTAACCACTTTTTCACAATAAATAAAATAAATAAAGTCGTTCTCTGGTGGAATGGTTTAAAATAGATTTAAAGCACGTACTTAATACGGGTCAAGTTAAATACAAAAGAAGTAAACATTGGTTTATTTTTTCAATTGTTATTCCTCAAATATTTTATTTAAATGCATTTTAAGATAAGATAAGATTTAAGATAAGCTTTTTTTCTGAAAGGAAAATATTAATAAAAAAATTATGTAATATTAAATACATGTTCGTGTTAAAATGAAGATTCACTGGACCAAGAATGAATTATTATTCTTTGAAAGAATTGTATAGAATGACTATAAATACTTTAATAAAATTAAAAACATTATAGTTGTAAGAATAATAAGATTATTGCTTCATTAAAAAAAAAAAAAATATTCATTGACAAGTAAAATGTACTTATTTGGATAAAAACGAATTATAAGATATAAACCAAAAAATTGTTAAATACTTTAGAAAATTGTCTTTTGCAAACAAAAAATAAATTACAAGAAAATAATTAAAAATATCAACAATCGTGCAAAGATCTTATGTTATTTTAATATCAGCTGAGGTATTTGAACTTACTGCATATTTGTTTGCTGATTACAAGAAATTAATACAAAAATTCTGTTTAATAATACAAATTTTAAACCTAAAGCTTTCTTAACGTATAATTAGAAGAAAAGATTTGTACAAATTTATACAAATAAAATAAACTTGTATCTAATTTATAAATTAAAGGTTATTCCTTAAATTAAACAATAAAAGCTATCTCGAGGAAGTCTGACACAAGACTAAACTAAACTATTAGACTGAATGTGTACCTCTACACCTGGTTAGTGGTTGCATTGAAGACTAGATCAGCTACTTATCGACTTACCGGGTGATATAGTCTTTCTACTGTTAAGTGGTACTCGCGTACATCATATCATATAGGGAAATAAACTTCCTTATGCAATATGTAATTCCTAATGACCTTGTTCTACCTTGGGAAAGTATGTGAAATATTAATTACGAAAATAGAAAATAATTAACATTAAAATAAGCATTAAATAGTATAATACAACGCCTAGTATAGAATAAGACATATTTTTAATATTTTCTATTATCATATTCGTGTGAAAACGAAGAAAATCATTGAAATTTGAAAGAAATCTTCATTTTCAGTTTCTCAATGTCATTGAAAATTATGATATGCAGATAGCTCATATACATTTATGATTACTATGAAGAATTTAAATTGCATTTCCATAAATGTAATAGGTCAGTGTCTTGAGTTTTTCATATGTCGATATGGTGAGGTCAAAGTTAATAATCTTATTCTAAGGTAATGACCTATCAATTTGCTTTAAATTTGAAGACAACGTTCACAAATTACACAAAAAACAATTTACTTATTAATTTTTTGAATCATGGCATTGAATATATTTGTCAGCTAGAAAATTACGTTAATCGAACCATTGAATTCAATGCTTTGAGAAAAAGTCAAATTCTATTGTAATACGTATAAACATGCAGTTGGGTAAAAATAAAGAAGGTTCCATGAAGCTCAAGAAGCCCTGAGAAATCAAGTACAACCTTGTGAATATCTTCCCTGGCTTCTCTCTTTCCCTTTCCTTCATGTATAAAGATAGTTAAAAAATAAATTAACTTTTCATTCGCAATTTCCACATTATAAAAAAAATCTTTATTTTGATGTTAGAGGTAATAATTGACATTAAGTCATTTGTTAATTATTGTTGTTTTCTTTTTATTGATATTTTTCTTATTTTAAAGATTCATACGCATATATATATACAGTAAAATAATACTTTTAAAATATTATGAATCATTTATACAGGTTATATGGATTTATAGGAATACATCCCAAGTGCGAATTTCGGTCAGAAGCCATAGTTTTATCGTTGGCTTAAATTTAATTTTTATTATAAGGGTTAATCATTTGCTCATAAGTCTTAATGGGTTAAAAATGTTTAATTTATATAATTTCTTCTTTATCTTGACGGACATTTTCTCATGGAAGTTCATGTGTGTTCAATTAGCATAGTAATTAAGGTTTTAAGTGCGTATAGGGTCGTAGCTCAGATTCGAATTTCGATATGCGTTAGAAAATTTTATTTCATAGATTTTCGTTGATTGTAAGTTATCCGTAAAAATTGTAACTAAATGTGAAAGTGTTTAATTGTTAGATGTAATTTCCAAAATTCTATATTAAAAAAAAAAGAAGAATTTATTCCATAGAATTTTAAAGTGTTTAATTGTAAGATGTAATTTTTAAAATTGTATAAAAAAATTTATTCTATAATATAAATTTTCAAAAACCACATATGATTGGCAAATTTTATTAGCGACATTGTTAGATGGAACCTATACTTTTTTCAATATTACTACATCTTCACCATTGATAATTAGCTAATCCTGCTCGATGGTTTAAAAAGAAAAAGACGAAAGTAGTCATTTCCTTTCTAAACAAACGATACAAGACTGTTGTTAAATTCCGATGGTGAATACGTGATATATATCAACCACTGGTCGGCCTATGTCATCATTACGCTGAGAAGCCCTACCATTGATGATTAACAGGGTTAAGGTTAAATATGGTCCGATCATCAATTCGCACCTGGGATTGTGCAATATTGCATTCCGCAATGTTACAAAAACGTTGTTTTAGTAATTGAATTGTCAATGAATTTAACATAAGAACTTTTTTAAATATCCTATCTTACGCCCACACAATTAAAGAATTTATTTCTACTTTCTAGATTAATAATGTAGAAAATTCTTGTGTATAGTAATAAATTGTTATTGACACATTGTTGTGTCCTGTTTTATCAAATCAACAATAATATAATACAACTACGATTATCACAAACGTCATTTTTTATACGACGTACTTTAATTGTAATTTTTAAGTTATAGCTTCTCTTTCTTTAGAGTAGAAAAAAAATAATGTGCACCAGAGAGGCAAAACTTTTCGCTGAGCAAAATTTTGCGATATGAAGCGCAGACGTAGTGTCGGATTCAGTGGAGGGAGTACGAGTACGTGACCCCCCCTCCGGAATCTTACATTTGTACGAGATAAAAAGAGATAACACTGTAGTGATATCACTTGCTTTCTCTCTTATATATATATACGTACAATTTCCTTCAAAAACCTTAAATTTGGATCCGCCTCTATACGCAAATGAAAGGAGCAGAAAGCGAGTCAAAGTCGAGTATCGCAAAATTTTGTAAGGCGTGACCACACCAAGGCCACTTATAAAAAGAAGAAAAAAAAAGAAGAGGCTTGCTTCCGAGGTGCACATAGTGTTTTATGTAACAAAAGCATGATTAAATCATCACTATATACATCAGTAGCACACTTTTGAGCTACATTACGAATCAGGTTTATAAGTAACAGAAACACCATAGTCGAATAGGATACACGAATACGACAGTAAAAATTGATTTTTAATTTATAAATAACAGAAAACTTAATAAAATGCAGCAGATAATTATGATGTAGAATAGGAACCCCAGGGTATACACTAACAATTTTTACAATTCTGTGAAAATGTTGGCATGAATGTGTCACATGTAACTGCTACATAATTATTATAAAACAATTACGTAACAGCAACATGTTACACGCTTATAACATTTTCATAGAACTGTTTTGCAAGAGTTTTGTAAATGTTGTGAGTGCAATAATCCCTCAATATTAAATATTAAAAAATACCAAAATAGTTAATAAACTGAATAAAAAGTTAGGTTTAGCTTTGAAACATAATTATGGTTGACTCATTATAACCAGAAAGACATGATCCTTTTTTTATCTGTTTTTTGTATTATATAATATTTAATAAAAGACATGTATACATGTCTTTTATTATTATAATAATAAAACAAATCTTTAATACCTATATTTTTTATTTCAATGATCACAGGTATTTATTTGCAGAGGTTTTTGAACATGAAAAATTTAGGGCACTTTTATACCTTCCCGGATCTGGGAGAATTAGTTGCGGGAATCCCGTTGGTGTGGAAGAGAGATTCTGATTCACAGGGACAATGGAACCTACATGGAGAGTATGGAATTTCATACTCTAAAACTTTAACAAATGTTACAGTATAAACTTGACTTTCGATTAAATTTTTTGTCTCACCCTCTTCTTAAAGCAAGTAGGGATCCCACATTCTACAAAATTTTTTTTCTCCGGTTCTGATGATTTTTAGCTGAACAAATTGAATACTGCGTCTCTCTTACTCCAGTGGGAATTTTAGCAAACTTTTCCGGATCCGGCTAGGAATGGAAACGCCTTATGAGTCATTCCAATGATGGTTGTGGATAGAACATACATGCAAAAAAGTTGTACTATACACATAAAATAAATTAAAATTTTTTATGAAAAGTTGTAAATTTTATAAAATTTTAATTTAAGCTTAAAAGGGAACATAATTCCAGACAGTAGAATGAGCTCTCCTTTCAAACGTTTACTCCTTAAAAAATATTTTCCATTGTTAATTGTAATTCATAGAATGGGGAAATTCCCAATTTAAATAATTATCAAACATTTTAATCAGCAAATTGGCCATATTGATAAGTCAATCTAACTTCTAAAGAAACATTATTCATTCAGTACAAATTATTTTCAAAGGAAATCATTTAGAATTTTTTCTGGATAAATTATTTATTTCAGAAACAATAAATCTTTCTTACGACATTTCTATCTTAACGTCTTTTGAAAATTTAAGCTTATACTTGTATTAGAAGTTTTCTTAACATCAAATTTGTCCACTACATTTTATTAAAAATGATGAAAATAGTTTTTCCTTTTTACCCTTTTAAAATTTGGCGTTAAAGTATGTGCAATGTTTGCCTTGTCAGATTCATGTTCCTTGATATATCTACACACTGAGAAAAATGATTACTCAACGGGAGGATCTAGATCAGAAATGCCAGAGAGTTTTCAAACAAAATTGTTTGAAAATTCAAAACGATTATTAAATTTTAGCAAATTTTTATTTTGAAGTCTTAACCAAATTTGTCAAAAATGCTCATACTTACTGCTTCTAAAATTTCCTGGAAGTTTTGTTTATAAATTTTATTTCAAAATAGTCTACCAACACGAGAAAAATATTATCATTAAGTAGCTGCAGAATATAATTTCAAGATCAAGTCACAAAATCAGAACCTAAATTTTAATCCTTTTGAATCCCGTTATTTATTTATGAATGAATCCGTTTCAATTCTAAATGAATTTATTCGGAATTGAAACAGATTGATTCGGAATAAATAACAGGATTCAAAAGAATTAAAAATTAGCTTCAAAATGAAACAGATTAATGTGGAATTAATATTTTTTTTAATTTGTAAATTTTTAGATGCGTTTCAAAACATATTGAATCGGAAACAAGTTTTGGAATAGTTCATTTTATTTTAAACCATTAATTCAGTTGGTTGGAGAACAAAAGTTAAAGAGAACAGATTCCAATTTTTTTTTAATCATCAAATTTTTCAAGTCTTTTTTCCAAATTAAAATATTTTTTTAAAAAACTGTTTTTGTTGTAATACTTTTTTTCCAACAAACTTTTTCATGGTAAATTTGATATTTTTAGTATTTTTTTACGTATTGATTACAGGAAAAATATAAAGAACCTAATTAAAATTAAAAAAGTTATTTATTTGTCACTGGCGACCAAAATATTTGACCTAGAGTTTTGAAATTTGGTATACTTGTGTATTTACGTGTAGATTAAAGTAAAATTAAATCTAACTTAATTGAAAATTTTCATAAATTTATTTACGAAAAAAAAAGAATTTTTTTGAAAATTGGTGTTTTTTAATCCTTATTTGTCGTAATATGACCGACTCACACATGATTGAATACTTAATTGTGTAAACAAGAAAGATGAAATAGTAAGAAGATGGTTTAAATTTAAAATAAAAACACTTTTAAAGAAAAACAAAACATTTATGAAATAAAAAATTTTCTTTCCCTGGTGTTAACGTTACTTAACTTATCGTTTCTTAAATTAGCATACTTATGTATTTTTATATGCAGATTACAGAGAAAATTAGAGAAACATTTTTATTTATTTAAATAATAAAAATTATTTTTATTAATGTTTACCCACTCTACGCGCACTTGAACGATATTTTTCTATTTATATATCTTTCACCGTTTTATGAAAACTTAACGATATTCAAAAATTACTATTGTAATATTACAATTTTTTGTAAAACTGCTTTCATTTTTGGAAAATTACAATTATCGAGTAAAAATACATTCTAGTGTAATTTTACAGTACAAACTTGAACTTATACATGATTCAAAAGTCATATTACATTTATTTGTACTTGTGTCACTTTCATAGTAGTTAAGAATTCGGATCCTCTTTGAAAGCGATAATATTGCATCTTTTATTTTTAACAGTGTGCTCCACTGAATGAATATCTCAGACATTCAATTTATAAATATGCGAGTTTTAATATAACATCTTTGGAAGATACTTTCTTACAGTATACATAGATATTCATCGGTAATATCTTCCATTTGAGTATACAGATTTCTCAGTGCAGGAAAACACGATTTTCGTTATTGAAACTTTTACGTCTCCTTTAGCATTATCAATTAAATAAAATTAAACAATTCAGAAAAAAAATAAAAAGATGCTTTTTAAATAGTTAAAAACTGAACAAAAGCAGTCTTCTAAATAATAAATCTTTTATATCCCAATTATTTGATTATTTCTTGAAAATTAGCAAAATTTGGGATATCCGAGAAAGCTTGATTTAATATTAATTCTTAACATGAAGTCGTAATTTTCGCCTTCTGAGCCGCAATACGCTGACTACGTCGCAAAGTTCGAGGTTGAGATGATTCTACATCACTATCTTCTTCAGAATCTGGGAAACCTAGAGAGACTGCTTTACCAGAGTATCGCCATCTACCAATTCCTCCATCCCACTAAAATTAAAAAAAAGAAAAAAAGAAAAAAAAGAAGAAATATTAGAAAAAATATTGTTTATCCAGTTAACACCAATCACATACGGGGACTCGTAATTTCTAACTTTGATTCAAATTCCCAGTTGACCGAATTTTGTAAGGTAGAGTTTATATATAGCATCGAATTTTCACACTAAAAAGTGTATGCCTGACTGAATTCTATTAAATTCTAGAACTCGAAATATAATTTTTATTGAAAAGATATTTTAAAAAGCAGATTTACTTTTTGACCGACTTTTGATTTAACAGAATTCTTAATTAAGGGAGTTCCAGAACCAAGCTATGCCATGATAGATATACCGAATGTTAATTTTCCCACATCAATTTTTGGGGTAATATAACATTTTTCTCAAAAGTGCAACATTGACGACCAATCTTGCATATATTTGTAGTTTCTAAATCACTTGAAATAATTTATTTTATACCAGAATATCACGATAATGTGAGGTGGAAAATCGATTCGCCGTGAGGTGTCTCATGTCTCTGATGGTCCTTTACAAAATTGGTATACAACACAATTTTCATAAAATACAATTTTTGATAAACAGATATTATAAATTTTTACAAATTGTGACGCGTTCTGAAGAAAGGGACCTAAGAAGCAAATTGGTTATTTTACAGGAGAGCGAAAACAAAAGTCGAGCGTGCATGGCAATCTGTACAAATCGAGAGATTTGAATTGTTATAAGTTGAAAAATATTCAATTAAAACCTTTTCTGACTTCAGATAGTGAAAAAGGAACCTTTAATAAAATTAAAACATCCAAACGATTTTTTGCTTCTTAGGTCCCTTTCTTCAGAACGCGTCACAATTATATTTGACAGAAGTATCATTTTGCACAAATTGTCATTTAACAGACATCTTCCATCACCGAATTCTCATGTGGCAGAACTTGCGTTTTTTCTAACAAACATTTATTAGAAGCATTTCAACGCAAATTTAAAATCTGTTTTTCTTGAACGCAATATTTAAGAGCAAAAAACCTGAGGTAAGTATAAAAAATTCTACGTAACGCAAAAGCAATAACCGGTCCAGCAAATTACTGCAAATTACTAAAACGTTAGCGAGCATTAGACTCACTGTTTGTGAGAATTGACCGTGGGCAGTGTTGCCAGACTTTAGTTTTAAATATGCAGAGGCGCATGAGAAAATATGTGGATTTCCGTTTTAAAAGGCGAATTTTTCAAAAAGCACGTATATAATTTAACAAAACTGCCAGCAAATCTAAATTTTCAGATGTTTAGTTTCTGTTCAACAATAGGGAATTTCTGAGTTGTTTTTTATTCAATTTTAATAACCCAAAAAGTATTTCAAATATCTCAATAATAGACCTTTTTTTTTAATTAATTCCAAAATGGTATCAAAAATGCAAGTTGTCATCTTTTTTGGCTTGCAGGATGCCCCCCCCCCCCCCGGTTGTTTGTTCATTTATGTATTTTAATATATCTTTTTCATGATTCTTTAATGTTTAGAAACGTCATCCAGACAAAAGTGAAGTGTTTTAGTTGCAATTCAGTGATATCATCGGTTATTTTTTTTTACCTCTTCGATACCTTTGTAGTATGGCAGAGCGCAGGTCAAAAAAACATCCCCTCCCCTTGCGCACATTGGGAAAAAAAACTGCATGTGGACAAATTGATTTTCAGACCACAATTATTATCCGATTTACAACTTTTTTTTTTAATTAAAGTTAATAAAATTTTGCATAAAACGTATGTTTTTTTATTATCTTAAAAAATTGTTAACAATTGTTTATTAAATGTTAAAATAAAAAAAATTTTTAAATTTGACTTTAAACGATTACTATTGCTTATTGAAGGTACTTACTGTTCCAATAATAATTAAAATTATTAAAGTAACATTCCAAGAATGATTTTATCCAATAACAATATTGTTAAAATTTTTTTAAAATTTTTTATAAACAAATAAGAGAACAAAAATTGTTTTATGGAAATTATTGAATTTTAGCTATTAAGTTTAACATTATTTATTGTATTTGTCATCTACAAGTAATTATCAATGCTATTTAGTACTATAAATAATTAATTTATTATATTTAAAACAATTGTTATAAACAATTTATATTTCGCAGTTTTTTATAATGTGATGGATGACCTCATTAACCTAAATACTATTTTATATAATGTTGACGTAAAATACTTTTCCAATTTCATTTTTTATTTAAACAATGTTTAAACAAAGCTTAATTAACAAATACATAGTCTCGATGTTTTCCTTTGTTCGAGACTCGTTCTTTTTAAATATTTTTTTAAATATCTAATAAATATTTAATTTTTCGTCAAAATTGATAAATCTTATAACTTAAAACTGTTATAAACAATTTTATAAATAAACAATTTTCAAGAACAAAAACTTTAATACTATTTGCGTCTCTTTTTTCCTTCAATAAGCGTTTTTATTAATACAATACAATTATTAGTTAGTATAATTTCCATTACTTAATAATAGTTTTAAGCATTTGTTTAAATAATCCTTAATTAACAAATAAAGTGTCTCGTTGTTTGTCCAACTTTGATCTCAGATATATTGAAAGAAAATATCATATATCGGTTTATATTTTAAAAGAAAAAAAGTCGAGACTATGTATTTGTTAATTAAGCTTTGTTTAAACAATGTTAAACAAACATTAATTTATTTATTTATTATGTTTAAAATAAATATCGAGACTATGTATTTGTTAATTAAGCTTTGTTTAAACATTGTTTAAATAAAAAATGAACTTGGAAAAGTATTTTACGTCAACATTATATAAAATAGTATTTAGGCAAATGAGATCATCCATTACATTATAAGAAACTACGAAATATAAATTGTTTATAACAATTGTTTGAAATATAATAAATAATTATTTATAGTAGGTACTAAATAGTATTGATAATTACTTATAGATAACAAAAACAATAAATAATGTTAAACTTAATAGCTAAAATTCAATAATTTCCATAAAACAATTTTTGTTTGCTTATTTGTTTATAAAAAATTTTAAAAAAATTTTAACAATATTGTTATTGGATAAAATCATTCTTGGAATGTTACTTTAATAATTTTAATTATTATTGGAACAGTAAGTACCTTCAATAAGCAATAATAATCGTTTTAAGTCAAATTAAAATTTTTTTCTATTTTAACATTTAATAAACGATTGTTAACAATTTTTTAAGAAAATAAAAAAACACAGGGACGTAACTACCATACAACGAAAACCCGCATTGCGGGGGGGCCTTGGCTTGCTGGGGGGCCTCGAGCCCAATAACCCTAATGCAAACAAATTTTTTAAAAAAAATAATTGAAAATAGAAAATATTGACCGAAATTATTTATACACTATTTAAAAAAATATTGGGGGGGAGGGGGCCTCCTGAAAAAATTTGCGGGGGGGCCTCGACATTTGTAGTTACGTCCCTGAAAAAACATACGTTTTATGCAAAATTTTATTACCTTTAACTAAAAAAAAAAAAAAAAAAAAAAAGGTTTTAAATCGGATAATAATTGTGGGCTGAAAATCAATTTGTCCACATGCAGTTTTTTTCCTGTGCTGCGTACGCTCCTGATGTTCACAACTATTGAAAATAAGTAAAATTGCTAATCTTTCATAAATTTTATAAATCTAGTGTTGGTTTTTTTGTTGTTGAGTTTTTCTATGTTTTTAGCAATTTTAGCAGGGGGTAGCAACCTACAAACCAAAAATTCATGAGGTCAATTTTAGTTAGTTTTGAAAATTTGGTGCAAGAATTTTATTTTTTGAGAATTCAAATGATTTTTGGTTCAGGGTTGTGGCTTTTTAAACCCCTTTTCCAGTGTTATATTGACTTTAACAAAATGTTAATTTTATAACAAGTTATGAGCAGAAAAGCTAAAGGGTGGCAACCTGCAAGCCTTTCCCCTACATTTTAATTGGTTGACAATTTTCTGCTTTTCGTATTTTTGTAGGCATGGGAAGGGTCAAATTGTAGTGCAATTGCGTTTTGGGGAATTTTTTGACATGTGATGGACAAGATGCTATGGACGTTCGGAGCGATGCATCACTACATGTCGGACAGCCAAAGTTTTCCTTTCAACAAGTATCGCTTCTATTTTAAATGTAAATTAAATCAATTAGTTTAAAGTACAACGCGAGTAATTATTAATAGTGGTGGAGCTACTTGACGCCATTCTTTTGACATAGGTCATGAGTAACATAATGGGTAACATTCACCAACGCCAATGAAACCGTTTCTTTAATTTCTGGAATTATTTTACTGGTACATACTTATTAATTATATAGTTTCATATAGTAAAATAATTCCTGAAATCACTCTTTAAAGTTTCACTATATTGATAATTTCAACTGCGTAATTTAATGATAGACTTACCGAAGTAGAAATGATTTCTTGATAGCTCGGATGCCAACTTACGTCTCGTACACAACTTTTGTGACCGTTTAATGATTTCACAATATCTCCCGTGAGAACATCATAAACTAAAATAAAAATATTCTAGATTAAAAATATTTTCTAAATACATACACATTTACATGACAATGAACATGAAATTTCTATTTCATGACTTTTGTTTTCAATTTACTTATACTTACTAATAACTCGACCTGAACCGCAACCTGTATAAATATATCTTTGACCTGTAGTATGTGCAGGAGAAAAATGACAGCGAATTAAAGTTTGAAGAACAGAGTGTCCTCGATATGTCATAATGCTTGTGTCTCCATCCAACATATTTTTTGTCTTGTACACTAAAAAAAGGAACAAATAATTTTTTACCAATAATTTTTGTTCTTAGGTATACATTTTTAATTACTGAACTATCTAGGGACGGCGGAACGCATTGAAGTGGAGTGTTAGATTTTTTATGAATTACCCTCTTTACATCATCTCTTTTCTGTACTCTTCCTCCTATATTTTTGTCTTGATCTGGATTGTTGAATTCAACAGTCAAAATCAAGTTGAGTGTTGAATTTGGAACACAGACAACATACCTTCCGCCGCCTCTACTACTAGAACAAGCACCCTGTGTCGCGTTAATAGTATATTGTGCACCAAGAGCAGAAAGGAGGTGTTTTCCGACGAGTGCAAAATTTGTCACCCGAGCGAAGCGAGTGCAGTAATTTGCACGAAGACGGAAAATCTTCTTTCGCTCGAGGTTCACACGATACTTTGTGTAACACCTGGTCAACGAAAGCACTAATTATTAATTATGGGGGTATCTACCAGTTGGCAAAGGGTGCAGAAAAGTCCACTTTCCTGCACTCAGTGCAGCAAAGTATATGATATAACGGTGAGCAGCCATCACCTATTTTGCGTCTACTTTTCAGGCATGATAAACGATACTTTTCTTACAGGTGTTACACAAAAAACATTATATTTGTTCCAGTAGTATTATTATAGTTCTATGTTTCGATAGACTTATGTATATTAATTCTTATTTTTTCATAGAAAACTAAAATTCCGTTACTTATTTTTTTACTTAGGTTATGTTGACTGTTATATTGTTTTATTTATAAAAACATAAAGATTGAGATTATGAAAAATTTGATCCGTGAAAGGTAGAAAATTATTATTTGTACCTTACACGGATCAAATTTTTCATCAGTTTAATCTCTGCATTTTTAGAAATTAAGCAATATAATAGTCAACATAATCTAAATAAAGAAACAAGTTGCGACTTTTTAGTTTTGTACGTCAGTATTACATCTTTTTGGAACTCGTTGCCATCTATAGTCCCAATTTTGATTTGCGACAGCTTTTTTGGTGTTCATTTCTCCATTGTGGTCAGAAAAAGCACGAACATCCCACAGTTTAATTGTTTGATCTTTACTATTCGTTAATAAATGTCTACCATCTCCTCTAGGATCTATATATGTTATACCATCCATGTGACCCGCGAGAATTCCTACTGAATGCGGATCGTTTTCACTTAACATCCTTCTGTCCCATACCTATTATACAGAAATTTAATTACAAGGGCTCAATTGAGAGTTTGGACCGAAGAACCGACTCTTTTATCGGCTGATCGCTTTCGGAATTTTCCGAACAAAAAATCATATGAAATATTTCCACGTAAGGTAACGGGTGCAGTGACCGGCACTCTCATCATGCATTTTTAACTGATTTATAATAATTACAGAGTAAATATTAAAGATTTGTGTTTGAATCCAATACGATATAAATAATTTATGTTCCAAATTTCTACTAATGTGAAATTAGGGTTAAAATACCCTAAAGTCAATATAATTCCTCTCCAATTACTATAAACTTTGATAAATTTTTTAATATGAATTTGAAAATGTTTTATCAGAAAACAGTGAACAACACCCTCTCTTTAATTTACAATTATTAAAACTATTCATTAAACAATACTTTATTTATTAATAAATTCATAAACCTCATTATTTAAACTTATTGTATCAAATTAATTGTACTTAAAATGTAATTTTTAAACGACTTGCTGACTTTTAGAAAATTTGTTAACAAAAAACACAAAAAACCGTTTTTGAGGTTATTTTTCTTGGAATTTAAATATTAAAGAAAATATAAACTGATTAATTAAAACAAAAATTTTATCAGTTGCTATGAATTGTATTTTATACAATTTTAGCTGGTAATATATTTTAATATGTATTGTAGTAGTATTTCTTTCCAAATTGTATTATATTAAAGACAAGATTAATCGATCTTGGGAAGGTTAGTTGAAAACAGGCCCTAGGTACTCGATATGTTTTGCGTTAGAATTAGTGTCGTGAAAGGTGACTAGGAGCCACCGTGGCGCTGATTGTCCTCTAGGCCGAGATTTAAAAAAAACGCATGGGAAAATTCCTAAAACACAATTTTCTTATTATGAAACTTATTGTCTGTATATATTCTTATCTTATGTTAAACTATAATATTTGTAGCAACTTTAACAATTATTATATTTATGAGAAACATTGGTTAAACTGACTTTTTGACAGAAAAATACTTTTTAACATAACCTCCAAATACATTACAGAACAATATGTTTCATAGTAAGAAAATTGTGTTTTAGGAATTTTCCCATACGTTATTTTAAATCTCGGCCTAGAGGTAAATCAGCGCCCCCTACAATTTTAGTCATGATTCACGACACATTTATCTATGCAGTACCTACGGGCTGGTTGAAAATAAAAAACTTCAAGAAATTTTTTATTTTCAACTAACCTTCCCAAGATCGATTAATCTTGTCTTTAATATTTTAATATGGTTAGTTTTATATTTATTACATATTTAATAATTAAGTGTCGTTCACTGTCAGGAGGTCGGCCACTGTACCCTTTACCCTATTTTAGATATAAAAAAAGTTACATTAATTTGTTACTGAAAATATCTTGAAAAATGAAAACAATATTAAATCAAAACTTGGTTATTTAGGCTATGTGAGCAGTTAAAAGCGAGCGAAGAGTCGGTTCTCTGATCCGATTTCTCAATGTTTGAAACCACTAAAAAAATATTGCATGCAAAAATTAAATTAAACATAATTTTTAATCATAAATTTCACCTTGCACAATCCATCGTCTCCTGCACTATAAAGTATTTGAGAAGTATTATCTGCGAAGGCGACACTATTTACATCATCTTCATGACCCTCAATCTAACAGAAAAAAATAATGAGAACCATGTTTATATGCATAATTTTAAATGTTATATAAACTGACCCTAAGAACCCGTTGTTGACATTCCCTGTCATACACGTAGAGAAAACCGTCATTTCCACCGCATAGAATTTCTCGACCATCACTTGAAAAACTTAAAGAAAATATACAAAATCGGCGCTCTAACGGTGAAAGGAACAACGTTTCTTGTGTGTTCGAGTCTCCATAAATAGGACACATATAAACTGCAAAAACAAAAAATTAATAACTATTAGAACATTTTCACCATCTAACACAAAATGAGTAATTTAAAATAAGGCATACTTAAATTGTCTTACATACATATATTGTAGTCTGCGCAACAGACAAATTAAAACACACAAATCAACTTACGATTATCGGACCAACTAGAATACACGATATAATTTCCATCAGGGCTGAAAGCTGTGTCTAAAATACTCCAGCCTATATCGCGAGCGGGTATTTTTTTGAATTCTGTGAACTCTCCATTATCAGTTTTATAGAGTCTAAGATATTTGTCTGCAATAGAAATAAAAATTTTAATTGTGGATACATATAAAAAGCGCTCAAAATGAAATTCAGTTCGAGTTTTACGTGTATTGTCTAAGGTATGCCACTAAAGTAACTGGACTCAATTTGAATTTTTTAATACGTGATAAATTTAACTTTTTAACTCTTCATTTTCAAAATATCCTTTTCTATCCATATTAACAAAAATAAATTAAAATTTTTGCACCTCGAAAAATTTGAGTGTAAATTTTAAACGTAAACATTGAATGATTCTGCTATTCGACATTGGAGATACCTAAGAAACGTAGATTGATTAGCTGCTTTTAATTTAGTCCAGATACTTTATTGGTATATAAAAATCTTTCATATTCATACATAAAGTAAAAACTTGAAATAATATAAAAAGTACCATAATGTACTTTTGAAATTAAACTAAACCTTGACATGCAGTGAGGAAGAATTTTCCGTCTGTTGAATATGAACCACAAAAGGCTTTGTTGTTATACTTGGCTACTAGCTCCATCCTATTAGGCAAATAGTTACTTGATATTTTACATGTTTGACCAGCACTAAAATTTACACCTAATTCCCTTTTCTGTAACATCAAGGGTATGGAAATTTGACTTGCTGCTTTATCTCCAACCCCACTAGCTTGTTTTGTCGTGAGGCTGATTTCACTTTTCTGTAAGAAACACATATTTATAATAAGGCTAAATAATAAATTAAGTAATTATCTGAAATAAAAATGTTATAAAAGGAAGAAAACTTGCATCAAGTCTAGAAGTGTTTGGTCGATTCGGAACGCGAGGAAGTCTTGTAGTAGAATATTCATCGTCATCATGTTCCTCCGAAATAATATGAACTTGACCACTGCAACAAAAAAAACCATTTTCTAGCAAAATTTAGCAAAATTTTAATATGTCGATATCTGACTAAAACTTGAGGTTTAAAAATTAAATTACCCTTTTGGCTATTTGAACCGTCTAAAAAATTAAAAAATATAATAGTAAGTAGAACGCGTTTTACTTGTGCGATTATTAATCAATTGTTCTTAGCATTTAAGGAAGTCATTTCGTGATGAAAAAATTAATTTTTTGTTTTGCTTAAATTGCACTAAACTGCATTTTGAAAAATGGCTACCACCGTAACACGAAAAATATTCAACATATTCCGTCCAAATTTTAATAACTTATTCAGGACACGTATAAATACCGGATGAACTCTAATAATCTCTATCCATTATGCCGCTTTTGTTTGTCATAATGTAAAAGTCACAATAGTCAGCAAAATTCATTAAAAAAAATTTCTACATGCAAAAACTTAAATTTTTAACATTTTTAAGTATTCGTAGCTCATTTCAACTGTCTTCGAAACAAACCTTACTTGACATTTGGGCATACTAATTCTGTTTTCTTATTTCGACCACTACGAGTAACTTAAATTACAGTTTACTCTTTATATCACAGCAACTCTTCCACAAAAAGATCAGAATTTGTATTGGTTTTTCCTTTAATGCGGAGTTTTACGAAAACTTAATTTTAATTAAAATTCTGATTGTCTAAAACCACGCCTTCCACTTGCCCTTAAATAAGACAAAGGATATACAAAAATATTTTATATATTAATAAACACACACGTAGAACGGTTTCTGTTTACTGTTATTCTTTAAGTTGCAATTTTATGTTATGAACTGAAAATCACTGAATTGGATACATGGAATGTTGTCTGACGAGTGACAAGTCATAAAAGTTACTTTTCCTATTTGGTTCATCTTGAAATAGGAAGAACTAAGAAGACGAGCCAAAAAGAAATTCTGATAAATAAGATTTTGGCTTAAACATTTTTCGTAAACGTCAATATTTTTAATAATATACTTCATAATTCTTATTAATAATAGTAAGTATATATTTAAATTCTTTTATTTTTATCTTAATAATTTTATTATAAATTGTAAAATAATTAATTTATTAGAACAGATAGCTTGTTTCCAAAAATTAATTAAAACTGGCAGCAAATTATCACTATTGTAATACATTAAAGAATCAACTTTTTTTTTAGTAAAGCGTAGAATTAACCTTTGTATCAAATACTGCAATATTGCTGCCAAGCCTGGTTCTTGGTGATCCATTTCACGAGAACTACTGGCACCCATATGATTTTGATTTCAACTAATATTCCACGATGAAACGATTATGAAAATAATAAAATTTCACATTATATCGTGATTGGAGAATTTCAGGAACACACAAATTCTTACTTTAATAAAACAAACTCCTGAACATGTACACAAACAATAAAAATCTATATTAATAAAAAAACACAAATTTTTAACGAAACGCACTAGGAAAGAATAAATTTTCTTGATTTATGATATATGTTATGTGTAAGAAAATTTGGTTATGTGTACAGGGATAAAAAAGTGCACAGAGATTTTGACGTAAATGCACATAATGCCACTGATGGTTAGATAACAACAATCCTCATATATTTACCAAAATTTACCTACAGTTATGCTGATTCTACAATCTACACTAGGGATAGGTGTTTATGCTATTTATTCCAGCAAGCGTGTCATTTAGGGTAAAATCCCATGTTATCTACCTACCTCTCTCACTCTCCTTATTTCTGTTTTCGGTTTTGCGCTTTCTGCTCAGGGTAAAATCCCATGTGAGCAGAAAGCGCAAAACCGAAAGCAGAAAATCATGAGAGTGAGAGAGACAGTGATATCTACCTACCTCTCTCACTCTCATGATTTCTGCTTTCGGTTTGCGCTTTCTGCTCACCACATGGGATTTTACCCTCAAGGCCTAAGCAGATAGAAATACGGTTACGGGACCAGAGCATGAGACAGAAAAGGACAGAAACAGTCTCTGTCCTTTATTATCTCATGCCCTGCTCCCGTAACCGTATTCGTTGTGCTTTGGGCTTCACATGGGATTTTACTCCCATGATTACGTTTTAACGCACGTTTTATAACTGGACCATGAGTGCAAAAGAGATGCAGATATACTGTAGTCATTTTCGCACTCATGGTCTAGTTACAAAACGGACGTTAAAACGCAATCATGGGACTTCGCCCTTACCTGGGTACTTTACCAGTTTTTTACGTAAATTACCCGATTGAGGTAATTTACCTGTTATTTACTACGGAAGCGCTTATGTGCCACGTCAAGGCGCATACTTATGTGTTCTGTTTTGTTGAAAAACGAACCAACGAACGCGAGAACACGTTCATGTGTTCCCTTTCGTAAATTGAGTCCAGGGTTGGTTAATTACAGTCGGATTTGCCAAAATTCATTTAAGAAGAAGAAAGAAAGAGAATAATTTAATGACGAGAGAAAAATTAAGAATTTAAAGGTAATTGATTACTTTATTTTTCGTTCCTTTAATTAATTTAGACATTTTCATATGTACTTTTATAAAAATAAACTTTCTTGACGGACATAACCAAAAATTATTTTCAAAAACATTTTATTAAAGTATTTCATTAAAGTGTATTTCGATATAAATTTTACGTGTTGTATTTATATTTATTAAAAAATTGTTATTTTTAAATCATATTCAATTATTAATTCAATTCTATACAACATTTTTCCAACTTGAGTGTACCTATAATTTTAAAAGATCATAAATTTCTTTATTTAACATTTCTATAGGATTGTTGGTTTATATACGTAAAATATAAATATTTTGTCTTTAAAAATTAGTATCTAGACGTTATAATTGATAAGTTTCTTTTAATTTGTAGATGGAAGCGAAGTCCTCTTGGTACAACGATGTCGTATAGGTAAATCTCAGGACGTAAATAGATGTGATTTTCGTCACTTTCTAATAAGAATGATTCTCCATTAATGGCATAATGGAGTTTAAATCCTTTGGGATAATAATCATTAATAAAACACTTTTTAAGAACGTTATGTTCGACAATAACGTTCTGCACCTCGTCCTTTAATTTTATTTTAATTTGTCTGCTAGACTTCGCTTCCATCTACAAATTAAAAGAAACTTATCAATTATAACGTCTAGATACTAATTTTTAAAGACAAAATATTTATATTTTACGTATATAAACCAACAATCCTATAGAAATGTTAAATAAAGAAATTTATGATCTTTTAAAATTATAGGTACACTCAAGTTGGAAAAATGTTGTATAGAATTGAATTAATAATTGAATATGATTTAAAAATAACAATTTTTTAATAAATATAAATACAACACGTAAAATTTATATCGAAATACACTTTAATGAAATACTTTAATAAAATGTTTTTGAAAATAATTTTTGGTTATGTCCGTCAAGAAAGTTTATTTTTATAAAAGTACATATGAAAATGTCTAAATTAATTAAAGGAACGAAAAATAAAGTAATCAATTACCTTTAAATTCTTAATTTTTCTCTCGTCATTAAATTATTCTCTTTCTTTCTTCTTCTTAAATGAATTTTGGCAAATCCGACTGTAATTAACCAACCCTTGACTCAATTTACGAAAGGGAACACATGAACCAGGGTTGTTACAAAAGTGGAGGGGATGTGTACTAGACGTGGACAAAATATGTACTAGATTGTACTAAATTGGAGCAAAAATCGTACTCTCCAATCACAAGCCTTTATTTTGGCGGTCAGTTTAAATGTTTTAAATTTAAATTAATTTTTAAATAATTTATTTAATCTGAATTAGAGTTAAAAAATACTATTAATAATTATAAAAATATTATTAGTTATAAAAATTCAACAAAATTTAAAAAAGTTACTCAAATAGTTTACATCGACTTTAATCCGGTCCAAATACTACCTTTATCCTAAAGAAAAACCTCAAAATAAGGAAATGTACTAGATTGTGCTGCTTTTTAAAAATGTACTTTTTCTATTGTACTAAAAAACTTATTGGGGTACTAGTGTACTAGAACATGTCAAATTGTACTAGAAAAGTACAATTGTACTAAAAATAACATCCCTGTCATGAACGTGCTCTCGCGTTCGTTGGTTCGTTTTTCAACAAAACAGAACACATAAGTACGCGCCTTGACGTGGCACATAGGCGCTTCCGTAATTTACATACTCAAGATTGCTGAAAAGCCCATCTGTGGTGCTGAGCAGGGTTGGGTAATGACGCGTCACTCGAAGTTTTCTACGTATGTTACCGGTATGTTACATCAAATAACATACCTGTTTTAGGTACACAACCCTGGTGCTTATTCTGCATTGTGAAGATAGCCTAAGGATTTTTTATTGTGTTTACATTTACAAATCTTACACATGTCAAAATATCAAACCGTTAATTTTAATTTTAAATGTATTAAATACTACATTAAATACTAATATACTTTTTAGTTATGAAACAATAGAAAAATGTTAATTTTTTAATTCTTAAGTTTAAAATAAAATTTTGTTCCATAAATGAAAATAACAATTAGATCCAGAAATCGAGCCACTTGTGTCATTTATTGGTATCAATTTTTATATTTAATTATTTGTAAGAAAATTATACTAGAATTTCAACCTTTGATTATCTTTTTTATACGTAAATAATAGTTTCATGAGTTATAAATTATAATACTCAATTACTATTCATAAGTGAATATTTTTACTATCATAAAAATTACGGAAATTTCAATATAGATCTTTTCACCTGAAATCGGAAATTATTAGGGTTCAGTGTCATACACATTTTGGTAAAAAACCATTCTTGAATTTTACATGACAAAAACCCACCATTAGAATTCGTTGAGAATTGTAAAAAATAAAATTTAGATTTTCTAACTTCTATTACCTAAAGATCATAGTGTACTTTTCATGGCATTGGGGGATAAAAATTAAAATTTAAAACCATTTTATCAAATCTAACATTGAAATATTACAAAGAAAAAATAAACCATTTAATTTTACCATGAGGATACATTCTAGCTTCATAGTAATTTCAAAATTAATAGAACGATTATGTGTTTTAATTTTTATTCCCCAATCCCACGAAAAGTACACTATAATCTTTAGGTAATAGAAATTAGAAAATCTAAATTTTATTTTTGTACCATTTTCAACGAATTCTAGGAATTTTTGCTAATGCAGTGAAACGGTTTGGAAAATAATTACCCATAAGATAAACTTAGGCCAGTATCTTCCAAGAAAAAATGACAAGTTTGGTTTTTCAAAGGAACATTTTCGCGTTGATATAAAAAGGTGTATATCTAAAATTCTCAACATTAAGACATTGACTACAAATTTTTACCGAGTGCAAATTGGAACGTTGGGTGTTTTCCAGGAAGTAGAGGAAGAAAAAAATGAATCAAAATGTCTATGAACATCAAGAACAAATGCCACACAGGGAAAAATTTTAAATGTGAAATATTTCATTTAATATAATATTCACTGCCCCTGAACAGAGCATATTCTTTGATTATTTTACCCTGTTAAGGGCATGTCCCAGATCTTGGGACCACTTGAGACTAAAATGTAGAATTCTATCTTATCTCCCATATTTAATTTGTTAATAATTTAATTGTTTTTTAAAATTTTTAATAAGTTGAACATTTATGACACACTTTATGACTTTCGCAAACGATTCCCAAAATTTTAAATCGATATCTTCTCTAGTTTAGGCTTAAGTACATGTAAAAAAATTAATCAATATTACCGACTCTTTTTTTAATGTCGGTAATATTGATTAATTTTTTTACACGTACTTAAGCCTAAACTAGAGAAGATATCGATTTAAAATTTTGGGAATCGTTTTCGAAAGTCATAAAGTGTGTCATGAATGTTCGACTTATTAAAAATTTTAAAAAACAATTAAATTATTAACAAATTAAATATGGAAGATAAGATAGAATTCTACATTTAAGTCTCAAGTGGTTCCAAGATCTGGGACATGCCCTTAATTTTTAAGGACAAATTTAAGTATAAAAAATACCCTAATAATGTTAAATATATTAAACAAGTTTTAGATATTTATTTTTAAATGGTTATAAACATAAATATTTTATATGCGTCACGCTCGGAAGAAAAGAAACTAAGAAACAAAAAAAATATTTTTAGATTATGAAAAGTTATAACGACACAAGCATTAGAGATTTGTATATACAGATCGCCATGCTCGCTTGTATCCTACTCTGTTCGTTCTCCTATAAATTCACATTTTGGCTTCTTTGGTTCCTTTTTTCAGAGAGCGTGACATGTAAAAAACTTTTAATCACAAATTGAAAATAGACTTTAAGGGTGTTGGAAGATCGGAAATATAAACATGGAAATGATAATATTCCAACAGTTCGTATTTAACAATTTTTTTTTAAAATTCCAAAAATTTATACGAAATTTGTATTCTCATTTTTGTTTTGTCTCAGCTCAATAAGTTTTTGAATGGGTACTTTCTTCTAGCAGTAGATACAAAATACAAATAAGGACTCAAAACTTAGTATATTAAGTGTTTAGAATTATTTGGTAATGGTCGATCATAGATTATTAAAATATGATATATCTAGATAACAAACGACGGATATATTGATTAACATACTAATGAAATCTATTTTACATATATAAAGATAAAGTTCTTAAATCTTACAAAGTTCATATACAATAACGTAATCAGTCATCACCATTTGTTAAATAAGTTATAGAAAAAATAAAAATCGTCATCGTATAAGGATAAACGAAAATAAGTCTTCGCCTAATACTTATTATAAACTTTGGGAATTTATTACTGTAAAAAAAAAATATTAGAAGTCACTCTGAAATAAGCCAGAAATTTAGATAAGTTAATAAGTAAAAAAAAAAAAAGGATTATTAACAAAGTCAAGTAGACGCATGTGGTTAGGGGCCGTTCATATACCACGTGGACAGCTTATGGGGGGAGGGGGGGTTCGCCAAATGTCCACGTTTGTCCACGATGGGGGGAGGGGGGGTTTCGTCAAATGTCCACGTGGACAATTATGTGTGATTCGCAAAATGTCTCCATTAAAAATGTTTTTTTATTTCTTATATTTCCTCTATTCAATTCCATTTTTTAATTTTTATTTAGATTCTTTAAATTTTAATATCACTCCTTAATTTCAATTTTTTCTTCAATTTCAACTATTTTTTTTTATTTTCAATCCAGTTGTTCAATTAGCAACTATTTCCATCAATTATTCCTATAATTCCTATAATTCTTAATTATTTTCTTCAATTTTAAGTTATTTCCTATACAATCTTTTAAATTTTTATTTATTCTCTTAACGTTTTATAATTATTCTTTAATTTTTTCAATGTTTTTCTTTCAAGTGTGAATTAATCTAGTCATTTTTTAAAATTGTCAATTAGTTTCCTCATTTCTCAATTGTTTTCTTTAATGTTTAATTATTTTTGTCATTTAGTACTTTTTTTAAAACTATCAATTATTTTCTTAAAAATTCGATATATTTCTTAAATTTTCAATTTTTTTTTCAATTTTTAATAATTTTTTTGAATTTTCAATTTTTTTAAAATTTTTAATTCATTCTTCAATATCCAATAATAATAAATAGATTCCACAACGGTGCAAAATGACAATTGTTTTGCTAACATTGACAATATTTCAGAGTGGTTAGTGCCCCCGTGGATTGCCGAAGATAATCCTGAAATATCTAATAACGAATATTAGATTTGTGACAAAAAATTATTTTTATTTTTTATAATTGAAAATGTTCCTTCCAAAGTATTCTACCAAAGATGGCAATTTACCTATTACTTGTAGAACTTCTTAAACTTTTTATTATTTACTAGTAGAACTTATAAAGTATTTTCGTATTAATAAAAAGCTGTGATTAAATTTTTTAAGAACAATTGAAGATCTATTTATTTACCTAATTTTACGTAAAAGAGCATCCTATTTCAAAGAATTTGTCATAAAAAGTTGTTAAGTTTACTCGAATATTCATATTTCCTTTGAATAGTTCTTTGATTTTAACATCCAAAATCTATTTTTCACTAAAATTGTCCACATGGACATTTAGGGGGGGGGGGGGGGGGGGAGGGGTCAAAAATCGGAGAAAAGTTGTCCACGTGGTATATGAACGGCCCCTTAGTAGAATGTTGAAAAATGTCATTAACATAAATTTCATTCAATCAGAGTGCTGTGCCGACTGGTGTTGTGATGTAACGAAGGCATGTATCGACGGCGCGGTACTGGAGGTTCGGAGTCAAAACTTTCGACAATTTGTTACTCAAAAAGGAAAATATGGGCCATCTTGACAATTGGAGGGTTTTTAAGGACACTTTAAGCTTTAAAATAACATTTTTTTAGGTCAATATGTTGTGAAACTGGAGCTTATAAATTATAAACAAATTTTTTTAAAATAAGCAATTAAGCAAATTAATGTTTTTTAATTTTCAGTTTTTTGTTATTAAACTTTAATGTTTGATGTTTTTTGCGTAGAAAAGATTCTTATCAGTTTTTTCGTGATTCTAAAAAATAATGAAGTTATGTTAAAAAAAAAAAAACAAAGCACAAAATTAGCGCTTTTGTTAAATTGTAGTACTTCCTAATTAATACTTGGTTCAGTTATTTAGTTCTCCAATTATTATCTATAAATGAAAAATTGCAGACATGACCCGTCGCCTTTCCATTAAATGTACCAGATACAGAAAAATAAGGAATTTTTACCACTCTCTTAAATTAAATCCGTGAAATTACACAGAATCGTCAGAGGGTACTGAATTTTCAGTAAAATTTTACCGATTCTTAATGACTTATTTCCCAATGATTTAATTCCAGAGATCAGCTTGCTTATTTTAGACATACCCGTGCACCTAAGCGTTGCAAAATAGTTCATTTCGTGACACGTGCGACAAGCAAAAGTTAGTTACGAACGATACTTTTCATAACAAAGTCAAAAAGGGCGTGAAAAACACAAGAAAATTTGGTTTCTTGACTCAGTTTCCTTTCTCAAGAAATACGCACCCTAAACCTGCAACTTTCTGCTTACGTACAGAAGACCGAATCACGCCATTTTTATGACTGCGTTTAGAAAAGAATTTTTATTGTAACTTTTGGTTCAAATAGTTGAAGTTTCGATGATATTTTATGGAAGTTTCTCTTCAAACATCTTTATATGATCTACAGGGAGGAGGTGGATCACTCCACATTCCATTTTCTTGACAAGTAGGTTTCTTGACTGGCTCGAAAGGTGTGACGTATCCTGGTAAGCACGTTACTTGAATATTGTCACCTGGTTTGTACCAAAACTTGAGGGGTGCTATTCTACCATAAAGTGGATCACCTGGATATGGACATCTCGTATCACCTAAACAAAGCATTTTTGTCGCTTGAAAAAATATGATAAATAGATTTTATTTTCAGATTTTTTCATTAAAATATAAAAGACTCAAAACTAAAAACTGTTAACCTTTACTAAAGTTTCATGAAATTTAGAACATAACAGAACAATATTTAGTCATCATCAAGATTCCCTTGGTTATGAATTTGACTGGGACAATGCGAAAATTTTGGATTTTGAACAGAACTGGAGATATAGAATTTCCGAAAATATTCATGTTAACTGTAACGTAACACTATAAACAAAAAATCAGATGCATTTTCATTAAATAAGGTTTATTTCCCTCTACTTGGTGGTTTAAAGTCATGACTTTAGAATAATATCTCGGTCAATAACTGTAATGTGTTGTCAGCGATTTTATTTTTTGACATTGAAATCTTCGTTTCAGAAAATTTGTAATATTAGTTGGCTCTCTCGCCGTGCGATGATCAAAGAACAGAATATTAACATTTGTAAAAAAAAAATGTTTTAAATTCAACAAAGAATTTTGTTAGAAGATTTTTAATTCTTGACTAGTTGAAACAAATACATGCTTTAACTTATTAGGATTTGACTTACAGATCGGTGGTTGATGTGACCACGTGCCATTCTCGAGACAAATTATTGAAGCCTCTCCCACTAATTGGTGACCAGTTAAACAAGCAAACCTCACCAAAGAACCTACTTTATAAACTTTGCTTTTCTTCTTATCAACAATGCTTGCATGTTCAATAATTTGACCATTTCTGGGTGCTAAAGTGGCTGGACATGATATTTCTGAAAATATTATGTAAAATTGTTCTTTTAATTTATAAAAAAATTGAAATACGTTTGTGAAAAGGCCCTCAGTTTAACACTTGACTTACCTGTACATGTTGGTATGGAATCACTCCAAACGCCATCACCTTCACATTTTATTTTCTGAGAACCAGAAATTCTACTTCCCCACATACATGCAAACACAACTCGACCACTAAAACTGTTGTTATGTTCCAAAAGCTGCAATTTTGGGTTTGATGTTTCAATTGGTGGACAGATAATTGCTTCACAATGCGGCACTTCAGCTGACCATTTACCTAAAGCAATAAAGCAAGATTCCCCTTTAGAGGAATTTAAAAATCCCTGACGTGAAATCCCTTGTCTGGACTTTTCTTTGCATTGGAATATGGTAGAGAAAAAGACGTAAATGTGCTTTTGTTTTATTTTTTCTCATTACATCGCATTACATAAGAAAAATGCAGTCATTGGATTTCAGTTTCAGAAAAATTGCAACAAAATAAATAATTACATTGTATCAATAACATTTCCAGGCTTATTTTGTGGCAAAACGGACATAGAAATTTTTACGAAATTCATTTAAATTGAAAAAGATTCAAGTAATTTTACCATTATATTGGCAGGTTATACTAGGTACTCCTTCCAATCTATATCCAAGAGGACATTTAAAATTGACTGTTTGTCCCATTCTGGCACCTTCAATTTTTCCAATTAAGGGTGGTTCAAGAGAAGCTATCGTAGGACAATGAACATCTATAATATAAATTTAAAATATCAATTTATTTGTGTGTGTGATAAATAAAAATAATCTTATATCAAATTTAAAGCATTTTAATTAAAAAAGATTAATAAAAATATAATTGAGTTTTTTTAACGTACCCACTATATGAACGTGGATAGAATTTGTAAAACCTTTTGGTGTTGTGCAAATATAAGCACCACTGTCTTGATTTTTAGCATAATATATAGAAAGTCGATATTTTGTATCCCTCTCAGAAGCTGCAATCGCCCAACCTAAAATTTACATAAACACACAAGTTATTACTACTATTCCAATATTCTGTTTAAAAAAAATTAAATTAAATGTAAAGTTTTACATGCCGATATCATGCATACTAATCCATTTAATTATTATCTATTATAAATTGTGTTTATTTTCAAACCTGTTAAATGTTGGCGAAATTTAGATGTCCATGTCCATTCAGGATTACCAAGTTTTCTAGAGAAAAGGCATTCTAAATGAAGAATACTTCCAGGAAAAACAGCGAGACCACCTGAGGGCTCTATTGCTGCTGATCCTGCTGGAAGTCCAAACAGTATCGTTGGAGGTACATCATCTAAAACAAATAATTTTCCAATCATTTTTTAATTTGAAAATCTAGGTAGAACATCTGCAATAAATGTTGACCCTCAACATTGTATTGTATTGGAGGGAGGGTATTTTTTAAAATCAAGAAGAAAAATCTCCAAATATAATGTTTTCCTAATACACAAATTAGAGGACATATTGTACAAATTGATAAAAACCTTTAAATCAAGCTGTTTTTTAAATTTATATGGATTAAGTTGTAAAATGATGAAAAAAACCAGAAATCTAGGTAGATATATAAAAGAAATCACCTGTATAATTGGAGATAGCTGTAGTCGGAATGCAGGATGGTATAGTGCCATTAAAAATACCATTTCGACAATAAAGAAGATGGTCACCGATCAGTTTATATCTACCAAGTTCTCGGCAACGAACTTCGAGTTTTTCAGCATGGGGAACTGTGATCTTATCAACCTTAAATCATTTCAATCAACCTGTATTAAATCATTCAGTATACCGATCATAATTATAAGGACACCTACTGTTTTAAATTTTCCAAATTAATTTTTTTTTTTGTCAAATTGAAAATAAAATATTTCTCTCTTTAATTGATTTCAAATTATATAAATTTTGAACAAAATGGGCTAAGGATATAGTCATTTAGTTTTTTTCGCACTTTTTCTAGAAGCATTAGAATGAATTTCAAGAAGACTTCTTAAACTCTTAAGAATTGTTCTTGAACTAGTTTAAGATATGAATTAGTTTTCAATATTTCTAGATGTGTTGCCAAAAAATTCTCAGTTCCTATATCTATGAAATGAATCCACGATACAAAATACATTGATGCGCTTTTGGCAACTAATTTTTCTCAGTGCAGGTGTCCAAATAATTATGGAAGGTAATGTATTTAAATTAACAAAATTTGGAAAAATTAATTGAGACTTCAACATCGAAACCTCCACCAACTTTAAGTTGCGTCCAACTTAAAAAAGATTTACCTCTGTCACCCAGTTAGCACGTAAATTTGCATCCGATTTTTTAATGACTTTTAAAATCTTCTGGTTTTCTGAACATCCGAACATAAAATATTTATTTTATATTGAACTCTTAAATGTTTTTAAATTTATGCCACAAAAAATTCTCAAAGCATTACTTTTTGATATAATTTGAAATATTTTTTAAAACGTAGGTAGCTCGCAAATCGCAACAAATTTAACAATGAATAAGATATACAATGTGTACGTCCGTATAAAAAAGGGCCTACATTGGCAGTATTGGACTGACCGAATCCATTTCAAATCATGCAGTCCGATGGTGCATCGAGAATCAACCTCATATTAAAGTATGTTTTTCCGCTCGAAATATAAAGAGACACGTATTTTTTAAATTTTTATAACATTTTTTTTTAATTTTTACGATTTTTTAAAAATTTTAACAAAAAAATAAGTTTTTTATAAATTTGTTTCTTAAAATCTCGTAATTTACACAGTTTTCAAGCTTTTTAGTTGCTCTTTGGCTCATTTTTTTCTATTTTTTATGCTCTTTAAAGATTTACCAAGAAAAGTCAAAAATATTCATAAACAAAAACAATACTTTGATTTTCTGAAAAGACTAAAAAACTTTTTTCTCAAAAAGGCCACCTTTTTTTCTTAAAATTTTTAGGGTTTATAGCTACTTAATTGTACTACTCACCACAAAAATTTCATTTTGTATTTTGTTGTTTCTTAGAAGAAAAAAATTATTTTATATTTTTTCTTAAAAACCTCCTAAATTTCGCAATTTTTAAGATTGAATATCGTACCTTGGTCCCTTTGTTTTCATTTTTAATGCTGTTTTTTTAAAATATCATAAAACGTAATAACAGATGATAAATAACAATATTATACATCTTTCTTGAAAAAAGAAAAATTTGTTTTTAAGTTGGACGCCTTTTTATTGAGAGTTTTATATAATTTAGAAATTTCGATGTAATTATTTTGCTATTATAATATTTTCATATTGGTATATAATATACGTTTTATAGAACAAATATAACTTCAACTTTTAATGGAAATTATCAGCTAATATGTATTATAAGCCAATATATTAATATAATATGTACATATTTTATTAGCTGACAATTTTTCATTAAAAGTTGTAGTTATATTCGTTCTATGAAACGTATATTATATACTAATATGAAAATATTATAATAGCAAAATAATTACATCCAAATTGCTAAATTCTATAAAACTCAAAATTTTTCAACAAAAAGGTGTCCAACTTAAAAAAAATTATTCATTTTTCAAGAAAGTTTGATAATATTGCTATTTCTCATTTGTTATTATGTTTTATGATATTTTAAACAGTAGCATAAAAAATTTAAACAAAGGGTTCAAGGAACGATTTTTGATCTTAAAAATAGCGAAATTTAGGAGGTTTTTAAGAAAAAATAGAAAATAATTTGTTTCTCCCAAGAAACAAAAAAATATCAACTGAAATTTTTCTATAAACCATGAAAATTTTAAGAAAAAAACAGGTGGTCTTTTCGAGATAAATTTTTTTAGTTTTTTCAGAAAATCTATGTATTGTTTTTGTTTATGAATATTTTTTACTTTTCTTGATAAATTTTTAAAAAGTATAAAAAATTGATAAAAATGAGCCAAAGAGCAACTAAAAAGCTTGAAAACTGTGTAAATTACGAGATTTTAAAGAATAAATCTATAAAAAACTTAGTTTTTTGTTAAAATCTTTAAAAAATCGTAAAAATTAATTAAAAAAATGTTATAAAAATTTAAAAAATACGTGTCTCTTTATTTTTCGAGCAGAAAAACATACTTTTATGTAAGGTTAATTCTCGATGCATCATCGGACTGATTTGAAATGGATTCGGTCGACTACTTATCTCTATGAGCATATTCTTATGATTAAATTTCGAAAATTTTGAAAGGATTTTGCCTCTTCTATTAAAAAATTCGCGAAATTGCAAGCAGTAAAAGTTTGACCGATCAACAATCTAGTTTTGAAAAAACCATTTTAAAGTTTTAGTCTACCATTAACTTCCATGTTAATTAAAAACTAAAAATGGCTTTTATGTGTTCTCAATTTTTAGAAAAATATTTTTAATATTCTTTAAAGGTTATTTTTCAACTTAGAATACACAATACTTTGTAGGTGGTTTCCTTTTAATATTTACAATCCTTGGCATTTACTTTAGAAGGAACTATTCTTCGAGTTGAAGGGAAATACACATTTTTAAAATACTTTTTTTGAATAAACGACGTCGACTTGACAAAAATATCACGTTCTATCTGGGTTGAGAGTTTAAACTTAAAATATACATGCTTATGTATATTCTGGCGTACTCTCGAGACCTATGAAAATTTTTATTATTTTATACCTTCGTAAGGTAAAAGCACCAGTACCTGGACACTTTTAAAAAGGTGTCAAGTTTAGCGATATTTCGGACTACGATAATTAATTATATTTTACGAAATGTTTGAATTTTCGTTTAACTTGCATTTAAAGGATTCGAATTAATAAAAAATTAATTATAATAAATGTTTTCGTTAAATTAAAACTTGAAATAAAAATGTAGCTTGTTTGCAGCAGAAGTTGGGCAGTACGCTATTTGAATGGGCCTAGTAGTTGGAAATAAGGCCCTATAGTTGAACATATAGGAAAGTACATATTCTATTATAGATTATTTGTTATTATTTATTATTAATACTTTTATTGGCAACTACTAAATTAATTAGTTAATTAGGTATTTAATTAATTGATTATTTTATTGATTAATTAGTGTCTGCAAAGTGTCTGTCCATCTACTGGGGTACGTATAAAAAACGTCAGGTAAACTTAAACAGACAACTCAGAGTAGTTTTAAAAGAAACGTCTTAAATAATTTTTTTGCTAAACATTTTGCATCTACGATTAACAAATTTAATTATACCTGAAAACTGACTATCTGAAGGGTATCTATGAATTTTTTCATTTAGTTTGGAGGAAATTTTAACTCTTTTTTGCTATTGTCCAACTACTGGTCCCAATTTTTGCTTTGTCCAGGTACTGGTGCTTTTACCTTATTAGTTTCCTTCTGTTATTGGTACTTATAGTTGATCGAGCACGGGAACAAAAATTCTCACCTGATTTGAAGCGTGTAGCGCTTCCTTTGCCTAATTCAAATTTTATCATTTGTCGGTGGCTTTGTGAACTATGTTCACATAGACATAATGTTGGCCATGGTAAAAAATACTTAAAATATTGTTTTCTGTGTGAAACCGACGAGACACGACAAGATTGAAATCAGGTGAGAATGTTTTATTCTCATGTTGAATCATGCAGCATTAATTGGCGTTGTTAAGTTTCTCTTAGATCTTGTAAGTTCGCCAGTGTAGTAAATCTTGCTTTTATTTTAATAAACACTTACTGACATTGTAATATTCTTGTACGTTACAATGAGAAGAGGATGCAGACCCTCCAATTTACATGTTTTTACATTTTTATCTGCAATTAGAGAAATATATAAGCAATAAATGAAATAAATTTTATATTAAGGTGCACTCGTCGGAAAACGGCTCCTTTCGGCACTTGGTGCACAATATCCTATTTACACTTGGAGTCAATAAAAGAAAGTTTTAAAAGTTAAATTTTTACAAATCATTCATTATTGTGTAAACTGCAAAATAAATTAATAAAAATGAAAAATCCTATATACCATAACACTGAAATCTTAAGTACTTTATTATTATTCTACAATAATGTACTGAATTACTTAAAATTTTTAATTCAACCTTGTTTTGTGTAGGTCAGGTGCAATAGAAACACAAACCAAGCTCTAATAAAGATCATCTTGAATCTCTGTGACTGGGAGGAGCCCAAATTAAAAGAAAAAAAATAGGGAAAACTTGTTGAATTTCGGGAAAAAAGTTTAAATCCGATTGAAAATCATTGTCCATCGACTTATGTCGAAACTTTTATTGTTCTCGGTCTACATTTTCTGTTTAGATTTTACACACGTTCTTATAAAACTAAATAGTAAACACTCGTGTCTGTCTTTGTGACGTCGAAAAGCTGTCTCACGATAACGTGAAATAGGGTGAAAGTTTTCCCTTTGACGCAAGCGCTTCAAAATTCTTGCATCAAGAGGAAATAATTTGGTGCTTTAACGTTTGCACACATGAAAAATTGCATGTATATTGCAGATTTTTTAAAATGTGTAATAAAAATGAAAAATATCCATAAATATTGATTATCTCCTGTGTCATTTCGCGATTTTGAAAAACTTTATTTCTTGCAATACAAATACGTCTTTTATTATTTTAAAATAGAGAATAGCCGCTTTCAGATGGGTCCCCATACTTATATATTTTGCGAAAAATTGTGTAGGTAATTAGTGAATTAAAAAATTAATGATGTCGCAAAACCGAATAAATGATATTACCCAACAATTTTTTAAGGCAATTTGAATAGAATAGGTTATTTTACCATGTATTATATAAAAAAAATTATTATAGATGTAAAAAGATTTTTTTTTGACTAAGGTATAGATTAAAGTTTAAATTGTTATTTTATTGGTGATCAGTAAAGTTCAATTGTTTTTATTTTTGCTATTTGATCAATATGCGTTTATGTTGAAGTTCACTCGCAATAAAAAATAAAATGTTTAATTTTGACAGATTCGTATGGATTTATTTTTCTTCTAAAAATTAATATCTTTTATTTGAAAGAGAAAATATTAACCGTAAATTACGTGAAAATGCATAGTGTGACATATAACAGGTGGACCACTAAAGAAAAACTAGTACAATATCGTGGAATCCTTAAATTACATGGTTACTATGTTTGAAATTATAACCAAACAAATAATACTTAGTAATATAAATTTCAATAATATAAAGATATACAATTTTGTCTAACTTTATAAAAGTAAACTTAATAAACTCTAGTTGTTGTAGGCCTCAATGTGTTTTAACACGGCACTGAAATAATAAATAAATTTTAACTTAACTTAACATTTTATCATTTTTTCGGTAATTTTTTTAATATCCAATAATAATATTTTTGTAGAGAAAAACATTACTAGGCTTACGTAAAATGTTTTTTTCAATTCAGCTCGAAATCAGAAACTGCAAACAGGAAATGTATTGAAAAAGAAGAGAAAATTCTCGAGAAAATTAAGATCACTTTCAGAAGATGTGAAGAATTATGGGGTCATTGTTGATGATGTTCTTAAAGGAGATAAAAGATTTCTCACTCCTTTATTTTCAGAGGATAAAAACCTTCTGTTAACTCATATAAATTTACCCATTTCTGTGAGTAAACCAACCCAGATCTATAGGAAGGCTCTTGTAACATTCAATAGTCTTCCCTATTTTTCTTCCAAAATTAAGTACTTATTATAAAAACTGCTGGCTTTGCAAAGATCTGATGAATACTTTGGAAAAGTTAAAACATGCCTTGATAAAAACACCCATATAAGTTGTTCAAAATTATAAGTTTTTAGAGTATTTTAAAAGGAATTTTCAAACAATGTTTCAGGAAATTTTAATGAAATTGCATCAAGACAGCTGTTCAAAACAGAAACATCTGGATAAACTTTTTTATCTCAAGAAACAAAAAATTAAAGAATTTTTCGAATTAAAGGTAGAAATTACGATTATTGTTTGCAATTGTCATATCTCGATAGTTGTGCCCTCAGTGCAAATTCTGGCTCATAGACCCAGAGTTAAACGGTTAAACTTTTTAGAAATATTGTAAATTTAAAAAACATTTTATTAATGTATGATTAAATTGAAGGAAATAATTATATCGAATAACTTTCACGAAAAAGAAGAAAATGTAAGTACGTCCTATCGGGTGCACCAAAGCTTAATTACTCAGTATCAACGTTCAATGGCGAGACTCAATGCAGCCCAATCCATTAGAAATACATACGACTTGATGATCAAAATTTTGAAAAATGTAACAAAAATTTTTTTAAAGTAAATTGAAAAAAAACTATCCACAATACGTATACGTTAATAGTAAATTTATTTTAATCAAAGAATAAGTATACCTGCTACATTAGCAACAAATTTCTTTTTTTCAATATTGTCCAAAAACACGCAAAAATTAACAATTTTTCAAGTATTTTTGAAAAAGATAATACGTGGGAATATACACGTTAATGTTTTTCAATTTACTTAATTGCACTTTTGCACAAAGAATTTGAAATTTTTAGGATGCTATTTATTTCGATGCAATCTTAGGAACCTTGTCAAAAGACCAAAAAGAACAATGCAAAATTATATTGAAAACAACCATGGTAGGACAACTTGTTGCTGAAAATGTAGATAACAATAGACAAAAATATAAACATCTATCGAATGAAGTTTCTAGTAGTGTAAAAGAAAGAGAAAACACTTTGAAAATTGCACGTATTCAAGTTGAAGATATTTTTATGCATGTTCGGACACTTATTCGAGGGCAGGTAAAATATTTTTAAACAACTTTAAAAAAATTTAACAAATTTTAGCTAGTTGCTTGAAGAAGCAATTAAATTTATAGAAATTTGTGTGTGAAATAAACAGGGACTGACACGAAAACCGAAACAAAATATATTTTATTTTTGTTTCGTTTCGGTTTTGAAAAACTGAAACAAAATATAAATTTAATTTTGTTTTGTGTTGAACCTGAAACGAAAAGGCTCTGAATTACGTTTTCGTCTCATGCCCGAAACGAAAATCCGCTCCGAATTCCGTTTTCGTTTCTCATAAAAAAGGCTCTAAATTTCACAAAAACAATTTTAAACACAATTCTTTTCTTGCATGAGACTGAAACGAAATTCGGAGTTGATTTTCGTTTCGGGCATGAGACGAAAACGTAATTCAGAGCCTTTTCGTTTCAGGCTCAATACAAAACAATATTGATTGTACATTTTTGTTTCGTCACAACAATTCAAAACAGAAACAGAATTCGGTTTTCGTGTCAGTCCCTGGAAATAAAATTGATATTTTAAAATCCATGCATGCAATAAAAATTAATTATAGAGTGAGACTGATTTTACAAACAAAGCTAAAATGACAACAAATAATAATGAATTAGATGAAAAAATAAAAACTTTAGAACAAGTTTTTGGCAAAATGAAGGAATCCTTATGCGTACAATCAGACGAAGAGTTAAAATTGAGGTACCACTTTTAACACAATTAATTTCCTTTTACGGCTGATCGAGCCTGAGTATAAAAACTTTCAACTGAGAAAAAAGTTATGATCCAACAAATTATCAGATTTTCTTAAAAATAGGCCGCAAAGAGATTATACTGAGAAAAATGGATGTTTACCCTTAACATTTGGATGTTAAACGTTAGCATTTGGATATTCAGCCTTAACATCTAGATGTTACGGTTAAACATCCATTTTTCTTAGTGTAGATATGAAATATAATGATTTCGTCCTTTAGCTTTACAATCTTTTCAAGTGATAATAAGTTATTAATTCCACAGATTAGAAAAACAATTTGCTCAAAAAAACAAACTTTCGGAGCAGCTTGAGGAGGCTTTAAAAAAGAATGATTCATTCATAAAAAGAAAACAGCACGCAGAGCTGATTCTTGCTACTTTAGAGCATGCTAAAATTTCAACTAAAGAGAAGTAAGCTTATGAATCTAATATGTACACTGTAAAAACAAGTGTCTTATTTTAAGACATTTTTGTCCTCACTTTTAAGACGTTTTAGAGTGTCTTAATTTTAAACCAATGAGAAAGCGTCTTTCAAAATTATTGACCAATGAAATTGCTTGAAATAACGATAAGACGCTTTCTTAATGTCTTGTGTCTTAAAATAAGACACTTAGAAGACAGCAGTTTTTGCAGTGTAGTATTAAATAATTATATAACATATAGATATGAATTGGCGATTCCTATATTCATCCCTAATTTGAATATCGAAATTTAGCAAATATTCGATTCAAAACAAAATAAATCAAGAAAAAAATATTTTCTATTTCTTCATTATTTTTGGGATTAATAGTTTTTGAGTTTTAGTTTAAAAGTCTATAATTATTACGTAATTTTTGCAATGCGTCAATGCAATGATCACAGGTTGAAATTTTATTAGTCGGCTCACAAATAAAATCTCTATCCCTCTTGGAAATCAAACAACCAAGTATTAGGACAATCAATTTAACTATATCCTGTTCTGAAACAGATTTTCTGTTGTTTTCACGAAGCAAGGAAACTGTTTTTTCATAAATTGCACAATTCTATATCCAGAGATCTATATATCCTCAAGAAGTAATGATCTTTTTCTTCTTCTTCTTCTTTTTCTTCGTTGTTTTATGGCCTAGGTGCGGCCAATTCAAATCGCCATAGTACAATTCATTTACATTCTAATTAATAAGTTCACTTCAAGTTCAGAACTATTCATTCAAAAAGGTAGGTTGATCAAGAAGTAATGATACATAGTCAATCTGTTTGGTCGCTCTCCATTTTTTAATATATATGGGCATTTCCAAGTGAGATTTACCTATCAAAAATTAAATTAAGTTTAATGTATATTTTTGAATTCTAGGGTGAAAAATATTGTATAGGTAATTTTTTATTTGAATTTTGAAGTACAAGTTTTTGAGTTACTAATTTTCAAAATTTTGATTTTGCAAATTTAGACCTTTTTTCAATTGTTTATAAGGTAGTTTGCAAAATATTGAAGATACAAAATTTATGTAAAGAGATAAAATACTTATTTTCTTTTCAACTTTACAATTATTTTAGCAAGAAAATTGATTCGTGTTTTTTTAATAACAAAATAACAATTTTTTATAAACAAATTAATTTTTTATCACACTTACATCAAAAGTTAGATTTTACGGCTTGTTTGGAAACCTTTAAGAGCTCATTTCACGGCCTAGGCCGTAAAGTAAATGAACTCGCAATCTGATTGGCTGATGCTGGTCAGCTGACCTTTACTTTATGGTACAGCTGCCCAAACTGGCCCAAACGTCACGGCTGTTCACGGGTTTCGCCGCCCTCCGAGGGCATTTCTAAGTCTGTCGACCTACTCCCACCTAGAAATGCCCCCTGAGGCCGTTTTTTACGATAACCACCTCTCCCTAGGTTCGAATTCTCAGTTTTTTGTGTGATAAAAAATGTTATATGACACTTGGACCCTTTCGGCACTTAAGTTCTCGTGTATCGTACAACTCGCCACAGCCACATCAGAGCCTCGGCTACTTTTCGGTGGAGCCTCGGCTTCATATCTTCACTTCACCTCGGCTTCGCCTCGGCTACGTTCAATGAAGCCTCGTCACCACCTCTACTTCGCCTCGGCTGCGATTAGACTTAGGCTCGTATTACGATACTTACTCGTACTATAAAGTGCCATTTCAGGTCCTTGTGTCATAAATAACTATTTTATCACACTTACATCAAAAGTTAGATTTTACGGCTTGTTTGGAAACCTTTAAGAGCTCATTTCACGGCCTAGGCCGTAAAGTAAATGAACTCGCAATCTGATTGGCTGATGCTGGTCAGCTGACCTTTACTTTATGGTACAGCTGCCCAAACTGGCCCAAACGTCACGGCTGTTCATGGGTTTCGCCTCCCTCCGGGGGCATTTCTAAGTCTGTCGACCTACTCCCACCTAGAAATGCCCCCTGAGGCCGTTTTTTACGATAACCACCTCTTCCTAGGTTCGAATTCTCAGTTTTTTGTGTGATAAAAAATGTTATATGACACTTGGACCCTTTCGGCACTTAAGTTCTCGTGTATCGTACAACTCGCCACAGCCACATCAGAGCCTCGGCTACTTTTCGGTTGAGCCTCGGCTTCATATCTTCACTTCACCTCGGCTTCGCCTCGGCTACGTTCGGTGAAGCCTCGTCACCACCTCTACTTCGCCTCGGCTGCGATTGGACTTAGGCTCGTATTACGATACTTACTCGTACTATAAAGTGCCATTTCAGGTCCTTGTGTCATAAATAACTATTTTTCAAATTTGGGCGTGAAAAAAAAAAATTTTTTTTTCTTTAAATAAACTTAAAAATGTTACAAATAAAATGCAACAAGTTCCATAAAGATCCGACTCTTAGTTTGATTTAAATAAATTTTATAAGTTCGTCGTGCCAGCTCTAAGTGTGAGGCAATTCGCGCGTACGTTTATGTACAATAATTCGAAATGTTTAAAGCAATTCAGTGACCAAATTAAACATTTATTTATTAATACATATATTAATATACACATATTTTTACACTTAGTATTAAAAATTTATCTACCCAGTTGCACGATGAACTTATAAAATTTATTTAAATCAAACTAAGAGTCGGATCATTATGGGACTTGTTGCATTTTATTTGTAACATTTTTAAGTTTATTTAAAGAAAAAAAAAATTTTTTTATCACGCCCAAATTTGAAAAAAATTAATTTGTTTATAAAAAATTGTTATTTTGTTATTAAAAAAACACGAATCAATTTTCTTGCTAAAATAATTGTAAAGTTGACTAGAAAATAAGTATTATATCTCTTTACATAAATTTTGTATCTTCAATATTTTGCAAACTACCCTATAAACAATTGAAAAAAGGTCTAAATTTGCAAAATCAAAATTTTGAAAATTCGTAACTCAAAAACCAGGCCTTCAAAACTCAAATAAAAAATTGCGTATACAATATTTTTCACCCTAGAATTGAAAAATATACATCAAACTTAATTTAATTTTTGATAGGTAAATCTCACTTGGAAATGCCCATATATATTAGGATGGGATTGATCCGTTGGAACAAAGTTGTGTAGGTAATATAGAATATAGACAGATAGACAGACAGAAAGAAATTGATATTCGAGTAGAAGTTACATTTTCAGTAAAATATAAATTATGAATTTTATAATTGTTTTTTGTAAAAGTTTTTTTGTAAATGTTATTTACGCCTGTAATATTTTCTTTTATGTTAATGCTATTAAGGTCATGTTTAATAAACATCATTTCAGATTCAGATAATGTGCGTCTTCTCGGATCATTCTCAACATCGACAATTTTTGTATTTTTGAAATCAAATTCATGTATGTATTTTTTACAATGTTCCAAAATAGGTCAATTTGATTTTTTGTGTTCATTAACGCAGATTCTTAGGATTCTTTTTGTTTCGCCCTAAAAGACAATACCCCTTTTTCCACTTATTAGTACAATCCTTGACTAATCTAACTATGTTATTAACAAATTTTGGACTTTACGAGTTGTGTATACATTGTAATCTTTCATACTGAATTTACATTTCGAGTAAAATAGTTTGTTTTTAGAAGATATAATAATTTTTGGAGTTTTTGCATATACAGATTTTTTAAATGCTTGGTTCTCATTATTATTGTTTATAAAATTTTCTGTAAACATTGAGAAGCTGTCTATTATAGTGAAACAAAAAGAAGAAAATGATTGGAGAAGACGTACTTTATTTGAAATGATGTTTATTAAACATGACCCTAATAGTATTTACACAAAAGAAAATATTAGGCGTAAAAAACATTTACGAAAAACTTTTACAGAAGTATATAATTCATCATTTTTATTTTACTGAAAATTTAACTTCTACTTGAATATCAATTTCTCTTTGTCTGTCTTTAGTATGCTCGTTATGACATGAATTTATTTTAAATATTTACTTTGTGTTGGTCAGTTTCTATTTCGAATTTTCTGTTTGTACCGTACCTTTAAAACGAAAACAAGTTCTGGTCAAATGTCATCATTGAGTGATAATCTGTTTTTAAAATGAATTAACTAAACTTCTCGTGGAAGATATTATTTTAATAACTAAAAAACATTGTTTAATATTCTTCGTGTTTGTTGTGTTAAAAATTATTATAATTTTCAGTGTTATTTTCATTATATTATAGCCGGAAGAGGTCAGTAGATCATTGACAAAAAGTTGCTAATAAAGACTGTTTGTCTTGAAAACAATGTGCTAGTGTTTCTGTTTTATTTTATCTATTATAATTAAAACAGTACCTACACAACTTAAAACTCCAATGTATCAATCTCATCCCAATCTATAGAAATGATAGTTTTCTACTTGCTTCAACCATGTTGTTCATGTTCATACCCATGTTTTTAAAGGTGTTGTGACAACTGGTGATCTGTTTTGTTCTTTTTCATTCGCAAAAAATATCTAATAGATCTCTTAAATACTAAGGCTTCATTTGTCCGCATTCCTGGTCTCCATCTGAGAGAGACCTATTGTCGGTAGCGCTGCTTTTACAATCGCCGTAGATGCAGTAGGTAGTTAACCCAACACAAACTGGACAATATTATATTGAGAGTCAAACCCTTACTAGCGTTGATTAGCCCCGGGTATTTGTTTTTCTTGGTACTACCCACATCTGGGGTAGTATTCGACACCTGGGAAGGCGCCCAATCGGAATATACGCAAAACATCACCTTAGATGCTGTTCAAACCCTTGGTCATGCAAACCAATTATTTCCTTGGAATTCGGAAGAAGAGATCTAAAGGTGCAGTCTCATGCAAAGAATTAGAAATTTTGAGGAATAGATGTTCACTAATAAGCCCTCTACCAATGATCCCCTAATCCACAGCATAAGACTGCTCCCTAAATATCCGAACAAACTAATTAGTTTCCGTCCTTCGTGTCATTTGTTAACCAAGATTACCAACCAATACAGAGATGATTTTTGTTTAAAGTTAAAGTTACTATTTCACGTAATATTTGGTCAAAATTCTTATATCTTAAAAGACTGAGTATAATTTTACTAATAATCAATCGTTGCTTGCAATTATTGAATGTTTCTAAATGCTTGTTAAGACGAGTTTCCTTTTTTTTATGGCCATACTAATTTTTCATCATCGGGACGCCGGTACCCTCTTTTTCCACATTCTTACTGAGGGCCTCTCAAGATTCTATCAAGACCTACCCTTTTCAGTCCCTTTTTGAGATTCAAGGTGAATTAAGGGGTCAATTTCGAGCGATATTTTCTACAAATTGCTTTCCTCAGTTTTTACTAATTTTAAACATTTTTAACCTTTTTTATTATGAATTTTCTAAACAACAAATTTTTTTGATTCTGCCGCGACTGCTGTGAAGAAAACTTCCTGTGAAATCATTTGATTTGAATAAACTACCTTTTCTGTGTATTTTACGTGTTTTCAATCATTTATCAAAACCTTGAATTACAGTCCGCTATAATTTTTTTTTTTTCAAAACAAGTTTAAGAGAGGAAAAAATTATTATTATTATTTTAGGTATAAATTAAAGAAACAAGAAATGCTTGAAAAAATAGGAATTAAAAAATCGTATCAGAAAAATGTTGAACTAACGGGAAAATCGCAAGGAAAGCTATTAATGGAAATCAGAGTAGCATTACAAAGTCTGACAGATATGCTCATTATGGTAGATACGAATAAATTAAATGAGGAAGAAAATCTAGAGGAAAATGAAACATCAATAGAACACTTGCCGACAGTGATTGATATGCTTGTTCATGTTGAACAAAATATTATTTTGCTAAAGAATATAAGTAACTTCAAGTTGGACAAAGAAAATCAAGAAAGAGCAAAAGATTTATATGAGACATATATTTCAAACTATAAATCGAATGTGAAATTTGATGAAAAAGAACCTGACTTTACTAGTAAATTTAAAACCATACTTTATTAATAATTTTGCAAAAATTAATTTATTAAAAAGAATATAAAGAATAATACATTTACTTTTTATTTCAAGATGGCTTGGAGGAATATGAAATCGCAGATTTAAAAGTTTTGACCAGAAAAGAAATTAAAAAGCGAAGTAAACAAATTATCGAAGCACGTTCGAAAGATGAGTGAAATAAATTAAAAGTGTTAATACTTGTGAAAGGAAATCATGTTAAATAAATATTAATAAATAATTTAGCATCATATTCTTTAAATAATAAAATAACAAATGCAAAGTAAATAATAAGTTTATTGACTTTAAGAAGAAATTCATAATGACATCAAGAGAACAAGATGTAGTTTTATACCTCTCTGTAACGTCCATATCCTAATCGTTCTTTTTTTATTTCATTTTTCAACCATGACGGAATGTATTCAGTATCTTTAAAAGGAACAGCATTAGGGAACTTGAGAGCTGGCTTTGGTTCCTTAAATGGATGAATACTTTTCAGCCTCTTCATAAAATATTGTTTCTGAATGTCTTTAGGATCTCTATACTTATCCATATAAATATTGAAAGGCTGTCTAAGTGGAAACCACACTTGTGGTTTAATATATGCTTTAGGAAAATCATACTCAAAGAATGGAGATCTCATTTCTAGAATAACACAAATAATCCAATTATTTTAAATTAATTATAATAAAGGATAATAATTCAATTTATAAAAAAATTACTTACTTAAAATGTTGTGGTAAAAATCTGTTAAACTTGTATCCCACTCTGTTTGAAAAAATGAGAGACCTGTAGGAGTCAAATCATCTTGGTGTTTCCGATAAAATTCAAGCGTAGACCAATTGCGATCAATTAATTCCAAACTAACATTAAAAAAAATATATATTTAAGTATTCAAGTATCCCTTAAAAGCATTGATATTGGATTTTTAAAATCGAAAAGCCTTAAAATATGTTAAAATACTTTCTGCATTAAGAAAAAAAAAAAGTATTTACTTTTTCAAAGAGTGCTTACCAGGGCTTTTCTTTTTTATATTCTGAAAAATCAATTCTTTTGTTCTGTTTATACAAAACAAAAATGTAACGACAGTAACCAATACCACGAGGAGCAATAGGTCTAAGATAATCAAATAATAAATCTCCTTCTTCAATTGAGTTTCCAGGAATATTTCCTCTACAAGGTCAAAAAGTTTTTTATATTAAATGATCTAAACAGAAAAAATTAAATATATTTTTAGGTAACTTACATAAACCAATGACATATTTCCATGTCTGGATTAGACAAATTACCATCTGGAGTGGTAAGAAGAAGAGACCAAAAGTTACTAGATTCAGATTCGTATTTTACTGTTGGCACACTCGAAGCTTCACTTCCAGTGATTATATTGCCTCTGTGAACTTTTGCATTTAAGTCTAAGTTTTCCAAATTGTAATGTACATCGAGAGATGTAACAGGATGAAAGTACGCATCACCAAAAAGATCATCGAAAATCCCATAATGATCTGCAATTCTACGAATTTCTAACGGAGCTGTAGTTTTTAGCCAATCCTCTTTAGCTGCGTCCAGGTCTAGCGAAACTGTAAATGAAATTCATCGAAAAATTTAATCGTCAAATTTTACAAGATTCAGTTGTACAAATACGGCAAAATGTGCAGAAAAATATAATTTTATGTACAGTTTTTTACAACGTGTATAGAAAAGTATACTTTTCTACACTAGTGCAGCAATAACCTATTTTGCGCCTACTTTCTAGGAATGTTAAGTGATATTTTTCTTACAATTGTTACGCAAATTATTTAATTATCTTAAAATGTATCTACTGAGAAAAATCTACTGCTATTATTGCATAAAGGAGCAGTTTACATTAATCTTATTATTCTTGGATTATTCTATTATTCTTGGATTTTCAGAATAAATCTGTGAACCTATTGAAAAAATAGTTTCATTGAAATAAAACCTTGTGATCATTGCTAACTTTATATTAACTTTGTTTAAAATATGTAAGAAAAGTATCATTTATCATGCCTGAAAAATTGACTCAAAATAAGTGATGGCTACACCGTAATAACGTATTCTTTGTAGCACAATTTACTATCTGGTAGATAGCCATGAAATCATATTTAGTAGTGCTTTCCTTAAAGAGGTGCTAACCAAAATATGTTGCGAACCTCTAACGAAACCCTATATACAATAATAGCAGTATATTTTTTCAGTGTACATAGAAAAATTATGTTATTAATCTTACATTCGCGACTATGTACTTTTCTTTTTAGCGCAGGATTTTCTCTGTTATTCTTCGTTTCTTTGACCCATTCTCCCATCATCTGCTTCTTTGTTGCTTGAGAGAGGGGTAATCCAATATCGACTTTAAAATATAATTCTTCATCACGATATTTCAATTCTGAAAAAGAAAAAAGCATTTGTTAATATTTTTTGTATTACCTCTCATTAGAGTAATGAAAAGAATTTTCTTATCCATGAAACAAAATATCTAAGATCTGAAATTACTTTATACATAATTATTACATATATAAAAATATGGTCTTAGTGTTTTAACTTTTAGTAAATAAATCTTCTCACGTTCATCCTTAAGGTGGTTCTTTCCATTGATATATCCTCAAACTAAAAAATGATTGTTCCCATCAAATAAAACTTATTAAAATAAATTTCACCAAATTTTTAAAGATCCAGTTGTACATTTTCCAGAAAAAATTAGGTTTAGCTAAAATTTGTTGTCAAATGATAATTATTTAACATTTTATGTTTTTTCTTTAAATTTAATGAGCAACTATAATTGTCATCCAATTTTGAGAAAGAGCTCATTTTTCTCGTTGAAACATTCTCTACAATTTTATTTGTAAACAGATTTTTAAACAAATAAAATTTGGTCTGTACATATTTTTTAAACAGAATATTATTTAATAAAATCCAACAATAAAAACTATAAAGAATGTTTCAACGAGAAAAATGAGCTACTATTTATCAGAATTGGATAAAAATTGCAGTTGTTCATTAAATTTAAAGAAAAAAAAAATTAAATGTTTAATAGGTAATTATTATTTGGCAACAAATTTTAGCTCAACCTAATTTTTACTGAAAAAAATGTACAAGTGGATCTTTCAAAATTTGGTGAAATTAATTTGAATAACATTTTTATTTGGGGTGAAAAACGATTTTTTAGTTTGAGGTTATGTAAGCAGAGAGAACTTCCTTAAATGTACTGTACAAGTAAACAAAATTTTTAATTTGACAACCAAATTCAGCTGTGTTTTATCGTTGAGAGTAATACGTAAAAAATGAATTTTTTCATGACCTGCATATTAAGTGCTATTTTGAAAATTTTATATTATTCTTATGTTTTAGATATAACCTTTCAGTCGATCGTCTATCGTTCGGGCAACAGTAGGCGGTTTTCCTCTCAAATGATGACCATATCGAATTTGCTGTTTATGATGACAAGTCAGATAACTATACAAACTACGAAATAATCTATTTGACATATTTAAAAATTAAATTGAATGTTAAATTAATAATTAAATTTATTTATTTTTTCATTGTTTGAAACAGAATCTTCTTCATGTATGGTATTATGAATGGCATGAACTAACAAAATGAAATATAAAGGAATATCAATTATCAATATCAAGAACGGTTGTTTCGTGCTGAAGTTACATGTAATGTCACAAGTGGGAAGTTACGCATAACTTAGAGTTTTTGACGTAATTAACGTTAGTAAAGGCCTATTTACACCTTCGAAAAAAAATTTGTTTTGCATGAGAGTAAATGGTTGCATGTAAATTATGTAGTAATTTACTGGAGAAGTGTTCTATGTAATTTACATCCCTTATAAATACACTACGCTTCCATTTAATTGACCTCCCCACGAAGTCAATTAAATGGAAGCGTACTGTATCACGTGATCTACAAAAATACGTATGCTTTCATAACCTAAAAGTAAAATCTAAAACCAAAATAATTGCATAATTTATTTTAAAACTAACCAAAATATATAATAACACTCTTAAAAATTAATAAAAGACATTCGTAGAAACAAAAAATTACCAAAAAAAAGTTTATTTCTACTGTCGCCATGTTGAAATTGTAAATCACCTAGGTTGTTTACAGTTGTCTACATTACGTTTTCTACGTAATCTACATCAAAAACTCAGAGTTACGCGTAATTTCGGAACCCTGATTACTTCCTCCCCCCCTTCCGACAACAGAAAATGCATTGTTTAAGGGTAAATTGACTTCACCCTTACGTTCTAAAGTCCGTTTTGTAACTAGACCCTGAGTTCGAAAGTGACAACAGTATATCTGCATCTCTTTTGCTCTCATGGTCTAGTTAGAAAAAGGACGTTAAAACGCAATCATCATTTTTGCTCGTTGTAATGAGAAAGAAAAAGACACATGTATACTTTTCTCTCCTTCTCCCCCAGGGCAACGCGTAAAAACGCGACGTTTTGCGCGTCCATGGGATTTCAACCTAAGGGTAAAATTCAATGTGAGCAGAAAGCGCAAAAGCGAAAGCAGAAAATCATGAGAGTGAGAGAGACAGTGATATCTACCTACCTCTCTCACTCTCATGATTTCTGCTTTCGGTTCAACGCTTTCTGCCCACATGGAATTTTACCCTTATATACGTACGTAAAATACGTCAAATCCCCACGTAATTTACGTGAGGAATATTACGTGCAGAACACTGGTTGCGTCGTAATGAGATAGAAAGAGATAGATGCATATCTGTGTCCTTTTCTTTCACATTACGACGTAATGTTTGACAAATCCGGTGATTTTACCCATATTCTCTATCTACATGTAGAGATCCTCAAGGGAGAGTTGAGACAAGTTTCCCCTTCTACTACCCATGCGGGTTTCCGGAAACGGAAGTGACGATATTGCAATCTGTATCATTGGTCGAAAAAAGCGGGCTAATTTTAAAAATGTTTGTTTTAAAAGCATTTCAAAATGGAACCGCCATTTTGGACCAATGAAATTAACTTTTTATGAACATCCGTTTCCGGAAACCCGCGACCAATCAGAATCGAAGTCAACATGTCCCAACTCTCCCTTGAGGATCTCTATCTACATGGAAGCTGATTCTGCGGTTATGCGTCAAAACGCTTAAAGTTTGAACACAGAATTGCGAGAGAGACAAGGATAGAGATATGTTTTATGATGCGTTTTGACGCTTAAATGCAGAATTGTGAGAGAGAAGGACAGTGATATGTTTTTTGGGGGATTTTACAATTCCCCTAAAATACTTTAAATATATACCTATAACCATTTTTGTAGTAAACTTGGTTTATTAATTAATAAAAATTTATTAATATACAAAATACTTTCATAGTATATAAGTGTTACTAGAGATCCTATAAAGAGAGTTGAGACACAGTTGGTTTCTGCGCATCGCGATTAAACCGGAACCAATCACGAACCATCACAATTGTGTCTCAACTCTCTTTATAGGATCTCTCCAAGTAATCTTAGGTAGCACTTAAGTTTGACTCCTATCTTTGGCTAACTTGCTTCAAACTATAGTTTAGTTTGAATGCGAAGCGTGAGAAGTTAAGGGATTAGAGGATTATAACAGACCAATTAGAAAATGTATTTGAAGATTGCTATTATATGATGACAGAAAGATTAGTTAGGGTGAAATCATAGGTCAAAGTTAGAGGATCAGGGGAATAAAATGGACTAATCAAATAATTGGTCACATTGAAAAGCATTGCCTGATTGTTTTTTCTATTCCTCCGACCCTCTAATCCTCCGCATCTAACTTTACCCTTAAGGTGGCCAGCTTTCCAAAACATTACAGGGGTAACATTACAGTAATATTGAAATGTCCGCCGCATAAGGAGAGTTCAGAATGCAGAAAACGTTGTTCGCACTACGGGCGCAAAGGTGATTAGCACTCGGGCGAAATTGGAAAACTGAGGGGACCCGAAGCACCCGAGGTGAACAAGGGTTCCCTCGGTTTTCCAATTTCAGCCTTGCTGCAAACCCCTACTTTGCGCCCCTGATACGAAAATAACTATTGCTCATTAATTTATAGCTTGTAGTTTTGTGTACAGTGTGCTGGAATTGGCACACATGATAAAAATACTGTTTAAGGGTCTTAACGCACTTGTATACCTCTTCCATTCGGAATTTTTGCAATGTGATAGAAAAGGACAGATAATATTTCTGTCCATTTGCAAAAACTCAGAATAGAAGTGTACAAGCGCCTTTAGAAGAACATGGGAAGACGGCGAAATTTTTGAGCCTTTTAAAAAAGGAGGACGTCTGATCACCCTAGATTATTGGAATAAATGTTAACCAATTAGAGTGCAGTTTATTGCAATTTGCGGCAATAAATCATCGACTGTTAAAGATTTTCTCTGTTAAAATTCTCATTGAACAACATTTATTCCACAGTTTTTCCACTAATAGGTCTTTTCATCTTGTTATTCTTGTCTGTTTCCAGCGCATGCAATAACGCATGAAATAGAATAAAACAAGAAGAAGAGGATGAAAAGGTCTATTCCCTATAATCTTCCGCTTTTGACTTTACCCTAAATTGCGACAAACTTGCTATAAACTTATGTGCTATCTAGGATACGTACAGATAAAATTTTGTTGTGTTACATAAGTTTAAAATCTTATACTAATTTGTAAAATATTTTCGCTAAAAATAATTTATGATGGTTAGCGAAGAGAAGTGCCTTCTCTGACATTTGGATAATTAAAACTTTAATTACAACTGCAGACTGCAAGTTGCACTCAAGTTACAACATAAATACAAGTTCCAAAAAGTCGAAACGACGTTATGGTCTACTTATATTTTCATTTAATAAGAACAAAATAACAGATATTTCCAATTAGACATACGCAAAAAAAAATTGGAAATTTGTAAGTTCCAATTCCCTTTTACAAATATTTCTTTTTATTACTTGATAAATTTGTTCGTAGAGCGTCACATTTAATCATTATATATGTATATGTGACCTGCACAGTGAAAAGGGGCCTACGTGTCAAAAAATCGTTTTTCATTTTTTTATCGATTCTGATAGATTTTTTGATGTTCTTTCACGTGGTGTAAACTAAAAAAAATGTTTTTTAACATGTAAGCCCCCTTTTTACTGTCCAGGTCACATATAATTCTTAATATAAATATTAATTATTTTTAAATAAATGCTGTTAACAAGATATATACTTTTTAAGGCACTAAAATAACCATAAATTAAATTCATGTATATAATTATCTAAAACTAAATTTCACGTTTTAATCATGTGATATAAAAGTTACTGAACAGTGGCAGTCGAAAGCACGTACCCTTCCTTAATTTTTAATTAGCGTTTCATTTTGTCAAGAATCGGTACTACCATGTCAAATGATGGTCGCTTTCCTGGATCTTCGTTCATGCAGATTCTAATCAATTTTGCAAGATGAGGGGAAATCCCAGGTGGAATACTAACACGTAAATCTTCTAACGCGATCTAAAAATTATAAAAGTTAAATAAATATCATACTGATAGAAAAATGTTGTTTGTACAAACATTTAATTATACTTAATTCCGCACTAATTTCGGATTAATATACACTGGAGATTCCATCGAGTGACACAATCGGAGGTATAGTTCACTCTTTAGAAACAAAAACTTAAAACTTGACAGTTTTTCATACCAAATGGGGAAATAATAACTGGCGGAGTGATGCACCAGCCGAAGCATAATACCGATTTTTCTGCATGGGTAAAAGGATGTAGGAAATAGAAATTTCTATTCACAGTTATATCCAATAAAGCTTTAAACTATAGTAAAATTGCTTACAAGCGCAAGTAAAAATTTCGATCTCGTTCAGTCATATATAACAAAAGTCACCTTACTTTCTCACTTTGCAGGTATTTTTCGTAATTTTTCCATCCCTTAGTCTCTCAATGTACCCAATAAAATTTTAGAGATTTATAACAAAAAATTTTTTAATAGGGTGATACAATTATTTATTACACACCCCGCTATTTGCATGGAGGTGAATAAAATCTAATAAAAATGATAACCCAATACCGTAAAATACCTTGGGATTACCAAAAGTATTTAAACATATATTGAACTCCACAGCTGAGAGAACAAAAAAAAACTTTTTATTGAGTAGGCTTAGGTTCTATCGCAAATTTAATTAACATTACCATGTTAATGAAATTTGGTCCATTGGTAGATAATGGTTTTATAATGATGCAGTTAAATTTTTGAGTACTCAAGTTACTTTTAAAATAAGTTATAAGTGTTTTTGTTTTTTTGAAATTTTAAATAGAGTCTCTTGGAATTGAGTAGTTTGTTATATATATGTGACCGCGTCTGAGAAATTGATGCTTATGACCAAAAAAATCGTTTTTTTGTTTTTGACGGTTTTTATGTATTTTAAGGTCTAAAAAATGTAATACGACCAATTCAGGTCTAAAAGTTTTTTTTGGTCATAAGCATCTTTTTCCCAGACGCGGTCACATATAGTTATATATTTGTATATTTTTTCAAAAGAACCTTAAAGTCTCAAAAATTTAACTGCATCATTATAAAACCATTATCTACCAGTAGACCAAATTTAATTAAAATGGCAATGTTAATTCTATTTACGAAAGTAGAAGAAACACTGCCCTGCAATGGAAAAAAGGCGGTAACTAACATTAGCATTTTGGTTGATTTTTGTATGTTTGTATTAATGGAATTGCGATATAAGCGACAGTCCCAGCAAACATGGTGATATAGGTTGAATCCATTTCAAATCATGCAGACCGACTAATTTCAAGTTGTAGATTTAACTGCCACTGAAATATGTTATTCTTTATGGAAAATAAAGACACTCGTATTTTTTTATTTTTCAAAAAAGTTATTTTTAACGAAGTTATGCGCATTTGAATTTTGAACCAGAAAACTCAAAAGAACAGTAAAAAAAATTTGTTTCGCTTGTAATTTTTTGGCTAATTTATATAATGAAATTATTTTTCTTGGGTCTTTTGAGTGGTCTTGTATTCTTCAAAATCCTATTTGAAATTTGTAAAAAGTTTCAAAATTAACGAAATGGGGGGTGATTTTCTGAAAATAAATAAGGTCCATTTTCTCAAAAACCCCAGCTTTTTTTTGTCTCAAAATTTTACCATAAATTCTTACTAATATGACAACTAATTCCCATAAGTTTCAAGCTTGCTAAACCATACTGGTAGCCAGGAGAATTTTTTTTTGAAAAATATTTTTTTACTTGGTTTTGGATTGTTGGAGGGCAAGTTCAAAAACAAATGAAATGTTATTAATTAAACTGAAGTAAGTTTATTTATAACCAACAATTATAGATTTAAGTAAAAGCATTTTCACAAAATTTCAAACGAATATTATCATAGGCTCGAACTGCAAAACATGATTTTGAAAAAATTAAATAAACGTATTTTAAATCATATATCAAATATATATCCAAAGTTCACTTAAAATAAATGTTTAATGTGCAATAAAAAAAATTATTTTATATTTTGAAATTTTATTTATAATAAATGCAAAAAATATATTTACAAATTTTACTGTATAAAAACGCTTGTTATTTTTAAATACTGAAAATTTCAAAACATTTATAAATTTGAATTAAAACACTTTTTAATACCTTAAAACGTACTTAAAAATAAAATTTTAAATCTTTATTCCTTCAAATTGGAATTTATACAATATTAAGTCTATTGAAATATATAAATTATCTAATATTATAAATTCACAAGAATTAATATCATAATATTATCTGTTAGCAAAAACTTTTAAGTAATCTTTTAAAAATCTCGAAAGTACGCTCCCATTAGAATCGTAACATTTAAAAAACAATTTCTCTTCGAAGTTTTTTAAGAATTAAATATTAATTAGTTCTAATGATATTAAAATTAAGAAATTTTACAGGGTTTAATGTTTTAAACCTATGGTAATATTAGTTTGAAATTTTGTGAAAATGCTTTTACTTAAATCTATAATTGTTGGTTATAAAAATACTTACTTCAGTTTGATTCATAACATTTCATTTGTTTTTGAACTTGCCCTCCAACAATCCAAAACCAAGTAAAAAAATATTTTTCAAAAAAAAATTCTCCTGGCTGCCAGTATGGTTTAGCAAGCTTGAAACTTATGGGAATTAGTTGTCATATTAGTAAGAATTTATGGTAATAAATAAATATAGTAATAAATATTTATTTTTCATAAAGAATAACATATTTCAGTGGCAGTTAAATCTACAACTTGAAGTTAGTCGGTCTGCATGATTTGAAATAGATTCAACCTATAATAGCAATGTAGCAGCTACATCACAGAAAATAACGTCTGATATCACATGTGGCTAAACATGTCGTAATATAGGTGTAGCAAATATGTAACTTTGTTATTAGATCATTATTATATCACATTTTCGTTACAATGTTCTTTTTAAGTTTTAAAAATCACTTTTTTATATAACAGCTATGTTGTTATGACTGTTTTTTTTCACATTGCAACGCAGAGAAATGGTGAGATCTCACTCTAAGTATACCACGTTTTAGGATACTCAAAGCTACTCTTTATTTGGAAATACACTTATTGAAAATTGTTTATTATAAGCGTACCTTCATTCCGCATTCCATTGGAGAAAGATCAGCAAATGGTACTTCTCTGGTTGCTAATTCCCATAGCAAAACAGCAAAACTCCACATATCACTTGCTTCGAGATTTATATCGTTTGAATTTTTACTTAAAGCTTCAGGCGACATCCATGCAGGTTCGTAAATTCGACCGATTTCTTGGAACGAAAACTTAAAATCTGCCATATTCACACGAGCTGTTAAATCTTCGTCAATCTATAAAAGCAATAATTGTTTAGCAATAATATAGAAAAATTAAGATAAACAACATAGAAAAGACAAATACTGTTTACCATAATGTGTTTACTATTTAGATAAAATCTGCAACGGTTTTGTCTTTCTAAACCATGGAGAAAAGCCATAGCGCGAGCAACATCAAGGGCCAGCCTTAGTGCTCTAGCTGTATCAACTACTACCCCTGTTCCTCCATGTAAGAGACGATGTAGACTGCCGCGTGGCATGTACTGAGAAACTGTTGCTAATCTAGGAGGCTGATTAACGCAAGCTAAAACAGGCAGTATATTGGGATGGGAAAAAATTCTCAGTTTTGGAAACTCATCATTGAAGTCTCTTGAAATGCGTGCAGAACATTCGCGCACATTTAAAAATTTCACGACAATATCATTGTTTTGCCAACGACCACGCCATGTTTCGCCACTTGGAGTATTTGCCAATTCAGTATGCAGCGATAAATCAGACATACTGATTCCCTTGTGCCTTGATAGAGTAGCATCTCCTGAAAAAGAGACAAATAAATGCTAAATCGAAGTTGAGCACACGCCAATAGAAAATTACCTTATTAAAAATTGTCACCCAATTGCAAGTTAAAAATTTATAGATTATAGTGCAATATAAAAAGCGTCCCATAACAAAAATGTGACAGTAATTGTCACTTTCTACTTTATCGTTTATGTAATTTCAATCTTCGGTATATATATTTAATTATATAAATATTTATGCTCAAAAGAAATGAGGATTTTTAACTCTTCCCTTTCAACCGAATATAAAGTGAGGATATTAAAGTATGTAGTGACTATTACTAAACTCGCATTTACCTTATCATCATCATCTTAATAAGCAAATCTTGTTACCATATTTGACGCAGCTTTACAGAAAAACCAAGAAAACTGTTGACACGTGCCATTGTTTCCTATACATTGAGTGATGATGAATTATGATTCTTTGACTTTATTTATTATGCTACAATTACGTTTTTTAAAATTCATATATTGAAAACGTTTTAAACTACACTAAAACGTTATTTTTTACCAAAAGTGCAGTTACGAGGTTTGCTTACTAAGGTGACGCTAGATTTTGTGATTTGGAAAAGAAGAATATTTAAACTTTAATCTTTATACTTTAATAATTTAAAAAAAAATTACCTTATTATAGCAAATGTTTGTTTCTGTATTCAAAATTGTTTTTGATTAGTCCAACTGGAGTGTTAGTTTAGCAAGAATTTGAGGGGGCCAACCACATCTTGGTATTTGTTGACATGTGTTCGCTAACACACAGAAAAAACAAGGAGTAAATGTAAATGCCCTAAAAATGTTAATAATAGTAACTTAGGAATCTGTTAATAAGCAATTAATTATGTTTATTGGATACATTTTAGACATGAAAAAGATGGGAATAGTTTCTGGCAATTATCTTCTATAAAAGTAGTTTTATCAAAAGAAAAAAAAATGAAATAATAATGTTAGCAGACTTAATCTTGTTATTATTGTAACTCAAGTCCTCAGTGCTGAAATTAGCTGGCCTTCTACAAAAAATTTCAGTTGGAAGAACATAAAAAAAGAGCAATAGTGCACCAGAAAAGCTAGAACGACGGGAAAACATTCTTCCTTCCAAATCCACAGAAAAACGTTTATTTTTTTACTGTTAAAACAAAATATATATAATACATCCATAATAAATAAACATGTATAAAAAACTTACGACTTCTTGTTTTTAGACCAAGCCAACTTTGATCCTTAAATTGAATTTTCTTTAAATCCTGTCCAAACTCAACAGCTATATCTACATGAATAAAACTTAGTTACCATCTTTATTATAGTCAACCAAAAAGATTCTATAAAATGTAAAATTGAATATTTATAATTATATAATTTTATTACTCGTATATTAAATATCTATATTCTGTTTTTGTAAAACACTATTCAATAAAGTCCATAATTATATAAATTAGTATTTAAGTTGAAACCTACCATGTAATCTTTTGGCCATAGGACCTCTTGCTTTATCCAAAGGAGTGTCACCATCTTTATTAGCGATTGATACTAAGGCACCAGCAGCTACTAATTCGTCAGCTATTCCTTGGTCACCCCAGAAGCAAGCATAATGTAATGCAGTATTACCATGTTCATTGGCTACATTAACATCTGCTCGATTTTTCAACAGCTGAGAATAAATATACTTTTTAAGTAAGTACAGGCAGATAAATAAATAAATATTATTCAAATATTGTGTTAGATATTTCATATACATCTTATTTAAATATGTACACTGGGGAAAATAGACGGTAAAAATAACCGGAAAATCCTGTTAAATGAGAATTTGCGTCAAATTTAACCGGAACTCCAGTTAAATTAACCAAAATTCTGGTTAAAATAAACGTAAATTACCGTAAGGCTCTATTTAACAGGTTTTTCCGGTTATTCTAACCAGAATTTAAGGGGAATTTTTTCAGTATAATTAATGCTGAAGATATGTACTCTACCGGCTGAAACCATGCGCAAACACCTGCGAGCACTATTAAATATCAAACTTAAACTTTAGAAGCAATTACTCTTTCAAATAAAAAGTTTTAATAATTAACAAAAATTATTTAAAATTATTAAAAACATTTTATTATAAAACGTGCGTTTTGCGTCCCGTTGCACAATATACTATTAGTAAAATAATTTTAATTTTGTGTAGAATTAGAAAGAAGCTCAAAGTCTTGGAAAAAGAAAGCGTATCACCGAAAAAACAGTTCGGTTAAAATAACCGGAATTCCGGTTAAGCCCTATTTAATATAATTTCCCGGTTATTGTAACCGGAAATTCTGGTTAAAATAAACGGAAAATCATGTTAAATAGGGCTTAACTGGAATTCCGGTTATTTTAACCGAACTGTTTTTTCAGTGTACATTTAAATTAAAGTGCACATTATGCTATAAATTAAGAAAGCTTTATGAGTCATTCTCTGAGCAAAAAGCCACCCTAAAAAAAAGTTGCCTAATGTTTTGGTCAATGATATGTAGTCAAAAAACAAAAATTTTAAGTAGGTTCTTAGGTCTGTGTAATGCGTGGTTGCCATGATATCAGGGGTCCACTTTTATTGCAGCGTAATTTTCAGACAATAACTTTTAACGGGTTGAATGGATTTAAAAATCTTATGGGTGTTTTTTGTGCAGAATTTCCTAAACTTTCAAATAAAATTACTCATATTATTTTTATAATTTTATTTTTGACAAGAAAAATGCAAAAAAAGGTTTGTTTTTTAATTTTTGACCAACACTCCCTTCTAGGAACTTTTTCAAAGCTACCTAGAAATGACCCTTATTTTATAAGTTTTTCAACCCCCTACATGCCATTTTGGGGGAGCAAGATTCGTAGAAGCTATAGGTGAATGTGTGCTACAGTACACCTTATACAAATTTCCATCCAGTTTTCTTCTATATAGTCTTAAATGATTTTAATGTTACCAACTTTCTATATTTGAACAAAAAAGTGAAAAAATAGTATAACATTGTTTTTTCTACAACAAAAAGAACTATTTGTAAGATTATTCTGGTTAAAACAGCCAGAATTCCGGTTGAAACAACCTGAAATTCCAGTAAGTCCCTATTTAACATGACTTTATTAACCAGACGCATTTCTTTCAGTGTACGTAATAAAAACAAGTAAATATAATGTTCCTACCAACTGTACTATATCTTTATGTCCATGTGCTGATGCAAGATGTAGTGGTGTATCGTCTCCTCTGTTCGTAGCATTAATTCGTGCTCCTCTACAAACAAGTAACTCTGCCAGTTTGGCATGACCTTCCTTGCTACACCAGTGAAGAGGACTAAATCCATGATCATCTCTATATTAAGAATTCTTCATAAATACGTATAATTTAGCCAATGCTTATTCTAAGTTTAAAATTATAATAAAGCAGTAGATGTCATTTTAAGCACAAGCAGATACTATACAAATAAATGTTTGTTTTAAAAAAATAAGAAACAGTTTAGTAGAAAATGCAACCAACAGGACACGTGCCCCCAACTAATGGTTTGTTTTTGTGAAAATAATAAAACATAATAGAAGTTCAGGCCATGTTGGTCAAGTAAACTAAACGGGCCCGTAAAATTTTGGCACAAAATTTTTCGTAGTAGGGGAGACCGGGGCTAGTTGGGTCAGGGGTAGGTTAGGTCATTGCAATTTACTCAAATGTTATTAGTTATATCTTCCTGAGTAATAGTTTTAGAAAAAGTTTAATTATCAAACTTTGATCTTTGAATAGTTGCTTTTAAAAGGCAAGGAACAGATTTTAATTTATATTATCGCTCGAAAGCATGAGGAATCTACTATATACTTATACTGCATTAAATAAACTACATTAATTTAATTAAATTCAACTATCAGTAATTTATTTCAATCAATTGACATTAATGATAATATTTTTAGCGATTTAGAATGAAATATGACGTTTTTTCAAGATGAGCAATTTTTCTATTTTATGGTTTTATACTTTCACTTTTACATTAAATATATTTATTTTTAATTTCTTTTATTATAAAATAACCCTAAAAACTAAGTTTATTGTATAAAATATCGTTTTAACATTTAAATAATAAAAGGTCTTTAGCAGAAAACGAGATGTGAAAATTTATTTATATATTTAGTTATATTAGATTAAAAATAAGTCTTTTTTAGCCTAAACTCAATCCAGAAATTTAATGACATGAAATGAGACGTTCCCAGTTTTCTTTCAAGCCCGCTTGGTCCAGAAATTAGTTGGTTGTGGCCTAAATCTTATTTGGCCTAAATCTTATTTGGACTAAATCTCATCTGGCCTAAACATTATTTAACATAATTTTTCTATTGTAAATTTTTTTTACAATTTTTTGTCATTGTTAAATTAGGCTAAATAAGATTTAGGCAAGATGAGATTTAGGCCAAATAAGATTTAGGACAATCAAGATTCAGGCTAATTAAGATTCAGGCCTGATAAGATTTAGGACAGAAAATATTTAAGCCTGATAAGGTTTAGGCCAGCCAAGATTTAGGCCAGATGAGATTTACGCTAAAAAAGATTTAGGTCAAATAATCTTTAGGGAATATTCATGCACCTCAACCAAATTGGCCTAACTTGCAATTGCCTGAAATTTAGTTGTCCGAATTTGTAATTCTCCGAACTTGCATTTGTCGGGACTTTTAACTTCCCGAATTTACATTTGTCATAACTTTAAAATCACTAAACTCGCATTTGTCGAACCATTTATTGGTTTTGGGATTAATATCATTGTGGGATTTAGTTTGATTGAAATATATTCTGAGAGTTTACAAAATTTGTGAACTCTCTTAAAATTTGTTTTAGTCTATTTCTTTAAGAATAATTGTTAATTTTTGAGAATGATGATTAGGGGATGATTTTAATTTGTTATTTTTAATAGTTATGAGGGTAAGTTTAATTGGAATATATTTTAAGAGATTACCAAAATTTGTGAAAATAATTAAATTATTTTTTAGTCTATATCATTAAGAATAATTTGTCAATTTTATAGAATGATTCAATGAATCAATTTTATAGCTCGTAAACTTACTTAAAATTCTTTTAGCCTATTTATTTAACAATAGTTGCTAATAATTAGTCAAAGTTTAATTGCTCTTCATTTGGATTAAAATTTCAGAGATTATTGATCAGTTAGAGCAAGTAGGTATTTGGTTATTTAAATTAAAAAATTAAAAACACTAAAAACTTTTCGTCAATTCATCATTGACCTCATATCATCAGGCTTGCGAATCACCTCTTGGTGAATTTATTTTTTTAACTATTTCGCAAACCTGATGAGGTCAATGATGAATTGACGGTATAATATTACTGTATTGTTTCTTATCACAATGTTGGCTTGGGTAAGGTCTGAAAACTGTTTGCAATGCAATAAACATTTTTACTTGAAATTCAAAGTCAATTTATTTATATGAGACTTTTAAGTTTTTTGATGACATTTGTAAAATTCACAATTTTCGGGATTGGTTTGAGCAGTTTTTTAGCAATATTTTCAGAGACCAAGTAAGAGGTAAAATAAAACCGAATATTCGTTTATTTATACTTTCCATTATTCGGTTACCTGTCTGTTTTCATTAACTAACAACAAATTTTAAACGGTTTATTTTAATGGATTTTTTGCATTAAAGAAAACTTATCTATCTTTAACGGTTTAGAAGATATGACCATTTAAACAAATCTTTTATTTTTTAAAGTAATAACTGCTGCGTCAACTACTGCTTTCAGTTAAATCTGAGTGTTTCTGAAACATTTTGTTACTAACTATAAAACTACAGTCTCATTTCAACTTACTCCAAAATGTTTTAAAAATCTCTTAGACTATACTTTTGCGGATAAAAAATCTTCAAAACATATTTTTTGAAAAATTTAAAAATATTTAACAATCAAAGTTCAGGTATACCAAAGTAGAATATGTAATTTTATATTTATTTAAAATCATTCCAGTAACTGACTCCAGGATACTAATTTTGGAATGTTCAATAGGTGAATATGTAAAATATGAGAAGAGAAGAGTTTAAAACCCCTAAATAAATTGATTAAAAAATACAAACAATTTATTGATAAAAATAAGTACCTTTTAAATTTAAAATTATAAATGTATACATACCCTTGATTCATATCATGTTCAGTATCATCTAACCAAACACGAATTTGCATTGCATTTCCTTCTCGACACCATTGAAATATATCCTCCATTGTTGTAAATTGTTAAAAACTTGTAGATTATAATATATATTTTTTGAAAACAAAGAACAGTAATATCTTGTTCTTCAAATAAACAGTAGATGATGTCAGACTTTATGACATTGTTACACAATAATAACTGACATACTTCTATTTTCTAAACAGAAGAAAAGTAATTTTATAATTCTTAGTCGAACGACTAATATAAGATAAATAAAATTAGTGAACTTCGTCAATTTCTCTAAGAAGTGAATAAATTTGTGAGATTGTGAAATAATTAAATATAATTCCCGAGAAACATGTACTAATATGGATTGAATGGGGCACTGAACCACCACAACACTGAACCAATATCGATTTATAAATATCGAAAATATCGATATTAACGTTTCGATGTTTATAATGATGACTAGGGTTGGGTTGGGTTATGTTCTTGTTTATTTACCTGTTAAATGCAAATTAAATAATTGATAAGGAATATAAAGTATATTACAAAGACGCAAAAAAAATATATTCTACCTTTTAATTGCAATAATTTATGAAATTTTACAATAAATTAATAGTAAAACCGTTCCATAATGCCGCTTTCCAGGGTTGTGCACGTAAAATACATTAGGTAAATTACATAGGTTTTCTACGTATAATACATGCGTATTATACATGAAAAATTGGAAATTAAGAGGGAGTGGGGGATTTTATACGTATAATACATGGTTTTCTACATAATGTAAAATACGTATTATACGTAAAAAACCTCGAGTGACGCGTCACTGCACAACCCTGCCGCTTTCATATCTTTTCCAGGAACTTTACTAGCCTAAAGCACAACGAATCGTAATCGCTAATCCTTAATCGTAAGAATGAGAGGAAGCAGGACAGAGATATATGTCTGTCCTACTTCCTCTCATTCTTACGATTAAGGATTAGCGATTACGATTCATTGTGCGTTAGGCTACTTTTGTCTCATTCTACTGCACAACAGTGGCATAAGTTTGTCTCGTCCTCGCACTAATTTTGTGTCCTGGATGGTCTGGGCACATAACTAGTGCGAGAACGAGACAAACTTATACCACTTCTGTGTAGTAGAATGAGTGAAAAGTAAAGTTACAGGACGAGGCATAAAAGCGCCTTAATAATAATCCCATGCATTTCAATAGCCTAACGCACAATGAATCGTAATCGCTAATCCTTAATCGTAAGAATGAGAGGAAGTAGGACAGACAAATATCTCTGTCCTGCTTTCTCTCATTATTACGATTAAGGATTAGCGTATTACGATCCTTAATCGTAAGAATGAGAGGAAGTAGGACAGACAAATATCTCTGTCCTGCTTTCTCTCATTATTACGATTAAGGATTAGCGATTACGATTCGTTGTGCTTTAGGCTAATGCAAATTTGGGTTTTTTGCCGAACCTTCTTGACAAAATGATCAAACCTTATGGCCTGTTTACACCTTCGAAAAAAAAATTTCGCATTGGAGGGAAGAGGACAGATACACAGTCTGTCCTCTTCCCTCCAATGCGAAAAAAATTTTTTTTTGAAGGTGTAAACAGGCCATTATTGACGATTGACGTCACACCGGTTTACTCAATGTACGTAAAAAACTTGAAGTTACGCGTAACTTCCCAACTCTGCGTAAGGGCGTTATCTTTTTCTCTGAAGGTGCATTTACAGCTCTGTTCATCGGTCAGCAGTGGCATAATTTGTCTCGTTCTTGTCCAAATTTTCGTGGAAAATAGACAAACTTGAAGATTTTCACGTAGTTTATCGGTAAATTACATCAATGTAAATCACGTATAAAATCTCCCTCTCCCAAAAAATGTATGGATATAGACAATTCCGACGTAATTTACTGGGTAAACTACTGTAAGCAACTATGTAGAATGATTTGCGTTCCGATCCCTGGTACCATTTTTACGTATATTACGTTTTTGACGTATGTACATAACGTTAAAAACTCTTAGGGCGCAATTACATGCCTGCGTCGAACGATGCGTTTTTGCGTTGAATGGTGAGAGTGACAAAGATGTGACCATATTTCTGTCTTTCTCTTCCTCAACATACAACGCAAAAACGCAGCGTTCGACGCAGACATAGAGTTCCTATAAAGAGAGTTAGGACATGTGCCCCCTTCCACTAGCCTGTTGACAAACCGGAGACGGAAGTGACGATGAAGTAATTTGTGTGATTGGTTAAAAAGGGCGGGCGAAATTTAAAAATGTTTGTTAAGAAAGCATTTTAAAATCAGCGCGCTCTTTTCAGCCAATGAAAAAACTTTCAATACACTTCCGTCTCCGGTTACGCTGAGCCAATCAAAAGTTGAACCTCACGTGTCCTAACTCTCTTTATAGGAACTCTACGCAGACATATAATTGCACCCTGAGTTACGCATAACTGCGCAACCCTGTCTACGACTGACACAGCTGTTATGTTGGCATTACCTTCTCTATATCAAATAGACGTGTGAAAAATAGTGGGAGTCAATGGTGGGAGTGTCGTCACACTTAAAGACTTTTAATTCTATAATTGTCATTATTTATCTGTACTTTTCTCTTCCAATCGGGACAAGTAAAATGACGAAATTTTTACTGAATTGATAGGTGTACGGGCAATTAGTCGTAATTTTAATAACAACAATCTAAATGTAAGTTTAAAAAGATTCGTATTACTTCTCATCTCTGCTGTCTGATTCTAAAAAGCCTTGAGGAACTTTGTTTGATTTTTTATCAAAAATAAACGAGAAACATTTCTATATTCATCTGCATAACATCTATACTTTAAACTACTGCTATAAAATCTACTAATTTACTTACTTCAGTATGGTTTGAGATAATGTTTCCGTGCTTTTTTGCTAATAAACTAGTGACTTGTCTTGCTTTTATAGATATAGGACTAAGCTTTAGAACAATAAAATTATTCCGTAAAAGAAATCACGTTCTTTGTTTTTTAAAGTTAGATACTTGTCTTTTACGACATTGTTAAATTATTAAAATTTTATTTTTCAACACATTTCTATAATCGTTTACCATTTTTGTATCAAAGGGCTACGAAATAATTATTCTATATTATAGTATTTATAGTTTTTACGTGTTATTTATTTGTCGCTTGAAAAATATTTATTATGCATTAGTATCCTATAAAACTAGTCATCAATTGCTAAGATATTTATTTATGTAAATTTTCGTGTATAGTAGTTGCTGTATAAAAAATCCTTTATTTTTCCTTTTGTCTGTTTTTAGGTGTGAATAAATAAACAATTCTTGAAATATACTTATATATTAAAGGCAGATCTAGTCAGAGGACAAAAGCTCTCACCTGAATTCAATTTTTTGTCGCTTTTCAATTCTAAGAGACAAAATAAATTGTTAAAGCTAAATTTATTAGAAATTTGAGTGTCACAAGTCATGCAGTCATATTCTTTTTGTTTTAAACAGAACAAGGAATTGTTTATAAATATTATTTATAATAAATAATTTCTGTAAATCTTGAGAATTATATTTACCTCTGTTCTAAAACAAACAGATTATGAAAGTACCACTAGTGCCACTTTTCTATTTCAAAGAAATCGGCATTTGACAATTTATTTTGGATTTAAAATCGGAAAATCACAAGATTAAAATTAGGTAAGAATTCTTTGTTCTCATGCTCAACCAGTCTTAAAGTTTTAAAAATTATTTAAAGAAATTTGGTTTAGTATTTTTTATGAACGTTGAACTAATAAAATGTATTGTTATTTAAAAATCTATATTTTTAACAGATGGTATATGTGTCCTTTTAAATATGAGAATGAAGTAGTGAAAATTTCTGAAATTACATATTGCTATCTGTGAATTAACTAGTCGAGATGACTAGGCAAATAGCCTTAAAAATATAGTGTTTAGAAATACAATTTGGTAAATTAATTTTATGCTTTATAAAGTAAAAATGCAGATTCATTTTATTGAAACCAAAAATTATGAAGTCGGTTATTTTACTAAAGAGTTTTTCCACAATTTTGTTTTACATAAGAATCAAAAAGTTACTAATCATCATTTACTGTCAGACTGAAAATAGACAAAATTCAGGTATATTACAAATTTGACGATATTTACATAAAATGTATACAAAAGCGTAAATAAATTTTGTTTATTCAATTAATATTATTAATCTTTGTAATGTTCTCATAAGAAAAGGTGATATTTTAAAAGATAATTTAATAGTTTTTAAAAATATTTTGCTTTAATAAATTTTCATTTCTTAGTCGTGGTTCATAAATTTGTATAACACAATCCAACATAATTAAAACATTGGTTGCACATATCAAAAATTCCAATGAAATATGGTAGGAGACATAAAAATCACCCGCACATCCACACATAAAATTTTTTAATTGAAATCTTCTTTATAATAAAGAGATAAATAGAACTCCCAATTTGAAAAAAATGTCTAGAAATGCCTTTGAATGAATTACCCTTTTAGCAATTTTTCATGAAATTGGAAAAATTGTATTTAGCATTTTTTATTAGGTGATACATCTTTCACTTATTTTTTATTAAAATTGGACTTGCATTTTTGTATATATTAATATACTCACCTGAGCACTATTTTCAAGAGATAGTTTCATCCCTATAGATTGTACATAGTTGGAATATAGCATAAAAAAGAATAGATTATACCTAGATAAAAAATATACTAAAAGTTAAAACAAGGATTTTTTAATATTTAAAAAGTTGACAGCTGGTTCATTTACGATATTATATGACCTCCTACGTTTACCTCAAGTAAAGCTGGTCGTTCTAGTTTTGCAGGATCTTTGCTCTGTATTTATAGTCTATACTCATCCCTTGCTTCTACATTGAGAAGACTTGTGTTACTATTAATTTACACGCTGACACAGATGAAAGATTATTCTCATAGTATTATGCAACATATACATAATAAATATATTACGTTTAAATATAGAAAGTATGTATGTTTTACTTATAGTATTGCACCATTTTCCAATGTAAATCCAATGTAAAAAGCTTTGAATCAAGAATAAAGTATTCTTAGATTCATGCTTACAATAATTAAATGCATTTTTTGTATGATAGAAAATTTAATTGAATTTAAATCTTTATTTTTTTCGGTAAACTTAATATTTCTTTTATACCTATAAATAATATAATATGTATATTTTGGTTTGTTTTTCCAAGTTTTATTGTTTTTTTTTCAGAACATTAATTTTAATTAAAAAGTTGTAATGATTGTATATTTAATTTATTCCATCATATGTATTTTCGATATGAACATAGCTTATCAGGACTATACAGATTACCTAATGATTCAAAAATAGTTTTAATTTAAATTTAGAGGTATCATAACCCCAAATAACTGACATTTTTAGATATGAGGAGCATGAATACTTCCCAAAATTTGTTAGTCATAATTTTTATTATATCTAAGTGAACTAGCTGGATATGTATGTGTACAACTCCACAAATTTTTAAAATATTTCGAAATTGATTCGCAAATTAAGTATGAAACATTGTATTTTTTCATTTATAGTGGTAATGATGTTTCATTGGTGCGAAGTTTTAAGTGAAAACAATTATTAGTTTATAACTGTAATAATTCAACAAACAACAATCTTAAAATCGAGAACTCTTGTCAGCGTGTACGAAGTTGAAAAATTTAATGATCACATTATTTTTTATTTGCACTGTTTTATGTGCTTATATAGAAACTTTTTTAAATTTTGCACAAAATTAACTATATATAGGTATTAAAATTTAAGAAATTCTAGACCGGACTTTTGAAGATGCTATTTAAATAGTTTTTTGACATTATAACGTGCGTTATCACTCCATGCACTTGTAGTGTCTGAAAGGTGATTAACCGCCTGCAAAAGTTCTGTTGCACTGTCTACAATTTCTTAAATCTTGATCAAATTTACAGTATGCATAAATTTTTTATATAAAACATAAGATTACATTACAACATAAGAAATATTTTGACCCTTTAATTGTTCAAGTTTGATCTCATAGAAGAAAGTAATCCTATTTTTATTAAATTCTTAATTAACAAAATATGACAACAATGTTTTAATTGTTCAACTTTGATTCCATAGAAGAAAGTAATCTTATTTTGATTAAATTCTTAATTAACAAAATATGACAACAATGTTTATAACTTATTTCAACCATTTCATTTTAATGCATTTTTGAAATAAAGAAATCTTATTTATCTTTAACGATTTAGAACGAACGTATACGGTCATTTAAACCATTGTAAACAAATGTTTATTTTATAAATTAAAATCATTTATTCACTTGAAAGGGTTAAGTCTGCATTAATTGTGTAGACTATAAAGACTGTTATTGAGTTGATGCGTACTGATACTTTCATCGCACGGATGTTAGCACAAAACGAACAAAGGTTTCTTAAGAATGTGCATCAATCTTTTACAGTGATCTACAAAATTATTAGGTCGCAAGTTGAAAGAATTCTATTAGAGTAGATACTGGAGTACAAAAGTTGCCTTTTAAAGCCTTTTAAACATTTTCTTAATATAAAGTGAAAAAATTAGGCTTATGAACTTCAGGAAATTATCAAATAGAACTAACTGATTAAATTATAAAAACAATATTTACTTAATTTATTGATGATTAATTAACACAAGCATCGCAATCGTTATGTATTTGAGAATTGTTTTAGACAGTTTAGACAAAATATTTAAGGAAATCTATAAATATATCGATATTTACATTTTTTGTAAAAAGAAGAAATTAAGAATTTTTTTCTTAGTATGAGGTAACGGAACCAATACTTGATCGAGTACCGATAGTTGATCAAATCGATATAAAATATAAAAGACTTAATTTAAGCTTTTTTGAACCTGTGTTTATTAGCAAATTATTTTTCCTTTATCGAAGTGGACATTTATGGTGGACATTAAATGAGCTCACCGGGAAATCCCGCCTTTTTTCAGTAACAACACACAAATCTAGTCCCTTAGTCATATAATGTGCAGAGATGTACAGGGCTGTACCAATCAGAATGCTCGTGACGTCATTCTCGATTTAGTAACAAAGAACCGATCCGTCTATTAAATCAAAATTCAGGTGTATTGCATGTTTAAAATAATGGCCCTCTCATGCGCAAGATACCTTAACACTTACGTTCATCGCATCCTCCTCAAAGCCTAGTAAAAATATTACGAAAGATTGATTTCAATATCATTGTAAAGTAATTTAAAATTCATAACTTTTTTTGTAGATTTAAATAACAATAAAATCGAACGTTATAATTTCAATAGTAAATACGTTTTTAAACAAATATATAAAAGCATACCTTACAAAATTATGGTACACATTTTAATTTTTGAATGCAAAGTCTCCAGAGTGGGGCGAAGCTCGATAAAAGAGGAATCTTGATCGCAGAAATGGTCTCCAGGAACAATCCAATGGTTATCAATTGGGGCAATAAGTGCAAATTCAGGAAAGACAATATCGGATCAATTATTAATCTTACGATTTCCACGTTTCTCCTAAACAAGCGCATTAGTGATAGGTGGCCAGGTGGGTCTTGAGGATTACACCAAGAGTGACACCAGTATACATCCAGTTTTCAGTTTCATGAGAAGACACACTTACAATTAGAAAAAAAACCAAGGCGCATGCGCATGTACTTTCCCTAAAACCCATTGAGCCTAAATCCCATTCAGCCTAAAACCAATAAGCCTAAAATGAATTCAGCCTAAATCCCATTTAACCTAATATGCATTCAGCCTAAACCCCATTTAACCTAAAATGCATTCAGCCTAAATTCCTTTTAACCTAAAATGCATTCAGCCTAAATTCCTTTTAACCTAAAATGCATTCAGCCTAAATCCCATATAACCTTAAATGCATTCAGCCTAAATCCCATTCGACCTAAAATGCATTCAGCCTAAATCCCATATAACCATAAATGCATTCAGCCTAAATCCCATTCAACCTAAAATGCATTCAGCCTAAATTCCATTTTACCTAAAACGCACTGAGCCTAAATTTCATTTAACATAAAATTAATATAGCCTAAAATAATTTTTCCTAAATTTCATTGAACATAATTTATAATGTAAATTTTAGGTTAAATGAAATTTAGACTAAATGAATTTTAGGTTTAATGGGTTTTAGGCTGAATGCATTTTAGGTTAAATGGGATTTAGGTTAAATGAGATTTGGGTTAAATGGTTTTTAGACTGAATGCATTTTAGGTTACATAGGAGTAAGGCTGAATGGATTTTAGTTTAAATGCGAATTCGGTTAAATGTGATTTAGGATTAGTGGAATTTAGGTTAAATGAGATTTAGGGTAAATGAATTTTAGGTTAAATGGGATTTAATCTCAATGCATTTTAGGTTAAATGGAATTTAGGTTAAATGAGTTTTAGGCTAAATACATTTTAGATTAAATGGGATTAAGGTTGAATGCATTTTAAGTTAAATGTGTTTTAGGCTATATGGTTTTAGGAAATATTTATGCGCCTCTTAAAAACCAGGAAGTTCCCTGAAAGAATATCCCCAAGTGAAAGTTATTCTTTAACATATATGTCCCATTGGCGTGAAGGGGTTAAAAAAGCTCGGTTCATTAAGAAACTTGCTTGAGTGGAGGCGCATGAATATTATCTAAAACCCTTTGAGCCTAAATCCCATTCAGCTTAAAACCATATAGCCTAAAACTCATTTAACCTAAAACGCATTAGGCCTAAAATGCATTTAACATAAAGTGCATATAATCTTAAATGCATTCACCCTAAAATGCGTGTAGCCTATAACCCGTTTAACCTAGAATACGTTCAGCCAAAAAATATTAAACCTAAAATGCATTATGCCTAAAATCCATTAAACCTAAAAAGCATTCAGCCTAAAACTCATTGAACCTAAAAAGCATTCAGCCTAAAACTCATTTAACATAAAACGCATTTAATCTAAAACACATTCAGCCTAAAATGAATTTAGTCTAAAACTCGTTCAGCCTAAAACCCACATAATCTAAAATGTATGTAAACCAAAACCCATTTAACCTAATATGCATGTACCCTAAAATCCATTCAACCTTAAATGTATTTAACCTAAAATGCACTTAACCTAAAACTCATTGAATATAAAATGCATTTAGGGGTCATTCACATATCACGTAATATCTTTGGGAATGAAGGGTGGTAGGCAAAATATCACGGTGCATGGAAATTAAATTTTTTAAATAGAAAAAATATCACGAGTAGGGGAAGGGAGTTCAAATAAGCCAAAATTTGTATTACGTAATATCTGAATGATCCCTTATCCTAAAATTTATTCTGCCTAAAACGCAAATCCTAAAACTCATTCAGCTTAACATGCAGATAGCTTAAAACCATTAAACCTAAAATTCATTCAGCCTAAAACCATTTGGCCTGAGCATGATTGTATCTAATTTATAATGTAAAATTTAGGCTAAGTAGTTTTAGGCTGAATGCATTTAAGGTTGAATGGATTTTTTAAACTACATGCATTTTAGGCTACATGAAATACAAGGCTGAAATCATTTTAGGCGTCGTTTACAAACTACGTCAGGACGTAAGAGACGCTTTTAGAACCCCTCTCCCTTATCGTCAAACTTTTACATGGGAAAACTGGTATTTTTCGCCCCTCCCTAAGGCGTGGAATGAAGTTCATATTCTTAAGTAAAATGGATTTTGGGTTAAATGGGTTTTAAGCTACATGCATTTCAGGCTGAATGAGTTTTAGTATTTTAGAGTAATTGGGTTTTAAGTTGAATGCATTTTAGATTAAAGGGGTTGTAGGCTACATGCATATTAGGTTAAATTTGTTTTAAGTTACATGAATTTTAGGTTAAATGCGTTTTAGGCTACATGCATTTTAGGTTACATGGGTTTTATGCTGAATGTGTTTTAGGTTAAATAGATTGTAGTATAAATGGGATTTTAGGTTAAAAATGCATTTTAGGTTACATGAATTTTAGGTTAAATAGGTTTTAGGCTACATGCATTTTGGATTATATGGGTTTTAGGCTGATTGCGTTTTAGGTTAAATGGATTGTAGTTTAAATGCATTTTAGGGTAATTGGGTTTTAGGTTAAATGCATTTTAGGTTAAAGGGGTTGTAGGCTACATGCATTTTAGGTTAAATGGGTTTTAGGTTACATGAATTGTAGGTTAAGTGAGTTTTAGGCTACATGCATTTTAGGTTAAAAGGGTTTTAAGCTGAATGCGTTTTAGGTTAAATGACTCTTAGGTAGAACCCTATGCTGAGGAAGTAGGTGCTGAGGCGGTGTTAAGCTAAAAAATAATCGGCGTACAGTGGCGCGCCGATTAATACTTTTCCAAAATTCAAAATGGCGGACCCAATATGGCAAAAGATTTTTGAAAACGTAATTGGATTCGCTTGATACTCGATATTAACGGATTCGTAATCAGCTCCTCCAAAAACCCCTATATATCAAGTTTCATAAATTTTTGCAAAAAATTTTGCATTTTCATCCGCCATATTTGATACGCCATTTTGAATTTTAAAATATTATAATTGGATTCGTAATAATCGACCCCGTAAACCCCTATATACTAAATTCCATAAATTTGGGCGAAAATTTCGCAATATCGTCTGCCATATTCGATCCGTCATTTTGAATTTTAAAAAATTATTAGCAGCTTCGTAATCTGCGACCCAAAAAAAACCTATGTACCAAGTTTCATTAATTTTAATATAAAACTTAAAGATTAGTCCAAAAGATATTAATTTTTTACTTTTGTTGACAATACTCGCCTTTTTGGCGCCGCCATATTAAATTTGATAAATTAACTCAAACATATTTTTAATCTGCCAACAGTTTGTGCCACTTTGTGCCTCTTTAGTACACAATAAAAAAATGTTTTCGTTAAGAAGTAATGATTATAAAACAAAAAGTTGTCGATCTATCTGTACATTTTTTCAAAAAAGGTATTCATATTAGTTTTGCATATGGATAAAAATGAAATCTGAGCCCCCAAGCTTGTAGAGCGATCCTAAAAACGTTAAAAAACCCTATTCCCATATTTAAAAAAAATGTTTCTACTTGTAGTAATATTCCACAGTAAGGTTACGATTTTTGTGATTTCAGACGTTAATGTGGTTATAAATATCATAAATTCAAACATTCGTAACTTCTTTTAAAATAATTGTAAATTAATTATTATTAAAGGGTTTTAAATCTTGCAGTGCGTACTATATGAAGCAAATATAGAAAATTAAAAAAAAAAATAATTTCGGTCTTCCAAAATACCAAAAATTCACAAAAATTTTGAAAATAGACATTTTTATCACACTTACATCAAAAGTTAGATTTTACGGCTTGTTTGGAAACCTTTAAGAGCTCATTTCACGGCCTAGGCCGTAAAGTAAATGAACTCGCAATCTAATTGGCTGATGCTGGTCAGCTGACCTTTACTTTATGGTACAGCTGCCCAAACTGGCCCAAACGTCACGGCTGTTCACGGGTTTCGCCGCCCTCCGAGGGCATTTCTAAGTCTGTCGACCTACTCCCACCTAGAAATGCCCCCTGAGGCCCTTTTTTACGATAACCAGCTCTCCCTAGGTTCGAATTCTCAGTTTTTTGTGTGGTAAAAAATGTTATATGACACTTGGACCCTTTCGGCACTTAAGTTCTCGTGTATCGTACAACTCGCCGCAGCCACATCAGAGCCTCGGCTACTTTTCTGTGGAGCCTCGGCTTCATATCTTCACTTCACCTCGGCTTCGCCTCGGCTACGTTCGATGAAGCCTCGTCTCCACCTCTACTTCGCCTCGGCTGTGATTGGACTTAGGCTCGTATTACGATACGTACTCGTACTATAAAGTGCCATTTAGGGTCCTTGTGTCATAAATAACTATTTTGGGACATTTAATCTCGAATTACTCAAAATCCTGCCGTGATAGACTATTTTTGACAACAGATTCGTCTTCACTGCGAAAAATGGTTAAATGCTTTCTTTTGAGTTTTAAGTTCGAAGAAAAAAATTAATTATGGCGTATGAAAATAATTAAAATCTCAAATTTAGCTTTTACGAAACAACGCTGATAGTCAATCGGCGGCGCGTTGGAGTACATTGTAAATGAGCAGCGGCGTCGGCGTGGCGCGGCAGTGCAGGACTCTTAGGCTAAAAGCACTTTAGGTTAATTGCGTTTTAGGCTGAATGCATTTTAGGTTAAATGTGTTTTAGGCTGAATGAGTTTTAGGTTAAATGGGTTTTAGGCTACATGCATTTTAGGCTAAATGAATTTTAGGTTAAGTGGATTGTAGATTAAATGGATTTTAGGCTAAATGCATTTTAGGGTAGTTGGGTTTTAGTTTAAATGCATTTTAGGTTAAAGTGGTTGTAGGCTACATGCATTTTAGGTTAAATGGGTTTTAGGTTACATGCATTTTAGGTTAAATGTGTTTTAGGCTACATGCATTTTAGGTTAAAAGAGTTTTAATCTGAATGCGTTTTAGGTTAAATGACTCTTAGACTAATAGCACTTTAGATTGATTTCGTTTTAGGATGAATGCATTTTAAGCTATATGGTTTTAGGCTGAATGTGATTTAGACTAAATGGGTCTTAAGGAATGTTCATTCGCCTCGCTGAGTAATGAGGTTGAACAATCTCGAAAGTAGGTTGCGACCGGTGACGAATATAGCCTTAAGCAGAATGTCATTTCAAGCACTAAATCTTGATTTTAAGAATGAGAGAGAAATATTTCTACCTTCTCTCTCTCATTTTTGAAAATAAGATTTACAGCATAAAATTTCATTCTTCTAATCCTGTATGATAGTCACCGTATGGAACGCGTGTATGTCACATCCTAGAAGCACCACTCTTAGAAAAAGAAACGTCCACTGGTGGTCGGATGAATTTGCCTCTTTGCAAAAAACATGCCTCAAAGCAAGTCGGATATTCACCCGCTCCAAGAGAGATCCGTTGCTGAATGGCACATAAAAAGTCCAAAAGTATACTCAGAAAAGAAATCCTTGTATCACGACGGAGCTGTTAGAAGGACCTAATCAAGGACGTCGATAAGGACCCATGATATCTGTCCAATAAAATCGTTACTTAAAAATTGGTAACATGGCAAAAGATACCCAGTTTGGACAATCCCGTTTGGGTCCAGACAATAATTAAGTCTTTGTTCCGTTTTGCTAAACAATAGCCTAGCGTGAATAGGAGTGCCTGTCAAGTCGATGAGGAGGAACTCTTTACTTTACAGAACTACAAATGAGTAAAGCTAGGCAAGGTGCTTGAAATCGTCTGGATAATATCCTTAATCAAGCGATCGACGCTTCACCCCGGATTTTGTTAGATTGCTATAATAACTGTCTAAAAAGAGGAGAGTTCTTCTGCTATTAGAAATGACAGAGGCTGGTCCTTTTAAGAAAATGTTACAAACCTTTAGATAAAGTTTCATCTTGCAGGCCTTATACCTTTTAGATACGATCTCCCTATATGATTTGCCTGTACAATGGGCAAACATCTATTTTTTTGCAAAGAATGAAGTCCCACTTGGCCAGAGAAAAGAGTCCATCCGATTTCAAATTTGGTTCTCGCAAAGGTAGGTCCACAGTCGACGCCAATAAGGCGACAGTGGATCTAGCCACGACGCCATGAAAGAAATGAGAAAAAAAGGTATGCCGCCCTACTTGTTGCAGATGATGAATAATAATTATCTTAGCGACAAGTGGGTAATATATGAGGGAAATACCTGCTTTCTGAAGGACGGGATGCAATGTAATCACCCTCAAGACTCGAGGATAGATGATCTAGAGTATCATACCAAGGCCACAAATAAGAAGAAGAAGAAGAATCTAAAATTCTTCATCTTGTTTAGGTTTTCGAGCGTGTTTATTTTGATAGATCGAGGAAACACTACTCCCAAGCAGTTTCCTCGATTGATGCCCTAGTGTAATGCAAGACTATCATCAATAGCAATCAATAGATTGTTAATATTATTTACTTAAATATTATTTTTATTTATGAAAAACTTTACCTGTACGAATACTTTTCTGAACCAAACTTAGACAAAGTTTTATTTATAAACATTGTGTTAAAATACAAACTGCAATACATTGCCGGAAAAAATGTCTCAAAATTTATTAAAATACCCCAAAGTTTTATAGCTATGAAGTTTAAAATTAAAAAGGTACGAATACGGCCACTGTAGATGCCGTGATTTGCTGACAAGTATCTGGCTCTTTTTGCTTTTGACATTTTGTAAACCTATACTCCGAAAAATTAACAGCAAATTATTTTCTCTTATTAGTTATAAATATATTTGTTTTCGTTGCAGATAAAAATGTGAAAATAAGAAAAAATTTATTAACACCTTAAGGAAGAAAAACCTAAATAAAATCATGGATCATCTCCATGGAAGGAAGCAAGTTGCTTCTCCGGAACTGGCGATTGCCAATGAGGTTTTCGATCAATTTTGTTATGCCTCTACTCTCAAGTCCATTCTTGGTTATTATCGACATTTATGTGATCTTCTAAAATTGAGGCCTACTACTATTAACCAATTTTATCCAAAACTTAAATCAAAATTGAAATCTTGGAAGGCACAAGCATTATGGAAAAAATTTGACCAAAGAGCTAATCACAAATGTTACAATCGGGGAAAGGCTTGCTCCAATACTAGGGTAATAAATCCTTAATTGTATCAATCTAATCTAATTATATTTATTTAATTTTTTTCTGATTATATTATATTAATTTTCTTTTTTTAGGTTTTAATTATTGGAGGTGGACCTTGTGGATTAAGATCAGCAATTGAAGCTCAGTTGCTTGGTGCAAAAGTAGTGGTGGTTGAAAAACGTGACAGAATGTCTCGAAATAACGTTCTTCATCTATGGCCTTTCGTGATTCAAGATCTTCGAAGTCTGGGAGCAAAAAAATTTTTTGGAAAATTCTGCGCTGGGGCAATTGATCACATTAGTATACGACAATTGCAATGTATTCTTTTAAAAGTCGCTTTAATTCTTGGGATAGAGTTTCATGAAAACGTCAGTTTCGATGCCCTCCTCTTACCTCCAGGAAACCAAGAAGATGAAAGTAAGTAAAAGATAGCAAAATTATTCTCCTCTCCTGTGTAACATATAAGATTCTATAGTATTGTTTTTCTGAAAGTGTCGATTCTTGAAATCAAGTTTTACATTATCGGATTTTAAATTTCAATTGATGCTGTTGAATACGAAATTGCGTATTAACTGATATATTAGGGAAGATTGTGGCAAAACGGGTTATCTTTTTGTAATTAACGATTAAACTGGTTCAAAAAAATTTACACCTACACGGGATCTTCGAAATAAATATGTATTTTAAAAATTGAATTTAATTAGAAAAATCTGATTTAAAAACTTTTTTTTTCTAATACAATAGTCTTATTCGCTTTAAAAATGGCATGCTTATTTTTTAAACCAAGAAGTTGAAAATTATTGTTGATATTCTAACAGAAATTGGATGGAGGGCAAAATTAACTCCAGTTGATCATCCGGTTTCGCAATACGAATTTGACGTGCTTATTGGAGCAGATGGAAAAAGAAATACTTTAGACGGTTTTAGACGTAAAGAATTCAGAGGAAAACTTGCAATCGCTATTACTGCCAATTTTATTAATAAAAGAACTGAAGCTGAAGCACGGGTCGAAGAAATAAGTGGTGTTGCATTTATTTTTAATCAAAAGTTCTTTAAGGAATTGTATCAAGATACGGGAATTGATTTAGAAAATATTGTATATTATAAAGATGACACTCACTATTTTGTAATGACAGCAAAAAAACATAGTCTCATCGATAAAGGCGTTATTCTTCAGGTATAATATGCAATTTAAAAATTAATAATTATTTCTTTTAACAGAACTTAAATTAATTATATATATTTTTGAATAATTAATCAAATTTATAAAACTCAGTTGTTACTTTTTTTAGGACCATGCAGACACTGCAAAGTTACTTGATAAGCAAAACGTTGATCGAGAGGCATTAATGCTTTATGCACGAGAAGCAGCTGAATTTTCTACAGAGTATCAAATGGTGGATTTAGAATTTGCAGTGAATCATTATGGACAGCCTGATGTTGCAATGTTTGATTTTACGTCAATGTACGCTGCCGAGAATGCTAGTCGAATTATCGAACGACAGGGACATAGACTTTTTATGACTTTAGTTGGTGATAGTCTTTTAGAGGTTTGTAGTTAATTTTTTTGGATAGAAACTTTTCTTTTTAGAAAGGAAATATTAATGTGAAATAATACTTTATCATTTTCTAACATATAAATTATTCTTAGCCTTTTTGGCCAACGGGTTCTGGTTGCGCTAGAGGTTTTTTAAGTTCTCTTGATGCATGTTGGGCCATAAAAGGATGGGGTGCTTCTTTAAATCCCTTGGAAGTTCTTGCAGAGCGAGAATCCATTTATAGATTACTAGGTCAAACGACACCAGAAAATTTAAATAGAGATTATGCTGCCTATACTTTAGATCCTCATACAAGGTAAATTCTACCTTGTTTTTCAAAATGTCAGTACTTAGTCGTGTTGATTGTAATTATCTTGTATTATAAATTTAAATTCGTCAATTTCTTTGATGTTTTTAAGGTATCCAAATTTGAACATTCATTCAGTGACTCCAGTACAAGTACGTAGCCTTTTGGACACTGATGACCCCGAAAGTATAAAACAACCCATGGTTCTTTCATCAATTGATGTTCCTAAAAAACGACGGAGAAGAGGTAAAAAATTCAAACTTTATTTACCACTTTAAAATAGTTTGTTTAGCTATAATTTTTGTGTAAATTTCCTGAGTATAAAACAGTATTGTTACTGTTTGTTGTTTTTTTTTTTTTTACTTTTTATTTGTATCTATTAATTTTTATGTATTGTTTCTTATTTATTTTTAACAGATTTTCAAATACATCCAGAAACATTACTTTATTGGTTACAAAAGCAAGTGGATTTTTGTGATTCAGTGAAAATAGATGATATAGGAACTTGTTTTAAGAATGGTTTAGCTCTCTGTGCAATTATTCACAAATATAGGCCAGACTTGATAGATTTTCAATCTCTGAAGTCCGAGGAAATGGCCAAAAATAATCAACTAGCTTTCGATGTTCTAGAGAAAGAATTTAATATATCACCTGTAATTATTCCTTTTTTTAATGTAGAATAATTTAATATGTTTATATACGAGAAAATTGGTTTCGATCAAATTGTCTGACAGATCAATTGGATTATTTAATTATAATGATTACTTTAATTTGGTGTGGTATTATTATACAAGCAATTAAACGCAAATAGAACCGATCTTTAGAGGAAGATATTTGAAATTATCTGCATTAACTTCCAAATTTACCACGGATAACTGTCTTGAACGTCACTTTATACTAAAAGTCAATTTGAATATGGAAACAGTTTTCTATCATATATTAGTAAAATCTTAATTCAGTTTTCATTTTAATTTATTAAAAATTTTAATTTAGATAACGACTGGAGAAGAAATGTCAATTTGTAAAGTTCCTGATAAATTGACTATGTTCTCCTATTTGGCTCAACTATATGAAACTTTCAGAGGAGAAATTCCCTACATCAAACATCCTAAATTGGTGAATATTTTATTAATTTATTTAGCCATTAATAAGTTTTTTTAATATATATTTTCAAATTTCTGATAAATTATTAATTTAAGGAACTGGAACAGAGGAAAGAAGAAACACCAACATTATCAAAACATTTGAGTCAGTTTAATCAGGAGCAGAAAGTCCAACACATTGGTCGAATTTCTAAACAAGAAACAACACGAACACGGCATACTCGTAATATTTATGCTCATGACAATTTGCTCACAACATCTGAGAAGATAGTTGATGCTGTTAGTAGACGAACAAGAAAGCGACGCAGCACAGAAAAGATGGGTGCCACTGTTGTAAGGACTTTTACTTGTTTTTCATTGAATTTTAAAATAAGCTAGAAGCCCTGGTTAGACTGAACAAAAGAGAACTCGCTCTTTAAACGCTCGCTAATTCGAGAACCTCTAAGTAGGGTTTCTAGTGTATATCAAGTTAATAAAATTATCATTAAGATACGGGAAAACGAAGATTTAAATAACGTCCAGTGAAATTACGTAATAAAATATTGATTTAAATAAGAATATAAAATATATGGTTTGAAATTTAAAGAAACAAGTAGGAAGTAATAATAAGGATATTTCACTTATAAGCAACGATTGTGTACACTTTAGGAAACAGAATGGTTTATATCTTTGAAACAGTGACATTCCTGAATGAAATTGTGGACATTTGCCTGTGATACAGTGAAGTCTCCTTATTATGAATTCATAAAAAACAAGCTTTTAGCGTTACTCAAAGTTTGAGTTTTTAAATTTAAACGCTAAGGAGCTGAACACGTCTTGCTGGAAGAACAGTGAAACTTTCTGCCGAAACCTTATCCAAAAAAAGGCAAAAGCAAGTGTGATCTTGCAATGACTTGTAGTTTTTTACTTCCACAAACCATATTAACTACAGAGTTCTTTCTCTGTAGTTACTTAATTTATATACAATAATTGAAAGTACATTTTGTTTTTGAAAACATTGAAAACGAAATTGAAAACAAGTTTTCACATTAGATTTTTTTATCTTATATTTAGGGCATATGATAGGAACGGACCTTACAAATAATTATCTATTATACAGAGAAATATTCTTATATTTCTGGAACAAATTGGTGTGAACAAATAAAAAAGTATAAACAAGCTGGTAATTTGTAAGGTGGATTTTTATAATATGCTCTGAAATTAAAAGAAAATTCTTTTTAATATCTTTGATGAGAAACTTGCAATTCTTTTATTTTAATAACCATCATTCTAAATAATAATGAAGGCGGAAAGACAGAAGAGACTTGAAGAAATAGAGAAAAATCGAATAGATCGTATGAAGAAACGCCAGTATCTGAGAAAAATGGCAACTCAACAATTTTACAAAAGTATACAAATGTTATCAGCAAATGCAAAACGAGAAAAGGAAGAACCTTTTGAAGATTATTCTATATTTTTGTATCGACAGACTGCTCTGGATTTCAAGGACAGAGTGAAAGATCTCGAACAAAAAATACTTTACCCAGTAAGCTAAGTGTTAGGCGGTGTGAATTATTCAACATTCTTTTATAACAATCTTAACATTATTTCTGCTTTGATTGATTTTGACGTTATATGTGTTATTGATAAATCATTTACTTATTATTTTGTTAATAGTGTGAAGTGATTTACTATTTTTCCACATACCTATAAATAAGAATAATGTAACTATAATATTGAAAGTCCAGTGATTCTATAGAAGAAACTCGGAAAATTCAGAATAGTTACGATTCAACTATTTTCAGAAACTGCAGGGAAAGGGTATGGAAACGTATATATTATGTTTCGTCAAATTTTGACTGACAACTGTTCCGAATTTTTTAAGTTTTTTGATAAAATTACTGGAATATTAGAGTCCTGTGTCAAAAATCCATTTTTGATCTCTGAGATAAAAGTTATTCTTTCAGGCCCGATTTTGAGCCAAAAGACAGTAATATGTTTGTGCCTGCTGGGTGAAAATTAATTTATTAGCCTACTACTAAACATACTAATGTACAGTCAAGCATTGAAATGTAATGTTTATTAATTTCTCTTGATTTTACTGATGATAAAAGTAATAACAATCTTCAACATTTAAAATAACCAATTAAAGATTTATTATTTACTTTTTGTTTTGTTATAAGAGTTCCTCTGTTTTATATATGTAGGTGAATTCTTAAATGCACCATTTTTCCAATTCACTTTAACCGCTGCGTAAAATGTATTGAAATATGCTTTTTCAAAAAAGGCCATACAAATTATGGCATAGGAAGAAAATGGTTTCAAGTATGCCAGAGCGCTAATCGAGAACAATTTCATCTATTGTTTGAAGAACAGGTGATCGTATAAAAATGTCCTAAAACCAGCCTTGTTTGTTTTTACACTTGAAGCTGGATCGAAGAAAGTATTTCAGGATGGCTGCTTATTCATTAAACACACCTCCACCCCAAACTGACTTATTTGGTTTAGTTATATTTACAGCCCTAAATAAATAGCAGAACTTCGAGCTCATTTCTCGATCGGCGTTCTAGTGTATTGAATACTAAAAAATAAACAACATTTTCTTACAATGATATATGAAACATTTATATATTGTTAAAATATCATTCTTTTCATAGGATCGTGAACCAAAAATGCATATGGGTCATCACAGAAAAAACGCAGACAATGAATTTTCTGGTAGAATAAAAAATATCGAAGATAAATTGAAAGGAGCAATTCCTTCAGAAAAGAAGCCTAAAGATCTCTTGAGAGCAATCGGTTTGTATAAATTTATTATACCTAAAGTGGATAAATAAATGTGTTAGGTAATTGCGAATATCTCTATGAAAGTTATTGTTATTTGAAAAGGTAAAATCGAAAAAACGGATTGGAACGTAAAAGAAATAGAGAAGAAAATTGAAGAGAATAAAATGGGAAGGGGAGTTCGAAGTCATGATAAAATGGAACGAGTGCCAAAATGGAGTCGTGAACAGGTAGATATTTCACTTCGACATGGTTATACTACTAAAAATTTTCAGGCTTCTATATTCTTTATTCAGTTTCTAGCCCGACAAATTAAAATGGAGAAAAAAGGACATGATTCCAAGGAAATGGAGAGTAAGTATGCTGAAATTGACAATACTCTTAAATCTATAGACAGAAAAATTAAAGAAGGCAATGTTCTTGGACACAATAAAGTTTCTGCAATGGCCGAACAGTTTTCCAATAAAAATCAAGATGCTGAACCTAAAGTGCAAAGATCGGTAAGTATTAGTTTTACATTTAGTTGTGTTCTGTTTGAAATAGAAACATCAAATGAGTGGAAAATAAGTGTGCCAAACAATTTTGCGCCAAATGAATGAAGAAATTGGTGTTTAAATTTCAAACGGAACGTCCTTTTTACAAACAGACAAGTCAGCAGTCTTACACATAATAATTGTTGATTCATACTCGGAGACATCGATGGATGGGAAATTTACTATGAGATTTGAGAAGCGCGTAAATAATGCCATTTATGGTTGTAGGAAATAAAAATTGCTACCCAGAGCAATACTTAATAAAACTAGACTTTGGTAAACAGACAAAATTTATTCGTGAAATATTTGGGAACTTTGTTATTAAGTCTTGGATAGAGACGAATGCAATTGTGCCTGTCATATTTTTCTTTTTACAATAACTTACTATCACAATTCTTTTCACACCCTATATGTTTACATTTTAAAACAATCCTGCTTTTAAATTATACCAAAAACTCTGCTCATATAATCTTGATTCAAATGCTTCAAGAGAATTGAATTCTACACAAGCGGAAATAATACGTGAAAACATCCCAATTCAGTTTAAACGGCAAATCGAAAATGTGTAAAGAAAATATCCTTTTGTTTTAATCAAACAAGGAACTTAAATTTAATCTCTATATCAAAAGGAGTAAAGATTAATTTTAAGGAAAAGGCGCTATGAATTATAAATTGATAACTTTAGGCGATATTGAACAAACGGTGATTGGTAGAGAAATTAAATCGTCACTAATTGTTAAACTCTCGAGGTAATACGTCTATTTAAAATTTAATTTATCTTTGACACCTCTTTTTAAATATTTGTGAAGATATTAAAAGGTCTATTTATGAATGTAAAGTTGTAACCCTGACGAAAGTATCAGAATCAGTTTCATTCCGTTTGAATAAGTTTTAATCAGTATATTTCCGAGCCAATCAGTTTTTATCCGAATCTGAAAATAGATGTAACTTAACAAAAATTCTTTCCGAATCATTTCGAATTAAACCGTTTTATTCCGAAGTTAAATTTTAATCTGTATGAATTCTGTTATTTCATTCCGAATCAATCCGATCCAATTCTAATCGAGTTTATTCGGATTTGAAATGAATTGATTTTAGGATTGAAATAACAGAAATTTAGCTTCGGAATAAAGGAGATTAGTTCGCAATGATTCTGAAAAATTTTTCGTCAAGATGCATCTATTTTTAGATTTGGATAAAAACTGATTGGCTAGGAAATAAATTTCTGAGTGACTTAGAAAAAATTTGATTGAAATTCGATCCGATACTTTCGTCAGGGAAGTTGAGTATTAAGTATTAAATTGTTTTTATATTTATTTATTCAATTTGTGTAGTTTGGTGTATCTAATCTAACGATGAAGAATCGTTGATCTTGGAAATAAATGTTCATATCATGTGCTTAAACACTGTTTTTTCCTGAGTAATATCGGACCATTTTATTTTGGAAATAAATTTGGAGAAATTTCTAAATATCATCCGGGTTCTATCCGCATATAGGGGAAAGATTGTTTAACTCTTCAAGTTTTATAGTCGACCGTGCAAGATTGTATAAAGAATTTCTATCCGTTTCATGAGTAAGGATTTGTAGCAGTCTAAGACTTATAAGAAAGTTCCTCATTTTATCAAGAATAAACTTCTTTTCGTGTATTATCATCCTCTAAATGCTGACTTTCTCTTTTTTTTTTTTTTTTTTTTTAAATTAATAATACTTGTAGATGTTATGTTGAATTTGAATAATTTAGAATTCAAAGGTGACTGTTGCTCTACCAACACAGGGTGGCTCTGAAATGTGCCACTTTTGTAATAAGAGGGTTTATCTTATGGAGAGACTCAGTGCTGAAGGGAAGTTTTTTCATCGTGGCTGCTTTCGCTGTGAATATTGCTCAACCTCACTTAGAATAGGTTAGTTGAAAATAAATCAAAAATTTTAATGTTCACTCACATTAAATGAATAAGTGCATAATACGAATACACTTTTAATTTGATTTTTTAGGTAACCACACATTTGATAGAGGAAAGAGCAATGGGCGCTTTTATTGTTTGCAACATTTAGGTCTTCCAGGAACAATGAAGACTCGAATAGAAAAAAAAAAGATTCCAGTGACGAACAAAGAAAATATACCAAATGTTTCAGCCAACATAAAGACACCGGATAAAGTATGACTACTAATAATCATATTATTGTCGCTAAATTTTAGTCCCAATTTCTCGAATATTCTGTTTAAAAATGAAAAACTTGTTCCAAATCCATTTCTGCCTACTTGCAGCCTAAAGTATCTTTAGAAGGAGTCACCGGTCTTGACTTGCTTGATAGAGGTCAAACACCAGAAAGAATAGAGTTTGAGAATTTAGCAAGAGTATCAGATGCTGAAGAAGCTTACAGTCAAATGGATGAAGACGAGTGGACAGATCGAAATTTTGGTGCTTCTGCTGCTGAAATGGGTTCCAGTGATGACATTTCTGACCTAAGGTATGTGTATAACTGTATTACTGTATATACATCGACTTTTTTAAAATGTATATACAGTAGAACATCTCTAGTCTCAAGGTCCCTTAGTTTCGTGTTTCCTCTTCTTTAAGCCCCAAATATGTAGTCAAATTACATCAATAGATAATTTGCAAACGCAGACCTACATGTTTATATGTGCAGAAATTTATTGCGCAACAAATTTCCCCTGACGGTTAATTATCATTAATGAACAGACCCATATATTATTTCTATAAAATTATTACAAAAACGATTTTTTTATTTAGTTGATGATTTTTCAGTAATTCAGATGAAGAAAATGAGGTTTTCGAGGAGGCGATTGATCAACCCTTGACAACAGAAGGAACTCTTGAACTTGCCAAAAATTGGACCCTTCGTTATTCTCAGTACCATCCTTTAGAAGAACATTCAGACACTGGAAGCAATGAATATGAAGATTCCACTGACGAATGTACTAGTGAAGGTAAATCAATGAATTTTTTAATAAAATAAAAAAATATATATGAAAACTCTTAATTAAATTTTTAACTTTTTCATCAAACCACATTAACTGACAAAGGTATCTAAGATTTGTTAATGTTAATATACAAAGGTATCTAAAAAACATTTGTTGTACACAACAAATCCTTGATATCTACAAGTGTTTCAAAAATTTAATATCCACATCCTATCGGACTGAGAGAACGTAACTGCAACGTATCCTTATGTTTTAAACGGACAAATTTTGTTGACTAAAATTTATTTAAATGGAAATTAAATATATTTTAAAAATGTAGTAACAGAAAAAAAAAGTTCTGTAATTTTGTTGATGACTGATTATAGAATTCAAGTTTTCTGTTTTTATTGGTTTCTAAAATGAATTCAACTTCCATTTAAACCTTTTTTCAAAGAAATAGAAAAATGTTATATGGAAGATTATTTGAAAGTCGTATAAAAAGAGAACACATTTTTTCCGTGTAGTTACATTTTTTTTCTAAAAATTGAATTAAACAACAATAACATCAATGTACAATAGAACTTTTAATTTTAAAAGTGTTAGTTATAATATGAAACAGAAAACTGATTATTATTTACATAAGAAAACTTAATACAACATTTTGAAGACTGTCAAGCTTCATTAAGATTTATGTTTTACTCACTTCAATTTTTAGAAGAAGAAAAAAACAGAAAAAAAACATATAACAAATTTAGGGGTATTTAGACGTATTTATTGATGTACCAATCACACCAAAGTATGGAATAAGTGTTTCTGTATTATCTCTTATATAATTAAGATAAATGAAAAAAATTATTCATAAATTAATTAATAAATTTTGAGTTACAAAAAAGTTTTTAGAAACATAATAAATAATGTGAAAATATAGGTATTGAAATAAAACCTGTTTGAAATGGATGCTGGGTTGTCTGGAATATTGTTCATAATGGAACTTTTCTTCCCTTTTAAACCTGATATCGGAACCAAGAAAAAGGATTACTTTAAAATTTAAAAAGTAAATAAAACATCCCTGAATTGTGATTGCTCATATCAACTATTTGTATAATATACATTTGTAAACTTGTTTACTTTTCCTTCTTTCATAAATCCAATTTTTAAATGTTGTTTTAAACGTCTAATATAAATAATATTTCTTGTTTCAACCTTGATTTATCAGTAATGGGCAAGTTTCTCTTAGGTTTTTCGAGTCTACCGAGAAATAAAAACTAATTGGTTTTAAAGAATGAAATTTGAAAATGATACGGATTCAAGATTTTCAAGCATTACTAGAGAAATAATTGGATTCGATATTTTTCATTTTGTATAATTATTCATTATGCGTTGCCCAATACTTTTATTTACATTTTAGACTTATCGAGCTCTAGACCAAAAAAATCCTCACTTGATTTCATTGCTGGCGTTTTTCAATTTTAACAAACAAAATAAATATTATCAACGATAGATTTTTTAAAAATTGAAAGGTGGCACAAGTGATTTTTTTTATTTTAAAAGGAGCTAAATATTATTATTTATGTGGGAGACAGCCCAACAGTAGATAGCTAAAATTTCTAACAAATGTAATTCTTTCAGGCTGAAGTAATTATAAAATGTTTAACACTAAAATGAATCTAATATATTCAATTAAGTAATGCAATTAGCAAAGTGAGGTTAAAATATGCTACTCACGTATTTTAAGTATATTTTTAACGCGATAAAAATTTATTAAAAAATTACCTTCTGTCAACAGTGGACAAATTAGGACAATTACCTACTATGTAAATAACAATTTTAAAACAGTTTTTTAGAAAATTCAAATTACTAACTGTAAGGCGATCTCACCTAAACAGTTTTTCAAAATTTGAAGAATTATTTATAAATAATACTTAGATAATTTTAAAAATAAAAAGATTATGAGAGCAAAACTTTTTCATTTCTAAAAAATCGATCATAGATAATTTATTTTGGTTTTTAGAATTAAAAAAGTCATCATTAAAATCAAACAATGATTTCTTGTTCTCAGGCTCGATCAGTATTAAAAATATTGAAAACATTTTTTTTATAAAGGAACTTTAATGTACTGCCTCCCCGTCCCCCTATTTCAGATCTTGGGTTCGCCCTTGTTTTAGGTAATAAATAGCAACTTTTTACTTATAAAACATATGTGTATCTATCACTTACTAGTATTTCATGCTATCGTGTTAGAAAATTCTATTTAAATCAATCAAGTCAATTTTAATAGAATCAACCATTTATTAAGTTTTAACTGTACTTCGTTAGATTATTCTAAAATGATGAAACTTTAAGGGGTATTGTTTTGAAAAAAAAACTTGACAAATAACGTCACTAAATAAAAATGATTTATTTAATTCTTCACCTTGAGTTTAACAATTAAATGGGAACTTGTGATATCAGAAGATTACTCCAAAAGAAAAAAAAAAAAGAAAAAATGTAATTCTAAAATGTTCGTAAGATGGTCTTACATGAAATTTGATTTTTTATTTTATATTAGCTGAATGTACTTTCGCTGTAACCGAGTTTTTTAAGTGTTAATTTAATAAAAAAAGTTAAAAGTAACGTTTTATTACCTAAAACACATTCAATTTCTAGTAGGTATAAACTCTTTGCACGGATTGTTTGTTCCACGAAAAAAATTTTGTGTAACATTTGTGCATTAAACTTTTTCACTATTAAAGTTAATATAAATTTATATATTTAAATATGTATATCAGACTGCTTCATTACTTGTACAGCCGCGAACAATATGTAATAGAGCCTGAGAAAAAAATATTGTATCAAAAAAGACATGTTATAGACGTAAGGCCTTCAATTTTATCATGTTTTTCTCTATTGCTATTTTATGTAAAAAAAGTTGTAATTATATTAATTTTTTACCATTACATTGATTAAATTAATCTTGATAACAAAATATGTGGTCTTAAGGGCATGTATTTTAAAATTTATCCATTAAATAGAGTGGAGGTACCAGTTTTGCATGATTAATTTAACAAGTGCATCACAGATTTATGGTGAAGAATAATTAATCTATAATTTTATACACCCTTGAAAAATGGCAATTTCTAAAGTTTTTGTCAAGAAAAATATTCCAATATCGCAGATTTTGAATTCTGTAATATCAATTTCTTTAATAAAAATATTACAGGCAATCAGTAAATCGTATTATTCTGAAATTATAGAAAATAGGAATTTGTCCGATAAACAGAGACGTATCTGATAACTGATATCTGGACACTAATAAATAAAATTAATTTTAAGAATTTTATTGACAGTACAAAACATTCATATTATTTAATTATTAATTTGCAAAACAAGGCTTAAGTTTTTAACATGATGTTATTAAAACCAATTGTTTATATGAGTCAGCTATTTTATACACAACATGCTCTATTTTACAAATAGCTGGGGGTGGTCTGTACAAGTTATGAGACAATTTAATATATTTGTTTATATATTTACCGACATTAATGTACTTATAATATAAAAAACTATATCTTTCTTTTTCTGTAGACGAAGATAGTGCAACTGCAACTGAAAATGAAGAAGACGTTCGTGCAAGAGAATTGAGAAAGCAAGAAGTATGGTTAAAAGTACCATCTCAAAGTTCTGATACGGACACCGGCTCGGAAACTGAGGTGAAAGTCTCTATAGATAACACAACTCAAGAGTCATTTGTATCTAATTCAAGTAATTCCGTAAACACTTTTCTTGAAACACAAATAGCTGTCCCTCCGATTGAACCATATCAATTATCAAATACACTTGTTGCTTCCGATAATAATACAAATTCAAAAGTGGTTAGTAACAATAATGCAAAAATTAATTTAGGTACTTTTGAAACAGAATTAGATGAAACAAGTCTTAATAAATGTCAAACTGAAGAAAATAATATAGTCTTAATTTTTGCTGAAAATAATACTACTTTATCCAGAATTGATGACAATAGCATATGTTATGGAAAAGAAAATCTGCTTTTAGATGATATTGACAGTAGTAATCAAAATGATAAAACTGTAAGTGACTTGGAGAATAACAGATTACTATTTAAGAAAGACAATTTGCCTGATCTACTGAACACTTTTCAAACGTCAAACCCCCAAACAGACCCTGAACTTATTTCCGATAGAAATCAAACTATTAAAAAAGACTGCTCAACTTTATCAGTAAAAAATTTAAAAGATGAATCTTGCGACGAAACTACCAACTCTCTTGTCACATCTGAATTTGAAAATAGACTTAATGTTCCCACGCAAAACAGTTCAACATTACAAATACAACAGGATAATAAAAATAATATTCCAATTGTCACTATAACAGCTTCTACTCCGATTTTTGAAAGTTCAGCTGAAAATTTGTTTTGTGAATATACTAAACTCATAGTTCCTGAAAACGATGATTGTTGTTCAAATAAGAAAACTATTACCACTTGTAATCCTTCTGATAATTTGAAACAAGAACTGAAACAAAGAAAAATAAAAAGTAACGAAGAACTTAAAGAACTTTGTCCTCTGTCCAAAGAAACAGCCCGAGAGCAGATGAGTAAATATTTTCAAAATAATAAGTCGAAAAATAAAAATCTTGAGGGCAATTTACTTGTAAATCTTGATATAAATAATCCTGACACTGCGCAAGTTCAGGTAGTGGAGTTAAAGGCAAAATTAAAAATTTCCGACAAAATTAACCAAAAAGATGTCTTAAAATATTTCAACAAAGTTGAGTCTGTAGAAAAGCATAAAAACTCAAAAGATAAATTAGAAACGCGAAATTTTATAAGTAGTATAGAAGATTTTAGTCTCATCGATGAAATTGATTCTGATACTCTTAATAAACAGCTTTATAAAATTGAGCAGGAAAACGCAAATGAAATCAGTGCAATACCCAATAATACTATTTCTAGAAAAGAATCAAATTTAGAGATGAAAAATGAGAAACTAAGCAATAACAGTTCTTTGCAAGTGTTGGACAAAAAGGATAATTTAAATTTCAATGATTCTTCAAAAGTTGGTAAGATAAAAGTAGAAAATGAGAACAATTGGAATATTATAGAACCTGAACTTTGTAAAATTAAGGAAGCAGAAGTTGAGAAAGTTAAAGTAGTTGAAAAAGAAATTCCTTCCGTGTCAGTTTTTCCTAGCTTAATAAATAATAGTCCGTTAAATAATGATAATCTTGTTATTAGCCAGCCAAAACCCCCTATAAGAAAGCATCAAGTCAAACAAACTCAAGATTCTACTTTATGCAGTACAAAAATGGTTGTAAATAAGGAATTTGAAAATAAAATATCAAACTCATCAAGTCCTTTGAATTCCGAAAAAAAAGTAAATTCTTTGTCGTCTTTAAAATGCGAGAAAAAAAAGGACAAGTGCACGATATCTTAAAGTTTATACATACATATATATGCAAATTTATATATATAGGTATATGTTTTTTTCATTAAATATGTATAATTTAATATCGATTGTGTGAGATGTATTTAATAAAGTAAATAAGGAAGTACCCAATGGCTGATGGTGATGTAATATATTTTTTTAAATACCTACAAAAAGAACAGTGAAGAAGGTAATAATTTTTTTCATGTTAATAGAGTGTTATTTCACTAATAATGAATTAACAAATAACTGAAACAGTTTACTTGTATGTGTTTGTTTAGTGCTTTTGCTCTCACCAGCAGTTACATATACTGCCCTTGAATAATTTATACAATTACCACCAGCCAAAACTTTATTAATATCTCACAAATTACAAAAGTTTTTAGTTTAAATAATTACCATAATCATTTTATTATGTTTGAACGGACTGCTGATTCTATTTTAAAGACAATGTCATATATAGCAGTAATCCTAAACAGATTAAAATGATCAAGGTTCTATTATAGCTACATTATTTTCCTATGTGATTGATAGCTCTTTGCTAATATTTGCCTTTTCATTCTTAAAAGCTATTGACTTTGTATTTTCAATGCATTAACGAAAATTTCTGTAATGGGTTTCACCACTTGGACACTTAAAAATGTACTGCCTCTTTGAAAATTTTTAAAAAATAAATGCTAAGTGCTCAAAAAATTATCTGTTTACTTAAAGAGTACGTTAAGTAAAAAGGAAACAAGTAATCAAGTCAAAAGTTTGTACCAGTTAAAGTGGTATTACCCCTTAGAGAATTTTGAATATTACTTTGTCATTACATAATTTTGTTTTTTCTTTACTCACCTTATTTAAATTTATGTTTCATTTTTATTACTGTAAAATAAACTAATACATTTACACTGAATGCACCCGTACAATAAAGGAATATTATTGCATAAAACTAATTAATTGTGTTTTTAGATTGCCTCAAATGAATCAACTGAGGAAACTGAAGAGAATTCTGCAACAGAAATTTCAACTGATTCTGAATTCGAGCACGATGGAACAACACCAACACAACACGAAATCCCAAAAATAACAATTAATGATGCTTTTGTTCGAAAAACCCGAGGTGATTATATCGAGCCAAAAGTTGTTCAAGTTAAGAGTCATATGATTAATTCAATCAATGGAAATCTATTAGAACACAAAGATTTGGTTAAATCAAAGCTTTCGAAAACAACAGCTGTTGAATCTATTCAAAATCAGGATGCAGGTAATTCAAGTTTCAAACAAAATTTCCCAGCACTGCCTTTTAATACTCTTGTTAATTCTCACACAGGCGACTATTTATTAAACCGTACTCATTCTACGGAAGGAATAGCTTCAAAATTGTCACTGGAACTTAAAAAACGATACTTATTAGGAGGCCTACCCTTTGGTGGATCAACTGTAAAGTCTGCTTCAACTTCAAATGTTGACACCAAATTGAGAAATTTGACTGATTCGATTTCACAACACCAAAAACTTTTAAATCCTGCTCCTGAGCCAAGTCCGACAATGCAAGCTTTTTTACAGGGTACAAATAAAATTGTCACAAATAAACCTCCTCATTCACCTCTTTCATCCGCAACTATTTTTACCCCATTAGTAAAATCTTTCTCCATTAAATCAAATATATCGTCCATTGATGAAAATTTCAAACCAATTAATGCTTTAGAAACTTCAAAAACTCATCTTCCAGATTTAATTAAAGAATCGAGTATTTTAAAATCGAAAACAGACCCAAACATAACTTTAAAAATGGATTTTAAAAACGAAGGTGAAATTAATAATTATAAAAAAGACGTGAAAGAAATTATTGATAAAGAAGAAAAAGGAGGTGAGAAACTTGATTCTAATAATCGAAATGAGAATGATTATAGACCAAGAAGTCCATTACATGAAGCTTGTATTATTGTTCCACAAGTGGACTGGAGTAAAAAAAAAGATAATAAAAAGGAAAACAGAAAAAGTTCAAGTTCAGACGATTCGCTAATGGATAGTGATTCATTATCTACGCACGAAGCGGATTTGGAAGAAAATGATGATCGCAACAGGAGAGAGAAGGAGGAAACAGAAACTCTTGAAAAAAAATTAAAGGTTGCTAATTTGTCTCCGCCAAGATTACAGATTCATAGTACAAATGGAGATCTCTTGCTTGATGAAGTAGTTAATAGAGAGAAAAAAATGGACGATATGAACAAATTTGAACCGGATTCTATAGAGTGCACAAGATTAGAAGATACTTTAGAAATGGACCCATCGAATGATTTTGGCCGGAGTAATCAGTTTATTAAAAATATCGAAATAGTGAACAACAATATGAAGCAATTAGAGTTGCAAGACGAAAGGAAAAGCACTTGTAGTAGTCCAACATCAATTGCTTCACTCAGCAACAAACAAGATGATTCTGATGAGAATGACGTTACCACAGCAGCATATACAGAAACAGAATATTCTGAATGGGCAAGAGATGGTGACGCTATAGGTTCTGAAGATATTAGAGATGTAGAACTCCATATCGACTCGGATTTGATGACACAGAGTAAAAGTAAAAATGCATTGCCGTTTTCTAAATTTGCCAAGACAGAGTGTGATGATGATGATGTTATTGATACTAAATTGCCAATTGATAATAGAAATTTATTTTCAAATAATAATGCTTTGAAACTTCTTGCAAATGGTGAGGATTTAGATTTTATGGATACTGATAATGAGTCCTTATTAGATGATAGTCTGCAAGAAGCGTCAAATAATGCTCTCTTAAAAAATCGAGGATACGTTGAGTTTGTTAATTTTAAAACTTCGACACCAACAAAGTTCCAGAAATTAATTACCAGTGCTCCAATTGCCAAAAGTGAAGTTGAAATTGATGATTTAGAATTGGAAATTTGTGATAATATAAATGTAATTAATATTAATCCTATTACAATGGATGATGTAATTGATAAGCTCAATGGTGCTGTGAATAAGTTTGTTAAAGTTCTTAATTTGACAGATAAAACTAATAGGGTGCCAGAAAATCTTGATAAAGAGGAATTTATTGACAATCAAGCCAACAAGGAATTGTTTCAATCCATGGAAGAAGACAGCCTCTTAATAGTCGAACCTGCTGAAGATACAACAACTAGTGAATTAATAACCGTTGTTGCGAGCCCTGTATATCCTCAACATTTACCTATAGTACCAGTTGGGCACAAATCTTCCAAAGATGAGTCAAGCCAGGTTATTGATGATTCACACAATACTGATTATCTTGAATATGTTAAACGACTTCAATCTAGAATTGCCGAATTTAGTAATGCTAAAGACTCTATAGACATTAGGAAGTCAAAGAGAAAAAATTCAAAATCTTTAAATCAAATTTGCACAACCGATATAATAACGGAAGAGACGAAAGACAAAGAATCTTTGGACAGCAACTACAACACCCCAACGACTTTACGAAAACTAGAAGAAATTACAAGAGAGAGATGCAAGCAGAAAAATTTAATTCAGGATTTACTAATGGATCAACTAGAAGCTCATAAACAGAAATCTGCTGAGAAAAGGGCGAAACGAGCTGCAAGAACTTCTTCATTTTCTAATAAAAGTCTTTCACCCGTTAAACACGACATATCTTCTTCAATAACACCTACAAAATTCATTCCAATGTCAATTTCTTCTCCGAACAATAGCTCCAGTTGCATTACATTTTCCGAAAGTAAAAAGGCCCTACTTTCGGAAACTCCAAGCAACGTTAAACAAAGTCACAGGGAGAATAAAACTTTGTCAGTTTTTAAGCCTGCTGATACAAAAGAAGATTCCTTAAGTTGTATATATCAAAACGATTCTGCTAATGAGGAGTTTAAATATCCCATTGCTCCTCCTCGAACAAAACACGAAGAAGCTAAAAAAACAACCGAAAAAGCCAAACAAGATGCGAGAGAGCGTGCAAGGCTAAAAAGTGATGAGGATCTTGGATTGAGTCCAGAAGATAAAATTAAGGAGTTAAGGTTAAAGGTGGCTCGGAGACAACTTTATTTAGATGAAAGGAAGGGAAAAGAAATAAATCCAGAGATAGAAAAGGACGTGAAATTGAGACAGTCTCGTTTGATGAATTCCGCACATAAAATGAAAACGAGTAAAAGTACTGACAATTTCAAGTCCATTGCAAAAAAAACGAATTTTGATGTTTTCACGTCTCCTAAAAATGCGAAATCAATGGAAGAATTATTGCATACAGTTGATTCTAAAAAAGATGAAACTACTGTTGTTAAACGCGATAAAAAAAAATCGAAAGATTCTGAAAGAAGGAAGAGTATCATCCAAGCTGTGTCAGATTTTTTCAAAAGAAAAGACTTGTCACTTTCGCCAACAACTGCAAAGGATAAATTGTTCACATTTCGACTTACTCCAAAATCCAAGGAGAAAGGAAAGGTAGGTCAAGATATGTATTTTATTATGAGATTTTTAGTATATAGTTATAAAGTTCCATTACCCATCTAAAAATTATACTTGAAGCTTGAAGAGTTGGTTGAGAAAACATCTCAGAACAAATAACTTTATTTAGAGCATTTCGCAAGTCTTCTCACGCATTTAATTCTCGCCGTTGCAAGAAACTTATGTTTTCGGGCTAGACGAGTTATTTGATCCGCAAGAAGATTTTTCTTATGAAAAGAAACATTTTACAGACAATTTTTCATACTTGTAAACTTTAACTTTAGAGGTCAGTGTTGCAAAAATTATTGTATTGGCAGTTTGAATTTACAAAACTCCCCTATCGGTTACTCTAGGAACTATCAAATATGGCCGACATCAGAGTGAAAATCAGGCCCGGATCTAGAAGTTTTTTTAGGGGGGTCATATATGTCATTTGGCGCCCTTTTCTCCTTAAAATTTTTTTCGATAACCTGTTTTTTTTTATTCACTCAACGACCATTTTGGCGCCCCCCTGGTTGGTGCAGGGGGGCACGTGCCACCCCTTGCCCCCCCCTAGATCCGGGTCTGGTGAAAATTTATGTTATTTGTACACGGCAATTAGTATTTTTTAAAAAATTAAGATTTCGAGGTGTTTTCAGAAGTGAACTATAATTTTATAATAGTGATAATTATTCATTTTGTTGTGAAAACAATGGGATTTAAACAAAAATTCCGAATTCATCTTTTATCATATTTCTAGATAACGGAGTAGCTTTGCAGAAAGAAAAATGACTGTTTAAGCTTAAAGCTAAAATGCTTTTAATTTATAACACTTAAAAAATAAACTTCAAACATTGCACTGTCTAAAAAACACTCTTATGTCGGCCATATTTGTTTTGAAACATGTGGCGCCTCACTGCCCGCGGTGGTAGTTTTCTTTGCCAATATGGTATGGATAGTTGAGAGAAAATTATCCTTATGAAAATTTATGTCAGAAAATTAATGGCAGGTAGTATGTCAATGTCTTTCTTATATTTTTTCGCGACGACAGAAAATACCAAGAAAAAATTATGCAATTTTTTTTTACTTTTATATCAGCAGACAAACTGAAAAATTTCGCAATTTAAGAAAAAAAATGTACAAATTGTTTATAGATGTTAACTTTTGATGAAACGTAATATCTTATTAAATTTCCTATCAACGCAAAAAAAGTCAGGAAAAAAATGAAAAAAATTGTCCATTAATTTCTTGACATACATTTCCATAAGGGTAGATTTGAGTTCAACTTTTCACCCTGTCAACAAAAAGTTTTAAAAGTTTGTAAAACTGTGTAATAACAATTTATTATAAGTAAGAAGATTTTAATTTTTTCACTAAAATATAATAGAAATAAAAAAATACTTAAATATTCCAAGTAAATTAGTTTCTATATGCTCGTTTATACTTTTGTTATTTGAGCAATTGAACATCTTCTAATTTAATGATTTAACGTGTTTCAGTTAATTAAATCGAATTCGGATGGGTCGAATGTAAGCAATTCATCATGTGTATTTTTTGATTTTTTATTTGTTTTTATTTTCCTTTATATTTTTTGTTCAAGTAAATATTTAGTACAAAAACATTACGGCCCTAATTTAATAAATTTCTTTTAGTTCCAAAAAGTAATGAGTGTGAAGTAGATTATTTATTTAAAATTTTCATTTTGTTTTTATTTCAATTCAGTTATTTTTATCTAGTTGAAATGTATATATAAAAATTTACAACAAAACTGTTATTTCTTTTTTAGGTGGATAAAAGTACATTTTCAACATACGATTCAAGACCAAAAAGTGTAACTGAAGGAATGTTGGTCGAGAGTTATTTTACTCAAATTCCACCACCTCTTCCTCCTCTGCCTATCAACTACACAGTATTAACTAACAATATATCAGGTATAAAAAACTTAAAATTATCTTCCGAATTGATCTTTTGGTAAAAATTAATATTAATATGTATAAAATTTGTTATGAAGATGGAAGCTTATCAGATGAAGATTCTAAAACTACCGCTTTTTCAACTTCACAAGCAAATAAAACGATAGGTGCAGATGACTCTTGTAGCACTATTCCCCGTAAGATTAGGGCTGCTAAGAGGATAGCACGACAAACGCAGCTTAAAAGGTAAGTCATTAATCGATTTGATTTAGGACAAGTGGCGCGTACTTTCACAAAACCTATATATAAACTTTTATTAAAAAATACTACCTTAATCAAGATAAATTTACAATAGATTTACACCCAACAATAGATAGTAAAAATTTCTGATAGGTGTAATTATTTCAGGCTAAAGTTATTAATTAATTATTATTATTATTATTATTAATTTGTCCACATGAAAATTTTATTCTCTTAAATATTTAACTGAAATATGAGAAATTTCCAGTTCTCTGAAACATGCCTACCAAACCTAAGAGCTTAAAAAAGCGTTAAATTTGAAACGAAGAAAACTAAATATCAACTAAATTCTTGTATCTTGTGTAGCAACTACACTGCAAAAACATAATGCAAACAAATGTCTCAAATATGGGGACACAAGACACATATTGTGTCTCATTCTGAGACATATGCGTCTTAAAGTGTCTCATTTTGAGACATATTGTCCCAGCAATTTTTACAGTGTAATTTATTTATATAACCCCCACAGTACCGAAAATTTCCTGAAAATTTATTAAATATTTACTTGCAATATTCGAAATATGTGATATGTCCCGATTAAATAAATGTTTAGCGTGAATATTCCCTGAACATTTAAATTACATTTTTGCCTAATTATAATTATAATTAGGCGAAAATGTTCAGGCAAGTTTCGAGAAAGTTCCACGTTAAACATTTAATTAATCGGGACATATAAATGTTTAAAAAATTTTCACTAAATGTTGCAATCACATATTTCGAATATTGCAAGTAAATATTTAATAAATTTTCAGGAAATTTTCGGTGCTGTGGGGGAAGTGTTTTCTAATTTTTTTGTATTGATAATAAATTGCTTCTGGTCATTTTATAAGCAAGAATTCAAGCTAAATAAAAAAGTTTTTCGAATGAAAAAAAAATGCCTTCAAAATTGTGCCGCGATTCTGAAATGAATTATCTACTGTTAGAATTTATACTGATTTATCAAAAGTGCTAAAATATTGTTTTTTAAGATTCCAATTTTGATAAAAAAAAATTTAACCTATAAATTTAACTTAATATATAAAAAATCATATTCCTTGCTTAAAAAAAAATCTATTGACCTTGTTGTCGTTGTAAGAAACAACAAATAATATTTTTTGTGAGTTGGTCACTCAACTGAGTGCCAACTCTATACTTCTTTATTTTACAAGAAAAGTACAAAAGTCTTGGAGATTACAATTAGCGTTACTCCTTGATACGCTTAAACAAGACTAATTAAAATCTACCTGTCCTCGCTAATGCGCGACCTTATATAGCCTCGGTTTCCCCTACTCTACTCTATTTCAGCGTCTACTGACGACACCTCCCCCTTTAAAATCATCGACTATTTTTTATTTAAAAATTCGAAGCAGGTTTCCTTCTAGGAGGTCTCGTATGTAACTCAAAATCTAATCTAGTTGGAATTTCGGAAGTTACCAAGTGCTGAGTTGGACCCCTATTATTAAAACTACAATTTGTATAACAATTTCCAATACAATGCCTAATTAAGTTCATCATGCCATGCATGCATCCTACTTTAAACAGTACATAGATAATTATAGCACCTATACTTGCATAACCTATATATCCTAAATAAGTCGAAGACTTTTCTATCCAACTCTTATATCGTTCATGTGTCTTTATTTTCTCTAACATTATTTCGGTATTTTCCATAGTAATTTTCGCTTCTTTTATTCTATCTAAATTAATAAATCTTGGGAGTTTAGGTAACGCATTATTTATCAGTTTTAAATCTTCTATGTCAAAGTCTAAATCTATTGTAATCGTATCTTCAAAGTATTTTGATACATTTCGCATTGGTTTATTTAAATCTAATTTAATTTCATTCGTATATAATTTGCAGTCATTTCCTGTAATTAAAAAAGTACCTAATTTCTTACCGCTGAAATTATTCTTATTACAAAGTATGTCTACAGGAGTTTCTTTGATAAATATACAGATATAGCCGTTTTCTGTTTTAATAAATGTTTCGTCGCTAAGTAACAACGGAGATTTTTGACAATATTTATTATTTTTCTTTATTAAACTCGCGTCACAATTTTCGGTTTGATATATTAAATAATTCGGTTGATTTCGTTTACAAATCTTATAATCTTCTATATTACTACATTTTTCTAAATCTGTTTTATCTATTGGAACATATTCAGTTTTTGTTTGTAAAATATACTCGTGGTTTGGTAGATAAACTATTGCCTGTCCGTCAACTGTCAGTTCTGGTATAGGTATAGTTCTAATAATTGTCATTTCTTCCTTGTCTAAAATTGGTATTTTAATTATGTAAACTAAGTTGTGATTTACTATTACTGCAGTTATGTCACTAATGTCGATTATATGCTGGAAATTTCTCTCTGCGCTATCAAAATGGTACTTTGTTTTAAATTGATTTTCAAATTCTTCAATTGTTTCTTGTAATATTTTGGGAGTTAGAATTTGTGGGTGAATGATGCCATGTTTTCCAAAATTGATAGAATTAATCGCAAGGTCAATGTCGTCGTTCATTTCTTCGATTAACGTTTCAACTATAAGTAATTTTTGTTGTATAAGTAAACTTTTCTTATTATTGTTTATTCCAGCTCCTAGTTGATTAAGTGTATCAAAATCCATTAATTTTTTCTCCAAAGATTTATAATCTTGTGATGAAGTATCTAAAATCATTTTTAGTACTTTAGTATTATTTTTAATTGCTTGACTTAATAATTTATTATCATCGTATAGCTGATCAAATTCTTTATTAATTTTATTTAAATCATCTTCACTTAATGTACCAAAAATTACTTTGGCTGCATTTCCTACTATATTGAACAATCCTCTCTTGCTTCTCTGTTTACCCATAATATTATAGAGTAGTAACTCTTTCTGTCTCAAACGTTCAAATCTGGAAGAGATTATTTTAATTTCATCAATCTCTTGACATTTGTTGAAACAAATTCTATTTGTTTGTATTAACGTTTTTTGAATAGCTGACATTCTATCTTCTGTTCTGGTTATATTGATCATAATCAATAATTTCCATTCTTCTGAATAAAGATGTGCTTTTCCGATTTCCTCTTTGTATAGGTTGCCTGATAATTCTATCATTGAATAATCATTCTCTGCTACTGCTAGCGTCAGCATCGTTATCAGAATAAAATTCTTCATCATCTGAAACAAAATACTTCTTAATATCCTGTCTATGGATTTTCCTGTTATTTTCTATAGTATAAGTATTTCCATTTTTATTTAGTACTGTATGCGGTCCTAACCACAAAGGGTCTCCCTTTTTTCTATTATGGTTTCTTATTAATATTTTTTCTCCTGTTTCTATCGTTTTCCTATCGGTTAATTTCTGTTTTTCTTGAATCTCGTTGATTTTTCTTCTCGTTATATGTAATTTGTTTTCATGTTCTAATTGTTTTAATTCATTTATTTTCACTAAGTCAGTAACTTTATTTGCCGTTTCAAATGCTTCTCTTGCCTTTCTGCCAGTCTGTAATTCAAACGGTGAGAATCCTGTGATTCTGTTTATAGTCATATTGTATGTCAACATTGCTTTGGCTAATTCTTTGTCCCAATCTTCTTTTTGTGCGTAAATGCTTAAGTATTCGTGTATCTTCGTATGTGATCTTTCATTTTTTCCATTGCTTTCAGGGTGATAAATAGAAGTTTTTACATGTTTTATTTTTAATTGGTTTGTTAATTCAGAAAACTCATTATTTATGAACTCTGTTCCATTATCCGTTAATATCTCTAATGGTTTGCCGTTTGTTTTTAAATATCCGTTCCAGAATGCTTCGATAATTAATCCTGCAGTTTTATCAGTTAGTGGTTCCAAATGTATATATCTGGTTAGAAAATCTTGAGCTACCAATATATATTTATTTCCTTTCGCAGTTTCTTTTAGCGGTCCTATTAAGTCTATAGATATTTTATCATTAGGCCTTTCTGGTATATCTGATTCTTCATAATAACTTTGTCTTCTTTCATTTTCTTTAAACCGCTGACACGAATCGCAGTTTTTGATAAATTCTTCAACATCTTTTGTAATATTAGGCCAATTTGTAATATTTCTAATCCTTTGTACTGTAATATCTTTGGAATAGTGTCCTCCTAATATTCCTTCATGAGCTTCTGCTATAATTTTCTTTTTATCTGTTTCTACATGCTTCTTTATTAGATATACTTCTTTGTCGTTTCCTTTCCATATATTAAATAGAATTTTAGATATTTTATTTTCATTTATATCTTCATATATTATTCTCAATCTTTCTTCCTTTGTTTCATTTTCTAAGAATTCTTTTAATTCCTCATCTGACACTTGTGGACTAATTTTAATTCTATCTTCTTCTTCTTTTTCTTCGTTCGTAATCCATATTTCCTTGATCCTCGTAGGTCCAAATTCTCGTCGAATAATTAACTGTCCATTTGCTTTTACTACATTTCTTTTTAATCTTATTTTATTTATGTCATCGACTTTTGTTTGTGGAATTTCAATTAACCATTTTACTTCGGTTTCTTCATTAAAATCTCTTATTACTTTATATATTGCTCGCTCTTTCGGTTCTGTTTTTCTTCCATATACTTCTAATATCCAATTAAAGTTTGTGTCTCTTATTGGCTTTAAAATTTCTCTCAAATTACTTATTGGCTCCATAAGAGTGTAATTAGCATATCCTTCTCTTTTTTCTTTTGTTCCTGTGATTAATCTAATTGTTTTTATTAGTTTAAATTCATCTTCGATTTTTGAATTATCACTTTCGGTTATTTGCTCTTCAGATTGATTTTCTGAATTGTTTGTGATTGCACGGCTTGTTGAAGGCTCTTGATATTTATCTAATTCTTTAAGTAGTTCGTCTAACATTTCATCTTCGTCGTCCTTTGTCATTTGAACCCTCGGTATTCTAGATAAGGCGTCAGCATTTGTATTACATGCACCTTTTTTATAGACGATTTCATAATTGAATTCTTCTAATTTTAACCTCCATCTCATTAATCTGCTTGTAGGGTCTTTAACATTAAATAACCAAACTAAAGGTTTATGATCAGTTACTATTTTAAATTTTCTTCCATAAAGGTAATGTCTGAAGTGCTTAACTGACCACACGATTGCTAACAATTCTTTTTCTGTTGTTGTATAATTAATTTCGGCTTTATTTAATGTTCTCGATGCAAAAGAAATAGGCTTGTCTTCTCCAATTTGTCCTTGAGATAATACTGCTCCTATTCCTTCGTTTGAAGCGTCTGTTGTTAGGATGAAATCTTTATTCCAATCAGGGAATTGTAGTATGGGCGATGTTACTAAATTTTCTCTTAATTCTGAGAAAGCGTTCTCTTCTTCTTGTTTCCATTCGAATGTTGAATCTTTCTTTAATAATTTAGTTAAAGGTTTTGCTATTTTCGAGAAGTTTTTGATAAATTTTCTATAATAACCAATCAATCCTAGGAATTGTTTAATTTGTTTTTGAGTTTTTGGTCTTGGATAATTTTTTACTTTTTCTATTCTGTCAGGATTTGGTTTTATTCCATCTTTCGTTACAACGTGTCCCAAATATTCGAGTTCTGGTCGTAGATATTCACATTTGTCAGGTTGTAATTTTAATCCAACTTGTCTTAGTCTTGTGAATAAATTTATTAAATTTTTATTATGTTCTTCCAAAGTTTTTCCATGAATTATAATGTCGTCGATGTATACAAAACAGCCATTTCCAAGTAAACCTTTTAATCCATTGTTCATCATTCTTTGAAATGTTGGTGGTGCATTTTTTAATCCGAAAGGCATCCGGTTATACTCATAGTGTCCTTTGTTTGTACTAAAAGCAGTTTTTTCTTTATCGGATGCATTCATTCCTATCTGGTGAAATCCAGATGCGAGATCGAAACATGAAAAATATTTGGAATTGCCTAATTGATCTATTATTTCGTCAATATTTGGTAAAGGATATTTATCTAATACCGTTTTTTCATTTAATTTTCTATAATCAATGACAATACGCCACTTTATTTTACCAGAAGCGTCTTTTTTTTTGGGTACTACCCATAACGGTGAGTTGTAAGGTGATATGCTTTCTCTTATTATTCCTTTTTCTAACATGTCTTTAATTTGTCGATGTACTTCTTCTTGCAGCATCGGTGGATACCGATATTGTTTAGTATTTACTGGTTGATTGTCCTTTGTTCGAATATTGTGTTCCGTTAATTTTGTTAAAGGCAAAGGGTCGTTTCCTAAAGGGAAAATGTCATGAAATCCTATTATAATCTTTTTTAATTCTTCTTTCCCTTCTTTTATATGATCTAATCTTGTTTTCGATAATAATTCCTGGATTCTTTTAGCAGAGTGATTTTGCATGATTTTGTCATCACTGAATTTTTTAATCGAATCCATCCAAAGGTCTTCATAAGCTTCGTATGAATTCTCAATTTCTGCTGAATTTTTTGGCAATATTGGTTCGTTTTTGTAATTTAATTTTGTGACTGCCGAGTATCCATTTTTAAAATTAATAACACAAATTTTATCTTTATTATTTTTGCTTGGTTGGGGATGAAGTATTTTTGGTCCTATTTTCAGTGTTCCTTTTTCTAGATCTATTTTAAAACTTTGATCGTAAAGAAAATTCATACCAACTAAACCGTTTTCTACAAATGCTTTTTCGTCTTTTGTTACTTGAAAAACTGATTCTTTACCAAAAATTTTTAAACAAATGGAATAATCGAATGTTACAGGATTACTTCCGATTGTTAAAACGTTATGAGGTGCGTATTTTTTAAATCTCGTTCCTGCTAGCATACTTTCTTTTATAATAGAAACATTGGATCCTGTGTCTACTACATATTTTCCGGCTGCTAATTTATCAAATTTTAATGCCACAACAGGTGTGTCGTGTCTTCTTCGTTCTCTTGGGATTCGTTCAAGTTCACGCTTATCGGGTTCTCTGATAAGAAAGATTCTTCGCTCAGCTGTACTCGGTCTGGTGGTCTGTTCGGTGAGGCTCTTGACTGAAAATTTTGATATCTTTCTTGACGAGGTGGTAATCCTTTTAACTTTCCTCTACAGTCTTCTTCTTTATGTCCTAGGTTTTTGCAATGGTTGCATTTTACTGGTGTTTCTTGTCTACTCGTTCTTGGCATTGGTGTTGGGTATTCTGTTCTTGGTTTGCCTGCGTTTTCAAACCTTCTTTTGTCTTTTAAATTCACATTTATTTCTGTTGCTAAGTGAAAACACTCGTTCAGCGTTTTAGGTTTCTGCGGTCTAATTCTAATTTCAAATTCTTCTCTCACGTTTCTCAAAAAGGTACTAACACTTGCACTTGTTTCTATTTCCTGTCTCAAGTGTATTTCAGTAACGGAAATATCCATATTGTCGATGAATTGTCTAATTTTATCTTGACATGCTACAAATCGAGCTGTGAATGAATCTAAACCTTCGTTTTTACCCATTATGCATAAATCTCTAATTCTTTGAAGTGATTCTAAACTCTCTTTTTCTCCAAATAATATTCTTAATCTTTCGAAAAAATCTGCAAAGGTTGTAACTCCGTCGGCTCTAATTGTGTTAGCTGCTTTCCCTACTAGTTTTTGTGCGATTATTGCATGCAATAATATTAATCTTTCATTTCTCTTCGTCTTTTTTTTTGCTATTCGTGTTAAATGTATAAAATTTTCTAATCCTATCCCACTGAAATCTGGTATAAGTTTTATGGTTTTCCCGAAATCGTATTCCGTATTTTCTTCTAATTCTTCATGATCGCTGTTTAGTTCTTCGTTGATTTCAGATGAATCCTCTCTTCCTATCATTGGTTGTTCCAGTGCTTTGAGTCTTGTTTCTAATCTTTCTAATTTTTCAAGAATCAATTGAAGATTATTTCTGTTTGGTGATGATGCTCGCGACATGTTGGCTGTGTGAAAAGGGAATTCAAGTCTGTCAGTCAGTGAGGTTGAAGGGCTTGAGCTGTCAGAGTTTATTGTTGTGTTTTCCCTACTTTCCCTATATATATCCAGTTTGGATTTTTCCTACATTCGTTTCGATTAATTTTTTATTTTAGTACCGTTCGCGTTTTCTAATTTAAAATTTCACTTCTTGCAATCCTGCTACAAGGAGTACACAAGAATATGAAATTAGATTTTTGATTATTGACGATGGCAGTGCTCGTGAACACACGGAGTATACCAACGCTTTAGAACTTTGTTCTAAAGATTTAAATCTACACTTCTGTTTAGTATGCTTACTCTCAATTTGTCGATGATTGCTGGATCGTAGTGCTGAAACGTTGCTCTGGATCGTGGTTCTGGATTAAATCTCTGGATTGAATCTCTGGATCGTAGCTCTGGATCGTAGTTCTGGATTAAATTTCTGAATTGAATCTCTGGATCGTAGTTCTGCCTTGCTGGGGTCACCGGTCCTTTCTTCTTATGGTACCTTATTTCCCAACTCGAACTGGAACTTCACGTGTTTCTGGTTTTTCAAGTTTGGATTCTGGGATACACTTATTCCCTCAGGATCTGGATGAATTTCCAGAAGTATTGGATGTATCCCACCCGCTGCCACCAATTTTGTTGTCGTTGTAAGAAACAACAAATAATATTTTTTGTGAGTTGGTCACTCAACTGAGTGCCAACTCTATACTTCTTTATTTTACAAGAAAAGTACAAAAGTCTTGGAGATTACAATTAGCGTTACTCCTTGATACGCTTAAACAAGACTAATTAAAATCTACCTGTCCTCGCTAATGCGCGACCTTATATAGCCTCGGTTTCCCCTACTCTACTCTATTTCAGCGTCTACTGACGACAACCTACATAAAGTTTATAATTATTTTATCAGAATTTGAAAAAATAATTAGCGGTTGTTAAATTTTTAAAAAATTGCAATTTTTTAAAAATTAACTTTATTGTTTCCTCCATGAGAAAGAATAATGTTCATGAAATGAACATAATCCTCAGCTTGTTTTAAATTGTGTCTATTCGTATAGAATGTTTCCACGCGGCCCTCGGCCGCATTCTAATTAGTCTGTGAAACCACATAATTGAATTTGTTAAAAAGTTGTATCAGTTATCTGATTGATCAAGATTTTCTAGATGAAGACACTCCGTTTAATTTATAAAAATATTTTCGAGATCTTTATTCCTTTTCGAAATAACCCATAATAACGTTTTTCTAGGACGCTGAGAAAAAAGATTTCTTTTTACAAGAATAAAATTATGTTTGCATTGCATTTTTGTATTGGCGCAAGAAATGTTTTCTCTCAGTGGAAGATCATAAAAATGTTGAAAAATTTTATCTCGAAAAATACGTAAAATTTAGAAAATTGTTTTGATCATAATTTGTACATTTTATTGAATGAAATTTTTTATGTCACGTAAATTTGATGTTATATCTCTAATTGCTGTAGAGAAAAACTTTTTACTATGATAAATTTTTAGGTTACGAATGGCACAAGAAATCCAAAGAAAATTAGAAGAAACAGAAGTAAAACAAAGAGAATTAGAAAGCAGAGGCGTCAGTGTAGAAAAAGCTTTAAGAGGAGAAGGAGGTAAGAATCTAAGACTTAAATTTTTAATAAACTTGAAAAAAAATATTTGAAAATATTGTTTCATTATTTAGATTGCTCAGATCGGGAAGAATCTGATTTGTTACGGGAATGGTTCGATTTAATGAGGGAACGTTCAGAACTTAGGAGATATGAAAAAGAACTTTTGGTGCGAGCTCAGGAATTACAGCTTGAAGATAGACATGACAGATTACAGCAAGAACTTCGGGAACGGTTAGCCGATGATGGTTAGTCAAAACTATATACATTTCTGAGTATATTAAAACAAAAGTAAAGTTTAATATTTTATCGCTAAATAATTGTTGTTTTACAGATAAAAACAAGACAAGTGCAGATGTTAAAAAGGAAGGCGAGATTTTAACTGAGATGCTGGAAATAGTGGCAAAGCGAGATTCACTTATTGCTTTACTAGAAGAGGAGCGACAAAGGTGGCGTACACCCTCATGCCCAAAAAAAATTCTAGATACTACATCTTTCATCTATCCCTATAATAATCTCAGTTACTGCATTTCTTACATTTGTGTTGTCACTGCCTTTTTACTTGTATATATAATCTTATTTCATATAATCGAAGTTTTCTGTTTCTATCCAGATAACAGTCGTGCGTCACATGACAGTGCACGAGGTGATTGATATTCGTGTGGTGACATGAGATTATGCACGAAATTGCATGAATGCAATATGCTTTCAATTTTGCACGTATTTTGGTATTTGGGCATCAAAAGTTATTTCCAATTTACTATAATCCTTTTCCACAATTTGTTTCTATAATTTCTAACTTTCTGCATGCACACTTCTGCATTAGTGAATTTATCACAGAAAGAAAAAGTTTCTTTTTACACAATTTAATTTAACCTTTTCAGTTCTTTATTTTTTGCATGAAAACAATTAGAATTTTAATATTGCTTCTATAACAGAAATGGTAAAATTATGACTAAAACTATAAAATTAAAATTTATATGTTTGTCGGAAATAGAAAAGGAAGCCTTGCCTTTTTAGGATCTTTAGTTCAGGTCCTTAAAGTAAATCCTAAATGTAGCCATTACATTAATGAATGAGCTCTCCTGCGTACTTAATAATACTCGTGATCGCGTACTTTTTATCTTTTCGTTCTAATATTTTTTTAGATTTATGTTTTAAATATTTGTGTATTTTCATTTAATCAAAAAAAAACTTTTGATTAACACATAACTAAAAAGTCTCGCTTTTTAGTTACATATAGAAAAAGTGATAGAAAGCGAGTTTTATAGGCACCGATAGGTAGATTAAAATCTTAGGTAGTTACTTTTTTAAGCCTTTTTTACTTTATTTCATACTTTTATAGTACACAAGTTTTTTGTGGTTACGATTATTTGACTAATGTAGTGCAATAACACTTTAAGTGTCACATCATCTAACAAGATATATTAACACTGACATCGAAATTGTTGTGAGCTATCATTCGCGTTTTGTCGGTTACGCCTTTCGTGATTTTTGAAGTGTTTAATTTTTTTTGAATTGGTTCTTTTGTTTTGGGGGGCTTCACCTTCACCTCCGAATCTTCACTGGTGCCTTTTTTTACGTACGCGCTTTTTTAGACAATTTTTTAATTTCACGTGTATTGTTTTGAAAAGAGTGTTTGCCTATAGTAGTGCCATCAGTTATGGTTGAATTTCTATATATTTTTAAGTAAAGTAGTATTTGATACTCGCACTCAAAAGCAGAGTTTACGCAGAAATTTGACCTTCTTGACACTCATCTTCAGCTCGTATCCCACACGCAAAAATTGGTGCTATTAGACACCTGAAAACAGGGTCTAAACCAAGAAGACTAGGTCTAAACTCATTTATTTTTTCTACTGTATGAAAATGGGTTCCATTCTTATCCTTTTAAAAATGGACGCCATTTTTATCCAATCAACCAAATATAGACTTAAATAAATATAAATCGAATATAAAGTTTAAGGATGGTAAAAATTATAATATATGTATTACTCCCAAGTAACAAATTTCAAGCGAATACGATTGTTTTTTTAATTACCGTCGGTCACATGGGTTCCATTATTTTGAGTTTATTAATTTATTCTCAATCAGTTAAGAGGCTGGTTATACCAATTTCCTTATCATATGGAAATTTCGAAAAAGCACCTTATATGATACGCTCTTCCCTTATGTTGGCATTTGCGTAGAAGTTAGTTGTCATGACGACGAACTTTAGCGCAGACGCAGTAACATAAGCTAGTTTATCCTAAGGTGCTTTTTCGAAATTTCCGTATCTTAAGGTAGACTGTGTAACCAGCATCTAGATACCTCCGAGTACCAAGTTTTAAGAGATTCCGATTAATTTTTTAATAGTTGTCTGCCATATAAGTATATTGAATCCTCTATTTTAAATTTATAAATATAATAAAATCTGTCTTCATGTAATAAGAGATTAATTTATATTTTCAATAGTTTACAGCTATTATCTTTAAAGGTTAATAATTTTTCTTATTGCTATAATTAAAATATAGAAATATTCTGTACTGCAATTCATTATCTTTCAAACACTGATTCATTATCACAATAGAACAAATAGAAATTGGGCAGAGGGTAAATAGGAGTCTGTACTGCTTCGATTTTTTTAACTGGTAAGCCCGTGCCTTTTAAAAATTATAATTATATATTTGGATGAAAATATGACAGATTCAGCACAATTCATACTTATTAAAATGTTAATAGAAGAAATCTTATACAATAGTATATTCCTATGAAATATATTTTCTCAGGAAAAATTCCTCGAGGAGATTCTCGCGGAATTTTTGATAGGGATTAATTATCTTGTTCTTCCCTCGTTGCACATATTATTTTTTTTAACATAAGTCAACCGGAAAGACATTTTTTTTACCTGTGTAGAAACTGGAAGGAAAGACTTTCGCGATGACAGGGAGGAAAAGTTACATTTTCTCTCCATGACGTCAAAACAGGGTGGGACGTCATGGAGAGAAAAAGTAACTTTTCCTCCCAGTCGTCTGGAAAGACTAACTTAAATACTTTTCTAAATTTGCAAAGTTTTTTATTTATTAGTGGAACGACGGTTTAAAATACAAATTATTCTAAGCACAATATTAATTAAAATTTACTTGTGCGTATGTTGGGTTTATTGACAAATATAATTCTTGAAGTTCCTCCCAAGATCCCCTTTTTAATTTGTCTTAAGCTGATTTATTATATTTAACTTTTTACTTACAAATTATAATAAAATGTTTGGATACATATTTCAATAGATGCTTGAAAAATTGATCTGGCATGAGATAATTCAAGATATTATAAATATTATTTATCCTGTTTAACGTTTAATGAGGATTAATTCTTTTTACGAAATTTACATACTTTCAAATATATTAAGATATTTATTTGCTTTTAGATATCAAGATGAAGATCGTGACCTTGAAGCTCAAATGCTAGCAAAAGGCCTCCGATTAACGCCAGTTAAAATGCGAGAATCGAAATAATCGCAGTAATTATGGAATTAAATTTTTTATTTTGTAAATACCTCTGTCGGCTGAAGACACATTTTCATAGCAATGGAATTTTTAGTAGATAAGCTTGTCATTACTGCGGCCAACAAATACAGCTCAAATATTTTATAAACGCAATTGTATTTCTATATCATCTTTTAAAGGCTTAATAACTTTTGAGCATATTTATTAATTGTTTAAAAAGCAGTCACAATAATATTTTTTTTCAATTTCATAGATTAATTGATTAGAAAAATATTTGTCATATAAATTATTTATTATTTGTATTGTAAACGTCTAAAATGGAAATTCACTTTCAGGAAAACTGTGGATATTATTGTGTAGTTGCTGATTTGCAATTGACACCAAAAATATATTTTTGATGTATGAACTTGAAGAATGAGAATCGAAAGCGTGATATGTATATTGTAAACAGATTCTATTTTTTATGTTCGTAAAGAGACTGGGAAATTACTTTATAATAGAGATCGATGGCAGTCGTTTTTATACAAAAAAAATTGAGGGAAATGAGTTAGGATAGATTGTATATATATAACTTGTGCATGAACTGCCAATAGTTTATTGATTATACTTGTCAAGTGTTTGTTACCATATTAGTTACAAGACGAGAAAATGTAAATCAATATTATTACCTATGATCTTTAAAATTGCATCTAACATTACACAGATAATAATAGATCACTTCGTTCGAATAATTTAATGCTGCTATAGTAATGTAACACTTGAATGAATACTACCTTAAGAATTATTGAAAGTCATTGTAATGTCATCACCCAACCTTATCATTATTAATGATAACTACTTTAAAATAATAATTTATATAAACTGTCATTGATTTACAGTAAAAATTAATTAAAATTTTTTCACGTCAAATGCTAACATTGTGCAGTGCAAAATAATTCATGATAAAGGAAGTTTTGTTTTCATGAAACTTTTTAAAACACATTTATATTTCCCATTTAGAAATATGCTTTTCCACGAAGAGAGAGAGAGAAAGGGAGAGAGAGAGAGAGAGTGAATGAGAGAGTGAAAGAGTGCATGAAATGTAGGGATGTCAAATAACGAAATAAAAACTATCGATAAATATGGTTAGATCAATAAGAATTCCCTCCACAATTTTATGGCGGGAAAATAAATTTTTTTAATTATTACAAGGCTTATAAACCTTGTAATTATGAACAAAATTATTGAAGAAAGTGTAAATTTTAACAAAAAGGACAATAAATTCAAGAGTGAATTCATTCACATTAAAACAGAAACTTTATATTCATTTTCTGAAAAGAGTCTACCCGGTGAAAACAGTAAAATAGAGGAAACAATTAATCATTCCAAAAATCGACTCTCTAACGCGATCTCAAAAGTGAGACGACTATAACTTTTTTTCATAAAAATGAGCTCAATTATTGTTTATAAATAATTCTAAATTTCGAAAATAATTAAAAAAAATAATATTTGGCTCTTTTTCACGTAAAAAAATTACACTTAAAGTGCCATCGATAGAATTTCGATCGATGGAACACTGTTTACTTTGATGACACTAGCTAAATTAAACGGGAGTATAGAGAGGTCAGGAACAACACCAAATAAAAGATTTAGTTAATTAAGAATGAATAGTGAAAACACAATTTATTTTATAATTTTAACAAATAAAGACAGTTCATTAAGTCGGAGAACCGACTCCACTATTTAATTCATAATTTTATAATATCGAGGAACTCACCCTGAAACTGGCGTCGCGAGGGTTTCGTTTTAGGTGGCGCTACATGCTACTAAAATTCAAAATGGCCGCAAACAGTAATCAATTTCATAGGTCGATAGCAGTAGACTTATATAATTTTATAGAAAACGTTTTTTTGCCCTGGCACTTTTGTAAAATCGGGACTTCCATCTAATTCTAAGTGCGAGGACTATCTTTTGTTGATTCGTATCATTGCAGGATCATTAAGAAATCCCTCAATGATTCTGCAATGATTTTTATCGGTAAAATATGACATTGATGACTGCAATGTAATAGTCAGCGCTCAGTTCATGAAAGTTCATTTATTAGATTTTGAAACCAATTAAGAATTATTACATTACTTTGTTTTATTTTGTACGCCCATCATATTTTAACGTCTGGACCGATTTAAACAAAACTTGGCCGTATATCGGGTATAAAATTGACCCAAGTTAAGTTTATAAATTTAAAGCATTTAAAGCTTTAATATAAGCATGAGAGATATCATCTCATTCTCGCGTTCTCTTAAAAAAATCAAAAATTTCTCATTTTTTGATAAATTATATTGTTAAATTTCTTTACTCTGTTCTTTTAAGGTTGTTAAGTAATATTTTTAATATAATTTTAAAAAAATTATTACTATTGAGTCTACAGTTAACAAAATAATAATAATAATAATAATAAATAAAATAAATAGAAATTAAATTAAAGTCTTTCAAGTACTTGGTAGATTGCTGCTAAAATTTCTTTAGATTTGTTATTAAGTTCGAATAAAATTAAAATACAAAAATAATTTTTAAAAACTGAAAGCCAAATTGATTTTTGATTTTTATAAAATATTTCCTGATTATCCAAGGAAGAAGGTGTGGATTTAAAAAATTTAAATGAATTAAAATGATTTTACGAAAATGGACAAAGACCATACATTTGTTTGAATTGAAATGATTGAGAATTTAATTATATTCGTAAACAATTATATTTAAATCGATTTTAATCTACACCTTTTCACAGGGATTACAGGAGTCTTTTATAATATTTAATGAATATTGCACAGCAATTTTCAACCAATATTGAGTATATTCAGGTTCAATATTTTCTCACATTCGAAAATGTGACAATGTTTTAAAACAATCATTCTAAATTTGTTACAGAATTTTGATCTCCCTCAGGGACGACATTTTGTTACTAACCAGTTCTAGAACAGTTGTTATTTTATGTTCTAGAACAGTTAAAGAACTTCTGAAAGCTTCTTTATTTTTTTTCTTTCTTTATCTTTTATTCTTCTGTACACTGAAAAAACAGTTTGGCTAAAATAACCGGAATTCCGGTTAAGTCCTATTTAACATGATTTTTCGGTTATTTTAACCAGAATTCTGGTTAATTCTCTAGTATTCTGGTTAACTTTACCAGAATTTCCGGTAACAATAACCGGAAAATCGTGTTAAATATGGCTTAACCAGACTGTTTTTTCAGTGTATAACCTTGCACGCTGAGTTACATATTTTCAAGCTCATTGGACAATTTCAAAACATTTTTTTAGTAAATGTTTTCAATTATTGAATCAGTATTTACAAAAATTTACCAAAACACTCACGCAAGAACTTATATTCTATTATATATACAAGTATTCATTTCAATAATGTACACAATAAATAATATTAAATACATCTAAATGAGACTGCATTGTATTAGTACAATTTTTTTTAATAATTTACTTTCGATTCTTAATTTTCTTGGAAAACATGTTTTGTTTCCTTTAAAGGATTATAATATAATTTGTATAAAATTAGGATTTAAAGTAAATTCATCAATCTCTTTTTATATAATTTATCTATCATCTTCAAAACATGTTAAACAATCAGGACACTTCCACGAAAACAACTAAATTTTCGTTAGTCCGTTACGATTAATAAAAGAGATATATCTTTTTAAACTTTCTGATAAAATTAAAAACTCAATTGTACGCGTCTTCTTAAATTAAATCTTAAAGCTTTTTAAATTCCTCATTGGAAAGTTAAATTTTTATTATAGAACAAGTTTTAAAAAAGATAGAGACAAATTTAATCAGCGTGACGCTACGGACAAAATGTCCGCTTTTTTCATGGAAATGTCCAAAAATAAAAGAAAGTTATAACATAAGTGATAATGTGAATATTAAATTCTATAATACAATTTTTATTTACAATTGTATTCAACCTAAAAGTTTACTAAATCACTGTACTATAATACTATTGGAACAGGCAGTTCTTATACAGTTCTTATACATTAATACTAATGGAGCGATTTGCAATATTATTGAAGAATAAAACATTAATGCACTTTATGAGAAATAATAATGCAAATCGCTACATGAAAACTTGTACTATTAATCCAACAAATTATTTAAAAATTGTTGTGTTTAACTGCAATCAGGACATTTTCATTTTAAAAAATCGACTTTGAAAGTTTCAACTTCCATAGGTTTTATAAGAATGTCTTGGAAACCATTTTTTAGTAATTTTTCAGCCTTAGTACCTGTTAAGGAAGTTTTGGTAATGTTAATCTTGCCCAAAGATTTTGTAAAAAAATTCATTTGGCTGAAATTACTTTTTTCTTTCGAATTATTGCTTAAAGGGCAATTTTTTAAAGTTACATCTGTACCGACAAAACAGCTGTAACCTTGTCTATGCAGTACCAAAAGAGCACTATTTATTGGAAAATGAGGAAGTTTAGAGTCATGGTCAGTTCTTAAATTTAATAAATGTACATCACATGGGAAGCTTTGACTGAGTAGTCTTGTTTCGGGTGATAATGTCGCTTGTTCATTCTTTATTGTGCTATCATCAATTGGTGTTGTTTCTTCTACAAGAAATATGTTGACAGGATAATTGAGGATATTGCTTAAATGATTGGCAACCAAAGATGGTTGTGAGTAGTTCTCGTCAGTAGTATCACCGCCATTTTTGATATTAACACTGCTGTCACCAACTATATCTTCAAAGAGTAACCAATGTTTAATTACTGTTTTTCTATTGTCCAATAAGCCTTCACCCATACCTCTTGAGTCATCGTAAAGAGTTCGCCTATCAAGCATAACTTCCAGCCAACCTGGCTGGTAACTTGCTGCTCCTTGAGCATGATTAACAAGTAATGTTAATCTATGTGCAGTGTCTTGTATGTATGCCATTGTTGTAATGGGAAAATAATTGCCTTCTATGCCAATTCTTTCAATTTTCGTTCTTCTTATCATTTGATGACCGTTTAAGTCAGTATAAAATTCAGGAGGATCTCCATTAAGAATATCCGTTTGTAATCTCATAAACATTTCTGTTTCTCGATTCTTTGGAGGTGTCTCAAAATCTACTATATTCCGAATATGGATAGCCTCCGGGAGATAACCATCTTTATAGTGATAAATGGCAACGTGATGAGTTAGCAATTTTCCATACTCAACTGTTAGTCGTGAGCTTATATTGCCAGAGATAATGTACATTTTTTGATGTGGTGCATATGATTCAAGAATATCCTTATCAGTATCTCTAAGATTTGGATCTGGCATGAAAAGGTACGCTCCACTGTGAAATTGGGCAGATGAATAAGCAGCAAATTGTATGGCACATTGCAAAACGGTATTGGTAGATTTTTTTGTAACTTGTTTTAAAAATCCGTTTTGACCGTCGAAAAGAAGTTTCAATTTTTGATTTTCCAATTGTACATCACCAAATTGAATTGGTTTTACTGGGAAGAGAGTATCTTTGCCACACTTATTACAATACACTGTTGAGATTGCGTCAGTAGGAATTTTGTCAATTTGATATATGAAGTATGTTGCTATAGAGAGAGGTTTTAAGTCAGCCACAAATAAAAGTGTGTACACATCATGTGTTATACTAGTGGTATTCATAACTGGAGCAATTTGATAAGCAATGGGATTTTTATGAGGATCTAGAACTTTTATTTTGTATGAAGTAACTTTAAGGCTAATAATTTCTTGTCTGTGTTGAGCCAGCGAATTGAATAGAATAATTTTTTTTCTTTTTATTCTTCTATTTTTTCCTTTGTCTTCGCCAACTTCAATATTAATGTTAATTGGAATTTTTTTGGGGAGTTTTTCAAAACTATCTCTATCAGATTCAGATAGTACGTAAATGGAATTAGTTTTTGCCGTAATATCAGCAGGGAAAGTTGTATCAACATCCGATGTTGATGCTAATGACTGAACAGCAAAACTTTGTAAACTAGTCATGTCTGTAATAGATTCAAACAATTTTAGAGCGTAGTCTTTCATGACAAATGACTTTGAAGTTCCAGTAATTGCGTCATGATGTTGAAAAAGACCTAAATTTCGCCTGGCTTTAACTAATTTTTCAAACCAGGTTTCGTATAATTTTAGATCTTGCACACCCCCGTCTTTTTCAAATTCTTTAGAATTTTTTGCCACGTTTAATGCTATTGTGTAAAGAATCTCAGCAGATCTTAAATTACTTTCAAGTTCTCGATCCAAAATTTTCATGTATGGTCTCGTTGTAAAGTAACCACTCCAGTAAGCAGGACGACCTTCGCTAAAAATATCCGAGTAAACAAAAAAATCACCTTTTAAACTTGGAAAATGTTTCATTCGTTTTTTTATCTCTTGAAAGTAATCTTTTGGAGTGCCAAATACAATTTGAGCATTGTATTCATTTTTTCTGCTGTTGATATAATCTATTAGAATCTTGTAGTTAGTGTATTGCTGGTCCCATTCAATTGCATAATCATATCTGTAAACAGAAAGAACAAATTGTAAGCGTGTACAATGAAAGATTCTTTAAAACTCCTCACTTTCTATGAATTTTGAAAATTTAAATAATGCAACAAATCTAAGTAACTTTTGCATGAGATGTTACCAACATCTACCACTGCACTGAAAAAACAGTCCTGTTAAAATAACCGGAATTCCGGTAACCAGAATTCTGGTTAAAATAACCGGTAAATCATGTTAAATAGGGCTTAACCTGAATTCCGGTTATTTTAACCGAATTGTTTTTTCAGTGTGGATATTGGTAATGTATACATACCTAAAATCGTCTCCTAAAGGCATTAAAACAACATTATGAGGAAATAAAGAACCAGTCTTTGAGTATTGTTCCAATAACATTTCGGCCATTGCCTTCACATTAGTTGACGTAATATCTACTGCTCTGACAGAGTATTCTGTATATTCACCACGAATTTTACGAAAATCAAAGTTTAAACAAACATGAGGATGAGGTCCACAAGAGTGCTTAATATTGTATATATCAAAAGGTTGATTATGTGTCAAGATATCGGCCTTTCCATCTTGATCCCAAGGTTGACGCCATATAAAATCACCGTACTGTTTTTTAGCAAACCACTGTTTCCAGGCATAATGTATTCTTTGAATAACTGTTCCTGTCACGCCAGAAGCTTTTAAAAAATATGGAATAGTTCCTCCATGACCAAAAGGGTCAACAGCCCATCCTGATTCCGGAATAATGTCTAAATTACTTTTTAACCACTGGTGACCTGAAAAACATATTCCAAGTCGCATGATTCCATCCACACACAGCGTATTGTCTCAATATTGACTCAATATTGACATTATGAATATTGCATTTTAATATTACGATAATATTATAATTTATATTAACAAAATTTGGTCAAAATTTACATTTTAGTTTAATTATCTGTATGAATATTTGGCTACATACCTTCAATTAATTGATCTAATATGGCATAAATGTGTGTCGTTGCCTCATCAGACATCACCCAACCTCCAGTTGTAACTTCCAGACGACCTTCCTTCACTAATTTCTTGACTATCGCCTTTTTTGTCGGATGGGCACTGTTGATAAAAACAAAGAACGTAAGACTATTGTTAAAAGTGAGTAATTTTATGAGTATGAATCATGCGAGAAAACTACACTCATTTTTTATTACAAAAGTTGCCCACGATCCTTCCCTAACGTCTATAGCGAAGAATAATGAAATTCCAAATATCACTTTATGATTTTGTAGAAAAGTGAAGAGATTTAAATGTTCAATAAAAATTTTATTCACATAAGTTACTTATTCTTTTTATCGATGCCAATAAGAGGATAATTTTAGGCTCTTTACTTTCGCTAAATGGAAACAGTGACGAAAACCATTAGTTTCGCCACTGTTGGCAGAAGAGTTAATAAATGTTCAATTTTCGACACTCTTTTCTAATCCGAAAAGTTACATGTCAGATCAGACTTTGGAGAAACTGGTAAAATTAACAACATTGATACTTGATATAACCCTGAAAAACTAATCATCCTTTTATCCAACCAATTACTTGGTTACTGTTACCAATTTTTTGGTGCTTTGTGTAAATACATTATATCAAGTTATATTATATCTGTATATATCTGTTATATTACCTTTCCCACCAAAGTGATAGAAATGATACTTCACTCCAAATAAAAGTCATATTTGGCCACTGTTGAAGTTTTGAAACCATATTATTTAAGATGCCTCTAGTAGTACTGTGAAAGTACTGTTCAAATGTCTTTAACCATCCAGGATCAGTATGACTGTGTGGAACAAGGATAACCTGAACAAATAATTAAAGACAATTTTCTTATAAAAAGTGTTGAAAATAAATAAAACAGATTTTTTACCTTTAGTGGTGGCCTTGATGAGTTTTTTTTTAACTCAGCATATCGTGCTTCAAAACTGTCATCCCAATATTCCCGACTTCTCATCCATGACGGCTAAAAACAATTAATATATATATTAATTTATAACAGATGGATAAATAATAAGTGAGAACAAATTATAGCCTGAATTTTTCTTATACCTGAAAATCAAATTTTTGGAACTCTTCCTGGGCATCAATAACAGTTTTTCTAGGTTTAATAACAGTACATGTTGCTGCAGATATGTGAGATTTTGATTTATCGCTAGTGAAATCTGCATATAATGGGGACGTTATATTTTCTTCTAAAGATTCTAAAACTTCAGTGTATAGAATACCTGAAGAACCTGGAACTGATGGATTTGATGTTGATGTTTGAATCTGACTGACATAATAAAGACACAGCAGCAACGACACAAAGATTGTGCATATGATGATCAAACGAGCTTTATTACGGCGCAATAATTTATACATGTCTAGGCCAGTTTATTGAATATTTTTTGAACTTTTATAAGATCTTGTAACAGGAAGTTATCACACCGTCTGGCAGCTCTGCTTGCGGAATGCTTAACAGCATTGGCAATATCAATACCCAAATAGTGCTCAATCATATGGAATATAAATTTATCAGAAACATATATATTTGTATATTTGATTCCTGCCAACCGCTTCATCCAAGTATAAGTTCATACTTAATAAAAGCTGAACTTCTGAACAGTAAAATACCTTGAAAGAAAAACAATGAATATAATCATAAACCTTATGTATCAAATAAGCAAAAGGGATAACAATATAGATATTTTCTTATAATGCAATAAATAACCGTTACCTAGCAACCTTTGTCTAATAGCGAACATTATCTATAAATATTGTCTAAGAACATTTCCCTACTTCTTAGCAACAACCAGCTAGCAACCAATTGATTGGTTCCAAATTTGTAAGGTATGAAAGAGAGTTAAATTGACTATCGTACCGGACTTAAAATGTCTGTGATTTTAATCAAATATACATGTGTCCAGATGAATGCTCTTCAAAATGTCGCGATAATATTGCAGAACAATATTTAAAAAAGTCTTTGTTAATTTTTAAAAAATTTACTTAATAAGGCTTAAACGCTTGAAAAAGAAGGAAGAAATAGTGTTTTCAGTACTATAATTTAACTTATGAAAAAGTTGAATGAAAATTGTATAGCTATAAATACATATTTTAAGAACACTTCAAAGTTTCGATATTTGGAAAAATTATTTATTAATAGGTAATATTTAGATATTTTTTGTAGCAAAAAAGTTATTTTAATCGCGTCAATTGTGCCACTCTATTATTTCTAATTAATGGCTAATTTATCTTGTTTTTTAAGAGCAGGAAACGTCAACATTAATATCAGGTGTAAGTAGTATTAATAAAAAATCTTCCGAGGGGTTCAGAAATTTGTCTCCGAAGCAATATCAGCTTCTATGCGTATCCAAAAACGTATGTATAGGTATGACTAGATATAAAAGATTCTTTCCGAATTATTCCGAATTAATTCGTTACTTTTCGAAGCTGAACCTTAATTCATTTGAATCCTATTATTTCATTTCGTTCCAAATCAATTCGTTTGAAATCTGCTAAATCCGATTAGAATTGAACCGGATTAATTCGGAATGAAATAATAGGATCAAAATGGATTCAAATTTAGCTTCGGAATGAAATGAAATTCAATGAATAAAATTAAATGAGAAAACACTTTTCACCATTTACTATTTCAGGGAATAATTTTAACAAAAATGGTTAAAAAATAAGAAAAATCGTCGCTGGTGTCCCAGTGGAAAAAACTTGTACAAGATCTTGGACTTGTTCTTGTATCATTTCTTGTGCGTGGTCAGAGGCGTGAACTTGTAGAAGAACATTTACGGGGTCAACTCAAGAAATTGGAACATGTTCTTGTACATGTACAGGTTCATTTTATCTAACTTATCAGTAACTTTCGAATCTCGTCAGTGTTAATTTTTTTGTTTTTTGAACCTATACAAGAACGTATACAAGATGTTGTACGAGAAATTGTTCTTGTAAAAGATCTTATGCACGAACCTGTACAAGAACCTTTTCCAATTTCAGGGGTTGAACCCATACGTGTTCTTGTACAAGTTCAGCTGCACTATAAAAACCAGTGTCTTATTTTAATACATTTTTATCCTCACTTTTACACTGAGAGAAAATTATAGTTATGGGTAACATAATGATGTTCACGGTAACCATATTTAATGTTACAAATACGGACAGCTATCTTGATAGTAACAGTTACCACCAGATTATACGGAGTAACATCTTGATAGTACGGGGTACAATAACTATATTTTTTTAACATCATTGATGGTAGCCAGTAGCATAATGATAATACCGTATAACATAACCTTTTTAACATCAAAATCTTACTATCCGTTTCTCTCAGTGTAAGACGTTTCAGGGTGTCTTAATTTTAAACCATTGAGAAAGCAAGTTTCGAAATTATTAACCAATGAAGTAGCTTGAAATAACCGTAAGACGCTTATTTCTAAATGTCTTATGTTTAAAAATAAGACACCTGTTTTTACAGCGATGGGGTATTAGACAAAATTCGTCCATAAACATTCTTATAAAATGTATACGTTATATTTTGTCTCGAAACTTGGATCAATTATACCTAAAATATCATTGGGAAGATCTATCTAATCCGAGTTTGTTTTGATTTTGGCTTAAAATTCATTTTAAAATTTTTCCAAAAATTCTTCATTTCTTTAAAAAATGAATTTCAAAACAAAATCCAAACAAACTCGAATTAGACAGATCTTCCTAATGCTATTTTTTGTAATTGTACATCCCAAGTTTTACACCGAAAAAAAAATATACTTGGATTGAGAGGAATCCTCTCATTTTGATGCGAATTTTCCTCTACAATATGGCCTCTAAAGGATCCTCTCATTTTGAGAGGATACTCTCATTTTGATGCAAATTTTCCTCTCAAAAGTAGAGGATACTCTCAAAACAATGTAAAAACGTGAGAGGATTTCACGAAAGGAATGTTACTCTCTTTAGAAGAATATTTTTTTTGTCATATATGACAAAATATTCAGTATATTTTATGAGATAGTTTACGGACAAATTTTTCTTACACTAGTGACGTCATACTTCATCACATGCCGTTAAGGACGTTGGGGGAAGCGACTTGACAGTCTGTAAAAAATAGAAATTTCAAGCAATCTTCCGAACAGCTGACAAGTCGCTCCCTCCAACCCTCCACCGGTCTTAAAATGTTACACATTAAGTTGCAATGCAGCTATTGTATTAAGCAAGATTTTTCATGGTTCTGTAGATTATATTTTTCCATAATGATATTTTAAAGTTAAGATTTTTATTTGTTTGTTATTAAATTCAAGGTCACCTTTAATTTGTGGGATAAAATCATTAAATTGGATTTAATTATTTTTCTTTAATAAATTCTCTTTTATTGAAAAAGAATTTTATTTACAATCATGGATTGAAATAAATTAAAAATAACGACTTTTTAAGTTACCGCTATATATACACTCTCAGTGGATGAAAATGCGTATAAATCAATATAAATATACACACTACCTATTTTTATTAAAAATATTAGGCATACAAATATTAGTTATACTATCAGTATAACTGTATGTTACACAAAGAGTTTTTTCAGACTTAAAATACAAAGTTTCTATACAAGAATTAAAATACATGTTTACATAATTCAATCAATATCATATGTAACGAGACATCTACATGCGTGAAATAATATATAGAATACAGGCAAATTCTTTAGAAATAAAACAAAACAACTCGTTAAATTATTACCTTAAAATTGTTGTTTTATTAATAACAATTAAATTTCATTTTTATCACTTTTTTACCAATAAAGAATCTTTTTATTTTGAGACACCTTTAAAAGCTTTTTTTAAAATAACTTGTCAGTTAAGAACAGATATATTGTTGCATTAGGAAAGTTTGTAAAAAGCTCCAATAAAAAATTAATTTAAATATTTTATCAAATACAAAAATAACAGATAACCAATCTGTGTTTTATATAAGTGTTATGCCTGTTTCAACCACCATATTGGGAAGTTTCGATTGACACAGGCGCATTGGGACGTTGTTTGTACTATAACCCTGAATGAATGTGGTGTTTAACGATATTTTGGCCGCAACAAACGACACAAGCTACTCTCTAAATATGAATCAGTGTAAATCTACTGATTCATAAAGTTAAAACTGCGCTATACTAATTCAATCAGTTTAATTTTACTGGTTTTTAGTATAGAATATTACTAAACAAATCAGTAAAATTTAACTGGTATTATTATTATTATTATTGTTGTTGTTGTTGAATAAATTATCTTTAAAATTGGATCAATAATAATTTGTTATTGATTAAACCTACATTCTAGGATTAAGGATAATTATTCTTTATCCAAGAATAGTTATTATTGGTCTAAGAATAATTAGTTTTGTTCCAAGTAAAATCATGCTTGATCTAAGTATATTTCGATTTTATTTTCCGAGATATTCGCATTTTTCTTAACGTTAAGATTTTTTTTTATTGCTGAAAAACAAGCTGCGTAATGTCCACATCGAATTATGCATTTATCGTACCATTATCGTAATTAAAAACACAAAATAATCGTATTTTTAATTTTTAAAATGCTTGGGCGCTAAATGGTAATCTTGAACTTTTAAATTCATTTTTCTCCACAAACTAGGGGTTTTGACATTTCTAGCTGTGAATGCTTATAACTTTGTGAATTTTTCATCTAAAAGAGTCTAAGACTTCTGAAAATGTTCGCAATTTAATGAAGAATACGATCATACAGATAAAGCCCAATCGTGCCAAAGCGGGCCCTTTTCATGCGGAGATATACACACTTATAGTTCAAGCTAATTATTTTTATTTTTGGCAAAAGAAATCTCTTTTCTCAATGAAGTTTAATATGTAAAAAAATATGGAATCAGAACTTTTTGCAGCAAATATAATATGTTAATTTTTTAATCTCTGTAAAAGATGAAGTATATATTTAAGTGTAAAAGACAATTATATCCAGATCGAGTCTAACGTTAAAATATTTTTGTCCCGGCCAGTATCAGATTCTTTTCTTGAGATTCCATTGATGTTTTTAAACCGACAGACAGAACAGTTATATACACTCCCTCTCCTACTCTACAACATTATTATATGCCTTTGACTCTCACATATCCTCTACTTTTCCTGCGCCAAGTGAGTAAGAAGAAAGTGAAGAAAGTTTATGACAACGTCATTCGTATCATAATTGATTAAACATAATAGTTAGTGAACAATAAATAGTGTCATCAGTGACAGTTAATACATTTAAAAAAATGTGTTTCTTTGCTATTATGATTTACTATTGTTTTTACTATTGATGCTATTTTTTACTACTAAATACACATACCACCACTACTACTAAGTTATGATTATTATTATGTATTATTACTATCTCTACGACTACTCGACTGTTGTTGTTTTAAAGTAATTCACCAAAGAATTGAATTGAATTACTTTGATTTTAAGAATATAGTTCATATACGTGCAAATAATAAGCAACAAAGCCCTACTACTTTTATAAACAATGTTTTTATACGAATAGAAGTTAAATATACCTGCAACCGCTTCATTATTTTTATAGTTAAAATGGACGTGTCATTCAATATCAAATTATTTTCACGAGATGTCATCTAACCAACAAACCCAGAACAACTGCTTTTTATTCCTGTACATTCAAAAGGAGAAAGGTAATCTTGGATGGTAGAGAATACAAAAGGAGAGAACAAAATCAGTAACGAAGCTATAGCCATACGTACCCGTACACGAAAAAAAATTTCTTTTTTACAAAACATTATGTATATACTTCTTGATAAATCAATTTATAAAATTCAGTTTAGTTTGATGTACAGAGCAATTATAATGTTCTGAAACATTCATCATAAATTTTATACAAAATTGTTCTAACTAACTGTATAAACTGTATAGCTTGTCTAAAACTTTTAAACAATTTATGCAAAACTGCTCTGCCCTGACGAAAGTATCAGATTGGATTTTATTCCTTTTGAATAAATTTTAATCAGTATTTTTCCAAGGCATTTCAAAATTTGTTTCCTAGCCAATCAGTTTATATCCGAATCTAAAATTCAATCAATGTAACTTGACAAAAAAATTCTTTCCGAATTATATATATTTCGCATCAATCCGTTCCAATTCTAATTCGGGTTTATTTGAATTTGAAACTGATGATTGATTCGTATTGAAATAACAGAATTCAAACGGATTATAATTAAGCTTTGGGATGAAACAGATTATTTCGGAATGATTCGGAAAGAATTTTCGTCAAGTTGCATCCATTTCTAGATTCGGATAAAAACTGATTGGCTCGGTAACAAATTCCAGAATGCCTAGGAAAAAAACTGATTGAAGTTCAATCCTATATATACTTCCGTCAGGGTGCACATCAACCGAAACTGAATTTTAAAAATAGATTTATTAAAAAGTACAAAAAGTTTTGTAACGATTTTTTTTTTCTTGAACAGTTTAAAACGAATTTTGTGCAACATGAATAAAAATTAATGTGTACTTGGTATTTATATTTTACTACTATAATTATAAAAATCATATATATTTTTAACAGCACAAACGCAAAACAATAACAATTTGTATTTAATTTTTTTCTGTCTCTATACTATTTAGTCTTACAGCTTCTTGTACTTGCTTTGTAGTCTCATGGTTCCTCGTCTCAAAGATTGTTCTATACATGAAAGTGGCAAGTGCCGATCCACCGATGGGGCCAATCCAATAAATCCATTGTTGTGACCAATTATTATTCCAAATAGCGGGTCCGAAAGATCTAGCGGGATTCATGCTGCAACCAGTGTACGGACCAGCAGCCGTTGCCAAAGCAGTTACAGCTAATCCAAATTTGATGGCAACGCTATCAGTGTTTTGTTCATTCTTCTTATCCCATATAGCACAAGCAATTAACATTAAGACTGCAGTTGCTATTCCTTCAACAAGCAAACCCTGAACAGCATTGACACCTTGTGCCAATTGTGTAACACAAAATTCGTTATCGTTTTTGGGTTTTCCAATTTCCAACATAGAAAAAGGCGTTACAATCTGAAAAATATGATTATCATAATTCCATAGAATAAAATGATATTATGCTTGTTATTTTCTTAAACAATAAGATACATAAATTTAAACAAACTTTCTGTTACCTTTAGCATACCATAACCCATTACGGAACCTGCTACTTGGCATAGGATATAAATAAGAGCTTCATATACTGACTTTTTACCCAAAATCACTGAACCAACTGTGATGGAAGGATTTACATGTGAATGACTAATATGACCGAAAATCTAAAAGCAAATATAGTAATAATAAAATTAACATATTTTTAATATCTCCAGAGCTGAGTAGCGGATTGAAACAGTTTTTTCCGAGGCATTTCAAAATTTGTTTTCGAGACAATCAGTTTTTATCTGAATCTAAAAATGGATGTTACTTGACAAAAATTCTTTCCGAATGATTCCAAACTAATCTGCTTCATTCCGAAGCTAAATTTTAATCCGTTTGAATCCTGTTATTTCAATCCGAGTCAATGAGTTTCGAATTCAAATAAACCACTGCCTTCCTCTGATCGTTCCTACTAAATCAATCAAATAAACCCGATTAGAATTGGAACGGATTAAAGCGGATTAATTCGAAATGATTCGGAAAGAATTTTACGTCAAGTTACATCTATTTTTAGATTCGGATAAAAAATGATTGTCTCGGAAATAAATTTTGGATTGCCTCGGAAGAACACTGATTAAAAGATTTAAATGGAATGAAATTCAATCCAATACTTTGGTTAGGGTTATCAGAAGCAGATATCATTTTACATGGAGAAAATAGTTTGAGAATAATTCTAAAATTTCTTTAGTTTTCGGAAATATGTCTAAGAAATTCCATACTTAATAAGAAATAAGGATACCGTCAAGAAAATCTCGTTTTACCCCTAAAGAAATATGGAACCAAATGAATTCTGTTGACGCATAAGAGAAACATCAACACTTTAATTCATTTTAAACAAAATAATTAAAACGTGTTAAAATATGACCAATTTTAATATCGCTTTCTACTTAAAGCATAATCATTTTTGGAATTTTGCGTAACCATTTTAATTCATTTTAATCAACCTCTCCTTCCCTGGAATTGAGAAGAATTGAAAATTTTTAACTTGCGACATGGGAAGGAATGAATTTTTTGATTTTTTAAATTCCATTTCTGTTCAAATACATCCCTATTCTCTGCTGGGACTAATTTTTAGAGAATTTCACAGAACCTATTCTACTTGATTCAACTTTATATTTCACTAATTCCAATATTTATATTTATTCGTTAACGGGCTTACAAAGAGTAAAATTTGCCCTTTCGTACAGAGTACTATGATTAATTGATAGTCATAATTAGGGCTGTGCAAAAAGCTCGAAACTCGAAGTCCGACCGAGCCGAACCGAGCCTAGCAGTCTTCGAGCCGAGTCGAGCTTAGCTCGGCTTTGTCGGGTTCGAGCCGAGCTTTCTTAAATACCCGAAATTTTTCGAGTACTCGAAAATGTACGGGTTCTCGAATGATACGAGGGCCCGAAAATTTCGGGTCTTGAACGAGACCCGTAAATTTCTACATGCGCAGTAGAGTTCAAAGCTCCAAACAAATGCGCACTAGTGTTCCAAGCACTAAATACATGCGCAGTAGTGTTCCAAGCACCAAATATATGCGCAGTAGTGTTCCAAGCACTAAATACATGCGCATTAGTGTTCCACGCACTAAATACATGCGCACTACTTTTCAATGCACTAAATACATGCGCACTAGTTTTCTATGCACTTAATACATGCGCACTAGTGTTCCACGCACTAAGTACATGCGCACTAGTGTTTCACACACTAAATACATGCGCACTAGTTTTCTATGCACTAAATACATGCGCACTAACGTTCCACGCACTAAATACATGCGCACTAGTTTTCTATGCACTAAATACATGCGCACTAGTGTTCCACGCACTAAATACATGCGCACTAGTTTTCTACGCACTAAATACATGCGCACTAGTTTTCTATGCACTAAATACATGCGCACTAGTGTTCCACGCACTAAGTACATGCGCACTAGTTTTCTACGCACTAAAAACCTGCACACTAGTCTTCTATACACTAAATGCATGCGCACTAATGTTCCACGCACTAAATACATGCGCACTAGTTTTCTACGCACTGAATACATGCGCACTAGTTTTCTATGCACTAAATGCATGCGCACTAATGTTCCACGCACTAAATACATGCGCACTAGTCTTGCACACATTAAATACATGCGCACTACTTTTCTCCACACTAAATACATAAGGACTATTTTTCTACGCACTAAATACATGCGCAGTAGAGTTGCGTGCACTAAATATGTACTGTGCGTAGAAAAATTGTGCAATAATAATTAGTGCGTGAAAAACAAGTGCGCATGTATTTAGTGCATTGAAAAATAGTGCGCATGTATTTAGTGCGTTAAACACTAGTGCGCATGTATTTAGAGCATAGAAAACTAGTGCGCAAGTATTTAGAGCGTGGAACATTAGTGCGCATGCATTTAGTGCATAGAAGACTAGTGCGCAGGTTTTTAGTGGGTAGAAAACTAGTGCGCATGTATTTAGTGCGTGGAGCACTAGTGCGCATGTATTTAGTGCAATGAAAAGTAGTGCGCATGTATTTAGTGCATAGAAAACTAGTGCGCATGTATTTAGTGCATTGAAAAGTAGTGCGCATGTATTTAGTGCGTAGAAAACTAGTGCGCATGTATTTAGTGCGTAGAAAACTAGTGCGCATGTATTTAGTGCGTGGAACACTAATGCGCATGTATTTAGTGCTTGGAACACTACTGCGCATGTATTTAGTGCTTTGAACACTACTGCGCATGTATTTAGTGCTTTGAACACTACTGCGCATGTATTTAGTACTTTGAACACTACTGCGCATATATGGGTTGCTTAGTGAGCTAGAGGACCAAAACATGTTATGTAAGTTCAAGTTCTCGAAATTTTCGGGTTCTCGGTTCATTCGGGTCCTTTTCGATTTTCGAGTTCTCGAATATTTCGGGTTCTCGAATCGTTCGGGTACCCGAACTCATTTGTGATCACATTTTGGTCGGGGGCTCGAAATTTTCCGAGTATTCGACAAATTTTTCGAATTCGAGCTAATCTCGAACCCGGCTCGAATCGGCCCGAAAAAAGCCGGCTCGGCTCGGCTCGACATTTCGAGCTTTTTGCACAGCCCTAGTCATAATCTTTATAAAATAGTTCCATATCTTTCTAAAATAACAACGGATATAAAATTATTAAAAAAAAGCGCTAATAGACTCTTGTTATAAAAACAAAAATAGTGGCATTATTAAGTATTGTCGAATTCAAAAGAGTACAATTCTTCTGAATTCCATATATTACTGAAAAATGTCATCTATAATAATTATATGTCAAAAGAGAGAATTATATGTCAAGTTTAGTGCCTGTAGGGTAGTTCTTGCACATGGAATCTGATTTCGAATATTAGGACCAACATTTTTTTCTACATAAATTTTCAATAATTGCTCTCAATGGATACAAAAGATTTTAACAGAAATTGAAATTCATACGCAGCTTGTTGCCGAAACGTAAGAATTTTTGTGAAGGACTGATATCTGATTTTTATTGTTTGTAAGTAACCCTCACAGCACCGGATATCCCGGGATATCCTAAAAATGTCCCGTGGATATCCCTAGGATATCCCAGGGATATCCAAGGATATTTTCAGGATATCCTAAAAGCGGCGGTTTGGATATCCTAGGGATATCCTAAGGATATCCGCCGATATCCTGGGGATATCCTAGGGATATCCCATGGATATTCATAAAATGAAATTTAAGATATCCCCCGGATATCCCCAGGATATCCCCCGGATATCCCCAGGATATCCCCCGGATATCCCCAGCATATCCTCAGGACATCCTCAGGACATCCTCAGGACATGCTCAGGACATCCTCAGGACATCCTCAGGACATCCTCAGGACATCCTTAGGACATCCTCAGGACATCCTCAGGACATCCTTAGGATATCCTCAGGACATCCTCAGGATATACCCAGCACAAACAGAATTACTAGCTAGTGCCGTATTGAGAGTTAGGTGACTGAGGCGCTTGCTGCTGGCGCAAACGCATGGGGGCGCCAAAATTTAACGAAATTAAAACAGAATAATAATTTTTAAATTATCAAAAAAAAAAATGTTTTTGTAGTTGGGAGCCATAAAAATGAACATATCATTTGCACCAAAAGAGGAATTTTATACATTATGACTTACCTCACTTTGCGTTTCAACCCGTGTGGAAAGTTCCGAGTATTTCGCAGTGTAAGTGGGCACCAGTTGGGGGCTAGGTGGGGCCCACCTGGGCTAGGTAGGCCCCAACTGGCGCCCACTTACAAACTGGGAAATACTGGGAACTTTTCCACACGGGAACTGCAATAGTATTAATTTTAAAACAAAACAAAAGTCACATTTCGTAAAAGTCCCTGCTAAATGCTCGATAATACAAATCAATTATTTAAAAGAAATTAAAGTACATAGGGGGCATTATTTCTGAACTGCCCCAGTCAAAAATTAGAATGTCCTATAACTTTGGTAAATTTTTGCCCTACATGATAATATCAAATCCCCGCAATATTAGCTTTTTTGAAAAAAATTTGTATAAAGTAGAGGGGGTTGAAGTTTTGACTTTTTGAGTGACACCGTCATTTTCGAGTTCATATAATTACGTAACAACTTAATAGATTTTAATTTAAATATAGTGAATTTAAAAGCCTTTTTCAAGCACTTTTTAAATAAAAAATAATTTTAAAAAAAGATTGTAACCCTTCTTTTTTCAAAATTAAGTCTTATTTTTCACTTTTGAGGTTTTTCGGCGGTTTTTGGATTTTTTTTATTTTTTTCAATCGAAAGCTGAGATTTTTTCCAACGAAATACGTAAAACTGGAAATGGGCCAATAATGGGTTTTCGAGAAAATGTAAAAAATAAGCAAAAAAGTAGGTTTTTTTACATTCTCTTGAAAACCCATTATTGGCCCATTTCCAGTTTTACGTATTTCGTTGGAAAAAATCTCAGCTTTCGATTGAAAAAAATAAAAAAAATCCAAAAACCGCCGAAAGACCTCAAAAGTGAAAAATAAAACTTAATTTGGAAAAATGAAGGGTTAACATTTTTTTTTTAAATTATTCTTTATTTAAAAAGTGCATGAAAAAGCTTTAAAATTCACTATATATAAATTAAAATCTATTAAGTTGTTCCATAATTATACGAACTTGAAAATGACGGTGTCTTTCAAAAAGTCAAAACTTCAACCCTCTCTACTTCATACAAATTTTTTTCAAAAGAGCTAATATTGCAGAGATTTGATATTATCATGTAGGGCAACAATTTACTAAAGTTATAGGATATTCTAATTTTTGACTGGGGTAGTTCAGGAATAATGCCCCATAGAAAGATTTAAATAGAATTCAATTCAATTATTTATTTATTTATTTATTTCAATTTAACGGGCAATGCCCTTTCATACAAAAGTATTTAATTAAATCTAATCCTAGAACAAAACTAGGAGCTAAATCGAATATAAAATTATAAATTTGTTTTAATATTAATTAATTAAAATATTAAATAAAAAATTTATTCCTTTTGAAATGTACACGGTAAAAAAAGTTCTCATGAATTATCAAAAGTATTCACTGTAATAGATAAACTTATAGCTAGAATGGAGCCATGGATAATCCAAATTCGCTACAATAGTGAAAATGACATTTCTTAAGATATTTAACTATATTATAGATGCATTATGAATAGGGTATAAATTCGATATGTCTGAAATAGTGATATTGAAAATCATCGAAATAGTCATTATCATCATATAACTGAAGTAAGATGCATACATAATTATGATGAAAATCTAAGATTTGAGATCTTAAAAAAAACCTATTTAACAAGAGTCATAATTTTAAGAATGCTGATTGACGAATTGACATTCTGAATATAGTTTTAAATAGAAGTTTGCTTTAATAAGTGATTTCCGATTAATAAAATATTTATTGTTTCTATTTTGCCAGTTATGAATCGGATTCAAAATTTTTGGGTTAGATTGGCATATATATTTCAAACATAAATCAGAAATTTTTAACATCTGGACTTCTTAAATAAATTATGTGCTCTGGTATAAATATTTTAATACTTTTATGTAACTTGAACAAATATATATATATAATTACATATAATTATATATACTATTTTCGTCAGAGATGTACTTATTATACCGTCTGACAAATTGGAACTTTTTTTGCACTCATGATAACGAATCAAGGTTTTTCGGAAAATAGAGAAAGATTCTTGACACTGTGCTAAATCAATTCATTTACGGTTTTAGGAGCAACAACAACCCTCAAATCGAAAGTTATAAATTATATTTTTAAAAATCAAGAAAAATGATCGATTTAAAAGAGGTTATGTATTTCTACAAATTCCATTTAATTCAAATAGATTTTACAAATGCATCACACATTTTTCCTCTGATAATGTACAAACAATAAACTAAGTAAGAATATTATAAATTAAATCTTAATAGACTTGTATAAATAAAAAGAATTTTAGCATATACTGTTCCCACGCGACGTCTGCTATAGACAGCTGCAGACTAAACCGACTAAATTACGTGACGACATTAAAAAAAAATTGGATGGACAAAAATTATTGTAACCAACAATAGTAGAAATAAATTAATCTTGAAATATCAGGAATAAATGTTGTTATATTAGAAAATTGCATATATCGACTTATAGTTTGTGAAGTAAGCTAAAAGTGAATACGCACTGATATTCAATATCACTGCTTTAGGTATTTGATGTATATATACCGAAAAATAGTATGACTATTTTATGAATGAGTATTGCCTTTCTATAAATTGCTCATTTGTACTTTAAAGATAATAAACCTGTATTTAACATAAACAATATTCAATTTAGTTAAGAAAGCAAAAATACAAATAAGCATATTTCAAATTAAACATTGGTTTAAACTGAATAATTGATTTGATCAATCTAGTGAGTTGAATTTCTTAATTTAATTATATTAATAATTTTTTGTATTCACGTTCATAGATTTTTTACCGTGTAGAATTTAATAAATAATGAAAAAATGAAATAAATACCTAGTACCTATATTTTTCTTTTAGAGAATTGAATAAAAATTTAAAATAATAATTTATGTCCCTGAAGTTCTGAACGTTCATTTAAATGAAATTTTTGTTACATGGAAATATTTTCAAGAATAACTTTTGCAACGCAAAATATAAAAGAAGAATTTAATTCTTAAAATATCAAAATCATTTTTTTGGTAAGCAAAACTTTATTTTTGGTCAAATTTGAATTTGTAAAATATTAAAATAATAATTTCGTTGATTTAAACGTTCAGAACTTAAAGGTCATATAATTTTTATTCCCTTTTATAAAGATAATTAATTTAAAATACGTAATAATTTTGAGAATCCAATTACTTAAAAAATTAACCTTTTTCAACATGTAAAATTTAAAGAAATTTACAGGGTGTCTAGCGAATTATCATTTTTATTTTCCTTGCAAATTGATAAAAATTTAGTAGCAAATTTACATTTAAAAAATAATAGATGAAATTCTGTAAAAAATTATAAAGATTAAGAAATTATGATGAACATTGGAAAACCTACAGAACATAAAAATTTTAAGCTATAAGATAAAAAGTTAAAAATATTAAATTAATTAAAAGCTTAAAGAATAAAAAATATGATGAAAGAACGAATAACTTGATAAAAATGTGAAGATATTAATTTAAAGACAATAAGTAAAAGAACTGAAAAAATGTAGGAAACTAAGAACATTTAATACAAAATGAAAATTATTTGAAAAACGGAGATATAATCTTTAAAAAATAAATGCAGCAAACTATGAAGATATGAAGAAATTACAAAACTATGTGAAAATTATGTTCATTTTTGAAGATTTCGCTTTTATGTAAAAAAAATATTTGCTTTCTCAAAAAGGAAGCTAAATTCGTTTTTCATTGTAAAACATTTTTTAAAATTTTTATAAAGGAATCATTACTTAAAAATGCCAATTAGAGTAGTTATATTAAAGACGTCAAAATTAAAATTTTATTAAAAATTAAAAATCCCCATTATTTCTTCAAATTGAGAATAAAATGTATACTTTATACATAATTAAATTGATCCATTTTTACATATAGAATATTTTGTCCAAAGGATCTATGATTATAAAATAAAAATTGGAGAAGGTGTAAAAAGAAAAAGAATTTTCAATGAAAAAAAAAATTAAAACTCATGATTTATTATTATGCGAATTTTCGGTCCATTATAGACTTTATATAGGTCAATCGATTCGTTTTGAGACAATATGATTTTTTATTTGTTAAGTTGTATTTTAAGTGTGATAAACATAAGTCGATTTAGATTATTTTTAAAACTCAAAAATTTTAACGATCACAAAGCTTCTTCAATGAGGAAGCAAAATGTTTAAAAATAAAAAAAGTGGGTGAATAAGTCTATCAATTTTTCTCTATAAAGTATAAATACATTTGCAAAAAAAAAAAAAAATTAGCAATGTAAAATTAAATCAAATAAAACCAAGGTTGCAAAATTTTTTATAAATGAGTAGGGGAGGGGGGCGAAAATTTTTAAGTTTGACTCGGGCGCCAGAAAAGTTCACTACGGGTCTGGTGTATATGCACTTAAAATAAGTGAAAATATCACTTAGGGGCCATTTAAGTATTATTTAAGCATCAATGAGGGGGAAGGGGGTTCCAAAATGCTGACTCTCCATACAAAATTATTTTTTCATCCATTGAAAAATGCTGACATGAGGGAGGGGAGGGGGCCAAAAACCTCTTAAAATATGCTCACGTAATACTTGAACAGCCCCTTATTTAGAGAGAAATGTCACTTATTTGGAAGTGTACATGTATACACTTATTAAAAAGTGTAACACTTTTGACTTCTGAATAAGTAAATATTCATTTCTTCAAATTTAGAAAGAAAAATGTTGTTTCTTAAACCAGGACATCTTTTTTGGCTTGAAATTCCGAAAAGCACAAAATTTAAATTTTATTGAAATTACATATAATTACATATTTTAATGCACTGTTTATGAAAATAATAATAAAAATATCCACTGATTAAAAATATTAAAATATTAAAAATGTCAATAATTGATTTGTACAAAAGTGGTAGTCTTTATCCCTTACAAAAAGAAGTACTGGATTTAGTTCTGGGTTAAGGACTGGGAAGAAGTACTGGGTTCAGTACTGAGACAAGTACTGGGTTCAGTACTGGAAAGTCAGTACTTTTTTCACCATGGATTGTTAATAATTTTTTCATGCTGCGCACTAAGTTTGTATGGGTGCTACGGCTGGGCAATAGTTTTTCGTTGTAAATTAAATAGAGAGGAATACATTGAACGCAAAATCACAATTGCACTAAAATTTGAGAAAAAATGTGTTATTGTGCTTAAAAAATTATATTGCGCGAAAAAGTACTGATTTTACAGTACTTAACCCAGTACTTCTTCCCAGTACTGAATACAGTACTACTTTTTTGCAAGGGATAACAATTCACAATATTGTTATATATATCTACAATATTTTGATAATTGTAATGGTGTTCATGAAAATCAATAATCTATAGATCCACAAATACTCAGATGTTTCCACAAGTTTGACACATGGAATTTAGATTACCACACGTTAGAAATTTTAAAATATCTTATACTTATGCAAATTAATAACCAAATATAATTTTTTGTACAAGGGTACCTTTGTGTTGGCGAGCTACACTATCACTGAAAGAAATTACTTGGGTAATTTTACCTATAATGTTTTTGAACCAAAAAACCCAAAGATTTTATGGATTAAAGTACACAAGATTTTCAGTAATTTTACCTAAAGCCTTTTAAACAACTACCCAATGATATTTAGATAAAAATACACAAGCTTTTTGGTAACTCACAACTACCCTCACAGGCAATTGTACGTAAATTTAACAAACGGATTGTGTATTTTTACCAAAATCTATTTAACGCTAAGAGATCTCGAACTACTCGCAACTTCTGGGCCTAAAGCCCAACGCAACGCTCCAACCACTATGCTATACGCTCGTGAACTATCATTATAAGCTACATCAGGAGGAAAAAGCAATGTCTCAAGTTATCACTATCTTCATATTAAAAACAACATTAAAAAATTATCAGATAAAAAGTTGTAATTAAAAAAATTATTGTTTAAACAAATTGTTGAAAAACTATACTAAAACCAATTAAAAGAATACTATAACCAATAGCAGGTATAATTTGTAATTTGTTGCTGTGACCAACGGCGCATGGACGTGATGAAAAGAAACGGTATGCCCCCAATACGTTACAACTTAAAACCCAGAAGAACCTCCCGGTATTCCGTAGAAACTAAATTTAAGCAAGTGGTGGGGGTATACCAATTCCCCTCAAGGCGTCTAAGAGATACCTGCACGTGACCAATAGCCATAAGTATGCAAAATGTTTTAGAGCCTAAGGAATAGCATAGTTTTTAGCCTATAAATATTCATAAAGTATTTATACGCATCATCCCTGTAAAAGCATGAATATATCCTGAGGATGTCCTGAGGATATCCTTAGGATGTTCTAACAATATCCTTAGGATGTCCTAGGGATATCCTTAGGATATCCTCAGGACATCCTAGGGATATCCTAGGGACGTTTTCAGGTTATTTTAACATTATTTCAGGATGTCCTGAGGATATCCTGAAGGATATCCGTAGGATATCCTTTGGTTTTGAGGAAGGCCACTAAACTTTACGGAAGAGTAACAAAGATTCATTGCATTTGAATAGCAAGTGCTAAGTAGCCGAGAGGTTTAAGGCTACGCGTAAGCTTGGCATCCATCATAGTTAAGTAGGTTCGATCCCCGTATCCCATAAGATTTTTCCGATGCGTTTAACCATTAAATTATTATATATAAGGAAGGACATAAAAAATTATAAATAAGTAAATTAATATCTACTTTATTATAATTTTTTTTTCAAAAATATCCTTGGGATATCCTGAGGACATCCTTGGGATATCCTAAGGATATCCTAGGGATATCCTAAGGATATCCTAGGGATATCCTTGGGATATCCTGGGATATCCTTTTAAACATTTCTGGGGATATCCTGAGGATGTCCTAAGGATATCCTGGGGATATCCTAGGGATATCCTGAGGATATCCTGAGAATATCCTTATTGCGGCGGCTTGGATATCCGCAGGATATCCTTTTGATATCCTGAGGATATCCTGGGGACATTTTCAGGATATCCTGACATTATTTCCGATATCCTGAGGATATCCTAGGGATATCCTTTTGTTGTGAGGGAATCGTATATGATCAAAGAAATCCTTATGACTATTAAAAAAAATTTTAATTCTTATGATTTCCTTTCTTTATTGGGTAATCTTAATCATCTTAAAATTCTTAGGTACATATTTTCCTTCTCTAAACTAAACTTTCCTTCTAAAATTTTAGAAGTTGTCTGGAATAATTCGTTCTAATTTTTCTTGAAAAACTCTACGAAATATTTCAAAGAATTATTGATAAAAACATCTAACTTATTGTTAGATGTTATCTTATTATTTTTGTATCTTCAATTATAAGAAATTAATTTTAGTTCTTTATTCGAAATAATTACAGAAGATTTTTCTATGGGGCTGTTAAAAAAATATGTAACGCTTACAGGGGGGAGGTGGGGGGATAAAAATAGATCCAAAAAAGCGTTTCGTAATTTTTGAACGGCCCCTATCCGAAAGTCAATTAACGTACTTATTTTTTCCTTGATAATATTGAAATCTATGCACGAATCAACATGGGTTTATAGTGTGTTTCCATATATAAATAATTTTAAAGGGAATATTTTTGCAAGATTTTTGTTTATATGTAAGTACCTGAACTACTATCATCACCGACAATCCGAAATTTAAAGTTATTTGTAAATGTGATGGACTGCCAACGCATCCCATACATCCTAAAAAGACTAAAATGGCTGTTCCAAAAAATTCGGATAATCCCAAAACAAACGTTTTCTTCAAAACATTTTCATCCTGTGACATCTCCTTTATTCCTAGAAAATAGAAATTAAAATACAAACATAAGATAATAACAATAAATACGTTTGAATAAGCTGCTATAATACACATCGAATAAATTGGCGAGATATAAAGTATAGGTATATACCGAGCACCGAAAATTTCCTAAAAATTTTTTAAATATTTACTTGCAATATTCAAAATATGTGATTGCAAAATTTAATAAAAATTTTTTAAAGATTTTAATGTCCAGATTAATTAAATGTTTAACGTGAAACTTTCCTGAAACTTGCATGAACATTTTCGCCTAATTATAATTATAATTAGGCGAAAATTTAATTTAAATGTTCAGGAAAGGTTTACTCTAAACAATTATTTAATCGGGAAATTTAATTTTCTCAAAAATATCCTTATTCTTTTTTTTATCCATGATACATTGTTTCAAAATTCTATCCATTTGGATCTTTCCCAAATATCCTTATCTTTTTTTATCCATAAAAAGATATGTATATATTTCAATTTTTATCCGTTTAATTCTTTTCAAAAATTACCTATATACATGCATAAAAACAAAAAAACAAAATCACTCTTGAACACGGAGACTGAAATTAGTTCTAAATAAGAAAGCATAAAAGAATATTATAATTTGGTACGGTTTTCTTCTATACACTTGTTATTGTCAAACTAGCACTACCTGTTTTTAATTCAATAAGACAAGAATAATAAAATTGCGCATATATTTGAATCTATTAATCGGGAATATTATCTTCAGGAGAAGATATTAATCCTTATAAACTACAAAATGAGTAGAACGGAATCCATTTTTTACGTTGATGTTTGCAGCACGAATATGGAAGATGAAAGGAACCCTAGACGTGATCGTCGAGTATAATTATATGTATATAAGAATTAAAATCTTCATACATATTTAATTTTTATCGCTCAAGTGCACTGACCTATACATTGAAACACGTGCTAATTTCTCTTGTGAGTGTCTCGTGTGAAAAATTTGTTGGTGTGCGAGTTTCTTCAGTTGTTTAATTGCATTGAATTAAAAATATTTAAAATAAAGCAAATCAATAGCGATGTAAACATTATATTACAATATTTTCTTTTTGAGCGGGAGCTTACATAAGATATTTTTCTTCGTAACTTATGTGGGTTGTAATATGTACATTGCATTTATTTGAAAAAATGTTTAAAACAATTTCTTTTAATTATCCCACTTCATTTAAAATACAAAAGTAACTAATTAATTTAAAAATATGCAGCCAAGTATTATAAAATGCTTCAATTTTAAAGCTACATGCAAAATGTACGAGTAACACAACTTTCAAAAATATTTCAAACATTGTAGAAAGTAAAAATGAAAAATATTTTCCTATTTTAAAATATAATTCAATTTTATCATAATATTGAAAATTTCTCAATAAAAGTACAAAGTGCACAGAAAGTTCAAAAGGTTCGATGCATTTATCTCATCATTATATTATGAATAATAACTCTATGCTAATATAAAATGATCGACGCTGTATACAACTAATTTTATTCCAAAAAAATGGATTCGAATAAAAAATGAATGATTTGATTAATATGAAATAAACATTCACGAAATTTAAATAAATATTTTTTAACAAAATAAAATTGTACTAAGAGCAACTGTGTTGATCACAATTTAAATTTTATTGACTCATTTTATATATTAAGATATTTATATATTTATCAATTTTAATAATTTGCGTGACTGATGAGGATGGTTGAGCTATCGAAACGTAAACTTTAAAAAAAAGTTTTTTTTGTGTTTTTTCACCTTGACTTGGATAGATCGATATCTTCTCTGATTTATTTTAATGTTATTTACCAAGTAATAAATTCATACTACTATTATAAAATAAAATTCCATTAAGCTTATGCAATTTATCATTAAGAATATATGTTTTAAAAAGGCGCGTAGCGCGTAATTCAATTTAGAAAACTCAAAGATGTAAACATAATAATAATAAAGTAGTTTACTCTTTATTCTCAAAAATCTTAATTAAACAAAAACATTTGAAAAATAATAAAATTGAAATTGCCTAGGGCAAATTTTTTTAAAAAAGTTGCAAATAGCGTAACATATGAGCTTTTATTCTTTTTTATTTTGTTAAATTAACAATTAGATAGTGAAGATCTATACTTGTATGTACTATATACCTATTCAAAAAAATTAAAAGTACACATGAAACTTTGAAATACAAAATTTAGAATTCTTAAAGTTAAACTTACTTGATCGGAAGTTGGACATGGTGTTACAGAATTTAATAAAAATCCAATACGTTTAACAATTTAGTAATGGAACATTGAGTTAAACAGTTAAATAAATATGTACAAATAAATAAACAAGTATAAAAACATATGTTTAATTTAAATTCAATGAATTTTAGTAGGCACAGAACCAGAACTCTGACTGACGTTCACATACATATGATCATATCAATAGCCTCGTCACCTTATTGCGCAAAGCATTCTCACAGTCACTGAACAAATTTTGTGTTAAAAAACTTGATTTCTTTCAAATCAGATTCAACTGAATATTTTATACTTGATAAAAATCAAATAAATATTAACATTTAAAGATAAGTTGTATGCAGTGTTGCTTAAATAATGACTTCTTGATTATATTATATATATTTTTCAAAATATAGTTTAATTATTAAGAAAAAATTTTGCTATTAAAGTATTTGATACTCTTCTCAGCCCTACTCTAACTTAACATACATTAAAACATGAATATAAATACCAATTCTTAAATCAAAACATTTTTACGCATTGGGTCAAGAATTTTCAATGTTTTAACTAAAATATATAGCTTAAAATACTATCAATATTATCAAGATCAATTATGTTTTAAGTAAATATAACTAATTTTGTGTCGCAACTTGCATCAAAATATTTCCTTAATACGTTTAAGTAATTTCTTCCAAGTCAAAAGTTGTCACCATTATAGAATATAAAAGTGTGAATTTCCATTTAATTTCCATTTGAATCAGTCGCAAATTTCAATGATGAAATTGGACTCTCTCAAATGTAAAAAAGCTCTTTAGTGGAAAAATATATGCATATATATTGTGTAACATCATTTTGCTAAAATGTCATTAAAGAAACATGAAATGAGAAACAAGAAACAAAAAATCAAGAAATGGAATGTAAAAGAAAGAAAAGAAAAGAAAAAAGGCATAGCTGAAAAAATGCAATGTTTCTATAATAAACCAATCATTATCCGTTTAAAGTACCGTAAAATAGGTTAATTTCGCTGAAATTTTCATGTTTTTTTGAAAAAAGTATAGGAAAAAGTTAATAATAAATTTTGGTACTGAAAATATATAATCTCTGACTCCACTCCCCAATGGGAAACTAACGATTGGCGCATTAATGGACCAGTATTGGGAGCCAATGGTGCCAATATTGGCGCATTAATGGAAACCAATATTGGACCACAGTTGGTCAATCCTTGGGATGATAACGGGTTTGCCAGTCATTGGCAGCCATCATTGGTTCAATATTGGTTGCCAATGATAATGCCAATAAATAAAATTTTTTAAATTAACAATATTAAAATCTATATTTTTATATTGTTAATTTATTTATTGTTTAAAAAAATTTTTTTTTTTAATAAATATTTTAATTTATTTATTAATTCATGTCAAGTATTGGTACAATAATTGGCTTTCAATATTGGTCCATCCTTGGGAGCCAATGAATAACCAACAATCTTATTTTTACAACTCTATATGGAAACAGAGTTGTTAATTTAATCTTCAGCCAATATTTGACAATAAAGATTTAAGTGTTGGACACATTAGAAATGTATTTTCAGAGGTACGGGATCAGGCCTTATATAAAAGAGCTGAAGAAACTCGATCGTGAGAGAGGCTGACCGATGCGCGCCCTATGCCAGTTTCCGAAACCACAAACGCGTGAGAATCCTCGGCGCGCAGACGCGGCATAGATGCGGCGGGAAACTTCCACTATTTGAATTTGAATTTTTTATGCATTTAATCAAAAACAAGAAAAGAAATATAATAATACAAAAATTATACAAATTCTTAAATTTGTATAGTTTTCTGATTGTTATTAAAAAGTAATACGCTTAATTATAAAGAAATACTTATAATAAATATCCTCCATAAATAATTGTTCAATTCTTGAAGATTTGAAAAACTCTTAAAGGTGTGTCCTAAGGTTGAAAATTATTGTTCTAAATCTACTTTAATCGATTTTCATGTTATAGAAATTATTTAAATAAATTAATTAGTTTTAAAGAAATCAGAAAGAAATTAAATTGATGAAAAAATAAACATTTAATATTAAAAATAATATTAATAAAGATAATCACATTAAAACTTTGCTTGTAAAATAAACAGAACGAAAAATTTAAAATTAAAAAATTAATGAACAATTACAAAATATTAAAGAAGACTTTAATTTTATTAAATACAAATATTCATGTAAGTATTTAAATTTTAAATTCACCATTTTTTCTGTTTAAATTTAAAGTAAAATTTAACAAATTGTAAAGAATGATAGTTAATAAATATTTAACTTTATTTGTTATTCTTTTCGTTTTTCACATGCAAAAAATAATCATTTTTTTTTTGATAAAACTAAGAAACAAATTCTCTAAATTTGAATACAAATTAAAAATGAAAAAAATTTAATATATGTAAAAAAATTTTAAATTTGAATCATTTAATTAAATAATTTATTTTAACAAAATGACTTTCTAAATATAACTATCCAGAATATATAAAAAATATGAGCAAAAAAAATCAAAATTGGTTTTTAAAAATAAAAAAATAAACTTTTTAAAGTTCAAAATAAATTAAATTTTTTTTAAATTTTGTTATTCTAAAATTAATATTAAACTTGAATAATAATTTTCAATACAATTACTTAAAGTTAGTTTTCAAAAAATTCAATTATCATTAAAATGAATCTTTCCAAATAATAAAACTTAAACAGAAAGAATTAATGGTTTCTTTTAAATTAAAGAAATAATAGAGCATTAAACATAGTTAATTTAATATTTAGAATACTATTAAAAAAAATTTAACTTTAAAAAAATTAATGATATCAAAAATATTATTTTTCGATCGTAATTTAAAAAAAAAATTCATTTTAATTTAGCTTTATTGAACAGTGTTGATTTTTAAATTTTAAAATTTGTGTCTAGGTATTAAGCTTTAAATTAGATTACATCTTATTTTTTTTCATGTCCATATCTTTTATTAAAATTAAATTAAAATTTGTTTTTAAAAATAAAATATAAACAATTTAAAGTTTAAAGTTGAATTGAAAATTTTTTAAAATTCGTTATATTAAAATTATAATATTAATCTTAAATAATAATTTCAAATATAATTACTTAAAGTTAGTTTCCAAAAACTTGAATTAATTTTAAAATTACGAATCTTTACAAATAGTAAAACTTGAACAGAAAAAATTAAAGGTTTCTTTAAAATTAAAGAAATAATAAAGCATTAAACATGGTTAATTTAATGTTTTGAATATTATTAAAAAAAAATTAAGTTTAAAAAATTTAATGACATCAAAAATATTATTTTTTATCTTAATTTTAAAAAAAAATTCATATTAATTTAACTTTATAAAACAGTGTTGATTTTTAAATTTAAAATTTTTAAATTTGAGTCTAGGTATTAAGCTTTAAATTAGTTTACATCTTATTTTCTTTTTTGTCCATATCTTTTATTAAAATTAAATTAAAATTTGTTTTTAAAAATAAAATATAAACTTTTTAAAGTTTAAAGTTGAATTGAAAATTATTTAAAATTCGTTATATTAAAATTAAGATTAATCTTAAATAATAATTTCAAATATAATTACTTAAAGTTAGTTTCCAAAAACTTGAATTAATTTTAAAATTACAAATCTTTACAAATAGTAAAACTTGAACAGAAAAAATTAAAGGTTTTAAATACTATTAAAAAAAATTTAAGTTTAAAAAAATTAATGACATCAGAAATATTATTTTTCGATCTTAATTTAAAAAAAAAATTCATATTAATTTAGCTTTATAAAACAGTATTGATTTTTAAATTTAAAATTTTAAAATTTGTGTCTAGGTATTAAGCTTTAAATTAGTTTACATCCTATTTTCTTTTATGTCCATATCTTTTATTAAAATTAAATTAAAATTTGTTTTTAAAAATAAAATATAAACTTTTTAAAGTTTAAAGTTGAATTAAAAATATTTTAAAATTCGTTATATTAAAATTAATATTAATCTTAAATAATATTTTCAAATATAATTACTTAAAGTTAGTTTCCAAAAACTTAAATTAATTTTAAAACGAATCTTTACAAATAGTAAAACTTGAACAGAAAAAATTAAAGGTTTCGTTTAAATTAAAGAAATAATAGAGCATTAAACATGGTTAATTAAAATTTTGGAATAAAATTAAAAAAAAATTAAGTTTAAAAAAATTAATGATATCAAAAATTTTAAAATTTTAAAGTAAACATTTCGAATATTATTAAAAATGTGCTCAGAAAGTAAAAACTTTGTTTAAAATTTTTTAAACTTTTAAGTTAAACTGGAAATAAGATGTGAACTAAATTAAACCTTTCTATACAAATTTAAATTTTAAAACTCAATGCCGTTTTGTAATAGCTAAATTGAAATAAGTTACATTTTTTAATTAGGATCGAAAAATAATATTTTTGATATCATTAATTTTTTTAAAGTTAAATTTTTTTTAATAGTATTCTAAATATTAAATTAACTATGTTTAATGCTCTATTATTTCTTTAATTTAAAAGAAACCATTAATTCTTTCTGTTTAAGTTTTATTATTTGGAAAGATTCATTTTAATGATAATTGAATTTTTTGAAAACTAACTTTAAGTAATTGTATTGAAAATTATTATTCAAGTTTAATATTAATTTTAGAATAACAAAATTTAAAAAAAATTTAATTTATTTTGAACTTTAAAAAGTTTATTTTTTTATTTTTAAAAACCAATTTTGATTTTTTTTGCTCATATTTTTTATATATTCTGGATAGTTATATTTAGAAAGTCATTTTGTTAAAATAAATTATTTAATTAAATGATTCAAATTTAAAATTTTTTTACATATATTAAATTTTTTTCATTTTTAATTTGTATTCAAATTTAGAGAATTTGTTTCTTAGTTTTATCAAAAAAAAAATGATTATTTTTTGCATGTGAAAAACGAAAAGAATAACAAATAAAGTTAAATATTTATTAACTATCATTCTTTACAATTTGTTAAATTTTACTTTAAATTTAAACAGAAAAAATGGTGAATTTAAAATTTAAATACTTACATGAATATTTGTATTTAATAAAATTAAAGTCTTCTTTAATATTTTGTAATTGTTCATTAATTTTTTAATTTTAAATTTTTCGTTCTGTTTATTTTACAAGCAAAGTTTTAATGTGATTATCTTTATTAATATTATTTTTAATATTAAATGTTTATTTTTTCATCAATTTAATTTCTTTCTGATTTCTTTAAAACTAATTAATTTATTTAAATAATTTCTATAACATGAAAATCGATTAAAGTAGATTTAGAACAATAATTTTCAACCTTAGGACACACCTTTAAGAGTTTTTCAAATCTTCAAGAATTGAACAATTATTTATGGAGGATATTTATTATAAGTATTTCTTTATAATTAAGCGTATTACTTTTTAATAACAATCAGAAAACTATACAAATTTAAGAATTTGTATAATTTTTGTATTATTATATTTCTTTTCTTGTTTTTGATTAAATGCATAAAAAATTCAAATTCAAATAGTGGAAGTTTCCCGCCGCATCTATGCCGCGTCTGCGCGCCGAGGATTCTCACGCGTTTGTGGTTTCGGAAACTGGCATAGGGCGCGCATCGGTCAGCCTCTCTCACGATCGAGTTTCTTCAGCTCTTTTATATAAGGCCTGATCCCGTACCTCTGAAAATACATTTCTAATGTGTCCAACACTTAAATCTTCATTGTCAAATATTGGCTGAAGATTAAATTAACAACTCTGTTTCCATATAGAGTTGTAAAAATAAGATTGTTGGTTATTCATTGGCTCCCAAGGATGGACCAATATTGAAAGCCAATTATTGTACCAATACTTGACATGAATTAATAAATAAATTAAAATATTTATTAAAAAAAAAAATTTTTTTAAACAATAAATAAATTAACAATATAAAAATATAGATTTTAATATTGTTAATTTAAAAAATTTTATTTATTGGCATTATCATTGGCAACCAATATTGAACCAATGATGGCTGCCAATGACTGGCAAACCCGTTATCATCCCAAGGATTGGCCAACTGTGGTCCAATATTGGTTGCCAATAGTTTGCCAAGAAAAAACTGTTGGCCGCCAATCATGGGACCATTATTTAGCCAATGGTGATCATTGGCAATTTCCCATTGGGTCTTAAAACAAGTGTCTTATTTTGTCCTCACTTTTAAGACATTTTGAGGTGTCTTAATTTTAAACCATTGAGATAGTGTCTTAAAAATGCCTGTAAGACGCTTTCTAAACGTCTTATGTCTTAAAATTAGACACTTGTAAGACACCTGTTTTTACAGTGTCTTCCTCTTCAATTTCACAAAGTAAAAAAGTTACTATATATTGCGTAAACCTATTTAATATACCTTTTTACTGTGAGCGAAATTACACCTCAATGTGAGGTAATTTCGCTCAACTATAATGACTTTAATTTTTAACAACAAAAATATATTAGTTTACAAGCTATAATCACTTTGTAAAATCATTAGAAATAAAATAATATTATTTAAATAATATTTACAGTCATCAGAATAAATATTTAACCACGTTTTGTGTTTTATATTTTGATAAAAGTTTCGAATTTTGTCATGAGAAATAACCTTAGATACTTGATAAACAATTGAATGATACATTGTATTCATGAACGAAATTACCTAACAAATATGAAATATTTTTTTTCAATTGACTTCTTTCAAAATCTATTCAACTTTTCCGTAATTTTATTTTTTCTAAATCATGTCAGGGATATAGGAAATAAGATTATTGCATTATTTTAACATAAAATATTTTAAATATAGGTTTCACAAGCGACTTGTACACATTACTTGTTCAATGAGCAAAATAGACATCTTTAAATAAATATTATTTTTATTAAAACTTGACTCTAATTCTACTTTAAAATACCCTTGAGACACAGTTTGGTACTTTTCTTAACAAAAGCAATTGCAAATTTTATATTTTTCTTCCTAGAAATAACAATAGATAATTTTTGAAAAAAAAAGTTTCCACTGAGCGAAGTTACACTACATGAGCGAAGTTAGCCTGTTTTACGGTAATTTGTAATTTATTTCTTTTGTCAACGCTTTTACCTATATAAGTATTTTTTTAGTGTTTCAAGTATAATATAAAAATGAATTTGAAAATATCTATTATAATTATTTAAAAAATCATTTCTTGGATGAAAGATAAAGTATCTAATCATGATTAAAATACCGAAATTTAATAAAACAAATATAAACTTTGTCAATTCTAAAAATCTATTATCTTCGAGTAGAACACTTGTAAATGAAATTTTTAATTCAATCTCGGCTATCAATCTTTTCCAATTTTTATCAGAAGAGTAGATATTCAACTGTTATCGTTACGAAAGAGTACAAAGTTTAACTCTTAAAACATGGCTGTTATTCGCACATTTTATTATGCTCAGCGAAAATGTGAGAGATTAATTTTATTTCCTAATAACAATTAAGAGAATAGTGAAAAAATATTAAAAAAAAATAAAATACAAAAAATATATATCGCATTTTAAAATTACAAATGTATAGTTTCTGATCAATCTGAATTGGTGAAAAATCGGTCACTGATGTTTAGTATAAAATTTCACTGAATGAATTAGTAAATTAAAATTTTTTATTAAAGATTTAGTGAAAAGTAACTAAAAATACTAGAACTAATTACTACTAATTATCATGATTAAGAAAGTGATATAACAGTCGAGATTAGATATATACAGGTAAAGAATGAAGAAATGCCTTCTAAAATTTTAACAAACATTTATTCAAGTACGCTTTGGATATCCAAACCTAGCAGCTTCTTGAAACATAGCTATCAAAGAATCTACTATTTCTTCTCCATTGGGAATAATTTGATTTGCTGGAAGTAAGAATCCGTATCTTCCCTTATCACGAAATTCGTAAGTAAATACAACTGGCAACTTGAAAGTGCCTTTTACCCAATCAGAAGAACTGCCACTTGCAACATCTGAAATAAAAAAAAAAATAAAAAATACAATAAATAGTGCAACAAAAAGATTAATAAAATGTACAAACAAATTAGCGCGAATATTTCAAAAGTCAGAAAATAAACGTAATGGAATTTTTTTTTAAAAATATTTCTTTTGAATAATATAGCAATTATATATAAAACTAATAGACTTACAAATAGTTTCAGCAATATTTCCTGTGACATACTTCGTACCATATCTCTGTTGAAGAGACGCTATTGCTTTTCTTCCCATAGATAGCTAAAAATAAAGTAAAAAATTGTTCAAAAATCTTGACATCACTAACTATTTAAAAATGTTCAAAATTACAACAAGAAGGACAAAATATAAAGAAAAGGCAAGAATTAAGGATTTTGCGAAAAGAAATAAAATATAAAAATAAAATTTAAATAGGTACCTCTTCTTCGTAATTATCTAAGTGTGATGATGTATGACCATAAGGGAACATCAAAAGCTGAGAATAGCTATGAAATGAAATATATGCAAAAAGTTCATGTGCAATCGACTTTATGTAATTTGCCATTGACTTTGTTTCAGGTTCACTAAAGGCTACTGGACCAGCATAGGTTTCAGCACAAGGAACACTGCTAGCTCCTCCAGCTGTAACGTAATAAAACAAATGTTTATGCAAACAGGAAGAAAACAGTTGTAAATGTACTTTTCTTAATAATACGAGCCAATACTTACACATCCATTTAAAATCCCAGTTTCTATTAGCATCTACACCAGGACAAATCACACTTTTCCTTGATCTGGTTTTTCTCCATAAACGATTCTATTATAACATAAATAATAATTATAAACATAATGTATATAACATAAAGTTAAAACCAAATTCCTGTCCGAATTAACAAAAACTTTAGTAAGTAGATGCTTCAACTCGAATATGAGACCTCTATTACACAGTTAAAAATTTTGTGTATATTTAACACAAATTAAATGTCCGAAACGGTCCACTCAAAATTTGTGTTAAAATAACACAAACTATATGTTTATTTAACAATCGTTTATGTTAAATTAACACAATTTTCATGCTAAATTAACACAATCTTTGTGTTAAATTTAACACAAAGAATATGTGGACCGTTTTTTACAAAAAATTTTTAACTGTGTAACTATAGAAATTCTTGTTAATCCTACAAATTCTTTGTTATCCTATACAACCAGGAATCCTAATTACTGTAAGGGTGGAAGGCTTCCTAAATCTGAATTAATCACTTTTGACTAATTTAATAGAGTTCATTTGTCCATTGATGTTAATTTTACATATGTGATTGACCATTAAAATTCTCACCCAAATCAAATTATGTTACATTAATAAAAAAAATTTCAATGTAGTTTTGTACAACGAATTGGATATCAAACTTCTCCGAAGTAACTAATTCAGATTAAGATAGAGCAATATGCTATCTCCGTTAGCATAGATTAAAAGTGTACACTTCAAACAATAACAACAAATAAACATAAGTATAGCTCCAAAACAATATATGAAAGTACATTTGTTGACGATAATTAGCCTGGATTGGATTATATTTTATGAAAGATAACAAACCTTATTATGTGTATAAACGTAGCCATCGGGATTAAAGCTCGGAAATATGTACCAATTGTGGTTTTCAGCAAGGGCTCTTATTTCTTTATTAGTGCTGACTAACAATTGATTTATTAGGTAAAGAGCTGTAGCTGGAGTAATCCACTCTCGAGCATGAATTCCTGCTTCAATAAAGATACCAGGATTGTTGGCTTTGTACGAAATTTTCACTCCTTTAATAGAACGACCTTCAGTGGTTTTTCCTGCATCAATAACTTGAACAACGTTGTAAGTTTTGGCAAGATACTCGAGTTGAAGATAGATATCATCTAATTTGTGATATTCATCCAAGGCAAAATTCGAATCAGTTTTGATCGTTTTTCTTGGATTTTCGGTATCAATCAAATGTTGTACATTGTCGATATAAAGCCTGTAGTTTAAATTATTCTTTTCCATAATATATTTAAATTCCGTCGAGGTGCTAGGTGAAACCATTACATCGACTGAACCGTTTATAAAAGATGGTCCATTCCAAAACAAAAACTGCGTGAAGAATTAAAAATATATTCATTACAAATTAATAATCTAAGAGAAAAAAACAAACCAATTCTATACAAATTACAAGATCATAAGATCTGGCTTGTAAAATCCTATATAATATGTTTGCTTTACAAAAGGTATATTTTCCCGCCTAAATCAAAGAGTAAATGCAGCAGTCCTTTACACGTGTTTAAAAATTAGTTACCCAAATTTTCTCAACTATTGATAATAGGATGTTCAGCCCCCTTTTAGTAGAATAAGAAATACTAGGTGAGTTTATATAAAATCGCGTAAAAAATTTGATATGGGTTAAGATAAAAATTAACTATCAAAAAATATTTCTTTGAGGGTAAACTTTCTAGTTTAAAAAAAGTTTCGTCACATGTCATTATTTAACACACAAAAAACAAAAAACAAAGAGTTATAAAAAGACATAATATATTATGTCTTTATAATGGCTACTCCATTATTAAAAGTATAAAATCAAAAATACATTTTGAAAATAATTGTAACATCGAAGAAAAATTCAAATTTTTAAGAAATAGGATTTATCCTTACATTTTGAGAAATTTCCATATTACGTAGTAAATCAACATGTTCTTGAACTTGAGGTAAAATACGATACACTTTATAATTTTCAAATGTTTCTATCTCATTAGCGCCAACCACAACGTAGGCGAATAAAATATTAAAAATCAGATGAAGCAGCATTTTGACTTGTGAATTTGAAATACTGAAAAACGAAAGAAAAATGTGTATAAACTTGTTAAACTAGTCGCAATTAAGAAATATGTAGAAATAAAATTATTTTAAAAATAAATAAAAATACATGAGTGGGATGAAAACATATATAACTCGACTTACCAAGTCCAAAGTGTAAAGAGAAAAAAGACTCAATGGCTGCGAGTTCTTCAGACAGACGACTATTATATATTTACCTAAAAATACCCCACCTCTATTTCACGACAAAATTCACAGAGTTAATCTTTGCAAGTCATATCAGGGGCACTCTTTAAAAATCCATCAAGTAGTAAGAAATCTCAATCAAGATAAAATAAACCTTCTGAAAAAACACACATATAGTAGATAAATCAATTTCTGTATCTGAGAAGAATTAAACTTATTATTGATTATATTAAATAGTTAATTGAAAAAAAATTAAAAATATACAAAACCAACATTTTCTAAAAAGTTTTTAGCTTAAATTGCTGTAAGAGGACAGCAATAAATTATATTAAAAAATGGCAACAATTGATAATTTTCCGTATACAACTTTTTCTTCTAGAGATAACAAAATTTAACCAATTTACAAGTTTTTAAGAAACTAGGCTAATCGATATACATCCCAAAGTCGAAGGTTATAAAATTATCTAAAGATTAATTCAATCAAGTATTATATTTGGTTTATCTGTTTTAATTTATTAGACAAAACATGACATAAAAAAGGTATTGCAATAGAATTATATGTTCAGAGAACAACAAAGAAAAATTTTACACGCAAAATTCTTACATGTATTTTGCAAATTAACAAATGACGCAAAACATTGCAAAAATATACAAAACAGGTTTGAATAAATACTGCTGAAAACCTTCGTACATTCGTAATCAAAATGTGTGAAAGTTCCATATAATCAAACGCAGATAATTCGCCAAAACAATGTACAATTCAACAAGCTAAAGTACCAGCAAAACAAAAAGCCCTGACCTCTTTGAAAAATGCTGGTACTTGTATAGATATAAGGCGCTCTCATTGACAACTTGTTAAACTTACCGATTAAAACAGAAGACAAATTTAAAAAAAAATAAATAAAATATCTGACTGATTATTTTCCGCACATCCCTGAAAATAATCAAGATAGGTCTAATATTATTGCAAAGGCGATGAAATAAGCTTCAATTTGAGCCACGTTTGGACTACATCTCACACCTGTCCTGAATGAAAAAAAAGTTCTTCCCCGATGCCGAAAGAAAACTCTTGCATATTTTGAATCCCTTCGATTCAAAGAAACAAAATTTTAAAGGTACAAAATCGTATCCGATCCTCCTGACCGTTTTTTATAATTTTAATGTACATTAAGTGCATTGTAATGAAAAAAATTTGGGTTATCTTATGTTTAATATGATGTTTGTTCACTTGTTTTTTGTTTTATAAAAATTCACTTCACTTAATAAAGGCATATTTCATTTGTTAATATGACAATATGTGTTTTGAACATTATTTTTAAACAATTAATTCGTATTTATAAACGATTAATTTTTAAATTATTATTATCTCTTTGTTCATATTAACAGTTGTTAATATATCCTTTTGGTCTGATTCAAAATTTTATAATGCACTAAATGAAGATCAAAAGTAATGAAGAACAGTCAGGAGGATTGGATATGATTTTGTACCTTTAAAATTTGGTTTCTTTGAATCGAAAGGATTTAAAATATGTAAGAGTTTTCTTTCGGCATCGGGAAATAACTTTTTGTTCATTCAGGACTGGTGTGCTGTGAAGCCGTTTCTTTTAGTAAATAATATTCCTTTGAGTCGTCCATATTCCACCTATACGTTGAGTAGATGCCCAAAGAAGACCTCCCTGATAAAAATAAAAGGATTTAAATTTTATCCGTTTAAAATCGTTCTTCATATCCATTGATATTCCGCCAAGAAGAGGTTGTTAAAAAAAGATTAATGGAAAAGTGGTTACGCAAAAGTTCAAAAATGATATTCTTTGTAATAGAAAGCTACATTATATAGTGTTGAACATATTTTCAAACATCTATTAATCCGTTTTAATTTATTTTCATTAAACTGTTAACAAGTTCTACATTCTAAATGCAATTTAGTTTCAATTTTTTAGAGACGAAACGAGATTAAATTAATTTGAATTTTAACTACCGTACCGGAATTACAATATGTGCGATTTTTATCACTAATTAAAAAGAATACCACATGAATACTCTTCAACAAAATTTAAACTTGAAAGTTGTTAATCGAGATAGACTAGATTGAATGTGTTCAATATTTCACAAAATTCTGAACCTTTTTTATTTATGTCAATCAACATCTTCTTATCCAGATATGTTTGCATATTTCTATATTCCTATATCTTATCCTCTATCACGATCTCTATCCACTTTTTCCTTATCAGGAATTGAAAAGAATAGAAATGTGACCCGTGGAACTCTCTTGAAAACAATTTACCCATTAATGGCAAATTCAAAACTGGTAGTTGAGAAACCAAAGTACATAATAATTGAGATGAGAATAATTTGACAAAACATGAAAAAAATGCAATTTTGTTATTTTTACAATTTGCAAGAAGCATGTCAAAACTTCTTTTTTCTAGTGCTAAAGCAATAAAAAAATTACCGGGCATAAGTGCAAGTCGGACTCGCGCACAGAGGGTTCCGTACACGAACTTAAAATGGATTGAAAATTTTTTTTTAATTATTTATTTTTAACGATTCATTTCAATTATTTATTAGATATTTATTATTTGGATTATTTGAATAATAATAAATTAAAATCATAATTTTTTTACTTTTATTAAAATTTAAGTATAAACTTAACCATTTTTATAAGATTAAAAATTTCCAATTAAATAAACTGAGCTTTTTTATACAATTTTGAATTTTAAAGTCAAAAATTTTTTTTTTCTTTTAAATTTTTTTTTATTTTCAAACTTTTAAAGTAATTTAAACATAAAAATAAACATTTTGTACAAAAAAATAATGTGAAACTGTGGAAAAAAATTTTTTTTGGTAAAATTTTAATTTTTCGAAGAAAATGCTATGATAATAAATTTAAACCACAATTTTTATGGTTTTATAAAAAATTCTGCATAAAATTACACATTTTTGTCAATTCCCAACCTTCCAGAATGAATAGCTAAGCTCTAGCATAGGGGTATTTTGTCATTTTTCAACTTTTCGTTAATAACTTTTAAAAACTAAGCCCAACAATGTTCGCTATATTTTTCCTGTAATTTACACGTAAAACTACCTAGGTATACCAAATTTCAAACATCTAGGTCAAATAGCTTGGAAGTTAAGGGGGGGGGGGGTAAATAGGCATTTTAATGCATTTTTTGAAAATAATCTTGTTATTTCCTTGACAACCCTATGAACATCACGTTCAATCATGTTCGCTATATTTTTCCTGTAGTCTACACGTGAAAATACATAAGTGTACCAAACTTCAACTCTCTATCTCAAATATTTTTATCGCTAGGGTGGGGGGTAATGGTTTTAATCGATGGACAAACTAGTGAAAACATAGGGGTTCCGGATTTGACACTTCGTGTCCGGAACCCTAATGAACCCGAAATAACTTTCGAAATGAGGATATTTACACTAAAAGTAGAGGCGCATAAATATTCTCTAAATCTGAATTGACATAAATCTCAGTTGACATAAATCTCAGTTGACATAAATCTCAATTGACATAAATCTCAATCAAAATAATTCCCAAATGGCATTAATGTCATTTGACATCAATCTGAAATGGAATAAAAATCCCAAGAGGCATAAATATCAAATGACCTAATTCCCAAATGGCATAAATCTCAATTGACATAAATCTTAGTTGACGTAAATCACATTTGACATAAATCTCAGTTGACATATTTCCCAAAATGGATTAAATATCAAATGCCATAATTCCCAAATGGCATAATTCCCAAATGGTATAAATCTATAACGGCATAATTCCCAAATAGCATAAATCTCAAATGGCATAAATCTCATTTTACATAATTCTCAATTGACATATGTCAATTAAGATTTATGTCAACTAAGATATATGCCATTTGGGATTTATCCCATTTCAGATTTAGGCCATTTGGGAATTATGACACTTGAGATTTACGCCATTTGAGAATTTTGTCAAATGAGATTTATGTCAACTGAGATTAATGTCAATTGAGATTTGTGCCATTTGGGAATTATGCTATTTGAGATTTATACCATTTGAGATTTATGTCACTTTAGATAAATCTCAACTGAGATTTATGCCATTTTGGAATTATGTCCTTGGAGATTTATGCCATTTGGGAAATATGTCAACTGAGATTTATGTCAAATGACATTTCGGAATTATTTTGATTTAGATTTATGTTATTTGAGGTTTATGCCATTTGGTAAATATGTCAACTGAGATTTATGTCAATTGAGATTTATGTCAATTGAGATTTATGTCATTTGAGATTTATGCTATTTGGGAATTATGCCATTTGAGATTTATACCACTTGAGATTTATGCTACTTGAGATTTATGACAACTGAGATTTATGCCATTTGGAAATTATGCCGCTTGAGATCTATGTATGCATAATTTGGGAATTTTGCCATTTGGGAAATATGTCAACTGAGATTTATGTCAATTGAGATTTATGCCATTTGAGAATTATGCCGCTTGAGATTTATGTATATATAATTTGGTAATTATGCCATTTGAGATTTATGCTTTTTGGAAAATATGTCAATTGAGATTTATGTCAAATGAGATTTATGTCAATTGAGATTTATGCAACTGAGATTTATATCATTTGAGATTTATGCCATTTGAGATTTAAGCCATTTGAGATTTCTGCTACTTGAGATTTATGACAACTGAGATTTATGACATTTGGGAATTATGCCATTTGGTTAATATGTCAACTGAGATTTATGTCAAATGTGATTTATGTCAACTGAGATTTATGTCTATTGAGATTTATGCCACTTGATATTTATGTCAAATGAGATTTATGTCAACTGTGATTTATGTCAATTGAGATTTATGCCATTTAGGAATTATGCCATTTGAGGTTTATGCTACTTGAGATTTTTGACAACTGAGGTTTATACCATTTGGGAAATATGTCAACTGAGATTTATGTCAATTGAGAGTTATGCCATTTGGGAATTATGCCGCTTGAGATTATTCTTTTTGGGAAATATGTCAACTGAGATTTATGTCAAATGAGATATATGTCAATTGAGATATATGTTAAATTAGATTTAGGTCAGCTGAGATTTATGTCAATTGAGATTTATGGTACTAGAGATTTATGCCATTTGGGAATTATGCTATTTGAGGTTTATGCCATTTGAGAATTATGACAATTGAAATCTATGTCAGTTGAGAATTATGTCAACTGAGATTTATGTCTATTGTGATTTATGTCAACTGAGATTTTTGTCAATTGAGAATTATGTCAATTGAGAATAAAGTGAAATGAGAATTATGTCAATTGAGATTTATGCCATCTGGGAATTATGCTATTTGAGAATTATGCCACTTAAGACCTATAAATTTCACCTGAGATTTATGTTAAATGGATATATGTCAATTGAGTTTTAGGGAATATTTATACGCCTCCTAAAGTACTGAAATAGTTTTGAAATATTTAAAATTTATTTAAACAATAATTGTGTAAACACATGTTTACCTAACGATTTTTAGAAAAGAAACCAATTAACGCACATGTTTAGGGAAATAGGTATATCAAATAAGTGAATACTGCAAAGAACACCGTGGTCCAAATGATGATTTTTGACGTTAGAAGTTGTTTAAGAAATAATTTGTTTAAACAAATAGAAAAAAACTGATAATTTCGTGAAATATCTAGCACTTTTCGATTGTACGCGAAAAATTACTAAAAGAACAAGTGTGAAATTTCCAATTTTTTCACTTTATTTGTTATGAAGAATTAAGAAACATTAACAATAATGACTCTGTACCCAACTCAGCTCATGTTCAGGAAAGTCTGGTTTTCAAAAAAATCAATACGGGAAAGAGAATCATGGATCAAATGATGACTTCTGACGTTAGAAATTGTTTTAAAAATAATTTGTTTAAACAAATTGTTGTAAACAAATAGAAAAAAACTAGAAATTACGAAAAATAAACAGTGCTACTCGATTGTAGGCAAAAAATTTCTAACGGAACATATATGTGACATTTCCAGATTTTTCACGCTATTTGTTATAAATGCAATCAATAAACAATAACAATAACTCCTTACCTACCTAAGACCATGCTTAGTGAAACTATAATATTAAAAAAATCAGTGATTAATTATTTGTAACAAATAGGGGAGGCCTGGGCTAGTTGGGTCAGGGCAGAGTGGGTCATTGCAGTTTACTCAAAGGCTGTTAGTTGAATAAATTCCTCTCTACATAAAAATTATGATGTTACATAGTGAGATGCAAATTTGTGCCAAGTTTCATTATTATATCATCATTTAGATGGAGTAAATATAAGAAAAACTAATTTTGATACTTCAAAGTAAATTTTTACCCACTTGGTTTTTCTGTTATATCTTCCTGAGTAAAAGTTTTAGAAAAAGTTTAATTATCAAATTTTGATCTTTGAATAGTTTCTTTTAAAGGGCAGTGAAGAGGTTTTAATTTATATTTGCAGTATCGATAGAAAAAAAATCAAATATTTAAAAAACACAGGCGGGGTCAGTGGGGTCGTTTTGACAGGGGTTAGTTTGGTCGCCCAAATGCATGAGGAATCAACTGTACTACATTAATAAACTACATTAATTTATTTAAATTTCACTATTAGTAATTTATTTCAGTCAATAAACACTAATAATAATACTTTTTAACAATTAGGAATTAAAAAATACGTTTTTTCAATATGAGCAATTTTTCTATTTTTTGGCCTTATACTTTTGCTGTTTTATTATAATATAGTTATTTTTTAATTTCTTTTATTAAAAAACAACCCTAAAAACTAAGTTTATTATATAAAGTAATGTTCTAACATTTAAACAGTAACATTTTAATCATAACCCAATCTTGGGGCGGGTTGGGTCAGTTTGGATTTCTCCGAAAACAATGTTCCACAAGAAAAACTAAAAGTAATAACGAGACTTTTTCTTTTTTAAATGAAAGATTAGAAAATGAAAGATTAAATGAAAATATTAAAGCAGGCTTCCTGTACGATAAGCTTTTCATAAATTGGTTAACGAAGTTTAACAACGAAGAGTGCAAAATGACCCAACCAGCCCCGGTCTCCCCTACAGTTAAACATTTGGAAATGTCAAACCTGTTCCGCTAGTAATTTTTTGCTTATAATCGAATGTTGACATTTATTTTACATAATTTTTAGTTTTTTTCTATTCGTTTATAACAATTTGTTTGAACAAATAATTTTTTAAACAATTTTTAACGTCAAAATACACTATTTGATCCACTGTTCTCTTTCCCGTACTGACCTTTTTGATATCTATAATGCTTCTCTATTAAGTATGGGATGTGTAGAGTCATTGTTACTATTTATTAATTAATTATAACAAATTGATTTAAAAAATTGAAAATATTACTAGAAAAAAAGTAGTTTTGGCATGCTACGTAACACTATAAATTTATATAATTAAAAATATTTTTGTTATAAATAATATGTATTTTTTTAATTGCAAATATTGATCCTTTACTAATTTTTTCCTTACTTTCGATTTCTGCTATTAGATTTTTCGAAAAAAAATTGTTTAAACTATTTTTGTTAAAACCAATTGTAAAAATTACAAAATGGCATTTTTTTCATGTTTTATCAAAATATCCTCATTTTCATTATTACACTCGAAAAAATTCTTAATAGATTTGACTACTTTTTAACTATTCAGAGTAATTCAATAATATAGGTTCTTAACCGAGTTTAAAAACTTATATGTGACTGTCCATGAGAAAACGTGCCTTAGCTCCCAAATGTCAACTTTACAGGGTGAGCGTTTAAAGTGCATTGAAGCCTACCTAACGTGTCTACGCTTTTTGCTTAATAACACCAAAATTTCTTTAGAACAAGAATTCTTTATTTTTGGAAATGAAAAAGCAAATAAACATCTGTGGGTTGGCATTAAAAAATCAAAATGTATTTTTTGAAGCTAAGGCACGTTTTGTCATGGACAGTCACATATTGACTTTGAAAAAGTAGTTAAAAGAACTACGAAAATAGTTGGTAAAATTAAATTTTGTAGTTGTTTTTTAAATTTAACTACTTAAAGTAGTAAATCAAACTACTAATATTTAACTACATGAAACTTTGTAAAATTAACAACACAAACATGGTTAGATTAACTACAAAAGCAATTACTTTTTACTTTAACTATTTTGCACTCAACTATCCAAAGGTAGTTGAATTTCTTGGCTAAATTTTTTCGTGTACTTTGATTCCTCAACTGCCAGTTTCGGTTTAGGCATTAAAGAAGAAATGGACACAAAATTATTGAAAAGGATGCAAAGTGTTGATTCAAACATATAGAAAAGTATTATATTTTTTAAACCCTCTAGTTCCAGTAGGGTTTACGTATTTTCATTTTGACTGAGGATTGATAACAGGTATCTACAAGTCCGTTACATATGCTAATGATAAAGAGTCGATGGACATTAATAACAAAAATAAAAATAAATAATAAAAACATGATTTTCTGACCAATGAATTTTCTCAGTTGGGTTTCTTGAAACTGACGGACATTTCTCGATCTGCCTGGCCTATAAGGATTTTAAGACTTTCATAGATATATAAAATATTGATATTTCGCAAAATGGTTACACCGAATTTGGCCGGTAACATATAAATTAACAATAATTTAGAAACGTGTGTTCAAAAAACAGACCATATATTTGTAGAAAATTAAATTAGAAAATTTTTTATTTCACAGTTACTGTGTACAAAATAATTGTGACTCTCTTTCACAGACTTAGTTTAAAAATATTAATAAATACCTTAAACGCACTAACTTTTATGCATTCTTTTAATGGCATAACTTCTACATTGATGCATTTATGCATGGAAAAATAAAATAACAATAATTTTGAATGTTGTAACAAGTTTTGTTAGACTATGCTAATTTGATACCGGTTTTTTTTAAATTTGTAATATTACTTTGATTTTGACAAATTCAGAGTAGGAATAAAACTTTCAATAATTTTAGATTTAAAGGAACCATGTTTGTAATAACTAAATATGAGATTAAATAATGAAAATAATACCTAATAATTTTTATCTTACTACGACTAATTCAATTTTTGATAATACAAAGCTCCTTAAAATTTGAATAACTTTAATAAAATATTGAAAAAGTATGAACATATAAACATTTCGTATGCTGATGTATTCTTTTATTTACATCTGAAACTTGCCATTCGACAAAACTGTTGACTCAAGTCTTGCAATTGAGTTAAACCTCTCTTCATTATATCTTCTTTGGTTTTTATCAAATAATATAAATCTAGAGGTGCTAGTTCCATATTGGGATCTCTGAAGTCTTCAGGTAAAAATGCTATTAAAGCTTCGGCCAAAACTATTAAAGCTTTATGATCTGGCCTTAGTCCGTGCATATCTTCCAACGCTCTACAAGTAAAGTAACAATTAACCATTTACAATTTAAATATGGTGTACAACAATAAAGTTAAATACGTACAAACTCAACAGTTGTAACAAGTGGTTTAAATTTGCTGCTAAGATTGGTTGATAATCATTGACAAAGTTCGTACTAAATTGGTTGTTATTCTTCTCAAAAAGGAATAAGCATGGCATGTTTATCGCTTCTGCTGCTATACCACTAAAATTAAACAATAGTTTATTATTATACATGTTATCATTATTATTATATTTAAATTACTTTAAAAATAGTTTTCTTACCAAAAGTCGCGGGTGAATGAATACACTTTATTAAAATAATTTAGAGCGGTTTCGGCCCTGTCATTTTGTCTAGCAGTATTATCTTCTCGACCAATTTCGTCCCTTAATCTTCTCTCACAAAAATTCTTAGTTTCATCAAAGCACCTTGCTTTTAGAGCCTGAAAAAAAATTAAAAATTCAACTCTGCAATACCATCGCAAATTTCGAATCTTTAGTTATTATAAATTTATTACATCTACAATTACTGCCGATTTGTTCAGAAGATTTGGATATTTCTGTTGGTTGAGTGATTGCATTAAATCACTACATCTCTCCAAGAAATAACTTACGTCTCTTAATCTTCTACCACCCACTGAAAATTAAAATCATTGTCAAATCATTGATTATAAATTGCATATAAGTAAGTTTTAAACTTTCAATTTTTCTTATACACAGCTTACCTGGTGGATTGTTCATAGTTTCAAGTAATTCTTTGAGAATTGATTCGGCTCTTCTCATAAATGATTCACTAACTGCTGCTATCCAGTGCTTTATCGCGCACTTAAGAACATCTTTTGTTGACCAAGGGGGCCTTATAATTGTGTACCGTTCCCAAGAATCGCCATATAAATTGCGCATTTCCGTAACAACTATTGGAGAAATGAAATTGAGCAAGGCATCCTTTGCTTTTTCAAAAATCACTTCTGCAGCTAACAATTCTTCATCAAGTGCCGGTTTAGTGTTGTTAAAATTTGTCGAAAGAGAATTGACACACGACGCGTCAATATTCAAGAATTCAATTTTCTCAAAAGGATCATTCTTTCCAATAGTGACAATATCATGAATCATGGCTTTATTACAAAGATTTTTATCGTAGGAGAGAAGTACCTGAAAGTATTTAATTAAATTTCTTCCTCTTTTTTGTATTAAAAGAATCTAATAGCAATAAAATATAATTTACCACCGAGCGTCCTGAGTTTCGTACTTGCAAACAACTTTGTAAAATTTCATCATCCGGACAATCAATTGAGAAGATTTCTTTATTTTTTATCACATCCTGAGGAGTTTGGCCCAAGATACGAGGATGTCTGGTAGAAAAATGATCATGCAAAAAACGCACTGCTTTTCTTGCTTTTACTTTTAAAATTTCAGATCTTGTAGCGGATTTATCATCTTTAATAAAATCTAATTCCTGTTAAATTAAAATAATTTGCAAAATGTTCAATGAAGTAACAATCAGGTAAAATAAAGATATAATAAAAACTTTTTAACTCATTTGAGACTCACTTTTATGACAGTCCAAGGAATTACGATAAATGGTCTACCAAATGATTTAAGGACTATGTCTCTTGCTTCTTCCACTGCTGATAAATTCGAAAGGAAAACATTGGTATCGACCACTATATATAACGCTTGATTTTGTTTTTCAGCAGGTTTAGGAGATAATTCTAAAATATTTTCCTGCGTAACATTCGAATGATCCATTGATTTAGCGTATAACTGTGATCGAACTGATTGTACCTATAATTCAATGAATTAAAAAATATTTTTTAAAACCAATGCCAATTACTGATGAAAGTGTACAGTGCAAATTATAAACAAAAAGGATAATAATTACCTCATACATAATTTTCTCATCTTCAATAGGTTCCCATTCCATTTCCTCATAATAAGGATCATTATTATGTTCCTTAAGTTTTGCGAGAATAGGTTGATTTTCTATTATTTCATCTTCTGAATCGTCTTGTCGACGCTTTTTACTTGAATCAGCAGTGCAGATTTGATAGTTTAGAACTCTATCTCGTAAATTTTTATTTCGATTCGTAGCATTCGCATAGACAGTTATTTCTGGCCCTGGATCTAAAATCACAGTATATACTTATTTTTAATAATTAATTTTTTTTTAAATTCAAATGCTTTCTTTTATTTAAATAACTCATTAAATCAAAAAGATTCTTTTATATTTATAAACAGCAGATGTAAATGATCTTTGGAAGGAAATCAAGGTTGCCACAAGAATTTCATTTTTATTTTCCCTGACTTCCAGACAATATTTTGATTTTTTCCCTGACAACTTTGTACCTAATTTTCCCCTAAATTAGAATTATTTATATTATCCGAATTGATATTTGATAGAATTCTTAAAATCTCAAATTTTTATTTCTTCAAAATTGCAAACTGACAAAAATACACCTGGCAACCGGCCATTTCTGATTTCAGAGAAATGAAAATTCGACGTTTTAAAAATTATATTAAATAACAATTAATGCGAATAAAATGTCGGACAAATGAAGATTCTGTGAAATGGATATTATAAAATTTGAAAATTCGACTTACTTAATTTCTACATAATCAGTATGAAAACTTAATTTTCTTCTTATTTCATAAACGCTAAAAAATTCTCAAAAAGAATGGGAATTTGGATCGGTTGAAAATAGGATAAATTTAAGTTCGGATTATTAGTTAATTGGAACTAATTAATATTCAAAGAGATAAAATAAAATAAAAATAAAGCAATACATTAAAAATGGAGAAAATCTAAAAAAAAAAAAGTAGTACAAAATAAACTACAAAAAAAAAATTAAAAAGTTTAAGAAATTATTCACAAAATGAAGAAAATTTAAAAAGAAATTGTAAATAACTTAACAAAATAAAAGAAACACAAATTTTTATCATCAGACAAATTTTAAAAACAAATATTGATGAAAAGTCATAGAATTTGGAAATTTTATCAAAGAGTAAATAAATTTGCGAACAAATAGACAAAAATGTAAAAGAAATTGAATAAATTTGCAAAAAAAAAACAAGCTAATGTAATTGAAATTATTAAAATTAAATTATTAAAATATTTCTAACTTTGTTTTTACCCAAAATTTTCACATCGTGAACCTGAACCTATTTTTAATTAAATTTTTCAAGTTACTGAAGGATACAAGATGAAAATTAAATCTTTCTGTGTATTTATCTACGAATTCCTGGAATTTTTTAAAAACTTCCGAATCACTTTAAAAATTTTCTTATCTTTTTATAAATTCCAAATTCTTATCTTGATGTTAGAAATTGCCAGCAATTTCTTGAATTACTAGATACCCTAACTTTAAATAGATTTTTGTGAAAAATAGGGGGATATTAGGGAAAAATTTTCCATATAGGGTACTTTTGAGAATCGATCGCAAAATAGGGGGTTTTTAGGGATAATCGGAGACGCCTCCAAACAAATTTATGTTTTACAATTGAAAAATTAAAGAAAAACATAGCATTTGAGAACATGTTATTAAGCAGTTTGTAGCAGATTTGCGAATGCAACAAAATATTTTTTCCCGTGTTATTTTAGCTTTGCACTAAGGTTTCATTTTTGCAGCACTTTTTAATAAATTCCCTGACTTTTCTCTGACAAAAAAAATTTTCCCTGACATTTCCCTGACACGTGGCAATCCTGGAAATTTTTATATTGACCACGGAAGGATGTATTCCTCGTCTCCTATCGTGTCTCATTCTTTATATTCTTGGCCTCATTTAAAATACATTTTTTTTTTAATTTGACATTTTTTATTTTTGCATTAGGGGTCGTACACAAATTACGTAAGCCATTAGGGGGTGGGGGAGAGTTTATTAAATCTAACGAAATCTTACTTAGTGCGGGGGGGGGGGGTCCTGCGAAATCTTACGTAATATTTTTTTAATGAAAGAAAAAACTTTTTTAGAACAAAATTTCAAAAGGGATTTAATTGATACACTTAAAGACTTTAGACATTAAATTTATCCACTAATTTTTACTTTAGAAGCTATTAATCAATCCAGGATAGGAATATTTACATTTTTTTAACAAAAATTTTCCTTTCATAACGCGTTGAAAATTTACTATCTTCGCTGGAAAATTTTTTTGTTTTACACGATTATCCCAGATTACAAACCTGATAGTAAAAATTATTTACTAAACTCTTTCAATGCATGCCTTTAAGTCTGTAATGAAAGTTACTATAAATTAATAATCTATATGTTATCTACTTTTAAAAATACTGTAAATATTTTATCTAATAAAAATTTTACTTCAGTTAGATTAAGAAATTTCTTTTAAATCATTTTTTTGACCAAAGTTAAAAAAATAGATCTTAGTAAGATTTCAGGGGGGCCAAGAAAAATCTTTCGGTGTCTTACAATGGAGTGGAGGAGGTAAAAAATCCTAAAAAATGGCTTACGTAATTTGTATACGGCCTCTTAGAAAAAAAGCTGAATTGTTTGATTTTAAGGTTTATTAAAGCCAGAATAAATTGTAATTTAGATCACGTAAAATTTGAATTAATTAAATTTAAAATTGATTAAAATTTGAATTAATGTACCTCTTTGACTAAGGCAGCTTCCAAATATGTGATTTTTCAACAATTTTCAATAAGTTTTAATTATATTACCTTCCATTAACACTTGCATATTTGTGACTGAGGACACATTGGGACGTGAACTCTGTTTTGGATCTAAGATAACTCGTTTTTCAGGAACCGGTGATTTTTCTAATTTCTTCTGCAAATTCAAACTTTCCCGAAAATCATCCAATCTCTTCTTAGCGATATTTTTTGGGTAATTAGTTGGGGGTTGTTGATTTTGAACTGTAAATAATATATCTGAAATGGAAAAATAAATTAGTATAAAACTTATGTTAAATTAAAGAGAAGTTTAAATTTGATATTATATTTTAAACGAAAATTACTTGGTTTTGGTGATTGATTAAGTGAAACTCGTCCAGATTTTTGTGCAGAAGTTGGAGTCAAGTTTAATTTTTTCACTGGTTGTTTTCTTTTAAGTGTCGCAGCTTCTGGTTCTACCTCTTCGTCCAATTTTGGAAGATTTAAAGCATTAGAAGTATTTGATTCAGTATTACGAATACTTAAATTCAAACTTGAAAGTCTGGATCTACGTCTGGTACTGATTGCAGTTTGCTCTTCCTGTAACTGACTTACTGGTTCTTTTAATTCACATGTTTTGTTTGGAGCTTTACTCTTTGATGCAGAAGTCAAAGTGGAATTAGAAGTTGTTGAAGAGGAAGTGCTACTAGAAGTTTCAGAAGTTGAACTAGAAGTTGATGTTGAATTTGAACTTGATGAATGGACAGAACTCGCCGTAGACTTTCTGGAAGATGCAGTTTTTTGAGCCTTTTTTTGTTCAATTTTTTCATACAATAAACGCATTTGAGGAGTTAAATTTTTTTGTTCAGTTTGTGAAGTGTCAAAAGGTGTAGTATCTTCCTTAGCGCTACTTGCTGAATCCACAATAGACGATCTTCGACCTGGTTTCCTAGGAAGAGGTTTCACTATCTCAGAAAACCTTCTTCTTCCTTTTGTTGGAGTCGAAACTACATTTTCTGTTGCTTTAGAACTCTCAGCATTTTTAGTTTCATCGCCAGTTTCTGCTTCAGTGGTTTTGTTTTTTAACTTTTTAATACTTGATACTTTTTCAGTTATTTTTGACGGTGATAGTTTAGAGGTAGAAGCTTTAGACGGTGATAGTTTAGAGGTAGAAGCTTTTTCCGTTGATTCGTTTTTCGAACTTCTTCCTTTAGTTGAAATAGAAGGTTTTAATCCTTTGCTTAACTTTTCTTGCTTTTGTAGCATTCTCTCTCGTATTTCACGCATTTGCGGAGTTTCATTTGACACATTCTGAGAAACTGACGATAGTCTCCGTTTTGCTTGAAGCATTGGTCTCTCCTTTTCTTGAGTCATGTCTGGAGTTGTTGGTCTTGAAACCTCCGAGTCTGTTTCTAATTTTCTTTTCTTAGAATCTCTCTTCTTTGTTGACGCCTTTATTAAAAAGAAAAATTAACAAATTAATACAATTTTTATAACGAGGAATTTATCAAATTTAGAGCAAGTGTGTTTGTCTGGGCTTAATGAATATAAAAATTATACATATAATAATATGACATTAAGAAAATGTATAATAACAATTCTTTTTACATTTGTATACAAATGTTTAATTGGCTGCGTTTAATGTGTCCATGTATCTAAAAAGTAGTCATTGTTTTAAAGATTTAATTGTTAGTAAAAAGTTTAAATTAAATATTAATATAACCTCATTTTCAGTTCCGAGTAAAGGCACATCCCAAGTTGTTTTATTTGTAACTGTGTTAAAATAATACACTCTATCAGGATAACTTTTAGAGGAACAAACGATCCAATTCTTAGGTAAAGTAGACTTTTTCATTTTTCTTCAAAATATTTGCACTTGGTGCTAGATTACAGTTAAATATTGTACATATATAGAATGTGTTTTTAAGAAATGTTAACAAAAATAAGCACAAACTTTTGGAAAGTTATCTTATTTAAAAACCAGAATTCACTGAGAGATGATATTTTTTCAACTTTGGAAACTATTAATACAGAAAATATGATTGAAATGGTGATGTAAACACTGCAAAATATATTTGTATTACGTCTTTTAATGACGCATGCGTATTTTCTATTTTCATGCGCGCGCGCAGCCTGCTGAGCGATATTCAAAAAATTTCAAATATTTTTCATTATTTTATTCTAATTAAGTGTTCTATTAGATAACAATTGTTTAAAAAATTCAATTACACGACACATTGAAGATATTTAATGATTTAAAATTTTATATTTTGACATTATTTTAATACATTTTTGTTTTTTATTTATTCTTGCAGTTTCTAGGTTATGTTCTCGAAGAAATGTATTTTTTGATAATTTAGAATTTAATAATATAAATAAAGTAAAATTTTTGCATGCCAAATATTCCAAATATTGTTATTAAAAAATTAAAACATTAAAAAACTTACGCAACATATAAAATAATGTGAAATTATCAAAAACAATTTATCTGGAAAATCCAAAATCCACACGGGGACACGGGGAAATCCGAAAAGTGAATATAAATCATAAATATGGCCGCTTCCAAGAAAAGTCGAAATAACATCTGATCTTTCGTAATGTAATTCGGTTAATACTTTCTAATATCAAATAAAATTAGATCACTTGTTGGATTGATCAATAAATTTCATTTTCAAACAGTAAGTAAAATAATTCAATTGCATGATTTTTACACTCTTTTTTAAAAAAAGATATAATACATTGAATCTCTTTTTTGAGGTTAGGAAATGTCATAAAAGATTGAGATAAAAATATATTGAATTTGTTTGTGAATTTAAAGAGTTTTTTAATTTGTTGTTTTAGGGAAAGAATTTATTTTCTTTAACTTTAAAATGGATCAAAAATTATCGAATAATTTTCTTGTTGGGGGCAATGGCATTTCTATTGTTCGTCACGAAGATGATGAACTTATCATTTTCACAACTATTGATGAGGCAACAAAAACCTGGCTAAATTCTTTACATTACATTTGGGGTTTATGTAAGTAGGAAGAATATTATTTATCTTGCAAGTGTGGTTAATAAATATATTGGATATAGAAATTTAATTTTATTTATTTTGAATGTTTATAATTTTAGGGAAGAAAAGTCAAGGAGTCACAAAAACATTGACTGATTACTTCGAAACTGCGCCAAACCCATACCTCAGTACATTGCGAATTTTAGTCAATACTAATGATTTTTCAAATTCAAAGACAAAATCATCCCTCTCTTTTACAAGTAAGTGAATTTAAATCTTGAACTTTCAGTTTAAACAATATTTTTGTTACCTTTTTTCATCTATTCTTGAAATGGCGATTATTTTTTATTTTACAGTTATGGAGGATTTCGCAAAATGGATAGCTCCTCAAAAAGATAATTATAAAGAATGCTTAGAAGTGGATTTAAAAATAGCTGCTTTTAAAATAGTTTCTAAACAAAAAAATATGCAACTTATGAAGATGGTTGCAGAAACTTACGAGTTTACTTCTTGCAATGAGTTATTTTATCAAATAATAGAAGTTAGTTGACGTTTTAATGTCTTTATTTATGAAGCAATTTAAAATTACACATTATTTAACACTTTTATAATAATTATAATTTATAGACCATGATACGTGATAAAAAATTCAAAGAAGCAGCACAATATGCTGAAATGTTAAATTTACAACCCTTCTTTGGAGACCCTGAAATATTACTACTTCCACTTATTTTACAAAATAAAGTCACAGTTATGGAAGACTTTCTAGTAAATCAAAAAGACATTCAAACAAGTTTGGTTCAGTATTTGGATAGTCTTCTAGCTCCGGGAAAAAATTTACAGGTCGTATTGGATCAATTTATTACGTAAGTACATATCTATAATAATAATCCGCAAAATTCATTCATTCCGTCATTCATTCTTTCAGTCTGTCCACATCTTAAGTTTGGCACTTAGATATTTTTTTTGTTTTAAATCAGTTACTTTTGAAAAAATGTATCATTGAATTAAAATCAGAGTCTACTTTGATAAGAATCAATTTAACTGCATTGACAGAAAATAAATTAATTAAAATATAGTTCACCTTAAAATATTGAACTGAAATTTCTATACACTAAAATTTTTAGTAAATTAAAATTTAATTCTATCAATGTAAATTAACTTGAAATGTTTTTGTGATTAAATTAATTGATATTTAGATCATTGGAAATTGATATCATTCAAATTTTGAAATAATTATTTTTAATGAAAATCTTAATTAAAATTAGTAATTAAGAATCAATATATATTTAAGTTTTAATTTATTGATCTAAATTTTTATTGGTTATAAGGCTTTAAATTATCTAAATTTTAATCAATTCTTGCGTTTTTATAATTCTGATTATGAATAACTAAACATTTAAACTTTTCACAATTTTAATTTTTTTTTTTTTTTGTAAATATAAATTTTATTTAATTTCAAATTCCATTAGGCCCAATTTTCATTGATTCAAATTATATTCTAAATTATTATTTTCAAAATTTGGACTGATTAAAGCTTTAATATACAATAAATTTTTTTTGTATAATTAGAAGTTTTTATATAAAGGTTAATTTTTAAAATAATTTAAATATGCATTATTAAATTTTGAAAATATGTAAAGTTTATAGTAGGTCAAATTTTAATTAATTAAAATTTTTATTCATTAAAATTTAAAGAATTAAAAGTTTAAAAAAACTGAATTTTATTAATATTGAAATATGAGTAACTTTGTAATTCCTATACCTACTAATTAAAGTTTAAATCAAAAATTAAAAAAAAAATTCTAATCCCGATTATTCTCACTTTTTTTCGATTTTTTTTAATTGGTAATTATTTTTTTTTAGTAGTTCATTATTTTCGTCATATTGTAATTTTATTGTTTAATTATTATTTATTTTCTTGACATTTCCATTTAATTCTTTAATTTTCAATTTATTTTTTTAATTCTCAAATATTTTCTTTAATTTTCAATTATTTTGATAGATTTTCTATTAATTCCTCAATATTAAATAATTCTTGGATTTTTTCAAATACTTTTTTCACTCATTAAAATTGTTTTAAAATTTCAATTCAATTTTTATTATTATTATTATCGCCTTTTTTCTATTATTATTTCGATTATCATTAAGTTTCTTTAATTTTAAATATAATTGTTCGATTATTTACTTTAATTTTTAATTTCATTCTTCAATTAAGATTTCTATTCTTCAATTTTTTAATTATATTCCATAAATTTAAATTCAAATCTTTAATTTTTAATTATTTTTTTCGATCTTTAATCCAGTTGTTAAATGTGAAATTATTTCCAACAATTATTCCTTTAATTTTCTTAATTTTTCAATTTGCAATTATTTTCTTTAAATTTAATATTTCTTATTTAATTTTTTCAATTATTTTTTTCAGTTGTCTATTAATCTAGTCATTTTTTTAATTTTGTTTTCAATTGTCAGATATTTTCGTTATTTTTCACATATTTACATCAATTTTTTTAATTATTCTCGTCATTTTTCAACTGTTTCTTTCAATTATTAATTATTTCCCGCGATTTTCAATTATTTTCTACAATTTTTTCAATGTTCAATTATTATCTTAAAATTTTATAATTATTTTTTTATTATTTAAATTATTTTCATTGGTTGTGTATTAATCTAGACATTTTTTTAATTTTGTTTTCAATTGTCGAATATTTTGGTCATTTTGTAATTTTTGTTCTAGTTATAAATTATTTTTTCAAATTTTGATTTAATTCTTAAATTTTCAATTTATTTCCTCACCTTTGTATTATTTCTTTCGATTTCCAATCCAGTTGTTCAATTTGCAATTATTTCGAACAATATTCCTTTCAATTGTGTAATTATTTAGTCATTTTTCGAATTTTTTTTTCAACTGTCAATTATTTTCGTCATTTTTCAGATATCTTCTTCAATTTCCTAATTTCCTAATTTGTAAAAGTTTAAAGTTTTAAATGACCAACAACAATGGAAAGTGTTAATGTTGCTAGTGAATATAATAAAATGGAATATAAATATTTTTATGTAATTTGTGAAAATGTTTTATTGCTATACTATTCTAATATATTTTAATTATACATGTTTTAGGGAACACAACATACCAGATGTAAAAATGTCAACTGCACAAGTAAGGCCAATGTCTAAATTAGTTGCTCGTCTGGCAAAATTATACAAACTTCCACCTGAGACGTGTCCATATTTAAATCAAAAACGAGGCGAAGGAGCTTTGCAATTTTTAATTTACAAGCGATTTGTAGAAGGCAGTTTAAGTAAATAATTTTATTTCATTGGAGATTTTTTAAACCGTTTCTTATAATATAAATCTATGATTAGATGCAACATTTGATTTAATGTAATTTATTCAGGCACAGAAAGTTGGAGAGAAATGGCTAGAGAAGCAGTTGGCAACGATGAACGTTTACACATCGAATTGGTCAGGAATTTGTCTTATACAAATACTAAAGAAGCTCTTTATTTTGCAAAATTGTTGAACGTTCCACCAAGTGAGTGGCCTTGGTCTGTTACACAAATGAACGGCGAAAATTCAAATGGTAAATATTAATATTGTTGTAGTGTTATTTTTTTAAAGTGCTGTATTTCTTTAAAATATAAAATATGTATTGGACTTTACTAGAAGTAGAACAAGGTGCAAGCAGTCATGCAGAAGAAAATTGGGACGCGGAGGATGGTGTTAACTACCACATTCTTAAATTACCAAGAGAAAATATTAAATTGGTAAATGACAGAGGATCATTCGAAGAATTTCTTGATAAATTGATGAAAGGGGTCAATCTTGTAGGCATTGATTCAGAATGGAAACCAAGTTTTGGTAAATGTCTTCCTTCAACATTTGAAGTATTCACATATATTTCAAAAGAGTATTATTTGAAAAATAGTATCATTTGTAGATTTAATAATCAAATTTACTTGCAGGAACTAAAAAATCAGAACTAGCTTTGATTCAGATTGCAACAGAGACAAATGTCTATATTTTGGACACAATGACTTTGGGAAGTGAATTCAAAGATCTTTGGACAGAATTGGGGTTGGTATTGTTCGAAAACAAACATATATTAAAATTGGGTTTTGGACTAGCTCATGATGTCTCTATGATGCGTGAAAGCTTACCTGCGCTTTCCAATGTCAGAGCTTGTGGTCAAGGCTACATGGACCTTCTTCACGTTTGGAGAAAGCTTGTAAATGAACATAACTTTGAATTTCCATACGCCGGTGATCCCTACTTTACGAATGAAAGTTTGAGTAAATTGGTGGAACTTTGTTTAGGAAATAGATTAAATAAGTCGGACCAGTTCTCTAATTGGGAGAGGAGACCTCTTAGAGAAAGCCAAATAATTTATGCTGGTTTGTAGAATTTATTTGTTTTTAATACAGGTAGATTAATTTATTTAACTGATAGTGAATATTTACAAAAAGATTCATTTTTGTTAAAGCTTTGGACGCGTATTGTTTACTAGAAGTTTATAACGTACTTGCAAGACAATGCGCGCAAATGGATATTGAGTTTCACGAAATATCTACACATATTCAGCACATTCCGCACAAGTCTCCAAAAAAAGTTATTAAAAAAGCCTCGACAAGCCGAGTATGTAATTAAATGGTATTACTTTTATTATTAAAGAGAACTAATATTCACAATTATTTTCAGAGCGAAGTTGATTCCCAAATTCAATCCAGTCTTCCAATGCAAGGACCGCAAATGCAACATGCAAAAAGTGGATTTATTAAAGCTGAACGAGTTAAAGATGTAAGTTCTCAAGTTCGAAACTTACCGATACCAGCTCATCAATGGAAAGCTGTTTGTGATTCAATGTTGGGTGGATTGGCAAGACAACTTCGGATGTGCGGTTGCAATTGTCTTCATGTGGAATCTGATCGAGGAGGCGATCAATCGATTCAAGTAGCTTTGAATGAAAACCGAGTATTACTCACTCGGAATAGTTGTTATCAAAGAGTAAGATTGTTTTCGTTTAATTGAACAATAAGTTGCTTTGCATTTAATTTGTCAAAAAATTCTGAAAAACCATTTAAAATTGTAGTTTGCTCAACACGTACCAGAGGGTTCTTGCTACAGAGTTGAGACTGATAAACCTGAAGAACAGCTGAAAGAAGTTTTAAATCGTTTTAATATAGTTGTAACTGAAAGAGACATATTTAGTCGTTGCCAAATATGTAATCAAGACGAATTCGTTCGAGTTTCTGAATCGACAATGACTACGTTAGTTAACAGGTAAAGATTTTTAATAACTTTAACCAAATACTCACGCTGCAAGTATCCACTATTTTTCTAATTGAAGAAGCCCCTTTCCCTGTAAATATTTATTAAGTTTACTGTGAAGCCTGTAATTGACAATTATTTTAAATATAATACCTTTTCTCTCTATCAATTTTTGTTTCTAGTTTTATGAAGTTGATGAGGGGTCGTAACTATACAAAATTACCAGGTCCTTCAGCTTCCAATAATCAGTTTGAAGCAGAATATGAAGCTTGTGTTGAAGACAGCATAAAGTTTGCCCCAAACAGGACAGATTTTCGTCAAAGTAATCACGATCGTACTTGGAGACTTAGCGAAAATACTTTGGACCTCGCACAGTGTCGAACTAAATATGGGATTTTAATCAAAATCGACAAGGTGCCACCGAAAGTTCTCAGAAATCTTAACTGTTTTTATATTTGTGAAAGATGCGGTAAAGTTTATTGGGACGGATCGCATATGGAAAGAGCTCTAAATGGAGCACTGAAAGATGTTATTGTTCATCAGTGATTACAGTTTTATTAAAAATAATTTTTTTTTTGTTTGCTAAGATATGAAATACGACATTGTGTTCAATGAAATGGTGATTTCTAGGTTAATGCAATTCATAACATAGTTTTGTTGTTCTTTCATCTGTAGTAAGTTTATAAATTAAAATTTTATTTTTCTTTTGTTAAAGTGATTATATTCAGAGACACGTGAGTACTTTTGTTATTATTTTTTACTCAAATCATACAAATGCCAAAATTCCGTGACGTATTGTGAGTTAAAGTAGTTGCATTTAGTTGACGCCACGGTTTCTAATCTTTTGGGATTTTATTGTAGATAGGAATTAAGTATTGTCAACAATTAAATATAAAGATTTTAAAATTATATACTTAATTATAAACAACTTAGTTTGGTATGGGTGGAAATAAAAGTTTTACTTCGCCAGGTATTTTGAAAACATTTTTGGTTCTTTTACTTTTTTTTTAGTATAAAACGCTCAAAATTACTTCTAAAAGGTCCATATTTTTAAGCATTTGAGGAGTCGAACGAAAAATTTATAATAGAGGCAATCCTATTATTAACTTTAAAATTTGTTCGTGCGCTTACAAATCTTTCTTCTCAATTACTTGGAGAAGTAGAGATCTGTCTAATAAGTACAAGGTAAAGTTATTTTTGTTTTACGAAAAGTATATTTTAATTACGCGTAATGTTAAGTCGACATAATCAGTAAGGATGATTAACTAATAGCCGGGAGTATTATTAGAATCAATAAATTTGGCAAATCAACCTAAGATTGATTAAAAATGTCAATGTGTATTACAAATGATTTAGTAGAAATTCTAAATCAGGTAAAAGTCCTCAAAACTTTCAGCTTAAAAGAGTTGGATTTTTATTACTTTGGGACCGGCTGTTAAATTAATCGACTATACTGTATAAATATATAATGTATTGTATATACAATATAAACGCAATATATGTTTTTAATTGTTCAAGTGAAAATCGAGAACTTTAAATAGTTGAGTGATATAATATAAATTTTTGTCAAGAATAGAACTTAAGTATCCTTAATTTACGCCATTCGAAAAAAATATCAAATATATACTCTAATTTAAATAAAAATTGTTCCCATTTTACAAATTATTGTAATTTGTATTTTTATTTTAACTCTGTACATATGTATATTTTATAAAACTTTTAACAATTCTATTATTGTTGGGAGAAGTTCATTTTACTGAACTGAAGTTAATTATACAATCATGAATCTTCCAGAAAATCAAGCTCATTGATAGTTTTTAAAACAATAAATTAGTGCTTCTATATTACGCAGGAGATGGTTGGGGCATTTGACCTTCCTGTTCTGGAGGATCTTGAGAATTTTCTGGCTCAATCGATGTATGTAATTCTTCAAGATTAACAAGTTGTTTTTTTCCAAAAGGAGGAGGTCCTATCAACTTTTCAACATCTTCATAGGTCATTGTCTCTTTTATTAGAAGCTCTTCAGCAATCTTAAGTTAAAAATAATATTAATAAATAAATTGAACTATAAACGTTCACTAATTACAATCAACTCAATGAGAATAAATTTCATTAAAAAATTAAGTTTTTTTTACCAGTGTTAATTTATCCTTATTCTCTGACAGCAGTTTTTGGGTACGCTTAAAAGATTCTGCGACTAATCGAGATGCTTCAGCATCTATCAAATTACCCAAATATTTACTGTAAGGCTTTCTATACACCTAAAATAAAATTTGTTATTAATACGTAAACATTTTTATCCTAATCTTAAGAGTCAAACGTAAAAGATACACTCACTTCATTTGTGCTCTCAGGAGGGAAAGAGACAAGACCAACAGTAGAATTCATGCCATATTCTCGTACAAGGGAATAAGCTAGTTTCGTTATTTCTCTAAATTCGTCTTTATTTGCAGTTGTTGATTTGTTGAAAATTAAAGTTTCGGCAGCACGACCTCCAAGCATAACACATATTCTATCTAAAAGCCTTTCCTTTGAAAGAAGATATAAATCTCCCCGAGCTTGCTGAGTGAATCCAAATGATTTTGATCTTGGGATAATCGTTACTTTCAGTAAGGCATCTGAATGTTCTAAAAGCCAAGCTACAAGTGCATGAGCTGCTTCGCGATAGGCTACCATTCGTTTTTCTGAAGGAGTCACTGAGTGATTTTTTATTTCAATTCCAGCAAGGACTCGATCTATAGCATGTAATAAATCATGAGAATCTACTTGCTTCTTTTTAGTTCTAGCAGCGCACAAGGCAGCTTCATTACAAACGTTTGCTATGTCAGCACCTGAAATAAATGTTGACAATATTGTAAAGTTAAAAGAAATAAACGAGAAACTATACGTGTAATAAACTTCAAGTACCGCTTAATCCTGGTGTCATATGTGCTAAATTTGATGAATAGAAATTCGGTTGTTTTTCCAATTTGAGGCATTTAAGATGTTGTTCAAAAATTTCTTTCCTCTCTACCAGAGTTGGAAGGTCGATTGATATGTGCCTATCGAATCTTCCAGGACGTAAAAGAGCTTTGTCAAGAACTTCTGGTCTATTTGTAGAAGCTAAGATGATTACGTCTCCTCTTGACCCCATTCCATCCATTTCTACCAAAAGTTGATTTAAAGTCTGTTCACTTTCTCCAACTCCTTGACCAGCAGCTGCTCCTTCAAGTCGTCTTTTACCCAACGAATCGATTTCATCGATATAAATAATACTGGGCGCTCTAAAAAAAAGGATTCCGAATATCGATTATTGTCAATATTTCTTAGTTCTTAATTTAATATTTAAATTGATGTAGATATATACCGTTTTTTGCCTTCCTGAAATAAATCTCGAACTCGAGCAGCACCTACTCCACCAACCATTTCAATGAATTCAGTTCCATTCATAGATAAAAAGGGTACATTAGCCTCCGTTGCTACAGCTTTTGCTAACATTGTTTTACCACAACCTGGTGGGCCCAGAAGTAAAGCACCTAAAATTAAATGCTGTCAATAAATGATATTTGTTTTACAAGAAAAGAAGTTCTGTACGCAATTATACGTCTCTGCAAAAATTATTACAGGATTGTTTTAAAATATTATTAATACCTTTAGGAACTTTAGCGCCAAGTATTTTGTAATGTTCAGGACGTTTTAAGTAATCTACAAGTTCCATAACTTCAACTTTTGCTTCTTTTAAACCTGCTACTTCTGAGAAACGTACACCCTTTCCACTTCCAGTCAAAGGGTCCACTAAAGTAAATTTAGCACGTTTCATTTGATCCATGAAGTCAAAAGGAAACAGAGATCCTTTCTTACGGTTTCTGAATAACAAGTAGATAATACTCGAAAACACCGCTAAAGCAACTATTCGACCAAGTGCACTGGCACTCCGATCATAGGTAATTGTAACACCATTCTCTGTAAAAAATTATGAACAATTTTCAAAATATTTTAAAAATAATATTTAGACTATTTACCAGATACAGATAAAATTTCAAAATTCAAAATACCTGGTTTTATTCCAAAAGAGTCTTCTATATCTCTTATTTTTTCCTCAAAACGTTCTAAATTTGATATATTTAATTGAAATATTCTAGTTGAAGTTGGTGTTCCTTTTATTACTGCCCGGGGATGGATATATATAAAAGCTTCCTCAATTTCAGGATGCACAACAATTCGGGCTACTTCACCTTTTAAAAGTATGTGATAAATAAAGTCGTTCCAGGATACTACTTGCATCTAAAAAAATGTTTCAATTATATTATTTGAAAATTCAAATAAGTAGTTGTAATTGTAGTTAAAGAAAAAAATAATAGAACTCACAATAGATCCATTGTCCCCTGACCTACTATTACCCATCAGCGCGACCATCAATACAACTTGTGCGAGTACAACTAGTGTACATTTTAAAAAAAAAATTAATCTTTCTTTTTCAGAAGGCTCTTTATCAGAATCTTTTTTATCGTCACTTTCAGATTCTGGTTTGTTTGAATCAGACGAGGTTTTTTCAGGTTGTTTATTCCTTGACTGAGATGAATTATTGAATTTTAAACAAGCCACACTAAAGTTTCTACATGTTTTAATTATTTTTTGTAAAGACAGTTCATCTACTCCACTTCGACGTAGTAAAGAATATACTCCTCGATATTCTTTTTTGAAAAGTCTGCATGACTGAAAATTTCAAAAATAAATTAAATTTATTCTTACAAATTGTTAGGTGTGTAAAGAATTTTATTGTACATGTACCATTATTTTAACTTGGCAGCATAATTTTATTATATTTTTAATTTAAATTCAGTGTACTGGAATACACTGATCAAACATTTAATTGAGTTATTATACGTTAAAAGTTGTAAGTAATTTTTTTGCGAGATATTGTCAAAAGATTATAAAACAGGGATTCGTTTCAAAAATTGTCCATAAAAGAGTATGGTTACACGACTTTTAGAAAAATCATTCTCATTTTTTTCTCTCCCTTGACAGTGGCATAAGTTTGTCTCACTTTTCATTTTCAGTATTTGGAAAAAGTAAGAAAATGTAGAGTGTGAAACAAACTTATGCCACTGTCATGGGAGAAAGATAAGAATGGTTTTTCCAAAAACCGAGTGACAGTACCCTTAAACTATTTGATTTTTATGAATTATTTTGAAACTGACTACTTGTTAAGTGATTTAATTGCATTATTTATTACGAAGTGTCTAGACGTCCGGCTAGCCGGATAAAATAGTTTTGTCCGTCTAAATTTTTGACAACCCCCCCCCCCCCCCCTTGTATATCGAAACATAGACGGACAAAAATATTTTATCCGGCTAGACGGACGTTTAGTCATATTTGCTTCCTGAACCTAAACGTCCGGATAGACGGACAAAATATTTTATCCGGCTAGCCGGACGTATAGTCGCAGCCTATTTATTATGAGACTTAATTTTCGTATTAACTAATGACTTAATTTATTATTAATAAAAACATAAATTCTGTAAGAATTATGTACTTATTTATAATTTTAATATGCTAAAACTCACCTGTTTTGAAACACAAAAAAATCGACAGATTTGAAGATTATTCCATAATTGAAGAATATGTCCATTATTGAAATTATTTTCTTCTACAACGTGTCGAAGAGAAGTACCAAATACACTTTTCGGGTGAATAAAGTGCCGACTAGAATATTTTGCTAAAGTTTGCATGTTGTTAATTTGTAAGAATATAACCTAGAAACTGTCAAAAAATGTATTGTTATAATTAATACTTTTCTTAACTAAATTTTTTAGATCTATGAACTACATTAATCAAAAATTAATTACCTTAACACATGATGAATTATTTAAATAATTCAATGCATACTTTTTCATATGACCATTATATAAAAATAATATAAATCCATAACATAAGGCGCAACACAATAACATTATTCAGGTAGAGTTAGGTTCAGTCGATAGGTGGTGCCATCTATAAAGTAAGCGACATCTGTAGTAGAAATTAGTTTTACTTTTAAAATTCCCGCGTAATAAAGTTAAGTTGTATGATTTATAATTAATGAGAATAAGTGCAGTTTCCAGGTTCAATTTGGCCCTATTCCGATTAAAAGCGTATAATAGAATTAAAAATTTAATAATATTAAATTCTTCATTCAAAATATAATTTCAAATTTAACATTAATCGACTTAAGGTTTTTGGATAAAAAAATTTAATCAAACATCTAGAAACAAATTACATGTATATTTTACATAATTATTACATTTCAAAAATTTTTTAAACTGATAAATAATGCATTATCAAATCGCAAGTTTTGACCAGAAAAATTAAAAAAAAAAATTATTCTTACTATTATATTTAAAAACATTTATTTATAACTTTTATTATTATTTTATTACTTTGATTTTGTTTCTTTTGTGAAATTAATTAATTATTTTAATTGGCCTAAAAGTTACTATAAGTAATCTAAGTTAAGAAAATTTTCGAAGTTATTTATTTGTGCGACTCCAAGTGAACTTTACGTTATTCTCAGGCAGATTAAATTAAATTTTATTATATTTGGTAGGACTAATGTTTTACTTAAATATTTATGTCAAAATATTAATTAGTTTACGAGAATTGAAATTTCGCAACAAAATTGAAATATCAATATCATCCGTTCTATCAGTCGTATCAAGGTTTTATTTTTTAAAAGTGCTCAGAAAAATATAAGGAATAACTTTATTTCAGGATTATAATTATTATAATTATTGTAATTTTTACTTAATAACTTTTTTAATATTGAAATCATAAAAATTTGTCCTAAAATAAAATTATTCGTTATATTTTTCTGAGCATTTTAAAAAAAGAAAACCTTGATACGATTGCTATTTCAATTTTTTTCCCCGAACTTTCAATTCTCGTAAACTAATTAATATTTTATAATTGACTTAAATATTTATGTAAAATATTACTAAATATAATAAAATTCTGAAATTTCATTGTCATTCATAAACTCCACATTTTTTAGCCTGCCTGGAAATAACGTAAATTTCACTTGGAGTCGCTTATTTGTTAATTATAATTGTTTGTAAACATTTTAAACTGCTCTCTAAATCTGAATTAGTTAAAAATAACTAATTAAATTAGTAAAATCGTGTCTACGTTTTTATTTCCACAATTAGTGAAAAATAACTAAAAAATAGTTACAATTTTAATAATTGAATTAAAAAACAGAATTTGACTAAAATATTAATAATTTTGACATATCCTAAAAATGAATTTGACTAATAATTAGTTATTTTTTACTTAATGGTTAGTAAAAATATAACTATTTTAATTAGTGACTGAGTTTTTACTTTCAAATTAGTTATGTTTGACTAATTGCCTGAACCAAAAAAAAATCTGACAAAAATGGATCCAAAATCTAGTTGTTGGGGATGTTTTTGCATCATATCAGAAGTAAAAATACGTTAAGAACAAACTCCTAACTGCTCTTTTTTTACAGATATCAATATTTCCGTTTAATGAATTTTGCGAATTTTTGAAAAACATTAAGTTTGAAATTTTATAACTACAAGTAGGCAAACTAATTATACTAAAATTATCTTAAATATATTATAATATATAATAATATAAATAATATTAATATATAAATATATTAGTCATATTGTAATAATTTTTTGCACAAAAATTAATTTATTTTAGCGAGAAACTACGATCTAAATAGATTTTTTATTGCAATTGGTAAGAATAATATTTATAACATAGTAGCATACGCAAAAAACAAATTAAATCATTGTCAAACTGAACAATAGTTTTAAAACTATGAAACAAAATAATATTTAAATATATATTTACATCAACTATAATCAGTACAATACAACTCACTTGAAAATGACAAAATAAAAATTCGACAGCTGCTCGCATGAGTTGGAATTTATATTTTTCACATTTGGTTGAATTAATTTCGTAGCGCTCTGAAGTTTCAAAAATTCACAATGGACCAAGTCACTATAGCCTATTCAAACCAAAATCACATATTATTTTGTTATTATTATTATTATATATTTTATTTAGAAAAATAAATAAGTTCAAATACAAAAAATTTACAACTGATAACGAATAAAATTCATAAGATTTGCAAACAATACAATGAAAATCTTTTAAGTTGACTGCTTTTTTCCGAAGACGATTTTATTCCCATAAGGTGCATAAATTTTCTTTCGATTCTCCTGATGAGAACACTTATTCGTAGGATGAGACATCTTTTGATATAAGGCGAATGTTTTTAATAATAATTTGACAGAAAAATATTTTGAATTGAATGAAGCTACAACACCTGTTAGTTTATATTAAATCAAATTTAAATAATCTGAAAGTGTATTAAAATAAAACCACACTAAAATATTTTTATCGCACATAAAATATTACTGTGAGTTTGGTATACAAAAAACCCCATATCTTTGACAAATATTAAACAATTTTCTCCATTTCGGCCTGATTTTAAAGGTCTTAACCTGTATTTACGTACACTGAGAAGAGAGGATCTCGATTTATAGTAAATATGTCATGTAATTATTTGGGAAAAATTACTATTTGCAGTAAAAATTACTATTCAGAGTAAAAGGTGCTTTATATAAAGAAAAATTACTTTTCATGTAGTAAAATTTACTAATTGTAATTATTACTCTAGTCATTTTTAAAAATTCTGTTAATATTTTTAAAATTTATATTGTCATAATAAATTTTATCAAATTAATAGTTATTAAATTCGTCTCTTTTTAAATATTGCTCAAGCAATTTTAAAAAGTATAACTGCACTGAGATAAAATACGAGATCTTAAAGCATGTGACTCGAAGAATCTCGAAGGATGTGATGTCTAAAACTGTAAAAGCATGTGGACATCCTTTAAAAGGATGGAACAAATGCTCTCAAAGCATTTGACGCATGCTAAATTAGCTTTTGTATACAAATGCTACGATATCTTGTATCACATCCTCTAGTTTCTCGTCTCACATGCTCTCAGAGGTGGCCGAATCGGCAGAATCATTCTGCCAAATCGACCACCCCTCAGAGGTGGCCGAATTGGCAAAATGAAATACATGCAAGCACTTCTGTTTCAATAAACATATATACATCCGTATCAGTGTTTTACTCATTAAATAAATGCGCATTAGTTTTTTATTAATCAAATACATGCACACTAGTTTTTTATTGAGACGGAAACACCCGAACGGTTCCAGCACTCTAAAAATAAGTGTCTTATTTTGTCCTTACTTTTAAGACATTTTAGGGTGTCTCAATTTTAAACCATTGAGAAAGTGTCATAAAAATACCTGTAAGACGCTTTCTAAACGTCTTATGTCTTAAAATAAGACACTTGTAAGACACCTGTTTTTACAGTGAGAAACACCCGAATGGATCAGGAGGTACCCGAATAGATCCGCAAGTACCCGAACGGTTCCGGAACCACCCGAATGGGTCAGGAGGTACCCGAATAGATCCGGAAGTACCCGAACGGTTCCGGAAACACCCGAATGGGTCAGGAGGTACCCGAATAGATCCGGAAGTACCCGAACGGTTCCGGAACCACCCGAATGGGTCAGGAGGTACCCGAATAGATCCGAAAGTACCCGAACGGTTCCGGAAACACCCGAATAGGTCAGGAGGTACCTGAATAGTTCCGAAAGTACCCGAACGGTTCCGGAACCACCCGAATGGGTCAGGAGGTTCCTGATTAGATCCGGAAGTACCCGAACGGTTCCGCAAGCACCCGAATGGGTCAGGAGGTACCTAAATACATCCGGAAGGACCCGAATACTTCCGGAACCACCCGAATGGGTCAGGAGGTGCCCAAATAGATCCAGAAGTACCCGACCGTTTCCTAAACCACCCGAATGGGTCAGGGTGTTTCCGGAACCGTTCGGGTACTTCCGCATCTATTCGGGTACCTCCTGACTCATTCGGGTGTTTCTGGAACCGTTCGGGTATTTGCGGATCTATTCGGGTACCTCCTGACCCATTCGGGTGGTTCCGGAACCGTTCGGGTACTTTCGGATCTATTCGGGTACCTCCTGACCCATTCGGGTGGTTCCGGAACCGTTCGGGTACTTGCGGATCTATTTGGGTACCTCCTGACCCATTCGGGTGTTTCTGGAACCGTTCGGGTGTTTCCGGAACCGTTCGGGTGTTTCCGGAACCAATCGGGTGTTTCCGGAACCGTTCGGGTGTTTCCGTCTCAATAAAAAACTAGTGCACATGTATTTGATTAATAAAAAACTAATGCGCATTTATTTAATGAGTAAAACACTGATACGGATGTATATATGTTTATTGAAACAGAAGTGCTTGCATGTATTTCATTTTGCCGATTCGGCCACCTCTGAGAGCATGTGAGACGAGAAACTAGAGGATGTGACACAAGATATCGTAGCATTTGTATACAAAAGCTAATTTAGCATGCGTCAAATGCTTTGAGAGCATTTGTTCCATCCTTTTAAAGGATGTCCACATGCTTTTACAGTTTTAGACATCACATCCTTCGAGATTCTTCGAGTTACATGCTTTAAGATCTCGTATTTTCTCTCAATATGCCTAATATAACAATTACTTTAGTAGGATCCAGTTTTTAATATTTGCCCCCAACTTTTGCTCAGGAAATAGTAATCCGTGCCACTACTACTTATACTACTACTCGCCTCTCACTGATACGCGAGTCATTTACAATTGAAATACACTCAAACCTCCGCATAACGATCTTCTATATAACGAGAACCCCTGGTAACGAGCCCTCAAATTCTCCGCATAACGAGAAAAATGTCTCCTCCGTCATCCCCACTACCCACTATAAAACGCGTGAAAATTTGAAAAAATAATATTGAATTTAATGTTAGTTTTGTAATTAACTTTAATTTTTCATATATATAAAGAACTTGATTCTTGTAAATTGTGTATTTTAATAGTTTATTAGTAAAAAAAACTTTGATGAATGTAAAACTTTATAAATAACAGGAATATATAAAAATTTGACAAATTAATTTAGATTAAAGTAAATAAATAAAAGTCAAAAAATTCTTCTTTTTGATATATAAAGAACATGATTCTTGTAAATTGTGTATTTTGATTTTTATAGTAATAAAAAACTTTACAAATAACAAAAATATATAGAAATTAAAAAAACTATTTGGGTGATTCCACTGACTTTTGTCTGAGAGGTGTTGCTGGCATATCTCAAAAATAATTTTTTCTTATTATATAAATCATTATTAAACACCGTAGAATAATTTTTAATGAAGATTTTGTTAAATAATTTTTTAGTTATTTAAAAATTGTAATTAAAGACGACAGAGTAAGGTTATAAAATGGCGTCTTTAGTTCGTATTTCAAACTTTTTATAATTAATAAATATTGGCTTAAATAAAATTCTGTTAAAGAGGAAGGGTAATATATATTCCAAAGATTTGTTTTTAACAATTTATTTTGTGTATAAAGCTTAGTGATAATAAGAAAAATCGTTTTAAAATTGATCTAAAAACTGTAAATTTTCGTCATATTTAACAGCGTATTCGTTTATAAAAATATTTAATAGAAAACTTGGATACTTACGTGGATTGAAAATCAATACATTAACTTTTCTTATTCAGAAAGAATGCCTTAAAAAAATTATTTTGTTTATTACGAAATTCAATTTTAAAATTGTAAATTCATCAAAAATGCCAAATATTTTCAACACATCATATCTTTTTTCTGAAAATTGCAATAAATTTCAAACTTAAATATTTCAGAAATTAAGTAAAATCTCTTTGTGAAATTTGAATATTGTGTATATTTTGTACAACCTTAAATATGTGAAAAGTTTGGATCTTTTTAAAGCTTTCAGAAAATAGACATGATGTGTTGAAGTATGGTATTTTTTATGAATTTACAATTTTGTAATAATTAAAATAATGTTTTTAAGTCATTCTTCCTGAATAAGGAAAGTTAATGTATTAATTTTCAATCCACGTAAGTATCCAAGTTTTCTATTAAATATTTTTATAAAAAAATTTTTAGATAAATTGTAAATCGATTTTTTTATTATAACTAAGCTTTATACACAAAATAAATTGTTAAAAACAAATCTTTAGAATATATTTTACAATTCCTTTTTTAACTGAAATTTTAAAATATAATCGCAATTAATAATTAAACTTTTTTAGATCGCATTTTAGATCTCAAGAAATATTGAAACTTGATCAAATTAACATTTATCACATGTTAAATGTAGTTTGGTCTAGTATATTTCTTTTACATTAATATTTATAAACATATATTTTTGTTAATTCTCTTTTAAATTCAGACTTATAAACTCATTTTTTTACAACCTATAATTTTTTATAAGAGTTTTAAACATCTTAAAAAACGTAGTTTTTAAATATTAAATAAATAAAATATATATAAAGTAAATGTAGGGCTTATTAATTCTGCACAAAATAAAATATGAACATGTTTTAACTTTTCTGTTGCACACGACTTACGTATCGAAAAGTGGGGATAACCTCTATAGCCATGTTTCGCTCGTAATAGGGAGAATTGAGAGTCCCGAGTTTCTCGTTATACGGATGTTTGAGTGTATATATATATTTAATAAATGTTTCTATTCCTTGTTACATAAACATTTTTTATATTTTTTAAACAAATCTCATTGTTAATATGGATCTTATACTTTTTTTTTGACATATTTTGTTCTAAAAAAATTATAATAAGCAAATTTATATCAAAATGTGTATTAAATTAGAGAATTTAATTGTTTCATACTTCAAATTAATTAATGATACAAAAATATTTTAAATAATATGTGACGCCGCGCGAGAAAAGGGACCTATGGCAAAAAATATCAATTTTCATTTTTTTATGCCAAAAGGTAGCTTTTTAGTCTCTCTTTCATTTAAAAGAATCAAAAATTGTTTCCATTAGTTACTTTTTGAGTTATTAAGCATGAATCGTAAGAATTTACATTGGTCGCCATGCACTGCCGCAACTTCCAACACAAAAAAACCTATCGCGAAAAAAAATTAATTTTCATTTTTTTATGCCAAAAGGTAGCTTTTTAGCCGCTCTTTCATTTGAAAAAATCAGAAATTGTTTCCATCAATTACTTTTTGAGTTATTAAGCATGAAGCGTAAGAATTTATATTGGTCGCAATGCATTGCTGCAACTTCTAACGCTCGCCCTGTAAAATTAACGTTTCAGGCGATAGGTACCTTTTCTCGCGCGGCGTCACATATGTGTTCTATTACCATTGCAAATTTTTTTATAACACTTAAATTTGTTTGGTAAATATTAAGTAAATAATTTTCTAGTTCAAAATTTTTTTTCTTGTATTCAGGTGTCATCATTGAATCTTTTTCTTATAAAAAAATAATTTTTCATTTGTCATTTATGTTTTATCATATTATTTTGTATTATTTTTTTAAAAAAACTACAATTGTTATAATAATTAATTAATTTTGCTTCCTCATAGAGGAAGCTTTGTGATCGTTATGATTTTCGATTTTCCAAAAATAGTCTAAATCGACTCATTTTCATCTAAAAAGCATAAATTTTCATTCCTAAGCAAATGTCCAGATGTATGTGTGTGTGTGTGTGTGTGTGTATAGCGTTTTTTGTCGCCAGGATATCTCGAGAACGCTTCAACGGATTTTAATAAAATTTGGATGACTTTTTAAGCTCGTGAATATCTAAATTTGGACACAGGGATTTTTGAAAATACCCAATCAAATTTTGTTGAGCACCTTTTTTCATCGAAAAAAATCTTTTTTTGCCAAAATTTTTTTCCAAGCTAAAAATACAACTTAATGAATAAAAAAATCATATTCCTTATCTCAAAACGAATCGATTGACCTATATAACTTTTATAATTGATCAAAAATTCGTAAATTAATTGATGTTTTTTCATTTTTTTGCACTTAAAATTCCTTTTTTTAAAGAATTTCTCAAATGAAATTTTATATTATTAATATATTGCTTTTTCTATAAGAAAGCAAATTTGTTTGCTAACTTTGAAACGAAATATCCACGAAATGGACATAATTTTCACCTAGTAATTTTAATAATTTTTCTTTATTGCTTGCCAATTTATTTATTTATGTGTATATGTATTTATGTATACGTACATATGTGTGGGTAAATGTGTATGCATGCATAAAGTTTTTTGTAGAGGATTTTCCATAAAATTTAAATTGGTTATTAAAATCATAAATATCTAAATTTGAACTTATGGATTTTTGAAATTAACTAATCAAATTGTTTTAGTATCTTTTTAATCAAAATAATTCATGTTTTTTTAATTTTTGTTTTTATTAACTTAAAATATTTATAATATTATTAAATTATTGCTTCCTCTATGAGGAAGCAAATTGTTTTGCTTCCTTGGAAGCGAAGTGTCCATGAAATGGACAGAATTCACACCTAGTTTATTTTATGTTCAGATAAATTATTCAATATTAATATTGAAACATTTTTAAAATTAATTTTTACCTTTATTCCCGCTATTTTATTTTATAAATTAGTTTGCTTTAAACTATTTAATAAGTATTATTATTTATTAATAATATATTGTATAAATATTTTTAATAATATTTTCTTATAAAATTTTTTAGATTATATTCCATTTATTTTTACATATTTACAATTTTTTTATTTAATATTATTCTATTTACTACCATTTTGAATAATATTTACATTTAAATTCAATAATGTAGTAAAATATATGGGGTTCATGATTTATTCTATTACGGTAATTCATATAAGTTAAAAAAAATATGACGTCAGTTGCGTCGATATAGCCGAGAGGCTTAATGCGAAAGCCTGCGTTTTTAGGGTTGCGACATTGCGTATTTATATATAAGTTAGGTAGTTCGATCCCGTATAATTCTAAGATTTTTCCGAAATGTTCACTTGTTAATTCTAAGTAGGTATATGTATATTAGAAGAATGAAACTTGTAAATTAATAAATTGAAGTGGATTTAGAAAGTTAATAAAGTAGAAACTTTTTTATTTTTATTTGCATTGGTTTATTTTATAAAGAATTGAAAACAAGAAAATATTATTTTCTACATTTCATTCTTCTTCTCCCGTCGCACATGCTTATACTGCCTACATCGGTGAGAGGCGTGCAGTATAGTAGTGGAACGGATTACTATTTTTCTGAGTGAATATCGTTTGTGGCGATGTAAACGCCACTCCCTTAAAAACAATTCTTATTCTGGATGATACAATATTTCCTCAGATTCATATTAATACCTATAATTTTCATTTAAATTTTCCATTCCGTGGAGTAAATTTTATTTCAATCAAAATATAATTCATTTATTGAATTAAGTAAAAAGTATTCAATTTTTGAACAGTTTCAAAACTACTGCTCAAAAGTAGTAATCTTTAATCAAAAATATGTAACTTTTATTATTAATTATTATTTCCACTACTTTAACAAAGTAATTCTATATAAGATGTAACAGTAAAATATATTGATAACAAAATTTGAAAAAATCATCTAAGTAGTTCTTTGATGAGCGGCTCATATTATTAATATATTTCGCTCTGATTTCTTTAAATAGGTATTAGTTATTTATTACAAATAATTTTTATCATCTATAATAAGAAAAATATCTTTTTTAAAAGTTTAATATATAAGGTAACGGTACCTATACTCGATCAGTACCTAAATAAAGGGGATACTGAGATACTAGCTGAGGAGGAAAGTAACAGAGGTAGAATGTCAGCGCTTATAACTTTTACACCAATCAGCGAACAGACATAGTCCTAATAGTAATTTTTAATCAGTACCTTGACAAAACAAAAGTGATTAATACTTACATTTTGGTGATATTAACCAAACAAAATTGTTAATTTAACCATAGAAATGGCAAAGTTAACTATATTCATGGTTAATATGACCTAAAAAAGTATAGTAATCCTGTTAACCAACCATTGGCGAGGTTAATGTAACCATATTTTTTCAGTGATATTGCTCCTTCTAGCCCCTCCGTATTATGTACGGGCTAGACCGGAAATGATATGTATCTGATATTGACATGTTGTGCAAAAATTACGACAAAAGTAAATTTTTGCATAAATTTTCAAAATATCTTTTTTTTTTGATTTTATATACTGAGAAAAAGTTATCGTCAAAATTTCTATGCTGTTCACTATATAAAAGAGTTATAATTGACAGTCTCCGAAATTTTACCGTGCTGTCTTACAATTTTTACCGGATTTCCCACAATTTTTACTAGAAAATCCAGTAAAAATTGTAAGACAGCACGGTAAAATTTCGGAGACTGTCTATTATGACGCATTTATAGTAAACAGCACAGGAATTTTTACCAAATTTTTTTCTCAGTGATAGATATTTAAAACATGCTTTTCATTATTTTGAAGCTTCCTTATCTATCTTTAAGAAGTGCTAGTGTATAATTAAAAAATGTGAAATACTTTTGTGTAATTTAAACTTGTTTTTTAAAATCCAAGAAACAGAGGGGTGAGGAAGAAAGTAACACAAAAAATTGTATTATTCATTTTTAAAATGCATACCTAATAGGCGCTAATGGCAATCTTGAACTTTAAACTCGTTTTTCTCAAAACTAGGGTTTTGACACTTCTAACTTTGAATGCTTGTAACTTTGTGAATGTTTCATCTAAAAAAGTTCAAGACAGTGCCGGCTTTAGGGTAGTGCGCGCCTGTGCGGCTGCACAAGGGCGCCATGGTTTTCAAAGGGGCGGTTCACAAAAATTCGATAACTAAAAAAAAAAAAGGTTAAAACTGATAAGAAGAAGGAAAAAACCACTAAAAAGGGCGCCATACTAATTCTCCCACAGGGGGGCGAAGGTAGCTAAGGCCGGCACTGGTTCAAGATCTCCTCAGAATAATGTTCGAAATTTAATGAAGAATATATGGTTAAATGTATACTGTTAAAAATTTCCATTAGAATTTTCTGTTACCTGTAACAGCACTTTTTTCTGGTCACATGTGACAGAAAATTCTGTTACCTTGTCAGAAATTTAACATAACCTTACCCAAGCAGCACGTAATATTACATGAATATCACAGTGACATCATATTGTAATATTCGTAATATTACGGGGTGATATTATTGTGATATTGACGTGATATTGAAATGTCCGCCTCAAGGTAATATTACAAGTAATATTAAGTAATATTACAAAGATTTATTTATTTCAATATTTATTTTACATTAAATAAAATATTTTAAAAAAATCCGGCTCACACGGGGTTCGAACACGCAACGGTCGACACGACGTAAATACGCCTTGTACCTCTCGGCCATCTAGCTCTTGGAATATAGTTCAGAAAGTGTTCTTCATATTGTACCAAAGAGAATTTAAGGTACTACATGAAGAACACTTTCTGAAATACATTCCAAGATCTAGATGGCCGAGAGGTACAAGGCGTATTCACGTCATGTCGAACGTTGCGTGTTCGAACCCCGTGTGAGTCGGGTTTTTTTTAAAATATTTTATTTAATGTAAAATAAATATTTAAATAAATAAATATTAGTAATATTACTGTAATATTACCTTGAGGCGGACATTTCAATATCACGTCAATATTACGTCAATATCACTGTAATATCACCCCGTAATATTACCAATATTACAATATGATGTCACTGTGATATTCATGTAATATTACGTGCTGCTTGGGTATTGATTCTGCGCATGCGCGATTAGGATTGTCACAGAAATATCCGTCACGCGTATCAGAATTTATTTTCTGTACTGACATATGGATGATTCTTCAGAATGTCGTTACTTTGGACAACGTTAATTTTTAAATTAAAAAATCTTTCTTTTTGAATACTACTTATGTAGTACTTATTAACAATTACTAAAATAACTAATTTTATAAAAATTTGAGCTTAAACTCATGTATTTAGTCTTACATAGAAAATTTAAAGTTTTAAATTTTAAAGGTTAAAAAAATTAATTAAAAATGTTTAATTTTTTACCTTAACCGAACATCCGATGAATGTTCTGTTAGTTGAAGGATGCACTAAGATATCCAAGGATCTTCTTAGGTTATTTAATTATAAATTAAAATATACGTATTTAATTAAATAATTAGATATAAAAAATCAATATTTTGGTAATAATCCAGGTTAACGATATTTTGTATAGAAAACAAAACACTATTCCCATGCTTTTTGAATATAATGAACCGGAGTTTACAGAAACTGGAGTTTACAAATCAAAGAAAATAAATTATTATAGCCGTCAAACTTAATAAAATAAGAAGACCTTTGCAGAATACTGCATAGATTTGCCTACTTTACATCAGTATTATTTTTATTTTATTTTAAATATAAACAATTCGGTCATTTTTGGCGAACCGGATTTTACATGTCATTAAAATACGCAGTAAATTAATAATAATTTTTTAAATCTTAAAACTAAATATCTCATTTCTTCATGTAAGTTTATCCATACATCAAAGTTCTCATCTTACTAACATAAATAGTTAGTAAAAATTCACTATAAAAATGATTAAAATTGCTGAAAAACAATGAAAATGTAAACTCCTGTTCCAAATAACGAAAAGGTGGAGAAAGTTTAAAAAAATTATTTACGCAAAACATATTAATAAAATCTGGAAGATAATACAACAAAAACAAAGTTTTTGAGTTAAACTGTCGATTAGAATAGATAAAAACATTTTAAAAGTATGTTTTAAGTGAAATAAAATGTATTAAATCTCACGAGTCCTATGTGGAGAACCTAAAAAAGTGCAGATTTTGAGTCATTTTTAACAAATTCTATATCTTTTGATGTTAAAAAAAATATTTTTCTGTTATGATATTAATAAAAATGATAACAAAGAATAAATGTACAAATTAAATAATTTTTAAAGTTATTAAGTGGGGAAGTAAAAGTAACCACTTAGTGAAGAATATTCGTATAATAATACTATACTTTTTAACAATTAGAAATGAAAACTAGGTGTGAATTCTGTCCATTTCATGGACACTTCGCTTCCAAGGATGCAAGATAATTTGCTTCCTCATAGAGGAAGCAATAAATTTATTTATAATATAAGAAATAATAATTTAATTTTAAATTATTTATTATTTATTTTTATGCACATAAGTAATAATAATAAAATAATAATAAATCAATATGTATATTTTTTTTTCTATCTTCCAAAACTTTATTTATTTATTTATTTATTTATTATAAATAAATAAAGTAAATTATTAGTCAATTATTTTTAGTCAATTCGTTTTGAGACAAGGAATATGATTCTTTTAATTCATTTGTTTGAATTTTTAGCAAGAAATTTTTTTTTGGCAAAACACGAGATTTTTCAATGAAAAAAAATGAAAAATCATGAATTATTACGTGGGTTTTTAGTCAATTATATACTTTATATAGGTCAATCGATTCGTTTTGAGACAAGGAATATGATTTTGTAATTCGTTTGGTTGAATTTTTAGCATGAAAAAAATTTCCAAAAACGAGATTTTTTTATGAAAAAAACTGAAAAATCATGAATTATTACGTGAGTTTTTGGTCAATTATATACTTTATATAGGTCAATCGATTCATTTTGAAACAAGAAATATGATTTTTTCATTCGTTTGTCTGAATTTTTAACATGAAAAAATTTTTTGCCAAAAAACGATATTTTCGATGAAAAAAGGTGCTCAAAAAAATTTGATTGGGTATTTTCAAAAGTCCCTGTGTCCAAATTTAGATATTTGTGAGCTTCATATGTCATCCAAATTTTATTAAAATCCGTTGAAGCGTTCTCGAGATATCCTGGCGACAAAAAATTTACCACATCCACACACACACATCCGGACATTTTCTCAGGAATGAAAATTTGAACTTTTCAGATGAAACTGAGTCGATTTACACTATTTTTGGAAAATCGAAAATCTTAACGATCACAACGCTTCCTCTATGAGGAAGCAAAATACGTTTTTTCAATATGATCAATTTTTCTATTTTATGGTCTTATACTTTCACTATTTTACGTTAAATATATTATTTATTTTTCAATTTATTTTATTATAAAGTAACCCTGAGAACTGCAAAAACAATGTTCCCAAAAAAAATCTTTTCTTTCTTAAATGAAAGCTGAAATATTAAAGCAAGTTTCCTGTACGATAAGGTTTTCATAAATTGGATATTAACGAAGTTAAACAACAAAGAGTGCAAAATGACCCAACTAGCCCCAGTCTTCCCTATTATAGTTTTCTAAGAATGAAAAATATTATGCAAAATAAATTCGAATGACATGAAGTTGTTCTTTGCTTAAAAAAAAACGTGCTCCACATTTTAACCTTTAGATTAATCTATAAACTTTAATATAAAAAAAATCTTGTTTAAATGCTACAAATTAGCATGATCATGTTATAGAGGTGTTAAATCTTTTAATGCTTAACATATTTATCAATTTTAGAGATCATTAAATGTATTTATTAATTTTTCATTTCCGATGCACAAAAAGGAATATTTCTGGAGAATCACCCATCTACATACACCATTTTACCAGGTTAAAATTGCGTGAATGGTTTTGACCACATTTTTGAAGTAACATTTAATTTTTTTTTTATTATAAGAAAAAATCAGATTATAAACTATACTTTTGTATACATTCTGATTCTTATTTGTATTTTATAATAAATTGATATGAGTGATTAATATATATAATTTGATGACATTATGTTATTCTTCCCAGCCCCGCGGTCAAGAGTTTCTTTAACTAACATATTACTAGGCTTGATCACGAAGAAAATGAATAATCTGAAATATTACAATTATAATACTACAACAATATTTGTAACATTGCAGTGTCTCTGTCTTTCATAATATTCCAGAATTTTCTGGGGCTGGGTGAGTGTATATAGGAATATGAGAAAAGAATTTGATACCAACATAGTTTCATTGAATTATTTAAACACATTCAAAATTCAATTCACAGCGATCCACAGTATGCAGAAATAGTGAAAAATGCACATTTCTTTTACAAAACGAAACCAGAATAAGAGAGAAGGGGAATGAGAGAGAAAAGATATGGAAGCCAGCGTGAATATTTTTACCCAAGCCTGTTAACTACACTTTGTTATTTTATCTCACGAACGCGGCTTTTCCACTAATACAGTTACAGCTCGCTGGAATATAAGTTTTAAGGCGTGTTTTGATAGCGTCAGGGCGTGTCAGCCAGGGGCTTCCTACCTAATGGATCGCTTCTTCGTTGGTTCGTCCGCACTTTGTGAAGTGCACGATCCATGATACCTTCAAGACCGTTTTCAATAGCCGCTAAAGTTCGCGGACCAATTGGTAGACTGAGGTTGTTTAAACCTAGCAATTAATATTTATAATTCCCTCTATTATATTGATTACTTAGAAATGCGGCACAGTTTGCTTTACAATTCCCATCAGAGAAGCTCTATTTACAGGGAATATTTAATCTAAATTTACGTTGTTACTGTAGCACAGAAAATTATTTTTAATTGAATTAAGCTACAACGCTCTTTTTTTACCAAATTGAATTTAAATAATCTGAAATTGTCTTTAAACAAAAACGCTGCAGATTGTTTTAATACATAAAAGTTTTCAGTGAGATTTATAATTACTGGATTTAAGCAATTGATTCAATTTTAAAACCTGTAATATAATTTTGTTAAATTACGAAATTCTCACAACAACTTAATTAACTAAATTATTTAAGTAGCCTGCTTAAAAAAAAAAGTGCTTTGATTTTTCTATATTATTGTAAATTTAAACTATGGAAACATCAGCGGTGTCAATTTCCTCTTCTAAGATCTGTTCCGGTAGAAAAAAGAGGATCATTCTCAGAGGTACATTTACGAAGAACAATATTTATACTGGCTTTAAAAAGGGCTCACTACTCACTTTTTCATCACAAGTAGAAGCGGTATTTGGATAGACGTTATCCGTCGTCAATATTGCGTTTCCCAATCTTTTGCATTTCATTAAATGTCTTGCTTTCTCCAAGAAAATGCGTATGTAATGAAAACTTATATAATATTACCAGCTTTTTTAAAGTCATGCATTAAAATTATAAACTTTTATAGATGAATGAAAAAAATAAAGAAGGAAAAAATGATTTTGTTGACTTAAAAAATGCTTAAATCATTAAGAAAAAAAAATCAGTTTTCGTTTCCACCTGCAAGATTTATATGTTTGAGGAACACGTTGCTGTATGCAAATAATCTTGTGCAGACTGAGTTGATTTGAGAAAGAAAAACTGACATCAATGTCAGTGTATTGAGATATCTTCTTCTAAGTGAATAGCAATCCATCGGAGACTTTCAGCGGGAACAAACAAACCGAATCGAACAATTTGTTTTTGTACGCTGTCTAAGTAGCCGCATAGCTGGCACGCGTATCTTACTAACACATATCATGATTTAAACAGTCTCACAAACATGCATTATGCTCTCACGCATTTGAACACACGAATACATTAATACAGAAGGAGACGAGACATATAGGACTACACGGTATGTGAGACGATGCGACAAAAACATTTATTTTGTTAAACAACAAGCGATGTTGTGTTAGGTTTGCCAAAATACCAAAACAATACTACACAGTCCGTTTCGTTGCGTACACTCTTTAGTTCATTCATTCAGTATCCACTGAATCGGTTGTTTCATTCATAATTTTACAGCCGTAGAAAATAATTGTCTCTCTGTAAATACATTTATTTTTTAAATAATTATAGCCTTTGAAATATCCACTTTTATAGGAAAAAGGTTAATTTGCTTTAAACACAAAAAGAGTCAAGAGTTTATATGCTATTTAATTAGAGTATTTACAAGACAAATTTGAAGCAGGTAATCTTATCAATGACAGGAATTTAATTTCCTGAGGGAGAAAATTGATAAATTCGTTGGAAGCATGATTTTAATTTTTTACAACTTGCACCCTCAGTCAGAGGGGTGAAATTAGCCTGAAATGTTGACATTATTTTTCGAGACCTGTAATGCTATACAAGCTACAACCTTCTGCTAATCGTTGGTACAAATAAGATTCCAATACTCTTAGTGGATGAGTCTACGTGAACGAGAGCGCGGGGCAGGCAGCGTAATAAGACCAAACTTGTTATTACAGATGCCTTTCGTTCGGCTTTCGAGGTTGTATTTCAAGCACAAAGAAGGGAAGCCTAGTTTCAAAATCCGGAAGTCGATGCGAGAATCAATTCCAGGGTGAAGACCTCCAAGATCACCTCTCGTTAAATTTCTTTTAACCTAAACTAAAAATTCTAAAGTCTTATTTACATGGATGACTAATTATCATATTAAAATTTCATTGTTGAGACTATAGTATCTCTTATTAATGACATTTATCTACTTTGTCGATTTCATTTTCCGAGATAATCGCACGGTTTCCTAAAAATATGTCAGGTTTGAGATTTTTTTAAAAAGCATAAATTATTCAAGAAGTTAACAGTGTTAAGTTCTGATGTTAACACCGGTAACTTCTTGTTAACTTTCTGGAAAAACAGTGCTTTCTGGGAATATATGTAAATCTCCATGAGAGAAGGGACCTAACGCATGAAAAATCAATTTTCATTTTTTTATGATAAAAGGTAATTTTTTAGTTTATCTTTCATTTCCATGGTTCAAAATATGATTCCTGCAATTATTTTTCTTGTTGTGAAGCTTCAAATATGGTCATGTTAAGCGTCTCGATTTTTCTCCCTCCTATTTGACCATCCGTCTTTTAAAGTTTGCTTTTTCTGAGTTAGGTCCCTTCTTTCGTGGAGCGTCACATATGAACCCAATGGGAAATTGCCAATGATCACCATTGGCTAAATAATGGTCCCATGATTGGCGGCCAACAGTTTTTTCTTGGCAAACTATTGGCAACCAATATTGGACCACAGTTGGTCAATCCTTGGGATGATAACGGGTTTGCCAGTCATTGGCAGCCATCATTGGTTCAATATTGGTTGCCAATGATAATGCCAATAAATAAAAAATTTTAAATTAACAATATTAAAATCTATAATTTTATATTGTTAATTTATTTATTGTTTAAAAAAATTTTTTTTTTTAATAAATATTTTAATTTATTTATTAATGCATGTCAAGTATTGGTACAATAATTGGCTTTCAATATTGGTCCATCCTTGGGAGCCAATGAATAACCAACAATCTTATTTTTACAACTCTATATGGAAACAGAGTTGTTAATTTAATCTTTAGCCAATATTTGACAATGAAGATTTGAGTGTTGGACACATTAGAAATGTATTTTCAGAGGTACGGGATCAGGCCTTATATAAAAGAGCTGAAGAAACTCGATCGTGAGAGAGGCTGACCGATGCGCGCCCTATGCCAGTTTCCGAAACCACAAACGCGTGAGAATCCTCGGCGCGCAGACGCGGCATAGATGCGGCGGGAAACTTCCACTATTTGAATTTGAATTTTTTATGCATTTAATCAAAAACAAGAAAAGAAATATAATAATACAAAAATTATACAAATTCTTAAATTTGTATAGTTTTCTGATTGTTATTAAAAAGTAATACGCTTAATTATAAAGAAATACTTATAATAAATATCCTCCATAAATAATTGTTCAATTCTTGAAGATTTGAAAAACTCTTAAAGGTGTGTCCTAAGGTTAAAAATTATTGTTCTAAATCTACTTTAATCGATTTTCATGTTATAGAAATTATTTAAATAAATTAATTAGTTTTAAAGAAATCAGAAAGAAATTAAATTGATGAAAAAATAAACATTTAATATTAAAAATAATATTAATAAAAATAATCACATTAAAACTTTGCTTGTAAAATAAACAGAACGAAAAATTTTAAATTAAAAAATTAATGAACAATTACAAAATATTAAAGAAGACTTTAATTTTATTAAAATGTAAACTTAAGTCACATAAATACAAATATTCATGTAAGTATTTAAATTTTAAATTCACCATTTTTTCTGTTTAAATTTAAAGTAAAATTTAACAAATTGTAAAGAATGATAGTTAATAAATATTTAACTTTATTGTTATTCTTTTCGTTTTTCACATGCAAAAAATAATCATTTTTTTTTATAAAACTAAGAAACAGATTCTCTAAATTTGAATACAAATTAAAAATGAAAAAAATTTAATATATGTAAAAACATTTTAAATTTGAATCATTTAATTACATAATTTATTTTAACAAAATGACTTTCTAAATATAACTATCCAGAATATATAAAAAATATGAGCAAAAAAAATCAAAATTGGTTTTTAAAAATAAAAAAATAAACTTTTTAAAGTTCAAAATAAATTAAATTTTTTTTAAATTTTGTTATTCTAAAATTAATATTAAACTTGAATAATAATTTTCAATACAATTACTTAAAGTTAGTTTTCAAAAAATTCAATTATCATTAAAATGAATCTTTCCAAATAATAAAACTTAAACAGAAAGAATTAATGGTTTCTTTTAAATTAAAGAAATAATAGAGCATTAAACATAGTTAATTTAATATTTTGAATACTATTAAAAAAAATTTAACTTTAAAAAAATTAATGATATCAAAAATATTATTTTTCGATCCTAATTAAAAAATGTAACTTATTTCAATTTAGCTATTACAAAACGGCATTGAGTTTTAAAATTTAAATTTGTATAGAAAGGTTTAACTTAGTTCACATCTTATTTCCAGTTTAACTTAAAAGTTTAAAAAATTTTAAACAAAGTTTTTACTTTCTGAGCACATTTTTAATAATATTCAAAATGTTTACTTTAAAATTTTAAAATTTTTGATATCATTAATTTTTTTAAACTTTATTTTTTTTTAATTTTATTCCAAAATTTTAATTAACCATGTTTAATGCTCTATTATTTCTTTAATTTAAAAGAAACCTTTAATTTTTTCTGTTTAAGTTTTACTATTTGTAAAGATTCGTTTTAAAATTAATTTAAGTTTTTGGAAACTAACTTTAAGTAATTATATTTGAAAATATTATTTAAGATTAATATATAATATTAATTTTAATATAACGAATTTTAAAATATTTTTAATTCAACTTTAAACTTTAAAAAGTTTATATTTTATTTTTAAAAACAAATTTTAATTTAATTTTAATAAAAGATATGGACATAAAAGAAAATAGGATGTAAACTAATTTAAAGCTTAATACCTAGACACAAATTTTAAAATTTTAAATTTTAAAAATCAATACTGTTTTATAAAGCTAAATTAATATGAATTTTTTTTTTAAATTAAGATCGAAAAATAATATTTCTGATGTCATTAATTTTTTTAAACTTAAATTTTTTTTAATAGTATTTAAAACCTTTAATTTTTTCTGTTCAAGTTTTACTATTTGTAAAGATTCGTAATTTTAAAATTAATTCAAGTTTTTGGAAACTAACTTTAAGTAATTATATTTGAAATTATTATTTAAGATTAATCTTAATTTTAATATAACGAATTTTAAATAATTTTCAATTCAACTTTAAACTTTAAAAAGTTTATATTTTATTTTTAAAAACAAATTTTAATTTAATTTTAATAAAAGATATGGACAAAAAAGAAAATAAGATGTAAACTAATTTAAAGCTTAATACCTAGACTCAAATTTAAAAATTTTAAATTTAAAAATCAACACTGTTTTATAAAGTTAAATTAATATGTATTTTTTTTTAAAATTAAGATAAAAAATAATATTTTTGATGTCATTAAATTTTTTAAACTTAATTTTTTTTTAATAATATTCAAAACAATAAATTTACCATGTTTAATGCTTTATTATTTCTTTAATTTTAAAGAAACCTTTAATTTTTTCTGTTCAAGTTTTACTATTTGTAAAGATTCGTTTTAAAATTAATTCAAGTTTTTGGAAACTAACTTTAAGTAATTATATTTGAAATTATTATTTAAGATTACTATTATAATTTTAATATAACGAATTTTAAAAAATTTTCAATTCAACTTTAAACTTTAAAATGTTTACATTTTATTTTTAAAAACAAATTTTAATTTAATTTTAATAAAAGATATGGACATGAAAAAAAATAAGATGTAATCTAATTTAAAGCTTAATACCTAGACACAAATTTTAAAATTTTAAAATCAACACTGTTCAATAAAGCTAAATTAAAATGAATTTTTTTTTAAATTACGATCGAAAAATAATATTTTTGATATCATTAATTTTTTTAAAGTTAAATTTTTTTTAATAGTATTCAAAATATTAAATTAACTATGTTTAATGCTCTATTATTTCTTTAATTTAAAAGAAACCATTAATTCTTTCTGTTTAAGTTTTATTATTTGGAAAGATTCATTTTAATGATAATTGAATTTTTTGAAAACTAACTTTAAGTAATTGTATTGAAAATTATTATTCAAGTTTAATATTAATTTTAGAATAACAAAATTTAAAAAAAATTTAATTTATTTTGAACTTTAAAAAGTTTATTTTTTTATTTTTAAAAACCAATTTTGATTTTTTTTGCTCATATTTTTTATATATTCTGGATAGTTATATTTAGAAAGTCATTTTGTTAAAATAAATTATGTAATTAAATGATTCAAATTTAAAATGTTTTTACATATATTAAATTTTTTTCATTTTTAATTTGTATTCAAATTTAGAGAATCTGTTTCTTAGTTTTATAAAAAAAAATGATTATTTTTTGCATGTGAAAAACGAAAAGAATAACAATAAAGTTAAATATTTATTAACTATCATTCTTTACAATTTGTTAAATTTTACTTTAAATTTAAACAGAAAAAATGGTGAATTTAAAATTTAAATACTTACATGAATATTTGTATTTATGTGACTTAAGTTTACATTTTAATAAAATTAAAGTCTTCTTTAATATTTTGTAATTGTTCATTAATTTTTTAATTTAAAATTTTTCGTTCTGTTTATTTTACAAGCAAAGTTTTAATGTGATTATTTTTATTAATATTATTTTTAATATTAAATGTTTATTTTTTCATCAATTTAATTTCTTTCTGATTTCTTTAAAACTAATTAATTTATTTAAATAATTTCTATAACATGAAAATCGATTAAAGTAGATTTAGAACAATAATTTTTAACCTTAGGACACACCTTTAAGAGTTTTTCAAATCTTTAAGAATTGAACAATTATTTATGGAGGATATTTATTATAAGTATTTCTTTATAATTAAGCGTATTACTTTTTAATAACAATCAGAAAACTATACAAATTTAAGAATTTGTATAATTTTTGTATTATTATATTTCTTTTCTTGTTTTTGATTAAATGCATAAAAAATTCAAATTCAAATAGTGGAAGTTTCCCGCCGCATCTATGCCGCGTCTGCGCGCCGAGGATTCTCACGCGTTTGTGGTTTCGGAAACTGGCATAGGGCGCGCATCGGTCAGCCTCTCTCACGATCGAGTTTCTTCAGCTCTTTTATATAAGGCCTGATCCCGTACCTCTGAAAATACATTTCTAATGTGTCCAACACTCAAATCTTCATTGTCAAATATTGGCTGAAGATTAAATTAACAACTCTGTTTCCATATAGAGTTGTAAAAATAAGATTGTTAGTTATTCATTGGCTCCCAAGGATGGGCCAATATTGAAAGCCAATTATTGTACCAATACTTGACATGCATTAATAAATAAATTAAAATATTTATTAAAAACAAAAATTTTTTTTAAACAACAAATAAATTAACAATATAAAAATATAGATTTTAATATTGTTAATTTAAAAATTTTTATTTATTGGCATTATCATTGGCAACCAATATTGAACCAATGATGGCTGCCAATGACTGGCAAACCCGTTATCATCCCAAGGATTGACCAACTGTGGTCCAATATTGGTTTCCATTAATGCGCCAATATTGGCACCATTGGCTCCCAATACAGGTCCATTAATGCGCCAATCGTTAGTTTCCCATTGGGAAGCACCGCTAGCGACACATTTTCGTAATATTGTACTTATTTATACACGGCCAGTAACAAAATCCTACCCTTTTATTACAAATACAATTAGAAGCATTTTAAACGTATATAGGTATTGTCAAAAATTTGGGGAGTTTTTGGTCTTAAAAATTTCCATTCAGAAAAATGACGTATGTTTGTATGTTCGAAGTCGGACAGACAAAAGTAAAAAAATAAATTTTATTTTCTATCTAATCTATAAAAAATTTTCAGGAACTAGTTCATCATTTACCTAAAATAGATAGGTTTGCATTACTATTTAAATTGCCTTCCTTGCCTCAAACTCAAGTACAAAGTTCCCGAATATTTAATGAATTATTTATTTCCTTGAAGAGTGAACTAAAGGGTTAAGGAGTTAGCTCCCTTTGCTTCAATGTCAAAAAGGATGCGACTTTTATACAATCTTGTTTGGAGTTAAATTTTAACTCACCTTTTTAGCAGTGTATAAAAATTAATTAGAGCTGTTCAAAAATTCGAATTTTCTATGGGTTCGAAACTTGAACCGAACCGAGTCCATGCGCTATAATTCTATAATGAAACACAATTCGAATTTCAACAATTTGTACATCTCAAAAATTAATAAATAATTAACAACAAAAGTCAAACATTTATTAAAAATATAAATAAATAGGAAAATAATGTAATTATATGAATATATTAATTAATAGTACAATAGTTAAAAAATGAGTCGTTAGTAGAGCTTCAGGTTTAGATTCATTAATTTGACAGTTTCGTCAGTTTCTAACTCCTCTCATCACATTACATATGAAAAATGTCAATCATTTTTTTTTATCTTAAATTTACATCCAACAACGAAATCGTTTCGTGTTCTGTTTATTAGCATCTTTGGTGCCGTAAAATTGGTCAAGCGTTGTTCTATTTTGCTATTATAGTGTCTATATTTTGTACATAAGTATAAAATTAACGGAAGTTTTATGTTTTTCCATCCTTCACATGTCATCTTCATATTATGCCTTCTTTTTCGGAAATAATTTATTTGCGGCAAAGTTTTTATATTTTTGAGAATAATTATAGGTACTTTTTTCAACTCATGATTTAAGAATGAGGTTTTTTAGCGATAGTAAAACTGTCAGAAAATTGATTTATTGTAGAATCTTTCTCTCGCATAAAATAACATTTTTCCAACAATTTTTTTGGTTAAAATATTTAACGAAAAAGAAAAGAAATTGAATAGATATATTTTAAAGTTTTGGGTAATTTTCGAGTAATTTTAAAGATACTTAAAAAAATATAAAACTAAAAATGTGAAACGTATTCTCACTTTTCGGAATATTTAAAATTTGTAAGAAACCCTTAGATAGTTAAATTTTCATTTTCTTGTATTTTTAGGCAAAAGTATTGTGTAGAATATGCGCGATAAAAATAATTTTTAACATGTTTTCTAACTATTAAAAATAATTTTACTCTCGTGTCATTGTTTTCGCTGCTGAAATGAAAATTGTTTTTTTTTTTGAGTTGATAATTAACTCAGAAAGTTTGACTCACAGTAGCCTTTAATTCCATGATTTTTTAAACATCTTGGATAGTACCTTTAGTAAGTATAGGTCCAAACGTTGGACTTTACAACATTTTTGCTATATATATTAACCCACTTTCAAAAATACAGAAAAGTTGTTCTGAAAATGTTTTTCTAACCATTTTGATTCTACATAGACCTGGTCTATGAATAAAAGGAATCTTATAAGTCTCAAAAAATCATTTTTCACTTTTTTGTTGATTCAGATAGAGTGTACATCTCAAAACGTAAAAAGTATAAAAGCTAAAATTTTAACCTTCCTGTTTTCTAATAGGTGATAAAATTTCGAGTAAAATGAGACTAAGAAGAAGTGATTTGGTTAATATTTCAGTTAGAAAATCTTGAAAAACTGTACTTTGGAATGTTTAATAAAAATTAAAATGACTTCTGAAATAATCGAGATTTTTGTATGTTCTTAGGCTCATTTTAAAGGTAATTTTCTACAAAATATAGATATTATTTATAGCCATTACGGTGCAATTTGACTCTTGATAAATGCAAGCTCACAAATTTGAACAAAAAAAAATTATAAAAATTTGATAACATTTTTGATTTTTGTATAAAAAAAAAATTTTGTAAAATATATGATATTTGATAATCTCTAGAATTTTAAACAAAATTTTGTATGTTATATTTGTTTGAATTTTATAATTTGTTTTTTGTGAATAAAATGATATCAAATTTTTCCAATTTTTTTTGTTTTAAGGGGTCTTCAAAGTGATTGACACGAAATGTGGTATTGTTTTAACATCAAAAGTTAATGAAAATACCTGAAACACGTTACTCGGGGGTTTTTGGGGTCGCTGATTACGAATCCGATATCAGATTTAAAAAACTCAATATGGCGGACATGTTTTTTAAAAATTTGAAGGATTCATTTGAAATTCATATTTATATGAAAAATTATTAAAAACATTTTTTCATTACTAGTATCTTTTTTATTTTGATACTGTGATCCACACTGAAGAAAATAAGTCAAACTTGATTAAAAAACATTAATATTTAAAAATATTTTTCTCGAAAACTTGTTTTCGCACGTAAGGTTTCTTTTCATAGACCAGGTCACATATATGTATATTAGGGTGGTCCAAAACAAAAAAGTCGTTTTTTTTATGCTCTCACCCCCTAGGATTTTTCTATATCGCAAAAAAAAATACCCTATTTTTTTTTTTTTTAATATTTAGGGCAGGGACTGACACGAAAACCGAATTCTGTTTCTGTTTGGAATTGTTGTGACGAAACAAAAATGTACAAGCAATATTGTTTTGTATTGAGCCTGAAACGAAAAGGCTCTGAATTACGTTTTCGTCTCATGCCCGAAACGAAAATCAACTCCGAATTTCGTTTCAGTCTCATGCCCGAAACGAAAAGACTCTGAATTTCGTTTTCGTCTCCTGCAAGAAAAGAATTGTGTTTAAAATTGTTTTTGTGAAATTTAGAGCCTTTTTTATGAGAAACGAAAACGGAATTCGGAGCGGATTTTCGTTTCGGGCATGAAACGAAAACAAAATTCGAAGTCTTTTCGTTTCGGGCATGAGACGAAAACGTAATTCAGAGCCTTTTCGTTTCAGGTTCAACACAAAACAAAATTAAATTTATATTTTGTTTCAGTTTTTCAAAACCGAAACGAAACAAAAATAAAATATATTTTGTTTCGGTTTTCGTGTCAGTCCCTGATTTAGGGGTGCCTCAACGGGGTTGAAGTTTCCCATGTAAAATGCATGGGGAAAAAAGACTTTTTCGGAGAATTGGTATAGAATCCATGCAAATGAATATTTTTCAATCGGCCAACTATGTTTCTCTTCAGGAGACTTCAAAGAATGGTGCTACATTGTTTATTTAACAATTTTTTAATATTAACTATTTTTTATAGGGTCCCCAAAAAACCCCATAAATCACAAAATTACGAAAAAATCGTTAAAAAATATTTTTTATTACTTTTATCAAAGTTTTTCTAATGATTTTGAATAAATAACATAAATAATGATTTTTAATCATTATTCCATGTAAATCCTAATTTGTTTAAACAAATTACATTGTTTATAAGTTGTTTATTCTCAAGATTTGCAAAAATTGAGCTACAGAGCTGCAACTTTTTCTTAATTTTACAACTTTTTCAGACCATTGGAGCTAAACACGAACAAAAAAGTTAAAATAATTATTTTAACAATTGTTTAAACAAATTATATTGTTTATTATCAACTTTTTATTAAATAAAGCTACAGAGTTGCGACTTTTTCTCAATTTTGCAACTTCTCGAGCCCAGTGAAGCCATGTACTAACAACAAACTAAAATTTCAACTTTTTCATTATTTTTCTGTGCAAATTAAAAATTTTTAAGAAGCTACGTCCTTATGCCACAAAAACTGAATCTGAATTGAGCTCGTTCAATATATCTGTACAAAACGTGAGACCCTAGGAGGGCAGGTAACAATTGTTAAAATAACAATTGTTAAAATAATTATTTTAACTTTTTTGTTCGTGTTTAGCTCCAATGGTCTGAAAAAGTTGTAAAATTAAGAAAAAGTTGCAGCTCTGTAGATCAATTTTTGCAAATCTTGAGAATAAACAACTTATAAACAATGTAATTTGTTTAAACAAATTAGGATTTACATGGAATAATGATTAAAAATCATTATTTATGTTAATTATTCAAAATCATTAGAAAAACTTTGATAAAAGTAATAAAAAATATTTTTTAACAATTTTTTCGTAATTTTGTGATTTATGGGGTTTTTTGGGGACCCTATAAAAAATAGTTAATATTAAAAAATTGTTAAATAAACAATGTAGCACCATTCTTTGAAGTCTCCTGAAGAGAAACATAGTTGGCCGATTGAAAAATATTCATTTTCATGGATTCTATACCAATTCTCCGAAAAAGTCTTTTTTCCCCATGCATTTTACATGGGAAACTTTAACCCCGTTGAGGCACCCCTAAATATTAAAAAAAAAAAAAAAAATAGGGGTATTTTTTTTTGCGATATAGAAAAATCCTAGGGGATGAGAGCATTAAAAAAACGACTTTTTTGCATTCCCATGTATTTTTGGACCACCCTAATGTATATGTAAATCACATTTTTTTAAAAATACTTTAGTTAATCATTTAGAATAATTATTTGACGCATAATTGCTGAAAATATGTCTGCATTCTCCCCCGAAAGAGATGAAAGCTTTATAGAAGATTTAAAGTTCACACCTTCCTCGACAATGTTCGAATTTGGAAAGCGAGATATGCCGATAACAATGCGTGCTGGCGTGCAAGACAAAATCCGGAAAAGCAATAATGATTTCGTGGAAGAGATGGAGAAAGGTAAGAATGAAATGAAAGAGAATGGGATGTTTTCTTTTGCGGGCGACAAAACTCACGAATCCTCTCAAATACGGATACTGAAATGGGACAAACGAGGAAGGAAAATGCTTAACGAGAGCAAGGGAGAAATTTGGACTAAAAGACACGTGAAAGAGAAGGATGAGATAAAAGAGGGAGATTGAGAGAGCGAACTCGTGCTGGAATAACATTGGGTGACTCTATACTATAGTATTGTCAACCCCTCGTTTGAGTCTCTTCTCTTCTAGGCTAACCTATCCTAGAATTGCGGCTTAGTCCTGGACCATGAAGATGCAGGGTAGTGGTAGTTGGATCGAAGGGAGTGGTGACGTAGGAGGGATGAAACAACACCCCGTTCCCACTGGCTCGCTCCCTAAACACGGCCAATAAAAACAACACTTCTACTCGTGGTATATAGTGCCAGATGAATGAGACTGTGAGTGACAGAGAACGAGGGATGCCTCAAAAGAGGTCAGATAGAGAAAAACCTTCTCGACGAATTAAAAAAATAACAGACTGAACCGATCGAACAATTGGCTGATTCAATTCCTGTCTCGCCCTTCTGATGGAGGAGTCATTGTCGCCTGCCATCAGGAATTTACTTCTCTCAACTAACACTTCCAACCAGTTTTTTTTTCATTTTGCTTCAGTAAGAATTTTCGTTCCACTCTTCTGACAGTTGATGAGATGACAAGCTTCATAGAATTGACATATAACTTTCTAGGTTTTTTCTTGAGATTAAGTTGAAATACTTTATATTCGTATCCTGTTTCTGTATTATATGAGTTTCATCTTCCCTTTTCCTGTTCCTTATGGACTTTGTTAGACTTTTAGAGTCGTGTGAAAATGGAAGTAGCTGCTAAAGTGCTAACTGCTCCCGATAATTTATATATCAAGTATCATTAATGTCAGCACTTAAAAGTATAAAATCTTCACTTATGTGGTTTGAATCTTTTCATGGGACATGTATAGTTCCTCATGCGTCTCTCGCACCTCATTCTGGCCTTTTCTCTCTTTTTTCTCGAGAACTGCACAGCTTCATCTAACACAATCCGGTTAAGACGGGAGTGAGAACTTGGAAGTTCCTGCACGGTGCGAAGTCAAAGAGAGATAAAATCTATAAATAAGTGGGTGGCGCACGCGACCCATTCCAGTGTTTGTTCAACCAGGAATAACCTTCTCGTTTCTTCATCTTGGACCAAGCTCGAGAAGGTTGGTTTTGCGTCAAGCCGCAAAACCAACGCATGAATCGATGCTTATTTCATTATCTTTACCGCAAATAATAAGCACTTGTTTTTATATCTTAAAACTATAAATATTGCGTATACAACGACGAAGCTTGTAGAAGATTCCTTAATTAATCCTGATGATCAACAGTCTAATACGCAGGTTTGAAACTCAAATATCTCCATATATTTTCAAAGTGAATACATATTGTATCTAATTAAAAATCATCATTTAACTATATAGTGCAAATATGTTACTTATTGCTAAAATTATTTTTGGATTTCAGCATAAAGAAGAAGAAATCTAAGATGAGTCAATCATCTGTCCGGAAGAAGTATTAGGTAAAGTGAATCATCTTTCCAAAGAAAGTATAGAGAAACTAATATATTGAAAGTTCCCTTGCAAGAGAGGTATTTTAAAAGCTCGTCAATCAATGCCCATCACGTAAAATTCGTCAGTTTTAAATTGGGTTGAATTAGGAAATACACATGTAAGCAATGTTAATTTAGGGATCACAGTTGCTCCCCTTTTTCACCTAATCCTCTTTTCCCCCTTTTTTAAAAAAAATCACTTAAAACACCTTTAAAATCCAGATTTTTCTTCCATTTCACCTTTCTTTTTCTATATTATTCTATATCTATATTTTTTCCACTTTTTATGTTTTATTTATTACGTTTTAATAACAAATATGTATATTAAAAACGGAAATTCGATGTGGAATTGTTTTTTATTGTTTTCTGAACATTATATTTTTTCATAGATTTTGAATGTAAGAATGTATATGTATAAACTTAACAATTTGCGGATACTAAGAGATCCAACTTGATTTTTAAATATCCTTGATTCCATAGCAGACTTCGGAAAGATTTATTTTATTCTGCTTAAAATTTGACGATATTTTCAAATAAAACAAAATATTAGACTTGACTTAAGTGTATTAAAGTATATTATCTATACTTGCTCTTCTCGAAGCAATTTTTTCCCTCATTTCTTTTAAGGGCATTTGATGGAGAATGACGTCACTATGGTGTAAGCAAAATTTATCCGTAAACTTTCTCCAAAAATAATAACTATTTTGACTCTAAACTTTTTAGAATTACTTAAAATATCACGAGGAAGGTTTCTATGACCCAAGCTTCTTCAAATTTTGCCATCACACAAAACCTAAGAAGCTCAAAACGTTGCATAGTAATACCGTTTTTTCGATTTATTTTACAAATTGAGCTACAAAATAGCATTATTATGCAACGTTTTAAGCACTTGAGGTTTTGTGTGATAAAATAAATTTTTTAATATATTCGCTGATACTTGGAAATTATTAAAAAATAATTTTAAAGCAAAATTTTATCAAACTTGGGTCAGAAAGACCTTCCTTTAGATATTTTAAGTAATTCTACAAAGATTTATGTAGAAAAATTAATTATTTTAGCAGAAAGTTTACGGACAAATTTTGGCTATATCAGTGACGTTATTCTGCATTATCACATGCACCCATTTATTTTATTTTAGTCTTAAAATCCTCTAAATTATAATCAGTAAACTGATTTATGTCAAGAAATTTTTAGTGATAAGACTTTTGAGTTATACTTAAAATTTCGAAAAGGAAACCTTGAAATATTAATATAATTATTTTTTTACTAATTTTAAAAATCCCCTTTTTATAAAACAAAACCCCCCTTTTTTAAAAGAAAAATCCCCTGTTTTACCTTAAATTAAACAAAGAAACCGCTGTGATCCCTACAGAGGAGAGACATTTTTTAAATTATATTGTCAAAAACTATAGGTGATTTCCGAATACCTAATTCTGAATTACATATTCGTTTCAGAAGCTTAAATTTATAATTTTAAAAAATATTAGGTATTTCGTTTCAAGTCAATTACATTTCAAATCTGATTAAAATTGAAAAGGCCTGATTCGGAATGAAATAACATATAGAATTTAGAAAGATTGAAATTTAGCTTCGAAATGTATTTCAGATAAGTTCGAATTTCATAATGATTCGGAAAATATTTCTTATCTAGTTGTATATATATTTTTAGATTTGGACTAAAATTTAAGGGTCACCATCATTTTCTCCAAAACTCAATTATTGACAGAATCTCCAATAGACCGAAATTTAATTGTCAGAATATTGAACTTTCCAAATCTCCAATTGTCCGAATTTGCATCTGTCAACCAAATGACTGTAAAATTGCTAAAACAGCTTTCTGATTAGCTGGTAATTTGTCCGCAAACATTACCAGCCAATCAGAAAGCTATTTTGGAAATTTTACATTTTTCTGGTCGGACAGATGCAAATTCTGTCAATTGGAGATTCAGGAAATTAAAAGTTCTGACAAATGGAGTTTCGGGAAATATCTGTGAAATTGTTGCACCCAAAAGTATCTTAAAAATGCACAGAGAAAATGGAATTGTTAATAAATAGAACTACCAAATTACCAATTTTATTTGGTTGTTGTAATAAATTTTTTGTTGTCTTAACAATAATTTGGAGATTGGACGCAAAAATACGTTTCTTACAATATAAGACACCTACGTGTTTGCAATAAGTGCAAAAATAACGAGAACAATTATTTTGAAGAATTCGACGCCTACCGTTGATAAAGTGTTTATTAAAAAGCCAGGTTAATAAAATGTTAATTTGAAAAACAGAGGAATGTCATTTTTATAATTAATTTTTTTGGATATGATTTCTATTAAACTGTTTGCTTAATCAATAAATATCTTTTGAAGTTTTGTCATAAAATGTTAATTGGATCGAACGATGGATACATTATTTGTTTATTAATTCAAATATGCAATAACATTCTGTATAACATTCTTTATAACCTTGCTTTAACATTATTCTACTGTTTTTCAAATTAACATTTTGTTACACTGGCTTTTTAATAAACACTTCATCAACGGGGGGCGTCGAATTCATTATTTCTTTAAATTTATGTGACTATTTTTGATGAAAATAAAGTATTCCTACAATTATTTCTACAATTAAGTATTTTTACTTATATTATTTGTGCAGAAAAAATATCCTTCATTATTTATTATACATTATAGCTTTCATTAGAAACTTTATTGATAAATTGAACCGCCGCGTGCAGAAACGGCCTTTGCTCTCGCAGGGTCGGATCCAGACAAGATTTTTGGTGGGGGTTATAGTGAGATAGAAAGAAATAGCACGTTAGTTGTTTCTAGTGTTATAATTTCTTTTTCATTTCTGCACGCGACGGTTCAGTTCTTTACAATAACTTGCAAAAGTTACATTTTGTTATTTTGTTATACAGATTTTAATACTTTTGCAAAATCAAATTTCAGAATGTTCAGTTCGATATGATGTATAGATCAGTTTTGCAAAATCATTGTGCTTATATTTACTTATTTATTTGTTTTATTTTGTAACTTATATACCTTATATACTAATGAAATTGACTGATTTTTAGGACAAATGCGAGTGAAAAAACAATTTGTCAAGTGGTACAGGAACCTAATGATGTAGTAAACGATTTAGAAGGCTTATTGCTATATACGTTAGACGACACTGAAGCTATAGCTGTGACGACAGCTCATCAATCCATCTTATGTGAAAGCATTAAGCTACTGGATCCGAAATTTTCTTGACACGTGTATATTCATTAAGCTGGTGTTGCGGGTCGGTAAGTACATTTTATTTAACTTTTTATCAAACAGACAGCTTGACATGATTGATAAATCTTTAATGTTTTTGAACACAAGGTTCATTACAAATTCTTTAGTGCTCCTAAATATAATACCTGAGGTGTTGAAGCAAATTCCTGTGTCAATAATTCAACAAATTTCAAGGTCCTGAAGAATTTCTCAATACACCAACTATCAAAATACTCTACATAATTTTTTTGAATTACTTTTGGAACAACAATTAATAGAATTAGTTAATATGATTTACTTCTAATCGTTATCATTTTTCAGGTTAAAGCGTTTTGACAGTCAATTCGTGTCTCGTTGATGGTCAAATCCACTTTGTGGTTTCGAGGGCAAGGGTGAGAGAGAGCAAGAGAGAGAGAGAGAGAGAGAGAGAGAGAAAGTGAATGATGAGAGAGGGAGAGAAAGGAGAGAGAATCCGCCATGCTAGACACCTGGCAGCAGCCAATGGTAGGGAAGAGGGACGAGAGTGAGAGGTTCTGGTCCTCGAATGCCACACCCTCCATTGTGACCATATATCGACCGAGTCATACTGCTTAAGTCTCTGCTTTCTATTATACGTAGGTGTCAAAACTGAAAACATCCCTCTTTCGAAATAATAGCAGACTTCTCAGACATCATTTGTCATTTAACTCAATTTTTGATGATTACGGTGTTCTCATTAGTTTTTTTATCATTGTTAATTTTATTTTTCTTAAAATAAAAAAGTGTTCCTACTTTAGAAGCCAACTTAACTTTTTATCATTTCCAGAATCTTTTAAAAAGGTTCAGCGAAAGGTAGTTCATATGTAGTAATGTTAATTACAAATCGTCAGTGGAAAAACTATGCACAATCTATGTCTAATATAAACTATAAAAATGCGTCTAGTTACACCGTCTACCTTATGATACGGAAATTACGAAAAAATCACCTCATCATATGCTCTTTCCTTATGTTGGCGTCTGCGCAGAAATTATAGTTGTCATGGTGACTATCTTCTGCGCAGACGCAGTAACATAAGCTAGCTTATGACAAGGTGTACTCATCCACCAGGTCATGGCCAGATATATAGGCACAAAGCCAGTATAGTGCCAACGTAAAATAAACTACTACTACTATGACAAGGTGTTTTTTTGAAAGTGTAACAGCCTCAGTATCCGGTTAATCGCTCTGCTTAAAATTTCGGATACACTGAAAAACGGTATTCTTTACTATTTGAGAATTATTCTTGGTACCTATTCACTGAAAAAAAAGATTTCTTTTAACAAGAATAAAGATATGTTTACATTGATTGCATTGAAAGAAATCGTTTTTATGCTTGTGCCAAGAATAGGATATTTATCGTAAACTCTGGTCTGCTTCTGTCATGAGCAAAAAAGTTTGACATAACCTCAAATTCTTGAGTCTGTAATATTTTATACGAAGAGCGATTATAAGCATAATTCATGCTTGATCAAATGCATTTTTGCATTGGCACAAGAAATTGAAATTGAATCGGAGTTGTCTTTAATCAGTGATTTCTTATGACTGCCCTATTGATGAGGAATTTTCTGAATCTTTTTTGGCAATTGTGAATCAGATAAAAAATTTGTAGGTTAGGTCGTAAAAAAATTGGAAAAAATGAATCAGAGATTTCCTCTTAAGAATTTGTAATATCACATATTTACAAGGAAATCTCCGATTCACTTTTTACAATTTTTTTTACAACCTAACTTACAAATTTTTGATCCGATTCTCAATAATTGTTATGAAAAATTCAGAAAATTTCTCATCAATGGGGCACCCGCATTCTTAAAATCTCCGATTCATCTAGAAATTTATTACACGTAAAAAAAATATTAATGAATAAGTACGGAATTTATTCATAAGTTTGGGACAATAGAGAAAATTTGACGATTCTTGATGAGCTTTTATATTAACGATTAATGAAAATTCAGAAGAAATCCCAAAACAGTAATGTAGAAACTAAAGTATGGTTCAGCACTTTATATTTCAGTAAATATTACTGAACCGGTTCAGTGGCCTAGTGGATACTGCGAGCTGCTTAAGAGTGGGATGTCGCGAGTTCGAGTCCTTCAGCTTCAGATTTTTCTGTTTCAGATTTTAAAATATTTCATTTAAATCACCAATCTATAGGTAAATGGTATGTTTAAAATCAGACCGAAAAAAGTCAAAATAAAAATTTTATTTTCCATCTAATTTTTAAGAATTTTTCAGGAACTAGTTCATTATTTACCTAAAATATTTAGGTTTGAATTAGTACTAAATTTCCTCCCTTGCCCCAAACTCAAGCACAAAGTTCAGTAATATTCAAGAAATTATTTTTTTCCGTGTAGCAATAAGTTTTTTTTCTTGAGAAGTCTTGTTTTTTTTCCTTTATTTTCTTTAAGAATACTTTCTTATGGTTTAAGAACATGCTTCTTATTTAAGGCATATTCCTCTTGTTTTAAGAATAATATACCCTTAATAGGAGAATATTGTATTGTTAAATAAGTGCCAAGAATAATTCTCAAATAAAGAAAACCGTTTTTTTAGCGTAGAAACAGGACACAAGAAACGAATTATTTTTCGGATAAGAGAGTATAGAAATCGGATTAATTCCGTATGAAACCATATAATTGCTTATAAATACCGTTTGAATTTCTTTCTTATTTTGTTTGACGGATAAATTCCGCATAAAACCGTATGAATTACGCATTTACAAAGTTTTTTTTAAAGTTTTAACTTAGCGGATTGAAAACGGATAAGCACTTATAAAAATGGATAAGATGCGCAATGTTTCATACGCTTTTATCCGAAAAGTTATCCGACCTTCACTCTAAAAACAAGTGTCTTATTTTGTCCTCACTTTTAAGACATTTTGAGGTGTCTTAATTTTAAACCATTGAGATAGTGTCTTAAAAATGCCTGTAAGACGCTTTCTAAACGTCTTATGTCTTAAAATTAGACACTTGTAAGACACCTGTTTTTACAGTGTTTGGGTCTAGTTTCTATCCGAGATTCAAACTATAGGACAATAGTGAATTATGTTATAGATTATAATATATGAATGAGATTTCCAACTAATGGGATTACTTTCCTATTCTTTAAAACTTAAGTTTGTTTGTGTTTAAAAGAAAACCCAGGTCAAAGGCCGAGAATAAAGAGAAGGTTTATGAAACATTCGATGAAACATAATGGAATCCAAATTAGGTAACTAAAATCTGTCTAATTTGCATACAATTTAAACATAGAGAATCGATAATATCCAACACATCAAGAAATCGTTAGCTGAAGGATGGGAAAACCCTAAGAATATATAATTATGGGAAACTCCGGCAATAGTCTGTGTTCTCGGATCCATGATGGCTATATGTGTCACAAATTGAATTTTATGTCTTAGAAGAAATTTATAATACAAATGAAACATTTTTTTACAAATTTAAAAAGCCATAAAATAATTTGCGTCAGTAACTATTATAAATGTGTTTATTTGCAAATCTGCTATTGATTTTATTTATTTATTCAACATGGTAGCTACAGAACCTAGTAAAACCTGGAAATGTCAGGGAATTTACAAATCCAACCTGGAATTTCATTAGTTTTTGTACTTTTTCTAAATTTTTCCAGACATAATCAAAATAGTGTAAATGATTTACACTTTAACAATTTAAAAATAATCAGTATAATAATATAGTATAGTGATTTAGCTTAGGTATAAACCATAGCAAGGAATCTAAAAATTAGTTTGCGATAATTAAAGAATTTTCAGATTTTCTGTAACAACCATGATTCAAGAGATTTGGAATAAAACTTAATTTTATTTTCATCTTCTTCAGAGATATTACGTATAAGTTATTATACCTAAAATAGGATAAAATAATATTTTGAATCTACAAAGTTTGTAGAATTGGGACTCAAGTTTCAGAATTGTAGAAGCGAATTTCTCAAGTATATAGAATGACTATTATTAATTTAGATGTAAGGAGAGGCAGCATAATTAAGATTAAGAGAGCTCATCCTTATTGGTCCGGAATTCGGATAAACGTAATTGAACCGTATAGAATAAATTCCTCGTTGAATATCTTATTAAATTCAGTATAGCATCTGCATCGTCTACAACTCTACAGGATTCTCGCATATGATGTGAGAATATGAAGCCACCCCCTCAATCCTTCGAATAATATTTTGATAACCCAACACTAACCCCTCGTCCAATCGTCGCATATATATCGACAGCAGGAAATTATTTTTCACACTCCCGCATCCTTTTTCCCGAGTAATATACTTTCCTGGTTCTTCTGTCACCAATCTGCTCCACAAAAATCACATATAACTCACGAAGGATTAAGAATTGGATAAAGTTAGTTTTAAATATAAGCACGTGTCTTAACTTCTGACACGGAACTTGTGTTTTGACGTTTAGTTTATATCTCATGTTATACATTTTAGGATTTGGATTTTAAGATATGGGAACTAATTTTTCTTAATGTATCTGGTGTGTTAGTAATATGTATTTTTCTGCTTTAATTGAAATCTGGCTGTTAGGAATGATAATACACTGAAAAAACTAAAGTGATAACCTAATAACTATTTAGATTTTGGTTACATTCTTACATTAACAAGGATAGTGAAGAATATTTGTTATTTTTTTGATCAAAAATTTCCATCACAGTAAGTACTAGATCGGAATCTGAAAATCCTTGATGATTTAATTGGATAAAATTTATTAATAGTTTTATTACATTTGTAAGAATAAAGTTCAAAGTTCAAAATTGTATTTGGCATATCAACATTATTAAACTGCTAATTGGTTTTAATCAATTAAATTATCACTAATCAACTATAGATTCCGATACAGTACAGGTACCGTTACTTTAAGTGAATAAGAAATAAATTTCTAAATTTCACATTTTAGTAAGTGTTTTGATTAATTTTTAGTCACTAAGAATATTATTCTTGGACCAATAATAATTGAGGGGTTGATAGTAGAAATGAGTTGTAATAATGATAGGAGCAAAAGTGGGTTAAAAGCAGTAAGAGCAAAAACGGGTTAAAAATTTTAAACTATTTCTTTATTTATAAAAGATGCTTTCGACTGTTACGGAATTATTTTAATTTACAAATATTGTTTTAACAATTTCGAATGTTTTCATGTAAAAATAATTAAAAGACAATTGATAGTATATTTTATAAATAAAGAAATAGTTTGAAACTTTTGACCCGTTTTTGCTCTTAGTGATTATAACCCACTTTTGCTCTCATCATTATTATAATTCATTTTTACTGTCAGGCTCTCAATTATTCTTGGATCAAAAATAATTTATACTTAGTTCACGAATAATTATCCTTAATCCAAGTACACATTCTTGATCCAAGAATGCATACTTGGGTTTTCGATTTTCTAGGATATTTCAAGAACGCGTCAACAGATTACAATAAAATTTGGATGGCTTATATTAAGCTTATAAATATCTAAATTTGGATACAAGAATTTTTGAAAATACCCAATCAAATTTTTTGAGCAACTTTTCTCATTGAAAAAATCATTTTTTGCTAAAATCTCTTTCCATACTAAAAATACAACTTAATAAATGCAAAAATCGTATTCCTTATCTGAAAATAATTGCAATAATAAGAAAGAACTATAAATTTTACGCCAAAAAAAGGTTTTGAATGCAGAACAAAAGATTTGTCATCTCAACCAAATTTTTTTACTGACATAGGAGCAATATAATTCTTTTTTTAAATGTTTTGATAACTCCAAAGAGAAAAATTTACTAGTCGAACATAACCTTTTTGTGTTACTGGTTAGATATAAAAGAGGATAAATGAGAATAAAAAAGTTAAAAAGGTACAAAGTATTCAAATGAGATTTTCATGTGGAACATTTTTTTAATTACGTTAATATTCATATTCAAATATTTTGTGGTTAGGTTATAGACTTTTGTTTGATTTTGTTTTTATTTAAGAATATATGTTTAATAACTCAACTGTTTTACAATTAAAGTTTTTAATCACAATCACAAACTTGAAAAATTTTTAAGCAATAAATGTTTAGGTTACATCATGAAATTATTAATATAAGTACTGACAACAAAATACTGAGTCAACAGTTGGGGAACAAAATACCAAAAATATACAAAACATTATACTCAAATGGCAACTCAACCGAGTTGTTATACCAATAATTGGTGAAAAGTTACCCTGCGAAATTTCTCAGTGTATAATAACTTTAAATTCTTGACAAATTATTATACTTTTCTGTAGGTTTCTCTGAAATTTTTTTGTAACTTGGATTCTGGAATAAATTCCAGATATTTTATATGTATTAAAACATAATGTTTCCTTGTGGACAGATCTGTGATTATATAAATTTGTACAGAAGTTCATCCTAAATATTGTTCTATGCAGCAGGGATTGCTTCTTCTGGCAACACTATGTTGTATGTATATATAAAGATATCTTCGCAAGGGAGATAGTCAAATATGTATGTAGATAAACATGAGAAGGTTGACATTCATAATACCGGCAGGTAAGAGGGTCAAACACCTGTAGGAAAAATATATCTTTAAAGTTATATAGATTTTAATTTTTATTATTTGTAAAGAAGATATTTTAACTCAATTCTTAATCGTATATTAAATAGTAATTTTATAAATTTTACTATCCTTATCAATTATCAATATAAAACTGAATTGTGTGTATTCTTAAATTATATTGTCATCATATGATACGTGGTCATTACTCTGTTTATTAGATTACATTATTATACATGCAAAATTTAAGTGTTAATGTAAATGTATACACTGAAAAAAATTCTGTGATGAGATTAGACATTTGAGTATGGTTGACAGGTTATGTAGAAGTTTGACAACTATACGTTCGAATTTCCCATAATGCACCGGTGCGCCACTGTCCATTTTACCTAACCTTACAATATGACTCGCGGTTTCACACAGCCGTATGGCTAAAACACCAATACGTATGGCAGTTCCCAAAACAGCAATAAAATATTGCCAATCTGCCCATAATTATCGCAGTTCCACGGAAATATTTTTTTCAGTGTATATATAAATCTTGAAAAGAGCTAAAAAAATTTGAAACATGTCCTAATTTTAATATTACATCAAAACCGTTGAGGCCACGTTAAATAAAAATATTACATAAAACTAATTTCTGTTATCGAATAATCAATATTAATATTTCTTCAAAATTACTAAATATATTTAAAACTTTATAGTTAAAATCGCTGTCAATAGAAATTTAATTCTCCTTTATAGCGTTATCTTCAATTCTTTGATAGATACATGTCAGAAAGTTGAACAAAGACGACGCACTTGTCAGTTCTTTCCCAAGTAAAGATTTGCGACATCCGAAAAGAATTCTACCTGTCGGATTCTCTATCAATCTCTTTTTCCTCCCTTGTAAAAATTGGATGCACCTGAATACCAAACCTAGATTCTTTGATAATCGAGGATTAAGTTAAATTCGAATTGGTCTACTTACGCGTGGGCGTTCACGGTCGATGAAAACATCGTATTATGAAGGGGAGATTCTCTCACATTATTTTCTGATTCATTGAAATAGAAAGCAGTAGAAGAGCAGTTTCTTTAATAGCGAAAGATACATTATTTATTTGTCAACCAGACATCAAAGTTTATGGTTATAGAGATTTATTCTGGGGCTGCCTGTGAACGATTTAAAGGGATTGAGATTTCTATTAACCATTTACACCATGAGAAAAAGTTTACAATGAAAGCAACTTATTAAAAGTACGAATGCTTTTGATTTAAAATAGAAACCAATACTAAATATATAATTATTATTTCAAGGCAAGTAACGGAAAAACTTGAACAAAATTTTACATAGGGTCAAAGAGTATAACGACAATAAGGACAAACAATTGGTAATAAAACCAAAGAACACCAATCTGACGTTTCGAGACTGACTCAGTCACCTCTTCAGAGTTTATTTAAATTGTATCTATAAATTTAAAACAAATAAAAATATATACATTATCATTACATTCGTTGATATTGTTATTAGGACAAAAATTTAGAATAACAATTATAAAATTATAAGTTATTCTATACTTACATCACATTATATCTGTGGCTGAAAGGTAAAACAGCACAAGCACCATATTTTATCAAATTTGAAATAACATCAGATTCATATATATTTAGACATGCTATTTACAGTTTGATACTTGTAAAATGAGTAAAACATTTATTTACAAAGAAAATAATGAATAATATAATAACACAAGTCCACTTTTGTCGTTGATCGAATAGTATAACAACACAACTCCATTCAGGATGAGAAAAACAATTGACGCTTTTAAAAAATTACTGATTCTACAAAATGTGTTTTAAGTTATTGATTAAATTGACTTATCATTATGTATTTATATAATATACAATAATTATAATATATAATAAAAATGTATATGAACCTAAAAATGTCTTATTTAAGCAAGAGTTTAAAAGAAAGTAAATCATAACAATTTTTTGAAAATGACATTTAAAAACAAATTGAAGTTAGTTAGATATTACAATTTAAAGGTAAAACGACACAACTCCAACAAAATATAATGTTACGGTGAAAAAATATTAAATTTCTTTAAAATCGAAGCACTTTATTAAATTTGAAAAACGTATTTAAAAAATCAATTAAATAATAAGACATAATGCAAAACACCAAAAACATTTGTTGATTTTTCGATTTCACAGAACTAAGAAAAAATTAAAACTCGTTTATCTCGAAACCATGAAAATGGACTTGTGCTCTTTTACTTTTCAGCCACAGATATATGATCGAAACAGTAAACAATCATAAAAGTAATCCATGTGTTATGAACATTCTTATGGCAATTAAAAAAAAAAACACCAAAAAAACACATTTTTTACTATCATCTGAATAAAATATTTTTTGTTAAATTACAATTGTCAATAAGAATAATTTTTTATTTTTTTATTCAATGAAGAAAACATTCTTCATTGAAAGTCAATAATTATAAATATTTGTCATTTTTTTTATACAATTATTTTCTTCTTTTTTAATAAAAAACATTTCTGCTACTAGTCTTTTGTAATTATTATTATCTTTATGTAAAATATCAATATTTGACCAATCAAAACCATGTTTAGTTCCATCATCATTCAAATTAGAGATTCTATGTTTAGAAATAACGTTGTGAAATTTTTTATTTAATGTTATATTAAAACTATGTTTATTGCATCTTGTAAATAACCGTCTACCCGTTTGTCCAATAAAAATTTTACGTCACAATCAATGCAATTAGTTTTATAAACAACTCCAGTATTATCTAATTTTTCCAAAGGATCTTTACCCAACTTAATAAAAGGTTTTAAAGAAGAATCGTTTCTAAAAACTGATTTTATATTATATAATTTCAATATCTTTTTGATTTTATAAGAAAGATTTTCATGAAAAGGAATAGAAACTATATTTTGATTTTTGAACTTCATTATGAATTTCATCATTACATATCAATATTACAATTATTTTTAATTTGAAACAATCTATTTTTTATATGTTTATCTACAAACTCTGAAGGAGAATTATTCAATAATAAATTCTCTTTAACAATGCTTACATTTTCATGATGAAATTCTTTGTCAGATAATAATATAGCTGATTCCACTAAATTTTTTACCTTAGCACTTTTCTGATTAATTGGATGATTAGAAACAAAATTTATATTTCTACCCGAGAATGTGTTTTTTCTGTACCAATTAGTTATTATAGAACCATCATTATTACAAATTAATTTCAATTCCAAGAATGCAATTGAATTAAAAGATTTGAAAGAATATGTGTTTAACAAATCAAATTTTAAGATTCCTTTATATACTACAGATATGTTGATGACACGATTTTTTTTATTCCTAAAAATAAGTTATTATTAATTTTTGAATTATTTAATTCATATCATGATAATAATGATTACAAAAGACTAGTAGCAGAAATGTTTTTTATTTAAAAAAGAAGAAAATAATTGTATAACAAAATTACAGATATTTATAATTTTGACGATTCTTGTAGGAATATTATTAAGGTGTTAATTTGATTCCTTTTTCTAGACTTGTTTGATTCTTTGTCTTATTTATATTTATTTGTAATTTGTAATGTTGATATGTCTTTGTTTTTATTATTTCAATAATTTCTAAAAGTGTATCCTTCACATTTAATAATTGACTTTCAATGAAGAATGTTTTCTTCATTGAATAAAAGAATAAAAATTTATTCTAGTTGACAATTGTAATTTAACAAAAAATATTTTATTCAGATGATAGTAAAGAATGTGTATTTTTTTGGTGTTGTTTTTTAATTACCATAAGAATGTTCATTACCAATGGATTACTTTTATAATTGTTTACTGTTTCGATCATGTAATGTGATGTATAAGTAGAGTAATTTTCTTCTGTATTTAATTTTATAATTGTTATTCTAAATTTTTGTCCTAATAACAATATCAACGAATGTAATGATAATGTATATATTTTTATTTGTTTTAAATTTATAGATACAATTTAAATAAACTCTGAAGAGGAGACTGAGTCAGTCTCGAAATAACTTCAGATGGTTGTTTTTGGTTTTATTACCAATTGTTTGTCCTTATTGGTCGTTATACTCTTTGAATTATAATTGGAGGACGTAAAAAAGTTTATTATTAATTTTACATAGTATAAATTTGAATACCTATTTGTGAACTTGTTAATTGGTAGCAAATACACCTTAGAGACGAATTAAAAGGACACTATCTACAAATCTAATTTTTAAATAATTTTATTAATAATTTTCAGTGAAAATTTCACTGATTTTTAATTCCTGAAATTTTATCAAAACCTTTATTATTATTATTTACTGCTTAAATCATTGACATTTTCTCTGATTCAAATTTAGAGGGAGTATAAAATTGATTGAAACTGAAGATTTATACGCACGTACGAAGACTACTAGTAGTAGTAGTAGGGAAAGTTTTTAGGCTGTGAGGGAAATAATTTTGGTACTTACTGGTACTAATTTGAGTTTGGTGCCAGGCTCAGCAGCAGACGTCGTAAAGATGTCGAGATAGATTCGGAGCCTAATTCGAGATGTTTACCCACGCTTCGCGTCAGTCCCTATTAATTCATACCAAGCTTTGTTGTTCCAGCTTATTTTGCGCCAAATTTATTAAAATCGTTAGGGTGCTTGCGCGATACGTGAATTATTGCCTCTTAAAGCCGCAGGAAAAACGTCCAGAAACAGACAAAAAGTTGCTAAATATATGTCGTATATTTAATTTTTTGTGAATGAACGAAGGATAGAATGTTTGTCTTTCAAGTTTTTGAGACCAATAAAAAATAAATATTTCTTTCAATTATTATCCATAAATTTCAATTAATTCTCGGAATGTATAATATTAAATGCTCAAAAATTTATCAGTTTAGTATATTCATCACTAAATGAAAAAAGTGAAGGAGACGTCACTTTTTCGTGAATTCTAAAGATTTTATTTACGCCAGGCCTAAGACAACATTGGTACCCCCTTCGTCTTTTTTTTTCTTTTTCTTCAACAGATCTCCCTCGGTGTGGCTGGTTACAGGTGTTGAACCAATAGTAGTGCGGAAGCCGCCGACAAAACCGCAAGGCCGGTTTTCATTTGTTACCATAATACGATGTTTGTTCACAAAATATATGAATCTTGTCGACATCTCACAATGATGACTGGATTCCAATATCCTATTTAAAATTTTAATCTTCTGTTATTATTAGCGTACAATACATCATTTGAACTCTTTTGCTATTGCAATACAAAAGAGTATCCATATAATATCAATTTGTAGCCATGTATTTAGCAAAACTGTTATAATTGCAAATTGTAATATGGCTTTCTCATAGAGGAAGCTTTATATCGTTTAGATTTTTAATTTTCCAAAAATAGTCTAAATCGACTTACATTCATCTAAAAAGTATTTTTTAAAATACCTAACCAAATTTTTTACACTGAGAAAATAAGTTGACTAAATACAACCAATTTTTGATTAAATTTAGCAGAGAGAGGTTGTTGATATAGCACCTGCAAAGCAATTAATTGATTTTAGCAGAGCATATGCTCCGGTATCCTAGAAGTTTGACTGTCATCGCCGGTGTTTTGTTTGTTTTGTCCCGAGGAACCCTAACCTAGAAATAAAGCTGCTTGGCTAGAGGCTTATTTTCTCAGTGTAAGCACTATTTTTCACCAAAAAATATTGTTCTTAGACCAAAATTTTTTTCACACTAAAAATATAGCTTAACACATAAAAAATGATATTCCTTCTCTCAAAACGAATCGATTGACATGTGTAAAGTCTATAATTGACTAAAAATTCGCATAATAATTCGTGATTTTTAATTTTTTTTACATTTAAAATTCTTTTTTTGTTCATCTCTTCTCCAATGTTTATTTTCTAATTATATTTCCTTTTGAAAAAATATTGTATCAATTTAATTATATGAAGTATGCATTTTATCTCAAATAGAGATTCTTAATTTTTAATAAAAAGTTCCAATTTGATATCTTTAATATAACTTCTCTAATCGTCATTTCTTTTTCAGTAATGACTTCTTTATAAAAAATATTTTACAATGAAAAGCGACTTGATTGATATTTTTATAGTACATATTCTCTCCCAAATTAATATAATTTATATATATGTTCTTTTACTCACTAAATATTAATGATTTCCTATTAATGAATTAGCGAGAAATCGGTTACTATTAAATAGTAAAAAAATTCATTAAATTTTAGTCAAAAACTACTAATTAATAGTAGGAAACTACTAATTTGAAAGTGAAATATATCTATTTATTGAAAAAGTGAACTTGAACTATTAGAATTACTATAGACATGTCACTTTAAAATTATTAGTTGTTTTCTACTATTAGTTAGTAGTTTTTTATTAACAAATAGTGGGATTTTTACTATTTAATAGTAACCGATTTATCGCTAATTCATTAGTAGAAAATCACTAATGTCATTAATGTTTATTAATATAGAATGGCTTAATTGCATATCTATATACATTCAGGCTGAGGAAAACAAATGACATTTTTAAAAATTCAAAGCTTCTACAAAAAATGTTTTTTAATATAATTTTTCATAACCTATTATTTATACATAAACATGCTTCTAAATATTATTATTTTAATTTTATAAAATTATTTGTACATTCATACACATCTTCACAAATATTTTTCTCTGCTCTCTAAATCTGAATTAGTAGTTTTCTACTAATGAATTAGCTAAAAGTGAGCTACTATTAAAATAGTAAGAAGTAGTAATAGTAATAGTAAGTTTGTAGTAGAAAACTACTAATTAAATTAGTAAAAAAATCTACTTTTTTTAAAAGTAAAGTTTCACTATTTCAATTGGTAGTTTTCTACTAAGAATTAGTAGTTTTCTACTATATGAATTAGAGAAAAATGAGCCATGAATTTGACTAATTCATAGTAGAAAACTACTAATTCTTAGTAGAAAACTACTAATTCAGATTTAGAGAGTGCATAAGGCAGATTCTGTCTCCGATTTGTACGTGTCAATTAAATCCTTTTTGTTATTTTGACATTTAAAAACAAATTGAAGTTTTCATATTAATCTCTAAATCTGAAATGGTTAAAAACTACCATTTATTTAACAGTGAAAACTCGTTTACCATTTCAAATAGTAATTTTTTACTAAAACTTTAGTAAAAACTACTAATTTAATTAGTCAAAGTAGTTTTAGTTTATGTTAAACTACTAAAAGAATAATTAGTAGATTTCTATTTACTAATTACATTAGTTATTTTTTGCTATTTAATTAGTTAAATTTAACTGCTGAATTAGTAGTTTTTTACTATTAATTAGTTATTTTTTACTAATTGAAAAAGGGAAAACTCGTTCATGATTTTAAACCCTAAATGGTCATTTTTAACTAATTCAGATTTAGAGAGTACAATTCAAACGGTATAACTACATAACTGCAACAACAAATGTGATTATGATTAAATAATATTAAATTTCTTTAAAATCCGTGTACTTTATTAATTTGAAATAATTTAATTTGTATAAAGTCATAGTTATTGATAATAATTGATATAATAATATATGTTATTGTTTTTGTACCTAGCTGGAATTGTATTATACTACATGTGTCTTAGACACCCGTTTATATTATTAAATAAATAAATAAATCTGAATAAAGTTAAAATTTTACTGATTTTATGCAGTGACCTAATAGTGACTGTATTTGCTTCTTTTCAATCGGTCAAATTTAATACTCTATAAGATGGACACAATTTGACTGATTCGAAAAGAAGTCAGTGATGTCAGACACTGATGAAAATCAGTCAAATAATTGATCCAAATTTACTATACACGAAAAAATTGAAGTAATTATCTTCAGTTGTTTTCAGAATATATTTTACTCTTATTGGGTCCTCTGAAAAAATATTTGTTATGAATATTGAATTGCTTTCTTAGAGAAAATGTCACTGCGGTTTGAAAGCATCAAAAACATATTCAGTTTCCTGACATGAACATCATATATGTCATAAAACCTACCGCCGCGTAGTTTCTTGGAAATCGGTCACCCTTGTATGCAATATGTTCGGTCATAAGTGAACTTCCTTTTCAATACATATGTATATACAAGGGAAAACAGAAAAACAATCAAAAGAAACTCTGACAATTAAATATTTTTCAAAAGATTTTATGTTAATTTTGAGGGTTTTCTGCGTGCACACACAAAACCTAAAAGCATCAAAACGTTGCATATAATGATCTACCATTTTTTAGAGCATTTCTCATAATTAATCCAAAAAATGGTATCATTATGCAACGTTTTGATACTTGCTGGTTTTGTGAGTGAAGAAAAATTATCCTACAATATTGTGCCAAATATTCTGACTTTGACAAAAGGATATGGTACGTTTTATTTTGGTTGTAAATTTTGAGAAAATCCTAAGACAGGAATCACGTCAATAAAAATTAAAGGGCTTTATTACCTGCAGTCATCTCTTATACGTACATGCACAATTGCACATGTATGTACGCATCTTCTGTATGTATAAAAAAACATACATATACCAAGGGATTCTTGCTCGAAGGGAAAAGGAACGTGCCCGTGCAGCAGCGATGTTTGTTCAGCCGCAACTTCTCTAAATCTTTTGTGCCGAGGAGGGTTGTGGTAGTCTAATAGTACGGTCGTTACATATGTGGCAAAGTACCTAATCGCGTACGTATAGACAGTATTCGTTTAAGTCCATTAGCAATGAGATGAAAACATTTTTAACTAAATTTACCATGATTAATAAGAACATTGAATTTGTATTGTTTGTTTCATAAAAGTTTGTTGTTTTTTAAAATGAAACATTTATAGAAACTTTAACTCAGTTATAATTGACATTGAAGAGAGGTTTTTTTAGCAACTGACAAACTCCTTAACACTCACGGTCTTCATTGTCACTGTAGCTCGTCAACTCGTCAGAATCATTTAGCCTCCATTTCATTTGGTCGAAACACAGATCGACTATCTAAAAGACACGGAGTAACGGCCAAGACAAACCTTAAATGCTTGCTAACTAAACACTGGGAATTAGCTGCCTTACTCGCCGACGAGATTCAAAACTTTCACCGTTTAGTTTTACTCCTATGAAAGTTTCTGCTTCCAGTTAGTTGAGCTTTCATTCGAGTAGGAATCTCCACTTTCGAAGCATAAGATAATGGTCTATTTATCTTGTTTGCAATTCAAACTAATAGCTCTTACAATAGTTTCAGTTTTCTATATTTCTGATTATCAAAATTCATCATCATTTAATCTTATTTCGTCAAAAATTTCTATTTTTTACAGGATGTCTACTCACCGGGAATTCTGGGAAAATCGGGAATTTGACGGGTAAAAAAAGGATATCCGGGAATTTCTAAAAATTTCCGCTAATTCGTTAACCAATATGGCGGAAATTTTTTTCATAATTCTTTAAATTCGCTTGAAACTTGTTACTCGGGGGTTTTCGAAGTCTCTGATTGTGAATACGATGTCAGATTTACCAAATTTTCAAAATTCAAAATGGTGGGTCCAATATGGCAGAAATATTTTGCAAAATTGCTCAAATTCACTTCAAACTTATTGCTCGGTGGTAATCCATGTTAATCTGAAGTTAGATTTTCAAAATAGTGAAAGTGTAACAAGTTTCAAGCGAACTTGAGAATTTTCGAGGCTGCCAGTGACTTACTTTTTTCACTGTTAGGGGAGAGTGGGGCAAAACCGCTAAGCGGGGCAAAGACGTTTTTCATAATATCTCCCTTATTTCTAGACCGTTTCAACTTATGTTTAAAGTTTATCATAATTATAACTGGAACTATTGTTTAGAAAAAAAAATCTTGAAAATGTAAAATGTATTAAGAAATATACGGAAAAATCGATTTTACAAGTCTGAGGTGAAATTTATACTGATCAAAACTAGCAAATTTTGAATGTAAATTGTGAGCATTTAAAATTGAAATTTTCACGTTCTAGTAGAGTAATGAATTATCTACACAATCACTTTGAAATTCAGGTTTAATTTTTAATCTAAATATATAAAATTTTAAATTAAAAAAAGGTTTGTCGTTTGGGGCAAAGACGCTTGAAAAGTATTTCATAAAAAACAATTGAATATTAAAAACTGCATTATCATGTTATTTTAAATGATGGAAACTTCATGTTAATCAACTGTCAACCTGCATTTTTTCATCAAAACAAATAAGTATTTTTCTCTATCAAATTTATTGTTATTATTATTATTATTATTTAATTTTTAAATTGTTTATTAGCATTTACTACTAATTTGAAAAAAAATTATACATTTTGAATATTAAAGAAGCATTATTATTTAATCATATTTTCGCGCGGTTTTTTAAATAACACTCTATTTTTGTAGAGTTAATAAAGTAGATTTTGAAACAAAATAAAAAACAATTAAATTGAAAATAAGAGGTTAAAAATACAAGTCGTCATTATTTTCAATAAAATGGATTAAATCTCTATAAAAATCTGTAAAATGTTTATGTTTTATAATTATTGCACCAATAAATGTTATTTACTGTATATTTTAGACCATTTATTATATTTGGAATAATAATATTAGCAAAAACGTCTTTGCCCCAATAGTTGGGGTAAAGCCGCTAGTTTGAATCTTTATAAAAAACAACTGAATAATGTAATTGTGATTATGGTAAATGCAACAAAGACTATTAAAATCTGTTATTAGTTAGTTTCAGCAGTGTAACAAACAAAAATTACTCCAATTGAACGTATAGTTAAAATTTTGTGCATCAATAAATATAAACCTAAGGTTTTGCCCCACTCTCCTCTATTTACTTTTTTTAAAATCACTCCCTATTACTCAATTAAAAAAAAAACTCTTCTCAGTTTCTTAGTAAAGTGATATTATTATTATTATTATTATTATTATTGTTATTATATAACATTATTTCATTTAAATTTCAATTATTTTTGACATTGTTTAATTAGTTTCCTCTAATTTTAATTATTTTTTCAATTTTTTAATTAATTTCTACAAATTTTTAATTTTTAAACCAGTATTGTCAATTACTCTCTGCATATTTCTATTAGTTTTGACATTTGAAAATTATTTTCATCAAATTTCAATCATTTTTTTTTATTACCTTCAAATTTAATTTTTTTGTGATTTCTCAATATTATTTTCTTCAAATTTCAATTATTTTTGTCATTTCTCGACTATTTTGTCCCATTTTCAATTATGTTTGTCATTTTCAAATTGTTTCTTAAAATTTTCAATTAATCTAGTAATTTCTCAATTGTTGTCAATATTTTGTATTTTCGACATTGTTTTATTACTTTCTTCAAATTTTATACTTATTTTCTTATATCTTTTAATTATTTTCATGAATTTTTTAATTTCTTACTTCAATTTTCATTTATTTTTGTCATTTCTCAAATTCTCTTCAAATTTTAATTATTTTTATCATTTTTCAAGTCTTTCCTTTAAATTTTTTATTTTTTACTTAATTTTTAATTAGTTTTGTCTTAATTATTTGTTTCAAATTTTTATTATTTTTGTTATTTTTCACATATCGCCTTCAAATTAAAATTTTTTGTGATTTCTCAATTATTTTCTTTAAATTTCTGTTATTTTTGTTATTTCTTGACTATTTTTTCCTATTTTAAATTATTTTTGTCATTTTTTAATCGTTTTCAAAATTTTCAATTAATTTAGTCATTTCTCAATTAATATAAATATTTTCGACATTTTTTTATTACTTTCTCCAAATTTGACTTATTTTCTTATATCTTTAAATTACACTGTTAAAAAAAGGAGTTGAAATTTAACTCCCTACGGGACTCTATAAAAGTCGCACGCCTTGAAGAGTTGAAGTAAAGAGAGTTAACGCTTAATCCTTCAGTCCCCACTCTTCTTAAACATGGAGCGTATGAGACTCACTCACCTTGGAGAGTCGATTTTTAACTCTAAAATCTCAACTCCCAACTCCAGCAACCGTTAACTCCCCAAATTTTTAACAGTGTATTGTCATGGATTCTTTAATTTCTTACTTTCATTAACATTTAATTTGTTCATTTTTAAATTATTTTTGTCATTTATCAATTGCTTTTTATTTTTAAATTTAATTATTTTTATCATTTTTTAAGTATTTTCTTCAAACTTCAATTTTTTTTGTGATTTTGCAATTATTTTGTCATTATTCGATTATTTTCTTTAAGCTTCAATTTTTATCTGCAATTTTTCCAATATTGATTTCTAATTTCTATTTTGTTTCTACATTTTTTCAATTATTTATGTCATTTTTTACGTCTTTTCTTCAAATCATAAATTTTTTACTTAATGTTAAATAAGTTTTATCATCTTTCATTTTTTTTCTTCTGGGTTTTATTATTTTTGTCATTTATCGGCTATTTGTTCCATTTTTTGATTATTTTTGTAATTTTCAATTATTTTTGTCATTTCTTAATTGTTATTTTTTAAATTTTAATTATTTTTATCGTATTTCAAGTTTTTTCTTAAAATTTCTATCAATGTGATGATTTTTCAATTATTTAATTATTTTCTTTATTGGTCAATTTTTTTCTTCAATTTTTTAATTATTTATTGACATCAATTTTTTTTTGTCTTTCTATTTTTCAATTATTTTTGTCATTTTCCAAGTCTTTTATTAAAATTTTTAATTTTTTACTTAATTTTTAATTAGTTTTGTGATCTTTCATTCTATCCTTCAAATTTTAATTTTTTTGTTCATTTTCCAATTATTTTCTTCAAATTTCTATTATCTTTGACATTTGATATTATAGACCAGCGATTTTGAATAGTCATTTGATTAGTTGGTAAAATAAATTTTATTATATTTTTCTAACTAAGAAAGACGTTTTTTTAGATCCGGGAAAACCGGGAATTTGCCGGGAATTTGAAAATCATGTTTCGGTAGTTACCTGATTTTTATTACATTTTCATTTTTTCCTTTTTGATTGACTATAATTATTAAAAGAAATTTATTTCATGATGTGTATTTATATTTTGATATAGGAAAAGTTGTGTACAAAAATAAAATCTCTAAACACACTCTGCTCTGATAACGGGAGAAATGAATTTTGATTTGTAGGGAGAAAAATACTTATTCTGGTAAAGTTTGTTTATTCCTGTCTTTTTACACGAAAAATATCATTTGCAAACAGTAAAATAAGAAAAGACAAGACGATTCGAAAGGGACACAAACTATAGTTAGAATGATATCCACGCACTGGATTTATTTCTTTACGTCCGACAATAAGGAAGGAAATGCGGCTGATACGTTTTAAAGAATAATAAACCAGTCTGTGTCATTAATACAGTATAGTGAGAAATATAGGGGCATCAAGTGATGTGCGCCTACCTAGATAACAGGAAGCAGTCAAACTTTCACGATCAAATTTGCATATTAAAATATTCCTTTCATCAAGCAAAAGATAATATAACTTTCCGAATTATTTTCGAGAGACTTATGATACTGAAAGACTTTTCCCAACATAAAGTCCAATGAACACCAAAGTTGGGATATATCAGTCTTATTAAGTATTTTAAAAATTCCCAGTGAAACTGATGATAATAACATAGCCCCACAAAAAAAAATTTTTTGTTGTCCTAGTATCATACGTATGTTTATATGTATTTTTCTTCGCTGAATCCGAAGTCAGAATTGCTAAATCAGTTCTAATTTTTAAGATAATCTCAAAAGAATTTTCAAAAATACAAATCAAAACCAAACAAATTTTTTTCTTTTTTATCGGGACACTACGCTAGTGTATTCTTACGTATTTTTCTCTCCGAATCCTAATCCGGAGTCAAAATAAGCAGATTGGCTAAAATTTTTGTGAAAATCTAAACAAATTGCTCAAAAACCCGAAAAAACCCAAAAAAAAAGAATTTTTTTTCCAGGACAATATGCTAGTATATTCCTACGTATTTTTCTCTGCTGAATCCGAATCCAAAGTCAAAATTATCAGATTATCTAAAATTTTTGAAATAATCTTAAAATAGCGATTTTTCGTGTTTTTGATAAGTTTTTTGATATTATCTCAAAAATTTGAACCAATCTGGCAACTCTAACTTTGGATTCGGATTCATCAGGGAAAAATACGTAGAAATACACTAGCATATTGTCTCGAACAAAAAAATTGTATTCTTTTATTTTTTGGGGTTTTTGAGCAGACTTCTGAGATTAGCTCAAAAAGTTTAGCCAATCTGATTATTCTGACTTTAGATTCAGAGTCAGTGAAGAGAAATATGTAGGAATACACTATAGCGTATAGTGTCTTAGACAAAAAATTTTTTTTTGTTTTTATTTGTATTTTAATATTTTTTTTTGGGTTATTTCAAAAAGAACCAAACTAACAATTCTGACATCGGATTCGGATTCAGCAAAGAAAATACGTTTTAGTGCTACTTTTTTTCTATACATGGGAATACAATTATTACATTTAATTAATTTTTTATTTCTAAACATTATCAAAATTGAAACCTGTTAAGCAGAACACGATATGTTATTTTTGGTAACTGTCAAAAATGTCAAAATTTAAAATTGAGTCATCGCATCTGCCATGACAACGGCGCCAAGAAGCCAATTGGAAAAAAGTGTCTGTAAGGTTGGATGATTTCTTGACAGCTTCTCTCGCCTCTTCCTTCCGTTCATTTTGACCTAATATACATATATACATAAAAAGTATTTAAAAACGCTTAAAAAGTTCCTTAATAAAAAGCCTATAAGGTTTACTGTCATGCATTAAGGGAATGTGATGAAGAATGACGTCACTGATATTGTCGATCTTTGTAAACTTTCTCTCAAATTTCTGAATATTTTGCCATGAAACTTTGTAGAATTTTATAAAATATCATTAGAAAGGTCTATCTGTCCCGGAAGATTGTTTGACTCAAATAAAAACCTCAAACTGAATTTTTGAAAAATTTACTGATTTTCGAAAATTTTTCAGAAATTAATTTTAAGTCAAACTGAAATGAGGTAAACTTTCACTGTTTTGAAATTGTTTTTTGAAACACTGTTTTTTGAAATTAACAAATTCTTTATGTTACAGATGTAACCGAATTTTCTAAAATGTCGATACAGTAAATAAATTCTGCGATAGCTGTCACAACCAATCTCGCGCATGCGTAGAATCAATTAGGTTATGTTAAACTGGGAACAGAATTTTGTGTTAAATGTGACCACAAAAAACTACTGTCACAGGCAACAGAAAATCTTAGTGAATATTTTTAACAGTGTTTATAATGATATTTTTAGTGATTCTATAAAGATTCGAGACAAATAAAATTCAATATTTTAAGAGAATGTTTACGAACAAATTTTACGTATAGTACAGTGGCGTCAATTTCGATAAAATTATATATAATTTTTCTAGCATTCACTGTAAAAATTGCTGGGACAATATGTCTCAAAATGAGACACTTTGAGACGCATATGTCTCAGAGTGAGACACAATATGTGTCTTGTATCCCCATATTTGAGACATTTGTTGACATTTGTTTTTGCAGTGTTATTTACTCAATATAATATTTTGAATTGATTTATGAAGAGGAAAGGAAAAATGTTTGGTAGATTTACTTAATAGAATTAAATTAATTTTGTGCACCATTTTTGACTCCCCTCCGTAACCATGATCATAAATATAATTAGTAAATGTAAACAAACGTATTTAAAGAGAAATGCAGAACTGGACAATGTTTACAAAGTTAATGCAGTTATATTTATTGAAAAAAAAATTATAATCAGTGTCAGTGCGATTTCCAGTTCAGAAATACCGTAATAATTTTCGAGTTTGCTATAAGTAAATGATAAATTCTAATAATAATTCTTAGAATATTATTTTACTTATATATAAAATACTGCAGTGATTATTATTAATAGTTTGTTTATAAAATTTATTTTTCTACTATTAGAATCAATATATTTTGGAGTTGATCAAGTGAACGAAAACTCCCCTCCGTAACCGTAACCGCGAGTATACCTTTTCAATTTTTTAATTGATAAATGATAAATTTTATTAATAATTTTTAGAATACTGTTTTATTTAAATAAAATGTATCAAAAATTATTCATATAATTAATCAAATTTATGTTTTTTTTTATAGCAAACAATATATTTATATTTAAAATATAGTCCACCATATTAAATGAACCATTTTTAATCTTGTAAATTTGACTTGAGATTCTTAATTAGGGACCTCAAATAACTGCTCGGTACTCGAATATCTCCCCTTAACATAGGACCAATAACGTATGTGTCTTTTAAACATTTTAGTTTTAAGAAATTTTATTTTTGAATTTATCCTTCTTGAGAAAATGGCTCCTATATTTCATGAGAATATATTGTATTATTTTTCAATTTTTAATGTATAATTTATATTTTTTAATTGCATAATGGTCGCATAATTACGCGAAATTTAAGCGCATAATGAGAGTGGTTCAGAATGCATATACAGTTACCATCTCTATATTAATCATGCATATAGGTGGTTAAATTGATTACTCGTTTTTTACGTTACATTAACTATATATGGTTAATTTATCATTTCCATGGTTTGAAAATTTAATTTGACTGTTAAAATTAAATAAAATTATATTGATTTCGTGAATATAAAAGATTGGTTATTTACTGTAAAAGTACTCAATATATATGCTGTTGCTGGGGTAAATGTGTAGAAGCTCAATTGTCAAGTGAATATTGTTAATGCGTATGCAACTGTTATGTTCGCATGTATTCACACCATCACTTGAATTGAATATTTCTTGTTGGTGCGAGGAGAATATACGCAACCCTATCTACTCGAGCCAACCACAGAATATCAGCCAGCATATCCAGATAATCCTCCTGGCCCATTGATATGCTGATGGCAGGACTTGTCGCGTGAAATTGCCACCCGGTATACATTATTCGATTCGATTCCGTTGGCCCTTTTTAGCTCTTTCTCCATCCTGCTCAATCCTATCGTTACTTCACAGCGTTTTATTATCAAAAGTTTCCATAATTTCGTTTTTTTTATAATTTCTATTACAAAAGTTGCCTGCCGTGCAAAATAAAAAAAATACATATATGCAGTCTTATAGTCGAACAGAGAAAATCACCAAAAACTGTTTCTACCTGGAACTTGAGTATAAAATAAAAACATTATTAATCCAAGGTCATTTTTTGGGTAAAATTGGCATGCTCTTTCATATTTTGTAAACAAAATTTACTATTTAAACAAGTTGTGTGTATGGATATCTGAGGAACGTTTCAATGGATTTCAACAAAATTTGGATGACTATTATTAAGCTCATGAATATCTAAATTTGGACACAGGGATTTCTAAAAATACCCAATCAAATTTTTTTGAGCTCCTTTTTTCATCGAAAAAAATCGTTTGTTGACAAAATTTTTTTCCGTGCTAAAAATACAACTTAATGAGGAATCGGATAAACAATCAGAACAAAAGTTAGTCCAAATAAATAATTTTGATTTTTTATATTGAAGACACATAAGTTAATGTAATTTTTTTAGTGGAAGTGTGGACACTTGTATTTTTTACAAAATGAGCCGTTAAAAATTCCAATTTGATGAAAATTAAAAAAATTGGAATGTTTAACGGCTCATTTGGTAAAAAATACAAGTGTCCACACTTCCACTTAAAAAATTACATCAACTTATGTGTCCTCAATATCAAAAATAAACTAGGTGTGAATTCTGTCCATTTCATGGACACTTCGCTTCCAAGGAAGCAAGATAATTTGCTTCCTCATAGAGGAAGCAATAAATTTATTTATAATATAAAAAATAATAATTTAATTTTAAATTAATTATTATTTATTTTTATGCAAATAAGTAATAATAATAAAATAATAATAAATCAATATATATATTTTTTTCTATATTCCAAAACTTTATTTATTTATTTATTATAAATAAATAAAGTCAATTATTAGTCAATTATTTTTAGTCAATTCGTTTTGAGACAAGGAATATGATTCTTTTAATTCATTTGTTTGAATTTTTCGCAAGAAATTTTTTTTTGGCAAAACACGAGATTTTTCAATAAAAAAAAATTAAAAATTATGAATTAATACGTGAGTTTTTAGTCAAATATAAAATTTATATAGGTCACTCGATTTGTTTTGAGACAAGGAATATGATTTTGTAATTCGTTTGGTTTGATTTTCGGCATTAAAATTTTTTTTGTCAAATCGCGAGATTTTTCGATGAAAAAAAATGAAAAATCATGAATTATTACGTGGGTTTTTAGTCAATTATATACTTTATATAGGTCAATCGATTCGTTTTGAGACAAGGAATATGATTTTGTAATTCGTTTGGTTGAATTTTTAGCATGAAAAAATTTTTTTTTTTAAAAAATTTCCAAAAACGAGATTTTTTGATGAAAAAAACTGAAAAATCATAAATTATTACTTGATTTTTTGGTCAATTATATACTTTATATAGGTCAATCGATTCGTTTTGAAACAAGAAATATGATTTTTTCATTCATTTGTCTGAATTTTTAGCATGAAAAATTTTTTGCCAAAAAACGATATTTTTGATGAAAAAAGGTGCTCAAAAAAATTTGATTGGGTATTTTCAAAAATCCTTGTGTCCAAATTTAGATATTTGTGAGCTTCATATGTCATCCAAATTTTATTAAAATCCGTTGAAGCGTTCTCGAGATATCCTGGCGATAAAAAATTTACCACACACACACACACATACACACACACACACATCCGGACATTTTCTCAGGAATGAAAATTTGAACTTTTTAGATGAAACTGAGTCGATTTACACTATTTTTGGAAAATCGAAAATCTTAACGATCACAACGCTTCCTCTATGAGGAAGCAAAATTATTCATTTGGACTAACTGTTGTTCTGATTGTTTGTCAGATTCCTACTTATTGAAAACAAAAACTATTTTCCTTGTCTAAAAACGAGTCGATTGACCAATATAAAATTTATAATTGATCAAAAATTGGTAACATAATTCAAGTTTCTTTATTTTTTTGTATTTAAAATTCTTTCTTTTTAATAACTTCCCCAATTAACTTAAATATTATTAATTTATTGCTTCAACTATGAGGAAGAAAATCGTTTTGCTTACTTGGAAGTGAAATATTCATGAAATGGACATAGTTTTCACCTAATAGTTTAAAGTACTTTTGTCGATTTTCAAATATCTTTGCGATTTTGAATTTAATTTTTTCAAAGATCAATTATTTGCTTCATTCTTTAAATTGTTGCCAGGAATATTTAAACTTTTCACGCAAGTTTCAAATTATTTTTATTAGTTTCCAATTATTTTCTTCAAATTTCAATTACTAATGTCATTATTCAAGTATTTTTGTCATTTTAGAATTATTTTCTACAAATTTCAATTATTTTATTCAATTGTTTTTATTGTCATGAATTTAAAATTTTTTTACACCAGTTTTAAATTATTTTCCTCAAATTTCAATCATTTACTTAATTCTTTTTATTATTGCCATGAATTAATTAATTTTTTACACCTTTTTCAATTATTTTCTATAAATTTCAATTATTTTTTTCAAACTTTAATTAAATTCTTCATATTTAAATTTTTTTTGCTTTTCTAGACTTATTCTCTTAAAAATTTCAATTATTTTCTTAAAACTCCAACTAATTTCCTCAGTTTTTAATAATTATTCTCCTCAAACTTCTAATGTTTTTTTCAATTTTTCAATTTTTGTTTATAAATTTGTAATTTTTACACCAGCTTTCAACTATTTATGTCATTATTCAATTAGTTTCTTAAAATATCAATTCTTTCATCAATTTTTCAAGAAATGTCTTAAAATTTGTAATTTTTACACTAGTTATTAATTATTTTTGTAATTTCTCAATTATTTTTTCAAATTACAATTCTTTTTGTCATTATTCAAATATTTTTAACATTTTGGAATTATTTTCTTTAAATGACATTTACCTTAATCTTTTTATTATTGTCATGAATTTATTAATTTTTAAACCAGTTTTCAATTATTTATTTCATTATTCAATTAGTTTCTTCACATTTCAATTATATTGTTCATTTTTCAATTATTTTATACAATTTTTTATTTTTTACTCCATTTTGCTTCATAGAGGAAGCTTTCTGATCACAGAAAAAACAAAAGTAATTATTACCTCGAATTAGGGTAAACTTTACCTGCATCAAAAATCACTTTGAACAAACATGCAAAAACAAAAGGTGAAAAATTAGCTGCAAGGAATTTTACTCCTTTGTGGTTTCTGTGATCTGATAAATCGACTTATTGTCAACTGGTAAGCGTAAATTTTCAATTTCAAGCAAATGTCCAGATGTATGTATGTGTATGTGTCTATTGTTTATGCATATAGCGTTTTTTGTCGCCAGGATATCTCGAGAACGTTTCAACGGATTTCAATTAAATATGGATGACTTATTAAGCTGATGAATATCTAAATTTGGAAAAAGGGAATTTTAAACAAACCCAAATTTTTTTGAGCATCTTTTTACATCGAAAAAAATCGTTTTTTGACAAAATTTTTTTCCATGCTAACAACAACTTAATGCGATTACAAAAATCATATTCCTTGTCTAAAAATGAATCGATTGGCCTATATATAAAGTTTATAATTGATCAAAAACTCGTAAAATAATCCATGTTTTTTTATTTTTTTGCATTTAAAATTTTTTCTTTTTAATAACTTCCCAAATTAATTTTTATATTATTAATTTATTGTTTCCTCTATGTGGAAGCAAATTATTTTGCTTACTTGAAAGCGAAATTGTCAATGAAATGGACATAATTTTCAACTAGTCTTTTAATACAGTTGGATGGAGCTTTTTTAACGAATGCAATGATACACACCAAGAAAATTAATTATAAATTTTATTACAATGCTTTATAATTTACAGAAAAAATGTCTGAAAGCGAAATTTTTCTACAAGGAATTTTAATAAGCTTTAAAAAAATTATTCGTATCATTGCAAAGTAATTTTAAACTTTAATATAGTCTGCCCTTTCAAAAAACTGATATCAGAATTGATATCGGTAATAACATCAGAAATGACATCAGAACTGACATCATAACTGATATCAGAAATGATATCTGATTATGGGATTAGAACTAATATCAGTTCTGATATAATTTCTGATGTCATTTCTGATGTCATTTTTGAAATTAATTCCAATATCATTTTTATTTATTTATTTAATTATTGACAAGACTTATCGCATTTACAAAATTTATATTTTTCAGTTTCTTCTTTTGGATAAATTAATCGGAAATGATGTCATTTCTGACATCAGTTCTGATATCATTTCTGATGTCATTTCTGACATCATTTCTTTTATCATTTCTGACATCATTTCTGTTGTCATTTCTGATCTCATTGCTAATGTCATTTCTGACATCATTTCTGGTGTCATTTCTGATGTCATTTCTAATATCATTTCTGACATCATTTCTGACCTCATTTCTGACATCATTTCTGTCATGATTTCTGTTATCATTTCTGATGTTATTTCTGATGTCATTTCTGACGTAATTTCTGATATCATTTCTGACATCATTTTTGACATCATTTCTTATGTCATTTCTGATATCATTTATAAATTTCTGACATCATTTCTGACATCATTCCTGATGTCAGTTCTGATGTCATTTCTGATATCAATTCTGATCTTAGTTCTGATATTAGTTCTGATGTCTGATTTTTCGACAGCGTGTAGCAAATTTAATACATATAATTTTTTTAAAGTTTGAAATTATCAATCTGAAATTTTGTCTTTTTGATCCTTTTTTCCTAAATTGTAAAACACTTTTATAATATTTATAATAAATTTTCTTTCCGTGAACCAAAAACTCATTTTCGATAAAAATGTCACTTATTTTACTTTACACGGCAGAGCTACTCAAAAAGTATTTTATTTCCCATGTTCAGCATGTTCTATATATATTTTATTTGAATCCATGAGTATCGACTAACTAATACGATATTTATATAAACTTTAGTTATTTTAGGTACCGATCTGAGAATTAATTTCAACCTTGTAAATTTTACATTTCTCTCTCGTTTTTCTTTAGCATTTTGCAGTTTTCCAACACAGCAGTTGGCAGTCTGCATCATGTCTCATTCGTCGGTTTACGTTTTCTCCTGTGGTAGCAGGACGAGGATGTGACGAGCATGCACGCTGATTCTCAACATAAAGATAACAAACAAGATTGCAGGTCTGCTGCGCTTTACCTCCGAATTCTATACATATAGTAATGAGATACTCATCATTATTGTTTTTGAACCCCTTCATATATAGCTTATATTCTTTTAACTGTATTTTCCTCTTGAATTATATCGTGCACAATTGTTTATTACTATCTACTAATATTTAACTCATCTGTCAACTTACTTAAAGTTATCTTTTTAAATCTCAATTTGTGAGAATTTGAAACACTTTGTTGAAATATTGTTCTATAAATCGAAAATAGTACAATTGAGCCGCCGCGTGCAGAAACTGCCCCTGCGCTCGAAATGCCGTCAAGTATAGCAGAGTCATGACTTCCAAAACAGAGGCGGTTTTTGCACGCGGCGGTTCAATTTCACTGTATGAATTTGAACTGAAAAAGGTATCAGATATAGATATAATAAAACGCATTAAAAATCATATATTGATACTGCAGTTGGTATACATATATTTGATGATCTTGCATAAATTTGTATTTAGTTTTGAGATACCGGACCTATAAATTTAAAAATATTTTTTTCTAGGTCTAATAGAGAGATCCGGATACAAGTTGACAGATTTTCTTTTTTTACATACGTTTTTCAGAACAGTCGTATAACTCTTGATACCTATAAATATACATATTAGAATCATGGGTATAGTTTTACGTTTTGCTTAGGAGTGTGGGTCGAAAGGTCCTGAGAATTAAGTTTCATGTCTACATAAACACAAGAAAGAGGGTCGAGAGACATATACGGAAACCTGGACAATCGTTTAGGTTTAGGGTTAAAGAGTTTTGTCATCAATTTTTATGAGAAAGATTAATCATATTTTGAAGTAATTAGATTTTGCAAGTTCCAGATAACATTTCTTCAACTAATTAAAGCTCTTTTAATTTGGAAACTAATCCAGTTTAAAGCGAGGTCTAAAGCAAATCAAAAAATATTGTAAACATACCCGTTATTTATATATCTATTATTTGTAAAAATTTCCCTAAAAAAAAGAATATAAAATTCGTAAACGTAATCATAAATTTTTAAACACATAAAAAATTCTTTATGTAAATTAAAAATGTTTTTTCTTATACTGCAGCTGCAAGAAGGTTTGTGTAGCAGTTATAAATAAATATTGATCAATAAAGCATCATTTTTGGACCTCCAGCTGATTGTTAAAGTAAAAAAAAATGTATTTAAAAAATTTCGAATTTACACTGAAAGACTTAAGTAAATAATTTTTACTATCAGGTTTGTCATACGTATATGGGATAATCGGGTAAAACAAAAACTTTTCCCAGAGAAGATAATAAATTTTCAATGCAGGAAAGAAACAATTTCTAAAACAAATGTAAACATATCTATATACTGGATTAAAATTTTTTTAAAGAAAACGTAAATATTCCTATTCTAGATTGCAACTTTACTATCTTCGCTGAAAATTTTTTTTTTTTTTGCACGATTATCCCAGATTAATAGTTTTTATAGTAAAAATTAATGGATAAACTATAATATGTATACTTAATTAATATAATTAACTAAGGGGGGGGGGGGAAGAATTTCTTACGTAAGGATTTATATTTTCACCATTTTTAAATTTGAGAACAGTTCTACCAATAAAAATATCTATATATTCGTTTATTTTAAATTTAAAAATTAATATAAAATTCATCAAGTATAAAACATAAATAAACTTTAAATTTTGACTTAAAAATTAAGTTATTTTTTATACTAAATGATCAGTAAAATTATGATTATTTTAATTAGTGACTGAATTTTAGCTTTCAAATTAGTTTTTTATATTTTTTATTTATTATATAATTAAGTATAATTAATTAAGTATAGGTAATTAAGTATACTTAATGTCTAAAGGCTTTGCAGTGTAGTTTTTTCGATCAGGTATACTATTAATAAGGAATTCCGCTTGCTCAATTTTCCAATATAAAATATTTTTCATGGAATAAGAAGTGTATTTTGTTGTGAGTTTTGCGAAAATTTGTCTTTAATTTTATCGAAAAGGACTCACATGTCTATGAAGCCTCGGAAAACGTTCTATATAGAAAAACCACCCCTAAATCGTGATGGATTTTTAAAATAATTTTTAATTGTTTAAACAATTTTTTTTATATTTTCTGTTTTCCACTAAATATGTTATAATCGTTAGTCATTTTTTAACCATTATTAAAAGGAAAAATATTAACTTACTAGGGTAAGTCCGGGGGAGATGGCCATACTTTCTATAAAGGTCCATAAAAATAAAAAAAACAACATTTATATATTGATGTTTATTGTTAATTAAACATTGACTATTTAACTTTAAAACAACCATAAATAATATAAAATATTTTAATGTTAACAATCATAAAATTTATGTTTTGTAAAAAGTGACATTCAGGGAGAGATGGCCAATCGTATAGTGTGAGATGGCCATAGGTGTAAGGGAGAGTTGGCCACACCTATTATTTAAGTAAATAAATATAATTAATATATCATTTTGAGTTTATTACATGAAAGAATAAACAAAACACAAAAATAAGTCTTATCTTAAAGAATATCACCACAATAAATAGATATTTAAACAAGTTGAAATTTTTCAGTACTGGAGTAATAGACAAAATAAAAAGGAAGTATTATATTTAATTTTTTATTATTTTTCGCCAAAATTTTGCTTTTCTTTATGTTTAAATGCAAAACGAAGAAATTTAGTTTAGAATAAGTGACCTTTTGAGTCAATTTCTGAAAAATATTTGAATTGGCCATCTATCCCTTATGACATCCCCCAGATTTCCCCTAATATTTAAATAAATAAAAATTTTTCATGTATAATTCTGACGTTATTACAAAGCTTGCCTCATGTATAGTTCCAAAAAATACGAAAATAAGCATTATTCTAAAAAAAAGAACACTTTAACAATCAGTAAAATCAACCCATTGATGTTTTCGAGCACTAGTCAAAAAAATACACCAGGATTTCAAGTACTTTTTCATTTTTAATTTTCAAGTTTTTGTTGTTGTTTGCTTTCACGCACACAAATGAAGCAAAATAAACAATAATAACTGATATTTAATAACAAATTCAGTAAAATATTTGAATTGGCCATCTCTCCCGTATGGCCATCTCTTCCGTATGGCCATCTCCCCCGGACTTACCCTATATGATTATTTGGTCAATCAATTTAAATTCTTTAACATAAACATTTTTGTAAAATCTGCCTATATAAACGTGTATAAGTTTGTGCATGTTTTACTGAATATCTATTATAACAGGTTTATTGATCTAGGTTTTTAAACATATATTCGATTTTCATGCAATTTTAATTTGTTTAAACTTTAAATTATTTTAAATTTCATGAATAGTTTAGTTTTCTCAAAAATATACAAGATTCTAGGAAAATTTTATAAAAAGTTGATTTTAAACAATTTTAATTGTTTAAGTAAATAAAAAGTTAGTCAACAATTTTTTTAACTCTATCGTTTTTTAAAAAATTTGTAAACTATTAAAATATTTAATTAAAAAACAGTTTAAACCAATTAAAATTGTATAAACAATTAAAAATTATTTTAAAAATTAATCAGGTCTTCTAATATGTAAATAAAAAGGATTTAATATAAGGTAGACGTCATAGAAAAATAATATAATGGTCCTATATTTAAATATAAATTATATAAATGATGAACTTATACGTTTAGGGGTTGCTTTTTTATGCGCCACTAGAGGGGGTTAATTTGGAAAAAAATAAGAATAAAAATCGATTGCTTCTTCAACTTTTAGCACGCTTGAGGCTTAAAAAAATGTAAGGCTTTTTCGATATTTTTTATCACTCTTTCAGAAACTGTTGTCAAAATTTCAACAACAAAAATTTTCAAAAAGTTATGGACTCTATTTTGAAAAAAATGTGAAATTTTGACAATTTTGTTTAAAAAATGATTTTTTTTCATATTTTCAATAATCGGAAAAATGTTTCAACTTGAAATATCGCGTTCGTAATATTCAAGCTTGAAAATGACGAAGCGTACTTTTAAAAATATCAAGATGGCGAATCCAAAATGGCGTCGAAATTTTGTTTTTCAATATATGAGCACCTAGTGTATACCTATTATTAAAAAAAAGTTATTTTCATGACATTAAGTGTATAAATGTCTTTTTGGATCTTTAATCACGAATCTAATGTCAGATTTCAAAAATTCAAAATGGCGGATCTTATTTGGCGGACGATATTTTGAACATCGATCGAATTTGTTTGAAAATTGTTACTCGGGGATTTTTGGGGTCGCTGATCACGACTATGATGTGAAAATTTTAAAATTCAAAATGGCAAATTCAATATGGCGAACGATGTTTTGAAAATCTATTGGAATTGATTGACTATGATGACAAATTACAAAAATTTTAAATGACAGATCAAGTGTGGCTGATGCTCTTTTGAAAATCGGTCAGATTTTTTAAAACCATCTCCTCGTGGTTTGAATCGGACAAAATTAAAATACTTTTTATGGCTAAAGGATTTGAAATATTCAATAAGATGGTTTCAAAAAAATATGATCGATTTTCAAAACATCATCAGCTAAATTGGACCTGCAATTTAAAATTTTTGTAATTTGTCATCATCAGAGTCGTGATCAGCGAACCCAAAAACCCACAAGCAATAAGTTTCAATCAAATCCAATCGAATGTCAAAATATCGTCGCCATTTTAGATCCACCATTTTGAATATTTTAAATTTAACATTAGATTCGTGATCAGCGACTGCAAAAACTCATTAGAAGCAAGTTTCAGTCAAATCCGATCAATTTTATAAAAAATCCTCCGCCGTATTGGATCCAACATTTTGAATTTTTAAATATTTACGTCAGATTCGTGATCAGCGACCCCAAAAACCCCCCAGTAACAATTTTCAAAAAAATCCAATTGATTTTCAAAATATTGTCCACCATATTGGATCCGCCATTTTGAATTTTTGAAATCTGACATCAGATTCGTGATAAGAGAGCCAAAAGAACATTTATACACATAGTGTCATGAAAATAAAAATTTTTTTTAATGAAGCGCATACTGGGTGCCATTTTGAATTCGCCATCTTGATATTTTTAAAAGTACACTTTGGCATTTTCAAGCATGAATATTATGTACACGATATTTCAAGCTGAGACATTTTTCCGATTATTGAAAATATGAAAAAAAATCATTTTTTAAACAAATTTGTCAAAATTTCAATTTTTTTTCAAAAAAGAGTTCATAACTTGTTGAAAAATTTTGTTGTTGAAATTTTGACAACATATTCTGAAAGAGTGATAAAAAATACGTCAGAAATGGTGATTCCTCTAATTTTGTATACCTCCAAAAACAGAGAAAATCAATATTAAAAATGAGTACAAAAAAGTGTCCGTCCCGTCTTTAAAGGGTTAATATTGTTTGATCGAAAAAACAAAAAAAAATATGTGTTAACTTTTTTTCCATTAATAGTAACGGATGCTATAATAGCTTTTACCATGGTAACAGTTCCAGTTACTATGACAACGGTTTAATAACGACGGCTCTGTGGTAACTGAAACTATGTCTATAGTTACCACTCTCTAAATCTGAATTAGTGAATTTCTACTAATGAATTAGCGAGAAATCGGTTACTATTAAATAGTGAAGATTTCCACTATTTTTTTGTAGAAAGCTACTAATTTGAAATTGAAGTATCTATAACTGTTTAAAATTGTGAAGTTCACTTTCTCAATTAGTAGTTATTCAACTGTAAAATTAGTAGTTGTCTACTAATAATTAGTAATTTTCTACTAAAAAATAGTGAAAAATTTCATTATTTAATAGAAAACCGATTTTTCGCTAATTCATTAGTAGAAAATCACTAATTCAGATTTAGAGAGCTCATGGTTCCTTATAGTGAAACAACGACGCGACGGACAAACGGATGGACATCAAATTCTTTTACAATGTGTGGAAGATTTTCTAACTATTTTCTCTTTATTTACATAATATAAATTGCGAGAAAACAACCATATTTATTTATAATTTAAAATACATATATATACACATACAATCTCGATATGAACCCATTTTGAATTTTGAATTTCAAGATTACAAAATATATAGGTATAAAAAAAGGAAACGATAATAATTGTAGCGAAAAGTGTGAATGAAAGTCAATTAGCTTTTACTGAAACTTCAAAAGGTGTTTTTTTCATTGGATCAAGAGGATGAAGCTTTGTGAATTGAAATTTCAACATAGAGAGGTGCTTGTCGTTGCATTTAAATTAAAATTAGACTCTCGACAAAAGCTTCAATTTTCAATTTTGTTTAATTGATGCATACTACTCAGCATGAATATTCAGGTTTGTTAAACGTCATGATTCTCTTTAACCAATATTGAAATTACTTACATCAAGCCACTATAAAAAAACAGTTTTTATTTTATGTGGTTATATTAAGCTGCAAGTTATGGAAAGTATGCTATATGCTGTTAAGTATAATTTTGTACATAAGTATAATATGTAAAAAAAAAAAAATTAATTCGTTTAATAAAAAGGCTTGTTCTTTCCATCTTATCTTTATAATGTAGGGGGGTGTATTTCCGTTCCCTCAAGAGTCTTTTGTAATCAATGATTATTATTATTTGTTTAGCTATATAGTATCTCTTTTAGAAAAGAAAATGATTTGAAATAGCATGTCCTATATTTTAAAGTGCAATGTCATGTTGAGTGTGTAAAAAGCAGTTCAATGAATGTAGGTATATTCATACTTGGGCTCTGACTGTAGATTTCCCGAAGATCCACCAACTTCCTGAGATAGAGGTGTCTTCGAGTGTTTTCGCAAGACGAGAGTCGAACTCTTGGAAAAACAGACACCAAATTGAATCCCCCTTTTGGTATAAGAACGCGTTTCTCACTCTATATATCCTCTCCTAAAACTCTCGAGACTTTCGTGAATGTCCGTAGAATTTGGTGAAGCAATTAGTGGATTATAACTGTACCAATAAATCCATTTTTATTTTCAGCTTTTCTGTTATTCTTCGATATCAAATATCCAAGATAACTGCCTTTTTATCAATCAAAAAAATTAACAATTTTTTATATTTAATACAATATTTTTTTGAACATTGCACAAAAAATTAGTAACTCACATTTATATTCTCAAATTATTGTCTCTTTCAACCATGAGCTTTTTTCAGTGACATACAATTTTTTCGAATTCCTTTTTTCGTACAAATAATCTTCCTTGTTTGAAAAATATTTATATAACCCTTACCTGTTGTTAAACAGGTTTAACAAAACTGTTTTCACTTACAACTTACTGCAATACTTAATTATGTTATGATAACTAAAAAAAATCAAAATTAAATCCTATTGATTTCCAAAAGCCAAGTTTTGCATTCCGTAGATTCCAAAGGAATGGGTACTGCTTCTCAAAAGGAAAGAAAAGACAAATAAAGGCTAAGGCTTTGTACTCACACTCTGTGGATCAGTTTAGAGCTATAGAGTAAAGCACCAGTAGCTAAATTCTGTCTTTCTCTCTCTCCTCCCACTATCTGATATCCTCTCACACTCATTCTTATTCTCTCTGTGTCTCTTTTACTCCTGTGCTTTCCAGTTGCCTTTACGTTGAGCTGAAGGCGTGACAAGCCCCAGTATATTTTACTTTGTGAACAGTTCCAGAGGGGCGTGAAAGCTTTCACATTAATCCCCTAGGATAGAGCAGCCACCATTGGTTTCCAGGACAAAAGGGGTGTGGTTCCATCTAGTTGAACCAATCATTTTCAACCACACTCTCCCACCTTTCTTCTCTCTTTAGAACTTTTCTCAGATTTTTCGGTGCTGCACGCGTGGTTCCCTGCGCATCCCTAGAACGCACTTCGCTCTCAACGAGAGACTCAGAACGAGGTTCCCAGTGTGTTTTCACTCGGGATTGAGTAAACGCGGTTCTGTTGTGTATGATAATATCGAGTGTATGCGGCTTACGGATGGTTACCATCAGCAACCTCAATGAACGGATGCATTCCGCATCATAGACATTTTGTTCACTTGACCTACAAAATTCCAGTACAATCGATAAAGTAAACCAGCAAGATAAAATCTTTTTAACATAGTTTCTAACAAAAAAAACTCTTTCGGACATTTTCCAAATATTTATAAACATCGTTTTGATGTTGAAGATATTAAAACTGCTTAGTGACTTTTGAAAGTGAGTGTGTCAAGTGTTCTCTGGATTTATAGTTACAAGTTTAATTAAAAAAGTGCTCTCCTGTACTGTGATAGTTACTGACAAAAACTGTGAAACTCATTCACTAATTGGTGCAAGATTTTATGAAAAGGTTATAAATAGTGTGCTAGTATTTTTGTTAAAACCAGATGACTCAACTTCTATAGTTTTATGTAATTCAATTCAACTGTGGAGTTGAACTCTTGAGTGCAATTGTTGATTGTTTTTGATGGTTATCTTTCATTTCTACGGCTGCTGGGAAAACTATATTATAATAGTGGATACTCGAAGGAAAAACATTTAGGAACGCTATCATTTAATCCTTTAATACTTAGACATCAAGTGTTTGCACCATGTCACAAGTCTGATCTTCGAGACCGGAAATCCCCGGAATTACCTGTCTTTAGCCATTAAGAGCCTTGAAACCCTTTAAATCCAAAATGCACACCCTTTTCGGAGAACAGAATGCCTATTATCGGCACGCGACGGCCGTTCCAGTAGGTATGGGGACACCTTCTTACCCAAGCGTCGGCGCCACGCCCGGATATTACGAACAATACCGCTACGGGGGTTATGCGACGGCCGCTGGCTACCCAGTTACGGGGATTTCCCAACAACAGTTTCATCATCCGGGTAAGGACATGGTGAAACCACCTTTCTCCTACATTGCCTTGATTGCTATGGCGATCCAAAACGCTCCAGACAAAAAAATCACGCTCAATGGTATCTATCAGTACATTATGGAACGATTTCCTTATTACAGGGAAAACAAACAAGGTTGGCAAAACTCCATTAGGCACAATCTCAGTCTTAATGAGTGTTTTATCAAAGTTCCAAGAGACGATAAGAAACCAGGAAAGGGCAGTTACTGGTCACTGGATCCAGATAGCTACAATATGTTTGACAATGGATCTTATCTCAGGAGACGCAGACGTTTTAAGAAAAAGGATGCTCTGAAGGAGAAGGAAGAAGCGATGAAGCGACAAGGGTTGGTTCAAGAGAAACGATCTGATGATAACAAATCATCAAGTCTAGGAGTTTTATCTGTTTCTGATAATTCTTCTAAGAAAATCCTAGAAACTGGGCTTTGTAAGCCGAAAAGGGAACCACTTAATGATCCTACTGCCAGCCACTGTATGATCAGCAAGTATGCTCATGCACCAATTCAAGAGAGCAAGAATTCTAGTACAACTCAAAGTGTTATTCAAAGTACTTTGGGCGCTCATTCTATACATCAAGTGCACCAGGATCCTATTCAGGATGTGTCGTTGGGATTGGATCCGACGAGTTTTAGTGTCGATGCTTTGATGACCAGTCGGGAAAATGGAACGATGATAAATAATTCTACAAGGGATCATCAGCACCATCCGCATCATCATCCACATGGAACTCACGGGCTTCAACATCCACATGGACATCCACATTCCTTAATGTCTGCATCCAGAGAAGCAATGGGAACCATTGGTACCAGGGATCTCTCTGCAGTGACGACGACCACCACAACAACGGCCGCCGTTGCAGCTATGATGGCTTCTTCGGGATATGGTCATGTGACAACAACCAGAGGAAATCCTTCACCACCTAGTTCTATGTATGCTCCTTATTGTCCTTCCGGATATATTATGGACCATGCGGAGTATAATTCAACGACTAGAAATCATAACAATCCAGCTCACACACAATGGTACCAGGAAGCTTCCAGTCCTGATACTGCTACCATCTACCAGGAGACTCAATCGCCGAGCTGTCAACTATACAGGTAAAATTTCATTTTTACTTGAATTTTATTTTATTTTAAGTCCTTCAAATCCAACAATTTATTTCAGTACAAAAACTGCTAGAATCATTAAAAAAAATTTCTTTTTCATTAAATCCAAAGATATGTTGAAGTTAGTAATGATTATGAAGCAAATATTTATAAAGACTGTCTCTTTGGAAATTGTTTTCTTTCGGTTTGGTATAAAAAATTAAAAGGGCATCTGTTTTATTATCTTTAAAACAATTTGTAAGGACAATATACAATTTGTGTATGAAATAAAAAAGCCCAAGATTTTGATAAAGTTCCAACAAAAACAATTTATATGATGTACTGCAAAAAGAAGTACCTATTTATTAACAGCGACTACAAAGATACTTGAAATATCTTCACAAAAGATGTTTTAAGTATGTTTACACTTCATACTTTTAAGACACCTAGTCGGAAAAGTTCTATTAAATTTTACTAGTTCGTTTACGCCGTCTACTTCTTAAAATTTTACTACAGAATGGTTCTATGTTACTTCCACTTGAATTCTAGTAAACATTCTGTAAAACATTTTTTTGTCACATAAAAATATGCATAAAAATTGTAATATAAACTTAAATCATCTGTTTTTAATATATTTGCAAACTTTTCATATCTCAAAAAAAAAAATTTCCACGTGTTTACTAGAATTCTTGTAGAAATTATATACCCGGACGAAAGTATAGGATTAAATTTCAATCAGTTTTTTCCGAATCTGAAAATGGATGCAACTTGATGAAAATTCTCTCCGATTTATTCCCAACTAATTTGTTTCATTCCGAAGCTAAGTTTTAATCCGTTTGAATTCTCTTATTTCAATCCGAATCAATCCGTTTTAAATCCTAATAAACTCGATTAAAATTGGAACGGATTGATTCGGAATGAAATAACTAGATTCAAATGGATTAAAATTTAGTTTCGGAATAAAACAGATTAGTTTGGAATAATTCGGAAAGAATTTTTCGCCAAGTTAAATCTATTTTTAGATTCGGATAAAAAACTGATTGACTCGGAAACAAATATCGGATTGCTTCGAAAAAATACTGATCAAAACTTATTTAAATGGAATGAAATTCAATCCGAAAATTTCGTCACGGTTTTACAAAAACTTTTAAGTATTTTTCTATGGCTCCTAAATGAAAACACGTTATTCGTGAGAGCAGATAGAAAACACCAAGGAAAACACGTTATTCAGAAAAATAAATAGAAAATAGTTCATCTGATAAATTTTTGTAACCTAATTTTCTTAAATTTTCGCATTAATTTTAAGCCAATATAAAATGTCAAAATAAAGTATTTTCATTGTATAATTAATTTAACATAAAATAAACAATTAAATTGGTCTAAATTTTCATAATATTTTTTGGATTTAAAAACAGTCATTAATTAAAATTATAACACAGCCTTTAAAAAAATGTCATTTTGAATAACACGTTTTCTATTTGTTTTCCTGAATAACGTGTTTTCATTTAAGAGACATCAATTTGTACTTCATACTTTTAAGACACCCACACGGAAAGAAAATTAATTATAAATTTTAAAAAAGTATTTTACAATTTAGGGAAAAAGATCAAAAGGAGAAAATTTCAGATTGATAATTTTGAACTTTAAAAAAATTATATAAAATTTGCTACAGATTATATTAAAGTTTAAAATATAACTTAGCGATGATTCGAATGGTTTTTCTAAATCTTAAAATTCTGTGTATGAAAATTTTGCTTTTTGGCACTTTTTCCTTAAATTATAAAGCACTTGATTAAATATTATAATTAATCTTCTTAGCGTGCAGTCGAAAAAGTTCTATAAAATTCTACTAGTTCGTTTACGCCGTCTACGTTTTAAAATTTTACTATAGAATGGTTTTATATAGATCCGACATGAGTTCTAGTAAACATTCTGCAGAAAAGAATTTTTGACACATTAAAATATGCATGAAGTTTGTATAATATGAACTCAAATAATCTGCTTTTAATATATTTGAAAACTTTACGTCTATTTTCATATCTAAAAAAAAATATCCCTCGTGACGTTTACTACAATTCATGTAAAAATTATAAAGAGTTATTCTGTAGAAATGCTACAGAATTATTCCAGTTCAATATAACGTTTTTGACTGGGTATACGATCTTTTTGCAAGGTCTTACGAAAATATCACCTATAAATTGTAATCTGAAATTCTTGGGAAAGAATATTTTTTTCTAATGTCATAAATACATTTAAAACGATCATTTGCTGTTAAAATGTTCAAAATGCTCAATAATTATTATTCTTTTGTCAATGTTAAATTTTAATTATCACATGCATCATTTTTAAGTGTATAGTAGTAATAAAATTCTTTATACCCAAAGATAAACATTATGTTCGCATGAAAATGCTTTGTTAGTAATATTTTCGATTAAAATTGGATTATTTTGAAATTCACTAACGCACCTTTCTAGCAAAAAATCCAAGCTGATATCATTTTTGCACAAAAATTATCGTAAATTTTTTTTAGATATTGTACATTGAAATGATGTTAGATAATATTAAAATGAAAGATTTTAATTAATTGAAATCAAAGATATGATTATCAAAAGCTAAACCTTTGATTTTAACCTTTTACAATTTACAAATTAACACTGTATACAACATAACAATATTCACGTTTTGTGTCACAATGATATTGAATATTGATCTGAAAATTTGCTGAACTAAAATTTTTTTATAAGTTCAAAAACAAAATTAACTCTTAAAAAATTTTTTTTAATGAAGGTTATATTGGCTTTAGAATTCGTGAAAAAAATACTCAAATCTTTATTAAAAACCATTGTTTGTTCGAAATACACAATCTGCTTCCATCTCTAAGTTATAAACGGATGAAATAAATTACTTTTAATGACGATGCCAACATGAAAATTGCATAATTCAAATCGTAAGACCCTATAGTTTGTTAAAAAAAAATAAATGAAGAATATTTTAACCACATTTAGAAAAGTGTCTTGGAAACTAAATTCAATAAAATTGGCCCTTTACATGTAAACATACGACTTTCCTTCACCTGAATATTTCAAAATTGCTTCTCTTAATTTGTGATAAGAGTTTCCTCATTTATTTTCGTTATAAATGTTGTTTTTACACAGAAAGAAATTTTATTTAAAAATATAAGAATAACACCGTCAAAACAAGTGTTTAATTTTAAAACGCTTTATCTTTACTTTCGAGACGTTTTAAGTGCTTTAGTGTAATTATCATCGCCTTTATTTCAGATATTTATACAGTTCGAATATTTCAATCTAAGATTGTATTTTTACAGTGAACTCTCTAAATTTGAATTAGTGGTTTTCTACTAATGAATTAGCAAAAAGTGAGCTACTATTAAATAGTAATAATTTTACTACTTTTTTAGTCGAAAACTACTAAAAAAATTTAAAATAGTAGAAATCCTTTAACAGAAAACCACTAATTCAGATTTTGAGAGAAAATAATAAAGTTTAGTACAAAAGTTTGTCAGATTATTCGATAGTCACTAAACACCTTAAGAATGTATAAAATCTCTGTCTAGATTTGATTTTTTAATTGTGTCTAATTATTGAAATCTTTACCAATATAATAATTACGATTATTTAAAGTTACAATTAATTTTTCAATTTGTATTTTCAGGTCGAGTCCACCAACACCTTTGTCTTCTGGCGCAGCACCATCGCCACCCCTTTATCATAGATACTATCAGGATTGTAACGCTGTTAATGCAAGTGGGAATTTACCAATTACGTTGCATAAATACTGAGAATACCGAAATTCAAGGTCTCATAGAGACCTTGAAGGTTCAATCAATCAGTATGATCCTAATCTTGTCTACGTAAAACAAGAATGGATCCCTACATCTGAAGAACTATCAAAAGACTGGAACTAAAATCCATAAATCAATTATTTGTTATGTTTAGATGTGCAACATTTTAAAACTGCAAAATTTAATAGAAATTGTTTTTTTTTATCTTATAAAGTTGACGCATAATGAGAATCTTCAAGTAAATGCTTTTATCAAGTGTTTCGTTAAAATACAATAATTATATTCAAATGAGATACTGTCGAAAACATCTGTTTAATATTTGACAAATATTTTTTATCAAAATTTTTTTAAATAAGTGACAAATTTTCTTCCAAGTATTACTCACGGGTAGAGATATTCATCACCTGAGCAAATTTCTCTCCTGACCTAACCCAATCGGTATTAACATACAATTGTGCAAAAACATTTTTTTTGTAAAAATATGATGGTCTGGACTTTTGTAAATATTATTTGTCTCATTCGTGAGCAAGGGCAAGGTAAAGAAAAGTTCAATTATGAAATTAAAAATTGTTTATTTAAAAAATCATTTCTGTTTAAATAACAAGAAATTGAAAAACATCAACTGGTGAAGCTTTATAAATTATAATTTATTGAACTGGTTCTGTTGTTTAGAATCTTTTTTGCGCTATCAAATTTTTGCAAAATAAATCACTTTTAATTTAGTACGAGAAACTGTGAAATTTATGTATGTGAATCGTGTCGTGTAAAAAGTCTCATTTCATTGTTCAAAGTATATTGGTTATTAAAAAAGGAAAAAAAAACAGAATTTAAAGCATTGTAGAAGGCTATCCATAAATTACGTCACGCAATTTTGGACGCATTTGAACCCTTGTTGTTACATTTTTTACATGATATTAAACAATTAACACAGATGTCGCATTTACCTGAACCCACCCCGAGAGTTACGTAATTTATGGACTCTTATAGACAAATTTCAAGATAAATACCGTCTAAGAATATTTAGTTAACAACCCAGTCGGTTATGTGCATTTATCGAAATGTCAAATTCGCATTCGAAACACTTCGAATCGTAATTGCACTTTCGAAAGAGAGCTGAGATATATTTATTGATAAATAATTATAGCTTATATGTGTATTATAAGAAATAATGTAAATAGATAAGTTGTTAGATAGAAACATTATAATTATAAAAATTTGAGTAGCAAAATTGTTTTAAGCTCCAGTCAAAGGATGTAAAAATCAGAAAAAAATCATCCTCTATTCGTCTGCAAAGATCTTTTTCTGATTTTTGTCATTTTTAAAAGACTAGATCTCTGCGTGTATATTAGAAAGGAGTATAAATATAGATAGGCCTAGATTGTATAGAATACAAAAGATATTATTGTATATTATAATAGAAACGTATATATATGGAACTTGCGAAACACTTTAAATAAATAGTTGTCGACAACTGAATAAAAATTGCAGACGTTCCGAAATAAATATATTATACAACTACCGAAATTGACTTTTTATATTCTCATACCAATCCTTTAAAACAATTTTTCCTTACGCAATTTAATTTAAATATTTTTCATATACTATTAAATGTTTCTTAGAATTTCATTTTAAATTTCGAGACTTTTTCTGAAATTAACTAACGTAAATTGTTTTTAAAATGAATAACCGAATATTGGCAAATTTGCTTTACATTAAAATTTATATATTCCTGGTATCTGTTAGACTCATCAGTTAAACACATGCAAGTGCTTGGGTATTTGAAAGCCAGGGTGATTAGTTGGCTGGTGGTTCTAAACAGCATCACTTTCTGCTAGGAATTTATGGCTAAACAACGAAAGATACATTGATTATACTTCCGATGATACTTCTGGGGATTTTCGATTTTCAAGCGGTTTAGTTTATTGCCGCCAAAGCTTGTATTCTAGTAAATAAAGAATGAAATTCCACTTGAAATTTGCAGATTAAAAAATAAGTTAATAACACAACTCGGGAATTATTTTGGAACTCTATAAACAAAAGCATTTCGGGACTCTCTCCTTTCATAAAAAAAAAGAGACGGAAGCAGTATACATTTATTTGTTTTCAATGTATTTTTTTCACGAGATTCTCATTTTTTTGAGACGATATCTCGCTGAAATGAATCACTAATTTAAAACAAACTAAAGAATATATAAAAATATTGTTTTTTATACGGGATAGTGAAGAAATAGTTTTCCTATAAGTGGGGTCAGTAATATTTAGAATACGTTAATAACAAATGTAAATACAGTTTCACGCACTTTTTGATCTAACTATTTTGGTTAGGCCCTGAGGGCGAGATTTAACTGCATCTGCCGAAACACGTGCTCAGGATAATTCGAGTTTAAATCGTCTCTTTACCCACCAATCTGTTAGTTTTTTTAGTGTACAGAGTACCTATAGCTATTTCGTAAGATTAGCTTTTCAATATGTATATTTTATAAAAACATAGAAGAATATATAAACTTTATAAAGCTTTCTTTTTTTAACATTATTTGTTATCATATTTATTATGATTTATTTTCATTTCCCGTGTAGAAAAGTTCCCACTATTTCCCAGTTTGTAAGTGGGCGCCAGTTGGGGCCAACCTGGGCTTCCCAGTTTTTTTAAATAAGTAAATTGTTATTAAATAATAGTTTTAATACTAAACTTATCGTCAACCTGACTTTATTTATTGCAATTTCCCTTCATTTTAATTTGAAAATTCAGGAAATTCGGTCAAAGCGCTCAAAGTTTCCCATGAAAAATGCACGGGAAAAAAAACTTTTTCATAAAATTAATATAAAATGCATGAAAATTAACATTTTTCGATCGGATAAAGCTGTTTCTACTCAGGAAAGTTTAAAGAATAAGATCCAATAATTTATTTAACAAATTTTTTATTATTAAATATTTTTTTAAGGTCTATAAAAAATCTTCAGAAACGAAAAAAACGTGTAAGATCGTTAAAAAATATTCATTACAACTTTTTACAACATTTCCCACTAAAATTTCCTTTAATTACATAAAAATTAGTTACTAACAATTGTTACATGTATTTTTTAATTTGTTTAAACAAATTAATATTGTTTATTTGAAACTTTTCATCTAATAGAGCTAGAGAGTTGTAACTTTTTTCTAATATTGCAACTATTTAAGTTTAGTAAATCCTAATATTAGAAAAAAACTAAAATATAAAAGTATAAAAATTGTTTAAGCAAATTAATATTGTTTATTTGCAACTTTTCATCTAATAGAGCTAGAGAGTTGTAACTTTTTCTTAAATTTGCAACTATTCAAGCCTACAAAAGATTAATATTAATAATAAACAAAAATTGTTTAATCAAATAAATATTGTTTATTTGCAATTTTTCATCTAAAGGAGTTACAGAGTTGTAACTTTTTATTAATTTTGCAATTTTTCAATCCTAGTAAAGCCCAGTATTAATTGTAAAGTAAAATCAACAATTATAAAAATTGTTTAAAAAAATTAATATTGTTAATATGAATATGGTAATACAGTTCCCAAACTGTATTAAAGTTGAGAATAAACATTGTTAATTTGTTTAAAAGAGTTTCATAATTATGGATTTCCTTTAACTATAAGTTTTGGGCGTTTACAGGCCTAAAATTTGCAAAACAAGGAAAAAGTTACAACTCTCTAGCTCAATTCGATAAATAATTGCAAATAAACAATATTAGTTTTTTTAAACAATTTTTATAATTATGGATTTTCGTTAATTAATAATATTCAGCTTTTATATTCTTGAAAAGTTGCAAAATTAAATGAAAGTTTGAACTCTAAAGCTCAATAAGATAAAAAGTTGTAAATAAACAATATTAATTTGTTTAAACAATATTTGTGATTGTGGATTATCGTTTATTATTAATATTAAGCTTTCATAAGCTTAAAAAGTTGCAAAATTAAAAGAAAGTTTTAACTCGCTCAATTAGATGAAAAATTGCAAATAAACAATAATAATTTGTTTAAACAATTTTAATAATTGTGGATTTTCGTTTATTATTAATATTAAGCGTTCATTGGCTTGAAAAGTTGCAAAATAAGAAGAAAATTTTAACTCTTTACCTCAATAAGATGAAGAGTTGCAAATAAACATTAATAATTTTTTTAAACAATTTTTATAATTGTGAATTTTCGTTTATTATTAATATTAAGCTTTCATAGGCTTAAAAAGTTGCAAAATTAAAAGAAAGTTTCAACTCGCTCAATTAGATGAAAAATTGCAAATAAACAATAATAATTTGTTTAAACAATTTTCATAATAGTGGATTTTCGTTTATTATTCGTATTGGGCTTTTATAGGTTTGAAAAGTTGCAAAGTTAAGAAAAAGTTACAACACTCTAGCTCTATTAGATGAAAAGTTGCAAATAAACAATATTAATTTGTTTAAACAATTTTTTTGATTTTATATTTTATTTTTTGTCTAATTTTAGGCTTTCCTTAACATATATAGTTGCATAATTGGAAAAAAGTTACAACTCTTTAGCTCTATTAGATGAAAAGTTTCAAATAAACAATATTAAATTGTTTAAACAAATTAAAAAATACATGCAACAATTGTTATTAACTAATTTTTATGTCATTAAAGAAAATTTTGGTGGAAAATATCGTAAAAAGTTCTAATGAATATTTTTTAACGATCTTACATTTATACGATCTTTTTTAGTTAATTGACACTAACCGGGTTAAGCATTACAAGCCCACTAATTTCCCAGTGGGATGACCCAACTGGGGCCCACCTTGAATCTGGGAAACCCATATGGGGCCCAACTGGCACCCACCGAACTTTTCTACACGGGTTAGGTGTTATAAAATATTAATAGATTAATTAATCTAAATATATCAAATTAATGATGATTAGCCGCCGCCTGCAAAAACTAAAATTTTGAGCGCTAATAAAATAACTTTTTCATGTAGCCATCAGCATTTCAAACGCGCAGAGGCGGTTACTGAATGCGACGGATCAATTTTAAAAACACATTACTTTCAATTTGTCGGCTTCCAAAAATGATGTCACACTCTTTGGGATGGGGGGAAGGGGTCTATGAATCTGTCAATCTGTGACAGTTTATGTAATTTTTTTATTTTGACCACGTAATGAATGGGACATAGGGAGGTTAAAAATTCTCGAAAAACGCGAGACATCATTTTTAGAAGTCGTCTTTTTTACATTCTCAATAAATTCTAAAACATTAATTCTTTTTTTAGTATTTACCAACTTTACAGAAAATAATATTTGTGAATTTTGATGCATGAAGTTTTTTGCTGACTGAAATTCTTAAGATTAACTTTAGATCATTGTTAAGTGTCACACTGTTTTGATGTTAAGTTTACATATGTGTTGACTTTGTGACGCATTGCAATTTTCACTCGAATTGTATGTTAAATTAACGAAAATTTTTTTTCATAATATTAATTTTATTTGATTATTTTTAATTATTAGAACGGAATATAAATAAAGTGAGATTAAATTAATATTCTCAGTATTAAAGATGTTTCTATAAGAAGAATGAAAAACTTGTTTACATGACTTTATCATACTTCGTCGCATTAAGGGGAAATGAGAGTGGAAAAATTTCTCCTCTGGTTTCTTCAAACACTTAAACTTATCCTTTCTAATGCGAACTCCAAATAAATAGGGTCACGTGAAGTTCTATTTATATTTGCAATAGTCTATAGTGGGCCGATCAAATTTAACTTTATAGAAAAATATTAGCAATTTAACTTATACATTTTTTATTCAATTGTAACAAAATTTTTAAGGCTTTTTGTCTATTACTTTAAATAAATTATTTTTTATTAAGTGACTGTTGTCATGTATGATTTATAATAATTTCAATAATTCAAGTTTAAATTAAAATTCAAAAACGCCAACCAGTTGATATGTAATAATACTTCAGGAAGCGTTCATGCTGGAAAGTTTTCTTCCCTTTTTTGTATATCGGACCAGCATGACGATAATAGCTGTTCGCGTCAATTAAAAAACCGAGGGAGCCACAAGCTTACTTAAACAAACATTATGTTTCAGAGGAAGAAGAACGGAATACTTTTAAGTGTTTCCTTTATAAAAATTTCACTGCGTACCTTTTTTTCAATAATAAAATTGAATATTATTACATTATTTATACGATTTATCAGTTGGACAATTTCTTGAATGTAAAATTAAATTCATTCAACTTGAAAAGATTCTGTGAGGAAAATTTTTTTCGGATCCACGGATGTCAGTAAAAATAGTTTGGGTACAATAACTAAAATAAAACTAGCAAAGTAAAAAATAAGACAGAAAAATGTTCGCATCGGTTTATGGCCCATCAGTCATACATCCACTAACAGCTTTTTACAGAATGATCAATTAAATACATGAATTTTTACGCATTTTGTCTTAAACAATTAATGTTGAGATAAAACATTGTTTTCAAATGTTTGTTATTATACACCTATTTTTAGTTATATGAAATTATTTCAATTATTTATCATTTGCAACTCAAGGTTTATTATAAACTAGCAAAATATAACGCGCGCGATTAGTTTTCCATACATTTTAGAAATTAAACTATAATAATTATATAGATAAAACAAATCGATGAATAATATTTATCCAATACGGAGAACTGCCAGTGGACTTGTAAATTGAAAATAGTGAAAAAAATATTTTTTAATTTAAAAAAGTGAGTAAATAATGAGTTTTTAAGTGAAAAAAGTAAGTAAATAGTGAGCTTTTAAATAAAAAAAACTGATTAAATAGTAAGTTTTTAAATAAAAAAAGTGAATAAGCAATATAGAGTTTGATATTACTGATATTAAATTGAGGGACGCCAGCAGGAAAAGCCATTCAAATTTAAAAAAAACAATTCGAAAATCGCAAAAAATAATTGTTATAGGGTAACGGGTACAGTGACCGACACCCTCATCATGCATTTTTAACTGATTTAGTATTACACAGTAGACATTAAAGATTTCTGTTTAAAATCAATGCGAAATAAATAATTTATGTTCCAAATTTCTATTAACGTGCTTAAAATAATTACTAATCTCTGATAAATTGTTTAATATGAATTTGAAAATGTCTTGTCAGAAATCAGTGAACGACACCCTGTCTTTAATCTATAATTATTAAAACTATTCATTGAACAATAATTTATTCATTGATATTATGTTAAACCTCATTATCTAAACTTATTGTTAGAGCTGTGCAGAAACTCGAATTTTGCATGGGATCGAAATTCGAACCGAACCGAGCCCATGTAAATTCTCATGGAGAGGATCGAATTTTACAATTTTGCACAGCTCTACTTATTGTACCAATTTGATTGTTCTTCAAATGTAATTTTTAAACAACTTGCTGACTTTTAGAAAATTTGTCAACAAAAAACACAAAAAAGCACCGTTTTTGAGGTTAGTTTTCTTGGAACTCAATTATTGAATAAAATATAATCTGATTAATTAAAACAATAATTTTATCAGTTGCTATGAATTGCATTTTATACAAAATTGATTAAAAATTAAAAAATGATGACAAAAATTGAAAAGATTGGAATTTGAAGTAACTATAATTGAAAAGTTTTTAAAATAATTGAAGTTACAAAAAAATAATTAAAGAATGACCAAAATAATTAAACTTTGAAAGAAAAGTTTGAGGCTGGTGTAAAAAATGTAAATTTTCGCACTATAATTGAGATATTAAAGAAATAAGTAAAATGTAAAAAAGCTAATTTTGAATAATGCCATAAATAATTATAAAAGCTGATGTAAAAAATAAAAATTACACTTTTTAGACAATAGTTGAAAAAGTGAAAAAAATAATAGAAGTTTCAAAAAAATAATTGAAACTTGAAAAAAATTATTCAAAAATTTCAAAAAAATGTATATGTGTAGAATATAACTGAATAATGACAAAAATAACTGAAATTAAGAAAAAAATTTATGAAAAATGAGAAATATATTCCAAAAATGAAACAAAAATAATTTAATACATTAATTGAAAAATTGTATAAAATAATTGAAAAATTAAAAATATAATTAAAATGTGAAGAAAGTAATTGAATAATGACATAAATAATTGAAAATTGATCTTCAAAAGTTAATAAATTCATGACAATAATAAAAAGATTGAAGAAAATGACAGGTTAAGAAAATAATTCAAAAATGGCAAAATTATTTGAATATTGACGAAAATAGTTGTAATTTGAAAAAATAATTGAGAAATGACAAAAATAATTGATATAACTATAGAAAAATTAAAAATTTGAAGAAAATACTTGAAAACTTGACAAAACAATTGAAATATTGAAATAAATAATTCAAAATTGTGTAAAAATTAAAAAATTGTAGACAATAGTTGTAAAGTTAAAAATATATTATAACTTTGAGAAAAATAATTGAAAGTTGAAGAAATTAATTAAAGTTTGAAGACAATAATTGAAATTTGAAGAGAATAATTCAAAAATGGCAAAAAAATTCGTCTTTGAAAAAAATAATTAAAGTTTGAAGAAAATAATTGAAAAAAGTGCACTGAGAGAAATATATGCTACAGGATACCATCTAGATGGTACCTTATACCATATCTGATCTTAAATATACGGACAAGAATCTAGATGGTACGGGATAGCATCTGGATGGTACGATGTAGCATCTAGATGGTACGGTGTAGCATCTCTGATGGTAGAGTGTAACATAACCTCTATACCATCAAAGATAGTAAAGTTCTTACCATCTATTTCTCTCAGTGTGTAAAAAAATTAATAAATTCGTGACAATAATAAAAATAATGATGAAAATAATTCAAAACAGGTGTAAGAAATATCAAAGTTCATGACAATAAAAAAAATTGAATAAAATATTTGCAATTTGTAAAAAATAATTCTAAAATGGCAAAAATAACAAAAATATGAAAAAAATAATTGAAAAAATGACAAAAATAATTGATTAACGACAAAAGTAATTGAAATTTGAAAAAAATTATTGAAAAATGACGAAATTGAATTGAAACTTCTTTAGACAATTTAAATATTTCTGACAATAATTTGAAGATTGAAGAACATACTTAAAATTTTAAGAAAATAATTAAAAAAATTTAAAAATAATAGAAATCACAAAAAATAATTTAACAATAACAAAAATAATTGTAATTTGAAAAAAAATAATTGATAACTGGTGCAAAAATAAAAAAATTATAGAGAATAATTCAAGTTTAAAGAAAATAATTGAAATTTGTTGAAATTAATTGAAACACTCTAAAAACAAGTGTCTTATTTTGTCCTCACTTTTAAGACATTTTAGGGTGTCTTAATTTTAAACCATTGAGAAAGTGTCTTAAAAATACCTGTAAGACGCTTTCTAAACGTCTTATGTCTTAAAGTAAGACACTTGGAATACACCTGTTTTTACAGTGAAAGAATGTACAAATTTAATAAACTCATGACAATAATAAAAATAATGAAGAAAATGATTGAAATTTGTAGAAAATAATTGAAACCTAATACAATAAATTTTAAAATCCATGACAATAATAAAAATTGAATTTATTTATTTATTGGCAAAAGCTCATTACAATATAAAATTTAAAAATTTATTTCCAGTAACAATAAAATTAAAATTTGATATAGCAATAATAATTACTATATTAAATATTAATAGGTCGCATTCAATAATTTGTAGAAAATAATTTTAAAATTGCAAAAATAATAGAAATATGAAGAAAATAATCGTAAAATGAAAAAAATACTTGAATAATGACAAAAGTGATTGAAATTTGAAGAAAATTATTCATAATTAATAAACAAAAGTAGTATAGAAACTGATGTTGAACATTTAAATATTCCTGGCAATAATTTAAAGATAGAAAAAAATAATTGAAATGTTGAGAAAATAATTGAAAAATGACAGAAGTAAATGAAAACATGTGTAATCAATTTTAATATTTATGACAATATTTTAAAGACTGAAGAGATTAATTGATATTTGAAAAAATGAAATTTAGAATCTCAAAAATACATGAAAATCGACAATAATACTTTAGAGTTGACAAAAGTACTTTAAAAATGACAAAAATAAATGAAAAGAGGTGTAGAAATTACGTATACCGTCAAATGCTATTATTTAATTTTTTTCAATAATATATTCTAAATTATTATTAAAATTCATATAAGTGTTTAATATATAAATTATTGTTAGCCATAATCAATATCTCGTCATTAGAAAAGGGGGGGGGGGGGGACTAACTTTACTTTGAATTTTAAAACGTGGACAGAAAAAAAACGAATAAACATAAAAATTAACCAACTTCACTTCAAGTTTTAAAACGTGGATAGAAAAAAACGAAGATATATAAATAGTAACTAACTTTAGGAGTTTACGGAGATTATTATTATTTAATATTTACAGAAGCAGACGTCTATTTTAAAAGTTTGTGCCAAATCAGGTTTGGCGAGGTTGTTTAAGATGCAGCAAGATTTAGTATGAATATGTCAGGTGCATTAAAGTACTGCAACATCGTTTCATAGAGCTTACATTACACATAGCTGGATCCCGTCAGTGCCGCTTTCTGCAGTAGCATTTTGCTCCGGGAGCAGTTTCTCGTCGTCTACACGTCCAGAGGAAGACAGCAGGTGCACAATTTCCCAGGGACACCCCCTGGCAAAACGCGAAACTAGAATTGTTCCGGTGGTAGTAACCTAACCTTACGATTTCTCCCGCTAACCGTCCATCCGTCCGTCCTTTTACTCCTCCTCTCGTTTCTGAAATGAGGGAGGGAAATACCTACGGCAGAGGGTTGTCTACCAATGGGGTGGCAAGAACGACGAAATTCAGTCGCCATGCCGAAATCGATACTAGGTTCCGTTATGAATTAACCCAGAGAAATAATTAAAGGAGCTGAAATTCATCTCGATGCTCCGACCTCTCACCTAATTTCTAAATTGAAAAAAAAAAATTTAAAAGCAAGTTTTACATAATTGCTTCTGCGAGTAAATTCAAGCAAGTTGAAAACAACATAGAAGTACAGCTTTTGATACATATATATCTATGGACGTGTATTTTTTAGAGCTTCACGGTATATCGATATAATCGAGGATATATAATATCGATATCGTCTTGTTTCGTCTTGAATTACAAGGCAATATCAAGACGATATTCTAAAAAAAAATTCGGGACAATATTGATGATTAAATCTTTTGTATAAAGCAGTTTTAAGGTAAAGATGTTAAAGACTTGTAGAACTTTATTACACGCAAAGAAAATTAATTATAAATTTTATTAAAATGCTTTATAATTTTGGGAAAAAGTGCTTGAAAGACAAATTTTCCTGCAAGGAATTTTAAGCTTCAGAAAAATCATTCGAATCGTAATTTTAAACTTTAATATAGTATGAAGCAAATTTAATATAATTTTTTTAAAGTTTGACATTATCAATCTGAAATTTTCTCTTTTTGATTCTTTTTCCCTAAATTAATTTCCATAAATTTTGGATGGCTTATTAAGCGCATAAATATCGAAATTTGGACACAGGGATTTTTGAAAATATGCAATGAAATTTTTTTAGCTTCTTTTTTCATCGAAAACAATCGTTTTTTGCCAAAATTTCTTTCCATGCTAAAAATATAACTTAATGAATACAAAAATCATATTCCTAATCTGAAAACAAATCTACTTATAAAGTTCATAGTAATTAGTCAAAGATTAGTAAAATAATTCATGTTCTTCCATTTTTTTTTGCATTACAATTTTTTTTTTTTAATCATTTCTCCAATTTGCTTAAATATAACTAATTTATTGCTTCCTCTATAAAAAGCAATTTTTTTTGCTTATGTTTAACGAAATGTCCGTGAAATGGACATAATTTTCACCTAGTTAAAAATTCTCAGTTATTCAAAATGGCAAACAAATCAGACAATTTTATTTTAGACGATATTATTTACTCGAAACGATATTTGGCTAATCGAGAAATTTGAAGATCAATATCAATATTGCCTCAAATATATCGTATCGTTTTGATATCGTACGTAAAGCTCTAGTATTTTTTTTTAATAATTAATAACACTGTAGCAATATTTTTTTAGACTTTATTAAGTATTGCATATGCTTGCACGTGAGATTTTGTCACCTTGGAATTTAAGGAAGAAACCTTGCACTTGAGTAGAAGACACAGGTGTTCTCTGCCATATTACAACAATAATGAAACAGAGATAAGAAATTCTTTTTTTTTTAATCGTGATGACCTTCAGAAAATGCAGCACAACTGTGAAACTGCTACGCGTTTAATCCAAAATAAAGTAAACAGACTGTCGCGAAAGTGTGAGTGTCATTATGACATTAAATGCTAAATTGGTTGTGCAAACATGAGGTACTACCGCGCTTGGAAATAGAGAGCCAGTGCGGTTCCATTGGTGTTTCCATCATTTTACCACAATTTTCAGTTTAATTAGGATACGTATGTTATACACGCATAAATAGCTGGGGTTTGAAGCAGAAAAGTAACCCTAGGCCATTCTGGCGCGTCACGCGTTATCTGAGAATTAATGTGAATTTATAATAACTATTTGATGAAGTTTCAAATTAAATATTGTTAATAACATAATTTCAATTTTTCTATTTATAACCAAAATAAGAGAATCATTGGAATTAGACGAATGTAAGAGAAAGTATTATAGTTTTATGTAAATATATATTTCAAGTGTTTATATTTGCTTTACCTATATATATATTATAATCTTTCTCTATGTAGAAATGTACTTTAAGTAGTAAAAGTTAATTTTTCAAGACGGGTGTTCAAAGTATATGTGGCAATGAAGAAAACGCTTTCTTTTCTGCTTTTAATTATGAAAAGTATTTAACAATTTCTGTTTTTTTCTCATAACTCGAAATTGCTATTAGAATGCATAGAAATTATAAACTCAAAATTAAGTTTTGATCTAAGATACCCACTTTTTTTTCGAAACGACACATTCAATTGTAAAACAACTGAACAAGGTGGTGTAAGCTATTTGCCATGTTGTGGATAAAATGACAAAATATATTTAACGCAAACGATATAAAATAGGTTGCAAATTGTTCCTCTTTGTATGACGTAATATTTGAAAGTTTCCTTATAATAAAATTTATCCAGAAAATAATTTGCAGAAACCACCTCTGCATTTGAAATGCTACTGGTTAGAATTTTAAGCGCTTTGGTGGTTTCTGCACGCGGTGATTCAATAACAGTAAACTATTATTTTGTAAAGTATTTTTGTAAATAAAAACAAATGGTTCTAATTTTGTTAGCCGGAGATCAGTATGAAAATTTGAATTATTAGGTTTCCATACAATTTTTTTTCAGGGTTTAAAAAATGCCACTCACATTGCTCTTCTTGTAACAGTTATCGTGCGCGTAAATTTTATAGGAAGTTCAGTATAGAGATTGGTGCGGTTCTTCCAATTCGGGCCACCCGCAACGTTTACAACAAACGTGGACGGAAAAAAGAGAGGGTCGGAAGATGTGTAGAGTACATTGTGTTTATAAAATTACGAATGATAATGTAAGCATTTTTTCACGCTCTCGCCGCGTGTGGGTATGCGGAATGCCATCATCGAGTCCTGCCAGGGCCGCTGCGGGGCTAATTTTAGGGTGTTCACGCTATTCACCCCCCCATACAAATGTTGACCGACACCGTTTACACGCAACTTTACTTCCCTGGATCTTGACACCAAAAGCTGTTAACTGCCTAAATGGAACCACCTTCTATTCCAGAAATAAACTTTTTTTTTCTCTCCCCCTCGTAAATACATGTATAAATTTATATATACTTGTATGTATACTATACATGTATTGTTTATTAATGGATTCCTAAAATCTAATCTTCCGGTATGTTAAATTATGTTTATATTTTTGTCTAAAAGTTAAGACATATTTATAACTCCAATAGGAGTTTAACAATGTTAATGATATAATTATATTGGATAAATGTTGGGTGAGTAATACATAACTATATACCCAATATTGGTTCAACAGTTTGACAATCGTAAATTTTCTATTGGAATGGTTATCCACTTTATTAAAATAATGGTTACGATTTGTTTTCGAAAAATAACATGTTCTATGAATTTTCCTTTTGGAAACCTATGGACCTCCTCTTCATGTTAATAATGGTTACAATTTGTTTTTAAAAAATAGCACCTTCGGACATGAGACAAATATATAAATTAGGTGAAAAAATTCGTAAAAACTGATATTATTCTGACAGCACAATTTAAACAACTATTTTAGAGGTTAGAAGAAAGAAATTATGCATTCGAAAAGTATCTAAAAAATAAAATATACCCAAAAGTACATTGAGCGATCACTTGAAAATTCCAACTGTTAACAAATATGGTAGACTAACAATCTAATTAATTTATTTTATTGGTTTTTGTCAAAAAATTATATAAACTAGTCGGAGAGTTTTGGAGTATCTCCTTATTAAAACAAAAATACTTTTATAATATAATTATGTTACCCCACTTTGGAGGCTAACTCCGGACACTTGTTTTTTACCTCAGAATAAATAACAGAAATAGATAAAAAAAAATTTATTACAAATATCACCACACAAGACCCTAAAGATTATATATTCCAAACGTCAAGTCACTAAATATTATATTGTAAAAAATATTAATAAAAAACATCAAAAGCTGTCTGAAGTTACCCCATTTGACGGTACTGAATGTATGAGATTTCAGAGAAGCCTCTGCTTTGACTCAACACATTGGAACGTCAATATATTGGACTAATATTTTTCTAATTATTGTTAAAGGTACACCGAGTAATAGAAGAGGCTTTTTTTTATATATTCAGCAGCTTAATCCACTTTCGAGAAAGGTAAGTGAAGCAATTCTCGAAAAACTATTTGGTCAATTTCGACAATATCAATAATTGGCATAATTGTCTGACAATCGTAAATTTCACATTCGGATCTTTAATTCAGAAAAAATTGACATAGTTTACAAATTTCAGTATCTTGCATATTTATACAACATTCTGATATTGACCTTAACTTTGAAAATTATTGAAGGAAACCTGCCTTTATTTCAATGAATTGAATGTGTTGACTGTTGCGATAGGATTGATAAATGTATAACATGATAATGAACGCACTACCTGTTAATGAAATACTCAGGTCGTTAAGCTGTTATGCTAATTATCATGTTGATACATTTTTGCATTAATTCAATCAGACAGAAATAAGTATTGCGAAAAATTATTATTAATTATAGTTTAGAGAATCAAATTCTACATTTCAGCTTTGCAAAACTAAATGCAGAATATTGATCCAAAATTGTCATGCCAATTTTTTCGTAGCTTCTTGCAAAATTTTGTTTGGTCTTTTGTATTTTGATTATAGTAAGCGGTTGTTCAAACACTTTTCACATAATATATAAAAGCCAAGCGATCGGATGCTCACGCCGTGAATATAATGGCTAGACACATTACTTATATATTATGGTGTCCGGACCCAAAAAAAGGTATAAAATGTATTAAGTGATTGCTCGTGCCCAGTCGTGCACGTGATATTCTCCCGTCGCACGGGTCATTGTGCATCAATAAAAACAGCATTAAAGGCCCTGTACTGAATAAGCCGGCCTTAGGCGATTCCTAAATTTTAGGGCCTTGCTTGGGGGCACTCTATGGGAGGTTGTCGAAACACAATGCATCATTGTTTCATTTTCAAATGTTTTAAAGCCACTTTTTGCCTTGCAGGGGCTATCTTTTCTATCTTTGTTATTTTCGAGATATGAAATTTAACAATATTAACAAAAACAAATTCAAGCTTTTGAGAATTTCAAATGTTTCATACAGAATGCAGTCTTACGAAATATTAAATTTTCCTCTTTTCTTGAGCTTTAATAATTATAAATCTTATTGTAGAATTGTTTTGTCTTTAAGGTCATAAATAAATTGTAGTGTTCAAGATTTTGGGGTCCCATGATTTTAAAAATATGTTTGTGAAAAATGACTATTGGTCAAAAATTGTTAAGATGTTATAGTTTTGGATAAAATCAGGGGTCAATAGATTTGAATGAGTAGAATATAAAAAGATAGTTTACGATAAATCAAATCTATTGATTTGTCTTGCACGGTTTACGCAAAACTATTGTTGTTTAAATGCCTCCTGCGGTGTCACGGTAGAATGGCATGTTGGTTGTCCGATCTAGGTTCTTTTTATTTTCAAATAATAGCTCAATTGGTCCGGATTTGATGCAGCTTAACCCTCGTATGCGAGCTAAGTAAAAAAGCGGAGCGTCTATAAAAAGGGAATAAAGAAAGCGAATAGACTGGCAAATGCCTTCTTTTAAAGCGATACTACAACAAAAAATGAGCATTCCACCATAGATTTGTGTAACCTTCTTATTACATCTTTATGGTTTTAAGTGAATAGACAAAATAAATAAACTGACAACTCACATTTTTCATTGCATTAACGAGAAATAAATAATTTTCTCAAGGTTCTTATATTTACAGGGAATTCGACTATTTATATTTGTCAATATTGTATTAAAATTTTTCTCTGCTTTTTAAAAATTTCCTATAATTATATTACAACCTGCTTTTATTAATCATTTTTTAAAGGTGGAAAATTCAGTTTAAAAAAAGATTGAAAGTATTTGTTTACACACAATGGAAGAATTAGTATAACTGCTAATTTTTAACACAAAAAAGGCTTTTAAGTTTGGAAACTGCGAGAAGTATAAGCGACGACAGTGGCGGTGATTTAATATTTTTCTTGTTATGAGTGTAAGCTCTCTAGTTTGTTCTGAAAACAGCGTCGGATGAGCGGAGTTCATATCCTCGCACACAACCACCTGCAAGAGCATCCAGCCCATTATAGTCGATATTCTGAATCTTGCTTTTACTTTGCAGTACAGTCTGAAGATTCTCTTTCTCTACTTACTTATCCGATCTCATTATCCTAGAGTTCACCAGGATATATCTCTCATCCTTAAACTAATAAAATGATCCTGGAAGTGCAGTTGCATATATATGCGGGTTAAACATAACATCATATTATGATGCACAATATTATGGAATGCACACCGAGGTTAAACGTATCAAATTATTCACCTACATAAAATACAGTTTTTATGTTTTATTTTAATATATGGGGCATTCTACGAAATCGGACATTCCAAAATTTGTAACGTAAAAACATAATTTTGAAAAGGCTGGTATCTGCATTTAAATGTATGAAGTGGCTTTTTTGTAGTAAATTAAACGGTCTTTAAAGTGGTTGGTTTAATTTTTAAAATTAAATTAATATTCATTGAAAAAAGTGAAAATAAAAGATTTAAGTTAATTTTTCATGACCTCCGACCATTCAAAAATTTGCTTACAATGACTTAAAAAATAGTTTAAGGATTGCAGAGTTTATATATATGCGTACACAGAATAACGGAATGGCAACTTTCGTAGTTTAATGTTTATTAAAGAAAGAAATATTACATGTAATATTTTGAACTTATTTAAATTTATATCCGTAAAAGAAATTTTTTTCAATCTTTTAAGGATTAAATTCTTGAATTTATTTATCCTTCAAAGATTAATAATAACATTAATCTTATGCGGATATAAATGTAAATAAGTTAAAAATATTACCTATATATACATATCTTAATAGGGGTACTTACCAGGGGTACAGTGATTGCCAGCTTAGGCAAATGTTAATTATAGATTTATAATTTTAGGTCCAAAATTCTTAAAATAAGAAATAAAATTAACTGTGAGATAATTTACATAGTCTAAAAAACACTCATAATAAGAAGAAACTACTTTTTACGCATTAAAATCCTTGACGAAACTATCGAATTGAATTTCATTCGGTTTGCATAAGTTTTATTCAGTATTTCTTTGAGACAATCCGAAATTTCTTTCCGAGCCAATCAGTTTTTATCCGAATCTGAAAATAAATGTAATTTGTTAAAAACTTCTTTCCGAATTATTTTGAATTAATCCGTTGCATTCCGAAGCTAAATCTTAATCCTTATGAATTTTGCGTTATTTTATTCCTAATCAATCTGTTCCAATTTTAACCACTTCGGCGGTATGACGCCAATTTTGGCCGTCAAATTGGCGTCATACCGCCGAAGGGGTTAATTGAGTTTATTACGATTTGAAACGGATTGATTCGGATTGAAATAATTAGATTCAAACGGATTAAAATTTAGATTCAGAATAAAAAAGATTAATTCGGACTGATTCAGAAAGAACACAGTAAAAACATAATCTGAAATCGAATGCCTGCTTACTTTCATTTTTGACTTATTTTAAGTACGAAACTTTATTTAATAATTAAAATCAGCTTAAAATGAGAGTTAGTGCTTCTCTTACTATAAATAAGCTCGTTATTTGGCTGATTTTTAATTCACTTGTCTTAAGAAAAAAAATACGACATTGACTTTTAAAAAGTCTTTACTTGAGCTAAGTTTCAGTCCGCCAAGTCTTAGAAATTTTAGTGCAAAGTGTCGATAAAGCTACTAATTTGAAAGTGAAATATCTGTAGGGGAAGAGGTTCGGCTGTGGGCACCCCTGCGAAATTTTTTACAGAAAAGCTTGCAGAAAAGAGATTTGTCAAATGTGACAAATCTCAAGTGTGTGTTTTGACCGTACGCAGTTTTTTGTGCGATTACAAAATGGGTGTGAAGTGGAAGTGAAGTGAGAGTGAAATGGAAGTACAGTGTAATTGAGGTGGAAGTGAAGTGGGATTGAAGTGGACTTGAATAAGAAGTAGAAGTAAAATGGATATGCAGCGGAATTAAAGTGAATGTGAAATGGAATTGAAATGGAAATGAAGTGGAAGTGAATTCCATTGAAGCGTGACTGAAGTGGATGTAAAAAGTTCTATCTTATTATGAGGTAATTTTGCCGTTGAAGGCCTTTAAAGTAAATAAGTTTTAGTTTTTAAATTAAACTTTAAATAATTTAAATAATTTCATGTTTAATCACATAATGAATAATTAAATTTTTATTTTCCTTATTTGCGGAGGTTTTAGTTCATTTTTCATAATTTTTTGATCATTTTTAAAAGGTGCTCGTAGCCGAACAAAAATTTTTTGTTTTGAGAAAAATGACCACTGTATTAAATTTAAATAAGATTTTTTATTCGACGGAATCAATTTAGTTTCTTCGCCAGTAGTCAACATTTTAACCTGAATTCCGGTAAGGCCCTATTTAACATAAATTTGTGGTTAGTTTCACCAGACGTTTTTTTAGTGTAGGTTTCTACTAAAAAAACTAAAAATTTTCACTATTTAATAGTAACCGATTACTCACTAATTCATTAGTTGAAAATCACTAATTCAGATTCAGAAAGACGGGTGCAGGAAATTTCCCAAAAACCCAAAAGGTCGAATATCCAAATGGTCGAATATCCATTTTGTCGAATTTCCAAATGATTGAATAACCAAATTGTCCAATTTCCAAATTGTCGAAAATCCAAATTGTCGAATATCCATTTTGCCGAATTTCCCAATTCTCGAATATTCGATCATTTGGAAATTCGACGAAATGGATATTCGATCATTTGGAAATTCGACGAAATTGATATTCGACCTTTAGGGTTTTTGTGAAATTTCCTGCACCCGATTGTTGTTGAATTTGGTCAGAATGGAAAAATTGTTAATTTATTTTTGCAATTTGTAAGATAAGTTTATTACACACAATCAGTAAAGTACATAAGGTTGAAAATATTTTTTGATAAATTGATAAAATTCATTACGATAGATTTAAATTCATTTATAAATTTAAAACTGGATATCGATTCCTCCTCCGACTACCCATGGTAAACCTCCTGGGAAGCCTGGGATGCGGTGATGTCCGTGGTGATGTCCGTGGTGATGTCCATGGTGATGGTGTCCGTGGTGATGTCCATGGTGATGACAGTGCGGAGGTCGATGAGGTGGTCTTTGAGAACTGTCAGAACCGTTCCCAGGTGGTGTTGGAGAAGGCTCTAATGATGGAGATGTATCATTTGAAGGGCTGCTAGTAGAAATAGGTTCTGAAGATGGTTCAGAGGATGTCGCATCTGTAGGTGCTTCTGATTGTCCAATTACACTATTGTACTGCACACCAAATGATTATACATTATAAATATATTACATATCATATGTAGGTACTAATTTGTAGAATTTAGAGCAGAGTGTTTTACAACTTTTACAAATTTTTAAATTAAACTACACTGTAATAACAGTTTACTTACAAGTGTCTTATTTTAAGACATATAAAAGACATCACTTGTTTTTAGAGTGTATTTTTTTTAAAAAAAGGGAGGAGTTTCTGACATAATGCAACAGTCTAATTTTCATGGTTCTGTACAAACGGGGTCTCAATAAGTTTATTAAAACAAGTAAGCAACTCTATAAGGGTGATTCTTCCAAAATATTATTTTTGTATATGTACGCAGGATCATTCCTCTGACTTGTCGAATATTATTCAATAGTTTTGATATGCTGAGTTATTTATTTTCATACTTATTAAATAAATTGACATCTCTAATAATAATTCGTCAAGTGGATTTTGTAAAAGTATCGTTATTTAAAGTTAAAAAATATAAATTGTGGCTTTTCAAGCGATTCAAAACCTGAAGCGTCATTCCTCTACCTCAAATTAAAAATAGAATGACAATAGACAAACATTTTTTTCAATTTTTCTACAAAAAAGTTAACTTATATAAACATGCTAAATTGTTTTAAGTTTCAGAAAAATTGCTTAATTTAAAATAAAATAAAAAAAATGTTGAAACTATCATTCCTCTGTCTCAAATTGAAAATTAATATGAATATCAATTGTTTATAAACTGTCAACGAAAAATAAACCTATAATTCTTGACAAGTAATTATTGGTGGTCAAAAGATTTTTTATTTTGGTAAGTGTTTTAAAATCTACAATTTTTTAAAAGTATGATTAACAATACATTAAATATGTAGAGAATAAGTGATCTCGGGAAGGTAATGAAAAAATTGAAAACACAATTTTTTGTATTTGCCACATCAGCGACGTTTCGTCAGCTTGGTTTGCTGGCCACTTCAGGCTGAACTTTACAACGAAATAATACACATTTAATTTTACAAAAACATTAACAAAACAATAGATTAATATTATTAAATAGTTTTTAAGAATAAAAAATATTGTGCAAAACGAGGTGCAAAATAAATTCGAAAAACATGAAGTTGTTCTTTACTTTGAAAAAAAACGCCTGCTCCACGTTTTAACCTTTAGATTTATTTATAAAATTTAATATACAAATTATTTTTAAATGCTAAAAATTAGCATGATTAAGTTACAAAAGGTGTTAGATCTTTTAATACCTAATATGTTTATAAATTTAAGAGATCAAAAAATGTATTTATTAATTTTTCCTTGAAGGGACTAATGGCACAGACAAAACCACGAATTTAATTTTAAATGTTTGCGTAATATTATTCACTTTTTAAAGTTTTTTTTTAAATTGTACACTATACGGTTAAGATCTTGTAAAAACTCAATAAATTATTTTTAAGAAACCTAACATAAAACAATTGTCTGCATTCTTTAGAAAAAAGCGAAAAATTCCGGATATATCCAAAGTTTTGTAGAAAATTGATTTTAGGAAAATGTAAGCTACTCATAGGGAAATGACAGGAAATCTTTTGAATTTGAAAAACCGGGAAATGACCAGGAACTATTTTTTTCATAATTGGAAAGAATGTGTATAGTGACTCAAGGAAGAGCAGAATAAAAGAAAAGGTTGTCTGTACCTGCTATTTTCGACAGTGCAGACAATCGTCATTAAGTGTCCACTGTCCACCATGACTTAACATAAGGTATTTAGATTTTAAAGTGAACTCATAATGCATTCAATTAATTTAATAAATTAAAGAAACTTACAGTTATAGCTAGAATAGCCAATACAAGGCAAGTAGTTGATAAGAACTTCATCTTTCTTCAAAAGTTGTTTTTCAACTATTAAACAAGTGCACGATCTCCCTTTTTATATAGAAACCAAGAGACATTTTCTTACAACTTCTATGAAAATTATAATAAGAATTTTTAGTTGAATACAGTGCAAATATGTAAAATAGAATGAATAAAAGCATTTGCAAATAAAAGTGCACTTACAAAGCGTTTCATTGTAATTGACAGTTCATTTGCTAAATGACATTTAGTTATTTTTTTTAACGAACGATGCATATTTCCTTGTCACATTATTCTTATAATGAGAGTATAGATGTTTTGAAGGAAATGAATATTAATCATAGACAAAGCGGGAGAAAAACGTATAAAGGCATCTTCTCAAGAAAATACGTAATTTTTGCTCTAATTTTAATTGTTTAACATGTAAACGCAGGTGTATTTTTTACAATATATTTCCTTAACAGCATATTGTAATTAAATGATTTTATTCTTTGTACTCAATCATTAAGGAAACCATTAAGTTTAGATGATTCGAGATATAGTAATTTTTCAGTTGATTTAAATAACTTGTTTAAATTTTATTAATTCCTTGTTTGAATATCTACGGAATTTCATAGTAAAGATTTTTGAATCTATGAAATTTCTCTAATTGAAGTGACAAGAATTCGTGGGATGCAGGAACCTGTAGCAAAGTCACTGCATTCTATAGGTGACTAAATGTGATTATTTCGAGACGTCAAGGCGTCGCGACGCGTCCGCGTATTCTGACGGATGCTGCTAACGAGCACACTCGACGATTGACAAAATATTCTCAGTACGTGACATTAAATACGTATATACATGTATAATTTCTGCAAGTTATTGCGGGACGGTACTTTTACTTTGTAGTTTCATATAACTCAGGGGATGGTAAATTATATCAATCAAAAATATCATTAAATGCCCAAAATACTATAAAGTAATATGTATACCATAAAGTTTGTAAAGTGATTAGTTTATATTATTTTGAAATAGAGTAATATGTATATAATTATTTTACTGTCATATAGTTTCTGAATAATCAAGAGCATTTGTATATAGTTTTCAACATAAGCGGAAATTGTGTGAAGATTCTCATTTGAAGAAATGATGTTCGATCTTATGAATCTATTAGATATATGTATACCTAAGTTGTAACGGTATCTTGTTGATGCTGGCAATGTTCTTTGTTGACATAACTCCCATCTTGCTGGCCGTTACTTTGATTATTAGACTCATACTTATGGTAGTCACTAACTTGATTGGCTACCAATCAAAAGATCTGAAGCGAATTCAATCGATCAGCTCCTTTGAGCTAAGTTGACCTCTCAATATATCAATCACCACAGAAAATTTAATCACACTGAAGTCAGGAACAGTTGAAATTCTTCGGTCAAATGCATAAATTGCCAATATTATATTTTCAAGGAGGTGTTAAAGCAACTGAAAATAATATTGCCATTTCGTTACGGATGAAATTGTTGGATGTATAGTCAAGTGATTTTGACATAAGATATGTTGCACGACTTTTTTTCCTTATGTCAAAACCTTACCCCAAAAAATTTCGTCGTGTGTAATTACTTGCTTTCAAAATTTCTTTTTTTTCAAATTGAAGATGGATCATCGTGTTAGGTGTATCTGAGAGTGAAGAATTTTAAGCCTTTATAGATTACAATAATAGAATTTGATTTCAATACACACATATTAGAATAGCTCATAGAAATTGTTTTTTCATTCAAAATTCACCAGTCAATGTCAGGATCCTTTTCGGAACAATAGAGAGACGATAAGGGATGGCAAACAAAAAGTGTCGAGTTGTCATGACCGCCCATGCATATAAGAAACCAGTCACGGATATAAATACGATCTACCATCCTACTATGCTCCTTGTCTCTATTGCCAACTAAAAGTAAAATCAATCAAAACTGTTTAAAAGGTGTTATAAATAAATAAAGTAACTTTATATATTTTTTGGTTTGAGGTGTCCTATAAAAGTGATCTTTATACCTATTTCTGCTTCTACATATATTGTTATTGAACAATTTTTTTACAATTACAAATCCGGGAACGAAAACATTTTTGAAGATGCATTCAGATTTTTCTCTTTTCTTAAACTGTTCTCAATGTTTAAAGTTCTTTTTTAAGCCTATCTACGCCAAAAAAATATATTCTTTTAAGAGTATTTTTCCAACAATATGGTATCAAAATTCCATCATCTCAAATTGAGAGGAATTCTACTTCTTTTAAGAGGGGAATTCTCAAAAGAAGAATTTTTTTTAAACCAAGTTTATAACTCAGCTTGGGACGCCATCATTTTCTCCAAAACTCAATCGACAGAATCTCTAATAGACCGAAATTTATTTGTCATAATATAAACTTCTCGAAACTACATTTATCAGAAGTTTTAACTTTCCGAATCTCCATCTGTCAGAATATTGAACTTTTCGAATCTCCATTTGTCAGAACTTTTAACTTCCCGAATATACATCTGGCAGAATAATTAACTTTCCTAACCTCCAATTGTCAGAATATTGAACTTTTCGAATCACCAATTTGTTAGAATTTTTGACTTTCCAAATATCCATTTGTCATAATATTGAACTTTACGAATCTCCATTTGTCAGAATATTGATTTTTCCGAGTCACTATTTGACAAAACTTTTAACTGCCTAAATATCCAAATATATCCATCTGTCAAAATAATTAACTTTTCTATCCCTGTTAAAAAATCGTAGATCAGAATTATTAACATCAGAAATGACATCAGAAATGACATCTGATTTTGGGACTAGGAATGATGTCATTATTTTCTGATATCATTTCTGATGTCATTTCTGATATCATTTTTGATGTCATTTTTTATATCATTTCCGATGTCATTTCTGATATTTATTTTATTTATTTATTTATTGCAAAAAATTATTGCATTTACGAAATTGACGAAATATTTTAGTTTCTTTTTTTAGATAAATTGATCGGAATAACATCAGAAATGACAACAGAAATGACAACAGAAATGATATCAGAAATGATATTAGAAATGATATCAGAAATGTTATCAGAAATTACATTGGAAATGACATCAGAAATAATGTCAGAAATGACATTCTTTCCTATATCATTTCCGATCAATTTATCCAATAGAAGAAAATGAATAATGTCAATTTCGTAAATGCAATAAGTTTTGTCAATACATAAATAAATAAAGAAAAGTGATATTGGAAATATCGGAAATGACATCTAAAATGATATCAGAAATGCCATCAGAAATTGTATCAGAAATGATGCGAGAATGACATCAGAAATAATATAATTTCTAGTCCCAAAATCAGATTTCATTTCTGATGTTATTTCCGATGTCATTTCTGATGTCCGATTTTTAACAGGATAACCTCCATTTCACTGCAAAAACATGGTGTCTTAAATTAACCAAAAATATCTTAAATTAAGATACTTTTGGTGTCTAAGACACGAAAAATGTCTTATTTTAAGACATTTTTGAACAATTTAAGACACCTGTTTTTGCAGTGTTGTCAGAATACTTAACTCTCCGACTACTAAACAGACAGAATTTGCATCTGTCGTACCAAAAGAGTGTAGAATTGATAAAAGAGCTTTTTGATTGGCTGGTAATGTTTCTGGAAAATTACCAGCCAATCAGAAAACTCTTTTAGCATTTCTATATTCCTTTGGTCGGACAGATGTAAATTCTGTATGTTGAGTAGTCGGAGAGCCAAGTATTCTGACAATTAGTGATTTGGGAAGTTAAAAATTCTGACAAATGAGGTTTCGGGAAATTTAATATTCTGCCAAATAAATTTCGGTCTATTTGGGATTCTGTCAAATGGTGAAAAATATGGCGACCCTTTAGCTCAAAACATTTTTATTCAAAATGTAACGTGATCAAAAACTCACATTTTTTACTTTTTAAACTTAATTTTCTTAAAAACTTTACCATATTTTCATTTCCGGATTCGTAATCAGCATGACAAAATTTTTCGAAAGAGATGTGGTTGAACTTGTGGCAGATTTGGGTGCTATATAAAATGCTAAAAAGACCATTTCTAAAAATGAAGTTCTACGAAGAACAGTCTCTGAAATTGTGGGAGTCCTTTGCAATGAAAATTATTTTTCTGCATTCGGGATCTTTGATTATTTTTTGTGGCACTTCCGTGAATTTTTATTTTTTTATTTTTGAGAGAGAAAAAAATGTCATTGGAGTTTTGTCGCATGTCTCAAAGTAATGGTAATGATGCATCTACGAATGGGAGGACGGAAAAGAAAAGAAGGAAAAAAGGAAGCTAAGAACTTGTACAGATGTGAGAAAGAAATCAAGAGAAACGAGAGAGCACGCGAGTCATTTGTCTCAGAGGCGTTCAACTGTTTGATATCGTCATGAGTCTGTCTGAAGGAGACGAGAGAGGAAGCAAGAAATTGACCGAAACCAAGTGTAGTATGCAAGCTTAAGTTTCGACCTTTTACAGCTTCATACCAAGAATTCCCTGCAATTAAAGCAAAAACTTGTTATGCGAAGAAAACAATACAAATTTATTTTAATGTAATTAATTCATTTTTTTTGTGTAATTAGGGGAGCACAGAATAAAATGACTGTGTAAAAGTTTGGAGTAAAAAATGATTATTTAATAATATTTTTGGAAAATATAAACCAGCCTTTGAAAATTAAATAAACTGATTATTTAAAGAATTTCATAATTTATTTAACAGAACATAGAATATAAAAGAACTATTTTTCGATAGTTGGAAGATCAGGATAAAAAAATAGAAACACTATTTTTTAAAATGTATGGCGACGTTTCGGTGGCTTGGTTTGCCACCATCATCAGGTCACTTTAATAAAAAATAAATAAATAAATTATGTATACATTAAAAGAAAGAACATTTTTTTTAAACGGAATCACATAAATTGAAAATCTTACACAAATAATTAAAAATTACCTAGTTAAAAATCTTTAATTCACATCGAAATTAGTCAAAACAGTAAAATAAAATTTTAAAATAATAAAATTTTGTCACAAAATTAAAATAGAAAATCACTGACATCGTGTATTCAGTGATTAGTCAAGACTGAGGTGCAAATATTGACAATTTTATTTTACTGTTTTGACTAATTTCGATGTGAATTAAAGATTTTTAACTAGGTAATTTTTAATTATTTGTGTAAGATTTTTAATATATTTGATTCCGTTTAAAAAAAATGTTCTTTCTTTTAATGTATACATAATTTATTTATTTATTTTTTATTAAAGTGACCTGATGATGGTGGCAAACCAAGCCATCGAAACGTCGTCATACCTTTAAAAAATAGTGTTTCTATTTTTTTATCCTGATCTTCCAACTATCGAAAAATAGTGCTTTTATTGAAAACATAATGGAAGAAGAAAATATTACTAAAGAGCATAGAATAAATTATTTTTAAAATATCTTGATTGAAATTTGCCATTTTTGGTAAGTTTCGGGTAAGTTGCAGAGACAAAAATAATGTACAAAAATGCGGGTAAAAGAAAATGCTTCAATAAAAAAAAAAAAAAAAACGGTGCTTTATAAAGGAAAAAAAACTGTAAAAATATAATATGAAGCTTCTGTGATTCAAAGAACTTGTAAAGTTGAATTTCTAATACTCTAATAGATTATTAAATATACCTTCTTCGTTCGAAAAAGCGTAAGTTTCAGAAAAAAAACCTAAAATTTGATATTCAATGCCAAATGTGACCATGATTCTTTAATCACGTTATTCACGTAACTCTCGCACTCATACGAATTTTTCAGCGCATGCGAAATTCTTTTGCTTAATCCCGCGCTTATATAAAATTATGTTTTAAAAATACAATAAAAATGATTCTTTAATGTACAATTATTATAATTATTATTTATATAAATCCAATAATTATTATAATTATTAATTTGTTAAAACACTGATTTTTTATGGAGAAGCAGTAACAACTGAATATGTAGTTTCTATACGTCTAAATATACTCAAGACGAGAGATTTTTCGTATCGTAAATATCTTGCTTAGAATTTTTACAGCAAGAAGGCAATTTACCAAAAACTCACGATGTAATTAAAATACATTTTTTAAACTTTAAGACTCGTTTTTAGAAATTAAATCAATATGTTTAGAAAGCTAAATGTTTAAGGAATAATTTTACAAAAAAAATATTATACACGTCTGTGAAGTAGAAGTACATATTTTCTAAAATTTAAAAATGAAAACTTTATCGTTGAAAATCATCATCATTTTCACAATTCTTTAATAATAAACTCATAAACATGAAACTTAAAAGAAATTATCTTTACCTTAATATATTTCAATAATAAGAACAAATATTTATTTCTGAGCAAGTTATTAACGAATGCGAATTTACCAAAATAAGCATTTTAGCCGGTTTTTCGCTACACACTCTGTGTGTGTGTTGAAAAATTTTCAATTGCAGTGATAATTTTTTTTCTTTGAAACAATTTACATATTTTCATGTTTAGAAGGACACGAACATTTTCAATCGATCATAACACAGATCGTGATCTATTCACAATTTTAAAAATTATTCCTTTTCAAATCGATCCTTTACATTCTGAAGACGATGACACACATGATAATATCCAATTTGTGAGATGTGTGTCACGTAAAAAAGTATTTCGTCTTCTAAATCACATTGATGGGGACTCCTCCATCGACTTCTGACGACAAGTTCTCCTTTGAGAAGAAAAATTCCTTCTAACCTGCGAATGACCGGCGATCTTTTAAAGTCAACCACAAAAGTATGAGGGGTCGTTTCCCGATGTATCATCGAGACTTAAGTTTGAAACTGTGGGGGCTGCGGATATTGATGTTTTCCGATGTCTGTTTTACTCATTATATGTAGTAGAGAGTGCTAACGATCAGCGGAAGAAATTTTTTGACGACGATCCGCCCATATTTTTCACGCACTTTTAACAGGCAAAACACACATTTCCCAGATTTGTTTTTCGAGGCGAATTTTGTTTCTTTGAAAATTCAACAGGAAACGTATTGTGGGAAAAGACCGTGTATCTTGATAGCTTAGTTAGATTTATTTTAAAAACTCTCCCATGCTTCAATTTTTGGTGGAATTTGTACACGCATTAGTATTAAATTCTATTGACATTATAGACTTTGATGGGTATATTTGAAGCTGTGATATATCAATGTATACACGGTGAAAAAGAAAAAAGCACATTCATATATTAAAATGATGGGTACTTGGTGGCCATTGAAAATTTAAGAAGCCATATCTTTTTTGTTTACTGATTTATGCATCATATGCTTTGAAAAATAAAAAAACAGTCTAGTGTAGTGTAGAATGTCTCTTGAAAATGACGCTGCAAGATGCCACGTGTGCCGAAGGCATTAGGACTCTTCTTGAAAAATGACCACACAGATATCTCTTTCGATTCCATTGAGAGAAGAGGCCAGTATAGGCTGGAGTCATTCATTCTTACAAACGCAAGTTTCTCGCCTCGTCTTGAGTGGAATATACAGAACGAAGTGGATCGGTTGGAATTTCATTTTTGACACACGTCACTGCTTCTTTTCGTTAGCCACTGACACGCAAAAGATTCGTTTGCCAGAGTAATATAACGGAAGTACAAAGAATAGAAAAGTGAAAATATCACATTTCAAATTAAACTCTTTGAATATGTGCGTTTATTATAAAAGAAATTCTGTCAAAACTAGTAGACATTCATTACATAGAAAAGCAGCAAATGTTGCCTTCAATTTTTTCTCTGTACATTATTCAATATGTCCATCAGTTTGTAAATTGTGTGTAGTACTTAAAACCTGAAAAACTCTTTCAATGTATAATATTTGAAGTACATTTTAATTTGTTGGTTAATAAAATTTATATTTTGTAAATTATTTTTGTCTACTGGTATTTTAGATTCCACAAATTCTTCAGTTCACCTGACGATGGTAGAATTCTTTAAAAATTCGTGCACCTTCAATAAATATTTGCTTTTTCACTCTCCTGACACTTGAAAACTTTGAGATTTGACCGCATGAAAGGTCCTAAACTCAAAAATAAAATTATTTCGTGATCTTCAAGTTAGAAGGGCCAGACAGCTTGGCACCATTAAAAAATGTTGAGGATCAACAGTCTTGATATTATACATGTATTAACAGGATGCATGCAGTGACAATAGAGGTGGGAGTTAAGGGTATGTGATGGAGAATGACGTCACTGGTATAGACAAAATTTGTCCGTAAATTTTCTCCTAAAATACTCAATATTTTGATACCTAACTTTATAGAATTACTTAAAATATTATTAAGAAAGTCTGTCTAACACAAGTTTGTTAGAATTTTGCTTTAAAATCAATTTTTGAACATCAGCGAATTTTAAAAAATCAATTTTAAGGCAAAATAAAAAAAACTTGAGTCAGAGAAACTTTTTTCATATTTTAAGTAATTTCACAAAGTTTGGTGTCAAAATATTTAGTATTTAAGGAGAAAGGGAGGAAGTTTAGGGACAAATTTTGCCTATACTAGTGACGTCATTCTCCAGCACATACCCTTAATTTCCTCCGAAATAAAAAAATATCAATTTGTTAAGAAATCAGTCAAAAAATTTGAAAAGTGTTATTTAATTCCGTGCGTGTACTTTCAATAATGAAAACTGGATATCTAAATTTAAAATTTTTTGTATTTGAATATAAAATACAGTTTTCTGACTATTAGAAACGCTTTAGATAAAATAACTTGAACGAAAATCATTTCCAATAAACAGAACATTGTAATTTTTAATCTTTGAATTGATAAAATATTGAAAATAATTTAGTTTACCTTTTCACCAAAACGATTTTAAAATTTCGACAGTTTTTTATCCTGTCCTAAAAAGAAAAAACATTGTGGCTCACATGTAGGTTTTTGGTATTTTTTGTCAACAATAACATCTCAGCTGAGATGTTTATTTAAGTATTTTTCATTTTCATATAAAAATTTTTAACTGTATAAAATAAATGTATAACATTAGAGTTAAGTGACAGTAACTTATCGCCGACAGGCAAATAATAATAGTTTTTATTTATTGTTTGTATTTTATTGTAAATTTCCAATTTATTAACGCTTCTGTTTTATTAAATTACTGTAAAATAATAATATTGGTTAATTATTTTGAAATGTTATTACAAATGGTTAATTATTCATTATTTGCTTTCATACCGATTTACGTAATATTAAATTACATGTTTAAATTATTAAATAAGTCATGTGAGGATCCTATACTCGGAGAAAAAATTTTGGTAAAAATTATTCTGTGCTGTTCACTACAAAAACGTCACAATTGACAGTTTTGGAAATTTTACCGTGCAGTCTTACAATCATTGCAAATTTCTAATTTATAAAACGCATTTTTCATTAAACTACTGTAAAATAATATTTTATTAATAATTTTTATATGCATCAATATTATTTTATATAGGTATATCATTAATTAGTGCTTTCTATATATAATAGCAATAAATCTCAGTCATTTTGAAACTGAAGATATTCCAAGTTCGCTACAAACTATTTTTAAATAAAAAAATTGTAATTGATTTATTGAATAAGATAGGATAATGGGAATTAATTACTATTGATATCTAATTTGAAAATTCCTTAGGATATAGAAAGAGATGAATCAAGAAGAATAAGAGAGATGAGAAAAAGAGAAAGGAAGAGCCTACTCGTGCCTATGTTGATTTTGGCTTCAGGTTGACGTTTAGGTGGCAGAACGGATGGAAATATCGGCTGCTAAAATAATTTAAGATTGCAACCACAAGATGCCACGATTGGTGAGCATTTTAAACGAAGCTTTGATACCATTCCGAATAATAGCGTAGGTGGAACAGTTTCAAATATACGAATATGATGACAGATTTAGCTTCTTTCTTGTTGAGATATTATTTATTTGCTAATCACAAAAAGTTGGCTACTAAATCAAGTTTTACAGGCATTGAGTTTGATGAAACTATTTAAATAATTTTGTAATTAAACGTTTATTTACACCGAAAAGAAATATTTTATTCTTTTCATTTTATCATATGTGAATCTTCACTGTCAGAAATCAATTTTCATTTTTTTATCATAATCCATAGTTTTTTAGCTGCTCTTTCATTTCTTTGTATTTTTAATGATTTTCCCAAGATCACTCTTTTTCATATACTATACATCTCAAAAACTTGATTGTCATTAATATAGCGTCAGAGAAGATTTTTATGATATTTGTGGGCATAATGTTTCATGAACTTAAATTAGAATAAAGTATTTTTCTGTAATACATACATACCGAGAAACTTTGAATTCTTAACGAAACGGTACAACTAAGAATTCTGATGGAAGTAGCCTAGCTGCTAGGTGATGTATTTTAAGCGGGAACCGTATGCATCTTGTCGCTGTCCACGTGGCATGTGTACTTGTAAAAGGGGTGATCCCAAATTTCAAAAACCCAAAACAGTTCTTCAACGTTATTACATGAATGATTTTTAAAAATATCCTTCTAAATTTAGTTTGTCCAATTTATACTGTTAATCATCTTTTTTTTTTCTCTAAATGGAATTTAAAATCTTTCAATACAATAATATGGAAACAGTACTTAAAAGGCATTGAAGACTCACACTACTCAATCCATTTACTCTATTTGCCGACATTTTCAGAAATGAGAAAATAAAGCTAGACTTTATGTAATATTACTATTATACAAGATGTGTATTTTATTTTCAGCTTAAAAAAATTGTTTTAAAAATAATATTTTCTGTGATTATATTAATGCGGATCACACAATTAAAAAATGTGACAGAGATTGAAGAGTGTAAATGAACAGTTTGATGAAACGTGGGAAATGATGCTTTCGAGGACCAAGTTATGATGCCCAGAACTATAACTATTCACCTGTCACCTTGTACTTTCTTCGTCTTTTTTTAAGTCAAATTCGGCTCTCTTCTTCTTTTTCCTTGGCTGGTACATTCATAGTCGCCACCTCGACTCATCAAACCTACCAAAACATCTTCGACGTCCTCCATTTGACTCTATTCATCGGCAGTGAAACAGCTTAATATAATCCTATTTAAGAAGGTCATGCTATTGTGTCCCGCGATGGAACGTGACTGAAATTATTTACTCATTTATTAAAAGTCGCGTTTCACAGTAGCTGTGACGACGGCGGACGACCTACCATTCATAATAATTCGCCTGCCGGGCGAATTAGTTTAATCTGCTAAATCGATGGTAAATATTTAAATTTCCCTGAAAATCTGCCAATTCTTTAATATGGCGTGGCATTAAAATATTTCAATTTTTATTTTTCTGTATAGTAAAACTTGTATAAAGGAGACCGCTCAGCAGTAGATAGTAAAAAATTTTAAAACGTCAAATGACTTCAAACTGAAGTAATTAATAAACTTTTGATAATTAAAATAAATTTAATATATTCACAGGGATTACAGGTTATCCCCTATTTTAAAGAATTCTCTCCTATTTCCCCTTTTTTTAATTTTCAGTATTATAAAGTTTATAGTTATAGCCAAAATTTTTAGCAGTTTAATATAAAGAAAATTTTTTTATAAAACCCCAGCCCAATTGATTTACATTAACCTGTATCAGCAATCCACAGAAACTCCCCATTAAAAATACATGGGGAAAAATAAACTTTTAAAGAAAATTCCCAACTTTTTTAATTTATAAGCTAAAAATATTTTAGGTCATAAATTTCTTCATTTTTAGCCATATTTTAAGATAAATATGATGTTTAAAGAAATTAAATTTTAAAAATGTCGGATGTTATAAAAAATATGTAGAAATAATACATTGCAATATGTGCAATCTTTTATGGCATAAATATTCGAGGAAATTCAACAAGACATTTTGAGATCGCAAATAAAGATTCCGATGTCAAAAATTAATTTTTCAAAATTTTGGATATACATTCAAAATTGTGACTTTCCATATTTTCGAATTAATCATCTTGAATCACGATTGCCGAGGATTTTTGGAGTCTCCCAAATGATAAATCTCGTGTAAAAAATTCAGTTTTCAAAAAAATTACATTACATTATCAATTTTTTAAATACAGTCTATAAATATTTAATTTCTACTTCTCTTTTTAATTATCTTTTTCATTTATTTAAAGTACTTTTGTCAATTTTCAAGTGTTTCTAAGATTTTAAATTTCATTTTTTTAACATCAATTATTTTCTTCAGTCTTTAAATTCTTTTCAGGAATATTTAAATTTATTACACAAGTTTTCATTTATTTTTGTCATTTTTAAATTATTTTCTTGAAATTTCAACTATATTCTAAAATCTGTAAATTATTGCCAAGAATATTTAAATTTTCTACATAAGTTTCGATTTACTTTTGTCATTTTTTAATTATTTGCTTAAAAATTTCAATTACTTTTGTCATATTTTTTAGTTTTTTCGTAATTTTCAAATTATTTTCTTCATATTTCTATTATTTTTCTCATTTCAGAATTATTTTCTACAAATTTCAATTATTATATTCAATTTTTTTTGTCATGAATTTTTAAAATTTACACTAGTTTTAATTTATTTTCTTCAAATTTTAAAAATTGTCTTCTTTCTTTTTATTATTATCACGAATTTATTAAATTTTTACAACTTTTTCAATTATTTTCTACAAACTTTAATTCGTTACTTTATATTTAAATTTTTTGAAACTTTTTAATTAGTCTATTAAATTACGATTATTTTCTGAAAACTTCAATTACTTTCTTCAAAAGCAAATTTAAATTATTTTCATTAAACTTTAAATTATTGCCATAAATTTTAAAATTTATTTTTGTAATATTTCAAGTATTTTCTTAAAACTTTAATTATGTTTTTAATCCTTATTTTATTGTCAGAAATATTTAAATTTTCTACACAAATTTTAATTTAGTTTTGTTATTGTTTAATTATTTTTTTCAAATTTCAATTACTTTTGTCATTATTCAATTATTTTTGTCATTTTCCAATTATTTTCTTCATATATTTATTATTTTTTACGTTTTAAAATTATTTTTTAACAAATTTCAATTATTTTATTCAATTTTTTTTATTATCAAGAAATTTAAAAAAATGTACATTAGTTTTAAATAAATCTTTCAAATTTCAATCATTTTCTTCATCCTTTTTATTATTCTCATGAATTTATTAATTTTTTACAATTCTTTCAATTATTTTTTCAATTATTTCTACTAATTTCAATTACTTTCCTTATAATTAAATTTTATGACATTTTTGGATTATTGTCTTCAAATTTCAATTTTTTTCTTCAGACTTCAATTAATTACTTAAGCTTTCAATTATTTTCCTCAAACTTCCAATATTTCTTTCAATCGTTCAATTATTGTCTATAAATTTTTAATTTTTAAACCAGCTTTCAATTATTTATCTCATTATTCAATTAGTTTCTTAATATTTCAATTGTTTCGTCAATGTTTCAAGTATTGTCTTCAAATTTATAATTTTTTTATACTTTTTTCAATTATTTTCTACAAATTTCAATTCCTTTCCTCATATTTAATTTTTTTTTGACATTTTTGAATTATTCTCTTTAAATTTCAATTATTTTCTTCAAACGTCAATTAAATCTTCAACTTTTAATTATTTTCCTCAAACTTCTAATATTTTTTTCAATTTTTTAATAATTATTATCTATAAATTTTCAATTCTTTACATCAGTTATTAATTATTTTTGTCATTTCTCAATTATTTTTTTCAAACTACAATTATTTTTGTCATTTTATTCAAATATTTTTAACATTTTGGAATTATTTTCTTTAAATGTCATTTTCTTCAATCTTTTTATTATTGTTGTATATAAATTTTTAATTTTTACACTAGCTTTCAATTATTTATGACATTATTCAATTAGTTTATTCATGTTTCGATTATGTCCTTAATTTTTCAATTAATGTAATACATTTTTTATTTTTTACTTCATTTTATATCTCATTAAGCTTCAGGTTTTGATAGTAACAGATTTACAATGCCTAAGAAATTTTAATTCTTGATGAAAACCGTGGATACATATAAAGACAATTTTTTTCGATACCGTGAATAAGTTTTTTTCATTTTTAAGTGTTAATTAGGAATATTCTGGCAATAAAACAAATTCAGGTTACTTTAGATTAATTCTAAAAACTAATAATAATTAGCAGAAATAAAAATGTCAATTAACTTTTCAGAAAATTAAAACTATCTACTGTATATCATTATCTGCTGTTGGGTGGTCTCCTCTACATCTTATTTTCTACATGATTTATATATTTCTTTAATGATATTTTTACAGTCATTTAAACTTTAATGTTTAATCTATATCAATCGAAAAGGGAACTATGGGAAATAAAACATTTGTCCCACAGATGTGTGTATAGTTTTAACCTTGAATTTTATAACTTCACTATGCATACGCGATTTTCGGCTTTTTAAAATGATTCTGAATTCCATATTTTATTTTCATTTTAAAGTCAGATTTTTAAACCCTAATATTTGCCAGGGTCATTCTAGGCCTAGGAAATAAACACAGACCCTGAAACATAGACACATTTCGAGAATTCACATGTTGTGAAAGATAAAGACCGGAAGTGGATGCTTGGGTCTGAGGCAGAAGGACATTTCTTTGAAATTTTGAAGGGCCATTTTTTCAGCATTCATTGCAATTTTCACCGTTTCTTAATAAAATTTGATTGCTTCAATCTTTTCTATTTTACACAGACAAAAAGATTTTTGCGTTTACGAAATTTTCTATTAAGGTAAAATTTATTCTGACAATGTATTGCTCACGATGCACTCGACCATGATATCTGGAAGCTATGAGCGAAAGGACCTCTGAATAAATACGCCTCGTTCCTTGGTAATGGCAGCTTCTGTCATTCGAGATCTCCAGAAGATCTTGAGATCTGAAGATCGCAAGATGATCACTGTATAACTTTTGACTCCTTTCATATAGGTTTCTCCATACTTATTATTGAGGTTGGGCAAGACAACCTTTTCTCAGTTTGAATAATTCTTCAGGCTGACAGACAGATCTCTATCCTATCGAGTTAAAGTTACACTTGGCATCGCGTCCACGTTTACACTCGTGCACGTGTGGCTTATAATGATTTCATTGTGTTCATAAATTCATAAGTCTTCACATTTCATAAGTCATCAAAAAATCAAACCTCTTTTTTATCCGGCTAATAAGTATTCATTTTTAAACTTTATTTTTCTAGTTGATTAATTAATAGAGTATACCTAATAATAAAAACACAGTAATAGTAACAATAATAATATAATGATAACTCATTGATAACAGTTGATAAGAAACGGAAATCTTTTTAAAAGTATTGATGAAAGGGTTTTTCCACAATAACTGAATGGACATTTTTGAATACAGCGAGCTCTAAATTTTAAAATCAATATTGTTCAAGTTTGTAATCTAGATTTTAAGTAGAACGTGCAGCATCTTTACTTTTGACGCCTTGTTACACCTTTACAAGATTAAGTGTGGACTTTCCGCACTTTTAGAGAAAAGGAAGTGGTCGCATGGCGAATTGGCTGCATTAGAGGATTACAGGAACAAATGTTGGGTGCTGGCACTAGGTCAGGTCCGGTGAATCTGTGACTCGCGACGGCCACCCGTTGTGCTCGTTTAAAGGATTATCCTCAAAGGTGCCATCGTGTCAAAACATCACCCTCGCAGAATAGCTTGACTTCAAAACCCACTGACCGTGAATCAGCCTTTTCTTGACCCACAGAGCCTACCAATTGTCGATTAATAGGGAAAACCTCAAAAACCTTTATAGTACCAGTCACTTTCAACATAATTTGGGAACCTTTCTTTTAATCCCTTATTATCCTTTTGATTAAAGGCAATTTCAAAATTCAAAAAAATTACGTCTTTATTGGGTACCTTAGACTTAGACCTTACATTACATACCGTACTTTTTTCTCCAATCGAATAAAACTTTATTAAAGGCCCATTGCCCAATCATCTGTTATATTTACTTCGTTTATGATTTAATGCGAGATTTAATGCTTATCTTTATAGCCTTGCGTATTAGCTTACATGAAATACCTTTAATTAATTTTTTAATTATCCTTTAATTTTTTTAAAAGCTTGTCTCTTTGATTTTTAAAATTATCGAAGTTTATAGTATTTGTATAAACATATTTTTAATGGCTAAAAATCATAATCAAAAAAAGGTCACATCATTTTGATCGAAAAATACCATATCTCTCTAAGAAGTTCTAGATCCACAACTGAGTGCACTTTAGAAATACTTTTTAATAAAAAGAAATTTTAAATTACAATTTACAATACTGCAAGACAAACTATTTGAATGCATTATAGTAAAATTGCTATAGAAATGAAGAATCGACTAGTTTTTATCAGAAATGGTTACATAATTTTACACTTCTTAGTTATTTTCAAAAGGACATGTGATGCAGAATGAAGTCATTGCATAGGCAAAAATTGTCCGTAAACTTTCTCCTAAAATACTAAATATTTTGACATAAAACCTTGTAGAATTACTTAAAATATCATTAAGAAAGTCTCTGTGATCCAAGTTTGATTGAATTTTGCTTTAAAATAATTTTTATAGCATATTCAAATTTTAGCAAATTTTTTTTAAATTTAATTTTAAAACAAAATTCAAACAAACTTGGAACACAGAGACCTTTCTAATGATATTTTAAGTAATTCCAAATAGTTTAAAGTCAAAAAATTTATTATTTTAGAAGAAAGTTTACAGACAAATTTTGCTTATACCAGTGACGTCATTCTCTTTCTCATTTTCTTTTCATCAATTTCTTGTTGTTTTTGGTATTTTACTTACTTTATAGTTTTGATTTTTAAATTAGTCATTCTTTTTCGATTGAAGGTAACTTTTCTTCCGTTTCTATTTATTTCAATATCAGTTTCCACTAGCTTAATTTGAATCAGTTAAAAATAGCTGATTGTCAGTTAAATCTTGGCTGATTTTTTGCTTCAGCAGTCAGTGAAAAATAACTGATTACACCGGCACACAAAAAAATTAGTTTGGAGTGCTTAATACTAGACTAATCAATTCTTACGCATTTTGGGTCGCTGAATCCAAAACCAGGGTCGGTTTTCAAAAGTTAGCTCTCATTTGTTTTCTAACCTCAAAAAACCAAAAATTTAAGTTTAACCTGCTGTAGTGTGTATAAAAACTGTAGAAAAAATATGAATCTGATATATTGTAAACTTTGAAGTATTACCTTTAATTTAAGCTCAGAAAACTTAACAAATATTCAGTAGTTCCCGAGATATGAGACAAAATGTTAAAACATATTTTTCTAAAAAACCATAATTTTCAGGTTAAGTTACTATTTGTTTGACTTTTAAGGAGAAAATGTATGCACGTTTCTAATCATATTTTGGGAACTACTGAACATTTTTTAAGTTTTCTGGGCTTTAATTAAAGGTAATACCTCACAGTTTACAATAGTTTGAGATTCATATTTTTTCTACAGTTTTTATGCATACTGCAACAGGTTAAACTTAAATTTTTTGTTTCTTGAGGTTAGAAAACAAATGAGAGCTAACTTTTGAAAACCGACCCTGGTTTTGGATTCAGCGATTTAAAATACGTAAGAATTGACTAGTCTGGTCTTTAACAATCCAAATTAATTTTTTTTGTGTCCCGGTGTTATTAGTCAAAGAATGTCTGCTCTCTAAAACTGAATCAGTAAAATTTTCACTGATTTGAAATCAGTGAACAACTTTTCGTTGCTGAATCAGTGAAATTCACTGAAGATCAGTCATTTTCACTGATTCAGCAAAGAGAAGTTGTTCACTGATTCCAAATCAGTGAAAATTTCACTGATTCAGTTTTAGAGAGTGATAACCAGTAAAAAGTAACTGAAAAAATTGTCAAATTTGATCACTGTAAAAAGAAAGTCTTATTTTAAGACAGAAAATCTGTCTTATTTTAAGACGCAACATTTTTAAGAGTTAACAAAAAATTTACTGAAATTTCAATTATTTTAAGGAGGTTTATCCAAAAATCGATTTTCTACAGATTCTTGTAAAATTTTAATGACATATTAAATACATTATTTTACATGGTATGCTCTCTAAATCTGAATCAGTGAAAATTTCACTGATTTTCAGTGACTTCTTTTTCGCGATATGAATTGCTGGAATTCCACTGGAAATCAGTAGAAAATAAGTGAATTTTTAGTAATTTCACTAATTTCAAATCGCGAAAAAGTAGTCACTGAAATCAGTAAAATTTCACTGAATCAGATTTAGAAAGTGGTTATAATTTTATTAAAATTTACAGTTCTGTTTGTAAGATATAAATTTATGAATTTTGAACTTTTACATGTACACTGTAATAATGAATATATTTTAATTAATTAAAAAAACGACTTTAAAATTAAAAAAAAAATTAATATATTTTAAACTAGAATATAATACAACTTATATTACAACAATATTAAATTAATTTACCGTACGGTTGTTAAGAAAATGTTATTCAAGGTTAGTAATTCTTCTCTTTTTTGAAATAACCAGAAAGGAGAAATTTTAATAGCTTGAAGTTCTCAACGGAAAAAAAATTTTCAATAAAGTTCGTTTGTGTATAATGATTTTAATTATAAAATACTATTTAGAAACCAAATTATAAGAAGAAATGACATTAAAAAGATATTGACTATCATGGTCCCATAGAATGAGAACCGCTTGAGTGGATAAACGTCCTTAACTGACAATTATTTATTTTTGACTGAATAATCAGTAGAAACATTGTTATTTCATTCAGTGACTGGCTTCTTGCTATTGAATCAGTAACTTTTAACTGATTCAGATTTAGAGAGTAGCTATATAATATCTTACTTTCTAGTAATTTTACTACTTCTACTTATTTTCTAAAACATTTTAGTATTTTTTATTAATATCTAGTTCATTTTTATAGTTTTTAGTTATTTCTTAACATTTTGCTATTCTCTCAGGTAGGGGAGAGTCGGCCAAAATGCCTATAGTAAACTTTGGAGAAAAAAAAGTATTTTATTATAGTTTTGAAAAATATAAACCATCAAATATTTAGAAAACAACCTTTAATAATATAATAAGGTAGTCATTTTAAGTACTTATTTAAGAAAAAATAGAAAAAATAATTATTTAAATATTGATGTAAAAATTCGCCATTTTCACTCACTACTGGGTAAATTGTCTGTACACAAAAGTATGGAAAAATATGAATAAAAGTAAAAATCTTTTTTTTATATGTTTTCTATAATCTATTATCTTGTTAATATTAAAAAAAGAATAAGCTTTGTATACAAAAATATAATCTGTTTATCTTAAAATTAAAGTTTCAATCCAAAGCAGTTCGACAAAAAATGGAAATAAAATTTACAACAAATAAATAAAGCTTTTACAATTATATAATAATTTACAAAATTAAATTAAACACTGTAATCAAATACAAAAATACCTGGTTCCTTCAAAATAGCGTGAGTTTTAGAAAAAAAAAACGAAAATCGCAATCGTATGTATTTTTTCTGCGCATGCGCACTTTTTTTGATTCATCCCGCGCTTATTTAAAATTACGTTTTAAAAATATATTAAAAATGCTTCTTCAATGCACAATTATTACAATTATTATTAATATAAATTCAATAATTAATATTATAAATAATTTATTAAAACACTGATTTTTTATACACCAGCAGTAACAACTTGACATTTAGTTTCTACATAAAAATATACATAAGCCGAGAGATTTTCCGTATCGTACGTATCTTGCTTAGAAGTTTTATAAGTAGGCAATTTACCCCGGCAATTTACCCAAAAACACACGATGTAATTTTATTAAACTAATTATTTTCATTTTAGAACTTATTTTTAGATATTAAATCAAAGTGTTTAGGAAGCTAAATGTTTAAGGATTAATTTAAAAACAAAATTATACCTGTTTGTGAGGTAGAAGTATATATATTTTCTGAAACTTAACATTAAAAAAGGTATCGTTGGAAAGCATAATTTTCACGTCTTTAATAAATTCTTTAATAATAAACTGATAAACATGAAATTTTATAAAAATCATCTTTACCTTAATATACTTCATTAATAAAAACAATTATGACTAATATTTATTTTTTACCAAGTTATTAACGATTGCCAATTTACCCAATTAGGCTTTTTACCCGACTCTCCCCTACTCTTATTTTCTACGGATATTTTTTAAAACTTTGGTACTTTTCCTATTTTTGAATTTTTTTCTACGTTCAATTATGTTCTTATTTTCTAACAAGCAATTCTTAAGTTTAAACTGGTTTTCATCAATTTGTCATTTCCTTTTTATTTTCTTGTATATGTATAGGTAATTATATTCTTCTGCTTAAAGTTTTTCCTCAATCTTTCATTTTCATCTTTTTTCATTTTGCCTGTGGTTTTAAATATTTTTCGCTTCAAATTACATATATTTTCTTATTTTTATTTGTTTTTCTTTAATGTAAAGTTAATTTTACATTTTTTAGAGATTTTCTTCATTTTCTAGTTATTATTTAATGGAATTTAGTAATTTTCATTAATTTATAGTTATTTGTCATTTTCAAGTTATTTTGTTACTTTCTAGTGGTAGGTTTCAATTCTTCCTCAATTTTAGTTCTGTTTCGCCTGTTTTTCTCATTCTTCTTTTACTTTATTGCAATTATTCTGCTTGTTCTATATAGTTAACCCGGCGAGCGTAAGGTAGGGTAAAATTTACCCTGTGAAATACTTATTCCTCAATAATTTGAATTTGGCATGATGAATTTATCTATAATTTTTAATAGCTGTACGTGTCACGGTAACAAAGCAATAACGATTAAAAAAAATTTTTTTTTACATTTCTTATTGTTTATTTATAACAATTGTGAACATATATACGCTGACTATAAAACACACCAAGAGTTTTTTTCTTTGTATATTGTAAAAGAAAGTTTGAATCATTATGTTGAAACATTGTAATTGTTTACTAAAGGTTAATAATGTATTTTATTATTGTTACGATTAATTTTTCAATCGTTTAAAGAAATTTATAGAAATTCACTTTTCTCTATATTAGTTTTGGCATTGTTACAATCTCGCAATAATAAATTGTTTGAACAAATGAAAGATTTATTATAACATTAATGAATGACATTGATAGGCAATATAAAACAAATATGTTAAAAAATTTACAAGATTTCAAGCTGTTTTTTAATATACAAATAGAAAATCTTTACAGGGTAAAAAATACCCTACCTTACGCTCCGTGTTACGAAGTTTCACCTTACGCTCGCCGGGTTAATTAAAATTAACTAGTTATTATTGTTAGACGCGTATACGAACATATTTGAGGGGGAGGGGGAGAAATTTAGATCTTTTCCTACTGTTTCCTATGCTACTGAATATGATTTTGATAATTTATAAAATAATAATTGATAATCAAGATTATAATTAAAAAATTAAATAATTAAAATTCCGAGGCTTGAGTCTCGTTTTTTAAAAAACAATGAACTTTAAATAATATTATATATACCTATATGTATTGCATTTAATAACAAAAAAATGTGCAATACGACGATTTATTATGCAAGTATGACAAGCATAGCTTCGTGCTGAAAAGAAGCATGGCAGCTTAGTTAATATATTCCCTGGTTGACCACATACAAAAGACTCTCCGCCATATTTTTGTAGCTCTTCATATCCCTTTATCACTCACACATGCGCGAATTACTCATTCGTTTATGTGTGTAATATATATTTGTGTATGTATATTAATGGAGCATTGTGCACACTATATACAAGTGAACTCGTATGTCATGTCAGCAAACTTGACAGCAACATGGCTACCGACTAAAGCCTTCAAAGAGACAGGTATATTAACTGACAGGCGGTTGCATTTAGCTCAATAATTAAGTCTTAATTATGTATAATTTTCCTTGACAAAAAAAAAATCTAACCTATATCCTTTTACAAGATTAGTTGAAATTCTTTATATTTTATATATTACAAGTTTATGAAAAATTCGGGAAAATTTGTGAAGCTGACAAAAGTAGGAGTTACAAAATAAGATTCACGGTACGTGATTTTTGGTCCTAAATGAATCTGGGGTTTTACGGCACACGTGAAGACGTGTGGAAGGAAGTAGGGCAAGTAAATTGCCCTTTCGTCAGACACTTAATTAGTCTCCACAAAGTTTGGTCACCGCCCCTAAAGACTTGGGCATGAATTAAGGGTGCCACGCTGTCTGCTATGAATTCTAAAAACACCGTTTTGTAATTTCTTGCTGGTATCAAAACAATCATATATTGTGTCTATTTTTTCATTTATAGAAAAAAAGCTATACGTTTCTTTTCAAATCCAAAAATAATATACCATTCAACTAATAAAATTATTATCCGCTTTGAATATTTATCAATTAAATAGTAATTACGTCACTTAAGACTTGAGACAATCTAACAAGGGAAAGGGGCCCATTAATTTCAAATTATCTCATCTTACCCTGATTATAATAGGTGTTATGAATATTTAAGACTCACATTTTAAAAATAAAAATAATCTCTCATGAATTAGAGGAAAATCGATCACTAATTCAAATTAGTAGAAATTTTTTACTAATTTTTTTCTCATGGATTCATTATAATTAAATAATTTACAAATTTTTTAAAATGCTGCAAATTAATTTTCTTCCATATTACTTTAAAACAAATCGATTGACCTGTATAAAGTTTATATTTTGTTAAAATTTTTAAGAATGAATCGTAATTATCAAAATTTTAAAAAATGGAAATTTTCAATTTTTAAAAAATTACTTTATATTATCTCATTTATCAGATTCAGTTTTCTCAGGTGCATCTGGTAATTTCTCTATTATAATTTTAGAATATATTTAGTTAAATTTCACTATTAGATTAAACATTTTTATTATTGTTTTAGTGAAAAGTGACTAAAATTTAGTAGAAATTTTCACTAATTTAGAATAAGAGAGATATATTTTTGTTAAATTAAGAACATTTTTTGTAATTTAAATATATGATGTTTCTTTTATTTTTTGTTGTACTATGCAGTCGGCGTAAAACATCTTAAAAGGTCGATCTTAAAACAGCAGTGTTTTCTCAGGCTCGGTCTATCGGATATTAGCGGGTCGGTGTTTTTTTAAGCGCAGCGGGCCCACTTCCTTATTGCCATGTCCGGACACTCATTGGTGCCATGCTGTCTGCCGAAATTATATTTTGGTGTCCTATAACTTTTTCTATTTCCCTAGTTTCTACTGGAAATAAATCCCTGTACTGCCCACACAATAAATAAAATTTTCACACCATTAGAATAAAGTCAACATTTTGAGAAAAATCCCAAATTTCAACATATCATTGCTTTCTGACGTAGCAACCATCTGGAAAATTTTAGAAAGCGGGCTTTTGCTTAACGACACAAAATGAATAGTAAACTGGAAAAACCCTCGGAAAACCCATAAAGGGTTATTACAGAGAAATGAATCTTATCTTTACTATAATGAAACATGTATTGTATTTTTACCTTTCCTATTTTAATTATTCATAATTTTTTATTTAATTATTACTAAAAGATATTCAATTTTAGTTTTGTTTAGTAGTTAATTTTATTTATTGTGAACAATAAATTAGTTGACAACATGTAAATATAAATTTATTTTGGTCAGTGTTTCGGCATCAATATTGGCATCATTATCAATACTATACACTGAAAAAAATGTTTAGTCATATCAACAAAAATTTTGTTGGATCAACCAAATTTTTTGTCATAGCAACAAAAATTTGGTTGGCTCAACCAAATTTTTGTTGATATGACTAAAAATTTTTTTCAGTGTAATTAATTATGATTACAAAAATTAACATTACATATTTTTACTGTCTATTAATCACATTTTTTCTTAACAACTTAAAAGAAAAATATCTCAAATGTGATCGATAATGTAATGTTAATTTCATCTAATATCAGCCTGAAAAAAGTATCGGATTGAATTTTAATTATCTAATACTTGAATTTACTAGATTAATTAAGTCGTTTAATATTCATTTAATGTATTAAAATCAATTATTGAATAAATAAGACTTAAAAATCTCTGAAACAATTTCATTATGACTAAACTAACTAAAAATTGGAGAAAATAATTTTAAAAAGAAGGTAATTAAGTAATGACAAAAAAATTAGATTAAAAAAAATTCAAAAGAGAAGAAAAAATAAATTATTGAAAAAGTTCATTTGAAAATAACAAATAAAATAAAAAATTATTGATTACAAGTTAAATTTAAGAAAATAACAAAAAATGAAAGAAAATATTTAAAACAAATTATTTAAAAATAAATTAAAAATAAATTTCAAAATGAGAAAAATAATTAAAATGGAAATAATAATTTAGATTTAAAGAAATATCATACAAATTGAAGTCATTAACTAAAAAGCGACAAAATTAAAAAATAAATTTTAAATCGCTGAAAATAACATGTTTTAAATTTAAAAATTTAAAAAGTAATCTGATATTGAATAAAATAATTGAATATATAAGACAATGCGTAAAAATTGAAGACAGAAACTGAAAGCTGAAGAAACTCGTTAAAAAATATCAAACATAATTGAAAATTGTACGTTTCAATTTAAAATTGAAGAAAATAATTGAAAGAAGAAGAAATATACTAAAAATGGCAAAAGTAATTGAAATTGATTGCAACAGTTTATAACTGAAGAAAGAAAAAGTGAAAATTTAAGAGAATAATTGAAAAAGGAAAACATTCATTTTGAAATGACAATAAAAGTTTAAATTCAACAAATTCATTTGAAAACAAGAAAATAATTGAAATTGAAGACCATATTGTAAAATTGAAGAATTCCGTTTGACAAAAAATGTCAAAAATAATTCAAACTTATAGGCTACAAGTAGAAAATTGAAGGAAAAACCGAGAATTAAAGGAAATTATTTCAAAATGGGGAAAAAATTTTAATTGAAGTTTTAAATAATTATTAACAAACATAATTGCAAAATTAAAATTTTAATTAACAATTAAAAAAATAAATAGATGAAAGTAGAAGAAAATCACCGAAAATTAAAGAAAATTAGTTTAAAAATTAAAAGTGTAATTGACACAAAAGGTAATTTTCTTAAATTAAACAAAGTAAATGAAAATCGATGAAAGAAAATAAAAAACATCACAATTAATTTAAAAATTAGGAAAAAATTTTAATAAAAGACAAAAATTTATAAAATGTGAAAAATAATTAAGAATTGAAGGCATTCAATAAAAATGCCAAAAATAATAATTAAAAGAAGAAGAATAATCAAAAATTGAAAAGTAACATTGAAAAATAAGAAAAATAATTCCAATTGAAGACAATATAATTTAGAATTGTAAAAGAAAATTTTATTTGAATAAATTCAATATAAAATGATCAATATAATTAAAAAATATAAGTTACGAGTTAAATTCGTAGAAAATAATTAATGAAACTCATTTAAAAATAGAAAAAGTAATTGGAATTGCAGACAAAACAGATTTAAAGTAAAGAAAAATATGAGAAATAAAGAAAATAATTGAAAAATGAAGAAATTGCATTTAAACATACTTTTAAAAAATTGAAATTTGAAAAAAGTGCTGAAAAGTTACAAGAACAATTGAATTTAAAGGATTAAAATTGTAAATTGATGATATTCCTGAAAAAGTAATTTAAAATTAAAGACTATAAGATAAAATATGCGAAAATGAGAAAAACAATTGAAATTGAAGACAATAGTTTTTTAAACTCGTTTTTAAAGGAGCCGAAATTCCTTATGTAATTTGAGGCAAGAATAAAAATAAAAAATTGTAATTAAAATTTAAGGGCATGTCCCAGATCTTGGGACCACTTGAGACTAAAATGTAGAATTCTATCTTATCTCCCATATTTAATTTGTTAATAATTTAATTGTTTTTTAAAATTTTTAATAAGTCGAACATTCATGACACACTTTATGACTTTCGAAAACGATTCCCAAAATTTCAATTCGATATCTTCTCTAGTTTAGGCTTAAGTACGTGTAAAAAAATTAATCAATATTACCGACTCTTTTTTTAATGTCGGTAATATTGATTATGTTTACGTTATAGAAAATTAAAATTTGCCCTTTTTCTGGGGCACCTATATGTAATAATATACTACGAAAATTATTTCAATCCGAATCAATCCGAATCAATCCATTTCAAATCCGAATAAACCCGATTAGAATTGGAACGGATTGATTCTAAATGAAATAACAAGATTCATAAGGATTGACTTTTTGCTTCGGAATGAATCAGATTTGTTCGGACTGATTCAGAAATAATTTTCGACAAATTACATACACTTTTAGATTCGGATAAAAGCTGATTGGCTGGGAAACAAATTTCGGATTGCCTCGGAAAAATACTGATTAAAACTCATTCAAACGGAATGAAATTCAATCCGATACTTTCGTCATGGGAATGCCGAAGTGTTGATGTGATGTTAACTAATTTATTGTTAACAATAAATAAACTAAATTATTAAAAAGAAAATAAATTTAACACCTTTTATAAAAATTATACTGAAAAATTTTGTTAGGTAACTTTTACCATGTTTTTGATGGACCTTGGATGAAAGTCGTAAATGTAGAATTTTACTCAAGATCCGCTCTCTAAATCTGAATTAGTAGTTTTCTACTAAGAATTAGTAAAATTCTTACTATTTTAATAGTAGCTCACTTTTTGCTAATTCATTAGTAGAAAACCACTAATTCAGATTTAGAGAGCGAGGTCTATCGTAAATATGGTAAAAGTTATCCAAAACATTTTTTTCGTGCAGGAAGTAAACTAAGTCAAAATAAATCTCGAAATAAATTGAACAAAAATTTATATCTAATTCACAAAGAAAAACTTCAAATATGAATTCAGTTTTTTTCTGAGTAATTGGTTAGTGAAATGCAATTTTTAATAGAAAAATAGGTCTGACATTCACTACAGTTTATTCATAATATTATGTATATCTTTCTAATCGATTATTTAAATTCAGAGACTAGAGAAAAGAAAAATACAACAAATGGTAGGAAAAAAAATGAAAGTGGAAATAAAAAGAAACATCCCTATGGAGAGGAAGTATATCTTTTGTTTTTTGTAAAAACATCTCTGAAGTGTTGATGAACCACAATAATACGAAACCTAACCGACTCGCTTGAATATAAGCTACATATATTAATGATTGTAGCATAAAAATATACAAATAGAGCAACACAAGTTAAAATAATAAAAAGTATCCGGATTAAATCTAAAAGGATAATATAATCTTTGTCAAATGAGTTTAAAACATTGTTAAGAGAAATATTTCTCTGCGCAACTCGAGAATGTCATGTCAATATCTTTTAGTGAAAAAGATATGTACTTTCACACCATGTTGGTACATTGAGACGTAAATCAAGCGGTAATTAAAATTAGCGACGACTTCGCGCTAAACGGTCGCTTACATTTATCCATCTTCAGGTCTTTGATGAATTTTCGCGAGAACGCGAGGTTAGCATTGGTCCCTGAAGTTTACGCATATCCGTTGTCGCGTTCCTTTGATCTTCTATTCACTATCGACTGCATATTCTGCTCGCGATTACTCATTCCCCTTCGTCTTCAAACTTACTACGTGATTTCTTCTCCGCCCTTGCTTCCGAACGCACCATCCTCTTCCTCATATCCGTTTCCATTCCAGCGAAAACGTCGTGCAAAAAGGCTCCAGTTCCTCTTCCTCTTCCACGAAAGAAGCAATAAAATTACAAATCTTACTTCCAGGATTTTCTTTATACGGAGGAAGATTTCATTTCTGATTTTCCTTCATCTACATTCTACAATAAACACATTGATAATAATAAAAATAAAGAATTAGAGACAAATTTATTGAAGTTTATAATTTTATATTCGATAAAATTCAATTTGCAATTTATTATGTGATTGTCAGACACACATTAAAAAATTTTTAAGATACGTCTCATTATTAGCTATTTCAGGATTTTCCCTCCTTTTAAATTCTAAACGGTTTGGGAATTCCCTAAATCTCTATCTCCAAGTTTCCATAGCTGTGTACCATCAAATGTACAACCACAGCCTTTTGAGGTTGGATTTTTCAGACACAAAGCTTAGACCGATTTTGGGTTTTACCTCATTACTTAATGGAAACAAGATATCGGGAAATTTGTCTTACGTACATGTGTCAAAAATCGCGAAATCAGTACAGAAAGCAAATTTATTTCTACTTTATTGAAATGTTGAAACAAAGTTCTCAATACGGAAAAAAATAATTTTTTGAATTTTAAAACACTTTTTTGTACTCTTGGATAAATGCATATGCAAAACTCAGTTTTGAGTTACATGTTAGAACATTTCGGAAAATGTTTTAAACTTTCAACATAAGTTACGCAGTTCTTTACAATAATTGCAAATAATTTTGCACTTTGTGCTGAAATTTCAGGATATTTTACAAAACTGTTTTGAACATTACTCGAAACTTAGTTTTGTAAATAGCTTTATCCAAGAGTAAAAAAAACTTTTGTAAGATTGATATGTCAGTATTTTTTATAAAAAAATAAAACTAAAGTGTATTTCCGATAATAATTTATATATTTTGAAGATCGGTAATTAATCAATTATAACGTTCATTTTTAAAGTATTTTTAATGTGAATTTACATGCAAATAGTGTTTTTAAACTCAATAGATATTCATCAATTGTATATAATATTAGTTTAAAACAAAGATTAATTTTTGTAATCAGCAAAGTATTTATGAAATTTCTTCCTAATATTATTAAAAATATAAATAGTTTTTCTTATTAACTTTATACAGAACGCAGAGATCGCAATAAAAAAATCAAACAAACAATGTATGCTTACTTATGATATTTTAATTTTGAAAGATGAAAATTATTAATTTTTCTAATAGACCTTTTCATTTTAGCCTTCTTTCTTTTTCTGTAGCTAAACAAAATTTTATCTAGATTTTTATTAAACGAAATTTTCAAATTGAAGAATTTACAATTTTACCTAATCTTTATTTTTACAAACTTTCATTTTTATAAATTATCATTTAATATAATTCTTAAAACATCCACTGCTCATTTGGCAGAATTTTCATTTTTCTCAGCAAGCTTCAAGCAGAAACATTTCCACGCGAAATTTAAATTTGGCCAATTAGAAATTGTACAAAAAATTTTAATTATAGACAAATTTAAAATTTGCACTGAAATGTTTAGCTGTTGTACAAAAGGGCCAGTATCATTTTGACACGAAATTTTTCGGGCAACTTGTTATATTGTACTCCCGAAGATGAATGTTATATTTTACTTTTTCTGAAATCAAAGATTATTAAGTTCTATTTATTAAATATTTGATTTTAATACATTAAATTAATATTAAAAGACTTAATTAATCCAAAAAGTTCAATTATTGAATAATTAAAACTTAAAAATCTTTGATTTTAGTAGGAGTAAAATATAACATTCATCATCGGGAGTACAATATAACAAGTTGCACGAAAAAATTTGTGTCAAAATGATACGGGCCCGTACAAAATGACATTTATCAATGTTTGTACAATATAACAATCTTCATGGAAAGTTTTGTGTCAAAATGATACTTACTTAAATGTTTGTGCCGGATATTTGGAACGCAAGAATAAGTTCCAAAATTCATTGAATAGAATTTTCATTAGATAGTTTCCTTTTAGCCAAATTTTCATTTTTCGATTTTTTTTCAAAATTTCAAAAGAATTAAAATAAATTCAAATTGTAAATAACCAAACAACCACTCAGCAGAAAAATTTTGACGCAAATTAAATTTTGGTTCGAAAGTTTGCTAAATTAAAAATTGGTTAAATTTGAATTATTTTAAATAAGAAGTTAATTAAAAAGAAATGTTGTAAAATGAAAATTCTCTTAAATGTATGATTTTGGTGACCTAAAAATTCATAAATTGGGATGAGAAATCAACGTTTTAAGAATTTTGTGACATGATAATTCGTGCAAATGAAAGTTCAAATAAATAAAGATTCGTAAATATAAAATCTATTATTTGAAAATTCTATCTTAAAAAATTCTGTTTGATGAAAAATCGACTTAAATTCGTTTCGAGAAATATTTACAAATTTTGTTTAATATAAACTCTGGTAAATAAGAACTTTAACAGTTAGATGTAAATTCGGTGCAATAGAGGGTGTTATAAAAATTGTTTTCTAAAAAAAGAAAATAAAATTAAGATGTTAACCAAAAGTATAATTATTTTTTAACAACTATTTTGTACTCTTTTTACTTCAAATTATATTTTAAAGATAAAAGTTTTGCAGTAAAACATTCTTGCAGCAAAATTAAGTGTATAAGATTTAATTAAAAACATTCGGTAGTTAAAGTTTATACCAAAGTTGGGGCTTTATTTTTTCCGCGTAAAATTCAGTTCTAAAAGAGAGTGACTTTCGTACGTTCCATTTTTCTGGAGATAGAAGAGTCAATAAACATTAACTGTTTTTTGTTTCCCAAAAGGGTGTCGTTTTATAGAATCATATTTGGAGTTAGATTTTTTACAATGAAACTTTAAAGTTAATAAATTCATTATTTTTGTAACAGTCGATGATCTTCTTATGATTCAATAGTCTTAAACAAAAGAAAAAGAAGATTTACACTATACAGTGGAACTTTCTGAACGACTTTTGATGGGCTCCAGCAGCGATTTCTTGCCTTCTTATCGGATTAACTGGTGGCGCCATTTGACCAAAATAATAATCTGACGCTAATCTAGTCTTCACTTTTGTACTATAGACTGAAAAATTTTCTAACTTTGAGAGCAGTTAGTTTTTAACCTTTCAGTCAAAATTTGAGAATATCCGGGTTACTTTGGCTATAGCACGTATGGGGAGAACCGCAGAGAGAACGTTTTCGAAGCCAGATTTTTCTGTGTCAATCCCTAACTTTGACGTATTTTCCCTCTCTCTTGATTCCTCTGCTCTTTTATCTTTCTTTTTCTACCTCGGTTCTTCCTTGTTTCTTGCCTTTTTCTCTCGACTTCCTTGTAAGTCCTTCCAGATGGCCGAGTTCTCGCAGATTCGTTGAGCTCCTATTTTTCCCATCAGGTACACTTGGATCTTTAAGCCGAAACAAATGTTTCACAGGCGGATGTTTCTTCTTCAATGTGTGCTTTTGTTATTCCCTTTTGAGGTTTTACATTTTCGAATTCCACATTTTACGAGATAAATTCTTTCTGATTCTGCTTTCTATTGTCTTTTTTTTTTAATGAAAATAAATAACACATTCAAAATAAAAGTCATAAAACAATAAAAGATAACTATTTAATTTTAATTATTTTTTTAAATTGCGCTTCTTCTTAGACGTGTTTGGAATCTCTATTTCCTCTTTATCATACTTTTTCTACGTAAATTAAAAATTTACACAGAATATTATATTTTTTCGTCCTTTTCCTCCTTTCTATTCTCTAAATTCATGAATTAGTAAAAAAATTATTAATGCATTTAATTTATTTTTCAAAAAATAAGGTTACTTCAAAAAGTAGAGTAATTTATTTCACACGGAAAAAATTATTTCAGTATATTTTGCAGAACTAATATAGGAGTTGCGGATATACAAGATTCCAGAACGAAGTTTTTTATAATCTCAGAAACTTTCATTATTTAAAGCGGAACATTTTAGGAGTAACTGTAAATAGTTCTGTAATTTTTGAAATAGATGTTAGTGTTAAAGCGTTTTGTATTTCATACAGAACAATTTATGACAAAATGTTGAAAATATTTAGTACAAACTATGTATGAGACTGTTTGAATTTGCACTATGATTTCTGCCGTTACAGTTCCATAACAGTTCTGTAATATTCTACTTCACGTTGTATAATGTCACGTGATACTTGTAGGTCGCGTGGTCGCACAGAAAAAGGCACTTAATTGAATTTTTATTAAAAAAAAAACACAATTATTGACAATACTTAACCTATAGGTATAATTATTGAAATTTTAATATCAAAACTTTAAACAATTGATTTTATTTAAGAGAAATTGATTTGACGTATAGGTAGAGCCGAACGGTCAAGGGTGCTTTAGGCAACACATATTACAGAACTCTTGTAGTAATACGTCTGACCAGATAAAGCAAAATTTAAATTACCTATATTTTTAAATTCTACGGATATTTTCTTTACATTTTCCTGAAACTCCCCTTAAATAATACTAACTTCTTCTCTGCGTCGGCTGTTCCGAAATTAGTTGTGTAAAATATACTGAAATAATTTTTTCCGTGCAGGTTTCAATCTTATCAAAAATTTTGTCTATTTAATGCGAGATTTAATGCAACAATTCTCTTCCAAAATGTCCTTCAAATCAAGCTTAAAGTCAGAAATTAAATACTCGTAAGTTAATTTTAGGTTAGGAATATATTCTCGACTTAAAGAATTATTTTTGGCGCATATTGAAACGAGTATAAAATGTTCTTATATTAAGGATATACTATTCTCAAAACAAGAAGAATATTCTTAAAATAAGAAGCACATTCTAAATTAAGAAGCATAAGGTAATGGAACCAATAGTCGATCAACATCTTGAGATAAAAAAGTAAGATTTTCAATAAAACTCAATAAATTCAAAACGAACTATGCATTTTGAATTTTCTTTTTTAAATTATGTAGTGGAAGCTCTGCAAATGCGTAACCGTTGACATCGAATTATTTAGTATAAGTTATTTATTGTAAAATTAAAATTTAAAAAGGACCTTCTTTTGGGGGTTATGGACCCAATAGTCGATCAGCGGCAAAAATGGCTGAAAACCTTTTGCACCAGTAGTCGATCAATCTTGGACCAATAGTCGATCACACAACTTTAAATACAATTATTTAGTTAATTAACTAGAAAAATGAGTCGTAGTACTTAAAAATTAATGTATTTATAAATTTTACAAATAAAATTAACAACAAACAAATAAAAATTACATTTAAAGCGCACACAGAAAACTGTTTTGGATTAAATTAATCTGCAACGCACTTTTTTTTATACCAAATAGAATTTAAATAATCTGAAATTGGCTTAAAACAATCCCGCTGCAGATTATTTTAATACATAAAAGTTTTCAGTGCAAATTAATCGACTTATATCAAACTGTATCAAACTGATCGACTATTGGTACCCGATCGACTATTGGTGCCGTTACCTTACCCTTAAATTAAGAATATTTTCTTATGTCTTCAAGAATATTATTCTTATTTAAGGAATATTATAGTCTGAAGATAAGAATATTTTATTCTTAAATAGGTGCCAAGAAAAATTCTTAAAGTAAGATTACCGTTTTTTCAGTGAAGTTACAAGTAATTCAAAACTATTTAAATTAGTCAAAATGTGACCAATTTAGATTTGAGGAGTATAATGCGATGTAGTTAATATGCACATAGATAAAGTCAATTTGACAAGGTGTAAATCACATATTAAAAATCACTTCAACTATTGTTAAAAATTAAGAAAATGTTTTATAATATCAGTGAGAAAACAAATACAGGCATACATCTTTGCACACTCTAAATCCAAACTTTAAATAGGATTTGTTGACTGCGCGAATTAGTCGGAAACTACTAATACAATTAGTAACTCTGAGTGACAAAACTCGATCCCAAGAGGACATTTACCTTTTATTTCTAGAAATCAGGTTATTTCAAAAAGCAGAGTAATTTATTTTTAGCTTCAGACTTTTTAAAGTTTTCGTCTATTTGATGCAACAAATTTTCATAAAATCGCGCTTTTAAAAATTACATAAATATTTGACACATAAAAATCATATAAATAGAGTTTAACTATATCGACCTCCCCCCTTTTTAGTAAAAAATAACTATAATAATAGTAAAAAAAACTACTAATTCATTACTCGAGTACTCAATTTTGACTAACTAATAGTACAATTTATTAAAATGCAGAAACTAACTTTCTAAATCTGAATTAGTGGTTTTCTACTAATGAATTAGTGAAAATAAGTGAGCTACTATTAAAATAGTAAAAATTTTACTATTTTTTAGTAGAAAACTACTAATTTTGTTGTAGAAAGTAGCTAATTAAATTAGTAAAAAAATCTACTTTTTTGAAAAGTAAAGTTTCACTATTTCAATTAGTAGTTTTCTACTAAGAATTAGTTGCTTTCTACTAAGAATTAGTAGTTTTCTACTATATGAATTAGAGAAAAATGAGCCATGAATTTGACTAATTTATAGTAGAAAACTACTAATTCATAGTAGAAAACCACTAATTTAGATTTAGAGAGTTGCTCTTGTTTCAAAGGTGTGTAGCGTAAAAATTACTTTGACTAATTGAATTAGTAATTTTTTACTAAATTATTAATAGAAAAAGTACTGTTTGATATGATTCTTAACTATTAAATTTAATATGTAGACTGAGTTAATTTCAATTATCTTGACATTATCACTTTAATTTTTTTTGTTGCAACGCCTGCCTAGAGGCAACCATCTACTTACTTTTTGAAATCTTATAATTGCCTTAAATTCAAATTTAATTAAAAATTTCAAAAGATTTGCTTTTAACTTTTACATAAAGATTAAAAAGTATTATTACAAATTTGGTAATGATTCAAAAGATAATTATCATTTTTAATCAGTCTTTTTGTTTTATATTGTACATTTGTAAAAAATAAATATAGATTTCCAACTGAAAATTTTAAATTAGATGCAATTAATTCTTGAAATCTCAGTAGAGTAAAATAAAAATAAATAACAAGATAAAAAATTAGACAGGGAATTATTACACAATGTCAATACCGTTGACTTACCGTCTCTTTCAATTTTCATTAAATTTTAGTTTACGCTGAGCTGCGCTGGAGTTGGTTTGAATCACGTTTAACGGAATAACTCTTCAGTCGTCCTTATGTATTATAAATAGTTTTGACATTTAGTTTTTTAACTTAAAGAAAATTCACTTCACATTGAACAATGAAGATTAGTATTGACAGAGGATTGGCGAACGTATTAGTTTTAAGTTGGGGTTTTATGTTCACATTTTCTTCTTTTCAAACAATAAGTAACATACAGGTAAGATTTAATAATAATTATTTTAAAAATATATATATATCTTTATTTAAATTTTTGAATTTCAAAATATCATTACAAAGAAAATCATATTTTTGAATGTCAATTTTTTCTGTGTATTGACAAAGAATAAAGTTTTCAATTTTTAATTAATATCTTGTTAAAATAATAATACGTTACTTCTTTTAACTTGTAATGTAATGATATATCAGTTAAGAGACATTAATATTTAAATGATAATAGAAAATCTCAGTGATTAAATTATTTTTTCTTAAAATAAAAAATCTATCGTAGAAATACTTTAAGATCAACACGCGATAGTTATTCTCAGATAGAAATTAAAATCACTAACCTTAACCCCGTTTTACTGACACTCAAGAATTGCTTTCATTGTCCTCAGAAAATGAGTTTACGTTCACGGACTAAGTATCTTATTTTATAGTATATTTCTTACTATTTGCCTTAAAACCGCATTCGTAAAGTGTAATTAAACTTATGTATATATAGGATCTATTTCCGGTTAAAGAAGTATTTTTATTGTACAAATAGAAATTATTGAAAAAAGTGATGGTCTTTTGAAACTGAACGGGGGAAAAAATTATAATTTATAATATCCTGTTAATAAATTGCCGGAAAAAAATTAGGGATTAAATATTTTTAATTCCAGAAAAATATGCTCGATGCAATAGAAAAAGATGAACCAAACTTCACAGGTGATGGGTACGTCAGTTTGGCGATTGTCTTCATTGCCTTTGGAGTAGCCCTGTTCTTTTCTCCAATTTATAATAATTTGATAAGTACTCAATTAATAATATTTATCGGCGCTTTGTGCAATTTAGTGTTTATGGTAATATTTTTCTGGCCAGAAAAGTCTTTACTTTATATAGGTTCTGCCATTCAAGGAACTGGAAGTGCCCTAATGTGGATCGGTTCTGGTCGATCTCTCACAGAAAATAGCAAGCCTGCAACAATATCTCGCAATGCCGGCATTTTCTGGGCTACTTTTCAGCTATCACTAGTTACTGGAAACCTGTTTGTCTACTTTACATTTACCGGCAAAGCTTTCGACAAAACAACAAGAAAAACTATTCTAATAACACTGACAATTCTCTCTGTAATTGGTTGCGCGATTTTTCTCGCTTTAAGAAGTCCCCCGGTAATGGTAGAATCTACGAAAAAAGATGAAAATAAAAAGGAGGAAAAAAACGATGATTATTCTTTTTTTTATTCAGCTTGGCTACGCATGAAAAATGCAGCAATTCTTGTATTCACTCCGAACATGATGTTGTTATCGATTTCGTTTCTTTATACTGGTCTGGTTCTTGCTTATTATTCTGGAGTTTACACTTCATTGGTAGGCTTCACCGTCAAAATGGGAGAATTTCGCAAAAAATTAGTTAATCTTACAGGAGTTGCGATTGGAATAGGGGAAGGAATTGGAGCTACTTTCTCAGGCTCCATTGCACCAAGATTCAAGTTTCTTTCAAATTCTGTTGTTCTTGGACTTGGATTTTTAGCAGAAGTTATTTGCTACACAATTAGCTTCTTAAATTTTCCAAACAATGCTCCATTCGAGGTAATTGCAACTTTCGTTTTTTTAAGTATAGGTTGAGACACACAAAAATAATAATTATAAGCTCGTTAGAATGTATACATTTTCCATTAGAGGTATATATACATGAATATATCTGTGAATTGCAGGAAACTGAGGACATTGGAATCATTACACCTATGCCGATATTGGCCATAATTGGGGGCATTTTTCTTGGCTTTGGTGACTCTTGTTTCAACATACAAATTTACAATATTCTTGGAACTTTTTATAAAGAGGACATTGCACCCGCCTTTGCTTTCTTCTGTTTTTGTCAATCTATATCGGTCACACTAAGTTTTCTAGGCAGCAACTTCGTTGGATTGTATTTACAACTTATCACTTTTTTTATTGTAGGCGTTTTTGGCACTGGATGCTTTATCTATGTAAGTTTTAAAACTAAAGTAATTGAAGATGATTTGATGAATGTAGAAAAATATACTCAAAAAAATCCAATAGGATCAGAAACGTCAAAGAAATAATAATGTAAATATGTTTTAGAAATTAATAAATGTGATTTTTTATTTGTTAATACAGGTTCTGATTACTTTAGATTATATTTCTTTTATAATTTCAGTTGGAAACAAAAAATGAAAAGTAAGTTTTGTAAGTATTAATATGAATGTAATATTAGGTGCACTGAGAAACTTTTAATTACAGTATTTGCTTTTTTGAATTTCTATATTTGTAGTAAAACGTAAGAATTATTTATTATTATTTATTATGGCAAGTCTAAAAGCCATATGTCTGATGAGCCTTTACCACTTCACAATATTTATTAAAATATATAACTGAAAAAAATCAATCTGTATGTAAAATTTCGTATTCCAGCGATAACTATACGCGTGCGATTATTCGTCGTCATCAAAATGTTATATATTTGTCCAAAAAAAATACTGCCATCTTTCTTTTGCTGCACGCGTACATACAGCATCACGTGGTCCCAATTTTAATAATAAAGTTTTAGAATGCTTGCAATTCTTTATTTTTATCTCTATAAAATTTAATTATGTGTCTTATGAAATCTAAACTTCTTATCAAAAAGACAACTGTTGTGTCTAAAACATCTTTTCATAAACAATGTGTGAGTTTTTATAACCACATCTCGATTATCCCTAAATTCTTAAATTTTATTGTACAGATAATGATAAGCAATTAAAGCGAATGTTAAAATCGAAAGTTGCTCAGTGTTATATACATTCTTATTTTCTAGTAGTCTATATTACACTTTTTATATAGTAAAAATTAAATAATATAGTTTGGAATTCACTCTTTTGGAGTAAAGTTTTCTTCCTGACTTTGGAGTTGCATAAATAAATCTCTTGATGGATGGATCAATGGATTCTCTTGATTTATCGCCTATGTACTATTTTAAATGCCTGTTACTAGAACTTTTCCCCTTGGGTCATATTTTTACTTTGGAAGCGTGTGTCGTCCAAATCAACTTTGAGAACGTGTCTATGTCACTAACGAGGTGTCATTTAACCTGCAACCCTTTGTAATTAATTTTGTACTAACGTTTTTCCGTTTTGTTTATATTCATTAACATTTTTGATTAAGTGTAGCTTTTACTCTCTAAATTCGAATTAGTCAAACTTTTATTAATTTAATTTATATAGTTAAGTATTTGACTAATGAATTAGTAACTTATTGTGATTAATTAATTCAACTAATAATTATTACTGTGACTGTAAGTTAATAACACAAAAACTAGGGGAAGTGGGGTCAAGATGGGGTACCGACGTTAATTAATAAACTAATTAACCAATTAACCAATCACGATCATTTTGCGCATATAATATAATATCTTTATGACAGATTTTAGTACTAAAGGCTGTCATAAAGGTAATTGACAAAGTCACTTAAAGACGAGACGAAGTTTATTGTTTGTTTTATGAAAAAATTTGTTTTTAACGATTTTCTTAATTTTTTCTCTCTTTACTTAGATTGTGTTTTTTATGAAAAAAACATCTAAAATTACATATAAAGTTTTTCACATGTGTAGCGATTACGCTAGTAGATAAGCACTTGTTTATTTGAGTATTAGAAAGTAGTTTCTAGAAATTAATTTGTTATTTATGTGATGGAGTATGACGTCACTGGTATATAGGCAAAATTTGTCCGTAACCTTTCTCCTAAAATATTGAATATTTTTTCATGAAACTTGGTAGAATTACTTAAAATATCATTAGGAAGGTTTCTCTGACCCAAATATTTGAAATTTGTCTCAAAATTAATTTTTAAAAAATATGCTATTTTTCGAAAATTTTCCAAAATTAATTTTGGACCAAAATTCATACAAATTTGAGTCTGAGAGACCTTCCTAATAATATTCTAAGTAATTCTACCAAGTTCCATGAACAAATATTTAATATTTTAGGAGAAAAGTTTTGGACAAATTTTGCCTATACAAGTGACGTCATAATCCATCACATGCCCTTAACTCTTATTGTGGGGTCAAGACGGGGTACGAGTTATTTTGAGTCAGATAAAGGATGGGTTTAGTGATATGTGTCAATAATCAATTTTTCATAAACCAAAAGAAAAAACAAACGTTTTTTTCATTTGTTTTTAATGTATTTTTTCAAGATTTTTGATTATCAGTTCAATCTATCGTTTGAATGTATTTCTAGCTGGATAGTATGTTCTGCATTTTTTAAATGCGCTAACTCCATCTTCTCTGGTAAAGTCCAAATTTTATTTTTAAAGTTTAAAAATCAAAATAGGCTGATTTTTGTATTCATTTTCTTGTTTAGCTTCAAAGGTTAAGTATTCCGTCGTGCCCCCACTTCACCTACTATAAAGTTGGAATATACATAAAATATTTAAACTGTCAATCAATACTCGAATCAATCAAAGTATAACTATCTTTTAATGATTTAATAATTTGATTTTGACATTCATTCGTTGATTGCTTAAAATAATTTAATTTCGTCTGCCAATTATATCCAGTAGCAAGTGAAAGTACGTAAACGAAAAAATATTATTTAAAAATGTTTTATATTAAATGTTGACTGACTTTGAGTTTTATATTAGATTATTTCAGATTGTATTACTAAATTTAAAAATAAAGAAAATTAGGCGGGAGGAAATTCCTACTGAACTACCTGTTGTACGGCGTGAACTTCAATATTGATTCAGAAAATATACCAAACTTACGAGAGTAAGGGATCGAACAATGTTTTTATTTAGTCTGGGATAAGTCATTTAAAAATCTCGGTTAAGATATGTCGATTAAATTTTTCGAATCAGGTGATCTTGACTTGTTTATTAACAAATAATTTGATGTTTGACAACAAACAGGTTTAATTTTTTTCTCTAAACATTATCCTTTGCATTTAAATATTTTTAATTCTAATACACAATAAAGCGTGATTTATTAGTTTTATTTTCTTGATTTTTTTTGTTTATTTATTTTAAAGAAAAATTGTTAAACACAACTTTCGTTTTGTATTTTAAAAGCAATTAAAATGTGGTTAGAGTAATTTTGGTACTGAAAATATAAAATAAAAAGAAAATTAAATGTTTATAAAGTATTGTATTATTTAAAAAAGTTATAAAGTTAAATTTCTGTAATGAACACTAAAGCGACATCTATCGTTCAAATTTTCAACTCGTGTTTAGTTGGGTATTCGGTTCGTTGTATCATTTGTGTATATTTAAACATACATTATCATATGAAGGTAAGTCTCAATCAAGTTACCGCTTCTTGGTGCAGGAAGTCCTCTACTTTATCAATGTACTATTTAAATTGACTTTTTAATTGACGTATCGAAAAAAGACTTTCTAACTTTTAAAAAATACAATTACAATGTTTTAGTTAAGTTTTTCAAATGTAGTATTTTATTTTCATATTTATGACACATCTACTTTATCGACTGCGTGGAATTTTGAATTAAGTCTGATTCAGTCCAGAAGATGGCTCCACTTTTATATTTGAGGGGTCGAGAGCAAAAAAGATAAGCGAGATTTTCGAAGTCTGTTTGGATAAAATTACATTCTTGATTACATTGTTTTCGTAAAGTAACTTGTATACGAGTCATCAAAAATCATAATGCTGTCTAATCAAAGGCAACTTTCTTATACTTATATTCTTTTTCAAAAGCAAAAAAAATATTTTAAGTGTCTATTATTTTAAATAATAATGGTTGACCAATTAAATAAATTATTAAAAAATCTTTTTTAAAATTACATTGAATTAGGTATATACAAAAATAATTGAATTTTTAGTGTTATTTTAACTCTCTAAATCTGAATTAGTGAAAAACTACTAATAAAATGATGAAAAGCAGGGCCGCGAAGAGCCAGCACGGGCCTCGGGGGAAATTACTAAGACTATTGGCTTGTACAGAATTTTAATGCCCCCTTCTATCGATATTTTTTTTTTTAGTAGGCAATTTTTGAAAGCGGGCCCCGGGGCAAAAGCCCTTGCCCCGCCCCTTGTCGGTTCTGATCAAAAGTCGTACACTATATAAATTAGTAACAATTTCTACTTAAAACTAGTGAAATATTACTAATTTTTAGTAAAAAACTTCAGATTGATAGTAAAAATTACTAAATACTAGTTCTTACTGGTTCTTAGTAGACATTTTTACTAATATTCATTTTGTAGACGACTTTTTATATTTTTATTTGTAGCTTTTCACTAATTCAGATTTGGAGTGAAAGTTACAAGTAATTTTATAATAACAAACATTTTTAAATTTACAGATTAGGGAACGTTCATAAATGACATCACGCTTTAGAGAGTAAAGAAGGATCTCTTACAAAAGTGACACATTGTATTTTCTTCACGTATTTTTACCTAGAAGTATGCGTCAGGGTAAGAGGGGGGGGGGGGGAGAGGGATAAAAAATCTAAAAAACTGCCTGACGTCATTTGTGAATGTTTTCTTAGTCCTTATTATAGTTATTACTTAAATTCATTGATGTTATAATTTTTCAGCGTATCTAGCAAATGTTAAAGTTGGTCCAAAAATTTATTGAAATTTACATGTATATTTCATAGAATATTTAAAAAAAATATACGAAAACATTATTTATCAAAATTTTATATTGTTTGGGAAGAGTCACATTATGCGTTGTCACTTTATGATATAGTTTTCTTCTATCATAAACTATTAATTTCTTCAATTTTTAAAATAAATATTCTATATCGTCGGGGCTAGTGCAATACCGCGAATCTACATATTTCCATAAGGACTTTGTTGCATGGCAAAATTTTTAACATTTTTCTCGACATTCTTTGGTTCATCTTTTTAGTAAATCAATTTTCAAGAGAGTCTATCAGATCCTAAATTAATTAAATCTGTTCCAAAATTAATTAAGAAATTCTTGAGAATCTTATAAAATTAATTTTGGTTCAAATGAAGCAATTTTTATTTATTGTAAAATTATTTTTAACAGAATCTTAAGAATCAAATTCGAGGACAATAAGTATTTTTATTAATTTTTTGATAAAATTTTTACTGTTTCATTCAGTATAGTTTTAACCTTTTTAACTAAAGTTCTAGTAGAAATTACTCAAAATTCGGGCAAGTACTCCCCTACACTGCATATTTAAAAAAAAAGTTTTTTTCTCATAACTTCGAAATTATTTGAGGTAGAAGGCCTAAATTTGGTACCCCTGTGTATTATGAAAAACATCATTTTTGGATTTGGAATTATTATTATTATGATTTCTTTTGTAACCTTATAATATTAAATTTCAATTTCAAAACATTTTTTACAATCTGTACATAAAAATTCACAAGTATGACCAATTTTAACCCTCTAGGTCAAATCTCGGGTCAAATAATGCCAAAGTTATGGAAAAAAACTTTTTCTTTGAAAATTTGTAGTTTCTCCATTGACAACCAGGGTTGTACAGTGACGCGTCACTCGAGATTTTTTAACGTAATTTACAGGTATTTTACATAAGTAAAATACCGTATTTTATCCCCCACTCTAATAGTTTGGATGATATAGGGTGGAGGGGGAGGGGAGCGGAATGGTCCTTTTTTAGTGCATTTTTGATAAAAAAAAGTTATATTATTTCCTTGACAACACTGTAAAAATAGGTGTCTCACTTATGTTTTAAAGCTAAACAATTAAATGTTTCGTACCTTTGAGGCATTGATTGTGATTTGTTTTGAGTTGTCTCGTGTTTCACTTTGAAACAGGCATAATATCTAAATTGAACCAGAAAACAGTTTTCGTGTTTTAGACATGTATTAAAACACGAAATCCGTCTTTAATTAAGATTCATAACTTAATTTTAGTCATTTATGATCTTTTACTATCTTAAAGTGAGTCAGATTCAGCTGTGCATGATCACATGGTAACACTTGTTTTGTTTTATAAATGAGGACACAAAACACTTTAAAAGTTTTAAAAGTGAGGACAATCTATCTCATAATTTGGCTGCGAGGAGATGGGGGGAGGGGGGGGGGGTGGTTTTTGGCTAAAGACGCAAGAGTCTTGCTATAAGGATTTCAACGAACACCGAAGGTGTAGGAACCCTAAAAATTAGTAGAAATTTTCAATAATTCAATTAGTATTTTGGAAAAAGAAGTAAATGCTTGTAGGAAGGTCAGATGAATAAAAATGCAAAATTTATTCTTTCGTCAATATGTGACGTTCTTGCTTTTTGTTCAATATAAAATTATAGCCTGACGAGGTCGACAAACCTGTGTCGACGATATTTCGCATATTGACGAAAGAATAAATTTTGAATTTTCATTTATCTGACCTTCCTATCGATCATTTACCTCTTTTTGCAAAATAAGGAATAATGGAAGGAAAAAATGCTTTTTATATAATTAAATTAGTAGCTCACTTTTCAGTAATTCGCAGATTCAAAAAGTACGTTTTAAATTGGTTTTTTGTGAAAAATTTCACTAACTCAAAATGTGAATACATGTATTGGTTAAAAATAAAAATATATAATTGTGAAAAAGACAGGAACAATTTTTACAAAGGTGGCATAAAATTTGTTGCAACGTTCGTTCATTGGATGTGTAAAGCAGATGGTTCACGTCTGAGTCCTCGTAACGATACTCCATTTTGTAAACAGTGAGAAGTTGGATAATTATTGTCCAAAATGTTGTCTGTTTTTTACGGAAGAAAAGGTCGATTTATTCTCATCGATTAAGAGAAAAACGGGGATTAGAATGGGTTGGCGGCAAGAGTTAAGATTTACGATTTCCGGTCTGATCATCAGGTTCCTAGAAAATGGCGACAGCATTTTTCATAAAACTTTCAAAATTTTTAATCTGGATTTTGCTAGAGAACATATTATAAATCTACTAGAAAAACTTATTTTTGTATTTAAATACATATTAAACAAGCTATTTCTATAATTATGATTGTGAAATCGTTTTTTTGCACAATATATAATTTATAATGTCTTATATATATATTTATAATATCTTATGTCAAACAAATAAATAATAAACAATATTTTAATGTAAACAATCATAATATTAATGTTTTAAAAAGTACGATTGGCAATCTCTCCCTGAGTATCAGTGTAAGATGGCCATATAGGTGCGTGAGGGAGAGTTGGCCATACCTAATATTTAAGTAAATAAAAATAATTAATGTATAATTTTGAGTTTATTACATGAAAGAATGAACAAAACATTAAAATAAGTCTTATCTTAAAGAATAGCACTACAGGAAATAGATATCTGAACAAATCGAAATTTTTTAGTCCTGGAAAACTAGACAAAATAAAAAGAAACATTTTACTTAATTATTTATTCTTTCGCGCCAAAATTTTGTTTTTATTTGCATCTAAATGCAAAACAAAGAAATTTAGTCTATAATAATTGACTTTTTGAGCCAATCTCTGTAAAATATTTTAATTGGCCATCTCTCTCATATGACATAAGAAAATAAGCCTTATTTAAAAAAAAGAACACTTTAATAATAAGTAACGTAAATCCATTGATGTTTTTTCAGCACTATAGTCAACACAATAAGTACACTAGGATTTCAAGTACTTTTTCATTTTTTACCTTCAAGTTTTTGTTTTGATTTGCTTCCACGCTCAGAAACGAATCAAAATAACGAATAATAATTTAATGAAACAACAAATTCTGTAAAATATTTGAATTAGCCATCTCTCCCGCATGTCTATCTCCCTCGGTCTTACCTTATACATTTTTTTTAAAGGTTGAAAAAGAAGGAAAGATAATTAGTGAAAAAATTGTCCAAAACCGATCCTGTGCAAAATATAGCTTGAAATTATTAAAACTTCGACATTTTTAAATATAAAGAAGATAGGGTAGATGTGCCCATTACTTTTTACTGGTGTAAAAATTACACTTTTTAGACAATAGTTAAAAAATTGAAAAAAATAATAGAATTTACAAGAAAATAATTGATATTTGTAAAAAATAATTAAAAAATATTTAAAAATGTATATGTGTAGAAAATGGTTGAATAATGACAAAAATAACTAAAATTTAGAAAAAAAATTAATGAAAAATGAGAAATATATTAAAAATTGAAGTAAAAAAATTAAAAATTTAATATATTATTTGAAAAATTGTATAAAATAATTGAAAAATTAACGATATAATTAAAATGTGAAGAAACTAATTGAAAAATGACATAAATAATTGAAAACTGATCTTCAAAAGTTAATAAATTCGTGACAATAATAAAAAGATTAAAGAAAATAAATCCAAAATGTCAAAAATATTTGAATATTGACAAAAATAGTTGTAATTTGAAAAACTAATTGAGAAATGACAAAAATAATTGATAATTTTAAAAAAATTAAAAATGTGAAGAAAATACTCGGAAACTTGACAAAACAATTGAAATAAATAATTCAAAACTGGTGTAAAAATTAAAAAATTATAGACAATAATTGTAAAGATATAAAAAAATATTATAAGTTTGAGGAAAATAATTGAAAGTTGAAGAAATTAATTGAAGTTTGACAATAATTGAAATTTGAAAAGAATAATTAAAAAATGGCAAAAAAATTCAAATATGAAAAAAATAATTAAATTTTGAAGAAAATAATTGAAAAAGGTGTAAAAAGATTAATAAATGCGTGACAATAATAAAAATAACAATGAAAATAATTGAAAATAGGTGTAAAAAATTTAAAAGTTCATGACAATAAAAAAAAAACTGAATAAAATAATTGCAATTTGTAAAAAATAATTCTAAAATGGCAAAAATAACAAAAATATGAAAAAAATAATTGGAAAATGACAAAAATAAATGATTAACGACAAAAGTAATTGAAATTTGAAGAAAATTATTGAAACAATTTAAGTATTGCTGACAATAATTTGAAGATTGAAGAACATAATTGAAATTTTAAGAAAATAATTTAACAATAACAAAAATAATTGTAATTTGAAAAAATAATTGATAACTGGTGCATAAAATTAAAAATTTAAAGACAGAGCTTGAAAAATTGACCAAACAATTGAAATTTTAAGAAACTGATTGAATAATGACATAGATAATTGAAAGCTGGTATATAAAAAAAAATTTATAGAGAATAATTGAAGTTTGAAGAAAATAATTGAAATTTGTTGAAATTAATTGATAAAAAATAAACAAATTTAATAAACTCATGACAATAATAAAAATAATAAAGAAAATGATTGAAATTTGTAGAAAAAGCCCATTAAAATATAAAATTAAAATTTTTTTTTAAGTACCAATAAAATTAAAATTTGATACAACAATAATAATTACTACATTAAATATTAATATTTCTTATTCAATAATTTGAATAAACAATAAAATAATAATTGAAATTTGTAGAAAATAATTCTAAAATTGCAAAAGTAATAGAAATATGAAGAAAATAATCGTAAAATGACAAAAATACTTGAATAATAACAAAAGTAATTGAAATTTGAAGAAAATTATTCATAATTAATAAACAAAAGTAGAATAGAAACTGATGATGAAAATTTAAATATTCCTGGCAATAAATTTAAGATAGAAAAACAATTGAAATGATAAGAAAATAATTGAAAAATGACAAAAGTAAATGAAAATATTAAAAACTAAAATCAAGCAAACTTGATGAAAGTTTCGGAACTTCAAAAATGGTTAAAAAAGTTACAGAATAATTTAAACTGTATTTAAGTATTTAATTTTAATTTTTCCGAATAAAGTAAAATAACGTAATTTTAATTTTTAATAAATTCGACTATTCGACACTTTAAATTAATCTAAATTATTATTAAAATTCATATAAGTGTGTCTGTAAACTAAAACAATTTTAAAAATTTCTGATAAAGAGAATCAAAATTAATAAAAAAAAAAACCGGGACAAACTTCACTTTGGATTTTAAAACGTGGACAGAAAAAGATGAATAAATATAAAAACCGAGTAAAAACTAACCAACTTCACTTCAAGTTTTAAAACGTGGACAGAAAAAAAATGAATAAATATAAATAGTATAACTAACTTCAGGAGTTAACAGAGATTATTATTATTTAAATAATAATTATAGAAATTCAGGTAAATGATCCAAAGAAGGTCAGTTGAATAAAAAATTCAAAATTTTCGTCAAACTTTTTTATTTTTATTCTTTACGAAAATTTTGAATTTTTGTATTCAACTAACCTGGCTTGGATCATTTACAACTGCCATTTCTAATAATTTTGTAAGTTTGTACCATACAACTGGAAATTGCGAAAAGTTACTCTTTGATTACATATTATCAAACCACAATAAAAGTTAGTTCCTATTCAAGATTTTTCGTTCTATTTTTGTGTAGTTTAAAGCATTTAACAAACGGTAGTTAATTCTTAACGATGCCGTTAAATCGTGAAGCGTCAAGATGGCCACAGCTGTGCTTTCCCTTGTTCCCATTCACCAGAATCACGATGGCGGAATATATCACGTGAGGGAATTAATTTTCCTGATCAACCTTCGCAAGTATTTTTGGTTCAATATTATTTATTTGTCCTCGCGAACAATCTCGTATTTAAATTTGAAGTTATACGTTTATATTAGCCCATACAAAAAATGTAAATGGCTGTGAAAAATTATTTTTTTATTTTATTATATTTCATATTTTTTAATCATCTTAGACAATAATTAAAAATGATATATCGAAAAAACATATAAAATTGAAAAAGAAAGTGAAACAGAAATTTTTAAATATTTTTTAAGGTAAAACAGTTTTACAAGAAAAAATAAATAAAAATTATATCGATTGGTTATGATAATTTTGAATTTAGGGAATATGTCTTTGCAAACAGAAAAATTTGAATTCAGTTTTTGGTTACGTTTCTGTGGTAAATGATAAAAAAATTGGTTTTCTGCTCTCTTAATGCAATTTAAATTCAATTAAAATGAAGTAAGTTAAGGTCGTCGGAAAGAGAGATGTATAAACATTGTGGTTCTGTTAAGTAAATTGTTTACTAGTAGAGTTGAACCATTCAAATAAAATTACGGACTTTCAACAACACCTCATAGGGTTGGACAACCCAGGACAGCCTGAGAATCAACATCGAATTGATGTCCAGATGTGCGTCCTTAATAAAGTATAATGAATTCAAGCTTGAATTCAATCGAAAATTGAATTTCTCAATATACTCAGAATGTAATTGTATATTGACATACCTGCATATTTATATATTACTTGATATAATTTTGGTCTTGCATTTTTAAAATAAAAAATTACATTCTGAACTGGAGTTTTAGATACAACATGAGTCAAGATAAATTTGTATATATGTTACTTAATTACGTATATCCATTAAAAAAATTTGATTAAATTGTGGGGTTTTGAACCTGTGATGAAAAAGAAGAATCTATCCAGCTGGTCCTGGTCCTGTTTATTGTGATCTATCAGTACGTAGTAATTTAGGACACATTTTTCAGCTTCTCAAGGGGTCTTGTCGAGCTACCCCCTTACTCAACAGTAGCCGAAATCTAAACATTAAAACATTGGATTAAGTGGAGTAAGTAAACAACACGTCTCTGCAAGGTTTCTCAAAATTTTATCTTTTAGAAACCACACTCAAAGAAACACTTGGTGGTATGTATAACACGTTTCATAATGTTTCAATTTTTTCAATTTAAATAAATGACCTATGATCTCAGGGCGCTTTTTTCTTCTTTGTAATTTTCGTGTATTATTATAAAACACATAAATATTTTCGTGATTTGCCATTTCATAATTGTAGAAATATCAGTGCCGTATATGTGCACCATATGACTATATAAAACAAGTATGTGAGTTGCATACTCATAATTATTTCCTTCACTCCAGAATACTTAAAAAATGCAACAATATTTAAAAAGATTTAATTAAAAATGTTGAACCAACTTTAAGACGGTAAACTTTTAGTTTCTTCTTGAAAGTTTGCGATGTTTATAGGACCCATTATCTTGACTTATTTGGACTTTGAATTTTTAGAGAAAAACAGTGGACTTTAGAAATACGAGCTTTTAATCGAATCGCTTGTTCGCAAACGCGAGCAACTTGTAAGTTTCCGAAATAGCATCATGAACGTATAAACAAATCTTATTTTGAGATCAAGATAAGTCTATCTTTCTCCCATTTCCTTCTTGGTGGACTTTTCATCTTTGTCTCTCTTTCTCAGGCGTAAAAGAAACATTTTCCAGACCTACGCCTGCAGGACTGAACTGCAAGAATCTGGAGAAGAAAGGAGACGAGGTCAAATGATTTCGTGCATCACGGTAAATTCTGAAATTTAAAATTATTGCATACGAATTTGTGTTTTGTCAACACATACACACTCATTTGTTAATTACTATTCTTTTCATTTACGAACTGACAAGGAAAATAATGACCCTCATTTTTATAATTCTATTTTATTGATTCATTATAGAAAACAGATAAAAACCAACGTTTTGTTTTTCTATTTGTATTTCATGACAAAATTAAAAAGTCCAAAAATTATCATTAAAGGGTCACATATCAATTTGATTCAATTTCGGCTTAAAATGAACTAATTAGCATTTATAATAATTCGAGTAATAATTTGAAGACCTCTGTTAGAGGAAAAGAAACTTGCGATTATTTGAAGGTATTACACGAGTATGGTGCATATGATTTAAAACTAAATGGGTTTTAGCATGATGAGATTGTAACAGACATGATCAGTGGTATAAAATTACTGTATCGTGTAAACAGAGAAACTTGTCGGCGCGTGTGATCACCGCTTGGGTGGCCCCTCGTTTTTAGTTAAGACCGATCACGTGCTCCCCAGAAGTACAATTCTTTTCATACTCTCACTTCATTTACAGAAAGTCAAATGCAACTATTATTTTTCAACAATAAGAACTTTTTAACAATAATAACTGTTTTAATAGCTTTTACAAATGTAGCTACCATTGTCTTACTACTCCCTAAGAATTTTTTTTAACAAAATTTTATATCTTATTAAAACGATTTCACAATCTTCTTCCGCCATAAAAATATTTTATAGTCCACGTTTTCTTTTTCAACTTTTTCAAGATATGCCTCGCAAAGAAATATGAAAACAGAATGTTTTTGACGATGTATTTTCAAATAACTCTACTTTCCCTTAGAAAAAAACATAACATGGCTACCTATGTGAAACCACGTGGTCACATTCTCTGGTCTGCGGTTTTTTTATGTGAACACGTGTAACCGAAATATTTTGTTCGGGACGGGTGGTCTGTTATAGTGTGCCCTTGAGAGCGCCTTTTTCATTGCAAGAACATTAAGATTATTATTTACTATTCTCATTCAAAAAAAATTGTGAAAGGAATATGGAGGAAATAATAAGGGAAGATGGGGTTTAAAGTTATATTTTTGTCAAAATCAATTTTAAAAGAGACGATGGGCCAAACACGTTCAACAAGTGGAAGATCCTTGAGAACTTATTTTCATGAATTTCTGATGAGTTCAGGAGGTGTTGGAAAATATCTTAAACTTCACAGCAGGTAGCCTTTAGAAGATTTGTCACGGAAACTTGACCTAGTACAAAGCTTCTCCAATAGGTATAGTCAATGTGCCGAGACCTAAACTAAAAAAGGTCAATAATGTTATCAAGTATATTTTATGGACAATGCTTTCTTTCCAAGTTTTTTCAAACATTTTTTTCAATAGTTTTATGTCATCCGCACCGAAATTTACGAATTTTGGTATCAATTTTTGTAAATTAAATGTCAAAAACATAATAAAAAAAAAGAAAAGATTGATTATAAAATATCATATTCCATTTAAATTCTAATATGTTCCGAATATGTTATTTAAATTTCAAAATTTAAAGTAGCGGATGCCAAATTTCATACACATTTACTCACATGCACTCTTAGGTTCATCTTCATATAAATTCGAATTTATTTTACATAACATATTCAAATTTAGCAACTTAAGTGACAATTTCAAAATTTACAAATAAATATTTTCAGATTATTTGAATGAAGTTTAACAATTTTTGTAGACGTTTTGAATTATCAAATTTTGGACCCCACATTTGAATTTGGCGACCCTAATTAATAACCCCCGAATAATTAAAATAATTTGTGCCGCAATATGAAGAAAGGGACCTAAGAATGAAAAAAATTTAGGTTATGTTCAGTGATAGTTATACTTTGATTAAAAGTTCCTTTTTAATTATGTTTAATCAAATTCAGTTTTTATTGAATATTTTGAATGTTATGAAAACGGGACGTATGCAGTGGCGTAACTATTAAGGGGCAAAGTGGGGCAATGCCCCGGGGCCCTTTGTCAACCCTAATAGACCTTCATTATTAAAAATAAATTTATATAAATAAATAAAATAAATTGAATTTTGCAAATTAATTAAAAAAAAACGTAATCAATTAAAAATTAGAAAAAGTAATATTAAAAAATCATTGAAATGTTTTAAAAATAAAGAAAATAATTTAAATTTGAAAAAAAAAATTTTAATTTTAAAAATAATTTGAAAAAACATTAAATAATGAAAAATTAGAAATAATACTTAAAAATTAAGATAAATAATATAAAATTTAAAAAAACCATTAAACCTTAAGAAAATAATTGAAAAAATTACATAATTTAATTTCAATGAAAAAAAGTTAATTACAAATTAAGAAAAATACTTAAAACTTTCAGAAATTAATTGAAGAAAAAGAAAATAATTAAAAATTAGAGAAAATAATTAAATTTTTTTTTGAAATTATGAAAAGGAACGAAAATAATCCAAAATTGAAAAAAATAATCGAAAATTGAATGAAATAATGGAAATGTCAGAAGTAGTTTAAAATTTTTGAAATAATGAAACAAATAAAAAAATTATTAATTTAAGACTCGATTTAAGAAAATAAATGATAAAAAATAATTGAAAAAATGATTTTAAAATTTGAAACTTTAAATAGATAATTGAAATGTGATCCAAACAATGATAAGTTGTAAAAAATAAATGACATTTGAGTGAAATAATTGAAAAAATTACAGAAATTTTTGTAAATAAAAAAAATAATTAAAGTTTGAAAAATCAATTAAAAGAAATAAGAATAACTAACAATTGGACAAAAAAATTGAAAAAAGTTAAAAATAATTGAAATTCACGATAATTAATAAAAAAAATTGGAAATTATGAAAACAAATGAAAGTGACTAATTATAAATTGAAGAAAATAATTGAAATTTTAGAAAAATACTTAAAAATCTTAGAAAATAATTTTAGAAAATGAGAAAAATTATTAACAATCAAAGAAAATAATTGAATAATTATAAAGTTAACTCAAAATTGGAAAAAATAATTTAAGAATGTGAAAAATAATTGAAATATTATATATTGAAAACAGTAAATAAAATTTAAAAGAAATAATTAAAACAAACACACAATGACGAGGGAGAAATAATTAAAATTAAAAAAGTGATTGTAAAAACTAAACAAAATTTAAAGAAATTTGATGAAAGTAAATTTAAGAATTAGAGAAACAATTTAAAAATAATTAGAAGTTGCAGAAAATAATTGAAAAACGATAAAAACAGTACACAATTGTAGTTTAAGTAATTTAAATCATAATAAAAAAGAATTATTAAAAATCGAAGTAATTTTTAATTTACTTCAAATTTAGTACTTTTAGAACGTGAATAAATTGAAATTTTAATCAATGCAAGTTCACATTAACTGAAATTTGAAGAAATTAAAATTGCTATAAATTTAAAATTTAAAAACATTTTGAAAAAGTGAAATATGATTTAAAATTTAAAAAGAAAAAACATCTTGTGACAAATTTCAGATGTGGGCAGAATGAATGGATGAATGAATGAATGAATTAAACTTGTAAATATTATTTTCATTTTACAGAAATCCTTTTAACCAACTTTTCAATTAAAAGAACTACAATTTAAACGAATTTTAATTTAGAAGAAATTTAATTTTACAGAATTTTAGGTTAATCGAATCTTTAAATACCAGAATATTCATTTGACAGAATCTTCATTTGTGCGAAATTGTAATAATACGAATTGACATTTGATAGAAAACTTAAAATGCATCAATTTGTCCAAAACTGCAAATGGTCGAAAAAATTCCCTACAGAAATATTTTGGAGCGTATTTTGAAATTAACCAATTGCAATCTTCTTCATATTTTCTGATTGGTCAATTTCAAAATTCGCGCCAAAATATTTCTGTCGGAAACTTTTTCGGCAATTTTCAATTTTGGACAAATGAACATTCTGCATTTTAAGTTTTATATCAAATGTCAATTCGTTCTATTATAATTTCGGACACATGAAGATTCTGTCAAACTCGCTGTTAAATGAATATTCTGATATTTAAAAATTCAATTAACCTAAAATTTTGTAAAATAAAAATTTTTCTAAAATAAAATTCGTTTAAATTGGAATTTTTTTAAATGAAAAGTTGGTTAAAAGTATTTCTGTAAAGTGAAAATTCTGTGGGAAATTCTGTTAAATATGAATTTAGTGAATTAAATTTCTCGCTCTTTTTTCATATCACGTCACATTTCTTAAAAATTCTATGCAAATAATAATGTAAAGTTTTATTTAAATGTCAAAAAGACATTTTTTAAAATTTTCGTATATAAATGTTGCATACGCCAATTTGAATTGAGATATTTGGACCACATACACCATATATTGACCCTGAAAGCCTCCAAAAAACATAAATAAATTGTAAAAAATTTTAAGCAAATAATAATTATGTTAAATAATTATATTTTATATCAAAGGAACTTCAAACCAAAAAAAAATTATGCTCAATGAGATTTATGCTAAACATGTTTCGGACAAATCAGTCACATTTGAGATTTGCGAATATTCATTAAGCCCTCTCACCCCTAAATTAATTCTATTATACCTAATTAAATTTAATTTTTATATTTAGGTCAACTTAAATTCTTAAAAAATAATACAAATTTGAATGTAATAGTATCATATGTCAAGTGGATACTTATTTGTTGACATGCTATAAATTATTACATGAGAGCTTTGTTGGTGGTACTGATAAGAATATGACGTGCAAGACTCTAATTAAGTAAAACAGTTTTCTAACCCGCTTATGATGATCTTGAGTCTCAAGTGATGAAGAACAAAAAAACCAGCATTAGGATTCAACCCTTATGCCATACGTACTTCATTGGGTTTCACATAAATTAAAACGAGAGCTGTTTTCAAAAAGCGACACCAGTTTACTTTGTTTCACCACTTAAATTAAATAACTTTTACAAGCAAATGAATTTAATTTAAATTCTAGCTATTTATTTTGTAAGATCTTGTTTTTTTTTAAGAGTCAATAAATTTGTGGCAAGATGTAATTTTTTTCTAGCCATTTTAAGAAAAACCATTGCAAAAAATATTTATTGATTAGATATCAATGAGAACTGTAAAATCAAAATTATAAAATAAATTACAATAGATTTTGCGAGAGATTTTGTTAATAATTATTTAGGTACATAAAAAAATTCTAACATTTAAAATTTTGACCTTTATAGACGGTTACAATGAGAAAAATGGATGTTTACCCTTAACATCTGGATGTTAACGGTTAACATATTTATCATTTAACATAGGGACAGCTATCTAGATGTTCAGGGTTAACATCTACATATTAAACTTTAATATCTAGATGTTAAAATTTAATATCTTAGATGTTAACCTTTAATATTTTGAGGTTAAGCGTTACTATCTTGTTTTAAACGTCTAATTCTAAACATCCATTTTTCTCAGTGTAATTTTTCATTATGATTACATTATTATTATTATTACTATTATTTTTATTAAGGTCTGTTATAATAATAATAATTATTATCTTTATATATGTATACGCAATTTCGGACAAATGAAGATTCTGTCAAATGAATATTCTGGTATTTAAAAATTGGATTAACCTAAAATTCTGTAAAATGAAAATTCTTCGAAATGAAAATTCTTTTAAATGGAAAGTTAGTTAAAAGGATTTCTGTAAAATGAAAATTCTGTTAAATTTGAATTCGGTGACCTACAAATTCTGTTAGGTCTAAATTAGGATTAATTTATGTTCGATTGAAAACGTATTCAAAAATGTGAAATTTCGACTAAAAGAAGATTGTTCCTAATGAAATTCTATGAAATAAATATTCTTAATTATTAATTTTAGAACTTAATCGTACGTTCCCATGAAAAATAGAAACGAATTTCTTGGCTAAAGTTTTTTCAGTGTACTTGCGTCAATAATAAGGTTCTCTTGTTCAAGAATATAATTATCTCGATAATTACACTAGGTTCGATCCTAAAGATAATTTGCATTTGATCCACTACAAAAATGCATTGATACAAGAAAACATTTCTCTCAGTGAAGATAAAGACTTTAGTTTCAAATTTCATTTTTTAAAATTTTTTTTTATTAGAGCTATAGTTTTATTTTTAAAATTTGCATCATGACGCATTTGTTCTTTTTAAACATTAATTTCGATTGGAATGAATTGGATTATCTAATTAAAAGGCTATTCCGGTGAATAACCTTTTCATCACCCTTTTTTCTTTTACTTTATAGTTAATACTTTTATCGATCGAGGCTGGGCTTATTATAATCATTGAGATCGAAAATGTTTATATTTCAAGGAACGTGACAGATGAAGCGTGTTCAATTTCATTCGACATTAGAGAAAGAATATTTTTCATCGTCTTATATTCTCACGACTTCCGAGCCTATTTCAAAATTCGATCACGATTTATCTAAATTACAATAAATTTATTGCAAATTGTAAATTTTTAAATAAAAAATATGAAAATAATTTTAATAAATTCCAAAATTTTAATATAGTTTTAATAAATTCATTATATATGTGTATAAATTATAATTTACATTCATGGGATTTATTTTTATTCTGGGGCACAAATTCGCAATTCGCATGCATTAAAATGTCAAAACACTCACCATTATTAAAATAAAATTTTTATTTTACAGACTTTTCATTAGAAAGAATTTTTATTTTTCAAATTTGTTTTTAATCGAATTTATTTGCACTAACTGATATATTGATAAATTTACCATTTTAAAAAGTGGGGTTCAATTCAAAAATGTTAGTTATTGAAAAGAAAAATTAAGAATTAAATCTCTAATTTTATGATTTCCATGAATTTTGAATCGTTTCACTTTTAAACGAAAAGATAAAGGAAAACCAAATTTTCGACTTTTACTAAATCGTTTAAAAGGGGTAAAATTGCTGCTGTAACTTCTCAGTCAACATACAGTTCCTTGTAAAGCAAACAAACTTTTTTAGAATTTGTGGCCACAAAAAAGAATTTTGTATATAAAAATGAAGAGTCACAGAAAGAAGTCATGTTGTTAAGAAATGTTAAATTTTTTTTAACAATCTTTTTTTTTTATATTTCGTACTCTCAACGTTTCAAAAGTTATAAATTTTGCTCATAGAACATTTAATTTAGATGTTAAGTTGTAATGCTTTTTTTTATTTTAGAGCATTGAACATCTTGGGTACGCTCTACTTCATATTATTAAGAAATTCATCTATGATCTTTTTAAACAGTTTCATTATTAAAATTTATTATTAACATCTTTTCTTTGTCTAATTTAATTATTTATCAAACTATAATTTAAAAATTGAAATTTAATTCGAAAATTATTTAATATATTTGTACATACATTGGACACAGTTAATTCGAAAACATTGAATTGAAAAACTCTGTAGCCCTTGCAAACTCTGATTTCTAGTAGATTAAATCAGGATTGGTCATTTGAGTACCAATGGTTTGGCTCCCTTCTATTTTTAACCAATTTCAACTCCACCCACTTGATGTCGACGCCCATGTGTTTCACGCCTACCAGTAAAGAACCCGTGATACATTGGTTACGAAGAGCATCGAATTCTCAGTAACCCATCTAACCCTAACTTTCAGTCGATCGAAATACTTATAGGAAGACGCAGTCTGACAAACGGTACCGGCTCACTCGGTGGTTTCGATCTTAAATAATTAATTCCACTTAAAGCAAACAATTTACTTTCTTGTCAACCTTGAATAAATAATTGTTTTATAACCAATTGGTGCTTAAGTATGCAAATATTACATCAATTGGCCAATCAGGCCAACGAAAAGCGGTAGTAACCCTTTATCAAAAACTTTTAAGAATTTGCATTTGTTTAATCAAGTGATGGTGTGTGATAACTTTTAATTTAACATTAGAAACAGTTTGTGTGAAATTTGTTTATAATGAAGAACGAATCTGATTCAGCATCGGTTCTTCAGCATCAGATCTCAGCATCATCAACAGGACTTCACTCCCATTTGCATTCAGTGACCAGTAGAAATAACTTAACATCAGTGATGTCACCTTTGTCTCAGTCTCAAGCTTTAGATTCACTTTTGTCCAGCTCTAACAGTGATTCCCCCAGAAAAGCTGGTACCAGACGACAAGAAAAGCCTCCCTATTCCTACATAGCTTTGATCGTCATGGCAATTCAATCCAGTCCGGGAAAAAGACTAACCCTTTCGGAAATCTACACTTTTCTTCAGCAACGATTTGCCTTCTTCAGAGGTGCTTATCAGGGCTGGAAAAATTCAGTGCGACATAATCTTAGTCTAAATGAGTGCTTTATTAAGTTACCCAAGGGTCTTGGAAGACCTGGAAAAGGTCACTACTGGACCATAGACCCAGCCAGTGAGTATATGTTCGAGGAAGGAAGTTTTAGACGCAGACCACGTGGTTTCAGGAGGAAATGTCAAGCTTTAAAGCCTCAATATCACTCTCAATATTTTTCTAATACTGGACCAGTAAGTGTTGGAGTCCAGGGTTCAGGTTATGAAAATCTACCACCTGGAATTGATTATTCAAATAGTTACCAAAACCAGTATCAAAATTATCCAGAATGGTACGGAACCGCAGCAACTATTCCTGCTGATTGGGGATATTCGGAAGCTGCCTATAAGTCGCCATCAATTGCTGAAGTGACCTACAAAACAACCGAGGTCACCTACAAGACCGGAGAAACTTCTCTTTATAGAAATGGCGAACTGGCATTTAAAAATGATCCAAGTTATGGAAGGGTTCAAGATCACAGTCAGGTGTACAGGGCAACTGACAGTTTTCAACCGGCTTTGAAAGATCATCATCACCATCAGCAGCAGCAACATTTGTCTCAACCTCATCATCAGGAAGTTGGTTTTAAGATAGAGAATGAGAATGATGGATTGATAACGACGTATAAAGCTGATCCTGGTGGTTCGAGTCCTATGAGCTCCCAGAGCCAAAACGGAAGTCAGGATTATTACGCAGGATACGCGTTGGCTGCAGGAGTTGGCAATGTTAATGTAAATGCTACAATTCAAAGTCTTCCAACTCAACCCAGTTCCACGAGTCCCGTCGGAAATGTCAACTCTCTTCATAATGGATGTCATACGCCTATCACGGATCAAGGTATATTTCAGAAATAATACGTCATAGATTATTTTAACGCAGTAGAAAAACTTTTTTATTTAAGGAGTGTCGATCGCTTGACATAACCTCAAACTAAAAAGTGATTTTTAACAGCAAATGAAACTATAATTAAAATTATTTTACCAAATTCTCAAAGATTCAGTTGTACAAGTATCAGAAAAAATTAGATTGGAGCAAAATTTGTTGTAGAATAGTAATAACACTCTGTTACAAAATTAAAACAAGTTAAAAAACTTATAATCGGACCTAGTGAAAGTTGCAGGTTATAAAAAACTAAAAAAATGGAATATATTAAATCTTTGATGCACCCCAAAATCTTGTATTAGAGCAGAAAAACAGTTTTTAGGTAGATTCACGTATACGTCATACCTCGAAACATAGCCATTTTTTATCAGAATTCAAAAGGTTCTTTTTAATTTAAATCTTATAATCAGCCCTTTAAAATTGTATAAGATTTTCTTCATTATCATTAAAATTCATTTAGATATAGACCAAAAACCATCATGGTTTATTTTTACTGTTTTTCAATTTTTATGTATTTCTACAGTGCTAATAAGAAACAATTTTTAGAGTTTAAGAATTATCAAACAAATACATGTATCATTATTAAATAAAATTATCATATATAATGTATATAATAATATTTATATTTAAGGGATTCTTAAACTCTAAAAATGGTTTTTTAGCATTGTAGAAATACATGAAAATTGAAAAACAGTAAAAATAAACCACAAAAGAATGAAAATAAAGAAAAACTCTTCTTCAAGTCAAAATTTAATGATGTAACTACAAAGTTAAAAGTTTCATAGTTTGAACAATTTTCATCAAATTTTATTCAATCTAGGGTCATTTAAAGCCAAATTAACTACGTTTTCGATAAACGTTGAGAAAAAATATAATTTGAATATTATAAGAGATATAAATTTGTCTTAAAGTTGAGAAATCAATGAAAGAATCAAATTTTTGGTTGGTTTTTGGTTCATATCTAAATGAATTTTAATGATAATGAAGAAAATACAATTTTAAAGGGCTGAATATAAGGTTTAAATTAAAAAAAAACATTTTGAATTCGGATAAAAAATGGCGATGTTTCGAGGTATGACGTACGTGAATCTACTTGAAAACTGTTTTTTGGCTCTAAAACAGGATTTTGGGGGTGTATTAAACATTTTGTGTTTTTTCTTTAAGGGTCAGTAACCAAGTAAAATTTTCAACCAATTTCGACAAATAATAACTCATTTTGCTTTTTTAAACATTTTCTACAATTCCACTCTTTGAATTTTGTTTAAAATATTTTGTTCAAAAGTTATTAAACAAATTGAATTTGTTTTCAACATATTTTTTTCGAGAACAAAACATTTTAAACAAAATTCAACGAGTGGAATTGTAGAAAATGTTTCGAAGAGTAGAATAATGAGCTATTATTTGTCAAAATTGGTTAAAAATTTCAATTGGTTACTGATCCTTAAAGAAAAAGCACAAAATGGTTAATAATTATTATTTTACAACAAATTTTGGTCCAACCTAATTTTTTCTAATAATTGTACAACTTAATCTTTCAAAATTTGGTGAAATCATTTTAATTATTGTTTCATTTGCTGTTAAAAACCACTTTTTAGTTTGAGGTTATGTCAAGCGGTCGACCCTCCTTAATTTACTTCAAACTTAATATTTTGCATGAGACGTGAATTTATATGAGTAAAGTTATCAGTCCATCAAAATTTATTATGTTAATTTTTTTCTCACTTAACTTAGAATCTAGAATTTTGGTATAGTATTAAAATCAAAATGGTGTATATGCAAAATTTGTACGTGTTTTTTCTCTTAAAATACTGAATATTTTTTTTATCAAACTTGATAAAATTACCTAAAATATCATTGGGAAGGTCTGTCTGGTTTAATTTTGTTTGGATTTTGTCTAAAAATTGATTTTAGAAAAATTTTGTAATATTCAAAAATTTTCCATTTTGTGATAAAAAGCAAACAAAGTCGAACCAGATGGATCTTCCGGATGATATTTTAGGTTATTTCACAAAGTTTCATAGAAAAATATTTAGTATTTTAAGAAAATAACAGCGGACAAATTTTGCAAATACCAGTGACATCACACTTTATTACATGCACTGAAAAAAATTTAATTGATCCAATTAAATAACTATCTATTTCATCTGATTAAGATTTATTTGATTTAAATAATTTGAATCAAATATCTGAAGTTGTTTGATTCAAATGTATATTTTTAATGCAAATAAAAAATATTTGTTTCAAATATATATTTTTCAAATAATTTGAATTAACTGAATCAAATAAATTTTTTTTTTCAGTGTGGCCTTAAGGACATGTGACACTGGTACATGCAAAATTTGTTCGTAAATTTTCTGATAAAATCCTGAATATTTTATATGGCTATTGGACCTAATAAAAAAATAAGATCTTAATGCCACAAACCAAACCAAAATCGTGAATATGTGACGTGTTACTAAGAAAGGGGCCTATGAAGCTAAAAATGCTAGGTTATGTTCAGTGATAGTTTTACCTTGATTAAAACTTCCCTTTCAATTATGTAAAATTAAAATCAGTTTTTATTGAATATTTTGTCTGAAATGAAGACTTAAACATTAATCGTTTGCATTGAGAGTTGGAAGTCTGTGTGTATTTTCATTCCAAAAATTACATACATAACCTGAAATTTTTTACTTATTAGGTCCGTTTCTTTAGAACGAGCTTTAGAACGCGTCACATATTTTGTCGATAAAATTTGGTAGATTTACATGAAATATCATCAGGAAATAGGAAGAGGTCTATCTGGTCCGTCGAGTTTGTTTAAAAAATGACTTAAAATTAAGTTTTCAAAAAATATTCAAATTTTCGAAAATTTAAAAAATTCATTTTAAGCCAAAATGCAAATAAATTCGGGTCGAACAGACTTTCCTACAATGAAATTTTAGGTAAATCTACTATATTCGCTCTACAATTTTCAGTATTTCATGAGAAAGTTTATGGAAATTTTTTGCATATATTGTAGTGACATTATACTTCATCACATGCCCTTAAAAGATTTAAATTATTTTATAAAAATAGTAACTATTTGTGTATTTAACCTCATATTTTGAATTTAAAATTTTAAACACACTGAAAAAACGATATTCTTTTTTTAAGAATTATTTTTGGCACTTATTGAAGAATAAAATATTCTTATTTAAAGAATATAATATATTTCTTGGGTTAAGAATAGTCTCTTAGATTAAGAATATTCTCTTAGATTAAGAATATTTTCTTAAAAATTTTAAGAATATACTTTATTCTTAAATATGCGTTAAGAATAATTCTTAAAATAAGAATACCGTTTTTCAGTGATAGTCACTGTTTTATTTTTATAGTTTGTTTGAAATAAAATAACATTGCAAATTCGCGGAAATATTATTATATAATAATGTTGATTTTATATTTAAAATTTATAATTTTTTTATCAAGATAACAGTAGATCTTTAACAATAAAATTTAAATTCTTTCAACACGAGATAATTTAGGATTTATATTCAACTGCCTTAAATAATATATTTTTCTAACTTCTTTACCGTCTGTGATAAGTCATTTTTTTAATTTGAAATTATATACAGACATTAAAATAAATAAATGGGCGATTCTCCAAAAACAGTTTAAGGTTTGAAAGATTTAACATCTTTATATCTTGAACATGCTACAATATTTTTGCATTCATTAAGAACTATTTAATAATATTAATTTATTATAATTACAATTTAAAAAATATGTAGATTTATAAACACTTACCAAAATAAAAAAACATTTTACCACCAAGAATTATTTTTTAAGATTTGTAGGTTTAGTTTTTACTGACAGTTTGCAAACAATTGATATTCATATATTAATTTTAAATCTGAGCCAAAGAAATGACGGTCGAGAAGAATGATAATTTCAGCATTTTTTTAAATTTTATTCAAAATTAACAATTTTTCTTATACTTAAATTACCTTAGCATGTTCACATATATGTTAACTTTATTGTAGAAAAATTTCAAAAACATTTTATTATTTGTCATTCTGTTTTTAATTTGAGCCAGAGGAATGATGCTTCAGGTCGTGAATTGATGGAAACGCCTCAATTTATATTTTTTTTATTTTAACTATAATTATATTTTTTCAAAATCCACTTGATAAATTAATATCGGAGGTATTAATGTAATTGATAAACACAAAACTAAATAAATAACTTGACCCATGTCAAAAATGGGTCAGGCTTTACCAAGCGGATCGGCTAAAATTAATTATAAAAATTCTGTTTCTAATGAGACATCATTTTTGTTATCCTTGAACTATGTTAATTAAGCTCTAAAATTATTAGAATAAAAAAAAAAATTTTTTTCGAAGTTATTAGTGATTGACATTTTTAATAGTGCAAAATGAAAACATATTTTTCTCGAGATCTGCTTAACCGATTTTAAAAGTTAAAAAAGCATTTTAATTGTCTTGAAACGTAGTTTTTAAAAATATTTTTTTTTCTTAAGAATTTTTAATTTTTATCGTTTTTTAAATTATTTATTTAATAAATGTTAATAAAAAACATCTTTCTGCGTGCATTACGTATAATTTTAAAATACTGTTGTATTCTATACACTTTTTTGATAATAAAACCGTTAAGAAAAAAAATGGCCCGCTATTAGAGACAAATATATTAAATTTTTTTTTCGGCGTGCAAAAAACATTTTTAACTTAATTACATAAATCCGTTAACAATAAAAACCATTGAAAACAAAAGAAAACTTAAACATACATAATTTTTAAACTTTCATTCACTACCTATGCAAAAAAAATTTTGAACGCTGAAAAAAAAATTTAATATCTTTGTTCCTAATCGCGGGCCATTTTTTTTCTTAACGATTTTATTTTCAAAAAAGTGTTAAGAATACAACAGTATTTTAAAATTTTACGTAATGCACGCAGAAAGCTGTTTTTTATTAACATTTATTAAATAAACAATGTAAAAAACGATAAAAATGAAAAATTCTTAAGAACAAAAAATATTTTTAAAAACTACGTTTCAAACCAATTAAAATGCTGTTTTAACTTTTAAAATCGGTTAAGCAGATCTCGAGAAAAATATGTTTTCATTTTGCACTATTAAAAATTTCAATCACTAATAACTTCGAAAAAAAATTTTTTTTTGTTCTAATAATTTTAGAGCTTAATTTAAATAGTTTAAGGATAACAAAAATGATGTCTTATTAGAAATAGAATTTTTACAATTTTAGCCGATCCGCTTGGCGAAGCCTAACCCAAATATTAAATGATATTCAACAAGCCATAGGAATGACGCGAAACCAGATGATAAATTTTATTTTCCATTTGTGAAAAATCTATGAGATCTATTTTATTTATATTTTAGAGAAATATTATACAATCCCATAGCTTCCAGAAAATATTCATAAAGTACTGTTTTTTAAATTTAAAATAGTTCTTTTACCTGTTGAAAGAATGGAAAACAGTCATAGGACAGGTTAGATCTATATGATAATGTAAGGAGTCTATGATGTAAATAATGCTTTAACTTTTGTCAAAATTACAATAGATTTGTTAGTAAAATTTTTGTCTCATTCTTGCAAAGACTTTTTTTTTGTTATGTTTTAAAATATATATGACATTTTCAATTTTGTTTTTTTAGGCGTTATAATATTAATTAAAAGTAGTAGTTAGATTGTTATTTCATAATAATAAAAGTGGCACTTTTTTTAAATACGTTGTAATTAAAAAATTAACCAGGAACTTAAATCCCTTTATTTTAAATCTTCAAACGATGGAAATGTTACATCAAATTCGTTATTTAAAAATAATAGCATAATTTGACAACTTTTTCTTTGTAAAAACTTGCACGACTTTTTGAAGCTTATAGGTACATTTTTTTGGGGACCCACTTATTATACTCACTTATTTTATTATTTTAGATTTTTAGAATCTCGGGTATAATTCTTCTTTATTGTTTTGTCCAGTGCTCCATAAAAAATTTCGATGACTTGTAATGTCTGTTTATTGTTGTGCTATTTTTAAAAACAAGACTTATACTTATACTCTCACAAGTAAAATTTTTTCAAATTATGTTATTTTTCTAAAATAATGTGTTCTTATTTATTTTTTATCGTTTCTACTCTCTAAATCTGAATTAGTGGTTTTCTACTAATGAATTAGCGAAAAGTGAGCTACTATTAAAATAGTAAGAATTTTACCAATTCTTAGTAGAAAACTACTAATAAAATTAGTAAAAAAATCTACTTATTTTAAAAGTAAAGTTTCACTATTTCAATTAGTAGTTTTCTACTATATAAATTAGAGAAAAATGAGCCATGAATTTGATTAATTCATAGTAGAAAACTACTAATTCAGATTTAGAGAGTATACTTTCTAAATCTTTATTTAGTCAAAGACTGATAATTTCTCTGAAAAAAATCATTTTTTTATTAATATCAAGTAGTAATTTATTTTAAAAAAATTTTATGATCAAATTAGTCCTAAATAATAAAATAAAAAGTTGGTACCACAGAACAACGTAAATTTAGATAAGTTTAAAATTTAAGTGTTCCCTTAAAAATTACTATTCAAAAACCATTTAATATTAGATATTAGAATTTAACAAAACATTAATCACTTAATTCGAAAATTAAAAACGATGAAATTATAAAAATATAGATATTATTTTACTTGACAAAATTTCATAATTTTTAAAAATATTTTTTGGGTTTTTCTAAAAGTTTGAGTCTTGGAAATAAAATTAAACTAATATATTAAATAAATGTAAAAATTTGACGTAAATAAGTAAAGACATAAATGTCTTTTAATATCAGTTAAAAGGTGAAAAAGAGATTATTAAGAATGAAATTAGAAAAAATTTGACAGGTCTCGAATTTACTGTCACAAACATTAACACGTGGCCAGCTTACATAGAAATGTCCAATTTTCCCAGACAATTTATGGTTTTTTGGCGCCGGTACTTGTAACTTGAAACTGTCTTTATAATATTTCTTTATATTTTCTTCCTTCACTCTTAAAAAATCTTGCTTTTGAATTCTAATTGTTGAAATATCAATCAGCATTAAAAATGTTAATTAGGTAAGAACAATTTTTTTAATCTCACTTTTGGTTTATGATATAATTTACAATTTTACACAGACAGAAAATGGTTAACAAATTTTTCTAAAGTATTTTATATTTTAAAGATAAAGTGCCGCAGAAAGTGAAATTCAAAATAAGATTAATGAAATGAAAAATGTGTTAAATGGAAATAAAAAATTGTCAGAGAATTATTGTTGTTTTATTTATTTACAGACTATTTTTATTTAATAAATGAAAAATTAGTTTAAAGTGAAGGTTGTTAGAAATGTCAAGTGAATTATTTTTAAAAAATTTGATAAATTCATAAAGTATCAAAATTTGTAAAAAAATCTGTAAAGAATTATATACCTATTGTTTGCAACCCCTGGTTTAGAAGAATAAATGTAACCAGAATTTATTACCTCAAACTGTAAATGTGGAGATGTTGTGACATTTCATCTGAACCCTAGGTCGTAAGTTAATACCCTGTGTTAACACATGTACCATTTTGTCACCGAAAACTTCATCCTTTGATACTCGGATAATTAAGCGTGACGGACTGGAGTAAAATCTCATAAGTCAACACGTTTATAGTTTAGAAAAACAAAAACTATTATTATTATTATTATTAATATTACCATTTAAAATTATCCTAAATTCTAGAGTTACATAAACTGTTCAAAATAAGTATGAAATCCAATTTTTCATTAATCAGAAAATTTGTAAAATAAAATTTAAAGCTAAATGTTTTTTAAAGAAAAATAAAAATTGTAAAACTAAAGAACTATAAAATTGCTCTTATTAATTTGTTTTAATTTGCACATATTTAATTATAAACATCTAAAAGCCTCTTATGTATACACTGTTTATACTTTATTGATAAAAAATGCGGAAGCGATGACTTTCACTCACTTCCGAATATACGAACGCATACCATAAGTGCGATCTTCAACCATTTATTGTCCAAACATTTACTAATTCGATAAACGAGATGTTCTTCGACCTTATAGCAATAAAGCTGATGAACAGTTAAAATTCAAAACACTCACAAGTTCATCATTATTTTAGAGATTGTATCATAAGCAGTACAAAATTATATTAACAATATTTGGTTTATTATTATGTCTAAGTGTCAATTTTCGCACGTCAATTGTCATTTAAAGGGAAACGATCAAATGTCTTCGCCACCCACGTATCCCTTTTCTTTTCTTTAAGCTCACTCGCAGACATGTGAAGTGTAAACGAAATCAATCCGCAGGCGCCGCGGGTAACACAACTTTTTTTCTTTTTTTGGTATCCCAGCTCCTCACATGGAACTGCAATGTCGGTATTTCGGGATCTTTGTGCTAACTGCACGTCATCTCAAATCTTATCTTTTTTACCAACCAATAAAATTATTTTTTGCAAAAAATTAACAAAAATCTTTCTATCCATATTGATGATAAAATCTCAGATATCTGTGAAACATTTGAATTTTTTATATGTTCGTAGCTTGAAATTAAAATTGTAACCTAGTGTGTATTGGTGAGAACGGGCCAAAAAATTTGAATCTGGGAGCAAGTACTTTTTTTATTTTTAGTTATTGACCGTGAGAGATTTTGACTGGCAGACGCGCCGTGGACCACACACGAGGTTCCTCCAGAGAATCATCTGATCTAGTCATGCTTGACTGTCACAGACTCATAATAACTAGACTTCCGACATTTCATTTGTCATAAAAATTCTATAAAAAACAACTTTTTTAAACGTGTGTCTTAATCAATTTGTGAAAAATAATTTATCTCATAATCATAAATAAAATGTAAAAAAAAGAGTGGAAACTTTGTAATTTCAATTCATTATCTTCTCTTAATTTAAGTCAACATTAATGTTAAATTTCTCATTAAATTAAAAATTTAGCTTAAAGTTTTGTCATAAGGACCATACAATGTACTTATAGAAAGAGAAAAACTCAAAATTTCTAAAGTAAAGAAATATAGTACATTGGTATATTTACTCATAAAAAGCAAGCCACGAGTGAAGCACTACTTGAAATGAAACCCTCTTGAAAATCGCCGGACACTTCACATTTTTTATCGTACCTTGCATTTCAAGAGAGATTTAAATCCCTAAATTGTCTTCTCCTTTCTAGTTTTTTTTTTAATTTAAGATTTCTTTCTATATTTTAAAGAAGAGTTTTCACAGTCGTGTGGACAATAAGTTTTCGAGGACTAGTTTTCTCAAAAACTAAACTTCCAATAAAAAATAAAGATAAAGAATCCCAAAATTAATTTTTCTCTTTGAAAATCTATCCATTATTTATACGATTCTTTTTGTAAAGTTATACAAAATTTTATACGCATTACTCTGATATTTACTTTCCAAAAGAATCGTAATGAATTTACAAAGTCATATCAATTTTTTTTTTTAAATTTAAATTTTGGCAAAAAAACTTTTTTTTATTACAATCTTAATTTTCGAGATAACGAGAAACAAGAGTGTCCGAAAAACTATTGTCAACGTAATTGTGATGTCCCTCCTTGCAACATCCTTAAACAACAAATTATTATTACTATTTTAATACAGAATTAATAAAAAGAGTCGAATGTAAATTAGTAAATTTTTTGCGTTTATTGTTTCTCACATAGTTTTTTTATTTATTTATTTTCAGGTCTAAGAATACAATGTACGACTTCATGTTCAAATAGTTCTGGCGGAGGAATCGTGGAAAGAAAACCGTCCCATATTGGACATCCTTCGCTATCTGCTTCTTTAGGACCTCTAGGATTAAGTAATATAGGATTAAATATACCAGGGGCTGTTTCTTCTAATTCTCATACTTCAACGCCTCCAACTTCAATGTATTATGATCAAATAAAATATGCCATGTAAAACATTTATTTAAAAAATTCTCCAAAATCAAAGAAATATAACAAAGAAAAAGAACCTTTATACCTAAAATAAAGCCAAATGTTTCGTTTTAAGAAAGATGTAAAATTTCATGTAATTTTTAAAAAAAATCATGCGTTAGACGTTACATTGTTGATGATATTATAATATCTCGTTTAATATACAGCTATCTTTATCTGTAATTATTTCATTTCATCGTTTCATGAATATTTATATATCCTTCATCGTGTGTTCTATATTTCATTGTAATTTACAATTAAAATTCTTAATTTAAGATGTAAATTTCAAAAAAATTAAATCTTGTTTGCTAAAAATTTGTCTCATTTTCTTTTTCTTGTGTCCTTTTACATCATTATGCGAGATGAAAAGTACATAAGTAATAATATCACAAAAATAATAATTAGGTGACGTGTTAAAAATGTAAGTTGAATATTCAAAGTTATAGACTTTTATATTTTATTAAAACGCATATTTGAAATTAAATGTATAAACAAGAAAAAACTGCGCATTTGTGAAATATAAAAAAGGAGATTTAAAAACCTTTTGATTAATAACTTGATTTTTAATAATACTGCTTTTTAAAGACTGTTTTTTATCTTCATAGCAGAAATACAAGAACATATTGCTGACAGATTTCCTAAAGAATATCTGTCGGATTGCCAAGCACTATCATAAAACATTTTTCTTTTCCCTTTCAGTATTTTTTCAATTTTACGACAGGATAAAAGCCTTACATTTTCCCATTGTAAAGACCTTCAAGTATATACAGTGTGTTAAAGCAACATGTGTGGGTTTTTAAATTCTTTAAGAAATTTGACAGATGTTTTTAAATTTTAATTTTGATAATTATGGTTTCTAGATAATTCTAATGATTTTATGTGATTGTAATTTGTTTCTTAAATTGCTCGGAAAATTGTGATATACATTTCATAGGATGGCGACTGGCGATAAAATTAATTATATTTTATGCTCTTAATTTTGTTCAATATCGAAAAAATAAGACACACATTTTTTTATTTTTTTATTTTTTTATTTTTACCTCGATTTTTATTTAATACGTATCCAGACCGTCGAGGCCTTGAAATTTACAGCATTAAATTAACAGAAATTAAATGCACTTTTCCGTAAATTTGATATAAAATTTTTACAAAAAGTTTTTGCAAACCATATTTCTCTTTAAAAATGCATGTGAACGAAATAAAACCTTATGCTTTATCTATCAAATAAATTATTTTAACTATTTTTTAATTTTTTATAACGTCTCAAAAAACTCTAAAAAATAAAAAGAAAATTTCAAAATAAAAAAAATTTTTTTTTGTTCTATTATCTTGTTTTATTTGCTTTAAATATTTTGAACAACAAAGAATACATATTTTATAAGTTTTAAATGTGTCTTAATTTGTTTAAAATATTTGAAAATAATTTTCATTTTATATACAAAATTTATTTTTACCGATTTGCTATTTACAATAATTCCAAGAAGAATTCCAATTTCACCCAACGTTAATTTAGCAGAATTATAAATTAGTCTAATTTTTAACTGACAAAATATTATATATGCAAGGTTATACATATACGTATAGTTTCGTCCCGACGGATAAATAGCTTATTAAACACATCCTTAAATTGTAGATTTAACAGTTTCTAGTAATTAATTACATTTTAAAGATTGAATTCCATAACTAATTAAATTCTAAACAATTACAAATTAAATTATTTTATTATCTGCGTATATTGAATGCTTTAAAGATCTTTAAAAACAGTTGAGCATGACTTCATAATGTATGCGACTGTGTTGTCGGAACAGCAGATTCATAAACGATATTAATTTCATACCATTATACTGTTTTCAACTATCTTTTCTTAGAAAATATTCTCGATTTGTTTAAACCTTCTGCAATCGTGTCGTTAAAACACGAAAATTAAAAGAAAATATGTTTTGAGGTCCATTTAGAATAATACAATTTAGTTTTCATTTTTCAATAAACATTCTTTCCTGAACGAGGTGAATATTAACAATTTTCTTAATATTTTAAAATTTCTTTAGTTCATAACTCAAGTTGAATTTTAACAAACTAGGTCACAAATTTCTGCACAAGATTTTAGTACTCTTGCTTGGAATTAATATATTTCATTAAATGGTATGCACGTTATTTTACTACATGCATGACGTGCAAGTTGAGCCACTCAGCGAAGCTGATGACAACTTAATGACTTTCTTCGACCGAATTTTTTGAGACGGTGTTTCTTTCGTTTTTATATTTAATTGAAAAATTAATAGGTAATTTTTCATTGGAAAGTCAAAAATAAATCCAAGTCAGATAAAATGGTGGTTGATGATTCATGATTAATATATTATAGAAAAGTCAGGAAACACTGATAAAAAGATGAATGAATGGTGAAACTTAAAATAGCAGTACGGTATGTAGAAGACGTAACGTATTTTACAGAATCTGATGTACTGCAATACTTCAAAGTAAAATTGAAAAATGCGCTACGATTGAGTGAGTGATAGAGAGAAGAGAGAAAAGAGAGAGAGAGAGAGAGACCCAGAGGAAAGGATTCGATCTAAAATAATAAACTGTCAGATGAGGCAGAGCTAAATGATGCCAATTTTAAATGATCTGAGAAATACATTGAACAGCACCTTTTTTATAAAAATCAAAGTAGAAATAACACTTAAAAAAGCTTTTCATCTAAAACCAAATATGAAACTTGTTTAAAAAATTATTTCTAATTTTTTTTTTATTTAGAAAACAATTTTCTAAATTACGAATACAAATTTAAACATTTCCTACTCTCTTATAACTCCTCATATTCAATTCATTCGTGATTCAACCTTTATTGTTCTTGCTGAGCGTTGTTTTTGTAGAATCTATTTAGAAGTTGAAACTATTTACAACTATTTGAAAACTAATATTTATTTTTCCTAATTAATAATAATTGTATTTTTATTAAATCTAGTTTTATTTTCAACACATTTGACGAATACTTTTGCTCTTATGACGTCAAGCTGAAAAGAAAAGTCAGATTATGTACAGTTTATTTTTCCAGCTTCGGATTTATTTACATACGCTTGCTAAGAGGAACAATACCAATGGAAATTAGTTTTGTTTAAAGACAAGGATTGCAGTGATTAAGTTGTGTATCCTAACTAAGTGGATTGGTTTTAAATAATAAAAGGAATATCCAAACAGTATTATCTTGTCAAAATAAATTCTCATCCTTCTTTAGACTCAAATATTTTTATGAAAAATTTTGTTATAATACGAAACAACTCATAAATTAAAATCTTGAAGAAATAAATAAGATAAACGGAATAAAGTGCTGTAAAAAAAACTTCTGTTTTAATAAGAGAGGCAACAAATTTTTTGGGTTAAATGTTAATGCTGGTCATTTATTTCTTCTTGAGGAAATATATTTTTGAAAATGTCTTTCAGTATACATAAAACTTTACCTAAACCTAAAAAATATTTAAAAATATAAAAATATATTTTTTTAAATTACAGAAAGCCGTTGTCTCTAATATTCAGGATAAAGGAAGAATTTTAAAGAGGGAACCTTTTGGTCTAATTTTCAATTTTTCAACAAAAACAAAAAATACTATAATAATAAATTTCAATTATAATTTTTTTACTTTTATTAAAATTTAAGTATAAACTTAATCATTTGTATGTGATCAAAGACTTCCATGTAAATAAACTGAGTTTTTTGTTTAATTTTTAATTTTAATGAGAAAAAAATTTCTATTGGATTTTTTTATTTTTAAACTTTCAAAATAATATGAAATAATTATTATACATTTTGTACAAAAAAATAATATTAAAACAGTGAAAAAATTTACAAAAAAAAATTTTTTTTTCGGCAAAATTTCAATTTTTCTGAAAAAATGCTATGATGGTAGATTTGAACCCTAATTTTAATGGTTTTATAAAAATTTCTGCATAAAATTGCACATTTCAGCCGATTCTCAACATTCCAAGATAAATAGGCTGAGCTCTAGCATAGGTGTATTTTGTCATTTTTCAATTTTTCATTAATAACTTTTGAAAACTAAGTCCCTAAAAACGTTTAATTTCATAAAAAAAAAGAAAATATGAGTATAGAAGGTAAATGCGGATCTTTTTTATCTACAACTTTTTTCTCTAAAGCACTTTTTAATAATAATCATTAAAAATTGAAAAAAAAAAATTTCGGAAAATTACCTTTTAATAAAAAATACTTTCAGTTCACAAAACTAATGCGGCTAAGTTTGATACTATGAAAACTTGTCGTGACAAAGTTTTTCCTTTATTATTAAAGACGATTTTCTGAAATTTTGACACTCATATTCGTAGAAATAAATAATTAATTAGGAAAATAGTGAAACAGTATTTTCTATTGTTGCATGGCTGATGCAAAGATAGAAAATATCATTTGACTATTTTTCTTACCGAATCTTTTTTTTTACGGAAAAGAGTGGTACACTGCAAAAACATGGTGTCTCAAATTGGACAAAAATGTCTTAAATTAAGATATTTTTGGTGTCTAAGACACGAAAAATGTCTTAATTTAAGACGTTTTTGAACAATTTAAGACACCTGTTTTTGCAGTGTAAATTTTAAAAAGAACGTCTATAATAACAAAGGAAAAACTTTGTCACGATAAGTTTTTACAGCATCAAATTTACCCCCACAACTTTTTGATCTAAAAGTTGGAAAACATATATTATCAAAGTTATTATTTTGTTATTGCTTATCATTAAACAGCGTACATTTTTTAGAGCATTTTTTAAGATTTTTTTGTGCTTAAAGATGTGACATTATTATTCTTATAGTAAGTGTCAGTGCGAAATTCTATTAAATGTCAATTATATTTCGTCAAGATATTATGATATATTTATAAAAAGGCAATTGACATACAAATAATTTTTTTTTCAATTTTTAATGTTTTGTTATTAAAAATATGCGTCAAAGAAACAAAAATTGTAAATAAAAAAGAAATCTGCATTTTGTTCTCTATGTACTCATATTTAAAAAATTTCAATTTTACGACTTTGAAATTTTAGTTACTCGGACAATACTTTTACTTGATATTCAGTCATTTCCGAACCTAAAAAGAGTTACTCGATGCGGCTTCTGATATAATGTAAATTATACAGTTTGTATACTATAAGTAAATTCGCGTAGTATACTCAGATTCCAACTCTCATGATAGTAAACATTATGTCTCGCTCATGTCTGCCATGCATAATCACTTAATGCTGTGTATATTTAAAACATCTCACTACTATTGTATATTATTTCCTTGAGCATAGTAAACATTACTCCTTTTAATATCTTCTGATTAGATATTTCTACCTTCTTCTTTTTATAAGATTATAATTATGCAAATTGATCTATTTTGTTTTTTTTTTCCAATTTCACAATATTATGTAAACAGTGGCGGATCCAGACAAGGTTTTTGGAGGAGGTATTATATGAGATAGAAAGAGATGGCACCATAATATAGTGTTATCTCTTTCTCTCTCATATAAATATAAGGCTTTGTATGTATGTATGTAAAATGTTATTTCTTTGTTTATTTGTTTAGTAAATAATTATTTTTAATTAATAAGTTATAATAATTGTAACTCAAACCCCCAGGGTTGAAAAATTAAAAAAAAAGTACAGTTGAGAGAATATAAAAAAAGGTGCAATAGAACACTAGCAGTGACGACTGAGCCAGGGGGGGGGGAAGCACATGGGACATTGGTTGAAATTAAGACACTTAAAAACGTCTTAAAAATGACCACATAAATGTCCTCGTAAATGTCTTAAAATAAGACACCTGTTTTTGCACTATATAAACAACTTTTACAGGAGTATACAGTCTTTATTTTTATCACTGTAAAAAGAGAATCTTAATTTAAGACTTGTCTTAAGTTCAGCAAGCCATGCTATATAAATGTTCAAATGTAAAAAATACTATCATAATCAAGATGAATTTACAATAATTATAAATTTACCTTTTTAAATTTATTAGTACATTACATTTTTATGCAAATTTGAAGTTTTTAATTTTTTTTGGCACAATTTAAGGCAAAAGAAAAATCTGTAAATTCAGCAAAAGCTGTCTTAAAAATGTTGCGTCTTAAAATAAGACAGCTTTTCTGCCTTAAAATAAGACTTTCTTTTTACAGTGTATATAGCTCTAAGCTAAGTTTAATAAAATTTTATTGTATAATTATGAATTAATGTGTGTATGTGCCCTGAACACCAGAATAGTTTTTCTAACTCTGAGATATGAGAAAGTGGTCTTCTTTCCTAACTTGTCTTATGTGATGGGATTTTTTAAAAGTACTTAATAAATTAAACGAAATTTTTTGAAAACAGTAATTTACGTTTTTATTCCGGCATTCTCAACAATTAGTCTAAAATGTTTCATCAGACATGCATAAAAAATGTATAGGTATATCCAACAGGTACTATTTACAATTTATGTTTTTTAAAAATGTTATAAAAATTTAACAATGTTTAGTCTTTAACAGTTCTTGTAGGTAAATTGAATACAATGTAGACAATTATTCGAGCACTTATAATATAAGTCTTTTTTAAATTGAGTAAGATAAACTATAAAAAATATGCTGTATATTTTGTACAATAATATTAGTCTAAGGTTTAAAAAATGTGTACATCATTATAATTATTTAACATCCACGATCTCCTTCTCTGCAGGATCTATTCGTTCAGTTCCAGGAGAAAAATAAATTATTCTGAAATAAAATAAAGTAATTAAAATAATTAACAGTTGTTTGTATTAATTTGTGGAAATATTCAATAAATGAATTTGCGCAATCATTACTCACAAAGTTAGAAACAGAACTGTAAGTTGAGAACCTATTGTCAACCAATAAATGGCACTGGGCATGATATCTATGGTTGCATTGTATAATTGTGTATATAAAACTCCACTTAAAAACGGCACGGCATTATCGAAAACTGATACCAAAGAAAATATTTTCCCTGAAAATTAAAGTTTTTTAAAAAATTTGTAGCGAGGCATTGAATTATTAAAAAATTTGTCACTGTATGTACCTCGTTCCTCTGGTGGGAATTCTTTGGAAATCATGGATCTTAATACTGGGGCTACAATTGGTCCTAATGCTCCAAGAATAGTGCCTTAAGAACAAAAATTAATAATTATTGACAGAAAACTATTTTTTGTTCAAATTGCAATTAATTAAACATTACCTACAAACCTAAAAATTTCAAAAATTGCATCACAAGCCTTGACTAATTTCTTTTAAAACTACCATTATCTATTTTTGTAATAATTTATTACATACATAATTGTCTTTATTTTTATTATTAAATACTTATCTTCAAAATGGTTTATATAGGTCTAATATACATTTTTGTAAACCTTGAGTAGTATAATCTTTTATTACGAAAATTATACTGATTAAAATTTATATTGTCGTGATTACAATCTTGTCTTAAAATTTCTTACTTCTTATCAGATAATCGTGTTGTTTTAGATTCATAGAAAAAACGAATACGAAAATTTGATATCATTTTTGTTTGTATTTAAAGTGATCTGAAGTATGCCGTTTAATGAAAAAATTTAATGCAGGTAAAAACCATTTTCCTTCCTGTGTTATTTTCTACTTGCCTCCATAAAAGATGAATGGTTTTTTAGCAAGACAAAACACTACTCTTGCTGCTGAATGAGATAAAGTGCCTGCTACAATGATAAAAGTGTCACTTATTTTAAATACTTTGCTCATTATTGGTACGCCAAATAACATAGCTGAAAATAAAATATTAAATTAAGTTTTTTAAGAGTTTTCAATGATATCACGGACAGTCATAATTTCATATATTTTAAAAATTTACTAACCAGCTACAAACAAACTCGATTGGAATGTTCGGAAAGAACTAAAATCAGCGACAGTCCATTTGAAAGTAAGTTGAGTATACAGAAAACTCATTGGCTTTTCATCTCTCTGAAAAGCATAAAGCATCATGCCTACTAAGAGAATCCACAAATGAAGTCGTCCGTTTAATTCTCTACGTTTAAACAAAGTTCTTATTGTTGCACTGACATGTTTTCTGTCAAAGAAGTCTTTAAGGAAATTGGTTCCTTTTATTGGTTGTTGCTGACTATTAGTTTGCCATTCTAAATTTAAAAGAGAATAAATAATCGCCAAAACGAGAAAAGAAAAATTGATGATGAACATGATTGTGTAAGACAAGTTCACAACCTTATTGAAGAGGTAGGATCCAAGAGCAATGCCTGAGAAAAAATAATACGAAATAAATAATAATAAAAAGAAACAATTATATAATAAAAGATAAATGTACCTATAGGCATGGAGCTCAAATAGACAGCATCTAAAATTGTAATCCTAAATGTTCTTTCTTCTGCAGTTGAAATATCAGAAATGTAAGCAAAACATCCAGCAAAAATTGCAACATCTGCGCCAAATAAAGTAGATGGAATACTAGCAGTATAAATAATCATATTCACATTCCAAGATGGCATTATAGAATTTACAATTATCATGAATGTATAAATAAGCTTGCCAAACAGGCCGAGAATAAGAAGCAATTTTCTTCCTCTACGATCACTCCAATTTCCGATAAAAAAGGCCAAAATTATAGGAATTACATGAGAGGCTATTCCATTCCATTGATGAAATTTAGAGACGGTAATCTGTAAATGATATATGTATATTCTATTCTGATTTACTTTTACAGAAATGTCTTTATTTTAAAAAATATTAGAATTTATTTTGAAGAAACTTTGTTAAAATGGTTTTTTATAAATTTTGTACAAACTTGCACTTGAGAGTTTAATGTCTTATTTGCTGTTAAATTTCTACAGATATCTTCGCTGAATCCATGATCCACTCGGCAAGCTTTGTGGACAAAGAAAGCTTGCTCAACTACAGAAGTGATCATAAATGCCATCATGTAAAGCCACATTGTTGGCTCTACCGAAATCAGTCTTAAAACTTTTATACATTTTGCTAATAGTTTGTTCATCATCAGTTGTCTGAAAGAATAGATAATATTCGAATTATATTATTTATTAAAGTCTCATTCCACCATCACATTTAAAAGTGGTCCACACATGAAACCGGTTCAGTCATTATTAAATTACCTTCAATTTTGTATTACGATTTCATAATATTTTATAGAAAAAAAAACCGCTGTCAAGTTGTACCTTAAGTGTTCATTTTATAAGTAGTTTTTTGTGTTCATTTTATAAAAACATATTGATCCCTTATGGAAGTTAATTCATTTGTGTATTTATATATCATTAAAATTAAGAAATTAGTCAAATTCTATGGAAAAATAATTTTAAAAAACCCAAAACCTCCTAATAACTACTTTAAAAATTTTTGCGATTAAAATTGTACTCAAACCAACTACATTTTTCACTTTGCGCTTCATACGATCAAATCCTCGACCAAATTTTTATTAAATTGCTCTATGTAAAGTATATATTTTTCCGAACATTGATAAAACGAATAGCTGTTTTTAATGAAATTTAAATTTTCTTTTTTTTGTTTGTTTTAATTTAATGCTTCTTTTATGAGGAAGCAAATTATTTTGCTTACATAAAAGCAAAGTGTTCATGCAATGAACATAATTTTCACTTAGTTTAGTTACCTTTTTACTAATAATTAGTTATTTTTTACTAATTGCTGATACAAAACCTTAGCTACTATTTTACTAATAATTAGTTATTTTTAACTAATTTAGATTTAGAGAGTAAACTTTAACAATTACGTGTATATGCAAAAACGATTTTGTTCGATTTTTGGAAGGCCAATAATAAACACATTAATCACATATGTAGTGGTGTAACAACGTTTCGACGGCTTGATTTGCTATCCTCTTCAGGCTACATTTATTAACAAAAAATTTTTTCTGGATTACACATTATTTTAAACAATATTAATAGCAGTAACACAATATTTATCACGAAGGTTACCTTTTAAAAATTCAAAAAACTATTCACATGACAAATTGTCGTAAATATTAAAATTTTCGTCAAAATACATTAAAGTCATTATCGTTATATAAAATTAAAATTAAATTGAAATTACGATCGTTGTGACACGTGGTGATTCACTCAACTGAAGTCAACTTGTTGTTTTGATCGTGTCTAATGACCTCTCTTTAAATTTATAAATTTAATTACCACTGCATAATCTTCATTTGACTAAATCACCTCGTGTCACAACGATCGTAATTTTAGTTTAATTTTAATTTTATAAAACGATATTGATTTTAATGTATTTTGACGACAATTTTAATATTTACGATAATAATTTGTCATGTAAATAGTTTTTTGAATTTTTAAAAGGGAACCTTCGTGATGAATATTGTGTTACTGCTATTAATATTGTGTAAAATAATGTGTAACTCAAAAAAATTTTTTTGTTACACCAATACATATGTGATTAATGTATTTATTATTGGCCTTCCAAAAATCGAACCAATTCGTTTTTGCAAATTAATAAGGAAGTGATTTTTTTTTAAATTAGGTATAGGGGAGACCGGGGCTAGTTGGGTCAGGGGTAGATTGGGTCATTGCAGTTTACTCAAATGTTATTAGTCGAATTAATTTCTCTCTACACAAAAATTATTTCACATAGTGAGATGCAAGTTTGTGCCAAGTTTCATTATTATATCATCATATATGTTGAGTTAAGGGCATGTGATGGACTATGACGTCACTATTATAGCCAAAATTTGTCCGTAACTTTCTTCTTAAAATATTAAATATTTTGTCACGAAACTTAGTAGACTTACTTAAAATATCGTTAGGATGGTCTCTCAGACCCGAAATTTTTTGAATTTTAGCCCAAAATGTACTTTCAAGAAATTTTAAAAAACTGCAAATTTTTAGAAAAAATTAATTTTGATTCAAAATTCAAACTAACTTCCCGAGTCGAAATTTTGAAGCTACTTTGAAGCTCATGAGGAACTTTAGCTTCTACTTAACGACTTCTTAATTTTTAGCCTCTTCTTTACTTCTAATAATAATATTTCCTTCTACTTTACGTCTATACACATGTTTCATTTTTCCAATCATTAAAATTAGCAGCTCTTTTAAAGCTCCACATTCCCAGTTATAAAGAAATGAAAATTTTTATTCTACTTTAAACCTGCAAGTGAAACTCAGTCATTTTTTCCATTGAAATATACTTTTTTATTTAACATATAAGAAAAACGGGAGTTAAACTAACTTTTTCTTCAATTATTGTTCCTCTGATTAGCCCTTAAGAGGAAAAAATTTTAATCTATAACCAAAACCCAATAATTTGTAAAATTAGGGAAAATGTGTATCTTTCTAGATGCACTTGTAAAAAAATAACAATTATTAACAATAATTTGTTTAAACAATTTTGAGTGGTGATTGTTGTTAATTTTGATAAATATCTTATTTTTTCAATATAAAAAGTAAACAAATTAAAAAACTACTACTTGGTAGGTGTTTTTAAATGTTATAAATTAACAATAATAAATTGTTTTAAAATATAAAAATAATAATTTATGGTCAATAATTTTTATTTTTCTAACCAGAGCCCAGTAATTTATTTGTAAAATTAGGAAAAATTTGTATCTTCCTAGGTGTATTTGTAAAGAATTAGTAATTACTAGCAATAATTTGTTTAAAAAATTAAAATTGATGAAAATAAAATTAAAAAAATGTATATAAAAAGTCCAGAAAAGAAAATTAAAAATCCTTCAGAAAAAAAAAGTTTGGGCAAATTAAACCAAAAACATTTTTATAATATTACACTGAAAGCAAGTCCAACAATAAATTTAGAAAAATAAAGAAAATCTAAAAATTCTATAAAAGAATAAGTACTAAGTTTGCAAAAAACCTCGCAAAAACTATCCAAGATTTAAAAACAAATTGAATAGGTGCATTAATAAAAAAATAAGCGTATTTATTTTTAAAAATATGAAAAAACTTATGAAACTCAACGAAATAATAATAAATAATAATTATCAATAAAATAAAATGACAAATACAACAACAAAAAATATCATTGGTAAAAGGAGAAAAAATCTTTAAATTTTGTAAAAATAAGAAATTATAAGATAAAATTTAAACAGTTTCGAAAAAGAAACTGAATTAGAAACTAAAGAAGAATTACAAATATTGTAAGACTTAAAAAAAGGATTATTGTGAATATGAAAAATAATTAATATTATTTAATTAATTGACATTTAAAAGTTTGAAAAAATTGGAATATGAGTTTATTGACATTTGGAATTTATTTAAATTATAATGACCTAAAGATATAAAAATTTGATATTATTTTTTGCTATCTTCATACCAAAAGTTTGCAAATCGTAGGTATTTTGATTATCTATATTAGCACAATTATTTAAATTTTATAAAGATTAAAATATTAAAATTGAAATTTTTAAGATTTATCCACAAATTTGTGAGTTTTTTTATGGTTTGTGATTTTTTACAAGCAGTATTAGACATCCGGAGAATAATTGTAAAGTTTTTTTTTATTTAAATCATGATTTTAATGCAAATGCTTCAATGATTTAAATCAATATCAGCCTGTAACTTGACAATAATAAATTGTTTAAACAAATGAAAAATACATAAAAATCTCCGTAAACATTCAGAAATTGGCGATATGTAACAATTTTGTTGAAAAGTCCTAAAAAAACTATTCGTAATTTGTATCATAAGGACACTGAGAAAATTAAATATTAAGTTCATAAGCGTTGGTAGCGTAGTGGTTAGTGCGTTAGATTATAAGTGCGTAGGTCGTTATGTCGTGGGTTCGAATCCCCACTTGCGTTATAATAATTTATTTAGTAAGTTTAGACTATTTCCAGCTTGTGTGTATTAAGTGTGACGAATTCTAAAAGCGCATGAATTTTGAATATTTATTTTATATTTTTTTTTATAATTTCATTCATATTAATTTCAGTTTTATTCGCAAAAACAGATTTTTTCTTTGTTTAGACTTTAGAAGATCAATAAAAAGGGGGTCTTGAGCGTTAAAAGAGGCCTTAATATAGTTGAATATTAGCTTCTACTTTAACGCTCTCATCGCGGAAACAGGAAATTTCTTCCAATAATATAAATTGTATTGAATTTGCTTCTACTTTAAACCTCTATTTCCTAAAAATTTTGGACTATGTAGCGTTAAAGTAGCCTCAAAATTTCGACTCGGGTTAGGTCAGAGAGACCTTTCTAATGATATTTTAAGGAGGTTCTATCGTAAAGAGAATTAACATTACCATTTTCATCAAATTTTGTTTACTGATAGACAAAGGTTTTATAATGATGCAGTTAAAATTTTGAGACTTCAATGTACTTGTGAGAAAAGTTATAGGCGTTTTTGTTTTTTAATATTTTTGAACATTTAGCATTGAGTCTTATGGGAAATCAGTAGTTTTTCATATGGGTAATTCTCCACGTAGCGCACAAATTGTTGAAAACAACTGTCAAAAATTTTTTTTATCAATATCATAAAAGTTAATATAAATTCTTCAAGTTAAAGTATCTGAAATGAAGTGTCCATGATGGGCCGGACAAAATATTTATAATTTTGGTATTTTTTTTAAACAAATTACTTGTAAGCACTTATATGTACCTTACGTTAAAAACTGTGTATGCAAATAGATTCTATAATGAAAATTAAAAACCGAGTGATGAATTCATTTTCACAAAAATTAAAAACGCTTTCTGTTAAAAATATTTTTTTCGGTAATTTATGGAAATTTATGGAAATTTGTGGGAATTTACACTGTAATTTATGGAAAGTTTCGCAGTAATCTATAAAAATGTGTAAAACATAAACCACGATTCCAAAATTTGAGTTTGGTAATTTATGGAAATTTATGCGGTAATTTATGGAAATTTTCGCGGTAATATATAAAAATGTGTAAGGCATAAACCACGATTCAAAAAATTGATTTTGGTAATTTATGGAAATTTATGCGGTAATTTATGGAAATTTTCACGATAATTTGTAAAAATGTGTAAGGATCAAATCACGATTCAAAAAATTTATTTTGGTAATTTATGGAAATTTTGTCGGTAATTTATAAAAATATGTAAGGCACAAACCACGATTTAATAAAATTAATTTGGTAATTTATGGAAATTTTTTAGGTGATTTATACAAATTTGTGTAAGTTTGGTAATTTATAGAAATTTTAGAGTTAATTTATAAAAATGTCGATGTAATTTATAAAAATGTGCTAGGAACACACCATAATTTAAACTTTTTATTTCGGTAATTTATAAAAAAAAATGTAAAGCACAAATCACAATTTAAAATTTTGATTTTGGTAATTTATGGAAATTTTCGCGGTAATTTATAGAAATTCTAGCGGTAATTTATGGTAATTTGTTTGGTAATTTATGGTAAACTTACTTGTACTATGTCAGTTTATAAGAACTTTCAATTTTATTGTTTAATACACCACACGCCGAACTTACACAAATTTGTTCATGTTATACCAATGCCGGTCGAAAATTTGAGGTTGGTGGAGACGGTGGAGACGGTTGAAACTATTTCGACCGGCATTATTAATTCCCTTGTTTTTTAGAAAATCATCATTAATTTTTAATTTCTCTCGCATGGATTACTTTTATATGGTCAAAAATAATACAAATACACTTTATTCAACTTTTATTATAAATAATTTTCGAATTTATTGTAAAATATTCAACGACCGGTCGAGGTTGGTGGAGACGATTTTATGAGGCCCTGAACAAATTTGAAATTTGAATTGAAAAAAATGAATAAATCAATTAGGAAATTGATTGCTTTTTTCATGTATCAACTTAAGGATGTTGATTGTTACTTATTCCAAAGTAGAACTATGTTAAAAATTTATTTTTATTTATGAAATTTTATTTTTATTAATAAAATAGAGGATAATAGAAAAACTGTAGTCAAAGATAAATAGCAAAAAAAAAATCCAAAAAAATTTTTTTTGTATTAAACGTTTTTTTTATTTAATTATAATAAATTAAACAATACTATATGCCAATATTTATTGTACTTATTAGTGAATATTGGTACAAATATTAATTTTTCTTTTTTAATTTCTTGTGGGGATAGGTCAAATAATTATATTTTTAGCCTTTTAAACCGTTTAAACGAAAAAATATTATATTATATACAAAAGTATCTGTTGGTTTTTGTTTATAAATATATAAGTTACCTTTTCACGTTGAAATAATAGAAGAAGACAAAAATTATTTGGGATTATTCTTTCAAAACATGGGGAAAGTGAATTTGTGCGCTACGCGGAGAATCACCCATAAATATTTATTTGCCACAAAGTATTTAGCATTACCAAATTAATGAAACCTTTTTTAATACATCACAGATGTATAAGGATTAAATATCTGATGAAAAAAGTGTCATTATGTACCTGTGAGAGTTGCAATAAATTAATTTGTACAAATATTTCACGTTTTACACGATACAGTTCAGACGTTCTGACATTTTAAAATGACGATTTTGATCAAACATGAAAAATAGTCATATTTAAAAAGTAAATAATGTAAATAAAATTAATAAATACAATTGTTTAATTATATATTCGTAAAATTAAATTTAAACCTAACCTCAAAATAATGGTCTCCGTTTTGACTAGTACAGTCATACCATAGAACCTCCTTAAGTAATTCTACCAAGTTTCGTGACAAAATATTCAATACTTTAAGAGAAAAGTTACGGACAATTTTTGCCTATACAAGTGACGTCATAATCCATCACATGCCCTTAATGTGAGAAAAACTAATTTTGATACTTCAAAGTAAATTTTTACCAACTTGGTTTTTTTGTTATATCTTCCTGAGTAATAGTTTTAGAAAAAGTTTAATTATAAAATTTTGCTATTTGAATAGTTCCTTTTAAAGGACAATGAAGAGATTTTAATTTATATTTGCAGTATCGATAGAAAAAATAAAATATTTGAAAAACACAGGTGGGGTCAGTGGGGTCGTTTTGACCGGGGTTAATAGTTGGGTCGCCCAAATGCATGAGGAATCTACTATATAATTAAACTACATAAATAAACTACATTAATTTAATTAAATTTTACTATTAGTAATTTATTTCAGTCAATTAACACTAATGATAATACTTTTTAACAATTAGGAATTAAAAAATACGTTTTTTCAATACGAGCAATTTTTTTATTTTATAATCTTATACTTTCACTGATCTAATTTAAATATATTTATTTTTTAATTTCTTTTATTATAAAATAACCCTAAAAACTAAGTTTATTATATAAAGTAATGTTGTAACAATCAAACAGTAACATTTTAATCATGACCCAATTTGCCCCGGGCCGGGGCGGGTTGGGTCACTTTGGATTTCTCCAAAAACAATGTTCCCAAAAAAAAAACTAAAAGTAATAACGGGACTTTTTCTTTCTTAAATGAAAGGTAAAATATTAGTACAGGTTTTCTGTACGATAAGGTTTTCATAAATCAAATATTAACCAAGTTAAACAACGAAGAGTGAAAAATGGCCCAACCAGCCCCGGTCTCCCCTATAGTTTGGCAGCCATTTAATATAATTTTTTTAAAGTTGAAACTTGCTTATATGAAATTTTTCCGTTTTCTCTGAACTGTAAAACATTTTAATAAAATTTACAACGAATTTTTTTTCCTTGTATGTTTTAGATTTGTTAAGTTTGCTATTTAGTGTACGATGTCACTTTGTACATGAGTATAATCTAAAATTGCAACTCTTTGTAAATTATACTGTTATAGAATTTAATATCAGAAACAACTCGCGCGCTTGTTTATTTCATTTTATTTATAGTAAAGTTATCTCTTTTTACATTAGAAACACTTGATAAGTGGATTCGTTAAAAACACAATTTTATTAATGCAAATAAAAAAACTAAGAAATAATTTTATTTAAAAAAAGACTTGTTTAACGGGATTTGCTCTGCAATGATAAAAAAACTAGTTTCCTCTACGTTAAAAAAAAAATTTGCACCGCCGTCCCAGGTGCTTGCCGACTGCCTCAAATGGTAATCCGTCACAAAAATTTGAATAATTTTGAACTACCTCCCTCCCTTCGTTATGTTCTGTTATAAACAAATTGTCACTTTTTGTACAAAACATAAAATGTAGGTTAATATAACTTTCACACCATAGATCTGTGATGTAATATCTAAATGGTTTTTTAATTGTAGTAAATCAAGTTGCTTAATTGAATTGTTTAAGTCCACTAGTTTTGACTCAAGTAGTTTAATTGAAAATTTTAAATACTCAAAATGTCATATCTTTGTAAGTAGCTGCTTTATTACAGAAAAAATTTAAGATGCTAATAATAAATTAAAAAGCTGTTATCAAAATTAAAATAAATGTGTAAGTTTCGTTATATAATGGTTAATTTTATAACCTCTTATAAACCGGTATAGGTATTTTGTTTAAGTCACATGGGTAATCACACATAGATCTTAAAAGAAAGTTCTTTATAATATTGTTTGTCATTTATATTTTTTATACGAAGATTTGAAATACTTTTTTAAAAACAGATTTTTCTTGGAAAACAATGTATAGCTTTGAGAAATGAGTTAAAATGAAATAGAATTGAAACTTTAAATATAGATTTGAGGTTAGGTATATATTAATTTACTTTATAAAACTATAACGCACTGAGATAAGAGTTATTTTTAAAACATTAATAATTATCTTACAGTTATTACTTACCATAGGTAATTTAAAAAAACTTTTTTAGTTATAAAATTATTAAATCTAGAACAAATTTTCAAGAAACGATGAAATTTATGAAATTTTTAAATTTCCTTTTTTTGATCGTGATAAATTTAATAGTCAAAAGACATTTCTGCAGTCATACGATCACTTACAAAATCTTAGTGATCGTATGACCAAAGAAATGTTTTTTTGACTATTATAAAATTATTGACTACTTCTCCGTCCGTTACTTTCCGTACACTTCAATAAACTGGTTTTATGTATATCTGGATCTAGACATCTGGTGCAATGTGAATGAACTGGTTTACGCAATAAACTCATCATAAAAATTTAAAAATAAATTAAATTTGTTTTTATAAATATATTTATTTAGTAAAGTTTACAAAAATGATTATATGTCCCTTATTTGCATTCAATTTAACCATTTTCATTGACAATTAATACTATAAAAGAGAATAAACAACTGATAATTTTGTGTTGTTTTCCCTTTGCTCTTCATTGATCTGTGCTTTATCTCTCGTTGGTAACTTCTTTGGGTTACTTATCCAAATTCCTGTTGTATCGTCACAACCCGCTATCTCATCTATATGTACATTGAGATTCAAAAATGCTTACGAGACTCATTTGTTTTTTATATTGTTTTTAATGTAAAACAATTGACTCGAGGATTCGGCATTTTTGAATCTCAGCACTAGTCAACGGAAGATATTCTTTCATTTCAAACTTCAATTTTATCCGCAACCTAGGCGAAAATCTACTTTCAAATATTAAAGCATATCAGGCAATAGATGTACACAATTCTAAATTAAAAAATAATTAAAGATTTTTGATAATGGTTGTAAAAACTAATATTGCAATTATTAATCGAACTTTGCTCTTCTCTATGATAAGAAACATTTTTCAGCAATGTATAACTATAATCATTTATATTATTAATGTGGTATAAATGATTACTATGCGCTTTAACATACAGCACAAAGGTGGCACTACGTACTAGTTGTAGCGGTTTAAGAAGTAATCTAAATGTAGATAAACTTTATCACTAAGTTAGTATTTTTCAATGAAATTGTCGAAAGCTTCAAAACATTTGAATAAATAAGGATGTTAATTTATTACAGTTAATCACCTCAACTATTTACTTGTTAAACAATAATATATATTACACAGCCCCACAAAAAAAAAAAAAGTGTCATGTACTTTTGACCGGAATACCCTAGCCCTATGTATTTTGACGCGCTGAACACGAATCCGAAGTCCATTTTGCTCCATCACGTCAGGATTTTTTTCTAACCTCAAAAAACATGTCGAATTTTGAGAGGTAGGCGATTTTTTAAAAAAATTTATGGATTTACTTCAAACTTGGTATCTGGGGGTTTTTTGGGTCGCTGATTACGAATCTGAAGTTAGATTTTCAAAATTCAAAATGGCGGATCCAATATGGCGGACGAATTTTGAAAAAATTTGAAGATTTACTTCAAACTTGGTATCTGGGGTTTTTTTGGGTCGCTGATTGCGAATCTGACGTCATATTTTCGAAATTTTTATGAAATTTGGTATCTTTAGGTTTTTAAGTTGCTGAGTGTGATTTCGAAGCGAGTTTCTCACATTTTCAAATATGACTTCTATTACAATTTTATCATAAAATATTCCTTGGTAACAGATTGGATATGTTTGGTGCAGAAGCCAAATAAGAAAGTACATTGTTCCATTCTGCATCTTATTCCTGATAAATCTTCAAATTTTTTAAAAATTCGTCCGCCATATTGGATCCGCCATGTTGAATTTTGAAAATCTAACTTCAGATTCGTAATCAGCGACCCAAAAAACCCCCAGATACCAAGTTTGAAGTAAATCTTCAAATTTTTTCAAAATTCGTCCGCCATATTGGATCCGCCATTTTGAATTTTGAAAATCTAACTTCAGATTCGTAATCAGCGACCCAAAAAACCCCCAGATACCAAGTTTGAAGTAAATCCATAAATTTTTTTAAAAAATCGCCTACCTCTCAAAATTCGACATGTTTTTTGAGGTTAGAAAAAAATCCTGACGTGATGGAGCAAAATGGACTTCGGATTCGTGTTCAGCGCGTCAAAATACATAGGGCTAGGGTATTCCGGTCAAAAGTACATGACACTTTTTTTTTTGTGGGGCTGTGTTATCAACAATTTAAAAGATTGCTACATTAAATAATTTTTACAATACATTTTCTAAACTAAAATATTATTCTGTTCAACTGTAAAATGTTTAATATTAATCAATCAATAACCTAACTGAAATTTTATCATAGGAGACGTGGGGGCAAAACAGACCTAAGGTTTGAAGATCAATAAAACTAACATTATCGATTCAAAAATAAATTATTTCTTATAATAATAATCTTTCGTAATCAGTCTTCCAAGACTAAGTCTTATTTGGAATATCAGTTACTTAATTAAATATAAAATTAAGAATAATTAAAAAAATTCAAATTTTCCATTTTACCAAACGCAATCTGGCACAGTGGGCCAGATTACAAAAAACCTGGCAAAATCCCCTAAATGTGCTTAAAACTGGATAATATGCTTACTTGGGGATTTTTTGAGTCGCTGATTGCAAATCCGATCTTAGTTTTTCAAAATTAAAAATGGCGGATCCAAGATGGCGGATGTAAAAATAAAAAATGCCTTGAATTGTCAAAAATCTTGACACTCGGGGGTTTTTGGGGTCACTGATTGCGAATCCGATGTTAGTTTTTTAAAATTCAAAATGGCGGATCGAAGATGGCGGATCATAGTGGTACAGAATCTCAAGAACCTGTCCAAAATATGAAGGAGTCTTCCAAATCAATTGAAACTCATTTATTAGAGGTTTTTGGGGTCGCAGAATACGAATGTAAAATCGAAAATTTAAAAAACAAAATGTCGGATTATAAATGGCTGACATTTTTTTAAAAATTATATTAAAATTTGAAGCAAGTATTTGTTAAGGAGTTTTTGAAGTCGCAGAATACGAATCTGAAAAGGTAAATTTAAAAAACAAAATGGTGGATTCAAAAAGGATGAATTTTTTTTTAAAATTATATTAAAATTTAAAATTAGAATCAATTACTTGTTGAGAGGTTTTTGAGGTTGCAGAATACGAATTTGGAATCGAAAATTTGAAAAACTTTAACTTTAAACTTTAATTATTTTAATTTATTTTTTAAAGAAGAAATAAACAAGTGGTTACCTGCTCCTGTATTTGAAATGTATTATTTACATAACAAAACGTTATTCATGCTAAGTAAAATCAATAAAAACATTTTTTTGTCATAAAATAAAAATTAAGTTTTGATACAGAAATAAAGTCTCGCGTATCCCCTTATTGCATCCAGCCCCACAATTATTGTTGAACATGAATCCCATTAGTATTTATTATATAAAATGTTGTTATTTACACAACAAAAACGTTCTAATTAAAATGCAAAAATGACGACAAAATCGTCAAAAAAATTCTTTTCATGTAACAAATAAAAAACTCGGTTTCATCAATCAGTGACTTGGCCAATCAAAAACTATCGTAACGGTGCTTTCTTATGCAAAAAATGATCATGATTGGTTAATTAGTTTCTTAATCAAGGCAGGTACCCCGTCTTGACCCCACCTCCCTTATATTCATTGTAATTAACAAAATTTCAAAAATTTATCCTCCTTTTTCCATTTTTAAAATCTGAGATCAAATTCGTAATTTTTAAATCTCAAATTTTTAAAATTCAAGATGTCGGATTCAATATGACGAATAAATTTTTAAAAACTTAGCCTCTACAGTGAATCTGCCATTTTGGATTTTAAAATTTTTTTTACAACAAATCACAACTCTGTAGCTTAATTTGATAAACAGTAGTTATTAGACAAAGTGTATAAAAAATGTATCATTGAGAAGAAATTGCAACTCTGTAGCTTATTTTTACAAAAAGTTGAAATTAGATAATAATAATTTGATTAACGAATTAGTAAAGTTGTTATTTTATGCTTGTTGTTAGTGATAAATATTATTCAACTTGAAAAATTACAAAATTGAGAAAAAAACTTCAACTCTATAGATTAATTTGATAAAAAGTTGAAATTATAAATAATAATAATTTTTTTAAGCAATTAGTAGAATTGATATTTGCAGTTTATTTTTAGTAACTGGTATCATTCAGCTTGAAAAGTTGCCAAATTGAGAAAAAAATTACAACTCTATAGCTTAATTTAATAAAAAGTTGAAATCAAACAATAATAGTTTTGACATTTAATTTTAATTTTCTATGTATTCTGTTTTTAACCGACAACAGGATTCTTTTAAACTCATTTTATCGGTAACTATATATTATATTTTCGTATTGTATTGTGTTTATTTACTTATTTATTTATATAATTGTTTTTAATTTGTAATATAATAATATTTTAGTTTCTGATGAGGGCAGTGTAACTGTTGAAACGTTATGTTTTAAATAAAATGACAAAGATTATGACTCAGAGTGATTGATTTCTTCTTATTTCTTATTAAACAATAATAATTTGTTTAAATAAATGATACAATTGTTATTTTGGGTTTTCGGGTAGTAATTGATAACATTCGTCTCAAAAAGTTACAAAATTGAGAAAAAGTTACAACTCTTTAGCTTAATTTGGTAAATAGTGGTAAATAAGCAATAATAATTGGTTTAAACAAATTAGCAATTGCATAAGACACACTGAGAGAAATGGACATTAAGAATTAATATCGAGATATTGATAATTAATATCTGCGATAGTGGACTATACGACAAACATCTTAGATATTTAAATTTAGTATCAAAAGATATTAGGCAGGATATATTAATTTCTAAAATCTAGGATGTTAAAATTCAATATTTCAGATATTTACGAGATATTTATTGAAAATATGTCAAAACATAACCACTGTTTTAGAATAATTGATACTACAGATTCGTCGATGATTTATGTTTTACAAATTTTTTATCCGTATGAAATAATGGTGACTTCATAAGAGTTAGAAGTTTAAAGTTTATTTAAACAAACAATATAGAAATTTGGAGGATTTGTCTTCAAGGATATTTACTTGCGCGCACTTAAAAGACACTTTTTGCCCTAAACTTAAACACATATTTAATAAAATATTAAACACCTTTTATTTTCTAACTTTAAAAACTTTTTTTTTGTGTCAAAAGTTAACATACTTCGCGTGTTGATTTAATAACTGACGTTTGATTCTGGAAAATAACCTCTAATTTCTTAGTAATAACACTGTAATTTACACTGAATTTACATTTAATTGTTTGTTGTAAAACGTAAATTTCATTTTGAAAATTGATTTTAGTAAAAGGTCAAGTTTAATACTAATTGAATAATGTTGAGCCCTTAACTCAACACGATTATATTTTACACTTCTGTCAAGCAGACGATAAAGAAAACAACACAAATCCCTATGTTAAAAATTAACAATAATTTTGAGTGGACGGTTTGGGACATGTGATTTAAATTAAATTTAACACAACATTTTTAACTGTATATTTACTTTTTGATTTCAATAGTGAATTTGAAGCCGGCATAATGTAAACACGAGAACTTGTAAATACGCGCGCTGTTGTTAATAGATATTAAATTTTAGTACCTCAGATGATTAAGTTTACCATCTACAGATTATATTTTAGAATATATTAGATATTTAATAAAAACATCTTATATATTAAGCATGAATATCTAGATATTGTACGCGAGTATCTTTTTCTTAATATCTAATATAGTTAAATTTTTAGCATCCATTTTTCTCAGTGCAATTTGTAGCAATTTTTTTGTTAATGTCAGTAGCAGTTCCTAAAAGTAGGCAGCCCAATTGCAAGGATGCACTTGTAATTAGAGGTGTGAATGGAAGGGATGAGTGGGCGAATGCTTAGGAATGCGGAAGACAGGAGTCAGTACGAAAACTACCGATAGCCTGTATCGACGTTGTATTTGTTTTTGGATTTTATCATTCATTAAAGTTATTAATATTTATAGAATTTGACGGTGTATTTAATTTAATTGTCCACATCCAAGCCCTAATTAAGTTACTACAAATTTTCAGAAGTGGGATAGTGGACAAAAGTGCAATTTAAGAGAATTAAGCAAATAAAATCGAAAGGACGCCACCGGTTAGCGTCGCGTCGCGTCGGTACAAAACGGTTCGTACTCAAAGAAAGCGTTAGAGAGATTCGTGAGTGGACAGAACTACGTTTCATTGATAGCTCTAACTTTATTTATTAAAAGAATAAATAATTTTATTGAAAGTGTCAGTGATTGTTTAGTGTGATGATTGATTGTTGAATGTAATGAACACGAGACAAAAAGCAAGGCAAGAGTTGGAAAGAAGTGCGCCAAAAAGTGAAACTATCGAATCAAGAGATGGACAAAGTGATAAAACTGATTCGATATTAGATGAGAGTGATAGTGAAATTTACATAGATACAGAAGATTTCCAAACTGACGCGAGTTCTGGTGAAAGTGACTCAACAGTTTGTGGTGGGGATAGTTTGTCGGACAGAGACAGTGTGGTTCTCTCAGGAGCTGAGAGTGACGCGAAGAAAGGCTCGAAGAGAGACTCGGGAGAGAGAGTGATAGTGGAAGGGGAAGAGCCAGCCGAAAGCGGAGAAAAGACTACAATGTCCAAAGAGGAGAAAATCAAATTTTATAAAGAAATGGACAACGTGTTACCTGTTTTCGATCCTGTGAAGGACGAAATAAGTATTACAGAGTGGATTGACAAAATTGACATTTTTGAGGAACTTTATGGATGGGATGAAGTTGCAAAAACCCATTATGCTTTGTCAAAATTAACAGGGGTCGCGAAATCGTGGAGAGACAGTCTACCAGCCGTCAAGCGCACGTGGGCAGAATGGAAAAAACTTTTGGAAGAAGCGTTCCCTTGCGAAGACAGTGAATTAAAGAAGCGAAAAGAGGCTCAAAATTATAGGAGAAAACCGGGCCAAGATATGACTGAATATTTTTATGAAAAACTCGCAAGATGTAATAAAGCAAGTATGTCGCCAAAAGAAAGCATCGAGTGGATTGTCGACGGGTTAAATAATAGTCGAATTAGAGACTATTTAGGACCCTTATCGAGGTATACAACAGCAAGCAAGCTTTTACCTGATTTAAAAAGTGCAACTCATCACCATCATGAAGAAAAACCAAAACCAAAATTTAATAACCGAGATCAGAGAAACGAGCAAAAATCTGAAAGGAAGAAATTCACATGCTTTAATTGCAAGGAAGAAGGTCATGCAGCGAATACTTGTACGAAGCCAAAAAGCAATAATTGCTTTTTATGTGACAAACCTGGTCATCGGGCAAAGGATTGCAGTAACAAAGGTGGAAAAGAATCGTCTTCAAGCAACGAAAATCCGAAGAAAGTGATGCACATTAATAAGGGTAGAAGAAGATTAAAATATTTCAAGGAAGCATATATAGATGGGAAGTTTTTAAAGTGTTACGTGGATCCTGGAAGTGAAGCAATTGCGGTACGAGAAGATGCTGCGAAGGAGTTAGGACTTCAATACAGTGATTCGTGTGATTATTTGAAGGGTTACGGAAATGGAGAGGTTCAAACGTTGGGAGAATTTGATGGTAATCTCTCGATTGACGGAGTTGGATTACGGGTAAAAATTCATGTGGTGCCAAATAATATTCAAAGTATTCCTTTGATAGTTGGTCAGCCGTACACTGATGGAGTTGTGTTCGAAAGTAAACCTTACGAAATTATTTTCAAGCACGCAAGTGATGACATGAATGAAATCACTCCTGAACAAGAAGCAAAAACGCCGATTTGGGCAAAGGAAGCAGTAGTGATACCAAACAATTATGTCGGATTTGTTTCGGTGCGTACCAGTTTACCGAATAAGGATCTATGTCTCGAAGGAGGGATTCGTGAGGATGGAAGAATGATGCCAAGATGCTTCATTAATACCGACGAGAAAGGATTGTCAGAAGTTCCTATTCTTAATCTGACAGGAAAGAATGTAAATATTAAAGAAGGTGTAGTTTTAACCAGAGGCGAGGTTATAGAAAATGATTTAGATGTCATCAGACATGAAATTAATAATGTTTTAATTACAAAGGAAGAAATTAACACGGAATTACCGGAAGAAGAAGCTCAAACAGTTCTGGAAGTTATCAATGAGTATAAAGATCTTGTTGCCAGGAATATGCGTCAAATTGGATGCACAAATATGGCAGAAATGAAAATTTCGTTGAACGATGCTACACCATATAGTCGTCGTCCAAATCGTGTATCATACCCAGAGAGAAAACAGTTGCAGTGTATGATTCGAGACTTGGAACAAGCAGACATGATAGAAGATAGTGAATCTCCATTTTCCAGTCCAGTGTTACTTGTGAAAAAGAAGACAGGTGATGTACGTATGTGCATCGATTACAGAGGTGTGAATAAAGCAACTATTAAACAACAGTTTCCGTTGCCGCTGATAGACGACCAATTGGATAGGATGCAGGGAATGAAATACTTCACAACTTTAGATTTGAGTAGTGGGTACTACCAAGTACCAGTGGCAAAAGATTCGAGGCACATCACGGCGTTCAGCACTCCTGATGGGCACTACCAATTCAAGAGGATGCCTTTTGGTTTGTGCAATGCTCCGGCTGTGTTCCAACGTCTGATCAACCGAGTTCTAGGCAAGTTAAGGTATACAATAGCAATGGCCTATTTAGATGATATTATAATACCTTCTACGACTGTTGCAGAGGGAATTGAAAAACTTAGATTAGTATTAGATGCTTTGAGAGTTGCTAATTTAACATTGCGGTTAGATAAATGTTATTTTTTAAGTGAGAAAATTGAATATTTAGGATTTGAAATATCAATAGAAGGGATTGCGCCAGGCCGCAGAAAATTAAGAGCGATAGAGGAATTTCCGGTTCCTGTAGATATTTCTAATATTAGGAGTTTTATAGGATTAACAGGTTATTTTCGACGATTTGTAAAAGGGTACTCGATAATAACAAAACCGTTAACTGATTTAATGGGGAAGAATGTAAAATTTTTTTGGGGTAAAGAGCAACAGGAATCCTTTAATTTATTGAAAGAAAAATTATCAAACTTTCCAATTTTAAAAGTATTTGATCCAGAGGCTAGGACAGAGGTCCATACGGATGCGAGTTCAATAGGATTGGGTGGGATTTTGTTGCAAGAAGGGGACGATGGTAAATTACGTGCAGTTTCCTATTTTAGTAGAAAAACTACGAAAGATGAGTCAAAATATCACTCATATGAATTAGAAACGTTAGCTATTGTATGTACACTAGAGAGATTTAGACCTTACTTGATAGGTATACCATTTGTAGTAAAAACAGATTGTAACAGTTTAAAGTTGTTATCCACGAAAGTAGATTTAACACCGAGAATAGGTAGATGGTTTGTTAAGTTGTCCGAGTACAATTATATAATTGAGTATTTAAAGGGAGAAAATAACAAAGTAGCCGATGCTCTTAGCAGACAACCTGTTGAAGAAGCGTCAGAAGTAGAATTGACAGGTTTGCCTATGCTGGGAATAACAATAACGACTGATTGGGTAGCAGCTATGCAAAGAGCTAGTAGTGAGATCATGGAAATTAGAGATAATTTAGAATTAGGTGATGCAAAAACACACGAAAAGTTTACAATGATCAATGCTCGTGTTTATAGATCGACAAAAGGTAGATTGCGATTATATGTTCCGGAAGAATTGCGTCAAGAAATCGTGTCAGAAACACATAAAAATTTATGTCATATGGGTATAGATAAAACTTTGTCAGCTTTGAAAGAAACTTACTACTTTCCGAAAATGCGAGAAGCAGTAACTACACATGTAAATCGATGTATAAATTGCTTGTTTTATAAAAATCAATGTGGAAAGAAACCGGGATTTTTGCATCCATTAGATAAAGGTAGCGAGCCGTTTGTTGTTTTGCATATTGATCATTTAGGGCCTTTTGTTAAGACAAAAAGAGAGAATATTTATGTGATAGCAATTATCTGTGGTTTTAGCAAATATTCAGTATTGAAGGCTGTAAATTCTACTAATGCCGAAGAAGTTTTGTTATTTTTAAAAGAATTTATTGCGAATTACGGAAAGCCAAAGAAATTAATATCGGATAGAGGTACTGCGTATACTTCTCATTTATTCGAAGATTTTTGTCGGGATTCAAATATTCAACATGTAAAAGTTGCGACTTCAACACCGAGAGCAAACGGTCAGGTAGAAAGATTGAATAGATTATTATTGACTTGTATGGCAACGACTTCAAATGAAGAAGGGAGTGATTGGGATGAGAAATTGTTTGAAGTGCAATGGGCTATTAATAATGGCGAACACAGAGTGACAAAAAGAACTCCTTATGAGTTAATTTTTAAGAAGAAAGGTGTAGGTATTAGAACTAATCCTTTAACAGAAGAATTGATTGAATTGAATAAAACTTTAAATTTAGAGGAGGAAAAAGAGTCTGTTAGAGATTTACTAAACAAAAATAGAAAGAAATTGAAGGTACAATTTGATAAACGCCGTAAGGAAGCTAAAATTTATAAAGAGGGTGAAATTGTTTTAGTTGAGCGTCAAAAACCTTCTACGGGCACAAGTAGGAAATTAGATCGCGCCTACAATGGTCCTTATGAGATAAAAAAATGTTTAGGTAAAGATAGGTATATTGTACAGGACATTGAAGGAGAGCAACAAAGTGCCAGGCCCTATGAGGCCGTCGTAGCAGTAGATAAGTTAAAGTCTGTAGCGAAGTTAGATAAGGATAAATGAATTTAAAAAGAAAGAAAATTGTCAACATAAATCATTAGTGGTAGGCTAAATAAGGATTTGTAACAAATTAGTGCTTTTGAGACGAGGACGTCTCAATTTGTAGGACGGCCGAGCTGTAGCAATTTTTTTGTTAATGTCAGTAGCAGTTCCTAAAAGTAGGCAGCCCAATTGCAAGGATGCACTTGTAATTAGAGGTGTGAATGGAAGGGATGAGTGGGCGAATGCTTAGGAATGCGGAAGACAGGAGTCAGTACGAAAACTACCGATAGCCTGTATCGACGTTGTATTTGTTTTTGGATTTTATCATTCATTAAAGTTATTAATATTTATAGAATTTGACGGTGTATTTAATTTAATTGTCCACATCCAAGCCCTAATTAAGTTACTACAAATTGTTAGAAGGCTATGTTTGTGCTATTTGATGAATATCGTTAAAAAAATTGTCAAATAAATAGAAAGAAACATTTTGTAAGGCTTATTATTGTATTTTTGAATTTATTAGGGTTTGTCGGGGATCCATAAAAAATAGTTACTATTTAAGCGTGATTAAATAAACAATGTGGCATTATTCTTTGAAGTCTCATGAAGAGAAATAGGGTTTATCGATTAAAAAATCTTGATTTTTAAGAACTCTATACCATTTTTACGAAAAATTGTTTTTTTACTATTTCAAATACATGGAAAAGTTTGAGCGCTTTGAGCACTTTGAGCGACCTCTAAATATTTTTTTATTTTAAAAAATAGTAGGGGTACTTTTTTCGATGTAATCTATTTAATTAGATAGATTTTAATTTTGAAATTTGTTTCTCTGTTCTAATCCTATTCTAAAAAAAATAAGCTTACCTTATTCTCCGGATTTTATTTATTTTTAATGTGGGTACGAATTTTATTTCGCCGATAGAAGACGATAAACAAATTGATAAATTGTTGTTTCATAACTATATAATAATATAATAATTTTTGTTTGTGACGAATAAAATTGTATTTAAGTCAAATAACATTTTTATTTGAATAAACAACTACAAAATTTAGTAGGCTCTGAAACAAAGATATTTTTATTTGTCAGAAATAACTTATCTTTGTGCCACACTGCAAAAACTGGTGTCTTCTAAGTGTCTTATTTTAAGCCAGAAGACATTAAGAAAGCGTCTTATGGTTATTTCAAGCTATTTAATTGGTTAATAATTTTGAAAGATGCTTTCTCATTGGTTTAAAATTAAGACACCTTAAAACGTCTTAAAAGTGAGGACAAAAATGTCTTAAAATAAGACACTTGTTTTTACAGTGCAAATATACCACTTCTTTGGGTGTACTTGTTTAAAAATCCTAACTGTGAAATTGTACAGAATTATTTTCTGTTGAAAATAGCTATCATTTATTGGAATCGAAACATTTTCAAACAATTTTAAAGAAGCGATATATGAAAAAAGTTTGTTCATATGCAAAATTGTTAAAATAAATCATTTTTTAGATTTTAAATTTGTTTCTTGAAAATTGATATTTATTCTTCCAAAAGTCCCTATTAACAATAATAGTTAAATTATTTAAATGACAAATCATAGTTTTTTCTGGAAGTCTGCATTGTGTGGGCTGTGATTATAAAGAGGACATTTTTTTTTAAATTTCCGATCCAAATATGATGTCCAACATTTAAAAATTAGAATTAATTTTTCAAAAGATCGATTACACAAGCCTGCAAAAAAAATTTTTTTTCTGTTGTTTGAGATCGGTAAGTCATTTCCCGTAGTTTTTGATGCGCTGAATTCAAATCTGGTAAGGAAAACCTCCCATCACGTCAGGATTTTGAGAAAAGTGGGGGTAAAACTCCCAAAAATAACGTTTTTGGCACTTTTTGAATATTTGTACCGAGCAATTCCGACGTGCTAGAGACTTGTCATAGAGGTTAAATTAAAGCTTGAACCCTATACTTTACGATGATATAATGATATTGGCAACAACATGCTAAATTAACTGTCAAACAACTATTTTAAAAATTGATTGGATTCGCTTGATACTTGGTACTCGGTGGTTTTTGGGGTCGCTGAATACGAATATGTAATCAGATTTCAAAAATTCAAAATGGCGGATCCAATATGGCGGTTCTAAACGAAACCAATCAATTTTTAACAAAATCGTCCGCCATATTGGATCCACCATTTTGAATTTTTGAAATCTGATTACATATTCGTATTCAGCGACTCCAAAAACCACTGAGTAACAAGTATCAAGCGAATCCAATCAATTTTTAAAATAGTTGTATTTACGGACAGTGAAAGACATATTTTATGCTTGACAACTGTCAAAAAAACCATGTTTGACAGTTAATTTAGCATGTTGTTGCCAATATCATTATATCATCGTAAAGTATAGGGTTCAAGCTTTAATTTAACCTCTATGACAAGTCTCTAGCACGTCGGAATTGCTCGGTACAAATTTTCAAAAAGTGACAAAAACGTGATTTTTGGGAGTTTTACCCCCACTTTTCTCAAAATCCTGACGTGATGGGAGGTTTTCCTTACCAGATTTGAATTCAGCGCATCAAAAACTACGGGAAATGACTTACCGATCTCAAACAACAGAAAAAAAATTTTTTTTGCAGGCTTGTGTTATTTTAAATCTGAAGTAAATTTTTCAAAATTTAAAATGACAGATTGAATATACTATGTTTATATATTTTATTATTTATCTAACAAGTTTGGAAAATTGAATATGAATCATGCATACCTGTACTGTCTGACTATACATCTGCAGTATCTACTAGAAAATTGTAGTACCAAATGTATACGAATGTATAAATTTCTCAAAATCAAGGAATTCAAAATAGGTAAAAAATAAATGAAGATTTTTTAAATGTATTCTTACGGTATCAACAATTTTATTCAGCTTTTGTTTTATGTAACATATACAAGAGCTAACGTCGTTATCAATATATGTCTATACTTATATTGAATATGTTTGATGGGTTACATTGGCGATATGGGTTTTTTTATAATATTTTTCTGCTCTTTTTATGCAGCAAAATTTGTAAATTAACATTACTAACGTTTTAGCTGTTTCTCTATTTAATTTGGTATTAGAGTTCTCTTGTTTTTATTGGTCGTCGTTAAAATTATAATCATGACACTGTCGTACATTAAATGTTTTTTTTTGAAAATGTTAATAAATATTCGCCAACTGGGATATGTTGTTTATAAATAGATTTTTTTTTAATAATTATCATTCTGAATTTAGCTAAAACTAAAACGAGAAAGTCTTCAAAATTGTTTTCAAAAATACAGTTTTTCATTAATTGAGATCCGTGTTAACAAAAGATGCCAATTTCGATTTTAATGGCAGAAATAAGTAACTCCTTTGTTTCCATATATTGTTTAATACGCTTACCCTTATTACTAATTCAAGTTGTAATAAATATTGTCTCCAAGGTACATACATATAATATGAAATTTTACCTATACAGTTTATTGACAATTAATATAATATGTACGCGTTTATTATATTTATTATAAATAATTCTAAAGTTTCTACAATTGTGTTATGTCGATAGGTATGTTGGTGTCACATTGAAAAAATATATGTCAATTTAAAAAGACAATCATCTACTATAGCTTGCGTGTAGATACATAGATATGTGTAAGTTTTGTTTTAGGATAGTGTAATCTGTATATGTTCATCACAAACAATTTTAACAAAAAATTCTAAGTTAAAATTGTAAGTCACTATAATTTAGTCTTTAAGGAGAGTATAAAAGAAATATCAATGTGGATATTTTTTTTCACTCATGAGAGAAAATAATAAAGTAGAGAAGTTTTAGGAAGCAATATTATTTTACAGTGTCGCTTTAATATTTTACAATTGGAAAAATCGATAGAAGAAAAGGGTTTCACGATATGAAATATTTTTTACTAAATAGTTATATTTTATATTCTAGATTGCTAGAATATTTTTCCAACATTAAACTTAAAAAACGATTCGCTTTACAAAATAACTTTGAGTTTTGCTTCTAAACTCAAAAAAGTCTCTACCTTTCACAAATACTACAGTTAAGAAATTAGCTTCCTAAATAATACATTTTAATACATAGTATACAACGTTTACTTTGTGAAATCTTTTTCAGCGTATTTACTCTCTTTTTTAGAAAATTTAACTTCTCAAAAAGATTCCACATAGAAATTTGAAATAAAAGGTGTAACATAAACTTTTATTCTTTAATATAAATATGTTAATGAGTGTTTTTTCTACATGTAATAGAAAAGAAGAACTAAAGTAATCTAATAACACAGTTTTAATATTAACCTACTGTTTACAGTGGACTCATGATATGATAAATAAATAAACGACAAGTCTCTGCGACGAAAAATCATTGTAAGAAACATCTACTGGTTTAATATTTAACCGTTTTGCTAGAATGCGTGTTCAAGCATTTATATATGACTAGAGTCTTTTTTATAAATTCTGTTTTATGATTTTTGCTTTAAAATTATCAATTGAGAAAATATAATGATTATTTTCTCAAAACTTGAAAAGCAACTTTTATAAAAATGTTAACATTAGCACTAAAAGTGATGATTATTTAACAACAGGAAGCATGTACAAATTTTTAACACATCACGCATTTCAGTGTAAAAATAACGAATTCAGAAAAAAAGTAAGAACAATTCATTCACATTAAACTTTTCCCTCTCAGAATTTTAAATATCTTCTTAAATCTTGTATTCAAATTTATTTTTTGAACAAAAAATGAAATTTGTTAAACATTTATTCTATTGGGATTATGTTGCAATGGTCCAGAGATCAAAGGAACTATTACTAAATACTTAAATACTAATACTTGACGATAGTAAATTCTGTGTTGACATTAGTACAGTTATACACAATAATATCAGTTTAAATTGTGACATATTTTACAAGTTTTCATCACAGCTTGTTGGAAATTTTGTCCAACTTTACACAATAAAAGCAGAAAGATCTACGTGACTTCGAAACAGCTGTAAAGATGACTCTCGAACATACAGTCTGTATGAATTTATCTGTACTTATATATAAATATGACATTTTTTCATCTCTCGAGTCACGCCAGTTCCGCAGTATCGCTTATTGTCTCTCGAAACTACAATAAAAATCGTAGTTTCCAATTAAAGAGACTTTGCAGCTTGAATTGCAATTTCCAAACCACTGCTCTAGAATTCGTGTTTATTTCAAGTACATGGTACTTGTTCCAATTATTGTATTTTCGGAATTGCTTCGCATCGACTTGAAATAATACAATTAACCTTCAGCACCAAATAATTAACCCGATGTAAATTATACCAGCATTTTTCTTCTTTTACGCTTGTTTAAAATAAAAAGATCTTTTCGTTTAATTCTCAAGTAAATAAAAACGTAAATAATAAAGTGACTAATGATAAAAATAATATTAAAAATAACATTAATAATAATAATAATAATAATATTCATACTAATAATAACAGTAATGAAAGAAGAAAAAATCAATTAATGTCTAAATGCGGAAAAATTATTTGCAAAATAGACAGATTTAAAAAACTCCCTGAGGGAATAGATAATATAAAATAATGATCAATCTTGATTGCGTTTGATCGTTTTTCGATCTAAATGCAAAATTTGTATTGAAAAGATTTTATGTGCCAATACGGATTCTTGGGACTAATAAGTACAATCTTAGTAAATGTTTTTTATACCTTCATTTGTTTAAAAAATCATTGACTGTTATTAAAAAGCATTATTAGTAAAAACTTTATTATTTTCTAAACAAATGACAATATAGAAACATTTATAACTTTATTTGTTAGTAAGCCTAAAAACTTCATTTTTAATCTTGTATTCTTTAATAATAATTTAAAAAATTAAAGTTGAAATGATCGGAATGCAATCTAAAAATTTTGAATAAAAAGATAGACGAAACGTATATTAAACTATAATAGTAAAATATTACTATTATAAGAAAAATCAAGCGCGAGAAATCAAAATCGAAAAGAAATTGAAATTAAAGAAAATAATTCAATATTATATAGAAAATAATAAAAAAAATTTAAGAAAACAATTGAAAATTGAAAAAATAATAGTAATTTGAAAAAAATGATAACAAATTGAAGAAACAAATTCAAAATTTAAGAATAAAATTGAAATTTGAACTAATAATTGATAATTGGAAAAAAATTACAAAACGTGAAAATAATTGACAAATAATTTTGAAAACAAAATTCGAAAAATAGCTAGATTAATACACAATCAAATAAAATAGTTGAAAATTCAAAAAAGAATTACTAAATTTGAAAAGAATAATTGAAACTGGGGAAATTTGTAGGAAATAATTGAAGATTGCAGAAAATAATTACTGATTGGAAGAAATAATTGAAAAACGACGAGAATATTTAAAAAAAATTTAAACCCGAGTTCTAAAAATGACTAGATTCATAGACAACTGAAAAAAAAAAAATTAAAAAATTAAGCAAGAAACATTAAATTTAAAGAAAATAATTGCAAATTGAAAATTAAGACAATTATAGAAATAATTGTTGGAAATATTTGCTCATTAAACAACTGGATTCAAAATCGAAAAAATTAGTTAAAACTGAAAAAATAATTAAAGATTGAAGAATGATATTGAAATAATATAATTAAAAATTGAAAAAAGTAATTGAAAAAGCCGAGATTTATTAGATATAGATGAAAAAAATTGAAAAGTGAAAAGTGGAATTCACAGTTGAGTAAAAATTAAGATTTGAAAAAATAATTTAAAATTATCAAAATTTATTGATAATCGAAAAAAATAATTTACAAAAGGCAAGAATTATTGGATTTTAAAGAAAATAATAAAAATTGAAGAATTAACTTGTAATTCGAAAACACAATTGATAATTAAAATAAGGCGAGAATTATTAAATATTGAATTAAGTAATTGAAAATTGAAGAATAGAATTGAATAAAGAAAATAATTATAATCGGTAGAAAAATTATAAAATGAGGATAATAATTACATAATAAAGAAAATAATAACGACATAATAATTATTGATTAAAAGATTACAAAAAAATCGAATAAATGTTTAAAAAACCATTGAATTGAAAAAAATTATATTTCCCCACCTCCTAATATTCCCCCTTCTCTTTTTATGTAAATTTAGAAGTGAGGAAAATAATTGACAATTGAAATAAAATCGAAAAATGGGGACAATTATCGACAACAGAATAAAATTATTTGATATATTAAAGAAACATTATAAATTGAAAACTGTTGAAAATTATATATAAAATTGTAGATTTGTTTACTAATTTATATCACTTTCTTGAAATATTTAATTTTTTTTCTTGCAATTTTTGATTTTAAAAAAAAAATTGTGAGTATTTTGTTTTGCATTGTTTTTCTGTATTTTTATAATCTCTTCATTTTTATATTTTTAAAAAAATTTCCTTTTTTATGCGTTTAATAATACTTTTAATGTTTTAGATTTTTCAAATTTTTCTTCGTTTTACGTAAATTTCCTACCTCAGTTAATTTTTAAAAGTTTTAATTTTATAATATTTAGAAAAATTTATTTACTTTTTCAGTGATTAATTTTATTTACTATAATATAATAAGAATGTGGGGAAATATAAATTTTTTCATTTTTATGGTCTTTTAAACATTTATTCCATTTTTTTATAATTTGTCATAATTTATTAATTTTTAAAGACTTTTCTTTTTCTTTTATTTATTTTTATGTCATTTTGATCTTATAATAAATTTTCTCATTCAACCATAATTTATCTATTTTTTAGAAATATTTGTTCTTTTCTCAAAATTATTTAATTGTTTTTATTTAGTTTTTCATTTAAGTGAAATTATAGTTTTTTGCTTAATTTTCAAAGCAAGTTTTTAAATGTATTTTTTTAGTAACATTTTTTCGTTTTTTACTGATTACCTTATTTATTTTCATCATTTAAAAAAGAATATTCGTGAATATTTTAACTTTTTGAAAACCTTTATTTCCCTTTTTTTGTATTAAAAATTTTCTTTTTTATCTTTTAAAAAAATTTACTATTTTTTCATTTATTACCGCGTAGCATTTTGATTTAAAAAATGCACTTTAATCATGTTTCTTAAACTGTTTAATATTTTATAACATTATATTAACATATTTCTTAATTTTTCTCCTTTTGCCTTCAATGATTTTTTTACCTACTTTATTCCCTAGAAGAAAAATTGTAGTTGTGTAAAATTTTATTTTTTACATTTTATTAGATTTTTTGAAGATATTTTTCATTGTTTAAATTTTTAAAAATTTTTATATTGTTTAATAAATGCATATTTTTTGTGCATATTTTTGAATAAATATTAATGTTTGGTTTAAACCTTGTTAATATTAAAACTGTACAGTTATTAATAAAAAAATAAACAAATCCGGAAAATTTTATGAGTTGTGATCCAGAAATTTCAAAATGATTATTCGCTAGAGCTAAACACCCTGGTATTAAGATAAAAATGTAGAAATTTTTTTTTGCTCTTTTTTTAAAAGGGCCCTTAAATTATGTTGTGCTTCAGGCCCGTGATAGCTTTGATTCGGCCCTGGTCTCGAGAACGGTTTTGGCACATTTTATTTTTTTCAGTACAAATTTTTCATTAAGATTAAAAGAAGGTCAAATGCAATCAGCAAGTTTGATCACGTTAGATATTTTCTATTCCATCGAGATTCTAAAGTAATAATAGTCGAATATTACCAGAAATATGTAAATAAATATATGTACAGATTCTATTTGAGAGATTATTAGATTAAATTTGAAAACTGTATTTCTTTATATTTAGAAAAGTGATGACTTCTGACTATTATAATAACACTAAGCCTGCAAAATTTTGTTCTGTAAATAGAAATTTATAAGAAAAAGGTATTTTTAATTTGTAATTGAGGCCTGTTCTAATTGTATAAGTGCTTATTTTTTAATTGAAACAAAACTTCACTGGATTTCGACAGCAGTGGTTATGAATCTCAATTAAACATCTTTACTGATTCACCACAGAAAAAATTGTAAATTGTAAAACTTAACGTTTCAGGATCAACTAAAAAGTCCTAATAACTTTTTTTGTGCTTTCACTTACGTTCCATGTAAATTACTATATTATTCTTTTCTACTTAAGTGGCAAGACAAAAAAATCATAAAGAATTTATTAGTTAATTTTGACATCAGTTTCCACTTTTTAAATATTTTTTAATATGAATTTGTCAATAAAAAGGTAAACGCAGCCAAACGCAGTCAACTTTCCTCGAGTTTGTATTTTTCTAATTCGCAAGCGCCTTAATAAAATGACGCCGTGAATCAGTGAAGTCGTTTAATTAAAGCACATAACCTATGCTATTAAAATCCAGTGGCGTCTGTCATCAGACTACACCGTAAAATGTCTTATGTCAGTTTTATTATTTAACTTTTATTTTTCAATAAAAGCTTCACTTTGAAAGTGATAAAAGTGATTGCTATGAATAAATATTATTGCATAATATACTTTTATAGAATTTAAAGAGTCCTTTCTCTCTTTTTTTTTGGAAAGAAATACAACCAGATTATGTGGAACTTTTTTCCAATTAAAAATAAGGATTTCTTTAATATTAGGAACTAGTCCTAGTTATAATTAAAAAATACATTTTTCTAATAAAGATTCCTCAAAATTTTGACATGATAGAAAGGTCTCATTATCGTATTCAAATTCATCGCATCAAAAGCTACGGGTAATGACTTAATGATCTCAGACAACAAAATAGAAATAAATAAAATAAAATTTAAAAAAAATTGCAGGCTTGTGTAATAGGCAGTGATTTGGAAGATTCATTTCGTCAATTTGATTTCTCAATCATAGGCACAACTCTCACAGGTGAATCATCTTTTCATTCTGATGAACAGGAGTATCATAGATTGGTACGCATTTGTAATATTGAGATGGATATGTTGTGTAGGAAGTGGACGATGGTGACAGCCGGCCTCGGAATTTGTTCCTGACTATATGTACCATAAGGATGACGCACAGCAATGTTAAGATGACAATCAGTGTTGTTGGTACCGTACCCCAGCTTCTGGCGCCTGAATGTGCATTCTCTTCTTTTTGCACCTAAAAATAAAGAATCAATAGACTGTTAAATATTTTCGAATAAATACCAATATAGCAGAATTATAGAGCTATAATCATGCCTTAATCTCACGATTATTTTTTCAGTGTACACTCATTTCATCAACGAACTCGAATAATTAATAAGACGATCAAAGTTTAAATACTAAAATACATATATCATGCAGAACTACTTCGAAATCGTTTCGACAGTATTCTGTTGCATGCATAAATATGAGGTTCGTTAATTGAATGCACCAGAAGTGTGTATAAATTAAATGCAGAACAGACTAAACGAGATCAACGCTTAAATTGCTCGAACGAATAAATTGTCTGCCATAAAAAACATTGGAGAAAGTTTCATTGAAATTGAAATTTGTATATTGAAAGCAATAAAAATAATTTTATAATTTATATTTATTTTTTTAATAAGATTCAAAATTTAATTTTTTTTAAACATATTAAAAAAGGATAAGAGTCGGATAGACTTGGTACTTTTTATAAATTGAATCTAATAAATATTCAATATGTGGACACATGTAAAATTATGAAGAGAAATTAATGCACCTATAATGAATCATTACAGTGTTATAAGAGCAAAATGAACGTTTATCTAGTTTGTGTCGATGATTTCTCACATTTGATATTTAAGGGATGTTAGCGGATAAAATAATATATGTTCAGTTATATGTTGGTCAAGGATCTGAGAACGTGTAGACGATACCGGACACATTACTCACTGTGATTGGACAAATGGGACAGCAATTGCCAGGCTTCGGGGGTTCGGGATTACTGCAGGCTACCGAGCAAATAGTCTCTTTGCAGCTGAGTCTTCCAGTCGTGTTGCAACTACACGCTGTGCAAGAATTTGGCTTCCACGTTGATCCTTCAGGATATGTCTTATTGTGCTGGTCGATACAAAATACTCGGCATCGACAGACCTGTGGAAATCGAAATTTATATCTTTACAAAAGGTCTTCTCCATTTATCCCTTAACAAAGAAAAAAAACGATTGATTCAAGAAATGATTCAAGAATAAATCTGTATTTTAATTATAGGTAATTGATTACCCGAGTAATAATTTAAGAATAACAGATAAAATAATAGTTTTTATGAAATATATCAAATAAGCAGTGGGTCGAGTCCATACCAAGTGATCATACTAATTTCAGTCACATTAATTAATATTTATGAAATTGATGATTTGGGTTTCTTTAGTGGTTAAAAAAAGAAATTTTAAGTATTTTTGAAAAATTCAAAATATTTTTGAAAATATTCAATTCCAAAATTTTGAGTATTATTTTTTTTGTTTAATCATAACTTCCGTAATTTTCAAACAATTTAGATCAATTTTTTTTTAAATTACTCGAATTTGAATGCTCTTTTAAGAAAAGTTATAACAAATAAAAAATTGTTTATAATTAAATTTTTATTAACAAAAAAAAATTATTTATTTAAAAAAAAATCAAAATCATATCTTCGATTTTTTTCAAAAAATTCATAAACATAGCCTATAATGTGCTTAAAAATTTAGGTCAAAGAACAGGATGGTATGTCTTATAGTTTTCGAGAAAAAAATTATTAAGTTACGCCAGCGCGGACTGGTGTCGCCACGCCGCTACTCAGCGCGTAGCTCCGTAGTAACCTAAATGTATGTATATCATTATTTAAAATAAATATAGCTACAGTATTGTGTTTAAATTATAGGCTTGAATAAATCTTATTGATTTTTTCTTAGTACATGGATATATGTTAAGTTTAATCAACTAAAATCCATAACGATTTCAGAATTTCAATAACAATAATCGTCTTTTTATCGTACTTTTTGGATTGTACTGTGTGCTGAATTAGAAAATAGTTTTTTTTCATTTGAGGCATGTAAAATAAAATTGCTTAATTAAATTTTAACTGTTATGAAATATATTCCTAAAGAATTTTCTGAATTGACAATTATAATTACAATAAGATTACAAATAATTTAATTTAATATTTAAATATCAAGTAGAACAAAACCTATAAAACGTTAGAATTAAAAAATCGGAAAAAATAATGTAAATAAAAAAAAATTGGTAAATTATAGAAAAGTAATGAAAAGAACTAAAAATTCTGAAAATAATTAACATTTAAGAATGATTGAAAATTTATTAAATAAATTGAAAAATAATTAAAAGAATTAAAACCACGGTTAAATGAATGAAAATAAGTGAATAATTAAAATAATTTAAAACTAAAGAAAGAAATTGGAAAAAAAATTTAAAAAAAATAAATAATGAAGAGTAAAAACTGGTGAAATTTTACCTCATTCAAATTGGTTATGTTCAGGAGTGCCAATTTTTTTTCTTATGCAATTTTAGACTTAAAATTATGAGATAATGTCAAAAATAGAGAAATGAAGAATTTGCGGAGTTTGAGATATTTATTCTCGAAAGAAAGTAAATTTTGTAAAAAAAGACCACTTCCACAATTTTTTTTTTTCATCGACAATTTTTTTGTGTGATTTTTAAATGATTTTCTACAATCTATCGTATAAATTAATAAAGAAATTATTTTTTTAAAAATATCTTGAAATTCTAAAATGGTAAAAAATGCTGGAATAAATTGTTTTCCATCTTTTGATAATACATCTTAATTCTATATCCAAAATAAAGTAGGAAAGGAATTGACACCCCAGAACAATGGTTTAAAATTTTTCGATTTCTCATCTTTAATTTTGAACTCCGTCGACTATTTTTATTATTTTTTATCGACAATTTTTTTTCTCTTATATTTCAATGAATCCTCACAATCAATCGAATGGATTTTGAAAAATATTTATTTTTTAAAAAATAAAAATTGGAAAATAGAAAAAAAAAATTGTTTTTCATTTTTATATAGGTATATTACACATCACATTTTGATGAGCTAAAATTTTTTTGTTCTACTTGCACTATTTATATTTAAATATTAAATTAAATTATTTGTAATCTTATTGTAATTATAATTGTCAATTCAGAAAATTCTTTAGGAATATATTTCATAACAGTTAAAATTTAATTAAGCAATTTTATTTTACATGCCTCAAATGAAAAAAAAACTATTTTCTAATTCAGCACACAGTACAATCCAAAAAGTACGATAAAAAGACGATTATTGTTATTGAAATTCTGAAATAGTTATGGATTTTAGTTGATTAAACTTAACATATATCCATGTACTAAGAAAAAATCAATAAGATTTATTCAAGCCTATAATTTAAACACAATACTGTAGCTATATTTATTTTAAATAATGATATACATACATTTAGGTTACTACGGAGCTACGCGCTGAGTAGCGGCGTGGCGACACCAGTCCGCGCTAGCGTAACTTAATTTTTTTCTCGAAAACTATAAGACATACCATCCTGTTCTTTGGCTTAAATTTTTAAGCACATTATAGGCTATGTTTATGAATTTTTTGAAAAAAATCGAAGATATGATTTTGATTTTTTTTAAATAAATAATTTTTTTTTGTTAATAAAAATTTAATTATAAACAATTTTTTATTTGTTATAATTTTTCTTAAGAGAGCATTTAAATTCGAGTAATTTAAAAAAAAATTGATCTAAATTGCTTGAAAATTACAGAAGTTATGATTAAACAAAAAAAATAATACTCAAAGTTTTGAATTTGAATATTTTCAAAAATATTTTGAATTTTTCAAAAATACTTAAAATTTCTTTTTTTAACCACTAAAGGAACCCAAATAATCAATTTCATAAATATCAATTAATGTGACTGAAATTAGTATGATCACTTGGTATGGACTCGACCAGTGTGGCTATTTGGCCCTGTACAATACAACGCCATGTAGATAAATCACGTAGCAAAAAATTGACTACGGATTGGAAATTTTTTTAATGGGAGATATAGAGACGTCAATTCTAGGTGGTGCAAGAGGGGTTGGATGTAGATAAATTCGGGGATATATATTTAGTAATATTAGCTACTGTTCACTATATTTGGTCAAAATATCTCCCTACTTTAGGGTTAGATTATGCCTAAAGTTCCCTTATCAAAATTAATGATATAGGCATGTCATTTTTTCGTCACGACAGGAATTGACAGAAAAGAATGACAAAGTTATTTTCACTATTATTAATAATTAAAGTTTTATTAAAATTATTCATATACTGTGATTTCTAAATCTGAATTAGTAATTTTCTATTAATGAATTAGCGAGAAATTGGTTACTATTAAATAGTGAAAAATTCTACTATTTTTAAGTAGAAAACTACTAATTAATAGTAGAAACCGCTGCCAAGTTGTACCTCAAGTATTTATTTGGTGTAAGTAATTTTTGGTATTCATTTTTTGAAAACATTACTTTCTTATGGAGATTACTACAAATATCAATAAGTTTTAAGTAATAGCACGCAAAAAAATATTAAATAGGTCAATTGATGCATTTTTGAATTGTCTACAAAAGGAGCAAAAATTATTCTTCATAAAATTTACATAAAAAGCAAAAAGACATAAAAAAATTAATTTTTATAAACATTTTCAATTTATGAAATCGTGATGACTCGGAACAGGATTACAGTAGAATGTTCTCAAATAGCTCATTCGATGTGTTTCTTTAATCATCTACATAATAATGAAAATATATTGAAGCTTCTAATAAAGCATAAAAATCAAATTATTAAAAAACAAGATTTTCAAAATTTTCGATTTTTAAAATGCTAATAACTTTGGATTATATAGTTTCTGAGATATAGGTATGGGGCCAAACGTATTGTGGACATACAAACACACACACACGCGGACATTTTTTAAAAACTTTATTTTCGACATCTTGAGGTCGAAATATGTTGAGAGATGTTAAACAATCGCAATCGATAATTTGAGGGTAAAACAATACTTTCCTCTATGAGGAAGCAAAATTACTAACTTTAAAGTGAAATATCTATTAATTGTAATAGTGAAAGTTTGCTTTTATATAATTAGTAGATATTTTACTTTCAGGTTAGTAGTTTTTTTTACTAATAATTAGTAGTTCTCAATAAAAAAATAGTGAAAATGTTCACTATTTAATAGCACACTGAAAAAAAAATTATTTGATCCAAGTAAATCATTTACTTGTCTATTATCCATTAAATATGTATTAGACTCAAATAAATATTTACTAGTCCTAAGTATATTATTTTATTGCATAAAATGAACAGTAATTTGCGTCAAATAAAAATTACTTTAATCAAATTAATGGAATAATTAAAGCTAATAAATAATGGTTTAAATCAAGTATGAAAATTATTTAATTCAATAATGCATGCCATTTAATTTAAATAAATATTTATTTGCATGGAAAAGATGTTTTTTTGTTGAAAGAACTAAACATTTTTTTGTATCAAGTATTTAATTATTTATTACGAATAATTGTTTTAATTCTGACTAAAATCCCTTTAATTCTGTCAAATATTTTTTTATTTAGCCCAAATATGAAATCTATTTGCATCAATTGAAAAAATTGTTAGATTCAAATAAATTAAAATTTGACATAAATCAAGAATTACTTATCTCAAGGAGCCAGTATCATTTTGACACATGACTTAATTTTAGATTGTTATATTGTACAGAATGGAAATGTTATTTTGTACAACTGCTAAATGTTATTTTGTACAGTTTTGAAAAATGAATTTGTTATTTTGTACAATTTTTTAAAAAAGCAATAAAACATTGGAAGTACAATATTTTAGCTTTTTTAAAGAATTGTACAAAATAACAAATTCATTTTTCAAAATTGTACAAAATATCATTTAGCAGTTGTACAAAATAACATTTCCATTCTGTACAATATAACAATCTAAAATTAAGTCATGTGTCAAAATGATACTGGCTCATCTCAAGTAAATGTCTAATTGTATTAAGTAAATAAATTATTTGTAACTAATCAGAAATTATCTAATTCAAGTAAATTTCTTATTTTATTAAAAATTCCCGGGTGCCAGAATGTTAGGGAACTAATAAATAATAAAATATTTAAAAATAATTTTAAAATCATAAAATTAATTCTACATTGTTATTCAAACTTGAGTTCTACTTTATTTGTAAATGATTTTTTTTTATTTAAGGTATTATTCTAATATTTAATTTATTCCTTTAAACGAATCAATTCTTTGTTTATATTTATCAACTTTCACACGACGTTACTTAGATCTAAACAATTATATACTTATAATTAAAAAGCGCACCTACAGAGGATTAGAACCCTCAACGCAACGCACTCAAATCAAACGCTTAAGCACTAATACACGCAAGCTCTGGTGAGAAATACCAAAATCTTCTACTTGTACGTCAGGTCTGTAAAAGGTACTTCCTTTTTTAATTTATGATATGTTTAATACCATATTAAACTTTTTATATATGGTAATTAATGAAGAGACCATTAAATGCTATTATTTACAAATTAAACAATTCTTTCTAATATTAGTTGTGATAGAACTCAATAAAAGATAAGAAATAAATAATTTAATAAAAAATATGTTAACAGAATATTAAATATTTAAATCAAAATTGAACAAAAATTCAAGAAATTTTGCACAAATAAATAAATTTAAATAATAATTTTTTTCAAAATTTTCGTTCCGATGTAACGCTTATTTGGTAAAAATATTTTTTATTTTTGTTGATAAAAAAACGTATTAGCATAAAATAATGCATCATTTATATTAAATATTGTGGTATTGTTGTATGGGCTTTAGGATCCAAAAAAGAAGAAATCAGTAGTGATTCACAGGATCAATATTAAATAAACTCATCATGAATTCTTATATTTATATTAAATAATTTAATTTACTCGAATCAATAAAGTAACTTTTTCTACTAAATATTCTTTCTTTATACGAAGCTAAAAACTATTTGTGTGAAATAAATTAATTAATAGTTTCAAAGAACTCACTATTAAAGTCTCAATTAAATATTTATTTCATCCAAGAATTTTTTATTTGTTTTCATAAAATAAGGTTCTAGTCTTAAATAAATTATTATTCGCATTAAGTAATTTAATTTACTCAAATCCATAAAATGAAGTTATTGTATTACATAATTTTTATTTGTATTAAACAAAAAAATATTTGGCTGAAATAAATAAATTAATGGTTACAAATAACACACAATTAGTTTCAATTAAATATTTTTTTGAGCAAAGTATTTTTTATTTGTTTTCATAAAATAAGGTATTAGTCTTAAATAAATTATTAAGTATTTATTAATTAAGTAATTTAATTTACTCAAATTCATAAAATGAAGTTATTGTCTTAAATAATTTTTATTTGTATTAAACAAAAACATATTTGGCTGAAAAAAATAAATTAATGATTACAAATAACTCACTATTATAGTTTTAATTTAATATTTATTTGATCGAAGTAGTTTTTATTTGTTTTCATAAAATAATGTATTAGCATTAAATAAATCATTATTCGTTTTAAATAATTAAGTTTACTTGAATCCATAAAATGAAATTATTGTATGAAATAATTTTTATTTATATCAAAAAACCAAATATTTGAGGGAAATAAATAAATTAATTGTTTTTTATAAATTATAACTTGTGTTGAATAATGAATAATTTCATTTATTAGATTCAATTACGATTTATTTGATTCAAATAAGTGTGATTCAAATAATTCAAGTTATTTTAATCAAATATATATTTTTTGGATCCAAATACAAAATATTTGAACCAAGTAAATATTTTTCAAATAATTTGAATTAATTTAATCAAATAATTTTTTTTCAGTGTAATTAATTTCTCGCTAATTCATTAGTAGAAAATCACTTAATTTAGATTTAGAGAGTTAATAGTTAAAGTCTTGGTTTTTTAGTACTTAGGCGTTATAGTACAAATATTTATAAGTACCGTCGCAAGTGGGACTATTTTGTGCACGCGAGGTTTTTAATGGATAAAATTGTTATATTCAGTTGTTTAAGTTTGATACTTGGTATAAATATTTTCTGATATCTAGACTACAGAGAGTAGTAGATCTCCAAGAGTTTAAAAGTGTTTCTAAAAGTATTAATAATACTTCACTCTTAAAACAAGTGTCTTATTTTGTCCTCACTTTTAAGACATTTTGAGGTGTCTTAATTTTAAACCATTGAGATAGTGTCTTAAAAATGCCTGTAAGACGCTTTCTAAACGTCTTATGTCTTAAAATTAGACACTTGTAAGACACCTGTTTTTACAGTGTTGTTGACAATTTAGTTGTGATGGTGTATACGCGATGCGCTAACTTTTTATTGCATATTTTAAGAAAAAAGTATAAAAAACTAAAAAATCACACTGAAAAAAGTTTAGTCGAGAGTCATTAGTATTTCAACTTACTACTTTAAGTAGTTAAATTTCAAAGACAACTACAAAATCTCATTATACCAACTACTTTCTAAGTAGAAACAACTACTTTCGTAGTTATTTTAACTACTTTTTCAAAGTCAATATAACTTTTTAATTTCAATTGAGGACCTATTGAACTACTCTGCATAGTTAAAAAGTAATCAAGTTTACTACTTTTTTTTTTGATTGCAGGATTTGGTGGGTTATTTTGTGCATTCTTTAAAACCAATTATTTTTCAAAAATTTGTTTTGTAGTTAGTAAAAAATACTTTAGAATTTCGTTTTGAAATATTTTTGTCTTATTTTTGTTATAAAAGACGAAAAATAAGCATAAAATTCCAATTTTACACGCGGTGCCATTAAAATCTCAAAAAAGTAACATTAATAATTACATGCTTTTCAAGTTAATTTTCAAACTTTTTCTCTTAAAGTAACTCAAGAAGTGCAACAGAAGTTATATTAAGTAATTTTTTTTAAGAAGTAACTTTTTTTGTACAGCAAAAACAATCGAAAAAAATTCTTACCTAACTTTATAAATAAACAAACTTTGATGCACAGAATTAGAAATTAGAATTAGAAAGTAGTCAGTCTTAAAATGGTTTTAAAAATTGTTTTACTTTTTTTCTGCAATTTTTTTTTATTTGATACCTGTTTTAGAATTATTTAAGAATTATCACATAATACTTGTTAGACGTTTTATTTGCTTTTATGTTGAACTGACAAATTTTAATTTATTACTACTTTATACTGCCGTACATTTGAAGAAAGTCACTATCTGCATTTTTAGTCGAACGGAGATATTTAAGGAAACGCGTTTGCATGAGAATCCTTCAATATATAATACTTTTTGAAAAGACAACCATCATTTCTTAGTGAAATGGACTCGATCTATCGATTGGTGCAAAAAAAAATTATAAATTTTAATTGTTTATATGCAAAACTGCAGATAGGCCCATTTTGCATGCGTAAAATTACTCGAAATACATTTGGTCGGGTCCTATGTACATTAGGGTGGTCCAAAAAATTCCAAAATTGGAATTTTCAAATTGTTTTTTTAATTTCATATCCTGCAAGGATAGAAACTCAAATGCTCAATTTTAAAAATTTCTTAATTGCAAAATTGACGCAGCGAATTGCTTTTTTCTCTCTTATGGGATTATCGTGAATTTAACATGTAAAATAAACACGTCATTTTCAACATCTGTTTTCACTTCTTTAATATTATCGTATTTCAAAACCTTTTTAGAATATTATTAAGTACAAAGAAAACTTTATTATGCAAAAAAAAAGAAATTAAAAAAAATGATAATTTCAATTGTTATTTAGCTTCTAAATACCCTATTTTGGTACTTTTCAGTGACTGTTTTCTGTATGTAAATATTAATTCTTTAACATGAAATTTGCACCAAATGAAAGTTTATCTTTTGTATAAGAGGTACTTAAGAATCTGAAAATCATAAAAGAACATTAAGAGGTGAAAATATGAGGTTAAAGTTAAGCTTTTTTTGGTTTTGGTTGTAAAAAAAATGGTAACCGATATGCGCTTCCTATTGCTACTGAAGAAGGCCTGACCGCATAGCGGGGTTCCTCTGCTCACAGAAAAGGGAAATTCCTGAAAATAAGGGGTTAAGAAAAATAAACAGAAATAAAATATGCAAGTATAAAGAAGAAACTTTTTTATGTAAATTATGAATTAAACTGGTTATAATATTAACAAATGAACATTCTTCGGCATATAGTTAATCACAATAATTTCATGTCATTAGTATAACTGTTTAATAATAATTGAAACTGTCAAAAATTATTATTGTTTCTAATAATTATTAATGTTAACGAATTGTTTAATATAATAAAAAAAAAAGAAATTATTAAAGTAAATTTAAATAAAAACTTTAAAAATATTAAAGAAAAACAAAATTACAAATTAATAGTAATAATTTATTATTATGAACGACAATAATCTAATATAAAAAGTTGAATTTTACTAAAAAATCACATAGGGAATACAATAAATATCTAGATTTGCAAGGTTTTTAAACTATTTAAACTCCATTCATTTTCTACTTTAATTACATTTTTTTAAGTATATCGAGTAGATTATTCTTTAAATCTCAAATGGTCAAAAACTAATAGCACTATTTTAAAAGCACTAAACTAATTAGTAGATTTCTGTTTACTACGAATTTTAATCATTTTGTAATAGTAGTTAATAATTTCTTACTAATTAGGATCCCGTGTAGAAAAGTTCGGTGGGTGCCAGTTGGGCCCCATATGGGTTTCCCAGATTTAAGGTGGGCTAAGTTGGGTCATCCCACTGGGAAATTAGTGGGCTTGTAATGGTCAACTCGGTTAGTGCCAATTAACTAAAAAAGATCGTATAAATGTAAGATCGTTAAAAAATATTCATTAGAACTTTTTACGATATTTTCCACCAAAATTTTCTTTAATGACATAAAAATTAGTTAATAACAATTGTTGCATGTATTTTTTAATTTGTTTAAACAATTTAATATTGTTTATTTGAAACTTTTCATCTAATAGAGCTAGAGAGTTGTAACTTTTTTCCAATTATGCAACTATATATGTTAAGGAAAGCCTAATATTAGACAAAAAATAAAATATAAAATCAAAAAAATTGTTTAAACAAATTAATATTGTTTATTTGCAACTTTTCATCTAATAGAGCTAGAGTGTTGTAACTTTTTCTTAATTTTGCAACTTTTCAAGCTTATGAAAGCTTAATATTAATAAAAAACTAAAATCCACAATTATAAAAATTGTTTAAACAAATTAATATTGTCTGTTTGCAATTTTTGATCTGATTGAGCGAGTTGAAACTTTCTCTTAATTTTGCAACTTTTTAAGCCTATGAAAGCTTAATATTAATAATAAACGAAAATCCACAATTTTAAAAATTGTTTAAACAAATTATTATTGTTTATTTGCAACTCTTCATCTTATTGAGCTAAAGAGTTAAAATTTTCTCCTAATTTTGCTGCTTTTTAAGCCAATGAACGCTTAATATTAACAATAAACGAAAATCCGCAATTATAAAAATTGTTTAAACAAATTAATATTGTTTACTTGCAATTTTTCATCTAATTGAGCAAGTTGAAACTTTCTCTTAATTTTGCAACTTTTTAAGCTTATGAAAGCTTAAATATTAATAATAAACGATAATCCATATTCCAACTTAACCCTAAACTTTTTTTTAGCGGTACTAAATTGGCCATAAATATCTTCTTCTTTTTTTTGTGACCGGGGTGTAGCCAGTTCAAATACTCATAAGTATCTAAGCTCCCGTTAACTACCAGCCTATACAGAGAGTATAATGACACATTTCACCGTGAACTAAACCATAGGAAAAAAACGTTCAGTTTTGGAGAAAACTTCAAGAGCAATTCGCCGCGTCAATTTTGCAATTAATAAATTTTTAATAATTAGTATTTGAGTTTCTATCCTAGTAGAATATGAAACTGAAAAAACATTTTGAAAATTCCAATTTTGGCCTTTTTTTGGATCACCCTAATGTACATAGGACCTCGCTCCCGAGTCGTGAAAGCGCTGAGATACATTTGAAGAAAGTCACTATCCAACAACCGCTGTGTGGATTTGTTGGATAGGACCTTATTTTAGACTTCAACTGGGTTCAAATACATTCGAAGAAAGTCACTATCTACATAGGTTTTCTTCCTTCGGCCATTTCTAGCGAATTTACATTTAGTACTATGTACATAGGCCCAGAAAAATGTATTTGTATACCGTCCAACACCCACTTTACATTTTTCCCTGTTGGATAGGCCCTCCGTTCTGCAGATAGTGACTTTCTTCAAATATATTTCACCAAAATCGCTGTAGATGGGCCAATTAGGGTCTAATTATCTTCGAAACTAATTAATATTTTTAATCGTGGATTGCACAGATAAATTTATTTTTTTATTACGAATCCAACGACATAAAAAACTCATTTTTCGAAAAAAATGCAGATAGTGACTTTCTTCAAATGTACGGCAGTATAGACAACTTGTGAATTCTGCCGTACATTTGAAGAAAGTCACTATCTGCATTTGAAGTCGAACGGAGATATTTAAGGAAACGCGTTTGCATGAGAATCCTTTAATATATAATACTTTTTGAAAAGACAACTATCATTTCTTAGTAAAATGGACTCGATCTATCGATTGGTGCAAAAAAAAAGTATAAATTTTAATTGTTTATATGCAAAACTGCAGATAGGCCCATTTTGCATGCGTAAAATTACTCGAAATACATTTGGACGGGTCCTATGTACATAGGACCTCGCTCCCGAGTCGTGAAAGCGCTGAGATACATTTGAAGAAAGTCACTATCCAACAACCGCTGTGTGGATTTGTTGGATATGACCTTATTTTAGACTTCAACTGGGTTCAAATACATTCGAAGAAAGTCACTATCTACATAGGTTTTCTTCCTTCGGTCATTTCTAGCGAATTTACATTTAGTACTATGTACATAGGCCCAGAAAAATGTATTTGTATACCGTCCGACACCCACTTTACATTTTTCCCTGTTGGATAGGCCCGCCGTTCTGCAGATAGTGACTTTCTTCAAATGTATTTCACCAAAATCGCTGTAGATAGGCCAATTAGGGTCTAATTATCTTCGAAACTAATTAATATTTTTAATCGTGGGTTGCACAGATAAATTTATTTTTTTATTACGAATCCAACGACATAAAAAACTCATTTTTCGAAAAAAATGCAGATAGTGACTTTCTTCAAATGTACGGCAGAATTGACCTAATAGTATAAGTATAAACTTGATAGCTGAATTGTAACAATATTTGTTGCAAAATTTAAAAAAAATGTTTTATTTTCAAAATATTATAGTTTTTTTTGGCTTTGAGAAGGCTCTCTCCATTGACATAACCTTAAACTAAAAAAATACATTTCACATCAAATAAAAATATTATAAAAAATAATTTCACAAAATTTTAAAAGATAAAAGTGTACATTTTTCAGAAAAAACTCTGGTATCGTATCGAGTCAGAGTTCTCTCGTCTCGTTTCGTTTCTATCATCTATATCGCGGCAACACTAGATATATTTTGTGCACAACTTTGAGTTTCTATAACTCAGACAAAAATTTTTTTCTTGTCGGCTAACTCATAAGGCATCTTTAGAAGGATGTTTCAACATAATTGAATATAGATAAGTTCTTTATTTTTTCAAATTCTGAATTGTAATAAAGCATAGAGTGAAAAAGATGGAAAAAAAGATACCTCGCTCGACGGTATTTAAAAAAAAAATAACATTAAAATTGGTTCATTTTTGAGTTGTTAGCAGATTTTTGCAAAAATTGTTGTCAGGGAATATCATTGTAAATTCTGTAAAATGTCAGGGAAATTGATAAACTGAATCTATGGGCCACCCTCAAGTCGAGATATCGAAAGATACATTTTTTCTCATTTCACCCTTCTTTCTTAATTTTTGTACAAATATGGCCTATACCAAAGGTAATTATTATTAAACAATATTAAAGTTTTCTTTTGCCATTATTGTAATAGAATCCTAATTAATTATATTATTATTAATAGTGTAAACAATGTTGTGTCATTATTTTCTGTAATTTTTCACCTTGGCTGATGTATCCTTGGATTTTGTCCTATTTTCCATTAACCTATATTAACCGTAGAAAATGAGCATTATTTTAAAATTTAATGAAGTCTACTACTGTTAAGAAAATATGAAATATTGCTTTTCTGATAAAAATGTCTGTAATATTAGTTTCAATAAATGTTCCCTGATAAGCGAGTTATATAACTCTTTTCATTTTCTGATAATCGACTTTTTCGTGTGATCTGTAATAGAAAGCTCTGTCGCAAAAAGAAATGATAAAGTGCAAAATTTCTTACTGAGCATCCTCGATTGTTGACCTTGTAACCAAAGGGGCACTTCCTCTTGCAATTGCTCATGGTCGGACATCCTGGATGGGAGGACTTGCATTGGCAAAGAGTGCAATCGTTTTCATCCATGAGGAGTCCGTTCTCACAGTGAAGATCACACTTGAGCTCCGGACAGACGGTTTTGTCCTCGCTTTCCTTCCTCTCTTGATCTTCTCCAGAGTCGGTCGGAATAGCAGTTGTGGAATGAATGTCCTGGCAAGCACATACAGGACAACCACCCTCGTCTTCAACAAGCTTACAATTCAGTCCGCAGTGAGGCAGTTCTGGACAAATCTTCTCCTCTGTATTGGCAATGCCAGAAACCTGAAAATAGAGCGGACAAATATATCATAAGAAACGTGCTTTTCTTATTTACTATATTTTCTCTCAAGTAGAATTATCTCAGTTTTAGGAAATATCAATTTCACAATGTACTGCAATAATCAAATAAATTGTATCAATTAATTGACATTATTGAGTGCGAGGGAAAGAAATCTTGTAGTTTAAACAACTTAAGAAAATTTTACTTAACTCTCTAATGCACCATTAAAGATAAATGTGTAAAAGCTGGTTGCCTAAAATATTTACTAACCACCAGCTTAACTTGACGTCAATTTTCAATCAACCTTTTGAACAAACTTTAATGTTGATTAAAACTTTTAAATTGCCTATAAACTTTAAATGTAAAATAAAAGAGTTTAAACTCGGATGTAAACTCTTCAGAAAACTATAAACATTTTTAAAAGAAAAGTAAGTTTCCGTGGAAAGTGGGCTGTAGAGAAAAATATGTTGCTCGTGTATGAAAGAAACTGTGGACTTTGAAGGAGTGGACTCTTTTAAACTTAAAGGAATTCTTTCGTGAAATCAATAACTTCTTTAATTTATAAATTTTTTCTCACTTTGCCGAACAATTATTTTTGTAAAATTAAAAAGAACTTAATATTAAGTTTCTAATTGATATTTATATAGTAGGATATACATTTTCAAGATTTTTCTATATTTAATTATCTATCTATATGGGCGTCTCTCAGAAACCTTTAACTTTTCAATAAAAAAATATATTGCAATTTTTTTTTAAGCACACTATTCAAAATTTACATAGTTAAAGTTTAAATTCCAAACTTCTAAATTTTATTCATAAACGGATAAAAGATTTTATCTCCAATTAATTATGAATGAATAATGATTTAAAAATACAAACATCTTTAACCTATAATAAAGAAAAAATCAACAAGTGGTTGCTTATTAAGCTGAGAAATAATTTGTCAATTTCCCGCACATTTTAAAATTTGGAACTTTTTTTTAACTAATTTTCTGAAAACAATTACTTTTTATTTCAGTTTCTTAGCATATTTTCTTTTTTTAACATTTATTTTTTCTCTCTTCAGTTTTTATGTACAAAACTCTAATTGTTAATACAAAACTAAACCTTTTCTATTTTGCACATTTTTAACCCCAGATTTGTATATTATGACATTTTGAGCAAAATAGTTGATATCAATAACAAGACAGCTATAACTTCACTTGAAAGAAAAAATGTATTTATTTTTTAAAATCATGTAAAATCTTATAATTTTAAATGTATCTTATCAATAAAGTATTTTTTCTTGAAGCACATCAATACGAAATCGCATAATCACTTTTTACACAAAATTCAGAAGGTTTGAAATAATTTTAATTGATTTTCACTGAGTAGTTATTTTCTGAGTACTTAATGAATTATGGCGTTTTTTAGTTTTGTTACAAAGTATTTTTAGTTCTTCAAATTACAATTACTTTAAGGAGATATAAGGCACACTCGTTTATAATATCTTAAAATCTTTATAAAAACCTAAAGATTAAATTTCACTAAGATTTTTTGATGTGTCACGAGTCTCCTTCAAGTAGATAAATAAAATGGTTAAAATGGAGGGACCATTTTTGAGAGTTCATAATTTCTAAAATAATTAAAATTTTCTATTTTCTTTAGTGTAAAATTAATCCTTATTTCACTAACTTTAAATTCATGTAACACAGAGTCATTAATTTTTATTCTTTTTTATTCTTCAGCACTTAAAACATTCAAAACTAGGTTTAGGGACAAGTATACTCGCAAGAGTAAAGTCAAACATTTGAATATTAATAGAACCTTATTTAAGCTACAAATTTATGTAATATCAATTGGGAGAGGTAGTTCATATTATAATTAACATTTTAAAACAAAAACCAATAAAAAATATATCAAAATCATCTAGATATATCCCAGGGACATAAAAGTTAAATGTTTCTGAGATATGCATATAAATGAAATTATTACAGAAGACTTTTTTCAGTTCATTGCTTAAATGAACTTAAAAGTGAGAGTATTTTTCATTTTGTGCAGTATAAGAATTAAAAAAAAAGCTACATAAACCTGGTAAAAAGTTTGGAAAATCAATAATTGTGGTAAATTGCATTCATTCTTTTAAAGGGAACATTCTGAAACGCAGATTGAAATTGTGACTAAAAATGTAAAATTCAAAAGGTAAATCAAATATACATATGTTGGACTCATAATACTTGGTAACTTAGTTTAAAATTCATTTATTTCGTTAAACATAAAGAAATTTATTATGCTTTTTTTAATATAATGAACTACCAGTTGAAAACATTAAAAAAGTAGGTACAAAACCTATATTTCTATTTTTCGATTGATTTTCTTATATATTAGAATTAAAAGGTAAATAAATAACTTTTCAGATTATATATGGCATTTCTATAAATATAAAATTTCATATTTTTTTAAAAAGTATTGATTCCAGTCAAGTAATTTTCATTAATAACGTCATAAAACTGTAATACTTTTTAAATGAAAAATCTCGACGTATTAATATTCAAGAAGTCGGTCTTATTCGCAAAATTGATTTCCAGAGCTGTTCCATTGGGTCGTTTTATTGTAGCTCCACGTTATTAAGGTAATGAATTCGATTCTTTGGAACGAAGGACTTAAGACTTCATTAATATTCAGAGACGAATGTAAACTGTAAACCATGCATCGCCGCAATTGAAACTCGTTTTTCAAACGTTTAAGCCATTTATTCTCGAAACGAACGAGTTATGTAATAATTGAATCTTAATTTAAAATACAACTACGTATTATACCGTAGTTGAAATTATTACACAGATTTATTTCATTATACCGTTAATTGGATTTAGATTATGTGTGATAATCGTTACCTGCAATTCCACTTATACTTTTGATTTATTGATTTACAGTTTAATGATATACAACTTTTTGTCAAAAGACTTTTTCCATAAACTGTACAATTACGTAAACAAAAAAGGAATTCAATGGATAAAAAAATGTAATTAAATAAGTGAAATAATCCTAATTTTAAAATTGATCCCAGTCTGCTTAAAATATACATACATTATTTTTGGAATAAAACTCTCAGGAATGAGTAAATTTTCAATATTTTAATTTAAATGAGATTATTCTCAGTCCTTAAAACTTGAATTATAAATTTAAATTCTCGTTGGAATGAGAAATTGTGGATTTAAAAAAACTGCGAGTAAAGTTATTCGTTTTCGAGGTACAATAAAACTCAATATCATCGATTGCTGAGCTCTTTTTGTATAAGTGGTTTAAGTTTTCTCGTGTATTTCGTTCAAGACGAATTTCCGCTGTTCCTTCATTCATCTTCCTCTCGTCCAGTTTTCGGTCCACGTTTCAGAAACTTGAACGACAATAGCTAACAATAAGTTTAGCATGAAAATTCGCACTTCCTGGGACGGTACTGCAAACTTCATTTTAAATTTTCTCATTAAAAGCAATTTGATTAAAAATTTACAGCAAACCAAATTATCAAAGTTGTACTGACACTACTAGAGAAAATTGAGTTTCTGAGATAGTTTCTATTGGTGATAATAGAATAATAAAGAAGGTTTTAGTAATTAACTACATACTTGTTATAAAACATAATAGTCATTATATAAACATATTCGTAATATTAATTAGTCCATAATTTACGTAATATTATAAGAACAATTAATACAAAAAATTAGAATATGTTCAGTAAAATTTGTATCAATTATGCACACAAAAAAAAGTTGTCTGTACTTTAAACTAGACCCATTTATCTTGTAGCATTTTTGCCCTCTGAAAACGAATTTAAAGCCAGAATTGGTCCATAACCCTCTGGTTTTATTTTCAATTTAAAAAAACTACCCTTAAATGGACAAAATCAGAATTTACAGAAAAAGAAATAAAATATCAGATTGTTTTTTAAATCAGAACTAAACATCACTTTGTTTTTACTCAAACAACTCAAAAACACTTTCCGCATTACACCCTGGTCTTTTTTTAAGTCGAAAAACTACCCTTAAATTAACAAAATCAAAATATAGGCGTAAAAAGTTGAAAAAACATATTGTTTTCTAGAACAGACTCGAACATTTCTATATTTTTGATCCAAAAGCGCAAAAACTAAGTCCTAATTTCATCATCCCCTCTGATATTTTATGTAAATCGAAAAACTACTCTTAAATTAATGGAAACAAAGTTTAGGGGTAAAACGTTGAAAAAACATATTGTTTTTTAAAACAGAATCAAACATTTCTGTGTTTTTAATCCAACAACGCAAAAGAAAATCACGATTTCACGATCACCCTCTGGTATTTTTTTGCAAATCGAAAAACTCCCCTTAAATAATTAAATTAAAGTTTAGAGGTAAAAAGTCGAAAAACACAATCTCTTTTAAAACAAAATTAACCATTTCTGTATTTCTACGCAAACAACTCAAAAACACTTTCCCCATTACACTCTGGTCTTTTTTTAAATTGAAAAATTACCCTTAAATTAACTAACAAATGCCGTTTTAGAAAAGAATCAAACAGTTATATATTTTTGATTCAACAACAAAAAACAAAGTCATAATTTCACCATCACCCTCTGGTATTTTTTTGTAAATCGAACACTGCAAACCAAAGTGCATAAAAAATGGCGTCCCAGTTCTGTACACACTTTGAAGTGCATAATTTTCATGCACTTTGCACCTTATGCACTTTATGTGCATTAAAAAATACATGGTATGCACTTCAAAGTGTGTAACAGCAATGCACTTCTAAGTGCGTTCAGAACTGGGACACATTTATGCATTTGAAGTGCATTAATGTTACACACTTTGATTTGCAGTGAAGACTTTCCTTAAATTAACAGAATTAAACTTTAGAGGTAAAAGTTAAAAAAACAGTTTGACTTTTAAAACAGAACTGACCATTTCCTTATTTTTGCTGCAAAAACGCAAAAACAAAGTCACAATTTCTCCAGCTCCCTACGTTCTTTTTAAATCGAAAAACTACCTTTAGATTAAAAAAATCAAACATGGTAAAAAGGTTAGCATACAGGTATATATTACGGTGATCCAAAAATGTACAGTAAAAAATTTTTTTGAACTGTTTTGCTCCTACCCCCCAAAAAGTTTTTAAATCGAAAAAAATACCCATATTTAAGGGAGGCGCAAACCCCTAGAAATTTCCCATTTATTTTACATGGGAAAAACTCACTTTTTCGTAAATTCGCTACCAAATCCTCAAAAATCACTCAAAATAGCAATACAGCGAATCACATCTTGAGAAGTCCTCAATCATCAATATTCCATAATTTATTTAATAATTTATTTATATTAACTATTTTTTAAAAGGTTATAAACAACCCCCATAAATGCAAAAAAATGATAATTTTTTTTAAATTACAAATTAATAGTTTCTTTAGGATTTTTCAACAAAATTGTTACATATTGTCAATTTCCGAATGTTTATAAATATTTTTATGTATTTTTCATTTGTTTAAACAATTTATTATTGTTAATTTACAGCTATTATTTAAATAAACCTAGCGAGTTGTAGTTGTTTCTGACTTAACAATTTTTTACAATTTAAAGTATTCAGGAAATTAACCACAACAACAATTTACAATTGTTTAAACAAATTATTGTTAATAATTATTATTTATTCTTCACAAATGCACCTAGAAAGACACAAGTTTTTTAAAATTTTACAAATTAATAAGCTCTGGTTGGAGTAAAAAAAATTATTAACTATAAGTTATTATTTTTAATTTGTTTAAACAATTTATTATTGTTTACTTTTAACTATTATTTAAATAAACCTAGCAAGTTGTTGTTTTTCTTACTTAAATATTTTTTTTATTTAAAATGAAAAAAGGATTCAGTAAAATTAACCACAACAACAGGTTGTAATTGTTTAAACAAATTATTCTTAATTATTAATTAGTCTTGACAAATTTACCTTGAAAGAGACATAACTTTTTCCTAATTTGCAAATGAATGAGCTTTGGTTAGAAAAAGAAAAATTATTGACTATAAGTTAATATTTTTACATTGTTTAAACAATTTATTATTGTTAATTTTTAAATATAATTGAAATAAACCTAGCGAAATTTAGTTTTTTCTGTCTTAATTACTTTTTATATGGAAAATAAAAAATAGAATTTTGTAAAATTAACCTCAACAATAATTTGCAATTGTTTAAAACGACTTGCTAGGTTTATTTGAATATTAGTTAAAAATAAACAATAATAAATTGTTTAAACAAATTAAAAATAATAACTTATAGTCAGTAATTTTTCTTACTCTAAACAGAGCTTATTAATTTGTAAAATTATAAAAAACTTGTGTCTTTCTAGGTGCATTTGTAAAGAATAAATAATAATTATTAACAATAATTTGTTTAAACAATTGCAAATTGTTGTTGTGGTTAATTTCCTGAATCCTGTTTTCAATTTTAATTGTAAAAAAATAGTTAAGTCAGAAAAAACTACAACTCGCTAGGTTTATTTGAATAATAGCTGTAAATTAACAATAATAAATTGTTTAAACAAATGAAAAATACATAAAAATATCTATAAACATTCGGAAATTGACAATATGTAACAATTTTGTTAAAAAATCCAAAAGAAAGTATTAATTTGTAATTTAAAAATAATTATCATTTTTTTGCATTTATGGGGGTTGTTTATAACCTTTTAAAAAATAGTTAATATTAATAAATTATTAAATAAATTATGGAATATTGTTGTTTGAGGACTTTTCAAGATGTGATTCGCTGTATTGTTATTTTGAGTGATTTTTGAGGATTTGGTTGCGAATTTACGAAAAAGTTCGTTTTTTCCATGTAAAATAAATGGGAAATTTCAAGGGGTTTGCGCCACCCCTAAATATTGTCCGATTAAAAAAACTAGGGGTATTCTTGTTCGATTTGGAAATTTTTTGGGGGGTAGAAGCAAAACATTTCAGACTTTCGTCTTTATGGACATATTATAGCTATGTATATTTCTTCTTGAAAACACATTCTGTTTTTTAACTTTTTACCTCTAAAGTTTGATTCTGTTCGTTTAAGGATAATTTTTCGATCTAAGAGAAAAACAGAGGGTGCTGGAGAATTTTTTGCGTTGTGGGATCAAAAATTGAGTAATCTTTGATTCTGATCAAGAAAACAAAATGTTCCACTTTTTTGTCTCTAAAGTTTGATTCTGTTAATTTAAGGGTAGTTTTTCGATTAAAAAAAATCAGAGGGAGATGGAGAAATTGCGAGTTTTTTTACGTTATTGGAGCAAAAATACAGAAATGGTTAGTTGAGTTTTAATATACAATCAGTTTTTTCAACTTTTTAACCCCTAAAGTTTGATTCTGTTCAGTTAAGGGTAGTTTTTCAATTAAAAAATAACTAGAGTGTAATGGGAAATGTGTTTTTTAGTTGTTTGAGCAAAAATAAAGTTTTGTGTGGTTCTGATTTAAAAAACAATCTGTTATGTTATTATTCTCCCCGCAAAGTCTGATTTTGTCCATTTGAGGGTAGTTTTTTTTATTTAAAAAAAAAACAGAGAATAATGGCGCAATTCTGGCTTCAAATTTGCTTTCAGTGGGCAAAAATGATATAAGGTATTCAAAGTACATAGAACTTTTTTTTGTGGGCCTGTGTTATCAATCGAATTTTTATAACATATACATATAGAAGTAGATATATATGATACGTCACGTGGTATTTTGAATTTGAGTGTAAAAAATTTCAGTTTGAGTGTAAGATAATCAAAAGTGAAATTGATATCAATTATCAATTAATATTGAAAAGCTGATATACGAGAGAGAATTTGCATACTGTTATACTTTATCAGATGATTGATGTCAATTTATGTAACAGATTTTAAAAAAAGTATTACCTTTGAAATGAGGCATTGACAAGTGAGACAATCGTTGTTGTCACGGACGTAACCATTCTTGCATTGCAATTTACAATCAGTGAGCGCTTTACATTTGACGGTGGCATTATGATGCGTAGAACAGCGAGGACAACATTCTCCAGGTAATGGTGGTGTCGGTATCTCGCAGCTTTTGCACATGGTTGCTTGACAGGAAACTTTTCCTGTTTCACAAATGCAGTTCACGCACTCCCCATGCTGCCAGCTTTCGCCATCTGAACGTAAAAGACCTGAATCGTCTCTGCAACTTAAAAGTCCTTGTTCGTCCTCTGCACCCATCAACGTAACAGTTTCTGAAACAAAATCAATTTAAAACCTTTCTACCAATCAAGATCACTCAATCACTTTTCTCGCCTGTGATTGGTTTTATTTTTATTTAGTATTTAATAATTAATTCACAACTGAGAAGAGGAACTTGATTTCAAATGTATGATATACAATTTATATCTACAGGGTGTCTCAAAAGTCTGAAAACGGTCAAATATCTCGGAAAATATGAATATTGCTGGAAAGAAATTTCAATACAAAAGTTGTTATACAAAATTATATGTTTTACATACACTGTAAAAAATAAAAATGTATTACAAGATGAAATTTGAAAATTACACTTCTTATGTTTTGTAATTTTACTACTGCTTTCAGAGTGAGAATAATACATTGTTTGAGGTTAAAAGTACAACCTATCACAGTTAAAAATTTTGTGTAAAAAACGGTTCACACAATCTTTGTGTTAAGTTTAACATTAAGATTAGGTTAATTTAACAAGAAGATTGTGTGAATTAACATATAGGTTATGTTAGTTTAACATAAAAGTAACACAGATTTTGAGTGGACCGTTTGGGACATTTGATTTGTGTTAAATTTACACAAACTTTTTAACTGATGTAATTTTTACTGGATTGGAACTGGGAAAAATGCATATAGAGTTGTAGTAGTACACACAATGAAACTATAAGTTCACATTAAGTTGTGATATGAAATTGCATTTTCAACAATTAAAATGATACGCTTGAATAGTAGATTTACAAAATCTAGTATTTTAGCAGTTTTAAGTTTGAAACTAGTAATATTATATATATATATATTTTTTTATAGAGTAGTATAGTGTAACTTGATATATTATATCTATACGTTTATTAATGACCATATAATTATTTATTTATTTATAACTTAAGTAGTGTACAAAAGAAAAATTGTGATAAACACTTCTGGCATTGGTTCCGTGCGGTAGTAATAAATAGCGTTCAACGTTTGACTGTATATCAAATTTCCCTTCATACAGTTCTCAAAATTGTCTTCTTATTGTGTTTTTGTACAAATTATTGTTTATTTAATATTTATTGGATTTTTATGTAATTGTACGAAAGGGCTTTAACTTTTAATAAATAATAATAAATTAATTTTAATTGAATAAAATTAATAATTTAATAAAAGTTTATTGAATTATATAGTTTAAAAATACATTATAATTTCATTATAAGAATAGTTGAAACAAATTTATAATTTATATTAAATTTAATATATACATTTTTATAAAATAATTAATTAAATCAATTAATTTAAAATTTTAATTAATAAAATTAATAAATAAAAGACATTTTTATTTTGTAAAATTTTATAATTATAAAATAATTAAGTGCCAGCATTAGCGGTTAAATAACACATTGTTGTTGCAAATGCGTGTAAGTCTTTTATTGTTATTTTTATGTTAATCTTTGACTTCCATTTTTTTCACTTCTTTATATTTAAAATTATTTTTTTGTAGTGTTTTCAAAATTAGTGCTGCCCACCAGACCGAGACGAGAACATCTAGGATAAAACGAGACAAGACCGATACTAAGTTTCTTGAGACCGAGACTCTCAACGAAAATTAAAAAAAAATAAATTAAAATATTATTACGAGAATTTATTTATTATTTTTAAATTAATTTATTAATTTCTATAAATAATTTATAAAATTAATTAACAGACAAATATTTTTGAACTAAATATTTTTGTTGTATTTTTATAAATAATTAATAAAATAATAAATTAATTAAATTTAATTATTATTATTTAATTATATATGATATTATTTAGGGTCAGCTGGGGTATAATTCAGAACATAATTCTTAATTTTCACGAATATACTAATAATTATACTATCTTATTTTACGAGTTATTTTTATAACTATTATACTTTATAAGTAAAAAATAAAATTTAATACAACTTGCACTTAATTTTCAATTTTTATTTAAAGCTAGTTATTAATCAAATTTTAATTTTTAACTTCTTATATTTTGTGTATCGCTTTCTTTAACTTGATTATAAATTGATTGATCGAGACTGCGAGACCGAGATCTGCAATTTTGATATTTAACGAGACCGAGACGAGACTGTATAAAATCTCGTCTCTTCTCGCCTCGTGGGCAGCACTATCCAAAATAATTTAAACATTACTATATTTTTTTCTCTGTAGTTCTGATGAGCTGTGTTCGCAGCGAAAATGCATTTGAATAATAACTATATTAAGTTGAACGTACAGCCAAAAGACAAGTGTAAAAAAATACATGAAAAAGAAAATAAACAAATGTTTTTTAATGTAATTATTAAAGCAACAATTTCTGTTGATAAATAAACTGTCATATGGTAAAAGAAGATACGGAATACTGTTGCAATACTGTTGTTTAAAATTAAATTAAATGTACACAGTTAAAAATTTTGTGTATATTTAACACAAATTAGATGTCCAAAACGGTCCACTCAAAATTTTTGTTAAAATAACACAAATTATATGTTAATTTAACAATCGTTCATGTTAAATTAACACAATCTTCATGTTAAATTAACACAATTTTTGTGTTAAATTTAACACAAAGAATATGTGGACCGTTTTTTACACAAAACTTTTAACTGTGTATTCTTTAAGTTAAACTAAAGATTATTTTTTATTTTTTTATATACGTCTTTAAATACAAGACAAACAAAAAACAAATATTTCTTTTTCCTCTTACCGTATTACGTAATTAAATAAGAACCTGTGCGAATCTTTGATAAATGTTTAGTTATTAAACAACGAATAAATATATACATATTACATTATTATATAATATTAATAAATGTCATTAAAATTGTGCAAATAATGAGCCTAACGAAATTGAGTTTATTTTCAAAAAAGGTATCGTAAAAATCACTAAACTTGCAATGTCTCCTTAAAATTAAAGTTATTCCTGATGAAATAATCAATATTTTCTAATGATTTTGTTTTTATTTCAAAGGTATATCAACATTGTTACATTTTATATCAATATTATATTATTATGACAATAATAATTTAACTTCACTTTAAATAAAAAATTAAAGGTGCAATTTTAGTACTAAAATGAATTAAAATAAGATGCAATGTTTAATCAATTGAATATCAAAATAAGTCAACGAAGCATTAATTATTATCGTTATATTGACTGTCAATTTATTGGTCTTCGTCTGCCATTCTGATTTTAGTTAAGATTCGAAAAACAATTAAAACAAGATTAAAATTAATGAAGTAAAACAAGTTTGATAGACAAATTTAATCCTGAAATAAATTACTTTTTTCTTTTTATTTATTTATAATAATTATAAATTTATGAACCTTTTAAAAATTGATTAGTAGGGGAGGCGGGGGCAAGACGGGGTACCTGCCTTAATTAACAAACTAATTAACAAATCATGATCATTTTTTGCATAACATAGCACCGTTACGATAGTTTTTGATTGACCAAGTCACCGATTAATGAAACCGAGTTTTTTATTTTTTACATGAAAAAAACTGTTTTTGACGATTTTCTTGTCATTTTTGCATTTTATTTAGAACGTGTTTGTTATTTTAATAACAACATTTTATATGCTATATAATTTTTTTCATGTTCAACAATGATTACACTTGAAGTTAAGCACTTGTTTATTTCCGTTTCGAAATTTAATTTTTAGAAATAAATTTTTTAATGAAATTCCGTATGTGGGGCAAGACGGGGTATAGGAAGCGAGAGCAGGTTAAGGTACTGAAAACCAATAATTTTTTTATTTTATGAAAACAAATCTTCTTTTGGTGATTTCACACAATATTTATAACGTTTTGTTATGTAAATAATACATTTCAAATACATGAGCAGGTAACCACTTGTTTATTTTTATTATGAAAGTTATTGTTTTTTGAGGTTAGCTTTGTAATTGAATTTTACATGGGAGAATTAAAATTACGCATTAAACTGGCTTTTTAGTTTATTTAATAAAATAAATACAGGTGCTTGCGAAATTTCTAGGCAAAAATAGGTTGATTTTTATACTACCCCATCTTACCCCCACGTTTTGTAAAGTGGAAAATTTGAATTTTTTTACTTATTCTTAATTCTATATTTAATTAAGTAACAAATCTTTCAAATAAGACTTTTTCATGGAAGACTAATTGCCAAAGATTATTATTATAATAAATAAAATATTTCTTAATCGATAATATTAGTTTTATAGAGCTTCAAACCTTAGGTACCCCGTCTTGCCCCCACCTCCCCTACTTCATGTTTTTATGCAAACTTGAAGTTTTTAATTTTTTTTTTACAGTTTAAAGCAAAATAAAAATCTGTAAAATCAGAAAAAGCTGTTTTAAGCTAAGCCACGTTGTTATAATAATAATAATAATCAAACCATTCATACATTGCCGTTTTCTAACGTATACTATATTTACCTGATGTTTACATTTTTCTTAACAATTCAATGGATTTTTAAATTTTTAGTTGCAAAATATTCAAGGCTCTCTACAAGAATATTTTATTTCTCAAGAGCTTTGATTAAAACTGTTCCAATCTTCCCTAAGAAATAGATTAGATTCTCGAAAGAGGAAGAAGGGTTTTTTTTAATAAATATATAGGTACAATTCAGAAATGTAATTTTTATTGAACATAACACTCGGAAATCAAAGAAATTATTACTTATTTTACAATACAAATAAACGTTTTCTAAATGAAAAATTACTCAAATTATATTATATTATAATATATTACTCAAATAGAGTTTGAAAAGAGAAAATAATTCATAAAAGATATCTTTATTATAAGTCAAAACAAATAATTAGCGATTATAATATTAACAAAGAAATTATTACAAAATTATTTGTTAACTTTAATAACAGCATAAGCAATTGCATGAAAAATAAACGAAATTGATAAAAAAACAGACTGTCACGAAAAATCGACCTTGAAATAATTTTATTGTAGGTGACAATTACATTGTACAAAAATCAAACATTATAAAAGTATTTGACACTATTTTGTAAGTTGATAAACAAGATAATTGATAGTTGTTAGATAAGCTGTCAGTTAGATAACAAGCGTGATATGAAATTAATAAGTGACATTGAAATCGAAAAAATTGTATTCATTTTAGTGCTTCTGAATGCTGTTTTTAGTGCATGTACGAAAGTTACGTCATTGGCGCTCATAGAGCTTTTGATGACCCCTAGTGGCTTATCACTTAATTTCATTCTCCGTCACTCTATATTTATCAGAAATACAACTCTGATTTTGCTCCGTCATAAGTTGCTCAGTCACATTTGTAAAGCAGTATTGTCACAATTGGCAAAGTTAACATGATGAATAATTCAGAATCTTCGTGTACTTCATCAGATTTTGTTAAAGTTGTAGAAGGCAAGAAAAATGGAAAACCTATAAAATTCTACATTAAGCCAATTCCAAAAGATAGATACGAGGAAGCTATAGATCATATGTGTACTTATTTTCTTGCAGATGAAGCAATTTGCAAAAGTGAAAGTAAGTTGATTTTAATTAAAAATATTCTATTTTTATTTTCTTTTTCGAAAGAAAATTTATAGTAATCCATATAAACTTTATTTCAAAAAAATAAGTTTTGACAGTTTGTTTTGAAAAAATGTTTGTTCCAATGAAATCAAAAAGAGAAAAACAATAATTTTTTATCAATTCATTCACCAAATTTTCAAAGAATCAGTTGTGCATTTTTTAAAAAAATTAGATTAAGCCAACATTTTTTGTCAATTAAGAGCATGTAATAGAGTTTTACGTCACTGGTAAAGACAAAATTTGCCCATAAACTTTCTTTAAAAATAATAAATATTCTGACACCAAACTTTATTGTATAGAATTACTTTAAAGTTATTATTAGGTTATATTAATATAATTAGAAAGGTCTGTTTAACACAATTTTTGGTTACTTGTCATTAAAAATTAATTTTTTTTTAAATTCGCTGAGTTTTGGAAATTTAAACAAATTGTAAGGCAAAATTCAACAAATTTTGGTCAGACAGATTTTTTAATAACATTGTAAGTAATTCTCCAAAGTTAAGAGGAAATTTATGGACAAATTTATCTTAAATCATAATCGTTTTCCATCACATACCCTTAACAAAAATATTAAAATTTTTTTGTTTCTTCTTTAAATCTAGGGAATATTTATATTTTTTTAATCTTGAGTGTTAGCCATAAACAAATACACTGAAAAAAATTTTGGTAAAAATTTCTGTGCCTTCACTATAAAAGCGTCAATTATGACGCTTTTATAGTGAACAGGACAGGAATTTTTACCAAAAATTTTTCTCAGTGTAGAATTTTATTTTTACAAATTTTGTAAACGCAAAGTATTACTTAAGAAAATACGACAAATAAAATTATAGAGAATCTTTGAAATAGAAAAATAAGCTACTTACTATTTATCAAAATTGGATGAAAATGACAAATGTTCACTAGATTTCAAGATAACACAAAATGTTAAATAATCATGATTTAACAACAAAATTCGACTCAATCTGACTTTTTCTGGAAAATATACAAATGCATCTTTCAAAATTTGGTAAAAATTAATTTCAATAGTATTTTTTTGTGTGAAAACAAATTTTTAGTTTAAGTTGTCACAAATAGAACGACGATACTTTCAACAATATATTGAATAATATAATATAACAATGTTTTAATATAATGAATTATATTTCAACGCATTTTTTTCTTTTGATAGATGTTAAAAGTGATGCAGAAGCTGTGCGAGAGTTTAGATCATTATTTCGAATAGCATTAGACGATAATTTAAGTGTTGGTGCATTTGTCGAAAACCCCGAAGGTGGAAAATCAATAATGGCTGCTCTTAATGTTCTATATCTTGGAGGAAAGCAGCAAAATATAGATTTTAATTCAAAGGCGGTAAGATTTTTTTTTTTTATGTTGAGCTAATCAAGACAATGTGTTGTACACTACATATTATTATTACTATATGCATTACTGAAAGTACTAATTCTAAGTAGATTACTAATTCATCAAAACAGGTACTTTACGATAATTACATGTGCCTAATATCAACAAGCTGATTCTTTCAGTGCATGACTTGAGACATTTTTATTGCATTCTAAGTATATGTTTTTAGATCAAGAATGAAAAGGTGAAAAAAGTAATGAAAGTTATGGAAGAATCATCAGCAGAAGTAAATACCGAAAAGTTATATGGATCTGACAAATATATAGGAGGTCTTGGACTAAGTGCAGATCCTTCTTTTCGTGGAAATGCAATAGGATATCATCTCCTTATGGCACGGTAATATTCTAATAATATTAGTATTTTGTATTCATTTCAACAATCAGTACTTGTAATGTTGTACTTTTTAGGAATGAAATTGGTAAGAATAATCATATTCCATCAACAATTACTGTTTTTACATCTCCTATATCAGCCAAACTAGCAGATAGAGCTGGATTCGTAATAGTATGTGAAAAATTCCGTGATGAACTTTTTGACAAAAATGGTCAATTGCTTGTGCCAAAATGTGAAACGGTATCTTTTAAGTGTATGGGTAAAAAATTATAAATTAAAGTAAAAAATATTTACAATTGAGAAAATTATTCTTTTAAAAGTATTTAATTGCGTGAAAAATTTAACAACATATTCAGAGTATAATAGTTGTAGCATAAATCCTTCTTTTTCAAATATATGTAAATAATTGAAGATGATTTTATCATCACTGTAAAAAGAAAATCTTATTTTAAGGCAGAAAAGCTGTTTTTTTTTAAGAAGCACCATTTTGAAGACAGATCTTGTTTATTTTATATATTTTTCTCTTGCTTTAAACTCTGACAGAAAAAAATTTTAATTTAAAATTTGCATAGAAAAAGTGAAGTTCTAACAAATTTAAAAAAGTAAATTTGGAGTTATTGTAAATTCAGATTGATTAAGATAGTATTTTTCACACAAAAATTTATATAGCAGGGCGTGTCTTAAATTGAGTTTCTCTTTTCTCAGTGATCGAATAAAAGAATATTATTATATAAAAAATATAATGTAAAATACGAATTAGCTATTCTATTTCACTTATCTTCGTTTCTTATCTTGCTAATGTTTATCTCACTTAATAATGAGGAAGCAATGTTATAATTGTTTTTTTTAAATTAAAGATATGAATACGATGCATCTTATATGGCATGATAAATAAAACAAATATTATCAACCCTTATCTAAAAAAGTATTGTAGTTCTTAGTATGATAGATCTCCAGGTAAAATATTGTGATTATATAGTATTAAAAAATTGAAAAACTGTAAAACTCATAGAGTGTGAAGAAATTTTTACACTCAAAAAATTCTTAGTATATTTGACTACTATTCAACTGCCCTAAGTAATTTGTTATTTGAATTTGGAAAGTTTTATTGACTACAAAAAAGTAGCTAATAGAATTAAGCAACTAATTGTTTTTAAACTCAACTACTACTTTTAAACTATACATGAGAAGTAGTAAAATTAACTCCACAAAGTGTATATAAATTATTGAAAATATATAAAGATAAATTAAAAAAGTAATTGATTTAACTACTTTCCACTCAAATATAATACCGAATGATAGTTGAAATTTGCTGCTAAATTTTTTACAGGGATATTTTTCTACTTTAAGAAATTGTAGAAACACTGAGAAAATAAGCCTTTAGCCAATTTCTAGGTTAAGGGACTCGGAACAAAACAAACAAAATACCGGCGATCACAAGCGAACTTCAAGGTTAACAGTAGCCTTTATACGGCTAATAATAAACAAAGTGTCTCTCGGCTACATTTAATCAAAAATTGGTTATATTTAGTCAACTTATTTTCTCAGTGAAAGCTTTTTATATATGTATACATATCTAATGAAATGCTAATGAAGCAATAGGTATATTTAACCAGAAAGGAGAGAATTATATCAGTTTGATGAAACTGAAATATGTAAAACATTAGAAATATAGATAACAAATTACACCTATAACCTATAATATGGTGTGTTTTTCTGACTTTTGCGCCAAATTGAAAAAATTTTCGAGTAAAAGACGCAAATAATTTTCTCTTCATTTTCACTATTTTCAGCATAACATCTCCATCTAACGTGGATTTTATGACTGTCCAAGAAAGAAAGTGTTAGATGATGAAAACATATATGCGAATATACTACATCTGTGAAACGAATGCTCTGACCGTTTATACTGCAAGAAAATGGTGTCGGGTGCAAATGTTACGATGAATATGCAATGTAAGCTCTTCTGTAGCTTTGTTTCACTCAACATAAAATATAAAAACAGCAGTTTTCTCTTAATCACGTGTATTTTCTTTTTCCCTACTTTCTTCGCCTGTCTTTTTCATTTTTCTACATTTTTAAAATAATACCATAAAAAATATGTTTCAAGAGATATTTTCGTATTATCTTGGCAAGTAAAAAGAATTCTTTTGCTTCGTCTGTTTCGTAAAGAGTAAGCTTTTGACATGTAAACCATTTCGTTATTTTACTTTTATTCAACATGGGTATAAAGAAAGTATAGAGTTGACAAGCAAATTGGTTGAAATAAGTAGAATATTTTCGAAATATTGCTGTTTATAAATATCAAAAATACATATTATTTTCTTACTTAATCTTTTGTCATTAAATAAAGTCTTTTATAATGTTTTTTTTACAATCGTAAAATATTCAATTCTATGATGATCCAGCTGTGAAAAATGCTTCTGTTGTTCATATTTAGTTTTATTAAACAAAATTATGTCGCTAGTTTCCCTTATGTTTTAATTATGAATGCCTTCAATTTAAAAAAAAATAAAAGCAGCAAATATAAATAATTATAATTATACAAAAAGGCTGAACTTTCATTGTCTTTAGTATTTTAGTTATATTCATTCGGATAGACTCAACTTATTGGGTAACTATTTTGAACACCGACTCATCATTTTACAGTCAGGTTATTCGAGTTGCCTAAGCTAAGGGAGTTCTGAAATTTCAAGTAAACTAGTATTTTCCCTGCAACACGTTAAATGATGCTTAAAGTTAAAGATACTTTGAAATACGAGTAATTGATTTAAAATTAAGTTAAACAGAAATTTAATCGAATTCATCCATCAACTAATCTGATACAGTTTCTTTGACATAACTTTTAATCAAATAATTACACAACCAAATGAATGAAAATTTATTTTGATTATTTTATTGTAAGATAAAAGAAATCCTTTAAAAATAATTGTAAAATTGGTTGAAATTAGAATATGAACTATTTACAGAGAAATGTCTGCTAGATAAATGAATAATTATTATTTCAAGACTGCAAGCTCACCTTTGAAGGTATATATGCATATGAATTCTGAGCTTTCTGCAGAGTAAGTCACTCAAGCCTTAGTACACAGTCTCAAGAATATAAATATGCACTGAGAAAATAAGTTAACTAAATACAACCAATTTTTGATTAAATTTAGCAGAGAGAGGTTGTTGATATAGCACCTGCAAAGCACTTAATTGATTTTAGCAGAGCATATGCTCCGGTATCCTAGAAGTTTGATTGTCATCGCCGGTGTTTTGTTTGTTTTGTCCCGAGGAACCCTAACCTAGAAATAAAGCTGCTTAGCTAGAGGCTTATTTTCTCAGTGTGTAGATGTTCTGATTTAGTGAGAATGCAGGAGTAAGTGAAGAATAAACTTCTTGTCTCTACATATAATGAAATTATGTCACTTTGGTGCAGTTAGAATAAATCTATGCGTTTAGCATCAGAATTTTTATCCAATAAATGAAAATTCAAAATTTAAGTTTTACTGACAGTTTAAAACGTAAAGAAAATTTTCTTAAAAAGTTGTCTTTGTTGTTTAGTTTTTGCCTTTGATGGAAATAGTGATTATTATTAAAATAATATTTATCATCAAGAACACGTTTCTCTGATAAGACCCCTGTCTAATATCTTTTCGTGATATTTTCATGTCTAAAGAGTTGCATTTTCAGGGATAAGAGCCTCGTTCATTCAAAACTAATAAGAATGGAAAACAGATGAACCTCTATAAGGAATTTATGAATCCTAGTGTGCAATGATGTTCAATCACAATTTCTTTTTTTGATTTTCTCCATTTTCTGTCCTTGCCTTGTGCATAAAAAAGCATGAACAAGACAAGGAAGAAAAAGAAGAAAATGGAAGAAAAAAACAACTAGTTTTTACTAAATAACATACGCTTATTTGTTTTGACAAATCTCTTTTAAATGGTATTATCTTTCATTTAAATTAAAATAAAATCATTCAAAAAATTAAAACTCTGGACATTTTGGAACCGTTACTTTTCTCTCACTGAATGACTTTAATTCCCTTATTTCTTAGTCCATTCTATATGAATGACAATTTGACAAACTCAAAATTCAAAATTTTTGATTAACAATTTTATGTAGTCATTTGCATTTGCAAAACTTTGTAGATTATTATTTGCTACAAGTAACCAAAAACTGAACTAAACATTTTCTAATGATTCTACAAACTTTTTTTGTGCGCATCTGCAGATATTAGACGTCAGATAGAGAGTAACGAATATCAGAAAACGTTAATGAAAGATTTACGATCTTTGTCCACATCCAAAAGTAGAGAAAAAGTTAAGCACATTTTTGTGAATTTTTTGGTTCTGTGTAGGGGAGAGTGGGGCAAAACTGCTAGGTTTATATTTATTGATGCATAAAATTTTAACTATACGTTCAATTGGAGTAATTTTTGTTTGCTACACTGCTGAAACTAACCAGTAACAGATTTTAATAGTCGTTATTACATTTATCATAATCATAATTACATTTAGTTGTTTTTTAAAAAGATTCAAACTAGCGGCCTTGCCCCAACTGTTGGGGCAATATTCATAATAATATTATTATTCCAAATATAATAAATGGTCTAAAATATATACTAAATAACATTTATTGGTGCAATAATTATAAAACAAAAACATTTTACAGATTTTTAAAAAGATTTAATCCATTTTATTGAAAATAATTACTACTTGTATTTTTAACCTCATATTTTCAATTTAATTGTTTTTTATTTTGTTTCAAAATCTACTATATTAACTCTGCAAAAATAGAGTCTTATTTAAATAACCTTCGAAAATATGATTGAATAATAATTCTTATTTAATATTTAAAATGCATAATTTTTTTTCAAATTAGTAGCAAATGCTAATAAATAATTTAAAAATTAAATTATAATAATAATAACAATACATTTGATAGAGAAAAATACTTATTTGTTTTGATGAAAAAATGCAGGTTGACAGTTGATTGACATGAAGTTTTCTTCATTTAAAATAACATGATAATGCAGTTTTTAATATTCAATTGTTTTTTATGAAATATTTTTCAAACGTCTTTGCCCCACAGCGTGTAGAAACGAGTTTAAAGTTCACACAAATTGTCAACCAAATTTGATCATGGGATCTTATACTTAATATCATAAGGTGTAATAATCAATTTTTTTAAAAATCCTATCTGCTTAATTGCTCTTAAAATTTAAAAAAATTTAAAAATTTCCAAACAAAAATTTTTATTTTTATTAATTTTGTTCGCTCTTTACTTCAAGTAATGGTTTAAAAAACATTTCTGAGTCATACAAACTGAAGAAACCATTTATACTAATGAATAAATTATTATTCATGTTTTTGCAAAATGTCGCAGTATTTAACTTATTTAGAAAATCGAAAGAAAGTTTGTGCTGTGTGTGGCAAAAGTACTTATTTTTTGCTTACCAAAAATTATTTTTTTGCCACACACAGCACAAACTTTCTTTCGGTTTTCTGAATGAGTTAAATACTGCGACATTTTGCAAAAACGCGATTAATATTAGGTTACATAACACTCTATATCAATTGTTTTAATTCTATCGAATGAAATAAGTAAAAGTAAAGATTATTTTTGAATTCGCGAAACCTTATTTACACTAATTTTAATAATTTATTCATTAGTATAAATGGTTTCTTCAGTTTGTATGACTCAGAAATGTTTTTTAAACCATTACTTGAAGTAAAGAGCGAACAAAATTAATAAAAATAAAAATTTTTGTTTGGAAATTTTTAAATTTTTTTAAATTTTAAGAGCAATTAAGCAGATAGGATTTTTAAAAAAATTGATTATTACACCTTATGATATTAAGTATAAGATCCCATGATCAAATTTGGTTGACAATTTGTGTGAACTTTAAACTCGTTCCTACACGCTGTGGTCCCAAACGACAAACCTTTTTTTAATTTAAAATTTGATATATTTAGATAAAAAATTAAACCTGGATTTCAAAGAGATTGTGTAGATAAATCATTACTCTACTAGAACGTCAAAATTTCAATTTTAAATGCTTACAATTTACATTCAAAATTTACTAGTTTTGATCAGTATAAATTTCATCTGAGGCTTGTAAAATCGATTTTTTCCGTATAGTTCTTAATACATTTTATATTTTTAAGATTTTTTTTTTCTAAACAATAGTTCCAGTTATAATTATGATAAACTTTAAACATAAGTTGAAATGGTCTAGAAATAAGGGAGATATTTTGAAAAACGTCTTTGTCCCGCTTAGCGGTTTTGCTCCACTCTCCCCTAATCCCACGATTTAATTGCAGCAAAATGGCTACCCTATGGGAAATTTGCCGATGCTCAAGACCGGCCCAAGCTTGAACTAACATTGGTCTAATATTGGCCAAGCTTGGGCCAAGCTCTAGCCGATTGTCATTTCCCATAGGGTATCAAAGTGGGAGAAAAAGTGATCCCTAGACAAAATATTTCAATCAATATAAGTTTATTAACAATAGGTGATCTCTTTTTTATAATATTTAGTAGTCAATTAAAGAAAAAATCGCCAATTTAACAATTTTGTATGAAAGAATTAGAAAAAGAAAAAATGATTGTGAAGAAGTACTTTTTCTATATATTTTCTTCGCTGAATGTTTAAAATTTAGTATAGTCAATCAAAGCTGCACGCATACTGACGAAAATTACTCGTACGTGTAACAAAACATAACCCTAGGTAAAAAATGATTTTCATTTTCAAAAGAGATCCTAATTTAAATTGAAATTAATTCTGATTTTTCGAAAATTTTCCCTGAATATTCACACTATTAACGTTCGATTATTCCGCAATGATATTTTATAAACAATAAATAAAATGAAAAGAGAAATATTTAGGATAAATATTTTTGAAATAAAAATCACATAGTTTGTAAATTTAAAACGTGGTTACTTTATGTAAAATATATTTTTTATGATCAATAAAGAATTTTTATCGTCATCATCAAGTTGATTTTAATATTTTATATTTGCGTTGCGTCGGTTAAAGCGATTATTTATATGAATTTTAGGTATTAAGATACGTGTGGTAATATAAGTTATACATACGTATTTTAGAATTCTAATTCATTCATTACAATTCAATAGTATAAATGGTATAAATAAGGTATATTTATTCCTAGGTGTCAAAATCTGTGAAGTGTGCCTATGACTTTTCGATGCGTGAGTAATTTTTATGGTTTTAACATTTTTCTGATCTATATGATAAAGAAAAAATACAAGTTGTCATTATATAAATTTTAAAAAATTGATAAAAATATAAACAATTTATATAAACAATTAAAAATAATTTCATGTTCTCCCAAAATTTTTTAGATTTTTTTTTATTGAATATTACTCCTTATTTAATGTCGAAAAAATTAAAAATAAGAAAAGTGTGTATAGTTAATTCGGTCAAAAGTTATTCAAGTTTTTCTCTGAGCGCGCCACGCGCCACGAGTGACAGACGCCTCGTCCCGGGACTTGACCGCCCAAGCCGCGCAGTGTGGCCAATGAAGAAAAATCATCCGACACCTAAAAAATAAACCGATTTTAGTTTTTTTAAATACTTATGAATGTTTGTACTATAACGTTTAACTGCTACAAAATCAAGATTTTTGTGAATAACTAATATAAATGTTAAGAACTTCTAAAAAGTAAAAAAAATTGATTATTGAGAAAGTGATTGCAAGACTTTTTGATCCAAGAAGCTATATAAACTTATATATTTTACACACAAAACTTGTCTATAATATTTTTAAATGGTTCTAGTTGTAACACAACAATTTTTTTTTTGTTTAAACAACCTTAGTTAACAAATAAAAAGCTTCCAAAGTTTACCTTCCTTAGATTTCGTTTCTTTTGCAAAACTAATTAATTACTATTGGCCTAGTGTTCTAATACAGTTAAGAATGTTTATTAACAATTTTTAAATTGTTTAACAATCATGGTTAACAAATATATTACTTTGAAAGTTTTCTTTATACAGATTACGTTTTTTTTTTGTGAAATAAATTAATTACTATTGGTCTAGAATTCTAATACAGTTAAGGATGCTTATTAACAATTCTTAAATTTTTTAAACAATAATAGTTAACAAATTTCTTACTTTAAAAGTTTTTTTTATACAGAATACGTTTTTTTTTTTGTGAAATTAATTAATTGCTATTGGTGTAGTGTTCTAATACAGTTAAAGATGTTTATTAACAATTTTTAAATTTTTTAAACAATCTTAGTTAACAAATAAATTACTTTGAAAGTTTTTTTTATTTAGATTTCGTTTTTTTTTTGGGAAATCAATTAATTACTATTGATCTAGTTTTCTAATACAGTTCAGAATCTTTGTTAACAATTTTTAAATTATTGAAAAGATATTATTAACTGAGTGATAAATTCATAATATTATGGAAATAAAATTCATAATATTACAATAATTTTTAAATTGCTTAAACAATCTTAGTTAACAAATATATTACTGTGAAAGTTTCCTTTATTTAGATTTCGTTTTTTTTTTTTGGAAATTAATTAATCACTATTAATCAATAGTTCTAAATACAATTTAGGATGTTTACGAGTAATTATTATATTGTTTAAACAATATCTTTGTTAATAAATAAATTACTTTAAAGATTTTCCCTATTTAGATTTCGTATTATTTTGGGATATTAATTAATTACTATTGGTCAAGAGTTATAATACAGTTTAGGATGTTTACTAGTAATTATTATACTACTTAAACAATATCTTAGTAAATAAATTAAGGTCTTGAAAAGTTTTCTTTATTTAGATTTCGTTTTTTTTTTGGGAAATTTATTATTTACTATTGTTAAAGAATTATAAAACAGTTTAGGATGTTTACCATAATTTATTTAAACAGTATCTTAGTTAACAAATAAAACACTTTAAAAGTTTTTATTACTTACATTTTGTTTCTTCTGTAAAGTTAATTAAATATACTTGGCCCAAAATACAATTAAAAAAGAAACGAGATCTAAGTAAGAAAAACTTGCAAAGGGATTTATTTGTTAACTAAGATTGTTTAAAAAACAATTGTTTTGTTTTCACAAAAAAAAAACGTAATCAGTATAAAGAAAACTTTTAAAGTAATATATTTGTTAACTATGATTGTTTAAACAATTTAAAAATTATTGAAAAGATATTATCGATTTCACTGAGTCAAATAAAACGAAAAAATCTTCACTTTTTTAACGTTTCAACAGCTATGCTGCCCTCATCAGAATATCTTTTCAATAATTATTAATTGAGTGATAAATTCATAATATTATGGAAATAAATTCATAATATTACAATAATTTAAAAATTGTTAATAAACATTCTTAACTGTATTAGAACACTAGGCCAATAGTAATTAATTAGTTTTGCAAAAGAAACGAAATCTAAGGAAGGTAAATTTTGGAAGCTTTTTATTTGTTAACTAAGGTTGTTTAAACAAAAAAAAATTGTTGTGTTACAACTAGAACCATTTAAAAATATTATAGACAAGTTTTGTGTGTAAAATATATAAGTTTATATAGCTTCTTGGATCAAAAAGTCTTGCAATCACTTTCTTAATAATCAATTTTTTTACTTTTTAGAAGTTATTAACATTTGTATTAGTTATTAACAAAAATCTTGATTTTGTAGCAGTTAAGCGTTATAGTACAAAACATTCATGAGTATTTAAAAAAAAAACTAAAATCGGTTTATTTTTTAGGTGTCGGCTGATTTTTCTTCATTGGCCACACTGCGCGGTTCGGGCGGTCAAGTCCCGGGACGAGGGGTCTGTCTCTCGTGGCGCGTGGCGCGCTCAGAGAAAAACTTGAATAACTTTTGACCGAATTAACTATACACACTTTTCTTATTTTTAATTTTTTCGACATTAAATAAGGAGTAATATTCAATAAAAAAATTCTAACAAATTTTGGGAGAACATGAAATTATTTTTAATTGTTTATAGGGAAGGTGGGGGCAAGACGGGGTACCTGCCTTAATTAAGAAACTAATTAACCAATCATGGTCATTTTTTGCATAACATAGCACCGTTACAATAGTTTTTGATTTTCCAAGTCCCTGATTGATGAAACCGAGTTTTTTATTTGTTACATGAAAAAACTATTTTTGACGATTTTCTTGTCATTTTTGCATTTTATTTAGAACGTGTTTGTTATTTTAATAAATAATAACATCATTTTATATACTATATAATTTTTTTAAAGTTCAACAATGATTACACTTGAAGTTAAGCACTTGCTTATTTCCGTTTCGAAACTTAATTTTTAGAAATAAATTTTTTAATGAAATTCCGTATGTGGGGGCAAGACGGGGTACAGGAAGTGAGGGCAGGATATGGTACTGAAAACCTATGATTTTTTTATTTTATGAAAAAAAATCTTTTTTTAGTGATTTTTCGGGCCCGTATTATTTTGTCACAAATTTTTTCGGGCAACTTGTTATATTGTACTCCCGAAGATGAACGTTATATTTTACTCCTACTAAAATCAAAGATTTTTAAGTTTTGATTATTCAATAATTGAACTTACTGGATTAATTAAGTCTTTTAATATTAATTGAATGTATTAAAATCAATTATTTAATAAATAAGACTTAAAAATCTTTGATTTCAGAAGGAGTAAAATATAACATTCATCCTTTGGAGTACAATATAACAAGTTGCCCGAAAAAATTTGTGTCAAAATGATACGGGCCCGATTTTTCACACTATTTATAAAGTTTTGTTATGTAAATAATACATTTCGAATACAGGAGCAGGTAACCTCTTGTTTATTTCTATTATAAAAGTCATTGTTTTTTGAGGTTAGCTTTGTAATTTAATTTTACATGAGAGAACTAAAATTGCGCATTAAACTTGTTTTTTAGTTTATTTTACAAAATCAATAAACGTCTTTGCGAAATTTGTAGGAAAAAATAGCTTGATTTTTATACTAACCCATCTTGCCCCCCGGGGGGTACCTCATCTTATCTCCACGTTTTTTAAAATGGAAAATTTGAATTGTTTTGCTTATTCTTAATTCTATATTTAATTAAGTAACAAATGTTCCAAATAAGACTTTTTCATGGAAGACTTATTGCCAAAGATTATTATTAAAATAAATAAAATATTTTTGAATATTAGTGTAATTGAGCTTCAAACCTTAGGTACCCCGTCTTGCCCCCACCTCCCCTATAAATTGTTTATATTTTTATCAATTTTTAAAATTTATATAATGACAAATATTAATCAAAAGTGGTAATTTTTTTTATTATTCATACCAAAAATCAACTTGATTCCTCTTATAGAACGGTAGAAAATTAACAATTTCGAAATTCATACGAAAAATTGTTATTAACAATAACTATTAAAAGAATTAAAATTTTGCAAAACTATTCAACTTGTATTTTTTCTTTATCATATAGAGTAGAAAAATGTTAAAACCATAAAAATTACTCACGCATCGAAAAGTCATAGGCACACTTCACAGATTTTGACACTAAGGGCTATTTTATCATTTGAAATAATCAGACAGATTTTGGTTGACCTGTAATTTATGTGCATGACATTATAGCGATTTCAACTAAAAACAGTTAGAAACATTAATGGGAGTAGTTGTAATGTAAGTAGCTAATGAGATGTCAAATGTGAACTTTGATATGTGTTTTGCGTTGAAAGTGCTCGCTAGTTTGCATGATAGATTTACTCTAGTAGTGTATAGAATCTGCACTAATTACCTGAGGGAAGACATTTGTAGAGAGGACAGCAGCTCCCAGGAGTTTCTGGATCAGCAGCTCTCACCGGGAAAGGTTGTTGACCTGGTCGACATTTATCAGTAGGACAGGGTGCCACACATTTACATCTTCCATCTTCTGAAGGCACACTATCCTCCGGACAAGGTGAACCATGGACCCCTGAAAAGGAAAAATCGCAAAGGTGACTTATCATGATCGAACGCGTTTCAAAGATTTCTTCACAGAGAAATCGCACAGTATTCTTCTAGAAATGTTTTCTTAATTCTTATTGTATTTTAAAAAATTATAAATGAAAATTTAAAATTCAGAGTACAATTCAGTATTAATTGTGTACTAAAAAAGGACGATTGTTGGATAAAAATATTTCTTTTGTTTTATGCAGTTTTGCTGAATGATTTACTCGTGAATCATATATTATTAGTGTACTACATATAGACTAAACTTGCTTAAAAACTAAAATCACGTCAATCACTGATCTTTATATTTCAAACTTTTAGTTGATTAGTAGGCTGAGCCTTAGATAATTACCTACGTATTTCTAGACCTTTAATAAAGAGCTTAAAGTTTATATAAATTACTTGTATACCCAGTAAGCTTACATTTATTAGAGCATGTCAGAAATTCGAACTGAAATTCAGTGGTAAAGAGCGGACTGAAGGGAAATAGGAGTTAGTTAAGTTAATTATGCGGGCGGCCATTTTCATGAAATTGAATAGTTCAGTCTAAATGGTTAAGGCGTAACGAAGAAAAGGGTGAACATTAACTTGTAAATAGGAATTTCTGGCTTGGTATGAAAACATAATTAATGAATATGAACGATGCAGGTAATTAACAATTTTAAAAATTACAGTTGAAAATTATAATTAAAATTATAATTTTCGTAAATATCACGAATTAACTTTTCTCAACGTTATTTATTTACAAGTTTTTATTTCAATAGATACACAGAAATATTTCTTTATTTTATCCCTACCAAAAAGATTTTGAATTTTTATGTGATTTTACATCCCATCTTTAATGTGACGAGTGTATTCATCATTAGAACAATAGCGGTATATTTTATACACCGCATCAATGGACATTTACGTAACCACGCAACTCACATTTCCATAATTTTAAAAAAGACCGCAATGGAACTATCTTTGTGCATGAAAAAGTGTACAATTTTAATGTGTTCCTCTGAAACAAATGACATAAAACTTTGAAAAAAATCAAAGTGTGTGTGTTTTAATGAACGAAAATTCTTGTGTTATTTTATCTCTGTATTATTATAAAGAATTGTTTAAGCATAAATTACGTTTTTCCTTTCGACCTAGATTTCTCCTCATTCTCATAAAAGTACTTTTTGGTCTTTCATATTTTTTCTGTCTTGTTATCCTGACTGGTTTATTTACAAAGAGCTTTTTCTCGAGCAGACTGGTGTGCCTGGAGCTTGAAGTTTCCACCTTCTTTGTTTTATCGTAATCCTTTTTCCTTTGTCCAGGGGAACAAATTGAGAAATTCAGAGGACATCCTCCATTGTTTGGTGGGTGGTGAAGCATTCTAGTAGAGGCAGCTTGTATAGCAACTTCATTTGGTATGCGAGTTAGCCACGCACAGCTGCTACAAGCCCAATGTCTGACCGCACCAGACTTTATCCACTTGAACACTCGTCTCTAACGCACCCCATTTTTATATCGTTTTTTATATGAATATTAGAGGGAATAAAAAAGGGTAACTTCTGGACAATTCTAAATTAATTTATATACTAACTTTAGTCCATAAACTTGACAAGAAGATTTTGACATTATACAGATATATTTCCTTCACAGAAAAAACTATCTGCGATTTTTGCTGCATGTGATTTTCAGGTGAATGAAATTCTTAAGATTAACTCTAGATCATTGTTAAATGTCTCTTTATTTTAATGTTAAATTTACACATATGGTTGACTTTCTGCTGCAATGAAATTTTCACCCAAATCATATATTAAATTAACAAAATTTTTTTTCAGTGTTTAAAACAATCTAATAAAAACAAAACTTATATTCGATATTAGAAAGGTAAGTTGAAATAAAAAACTTTCAAGAATTTTTTATTTTCTGTGCTTTGAAGCAACGTTTCGTTAGTTTAGGTTTTGACAACTTTATAAGACTAGAATTTATTAAAAATATAACTCTTCGTCAAATCAGCACTGTTTACAAAAATTAACATAATATATAATGCTCCCCAGGTGTAAAAAAAAAAAAAATTCTTGATCTAGTTACGGTAAAACCCACAGATATCGACCGGAAAAATATCCGATATAGGAAAGAATCCGATACATCCCGAAAAACAGTATAAATAAATTTTTTTCATTGTATTACATAAATTTAAACAAAATAGTTGAAAAATTATAGGAATAAATGTTGTAAATAATTGCAAAATGAACAACTGGATTGAAAAAAAAAAAATTGAAATTAAAGAAAATAATAAAACATTGATGAAATAAATTGTAAATTTAAGAATTACATTAACTTTTGAAAAAATAATAATTGATAATTGAAAAAAAAAATTACAAAACAACAAAAATAATTGACAATTGAAAACAAAATTAAAAAAATAGCTAGATTAATACACAACCTAACAAAATAATTTAAAAAACCAAAGATTTTTATAAAATTTTAAGATAGTAAGTGAAAACTAAAAAAAAATTGTAGAAAATAATTAATAATTGGAAACAGTTGAAAGATGACGAGAATAATTGAAAATTAAAGAAAACATGTGAAAAAAGACGAAAATAATTGTCAATTGAAAACATAATTCGAAAAATGACTGGATTAATAGACCACTAAAAAAAATAAATAAAAATAATTAAACAAGAAATTTTAAATCTAAAAAAAATAATTGCAGATAGAAAAATTAAGAAAATTATAGAAATAATTGTAGGAAATAATTGCACATTTAACAACTGGATTGGAAATCGAAAAAAATAATTAAAATTGTAAAAAATAATTGAAAATTGAAGAAAGAAATTAATAATTGAAGAATGGAATTGATATTTAAAGAATATACTTAATAATTTAAAAAAAGTAATTGAAAAAGGGTGAGAATTAATTAATATAAAAGAAAACAATTAAAAACTGAAAAATGGAAAAAAATTAAAGAATGGAATTAAACATTAAAGAAAAGAATTGAACAATTGTATTTAAAATTAAAGAAATTTAATGATAATGGAAACAAAATAAAAGAAAAAAGGCGATAATATTTTAATATTAAAGAAAATAATTGAAAATTGAAAAGTAGAGTTTAAATATGAAAAAAATAACTGAGAATTCAAGAGAATACTTTTAGAATTGAATAATTAAACAGAAATTTTAAATAAATTTTCTTGAGTGAAAAAAATAATTGAAAAAATCCAAATATTATTGAATATTGAGGAATTAATTGAAAATCGATAAAAATAATAAAAAATTAAAGAAAATATTTGAGAATTGAAGAAAATAATTGATAATTAAATGAAAAATTACAATACGACGAAAATAATTAAATATTGAAGAACATAATTAACTATTAAAAAAAATAATTAACAAAAAAAAAACATTCAAAAAATTGTAAGAATAGTCGGCAGGCAAAAAAATTTTTTTTTTAAATTAATTTATAATTATAAAATTAAAGGAGAATAATAAATTGTCATTAGAAAACTGATGAAAATTATGGGAAAAATTGTACAAAATAAATGAAAAACTGAAGGGTTGTATTGAAATTTCAAGAAAATAATTGATACTTGAGAAAATGCGAGAATTATTTAATATTGAATAAAATAATTGAAAAACGAAGAATGACATTGAAAATTGAAGAAAATAATTGTGAATTGAAGAAAATAATTAAAAATTTAGTAAATAAATTGAAGATTATAGAATTAAATTTAAACTTAAAGAAAATAGTTGATAATTGAAAGAAAAAATACAAAATGACTAAAATAGTTAAATATGAAAGAAAATAATTGCGAAATGAAGAAAATAATTGACAATTGGAAGAAAAATTCGAAAATTGACAAGAATAATCGCCAACAGAACAAAATAATTTTAAAAAAATTAAGGAATAATTATAAAGTTCAAACTCAAAGAGAATAATTGTACCTATATTGAAAACTGTTGAAAATTATAGAAAAAATTATAGATTTATTTATTAATGAAATTAAAATTATTTAAACTGATTTTTATAAATTTTAATTTTAATCAATTTAAATGCATTTTTTAAAAAGTATCTGATTTAAAACAAAAAATATCTATGTGTTAAACTTCATGTGTGAACAGACAAAAAATGAATGAAGGAATAATGAAACTTGCAGATTATTATTATTATAGATTTGTGATATATGGAAAAAAATTGATTTTTGATAACATTTCTCAGAACTTTTAGATCCACGATTAGATGACATTCCCGGTTTAGTAACGAATTTCCCGGTTAATTTTTTAATTCTCGGTTTTTTCCGGTTTCCCGGTCAAGTAACCATCCTGAGGATTTTTTTAAACATTTTAATGTTTTTTCTTTTTTATAGAGTTATTTGATATTTATTCTGAAAAGTTATTGTAATTAATAAATGATATTTTATTTATATAAAAAGTTACTTATAAATTATAAAATTATTATCCAATCTTAAAATCTTATCCATAAACTCAATGATATACATACTTGCACTTTCTTATTTACTTTTTAATTGTTTAAACAATTTATTGTCAAAAACTGATTATAAATTTTATTTAAATTTTATACAAAAATTGCAAGATCCGATATATATGGGAATAATTGAGCTTAAGGGCATGTGATGGATTATGACGTCACTGGTATAGGCAAAATTTGTCCGTAACTTTTCTCTTAAAATATTGAATATTTTGTCATAAAACTTGGTAGAATTATTTTAAATGACATTAGAAAGGTCTCTCAGATCCAAGTTTGTTTGAATTTTGGGCCAAAATTAATTTTTGAAAATTTTTGAAAAATTGCATAATTTTTTAAAAATCAATTTTGAGCCAAAATTTAAACAAACTCTGGTCTGAGAGACCTTCTTAATGTCATTTAAAATAATTCTACCAAGTTTCATGCCAAAATATTCAATATTTTAAGAGAAAAGTTACGGACAAATTTTGCCTATACCAGTGACGTCGTAATCCATCACATGCCCTTAAGGGACTTTAATGTTACTGATTAGTATAAAAAACCAACTTCTTCGGGTAGACATATTAATTATTTCTCGAACTATCCGATTCACTAAAAAAGAACATTGTATTTAATCTGGTCTACCTTTCTCTGATACAAGAAAAAACTGTAACAATATTAAATTAGTTAAAACATATTGAAAAACAATAATTATCCGACTGATTTTACCCAAAAACATAAAAATCCGTATGAATATAAGTTGAAATATTCTTACAAGTTGAATAAAAAAATTTATTTAGATATAAATAGGGTAAATGCGGGGGTAGTCGGACACTTAAGGATTCGATCTTAAATAATGATATTTTTCTTAAAATTGAAAAGTATTTTAACATATTGCTTTGTATGAACCGTTAAATGAGTCATCCATGATTAATTTTCATATAAATTTTCTACAAACATATCAATATTTAATAAAATATTGCTATTTTAATAAAAAATCAGAATATCAGCAGTAGTCGGACACTTGCTTGTAAAGTCGGACACAAGTGTATCAGTAGTCGGACATTTTTCTTTTTTAAAATAATAAAATATTTCTTGCTTTTATGTTATAAAATCTATCAAATTTAGTTACAGAAATAATCCTCAGGCTGCACGATTTTAATTTGTAAACCCATGTGGTGAATCTTAAATAAAAAATGAAAGTTTTTTAGTTTTAAAATTTTATACCTCACTATGGCATTTTGAAGACAATCTGTCAAGTTCTGTTGTGATCCTTCAGTGAAAAGGAGAAATTCGTATAAAATCAAAATTTAGGTTATTTTTCTTTTGATGCAGAAAATGTTAGAAAGTTAACAAATTTATAGGTTATAAGTAGTTTTTTTTATGGTATTTACTTTTTCAGCATCTAAAATAATACGATATAAAATACAAGTAATATAGTGTCCGACTATACACAAACACTCTAAAATCTGACAGGTTAGGTCGGACACGTCAATTACGTCAATTATTTGTAAATTTTAAGTCATTTTAATATTATTTTCATTTTTAAACATAAATATAGAGTTTTCATAATCACTTTGTAACATTTTTAAACATAATTACAACCTACAAAACGTTATTTCGTACTAATAAAAATCTCTACCTCCTTAACGGCTGGAATAAGAAATCAGACAAAATGTCAAAACAACGCGGTTGAGTAAATTATTGTTGCATTTTAACTAATTTACACATCACCAGAGGGCGTTGCAGGTAATTTTTATATTCTATAATTCTGACAAATTTGATAAAATAACTTTGTGAGAAGATTCCGATAGTAAATAATTATTTATTTAACTTCAAAACTGAAAGTGTCCGACTATCGGTACTGTCCGGACTTACCCGCATTTACCCTATTTTAAATTGTTTATTGCCATACAATAATGAGTATTTGTTAAGTTATCAAATATCGATTCGTAAACAAGAATTTCAATTATGTTGTAAAGTTAGACCTAAATTTTCTATAATTTTTTTCTTATTGACTATATTGACACTTGAGAACTGTCGATAATTCTTACCTGAGGACTATAAAACAGTTATTTAACCTGCAAGTATTAGATTTTTTATTTTCATCCCTACCACTTTCCTAATTACAAGATATTAAATTTTCAATCCTGACGCTTGTACCATTATATTTAGAAGCTTATAACATTTTTTCTATTTAAGAAAATGGAATTTTAAAACAAGATTCAGGAAGAGCTTTTTATGACCTTTAATAATAATTTAAAGGTAATACAATTTCTTAAACTATAATAGACAATTTATGAAATTAAAACTTTATTTATTTTGTTATGAAAAAGATTTTGTTTTGGACTGAAAGTATGTTTAATAATTGTTATTGTTGGTTATGCAAAGGTGTTTAAAAAATACTTGTTTTTATTTGTTTGGACCATTTCAGAGGTAAAATTATTTACAAAATTTCCAAACAAATTAAATTTATTCCGCACGGAAAATGTGTGAGGTTTCGGAAGCTAATCAAGTTTTGGAACATTGAAAATTGTAATTGCTAAGGTACGAGTAAATACAATTTTATGCGCTTTCCCTCTAATACAATTTTTTAACATGAATGTATTTACAAAATGAAATATTTTTTTTATTTCCTTATACATATATGTATAATGTATACCTTTTTTGGGTGTTTACATACAAAATAAAATATGTAAATAATAATGATGTTCAATTAATTTAAAATTGTATTGAAAGAATTCAATATTTGAAAACCCAGTTTCATTCATAATTGAGGAGCACTTTTTCAAAAGTTGATAAATCCATTTTTCAAAAAAGTTGAGATAATTACAAATTTAACATATTAGGAACCTTACAAATCGATCTAACACTGTTGAATTCAAGAAAAAAATTTATTACCAAAGAATTTTCCATTTAAAAAAAACTTGGACTTAACCAAGATGATTTATAATTTTAATTTTTTTCCTAGAATAAATTACAAAAACCTTTAAATTCCTTTATTACTATAAACTTTAATTAAAAATAAATCTCCTTAAGTGCAAAAAACATTCGTATACCTATAAATAATTTCATATATTTTTTCTACTTAATAATTAACTCTAGGGGTTAGGTGCGAAACTGCATTTGTTTAATTTTCTCGAAATAACGAAATGTGGATTTATCAACTTTTGAAAAAGTACTCCTCAATTGTAATTACTTTATTTATAAAAATAAAACAAGTTTAATCTTCTGTATCAAATAAACCACATCATTTAATATATTTTTTCATTTTCCCTATAGGTTTAATCTTTTTATAAAACGTCACATTCATTTAGGTTTTTATTCATTTTTGTATTTATTGACTTTAAACTTCACAGTATATTTCATTTGAGGTGGAAATTCAAGAAAAACTCTTTTAAATACATCTTCTCTTTGATAGTGAGTTTTCCCTCGAGTCAGTTTCCGATGTATTTACAAGCCTCTCAATGTTTATCTTCTTATTATTTTCTATTCAAACTTTAAATATTCTGTAATTTTTCCTTTTTTTAATAAATACATCCACAAAATTGTATAATTACAGAATTATATTTATACTATTATTAACAATATTTATCGCTATCGAAAGAAACCGTCCATGAAATGTCCAAAAAACATGTCCTTTCTATTAAGAAAGAAAACAGATGAGATGAAAGGTAAGCAAAAAATGCTTTTGGCAATCGAATGTGTAATTGAACGAGTTTCAAGGTGAGTTGATCCTTTCTGACTTTCGCTTAAAAATGTGAAAAAGAGTTTCAGGAAAATAAATTCATTAATGAAATAAATTTATAATGAAAACAAATTTTTCTATAACTCACATAATAAATGTTTAAAAACTCTTGAATACCTATATAACTTTGAATTAAAAAGCTTAATAACATTAAACCGAATTTAGAATCAGGCCGTTTTATTTAAAATATTGGAAAATTGTTACTATAATTTCACTCTTTTTCATTTTTTGAGATACCAAAATAAACCAGAAGTATATGATGAAATCAGTAAAGCGTCGAGCGTCGAGGCACGAAGTGAACTCGAAATAAATTTCTCGCGATATTTCCGTGGGTGCATTTTATAATGCGAGACTGAGCACAGGAAAAAAAAAGAAGGAAAAATATGATCGATGACTTTTTTTAAAGCAGAACATGAGCACAAGTCGAAAGTGGTATATATGCATACATATTTGTATAGGTATACGTTAAAATAAGAATTTACAAATATGGCATTCAAGTCCTGCTTTCATTACATAATACATCAAAGTTGTACTTGAGACTCCGGACATGTGCACTCTAAACGATGCAGTATAAATTTCTCTTTGGGGAATGTGTTTAATTCACATTCTGAGCTTAAGAATAGCTTTTTATTTATTGTAATCGCTATGAGCTTTGTTCGATTGTCAGGATTATTTGGCTCTTTTGGTACACTTAAGCACAAAGTAAAATAAACGTAAGGCAAAATTGAACATAAAACGAATTGCGCAGCCAAACGGGGAAAACTCGAGATCAAGAATTTTAACGAGCTTTTCCGAGAGGCTTTAAAACGAGAATACATCCACATTTTTAGCATTTTTAATTATAGTGCCAAAACATTGCCAACTGCTTTGACAAAAAGCACTTTGTTAAAAAGCATGAAAAATGTATGATTCAAACATAATAGGGTAAAAAATATATTTAGTCAAATATACAATATGCTAAAAAATCACATGTATGTTTGATTCAAATTCCAAAATATTTTAAAATTTACGAAACTTTTGCGTTATTTTTTAGAGAATTTTAGTAGAATTTTTCAAATGTCAACGTAGAAAATAATTTCTGAATACAATGACAGAAATTTATGCTACGGGTGACAGAAAATTCTAGAGGAAATTTTTAACCCACATACGTGTGTCTGATTCAAGGGGTTGTTGTAGTATTGAATCTTCGCATTTATTAACTTTTGCAAATATTTTTTTGTCATTTATTAAACATAATTAACATATTGTTTATCTTAATATAAAGTAAATAACAGTGGCGTAACTATTAAGGGGCAAAGTGGGTCAGTGCCCCGGGGCCCTTGAGCACAGGGGGCCCTTACTTAACCCTAATAAACCTTTTTAGGACAAAATTTATAAAACTTTAGAATAAAAAAAGTTGAAAGAAATAATTGAAATTAACCAAAATAATTGCTGATTTTTTAAATTAGTTGAAAAAAAAAATGAAATCAATTAAAAATTGGAAAAAGTAATTTAAACACTCATAGAAATGTTTTAAAACCAAAGAAAATAATTTAAAATTCAGAAAATTACTTGAAAATCTTAAAACTAAATTGGAAAAAATTAAATAATAAAAAATTAGGGTAAAAATTAGAGAAATGAAACAAGATAAATATAATTTAAAATTAAAGAGAATAATATTTAATTAAACAGAAATAATAATTAACAACTTTTTGGAAATTACGAAAAAGAGCGAAAGAAACTGCAAATTGAAGAAAATAATATAAAAAATTTAAAAATTGAATGAAATAATTGAAATCGCAGATAAATAGTTTAAAATTTTGGAAATTGTAAAACAAATGAAAAGAAATGAAAATTGAAGGAAATAAATTTTGGAAAATAATTAAAAATTGATTTTACAATTTGAAATTTGATGAAAATAATTAAAATATGAAACAAACATTCAAACATTGATAAGTTGTAAAAAATAAATCACATTTGAGTGAAATAATTGACAAAATTACAGAATTTTTTTTAAATAAAAAAAAATAATTGAAATTTGAGAAAAATATTTGAAGATCTTGCAAACCAATTGAAAAAAATGCAAATAACTAAAAATTGGAGAAAACAATTAGGGAAAGAAACAAAAAAATGAAATTTACGATAATTAGTTAAAAGATTTGGATACTCTCTAAATCTGAATTAGTGGTTTTCTACTAATGAATTAGCGAAAAATGAGCTACTATTAAAATAGTAAGAATTTTACTAATTCTTAGTAGAAAACTACTAAGAATTAGTAGAAAACTACTAATTAAATTAGTAAAAAAATCTACTTTTTTTAAAAGTAAAGTTTCACTATTTCAATTAGTAGTTTTCTACTAAGAATTAGTAGTTCTCTACTAAGAATTAGTAGCTTTCTACTAAGAATTAGTAGTTTTCTACTATATGAATTAGAGAAAAATGAGCCATGAATTTGACTAATTCACAGTAGAAAACTACTAATTCATAGTAGAAAACTACTAATTCATAGTAGAAAACTTCTAATTCAGATTTAGAGAGTATTAAGAAAACAAATAAAAATAATTAAAAATTCAAGAAAATAATTGAAATTTTAGAAAAATACTTAAAAATTTTAGAAAATAATTTTAGAAAATGAGAATAATAATTAACAATAGAGAAAAATAATTTAAAAATGATAAAATTAATTTAAAAATGAAACAATAATTCAAATATGCTGAAAATAATTGAAATTTATAAAGAAAATAATTTAAATATGAAAGATTGAAAACATTAAATAAAATTTGAGCAAAATACTTGAAGAAATCGTAGAAAATACGTTTAAAAGCGGAAAATAATTGCAAAATTACTTAAAAATTATAATAAAGAGAATAATTAAAAAATCGCAGAAATAATCGAAAATTGATGAAAATAATAAATGAAATTTCAGAATTTGTTTTTAAGTAAAAGAAAATAATTAAAAAATGGTTTAAAAAATTAAAAGTTGAAGACAATAATCTAAATTTAAAATAATAACTGAAAATTTAGGAAATTAATTGAAATATAATGAAAATACTAAAAGATGGAGAAAATAATTGAAAAATGAGTTTTTTATTTAAAACTTGAAGAAAATAATTGAAATATGATAAAAACAATCATTAGTTGTAAAAAATAAATCACATTTGAGGGAAATAATTGAAAATATTATAGAATTTTTTTTTAAATCAAAAGAAAATAATTTAAATTTGAGAAAAAAATATGAATTGAATATCAATTGAAAAAAAAATGAGAATAACTTAAAATTGCAAAAAAGAATTGAAGAAAGCTAAAAATGATGAAAGTGCAAATAAAAAAAATGAAATTTACGATAATTAATAAAAAAAATTGGAAATTATGAAAACAATTGAAAATATTTAAAAATTGAAGAAAATAATTAAGAAATTTTAGAAAAATACTTAAAAATTTTAGAAAATAATTTTAGAAAATGAGAATAATAATTAACAATCGAAAAAAATAATTGAAAAATAATAAAATTAAGTCAAAATTAGAAATAATAATTATAATATGATAAAATAATTTAAGATTGGAAAAAATAATTGACATTTATGATAAAAATAATTTAAATATTATGGAAGAATGAAAACTGTAAATAAAATAATTGAAAAAATCACAACATATATGTTTAAAAGAGGAAAACAATTACAACATTACTTAAAAATTTTAATTAAAAAGAATTTTTAAATAATCGCAGAAATAATCGAAAATTGATGAAAATAATCATTAAAATTTCAGATAAATAATTGAAATGTTTGAAAATAGTGCTAAAAGAATAAAAATATTTATAAATAATTATCTGTGACACGTGCTTATTTATTTCGATAATTTTATTTATAGTGAATAAACTTTAATTATATAATAATGTGGTTCCAGGATTTTAAACCACCTAAAGTAGAGAATACTATGGTTTCTCTCTTTATGTATACCAAATTTTTAAAAAATCCTATTTTAAAATATTAACATTTTAAATGTGAAGTTAGAAAATTCCACTCTGTTTATAACTAAATGTCTGAAGAGGTTCATCGTAGATGAACGAAAAGCTTAACAACACACACTCTTTTTAAAAATAATTAAAAATCGGAGAAAATAATATAAAACTAAAAAATTTATTTTTAAGCATAAGGAAAAAATTGAAAAATGTTTTAAAAAATTAAAAACTTTTTTAAAAAATTGAAAATTAAAGACAATAATTGAAATTTGAAATAATAACTAAAACATTAGGAATAATTATTTGGAAAATAATACAAATTAAAAGATGGAGAAAATAATTACAATATAATAAAAAGAAATGAATATGGAACAAAAGAATTGAAAATTGAGATATATATTTGAAAGTACAGTAAATTATTCAGAAATTATGAAAATGATTAAAAATTGCAAATAATAATTGCAAAATGACAAAAATAATGGTAAGTTAAAAAAATAAATTTAAATTTGCGATGATTAATATCAGGGGCGTAGCTAGGCTGAGTGTCACCCGGGGCGGAAATGAAATTTTAATCAATGCAAGTTCACATTAACTGAAATTTGAAGACATTAAAATTGCTCTAAATTTAAAATTTGAGAAAAATTTATAAAGGTGAAATATGATTTAAAATTTTAAAAGAAAAAAATATCTAGTGACAAATATCAGATGTAAACGGAATGAATTAATTAATTAAACTTGTAATTATTATATATAATTGGGGCCCCATTTTCCTTTTTGCCCCAGGGCCCTTGCACCCCTAGTTACGTCACTGGTAAATAATGTAATAAATAATACGAATAATGATAATGAAATAAATAATAAGTTTTAAAATTGAGCACTACTTGTCATAAAGTTTCGCATTATTTTCATTATTTACTTTGATTTGGGTGATTGATATTTTTCATCTCTTGTCTATTTTATTTTATCAAGTGATAAATTCAAACAATTATACTTTCTATGATTTTCGTATACTGAACTTTATTAACTTGATTGACTCAATTTATACGTTTTAACTGTTACTGATTTTTTTTTCTGCATCAGGTTTCTTTTTCTGTGTGTGGACTCTTAACTAATAATCTTTAATTTTGATATATTAATATTAATTATGTCTTGAGGCATAATTGCCTGGGTTCGTATCCTACCATGCCTCTGATTTTTCTGAAAATCTTTGATATTAATATATAAAAATCAAATTTTCATCATTGCCATTTAAGATACGCGAGAATAAAATCTCCATTAATCTTTAATTTCGTCCACAAATTGTGGTGGCAAAAGCCAGAGAGTATGAAAAGTAAAATGCAGGCGGATAACCAGCCTCTATTATGTGAAATAAGATGAAATTAATGAAAATCTGTATTCAAAACATGAAAAACTTGAAAAACATTAGAGGTAAAATATGAAGGAAAAATAGGAAAGAGGAAGCAGTATGGTGCATAGGATAAAAAAAGATATAATAAGATAAAAAAAGAAATCACGCTGTTCAATTTGATCCCAGTAGGTTTTTTCTGTGTAAAACGACGAAAAATTTTCTACAACAACAATGAAAAAATATTGCAGGGATAATTGATTTAGATCACCAAAAGTAATTAGATTTTTAATGGTTAAGTGGTTTTTAACGATTAAATAGTTAAATTTTGAAAATTAATTTATCTTTTTAAATAAAGAGCGATCCAATTTGCGATAAATAGCACGTGCATAATATTAGTCTGCAATAAGTTTCTCAATATATCTCGAACTCAATCTGACAACTCTCGATAATTTCGTAATTTTAATAAAATATTGAAGATTCAGAAATTTGCATTATAGGTTACGAGATTCGATTAATACAAAGTACGTTTACATTGAACACAAGATTGCTGATAAAGTGCACGCATGTGACTTAACGTAAATATAGGTATGCACTCAGACTCGAGAGAAAGCCAGAGGGTTAAAATTGCTGACTATTAGAGCCACCTTCGGCAGTTGGCAAAGCGCCAGATCGTAGAAATCTTTGTGTTTATATATGTATATGGAAATTCAGTATCCCTCCTAGAAATCGAAGCATTTTAAGAGAAGGCTTTCCCTAGAGTCCTTTTTCTCGTCTTCTTTCTTCTTAGAAAATTCGCCTAAGGGTTGGTAATTTTCCTGCCCATAATCCGTCCGTACTATCGTCAAATCCTTTGCAAACGATGACTTTTTTTTTATCACCAAACATTCTATGGATATACCTGACTTGATTTTATAAATTATACACTGAGGAATTTTTTTTCATTGTCAGAAAAATTATCTTCTTAAAGAAAAGAAAAGTAAAGAAACAAAAAACAAAAGCAACATAACACGAATAAAAAACGATAATTTATATTTTGTATCATTAAAAGGAGAACTATAATAGTAATTGACGAAAGAATGCGCAAGCTTTGAAAATTTATTATAGAGAGTAAATTTCAAAGTGTTGAGACAGAAACTTTCTAATAAAATTAACTTCATTAATTGCTTAAAGTACTTGGAGAATGTAATTGTTAGTAGAGTATGTAATTTTTTAATAAGCCCTTTTTGAAGTGAATTCTTTTTGATCCGTGATATTTTACTTTATTAAAGAAGATTGTGATGTGATGAAAAAGGTTAATTTAACGCAGTTTAAATTCGTATTAAACTCGTCTTTACAGTTTAAAAGACACATTAAGCATAAAAATTGTCTGGGTCTTATGTGAATATTTTCAACACCAAGCCATGTGAATAATAAAGTGAAGACGATGCAGCTTACTGAATCTAAGAGCTTGCTCGGTAACATACTTGTTCAAGAAAGTAACTGATGGAGGAAAAACCGCTGTGAGAACGCTGACACTGGGCTTATATCTCTGCTATTTCTGTCAACTTTTCTCCTTTTCTCTTTTAATTTTTTATTCAGAGCTTTAAAACGGTAATATATTGCGTCAGTTTCTTTATTTTTCAAGTTATTTCACTCTTTTTCAAGAATGTAAGATATGTTTTGCATTGCCATATCTTTTACTACTTGTTTCAATAGGAGGTCACATTGCTCAAGAAGTATTGTAACAAAACAGTTTTCTTTTCTTTTATGAATTTTCTTTTAAATTCAGAGAAAGATTTTTTTATAGATATAATGTAGAAAAGTTGATCCACAAAGTACACTGAAAAAAAGTTTTGTTGGCTCAACCAAATTTTTTTTATTGATATACGAGCAACAAAATAGTTTTGCTGTGACAACAAAATTCTTTTGTTGGATTTTTTTGTAATTTTAGCAAAAAATTTTAATAGTCCTAACAAAACTTTTTTAAGATGAAGAAACATTTTGTTGGTTATAGATATAAAAAATAATAAATGAAGAAAAAAGTTAAATACAGAGTATATGTACCTAAATAACATTTTAATGTGTAATTTTCTTTTTAATTGTTAAATTAATTTAGTATATTTTTTAATGTGAAAGTGATAATATATCCTTTAATATTACTACTAAGTATTTTCTGCGAAATAAATACCGTCAACTGGGGCTATTTTGTGCACAAAACCGCTCTTTTTTCACTCTATGCTTTGTTAAAATTCAGAATTTGAAAAAAATAAAGAATTGAACTTTTCAGTTATGTTGTAGACATCCTTCTGAAGGTGTCCTATGAGTTAGCTGACAAGAAAAAATTTTTTGTCTGAGTTATAGAAACTCAAAGTTGTGCACAAAATAGCCCCACGGATGGGGCTATTTTGTGCATCAAAGTTTGTTTATTTATAAAGATGGGTAAAAAATTTTTTTTACTGTTTCTACTGTATGAAGTATTTTTTCTAGATATTCTAGAGTGTAATAAATAAAAACAAAGTTAAAAATATTTTTTTTTGTAGTAATTGTTTAACTTATTTGAAAGTAAAACTTTGAAATTTTACAAAAATGGAGATTTACAAAAAAAGTTATTTTTTTAAGTAAATCTTACTTAATAAAACTTCTACTACATTTCTTGAGTTATTTTAAGAAAAAAAGTTACAAAATTAACTTGAAAAGCATGTAATTATAAAAGTTACATTTTTGAGGTTTTTAAGGCACCGTGTGTAAATTTTAAATTTTATGCTTATTTCTCGGTTTTTATAACAAAAATAAAACAAATATGTTCTAAAACTAAATTATAAAGTATTTTTTATTAACTACAAAACCAATTTTGAAAAATAATTGATTTTAAAGGATGCACAAAATAACCCACCAAATTCTGATTTTTTAGTTTTTTACACTTTTTTCTTAAAATATGCAATAAAAAGTTAGCGCATCACGTATACACCATCATAACTAAATTGTCAACAAGTATTATTAATAGTTTTAAAAACACTTTTAAACTTCCGGATATCTAAACAGAATTTTGAGACCTTTGAAAATTTTCAGCTCGATTTTCACGACTTTACGATTTTTTTTCTGATTTGTGATAAAGAATTAAGTAATTTCATTTAGTACTCTCTGTAGTCTATATATCAGAAAATATTTATACCAAATAGCAAACTTAAACAACTATATATAAAGATTTTATTCATTAAAAACCTCGCGTGCACAAAATAGTCCCACTTGACGGTACTATAAAAGTAATAATAATATACATAATTATTTCTATGTATTTTATAAAAGTGTTTGAGAAGTAAATTTTGAGAAATTTAAGCAAATGAAATTTCTCATATAACCGCGAAAGTCAATTTTAAGATATAGAAAAATTGTAATGAGTTATTTATAAAATAATGTTCTGTTGGATTAAGACGATTTGTTTTTAATTAAAGTCTTTCTATCATAATTAAGAGATTTAAAGATGTTAGTAATTTTTTCGGGTAAACCAAAATAAATTTATAAATCGTCTTGGTTACTTAATTTAAATTAAAAATTTTTTGTTAATAAATTTTCGAGGTTAGGTTTATAGACTTTTGTTTAATTTTGCTTTTTTATGAATAAGTTTAATAACTGTTTTACAAATATAGCTTTTACTCAAAAAAACTGAAGCACTTGGAAGTAAAAATTGTTTGTTATTTGCTTAAACTATTAATTAAATTGAAATAATTAAATTAATTATTTATAAGAATCTGTTTTATGGCATTTGTTCAAAAAGTTTTATTGAATACTATTTATTATTAAACTATCACAGTTTTAAAATATCCTTATTTAACATATTTTATTAATTCTGTTGATCTCACAAAATTCAATCTCAAACAAAATTCATTCTTGGTTAAGATTTAAAATTTTTGGTCGAAACACAAAAACTCTATTTATTTTTTAATATATTTTAATTAATCCTTCGTAATTAAGTTTCAATTTATAAATGAGCAAAATAAAAATTATGAATCCGCAATATTCATTTTAGGATTAAAAGACATAAAAGTTTAACATCGGATTTATAAATAATAGACTCAAAAATCTCCGAAAACTGTGTTTTACGTTAATTATTTGAAAACAACTGGAAACAGTTTTTTGCATCCGCAATATTGGATCGGGGTTTCTATAAAATGAATTTTTGACATGAAATTTGTGAATAGCGACACCGAAAACCCCGATAACGGTGTTTCAAGGCGATTTCTTGAAAAATGTGGAAATTCAAAATTTTAAGTCCGCCATATTGGTTTTTTTTGTAAATTAAATGTTTCTAAGAACTATATCTTAAAATAAAGCTAAAATTGAAAAAATGTGTGACCTGAAAAATTTTTTGCAAAAAAATTTAAAAAGTTATGGATTCTTTTAAAAAAAGATCATTTTTCCCATGCATTTTCAATGGAAAATTTCGATCGATTGCTGGCATGGGTTAATATAAATCAATCAGGCTGCAATTTTACATAAAAATTTTTGTTTTATATTGGAACCAGAGTGGAGGGTACCGTAAACAAGATTCGAAAGTCGACTTTTTTACGGACACCCAATTGTTTATTTTACCACTCTGAAATAGGTTATTATACAGATAAAAAATGTTTCTATACACAATTAATAGTAGGAATATTTCATATTAGAAATAGTATTATTACTTTCAAATGTGCAAACTCCACTATAGAAGTAGATAATAAACGCTGATACTTCCATAGTGGTAAAATTACAGAACCATTTTTTTTAGTGATACATGAAAAAACTTTAAGCTATACATATATCTAATTTAAGAAAAAATATACTTAGTTTGAAAGGATTCCTGACATTTTGATGCGAATTTTTCTCTCAAAAGTAGTAGATACTCTCAAAACAATGTAAAAAACGTGAGAGGATTTCACGAAAGGAATGTTACTCTCATTGGAAGAATTTTTTTTTTCAAAAGTTAGCAAAATTCTAAATTCCGATTTGGGACTATTTTCAAAACAAACTGTTTTAATACCGAAATGTGATACTAATTTGATATTTTTTTAAAGCATCCACGGTTAAAATTTATTATCCTATATATCCAATTAGAGTAATAAACTTTACCTAAACAAGTAGATGTGTCTGTTGGGATAAAGCAATTCAATTAGCTTGTAAATTAATTTGGCATTTAAGCAAGATATAACAGTGAATAGAAAAAAACTTTTCATGAATTCTGATTTGAAATGTATGCCAACTATATTCAACAGTTTAAGTATATAAGAGGATCTAATTGATAATTCCAGTTAATTAACAAAAGTAAAGTATAAAGTTTAAATAAACGATTCCAAATACATTTGAATTGCATATTGAAACCAACACCACTTGGAGGAAGATTAAACTCAGTTCTCAGATTCTGTCATCAGAATGTTAGATATTGACTTATGCTTCAACGATCCCATAATGCTATTTGATAACCCGCCTATGGCATTTCCTGGCAACTGATCACTCTAGGAAGGCAACTCCCTTAATGGATATATCAGCTTAATATGTCTACTGTAACAGGTGCAAGCTAATAAGACAGTGCAGTGCCAGTGCCAGTGTGGTGATTATGATATTAACATTAATAAACACATATAATATGATATATATATTTGTATACGTGTGAGATCTTTAAAGTTCTTTATGAGCTAGTAAAACGAGTCAGTATCGTTAAAAGGATTGGATGATGGAGTTAAACCCTTGTTAGGACGAGATTAAGGGGGCGGTAGTGTTTCCACCGTTAGTTCACTGCTAAAAGGGGTTCCCAGCGGCGAAGGCAAGACAAGTTACGGGATGGTTATAAGGGAGGTAATTAACAAGACGACTGGGGTAGAGGACGATCCGCACTCCTTCGTATATCGCGTTTCTTGCTCTAGTGTCCTACCATGGCGCAGAATGTCCTCCATCCAGTTCTGATTTTACGGTCAACGGGTTATCATGCTCTACTCCAATAGCCCCTTAACTGTTCTGTAAACTTCCCTCAAGGGATTCTGGATTATGGCCTGGCACTGTAAGCACACGAAATTATCAACTCGCTGATATCAAGTTGACTGAAAGTTTCAACGTGATTGCACCTTTCAAACCAGTCATGTGTTATAAATTTTAGAAGGATCCCGGATGATATGAACCACCTACAATAATTAATTCTTGATTAAAAGAAAATTTTAAGAACCGGTTTCAACAAACTTGATTAAGAGTCAAGGATAGTACAATAATTTACATTGATTAAAGTCCTGAAAGTATTTTGAAAACATTTACTTTTGGGGAAAAAACAGGACATCGAACATAAAGACGAACTACTGAAATAATGAAATGTCACCAAATCCCAAAGACGTATATGCATTACGTAATGACGCTTTCATAGAGTGTTTACACTGTTCGAAACTCACCATGGTTTCGGAGATATTTGACTTGTACCCACTTTAACTTTGCTCCTTCCTCCTACCGCTTATGCTGAATCGCAGCTTAATTTTGCTGATTCGTTTTAAAGAAAATGGTTAAATCCTTAACCAACTGGAGGTGAATATAATTAAACTATTTTTATTACTGATTTGTTTTCATTAAAATTGATGAAACTGCATAATCAAGGGTATCGTAATTATTAATATCAAGGTGTCTATTCACCGGGAATTACGGGAAAACCGGGGATTTGCCGGGATTTTAGTTTGACCGGGGAAACCCCGGAAAATTGCCGGGGAAAAAAAATTATATCCGGAAATTTCTAAAAATTTCAGCTAATTTGTTTTCACAATTCTTCAAATTCGCTTGAAACTTATTACTCGTTTTCCAAGTCTCTGATTGTGAAAACGATGTCAAATTTACCAATTTTTCAAAATTCAAAATGGCGGATCGAATATGGTAGACATATTTTGCAAAATTGCTCGAATTCACTTCAAACTTGTTACTCGCTGGTAATCCATGTTCCTGGTTACTAATCTGAAGTTAGATTTTCAAAATAGTAAAAGTGTAACAAGTTTCAAGCGAATTTGAGCATTTTCAGGGGTGCCAGTGACTTACTTTTTTCATTTATATTCATTTTTTTAAAATCACTCACTATTACTCACTTTAAAAAAAAATCACTTTTCTCACTTTCTTAGGAAAATAATAATTATCTATTGTTATTATTATTATTATTATTATTATATACAATTGTGTTCTTCAAATTTCAATAAATTTTGACATTTTTTAATTAGTTTCCTCTAATTTTAATTACTTTTTCAATATTTTAATTAAAATTCTACAGATTTTTAATTTTTAAACCAGTATTGTCAATTACTTTCGTCGTCTTTTAATTTTTCCATCAAATTTTCATTATTTTTATCATTTTTCAATTATTTTCTGCATATTTCTATTAGTTTTAACCTCGGGTTTAACATTTAAAAATTATTTTCATCAAATTTCAATAATTTTTTTAAATCTTTTTTTATGGTCATCAATTTTTCAATTTATTACGCAGTTTTCAATTTTTTTCTTTAATTTTCAGCAATTTTCTTCAAGAATTTTATTATTATGTATCAATAATTTTAAAATACTGTACACCAATTGCCAATTATTTTTTGCAAGTTTCATTTTTTTTTCAATCTTACATTCTTTAAATTATTTACACCAGTTATCAATTATTCATATCATTATTCAATTATTTATCTCAAATTTTTATAATTTTTGTTATTTTTCATGTATTACCTTCAAATTTAAATTTTTTGTAATTTCTCAATTTATTTTCTTCTAATTTACATTATTTTTGTCATTTCTCGACTATTTTTGTCCTATTTTAAATTATTTTTGTCATTTTTTAAATGTTTTTTAAAATTTTCAATTAATTTAGTATTTTCTCAAAAACATTGTCAATATTTTCGACGTTGTTTTATTACTTTCTCCAAATTTTATACTTATTTTCTTATATCTTTAAATTATTGTCATGAATTTTTTAATTTCTTACTTCAATTTTCATCTATTTTTGTCAATTCTTAATTTATTTTCAAATTTTAATTATTTTTATCATTTTTCAAGTTTTTTCTTCAAATTTTTTATTTTTTACTTAATTTTTAAGGACGTTTATACCCTCAAGCGGTTCTCATTCTATCGGACCATGATAGTAAATATTTTTTTAATTCCATTTCTTCTTATAATTTGGTTTCTAAATAGTATTTTGTAGTTAAAATTATTACACAAACGAATTTTATTGAAAAAAGCAATTTTCCTTTGATAATTTCAAGCTATTAAAATTTTTTCTTCCTGATTATTTCAAAAAAGTGAAGAATTACTAACCTTAAATAACATTTTCTTAACAACGGTACGGTAAATTAATTAAATATTGTTGTAAAAGTTGTATTATATTACAGTCTAAAATATATATATATTTTTTTTTTAAAATTTGTAGAACCTTTTTTTTAATTAAATAAAATATAGTCATTTTGCGCGTTTTGTTACTGTTTCAATGTAAAAGTCCCAACTTTATAAATTTATTTCTTAAAAACAGAACTATAAAATTCAATAGAATTGTAACAGTACATGTATAATAATGCATTTAATATGTCATTAAAATTTTATAAGAATCTGTAAAAATTTGTTTTTTGGATAAACCTCCTTAATGAGTTGAGCCAGTATCATTTTGACACGAAACTTATTTTAAGATTGTTATATTGTTCAGAATGAAAATGTTATTTTGTACAAGTGCTAAATGATATGTGGTACAATTTTAGAAAATTAATTTGATATTTTGTGCAATTGTTTAAAAAAGCTAAAAACAATTTGGGAGTACAATAAATCCATTTTTTAATAATTGTACAAAATAACAAATGTATTTTTTAAAATTGTACCAAATATCATTTAGTAGTTGTACAAAATAACATTTTCATTCTGAACAATATAACAATCTTAAAATAAGTTTTGTGTCAAAATGATACTGGCTCAATGAGTTTTGTCACTTTTCAATTATTTGTCTCAATTTTTTATTAGATTTGTTATTTTTCATTTATTACCATCAAATTTAAATCTTTTGTTATTTATCAAGTATTATCAATATTTTCGACATATTTTTATTACTTTCTCCAAATTTGACTTATTTTTTTATATCTTTAAATCAAGGATGGGTGCGCCCACGATCTACAACGATGTGACTGTATCCTATCGTATCGTGACGAACCACAACACGATAGACTTAGTCGAGTAGTATCGTAGCTCGCCACGATATGATGCGTCTGAAGCCATCGTGTTGAGGCTCGATACGATACGATGGAACTTCTTCCATCGTATCGTGGCTTGACACGATACGATGGACTGAGTTCCATCGTATCGTGTCAAGCCAGGATACGATGGACTGAGATCGATCGTATCGTGTCAAGCCACGATACGATGGAATGAGTTCAATCGTATCGTATCTAATCACGATGCGATAGACTGAGCTCAAACGTATCGTGTCCAACCACGATACGATGGACTAAGCTCAATCGTATCGGATCAAACCAAGATTCGATAGATTGAATTCCATTGTATCGTGGCGAGCCTACTACTTTCGTCGTAAATCGCGGAGCTTCGTTCAAATTCAAGCCCTCCTTATTATTTCATTTGGCCCTTTTATAGCATAATAAATTAATATAAAAATTAAAACAATACACTACATCAGACCATGCCCAAGCAGATAAAAAGTAACAAAAAAATAGCTGATTCTGGAAAGTAAAGACCTTTTTAAATAATTATTTTTATCATTATAAATTGTTCAAACAAATTGTTATAAACAATAACAAATAGACAAATAAAAAAATTTTTATCAGAAAGAAAGATTCTGTAAAATGGAGAGTATTTTAAATAATTAAATTTTACATTATAAGTTGTTTAAACAAAAGGACAAATAATAAAATTTTTATCAGAAGAAAAGGTTTAGGAAAGTGGAGACTATTTCAAATAATTAAATTAAACATTATAAATTATAAATATAATTATAAATTATAAACAAATGGACAAATAAATTTTTAAAAGAAAAAAAGATTCTGAAAAGTAGACAATGTTTTAAATTATTAAATTTTACATTATAAATTGTTGAAACAAATTCTCATAAACAAATGGACAAATATTAAATTTTTCATCAGAAAAAAAATTCTGAAAAGCAGATAATGTTTTAAGTAATTAAATTTTACCGTATAAATTATTTAAAAAATTAATTGTTTAAACAAATTGTTATAAACAAATAAACACATACATTTTTATAAGAAAAGAAAATTCTTAAAAGTAGAGAATGTTTTAAATAATTAAATTTTACATTATAAATTGTTTAAACAAATTGTTATAAACAAATGGATAAATATTAAAACTTTTATCAGAAAAAAGATTCTGAAAAGTAGAGAATGTTTTAAATAATTAAATTTTACATTATTAATTGTTTAAAAAATTAATCGTTTTAACAAATTGTTATAAACAAATAGACAAATAAATTTTTATAAGAAGAGAAAATTCTGAAAAGTAGAGAATGTTTTAAATAATTAAGTTTTACTTTATAAATTGTTTAAACAAATTGTTATAAACAAATGGACAAATAAATTTTCATAAGAAAAACACATTCTGAAAAGTAGTAAATGTTTTAAATAATGAAATATTAAATTAAAAATTGTTTTGAAAATTAATTGTTTAAACAAATTGTTATAAACAAATGGACAAATAAATTTTTATAAGAAAAGAAAATTCTTAAAAGTAGAGAATGTTTTAAATATTTAAATTTTACATTATAAATTGTTTAAACAAATTGTTATAAACAAATAAACACATACATTTTTATAAGAAAAGAAAATTCTTAAAAGTAGAGAATGTTTTAAATAATTAAATTTTACATTATAAATTGTTTAAACAAATTGTTATAAACAAATGGATAAATATTAAAACTTTTATCAGAAAAAAGATTCTGAAAAGTAGAGAATGTTTTAAATAATTAAATTTTACATTATTAATTGTTTAAAAAATTAATCGTTTTAACAAATTGTTATAAACAAATAGACAAATAAATTTTTATAAGAAGAGAAAATTCTGAAAAGTAGAGAATGTTTTAAATAATTAAGTTTTACTTTATAAATTGTTTAAACAAATTGTTATAAACAAATGGACAAATAAATTTTCATAAGAAAAACACATTCTGAAAAGTAGTGAATGTTTTAAATAATGAAATATTAAATTAAAAATTGTTTTGAAAATTAATTGTTTAAACAAATTGTTATAAACAAATGGACAAATAAATTTTTATAAGAAAAGAAAATTCTTAAAAGTAGAGAATGTTTTAAATATTTAAATTTTACATTATAAATTGTTTAAACAAATTGTTATAAACAAATGGACAAATATTAAAACTTTTATCAAAAAAATAGATTTTGAAAAGTAGAGAATGTTTTAAATAATTAAATTTTACATTATAAATTGTTTTGAAAATTAATTGTTTAAACAAATTGCTATATACCTAGTTTAATATTATTATATGTTTATTATGATAACTTGTTACTCTGATTATATCTTTGGATATGACATTTTGATTCATTTTATAATTTATTTATATCGCTCGGTATATCGGGTTTTTTAAGGACTCTCCAGCTCTATGAACTCATCTTTCGTAATAAATCAATCAATCAAATGGACAAATATTAAAACTTTAATCCAAAATAAAATTCTGAAAAGTGGAGAATGTCCTAAATAATTTAAATTAACATTATTAATTACTTAAACACATTCTTATAAACAAATTGTGACAGCAGTCTAACGTCACGTAATGTTTCACTACAGAAAACGCTGAAATAACGTTAATAAATGTTACTATATAATAAGCGGTAAAATATGAACGATTAAATAGATAGATATTAATTATATTTTAATAACGATCAACAATAGATTTTCTTTATGTTCTTGAAATCTTTTCTCGAATATTCATTAAACCTTCATAATCTTGAAGATCCGAAAATGTCACGTTTTCGACAAAAAAAAGGGCTTTCAATTTTACGACTTGAAAATATTCGGAAACAAACATCTGGTATCATAAATCCGAACCGCGGGTCTCTGGGCCTTTCTGGCAATAAAACATGAAATTTACCGATAGGAAAAACCCATAAAGAATGCAAAATTGTCGAAAAAATTAATTGTTTAGAGAAATTGTTAGAAACAAATTGACAAATATTAAATCTTTCATCAGAAAAAGAGATTGAGGTAAGTGGGGAATGTTTGAAACAATTAAATTTAACATTATAAATTGTTAAATAAATTAATTGCTTAAGGGGTAATACTACCTTGCGCGCAGTAAAAGTATAGTCATTTTTCTGAATTTTTTGTATAAAGCTATAAAATTTATTAAGGTCTGGGTTTTAGCATATAAAAAAACATAGCTTAAAGTATGTTAAAATACATTAAAACATTTTTTAAAATAAAAATGGCGGCACAGTGGCTGATAAGTTTAAACCCCTTATCTTCGAGGACCTTGCACGGGCGACATACTACAGGTCGTAATTTTTAATCTAGAACAAAAACCCAAAATTATTTTGAAACAAGATGCTAAAAGCTACTGAACTACGTAGGATTTTTAAGAAATATCGATTTAAAAAAAAATGGCGTCAATATTAAGAAAAAATACGAATTTTGATAGAAAAATTGCTTGAAAATCAACCACAGAATTGGCAAATTTTAATTTTTCGAAAAAATCCTACGTAGTTCACTTGAAAATGTCATTATGAAGCTGCAGTTAAAATTTGAGCAAGATCGGTTAAAAATTGTAGGCGCTAATGTGTCGCCCGACTTGAAAAATATAGTTTTGAGAAAAACGCTTTCAAAGTTTCAAGTACTGAAATATTCCAAAATTGTATTTTTCTATCATAAAAGTTCGAGTACTCGAGACTTTTATTCAATAAAAACCTAAAAGGTCAACAAGTTTAAACTGCCGACAACATTTGTTAAGCCGCAAAAAAAACTAAAAATTGATATACCGAGTAATTAAGCATATTCTCAAATTACGGTCCGGATTTATGATACCAGATGTTCGTTTCCGTATATTTTCAAGTCATAAAATTAAAACCCCTTTTTTTCGGCATTTTAAAATCTTGAAGCTTATAAAGGTTTAAAAAATATTCGAAAAAAGATTGAAAGAACGTAAAGTGAATCTATTGTTAATCGTTATTGAAATATAATTGATATATATCTATTTAATCGTTCGTATTTTACCGCTTATTATATAGTAACATTAATTAACGTTATTTCAGCGTTTTCTGTAGTGAAACATTACGTGACGTTAGACTGCTGTCACAATTTGTTTATAAGAATGTGTTTAAGCAACTAATAATGTTAAATTAAATTATTTAAGACATTCTCTACTTTTCCGAATTTTATTTTGGATAAAAGTTTTAATATTTGTCCATTTAATTGATTGATTTATTACGAAAGATGAGTTCATAGAGCTGGTGAGTCCTTAAAAAAACCCGATACACCGAGCGATATACATAAATTATAAAATGAATCAAAATGCCATAGCCAAAGATATAATCAGAGTAACAAGTTATCATAATAAACATATAAAAATATTAAACTAGGTATGTAACAATTTGTTTAAACAATTAATTTTCTAAACAATTTTTAATGTAATATTTAATTATTTAAAACATTCTCTACTTTTCAGAATCTTCTTTTCTTATAAAAATTTATTTGTCTATTTGTTTATAACAATTTGTTGAAAGGATTAATTTTTTAAACAATTTATAATGTAAAATTTAAATATTTAAAACATTCTCTACTTTTCAGAATCTTTTTTTCTGATAAAAGTTTTAATATTTGTCCATTTGTTTATAACAATTTGTTTAAGCAATTTATAATGTAAAATTTAATTATTTAAAACATTTTTTACTTTTCAAAATCTATTTTTTTGATAAAATTTTTAATATTTGTCCATATGTTTATAACAATTTGTTTAACAATTTATAATGTAAAATTTGATTATTTAAAACATTCTCTACTTTTAAGAACTATCTTTTCTTATAAAAATTTTTTTGTCCATTTGTTTATAACAATTTGTTTAAACAATTAATTTTTAAACAATTTGTAATGTAATATTTAATTATTTAAATCATTCTCTACTTTTCAGAATCTATTTTTCTTATAAAAATTTATTTGTCCATTTGGTTATAACAATTTGTTTAAACAACTTATAAAGTAAAACTTAATTATATAAAACGTTCTCTACTTTTCAGAATCTTTTCTTTTATAAAAATTTATTTGTCTATTTGTTTATATCAATTTGTTGAAACGATTAATTTTTTAAACAATTTATAATGTCAAATTTAAATATTTAAAACACTCTCTACTTTTCAGAATCTTTTTTTCTGACAAAAGTTTTAATATTTGTCCATTTGTTTATAACAATTTGTTTAAGCAATTTATAATGTAAAATTTAATTATTTAAAACATTCTCTACATTTAAGAATTTTCTTTTCTTATAAAAATTTATTTGTCCATTTGTTTATAACAATTTCTTTAAACATTTGATTTTTTAAACAACTTATAATGTAAAATTTAATTATTTAAAATATTCTCCACTTTACAGAATCTTTCTTTCTGATAAAAATTTTTTTATTTGTCTATTTGTTATTGTTTATAACAATTTGTTTGAACAATTTATAATGATAAAAATAATTATTTAAAAAGGTCTTTACTTTCCAGAATCAGCTATTTTTTGTTACTTTTTATCTGCTTGGGCATGGGCTGATGTAGTGTATTGTTTTAATTTTTATATTCATTTATTATGTTATAAAAGGGCCAAATGAAATAATAAGGAGGGCTTGAATTTGAACGAAGCTCCGCGATTTACGACGAAAGTAGTAGGCTCGCCACGATACAATGGAATTCAATCTATCGAATCTTGGTTTGATCCGATACGATTGAGCTTAGTCCATCGTATCGTGGTTGGACACGATACGTTTGAGCTCAGTCTATCGCATCGTGATTAGATACGATACGATTGAACTCATTCCATCGTATCGTGGCTTGACACGATACGATCGATCTCAGTCCATCGTATCCTGGCTTGACACGATACGATGGAACTCAGTCCATCGTATCGTGTCAAGCCACGATACGATGGAAGAAGTTCCATCGTATCGTATCGAGCCTCAACACGATGGCTTCAGACGCATCATATCGTGGCGAGCTACGATACTACTCGACTAAGTCTATCGTGTTGTGGTTCGCCACGATACAATACAACACGACCTGCTCGATGCCATCCTTGCTTTAAATTATTGTCATGGATTCTTTAATTTCTTACTTTAATTTACATTTAATTTTTTCATTTTTCAATAATTTTTGTCATTTGTCAATTGCTTTTTATTTTTAATTATTTTTATCATTTTTCATGTATTTTCTTCAAATTTCAAATTTTTTGGGATTTTGCAATTATTTATGTCATTTTTTACGTCTTTTTTTTAAATCATAAATTTTTTACATAATTTTAAATTAGTTTTATCATCTTTCATTTTTTTTCAAGGTTAAATTATTTTGGTCATTTCTCGACTATTTGTTCCATTTTTTAAATATTTTTGTAATTTTCAATTATTTTTATCATTTTTTAAGTATTTTTCTCAAATTTCTATCAATTTTATGATTTTTCAATTATTTAATTATATATTGACATCAAATTTTTATTTTGGCTTTCCATTTTTCAATTATTTTTGTCATTTTCCAAGTCTTTTCTTCAAATTTTTAATTATTTGCTTAATTTTTAATTAGTTTTGTCATCTTTCATTTTGTTTCTTCAAATTTCAATTATTTTTGTAATTTTCCAATTATTTTCTTCAAATTTCTATTATTTTTGCCATTTTGGAATTATTTTCTTCAAAGATCAGTTTCACCTTAAAAACTTATGTATTGCGCACTTACTTTTTCCACTATTTTAATATTGTAGCTATTAATCATACATAAAAGAAATCCGGGAAAAATGTGATTTTAGATCCCGGAAAACGAGGAATTTGAAAATCATGTTTTGGTAGACACTCTGTAATATACAATTTATTGGCAACATAATTGAGGAAACGCCTGTTCTCATATAAAAATTTTTGTAATTTGGTTTCTGAACACTTAGTTAAAAAAATACGTAACTTTTATGGGGGGAGGGGGGGTCAGAAAAATGACCTTTTGCATGTACCATCCCATTACGAAGGGGCAGCAGGGGGGAGGGTCAAAATAGAGCTAAAAAAGCGATACGTATTTCTTGAACTGCCCCTTAGCATTTTGTTATATTGGTAACATATAATTGAGGAACTGCTTATTCTGACATATACAATTTTTTGTAATTTTATCCCTATTTTTATGACCCCGCCTTCCTAAATTAGAGACCCAAAAACGGTCCAGATAATATAAAAATATATACTCTACTGTTGGAAATTCTTGGTACGATTAACGCACAAACAGATAAAAATTCTTACTGACTTTAAAACATGCTATTTTAAGGGCATGTGATGGATTATGACTCTCTAAATCTGAATTAGTAGTTTTCTACTATGAATTAGTCAAATTCATGGCTCATTTTTCTCTAATTCATATAGTAGAAAACTACTAATTCTTAGTAGAAAACTACTAATTCTTAGTAAAAAACTACTAATTCTTAGTAGAAAACTACTAATTGAAATAGTGAAACTTTACTTTTTAAAAAAAAGTAGATTTTTTGACTAATTTAATTAGTAGTTTTCTACTACAAAATTAGTAGTTTTCTACTAATTCTTAGTAGTTTTCTACTAATTCTTAGTAGTTTTCTACTAATTCTTAGTAGTTTTCTACTAAAAATTAGTAAAATTCTTACTATTTAAATAGTAGCTCACTTTTCGCTAATTCATTAGTAGAAAACCACTAATTCAGATTTAGAGAGGACGTCACTGGTATAGGCAAAATTTGTCCGTAACTTTTCCCTTAAAATATTAAATATTTTGTTACGAAACTTGGTAGAATTACTGAAAATATCATTACATAGGTCTCTCTGACCCGAATTTGTTTGACTTTTGGCCCAAAATTAATTTTGGAAAATTTTTGAAAAATTAATTTTGAACCAAAATTTAAACAAACTCGCATAAGAGAGACCTTCCTAATGATATATCGGTGACGTCATAAGCCATCACATGCCCTTAATTTCGAGAATATAGAGACTATATGTATATGTTTATTATTCGCTAATATCTGAATTGAAATTTTAATATTTTATTGTTTTTTCACAAAGAGTAATTTTTAATTATTCAATTTATTATTTAATAGAACCTCTAATTAATATGGTACATTAATATGTCAGATTTAAAGAAACTGATTATTTTAATTTTGATTGAAAATAAGTTTGATTTAATTTATGAAATTATATGTAATTGAAAGGAAGCTTATTGAAAGTAATGTAAATATTTATTTGTCAGCTAAATACATGCTATAGCCCGAGCAGGGTTTGCCGAGCTAGCCAACGTGGCCGTTGCTTGGCTCTATGTAGTCTATTGATACTCGGGCTTTCAACATTGGCTGTAACTTCGGCCAATTATCGTATTGCCAACATTGGATTCACGAGTAAAGGCCAATGTTTGTGCCAATATTGACTGTCTTAGGTTGGGGGCCTCACATTCTGCCGATTCTGGGGCTTATGTAACTTGTGCCAATGTTGGTTATGAGACAAAAGGGCAATGTTCGGCCTAAGTCGATCATACACACATAACCAAAAATATTGTTGAATATAAAATACTACCATGTTGTAATTAAGAGGTCAGTATGGGCTTATTTTCATATCTTCAAGAATTTATTTTTCATATTTAAATATATTTTTACAACGCATGCAGTCTTTTTATACATAAGAATTCATATTTAAAAGTACTAAAAAATAATTTTTATTTTTAATTGTTTATTGCTGCAAAATATTAGCTTGAAGTTAACCCTCAATTTTACTATCCGACATTATTTAAGGATTTTGTTATTTTTTTATCATAAAAGGTGGTAAAATCTCTAGATATCATGTTGTCCAGTAAAATTTAAGGTTAAATTCAAACAGATATATTTCGCAGAAATAAACAATCAGAAATAAAATATTTTTTGGCACTTAATATGGAAAATAGATTCTTTAAAATATGAACAATAAAATCATAACGACCCTTTATAATAACGTATACTTTAGTTTTATACACTGAAAAACTTTGTAGATCAATATTTACTAAACTCGCAATTTAATTTTAGTAAATTAACTATCATACCAGGAAAAAACTGGAACACTATTATTATTTCACAGTTTGACTATTAAAATGTAAAATTCATGGTTTGACTAAAAGAACATTCAATTTTTAGTAGTCTGTTGATTAAAATTTTATCCTAAAAGGAAGAAAAAGTATAGAGCGGAAACACAACACTTCGTCGAATCGCCATATGACAGCTAACCTAACCTCAATGCTACCTTCAATAATATATTATTGAATGTATTAAAGTAGAATTAAAAATTACATAATATAACTTATGTTACAACATATATCTTAACCTAAAATACAGATAAAATAACATTCGATTTAACCGACGTAATGTATCCAATAATTTCCTTACCACTTGTGAGATTAGTATTTTCGAATGAAAAATTGTTTCTAACACACACCCAAAAGTTTCAAAATATGTCAGATTGAATATTATTAATCAGGTCAAATTTTCGAAGGAACATAATTGATTTTCATTCAAGTAGAATCTCTTTTGAAGATGATAGTACATTTGAGAAAAAATATATGAAATTATTTATATACGAATGTTTTTTGCACTTAAGGAGATTTATTTTTAATTAAAGTTTATGGTAATAAAGTAATTAAAAGGTTTTTGTAATTTATTCTAGGAAAAAAATAAAAATTTTAAATCATCTTGGTTAAGTACAAGTTTTTTTTAAATTGAAAATTCTTTGGTAATAAATTTTTTTCTTGAATTTAACAGTTCTTACATGTACGAGCAATGTTCATTTGCATGCGTGCAGCTTTGATCGACTGACTACTAAATTTTAATAAAAAAGAAATCATATATTGTTAATAAGCTTATATTAAATAAAATATTTTATCTAGTGACCACTTTTCCCCACTTTGATAGTCAGTTTACTAAAATTTAATTGTGAGTTAAGCAAATAATGATCTATAAAGTTTTTCAGTGTATTACAAATTTTGTTTGGGTTTTTTAAAATACTTCAGTTTTGTGATTAAAAACTGTAATTGTAAAACAGTTATTAAACTTATTTATAAAAAAAGAAATGAAATAATAGTCTATAACTTAGCCTAAAAACATTTAAATATAAAACAATTTTTTTTTATTTGCCAGAGTATACAGCCCACGATCATATAAGATCTTTTTATTTTTGTACTATTTATTTTGCGTTATAAATAATATTTTGAACCGTATAGCAAAAATATTTGACTCATTTTTATCTAAACTAAAAATAATTATGTTTATTATTGGGAGACAACACCATTTTACTAAATGCAATTTATAAGTAGAACATATTATGAATTAATTATCTACATTTAACAGTGTTACTCTGTGTGTAATATGTAGTACGAATGTCTTAAACTTTCTTATAAACCAGTGTAGCGTGCGTTGCGTAGATAGTTGGTTAGGGTTGCGGACTGTTAGTGTTAGGGTCGTGCGTTCGATTCCCAGCGGAAGGGAATTTTTCTCTTAGGTAAGCGATTATATAAATTATAATAAATATATAAATGACAAAAAAAGATTATAATGGGTATAATCTCAGAATATATGCTTCAGAAACCGTGTATCGAAATATTTTTAGGATTTTTTGTTTTTGTGTATAATGTACGCATAATTGGGTAGATTAAAGGTTTTAATATTGGGCTTATATTGAAGTACCAATATTGGGCATAGATTAATTTTGAGACTCGGACCGAAGTGACAGTCCAATATTGGTAGAAACATTGGCCCAATGTAAATCCCCAATATCGAAGCTCGCGGTCCCAAACTCGCGCCGGAAGCTCTTGCCGATGGATTACCCTGTTCGGGAGATTTAATTAAATTCTTTGAAATTATGTATTTGAGATTTAATTAATTTAAAATGGTTTAATGTTTATTTATTTAATATCAATTTAATTTTTAAAGGCTTCCGTTTGAATTTGATTTTAATTTTGAAATTATTTATTTAAAGTAGAATTTAAAAACGTTTGAATGGACGGAAAGTTTGGCGTTATCTCTCTTGCAAATACTTCAAGCAATTCTAATAATTCATTAGAAAGAATCTCTAGAATTTTTCAGAAATTTGTAATCTTATCTTAAGTTGTGTGACAATTTTTAAGTTAAGAGAACAACTAATTAAAATCGTCATTATGTCATATGATTCAGGGCGCATAATTTAATTTTGTTTTTGGTTATTGTAAAAAATCAAATTTGAAGTTTGTTTTTGTTTTTTTCTGCGTGAAGTTAATTGCAGTGTATTTAATGACAAAATGTTTATATTTTTGCAGTCTTGGATATTTTCTTCTTTATACTCTATAAATGTGAAGTATAAAAATATAAAGGAATATAGTACTTTTGTTTTTTTATATTAGTTTCAAGAAAATGATTACTCTCAACAAGTGGCAAATATTAAAAATTGTAAGAATAATTTTTTAAAGGTTATTATTTTTCAAAATTATGTAAATATACGTATTTTGATATAAGAATAACGTTTAGAAAATGAAAATTTACCTATATTTTTTTTTAAATTGACAGCCTTGTGATTTAAGATAAGAAGATTTAAGTTAAAGGCATCCTACTGTACCTTTCAAAACTTTTAATTTTAAAACTTGCTTGTGATCGTCATTTGTTTAAGTTCATTCTAATAAGTTTTTTGTTTTAATTTATTGCTGTTAATTGCTATAAAAATTTGGTTAAAGAAAGATTGTTGCAATTAGAACCGAAATATGTAAGGCACAATAAAAATATGCAATAAAATAACTGTAACCAAAAAGGCTTTAAAAATGTATTACAATATCTTTTTTATACCCTTTGGAAGGATTAAAATATCATCTGGTAGATTTTGAAAAAAAATTATGTAATTTTTCAATTTTTGTGAAGTAAATTTGACTTGTTGCTTATGGCTAGAAAAATTGAAAGAAAAAGTTGACACTCCAAAAGAATAATCATTATATTATGTTTGACCCTTAAAAAATAAAGTCTCTAAAAGTTAAATAATATTAAGTAGTTCCAGAAATGTTTAAAAAATGTTTACTCTCTTAAATTCTAGGAAAATAAATATTCAAAATTTTATAATTTTTCATCAGTCTAAGTCTCAAGTATATATATACCATTTTTTTTAATTAAAATATCGTGTTTTAAAGTCAGCAAGAATATTTCACTGCGTGAACAATTTTCTCAACGTTAATCGTGCCGACAATTTCCGTTGGTAGCGTATATATAATTTAATGAAAAATACAGTTTTTCAAATTCATTAACTTGTATTATGAAATTGAAACACATTTATGCTTTTTGTCGTAAAAAAAAAGTTTCTCTCTCTTTGCCCGAGTTCTGATTTTTTTCTTATTAAACTAGAAAGAAAAATCTCTCTGATTAAACTTCATTTGTCGATCAATGTTTGCAATTAGAACATAAAAAATTGTTGCGAAGGAGATTTTCTTCTTTAACTTTTATCCTTCAAAGTTTTTTAACTCGCAAAGTTCTTTAATCTTCTAAATCCTGCAGTACCTTAGTAAATTAATTTTCCTTTACAGACTTTGAATTCTTGCAAGTTTTGTCAAAGTTTCACAATGAGATTTGATAAATATAACAATATACTGATATTGTTACTGAACTTTCTAAGCCCATTGTCAGTAGCTTCAGAATTAAATTAATCAAAAATTGTAGGTTTTGTTAATTAAATTTGTAATGTACCTGGTATAAACCTGAAACTAAATTTCTGTATAAATGCTCCAATATATTGAATAGGACGTGCTAAACAATTCTCTTTTAATTATCTGTAATTTTAGATTATAAACAGACACTTTTGAGTTATTTGAATAATAATGTATAGCTATTGGAATAATCTTTTAGAGCTTGAATTTTTAAAGCAAATTTCGTGCCTGTAAGCTTCAGTAATTTATGAGCAAATAGAGTTTAGTGAAAAATTTATGTATGCAAAAGCTTATCGCTAATCTAATATTCGTTAATCTTTTCACTGAACCGCCATAATTGTAAATTGTATCAAATATTATGGTGAAATTTACACATCAGCTAATTTTGATACTGCAAAAAATTATATTGATAGCATTTTTTTATAGTTCTAGAGAGGTCAATTGTGAAGATGTAAACTTTTAAATATGTCAATGGACTTTCATTAAACGGATATAGTTTTTATTTCTTATCTCTCGTAAAATTGAAGCTTTGAAATAAGAAGTAAATATATAATTTCAGTTAAAAAACTCTATACACATGATATTTAGTCATTTTTTCTTTTAGAATGTTCTCCTTTTGAAAAACTGAAATTTAAATAAACTGCTGCTTCCGGTACTTTTGTCAATTTTCATAAATTAATACCAAGAATAAAGACTCGTAATTTTTTCAAGTAACTAATTAACTAATTTGTACAATATAATCTCATCTAATAATTTTGAAACAAAAATTTTTAAGTATTATGTAAAGAAGATTATATTCTTATTCGATTTATTTCTCGAGAGAAAGTATTTAAATTTATAAAAGGTCTTTCAGCATTTCAAGCAAAAAACGGGGGATTTAAGTGCACTCTGTTAAAGTACGCAGGTATATTTATACGACCGTGAAAGTGGCGTGATTTAAAGTCACCTTGTCAGAGATGTCGAAGAGAAATAAAAATACGCGAAATCGGTAATAGAACTGGAGAAATAAAAACAACACCTTGAACATTACTGGAACAGTAGTAAACACTTTATTTATTTTTATTTTATTTTTATTTCCATCAAAAATTGTTAACCTTAAGCGAGAACGAAATATTGACATTTTCGTTCATATTTTACATTACAGAAGGTGAGACATTTAATTTAATTAAGGGCATGCTCTGAAAATGATGCTAAAGGCAGAGGTAACATTTGTCCGTTAACTTTCTCTGAAAATACTGAATGTTTGTCACGAACTCTCTAAATCTGAATTTGTGAAAAATAACTAATTATTAGTAAAATATGACTATAAATATTAGTTGTTCCCACATAACCTGGAAACGAATTTGACTAATAATTAGTTATTTTGTATTCAATGATTAGTAGAAATATAATTATTTAAATTAGTGACGTGAGTTTTTGTTTTCAAATTAGTTATTTTTAACTAATTCAGATTTAGAGAGAAAATTTGTAGAGCCTACTATTTATCATAAAGATCTATATCTCTAAAATAGATATTTATAGGATATCTTTAAAATTATAAAAAAACTATAAAAATCTTTTGAATTCATATTAATAAAACGATTGAAAAGATTTCAAAAAATCATCTTATTTTATCCCGAAAAGGTATAACTTCCCTTAAGTGGTATCAAGCAGGTTGCATCAATCAAGTTTTTATGTCAAAAAATATTGAATTCCTTTGTGTAGGCGATTCTCCCACGCTCTATGCTCAAAGTTGTCTTCCGTAGAAACTGTGATTTATACACGCTAAGTGAAATTATAATGGCTTTGATTATGAGATCGCAGAGATTCATTTGTTAAGAGAATCAAGATGCCGCAGAGACACCTAATATGGGTTCCGAGGAAGTTAAACCCCGAACAATTTCTAACAATTTGAATCGAAGTTTGGTACATTATCACATTAATGAGATATTGTCGACTTGAACTATTCAAGCTTCGGACACTTACACGACTGCGGTTTTGTTAACCTACATTAACTCTACTGTCTTCGAGATGCTAATTGACGCTAGAGTTTTACTTTTAAGTTTAAACAATAGTTGGTAATTCAGTATTCTAACAAATACGCATACTCTACTATATTATTAACTATTCCTTATCGCAAAATAATTTATTATAAATATTATTAGGTTCCGAATTAATAAAATATAACATTGTAAATGTTTTATCATTTTATTTGTAAATTTCGCTGCTTTAATAATTATCCTAATTACAAAAGAACAAGAACAAAGGCATCATTGTTTATTATATCACGATTTTTTAATTCAATATCTTTATGAAAATCTTGTTAGTAAATTAATGACAATAGGTATGTCATTTTTCGCGACGACAAGAAATGACATGAAAAAATGACACAAAATTTTGTGTACTGTTAATAATAATTAAAATTTTATTGAATTCATTTCTATTAAAGGTAAAAGAAAAGAAAATAAAAAAATAAAGTAATTCACAATTAGAGGAAATAAATGAAACCAGATAAACATGATTTAAAATTGAAGGGAATAATTTTTAATTAAATAGAAATGATTTAAAACTTTTTGAAAATTACGAAAAAGAACGAAAGTAATTGAAAATTGAAGAAAGTAATATAAAACATCATATAAATAATTGAAAATTGAATGAAATAATTAGAAAAATTCAGATACCTAAATAGTTTAAATATTATAATAGTATAAATAGTATAAATATAATATTGAAATTATAGAAATTATAAATGAAATGAAAAGAATTGAAAATTGAAGAATATAAATTTTGGAAAATAATTGAAAAACGATTTTACAATTTGAAACTTGAAGACAATAATTAAAATATGATACAAACAATGATAAGTTGTAAAAAAATAAACCACATTTGAGTGAAATAATTGAAAAAATGACAGAATTTTGTTTTAAATAGAAAAAAATAATTTAAATTTGAGAAAAATACATGAAAATCTTAAAAATCAATTGAAAAAAAATGAAAATAACTAAAACTTGGAGAAAACAATTGAGAATGCAACAAATAAATGAAATTTACGATAAGTAATAAAATTTTTTGGAAATTATGGAAACCAATGAAAATAATTTAAAATTGAAGAAAATAATTTTAGAAAATGAGAATAATAAAATAATAATTAACAATCGGGGAAAGTATTTGAAAAATGTTAAAATTAATTCAAAATTTAAAAAAAGTAATTAAAATATGCTGAAAATAATTTTAGATTGAGAAAAAAATTGAAATGTGATAAAAATTACTTAAATATAAAAAATTGAAAATAGTAAATAAAATTTGAGAGAAATAATTGAAAAAGTCATAGAATATATATGTTTAAAGAAGGAAATTACGAAATAACTGAAAAAAAATTTAAGTTAAGAGAATAATTAAAAATTTGCAGAAATAATGGAAAATTAATGAAAGTAATTGAAATTTAAGATAAATAATTGAAAAATAACATAATATATCTTGAATAAAGAAAAGTTAAAGAAAATTTTAAAAAAATATTTAATACTTACAGAAGTTCATTGAAAAAAAAAGAAAATAATTAATAATTAGAGGAAATCAATGAAACAAGATAAACATAATGTAAAATTGAAGAGAATAATTTTTAATTTAACAGAAATAATTTAAAAATTGTTGAAAATTACGAAAAAGAACGAAAGTAATTGAAAATTGAAGAAAATAATATAAAACATCGTATAAATAATTGAAAATTGAATGAAATAATTTAACAATTTGAAACTTGAAGACAATAATTAAAATATGGTACAAACAATGATAAGTTGGAAAAAATAAACCACATTTGAGTGAAATAATTGAAAAAATTACAGAATTTTGTTTTAAATAGAAAAAAATAATTGAAATTTGAGAAAAATACTTGAATTGGCTAAACAATGTTAGTCATTTTTGTGACTAAAACAAATACGTATAAACTACAAATAACGTATAAACGTTATAATAACGTTATAAAAACGTATAATAACGTATAAAATAAATACAAATACTAAAAACAAATACGTCATTTTTGTAATATTTCTAAAAAATAATTTCTTTTTTTTCTGGCACAATCAATTGACTGAAAAGCTCTTAAAATTTAATCTAGAAAAATAGCTTTATGTCAAATTACTTATTATTTGTATAAACAGTGTTAGTTAACTAGTGCATCATTTTATTTATAATATTTCTAAGAAATATTTCGTCTTTTTGTCAAATCAATTCAATAAAAACCTCCTATATAGATTAACCTAGTTAAATGTCGTTAAATCAAATTAGTTTTTAATTAATAAAACCATTTTCGTTATCGTTTTTTCTGTTAAATCAATTTAGTTTAGTCTAATCTGGGTTTGAAATCTGTTCTAGAAATGTAGTTTTTAAAATATTCCTTTAAAAACAACGAAATTAAGAAATTTACCAAGAAAAACTTTTATATAGACACTAATTTGTTTAAAACGAATCCAAACTTTTAAAATTTATTTGTTGGTGCTAGGTTATGTTCTTAGGAAGCAACTTAACAAATTTTACTCGGTTAGTAACAAATATCATCATTATTACGAAACTGGAACTTCTTTTGACGATACAAAAAAGATTTTATCAACTTTATAAATAAATAAAAAAACAAATTAAACTTTATTTTTTAAAATCAGCCTCGAGGAATCGATTAGAAATTTCATTAGGAAAAATTTTCATTTACAGTGTAGCTGTAATACAGCATATTTATACCTACAAAATTTTAACTAAATTTTTTCTTTTTTTACTGGGTATCGTCCTGGCTCGTATTTATAATGATTGATTTTAAACAATTTAGAGACAATTGATTATTTGAGAATTTTTTTTATATGTGCTGGTGGCGATATTTGATAGAAAATGTAGGTTTATCTCATATGATAAATATAAAAACTTTTTTATAAATAAAGTATTTTCTGAAGCATGTGGCGTAATTTGAAAATGGTCTGATATTGTAACTTTTATATATTATTATTTATGCACAAAATAGACACTAGTTGAAAAAACTGTCCTCCCTAGGATAATTTTACAACACTAAAAAAGTTAAACAAAACGCGGAACGATTTCATTTCCGGATGTAAATTCAGGATGAGAAATACGATTGGATCTTTTCATCACATTTCATATACAATGATGTGAGGGAAATATTATTCAGGAAATACTTTATGGAAAAAGTGTGTATATATTTATAATATATGAAATATACTTTTCTATCGAATATCTCCACCACCAGGCCCCTGAAAGTCGGTCTATTTTGCATGGGCTTAAGTGGTACTGAGAGTTGACTAAGGCCACCGCGGCGCTGCCTGTCAGTTGGGCTGAGATTTAAATTATTGCCTTGCGTAACACACAAAAAATTAATTTTATTTTATTAAGAACTATTTTATTCCATTTATTTTTGTTGAATGACAAAATAAAATTATTAAAGATATAAGCAAAGAAAAAAAAACCTGACAAAAGATTAAAATATTCAATATATCAGCAATAATAAAACAATATTCTTGACTACACAATTAATTTTTAACTATTATACGCGCGGGAATAACAATGAATAAAATGAAAGTAATCAATCAATCAGGTATTTTTAATAAAATTTCTTCTTTGACAGTTATTCTGTTATAAATACAATTTATTTAATAATACAGCAGTAATTTTAATATTCACTTCCATTATAATATAATTAACATTTGTTCTAAAACATTAAAACCAGGGCTGTTATTGATTTAAATTATTTTGATTTAAATATTGAATTAAATCATGATTTAAGTCATAGGAACATTTGCATTTAAAATCATGATTTAAATAAAAAAAAATTACAATTTTCCGGACGTCTAATACTGCATGTAAAAATTCACAAACATTAAAAAAGCCCATAAATTTGTGGATAAATCTTAAAAATTTTAATTTTTATATTTTATTTTTTATAAAATTGAAGAAATCGTGCTAATACTGATAATCAAAATACCTGCAATCTAAAAATTTTTGGTATGAAGATATGGCACAGAATAGTATCAAATTTATATATCTTTAAGTCATTATCATTAAATAAATTCCAAACGTCAATTAACTCATATTCCAATTTCTTCAAACTTTTAAAATTCAATAAAATTAAATTTAAATGCATAATAATAAAATAATCAGTGCTGATAAAAATCATGATTTTTATTAAAAAATCAAAAATTCATTTTTTTCAAAATATAATCAGTATTTAAAATCTCTAAATGTTTATTTGCAAGTAGTTTATTAAAGAAATAAAGAAAAAATTAAAAACACAACAGAAAAATGAAACAGTGACATAATTATTATATAAAAAAGTAGAAACTCTTTTCAAAAAATTAAACCATTTACGAACATTTTTTAAATTATAATAACAAATAAGAAGATAATTAAAAAAACGTTAAAATATATTACTGAAGAGAACAAAATTTTAAAGTTAGGGAAATTAGAGAATTATTTGACATATTGAATGAAAAAAGAATCAATTAAATAAAATTAAAAAAAAAATTTTAAAAGAAAAGAAATTCTATGAAATACAAGAACGATGTTCAAATGAAAATATTTAGTACAATGAGTAAATTCATATAATATAAAATAAAAGAATAAAAGCTTTCAAAAAAATAGAAAATTGGGAAATTTAAAAAATGTAGATAAAAGCACCAAATAAATGTTTTCAAAAATTCGTAATTATAAGATAAAAATTAAACAATTGAAAAGAAGGAAAAATGCTTCTTAGAAATGGAAAAATGATGACAAAAAGTAAAGAATTAATTAAAAGGCAAGAACGCTGCAAAAAGTAGGTATTTTAGTTGAAGATACATTTGTAGTCACTTTAAGATGTTTCCGAAAAGTTAGCAAAAGTATCTTAAAATTCATTAGTTTTCTAATATGGAAGCTGAAATATAAGATACTTTAAACGTTTTAAAAGTGACTACAATGCATTTTAAGATGTTTCTTTTTATAGTAAAAGAACTAAAAATAGTGAAACATCAAGTAAATTAAATAAATAGAAAGAAAATAGAGAAATGTTTTTTTTTCTTAATCTAACAAACTAAAAAAATGTAAAAAGTACAAAAAATAAATATATCAAGATAAATAAAAAGAAAGTCCACAAAAGAAACTTTTAAATCCTTTAAAAATAAAAAAGTTTAAGCAAATTAAACCAAATACATTTTTATAATATTACACTTAAAATAAGTTCAATAATAAAATTAAGAAAAGTAAATAAAATCTGGAAACTTTATGGAAGAATAAGTAAGTTTGCAAAAAATCTCGCAAAATATAGACAAGATGTGAAAAAAAATTGAATAACTTACAAAAAAAAAATTAAAAGTAAAAGAAGAAAAAACTTTTAAATGTTGTAAAAATAAGAATTTATTAAGATAAAAATTAAACAGTTTCGAAAAAATGAAATCTCTTCGAAATCTTGTAAGAATATTAAAAAAAAAGGTGATTGTGAATATGAAAAATAATTAATATTATTTAAATATTTAGCAGTAATTAATAGTACCTATGCACTTAAATTTCAATTAATTAAAATTTAAAAGTTGGACCCAATTGGAATATGACTTAATTGACGTTTGGAATTTATATAATTATAATGACTTAAAGATATAAAAATGTAATACTATTTTTTGCTATCATACAAAAAATTTGTAAATCGTAGACATTTTGACCATCTGTATTAGCACAATTTTTTAAATTTTATAGAGATTAAAATATTAAAATTGAAATTTCCAGGATTTATCCACAAATTTCTGTCCTTTTTTTTAATGTTTGCGATTTTTCACATGTAGTATTAGGCATCTGGAGAATTGTTAAGTTTTTTTTATTTAAATCATGATTTTAATGCACATTTTCCAATGATTTAAATCGTGATTTAAATCAAAGTGATTTAATTCTAGAACAGACCTGAAAATAATATTAATTATTTTTCATATTCACAATAATCTTTTTTTTTTAATTCTTACAATTTTTTAAAGAAATTTTTCTTTATTAAGCTGTTTAATTTTTATCTTCTGATTTCTTATTTTTAGAAAATTTTAAGATTTTTTCTCTTTTTGCTTTTGATATTTTTTTTTTTTTGTATTTGTCTTTTTATTTTAGGATTTTCTTTAATTTTCTTAATCTTATGAAAATTATTTAATATTATTTTACACAATTTTGTTATTATAACATTCACTAAATTTTTTTATTTCGTACCCAGACCTTCATAATTATGTATTTTCATATTTGTAAAAAATAAATACGCTCATTTTTTTGTAAATTTATTCAATTGGTTTTCTCATCTAGCCTATTTTTGCGAGATTTTTTGCAAACTTACTTATTCCTTCATAAAATTTTCGGATTTTCTTTATTTTTCTAAATTTATTGCTGGCTTGTTTTAAGTGTAATATTATAAACATATTTTTGGTTTAATTTACCTAAACTTTTTTATTCTTAAAGGATTTTTTAATTTCTTTTTGTACATACATTCTTTTATTTTATTTTTATTAATTCTAATTTTTTAGTAGATTCTAACCAAATTTTATTATTTTTTCTACTTTTTACTTTTTTTGCAGTTAGTTAGATTAAGAAAAAGAACATTACTATATTTTATTTGGTTTAATGAATTTATCATTATTATATCACCATCATTATCATATTACTCCATTTTCTTCCTATTTATTTAATTTTCTTGACATTTCTCTATTTTTGTAGTTCTTCCTTGCGTTTTAATTAATTTTTTAATTTTTGTCATCATTTTACCATTTTCTTAGAACTAAATATTCTCATTTTAACATCGTTCTTCTATTTCATAGAATTGTTTTTCTTTTAAAATTGTTATTAATTTTTTTTTCTTCAATTTGTGAAATAATTCTCTAATTTTCCTAATTTTAAAATTTGATTCTTTTTAGTAATATTTTTTAACGGTTTTTTAATTATCTACATATTTATTTTTTTAACTTAAAAAAATATGTCCGTAAATAGTTCAATTTTTTTAAAAGAGTTTCTACTTTTTTATATATTTCTATGTCCCTGTTTCATTGATGTGTTGTTTTTTAATTTTTTCTTCATTTCTTTAATAATGTCCATAACATTTTTTATTTATAAGAATTTTCTCATTTTTTTATTAGACTGTTTTCTTATTTTTTTACGTTTTTTTTTACAATTAATTATTTTTTCGTTGCTTTTTTGTATGAATTAGAAAATATTTTTTGGGAATTTTCTCATTTATTCGACATGGTATATATGATTTTGATTAAATGTTTTATTATTTATTATTTCTTATAAATGTTTTTAGTTTGAAAAATAAACTACTTACAAATAAACATTTGGAGATTTTATATACTGATTGTATTTAAAAAAAAATCAATTTTTGATTTAAATCAAATAAATTCGATTTAAATTAAAAAAAACCAATTTTGTTGATTTTTTAAAAAAATCATGATTTTTTTCAGCCCTGAGTAAAACTACATAGTATCAAATATTTAGTTCATATATCTCTTTATCAGTCTCATTAGATTGGTATTTTCAGTGTAAAGCTTAGAAATAATTAATATCTAAAAATAATATTATTTTTAAACAGATTTAAAGTTTGTACAGTTTAATGCTTATAAATAATTAATATTTTTAAATAATACTGTTTTTGAATATAATTTAAATATTTAATGTTAGACTTTTCTTTAATATAATATTTTAAATAAAATTTTTAACAATTATAATTTTTAAAATATATAAACTTCAATCTGACATAAGTTAGACAGGTTTTTTTCTTTTGCGCATTTGATTGTGTCCTTTGATATTTCGAATTTTAGAAAACTGTCGCATTCGTGTTCCTAAATAAAATGTGATGACTTTTTAATTACTTCTGGATCTTTTGGAACTAAAACGAAATTCACTTTTTCCCGCAACTATATCACAGCCGGAATTGCATCCAAAAACTTTGCATTTCGCACCCATTTTAAATAAAAGCTCTTATTACATTTGTTTAAAAATACTCAATATTTTTAATATTCTTCAGAAAAAATCAGTTAAAATAAATACAATTTAAAAAAAACAGTATTTTTCACGATTTGTTTACTGTTTGCCAGCCATTGTCAGCTCGAGTCAGCCCAACTGACATGCAGCGCCATAGTTTCGCTTAGTCAACACTTGTGTCTTTTTCAACTCGAGAGTTTCAGGGGCCTGTCCACCACACATAAAAAAACCTCAAATTTTCTGGTCATTTCTTTCTGTCATTTCCTATCGTTGCGAAAAAATCGCATGCCTGTCATAAATTTCCTGACAACAATTTTCATAAAGGTGCCTTTTGAGCGAGAAATTGCAAAAAATCAAACCAATATAAATATACTTAATATATAAAAAATTGCATTAAACAATTTTTGACAATTTTATTTTACATAAAAAATTTCCGCACTAGCCATTATTGAAAATTTTTTGTGTCAAAATATTTTCTTGAGTTTTACCGCATGTCTTTAAATAAGCCGCTTAGATTTTTTCATGAAAATAGTATACCACAGGAGTTCGTATTTCATTGGTTTTTCATCCATGTGCTTCGATATTCGCACATTGATGCTAAATAAAATGGAAACGGCCAAATACAAAAAACAAAATCCTACCGTAATATCGAAAAGATATTTATTTATTATACGAACTTCAGTATCTGCATCGAATTTAATATGACGGAAAATTTAACGATTTTCTATACTTATAAAGTCTTTATAGAATTTTAATTTTTGCAAGTTATAAAAAATTGATTAATTGTAGATTCTAAATATTTCAGTTTTACCTAGATAAATATATAGCTTGGATTTTTTTCCAGCTATCTGTGCATGTGCCAATTTATCACTCTTTAAATCTGAATTATTGAAAAGTGGATCTCTTAAATTAAATTATCATTTTATTTCTCTTCCCATTTTCTTTTAGCGAGCTCACAATTGATGGATTATAATTATTCTTATTTTAAAAAAGTGATTAAAAATTTATAACAATTTTTAATTACTTGAATCAGGTTTACTTTTCATAAATTAATATTTAGAGAGCAAAGTATCGAATTTCGTAAATCGAACAAGGAATTTTCAAATTTTTGGTAGTTTAAATGCATTTAGAATAGATAAAAAATTTTAAATTGGATCTTTTTACATGAATGGGTTCAAATGAAAAGATCAAAGGTTGAATGTGATACAGCATTTACATGAGTTTCTGAATTATTGAAATCGTAAAAGCATGCATCAAATAAATATCAAACAAATGTAGTGGATTTTTCGAATTTGATCTGATAGATTTCAATCTTTCAGTGTTAATTCAAAATATAAATCTCAAAATATAAATAAATTGCAAAATAAAAATCTATTTCTGGAAAATTGTTTCAAGGCTGTAAGAAAAAATGACTATGAATAACAACGTGTTAAAAATATTTTGAAAATTACGACACTTTTATGTTATACATTGTGACACGATTTTCCAGCGTTATGAAAAATAATTTTTCACACGATAATTCAATTTTTTGTTACATTTTGATAAAAAAAAAACTGCTGTCACACGTAACAGAAAATTATCGTAAAAATTGTTAACATATAGCTCATTACGAAATTGAAATTAATAAATTTTAACTGTGAATTCGAATTGTGAACTCGATATACGAAAAATGCATTTTCTATCTAGCTCCAGGTCGAGTGTAGAGTTAAAGAAATAAATGAAAATTGGAAATACGCAAAATATACACCAATCTATTAATTTAAAGTAAAGTTGTATGTTTTCTTTTCCAGACAATTTCCATGTAAATCCTTATACTCTTTTAAAAATGTAACATCGAAGTATAAAAAGGAAAAGTTTTCTATTGATCTTGGTTTCATTTTCTATGGATAAGTCCGCATTAATCTAGATCTATAGGTATGGATTTTGATTTCTTTTTATCAATCAGACTTTTTTCGAGTTTGTATAAATAAATTTGTTCTTTTTAGGTGCAATGACAAATTACAATTTTAATTTTTAAAAATCTAGCGTTTCATGTTGCATTATTTAACATTATTCTCCTTTAAAAGTATGTCAATCAATACACTTTAATTTCAAGAATATTACTTTAAAAACTCAGACAAAACGTATGAATAGTCTAATAAATTTGTTAAGTTAAGGAAAAATTGTTGTTACAATGGTATCTGTTCAGTTTGTAAAAACGAGTTGGTATCTTACATCTGAAATCGGTATATTGGATTGTGTTTTTGGGACAAATGTACAATGGTAGCAGCAAATATATATCCGCAAAAACTCGTATCAGGGAAGATTACTAACTCGGTGGTTTCTCCATTAGAGAGATTTTCCGAAAGGTGGTTGGCTTGATTCCAGAATAGCTATTATTTCTTTAAGCTTGAGCAGCAACGACATAGTGACCCTGATCGAAATAGACCACGAAAATGCGTGTTCAAAGGTAGTTTTCTGCTGTTTTGCACTATAAAGACTTTGAAAATACACGATTCTTATCAGCACAATGAATATTAAGCACGTTTCTCCGTGATTAAATATTATTACATTAATTTAGCTATGGAATTTCTATCGAATTACTTCTTAATAAAATAACACTCGTTCATACTTTACGAGCTTCAATATCTATTTGACTATAGTTTCTATTTTCGAACGATATATAGATTTACGTGCCTACTTAATTACCTCACATGCTAAGCTTCATTACACAATTCTTGACGCAATGGAATGACTACATTTTGGACTGAATCCAAAATTCTCCTTGATATCAAGATTATAACGGAACGCGAACTTTGAAATGTACTGAAGACACACTAATTTTTTACTCAATTTAACCGATGTCTGAAATCTAGTTAATACTTTAAACCAAACATTGAAGTAACAAAATAGTAAATTAGAGTCTCTAAAATACTTGCCCGTTTAATTTTTTGAGAAACTTAAAGTGCAATTATAGATTATTTGCGAAAAGCAGCAGAAAATTAAGATTCTTAAAGACCAATTTCTTTTTAATTTTGGAAAATTTTTGTTAATGCACTTGACTGAAAGTGTAAACTTTTCAGTGACATGAAAGTTAAAGGAATTGTTTGCTTTATGTTAGTAGATTGTGGAAACAAACGACCAGCATGTCCCCATAGTAAGAGTACCCGGTAGACACTTTTCATGGCAACATTGATATGATCATAAGAATATTTTACTTTATATATTCTCATAAATAAAAATTTATTTCTTGAAACTCACAACATTTTGAATTTCAGTCAAATAATAATTTACTGGTTATTCACGACTCCATAAACTACTTTCGCAGCGATAACTTTCTATTCATATGCAATTTCATTAACAACTGGATTCAGATTTTAAATGAAGGGTGTTTTACAAAATTATATATACAGGGATCACAGGACCTATTACTTTTGAAAAAAGGTGAATAGGTGCGAATTTTTTCAAAAATAGGGGACAAAAAGGGGACAGAAAATTTGCTTTAACTTATGTACTTGGAGATTTTTAGGACTTTTTTATTTACAAATTTTAAATATGGAAACATTACTCTCTAAAACTGAATCAGTGAAATTTTCACTGATTTGAAATCAGTGAACAACTTCTCGTTGCTGAATCAGTGAAATTCACTGAAGATCAGTCATTTTCACTGATTCAGCAAAGAGAAGTTGTTCACTGATTTCAAATCAGTGAAAATTTCACTGATTCAGTTTTAGAGAGTATACAGGGCTGCCAGCGGACTTGTAGATTGAAAATAGTACAAAAAAGTAACTTTTTAATTTAAAAAGGTGAAGAAATACAGAGTTTTTAAGTGACAAAAGTTAATAAACAATAATTTGCAATAATAAACAAAATATTACTGATATTAATTTGGGGCTCACCAGCAGACAAATAATTAATCAGGGCTCGCCAATATCAAATTTGAAAACAAAATATTTGTTTAATAACAAACAATTTTAATAACAAAATTGAAACGTGAAAAAACTAATTGAATAATGTCACTAATAATTGAAAGGTGCTGTAAAAAATTGAAAATTTATAGACAATAATAATAAAAAGATTGAAGAAAATGACATTTAAAGAAAATAATTCCAAAATGTCAAAACTATTTAGTTTTAGTTTGAGGAAAATAATTAAAAGTTAAAGATATTAATTGGCGTTTGAAAAAATAATTGAAATTTAAAGAGAATAATTCAAAAATATCAACAAAAAAAAAATTAAATATGAGGAAAGGAATTGAAATTTGTTGAAAATAATTGAAAAAAGTGTAAAAAATTATAAATTTGAAGATAATACTTGAAAAATTGACGAAACAATTGAAATATTAAGAAACTAATTGATAAATGAGATAAATATTTGAAAGCTGGTTTAAAAATTAAAAATTTATAGACAATAATTGAATAATTGAAAAAAATATTGGAAGTCTGAGAAAAATAATTGCAAGTTCAAGAAATTAAATATAAGGAAACTAATTAAAATTTGTAGAAATAATTGAAGAAATAATAGAAAAAGTTGTAAAAGATTAATAAATTCGTGACAATAATAAAAAGAATGAAGAACATTTTTAAAATTTGGGGTAAATTAATTAAAACTGGTGTACAATTTAAAAATTCATGACAAAAAAAAAATTTAATATAATAATTGAAATTTGTAAAAAATAATTCTAAAATGACAAAAATAATAGAAAAATGAAGAAAATAATTTGAAAATGACGAAAATACTAAGAAATATGACAAAAGTAATTAAAATTTTTAAGCAAATAATTAAAAAATTACAAAAGTAAATTTAAATTTGTGTAGAAAATTTAAATATTCTTGTCAATAATTTATAGATTTTAGAATATAATTGAAATTTTAAGAAAATAATTTAAAAATAAAAAAAATGAATGAAAACTTGTGTAATAAATTTAAATGTTTCTGACAATAATTTAAAGACTGAAGAAAATAATTCATATTGGAAAGAATGAAATTCAAAATCTTAGAAATACTTGAAAATTGACAAAAGTACTTTAAAAATGAAAAAGATAATTGAAAAAAGATGTATAAATTAAATATTTGTAGACTGTATTTAAAAAATTGATGATGTAATGTAATTTTTTTGAAAACTGAATTTTTTACACGATATTTGTCATTTGGAAGAACCTGAAAATCCTCGTCAATCGTAATTCAAGGTGATTAATTCGAAAATATAGAAAGTCACAATTCTGAATGTATATCCACAATTTTGAATGTATATCAAAAATTTTGAAAACTTAATTTTTGACATCGGAATCTTTATTTGCGAAATCAAAAAATCTCCAAATAAGATTTGTTGAATTTCTTTCAATATTTATGTGATAAAAGATTGCACATATTGCAATGTATTATTTCTACATATTTTTTATAACATCTGACATTTTGAAAATTTAATTTTTTTAAACATCATATCTTAAAATATGGCTAAAAATGAAGAAATTTATGACCTAAAATATTTTTAGCCTATAAATTTAAAAAGTTGGGATTTTTTTTTAAAAGTTTATTTTTCCTCGTGTATTTTTAATGGGGATTTTGTATCGACTGCTAATACAGGTTAATATAAATCAATTGGGCTGGGGTTTTATAAAATTTTTTTTTTTATATTGTACTGCTAAAAATTTTGGCTATAACTATAAACTTTAATACTGAAATTTAGAAAAAGGGGAAATAGGGGACAATTCTTTAAAATAGGAGAAGTAGGTGAAAAATTTTAAAATAGGGAAAAAAGGTGAATAGGGGACAACCTGTGAACCCTGTAATATAATTATATGTGTAACTAGTGTGCACTAAAAATTCTATTTTTAGTTTTAAGTAAAAATTTAATATTATTCCATATGTTTTTCTTACGTTCTACACATACTTATAAGAAACATATAGTTAAATAAATTGAGTTAATCTGATCACTATTTAAAAATTTAGCAATGTTTTTCATAGACTTAGAGAAAAATTACCAAAAGACAAAGAAGAAATTGTCTACCTTATAGACTTATTAAGAAAAAAGAAGATAATTTTTAAAAATTAGTTAATGCGCGCTGTGGAATTAGAGAAATTAATCCGGAGAGACGGAAAATTAACGGCCAAGTCTTCAAAAGTGTGGAAGCATCTCTTCGGAAAAAATTGTATTTTTTATTATAGGTAATATCTACTTTCTTTTAACACAGCCTTTTTGTTGAATTTCAAATAAAATTTTTGTACCTTAATTCAGGAAACAAGGAATGTGATTATTAGCATGTTAATTTGCTGAGTTTAAGACAATTAATCTGTAAAATCAACAGCAATGTGCTGAATTTAAGAAATTTATTTGAAATTCAGCAAGACCAAGATCTTATTTTCAGACATATATCAGTTTAAATTAAAAGGGCAGCCTTATTTTCACAGAAGCCTCAATTTAAATTAAGGACATTATTTCCAAGCATTATTTTCAAGACTGATGATTTGATTTCAGACTTCTCTGAAATTAAGATTTACTTTTAGTTGAACTAAAAAACTTGGGGAAAATATTCTTGACATGTTATATTATTAGATAAAACAATAAAAAATAAATCAACTTTTTGTAGTTTCGCTGTAAAAAAAACTTATTTTAAGGCGAAAAGCTGTCTTATTTTAAGACGCAACATTTTTTAGACAGCCCTTGTTGAATTTCAAATACAGATTTTGTATCTCAATTTCAGAAGGAAATAATGTAATTATCAGCAGGTATATTTGTTGAGTTTAAGACAATTAATCTGTAAAATCAGCAGCTATGAGCTGAATTTAATAAATGAATTAAAATTCAGCTGAACCAAGATCTTATTTTTACGCAAACATCAGTTAAAATTAAAAGAGCATCCTTGTTTCCACAGAAGCCTCAGTTTAAATTAAGGATATCATTATTTTCAAGACTGATTTAATTTCAGACTTCTCTGAAATTAAGACTTACTTTTTACAGTGATGAAATAAGAGTGCACTGCAAAAACTGCTGTTTTCTAATTGTCTTATTTTAAGACACAAGACATTAAGAAAGCTTCTTACGGTTATTTCAAGCTATTTCATTGGTTAATAATTTTGAAAGATGCTTTCTCATTGGTTTAAAATTAAGACACCCTAAAACGTCTTAAAAGTGAGGACAAAAATGTCTTAAAATAAGACACTTGTTTTTACAGTGTGGTCACCCCCGAGGATTTTTTTAAAGCTGTCGACAAAATCCAGTAATACTCCGATATGTTGAAATATTTTTTAATAAAAAAAATTTCTTTTTTTTTTCTTAAAAATGTGTACATTTATGTAAAAAAAATATCAATACTATAATTCGTATAGGTTCTCTTAAAAAAAATTAACAAAAAAATTTAACTGAAGTTAAAGTTATTTTTCCATTTGCAGTTGAAAAATTTTCTTTCCTAACTCCAGTAACCATTAATTTCTCAAATTTTTACCATTGCATGATTAATTACTTGAACAAAATGCGTCAATGATGTAATTTTAAATATGCTGGAATAGTTAGGAATTAAGATTTAATAGCTCGTTGGGGTCGGGCGTATATCGTATGTAGGAAATGCTTTTGCGTTTAAATTGTCGAGCATTTTTCAACCGGTTAAAACATAAATTGCAGAAGAGCAATGGCCCAATTCTCTTTCAGAGATTGAGTGGCGCTGGTACGCTCGTTTTGATCTCCCTACAATTCTGTCTCTCTCATTTTCCACTGTTTTCCCTTTACCCCCCCTGTCACGTGTTTCACTATATTTTTGTTTCCCATTTCTCTTTCCCTCTCATTCTTGTGCCAATTGGATGAAATTAGCACCAAGTCAAATTCATTAAAGGTCGGCAGGCAGGCAATCGACATTTCCGCTAGAGTAACTCTTGTTTTTGGAAGCTGAGATTGAACCAATTTGTCGGAGAATAAAGGACGTTAACAAGAAATAATTCTCTTTACAAAAGCTATATTTATAAATTGAAGTTTTCATTTTGTAAAATATATTATTAAAAATTGTATCTCTTTCTTGAAATTGTTTGAAAATAAAAAGTGTCATTTGAAATTCACGCTCTAGTATCTTTATGATTTTTAAATTTTACATTTACATCTTTTTCTTTATTTTTGAATATAAAAATTTTATATCCAATATTTTTATTCAGATAAAGTGAAGATAAAATATTTTCTCAAGATCTGAATATTGCTTTTCAGTGAATTCAATTAAATCTCAAATTTTTCCTGCTGCCGAGAATAAATCTTGTCTGTATTGTACAGATGGAGAAAAATAGAGAAGAAATTCAAAAAGAAACCATATCTTGGTATTGTCTTCAATCGATATTTAATAAAGAACAGAAGGATTCGTTCTATAACGAGAAAGACTTTGCACTTTGTGTCAAATAAAACAAATGAAAGGGAAATTCATCTATAATTTACAGTTTAATTATATCGGGAAAAGAGAGCTTTATAGAATTTTTGAAATTAAAAAATAAATACGAAATTAAAAGGTTTTATAAGTATATTGCATTTCTTAAGAATAAGAAGTTATCTTTGATAAGAATGTTTGAGAAAAATCGATCACTCAGGTGTAGAAAAATAGCAGTTCAAGTCCACAGTACTTATTATCGCAAATATTGCACGAGCGCCAAACTGCCAAAGACCACTTTTCTCTCAATTTCCCAACGGATCTTTGCGAATACTTTTTTTTTTTTTAACGAAAAGTACAAACTCTTTATTTGCTTTTGAAAAGACGAGTCCAGAAACTTTTTTTCTTGCTTGTTCAGTTCTGGGAATTCTCACTTCTATTCCAACTTTTCAAGATGAATGGTAAAAAAAAGTTGGTCATTAAAAAACTAACGCAATTAAAAAACAAGATAAACTTATTATGAACAGTAATAATTAAATTAATAATGTTCAGGTAAATTTGAATTTGTAATTATGATTTAAGGTAAAATAAAAGATTGATTTATGCAAATTCCAACAATACAAACTTGTTTGTATGTAAACTGTACGAATACACGATAGTTTAAAATAACCGACGTAGAAGATAAACAGCCTATAATTTTATATATTAGAAAAAACGTAGCAATGGGGGACTGATGCAAACTTATAATTACTAACCTTACTAGCTGTCCCGGAAAGTATTTTTAAACGATCTTTGAGGCAGTAACAACTTGCGCGTTTTCCAAGGGTGGATAAAACGTCAACGATCCGGATAATCACGTATAATAAACAGAGATCGTTCGTTAACCTACTTGAGTAGTCGGCAAGCTATGCCACCGTGTAGAAATCCTTTCAGGCATCGTTGGAATTACATAATCGTCTATGAGACGTATACGTATACAACTGCATATATAATAATTTACGAAGAAGCTGCATGCATCCTCGTTAAAATACACCTGGAAAGGAAGAGGAAACCGTTTTATTTTCCCAATGACTTTGGCTAACGAGTTGCAATTTTTCAGCAAACTTGCATTGAAATCATCATTATGTTAAGATTTATTGATACCTCGTCAGACTGTTAACAAATTGAGAATGGATTTATTGGCACTGCGATAGCAATCTGACAAACTTAGAACTAAGCTGACCATTATGGCAAAAAATCGTTTAATGAATATTCAGAAAATTGTACAAAAATGAATGTCAAAATTGAATATAAATAGCTATATCCTTATATGGGTATAGTTCTATGAACGAAGGAAGAAAATGATGCTAATTTTGTCAAGACATTTTATTTGAGTTTTAGTTTCGGCAAGTAGATGAACTTTAAGTTAAGAGATTATTAGTATGAATAGAACAATCTCAATAACCACTAAAAATATTTGTAATGAAATTTTTATAAAACTTACTATAGTGTCAAAATTTTTTGGGATCGCTAATTATAAATTGGAGGTCAGTTTTTCAAAATTCAAAATAGCGGATTCAATATGGCTGTCGGAATTTCAAAAATTGTTTTTGAATTTTGTCGAATTTTGATAAAAACTTGAAAAGGTAATTACCCCCTTTCAGTGAGTATTTGAATAATAGAAGCAGAAAGTTTTGTAGAAATAAAAACAATTTTACCAAAACTAAGTGCCAGAAAAATGAGAATTGTCAAAATACATAGGATTTTGTAGAATTTTGACAAAAACTCGATAAATAACGTTAAATAAAAAAATTTAAAACTAGGGGCCAGGAAAATTAGAATTATCAAAATGCTATAGGATTTTGACGAATTTTGTTAAAATTTCGATAAATGGGTGATTTTCAATGAAAGGGTAAATCGTGGTCTTACATGATTTTTCCATATATAAACTAGATTTCAGTGGAAAGCAGTTTAATAATATATCGAATGATTGTTCATATACAAATTTCGATTTTCAAGAATTATAATGCTTATAATATTTATTTAATTATAATAATAATTTTCTCTTTTCTTATAGAAACTCAATGATTAATAATGTCATATATATAAAAATATCCACTTAAAAATAATTTGCATTAGATAAATTTTGAAGAATATATTTCCATCTTTAACTTAGTATAGTGATTAATTTATTAACGAACACTTACTTTTTTTAAAAAAAGTTAATTAAATAAAAAAACGTACAAGTACCTTTTTTAATGTAATTCCCCTGGCATTTAATATCTTGAAATAAACAAACTATTTTTATGATGTTAAAGGCGATAAATATGAAGCTAAAAATTGTTTTTAAGATGCCAAACTTATAATCCAAGATTTAAATATTATGTCCAATAAATATGAAATATTATCCCAATGTAACGTCCCCTGGAATGTAATGTCCCCTGCTTCTAAGACAAAATATCAAAAACAAAAAACTGTGCAATATATAATAACAGCATGAACCTAAAAATTTTGACAATGAGAGCAATGTAAACAATTCCAAAATAATAAAAAGATACGTTGATAAAGGTAAGAATTCTTAAAGTATTATTATTAAAAGATTATGTAAAGTATTTAAATTTTGAAAATTGAGTTAAATTATTAAACATTTGTCTTTTAATTGGTGAAAATGATTACGCGATTGATGACAACAAGTAGGTTAACGAAATCAAATTTATTATCCGTAATTACTGCTTACTGTTAAATCGTCATGTTCGGCCATTAAATATTTCAACTAATTATATCCTAAATAATATGTATAAATGGAAAAAAAGTGTTAAAATCGTTTTTTATTTTCTTGAAATTATGTCATATCAAATTTACGTGTTAATTGAAAATCACCCAAATAACGTTAAATAAAGAAATCCAAAAGCTGATTACCTCTTTAGTCAGTTTTTTGTATAATAGGAACAGAAAACTTTGTAAAAACAAAAACAATTTGACCAAAACTAGATGCCAGAAAAATGAGAATAGTTAAAATGCATTGCATTTTGTCGAATTTTGACAAAACATAGATAAATATCGTTAAATATAAAAAAAATATAAATAAATAAATAAAATAAATATAAATAATATAATATATATAATATAATATAATATAATATAAATATAAATAAATATAAAAAAAAAATTACCTCTTTCGGTAAGTTTGTAGAATAATAGAAACAGAAAACTTTTACACAAAAATTTTTTTTTTGATAAAACTAGGTGTCAGGAAAATGAGAATTATGTCGAATTTTGACTAAAACTCGATAAATAACGTTAAATCAAAAAAACCAAAAACTGATTTCCTCTTTCCGAGAGTTTTTTTTTAATAATAGTAACAGAAATCCTTTCTAAAAAATTTTTTTTTGCCAAAACTAGGAAAATTAGAATTATCAAAATGCGTAGGATTTTGTCTAATTTTGACAAAAACTCGATAAATAACGTTAAATAAAAAAATCCAAAAGTTGATTACCTCAAACAGTGAGTTTTTTTTAATAATATGAACAGAAAACTTTGTAAAAAAAATGTATTTTTGACAAAACTAGTTGCCAGGAAAATGAGAATTTCACTCTTTAATGTGTTTTTTCCTTAAGAAATGTAAAAGAGAATTGGCTGTTTTTATTGACTTTGAAAAAACTATTCTTATTTACACTTTTCATCAAAAATAAATTAATTTTTTTCAAAATTAATATTACAAATATTATTTTAAAATATTTTTAAACAATAATTTATTATTTTTCTAAAATCATTTACAGAAGGACATCTTTTCAAAATTACATTCAAACAATCATCTCATGTGAAAATATTTTTTCCCCAAAAATAAAGTAGAATGCATTCGCAGCTTATCTTCTAAAGAGGAAATATAGCGTATAAAGCAAATTTTATCCATCTATAATATTTTTCCTTTTATTTTGCACGCTATTTTTTATTTTGTTTATTTTTTCCGGAGAATTTAATTTTAAATAAATTTTTATGTTTTCAAATAAACGACCAAATTGATTTTTGAATAAAGGTTTTGAAGTGAAGTGAAATAGAAAATATTTTTAAATTGTTTATTTAAAGAGAAATACTCAATTTTCTGGTATCTATTACCTCTGTCCAAAGGCACAGTTTCAGTTCTAAAAAATATCAAGTTCCGCGATGCAAATTAATTGCACATATTGACTATCGGAAATGCTTTTTTCTCTCTTCCGCGCTGATTTTTTGCTTTTATTTCTTTTTTAAAGAGAGAGAAAGGGATATCGGGTAAATGCTTCAACTGCCGCAGGCAAATAATCACTTTCTTCTTGTGTGTTCGTTTACCCGTAGTAATAAGAAGGTCATGTATTTAGGACTAGCTGCACCAGTTTCGCTTTTCTGAGACAGGTATTTTTTAAAACATAAACTTTGCAAAATTCATCGCAATAAGTAATTTGATTAAAACTCGAAATATAAGTAAAATTTAGTCAAAATTTGAAGATAAAATAAACCATTTCTGCCTATACAAAATGTATGATTGTACTTATTTTTATATTTACAAAATTTCCAGTTTAAATATGAATATAAAATACGTAAAATATAAGCGTAGAACTGATTATTTGAATTGTTGAAAGGGATCCAACTCTTTCTCTCTCGCAGCATAATCAAATCGATGGAAAAAAATTTTAACGACTTGATTCGACGTTGAAGTTTTCCTTTCAGCAGTTTATTACACTTTTACGACCTTTGGATTTTTCTAAATCATTACAATAATAGGTATTGACATGAACAGATTACATATGTGCATGTTATGTTAGCAAAAAATATTGACCTAACCTGTTTTATGAATAATTAACTATCATTCAATCTATCCCAGATAATAATAATTTATTGTTTTTATAAAAAATCAATTATTAATTTCAAAGTAGAGTAAAACCAGTATATGAGAATTCAATAAAAAATTGTTTTAATTAAAGGTAAAAGATAAAACATACTTTTTGACGGTTTAGAAAGTTCTGGGTCAGTGTGAATGTTTATTTGACTTTACTTTACAAATTGAATAATTCACAAGGAATACGAGTATATTATAATTTAAGAAAATTTAAAATAAATTAATTGATAAAATTATCAAACCTTACGTCAATCTAATTTATCTAATTTTGCATTCATCTAGAATTTTGTTTATTCTGCTAAATTACGCATTTATAAAAATTATACATGGAATTCGATAAGATTTTTATTGCATCAAACCAGCAATTGTCATAATTGTAATTTACTCGAATTAATATTTAGTCCAATTTTTAATTATACTGTTTATCCATTAGCTGTGATTTTCCTTTTGTAAAAATGTTATTTTACTGAAATTGTTTTAGCATGACTAGACATCTGTATTATTTTTTATTTCTCTAATTTATTGGCAGAAATAATTTTCGTTTTACTAAGATTTAATCTATTCTAATTTCTATTTTCACAATTTATTGATTACCAGAATTTGTAGGTCACTGAATTCATATTGAACAGAAATCTCATTTTACAGAATTTATTTTCAACCGCGATTTTTTATGTAAAAGAAAAATAAATTACCCGAGTTTTAATTTAGGAGAAAATTCTCATTTGACATAATTCTAAGTAAGTAAAATTTTCAAATGACAAAATGTCCAGTTTATCAAATTTTAATTTGTCCGAATTTGTAATTTCATGAATTAAAATTTGTTAGAATTTTTAAAACACAGAATTCACATTTGTCCGAACAAGCATCGGGCAGAAAGATTTGATGCGGATTTTAAAATTGAACAATTAATCAAATATCTAATCTGAACACAGTATTTTTTCAGTGTAATTTTATCATAAAATGTTAACAATTAATTGTCGCTAATTGTTGAATTTTAGTAATAAAATCTAGACTTAATTAAAGTAATATAAAAAAGTAAAATCAGCGTCACAGTATATATACATTCTATAATGCGTTTTGTTTCCGTTATGAATGTGTTTTAATTCCGCTTTCTACCACTAATGCGAATACTCTATAATTGTCACAAAACATGATTTTCGAAAACACCAGTAAACGAGAAACAATGTAGCAATGTACAATAAAGAGCAGATTTTTGCACCCAGAATGAATTGTCACAATAATAACATTATTTTGAGTTAAAAATATTTACCTTTTATTGCACCTAAACTATGAATATGAATTAAATTTGTTTTATTCATTGGAATGTGTCTCGAAATGATTGTTTAGATGAGTGAGAGATAATTAGGAGATGATGCTCATGTGACTAAAGTTAGATGAGCATTATTCACATTAGTGTCTATTGATATTTAGAAGATGACGCAGTTGAAATAGCATTTGGAATGGACAATTGAAAACAGATGTTCATTAGTAGAGGTTAATCGAACTGATCACTCAGGTTCATCGATCACTGTATATTCGAATCTCAATAATCTTATACATAAATCACATGATCATATAATACATACGGTACATGCAACCATGCATAACGTATCAGACGCATTTTTAAACCTCCTTGAGATAAATATATGTTTAAGTCAATGCGAATGTTTGCGTGTATGTTTGCACACTAGTAACTTGTGGATTGTGGCAGCACAATCAACTCCAGAGAATCATCTCAGCGATTAAGTAGAGCGACCACTTGGGAAATCATCTTATATCTTGCAAGCTTATACACTTCTAACTTATATTTCCGTTCACAAGATTTCTTGGTAAGTCGCACAATCGTTCTGAATTTCTTCTAATACCAACATTACTTTTATGTTTTTTCGGCAATTCTTTTTATCCACAGACTCCTCTATTTGCTCTTTTCATAAAGTACGACTTGGCGTCGAATCTTGAAGGTTTTCCTGGAATTCACTCGATTTTAGAGACAACTTTCAATATTATTCTCAGAAAATTTCTTTTCAGTATTTTTTAAAAGGTATTTCAGATTTTCTTAAATCTAGTTGCGAAGAAGTAATATTACCTGGAGAACGGTAATGAGAACGAGAATATAACCGGGAATATAACCGACCAAAATTCTAATCTTGAATTTATAAGAATTAAAAGTTTTTTATTTATTTATCAAATTAAGTGTTGGTCATTTAAAGCTATACATTTTTGCAAATTCAAGTAATGAAAATTACAAAGTTGAAGAATATATCTGAAAAATGACGTAAATAATTGACCGTTGAAAATAAAATTCGAAAAATGGCTGGATTATTTGACAACTGAACAAAATAATTTAAAAAATCAAAGAATAATTATAAAACTTTAAGATAATAATTAAAAATTGAAAAATTCGAAAACAATCGAGGGGGTATTTTCTTTAAAAAAAGAAGTACAGAGTAATCCCTATTACGTATATTACGACTAATACGTATCTAATACGCCTATTACGCTAGTATTACGCCAATACGCTATATTACCAAAATAATACGATATATTACGGTATATTACGGTACATTACATGAGTATTACACAATATTACAGGTGTAATATTAAATATTTTGAATGAAATAAATAAATAAATACTAAAAATTCAGTCATAAGAACATATTTTCTTTAAATCTACAATAAATAACTCACATATAGAACGAAATAAACTTAATTAAGAGTGAGTCCGGAAGAGTTGGAATAGCTTTTTTGAATTTTTGTAAAATACTTTAATATTAATTAACATCCATATACATTGGCTTGTGAAGCCGTTATAATTTTCTTTCATTTTTTCTCAGTTTATAAAAAATTATTAAAAAAAGACAATTCCGAGAGAGACGAAATTGTCCGGGTGAAATAGAACATGCAGGGCTGATAAAAACCATGATTTAAAAAAAAAAAAAATCGGATTTATTTGATTTAAATCGGATTTTTTTGATTTAAGTCAAAAATTGACTTTTTTAAAAACATAATCAGTATTTAAAATCTCCAAATGTTTATTTGTACGCAATTAATTAAAGAAAAAATTAAAAAACAACACAAGAATGAAACAGTGACATAATTATATAAAAAAAGTAGAAACTCTTTTCAAAAAATTAAACTATTTACGGCCATTTTTTTAAATTAAAATAATAAATAAGAAGATAATTAAGAAAACGTTAAAATATATTACTAAAGAGAACAAAATTTTAAATTTAGAAAAATTAGAGAATTATTTTATAAATTTAATGGAAAATCAAAAAAGTAGAAAATTGGGAAATTTAAAAATGTAAAAAAAGCACCAAATAAATGTTTTCAAAAATTTGTAATTACATATAAGATAAAAAATAAACAATTGAAAAGAAGGAAAAATGCTTCTTAGAAATATAAAAATGATAACAAAAATTAGAGAATTAATTAAACGCAAAAAAGAATTAAAAAAATAGTGAAACTTTGAGAAAATTTAATAAATAGGAAGAAAATGTAGAAATGTTTTTTTCCTTAATCTTACAAACTAAAAAAATGTAAAAAGTACAAAAAATAAAATTAAAAAATGTATACAATATCAAGATAAATAAAAAGAAAGTCGATAAAAGAAACTTAAAAATCCTTTAAAAATAAAAAAAGTTTAAGCAAATTAAACAAAACCCATTTTTATAATATTACACTTAAAATAAGTCCAACAAATAAATTTACAAAAATAAAGAAAATCTACAAACTTTATGGAAGAATAAGTAAGTTTGCAAAAAATCTCGCAAAGAATAGACAAGATTCTATTCTTAAATAAAATTGAATAAACTTACCAAAAAAATAAGGGTATTTATTTTTAAAAATATGTAAATAATTATGAAAATCAACGAAATAAAAAGTTTAGTGAATGTTATAATAACGGAATTGTTTAAAATAATATTAAATAATTTGCATAAAAAGAGAAAAATTAAAGAAAATCCAAAAATAAAAAGACGAATAAAAAATATCAAAAGTAAAAGTAGAAAAAAACTTAAAATTTTGTTAAAATAAGAAATTATAAGATAAAAATTAATATAAGTAGTTTAAAAAAATTGAAATCTCTTGGAAATCTTGTAAGAATATTAAAAAAAGGATTATTGTGAGTATAAAAAAGAATTAATATTATTTAATTACTTTGCATTAATTAATATTCATTCATATTTGAATTAATTGAAATTTAAAAGTTGGAACAAATTGGAATATGACTTAATTGGAATTTATATAATTATAATGACATGAAGATATAAAAATGTAATATTTTTTTTGCTATCTTCATACCAAAGATTTGTAAATCGTAGGTATTTTGATCATCTGTATTAGCACAATTTTTTAAATTTTATAAAGATTAAAATATTAAAATTTTTAAGATTTATCCACAAATTTGTGGGGTTTGTTTATGGTTTGTGATGTGTTACATGCACCGGAGAATTGTAAACCTTTGATTTAAATCATGATTTTAATGCAAATTTTCCAATGATTTAAATCAAAGTGATTTAAATCAATAACAGCCATGAGAACATGGTTTGTTCCTTGTTTTAAATGACTATTTCTATGATGAAAAATTGACAAATTAAAGTCTAATACTATAAAAAAAACTTAATTCTTTTCATTTTAGATAATTTTTTTTAAATACCTGAAAATTTCCTTCTTTAGGAAGATGATAAATCGAACCAATTTTCGGTTTTTTTTCTCGAATTAACACGTTGTATAAAACGAACGAATTAAATTAAAAATTATCAAACCATTGACGAAACATTTAAAATCAAGCTTAATGAACACAGTAGTCATAAGAACATATTATTATTTACTTTAAATAAATAAATAACTCACATAGAACGAAATGAAAAATTTTCATTAATTTACAAGAATAAAAATGTATAAAACGAGCGAGAAAAATACAACGAATTTTTTTACAGTGTAGTATTATTACCCCCACAGCACCGAAAATTTCCTGAAAAAGTATTAAAGATTTATTTGCAAACTTCGGAATATTTAGGTGCAAAGCTTAGCGAAAATTGTGTAAAGATTTAAATGTCCAGATTAAATAAATGTTTAGCGTAAAAGTTGACTGAACATTTAAATTTACATTTACGTAAAATTTTCGTCGCGAAAGTTTCCTGAACATTTAAATTTACATTTTCGTGAAATGTTTGTCGCAAAAGTTGATTCAACATTTAAATTAAATTTTCGTGAAATTTTCGTAGTGAAATTTGACTGAACATTTAAACTGAATATTTGTGAAATGTTTGTCGCAAAAGTAGATTGAACATTTAAGTGAATATTTGCTAAATGTTGAGCGGAAAGTTGACCAAATAAAAAAAATTATATTAAATAGAACACACAGGAAATTGTAAGTTGAAAGATTGTATTAGATTAAGGATTTGTAAAACGTTACAGAATCTTCAAAATTTTATTCAAGAAATGTGTTTATATTAATTTAATTTCTGTTTAATTTACTTGTTCCCCTTCTATTTAATATAATTTTTTTATTCGGTCAACCTTCCGCTCAACATTTAGCAAATATTCACTTAAATGTTTAATTCACTTTTGCGACAAACATTTCACAAATATTCACTTAAATGTTCAATCCACTTTTGCCACAAACATTTCACAAATATTCAGTTTAAATGTTCAGTCAAATTTAACTACGAAAATTTCACGAAAATTTAATTTAAATGTTGAATCAACTTTTGCGACAAACATTTCACGAAAATTTAATTTAAATCTTCAGTCAACTTTCACGACGAACATTTCACGAAAATGTAAATTTAAATGTTCAGTCAACTTTTACGCTAAACATTTATTTAATCGGGACATTTAAATCTTTACATAATTTTCGCTAAGCTTTGCACCTAAATATTCCGAAGTTTGCAAATAAATCTTTAATAAATTTTCAGGAAATTTTCGGTGCTGTGGGGGTAGCTTGTATTGGCGCCTAATTCAAATCCAAATATAAGCAATTGGAAGTGCAATATATTCTTTTCTAATTAATTAATCATTTAATGACTTAAGCTATGCAAAGAACAGTTACTATTACGCAATATTACGGGACTATTACACAATATTACTTACTATTACATAACTATCACCTATCAATACGCAATATTACTGACTATTACGCACTATTACGTGATATTACGAGTAATACATGGCTATTACCAAAGAGGTGTACACTCCAATACGCAAGAAAATACCCCCTCGAAAACAATTAATAATTGTAGGAAAAAATTTAAAAATTGAAGAAAATATGTGAAAAATTACGAAGACTATTGTCAATTGAAAACAAAATTAAAAAAATGACTAGATTAATAGACAACTGAAAAAGATAATTGTATAAATTAAACAAGAAACATTAAGTTTAAAGAAAATAATTGCATATTTAAAAATTAAGAAAATTAAAGGATTAATTATTGGAAATAATTGTGCATTTAACAACTGGATTGAAAATCGAACAAAATAATTAAAACTGAAAAAATTAATTGCAAATTCATTAATGCAACAAAAAATTGAAGAATTGAATTGAAATTTATGGAATATACTGAAAATTTAAGAATAGAATTAAAAATTAAAAAAAATAATTGAAAAATTGAATTTAAAATTGAAGAAACTTGATGGTAAACGAAAAAAAATAATATAAAAAAGGCGATAATTTTTTAATATTAAAGAAAATAAATGAAAATTTAAAAGTGAGATTTAAATTTCAAAAAAATAACTGAGAATGGAATATTCTCAGTTATTATTCAGTTATTATCATAAATATTGAATTTTTATGAGTGAAAAAAATAATTGAAAAAGTAAGAGAATTATTGAATATCGATAAAAAAATTGTGTACACTGAAAGAAATGTATAATCAAATTTACTATCCTGGATATTAAAAAGTATTAATTTTAATATCTGGATATTAAGTTTGAATATCTAAATACTATGTTTTAATATATCGATGTTAAATTTAAATATTCATAATTTCCATTTTTCTCAGTGTATTAAAGAAAATATTTGAAAATTGAAGAAATTAATTAAAAATTGAAGAAATAAATTGGAAATTAAATAAAATGACTAGATTAATAGACAACTAAAAAAAATGATTGTAAAAATTAAACAAGAAATATTAAATTTTAAGAAAACAATTGCAAATTTAAAAATTGAGAAAATTATAGAAATAATTATTGGAAATAATTGCGCATTTAACAATTAATGTAATTAATGACTTTTCATAAAATTGAAGGAGAATAATAAATTGCTAATTGAAAACTGATGAAAATTATGGAAAAAATGGTAGAAAAAAAATGAAAATTAAATAAATCAATTAGAAATTCAAGAATTGTATGAAACAAAAATAATTGATAATTGAGAAAATGCGGTAATTAATTAATATTAAGGAATTAATTAAAAATCGATCAAAATAATTAAAATTTAAAAAAAACTGTTTGAGAATTGAAGAAAATAATTAAAAATTGAAGAAATAAATTAGAAATTAATGAATTAAATGTAAATTTTAAGAAAATAATTGATAATAAAAAGAAAAATTACTATATGACGAAAATAATTATATTATATATAATTATATCAAATATATAATTATATTTGACGAAATTAATTAACTATTAAAAAAAAAATTAACAATTGAAAAAAAATCGAAAAATGGTGAGAATCAAGGGCATTTGAAAACATTTTTTTTTTAATTGGTGAATAATTATTAAACTGAAGGAGAAAAATAAATTGTCAGTTGAAAACTGATGAAAATAATGTAAACAATTGTAAAAAATGATTAAAAATTAAAGAAATCATTTGGAAGTTGAAGCATTGTATGGAAATTCCAAAAAAATATTTGATGATTGAGAAAATGCAAGAATTATTGAATTTTGAATAAAGTGATTGAAAAATATAGAATGCAATTGAAAATTGAAGAAAATAATTGAAAATTAAAGAAATAAATGGAAGATTAAAGAATTAAATTCAAAATTAAAGATTTAAATAGAAATGTAAAAAAAAATAGTTGATAATTGAACGAAAAATAACAAACATTTTTTCAACTTATCATTGTTTTCATCATATTTTAATTATTGTCTTCAAGTTTAAAATTTTTAAATTATTTTCCACAAGTTTTAATTATTCTTATTTTTTAAAATTATTTTCTAAAATTTTTAAATATTTTTCTCAAATTTCTCATTAATTTCTTTAAGTTTTAATAATTTTCAATGATTTAATTCAATTTTCAATTACTTACGTTATTTTTCATAATTTCAAAAAAGTTTTTAATTATTTATCTGAAATTTTCATTTTTCTATTCAACTTTCAATTATATCTACGATTTTCTTGTATTTTATGTACCTATAATTTGTATGTTTGGCAATTATTTCTCTTAAATTAAAAATTATTTTTCTCATTTTTAAATTATGTTTATCTTTTTTCATTTATTTTCTTTATTTTTAAATTATGTTCTTTTTCTTTTGCAATTAACTTCTAAAAGTTTTAAGTATTTTTCTGAAATTATCTTTAAATTTCCTTTATTTAAAATACATTATGCAATTTTTTCAATTATTTCTTTGAATTTTAATTATTTTCTTTAATTTTAAATTATTTATATTATGTCTTTATAATTTTCTTAAATTTTTTATCATTTTTATCATTTCTAAATTTTTAATTATTTATCTTTATTTGGATTTTTTTTTCAATTTTCAATGATTTTCTCCAATTTTTCATTACCCTAATTTTTTTCAATTTATTTCTAAGATTTTAAAGTTTTTTTTCTCAAATTTAAATTACCTTCATTAATTTTTAAATTTGTTCATAAGTGTTATATTTAATAACAGTTTTTACACTTCATTGACCTATAGTTAATATGTAATGATAATTATTTTGTAATATATTCATTTTTTTAAAATAAATTGTTTGTGTTTTAAAATAGTGGGGCTCATTCAAACACAGAAAATTCTCATAAATTCTCCGAAAGAGAATATTCTCGGTTATATTCTCGAGAATCTAACCGATTTTAAATTACCGAGAATTTTGCAACTTTAAATCTAGTGTAATAACTAAAATATGTAATAACAACACTGAGAAAAATGTTTAGTCATAGCAAAGAAAATTTGGTTGAGCCAACCAAATTATTTGGTTGGTATTTATTCAACCAAACTGTTTGGTTGAGACAACTAAATTATTTGGTTCAGTGTTGTTTGTTGGCATAACAAAAATTTTTGGTTGTCACAACTATATTTTTTTATTCGGTAGGGGAGAGTGGCCATCAATGAACCAAGTTTTTTTCAAGGTCATAGTACTTATTCAATTTCACCAATTTCAAGCACTTCTTTGCATTAATATAAAACTACAACACTTCTCTAGGTAATCCACACATATTATACACGATTTATTTTGATTAAATAATAAAATTTAGGATCTTTCTAAACTAACAAGCTATTTTCATTTTCAACAACCTGGGTACACAATGAACCACCTCTATAAAAACACTAAAAATGTTCAACAATAATAATATTGCAATTTTCACTTTGTAAAAAAACTTATTTTCTATCAAATACTATAAAAAAATATTACTTAACACTTTTTAATTGATAATGTATAACATAAATATACCTCAACTTTAAGTTAACTAGCTAAAATGGCATTTTAGTTTTGCTATGTTGAGAAAAGTACTGATAACAATCGCTGTAACATGCTGTACGCATGCCTAGTTTTATAATCAGGCATACCACTCTAGAAATCGAAAATACACTGAAATTCCAGGTGGTTCATTGTTCTCCGGTACATTGAATCAACATGACATTTGCAACAAAAATGGTTTTTTATAACTTAATCCAATATTTCAAAATCTTTATCTCATTAGAATATTGTAGTTAAGGCCCAAAACAAAATAAATCGTAAGTACATTTATTTTTAAATTGCCTTATTTCAATTAAAAAACGTGTTTGTATTTTAGGTAAATTTTTTCTTCAGTGCATCAAAAACAGTTTTTTTCAGTTTTTTCTGTAAAGAATAAATCCACACGCCTCAAATTTATGGACGTAGTGTGATTACGCAAACTTCATTCATATTTAAAATTAGGAGAATTTTTATGTAATTGTTTCTGAGAAAATTGGAATGGTTTATTGAAAAAACTGGTACATTGATGGCCACTCTTCCCTATAACAAAAATTTTGGTTGTCATAAAAGAAATTTTTATTTAAGAGCTAACTAACCCAGGTGCGAATTTTCGGTCGGCCAACACATATAATTACATAATTCACATGTTATTAATTTAATTACACAAATATAATCAGATGAGAATGTAGAAATTTCATATTAATGAAAACCTGAAACAGAAAAATTTCATTAGTCATGAAGAATCGAACCCGGGTTTTCCAGCTGCCAGTCCAGTAGGCTAACCACCAGCTATATAGTCGCTGAGACTAAATATTTGATAAAGCGTATGATCTAAATTAATTTATTCTATTAATAGTTTTTTGGCAAGATCTGTAATTTACAGCATACCAAATATTATATTGTTAGTCTATAAGGTTTTCTAAGGTCGTTTGAACCTTTTTTCTGTACATTAATGTTTAATTTGCTTCAATAAACCTCCTTTCTAAAACTAAAAAAAAAAAAACCCATGAGAGATATGAATGACCAATATGGAATAAACCTTATAGCTAGACAGTTCAGTAACAGACACCGTTAGCTCAATTATCAGACCCAGGTTCGGCCGACCGTCTGGTATTGGTTTTTATTTAGATTTTATTTATATTATTATCGGCAGCTTACTTACAAACTAATCACCAATTTTTTTTAATAATTGTTTGGTTGTCATAACCAAATTATGTTTGGTTGTCACAACTAAATTACGTTTGGTTCAACCAAATAAGAGCAACCAAATAATATGGTTGTGTCAAACAACTTGATGTGTTACGCCAACCAAATCGTTTTGTTATACCAATCAAAATATTGTTGTTACAACCAACAATGGTCAACTAAAAAATATTGTTGGTAAAACTAAACCTTTTTTCTCAGTGAATGTGTTATATATAGAATTTTGAGGGTATTTAAAATAATGATAATTTATAATGTACACAGTGTCGTTTTTACGTTACTTCTATTTTATTGATAAGTCTTAGGGTGTCAGCGTCACGTAATCTCGTATAAAAAAGTAACGATCCCAAGCACATGTTTCCTTTTAGCTTTCTATAAGAAATACTCAGGAACAGCCAACCAGAGATTCAGGTGCATCTGACGACAGCAACAAACCGACTGGCTTACGACTGCAGGATTCTTTCCCTTGAATCTTGGATGATTCTATATCTTTCTTTCGTCTAAAATATTCTCACATTTTCAAGAGAGAATGTTAGATAAGACAATCCTAGAATCTCATATAGAATCTATTTTCATTGCTTTACCAATTGATCGAAAATCTCATAGAGTCTTGATTGGTTTTCATTTGTGGCTCTCGTTTCCTAAAACGTATTTTTTCAATTAAATGTACGTACAACTATATACCTGGCAATCAGAAAAGATGTTCTTTTGATCTTTTTTTTTCTAAGAAAACTTTCAAACCATGACCCAGAATATTCTAGTAGAAGTGCTCCGTTCTTTTCGTCTTTTTGCTTGTAAATTTTATTAATTTTCTACGTGCTGCTTTTGTGAAACTAAAGTCTATTCTCATGAGAATTAAAACTGTGCTTTGCATTTAAAAGGTTTGAGCTGAAAATTTATTGGTGTTCCATTTTGCATTAATAATAGCTTTTTATCTTCAATTCGCTAATTAATTTCCTGGAAATACTATTTAATGGAGTTATTAACAATTAAAAGCTAAATGGTATTACTTGATTGCGCAATATAAATGAAAAACAATAAATTCATTTTAATTGACGGGATTAGTTATTTGCAATATATCGTTTCAATAATCATTTTTCATAAAGATGTAACAAAACAGAAACAAAAAAATACTAATGTTAATAAAAAGTAATAATGATGATAAATCTTGTGTCAAAATCCAGTGAAAATGAATTATAGCATGCAGTGGGAAAAGCTGCTTGAGACAAAAGCAGGTGGAAATCGCACGAATGTTCCTTTGAATCCTGGATCAACCTCGGGAAAAGCGACATTTCTCACGCAATAATAATAATTCGTATGTCACTCCTTTTGTTCAGTGATTATCATAATAGTGACATTTCATAAGAGAACATTAAGTCCTTTCTATTATCACTGTTACATTTGGAAATTCATCTGAATGATTTATTTCTAGAATGTATATTATTACTAATCCTATTAACCCTTTAACGTCCAAATGTGCTGATTTGTACTGTGATTCAACCTGTAATCAAAATTTTATGGGCCCGTATCATATACATTAAAATCAAGTATTGAATAATTAAAACTTAAAAATCTTTGATTTTAGTAAAAGTATACAATATAACATTTTCATAGGTTGAACAATATAACATGTACTACAAAAACTTTTGTGTCAAAATGATACGGGCCCAAATTTATACCAGCAAATGTTATCTTGTTGATACAAAACATTTTGGTGATTTTCACCATCTTTTACCTCCTTCCTATTTTTTTTTATCTACACTTTTCCAACTTCCCTTTCACTCACCTCTGGTCTTTGATATTCATGCTTTATATATAAATCTCATACGAAGAGTGATACCAAGCTTTAGAGATTTAGCTTCTTAAAAAATGCTTTTACAAATTTTCTTCTCTAAAATTTTTTCAAATCCAGGTTAAGTTGTGTATCTTGGAATTTATTCAGAATCTTTCCACCCTTTAATGAGAAGGTTGTGAAATAGTTTTTTGGAAAGTTGTACTAAACAGGGTGAATATGATTATATTGGATGACTGAATAAATTTATACCTTTATCGCTACACTTTACCGAGAAAAGTCTCAATCATTAATTTTTAGTGGTTCATGTAAATTTCATAGAAACTACAACTATATACGGTTTTTATCTTGAAACTATTACTAAACATTTTATCAGTTGAAATTTACAACTATAACGCTGAAACTTGCGAGGTTTATTGCCGAAAAGTTTAAGGGGAGTTAGCTAAACGACGTTGAATTGTTGACAATAGTCTGGCAGAGATGGAAAGGGATAAAACATAATGCACACAGTTAATTATTTCCGCACGAATACAGGACTTCGAGAATCTCTCCCACTTCTCCTTGAAGGGTGGCTGCAACCGCACAGATGGAGGAACGGGGTTTGATAACTTTCCTGATTAAATCCCTTAATTACGAATCTCACTTTGCATACTACATGTACGAATAGTACGAGAACAAATACTTTTTCCGATTGAAAATCATAGAATAGTGTATTTTGCCTTGCAAAAAGTTCATACAACCGGATATATACTTAACTATATATTGGAAATAATATGAGGATTTTTGTTTTAGTTTTTGAGAAAAAGTTATTTGTTAAACATTATATTACATTATTTAATTATATTACCCTTGATAATATGATTACAATTTTTCAAAAAAATAATAATATCAATTGGTTCATTATATAGGTTATAAATAACCAATCATAATCAATTTTAAACATAAGTTTAATTAATTTCCAACTTTATGAGGTGTTTAAAATTATCGAAAACTAGGCTAGGAAAAGTTATAAAAAGTAGACGCATGTGAACTGTATGTTTAACCATTTTACTTTTTAAAACTATATTTATTTATGAAATATTTTGTTATTCCGCATGAAATACATACAGTAATTTTCCGCAACTGTTATACAAATAAATTATCAAAATATTTTTGATTTTTTGTTTTTTAACTACATTAACATCTTTAAACATATTTATTTGTTTCGTATCAGGAGAAAAGGCACTAAAAACTGCTAAAAACCCATTGTATGTTTAACGAAAAGATAATCTGATCTTATAAAAGAGTGTCGAAGCATCTTAATCGTGAGAATTTAAAATGATCGCGCGCCCTGCTGACACTTGTTGAAACTACAGTTGTGCGCGAGACGTGAATGTTCTAATATTTGAATTTGTATTCTTGAATCGTTCAATCAAAAGTCTAAAAAAAACAATTATAATAAATAACTTCAGTGATTAGGAGGTTCTCTCCGTTTACATAACCTCAAACTAGAAATCAATTTCACCAAATTTTGAAAGATCCAGTTGTACATTTATCAGAAAAAATTAGGTTGAGCTAAAATTTGTTGTCAAATAATAATTATTTTACATTTTATGTTTTTTCTTTCAATCCAATTGAAATCTGTCATTGTCATCCAATTTTAAATTTTTAACAAATAATAATAGCTCATTTTTCTCGTTGAAACATTCTCTGCAATTTTATTTGTTGAACATTATTAAATATTATTTTGTTTGAAAAACGAGTAAAAAACAAATTTAATATGTCTAATAGCTCTTAAACAAAATATAATTTAATGAAAATCATAAAAAAATGTTGTAGAAAATGTTTCGACGAGAAAAATGAACTATTACACTGTGTTACAAAAAATGAGAACAAAAAATTACTTTGAATCGGACCTAGCCAAAGTTGTTCGTCATGAAAAACTAAAAAAAATGTTAGGTATATATTAAATCCCCCCCCCCCACCTCAAAAATTTCATTTTAGAGCTAAAAACAGATTTTCTGCAGTTTTTGTATAAAATAGACTGTTACTTCGTCATTTTTGGTCCGATTTCAAAAGTGTTTTTTTTTTTATTTTAAAGTTGAGGAACGAAACTTTCTATACATAATAGAGGTTTTATGTTTTAAATAAAATTAATGGTAGAAAAAGAGCAAAAATTTAGAAAATTGGCAACTGTTCTAAATTTTTTCAACTTTATCAATGATTTACGGCCTAATTTTATCTAGAATGTTTTATTCTGTGGTGAATTATTAAAAGTGTATTAAATTTTACGTCGAATCAGCTTTTTTTTTAAATTGTTAAAAAAAATGTCTGAGATATTGTATTTTTTGTCTTAAAAATCACAGTATTTTATTTCTACTTTCTTTTTTATCTTTCTTTAATTGTTGCAAGTGGTACTTATCACCTTCTAATAACTTTTTTATATTTATTTTACTAAATTTTGGTAAAATTCTGAAAATTTAGAATGACACCAAAATTTTTGAAAATTGATTTTCCCGAAAAATATAGTGATTATAAAGAAAAAACGCAATAACTCAGACAGTTTTCCACTAATTTAATTCAAGAAAAGCTCATTCGATGCAGAATTTAATACCTACACTTTAAATAATTTACAACAGAAAAAAACGTTTTAAATAAAATTGGTCCGCAAATCATTGCTAATGTTGAAAAAATTAAAAAAAATTGCCAATTTTCCAACTTTTTTACTCTTTTTCTACCATTAAATTGATTTAAAACATAAAACCTTTATTAGGTGTAAAAAGCTTCGTTTCTCAGCTTTAAAATAAAACAAAAAACTTTTAAAATCGGACCAAAAATGACGAAGTAACAGTATATTTTATACAAAAATTGCAGAAAAACTGTTCTTAGCTCTAAAATGAAATTTTTGAAATTGGGGTTGGGGGGGGGGAATTTAATATAAATTTTTTTTTACTTTTTCATGATGAACAATTTAAGCTAGTTCCTATTCAAATAAGTAATTTTTCACTAACAACAAATTTTAGCTCAAGCTAAATTTTTCTAAAAAATGTGGCACTGGGTCTTTCAAAATTTGGTGAAATTATTTTCAATAATATTTTTATTTGAAGTGAAACAGCGTTTTCTAGTTTTAGGTTATGTAAACGGAGAGAACCTACGGAACCTACTTAAGGGTTAAATTCTTGAACATTGTGATGCAATCGTAAATTAGACCTAAAAAAGATAATTCTGTTAAAAATCAATAACTTCAACAAAAAAAAATTTTTAAAAAATAAATGTCTATTTAAATTTATAATCTGCGTTGTTGCGCAGAAAATTTAACAAATTTAAAACTTAAACTTAATAACCTGCCATTAGGGACATAATAAGACAATTTCTGCGCGGGTATTAACATTTTTTAACTCCAGGATATTTTAACGGATTCATAGGAATCAGTGCAGGATACAAAATTATTTTGAATCCCCTCTGAGACAATTTTTTTTCCTTTTTCCAGAAAATAATTTCTTGAAAATTGTCTCTCTTTATTAAAACAAATTTTTTCAAATAAAAATGTCGTTATTGTTTGTTTAAATATGGAAATTTAGTTTTATCATTATTATTATTTATCAGAGGTTTTTGTATTTACATAGAGCTGTGATTTGTGAACACAGGTTTATGGATGTTGTATTCCGCACTTTCTGTCGTAAACAGAAGCTTTAAATTCCCCTGACGATGGAGCATGCTTGCAGGACAATGCAGGAAAAACAAAATTTTCTCGCCTATTACTTCACATTGTAAATAAACTTGAGAAATATAATTCAAGAATCACGATAAAAATGATATTTAAAAAATTAATATATTATTTTTAATATGAAATTTATAGAGTAATAGTGGTAAATTTTGAGAGAGAAAAAGAGCGAGAAGGTTGAGAGAGTAGAGTATCGAACGAGGAAAAATTTACTGACCGCATTTTATCGTCAAAAATGGTCGTTTTATTAACCATAGAGTGCGCGATATTGCTTGTTCAAGTTATAGTGAATTCCAATACGCGAGACGATCATCTACTCAGACTCTCTTTAAAGCTGGTCACGAATTCACCCTACTTTCGAAAATATAGGGTCAGAAATTTTGCTGACTTGTCCAGTCATTCTCCGCTTTCAAATTAGCTTTATAAATCAGTTCGAAACTATCGAAAAAGATTACAAATGTCAGTGATTAAAAAACTGATCATGGAAGATTTCAGACAGATGCATAAACTTGTCCGACATTCCTGAAAAACATGAGTTTTTCTGCTACATGACATTTAATAATTTACGTTCTTTTTATAAAGCTATTCTCGAACTTTAAATTACTTATTTTATTTTCAAGAGTTTGATTATTTGCAAAATGGACAGCACTTTTTTTAAAAAATTCTCAATAATTTATTATCTAGAAAGATGTATTTCCAAACATTGTATTTCTCGGAAAATAATCCATGTATCTTTAAAAATGCAAGCTGTTAATGCTTTTAGTCACTGTAATTCAAAAAAATATTTATTACACGAAGAATATACACTGAAAGAAATAATTCCACGGTACTGACATAATTATGGATAAATCACCCATAATATATTGCTAATATAGATACTGCCATAATATATTTGTCTTTTAGCCATATGACTGGTGAAACTGCGATGTATATTTTTAGGTTAGAAGAACTGTCAGTGGCGAACCGATGCATTATGGGATATTCATTCATATAGTATTCGAAGTTCTACAAAAACTGTCAACAATAATCATATGGCTGATAAAGCTAGAGTATTTCTTTCAGTGTAGAGATGCACGGAATGTTCCCATAACCCATTCGCCTCAATTCTTAAACAGTCAAAATACATAAAATTGAATTATTATTTATTTCTGTTCAGGTTTTGCGAATTCTATCTACAAATAATTGAACTTTTTAAAAAGTGGATTATCGTATTTTTTATCTGTCGGAATTTTTATTGGACAAAATTTAATTTTCTAATTTTGCGATTTACTGAATTGTTGAGTGTTATAGTTAGAAAATCGAATATCCAAAAAAATAGTCTAAAAACAGGTGAATATTCTCTATATTTAGGTATTTTTTGTACCACGAAAACCAATTTCAAAAGAAAACAAGAAAGAAAATGAAAAATTGATGAAAGGATTAACAAACAATTTTTTTCAAAAGAGGTAAAATGAAAAAAGAAACTTGCTTTGAGTGAAGGAAAGTAGATTAGTACATGTAATACAGAAGATTTTAATTAAATTCTTTGTTCCTCATTTTGAGAGTGAATAGTCAAATACGCAAATGAAATGTCAATTAGAAAACGATTAATGTCTCGATTGGATTTTATGTGAATTCGGCAACCCGTTTTTCTCCCATTCCTTCATTTCAGACTCATCCTTCAACTGAAACCAGCATTACTTTCAGGAAAAAACTTTGCAGTCTTTTTACTTAAGATTTAATTACTTTGTTCAAATTTAGAGTCGGTATCCTATTGACAAAAAACTTACCCTGAAGATTGATATACGTATATATATATTAATTGGATAATTTTGAGTAATTTGTTATAAGGCCTTGTAAAAAATTGCCAACAAACTGTTTAAATGGAGGGAGCTATTTTGTTCAATTGTTAAAAACAAAGAAAATTTTAATTATTAATCGACCAAATAAGATGATATTATGGGCTTAATCAAATCAATTTCCTATAATTTGTAAATATCGGTTACATTATGGATTAATGCTGAACTGACAGAAATTCTATCCCTAAATCTAATACAAGATTGTATATAAGCTCTCTGTTAATCAACTTAATCCTGAAACATGCTCATAATATTTAGGTCTTCTCCAACAATATTTGGTTTAAATTTCCACAGATTATATATTAAATTCATGATTTTGTTAATGTAAAGACATTATCAAGAAACTTTAAATTAAAGAATCATTTTTATTTGAAAAGATATTTCGAACCAAATAAAACAAGTAAAATAAACAAATTTCTTTAAAATAGTTTTTTGTTATCTTTTGCGTTTTCTTTTTAAAAGTAACAAGATTAGAAAATAAAAATGGAGACAGGACATTTTTATTTCTTTATTTAGCTATCACGTTAATATTTTACATAATGGCTATTTGAGATAAAAAGTAATAATTGTTGAAGGAGGAATAGGGGACAGATAAGAAAAGCGGAGGACCTGTTATCGTCGAGGGTCTTTGACGAGGGCTTTGACGAGGGAGGACTTTAAGAAGAAGGAGAAGAAGAATTTTCTTATCCAAATCGATATCCTTGACATATTCCTGGTTTCTTCTTTCTTAGATCTCAAAAAGTAGAAAAATGGTGAGGATCTTTTGCTATTTTTAGCAAATATTACATACTTCTTCCATTGTTTTCTGGAACCTTGGTCTTGTCTGCTCTTTTAGTTCTATCCCGTCGTTTTCCTCCATTTTCTGCCCCATTGTACCGCGGTGCATCACCAACTTTTGCATCGCATGTTGAAATGAGAAGGAAAGAACTTCAGAGCCACTCCTGAGGGAACAGTTCGGGATACTTGATACTTTGATCGAAACAGTAAATAACAATTTCAAACTTTTCACCTATAGTCTTCAACAAGTTGATAAAATACTTGCTTCAAATATTTACTTGTTTCTCTATTATATTTTCAATGTGATTATTATTCAAATAAAGTCAACTAGCAGATGACCTCTTCAGTAAACTAACAATCGACAATTAAAAAGATAATTTGAAAATCAGTAAAATGTTACTGTCAGTTAAGTTTAATTGAATTAGTAACACTAAACTAGTCTTTTTGGACCTTAAAAAAGTGTACCAAACATTTTTACTGACGTTATCCGATCCCGAATTTGTGTCTACAGACTGAGAGGCGGACAGACAGACAGACAGACACTTTCGAAAAATATTTTTTTTCGGATTCAGAAGGTTTGAAAACGTTGAGAAATGTGTAAATTACTAAATGTTCGACATCGCAAAAATGCAAATTCTTGTTTCAGATGAGAAAATAAAAAAATTTAATTATTAATTTTATATCATTAAAGGGAAAATTTAAGATATGTTATTTATGGGCATATCGCTGGAACCTTTAACTTTAATGTCCCTTGCATATATTTTGATAATTTCAATCAATTTTTACCTGGTTTTTGTTGGAAATATTAACATTTGATACGATGAACTATTTCCAAAATATTACACATTGACACATTTACACAACCATACTTTCAAATGGTTTATACGTTGAAACTTTGTAATTAATAAAAATTACTAGTTAGATGACACATGTTTTTAAAGTTAGTTAAACGATGAACACATTTGTGCATGAAAATTAATATTTTGTTTATTGTGAAGAAAGTTATATGTTTTTAAAAGTTGTCCCTCACTTTTGACCTTTTCGACCGTAATCGTCTTATTTATCATTTTTCTTGAATAAGACTATTGGCACACCAAAATAGTTTATGGAAAATAAAAGTTTAAATAATTAGAATTATTTTGAGACATACTAAATTGATGTGCTTCATGTCTTCAAAAAACTATTCTAATTTAAATAACAGAAAACACGTGTGTACAAAATTTGAAAACGACCGTAATACGAGTGATACTTTACGAAAATGAAATAAAAGTATTTAAAAAGTACTTACATATATTTTTACGAGTACCATTTAACATTGTGTGAATGTGCTTTGAGAAAAAATACTTTATTGCAATGATAATGTGAAAATATTCATCAATTACGGTCGACCGTAATCGACCGAAATTTTTTAGACAGAAATTGTTAAGTCCGAAGTTGCCGATTCTAATGTTTTCAACAGAAATTGTCATTAATTAAAACCTGAAGGTTAAGTTTTAATGTTTTATTTCGAGATTGACTTTCACACAAAAATGGAACTTTATATTCCTTTATTCCTAGTGTATTATTAGTATTTTACTATTCTTATAAATATTAAAAGTATTAAACAAACTTATCGCTTTTTAAAAATGATAACCCCTCAAGAAATTCATTTCAACTGTTTTTCATCCTAAAAAGCAACCACCTGTTGAATATTTTTTTTGTTACAGGTTAAAAATTATTTGTAATTTTAAATAATTTATAACTTCTTGAAGACAATTAGATTTATCTGTCCATTTGTATAATTTGAAAGCTTCGCACTTGAAGTTTATGTAGACAAAGTTTCAATACTGTGCTACAAAAAAAAAAAAATTATTTTTTCTTATTGAAAAGTTAAAGGTTCCAGAGATATGCCCTTATATTTTTCCTCATATTTCATAACTTTTATTACAATATATCATTATAGAATACGTATATAAAAATAATTGTAGTAAAAGTTCTAGTCATCTATAAATATATTGTTTTATTTAAATTTTAAAAATTCCTATTATCCATATTATTGATATAAAAGTTCTTTATTATAATGGATTACAGTGTTCTATATTTTATACAACTTTTGTTAATTTCGTGAATTATTAATTTTTGATAAATGTTCAATTCTGTAGAATGAAAAAATAACAAAAATGGTCCAAAATGGCTACACATTAAAAATTTCTGTATTGTGCTTCATATACATGTATATGAAATTGAGTTTAAAATACATCAATATCAAAATAAATATAAATTAACATAAATTTAATACAAATGTGTATTAAATTTAATATAATTGTGGTAGGGTATATTAGGTATATTAGGGTGTTTCAAAAAATGGACATTTTTGAATTTTATTTCCGGAACAAAAAAAATTGACTACAAATCGAAAAAAATAAACACCTTTTTTTTTTTTTTGGGCCCGACAATATTAAGTGGTGCCGCCCACACTCCCTATTTTCCCATTAAAAATGCATGGGAAAAATGGATTTTTTTAAAAAATTATAAAAAAATAATGAAAATATTTTTTAAAAAAGCTTAAAAGTTTATGAGCCCTTGCAAAATGTTCAAACTTGAAGATACCGTCGATTATTATTATATTTTTACAAATACACCCCTTTGGAGGTCCCCTAAATAAACCATTCCCAAACGTAAATTTATAGCATTTAAGCTTAAATAGGTCTAAAATATTACTTTTTTACGTCGTTTTTTTAACAGGCTTTAATAAATTACAGCACTTAATTGATTGTTAATTAATTTTTAATTGTTTTAAATTTTCAATTATTCTATTTTAATAAAATATATTAATAGAATAACTGAAGAGATAGAAAAAAATTACTGACAAATGTACTAACAAATGAAGAGTACTTCATTTGTTTAAACAATTAAAATTGTTTAAAATATATTTTTCATGAAATTTACCTAAAAACTTGTAGTTTTTTGCATAATTCATTTTATAACTGGTTTATTCACCTCCAATTGGAAACAAATTTTCAATTGTTTAAATATTTTTAATTTGTTTAAATAATTTTAATTTGTTTAAACAAATAATTTCTTGCATTTTTTTGTTCCCCATAAAATATTCTATTATTATCTTACGATCTTTTTAGTAACTAAAGAAATACAAAAAATTAGTGACTTACTGTTTATTTTTTTAAACAATTAAAATTGTTTAAAATCAGCTTCTCACGAAGCTGTTGTTTTAAGAATTTACAACTATAAAAAAACTTGCTTACTTTCAAAAAAAAATTTTTTATTCGTAGAAATGGTATAGAATCCTTGAAAATCGACATTTTTAATCACCAAACTTTGTTTCTTTTCAGGAGACTTTAAAGAAAATTGCCAAATTATTTATTTAACCATTTTTTAAGATTAAATTTTTATTATGGGTCCTCCTAAAACACCCATAAAGAAAAAAATACAAAAACAAGCGTTAACAAATATTTTTTATTATTTTTATGACAATTTTCTGCACCATTTTTAGTCAATAGCATAAATATAGACTTTTAATAATTGTTTTATGTAATTGCTAATTTGTTTAAACAAATTACTATTGTTTATTTACAACTGTTTATCAAATTAGACCGCAGAAAGTTGCAACTGCTTCTCAATTTTACAACTTTTCAAGCTAAATGTAACCAATTACTAACAACAAACTAAAAATAACAATTGTATCAATTGTTTAAACAAATTATTATTGTTTAATGTCAGTTTTTTACTAAATTAAGCCATAGAGTTGCAACCTTTTCCGAATTTTGCAATTTTATTTTCTGAATAATACCAATTACTGACAACAAACTAAAAACAACAATTCTACTAATTGTTTAAACAAATTATAATTGTTTAATTTCAACTTTTTATTCAATTAAACTACAGAGTTGCAAGTTTTTCTCAATTTTGCAATTTTTAAATGCGAATGTAACGAATTACTGTCAACAAACCATAAATCAAAATTCTACTAATTGTTAAACAAATAATTATTGTTTAATTTAAACTTTTTATCAAATTAAGCTACAGAGTTGTAACTTCTCAATTGTACAACTTTTAAAGCCGAATGTAATCTGTTACTAACAAAAAACTAAGAATAAAGATTGTATAAATTGTTTACACAAAATATTATTGTTTAACTTCAATTTTTAATCACATTAAGCTACAAAGTTGCTGCTTGTTCTTAATTTTGCAATTTTTTCTACCAATTACTAACAATAACAACAAACTAGAATTAACAATTGAACCAATTTTTTAAACAAATTTATACTGTTGAAATTGAAGAAACCACAGTAACAATTTTAAAAATTTGCTTCTGCCACTATAGTTAAACTAAAAGCCTGTATAGAACAATTTGATATTAATAAATTGTTAATAGTTTTTCATTGATGATGACGTGAAACAGTCAACCTTACATCCACAAAAATAAAAGCAGTTCAAATTAAGGGCATGTGATGATAATGCTAAATTTGTCCGTAAACTTTCTCTTAAAGTACTCAATGTTTTGACACCAAACTTTGTAGAATTACTCAAAATACCATTAGAATGGTCTCTCTGACCCAAATTTATTTCATTTTTATCTTTAAACTAATTTTTTTTTCAATTTTACAATTTTTGGAAAATTTTGAAAAAAAAGTAAATTTGAAAAATATTTAGTTTAAAGACAAAAATGAAACAAAATTGGATCAGAGAGACCATTCTAATGGTATTTTGAGTAATTCTACAAAGTTTGGTGTCAAAACATTGAGTACTTTAAGAGAAAGTTTACGGACAAATTTAGCATTATCATCACATGCCCTTAAGAAGAAATTGCAACTCTGTAGCTTAATTTGATAAAAAATTGAACTTAAACATTAATAATTTGTTTGAACAATTAATAAAAATGTTATTATTAGTTTTTTGTTAGCAATATATGTTACATTCGTCTTGAAAAGTTGCACAATTGAAAAAAGTTGCAACTCTGTAAAGTAATTTGATAAATAGTTGAAATTAAACATTAATTATTTGTTTAAACAATTGATAAAATTTTGATTTTTAGTCTATTTCTAGTATTTAGTAACATCTAGCTTGAAAAGTTGTAAAATTAAGAAAAAACTGCAACTCTGTAGTCTAATTTTATAAAAAGGTGAAATTAAACAATAATAGTATGTTTAAACAATCAGTCGAATTGTTATTTTCATTTTATTGTTAGTAATTGGTTACATTTGTCTTAAAAAATGGCTAAATTGAGAAAAAATTGCAACTCTGTGGCTTAATTTCATAAATAGTTGTAAATAAACAATAATAATTTGTTTATCTAAATTAGAAATTACACAAAACAATTTTTAAAAATCTATATTTATTTTTTTAATTGAAAATGGTGCAAAAAAATGTCATAAAATAGAAAATCTATTTCTTAACGCTTTTTTTGTTGATTCTTTCATTTTTCGGGGTTTTAGGGGGACCAATAAAAAATATTTAATTTTAATAAATCGTTAAATAAACAATATTTCCATATTCTTTAAAGTCTCCTGAAGAGAAACAGATTTTGGTGATTGAAAAATATTGACTTTTAAGGATTCTATACCATTTCTACGGAAAAGTTTTTTTTTCCCCTGTGTTAAATACATGCGTAACTTTGAGCGCTTTGAGCGACCTCTACATACTTTTTGGTTTTAAAATTCCGACTTTACTTTTTTCCCATGCATTTTTGGACCACCCTAATGTATACGAAGCACAATATAGAAAATTTTAACAATGTGGCTAACAATAACTCACTTTTAGCTGTGATCAGTAAAAAATCTACTATGATTTAAATGTACGCAGAGAATGCTCATAACGAGAATGGTTTTTTCATAATAACTCATATATATGCACATGAAATTTTATTAGCATTTTTAATAAACAAAGCAGAAGTAGTATGAAAGACGAAAATATAACGCTTGTTCACAAAAATGACCAGCATGAAATGAGTTAATTTATAGTAGTACATATTCTGAGGGTAACGAGTATCATCCCTTTTTTATTGCCAAAAGATAATCCCATTGAGCGCCTACCATAAAATTAATTTATTTTCCATTAAAATCGATTTTGCGTTTGAATATTTTCTAGAATCAAACCAAACGAGTGTTTTTAAATATCTACATATATTTCGACCCACTCAACTGTATAATTATACTGTTCTCATGTCATGGACATAAAATGTTCACGTTCAAGCATACATTGATTTTTATGTCTATGATTTAATTTTACCTACAATTTAATTATAACAGGAAACATCAGTTTTATTAGTATCTTCATAAATCATGTCCAATGTACCTATTCCATTTAATTATTAAAATTCTTTTTACTGATAGTATCTTAGCTATTTTTTTATAAACCAAATGAAACCCACTTTGAATATTTTATTGATACTTTTTAAAAACGATAATAAATTATAATAATAAATAAATAAATATGAATTTTAATTATTTAAATAAAAATTATGATCTGGATTTATAAACATGTCTAAAATGTGAAAATTTTTAATAAAAAATGGCAGTGCTAGATTGGAAAGTTTACATGCCAGCAATATGCTTGGTCGAAGCAGAAAAATTACCGTCTGTGCAGAAAGACTGATAATGAAACTTGACGGAAACGTTCATGTCAATTTTCAAATTTTATTTATTGAGCAGTAAATTTCCATGATAGTTGCGGCTCCGCAATAGTTTTTTTTCCCTCCCCGTTTTCACAATGGTATGTCAAAAATTATTATATTCACAAATTTTTTTACCATTACTACTTTTCAGAATATTTCTTAAACTCTCCCGGAAAAGTTTTCCATTCATTATTATTGTCCCAAGTTTCATCGTCAAACTTTTTTGTTCAAGTAAACATTTTCAGTGCAAGCATTCCTGTCATGTAAAGTTTCCAACCTTTCAGGGCCATCTTCTGTCAAAGTTCAGACAAGACTCGGTACTGTATGAGAAATAAAGTAAGGAAATTATGTTTTGGACGGAAAGCATAAATTTCTAAAAGTGCTACAATAGTTAAAAAGTTATATATTTTTGTCAGAGGTATAAAAAGTTGAAAATCTTTACTATTATGGTGGTCGTTAATTTGGATATATTGCACACATTATAAATGACTGAAACAAATTTCATTTATTTATAAAGGCGTGTGTATTTCCGGGAATTTTTAAAAAATGAGTTTTAGGTCAAATCTAAATCGAATCTGGTCGAGAAAACCTTCTTAATGGTATTTCAGTCAATTCTACAAAGTTTCGTGACAAAATATTTATTTTTTTTTAAAAAAAGCTTGTGGACAAATTCAGAATGTATGTAGTTTTTTCCGATTCCATATCTCAGATTCCAGAATTCACATCTGATATTACAGAACCAAAATTCCACATCCTCGATTCCACAGCCCAGATTCTATATATTTTAGATTCCACATCCCCAATTCCAAAATACAAATTTTACTTTTCGAACTCTCCAATCGCCTTTCTGCATCTCAAATTTCACATCTCAGATTCCACAAGAAAGGTTTAAAACCTAGATTTCATATCGCAAATTAGAGATTCAAAATCCGAAATACTACACTAAGAAATTTTTAATTATAGTAGGTATTTGCTTTTCTAAATTTCTATATTTATAATAAAACATAATAATTTAGAGATAATCTAGGTACGTTCATTATAGTTCTTTTAAAAAAAGAGATTGCGTATTATCTTCTTTTCTGTTATTGTAATTTTGTGAGACAACAAATTAATATACACACATTTATAATTAGTATAATTATTTAAGGTTAGAAAAGCGTAAATGTGAAAAAGCGATATTCATTTTAACATATTTTGATACTTTTTTTCCTAAACCTGGTATTTTTCATTTCGTAACTTATAGAAAAGTATAAAAAGCTGTACTATATTTGCAATACTAACCTCTTTGATATTGGAGACATTATACATTTTTACAACTAGGATTTATGACATCTCTAAAACTTTATTATAATTTTTCTATGAAGGTTTTTCGAACAGCTTGGTCTTATGAGTCTTTTTCACTTCACAATATTTCGTTAAAAATATAATTGAAAAGAATCGATCACTAGTACAATTTAATATCATCCGGAATTCTGAATACAGACGTTAATGATTTCTATTATTTTTACGTCAATTTAATAAGGTGCTATATATACATAGATATATTAAATATATATGTTTTACTATTCAAGAAAGACAGAATTGGGCCAACTTTGGGAGTCTAGCATAGAATATGCTAATTAACTAATTAGTTAAATCACCGTGTCCTTTACTAACATTTCTTGATAGCTCATCCAATTAATAGAAATTAATAATGTTCTGAGGATCACAAAGGAGTCCTTTGATTGAAGGGGCTGCGAACCAAATAGACCCTGTATAGATCTAAAAAATGGCATATCTAACAATAAAAAAGTTAAGTCTCAACGCCAGGTATAGAGAACACTTGGCTAAAACTTAAATTGAGTTTTACTGAAGCGATGTTAAAAGGCACGAAGACCTTTGAACCTTTGTGAGAGAGAATTAACTCACCCATATAAATTCAACGACTACAAAAGATCAAAGCCATGCAAGTGTCGGTTCATCTCCTGTTAGACTTAGATCTCTGGCCTGCCTACTGTTATATTACCAAATTATAAAAAATATGTACTAATTATAGTGATTTTACAAATAATTAGTTAAGTATTACAAGTATTATAAACAATGTGTATATAGATTATTATTCTAATCTTGAGATGGAAACACGATTATTTGAACAATTTCAGCATTATTTACACCCTCCAAATCTGAAATAGTAGAAAATGACTATTTGGAGGAAGTTTTTTACTAATTGAAAAGTTTACCCTCAAATATCAAAAGCCTACTAATTGAATAGCTAACTCTGAGTTACAAGTTTCCGCAAAAAGAGGATATTTACATTTTAATTGAACAAATAAAATTACTTCAAAAATCAGAGTAAGTTATTTTGAGCTTTATATACTCATCAGAATATACAACTATCCTTAGTGCACTAATTTCATAAATAAATCCTAAAATGAACAAAACCAAAGTAAAAGTATATCATTAAAAATATTGAATAACAAAAAACAACCGTCAAGAGATTTTCTGAATTTTAAAGAAGTTGAGGAAGTTCTAGTTTCGAGTGGCTGACATCTCGTGTCCGCAATAAATTGATATAACGGATGACGTGAAGAAAGAAATCGATCCCATACATAAAATACATGGGTCAGAATTCTTGAAGTGTCCCCTAATTTTTGTTGAGTCTAGTGATTTTCTTCATTCATATATGTTTTGATAGTTCATGATGATATTAGAAAAACCTATACAGGGTTTTTAAAAATTTAAATACTTTCAAAAGTTATAAAGGATCAAAGTTTTTTTGCATCGTTACAGAAAATATCCATTATCTCGTGTTTACCTGTAACGATTTTAATAAATTTTGGAAGAGAGACTAATTTATATAAATAAATTAGGTTCTATGTTTTTAAGGTTACAAATAAATAATGTTCTGCATCGATTTCGTCATTTTTTTAAAAACAATCTTCTAGAGAAAACATTTAAGATTTTATTTCGACAATAAAAAAGTGGGATATTCTGTTACTTTAGTAATAACAATAATTTCAGTCTCGACAAATTTTTGTAAAATAACAGACATTTGAAATAAAACAAATGAATTTGCTCCTGCGAAGTTTTATTACATTATATGAATGGTAAGTATGGTTTTGTTTTTAATATATATTTATTAGTTTGCGTTGTCGAAATTAGTTGATAATTTTTTCAAACAAAAGCATACTGTCCATACATATAATGTAAAAAAAAGTAGCAGGTGTAAATTCATTTTACTTTATTTTAAATGCCTCTTATTTTACAAAAATTTGGTGAGACTGAAATTATTGTTATTTTACTATTAAGTAACAGAATATCCCACTTTTTTATTGTTGAACAATCTTCAGTTTTAAGATTTCTTAAAAGTTTTCTCTAGAAGATTGTTTTTAAAAAAATGGTAAAATCGATGGAGAACATTGTTTCTTTGTAACCTCAAAAATGAAAAACTTTATTTATATAAATTACATTATTTATTTACATTTTGACCATTTATCTCAAGTACGATTCCTCATTAGTCTCTCTTTAAAAATTTATCAAAACCAATGCAGCTAAACGCGAGAAAATTAGTTTCTTAGTTCTATTTACTACTTTTTTGTAGTCAATAAAGCTTTTCAAATTTAGTTGAGAATCTATTGAGTTACTCAGGTTAGTTGAAAAGTAGTCAACGCACCAAGAATTTTTTTAAGGGAACAGATTTTTTTTCATACTTCCTGAGTTTCACACACTTAGAAAGAAATTTGTTTGCGTCAACCAAACTTCAGTTAAAGAAACAAATTTTGGCTGAAATAACTACACTGAAAGAAATAATTCCACGGTACTGACATAATTATGGATAAATCACCCATAATATATTGCTAATATAGATACTGCCATAATATATTTGTCTTTTAGCCATATGACTGGTGAAACTGCGATGTATATTTTTAGGTTAGAAGAACTGTCAGTGGCGCACCGATGCATTATGGGATATTCATTCATATAGTATTCGAAGTTCTACAAAAACTGTCAACAATAATCATATGGCTGATAAAGCTAGAGTATTTCTTTCAGTGTAAATTATGGTTGAAACAATAGAATATTTTTGTTGGATTAACCAAACTTTGGTTGTTTCAACCAAAATTTGTTTCTTTAACTGAAGTTTGGTTGTCACAAACAAATTTTTTTCTGAGTGCAGTTTACACATTTTTTAACACTATAATAATTACAATATGTCTCACTTTGAGACGCTGCATAATTGAGAATTCCTTTACTCAGGTTAATTTTTAGTTCAAAAAATCGCAAAATGACTTTTTTAGACTGATAAAGTCAGTTTGCGACTTTTTGAACTAATATAGAATTTAACATTAGTAAAGGAATTCTCATTTCCGCTGCGCCTTAGAATGAGACAAAACGGGCCCTCTTTTAGTTCAGGTTTTTTTGTGTCTGAAGATCTATCATAATAAAAACTAAAATACCTGCTTAGATCAGTTTTATTTACTGTATACACATATTCATATATTCATAATAAAAAAAATAACAAATATAACATCGCTTCCTTATTATTGAATGTGATAATCATTGTCAAGAAAAGAAAGAAATGTACATCAGTTATAAGCTAAACCGTATTTTACATATAAATAATATTCGTCTTTTCGATGAAAACATTATCTTTAAAGATCTGGATTTTAAAAAGAAGGTGTTGTTCTACAACTCCTATACATTAAATATGCTGTTAAAATCTTTACAAACTTAAATAGTTTTAAATTTAAAATATAATTTTCTCTATTTCAAATATTTTTCAATTTAATATAATTTTTTACCCATACACTTAATAGATACTGTTTCACATTTTGGCACAAGCAATTCACCATTTGTGTCAACAAATTCATCTCGTAATTTTTCACATACTGTTACGAATCCTGCTCTTTCTGCTAATTTGGCTGATATAGACGATGTAACAACACTTGTAGTTGATGGAATATGATTTTTTTTACCAATTTCATTCCTAAAAAATACAACATTACAAGTACTGATTGTTGAAATGAATACAAAATACTAATATTATTAGGAATTACCGTGCCATAAAGAGATGATATCCTATTGCATTTCCTCGATAAAAAGGATCTGCACTTAGTCCAAAACATCCTATATATTTTTCAGATCCATATAACTTTTCTGTATCGACTTCTGCTGCTGATTCATCCATAACTTGCATGATTTTCTTTACCTTCTCAGAGTTGATCTAAGAACATATATATTAAAAAATACATCAGAAATATCTTTAGTCATACACTGAAAGAATTAAATTGATGATATTAGGCACAAGCAATTATAATAGTAAACGTGTTTATGGTCTAACATAAAACACAAATCTTACCGTTTGTGAATTAAAAATACATGTTTGCTTTTCTCCAAGATATAAAATATTAAGAGCAGCCATTATTGTCTTTCCACCGTCTGGATTTTCAACAAATGCCCCAACACTTAAATTATCGTCTAATGCTAGTCGAAACAATGATCTAAACTCTTGCACACCTTTTGGATCACTTTTAATATCTATAAAAAAGAAAAAATGCGTTCAATATATATAATTATATTAATATATTACTACAATATATTTAATATATTTTTAAAGTATCATATTATATTAGTATATTACTGACATAATTCAGACAGGAAAGTTGTTTTTGCACAAAAAAAATTTGATTTCACCAAATTTTGAAAGATGCACTTGTACATTTTTCAGAAAAAGTTAGATGGAGTCAAAATTTTTTGTCAAACAATAATTATTTAACATTTTGTGTTGCCTTTAAGTGAAAATTTGTACATTTGTACATTTGAACATTTGTAATTTTCATCTAATTTTGATAAATATTTGGTAGCTCATTTTCCATTTTAAAACATTCTCTATAATTTTATTCGTCGTTTTTTCTTAAATAATGCTTTGCGATTACAAAATTTGTGAAAATGAAATTCTATTTATTTGATAACTCTTGAATGAAATATTATTAACAAAATTCAACAAACAGAATTGTATAGAATGTTTCAAAAAGAAAACTGAGATATTATTTGTCGAAATTGCATTACCTTGCATTACCCTTACCTTGATAAAAATTAAGATATTCAAGTTAAAAATTTCAATTTTACATGGAAAATGACAAAAATTTGGATATTTGAACTTGAATATCTCAATTTTTATCAAGGTAAGAGGGACTGAAATTTTAACCAGATAGAAGGCACATATAAAATAGCGTTTTCTCACAATATAAAGAAAATCTTAAGAAAATCGATTTTTTCAAGTATAGGATTACAGCCTAGCCGGTGAAATACCTTAAGCAAAATAAATTTTATTACATTTCATTGTATTGGATGGAATCGCTTCTACGAAGTGTCTGAGTCAAATTTTATTTAATTTCAATAATATTTTGCCAAGATATCATGATATATTTACTAAAAGGCAATTGATTTTACAAGAAAAACAAAAGATAAAGTTTGCTTAGATTTCGGTGTAAACAGACCTCTAAGTAGAATGTTTGTACATCGAAATCGAAGCAACCTTTCTATATTTTGTTTTTCTTGTGATATTTCGAATATTTTTTTCCCAGTTTTTAATTTTTATTATTAATATGCATCGAAGAAAAAAAAAATAAAAAAAAATCCGCACTTACACTCTAAAAAAGAAGTTTTGATTTAAGTCCACTTTGGACTGTTATTGTTTACATGAGACTCAAATTCGACTAGATTTCAGCCATAAAATGTATTAAAACTAATTTTAACCTGAAAAATTGGCTGATTTTCAGTTATTTTGGGTTTCAGCTGTAAACGAAGTAAGACTTTGTTTTTCTAGTGTATGTTCTGCATGTGCTCATATTTTTAAATTTTACGACTTTGAAATTTTAGTTACTTGTACAATTATTTCACGTAATTCTGAGTCACTTCGAGCGTAGAGTCAGTTATTGTATCCGAGCCCTCAATTCATAATTAAAATTTTGATTTTTACTCGATTTCTATCCTAGAAAAACATGTATAAATCGTACAACATAAATTTGTCGTACGAGAACAATGTATAAAACATTATTATAATATTAATTTTGAAATCAATTAAAAAAGAAAAGAAAAGAAAGTAATAATATAAGGTAACGGTACCCATTATACAACATTTTCTTAATCATGTCCCTATTATGAAACAGTTTTAAAAGTTTTAAAATAAATAAAATAACCCTAATGCTAATCAAATTCTATTTATTTTAATAAATTATGTAACTAATGATCATGGTTATTCATGTATATAGTTATTAATTAAATTATAATTTTTTAAACATATTTAAACATTTAATTAAGTAACCAAGTTTTTTTTAAAGAAGCGTTTCATATTGAGGTACACATTTATTTCACATGTCCCTATTAAGAAACACTCATAAAACAATACTACAAACATAACCTCAAATATTTTCAGAAACTCTACATTATTGTTTCATTAGAACGATTGAGCCGCCGGATTGAAAAACCGCCTCTGCGCTCGAGATGTCTGACCAAACGTTGAAGCTGGCTCTACATGCAAAGCTAACTTTGATCCGACACGACATGTCGGACCCGACTTGCACGAGATAGAAAAGGACAGAGACTCTCTCCGTCCTTTTCTATCTCATGCACGACGTGCGTGCGGAGCAGTGTTAGGTTCACATGTAGAGCCAGCTTGAGAAAATCAGTGAAATTCCCATTGTCGCTCACTGCTACCCGACTACCATACGTCAGACTTTTCAAGCGCACAGGCGGTTTTTGAATCCGGAGGCTCAATTAGTTGAATAATTATCTTCTGAAATAAAATTTGTTTTTCGAACATCTTTAATTATTACTAATATTTCAATTATTCCGAAAGGTTAAGAGAATTAAAATTATTTATTGATTTAAAAACCCTGTTTCATAATAGGGACGTCAAAAATGAAACTGTGGTAGATGTTGTCAACCAACGTTTCATAATTTCATAATAGGTACATATGTTTCGTTCAACATTTTTATTTACATTATATTCTGTTCATAATAAATAACCATTTTAGGACTTAATATCTAATTCAGAAAGATCACTCTTTTAAACTATTCTTCATTTGTCAGCATTGGCACTCTTTATTACGAGAAATTTAACATCAAACTTTAGACGTCTTAAAAAGTGTTTCATAAATGGGTACTGTTACCTTATACCTATACTATTCAAATAATCTGATAAAAGTTTACTGCTTTTCCCTTATTGGTTTAATTCGAACAAACATTTTTTTTAGCTTGTATAGTTTCCTTTTAAATCAAACTCTCAAAAAATTAATTTTTTTAAATAAAGTTTATATAGTTAACTATAAATTTTTTTTCAAACAAGAAAATAAAAAGAAAATAGAATACTTTTAATTAAAATCAACTTACCCAGACTTTTGCAAAGTGGTTCATCTGCAAGAAAATAGGTACACATGTGATCTGCAGCTTCCTCGTATCTATCTTTCGGAATTGTCGTAATATAAAATTTGATAGGCTTTCCATTTTTTATGCATTCTACAACTTTGACAAAATCTGATGAAGTACACGAAGATTCTGAATTATTCATTATATTAACTTAGAGAATTTTGACAACACCGCTTTACAAATGTGCCTGAGCAAATTTTGATGGGGAATGAAATTAAGTGTGATAAGCCACTGACTATATAGTAGCATTCGATGTCCAGTAGCGTAACTGGAGGTGCAAGGGCCCTGGGGCAAAAAGGAAAATGGGCCCCAATTATATATAATGAATACAAGTTTACACTGAGAAAAATACACTGCAAGAACAGGTGTCTTAAATTGTTCAAAAATGTCTTAAAATAAGACATTTTTTGTGTTTTAGACACCAAAAGTATCTTAATTTAAGACATTTTTGTCCAATTTAAGACACCATGTTTTTGCAGTGTACCTTCACATTAAATCAATTTAATTATTTATTACTTTATTTTATATTAATCATCGCAAATTTAAATTTATTTTTTAACTTACCATTATTTTTCTCATTTTGCAATTATTATTTTTAATTTTAAATCATTTTCATAATTTCTGAATTAATTTACTGTACTTTCAAATAAATATCTCAATTTTCAATTCTTTTCTTCAATTTTCATTTGTGCTACACGATATCAAGACGATACGATATTTGAGCGATATTGATATTGATCTCGAAATTTCTCGACTATCCAAATATCGTATCGATATTGTTGACAAAAACATCGTCTTGAGTCGATAATATCGACTAAATTAAAATTTTCTTGATGAGTTATATATTATGTATCAACGTGCTTATACGCTCAAATATCACTTTAAATGTAACTGTTCAGCCTATAAAACATAGTAAATGCATAGGTAAAAAAAGTTCTAGCACTTTTTATTCACGTTTTTTTCTTAATCTGACGAAAATATTTTTCACACGTTTGATTTGTTTACCTATTTTGAATATCAGAAAATTTTTAACATTTAAAGGTTCCTATTAGTATGGATGACAGAAGAGATAAAAAAAAGTTACCTGCAAAGAGGGGTTAGACCACTGTGAACCTTTCAAAAAATCAAAATCTTTTTTATCTAGAAAGGTGCCATAAGGTCTTATACGAGAAACAATAAACATTATAGAAAGAAAACAATATTAAAAGAATAAATTTTGAAACCGGGCGAAGACCTACACTGAGAAACTTTTGATTTTAATATCTGCTTTATTGCTTATTATTATGTACAATAAAATTTAAGAGTTTAGGGATAATCGAGATGTGGTTATAAAAACTAATACACTGTTTAAGAAAAGACGTTTTAGATGCAACAGTTGTCTTTTTGATAAAAAGTAGTAAAAATGTTATATACTTCATAAGACACATAATTATATTACCTCTAAAGAATTTAAGAGAGATGAAAATAAAGAATTGCAAGAATTATAAAACGCGTGTTAGAAACTTAGAATCATGGGGTGCGCGCGCAGTAAAAAGAAAGATGGCAGTATTTGTTTGACAGGTTAGAGATACAGATGCAAGTTCGTCTTTGATATTTGTATAGTTACAAGTATTGTGTATCTTTATAGGGGTATTTGATGAAATCTGTGTAACGAACAACCTATATTATGATATATACATTACGCACACTTTTAATCCTAAGCTACAAACATATAACATTTCGATGACATCGAATAATCGCGCGCGTCGCTAGAAAAGAGTATTTTAAACTTTCCTTATATACTAACTAGCAAAAGTTTCATGTGGTTTGAGAAGTGATTTTTTACTAAATTGAAGTGAAAATGGTAATAATATTTAAATTCTGTGTTCAGTATTCCGGATGATAGGAAATTTTTCTGAAGACCGATTTTTTTAAAATATATTTTTGAATAAATATTGTGAAGAGGTAGAATAGCTCATGAGACATATGGCTGCTCGAAAAACTGTCCTAGAAAAAGTCTAATAAAATTTTAGACATGCCATAATAAATAGATCAAAATGTGTTAAAAATTAATATCGCTTTTTCACATTTACTTTTTTCTAACCTCAAATAGTACTAATTCTAATTGTATATATTAATTTTTTTCTCACGAAATTACAATAATAAAAAACAAGGTAACACAATCTCTTTTTTTTAAAAGAACTATTATGATCAAACCTCGATTATCCCTAAATTCTTATGTTTTATTACAAATATAGAAATTGAAAAAAGCAAAAACTGTAATTAAAAGTCTCTCAGTGTACTATGTGTACACTGAGAAAAAATTTTGTTAAAAATTCCTGTGCTAATCACTATAAAAGCGTCATAATTGACAGTCTCCGAAATTTTACCGTGCTGTCTTACAATTTTTACTGGATTTCCCACAATTTTTACTAGAAAATCCATAAATTTCGGAGACTGTCAATTATGACGCTTTTGTAGTGAAAAAAAACCACATTTTTCAAACTGGCTGGTAACTTTATTCGCACAATTTTTGAGCGATTTACTTGAAAATTGGTATGCAGCTACATTATAACTTTCTTCATAGAAGTACGTAAGGGGTTTTCTCCAGTAAAAAAAAAAAATTTTTTATTAACAATTGTCTATCAATTTTTAACCGAAAAACTTGAAATTTTGATTCAAATGCGTGCCATTTTCACGAAAACTGTTTTTTTCAAAATCCCCTAGTTACTTCTCTAGCTTTTAAGTTGCAAATTCATAAAAATGTTGGGTTTTGGTTCCAGATCAAGAATTCAAAAAGATTTTCTACCGGGGCTGTATACCTCTATACTTAAAAAAATGAATTTTTTAAATCGACCATCTAGACCGCCATTTTAACTTTTTCAACATAGTAAAATAATTTTTTTTATATTTTAATAGATACCTAATAATAATAATAAATAAACCGGGTTTAATTTAATTTATTCTGCTCTCTTAAAAAACTCTTAAAATTAGGTCTAATTTTTGTATTTTACAGTGGTGTAACTTCTTAAAGCGAAATAGTTAGTTGAGCAAAAGTTGTCAGTGAGTAGCACCTGACTAATGCCCAACGCATAAAGAATACGTGAAGTTACTAATTTACGTTAAACGTATGTCATATTCTAAATAAAACAATTCTTTAAAAGATTAAAATGTTTTTCAAACCATATTTTTTTCAATCTTGAATCATTGAGATCAATACTACTTTCTCATTAAAGTCGATATCGATAATATCGAAAATCTCGGAAGTCCTTTATCGATATTGTATCGAATTTTTTTTTAGAATATCGTCTTGATATCGTCTTGTAATTCAAGACGATATCGATATTATATCGAAATATAGTGAAGCACTAATTTTCATTTCTTTTTATTATATTGTAATTATTTACTCCATATTTTACTTTGTATTATTTTCCAACTAATTTCCTAAATTGTCAGTTATTATCTCAAATTTCAATTATTGTCTTTAATTTTTAATTTTTTAAAAGATTTTTCAATTACTTCCTTTTAGTTAAAAATAAATTTTGTAATTTTATATTATTTTCTCTGATTTTTAATTATTTTGCTTCCTCATAGAGGAAGCTTTGTGATCGTTAAAATTTTCAATTTTCCAAAAATAGTCTAAATCGACTCATTTTCATCTAAAAAGCGAAAATTTTCATTCCTAAGCAAATGTCCAGATGTATGTGTGTGTGTGTATAGCGTTTTTTGTGTACAAGATATTTTGAGAACGCTTAGACGGATTCCAATAAAATTTGGATGACTTATTAAGCTCATGAATATCTAAATTTGGACACAAGGATTTTTGAAAATACCCAACCAAATTTTTTTGAGCACCTTTTTTCATCGAAAAAAATCGTTTTTTACCAAAAAATTTTTTTATGCTAAAAATACAACTTAATGAATACGAAAATCATATTCCTTATCTCAAAACGAATCGATTGACCTATATAACTTTTATAATTGATCAAGAATTCGTAAAATAATTCATATTTTTTGCATTTAAAATTCTGTATTTTTAAATAACTTCCTCAATTAACTTACATATTATTAATTTCTTGCTTCCTCTATGAGGAAGCAAATTATTTTGCTTACTTGGAAGCGAAATGTCCATGAAATGGACATAATTCTCACCTAGTTTATTCTTTTAGCACTATTTTCAAACATTTCAATTATTTATCCGATATTTTAATGATTATTTTCATCAATTTTCGATTAATTCTGCGATTTTTCAATAATTCTCTTACTTAAAATTTTGAAGTAATTTTGTAATTATTTTCCTCTTTTAAACATATATTCTATGATTTTTACAATTATTTTACTCAAATTTTATTTACTGTGTTCATTCTTTCATATTTAAATTATTTTCATCATAAATATCAATTATTTTTTACAATGTTAAATTATTTTCAGCATATTTGAATTATTTTTTGAATTTTGACTTATTATTTTTCAATTATTTTCCTCGATTGTTAATTATTATTCTCATTTTCTAAAATTATTTTCTAAAATTTATAAGTATTTTTATAAAATTTCAATTATTTTCTTCAATTTTTAAATATTTTCAATTGTTTCCATAATTTCCAATTTTTTTAAATTATTATCGTAAATTTCATTTATTTTTAGCTTTCTTCAATTCTTTTCTCCAATTTTAAGTTATTCTCATTTATTTCAATTGATATTGAATTTATCTTTTTTTCTCAAATATAATTATTTTTTTTATTTAAAAAAAATTCTGTAATTTTTTCAATTATTTCCCTCAAATGTGATTTATTTTTTACAACTTATCATTGTTTTTATCATATTTCAATGATTTTCTTCAAGTTTCAAATTGTAAAATAAATTTTCAATTATTTTCCAAAATTTATTTCCTTTAATTTTTTTTTTTTCATTTGTTATATAATTTCAAAAATTTTAAACTATTTATCTGAGATTTTAATTATTTCATTCAATTTTAAAATTATTTATATGATTTTTTATATTATTGTCTTCACAGTTACTTTTATTCTTTTCGTAATTTCCAAAAAGTTGAGAATTATTCCTGTTTAATTAAAAATTATTCTCTTTAATTTTAAATTATATTTATCTTGTTTCATTTATTTTCTCTAATTTTTAGTTATTTTATTTTTTTCAATGAACTGTTAAAAGTTTTAAGTATTTTTCTAAAATTTTCTTTAACTTCCCTTCATCTAAAATATATTATGTAAATTTGTCAATTACCTTCTCAAATTATAATTATATTTTTTAATTTTATATTATTTATCTCAATTTTCAATCATTTTTTTTTCAATTTTCAATTATTTTCTTTATTTTTTCATTATTTAAGGGGACGCCTAAGTCACCTTAAAACAATGCAAAAAGAGTCAACTTTCGGTACACTTTTCTCAAAACCTATTACTCCAATTGCGTTCTTCCTTGTTTTATTCGATTACAAATATAATCAATTGTATGAATAAGAAGTAATAAGACTTTATCTTAAATAGATACTTTTTTCTAATCATTTATACCAAAATGTAAATATAGCACTCCCAATTTCTCTGATTAAATGACTCACATCTCCGTTTATATAACTCAAAATAATGTCAAACTTCTTATTCGTAATCTTGAAACCTCACTGAACAAATTAAAAAAAAACTTGTAAATCGGTTTAGTAGTTCAAGAGAAAAGTGTACCGAAAAATAAAAAAAGATTAAAAAATCAAATTTTACAGGAGAGACGAATAACTAAAAAGAAAAAAAATCACATGAATTTCTGAATCAAATAATCCAAATTTTATGAAACTTGGTATATTGGGGTTTTTGGGGTCGCTGATTTCAATTTCGAAGTCAGATTTTCATAATTCAAAATGGCGGATCCAATATGGCGGTCGAATTTTTAAAAATTGACTGAATTTGCATTAATCCTTGTATACTGGGGTTTTTGGAGTCGCTGATTTCAAATTTGAAATCAGATTTGAAAAATTCAAAATGGCGGATCAAATATGGCAGACAAATTTTGTAAAAATTATCAGAATTCGCATAAATCTTGGTATCTTGGAGATTTTGGGGTCGCTGATTTCAAATTTGAAGTCAGATTTGAAAAATGCAAAATGGCGGATTCAATATGGTGAACAAATTTCAAAAAAATTATTAAATGTGCATGAAACTTTTTACTTTGGCGTTTTTGGGTCGCTGATTACAAATTTGTTATTTATATTTCAAATTTAACAATTTCGAATGTAATGTGAGGGATGCATTTTCAAATATTGTTGGATTTTACCTGTATCTTGTTACTCGGAGATTTTCGGGTTTACTGATTTGAAATCTTAAATCGACCGCCATATTGTACTCTCCAGTTTGAATTTCCCAAATCTGACTTGAAATTTGAAATCAGCGATCCCGAAAACACCAATATACCAAGATTCATGCAAATTCAGTCAATTTTTAAAAACTCGTCCGCCATATAGGATTCGCCATTTTGGGTTTTCCAATACTGACTTAAAATTTGAAATCAGCGACCCCGAAAACCACAATACGTATACCAGGATTTATGCATATTCAGTCAATTTTTAAAAATTCGACCGCCATATTGTATGCGTTATTTTAAATTTTTCAAATCTGACTTAAAATTTGAAATCAGTGACACCAAAAACACCAATATACCAAGATTCATGCAAATTCAATTCATTTTTAAAAAATTCATCCGCCATATCGAATCTACCATTTTGAATTTTTCAAATCTGACTTCAAATTTGAAGTCAGCGACCCCGAAAACCCCAATAAACCAAGCTTCATGCAAATTCAGTAAATTTTAAAAAATTCGTCCACCATATTGGATCCACCATTTTGAATTTGCGAATCATTTCGAGAAATATATATGGAGTTTTAATTTATTCATTTTTAGTAAAAAAAATACGAAATTTTAATACAATTGCAGCTTTCGTACATAATTTATTGATGAACTTAAGGATTTATTATTCTCGAGAAAAAGTATCCAACTTTACAAATTTATTTAGGCTACTTCTACTCATCAGAAAAGGTTTTAAATAGTCTTCTTTTATTCCTAAATAAGTCTAGTTTTGGATAATCAAATAAAAAGAAAATCGTTTTTTTTTGTCATTGTTCCACTTAGGCGTCCCCTTAATTTTTTTAAATTTATTTGTAAGATTTTCAAGTAATTTTCTGAATTTTAAATTATTTTCTTTGGTTTTAAAACATTTCTATGAGTTTTTAAATTACTTTTCCCAATTTTTAATTGATTTCATTTTTTTTCAACTAGTTTGAAAAATCAGCAATTATTTTGTTTAATTTCAATTATTTCTTGCAATTTTTTTTAATTTTAAAGTTTTATAAATTTTGTCCTAAAAAGAAGGTTTAGTGAGTGTCCCCTGAGCTCAAGGGCCCCGGGGCACTGCTCCACTTTGTCCCGTAATAGTTACACCACTGTGGATGTCAATTGAATCGATCGATAAATTGACGAGAACGATAAAAGAGATTGCTCAAAATAAATGAATATCGATCGGTTCGTCTCGCATGAGCGAGAATAATGTGGTTAAATAATTCGATCAATCGATTTTGTTAATAATATTAATAAGTTTCCAAATGTAATTATTTTAATTGTTTTAAAGTTTAATTTATTATTGTAAATTGTAAATTTACTTTGGTTCTAAAGGTTTAAGTGAATTGCAATAAATTTAAATAATGTCAAATCTTGTATTTATAAAGAAAATTAAAATTGTTCCATCTATGAAACTTATCAAGTTTATATTCGCAATAAAGATATAATTCTTACTTCTTAATTCTTATGTAAGCAAATAACCTCCCCCCCCCCACTTGCTACACCACTGGTTTTTAAAAAATTTCTAAAATATTTTCAGATTTATAATTTTGATTTACAGTGCTCTATTAAAAATTTTGATTCAGAAATTGAATTTTAAAAAAATTTTGTTACTACTAACTATTTTAACATTTTTAAAAAAGGAAACGACGGCTTTACATTAATGTTGACATTTGAGTTATAAAATAAAATGATTTTTTCGATGTAAAGCTATCGTCAGAAATGTTGTAACATTTGGAATTAGATTTTTACACTTAAATTAAGTAACATTTACATTCGAATAATAGGGGTAAAATAAAAACGAAAATCAAAATAAAAAATTTTATTATTTGACAGAAATTTAAATTATCAGTAATCTAATAAACACAAAATTCTATTAATCCAGAAATTTCTTTATCAAAAATTTTATTTATAAGGAATCTCATTTGTCCAGAATATCATTAACAAGAAATTTTATTTATCGGAAACATATTCCGCATGTACGAAACCCAATTTTTAAAATTAATTTACGATCTTTTAAAAAATAGCTATGCACATTTGAAATTTTTTCATTTAGAATTATAGTCTCTCTAAATTTCTAGGAGCGAGTTTTCACTCCACGAAGAGTGAAAATTGAGCCACTCCAATCAGAGTAAAAATCACACTCCAAAAAGTGAGATCTCACTCTTGTAGAGTGGATTTTTACTTCAATTCGAGCGGAAATTCACTCCAAGCAAAAAGTAAACGCTCACTCTAACTTGGGTGTAAATTTCCATTCGAACTGGAGTGAAATTTTACTCCAAGAGAATGAGATATCACTCTGTAAGAGAGACATCTTACTCTTTTAGAGTGGGTTTCTCATTCTGATTGGTCTGGCTAAATTTTCACTCTTTGTGGAGTGAAAACTTAATCCAAGATATTTAGAGAGACGTTCTATATGCATATTTGACTGAATGAAAAAATTGCAAATTTGCATAATTTTTTTTTTTAATCGTAAATTAATTTTCAAAAATGGGTTTTGAAGCTTAAGAGTAGTACTATACGACAACATTCAGGAAAATGTAAAAAAAATTTGTTTAGCCACAAAAAATTCACGAAAATGGCCAAAATGAACATTTTTTGTCCATTCAAGGTAATATTACGAAAAATCTTGACGTGATTGGCTATTTTTAAGGTCAGATTTCGATTCTGCGTAAAAAATATACAAGAATCACATTCCATTTTTGTTTTAACAGACACTCTCTAAATCTGAATTAGTTAAAAATAACTAATTTGAAAGCAAAAACTCAGTCACTAATTCAAATAGTTAAATTTCTACTAATTATTTGGTAAAAAATAACTAATTATTAGTCAAATTCATTTTTAGGTTATGTCAAGATGACTAATATTTTAGTAAAATTCTGTTTACTAATTCAATTAGTCGAATTTTAACTATTTTTTAGTTATGTTTTTACTAACAATTAGTCATTTTTTTTACTAATAATTAGTTATTTTTAACTAATTGCTGAAATAAAGCTCAGGTACGATTTTACTAATTATTAGTTATTTTTAACTAATTCAGATTAAGAGAGCATAAATGAAATTTTGCAGGCCTGTGTAATAAACTCTAGCAAATTAAATTTCTGTAAAATCCATCACATGCCGTTAAAAAACAATAATAAAATAAAAAGTTTATAATAATATGTTTAAAAAACTGGAATTATATTCAAAACATAAATATATTAATGATAATAACAATAATAATAACAATAAGTCTGATAAACAAAAATACTTATTTGTTTTGATGAAAAAATGCAGGTCGACAGTTGATTAACATGAAGTGTGCAACATTTAAAATTACATGATAATGCAGTTTTTAATATTCAATTGTTTTTCATGAAATATTTTCAAGCGACGTTTCCCCATAGAACAAACTTTTTTTAAATTTAAAATTTTATATATTTAGATTAAAAATTAAACATAGATTCCACAAAGATTGTGTACATAAATTATTGTTCTGTTAGAACGTGAAATTTTTAAATTTAAATGCTCACATTTAGATTAAAAATCTACTAGTTTTGATTAGTAAAATTTTTATTTGATAAATTAAAACGGTCTAGAAATAAGGGAGAAATTTAAAAAAAAGTTTTTGCCCCGCTTAACGGTTTTGCCCCACTCACCCCTAAGTTAAAAGTTCGGTATAAATGGGTGTAATTGTTTGGAAACTTTTACTATTTCTTTTCAATAAGATATTATCTAAATAATATCATAAAAATAATCACCTTTTAATAATGATATATAAAACCAGTGTCTCAAGAAAAGAAAAAATATATTTTAAAATATAAGAAACACACCTAAGAGTGAAAAAATATGTGAAAGTTAAATAGCATTTTACATTATAAAAGTATAACAATAGCTTTAGTTGTAAATAAATAGTAAGTTTTAAAAGAAATAATTCAAGAAACTTGATAAAAGATTAAAATACGAGAACAAGTTAACCTCCATCATTCTTTGCGTAAGTTACGTAAAGTTTTATTTTTTTCTTTATTTAAAGTATTAATTTTTTAAACATGCTTACATTAATTATTTGATATATTAATAATATATAATTTTTCGTAGTCAATAAAACTTTTCAAATTCAGTTAAGGACCAATATTTATAATATTAGTTTTATTTATTAACTCATAAGATACATCTTCATATATTTCTAATAAATAAATAAATTGACATTGGAAAAAGAAGAATTTGTGCTGCAACTATTATACTTTGAACATGTTGCTAAAATTTTTACACAATTAAATATTTTTAAATTTAAAGAATAATTTTCTCCAATGAAAATACTTTTTAATTTAATTAATTTTTTTACCCATACACTTAAAAGATACTGCTTCACATTTTGGCACAAGCAATTCACCATTTGTGTCAAACAGCTCATCACGAAATTTTTCACATACTGTTACGAATCCTGCTCTTTCTGCTAATTTGGCTGATATAGGCGATGTAAAAACAGTAATAGTTGATGGAATATGATTTTTCATACCAATTTCATCTCTAAAATGTACAATGTTACAAGTATTGAATGTCGAAATGAATAAAAAATAGAGTAAAGGAACCAGTTATTAGAAACGTTCCAGTTTATTGGACAAACTGCTATTTTCTATGATTTCAGAATAATACGACTTACTAATTGTCGGTAATATTTCTTATTAAACTAATTGAAATATTTTTTATATGATATACAAACAAAATTTTACTGTAAAACGTAACTACAGTTAATAAAAAAAATTATTAAATTTTACGGAATACGAAATCTGCACGCTTTTTTACGGGACAGTATCCACAAATTTTTTTGGGCAACTTGTTATATTGTACTCCCGAAGATGAATGTTATATTTTACTCCTTCTAAAATCAAAGATTTTTAAGTCTTATTTATTAAATAATTGATTTTAATACATTAAATTAGTATTAAAAGACTTAATTATCACAGTAAGTTCAATTATTGAATAATTGAAACTTAAAAATCTTTGATTTTAGTAGGAGTAAAATATAATATTTATCTTCGGGAGTACAATATAACAAGTTGCACGAAAAATTTGTGTCAAAATGATACGGGCCCTTTTTTACAGACATTTTTCTTAACAAAAAATTAAAGAAATAACATTCTTTAAAAAATAATTGAAATTCGACGACCTACCACTAAATGTCTAATCACTGGTATATCTACCCTGCTAATTTTTTCTGATGAATATTTAATCATTACCAAGGGCGGATCCAGACATCCGCGCCTCATCATTACTAACAAAATATTTTATTATTTATATTTATTATTAGGAATTACCGTGCCATAAGGAGATGATATCCTATTGCATTTCCACGAAAAGAAGGATCTGCACTTAGTCCAAAACCTCCTATATATTTTTTAGATCCATATAACTTTTCGGTATTTACTTCTGCTGATGATTTTCCCATAACAGTCATTACTTTCATCACCTTTTCAGACTTGATCTAAAAACACGTATACTCAAAATACAATAAAAATATTTCCAGTTATACAGTGCCGTCCAGCAGGATTTTTCCGCCCATCAGAATTTTTGTCTTTACAAAAAGTTTTATATTTTGTAAACTAATAAAGATAAAACAATAAAAGAGGACTTTTTTTTAGAGCTTATGTGCTCTACTTTTAGGATATCTAATGAGTGAAAGAAAAAAAATTTTTCATTACTTAATTAATATTAACAATAATCAAAAAATTCCATTTTTTTGGTCAATTTCAAACTGATGTATTTTTTAAACAGATCATCACATTTTATTTACAAATAATGGATTTGAAAGGTAATTTTATAACCTTTAAAACAAATTTTTAAAAAATGTTCTACGATTTTTTTTAACAAAGATATAGGTAATTATTTAAAAAAACAACACTTTTTTAAAATTATGTATAAGTCCAGAACGGTTGATTTTGGAAAAAAATTATTAAAAACAAAAATGTGCCTTCTTATGTGAAGAATAAGGAAAAAATGTTTAGAATTAAAAAACAGACAAATTTTCTTTAACATATTTTTAAAAAACTCAAAATTTGGTAAAAAAAATGTTTTTTAATTCTAAATACTTTTTGCTGATTCTACACACAAGAAGGCACATTTTTGTTTTAATAATTTTTTTCTAAAATCAACAATTCTAGACCTGTACATAATTTAAAAAAGTGCTGTTTTTTTAAACAATTAGATACCTATATCATTGTTTAAAAAATCGCAGTACAATTTTTAAAAATTCGATTTAAGGGTGATAAAATTAGCTTTCAAATGCATTATCTGCCAATAAAATGTGATGATCTTTTTAAACAATAAATCAGTTTAAAATTTACAAAAAAAATAGGATTTTTTGGTTATTGTTAATATTAGTTAAGTAATGAAAATTTTCTTTTTTCTTTCACTCATTAAATATCCTAAAAGTAGAGCATATAAACTTCAAAAAAGCCCTCATTTATTGTTTTATTTTTATTAGTTTACAAAATATAAAACTTTTTGTAAAGACAAAAATTCTGATGGGCAGGCAAATCCTGCTGGACGGCACTGTGAACTGAAAGAATTATCTTGATGATATCAGGCACATGCGATTTAAACGTGTTTTGGGAAAATTAGTAATGCTGCTTAGATATACTTAGAAATTGTACCTACTTTCATACACTGCAAAAACTGGTGTATTATTTTAAGACATTTATGTGGTTATTTTTAAGACATTTTCGGGCTTCTTAATTTCAATCAATGCGAGTGTCTTACAAAATTATTAATCAATGAAATAACTTGAAATTTACTGTAAGACGCTTTCTAAATGTTTTATGTCTTAAAATAAGACATCCATAAGACATCTGTTTTTACAGTGGCAATAATGAATGGTAATAATGAATATATTATATACAGCATGTTGTCTTGATTTGATCAACAAAAAGTACAAATCTTACCGTGCTTGGGTCAAAATTACTTTGCTGCTTTCCTCCAAGAAATAGAACATTAAGAGCAGCCATTGTTGATGTTCCACCTTCAGGATTTTCAACAAATGCCCCAACACTTAAGTTATCGTCCAATGCTATTTGAAATAATGATCTAAAATCTTGCACAGCTTCTGGATCACTTTTAATATCTATAAAAAAAAATGCGCTTAATACATAATTAGGGCCCGTATCATTTTGACACACATTTTTTTGTGCAACTTGTTATATTGTACTCCTGAAGAAGAATGTTATATTTTACTCCTAATAAAATCAAAGATTTTTAAGTTTTAATTATTCAATAATTGAATTTTCTGGATTAATTAAGTCTTTTAATATTAATTTAATGTATTAAAATCAATTATTTAATAAATTAGACTTAAAAATCTTTGATTTCAGAAGGAGTAAAATATAATATTCATCTTCGGGAGTACAATATAACAAGTTGCCCGAAAAAATTTGTGTCAAAATGATACGGGCCCCATAATTACAGTATTTTCGAACGTACCGTGTACTAAACTTTTTTCGGTGTAACTTTTTAGTAAAAAACTTATATTAACAAAATTCAACAAACAGAATAGTTATAGAATGTTTCAAAAAGCAAAAATGAGCTATTATTTGTTGAAATTGGTTGACAATTAAAAAAACAAAAAATTGATTAACAACACAAAAAGTTTAATTATAATTATCATTTAACAATAAATTTTGGCTTGGCCTAATTTCCTCGTAAAAATGTACAACTAGAATCTTTTAAAACTTGTTTTAGTAAATTTTAATAATATTTTTATAATTGAGAGCCCGGATAGAATAACTGACTCTACGGTTGAAGTGACTCAGAATCACGTGAAATAATTATACAAGTGACTAAAATCTCAAAATCGTAAAATTAAAAAAATTTAAATAAAAGCACATGTAGAACGTAAATACTGATCTTCTATATATTTACAACTTTTTTCTCCTCCGCAATATTTTAATAAAAAAAAATTAAAAACTGGAAGAAAATTATTCAAAATTTCACATCAAGAAAAATCGTATATAAAGGTTGCCTCGATTATTATGAAAACATTCTACGCAATGGACTGTTAACACCGTAATCTAGGCAAATAACTCTATCTTTTGTTTTTCTTGTTGAATCAATTGTCTCTTAATAAATATATCATGATATCCTGACCAAATTTTATTAAAATTGAATAAAATTTGTCCCAGACATATAGTAGAAACTAATGATTCCTCAAGCCCAATGAAATGTAATAAAATTTATTTTGTTTAATAGTAATCAATAACTAAGTATTAACTTTGATGACGTTAATTTTTTCAGATCAAAAAGTTTTGTGAGAAAGTTTGATCCCATAAGAACTTTAAATGACAAGATTTTTTTTTATTCCCTTATAAAAAAGAAGTACTTATTAATTAAGTGCTGGGAAAAAGTATTGGGATAAATACTAGAACTCCAGTAATTTTGTCGCCAAAGATTGTTGAAAATTATTTTATGATGCGCACTAAGTTTCTATGGTTCCCACGACTGCACAATAGTTTTTTATTGTTTTGTTTCTGAAAGTTTGACTCTCAGATCTGTAGAAATAAAAAATGTTTTCAAAAAATTTACAACATTATTTTCTATTGTTGCATCAGTCATGTGTCAAACTGATGTACGCATGCACCAAGCAGATATGGAAGTTAGAGTGGTTCAGAACAGTGGCGGTTTTTTCTATCCCATATATCGCACCTTCCGAACACTGCCTAAAGCCGCCCCTGGTTCAGAACATGGCCACATGGCTGATGCAACCATAGAAAATATTGTTTCACAATTCTTCTTATAAATTCTTCATTTCTACAAATTTGAGAGTCAAACTTTGAGAAAAACTTCCTTAATAGTGAAGAAAAGACTTTGTCATTTAAAGTTTTCATAGGAGCACACTTTGTCACACGGATTTTTGATCTGATACTTGAAAAATTAATGTTATCAAAGTTGTTAGTTAGTTTTTGATTATAATAAAATAAAATACATTTTTTACTTTTCATGTTGTTTAAGGTCATGTGATGGAGAATGAAGGACCCAATTTTGTTTGAATTTTGCCATAAAATTAATTTTTTAAAAAATTCGCTAGTATTTGCGAATATTTTTGCATTTGCTAATGCTAAAAAAAATAATTTTAAAGCGAAATTAAATCAAACTTGGGTCAGAGAGACCTTTCTCTCTAAATCTGAATTAGTGGTTTTCTACTAATGAATTAGCGAAAAGTGAGCTACTAGTAAAATAGTAAGAATTTTACTAATTCTTAGTAGAAAACTACTAAGAATTAGTAGAAAACTACTATTTTTGTAGTAGAAAACTACTAATTAAATTAGTAAAAAAATCTACCTTTTTAAAAAGTAAAGTTTCACTATTTCAATTAGTAGTTTTCTACTTAGAATTAGTTGCTTTTTTACTAAGAATTAGTAGTTTTCTACTATATGAATTAGAGAAAAATGAGCCATGAATTTGACTAATTTATAGTAGAAAACTACTAATTCATAGTAGAAAACTACTAATTCAGATTTAGAGAGTTTTAATGATATTTTAAGTAATTCTACAAAATGTGGCATCAGAATATTTACTATTTTAGGAGAAAGTATACAGACAAATTTTGCCTTTACCAGTGACGTCATTTTCATCACATGCTCTTAAAGACATCATTAGTGTGACTGTGCCAAATTCTATTCAATTTCAATAATACTCGTGAAAGATATCATGATATATTTATATATATTCTGAGTCAATTCGAGTACAGAGTCAGTAATTGTATCCGGGCCTTCATTAATATAATTATAATATATAATATATTTTAGCGTGCAGTTTCTTTTTAAATCGAACACTCAAAAATTAATTTTTTAAAATAAAGTTTAAATAATTCTTTATAAATTTTCTTTCAAAAAAGAAAATAAGAAGAAAGTAGGATATTTTTAATTAAAATCAACTTACCTAGACTTTTGCAAAGTGGTTCATCTGCAAGAAAATAAGTACACATGAAATCTGCGGCATCCTCATATCTATCTTTCGGAATGGGCTTAATATAGAATTTTATAGGTTTTCCATTTTTCACGCCTTCTACAACTTTAACAAAATCTGATGAAGTACACGAAAATTCTGAATTATTCATCATGTTAACTTTGACAATTGTGACAGTACTGCTTTAAAAATGTGACTGAGGTTTGAGCAAGTTCAGAAGGAGAACAGTGGCGTACACAGAGGATGTTTTTGGTGGGGGTTTTATATGGAAGTGAGAGAGGTAACACTACAGTGTTATCTCTTTCCTTCTTATACGTACACTACAAAAACATGGTGTCTTAAATTGGACAAAAATGTCTTAAATTAAGATACTTTTGGTGTCTAAGACACGAAAAATGTCTTAATTTAAGACATTTTTGAACAATTTAAGACACCTGTTTTTGTAGTGTATAAACTAGCTTCCTTAGGGGCTAGGAACAGTAGTCATTGAGTAATATTTCATTCAGAAAACGTTTATTTGAATTAAGAAATAAGTAATAATATCTTTAAGTTAAGTATACCTCTAAAAAACTGACAAGTTTCACTTAAATCAGACAAGACACTCTTAAGTGATGCGCAGACAAAGTATTTGCGGACAGACAGACAGACATTAGGGTAGTTCAAAAAAGACAAAAGTTTGAAATGTTTTGCTTTGATCCCCCAGATTTGGTTCAAAATGAAAAAAATACCCCTATTTTTGTTTTGTTTTGAAATCGGACAATGTTTATAGAGGCCGCTCAAACATCATATAAAATTGCAGAGATTTCTTTAATTACAAATCACTGCAAAAACATGGTGTCTTAAATTAGACAAAGATATCTTAAATTAAGATACTTTTGGTGTCTAAGACACGAAAAATGTCTTAATTTAAGACATTTTTTAACAATTTAAGACACCTGTTTTTGTAGTGTATAAACTAGCTTCCTTAGGGGCTAGGAACAGTAGTCATTGAGTAATATTTCATTCAGAAAACGTTTATTTGAATTAAGAAATAAGTAATAATATCTTTAAGTTAAGTATACCTCTAAAAAACTGACAAGTTTCACTTAAATCAGACAAGACACTCTTAAGTGATGCGCAGACAAAGTATTTGCGGACAGACAGACAGACATTAGGGTAGTTCAAAAAAGACAAAAGTTTGAAATGTTTTGCTTTGATCCCCCAGATTTGGTTCAAAATGAAAAAAATACCCCTATTTTTGTTTTGTTTTGAAATCGGACAATGTTTATAGAGGCCGCTCAAACATCATATAAAATTGCAGAGATTTCTTTAATTACAAATCACTGCAAAAACATGGTGTCTTAAATTAGACAAAGATATCTTAAATTAAGATACTTTTGGTGTCTAAGACACGAAAAATGTCTTAATTTAAGACATTTTTTAACAATTTAAGACACCTGTTTTTGCAGTGATAACTTTTAAAATAATACACATTTTTTATTATTTTTGGTGTGATTTAAAAAATAATTTTCTATAAAATTTAAAAAATAAATCATTATTATTGCACAATTTTTTTTTTAAATTTTGTAAGAGTATGAACATGATTTGAAAAAATACAAAAGATTTAAATATTATAGTTAGTGAGAAAAATATTTTTGAAAATTATAATAAATTAATTTTTCGAAAGTTCTTGAGAAAATCTTCTTAAAATATTGATCTATTTAATTTGTGTTATTTTTTAAGATCGGTAAAATAATATTCAATTATTTGTTCAATATTTTTATTCTCACTTTAGCTTCAGGCAAAATGTAAGAAAAAAATTGTGCAACAATCATGATAAGTTTTTTAAATTCTATAGAAAATTATCTTTCAAATCGTCCCAAGAATATTAAAAAAAACTCTATTATTTCAAAAATTATTTGAAATTTTAGAAACCACTGCGCAATTTACACTTTTTTCACAATATATTTGTTAGTTTAACATCAAAATAGTATGACATTTACCAATGATCTAAATAAGACCAATTTTTATAATATTAATACGTCGAGATTTTTCCTGTATCAATAGTTTTTAAAAACATCAGATTTAATATTTATAAAAATTTAATTTATAATCGATAATGTTATATTTATTTCTCTTTTGATTCTCAATCGAAAAATATAATATTGTACCCACCTCTTTAAACTCATTAATTATTTGTGGTTCTGCAATAATCTTTCAGCTTCTTGGCTAAAAATTGTACTTTTATTGCTAAATCGTAAAAAGTTTAATCTTTTACAAAATTTTAAAATCGTATATGAAACTTTAATTCTTCTTTACTCACAAAAATTTAAAATAATATAAAGGTGAGAAAATTTATTTTGTTTTAAGCAAAAGATCGTTTAAAGTTTTCAAATAGAAGTAACTAAGTTGCATACTTTTAGAAACCTGTTGAGTCTTCGGTAAACAAGTACACTTGGAACTTTTGGGCAATACAATAAACACTGAATTAAACTGAATTTTTAACTTCACTAAATTGTATTTCTCTTTAATAATTCATCCACTTTTTATTCTCTAAGAACCTATCTTTTATATTGTACATATAATATATAATATATGCACGTTTAATCTTATAATATAAAAATATTCCATCAATTTGTGATATTAATCTTAATCTGTCTGATATCCAAGTTTTCATTCGTAAATTTTCAGTTCGCAATTTACCTGAAACTAGCAATTTCTAAGTAGCAGTTCAATTACTTAACGGATTCAAGGGGAGTTGAAGTTAAAGAGAGAAGAAGGAAACAAGATTCAGTTTGATAGAAAACGTTCAGAAAATCAAAAGTCAATTAATTTATGGATAAACTTCATTTCATATATATTTATGAAAGTTGTTTTTTCATTATATTATATTACTTTTGATTTTATCTTTTTTATTTTCAATGAAGTATCATTGTTTCAGGTTATATCTTTAATGTGTATGATCAATATTTATAACATAGATTTTTTGTCACATTTTAATTTAAAAATGTATTCAGGGCGTCGTTTTTCCTGTAATTATGTGTTCTAATTACTGATAGAAGAGAAACTAAATTCCCTTTTCTGCGGGGTTAAGCTTGAATGAATCAATATCGAGCAAGTCTAGTTTGGACTATAATTGAAAGACGCGGCTCGAAGGCAAAAAACACTGTGTGAAAACTCAATTTATAACCTCGTCCTGAAAAGCCTTCATTAAGCCATCAAATTTACTTCTAATAAAATTGACGCCAAACCGAGAAATTCTACTTCTCCATCGCTTCAAGACATCTTGATAAATTCCTAGAAAAATATTATGTATAGATAAACATGTAAAGGTTGCTCAAAATTTGCTTTTATCTAGAACTTACTTTTTATTAGAAAACTTACGTGCGTTCGTAAATGATGTAAGAAACATTTATTTTATTTAAATATAATATTTATTTAATCCACAAAAAGTTATTATTAAAAAGATAAATATAAGTTTGATCAATGATTGAATTAAACAAATCTTTATATTCGAATTGAATAAAAATTTCTCTTAATGCGCTAGATTAAATTTTAAATTCGATTCAAAGTAAATTATGTAATACAAATATGCGGGTGTATCTAATTAGTCTTCGCAAACCAATTCGTTAAATTTGAAATTTCCGATTTCTCGTTTATAAATGCAAAATCATACATAATTTTATGCAACCGTGAATAATACAGGTATATATCTACAATCCGTACCATCGAAATACCAGAAATAAATTATACACAGATTTGTAATTACCATATCGAAAATAATATCAGAAATATAGTCCCAATAAAAAATATTGTATGTATATAAAATAGCCGCAAATGACTGTAGGATTTCTCTAGTTTTCTGTATATGAAGAAAAATGTTAGCTCCTGCATTCCTAGATTTTTTTAAATTTCCCGGAAATATAAATTCCAAATGAAATTACTTCATTTATTTCTTAAAATTAATTACCCCTTTTTCAATTTTACAAATTCTAAGGACAAATATTTTGACTTTCTTTATCCTAATTACAAAATTAAAAATACTTTTATAATTAATTAGAAGTAATGAATAAATGTTAAAAAGGATATACGATCACTTGATATAAATTCAAATTAAAAAAAAGTTTAGGAGCAAAAAGTGCAGTAAAATGTTTTTACAAAGTGTACAAGATCAACGTATATAATTTTTAGGTAAAATCAACTATTTTAACAAATACGGATTACTTAACATTTTGTATGTCCTCTTTAAATTTAATGAACAGTCGCAATTTTATCATCAAATTATAATAAAACAATGGCCTTTTTGTTCTTTGAAATATTTTATACAAAACTTTGATCATCGAATTTTTATAGAACAATTTTTTCAAAATTTATAACAAACTAAAGCTATTTCAACATATGATATTTATTAATTTTTATATCACTTCTGAATCACATATTTTAAACAAAATTATATGAGCAGTATTGTTTCAAAGAACAAATTAAGCCATTGTTTATCATAACTAAATAGAAATTTCACCATATTTGATAAGTTATTTTGATCTAAAACTTTTTTGTCGTTCTTTTCGCAATGACAGTAAATGATAGAAAAATATGACGCATAATAATTTTAATACTCGCAATGCTTAAAATTTTATTGAAGTTATTATATTGATGGTGAAACTAGCACAGAAAAGAAAAAGGAAAAAATGACGGAATTATAATAGCTTGTCCACTGATATAATATTTATCAGAATTTTGTACGTTTCAAAATAACAAATACTGTACACTTCTCTTTCACTGCAAAAACATGGCGTCTTAAATTGGAAAAAAATGTCTTAAATTAAGATACTTTTGGTGTCTAAGATACGAAAAATGTCTTATTTTAAGACATTTTGGAACAATTTAAGACACCTTTTTTTGCAGTGTTATTGCCTTTTCTTTTTCTTTTGGTTTTTTCAGTAATTCTATCTTCAATATAGAAGTAATTTCAACATAATTTTAACTATTTTTAATTGTAAAAATAATTTTGCGACATTTTCTCCCTGCCGTAGCGATAAAATGACAGGAAAAAATGGTATACTTTTCATTAATTTCCTGACATAAATTTTCAACGGGGACCTTCTCTCAACATTCACACCAGATGGTGGAATCATACTAGTGATGATCCCTCTAGTCCTGTAAAAAATATAGTTAATATAAAAAATAAATTGAAGTTTTTTAATTCTACACATAAAACTTACCGCTCTGCATATGAGATAATTTTTAAAACTCTACATAGTTTAACTGAACATTAAAAAAATTTTACTCGACAAATAAAAATGTTGAAACTTTGTATGAGAATTGTACAATAAAAAATAAACTCTTTTAAGTATGTAATTCCAATATGGATTAATAAGTTTAAAAGCACTTTGTTTGTTTTTTTTGTGCATAAAAGCTAGGTGAAATGAATATACTTAATTGAAAAATGTATTTTTTTTTATGTAAAAACATTTCGTTTACACAGGTAAGTAATATTAAAAAGTTTATAGAAGTGAAATTGCAATTAAATTAACTTTTTAATCCAAATTGATTTAAAATATTATCAGTGGAACTAGATTTAAATATTTCTGTGATTTTATTATTTTTTTTGTGACTTTTTAAGGCTCATTCTTTGCATTAAACATGCATAATGCAAATTAATCTAATGGACTCTAAAAACTGTTTTCGCTTTCTACAGTAAAAATTTGTTAAAACGAACCAAATTCAAAGCCCAAACAGTTGTCAGTGAAAAATATTCAGATTGAAAGGGGAAAAAAACATAAAAATCTACATCCCAAATCCACTGTTCTGTTACCCAATTTTATGGCAAAGAACGCTTTTGTTTCAAATTTTGATAATTTCCTTTTGAAATAAATTTGGTTGGTTCATGATTTGCATTAATAATTTTTATAAAAGCGTTACACTATTTTCTCTAATATCAAAATTCTTTGCAGAAAGTGCTTGTATATCTTAAAAAGCATTTTCAAAGTAAAGGATCATTAAATTCGCTTGTAGTTCTAAATTTAGAAGCACACAATAATGCTTTAAAACGTGAAGTGAATTTTCTCAGAAAGTTTTCGAAGCTTGAAATTCATCGATGCATTCAAAAAGATGATTCGATTAGAAAGTCAAGTGTTTATTTTTGTGAGTATTGAATCCACAAAATGCCACCAGCAAACATTGGAAGCTCAGAAATGGTGAGAACTTTCATACAAAATGTTATTCTGAATCCTGGCAGATTTACGTAAACATCGCGACGAGATTATTCGGTGGCTTTTACAAAGAACGGTTGAAACAACAGATGTCCAGTAGTTCAATGAAAATGCGGTCTTAGAGTTTATTAAATTTTATTCAGGTTCGTGCTTCATAAACTCTGGATTGATTTTCAAAGAATTTTTAAGATTTTAAACGACTACTGCAGAAAACTCGACGTAATATAAAATTTCAGCTCACTAGAAAATAAGGATATAACCATATACTCATCGGATTACTGACATTATATCTGCGCTCATCATCCGGATCGATCATAGACTTTCTATTTTTATTTTGTTTATACGTTTATTTGAAAACTCAATATTGGAAGCAAAATTACTTTAAAAATTCAATTCATCTAGAGAATCTTTGAAAATTAATAAAATATATTAACTTTATCTATTAACATGAAGTTTAAAAATCAATAGTTTCAAATATAAACTTTATCGCTTTTCATATATGTTATTATGTATTATTTTTTAATTAATATATTTGAACTGAAAATAATAGGATTACGGATTTAATTCTATTGCCAGAACTTATGTCATTAATTTTTAAAACTGGTTTTAGTGACATTTTTAAAAGTCTTTTAAAACCATTTACAGAGAGCAGAAGCTCATCAGTCTTGTTTGTCGATGTTCTTTTTCTTCATTTTGCTTCTCCTTCAGATTTATCAAATGACAATGAGATAAAGGAAGTATTAGAAACAAAAATTGAAAAAGAAAGTTATGAAAGAAAAGAAGAAATTCCATGTACTTTTATAGCCGATATAGAATAAAATAATTAAAAAGTATTTTAATATATGACTGATTTCTTTCAGTGACAGACTTCTTGCTTATTAAGGTAATCCTTTTGTGCCCATGGAAAGAGAAAAATTTTCTATAATTTTAAGAATAAGATCCGTCTTTTTGAATGTTAAAAATTGGATACCAGATTCGTAATCAGCGACTGCAAAAACCTCCGAATAAATGTCATAAAAATTCCCTAAAAATTTGAATGTTTTAGTTCGACATATTGAATCGGCTACTTACAATTTTCTACATATGCAGTGAAGGAGATTTTAAAACAGAGTAGAAGAAAAAGCAAAATATGATAAAACAAACCCATAATGCACTCGTTCTTTGCCTCTTTATCGTTTTTTACTGTCCAATTTGAAATCTTTCATGTCTTCAGATATTTGTATAGCTAAGAATTCGACGACGTTATATTTTGACGTTTCCTAGCAATCCTTTTTCTGATGTGAAAATATAAATTAAAATATCTTTCTGACCAAAAAACCGTGTTTTTTTTAAAAATAATTGTTTGCAACCATTTTTAAGGTTTATTATAAACAAATTTGAACCTCAAAATCAATGTCTCAAAATTTTTCATGTTTTTTCAATTACTTTCTCATAAACGTACGATTCTAGCTAATATAAAAAATACTGAAAATAGGAACAAGGGTTTGAAAAATTAAATATTAAACAACTTTTTAATTTTCAAGCTTTCTATTCTCTAAATTTGAATCAGTGAAATATCACTGGTGAATCAGTGCGAAATAAGCCACTGATTAGAATCAGTCAAAATTTTAATGGAATTTCACTGATTCTCAGTCAAAATGTAACTGATTGAATCAGTGATGTTACTGAATCAATCAGTAAGATATTTGACTGAGAATCAGTGAAATTTGATTGATTCTCAGTCAAACTCTCACTGATTGAAACCAGTGGCTTATTTCGCACTAATTCACCAGAACTTTTTACTGAATCAAATTTAGAGAGTATTAAAATACGCTTCTAAAATTCTTTCTCTCATAAAAAATTTGTTTATGGCCAAATTTCTTTATGTTGGTGAATTATTATGCCAGATTTTTGTACAGATACTTCTTTATAATATTCGTTTTGCTTTTCTTTACTATAAACTTTTTGACAAAATTTGGCTTATTTATCAAAAATGAAGATAGCAGTTTAATCTTTTTTATCAATAAACATGTTATTCCACAATTAAAAAATTATTTCATTTATACAGTAAAAATCCCATTTTTAATAAATCGAGATGAATTACCGATATAATTATTTTATAGAATTGAAAGTTTTATAAAAATTTTATAAAATTAATACTAAATAAATTTCTCTTCATCATAGAAAAAATTTTCAACCAATAATAATCGTTATCTATTTTTTTAAGTACATGCGTTAAAAATTGTTATCATAATTGACGAAACTTATTTTAAATCTTTTATTACTTTTCAAATTGTAGCTCTAAAAGTTCTGTATAGAGTATATTTTGTATCAGCGAACATTTTAAAGAGTTCTAGTGCAATTTTTGTTAGATTTGTCGACCTGACAATATTCACAGTTGTGGAAAGCATTTACACAGGCGATGTGGATCACAGTCCATGAATGCAGAATATCCATGTGAATACATTACGCATGTGTAGCAGTTAGAGGAGAAAAGTGCACGTTGCTCAAAATGTAGAAACAGGTAAGTGTGATGTTGCATAATTACACATGCAGTTGAGCGTCCGTGTATGACATATACGCACGCTATATATGCACAATAAATCTCATTTTTCAGATTTTTCAGTACTTTAAAATGTTATAAAAAAAATCATATTCAAACTAAATATCAATTTGATGTGTATCCTACTTCCATATATGTATATTGTTTGAAAATTCAATCAATTGCAGGATGTATTTGCAGATATTTTTATCATGATCTCATTTCGCGATTTAAGTTTGAAATGAACTATAAAAAAAGGTCAAAGTTTAATGGTGCAAAAAAAGTGACCGAAGCGAGTGAAATCATAATGAATTCAATTCATTTCATGCATAAACCTAAGGTTAATTTGTAGCCTAAATGAGGTTATTATATTTCCAACTCAATGGAAAGCCAAACCAATGTCAACTGAATGAACATTCAATTTTTTCTAGTTTCAAATATAAATTGCAGGCTTTCAGGTGGATTATTAAGTTAATAACTTATTTCGTTGAAGTGATTTGATTCTTGCAAAAAAAAACTTTTCTTGTGCTTAATTTATTCGTGTGCGTACATCAATTTTGCAGGATAAAAGAGTATATTTTTGATTTTTAAAAATATGTATTTATTTTCTTCAATATAAATTAAAATGATTATGATTTTTGACACACTGAAAGAAATTTTAAAATAAAATTTAAGGAGGTTTATCCAAAAACCCAATTTCTACAGATTCTTATAAAATTTTAATGACATATTAAATGCATTACTTTACATGAAGTGTTACAATTTTATTGAATTTTACCCTTCCTTTTTTAAGATATAAATTTATAAAGTTGGGACTTTTACATGGAAACAATAACAAAACGCGCACAATGACTATATTTTAATTAATTAAAAAAACAGGGTTCTACATATTTTTTAAAAAAACTAATATATTTTAAACTGTAACAGAATACAACTTTTACAACAATATTTAATTAATCTACCGTACCGTTGTTAAGAAAATGTTATTCAAGGGTAGAAATTCTTCACTTTTTTGAAACAATCAGGAAGAAAAATTTTTAATAGCTTGAAATTTTCAACGGAAATTTTTTTTTTTTAATCAAATTTGTTTGTGTAAAGATTTTAACCACAAAATATTATTTAGAAACCAAATTATAAGAAAAAATGAAATAAAAAAAATATTGACTATCATGGTCCGATAAAGAAAAGTGAAGAAAAGATAATTTAATAGTGACTATATATTAAATACTAAAGCTAAATTTTGAATTTTAATATAGTCACTATTAAATTTTCTTTTCTTTAATGTAACAGTTTAAAAGTGATCCAATTAAAAACAAAAGCTCAGTCACTGATTCAAAAAGATATATTTCTGCTTATCATTTACTAAAAAATAACGAATTATTATTAGTCAAATTTATGTTTAAGTTATGTCAAAATAACTAATACTTTAGTAAAATTCTGTTTACTAATTCAATTAGTCAAATTTTAACTATGCTTCCTCATGGAGGAAGCTTTGTATTCGTTCTCTCTAAATTTGAATAAGTGAATATTTACTTATTTAGATGTCGAAAATCTTCCACTTTTTCAATAAGTGCATATACATTTACAAATAAGTGACATTTTATTCTAAATAAGTTAAATTATCACTTATTGCAAGTGAATATGCACCTTTTGATCTTTTGAAAAAGTGGAAGACTTTTGACTTATTAAGATTTAGAGAATTCAAATTTACAACTGTTTTAAAATGCTTCAAATTAACTGTCTTTTATCTAGAAATGTGTTATATGAGTCCAGATGTTTGTGTTTTTTATAAACACGATAACTCGAGAAAGCTTTAACGAATTTAAATAAAATTTGGTATTGTTATTTTTACTACTAAAATCTGGAATCAGACACAAGGGTTTTAAAAATAACCATTTAAAAGATTTTTATTGAATTTTAATTTTTTTAACCTATAAATAATACATGAAAAATCATATTCCTTGCTTCAAAACAAATCGATTGATTCATATACAGTTTATGTTTTGTCCAAATTTTAAAAAGCAAATCGCAATTTTCAAATTTTTTAAAAATTACCTTATTGCTTCCGCCATGAAGAATGAAATCTTTTTGTTGATCTGGAAGCGAAATGTTCATAAAATAAACATAATCCTCGACTTGTTTTTTAGTTACTTTTTTACTAATAATTAGTTATTTTTAACTAAAATTCAGATTTAGAAAGTATAAAATGTAATGTTAGATATCCGGAAGATATGCTGCATTCATGATTTAACTGGAGTGCAATTTCTTTGACTGAAATAATACACGGTAAAAAATTTATGAACGTGGATACAAAAAATTATTAATATAAGTAAATTAAGAAATTCAACTCACTCGATTGCTTAAATCGTTTATTCAGTTTAAATCAATGTTTAATTTGAAATATGCATATTCGTATTTTTACTTCCTTAACTAAATTGAATATTGTTTATGATAAATACAGGTTTATTATCTTTAAAGTACAAATGGACAACTTATAAAAAAGCAATACTCATTCATGAAATAGTTATAATATTTTTCGGTATATATAAATCAAATACCTAAAACAGTGATATTGAATATCAGTGCGTAGGTATTCACTTTTCACTTACTTCACAAATAACAGAATAAGCTATAAGGCGATATATCCAATTTTCTAATATAAAAACATTTAATCCTGCTATTTATATGTTAATATATTTCCACTATTGTGGTTACAATAATTTTTGTCCATCCAATGTTTTGATAATATTGTCACGTGGTTTGGTCGGTTTAGTCTATAGCAGACAGTCGCGAGGGAGCAGTATATTAATTTCTAAATTTCTTTTTATTTATACAAGTCTATTAAGATTTAACTTATAATATTCTTACTTATTTTATTGTTGGTACATTTTCAGAGGAAAAATGTGTGTTGCATTTGTAAAATCTATTTGAATTAAATGGAATTAGAGGAAATACATAACCTCTGTTAAATCGATAATTTTTCTTGAATTTTGAAAATATACTTTATAACTTTCGATTTGAGGGTTGTTGTTGCTCCTAAAAACTGTAAATTAATTAATCCAGCATATAGGTAAGCAAGAATCTTTCTCTACTTTCCAAAAAAAACCTTAATTCGTTATCATGAGTGCAAAAAAGGTTCCAAATTTTCGGATGGTATAATAAGTACATCTGACGAAAATATACATATATTTGTTCAAGTTATAAAAGTATTACAATATTTATGATAGAGCTCATACTTTATTTAAGAAGTCCAGTTGTTAAAAGTTTTTAATTTAAGTTTGAAATATATATGACAATCTAACCCCAAATTTTTGAATCCGATTCATAATATAATTGGCAAAATAGAAACAATAAATATTTTATTAATCGGAAATATTTAAAACTATATTCAGAATGCCGTTTCGTCAATCAGCATTCTTAAAATTATGACTCTTGTTAAAAAGGTTTTTTTTAAAATCTCAAATCTTAGATTTGCATGATAATTATGTATGCATCTTACTTCAGTTATATGTTGATAATGACTATTTCGATGATTCTCAATATCACTATTTCAGACATATCGAATTTATACCCTATTCATAATGCATCTATAATGTAGTTAAATATCTTAAGAAATGTCATTTTCACTATTGTAGCGAATTTGGATTATCCATGGCTCCATTCTAGCTATAAGTTTACCTATTACAGTGAATACTTTTGATAGTTCATACGAACTTTTTTTACCGTGTAGAACTAAGCAACTATAAACTCGATCTGGGAAATCATTAAAATTTATTTTATGTTGTTTCTTCACAAAGAGACTATTCAGTTTTGATTAGTAAGAGACACTTGTTGCTTTCAGTCTCTCATAAAATTATATATTATTATTCAAATAGTTTCCATTTATTTTTTGTAAATGAAGAATTTCATAAGATAAAAACTCAATCAATCTTATTATATATTAAAATTAATCTGTTAATTATCATCTAAATTGCGTATAAAAATTGTAATAAATAAAGTTAAATATTTTCTGGAAACACTTTAGAATGAAGTTTCAAAAGAATTGTAACATAATTTTAAAAAAATGTATATAAGCACGAAAAGTTATAATCAAGCAACACAAGTAGACTTTTGAAATTCAAAATTTGTTCCAAGTGAAACAGTGACATTTGAAGTGCTTCAGTTACTAATCAAAGGTAAAAACCACGTCATTTTTTCACTGCTCGGGTCCACTGAAGAGTTGGGTTTCAAACGTCACATTCAATCTCTAATCGTGGGTGTACGTATACATATCGACCGCGCATATAAAATTCTATTTCGCTAGCTTTTAATCGGGATCCCAGAGGTCGGTTTTTTATCATTCTACTGTCAACTGCAACCCATCGTAAAACGTGGGATGAATGCAATATAGTACAAGCTAAATGCCATTTGAATTCCATTCCTCTGATGACGAATTCTCGATATGTTACTTTTATTTGTTCATCTTACCGCACCATTTGCACATGTGACGTTTAACATGCGGTTTCGTTTCAACTGCTATTTCTTCTTTTGTTTTTACTCTTGCTAAGAAAATATTGTCACAAATTTACACACCCATAAAGACGCGTGACATAAATTCTAGAATGAGCAAGTTATGGAAATTTATTATGTATTTTCTTTTACATGATTTCCTTTTACATATCTTGCTCAATTCAGAATTGCGTATTTGCTGGTTTGTCTGAATAGTTCACATTTGTCACCAAACAACAGCAGCTTTTAGTTGCGGACATATTGTGACATTTATTGTTTGTGAAGACGATTTCAAAGATTTTATGTTCCTTGCATAATATTCATGTGCTACCTACAAATCTGTTATGTGCATTATTTTTCAATGAACAGCGATAACTCTAGAATATATTTTTTTCATTAAAAATTTAAACTTGCAGTAATAAAATAGTTATTTACTAAAAAGTGTAAAAATTATGCAAATGAATCTACAACTTTTTATAACAAAATTGATGATGCTGTCAAAAACTAAAAATCAATTTTTGTCGGATGTTTCCACTTATATATTTTTATACAATTATATCATATATAGGTCCTACTTGCAAAATATAACGCAAGTAGCGCGCGATTAGTTTTCCATACGTTTTAGAAATTGAACTCTAATAATAAATAAAACAAAACAATGAATGATATTTATCCAATAAGGAGGTCTGCCAGTGGACTTGCAGATTGAAAATACTGAAAAAAGACTTTAATTTAAAAAAGTGAGTAAATAATGAGTTTTTAAGTGACAAAAGTGAGTAAACAGTGGGCTTTTAAATTTAAAAAGTGATTAAATAGTAAGTTTTTAAATAAAAAAAGTAAATAAGCAATATAGAGTTTGATATTAAATTGGGGGGCGCTAACAGGAAAAGCCATTCAAATTGAGACTGGTGTAGAAAATTTAATAAATTCATAACAATAATAAAAATAATTATAAAAATAATTGAAAACAAGTGTAAGAAATTTAAAAGTCCATGACAATAAAAAATTTGAATAATATAATTGCAATTTGTAAAAAATAATACTAAAATGGCAAAAATAACAAAAATATGAAAAAAAAATTGGAAAATAATAAAAATAATTGATTAATAACAAAAATAATTGTAATTTGAAAAAATAATTGCTAACTGGTGCATAAAATTAAAAATTTAAAGACAATACTTAAAAAATTGACCAAACAATTGAAATCTTAAGAAACTGATTGAATAATGACATAAATAATTAAAAGCTGGTGTATAAATAAAAAATTTATAGAGAATAATTGAAGTTTAAAGAAAATAATTAAAAACTAATATAATAAATTTAAAAATTCATTGCAATAAAAAACATTGAATTTCTTTATTTATTTATTTACAGGCAGAAGCCCATTACAATATAAAATTTAAAGATTTATTTCACGTAACAATAAAATTAAAATTTGATATAACAATAATAATTACTATATTAAATATTAATAGGTCGCATTCAATAATTTGAATAAAATAAAAATTGAAATTTGTAGATTAAAGATTTAAAGATAGAAAAAAATAATTTAAATGTTGAGAAAATAATTAAAAATTAAAGAAGTAAATGAAAACTTGTGTAAAAAAATTGATATATATTTTTTTTTTGTTGATAAAAGGATGAAAGAAGATAAACAAAAATGAAGTCATTCGGACAATGTAGTTTAATGCTTAAAAATTTTTTTTAGCATTAAACTACATTGTCCGAATGACTTCATTTTTGTTTATCTTCTTTCATCCTTTTATCAAAAAATAAATACCTACTCGGACGTAAAAGGTTGTTAATAATTTAAATATTCATGTAAATTGTAATTAAAAAATTGATGATGTAATTGGAATATAAACAAACTGACTTATTTATAAGGTAAATTTTATATTTGGCACCTAATATCAGAAAACTCCCACCCCCCCCCCCCTCCCCACCGCAGTAGGAATAGACATTTTACTAAAAAAAAGAGAAAAGTGAGTTTTTTTTTAAAAGCAGGTAATACACTGAGAAAAATGTTTAGTCATAGCAACGAAAATTTGGTTGAGCCAACCAAATTATTTGGTTGGTATTTATTCAACAAAATTATTTGGTTGAGACAACTAAATTATTTGGTTCAGTGTTGTTTGTTGGCATAACAAAAATTTTTGGTTGTCACAACTATATTTTTTTATTCGGGATAACAAAAATTTTGGTTGTCATAAAAAAAATTTTTATTTGGGAGCTAACTAACCCAGGTGCGAATTTTCGGTCGGCCAACACATATAATTACATAATTCACATGTTATTAATTTAATTACACAAATATAATCAGATGAGAATGTAGAAATTCCATATTAATGAAAACCTGAATCAGAAAAATTTCATTAGTCATGAAGATTCGAACCCGGGTTTTCCAGCTGCCAGTCCAGTAGGTTAACCACCAGCCCATGAGAGATATGAATGACCAAAATGGAATAAACCTTATAGCTAAACAGTTCAGTAACAGACACCGTTAGCTCAACAATCAGACCCAGGTTCAGCCGACCGTCTGGTATTGGTTTTTATTTAGATTTTATTTATATTATTATCGACAGCTTACCTACAAACTAATCACCAATTTTTTTTAATAATTGTTTGGTTGTCACAACCAAATTATGTTTGGATGTCACAACCAATTTCTGTTTGGTTGTCACAACCAATTTCTGTTTGGTTGTCACAACCAAATTATGTTTGGTTGTCACAACTAAATTATGTTTGGTTCAACCAAATAAGAGCAACAAAATAATATTGTTGTCCCAAACAACTTGATGTGTTACGCCAACCAAATCGTTTTGTTATACCAATCAAAATATTGTTGTTACAACCAACAATGGTCAACTAAAAAATATTGTTGGTAAAACTAAACCTTTTTTCTTAGTGTACACTGAGAAAATAAGTTGACTAAATATAACCAATTTTTGATTAAATTTAGCAGAGAGAGATTGTTGATATAGCACCTGCAAAGCTCTTTGTTTATTATTAGCAGATTAAATGCTACTGTTAACCTTGAAGTTTGATTGTGATCGCAGGTATCTTGTGTGTTTTGTTCAGAGTCCCTTAACCTAGAAATTGGCTAGAGGCTTATTTTCTCAGTGTAGTAAGCAATTGTAAAAAAAAACTATTTTTCAAACTTGCAGCAAACTTGATGAAAGTATTGGAACTTTAAAAATGGTTTAAAAAGTTACAGAATAATTTAAACTGTATTTAATTTTTTTTAATAAAGTAAAATAATGTAATTCGAATTTTTAATATATTTGACTATACGACAGTTTAAATTAATCTAAATTATTATTAAAATGGATACACTGAAAGAAAATTTAAAATAAAATTTAATATAAGATTATTGAAAGAAGACTATTCAAAACCTACTGGAAAAAACTAATTGGTTTACTTTTAAACTGTTGCAGTGAACAAAATGATAGTGTGATTTTTAAATATTATTTTAAAATTTCTTTCAGTATATAAGTGTGTAATATATAAATTATTGTTAGTCATAATCAATATCTCGTCATTAATGCTACCTCATCTGCATATTTTGTCTGTAAACTAAAACAATTTAAAAATTTTCTGATAAAGAGGATCAAAATTACTGAAAAAAAGCAGGGACTAACTTCACTTTGGACTTTAAAACGTGTACAGAAAAAGATGAATATATATAAAAACTAACCAACTTAACTTTAAGTTTATAAACGTGGGCAGAAAAGAAATGAATAAATATAAATAGTAACCAACTTCAGGAGTTTACGGAGATTATTATTATTCAATTTTACACCATTGTATATAATGTATATACTATATAGGGTAATGTCACCATGAGTGGACCGCTTATAAGCTCTTTATCGAATAAATTCTTTATGAAAGTAAATTAATTGTACTTCTCTATTCTATGCTTTAGTTTAGATCCCTAGATAAGAGTTTATGCCATGAGAGCTTTGATTTTGTTATTTAGAAAAAATAAAATTCGCGTAAAAAAATATGCGTTTTTTTGAGGAATGAAAAAATGTAACCTTGAGTGGACCACTCTTGAAAAATTGCAAGAAAGGGGCAGAAAATCAATAAAAACTCAAGAAATTGCAAAAGTTATTTAAGGTTTTTAATTTCTTTCAGTAAATTATCTAGTTTTGACACCCTGTTATTATTTTATACTGTTTTCGACAATAGCTATTTAGAAATCACAAAAAATATTAATAACTCAAGGTGACATGTGACTTTTTAAGGGAGCCACAAACATTTTTCTTTCGAAGTAAAATTATCACTTAATTAAACTTAGACAACCACTTTCAATGTCCAAATTAACAACAAAAAAGTAAATTACACTTTAGACTTGAGTTCAACACTATGATTACGCTTCAGAATCACTTAATTAATTATAACGGCGACGTTTTTGACATTTTGTATTCTAAAAAATTCGTTTTATCAAACAGTAACGTATTTATTCACCGCAAAACTTAATATTTTTTGGTTTCCGGGTGCTGTTCGTACTATTTATTTTAAGTTTTTACTGTCAGATCACTAAAAACTTTTAGGCGGTCCACTCAAGGTGACATTACCCTATATAATAATATATATTGCATATACTACAAATCAAACTTGCAGAACAGTATATGTGACATTTATATGTCCATGTCCGTAATTATCAAACACAAATAATTTCATTGATACTAGATGAAATCTATATCGCTAAACTGTGCTGCGCTGGCATGAATATCACAAGAAACACATATGTACAAATGGTTGTGAGTTTGTCGCTAGATATTAATAGAGTCGTAATATTGTTGCTCCCTCGGGAATCATGAATTAGCAGTAGCTCGGCACAACAGACAGTCATACTACATTATTTATGATATACATAATTACATAACTTTATTGTCTGATGTGACCACTTTTTCAGTAATTAATTGCTTTTTAGCACAAATAAATTATGACTATAAATAATTCACTGCATACACGAATTCAAAAGATGTATCTTTATCACATAATTTGAAAAATTGTTCGAGTATGAATTTTTATCTTCTTTTCATTAACACTTTGCTTCCTCATAAAGATTTTTATTAGCTTTTCATTTATGTGACAAAGTAGTTTTATATTGATGTAGCCAATAATTTTTAGCAGCTGGGTTGTTGAAGGTTTCCAATTAACGTAAATTGAAGCATTTTTAACAAAGCGTTTTTAATAAAGTAATATTATAATTTAAAAAAAATTGAAGTTAAAAATTCTTGGTACACTGCAAAAACAGGTGTCTTAAATTGTTCAAAAATGTCTTAAAATAAGACATTTTTCGTGTCTTAGACACCAAAAGTATCTTAATTTAAGACATTTTTGGCCAATTTAAGACACCATGTTTTTGCAGTGTACATATTATAATACTTTCTCCATGAGGAAGCGCTCAGATTTTGAAAGCACGATGTCAAAGTTTTACATATATATATTCGTTGATTATTGAGGGTATCCAGGATTTGGAGTAATCGTTTAATTCCAACGAGGCGTGGGCACTCGGAAACTTTAAAATTGGAGCATCTGTAATTTATTCAATGCACGTTGAACAACTGAGAAAGGGTAAGAATGAAAAATAAAAGAGTGAAAAAGAAGATAGATTTTATGAACCAATTTTAATCATAATCGTCTTACTTGCTTGGCTTTTCGGCTTAAAAATAGTAGGATAAATGATTTTTTCCATTACCATGAATTTTTCAGGAACTATCTTAAAGTAGGTCTGAACTCGGAAAAGTTTAGTTATATATATTTAAATTGGAAAATTATTTTTAAAAAAACAGAAAGAGAGAGGGAGATAGCTATTAATCTTGTTTATTTAAGTCAAAAGAGCTAAATTCTATTTGGTATTCCAAATGAAAATGATTGTTATGTCACCTCTTGTACTTCTCGAAACAATCCATCATTGCGCACCTCACTATCAAAATCGAATGTTATTAATGACGATTCCTCTCAAATGATATAATTAACTATTGATAACCAAGTTTAATGGGACTCGATTTACTAACAATTCTGTTGTATGCGCACCAAATTTGACAATTACTCTTTGTGTGATAATTGAAATTAGAGAAATAATTTAAAACAAAAGCAACGTTTCTCTGATACAAAATTAATGTTGGATTTATTTTAGATACTTTAAATAATAAACAATTGATAGGTATTAAGTAATTGTTTTAACTATTTTTTTGTAAATATCTCAAAGAAAAATCTTGTTTTTCTTGTATTTTGTTTTGAAAGAGATAATTTCTTTTGTCATATCAAGAACACGTTCGTCGTTATTTGCATTCTACGTACGATTTGTGTGTCACTTCAACCCATAATGCTTCATGACCTTCTATAAATTTTACACTGTTATCATATCATGCAATACTCCATTCTCTTTATTTCGTCTCTTATTTATATACAAAAGGGAGTGGGGCATACAGTGGGACATTCCGCTTTTCTCAGTTACATTAAACATTACATTACATTAAAATTCTCCATCTATAAAAAATTTGCAATTCTTTTCCGAATTACTTTTTACTATTAAATATCTATTATTATACACAATAACAAAATAATTAATTTGTTTGATGGCCTGTACTGGTTTGTAATGTTGTTTATTTATTTAAAGTCAACGTTTCGGTTGGGATCCCAACCCTTTTTAAGACTATAAAAAACAATATAAAATTTTAAAATACATAAATTTAAAGAGGTTATACATTTTTTTAAGGTGTTTAAATTATAGCTACCTTTAATATCATTGACAAAAACACTTTTATGGATTTATTATATATTATAATATGGATATAGAATCCAAATTAGAATGTATCTACATTTATTACATTGTGATAAATTGTTCAAATTATAAGATGAAAGAAAACAAAAATCTTAGTTATTTAGATACAATCCATGAGTGGATAATAATATAATAAATCCATAAAAGTGTTTTTGTCAACGATATTAAAGGTAGCTATAATTTAAACACCTTAAAAAAATGTATAACCTCTTTAAATTTATGTATTTTAAATTTTATATTGTTTTTTATAGTCTTAAAAAGGGTTGGGATCCCACCGAAACGTTGACTTTAAATAAATAAACAACATTACAAACCAGTACAGGCCATCAAACAAATTATTTATATAAACTGGTTCTTACTAAAATAATAATAACAAATATTGATTAAAATAGACATATAGATTTGATCCTGACTATTAATACAGTACGAATGTCTATTTTATTTAAGATCAATATCATCCAATAAAGAAGCAAAGATTTGCATACTGTGTCAGTTAAAAATAATCGGTTATGAAATGAAATTTGCATTTTTTGATAAAATTTGCAATAATTTATATTAGGTGACGTGATGCAAGAGAGACAAGATTATTCATCGTTTTAACCTTCATTTAACCCTCGGGCAACGTGTGTGATCCAGTAAACCACATCAGCATCCAGGATAGAGCGACTCGTGTGCGATTAATGTGCTTTGATTTGCTTGCTTTTATTATCATATCAATTTTGCTGCAATTATTACAATGAAAGTGATTTTAAATTGTCCAGTTGTGGTTGTACTTTTTGACAAAATAAGCATTTAAATAAAATTTTTTTTCAAATTACCCAAAAGATAAGCAATAATTTTTATTTGAGAAGACGAGTGAATAAAAGAGACGTCAGAGTTCTTGCAAGTTAAAATAAAAATCTGTTTGAGATTGAAGAGAAATGCAAAGAAGCCTCAGGGAATATTCAAATATATTGGGGGTTGGAGAGAAATGTGGAACAAGAAAGGCGTGACATTATGCATTCTTCAGGAGCATACCTACTTGATAGCGAACGTCAGCTGTTCAAAGATTGACATCATCACATAACAGATTCAAACATAACGTTGAAATATCAAGCGGCCTAATTGAAAATCGATAAAATTATAATCATGATTATAAATTTATACAATATTACATTATTTGCCATAGAATGGATACAGATAAATCATTTCAAAAGGATTGAATAATTTTTCCTTAAAATCGGTTTCAAAAATTTTCCTTCTTAAAAATAAATATTACATGTTTTAGAAATATTTTCTTTTTTTTGAGATAAAAGAGAGTGAACGAATGTTTGGAGTACGTGAAAATT